>CM076271.1:9595000-12109166 GCA_038380795.1 Pyrocephalus nanus
TATAAAATATGTAATATAAAATAAAATTATAATAAAAATATATAATAAATATATATTATTTCTATAAATTATCTAAAAATATATTTTTATAAATATATATAAATATATATAATATATATAAATATATATATTATATTATCTCTGGGATGCATACATAAATACAGGTATATGTTAATATTTTGATATATATTCTCTCTGTATGTATATACATATGTTCTCACACAGCACATTGCTCTTTTTTGTAAAAGATAAACCTATATACATACTTATATTTTTATATATATATAAACTATTCACACAGATAATTCTCTCTCTATATGTATATATACATATATAACTAAAGTGCCATTTACATGCTCATATGTATATACAGAGCAAGAACGTGAGCTATTCACAAATCTGCACAATTCTCTCACATACATATCATTAGAAATGGATAGAGAGCTCTTCACACACAAAATCTGATACATATATATATAGAGAGAGAGATACATTGACAGATACATAGATATACACACAGATACATATGTATATACAGAGAGAGATTTGTTCTCACACACTTCTCTTGCTGTTATATATATATATATATATATATATACAGGCACATATATATGCATATATAAAAAGGTGAGAGTGACCTGTTCACTCACCTCTTGCTGCATATACACATATATACTCACCAAGAGAGAGAGCACTGTTCACGCACACACTTCTCTCTTGCTATATATACACATATAAATGAGTATATATTTCCATATAACAGATATAATTAGAGATATTCACACACATTATATCCCCCATCTATACATGTATACATCTATACATGTATCCTTAAAGACACACTCTCTGCCTGCACATATACATACAGGGGGAATGTGTGTGTCATATGTGTGTTATAGATGAGTGGTATCTAATAGTTATTATTTATTTTGATGATAACTCTGTGTAAATTTAAAATAAATGTAAGTGCATGCTCACACATAAAGAACTAGCTCTATATTTTTAAAACATTGACAGAAATATATTTATTTTGATGATAACTCTGTGTAAATTTAAAATAAATGTAAGTGCATGCTCACACATAAAGAACTAGCTCTATATTTTTAAAACATTGACAGAAATATATTTAAATACAATATATAGTGAGTTTGTGATCTGCTCATTCTTTCTCTTGCTATACATACACACACACGTGCATATAATGCACTATTCACACACTGAGCATTCTCCACATATACTTTATTTGAACCCTTATTTATATGTGTAACTGACCGTGTGTGTTTGGGTGTCTGTATTTTCTATCATTCTCTCTGTCTTTCCATCCTTCCCCCAAGAGGGAGAGAAAGACCTACACAGAGAATGGTAAAAAAATACCACCCTGACATCCTCTCACCCCTAAAAATGCACGTAGGGTTATCTAAGTGTGTGAGACTCTGGTCTCTCCCACCCTTTCTTCTGTTCCCCATGTATAATATCTAGGACTCATATACATTATGTGTGTGTGTGTGCATGTATTGATCTTGACATATATTCTGACTGTGTGTGTGTATATGGAGAGCAAGCATAAGGGAGCCAGTCATTGCCCTCTCCCAACTCACACACAAGTACCCCCATATCCACTTCTACATCCAATTTATTTAAATATTTATTTATGAGTCCGAATTTTCTTTAATTTTCTGTCTCCACCTCCCCCCCCTTCTCTCTTTCTCAAAGAACTACAAAAATAGCTAAACTACACCTGCATGTAAATGACCTTTTTCTATATAAAGCAGACAGAAATATAGAAATAATATATAACTATATTTAAAAATGTAAATATATATAAAAATGTAAATATATATAAAACACAAACACATAAGCATGTGGAAGAAAAATGTGTGTAGATAAAGAGAAAAAGTATACATGCACACACACAAAGCATATATGTATAAAGTAATTTCAAATGTGTGTGTGTATGATCATCTCTGTCTCTCCATATACGAGGTGATAGAAAATACATATGTGCATATCTGTATAATTAATAATTAAATGTTTTTATATAAATATATAAATAAAATAGATATGAGGGTAGACCTATCTTGTGTGAGAGAATTTTTTCTCTTTCTCTGAATATATGGGTATATAAAGAAAGAAATACTTTATGCTGCTGAATGTACATGGGTAAGGCTGCAACCACATATGTGTCATAAATGGAAAACTGTAACCAAACTCACTTGTGCTCTGTCTCTGAGCCTTGGGAGATGTGTCTGTGTAATAGAGCAATACACACACACACGCACAACTCTGTGCTGTCTTGTTTGTGCTCTTGTGCTTCCTTGCTGGTTTGCTTTCTAGCTCAGAGAAGACGTGACCTGATAAATAAATACATACACATACTCCTGCCTCTGTGTTTTTGAGTATGGAAACCACACACTGGTGTTTAGCTGAAAACATTTTGTGTGCCCATAGAATCCTGAACATGTTTTTGTGTTTATACCACACGCTTCCCTCCGAGCACCCCGGGGTGTGTGCCAGGCCAGGGTCCCTGCACACCTGGGTGCTGGGGCAGGGTGGGCTGGTGTGGTGGCAGCTGTTTGGGGCTCCAGGTGTGCGGGGATGGGGCTGGCACCCTGCCCGCCCGCAGTGGCTGCGGCAGGAGGGCTCCTGCTGCAGGGTCAGGGCAGGCTGCAGCACAGGGCACATCCAACCTCAAAGCCCAGCCTGGTGCCACTGCCAAGGCATGCACTGAGCTTTCCCGCCCTGGGCCTCGCAGCTTGGCATCTCCGTGCTGCTTCCCACGAGCCAGCAATGGTGGTCAGCCTTTAATTCTTTGACGTTGCTCTCCCCACGCACCCCCCGCAGCACAGATGTGGTTGTGTGATTCCCCAGCTTTCATATTTGCACCAGCATCTCACAAAACACAGCTGCCTCCCAAACGGCTCCAGCCCCTTGGCAGAGCAGCCGCAGCCACCAGACTCGGCACCTGCCCTGCCCTGACCTCGCACGGTTTCACCCACCCTGCAAACTCAGGGCTGGTTGTAGCTTGGTGTGGACTGGGAAACAGAGCCCCTCACCTCACCCAGCCAAGCTCCTTCTTTGGGTCTCTCCCTCCTGCCCTTGAGTTCAGCTGCCTCCACGAACCAGTGAAAAGCTCAGCCTCTTCCAGGGCCAGGTTTCCTCTGGGATTCATTCACCCAGCAGCAAGTCACCCTTGCACACATTGTCATTGCACCAGCAACGCCTCAGGCAAAAAGGTCAGCGGAGAAGTAAAAGCCATGAGGCCCCATTGATGCAGGGAGTGGTTTTAAGTGCATTGCTACCCTGCAGGGACAGTCTGTCCATCCAGCTTCTCCAGGCCCAGGATTCTCCAGACCACAGTGATGATGAGTGATTCTTGCTGGAACACGAGTCCCCATCTGTGACACCATCAGCCCTGAGTGTAACAGCAGGGCACCAATTCCCACAGTGCTTGCCTCATGCACTGGTTTTTGTACACTCTTGTGTATTCCCACCTGTAAAAACATTGATCTGTAGGTGGCAAATGGAATCCTCCCCTCCCATTTAGCATCTGTAACAAGGAGCTCCACAGCTGTCCTACCCCCTCTGGAGAACTCTCCCTTTGCCTTGGGTCAGTGCTAGTTTATTGGATTGGAAAGACATTAAACACAGGGTCTCTTGAGGGCTCAGCCTCAGCTCCACCACCCAAGGCCAAAGCAGGCAGAGGTAGGTGAAAAGTTCAGACCATTCCCTTTTCCCAAAACTTCATAGTTATTGCTCCCCCTCCCCCAGCTTGGCCTTCTCCACATTAGAACTGTATCCAGAGAAAACAAGTGCAAAGCAATGCTTTAAATGGAGATGAGCAGAAGGTCCAAGTCTTTCAAAAGCAGCAGACAGAATAGTCCCACCAGGACACGTTGTAATCACAGAGTTATTTGAAATTGATGTGGACAGCAAAAGCCCAGTCAAGTGAGAAAAGCGTGGTAGGACGAAGCCATAAAATAGGATATGGAGCACAAAGACTGTCAGAAGGCTCTTGAAATAACTGCCCTCATTTCTCTAAACTTTGTTTTCCATCTTCCTCTGGGTACAGGGTTAGTCAGCTCAGCATTCATGAGTGCAAGCAGAGGGTCACGCCCAGCCTTGAGAAATTAAAGGCTTAACCAAGGAAGGGCCTGGGAGGGTACAACTCCAAGGTACCCCAGGCCAGCCTTGCTGGTGAGCTGGAAGGGGTCAACCTACTCTTCTCTCCACCCCCTCCCAGAGGAAGGCAGTAAGAGCTTTAACATCCCTGTCCTCCTTGGTTCCCCCTTCCACAGAGGCTTTCATAGACTTGGGATGGGGCTGAAGGTCTGGGCTTATGGAGGAGGGATCTGATCCAGCACCATTCCTGGTCCTGCAAGCAGCTTCCAGAGAAGCAGAGGGGTATAGCCCCCCTCCTACTTTCCCAGCCAACCAAGCAAGCAGGGCCAGCTATCCCCCCTTGCAAAAACCAATCTGAAAGGTACAAACTTTATAGTAAGGAAGAAGAACAAATATCCTTCAGTTAGCAGGCACTGGCTTGCTAGAATGGCAATGAGAGACAGAGGAAAGAAAGCATGTTAGTGAAGGAAAAAAAGAGAGTCAGAAACAGGAGTAAACAAGAAGGTTTGTTCTTGTTAAGTTTATTGGCATCATGTTTGTCTCTTTACATAAGAGCTCAGCCTACGTACTAGAATGTAGACCTCTGGAAAACAGGTAGAAGGGCTCCATTTAAGCAAGCTACAAACGCAAGAACAAATACCAGGAAGAAAGGAAGAGAGGAAAGGGACTAGATTGCCAAGTTTTTCCATACCAAAAATCCAGATTAGCAGTCATTAAGAAGAAAGGGAAGATTCATAGTCCAGGTCATTCATCAAGAAACAGCTACCACACCCCAGGTGGGAGAGGAGCTCCTTCCACAGCACAAAGAGCCACAGGGACACCTCAGCTCTGGCTCCTCACGCTCGCTCCAGGATGTTAGGAGTTAAGCAGTAGGGGAGGTGAACAAATGAGGTCATTTCATAGCTGTATTTAATTTTAAATCCAATAATCCAGTGTGCATATCAATGCTGTTATGCAAATCTGTGAATTTAGATACAAGGAAGCCAGACAGATTTTTCCAGAAGATGAAGCCTTTTTGGCCTCAAAACAAGAAGGCTTACATAGTTCATCTCTACTGTACAGAATACTGCCTCTATCTGGACTCTCTGTTGCTAGCACACTGCAGGTCACAAGTGTCCTCCTCACTTTCTACACAACCTGTGTTTCAGTACTTGAACATGTAATTCAGGAATTTTACACTAATTTATACATTTTTAATTGGTTGCATATATTAACATGTACTATAAGATTTTTCCTAAAGAAGCATTACATAATACATGGATACTGTAAAAAGATCTGATTAGTTAAAAGTAACAAGCATTAACAGAGATACATACAAAACTCAACCTAGTCGGACTGAGTGCTGAGCTTGCAATGAACTATGGGTAATCAGCCTTTCCAGTTGCAGCCTTCACAGGGGAAAACACGAGACAGTTAAAAATGTATGTAACTTGTTACACAGATTACCTGTAAACAGTTTCTCTCCATTGGACACCCAGAATTAGATTCAGTTCCAAACATACATAAGAATTTCCATTTTAAACTAAGAGAAAGGTCTGTTACCATGAAGTGTGATGTGGATGGTGTGGGGACGTGAGCTCTGAAGTGCAGGACTCAGACGCTCATGGGAGATGGGTGGATTTTGGCAGCTGGAGATGCAATTTTTTTTTTTTTTAAATTTCGTTTTAAACACAGAAGAGGGGCTGTGTGTTTGAAGGCCTAAGTGTGATATTCGTTTGTGAAGGACTGTGCTCAACCCCTCCCTCTCCCCTCAGCAGCTGCAGCTCTCCGCAGAAGCCTTCGCTCGGTCAGTCTTGTCTAGTTTGATGGGTTCGGGGAATTCATTGTAAAGCTCCACTTCGGTTTCCTGGTGGGAGAGAAGGAGGAGTCAGTGCCACAGCTCTGCAGGCAGCTCCAAGCACGCAAGGAGCCGTTCTTGGCAGGGAAAGGCTATGGATGAGCCCCAGGCTGCCCCCAGCAGGCGAGCTCAGCAGGCAGGACCAGCGCAGGGCCACCCACCGGCTCCCTCCCTACCTGTTTAAGTGCATTTCGTGCAATCGTCTGGAAAGCTTGTTCCACATTAATGGCCTCCTTGGCACTGGTTTCAAAGTAGGGGATGTTGTTTTTACTGTAGCACCAGGCTTGTGCCCGTTTTGTGGTGACCTGGGTGGACAGAGAGCAGCATCAACACCTGCTGTGCAGGGAGGGGTTTTATTTCCAGGGCAAGGGCAGAGACCCCTCATATCCAACCTGAGCAGCTCTGACCTCAAAGCCACAGCCCTGACACAGAACACAGGAGACCAGTGCCCACCACCAGACACACCCAGCCCCAGGGCAAGGAGCATTGTGGCTGAAGGAGATGAGACCACAGGGTGCAGCCTGCTCCAGCATACCCACAGAGCACTGGCTTTCTCCTATAGGAGCTTCTCAGCAAATCTGGGGGAGGAGAAGCAGCTCCTCTCCTTGCCCCAGGAAGCTGCTGCAATCCTTCCACCAGTGGGCAGGAGCACGCTGTGCCCAGGGGTCTGACCTCTCCAGGCAGGAGAAACCCTTCTCCAGTAGCAGACAACATCTGAGCCACACTCAGGCACCTCCCACTCCTGCTTCCCAGATAGCCTTCCCATGCTCCCACAAGGTCTCCCACTCCAGCGATTTCTTAAGAGGAGGTTAGTAAGTCCAGTACTCACTTGTCTGTTTTCTAGGTCAATCTTGTTTCCCAGCACAACAAAAGGAAAGTTCTCAGGATCCCTTGGACTGGCCTGAATGAGGAATTCGTCCCTCCAGCTGTCTAGGGTTTTAAATGTGTTGGGGGCCGTGACATCAAACACCAGCACACAGCAGTCCGCTCCCCTGTAGAAGGCAACTCCCAGAGACTGAAACCGTTCCTGGCCTGCTGTATCCCATATCTGGAGCAAAAGAGAGGGCAGATAAGCCAGCTCTACTCTGACACAGTCAGTCCACAATTAGGACATTATTTCCAAAACTCCCCACCAGGCACATACAGTCCCCAGCCAGCAGCACCTGAAGGCTTGGGAATTTCTGTAGGCACTAAGCATCAAGAGCCAGAAACACCTTCTAAAGATAGTTGACCCTTTTAGTGTTCAGCCTCAGCCAGGGGTATATCCTTGTTCTGGGCAAGCAGGACTTGGGTATTAGGGTCAGCAGGTGACCTGCCTGCAGCGCTTGGGTGCACCTGGGCTCCAACAGGGCTTTTGCTGCCTTGCAGTCAGTCTCACCATGGAGAGATGAAAAGATGAAAGCTTCAGCTACCAGAGACATAAGCAGGCTGGCAGGTTAACACTACACCCACAGGACTTGGGGCAACATGAGCGGTTGACTTGACTTAGGAGTCCTTTTCCAACCTTTCCAGTTCTTGAACACCAGGGAAGTAAATCTTTCTAGCAAGATCTAGTTTACTTACAGTATCAAGCCCTGCTTTTCAAACTGGGCCTGGCAAAGCTGATCTTAGCTGAGCCCAAACTAATCTTTGCCCTCCCTTGTTCAGCCCTTGCACAAGTTTTTAGAGAAGCCCAGAAGCACTTATGGCCAAGGAAAGTTCAGTGCAAATGAGGTCCACATCCTGTACACTGACTCCTACACCAGTCTGGACTACACCAGAGCAGATGCTTCCACACAGGTGGGGTCTAGGCAGCCAGGCACCCCTTGCAGCAGGGAGCAGGGTCCCTCCTTACCTGCATTGTCACTAGCCTGTCATCCACCATCACCTCTTTTGTCAGGAAGTCTGCGCCTATCGTAGCCTTGTACTGGTTACTGAATTTCTTGTTCACATATTGGTTCATGAGTGATGTTTTTCCCACCCTGTACAGAAACACACACACAAAAAAAATACTTGGTAGGCTGTTTCTACAACAACGTTTGAATTAACCACCCTCAACAGAACGTCCCAGTGCCCTTTGCTTTCCACAGCCTCCTGGGCTTTCAACCAGGGAAAACACACCCATCCCTGCAAGAAGGGTTCACACCAATAGATGCTGAGGCACCATGCTGAGTAAGAGCATTAGCTACCCAAGGATACAAAGGATTACATCTTGAGAAACCTTGTTTCCCCGCCACTAATCTGATCCTTGGCAAGGAACAGGCATCACATTCTGACCATGAAGGCAATTTTGGAAGATTGTGCCTCTGAGAAACCCATCAGAAACAGTATCTTCAGCTCTGCAGAAGGAGGTAGAGGAACGGACAATCGCAGATTTCACATACACATCTGCTAGACACCCAGAGGTGGAGATCCTCCCCAGAGAGCCAGCTTAGAGGCTCACATGCCCTCTCTGTGGCTGAGAAACACTCCCTGAACAACAGCCTGCTGGGCACAGTGGTATAAATAAGCCTTATGTCATAGGAATCAGGTTACAGCCTGCATGGCAAGTAACCTGTGACAGCAGAGCAGGCTCCTTGCTGACAGCACAGAGCAAAGCCTTTCTCTCCAAGGGGCAGGCTCCAGCCTAACCAGGGAAGCAAAGCAGATGGCTCAGTATAGACTGTGTCTCTGACAGAGGCAGAATTTTAGGAAGCCACCTAAGATTGCTTATTAGTGATTTTTTTTTTTTTTTCAGTTTTTCATTCCTACAGCAGATGTCCCTGCAGAAAGGCTATTCAGCTCTGCTACTGGAGTGGTTGGTCCATCGCATTTCCCTCATTTAATATTTGGCAGGACTTCAAGATATTAAACTGCAGGGACACGTTCAGGACAGAGGGTGGTAAAGAGTTCTTAAATCTGTAAGGTAACACAGCTATCTGAGGCTGTGAAATCTCTCCTCCCAGCACTGTTGGTTTATTACAGTGCATCCAGGCTGCCACTAGTCAAGAGCACTGCTCTATCCAGATACAGATTAGCAGCTTAAAGGCTCTTCCACTTACCCAGAGTCTCCAAGGATGATGACTTTCAGTAACACTTTCTTCCTAGAAGTCATCTTTCACACTAGAAAGGAAGAACAGTGCCATCAGAAACCATTAGTATGACATTCCTCAAGGAAGAAAGCAGCGAGTTTGGAGTTTGAGAAACCTGACTCCCAGCAAGGAGCCAGTGACAGGCAGGGCCCAGCACTCCTGAAACCAGACTCCAATTTAAGGCTGCACTAACCAGGTGTCTTGTCCAGTTCACAGGTCAGACCAGTAGAGGCAACTTAATACCAAGAGTTAGATGAGCCAAGCACTTGTCTTTTACAGTACCAAGACCTTTCTGGATCCTATTTCCAGGCCATTTGGTGGATAAACTAGCCCAGGTCATCTCCCTTGCCTCGCAGGAGGCAGTGCAATAAATCATACCAGCTCCTTATACAGGCTAATTCTTACACAGGCCAGGAAGTGAGATGTAAGCAGACATGTGTCTAATGCCACACTCAAGCTTTTTTATGCTGTTCAGTCATTTCCCAGTAAAAAATAAGAAAAAAGTATGCCAGCTTTGTCTAGCAGCTGTGCTTTGTGAAAGTACTGAATCCCAGTGATGTGCTGTGGTTAAGCAGCTGCAACAGCCACACAGGCCAGTTGAACAGGTGAATTACAAAGCAAACTGCCACCAGACTCCATGGCTTTGCTGTGGGCACACAAAACTGACTGCTGCCACCTCACCATCCATGGAAGGACAAGGTTACAGTGACAAACCTCAACATTCAGCCTACTGCTCTGTTAGATGAGTTGTTTGTTCACTTGCACCCTGCCATGATTCCAGTCCACTTTTCAGGCAGGTGGCTCCAAACAGACCACTAATGGTCCATTCAATTAGCGAGAGAGAGCTGAGCTCCAGAGTTCCACACTTACATGCTCCCAGGTCTCCTTCAGGTCACTGAAGCAGCTACAAGTACATCAGCTACAGCAGGCCTGAATACACTTCTGGATGTGCTTTAGCACAATGAGAGCAAGTTCCAGGTCTTGCCATTAGTGGCTGAGAACACCTTTCCTACTAGGAAACCCTTCTCCACACCTCTGGGAAGAGGGTAGGACAAACCACTCTTAGGTGCTCAGGCTTGATCAGATCACAGACTCTGTTTTGGTCGTGACCTGGTCGACAACACAAGGACTCCTTGGCTTTCCCAGAGGAACCAGAAGATGCTTATAAGATGTGCTATTTGACTTCAAAGACCCTTGACAACAGGCTTCAGGTACTGAGCCCTTATGTGGGAACGTGGTTACCCTAGAACTCCCATCCTGCTACACCACATTCACTGCACCGCACAACTCCTCCACAAAACTCTTCAGGAGCTATTCCTGACTTTCACAGCAAAGGAGGCCTTCACTTCTACAACAGGGAATTTGTGTCTTCTAAGCAGCTGGGTCCTATGTGCTTCCAGGGATACACAACAGCCTAAGCTGCTGGGGAACTGCAACCACTTCAGCCCACTATTACAGGAGGTAACATGCTCCAAGCTGTAAAAGCCTCTAACTAGATGCAGCCCAGTTAAAAAAGATCTTAATCATCTCAAGCTTTGAGGGTTAAAATATATGAACTGTTTTAGCCTTTGCTATCCATGAAAGTTGCAGAAGCTGAAGGAGCACTCCTGCAGCCACTGTAGTAGTGGGGCACTTACAACTACATCTTATTGGACTGCATCCACCTCACAGCCACAGAATCATTTAGGTTGGAAAAGATCACTGACCCCAACCATTAACCCAGCACTGTCAAGCCACCACTAACCCATGGCCCTCAGTGCCACATCTACAGAGCTTTTAAACACTTTCAGGGAAGGTGATTCCACCACTGCCCTGGACAGCCCATTCCAGTGCTTGACAGTGCTTTTGGTGAAGAAATTTTTCCTTATGTCCAATCTAAACCTCCTGTGGAGCAACATGAGACCATTTCCTCTTGTCCCATCACTTGTTACCTGGGAGAAGAGACCGACTTGGTTACAACCTCTTTTCAAGAAGTTGTAAAGAGTGATAAGGTTCCCCATGAGTCTCCTTTTCTCCAGACTAAACACCCCCAATTCCCCCAGGTGCTTCTTACCAAATCTGTGCTCCAGCCCCTTCCCCCTTCTCTGGACACCCCCCAGCACCTCAATGTGTGTCTTGTAGTGAGTGGCCCAAAACCGACCCCAAGATTCAAGATGTCTAAGACATATTGCAGGCTTTTCCTCGTTCTTTGTCACTGTTTCCCTCCACATCTAATAAAGTATGGGGATTCCCCTTAGCCCTCCTTTTGTTGCTAATGTACAAAAACACTTTTTATTGTCTTTTACAGCAGTAGCCAGATTAAGTTCTAGTTGGGTTTTTGCACTTCTGGCTTTCTCCCTGCATAACCTCATGACATCCTTGTAGCCCTCGTGCATCTGGTAATATATCTAGATGGGAAACACTGCTGAGGAGGTAACACTCAGGGGCTGTTGAGTGAGCAGCAGTGACAGGTCACACAGGGCTCATGCTACCCTTACATGAGTGTTAACAGATGCCAGAGAGTCTCTACAGGACAGTTTCTCCAAATGTAAACACCTCTCTTTTCCAAGGGACTGCACTGCTCACTGATCCAACTGGCAGCCCAGCAATACAAGCTGAAACAGAATCAGCTGAAAGTTGTCAACAACACCAACATTTAGTTGTCCTCCTGTTCTTGCCAAGATCCACGCTCTGTGTCCTGTCTCCCCTACAGCCAGAGGGGACAACAGACCATGGAAGCTCCTTCAAGCAGCCTGCACCTGCTGTGTCTGCGAATCACATAACACAAATTACACTTGTGCTAGCCAAGCCAGAGACTTCTGCAACACAGTCAGCTCAGGTGGAGCTAGAAGTGAGACAGCAGAGCTTTGAAACAGCCTAAAGATAGCTGTGTACACTGAACTGTCATGAAAAACATCTGTATAGGTTCAGGTCCAGTGTGAGTCACCTGATTTCCTCAGGACAGAGGAAAACAACTTACCCTGAAGTGCCTGTGCCAGAACCCAGCATGCTTCTGGGCACTGCTTCTATTTTCCTCAGAGTGTTTTCAGTATCACTTGCCACTGGCTGCTGCAGCTTACTGCCTCCCAGTACTTGAAGCAGCTTTGGACCAGCTGGCATTAGTTCTCTTGCTTAGGGAGGGATTTGCAGAGCCCTAAATTGCAACACTAAATCACACTGGATGCTTATCACCCAAGTTCAACACAGCCTGAAGTCCCACTGAGAAGGGAGGGAAAACTGCTCTGTCAAGACTCATTCCCTTGGAAGCAACTCAGCTGAGCAGCCACCTGCAGACATAGGAAGTCGGTCTGAGTCAGAGCTGACTCTGCCTCCTTGTCATGGCTGATGGGCTGCCCAGCAGTGAAGGGCTGTCACTGCCTCACCAGCACCAGTCAGGTGAGACACAGCTTCCATCCAGGTGATGCAACGGATGTGAGCCAGAGCACAGAAGGAGCTGCCTCAGCTTGGTATTTGGTTTGGGCCATGAGACAGTGAGGAATTCCAGCCCCATCAGGAGCCAGCAGTGGACACTGCCCAGTTCACACCCCTGTTCTACTAGGCTTGACTGATGCTGCCTTGAAACTCAGCCAGTTGACGGGCCAAGCCCTCTTATTAATCTTCTCATTGAAGGTATAAAAAGACCTAATACAAGAAGAGAACCCATCTTCAGGTCCTGGAGAAAGTACCAGTGTTTGAGCTCCTGGAGCCCCCTCTAAGTGTCAGCAGTATTGAATTGCTCTTTACAGCAGCACCTCTGCTAGTTCCCTCATCCTCCCCATGCTCTGTGTGGCTGAGCAGGTCTCCAACAGCAGCTTCAAAGCAGCTGTTTGTCTGTCTGTGCTGAACAGAGGTCTGACTGGTCCTAGTGAGGTCCTCAGCCTAGATGGATTGAAAACATCCTCCTTACCTCAACAAGGGTTTCTTATGAAGCAACCCAAAGGGTCAAACTACTCCAAGGACAGGATAGGTCTCCTCCAATGTTTGCTTACAGACACAGTGCTTTCAGCAAACTGAGGTACTTTGAGTGCGAGACACCAGTGCTCTCTGAAAGTCCTGTAATTGAAGCCTTACTACAGTCTTAACATGATGCAAAAGACTTTGATGACTTCAGCTCATACTAAGCCAATAGCAAACAACACCTTTGTGGCAGAGAATGTTTCCACATATTACAGTTTAAGTAAGTTCAGAAATACCTCAGTCAATCCTGGTTACAGTTGCTGTGTCAATAGAACAAGGTGCAACCAACCAACCTTGAGCCAGGTTCAGTTCTCAGATTTGCTCAAGTGAAGTCAGAGGCAACTTACGATATTCTCTTGCTAATACAGGCTGTTTCTCACATTACATGGCATTAGTCACTACTGCCTGTGTCCCAGAAAGAGAGCCCACATACATGCTCTAAGCTACACATATCTCATTTCTGATGAGCTTTGCTAGTACAAAATCAGCTATGGAAGACCAAGAAGAATACAGCTTTAGCTCACAGAAGAAGCAGGTTTGAATACCTGAAAGAGCAGTTAGTTCAGATGAGGAGTTTCTGCAGTCATACCTGCAAGAAACACTAAATTACTGAGGTAATTTACTGAGGTAAGCTGAGATGTTGGCTGTGTAGGTTTCCCCCATGCTCCTGCAAAGAACAAGCTCGGCTTGAGTTGAGTTGCGATCCCACTGACTCTGTACTAAGACTACTTTGCACCATATAATGCAGCTTGTCTTTCTTTATGGTATTTGATATAATTACTCCAGAGCAGCACCCTGTCACAGGCACACACGCCCTTCAGAGGGCAGTGTGTGAGCTCACACCGGACTCTCATCCAGTCCCAGGAGCATTTCTGAACAAACACTTCCTTTTTCAGAGGTACTATGAAGAAAAACCTGTTTGTTAAGATTGATCCAAGACATCAGTTGTGTTTTACACTGTGTGAAGTCTCCTGCAGCAAGATCACCTGCATGGCTGCTCAGAACACAGCCTGCCAGCAGCACACCCAGCTAGCCCTGCTCAGGAGCCATCAGACACTTCACATCAGCCAGGAGACCAGTCAGCATCATTCCTCCTCCTGGCCTAACTGGTGCCAAAGGAATGACACAGCGGTCTCTGGTACAGGAGAGGAGTCCTTCCACTTGACTTTTAATGCCTATCCTCTAAGCAAACAAGCCATTAATGTTATGCTGACCCTTGTGAAATTAAGCTGGTACAGCACACTCTCTCCCACAGTTTCGTTATTCCCTTTGGAAGGCTCACCTGCAGGAGCAGCAAGGGAGAACCTATAACACCTGACCTGCAAGTGTCACTGTCTTATCTGATCTGAAAGGAAGAGTCAAAAAAAACTGTCCTATGAAGCTTCATAGTGCTACAGCCTCACAGATGCAAGAGCAAAAAAAACCTATGCCAAGTCTAATTAGGTTCTCCTTGTTTCTTCAGAGTACATTACAACTGTCCTTTTACTTGCTATATTAAGACAGCTGCTTTAACTCAAAGCAGAAATGGATGGTTAAGGATTCCTTAGAGATTTTTACGTGTCAAGTCACAATGCAGACATTTTAATATTAATCAGGTTGGTACAAGCAAAGAACAGTAGGAGCTTGCATTGACCAGACCTTAGATTCACTATCCTTTAACAGAAGTAGGCCTTGCAGGAGGAACACTCTAGGTTGCTCATGGACAGTTTCAGAAAGCATCCAGCCCTGGGGCAAATCTTGCCTCCATGGAGCTTCCTAAGCAGCAGCATACCCTTATCAGTTCAAATCACAATCCTAACATATTTAAAGAGGTTGGAAGAAGGGGGATGTTTGAACAGGAATTCTCTGGTCCTACATCTATTAGGCTGCCATCTGTACCTTCCACTAGAAGCCAGCTGAATGCTGAAGTGAGGCTGTTGGACTGCACCTCTTGCCTTGTGTCCTCTGCCAGGAATATTCAACACCATGCCAACAAGGCACAAAGCAGTGGGTGAGCAAGGATCAAGCAGAGCTAAACAGTGAGGCACTTATGGATACCTACTTCTCCCCTGACCCAGCAGACAGCACAAGAGCAAGCAGGTGTTCCACAAAAAGGCCTTTTTGAAGCTGAAGCACTGCAGGCCAGTTCTGGGTGCTGTGGCTGATAAGCAGAGCAGTCACTTCTCCACTGTATCACGGGACCTTCAGCTAAAACACCCACCATGGACAAGGCGATCTGGATAGATCAGGCCTCCATTAGGGCACACATGGCAGTGGGCTCACCACAGTGACCAGACTGAACAGAAGACAGGCAAACCTGAATACTGGAAGAACCTTCTGCCCTGAAAAGCAGAAAAAGTGCCCTAAAATGCAGCTAGGTGCACTTTTGACACAGAAACAGCACCTCTACTCGCTGTTCTCTTGCATGGGGGAGGCTGCAGAGCAGTATGTCTCTGTACTAAACCAGAGAGCTATTTTTAATCCCTCCCTCCCCCCGCAAGGGTTCTGCATTTCTTCAAGGAAACCGAAGCTGGAAAAATGATTCAGGACCAGCTCAGTCAGATTGAACCAGTTCCCTCTCAGAAGCAGCAAGTTCCCTAGCATGTTTGGCACCTCAGGGGGTTATGTCTGCTTAGATCTTCAACCACTGAAATAAGATGGTCATTGAATGCTTATCCTGTTCTTAGAGGACCAAGCACACCAACTGGCTGGCATACATCCTTGCCCTATGGTCACACTGTACCCTGCCATGATTTAGTTAAAGCTTTGAGTAGACACAGGAATTTGCTCCAGTTCAGCTACTCTGAAAATGCAAGGCCTCATCCTGAGGAAAGGCAGATAGTTTGTGATTGACATTAGTTGACCAGGATCACAGTTCCTGGTTGTAACATCCACATGGTCCAGACATCCTTTGAACTGAAGCCTCAATCTCCAATTGGAGCAGGAGCCCAAGATGGGGCTGAACAGCTTTACCATTGCAATTTAACAACAACAACTTCTTTCCTACTAACTGGTCACAAAGACATTGTGTCAGCTATAAGTAACACAAGTACACAAAGCTACAACAGCCTCAGCAGTTCAACATAAATACTGGAGACCACAAGATTATCAGCCTTCAACATCTGACTTGCATTCTCCTGAGAGTGACACAACAGCCCAGGAGCAGGACAGATGTCCTGTCTTTTCAGTTGGGCAGAAGCTCAGCATTAGCCAGAGAACAATCAGCTGGGCCTATTATCTCATATCGACATGGCTTAAGAGGTGCCAAGCTGCCTTCAAGTAAGAAACTAGAAATAAGGCTGCCTTTGATTTTTTTCTCTTTTTTTTACTGCTACAAAGTCTGCAAATTTTGCTTACCACACTTGGGTGCTGTACAAGTGGAACATGTACCCAGCATCCTCAAACTGAGGATTACTACAGAAGCACAGAATTTATAACAGCAGGTTGAATCTTGCATTGACAGGGGCTGCACAAGCAGGACAGTATTCTCTTCTACTCCCATGACAGGCCTACAAGTAGCTCAGCTTCCCCAGCTCACTGGAAGATTCCATCGAGGAAAGCCTCTCACTTAGTGGGGACACGTGCTGGCTAAAAAGGAAATTAGGAACACCTTGTCATCCGGGTTGACAACTTGCAAGAACTGCTCTCTGTAAATAGGCTGCTTTTTAGGGCGACGGGCTCTACAGTCCATACATTCAGAGGTGCCTCCAGACCTCGCTGATGTACCACGGAGCAGCAGTCAGTTCCACTGAAGCCCACACCAAAAGCAGCTGGCAAGATATTCCTGTGACAGCTTCACCAAAGGGTATGCTCTTGCTGCTACTGTATCAGTAGCATCTCAAAACTTCCACCTCCTTCCTCCCCACACGTTTATGATGCTGTTCTAACCAACATATGCCCTCCCGCTGGTACCCAGCCAAGAGTTCAAGCACAGCTCATCATTCCCTGCTCAGGAGGAGCAGCTCAGCTGCCTGCTCCTTACTGCAGCTCCACCAAGAGCAGGCTTCTGTCCAGTTGGTACCTTTCCCAGTCAGCCCTGTGAGGCAGAAATTACCTCTGTTCAGGGAGCTGGGAGCATCAGCTACAAATTAATTTTTGATACCTTGTGTAAAACATTATATTGCAAGCTGTCAGGTATAGGTATGCTGTCCAGTATATCCCACTCCTATCTGAGAGTCCCAAGCCAAAAGCTTCACTTGCTTGAAGAACAGCCTAGAGCTTTAGATGCCTGCTAACACACTAGCTCAGATCAAAATAGAATCTTAAAACATGTTACAGTATCCTCGAGGAATTGGCTTTTTAGACTACAGCTGTCTGCAGTAAGTTTCCAACTAATTTTGAGGGTGGAGTTACAGCCTCCAGAGTTGGAGAAGCTGCTCTAGAACCAAACAGCTCAGGAACCAGCAGCAGCAGCCATCAACTGTAGCTCAGCCACATGGCTTCAAGTTCTACTCATTGTCTGCTTCAAAGTGGACACCAAACTGGTGTGATGTGGTGCTAAATGCCAACTGACATGGTCTAGGAGGCAGCTCCCAGGTGGAAATGACACGAGGCCTACGCACTCTGCTGGATCCTGTTCATGGATAACGTGCTCTTAAAACAGCTCAGTGCTAAAGAGAGAACGATGGGGCAACATTCATCTTGGGGAAATACATAGGAAATCCAGCTTGGAAGCAGAAGCTTTGGAACAGTTTTGAGCAGAATAGCCTCTTGGTGCAACCAAGGAAGATCCAGAGTCATTGCTGGGTAAGACACTCCTTTCAGTGGCAATAAGGCTTTAGCTTGCCCCAAACATACCCTTAACACCCAGCTGAAGGCTCTGCCATGCACCCCTGATGTGGACGAGGACTTGGAGCTCACTGGAAGAGGACATGCCAATGGCCAGCTTGCCAAGGAGTCCAGGTGACACAGGGAAGGCAGAAGCAATGTCACCAGTAGGAGCCATGTCTGCAGAGGAATCACAGGACTTGCACATGAGAAGGGGTCCACCCTGCCTGAGGTCTCAGCTCAGCCATGGCTCCCTTAGGGCTGAGATTTGGAGAGCACTGCATTCCTGAGAGGCACTGATGCGTATGATCAGTCAGGCTCAAAGCCCAAGTTCTCAAAGCCAAGTTCTTCAGTCCAAGCCTCACTGATTCACAACCCTGTTACACCTCCTGGCATTTCTCCAGATCACAGTTGTTTTATGCCTGCACAATATTTAAATATTAGCCGTGGAACTAAACAAGTTTCTTGCTGCCATAGTGAATTGTGACTCTACCCTAGAAAAGTCCAAACTATGTAGGACTAGCCCCAGTCCCTGGTGCCAAAAGCTGATCTCTACCGGTTTAGGTATCTCAACAGCCACGTTCTCTTGAGGAGGTATCACCTTGATCTGGCTATGTGGTTTGAAAGTAGAAGCAAAACAAGCATGAAGAAGCCTTTGCTTACAGTACCATGGCAGATGATTCTCTGTGTTCAATCAAACCACCAGTGTGTTTAGTAGCACTGGGAAATGTCTGGAGGTCATTTCTTGCTGTCTACACGAACACTACTTTGCCCAGACTCTGCTTAGCCTAAGATCACAGGAGCACATGTAGGATCTTCCAGGTGATAAATGCCCTGAGCCAAAGGGAGGCAGGGAAGGGAGCGCAGAAAATGTCCCCAGGAATGTAGCCAGTTATGCTGGGCAGCCACTCTAGGCAGAACACTTTGCTCCTCAGGGACCTGGAGATGATCACCATCTCCATAGGTGTAGCAGGTATTGGGAGACTGCAGCTGTGGCAGGACAGGAGTGCAGAAAGATCCTCTCGGAGTCAATGCCACACAGTAAGAAGACCAGGATTCCCAGAGAGAAAGCCAGACCTGCTGAAGCAGCAGTCTTCAGCTTACAGGAAGACAGCTCTGTGAGAAAGCCACATACACAAGCTTCACTGAAAGATGAATGTTTGCAGTCACGAAGTTTTAGGCCACCAGTTCCTCCAGCACCTAAAGGACCCTTACTCCACAGGATATCTTCCTCCCCAGAATGGGCAGACATGCAGAGCCCAGACTGATAGCAATTGTCTCGAGATCTTCAGCTACCCTTCTCTTGGAGGCTCAAGTCATGTTGCCATTCAAGGATCAGTATTGCTGTGTCCCTATCTTCCCAGAGGAAGTAGTTCCCCTGTATATCCTAGAATATTACAGGTAGTTCCCAGGAGATTCTCCCCAAAGATCAAGCTGTTACAAGAACAGGCATGCTTGCTTTAACACCCCTCCCCCTTTATCAGAGCAAGCTCAACTTCCCCTATTCTGCCCTGGGGGAGACAATCTCAGGATGTGGGAGGAGAGTAGAGCACATTGCTGGCTGCTGGGAGACACTAGGCAACAAGCCATGTGTCTTGACTAAGGGCCTTGCCTACGCAAAGCACTGCAGCTACACCAGCACAGCTTCCATGTTGCCTTGCCTCTACCAGAACGGCCTCCTTGGTGGACAACTTTCCAATCAGCAGGACAAATCAAACTGGAGCACAGCTACAGCGCTCATACAACCCAGTTTACACAGTCCTGTCTGTCAGCCTTTTGGCACAGAGCCATCCAACAGTTTCAGTAACCCAGACACAAATACCAAGGGCCCAGCACAGTTCTCACATCCCCACTGACGATTCCCCCACTGCTTTCTATAAACCAAGCACAGTGCCAGGGGCAGCTGGCTTTTAATCTTCGTTTCCAGAAGATAAGACTATCCAATTCACAACATTGTGAGTTAGCCAGGCCACTGAGAAACAGTTGAGTTGTTAGATCTTTACCGTATCTGACAGTATTTTTCAAGTGCTCAGATTAATTTCTAGTTTTGACTACAGCCTCCTAAGTTTTCACACATTCTTGTCATGCTTTCGGTTTCAGAAACACAAACAGGAGCTGTTAGATAACTTTTGCAGTGGTAAGCAAAGCACAGGTCTTGGACCTTGGCAGTGGTAAACAAGCCCTGGTTATCCCCTCCTGGCTGTGAGCTGCCACAGTTCCTAGAGGCCTGGAAGGAAACAAGTGACTGGAAGGAGACTTTGACCAAGTCAAGTGACGGCCCTCGGGAGGCCTGCCAGGCCCTGTAACTTACACCTGACATCCAGATCCAAGAGTGAATATTGTCTCTCCTGCAGCATGAGAAGCTTAATAGAAGAGAAGAGATAAATACTGCTGGGAGATCCTACCGCCAGACAAGCAGATGTAGGGAAGTACAAGATCAACAGTAATGGCAAAAACCTTACTCCTCCTTCCAGGAGGTCCTGTTGTCAGTAATGAGTCTTCTAGAGAGGAAGCTTCCTTTAGGGACAGGTTGTAATCTAAGAACTACACCTTGATCAGCAAGCAGAACTCTTGATCCTACACACACTCAATACCTCTAACTATGCTAATACAGTTTGCAGAGCAGGATGGACAAGTATTTCAGTGCCAGTCCCAGGATGAGAGTCTAACAGGTAACTTGCCACGACAGCTGAGTCAGTGCCTAACAAGGAATTCCTACTGTGGATACTCAGTTTCACACTCATACTTCATACCCTCGTACCTCTTGCACAGGTCCTGCATCACTTCAGCTTTATCACTTCAGCTATTCTCTTATGAAGCTCCACAAAGGGCCAATAAAAACCTCACTTGCACAGCAAGATTAAGACAGCTCTGCTGGCAAATGGCATCTTGTTAGACAGGGGGAAAGGTCAGGCCTAGGCATGCCTCAGTTAGAACCATCTCACTGCTCATGCCTGAGACACTGGCACCACTGTGCCAGTTTGGACTCCAGATATCATTATCCGTGTCTGGGAGCTGAGTGACTCAGCCCACTTGAGGGAGACAAGCACCAAGCAGGTTACTTTCAAGAGGATTCTGCTTCCAGCTGGAAAGAGATCAAGGGCTCAGCACAAACTTGTTAGATAAACTGGTAGCCCCAGCAACCAAGGTCCAGGTACTCCAGGCAGGTTGGCTCCAAAGACAGTTCCAGCTGCTGGCCTTCACTTTTATCCACCACACTTCACTGGTCCAGCTTGTCTGTCAACTGACCAAAGTTACAGTATGAAGTGACACAGGACAGACTACAGAAAAATACAAGGGTTTTTTAAATGACATTTAAAGGTTCTACTCCATTTCATTTAGCAATTCCTGCTTGAAACTCCTGCACGTACAGTTACACACAATTAGTCACCTTAAGTTGGCATTTTAAGTGGCTGTGGAGAGGCACGAGCAAATCACTCACTACATCAGCACCTTTAAATTATACAAATAGAAATTTGTGCCACAAGCTTACACATCAATCTCATCTCAAAGGCAGCGCACCCCTCCTGAAGTTTCACTGCCCTGTGAAGACAGCCACGGCCTCAATAACAGGTTTCCCAGCAGGAGAAGTCAAGGCTATTTGAGATCAGCTGCAAATCAACACACTCCAGTGGCCTTGATGAGCTTGCTTCCCTCCCCAGGGTCACTGACCATGAGATAGCAACAGCAGTGTTGACAAAGCTTCCCCCATGGACAGAGCGCTGGTTGCTGGCACTGGAGAGGAGGAGCAGCCTCGCAGGAACAGCGTTCACAGCAACAATGACATCACCACGGCAGTTCTCCACCGAGCAGAAAATGCAGCAGCACGCTGAGCTCGGGAGCTGCATCCCCACGAACAGAGAGCAAAAGCAACAAGCACGCTGGAAGGCAGAGAGCAGCCATGTGACAGAGGGGTATCCCTTCACCACCTGCTATTTCTGAGCAGCACATGTGCAGTCACTGACCTTGGGCGTTCGTTCGCAAGTTTTATTCAAGGTGCATTTAAAGAGAAATGGGATCTTCAATAGAGCCAGTAACTGCAGAACAGAACACGGTATATGAATACTGTCATTTGACTAATTATCCACACCTAATTCAGTTCTGAGATGCACAGCTCATGTTTGGATTGTTGCTGCAGAGAGCGACCCTTTTATCCTCACAATCTCCTCTCACAACTACTTCTGAAGGCAGACTGTTATACAGCAACTACAAAAGATCGTTTTAGGAAGCTGCAGGGGGAAGCCAACTCAACTCTAACTCATCAGGCAATTAAACTACAATTATCAAGACAATGCTGTGTAAGGATGAAGCATTTTAGTATCTGAAGGATGCGAGATTGCTGTCAGACAAGCAGCATCCAGGCAGCTTGTGCCCAGCCAAGTTCAGCATCTCGGTAAAGTCTTCTCTGGACTCCCTTCTGTTGAGGCAAGAAATTCGTAGGTCCATCAGGCCCTAGTAACAACGGCTTAACAGCAGGTCAGGTCACAGCTGAGAAGTCCAGAAGACATAAGGGAACACTGGCAGCGTACAGTGTGAGGGTTCTGTACTTATTTATCAAACACTCAATTTACTCCAGTTACTGAAGAAATTGCTGTATTATAACAACAGGGACAGGCACCAGTAAGTACCTGTGACCCACATCATCCACCAGTTTTAGAGAATGCAAACATCCAAGCGCCCTATTTCATAGCTCTTATTCTCAGGCTAGGGTTTGCCAGGCAGTCTCACAAAGCAGCATTTAAAAACACACCCTAATCAAGCATGGGCGATTTTGTTTACAGCCAAATGTTAAGTTCTGCATAAACTAGTCTCATTTTCACACAGAAGTCAGACCAAAATCCCATACATGTTAGAGACAGAGCTATTTATAGTTTTGCACAGATGGATTGATTGTAATTGTCATGTTTCCTCAAGGACAAGCTTTGCCTGAGATTTGCTCCAACAGGTAATTCACACGACCTTCCAACACAAGAGTCTTACAACAAGAGCTTTAAGAAGGTGCTGCAGAAATTGATGCTGGTAGCCCTCCTGCCCTCAAGCACTCATTTTGGGTAGTAAACCAAACAAAGTGATATATTCCCAGGTGAATTCAGAGCAAAGCTTGTACGTTTTCCACTTTCAGATAAGGATTCATGAGTGTTGTAATATGTCTGTGCTACTCAGAGTTTGATTCCCTGGCTTTGGCAGGAGGGTCAGGATGGTTGTAGTCTGTTACACAGTTATTTAATTTCTTAGCTTGGCACCTTCAAGGTACAACTCTTGGGATGCCACATTCTCCATCTCTTCTCCCTGGTGACCAGTGACAGGACAAGGGAAGAGCAAGAAGCTGTATCGGGGGGGTTAGGTTGGATACTGGAAAAAGGTTCTTCACCCAGAGGGTGGCTGGGCACTGGAACAGGCTCCTCAGGAAAACGGTCACAGCACCAAGGCTACCAGAGCTCAAGAAGTGTTTGGACAACACTCTCGGGCATGTGGTGGGATTGCTGGGGTTGTCCTCTACAGGACTAAGAACTGGACTTGATGATCCTTGTGAGACCCTTCTAACTCAGGCCATTCTACGATTCTGTGCTGAACTGTCATTAGGGTATTTGAGGACAGGGATCACTGCATGACATCACAGGGAAGAATAAAGTTTAATGTAGCTACTGCTGTGCATCCTATCAGTTGTACTTCTCAATGCAGGTTGGGAGAACACGAAACCGCTATTGGATTTTAGAAGTTTTCCTTATTGAGGAGTCAGATTAGCCCCATCTCACAGCTTTTCTACACCAGAAGTAAAGAATTAACAGCAACGCAAAGGAAAAAAAAAATAAGGCAGCAATTGAAAATAACAGTATTAGAGCTGCTCTAATTCTGAGGACTCAGGCCAGGCATGGTGGGTCCACTCATTAGTGCATGGAGGGCCAGTCATATGTTCAGTCAGCTGTTGGGAGTCACAAGGGGGAGGGGGAGAGACAAGTATACTTGTTCTTCCTGAGTAAGTACAGCAAGGGAGCCTTGATTATTTAACATAGAATATTCAAATGACTCCACCCACTTTAACCTCAAATTCAGCTCCTGAGAGAGCAGGGTATGTTGACTCCAGTGGCCTGGCTCTACTGGAAGCACAGCCAGGATGCAACTCCCATCACACACTACTGGTACCACCACAGCCTTCAAGTCCCAGCCAGCCAAACACCACGGTATAGCTGATTATGTATCACTCCCCTAAAAAGAGAACTCTGCACTTCCCCCAGCCCCAGTTCCCACACGGATATACAAAGTGTTAGGCATAGGCCAGAGCTGGACAGACAGTGGTAAGTGCTGGAAGCTTTAAGGCTTCCATATTGGCAAGTGTCAAACAAAGAACAGCTTGCTTACAGTTGGGAGGACTTTGTTCTGTCATGTGTTCTCAGTTTACATATAAAAACCTCATACACACAGATCACAACAGTCCTGTTTATCAGCAAGTATTTTTAGTTTTCAGGAAGATAACACTGAGAATTCCATCTTCGACTCAAAAGGTTTGGAAACACTAGGCAAGACATACTCATTTGGATGCTGAGGTTACCTCTCTTCGGATTAAGACAGCCTTTCCACTACTAAAATAATCCCTCTATTTACAGAGAAGACAGTGCAGTTGTTGTCTTCAGCACAACCATTAGGCATATCCATAATTATTTGTCTATATATACCTGGAGACTAATAACGCAACTACCACTTAATTTACCTTCTCATACACTCACAGCCAAAAGCACTTCCAACATCCACTCCAATACTTCTCCGGACTGACTCAGGCTTTACACGCACCAACAGCCACTTTCGCAATAACTGCCAGTCCCCTCGGCCGCCTGCTCGGTCACATTAATCGCTCCCGGGGCCGCCAGCTAATCCTAAAAGCGACACCCACCGACCCCCAGAGCAGCATTTCACAGCCCCGGCCCAGCGCCCTCCCAGAGCCTCCCCGAGCTCCGCGGGGAGCTACGGCAGCACCGCCCGGCTCAGACAATGCGCTCCCTCCCCGGCAGGCACCGCTCGGGCCTCCGCCAGCCCCTCAGGCAGAGGAGGCTCCACAAAGCGCTGGCGAACCGCGCACCCCGGGAGAGGCCCGCGGGGAGGGGCCGCTTCCCGGGGAGACCCTCCTGCATTGTCCCAGGGGCGCGCCGGGCCCGGCCCCGGGGAGCTCGGTGAGCGAGGTGAAGGGGGGGGGGGGGCAAACGGGCCGGACCGCGATGCGGAGCCCGCCGAGAGCGCCGAGACAGCGCCGCCGCCCCGCCGGGGTCGGGGAGGGGCCGCCAGCGGCGCCCCCCGCCCGGGGCGGACCCGCCCCTGCCCCCCCTTCCCCCGTCGCCGGTGTAGCCGCGCAGGGCCACCCGTCCCGCCCGGTCCCCGCGGACTCACCTGGTGCTGCCGCCGCGGCCCGGCCCGATCGCTGCCCCCCCGCCCGCCTCGTCCGCTTTAATGGGCCCCGCCGCCCCCCGCGCCCGCTTCCGCCTCCCCGCCGGCTTCCGATCACGGGGCCGCGCCGTCACCGCCGCACGTGACCGCGCGGCCCGCCCGCCATCTCGGGTCCTGTGAGGGGCGCGGGCCCGGGGCTGTGTTTGTGCCGAAATAAATGTTCGTGGCGCTGCACAGAGCGGGTGGGCGGGGAGGGACCTGCCTTCCCCGCCGCCTCCGGGCGCACGAGGGCAGCGAACGCCGCGCCCCGGGCGGAGGGGAGCGGGAAAGGGCTGGGGAAACCTTCACGCCTTCCGAAATAAAAGATGGGGACGCGAGGGCGTGGATCTGTTCTTTGGTCTTATCTGGAATATGTTGAAGAAATAGCAGGCAGTCCTCTGTGGTTAAATTAGGATGTGGGAAAAACGCGTCTTCAGTGAGGGCTATCAGAAATAAAGAGGCTATGTTTTAGAATATATATATATATTTAATCTCAGCTGGGGTCTGGAGTGGGGTAGTAGCAACAGCATTAGTCAGGAAAGAAGATGAAAGTAAAAAGATGTCAAGTGAAGACCCATTCAGTTTGATTATTCAGATCAATAGTACTGGCAAGTAAAATTGGGACTGTAAACTCTCCAGACCTTAGTCCATGGGATAACAACAGGCCTGGTGGTACAAGGTTAAATCCATATTTTCTACTCTGTGTTGAGAGTGAGTTTGTTATTTAGCAAATACTTGAATATTCTCATAGATTCATCCAGCTTGTGACTCTTGTGGGTTTAGGCAGCCCATGAGAGGTTGCTCAGGAGAGCAAACAAGGAGAAAGAAGTCTTTTTAAAGCTAATGAAAGAGAGAAAAGGACCAAAGCTCCTTATAGCAACACTAAAAAGAAAATCACAGAATCATTAGGGTTGGAAGGGACCTCTGGAGATCATCCAGTCCAACTCCCCTGCCAAGGCAGGGTCACCTGGAGCAGGTGACACAGGAACATGTCCAGGTGGGCTTGGAATGTCTCCAGAGAGGGACACTCCATGACCTCCCTGGGCAGCTCTTCCAATGCTCTGCCACCCTCAATGTACAGACGCCCTTCCTTATGTTGAGGTGAAACTTCTTGTGTTGCAGTTTATGGCCATTGCTGCTCGTCCCGTTGCTGGGCACCACCAAAAAGAGTCCAGCACCATCCTCTTGGCACCCACCTTTGAGATATTTATATGCATTAATAAGATCCCCTCTCAGTCTTCTTTTCTCCAGACTGAACAGGCTCAGCTCCCACAGTCTCTCCTCATCAGAGAGATGCTCCAGACCCTAGAGAAGGGAACTTGCAACATCTAGTTTGTTAGTGCTTTTAAAGCACTAGATGCAAAAATGCTGCAGTAGAACCTGGTACCAGTTAAAACATGGAGTAGGGACACACACACCTCCCCACCTGCAGGTGGAAGGGGACACCAGAGCTTAGCACACTGAGTTTCAGTATCCTTTGAAGGAAACTGTGTTTCCTCATCTGACCACTTATTTGAAATCAAAACTCAATGAAAACCCATAAAAATGGATTAATTTGAATCCCTGTGCCAGTAATTCCCAATCACTAACACTTCTATGAAGAAATTCATTCTCTATCCTTGAGGGACCTTCACACAGGTGAATGAATCTATAGTGACAGGTCTTTAGACATTTACCAGTGCAGAAACCTCAGCCTATTTCATGCACTCATTCCTCTAAACCAGGAAGTAAGAAGGTCTCCTGCTTGTATTTTCTTCCCTTTGTGTCATCTAATCTCTATTTACTAATCTTTGTGATCCATTTAGAAGCAATAAAACATTATGTCTTGCACCACCTCTTTGCTTTTGTCCTTTGACCAAAGGGGCCCCTCCCTTTCCCTTCTCATCCGTGAGATGACAGTGAACAGCAGTACAAATACACCTGCTAGTTGCTGATTTTGGAAGGGCCTGCAGAGAGGCTAGGGCAGTACATCACATCACTTTAGCTGTAGCATCTACAAATCCTTGACATGAGCTGTGAACGTCTGACATTCCCCATGGTGCTAAATGCATTCACCCTCTTCTACAGACACACAGTTACCTCACCTCTGGCCACCTCTGGCATTAAAAGCTTTGGGAGCTATCATTCCCCTGACACTTGTCCAGCATGTTTCAGCTCTTCAGAGTCCTGCAGTCCCTCCTCCTCATTGCTGGGCACAACCCTGGGACCCTTCTTTGTCTCTGTGCCCAGAAAGGTGCACCAGTCCAGAGTCAGAAAACTGTCCAGAGGTCCCTGTGTGTAGCTGTCCTCTCTCAGCTGGATGTGCAATGCTTTCCCTCATCACCTTTGGCCTTCCATACCAACTTCCTCAAATTATTATAATGATCTAACTTGTTAAAATTATAAAAGGGAACTAGAATGCAGTAAACACACAAGATCTTGCTTTGGTTCACCAAGCTTTGTCATCCTTTGATTTATCTTGTCTAAAGCAGATTCCCTCTGCTTCTGCTGGCATTCTGTTCATTACAAATCTGCTATTACCATGACCATATATGCATTTCCACCAGCAAGAATCCAACCATAGTCTTTTGCCTGCCCAGTTCCCTAATCCTTGCCTATAGTACAAAAATTGCTCTGGTAATCTATGAATGCTTTCACCTTTGCAATCCTCAGATGATTTCCAAGCAGCAACACATGAAAGCAAAAAGGTAGCTCTAGACAAGACTTGGTCACCAGATACCAACTATAGGAAGCAACTGCAATCACATTATCTCATGGTAGATCTCCAGTCTGAGGTGGACATTGGACATAGTGCAAGGGATTAACAGCATCTGTGCTTACTGATAAAATGCATCTGTTGGAGGATGAACATCCTAAAGACAAAGCACAGATACAGGGTTTAAATGCAGCCATTGAAGCCCGAGCACCACAGAGAGGGTGGGGGCTGACCTGCAGTGCTGCAAAGCCTGACTGCGCCATGTTCCCTCACACCAGACACAAGAGACACGAGCACAATAAAGAAAATGGCTTTGGACTCTTTTGACAGCTTCCCCCTGTTCAATAGCAAGAGCCACAAGATCACTGCAGAGTTGTGATCGCTTTGATACAGGGAGGTGCCAATGCTGGCACCTTCCTTTAGCTGCCAGCTCTCTCCCTGAGATGTGAAGGTCCAAACCTCTTCTCTGCCTTTGAGTCAGCCTCCTACAGAGACTGTGGACAACATGCTGGGCACAGGGGACATCCTTAGACAAGTGTCTATGCCAGGGGACAAGACAAGCAGGGAGAAACAACCCCATGATCATGGTGTAAGATGGGCACAACATTGCTTTGCTCTTACCCATTTGGCACCACCATAGTTATCTGAAGCCTTGACTGGTGAAAACCAAAGCCTCTGGAAAGGTCAAGTGTCACAGGGAAAAGGATGGCCCACAAATTTTAATGGCCCACACTTTGGGCTCAGGGGTAGAGTCACCCATATCCTCTTTATAATCATAATCCCATGAGGCTGTAACAAAAATAGTGACAATCACTTGAGCCCCCTGCAGGTCTCCCAGCTGTCCAGCCTCCCCAGCTACAGAGGTTCTCCAACACCAGCACCTTCCCACTTTTACAGACGGTTCTAAATACCAGCTAATTATTTTTTTACAGCCGCATTGGAGGTATGCTGGGTAATTTCATATGATTGTTCTCATACTCAAATGGAGAAGATGATCCAGGGAGTGAAGTAACTTCCCTGAGGCCGGAGTGAGTCAGTTACTTCGTCAGATCCGTGTCCCTCTAAACCCGGACATTTCTGAAAGGCTTTTTAAACCATAGGAATGGTATAAAAATAGGTACAGAGAGAGGTGAACAGCCAGCACAGAACTTCACAGGCCTTTGCAGAACTGGCCTTCCTTCAGGGATCAAGGTTTTGTTAAAGCAGCATGTTACCAAAGCAGCAGGCTCTGCAAGCTGTTACTTACCAAGCACTGAAGCCTTCACAGTGAAGGTCTGGTGAGCCCAAGACCTCTCAGCCCATGATATGGATGGCTTTGAAGCCATGGGGACAGGAAGGACAGGCTGATGGCTGGCAGTGCCTGGGACACTGCAGGACACACAGCTGGTGCCACCGCTCCTCTCTGCATGGGGTGTTGTGTGATGGGGTGGACCAGCCACGTGAGCTCTGCATCCAGGTATTCTGTGGCAAAGGTGGCCATGCCATGCTGTTGTTGTACCCAGAATGTGTCATGGGACAGGAGCCTGGTGCCACGTGACCACTGTGAGTGGGACACTTTGTGGAACAGGTGACTTGTGTGTTGGTTCTTCCTTAGCAGAGAGTCAGTGCCAAAAGGTGTCCCAAAGACAGCACTCTGGGTAGGAACAAAACTGGCTGCACTGCAGCACACTCTCCACGACCTGCAAGTCCATCCTGGATTTGAAGAGACAGGGGTTGTCTGCAGAGGGCCAGGGAGCTCCTCTGGGACTCTCCCTTGGAAAGACATGGACATATCTTACATTGCAATTCCCTCCTCAAATGCCAGCCACCTCACTGCAAGCATGGGGTGCTGCATATTAGCTTCAGATCTATCTGCCTCAGCGCTTTCAAGTGACAGATTTTCGCAATCCCCTCTTGTCTGCTCTAAAAGGAGAAGTAAATCCCGTATCAATGGCAACCACAAGAAGCTGGTATAATTTTGAGTGCATGTTTTTAAAGACGGGGACAAAGATACTCAGCCTTGAAGGATAAGAGTGTGTGGGCAGTGAGGTTTGCTTTGCTTTTATCTTGGACAACACTTTTCAATGCCTGGTGCCTCAGCAGCTGCATTTCTGACCCTGGGGAGTTATGACTCACTGTTTGCAAATCCCTGAGCCACCAAATTGAAGGTATGCCTCACAAAGCACGATCCTAAACCGAAATGCTTATAGGTGGGTGTTACAGCTTCAGTTACTCTGTTCCAGCACTCAGGGCTGGCTCCATATAGGTGCCCAAATTTCCAGCAAATAGAAATCAGCATCTCTTACTCTGTTTAGATGAGCAGGATCTCTTTGGGTTTCTCTCCTTCAGTGAAGTTCTCAGCCAATCTGCGAGTAATCAGGCTACAAAAGATGCATTATCCCATCTACCCCAGCACAATGCCAGCCTAAGGAACATCTGCTCTGCCTGACCTGCACTCCTGCCAAATTGCTTCAGATACCATGGCCATCCCAACATCAGAGCTGGGGCTGGCCTGCTGGAGGCTAAGGCTGTCATTTTTAGCTGCTTTCTGGGTGACCTGTGTGGGGTTAAGCGAGGCACTGGCTGCCATCCCTTCTGTTGGAGTGGATCAGTTCTGCTGACTCTGCAAAAACCAATGCAAACATGTTATCAAGCATTTCTTAGCAGGAAGGCAGGAGAGCTATTTGTGAGGAGCCTGAAGCCTTCAGAGAAAGGAATAACAATAAATGATCAAAAGATCCTCATGTTTCTTTTTTCCTTGATCATTGGTGTTTTTCTTATCAGGAAGGAGACTGCATTCACTGCTGCAGACCAGCACTGTTCACAGAGGGTTAATGCTCCCTCTCTTTGGGTCACACATGAAAAGACCTGTGATGGGAAGGAATCACCAACAGCCATCTGGCAGGGCATGATGAGATTGTCTCTGGGGAAGGGGCCACTGCTGACCACCACACACATGCATGCCGAGGTCCATGAAAAGCCAGGCTTGGGTCAGAGGTTTTGATTCAGCCTGGCAGGGGCTCAAGGGCTGCCTTTGCAAGAGAATTGTATATCCCAGCTGGCACTTCACAGAGCATCACCCATGGAAGCCTCTGCCAGCAGATTACAAAATTTAGTAACCTAGTGAGAAATCTGCATTATCTCACAGCAAGCACTGGTTGAACACAGGGCTCCTGGAGGGAGCAGAAGAGCTGTCAATCTGCAAATGACCCCCTCTTGCTGCTGTCAGTGGGACCCTCAACTTCCTGCTGGCTGTGGCAGATCCTGCAAAACTGAGGCTTTAAAATCCAGGTTTAAATTCTACAAGAACAACAGACTTCTAAGTAGATACACCAGCAAGTGCTTTCCTTTCCAAAAAGCAGCTGAGAAAGACAAGTTGCTTCATTAAAAGATGGAAACTCAGTTATTGTACCTGTGGCCAGCAACAATTCCTCACCAGGCTTCATTACCACTGAGGACAGGATCACGGCCCAGGCGCTGTGCTGTGCTCAGGTGGGTTCTGGCACCACATCTGCAGGACCTTAAAAGGGTCAGAAGGAAAAATGCAATAGCACTTATAGAGAGATGGGCACTAAGTCCCACTGCGGTCCCGTGGCACCCTGGCACTGCAGCATTGCACACCCTCTCCCTCACCTCCCGTTCTTCACCCCGGGGACAAACCACTTCCTGGAGTGACCCCAGGAGAGGCCCTGCACGCCCCAGAGGCTGGCAGGCTGGGGGATGGCGGTGACAGCGGGATGACACAGTGAAACCCGCAGATCCCAGCAGCGCGAGGTGCCCGTTCCCCACGCAGGGCCGGGCGGCTCTTGCCCATCACAAGCAGCCCGGGGGTGCCGCCTCACCGGGGGCTTCTGCCAGGATCCTGCGGGAGAGAGCGGGGCCCTGCGGGGCGTTAATTGATTAATTGTTGTCACCAAGGTGCGGCCGCAGCGCTCGGGGCTGGGCTCGGCCATGTCCCGCCCCCGACGGCCCCGCCCCCGGGCGCTCCCCGGGCGCCCCCTGGCGGCGGCGCGGGGCCATGGCGGGGAGGGGGACAGGGCCGGGGGACAAGGGACAAGGGTGAGGCTCTTTGTCAGCCCTCACAGCTGCAACCGGCTCTATCGCCCGCCCAGAAGTGGCGCCGCTGCCTGCAGCTGCCCTCCAGGACCCCGGCACAGCCAGTCCAGCTCGGGGAGCTCAGCACCAGCCACTCAGGCGCTCCTGCCTTAACTCCACTGCGGGCTCTTTCATTGCATTTGTCCCGATGTTCTTCTGCCAAACGCAGGTCCTGTTGCTTTCACCACCGACCCTGGGGAAAACGAGCAAATGGAGAGGTGTGGTTCTGTGGTTCTGTGCCAGGATGCCCACAGCTGGGACCCCCATCCGCCTGCTCTAGAGCCTGGAAGGACAGCCGGCAGCTTCTCTGTCCCCCTCGTTCTCCGTGAAGGGCAGCATTTGTCTTTTCAAACCAGGACGTGCAGCCCGTCCTCCTCTCTCCTCCTCTGGCTTTGCCAGTCTACTGAAGGCATTTTCAAGCTGCAGGGCAATGTGGAGGTCAAGCTGCAGGCCACTCCAGGGTTGGTTTGAAGGGGGTGTTGCACCCAGGTCCTGTCTGCAGCGGGAAATACTTGAGTGGCAGCCCTGATCACACCCTCATTTTTAAATATATTTAAACCAGTATTCTTCCCTCTATCCAAAACGAGCCCTGATCCTGTGACAAAATCCAGACCCACCCAAGCCCAAAGCAAGTCCCCTCGAGTGGACCACATACCTTGCTCAGGCTCTGTATTTCAGTTGCACACGTGTAGCAGATTTTTTCCATTTGCGGCCAGTCAGTGCCTGTCTATGGCTATTTCAGTTACATTTCTAGGAAGCTTTAAAAACAAAGTAAAAAGTAATTTTTAAAGTGATGAAGTCTCCTTTTTGCTTGAATTTTTCCTTCCTTATTGCAAAAACACTCTTCACACAGTGGTCTCACCTCCTTACAAAACTCACAGATACAGTGCCATTTTCTTTCAGCAGGTTTTCTCTGTGTGCTTCGCAATGCTTTGTACAGTTTCTGTGCAAAGAGAGAGTTTTCTTCACTAGTTTTTCAGAGTCTTGGAGTCTAACATGAAGAGGAAAACGGATCTTTGTTAAAGTAGTAAGAAATTATTTTAAAGTGAACACTGTAAGGAGGAGAGTATTACTGCAGGTAGCTAAAGTAACTTGGAAAAAAAAGCCCCTGAGCAGAATGTGCCCCATCACCGCTGTCTCTGTGAAGGCAGGACATGTTTCCAGAGCAGCTAAACAAAGCACCAAGCCTCAACCAGCCCCCTCCAGGCCCACCACTCCCACGGAAATCACAGGCAAACCCCAAACAAGAATAATGGTGTGTTTTGCTTGGCAGAGGCTCAGCATGAGTTATGCTGACTAGCTAAAAAATGAGGTTGTAAAAATAATGAAACTGGATGACTGTTTTTTCTCCCTTTCTCCAGCTGCTTTTCGAGTGCCTTAGCAAGGCTAAGCAAACTCTGCTGTGCTCTCTCTGTGCTCTCATGGCTGGCAACTGCAACACCTCACTCGAGACTGAATACAAAGAAGTGCCCTCTGCTTCCCACTGGCAGCCAGAAGGCTGTTTGACCAATAGAATCTGAAACAGGGAGGTTTTTTCTCAGTCATTACGACTGAGAAAAAACGGGCCTGTGTGTTTTTCAGGATCACTGAGAGATTTGTATCAAAATCTGCAAGGTGTTGCCAGGATAACTTCTGGTACACATGCACAGGCCTGTTTAATATCTCCTGACCCTGACCTGGCGTTCCCAGAGAGCAACACAATTACCTCATGGTCCCTGCATATTCCTGGTGCAAGATCCTTGCTGGTGTGAGGATCACAGCAGGATAAATCCTGTTCCCTGCTGCTACAGGCTTCAGTGTGCTCCTGTGGTCGCAGCCAACACACTCTTGCTGGAAAACAACTTCTCCTTCCCTCCCTGAGAACAAATTGCTCTGACAGATGACACAGCTCTGAGTTTGGCATCAGCCCTGTAAAAACAGAGGAACATAGGGTTTTTCCTGGGGTGCAGTTCTGTCCGTGGCTGATCCTGCCAGAGGCATTTATTAGACCACTCTCGTGCCTCAGCCCTGGCAAGACGGCTGGGCTGGCACTGGCTTCACCATGGCTGTTCCCCTCCCACTACTGCTCAGTGGCCCTGAGGGTGACACACTCTCTTCACAGCACACCAGGAGCTGGGGAATTACACTCATGCCTGGATGGCAGCAGGGTCTGGTAACCTCTCTCAAGCTGCTTCCCGACCTGCAACTCTCTGGGGCAGTACTGCAGGGAGGAGTGGGGGGGCATTCCTCACAGTGAGGGAATTAAAAAAACCCCCAACACATAAAGAGAGAAAAATAAGCAGCTCTGGACTCCCAGCTCTTGCTGTTGCACCAGGCCTGGGTGGCCAGATCTGCACACAGGCACTGCAGCCTGGGACAATTAGGAAGCAGAGGGTCCCACAGTGCTCCTCACCTGCAGAAGCAGCCCATCCCTGCTCAAACACACCCTGCAAGGTGCCCCCAAGCTGTCCCAGCCACCAGGACACCCAGCCAGGGACCACCAGCAGCTGTGATTGAACCCATGCATGAACAGCCTGTGGCACCGCTCACAAGACAACAGTGAGAGGGGCCTGCAGAGCCAAGCTCAGCCTTGAACAAGCCCAAAGGCAGCAGCTTTTCAACCTAAAGATAATTTTAGCCTATGTGGTAGGGCTGAAGTCTTGAAACAGATGCTGTGCAGGCTCAGCATGACTCAATTATCACAATTAGAAATGGATCCAAACACAGGGTTAGTGTACAATAGCCTGGTTCAGAGCTCACTGGGGTCTGGGATGGGTCAGATGCTGAAACTTGCATTCGCCAGCAAGCTCAAATCCAGCCTCTGGGATGAACCCATAGGAGAGCAACCTTTGGCCCAGGATGTGACAAATGAAGCCCAATTATCTCCAGACACAAGGGACATGTGCATTTATTTCTTTCCCTTCTTTTGCCAGGAGAAATTGCCCTGAGGGAGAGAAGGAAATAAAAGCTTGAGCTGCACATGTTATTAAAGAGGCCGACTGGAGTTCATTTGTTCCCTGTGATACATGGAAGGAAGAACAGTAACAGCCATTCCTAGCAGAGGAACTTTCCACAGAAAATCAGCCTGGACAACTGGAGGGAGTCCCCAGATGCTGCACCACTGGCCAGCCTTAAATTAGAGGTGTCTGTTTCACTCAGCCCCTCACATTTCACAGTTGTTGCCCCCTGAACATGCCTACTCAGTTCTGGGGCCCTAAAGCCTAGCTCTTTGGAGAAGAGGGCCAAGATAAACAGGCTTTTCCTGGAGAGCAGAGGGAACTGGAACACTTCCCTAGCTGAGGAGGTGGATACCCACCCCTGCAGCCATGTCGTGCTGTGCTGCTGGAAGATAGCACTGCTGTCACCCCAAACACAGTGACAAAACTACCTGCTTGTACCAGGCCAGCTGCCAAATTCACAGGGCTGTTGCCTAAATAAATCAAAAGGAAATGAAAGCCATTTGCCAAGAAAATTTCCAGGATAGGAATGGCGGGGGGGGGAGTGGGGGGGGGGGGGAGAGGGGCAGGCACACCAGGAGACATCTCATTTTATTTAGCCTTTGCCAAGGGGCTATTTGACTCCAGATCCAAGCACATAATTTAGGAAATCCCCTTCCGATACTTGGCAATCTCAGGCCAAATCAGAGAATTTTCTCTGTGATTCATATTAGGATCTCAAAGAAAGGTCGAGTCCTGGATCACATTATGCAAACATGAAAGGTCTGTTGTCCCACAGGGCTAACAGGCAAAAGCCCTGCTCTGGCAATCACAGCAGACAACATCCGTTCCTTGCTTTTATCTGCTTTAGATGTTTGGGAATAAAGTGTCAATCACCTCTTCCCCAGTCATGTGTTAAACCACTAACATTTTCCTTTCTCCAGCTATTCTTTAAGTCAGTTCAGGGCTGGTTACCATGCCTTGCTTGCCTGCAGCACTTCTACTCTGGCATCACCTACCTGTCAAGTATCAGTGCTTTTTAGAAGATCTGGACACAGCTTAAAATCTACTTGTGCTAAACCTCACCATCCAGAGCAGTAGCGACCCTTGTGCTAGGCCAGCGAGACAAACCGCCCCAGTTTGAGGCTCAGGGTAATATCAGCATCAATTCCCTGTGCCAGTGCCTAGTGGTACATCCCAGTGCCACTGGCCCTGACAGCCCCTCCAGACCATGCCATGCCCAGTGCTTCCACCAGGATTTACACTTCTAGCCCCTCGAAGTTTCTGCTGCTGGAGCCCTGTCAGGAACTGCCTGTTGCTAAAAACGAGGAGACAGACAACTGAGTTGCCTCAGGCAACTAGAGAGGTGGCTGAGAAGCACATGAAAGCCCTGAGTGTCTCAGATTATTTGTTTTAGATGTTTTTTTCTCCTTTTCAGGCAAAAAGGTGGGAAAACCACAGCAGGACCCATCAAGCCCTTGACCAGCCCCGAGGCCTGCGGGCTCATCAGAGGTATGGGCCCAGCAAACCACGGGAACCCGTGAGCTCGCTGCCGGGGCGCCGGGAATCTCCGGGACTGCGGAAGGCCGAAACCACCCCTGGGATTCTGGAGGAGCCCGCCCAGCCCTTCTCGTCAGGCACCGCAGAAAGCGGGGAGGGGGGCGGGCCTCAAGCGCTGTGGGCGCCGCCATCGCGAGCCTCCTCCTCCCACTGGGCGCCGCCATCTTGTGCCCTGCCCGTACAGCGCGGGCGCCGCCATCTTGTGCCCTCCCCGCGGTGTGCCGGCCATGGCGGGGCTGCTGTGCCGCGTCCTGCTCCTCTGCCTGGCGGCCGCCGGGACCAGCGCCGAGCTGCTGCTGGAGGAGGCGCGGCGCTCGCTGGACCTCAGCACGCACCTGGCCAAGGTCTCGGCCGAGCTCAGCCTCGCCAACGCGGCGGGCGGCGCGGCCGCCTCCTCCTTCCTGCTGGCGCTGGAGCCCGGGCTGGAGCCCCGCCTGGCCCACCTGGGCGTGCAGGTGAGCGCGGCGAGCGGGGCCGAGCGCTGCTCTCGGGGGGCCGCTCGGGGTCCGAGGGCGCTGCCCGGCCCCGCGCCCGCAGGGACACGTCGGCATTGCCGGGCCCCGCAGCGCCGCTCCCGGATCCCACAGCGCCGCTCCCGGACCCCGCACACCGCGGGGGGAAGGCGAGGGTGTCTGTGGCGGGGAGGGGGCACGGCCTGGGGGGCGATGAGGAGGGCGATCAGAGCGGTGGTCGCGCCAGCACGGCCCTAGCAGGGCCGGCATCGCTTACCCACGAGCAGCAGGGCTCTCCTAATCCCACAAGTACTGCTAGTGTATGTATCTCTGTATACCATACAGAGGTATATACAGTGGTCTGCAGTATATATAGTGTATCTCTATACAAAGGTCTGGAGTATAACTCTACTGGTCCCTGCTCGTTCCTCAGACACGAGAGCAATCACAAAAGCATTTGACTAGTATTCTCATTTGCCCAAGTTATGGGGACGGTGCAGGCTTAGGAACCAGGTTGAGGGGAACGAGAATTACCAGAAACCTCTCTTTCTGGTAACCTCTGAACCAGGGTGAAGGGAACATGGGAATTACCATAAACCTCTAATATCTGGTCTTGCTCACTGACCAAATTGCAATTTGTATTCACGAAACCGTTGTGAAAGGGCTTTTTGTTAAATTTTCTTACTAAATTAGTTATATATTCAGCTTGTACTTTCTGGAGGACATCACTCCTAAAAAGTCCATAGAGAAACTGTACAGTGTTTGCCCTGGACACGTTAAGTCTTTTAAACAGCAGCACACTGATCAGTCTGTTTTGGAGCAGGTAAAGGGTGAGGAAGAGGAGGAGAACACCTTGGAAGTGAGAGAGACTAAAGTTAAGGGCAAAAGGTGAGTATCACATTTAAAGGTCAATACTTAGAATTGTGCATGGGGGTTTCACAATTGTCCCCGTGGTGAAGCAGAAATACCATCCCCATTCCACATACCTAGAGATTCCTGGAGTCTTTTCTTCCCGAAAAGATCCATTCCGTACTCAGGCTGCATCGTGGGGCGTTACAGAGGCAGGGAGCATGGTTCACACAAGCAGCCAAACCCAATTCCTGCAGCTCAGGAGGCCCCAGTAGAAGTCACTCTCCTCCTGGTGATGCTCTTTCCCTGGGAGATAACACATGAGGTTTTAGATCTCTGCACTGAGCCCAGCACAGTCATATACAGCTGCTAGTCAGAGGAGCACCCTATGAGGAAGTGAATCTCTCTCAAATGCAACTCAGCTGCCTTTCTGGGCGCTCAGCTGTGCTTATCTCTTGTACTCGATGCCTTCAGTAATTCCCTGGCCCTTTATTAAGGGACACCAGGTGAGAGAAACATTATAGCTATGGTCATGCTCCTACCCTTTGCTCCCCTCTGAGGGCTCTCAGAGGGTTGGCAGTGGTGCTTACAGGGAGTTGAAGTGCTCTGTGGCTGTGTGCCCAGAGCACCGCAGTGTGCTGGGCCCCACAGCCCTGCACAGGCTGTTGGCCACTGCAGGGAGAGAGGATGCTGCTCTTGGTATGAGGATCTGCACTGCCAGGCTTGGAATATTGTGCAGATGCTGCAAGACTGGGCAGCCAGGTGCCTTCTGAGCTGAGAGGTAAAGGGGCCTGTGAAGTGGCTCAAAAGCACAGTGCAGCTGGGTTTCAAGAGGACAGTAGCTGTGGATTTAAGTTGCCAAGGTAGACCATAGTTTCCGACATGCTTGGATGCCTCATGCGATCTGGCTCTTGGGCTTCTAGGATTGACATGAAGTCTGATCCTTATGGATTTGGTGAAATCTGAATCCGTTCTGTAGAACCTCAGTCCAAAACCTTGGTCATTTTCTAGCCATTCCTTAATTTTAGATCCTGTGGGCAAAAAACTGAGAATGAACAGACTTTATGGGAACGGGTGCTGAAGATGTTTGTGAATTGTCTTCTGGACATATACACATGCTTCTTTTGATTCAGATAATCCCTGTCATCCGGAGAAGAATGAAAAAATAAAAGCATGCTTTATAAATGCAGGATCAGGGAAGGGATGTGCCACCATTCTTTCCACTTCCAAGATGGGAGCCAGGTGTTTTTGTGAAGCAAAGACTGTCTCTGTGCCTGGACACAGTTTATCCTGTGCTGCCTCCCCAGTCCAGAGTAATCACATGTGCTGGGACAAGACATCTCTACGTCTTGGAGGAGCAATTAAAATACGGGCCCAAATCACACATGATACATGTGATACATGGGCTCCCTTCCACAGGGGATGGATCTGAAGGCTCTCTCAGAGGAGATCTCACATGACTTACCTGTTCTTTTCCCTTCCAGTGGAAAATTCTTTTCTGTGAAGCTGCCATCTCCTTTGGCACCGGGAGCCAAGATCCGTGTCTCTGTTGAAATGGTTTTCACGCATGTCCTGCAGCCCTACCCCACCCACATCACCCAAAGTGAGAAGCAGTTTGTGGTCTTTGAAGGAAATCATTATTTCTACTCACCCTACTTCACCAAGACCCAAACGACTCGGGTCAAACTGGCCTCTAGGAATGTGGAGAGTTATACCAAGCTGGGAAACCCTTCCCGCACTGAGGACATGATTGAGTACGGCCCCTTCAAGGATATTCCTCCATACAGCCAGGTAAACATCTGTGCAAAGGGGTTGTGGCTCTGCAGAGAGCATCTTCCTGGCGTGGAGGATGTGTCTCAGAGGCTGGAGAGTGGGAAGCAGAGGCCTTTGTGTAAGAATCACAGGTCAAGCCTGAGTTAGACCACATGCAGGCCAGAAATACATGCTCCAGCAAGGTGCTCCTATACAGATGCGATTGCTGACTGCTGCTTGGTGTCCACAGAGCAAACCAAGCTGGTGTCTAAGTGGCTCTGGCAGGGGTGTATCAGCATGGGGAACACTGCCTCTCTAGCTCCCCTCACCTTTACAACACAGCCAGATGTGCAGGTTGTAACTTGCGAGTGCCCCCAGTGTGAACTGGACTGGGTGGTTCAGACCCTCCCATGCAGTCAAAGTCAACTCTGCAGTGTCTGCCATGGAGGATTCTCTGTGGCAAATGAAGTGGATAATTGTGAGGGGACCTTGCTTCTTCCTTCAAGTCTAATAGTTTATCTTGTTTTTTCCCTTGTTAGGACACTCTGAAGGTGCACTACGAAAATAACAGTCCCTTCCTGACCATCACCAGCATGACACGAGTCATCGAGGTGTCCCACTGGGGCAACATTGCAGTTGAAGAGACGGTTGATTTAAAGCACACAGGAGCAGTGCTGAAAGGGCCTTTCTCCAGATATGACTACCAAAGACAGCCAGACAGTGGGATCTCTTCTGTCAAGTCTTTTAAGGTTGACATTTTGCACCTGTATTTTTTTTTAACTGTGGCTTCCCCTTTTTTACATCCCCAGAAGAAAAAAAAAAAATACAGCTCTTCTTTGCCTTTTCTTTGGTAACCATACCCCAGTAATAAGGGAATATTAAAGCTCTGCTCTATATTCAGAGAAGGCTCATGCTATAGAGGAATAGCTTTTGGAGGCAGCATTAGGACATGTAGTGTTTCTCCACACTCCCACCCCTCCGATCTCAGGGACCCTCTAAACTCCTTATCCTTGTACTGACAGCTCTGCTTTTGGTTTCCTGCTGTGCAAGGGCCATTCATTCTATCCCCACCCTCTTATTTTCAGCGTTGCCTTCTCTGCCATATCCTCATCACACTGAACATTATTAATTGGAAACTCAGCCATTCATTCCTTGCTCACAAAGCTCTCAAGAAGAATTAAAGCTGTGGCTCTGCTAGCCAGATGTGAAAAGTACTGTGTTTTCATCTGAACCAAAACCTTTCTCTCTCCTTGAAGCCTCTAGGATTGATTGTTGTAATTCTCTAAGGTGGTGCAGCCAAACAGAAATCTCATTTTGCTGAGTGTAAAGCCAGCAAGCCCAGTGAGCTAGGGCAGCAGGCTGGAGTGAAAAGGGAATTGCTGTCTTGGTAGGCATGATGAGATCCCTTGCTGTCTGGGATGTTTGAAACTGGGCTGGAGAGCACACTCATTTGGAGGCCAAGTGATTTTAGTGCTGGGAGCCAGTTCTGTGATTGCTTATAATAGCACGGTTTTACCACTCAGTGCAACTGAATGGCCATTTTGTCATGTCTCATGAGGGAGCACAGTTTCTCAAGGCTTAGCAGCCATTACCGGTTTTGCCAATTTCACTGGAAATAAGTCCTGTCTGATGCACTGACAGTTGCTTCTCTCCATACAGACCATTCTCCCAGCTGCTGCTCAGGATGTCTATTACAGAGATGAAATTGGGAACATCTCTACCAGCCACCTCCTTGTCCTGGATGACTCTGTGGAGATGGAGATCCGTCCCCGATTCCCGCTTTTTGGGGGCTGGAAAACCCATTACATCATTGGCTATAACCTGCCAAGCTACGAATACCTCTACAATCTTGGTGAGTGGCAAGGGGCAGGGAACAGGAAACCTTCTCTGTGTTTAAAGGTGGTTTCTGAGCAGTAAAGAATTGCAAGCTGCGGTATGCTGCACCTTAGCAACAGCAGTTGCTAGCTGTTATTTCTAGAATATGCAAATCCAGCTTTTTTGTGCTTCCTTCGGGTTTTCGTAGACATCTGGTTAAAGCATACCTGAGTGAGCTAGTGCCCCCTGCTGCACAATTAATCCATCTGAATTCTGCTCCTGCCTCAGTTGGGAGCTGAGCTTCAGGGCTGTTCCTTGTTCTCTGAGGAGCTTAACTGCCCTCTGGTCTGCACTCTTAGGTGATCAGTACGCCTTGAAGATGAGGTTTGTTGACCACGTGTTTGATGAACAAGTTACGGACTCTCTGACTGTCAAGATCGTCCTGCCAGAAGGTGCCAAGTAAGTGTCATCACTCCTGGCTTGTTACTGCAGACAGTGCTGTGTTGGTGGCAATTCTCCAGCCCACTCTAATGGCCTGAGGACAGTGAATCAAAACCATGACTGTGCATGGGGAGGAGACCTTGGAACACAGCTTTGCTTCCTTTTAGAGCACTGCTGAAACTGCATAATTGAACTTGTGCTAAAGGCCACAAGCTGGCCAGACAAGTCCTTGGTTACATCATCTCAAACAGTGTAGAGTCATACGGGACTGTCTGGTTTTGTCCACAGGAATATCCACGTGGACAGTCCCTACGAAATCAATCGTGCTTCGGATGAGCTGCACTACACATACCTGGACACTTTTGGACGTCCCGTTATTGTGGCACACAAGAGCAACCTGGTGGAGCAGCACATCCAGGACATTGTGGTGAGTGTTGTGCCTTCTATAAATTCAGCAGCATGGACAAAACACTCATTCCAGAAATAAACACTTGCTGGACTGCATGTCTGGCTCTGCTGCTGCCTGAGGAGAGGAGTTATGTCCTGTTGTAAAATCAGTCACTGCTCAGTGTTTGGAACTTCTCTTGTAGGTCCACTACACATTCAACAAAATCCTGATGCTGCAGGAGCCTCTGTTGGTGGTTGGAGCCTTTTACATCTTGTTCTTCACTGTGATTGTCTACGTGAGGCTGGATTTCTCCATCACTAAGGTCTGTATGATGAAGAGCCCTGTGGGAGCATTAGCAGCTTCTTCAGCTGATAGGTGGAGATCTTTCATACCAGTAATTCTCGCTGAATGTTCCCACCAGTCAGATGTTTTATTAGATGCTTAAATGGAGCCATGGTTTTATGGAGCCTGAACATTGGTACTCCTGCAGGGTTTGAACTGATGTCCTGAGGCTGATCACTGTTTTGCCTTCTGGATGAAAAGGAATCCCCCTGAGAAGCAGGATGTCTGCAGTTCTTCTGCAGTGTCTTCACTGTTTTTTAAGCTATTTGTTGGGCTGGGCTGAGTGCTGAACTTGTACCATTCACTTAATTACTGTCAATTGACTTAATTGCAAAGGGAACAGTTTCTGTAATAGTCCTGTGGCAGATTGCAGGCATGGCTTGATGCAGGTCAAAGATATGACTGCTTTGATCTTCCCTCCTGTCCTCTTGCAGGATCCAGCTGCTGAAGCTCGGATGAAGGTCGCCTGCATCACAGAGCAGGTGCTTACTCTGGTGAACAAGAGGCTTGGGCTGTACCGTCACTTTGATGAAGCAGTGAATAAATACAAGCAGTCAAGGGACATCTCCACCCTGAACAGTGGCAAAAAGTCTTTGGAGATGGAGCACAAGGCCCTGACAAATGAAATCGCCTCTCTGCAGTCCAAACTGAAGACAGAAGGCTCTGACTTATGTGATAAAGTAAAGAATTCAAATTTATTTTGTAAGCTCTCCTATTCTTGGCTCTCTCGAGTATTTAACATGAGTTTTAACTTGGGGTTTAGTTTCTTCAGCCAGTCTGGGGCTTTTTTTATCTGAAAATGGCTTCATCCATGCCAGGCGGTGTGAAAAGTGTTACCTTTGCAGTAATCTCAGTTATGCAGGCCTGTAAGCGTTGCTGGTAAACAGCTGCTTGTGCTGTTTCTTAAGTAGGCCTTGACCCATCTACATGACTACACATTAATGCTTTTGTAACACAATCCTAATGCTGCTCTTTGAGCTCATGGCAGTGACACTTAGGCAAAAAAGGAAACTATCAACACAGTATCAGTTCTGACTTCACTACTGACACCAGTCAAACCAAAATCTTCTCCCTCATCTCTTATTTTCCTCCACATTTGAATTTGGTGCTGACACAATTTTGGTAACATGATAGTCCTTGGAGTATTTCACTGTACCATAATAAAAGCCATGGCTTTTAACCACTCACACCACTGACATTAACTGGAGGAACCTGCCACTCACACACCATGAACATTAACTGGAGGAACACATCTTCCAGCTGTCAGAGTTATGATTTAGCTTCAAGCCTTTAAAATCAGACATTAAATACTCTTTTAACAGTCTCCTGCCAATATAGTTCCTTGGTCCTCTAAGCACCTTTTTCTCCACTGCTTAGCTACGCATTAATGATTCCTCATAACGTGATGCCAGGGAGAGGTGATGGCTCAGGAGGCAATATTCAGGGATCAGAGATGTTTCCACTTAGCACTGACTTCATCTTTGACTTCATCTTTTACCACCTCTTCTACTCCAGCTCCACTGTAGGGGTGTTTTTTTGTCTCCTCTAATACTGCCTTTGTTTCTCACCCTGTCAGGTGAGTGAGATTCAGAAGCTCGATGGCCAGGTGAAGGAGCTCGTCCTGAAGTCGTCGGTGGAGGCCGAGCGGCTGGTGGCAGGCAAGCTCAAGAAGGACACGTACATCGAGAACGAGAAGATGCATTCCAACAAGCGCCAGGACCTGGTCACCAAAATTGACAACATCCTCGATGCACTGTAGCTCTGCTCTAGTGATCACATGGAAGGGAGAGGTATGGAGGGAGAGGAGAGAGCATACACTTTGAGCCAAAACTCCTTCCCAGCAGAATTAGGGGAAAAGTTGATGTGGAATGTCTGAAAGTATGTTTTGTTTTTAGATTTTTTTATAAAGCCTGTCTGCTCAGCAACACGTGCTGTGCAAGGGACCACGCCATCATGCTGTTTGGCTGGGTAACAGGGTTTCTTTACCAGAGGTGAGACTCAGCCAGGTTATGAAACAGTCTCCTGCTTTTGGTTTTCCCTGTATAGATGTGCTCTGGGTAAACGCACACAAACAGCCAGTCTGAGCACAGACACGCTCATGGCAAACCTGAATGTTGAATCTTTGGAAAGAATAAAAGATACCTTTGTTCTACTTTGAAATAAAACCATCACTGCCTCGCCTCTACGTGTTGTGCTAGGCTAGGGGGGGGCAGAAGGGCTGGGTGGCCCTGTCCTGCCCATGGCCAGGCAGTTCAGTTCCCTGCGGAGCAGAGTTCAGCCCTGAGCACTCCTCCTCACTATCAGCTCTGTGCCTTGAGATCACAGCTCTGCCACCCCACAAGGCCCTGGCCCAGGCAGGAGAGAAAGCCAAGCCCTTGTTTCCTAGGGATGTACATGCACCTGCACCCTTACAGGGAGAAAAACACACAACAGCACCTCTCCTGCCAGGCTCTCACAGTGTGCCACATACTTTTCCTGCTGCATGTGACAACAGTCCCTGCATCCCTTATGCTGCCCAAGTAGGCCCTTGCTTATGCCTGGATACCTTCAGGGGTGCGTGCAATTCTGTGCTAATGTCATAAGACATTTTTTTCCTGTGCCTCTCTGTCTCAGTGCACTGCCAAACATCCCAGAGCTGGCTGCAGGAACAGCATTTTCCCTACTGCCTTTGCTTGGCTTAGTTGTTTACCAAAGCAGAGATCCCCATACAGAAGAAGGAGCTGTGCATCCCTCTGCCTGCCCTGAGCTGTGGGTAGAGGCAGCTGCCTATGGGTGGGTGTGCTGGGCAGGGGTGGTAAGAGGCGTGCAGCTCTCTCCACTGGGCACCTGCAGGGTCCTGTGGGAAGCACACTGGGCAGAAGGGCTGAAGGCTGCCTGCAAACTTGGCAAGCACAGGGCTGCCCCATAGAGCAGTGGCTCAGGGAGGATGTTACTGCCAAATGTGGCTGTGCTGGGGAGTGGAGGTGTGCCACAGCACACCTGCACTGGCACCGTGTTGGGCTTGGGGCAAACATAACCCCTGTGGCCCAGTGCAGCCTCCAAGCCCTGTGCCTGGATGTGCACAAGTAGCTGGACACTTTCCAGCCTTTTGCCAGGCCATTTGCACTGCCTGTCCCTCTCTCCTGGACCCACGTGGCCCAGGTCTGTAACAGACCAACTGTGTCTGCCCCTTAATAAAAGTTGTCTTAATCCTCTCCTGGGATGCTTTCCTCCTCGGGAGAGCCCTCTGCCCTGGGTCACGCAGCTTCCAAAGTGGTTAGTAAGGAGTATTTTGGAGCAGGCCTGAGTCCAGGTGCCCGTCACATTGTCACTAGGTGCCAGCTCCCTTCCATGCCCACGAACCTCACTCTGCAGAGTGGCAAGCCTAAATCCCTGACTCTGCTCCCTGTGCAGGTGCTGCTGGGAGCCCTGAAATCAGAGTCTCACCTGACCAGGGTGTGGAGGACCAACAGCTGAAAATCAAATAATTGCTAACCCATTGAGCTAGAACACACACAAAGTACTTGGAAGGTACCAGGAGCATTCAAACCCAGACAGGGACTGCCTGTTGCACCCAGGCAAAACAGGCAGGTCCAGGATAGGAGAAGAAGAATCAAACTGGCGATCCCAAATACACCCTTAACTTTCCATATTCCCTGGCAGAGGGAAGGCAGTGCCAACTTTTCTTCCCCACATCACACTTCTGCCTTGGCTGCACAGGCAGCTCAGACCCCTCAGGATATGATGGAGCTTGTAGTGCCCATTACAAAGCCCTCTGGGGTTGTTGGTGTGCCCATGTCTTTCCCTTCCTATCCCCAGGGGGATCTGATCGATCACCGCACACCTTGGTCCTCAGCTGCTGGGCAGCTCCAGATCCTGCTTGTTAATGGAAACCACATCTGCAAATCTGCAAAGACAGCAGCTATAAATAGGCAGGATGAACACAGGCAGCCCCAGCTAAAAAAGGCCTCTAGTCCCCAAGGAGAGCTGCCCCAATTCTGGAGGCCAGGAATAAAACAGCTGCTGCAGAGTGACACTTTGCTCCTCTCCACACAGTTCTCTTCTGCCACCCTCTTAGGGGACACAGCCTCCCACACTGCACATCACGAGCCCATTCTGCCCCCACGCTGCTCCTTCAGGGCCTGGGGATGTCCCTGCTCTGGGGCTCAGTGCAGGTCCTTGGGCTGGGCAAGAGACCCCTGCAGAGGCAGGCTCTGGCTCCTACAGCCTTTTCAACTGGATCATGAAATATCATGGAGACACATATGCTGTGACATTCCTCAGGATGAGTTTTATCCCCCAAAGTGGTGCCCAATTTTTTACCTGCTCCCCTGTGCCAGCAACCCCAAGAGCTGTTGGGGAGTTGCAGCGAGGAGGCACCTCACACCTCAAAGCACACAGCTTCCCTGCAGAGCTCCTGTGAAGGGGCAACCTGTGACAACAGCCCACAGCAGCACATACATCAGGGAACCTTTCAAAAACACACAGCAGCAGAGTGACCTAGAAACCTGAGCAACTTCTGAATTCCTGCAAATTTACACCTGAGAATAAACGAGAAAAGAAGGAGGAAAAACCATAACACCTACCAGGAGCTCAACGTCTGCAGGAGCAGGGGTGGAGGGAAGAGGCAGAGCAACACCTGATGGTAGCACATGGATCAATTAGGGGTGTGGCTGCTTGTCTCTGCCAAATTTAAAGGGTGCAGCCTCCAATCTTTGGGGAGGGGGAAAAAAAATGATGAGGGCCATTGGGCCAGTCAGCTGTCCATCTCCTGCTGTCTTTCCCCTCAACTCTAGGAGATTCAGGGGATCTGGCTTTAAAATCTTTCTTATGGTGGGGTTTTACAAACCGTAAATGAATCCACGGAGGTTTCCAAATGACCTCCCTGCTCAGATGCTGTAATATGCCCAGAAGCTGCCCCTTGCCAGATATGTGTGCCAAGGTGTCTGCTGAGGACAGATTTCCTAGGCAGGAGCTGCTTTACAACAGCCTGAATGAGTCCCATCAGTGGAGCCGTATAAACTGAGTCTCTCATGCACTTAGCTCAGGCTGCACTTGCTTAATTCCTGCAGCCACTGCATCCTCCAGTCAGTGTCACCAAGCTGGCTTCTGCCACCAGAGCCAGTCCAGCAGGTCCCTGGCCAGGGCTAGCCTTGCTGGCACCATTTTTGGCTGGCTTCGGGATCTCCCTGCACTCCAGCTGCTGCTTTACGAGGATATCCCTTATTTCTTCCAGGCTTGGCAGCTCATCAAGTGTGAGGAACCAGAGCCAGCAGGTTCCCAAAGCATCACAGCAACACTGGGCAAGGATGTAGTCACTGCCACCAAGAATCCAGGCATGAGGGCTTATCTTCCTTTCAGCCACACTCATGGCCAGTGTAACCTGGGACATGTAGGCAGAGGGAATGCCAAGCTGATGGAGAGGACCAACTCCGTTCTCCTGCTGCCTGCAAAAATAGCCAGGCCTTCATCAGAGAGCTGGGAGCTGCTGCTCTTTACAGAAGCTTTTCTGGGCTAGAAAAATCACTTGTGATCTTGCTGAGAAAAAATAGCCTGAGGAGACTGTAAGGAGTTGGGAGGCTTCTGCCATGGGAATTGTGGAGCAGCAGATGGAAAAGGAAGGCTCAAATATAGGAGCACTTCAGACCCTCCAGCAGATTACCATCTCATGGGTAATTAAAGCTGAGCCCTGCTGGGAATTAGTGATTAGTTTTATTCCTGTGCAGAGTTTGGAACCAAAAGGTTGTAAGGGCTGAAATTTGCCTCCGCAGCAGAAGGAACAAAATGAAGTGAGAAGGAAAAAAAAAGTGTGCATAGAAGAAGGAAAAGGAAACCACACAAATGCAAGATTTGCCAGCGAAAGCGAGCAGCCATGATTTTGGGTCCCCAGCTCAGTGCAGCCACCTGCCTCACACAGGGTGGCACCTGCTCCCCCCTGCCTCCCCACTGCCCCCCCTGCCTCCCCACACCTCCACTCCTCACCAGGGTGCTACTCACACCCAAAACTTCTCCTGTGGGTCCCAGGTAGAGAACAACTTCTCTCTCGATAGCTTCTGACTTACAGTCCTCCAAGGGAAATTACAGAACTGAAGACCAGCCCAGAAGGTCCAGCACATCCTCCAGCGGATGCTTGAACTCAGGGGCTGGAAAGAAAATTGGGTTTTATATTAGGTGCATGGTAATTCCCACCCACACCCTCCAGCCTTAGCCAGCCCCTCATCCACCCTCCATGGGTGGGGACAGCCCAGCACTACTTCTGTGCCATCGACCCTGTCTCCCCTCCCCATGCTGACACCTCCCCTCTGCTCCAGAGGGACCAACCACCTTTTTATTTCATTTCTTTTTCATTCAACAAAAGAAAATCACCAGGCTTAACTCAGAGCAAATTCTGCATGTCTGTGGGAGGTTCTAGGGGTGTCCCATCTCTGTACACCCTGAGGAAGTACATCCAACAGCATGCCTGCTTTAGCAACATCTCTTCCAGCTGACCTGACCCTGCCACTGTACCAGGAAACAGAGCTGGAGCACATGCCAAGTGCCAGGCAGGCATCTGGGCTTCAATGGTTCCTGCTGCATTACAGCCTCAGGGAGCACCTGCATGCTCACCTGTGCACACCCCACACCAGCACAGGGGCTTTTGGCAAGCTCTCAGGTTAAACAGGATTTATGGTCTGTACCCTTTGGCTGTCCATAGACCATCCCTGCAGTGGGACATATCACCCTCGCTACCCAGGCCCCACGGCAGGCCTGGCGGACACTTCCCATGTGCTCTTTCAGCATGTCCCTCCCTCCATCCCCAGCAGTGCTGCCTGGATCCCAGTCTGCCCAGTCTGGCCGCTGCTCAGCATCATCTTGTGGCTATGGACCAGTGGCCTGGGGAGCACCTGATTGGTCTGGGGTCACCCTGAGCTGTGAGGGCTATTTCATACCCCCTCTCACAGCACCCGCTCCCTCACCAGTGCAGGGTGGGCTGTGTGTCAGAGGAGGACCATATCCCACCAGGCAGCAGCACTGGGATGAGGACTATGTCCCAGTGGGTAGCAGTGCCTGGAGGGGTGGAAGAAAGTCCCTATGATGCTAGTGGGGCCCATGGTGCCACCATGGCACCTCACGGCCTCCACTGCCACTAGAGGCCGACAGTGCTGGGGAGGCGGCACCGCCAATGCTGGGCACCTTCGCCTGCCCTGGCCCCAGCCTGCCACCGGCCATGCCGCTTGGGGGACCCATTGCCACGCCAGCACATAGGGCAGCCCTGGCCAAGGATGGCAGCGAGCATCATTCTTTCTTTCTTTTTCTTTTCTTTTTTTTTTTTTTTGGCTTAAATTTATTATTTCTTCTTTCCCCCCCTCTCGCTCCTCCTTGTCCAATTTGTCTTCAAAACTGACATGAGAAAAAACCCCAAATGACAGCGCCTGCCCGGCACAGTTTTACCACAGTATCCTGAAAAAGGCATCTGGTGAGCTGATAGTGCAGGGGGGCTCCGGGCGGGAGCCCCTGCCGGAAGCGGAGCAGTGGCGGCGGTTGAAGGGCCGATGCTTCAGCAGGGGCAGCAAACAGGAAACGTCCCCTGGGCATGGGGAGCTCCTCTGGGGCTGCTCCAGGGCCTGGAGGCACAGCCAAGGCAGCCCACCCCACTGGGGCCATGGTGGGCTCGCTGGGACCACCATCCTCCCGGCCCAGCCCCACCGCCATCTTGTACAGGGCCCCATGTTGCACTGTTGAGCTGCCTCCTCCTCCCGAGGACAGCAGCCATGCACACTGAGGCTGGAGGAGCACCACAGGGTTGGCATGGGCCTTGCCTGCCACGGCAGATCCAGCTTTGGCGGCTCTGGTGTCAGGGGTGCTTGACACCTCCACTGGTGCCGGCTGTGTGGCTCTGTGTAGCGCTCAGCCTGAATCCACTGCTGTGGCAGGAGCCTCAAAGGCAGCAGGGAGCATCCTCCTCCAGTGGGGACATGGGGGCCATGCATGGCAGTGGCCCATATGGCACATCTGCGGGGTGCAGAGCATCACTTGGCCAGCAGGGATGCAGCTGCCTCAACCTGACAGTGCAGGCTGGAGAAAGCCAAGAGTGACCCGAGAGTATCCCAGGACTCTGAGTTTGGCATGGCATGGGGCACTCAAAAGAGAGGAGCCCCCTCCTAAAACCTTGGGGAGCATGAGGGTAGGGAGCAGAGAAGGGATGAGCTCAGAACTAAAGCAGGAGCCCCACTACACATCGCTTTGGGTCCCTGCCTCCATGTCATTGTGCCTTTGACCACCCTGCCCTGCCACATTCATCCACTGGTGCTGTTTCCCTATCCTTCCCAGTCCCTGACTGTACAAGGCTCTGCCCCAGAGCTTGTCATTAGGACAAGCTTTTGCTCTCAACCAGGTACACAAGCAGAAAGACCACATGCACTTCTTGCCCTCTGACTCTAGAACTGGACTGGTCCAGGGCTTGCTGGGCTTTGACCAAAGAGCAGAGATGCTGGCTTACCGAATATCCTCCCATGGTGAAATTTCCAAGCTGATCACAGAGCAGCATCACAGTGGCAATGGCTCAGAACAGGGATGGGGAAGGTGATGGTGATGCTTGGCACCTCTTTGGTAAACCTGCTGTGAAAAGACACAAAGGGACTGGTGAAGGAAATTGCAGTGAAGAGTTTGGGGCCAGCCCCTGGGGGTACTGCCTCTAAAAGGCACAATATTTTCCTCAGCTAGATCCAGCTGCTCAGGGTTCCAGGCAGCCAAAAACCACTCTTCCCCACTGCTTAGTGTACTGATATTTATGGCAACACACTTTTATTGTAACCTTTGGTACCTGGGGAGATTGTATAAGCTGGAGGAATTCAGAGAGGAATGAGAAGGATTTAGAGGAGGGGGTAGTGAAAGAGCACATCCACATGGTGTGGGTTAGCAGGGACAAGGTGTGAGCTCAGGAATGGAGAATCAAGTGAGTACCAGCACTGGGAAGGTGAATTATTTATATGCTAAGGCTAAAAAAGGAGTAAATTACCCAGAGCATCAGAGTGAACATCCTAACTGAATGTCCCGGACAAACTGGTCCCTCAGAACAGGAGGTGCTGTTTAGGATATATAACACCAGGCTTACTTGAAAAGAAGCTGGTGGGACAGGACTGCAAGAGTTGAAGGACTCCACACTGTCCACGTAAATGAATGAGTGAAGCTCAACTGTGAGCAAGGCTGCAGATCTCCAGCAGGCGGGTGAATGTAAAAACTTCTTGGCTTTTTCTCAGCCAGCAGCCCGAGAGCACCCTGTGAACAGCACTGCCTCCCTGGGTGGTGAGAGCAGAGCATGGGCAGCAGCTACCTCATCCCACAGGGTCCAGGAACAGAGAAGGAGGACGTACATTCCACGGACAGCAAGCCGGGCTTGCACCCTGCCTGCCCTCCCTCCTCACCCCATCCCTGCTGGTTCCTGCACCCGCACTGCCCCCTGCCTTCACTGGCACAGCCAATGCAGGGCCCCAGACCAGCTCTGCCCACAAAATTTGTTATGTCCCACCTTGGGACATTCCTGTGACAGAAAATTAGAACAGGCAGAAGCTTTTGCTACCTTTGGGACAGCAGGTATTGTGCCACATGGTGCCTCCTCATGGCAGCTGTATGAACAGGCAACAATTCTGATGGAGGGCAGCACCAAAATTTGTCATCCTTGCTCTTTGCTGTTGACTTGCAAGTGGACTTGCAATACATAACGTGTATTCAGCCCCCTTGGACGTCCAGCACAGGTGGTGAGGGGACAGGGCAGTCCAGACATGGGCACTGCACAACCTTGCCTCTCAGCTCCTTGCTCCTGCAGGATTTACCCTTCACTGCTCACAGAGGAGAGCTGAGATGGAAATTGCCTCTCCCTGACTCTTCATCCAGCGCCGGCGAGGGAAAGGTCCCTGGTTCCCCTTCTCCTTACGGCAGAAAAGCAGCAGGAGCTGCGGCCGCTCGGGGGATGCTGTGGGTAGGAGCAGCCTCCGTGCCCCAGCCAGACCCCAGGATTACAGCGTGGCGGTTCCCTCCCAGAGCTCCCGGGCGGCAGGCACTGACTGTCTCGCTGCTAGGGATGCAGTCCTGCCCCCGAGGGTCCCCCGGCTCCCGGCCGCCACCAGGGGTCCCTGCAGGCCCGCGCTTCGCCCACCGCGGGGACGCGGGGAGAGAGCCGGAGGCACCTCCTGGCGTGGAACCTGGTTCACCTGCCTCGGCCCACCCTGGGCTGGGATTCTGAGGGGTTTTGCTGGCTCAGCTGGGTCAGCACAGAACTGAACCCCAGGTTCGGCATGCAGAGAGATACAGGGCAGAAAAGGGAAGGATGCAAGAGGGATATGGGGCAAAGATGTGAACAGGGTGGACACGGCCCCAGTGGACCCCAGCTACTGTAGCTGCTTACTTAAAACCTGGTTTGTGGCTGTTTTTTCTTTGATTTAACACAGTGAGACTTTTGTTTGGGATTATGCCACCCACAGGCAGGTTTTAAGGTCTTGAATACTCCCTTGGAGACACATACAAAGAGCCCAGGGCACAACAGGGAACAAGGAGAGGGGTGAGGCAGTGGAGGCTGGGTAGGGACATGGATTGCCTAATCCAGGTGAGAAACAGCATGTGAACCATCGGACATGAATGTTGTCTGACAGAGCATCGAGGAGAGCAGAGAGAAAACCACCTCTAGGGTCACCAAAGGTGATGGAACAAAGGAGGCCCTGAAAAGGCTCTTGTACCTGCACAGCTGGAAGACGTGGGGTCCTGGAGAAACCGTGGTGATACCGGGGGACCGGATGGTGTGGGAGACATTGAACAACCAGGCTTCTCTGGTAATCTGGGCAAGGCCAGAGCAGCTGATATCAATGATGAGAGGAGCTTTGTTCCTTGAGCAGCCATGGAGAAGGACCTTCTTGCAGCCAAGAGCATTGCCATCATAGCCTAAACTTTGCTGGTGGGAAAAAGCAGCACCAAACCCAGCCTGGGCAGGGACCCATAAGAGATGTGCAGCAGTGTCTCAGGCAGTGAGTGCTGCTGGTATTGCTGTTCAGGCTGGTACAGGGGGACAAGTGCCCCACCTGCAGAGGGGGTAGGATTTGCAGGGCAGTGTTGACAAAGGTGATGCCCACACTTTGATCAAACCCTTCATCCCTTCCTCTCTCCTCAAAGGCTGTAGGGGGGGATGCAGATCTGCAGATGCAGCAATGCTGGGAAAAGCAGCTTCTACCCCTTCACCCCCCCCAGAGTGTTCCAGTATCTGTTTGAGTGCTGTCTGCCTTAGTTTCCTCCCCTCTGACAATCTGACATTAATCTCCCCTGTGCTGCTGTCCTGGTCACGTTCATTTTTATCACAGTTCCGTTAGTGCCAGGCTGAGCTTTCCGGGTGCTGACGGGGCCCTGCGTGTGGTCCTTGTGCCGGTGCTGCCAGGCTCCTGCAGTCCCGCTGCCACCAGTCACCCCAGTGGGGCTGCCCCCACCCTCACCAGTCGGAGCTGCTCACCACATCAGGATACAGAGCAGTACACCAATTCCGGCCGGGCTTATTTCAGCGCTCTGGTCAACCGCAAGCACGGTGGGTTTCACAAACACGGCATGCCAGCCCCATGCAGCCTAACGGATGCTCCGGCTGCTCCATGAGACCATGCTGACAGCAAGATCCCTCACAGCCATCCCAAAGTGAGCCCAGCCTGAGTCCTGTGTCTCTGCTCCAGACCAGCCATCCTAAGGCCAGGTGGGTAGGAAGTCAGAGGTGTGTTGAGCCTCTTCAGTTCTCAGTCTGGTTTGCAGTGCCTCAGCACATGGCAGGCTGTGAGCAAGGCTCTGTGGTGGCTGTCTGACTTCTCCTGGCAGCTTGGGTGCATTCATGGTACCTTCCTCTGCTGGGCACAGGCTGTTGCAGAGCAGGATGGTGCCAGGACCCTGTATGACCCACGCTGGTGGAGCTGGGCCAGGCAGGTAATGGCACATGCTCAAGTTCCCCACCACTTAACGAGTTATCAGAGCTAATAAGTTATCACAGAGAAACAAAAGCTGGTGTTTTGTGCTGCCAGGCAAAGCTGTGGTTTCAGCAAGGAGCCCAGGCAATCACTGCAGCTCACTGATGGAACAGCTCCTTACACTGCAATAAATGCCTCTGGCACCGGTTTGCCAACCTCCATAGCTCTGCTTGGGTACATGTTTCTACTCAGTTAAATTTGGCTCCTGGTGACAGAGACTACAGCAAAAATCTGGTAAGAGCAGGAGGGCAGTCCAGGGAAATCCCACGTACAGGCACAGGCTCCGCTCTTCCCAGCAGCTGCTTGGGCCATCCACTGGCACTCCGGGCAAGCAACACCCCATAGGTGATACCCTCCCCACAGCCCTGCTCCTGGGGCTGCATCCACTCCACCTGCTCCCCCCAGACCCCTGGAGAGGCCTGGCCCCTCACCTGTGCCCACAAAGGACCCATTTTCAGGCAGCAGGTGCCACCCAGCACTGGCTGCCTGCATGGGCTGCCAGTCCCCTTGTGACCCTGCTTTCTGCAGCTGCACCAACCACAGAGCAGTCCCTGTGGTGCTGCTGTGGGTCTTTGGGCAGGGAAGCCCTGGGGAACAGCAACCCAGGAAGGTGGGGGTTTTGTTGCTTTCTAGGTTTTACTTTCTAATTGCTCCTGATTGCAAATTATTAAAAAAAAAAGAAAAAAAAAAAAAAGGAAAGAAAAGAAAACCCCCTATGCATGCATTACCTGTTTACCTGTGTGCCCTCCCTTTTCCCAGGTTCTCCTGGTGCCTCTACACGTCCCATCATCCCAGAGGTATCCAGAGTTCCCAGATGGCAGTGATGGCCTTGTGTAGCACAGAGAGATGCTCTGGGAAGAAGCTGCCACAGAGAATGCTCTGTGCCATGGTGGGCTCCCCTTCCACCAAGGTACTGTCAGAGTCCCCCAGCCCAACAGTGGATTTAGTTCCTAGAGCTAAATATAAATAAATATAATTTAAACCCCCCAAAACTAGAGAAGCAAATGTGCCCCACAATACAGGCACCTTCATACCCCATGAACAGACTTCGCCTGGGGCAAAGGGCTCCCCCCCTGTCTGCAGTGAGGGATGGGCAGCACAGGCCCCTGGGGACCCTCAGGGGTGACAAGGACTGTCAGCAGCAGAGAGGCACCAAAGTCACCACCCCAGCACCTCTTCTCTCTCCCCCTGGCACAGAGAACCCTGTGCCCCATTTACCTGCCCACAGGACCAGTGGTGCTGGGGGGTCCTGGGGCACACGGAAGGGTGTCCTGGCAGAGACAGAGCCACAAAGCAGCAGCACCTGCTCCGAGTGCATCCCGCCTGCGTCAGGAGGCACAGGCTGCTGAGAGATGCTCCTCTTGCCTGTCATCAGTGCAGCTTCTTCTCTTCAAGGTCCTATTGTGCCCCTTTGAGCACCTTGGGAAGCTTTGCCAGACTAATCCTACCTGGTATCCACCCCCTCTGAAACTGGGAAAACAATGCCAGCCCTTAACTTTGTAATCCCAGCAGGCCAGGGAGCACGCACGCTTTGCTTTGAAGGCAGCCCTGCCTCAGCCCATCTGCAGGGCAGGGCTGGGAGCCTCTGTCCTCTGTTGTCGTCCTGTGACAGCTCCAGGAGCCATCTCTCACCGCTGGCCTGGTGTAAGTGTGTGGGTGAGCCAGCACAGCCTGCTGGAGGGGGCTCTGGGAGCTCACCGCCTCCCCTTTCCTCTACTGCAGCAAATCCAGCTGGAAGGGAAAGGCTTCTGCAAGCCACCCTTGGGATGTGCCTTCCCCAGAGACCCAAGGCTCGGGGAGCCTTGCAAAGGGCTCTAGGGCTGCTCAGACCTCAGCAGGGGCTAATCTGCCCAGCCCAAATATTCCTCCATCCCCCTCCTGTCGGAGGTCTAGGGGATGTCACTGGTGCCAGCGAGAGGTGAGCAGGGTCAGCGCTGCCCTTGCCCCCCACCCTGCAAGGGACAGCCTGCTGGGGAGCAGCGGGGTGTAACACAAACAGGAAAGCTGTCAGGGACCCAGCCCTTCCCAGCTGGGACAGGAAAGAGACGTTTTGGGTCCCGCTCAGGGCCCAAGTTGGGTGTGCTGGCAGCCACGATGGGGACGCCCAAGCACTGAGAGCCCACCCCAGGGTGCCCATCCTGCCAGGCTCTTCTCAGGGTCAACCCATCCCTTTATGTTCCCTTCACTGCCTACCTAGGACCAGATGGCTCCCATATCTCCCAAAGACAAGAGTCTGTTGCCGTCCCTTCAGTGGGAGCCAGCCAGGCTCAGGATCCGGGGGAGTATCCAAGGGCTGTGACTGCAGAGATTCAAGGACTCCCCTCCAGGCAGGAGGCTGTATGGACAGCACAGGAGCAGCTCGATGCCTGCTCAGCATCTCAGCTGTCCCCGGGCTGAGGGACAGGGAGGGGAGTTCAGCTACGGGAAGCCAGGGAAAAACAGAGGCCAAAGGAGGGAAAGCATTTCTATAAACAAACTAAAAGAACAGAAGAGACATTCCAGTTCCCCGGCCCAGAGGCTGGGGGGTCCAGGGTGGCTGCGCGCCGGGCTGGCTGCGAGCCCGGCCCCGGGGCCGCCGGAGGGCACCATCCACCCGCTTTTCCCGGCTGCCTGGAGCTCCCGAGGCTCAGCCACGGCTCGGCTGTCCCCAGAGCAACCAGGACGACAAGCTGTGCAAAGGCACGTGAAAGCTGCTTACATTTACAACTGGCTTTCTAACGCACGGACCTTCCTCCTCCAGCACTCCTGATCCCTGCTCGCCCCCCATGCGCAAGGGAATGCCTGAGAAGTGGCATTTGGTACTTCAAATTTGGTACTTCAAAAAACTCTTGGCAAGGTCTGATGGATGGGCTGGGGTCTACTGTACATTTTCAAGAAGATGGAGATGGGGGGAGCCTTTTCTGAGAGCCTCTTCCAGCCTTTGCCCAAGCCCTGGCTCCAACCCTTCCTCACACAGACCACCTATTCCTTCCAGAGTGGTATAAAACAGCCTGGCCGAGACACATCCCAGCACACACCAAATTGCTGTCCAGGCTTTTGCAGAGACAGAGGAGGAGAGGCACCTGCCCGACCTCCACCTGTCCCTGTCCCCACCCCCTGCCCATGGCAGCTGCCTTCCCCTGTGCATGTCTCCTGTCACCGCACTGCTTGCCTTTACTTGAAGCGCCTCTCCGCTGCCTGCCAGCGACGTGCCTCTGTCAGTGGCGTTATTCCCCCTGTCAGCACCCGGCCGCCCCGCAGGTGTGAAGACAGGACGGCCCTTTGTGTGTGAGCCTTCCCCAGCTGTCCCCACCCCGGTGCTGGGCTCCCTCCAGCCTTGGCAGGTCTCCCCCCAGCTTTTCATCGCCTCCCCTCTTGCCCGTCACAAAGGGCAGCCCTGTCCTGTGTGGGAATGGGAGCTGCAGTGGGATGGCGCACGCTCCACATTGCCTGGACGTCGGGCTCCCCCATGGAGCAAGGCAAGCCAGCATGGAGCACAGCATACAACCCTGAGAAGTAGGCTCATGGGGACTCCTGCACATCTCTACACATCTCGCCTGCAGCAGCCATGCATCCAAGAGAGGAGGGATTTTGGGTGTGTACTGCTCCATCACCCCCACACAGGGAGCAGCCGTGCCCCTTGGGTACAACCCTCCACGGTGCTTCTCAGAGCAGGGAAAAACCCGCTTCTCACAGAGCAGTTTGCTCTTCACTGACCTTTGTAGTGCCAAGTGTTCTTGCCACCATGAAGGAGCAAGTCTGACCTCCTCCTCTCCTCCAGCTCCTTCTCTTTGTAGTTTCATTCCATTGAGCAATTTCATCAGGGAGGACAGTGAGGCAGCTGTCATTATGCCCAGCGGGCTGTTTGCCTGCTGACGAGTGGGGATGGTTTGCAAAACAGAGAGAGAAAACAGGTTATGTCTGAAATATTTGCAGCTCTTCCTGTAAAAGCAAAAATTCCGCTCGCAGCCCCTGACCTGGCACACGTCACAGCCCATGTGTTTGTTCGGTGGCCTTGAGATTTACACCTGGCCAGCAGGGAGACCTTCAGTCCCAGCAAAGGGCTACCAATCACTGCGCTGCCCTGGCTGCCTGCCCCACTCCGGGCTCGGGATATCCTGCTCCTTCTGCCCCAGGATAGCAGGTGCTGCCCAATCTCAGCAAATCCCTCACTCCTGCCTGCGGGCCCAGCTCTGGCACACGCGGCCATGCACGTCCCCCAGCCGGGACAGCTCCTCTGTGCTGTGGGCTGGTGACCTTGGAGGCTTTGAAAAGCAGTTTTTCCCCTCCCCTACTCCAAATCTGCAGTGCTCTGAGGCATCACTAAATCACAGTGATTTAAAAGTGATTTGTTTTGCAGATCATCGGTCCCACATTGAGCAGGACTGAGCCTAAATCCCACAGGCTGCAGAGGCAGCTTGCAGGTGAGTTTCCTGCACATGAGGTAGGGGCTGCCTCCATGTACCAGGAGTCCCCAGGGCTCTCTGTGCTGCTGATGCTCCTCAACAAAGCCTGAAGGCAGTCCCTCCATGCCCATCCAGCAGCTTTGCCCCAGTTGGGTCTGCCAATACAAAAGGGAGATGTGAAAAATAGATGCTGCTCAGTTCTACACCCACACAAAGCACTGGGGACAAGTTCAGCCCTTCCAATTTCTCTGGGGAGCATTGTCATGGCCTGTTTCATTGCCCCACACCGTGCTGCACTGCACAGCCTTGCTCTGATCTGGGATCACAGGCACAGCAGCCAGGAAGGGAAGGCAAAGCTGGAACTCACTGACCAAGAGGCAGCAGGACAAGGGCTGCAGGGTTAGGCTGGGAAAGGATTTCTCCATCATGCCTTCCCCCTCTCTGAAAACAAACTAGGCAGCTTGCTGTGCTTAGTTCCCTACTGTACTCTCCACTTTCCAAAGCTTTTGCCAGACATCCTCCTGTGCCTCCCCTCCTCTGCAGGGCTCACGCTGCAATCGCTGGCCCTTCCTGTCCTCTGTCCTGCAGATCATTAACTAGCTCTGCTCTCTCTCTTTTTATTTTTTTCTTCTTCCCTTTTGAACATATCAGCCTCATGGAATCAAAGAGGCATTTCAGTGACTCAGGCGTTTCCCATTGCCCTATTCCAGCATCCTCTACTCTTAACGCTGAGAGCTTTTCACGTCCTATTTGGAACTGATAGGAAGCCCTTTCATTGTTTCACTACATGGATATTAACACTGATGAAGGAAATGCTCCATCTGATAACAGAACCGTTGAAAAGAGAACCATTTCCAAATGAGCAGACTCGGAGACAGTGCATTCCTGCAGCTCTCACCAGCTCAGCACACTCGCCTCGGGCAGCCCCAGCACACTGGAACCATCTCCCCACTACTTACATCCCTGCAGACTGGGATCTCGCATCAGGATCTCCAGAAAACACGCTCTTCCCTTGTCATAGCACATGACATTGTACAGGTTTATTCTTGAGATCAAGGTTGCATCTTCCAGGCTGTAAGGAAAAGCTATAATTGCTCTGAGATGCTCTAACTCGAGTAGCCCAATGTCCAACAGTAAGGTCAGCCCCTGGCTGGAGGGAACATATGTCTCTCCAGATGTCAAGGAAAAAAAGCATCCTGCCATGTCAACTGGCATTTAAGGTGTTCTCTGAGCTGGTATCAGTTCTACTTATCAGCTTTTAACTAATTAATCCTAAGAGCCCCTCCTGGGGACGAAATCTCTAACTAGAGCTCAGGAGAGATAGAAAGGCCCTTGGGGGATGGCTACAGGGAGAGCCAAAAGCTCCATCTCATGCCCCAGCACAGACTACAGCCACCAGCATCTCCATAGGGCTTCCCAGACCAACAACATCTCTGTCCTACTGTGGAGTGCCCATAAACAGCACAGGAAGGTGTGCAATTTTCTTCAGGCTGTACTCCAAGTCAGGCACCATTGCAGAGAAATGCCTCTTCCAAAGTGTTTTGATTGTTTCAGGACTTTCTGCTCTCTAGGACCTCTCCAAAGCTGGCTGGGCACTGCAGTTTTCTGTCCCTCTTGAAAGTAATTTCCTTCTGCTGTGACTGCCCTAATCAATTAGTGACCTATAAATAGCCTCCCTGATTGCATGGTGACATCCGGAGCACATCATCACTGTCAGCTTCCTCCTCTACCTGGGGAGCAGGCTTTTTCCAGAGCATGGAGGGTGGGTGGGGAACACCTCTCTGCCCAGCCCTCTTTAATGCTTCCCACCACCCGGTGACTTTCCGCTCTCTGCCCATGTCCTCCCACTCCTGTGCAATGGGGCTAATTCAGTTTTCAGCAGTTGATGTTCTGGTACTACATGGACCAGCACAGTAAAGTCCCTAGGCTCTACCTGAGCTCCCTCTGGAGTGGTGGTCAATCCTACACAGTCTCCCTGAGAAGCCCATCCCATTTACTCCTGAGGCCATTAGGGTTGGTGCAACCACCCCAGAGGATGCTCCAGCTTCCAGAAACGATGCTCAACACAGTCTCTGCTCAACAGCAAACCTCTCAATTCACTAGATAGGTTAAAAAGAGTCAGGAAGCCTTGGAGGGTCACCCAGCACAGGGAACATGGGTAAGTCTGTAGCCAGGACACAGCCTGGCAGCACCTACCTGGGACGAGCTTCTTCCCACACTGGTGGCACTCCCAATGCCCCAGGCAGTTGTGGGGCAACCACTGCATGCTTATTGCTGCAAGACAGCTGTCACTGGCTGTTTCTTCTGCTGACCAAGTAAAAATAATTAAACCATAAAGTCACAGAGTATGCTGAGCTGGAGGGGACCCACAAAGACCATTAAGTCCAACTCCTGGCTCTGCGAAGGACAAACCCAAGAACCCCACCATGTGTCTGAGTACATTGTCTTATGTTAACAAGCAAAACATTCATCAAAAGAAACATGGGATCAGAGGGAATGGGGGGATTGTGGCTGTCTGGCAAGTGGCTCCACTTTTGGCACCATTTCCCTCTCTCAACTGAGGTGCAAACCCCAAACCTAATGGGTCTATCACGCATTTTCTTTGCACTTTTTTAGTAGATGAGTGATTAAAGGTTTTTGATTTTGGGTTACTGCTTCAGCCAAGCTTACTCACAAGCCTGGAAATGTAGGAATTTACATTTTTTTAAATGTGGGTGTATAAGCAAAAATACAAGCTCATCTACCAGAATATATATATATACTTAAAAAAAAAAAATCCCTCACTAGGCTCTTGCCAGGACCATGAAGCAGGGCTGTCCCACAGAAGCCGCTATTCTGAGAAGTCAAGACACTTAGTAGTTAAAAGATTTCTTGTATCTCGCCTCCAAAAGGCTGCCTCTGGCACCATTGGAGGAAGTCACCCAGTGTTTTGTTCTCGTAAAGTGCCCCTTTGATCAGCTGCGATTTTAGTGGATCAAACAGCTCTGAGGACGTAACCACAAATCCCAGGACATGCTATGACGGGCAGGGAAGTGGTGTCTCCAGCGTGAGTTGGCAAAACCGTGGCCATCATAGCCGGGAAACAGCCCCCCACCCTGACCCGGCCCAAAACCCCCAGTGGGCATCTCCAAATTGTCACAATGGCTACAGCCGACGGTTTGGCTGGAGCAAAACTCCCGGGACATGGCTCAATAGTGAAGCACTCCTGCCCTGCCAGTGTGCTGGACCATAGCACTGGGGCTGTGCTGCTGAACCTTGGGCATACAGGAGTTTCCTCACCATCCAAGTCAGTGCTGACTGTTCCACAGCTGCTTCCTTCTGCCCAGCTCCTTACTCATGTTTGGGAATTCACACATCCCTCATACCTGATGTCTGGAGCAGTCCCCATCCCTGAGCAGCAGAGCCTGCAGAGGTATCCAACACCAACCTAGATGGAGACACCAAAGGAAAGCCAGCCTTGAGCCTCAGAAAAGTGTCCATGCTTGTCCTCCAGGGTGCACAGAGAAGGGCTTGGGTGGAAAACGAGATCCTCGAAGATCAGGCTGTAACATCACACGTTTGACCTATTTTTACACGTATAAAAAGCAAGGGGCAGAAGCTAACACATGGTTCCTCAGGAGGATCCCAGTGGTCCCTGCATCTGATCTCCCAATAAAGTACTTGGATATACACCAACCACCATGGTCCTTACATCTTAAAAGTACATTGGTCTGGGAGCAGCTGCCCTACAATGCAGTACCAACCATTCAGTACCCCAAAAGTGCAGCCCCATGTAGCTTTTCAAGCCCAGAAAAACTGTGGCATTGGCACAACCTGAGCTTTCATAACTGATGTGCACAGAAAAGCGTGCATGAGACAGTCAGGGGTCTCATGTCCCCAGAAAAGGGAGCTTAGGGGCTGCTAGTGGACTGGATGAGACCAGCCACCATGGGGGACAGAACACAGTCCCCTTCCAATCAGCCACCATCCCCTCCATCAAAGGGACACCAGCCTTCGTGATTTGCTTGGGCCACAAGTCTCTTCTCAGTTACCTTTTGCCAACTCATGGCTAGTGAGCTCATCTGGCTGGGTTTGGTGTTTTTCTTAAATCTCAGCTGCTGGATGGAATCGGGGGAGATTTGGTTTGGTTGGGATTTATATTTTTTACCTAAAAACAAGTGCAATTTTAGCCCTTGAAATTAGAGGGGAAAAAATACCTCACTGTCTCCAAAATCCAGAAGGCAGGTGAAAACAACATCCAAAATGTTAATTTTTTTTTTTCAAATTTCTTGATTCTGGTCATTCACAACAGTAACATGGAGCAGAGAGAGGTTGAACTCCCACTAGCAGATGCTTGGGTAAGGCAAAGAAACAGGACACTGCCCTTGGATAAAACCCTTCACAAGGTAAAGGTGCAGGACCAGGCCAGGTGGGAGCCAGAGGATGCAATCTCTCCATCAGAGGCCCTGCCATGGAGAAGGGTGGCTGCAGATGCCAGGCAGGGAGGTGGCATGTCCTGGGGCTGCCTGTTGCCACAAGCCAGGGACTAGCCCTAGCAGGCCCTTTGCATGGATCAGCCTTAAGCATATTTCCACACAGCTGGAGGGAAACCCCAGCTGCAGTCCTGAAAAATAACAAATAATAAAAGCGGCTGTGAGCAGCAGCAGGGCTGGCAGGAAACATTCCCAGTAGCAGCTGCTTCCTGAGTGCGACATTTATTTGATCCCCTGGCACCATCTGGGCCATGCCCTACTCTTTGTTTTCATTTAGAGTTTAGAAAAACAACTCAGCTTTGACTAATTGCTCTTTAAGGTCCCAGGCTCACCCTTTCTCCTCCCCCCACATTTCCTCTCCCAACCCCTCACCCTCCATCCCCTCTAGCCAGCCCTGGGCTCTCCCCTTCCATCCACGCCACACAACTCCCATTGTCCCTGTGTTCCCAGACATACCTGGTGTCCCCCAGTGCCAAGCAAGACAGATCTTCACTGCTACACCCCACCAGCATCCTCCTTTGGCTGCATAGGCAGCACTGGCACAAGCACAGCAACACATGCCACGATGCGCCAGGCAAACCCCAAAATGTCCTGCTGTGGTGATGTGCTGGGTTAGAGCCACGCACCCCTTGGCAAGGAAGATGAAGCAGATCACCAGCAGATCAGCAGCAGCATCCAGGACCACCATGCTGTGAGTGGACACCTCCCAAATCCTGTGGGCTGGGAGCTGCCGGTGCCCTGCCCAGACCTCTCCCAGTCCTCTTTCCACCTCCAACATGAGCGTGTTGTCCTGGGGGAAGCAGCCCTGCGACCCAGCCCAGAGAGGGAGCCTGTTTTGTTGAGTAGGTATTTTCCACCCTGGAATAATCAGAGTAAGAAGTCAGACCTTGATTTGAAATCCTTGCCATGCTGGAAGGGGGGTTGTTGTTGCACAGGACTTGCGTGTTCCCCCCTCGCCTGGTGTCCTCACCTGATGGCTTTAGCAGGATTTGCAGGGAGGACAAGGAACTGGAGGAATTCCGGCCCCCTAATTACACTTGCTGGGAGGAATTTGCTTTTGCAATATCCCTGCTGAGTTAACCTAACAAGCATGGAGACGAGCCTTTCTCATTTAATTAGCAGCTCCACCGTGAAGTCCCCTTCGCAGCACGCACACACTGGCTGCCCCCTCCTCGAGAGGCCTGCCGGTGTTTGTTCCCTCTCCCCTTACCCTTTGCCCTTTGCAACCCTCTGCGAAAACTCAAAGCACTTTTATGCCTTCCTACTCCCACTTTCCGGTCCTAAAAAGTGTGCTTGGGTCGAGGCAGCGGCTCTGTTTCCTTGCTCCTTCCTAACAAGTGCTTCCTGCTCCTTGCTGCCTGTGATTATGTCAAGCTCACGAAGTGCTGGGATTTCCTTCCCTGGAAACCCTGCTGGCTCCACTGTGCTCCCTTCTCTCCTCGGAGGGCTGGGTAACTCATTACTCCAGCCCTGCAATCTCAGCTGGGAAAGCAGCCGCGTGGGAAACCGCAGCCGCCAGCCGCGCTCCCGCTTCCTACAGCGGCAGGTTGGCAGAGGGCTGATCCCTCCACAGGGGGTGATTGCCCAAGGGAAAGCTGGTGGTGGGGTTTTGGGGGGGGCTTTCTTATCAAGGGGGGCTTGCTGCTGGACGGAGGTGGCAGGGACATAGAGACCACGCTCCCTCTGGCTTGCTGTGAGACACTTGGAAGCCGCCAAAGCCCACAGGCTGGGCTGCACTCAGGGGGCTTGGTGAAGGTCATAGGTGGAGCTTGGCTTTCCAACAAGGATCAGTCTGCTTCCAGGTGTGCTGTGAAAGGCAGCCAAGGTAGCAGAGATCATTGGTCAGCTGCCAGCACAAGGACTGCCAAGGAAAATGTACTGGGGGTTTGCAGGCTGAAGCACTGACCCTCTCCATGGCAGAGCCGTACTGGAAAAACTCTGCAGTGAAGTGACTTGTCTGATACTCCAGGCTAAGCTAGACCTGTGCTGGAATGAGAAAGAACAGAAAAATAATTTTTCTGGTGCTAGAGAATCATGGCACTGGCCTTGCAATGATGGTTGGGAATATTTTGTTTTCCCCTGCTGTGAACTGTGGGGCTTTAGTCACTCCAGTTTGCACCATTAAGCCATGTTGGCATGCATCAGCTTCAAACAGGTACAGCCAAACCCTCTGTCTATCCAAAAAGTTGCCCAATAGGAACTTTTTTCATCACCTGGGCCCATCTGCTTTCCCACTTTTCTTGCTGGACCAGCCCAGCTCCAAAGCAGGGGCTCCTGCAGCCACAGACAGCACTCAGCACCATTCAGAATGAATATCAACATGAAGCAGAACTCTTACCTGCATGCTGAAAGAAAGGACAGGGCAACAGAGCAGCAACACTGCAATCAGGGGCAGCAGTGGCTTTGCCTGACTGCAGGATGCCAGGCAAAATGAACTGGGACATGGCCCCTGGATGGTCTTTCTTGAACAAGAGTGAACTCAGACATTAGCATCTTAAAAAAGATTGAACTCACCTGGTTGGCTGTCAAAGGACAACAAAGCTGGTACCCCCTTGGAGACATGCTGTTGTGCCAGCAGAGAGCCCAGGCTTGTTTAATTGGCACATGGATTAATGGAACTGTCTGTAGACATAAGCAAGGCGGAATCACAGAGATCTATAGGGAAAGCAAAGAGAATCACAATAATTATTGATCAGTTGAGGTCTTTCTGGCTAAAACACAAGCACCTTAACGCAGAAAATAATTTAAAGTGTAGTGTGAAAGACGTTTTGGGAGGAGCTCAAAGTTTCATCCCCTTGCCTGGATTTCAAGCAGCAGAATAGGCAGGAGGAAATTGGGAAAGCTGGAGGGATTATGGTAACAAGCACTTCTCTTGGCCATGGCCTTGCTGTGGGCCACGTGTGAGTAAAGGAGAGGAAACAACGCTGTCCCTTAGGGATGGGTCTGCTGCCAACTGTCCTAACACACAGTGGCTCAGTTTCAACAGGACCAAACCTCGGGAGGTGCAGAGCAGAAGTGCATATAGAAACAGAATCTCTTAGGGCTGCATGGGTGCACAGCATGGAGGAGACGTGCTGTGATGAGTCTGAGGTGGGAGAGGAGCAACAGAACACTGCCATGAGGGCACTGAGCTCCATCTGGGACTCACTGTCATGGGACATTGCTCGTTTCCACACTGAAGTCATCTAAAACATGCATCTGCTGTCTGCAGTGGCAGTCAGCTGTCATCTCACCTCGGCACAACTATCTCCCTTTTGGGGCTCAATCACCACTAGAGGTAACACAGCTTGGACCTGTGCCTGGAGCATCCCCGGGAGAGCTGCTGGGTTGCATCCCCACTGAGGACTGAAGCCACTGGGCACCCCTTTGATCCCATCCCCGAGAGCTGGGGCCCTGCAGCCCCGGGGCTGCATCCAGCCCGGTGACAGACGCTGCACGGGGTGGAGGCGCTCCCAGCACGCCGCAGGAAGCGTGACTCGGGTTTCCAGAGCGCAGGAATGCCGGGCGGCGCGGCAGCCAGCTTCCTGCTGCCTGCTGCATGTTTCCTGCCCCCGTCCCTGCCCCCCGCCACGGCCACAGCCTTACTGGAAACCCTGAGTGCTGTTCAGTGTTCCCAGCCCAGTGACCAGCACTGCCCTGGTGGCCAAGGGCCGGTGCGATCCATGGCCTTGCTCTCGCCCTTCCCCTGTGCTTTGTGCTGCTGCTGGAGCAAAGTGCTTGTGTTCTTTCCACAGCGATATGGAAGAGAACGGGACAGTGGAAGCAGAGGGGAGGAATGGCACAAACTCTGGCTGTGGGAGATGACGTCGGCACTGAGGGCATGGGGAGTGCCAGCCCACCCACCCCGCTTGGTGCCTGGGCTTGTGGGGCAGTCACTCTCCGTGAAGAACATCTAGCAGGATCTCTCCCAGTTCATAGCAGCATCAGCCAAGCAGAGGGTTCATGCTTGCAAGGTCTGGGCTCACAGAGCTGTGCTGAATGACTGGTAGGATCAGACTCTTCATTCGCCTTGCCTTCCAACCTACCCTCCCGTCACGAAAGATCCACACCCAGGCTCACCTCCAGGTGACTAGCTCAGTCTCCTCACTGTCCATTGTACCTGCATCTCAGTCTGCACCAGCAGGTTCTTGCTCTTCAACATCTACCTCCTTTCGTGCAGATTCCTCTCCCATCCCCAATCACTGTCCCTGGGGGATACTGTAACTTTCTTGGGATCCACCTTAGTCCCAAAGCTGTTTAGAAACACTACAGGCCAAACATCACTGCTTCCAACCCATCTCCCCTCACTCAACCTAATCCCACGTTGACCCCATTTCTGCAGCACATCCTGACCCTGTCAGGTCTCTGCACAGCTCAAATCTCAGCTGCAGTATCAGCTCTTTCACCACAGGGCAGCCCTGAGCCTTCTTGACCTCTTCTCCTTTCACACCATTCCAAGGATGGGCCAACTCATCCCACCTGCCTCTGGGCATCCCCAGCCCTTCCTTGACAACATGAGCAGTAGTCAACTCCGTGCTTGCACCCACTGTGCGCATCACCCAACAGCTAAAGGCCTTTCCCGAGCCAGACAGACATCCAGCTCTGCCATAAAACACCAGGGATGCTGGTCCCCAGCCAGACATCAAATCAGTGTCACCTCAAATTCACCTCAGCCAGCTGGGCAGGAGTGTCTCACCCTGTACTAGGCAACCACCTAATCTCCCCAGAGACAGTCCTCCAAGGCTGTTCCTGTTAAGGTGCTGATAAAAATCTGACCAAGATATTTTCAACAGTAAGCTGGGAGTGATTACAAAGCAACCGTCCCCTACCCTCCAGCTGGGAAAGCTCAGTCTGGAGTTTTCTTTAGAAACGTGGAATTTTTTATTTTTTTTTTAATTTTAATCTCTGGTGCTGGCATGACTTGTTGCTGGGGGAGTCCCAAACCTGCCTCCCTGGGGCTGAGAGGAGGGAAAGGGAGGGATAGGCCTGAGGAGAGGCAGAGTTCTATTCTCCCCCTACTAGCTGAGCACCACGGTGGCACTCAGGCAGCAGTGGGAGAGGAGCAGGAACTGAACCTGGGCTCATCTCCAGCAAAGCCAGGCAACATCTTTGCCTTTGGGAAGGTGGCAGAGCTCTGCCCTTGCTAACCTGCAGTGAGGAAGGTGGGGGAAAAGGGGATGGCAAACCAAAATTAAGCAGGAGCTCCTGCCATGGGTTTAAACCTCCTGATCCCCTTGGGTGCATGCACAGCACAGGTCCACTTGCACTCACACCTCAGGCGATGAGCAAACCCAATGCAGAGGTATGTACAGTACCTGCAGCAGCTCTTCCATATAGAGGCCAGAAACTACATCTGTCATAGCCCATCTTTCTTCACCAGGCCCTCACATCAGTGGTGTTTGCCATCACCCCTGTGCCAAACATGGCTCTTGAGTTTACCTGCTCCTTCTTGCTGTCGGCAGGACAAGAGTGCAGTCGTGGGCTGGCTCCCCACAAGGGTGAGAAGAACCATCCTTGGAGGTTTGCAGGACTTGGCTAAGCAAAGCCAGAGCTGAGCTGATCTAGCCCTAGAAACAGTCCTACTCTCTCAGTCTGGAGCCCTCTAGGACCTGCTTCCAGCCAATGTCTTCAAGACTGATCTCCCTCTCCTGTGGCCATGCCAGCTGGAGCAATGCCTCCCCTGGAGATGCAGGCAGAGCTGCTTATGTGATGGATCCCAGACTCACACTGGTGAAACTCTCCAGGCTTGACAAAGACTTGCACTGCAATAAAATGAGTTAAACTACCCCACGTAGCCTCATCCCCCTTGGTTGGGGAGGTATAACACAAACCCATCTGTACAGATATGAGTCCTGCCATCAAGGCAGGCAGCACCCCACAGCAGCCATATGTCTGTGCTGGACACCACATACTCTCCAGCCCTCTTCCAGGGCTGTCATGAGCCCATACAGCCCCGCCATCCCAATAACCATCACCTGGCACCACTTCTGTAGCTCATGGGATTTACGTATGCAGGTACCCATTAATTAAAAAACACCACCACCACCAAAAAAATCCTATCACAGATAAAGCATTTGGCATGAGGGTAGAGGAGATGGCAGTTTTGGCTGAAGGACTTAAATACCTTCCCTTTATACTGCTGCCAACTGGCACAAACATTCCAGCACATGAAAAGCATTCTGTGAAATTCTACAGGCTCATTAGTCCAAGGCATTAAGGGTGAAAATTGACCAAAACACCCTAGAAAGTAAATCATGTCAAAAAAAAAAAAAAAAAAAAAAAAATCCTGGACAAACATGAGAGTGACAGCAAGATCCCAAGGAGAACAGAACTAGCCCAGCACTGGGACACAAGGTCCTCCCCTAGCAGCTCTGTCACTGCCATTGTGAGTCTGGCTCAGCCCTGGGGCTGGACTCACTGTACACCACATCAGTGGTTGGGCTAAATATAGGATTTAATTAGCACTCCAACTAGCAGAGAAAATATCACTAGCGGATCTTGGGGGGCAACAGGCATTTTTAAAAACAGCCTTTTTTAATCCCTGGAGCCATAGGGAAATTACAAACCAATCATTTGATGATCAGAGGAAAATTAAAAGTCCAACTTCAGTGACAACAAAAATAACCCAAAGTCACGAAGTGCAATAAACAGCATGGGGACCAGAAGGCTCTTTAAACAGGGTTTTTTAATCTCCTCTCCCCTCTGCTCATAATATTGCCTTTATTATTTTCTGATGCAGAACCTGATTCTCACAAGTGCAGCAGATGCTGACAGCAGGGTAATGGACCAGTGGCAATTTCTCCTGGGCAGACCTCAGTGATTTAATATGCTTGTAGAGGGAGAGAAGGGCTGGAGGCAGCCTGGGAGGAGAGAGTGAGCTGAGCCAGGAGGTGCCATGCAGTCAGGTGCAGTAATGCCATGGCAATAAAGGGCTGGCCATGCTGATCAGGGTTCATCAGCCAAGGCCCCTTGAAATTGCATCTAGCAAGAGTCCCAGAGAACAGAGATGCAGATGGGATGGGGATGCCCCATCACCAGCCCAGCCATTGCCTCCAGGAGCCTCTCTGCCCAGGGCAGCTAGACTCCTGCTCCCCATTTGGGATTGCCCATTCAAAGGATTCCCTTTTAGCTGAAAAAAGCCAGGCAGCTGCATAGGAACGGCACAGATTCCCCTCTTGCTGCCAACACCCGTGATCCCTTTCCCTCACCTGGCTTCAAGTCTCACAGCATCCCTTACCTGCACAACATCCTTCTCCTGCAAAGAAGATACCAGGGGTCTCTGGCTGCCCCAGCTCCTTCCAACACGTGCTTGCTGGTGTCAGGTGTGATACAGGCTGTCCCACACTAGGACAGGGTGATTGAGCACACTGCACTGACTGCCACAGGAGATAGCTGGGCCACAGAGCCTGTGGGAAGGGCTCTTCTCTGTTAAGAAAAAGGAAACTTGAGATCTGAACAGCAGCTTTCCTGCTCCCATCCCACATCTGGCCCCTCAGGACTACTATAACCATCACCTCTGCCATGTTTCCCTGATGAGCTTTCCATGGCCATTTACAGTCACCCAGATTTTGACCACTGGTGTGAAACCAGCAGCACTGACAGACACAGAAGGGGAATGTCTAATGGTAGGACATTAGCAGCAACGCAACAGGTCTGGTCTGAAAAACAAAGGGTGCCGGAAGAGAGGTCACATCCCATCCAGCCCACACAAGAGAAAGCTCTCCTGGTGCCTACATCCCCTGCACTGCCTGTGCCCTTCTGCCTGACAGCGGGACACGTGACTGCGGCTGGAGTGATGGATGGGGCTGGAGTCCCTCTTTAATAGTATCTCACAGTGGTTTCCGTAAGTTGATGGAGATTGCACAACACTACCAACTGCCGTGCCGGATATATTTTGCAACCAAGGCTCCTATGCCACATCTGTAGGATGATATGCCAGGGCCTTCTGAGGAGGTCTGGGGAAGTTTGAGCACAGGAAGAAAAAAAAGAAAGAAAAATAAAAGGAAAGGAAAAAAGTCAACAAACCTCTTTCCATAGCAGCTATTTTGGTGAGGCACCCTGGGGTGAGAGGAGCTGGCACCAGCCAGCTTTGGAGGCACAGCAGCCCATGGGTTTGCTCACAGCTCTGCCCATCCCCAGCTGGGAGAAGGTCCTTCCTCGTGGGTGGGTGGCAGTACACCGTGAAATGCCTGGACAGGAATTGTAGATAAAGTCTGTGCTCACCAGGAGTAACTGCAAGACAGGGCTTGAGGTGGCACCAGCCTCCCTGAGGAAGAAGTGCTGCTGAAGCATGGGGAGGCACTGGGCAGCTGCTGAGGGTAGCTGTGGGCTGTCCCATCTGATATCTCTGGGAAGTGCCATCCTTGTCATCGAGGTTCAGCAGCTAAAGCCAGAGAGTGAAAGCTCCCATGACTTGAGCTCACACTGTCTCCCATCTCCTTGGCCTCTTTCCAGAAGAGTAGAAAGGACTTCATGGTATATGGACTGGATTGGAAGATGTTGAAGAAGGTATTCAAAGAGGTGCTACCCTACTGGCACCTCACAAGTCCTGAAAATCCATGGCAGAAGCCCCAGCAGTGACCCAAAGTAACACTGACTCTCAACACAACCAACACATCGGCACCACACTTTGCAACCCTCAACAACCTTCAAATTCACAGCATGATCCCAAATGCGAGCTAGCACACCCCACAGCAGTATCCCCACAAAATCACCTTCTTTGGAAAAAGCTGGGGCCCAGGAAAAGAGCCAGCCGGTTGACTCCATTGGGTTAAGGAAGCTGTGTTCCTGAACTCAGACATGCAACCATCAGCACCTGATTTAAGAGGAAAGAGATAATCTCTGACATAGAGAGCTTAAAGGACTCTACAGACTGAAACAGGCCACAGAGAAACAAGCACCTTGCAGGGGCAGGATGTCAAAGGCATAGGCTGAATTCCCTATACAACAGCTTCAGCTCAGTGAGGAGACATGGGTGTAGAGGTGCCAAGGCTTCAAGGATGCTCAGGGCTTAAGTGGCTGGAAATTAAAGTGCTGGGACTTTTTTTTAGCCTGCACTTGACAGTGGGGATGAGATAACATCAGAAAGCTGAGCAGAGAGCATCTCTTGCAAAAGATTGATTGTGCCAGCAAGGAACAAAGCCAAAAACGTCATATCAGCCTCCATCCTCTTGGAGATGAGCTCTGTCACATTTGGGACCCCCTACATGCTCACCAATATGGGTCCAGTCACAGGTTCCCCATCCCTGATGAGCCAGACTGAGTGCCATTCATATCACTCCCTCGCCCTGTGCTGGATCTCCCTGCTCCCACTCCTAGACTAGCCCAGCCAGGGCACAAGCAGCTTTTTTGTCCCCAGATCTAATGGGTTGGGTACCCTTCATGTACCAGTCAAGACTCTCTTGTTCTTCATGGGTGTTAAGGAGACCTTATAAGAAAACCCAGTCAGATATGACTAAGTGGTAGATCTGCTAAGGACTCACCAAGTCTTTTACAGCTCATACATTTTCCACAGCTCTGCCAACACCTCAATCCTACCCAGGCTCAGACCTTGGAATGACCATGGCCTTAGTGTAATCAAAAAGTAGAGATTTTATTAAGCAGGTGTCTCACCCTCCCCATGGGATTCAGAGAGCCTCATTAAATTACCTCTTGCCACACAGTAAACACATCTGAGGAGCCATGTTCTCTTGGTGCCTCAGTCCAGCCTGGTTTCATCCAGTTCAAAGGTGCAGATAACCCAAACCTCACCCACTGGCCATGCAAGATGCACTGCCCAGACCCTTCACTCAGGGCCAGCCCTTCCCAGCACTACCACACTAACACTCCCCATCACACTCTCCTTACAACGCCACCAGCAGTGCCCAGTTATCTGTTACTGCTGCTGCCTGGTGCCCTCTGAGCTGGTTAAACAGACAAGATACTCCCTGAGGGGCCTGGGCTTCACAAAAAATATCCAGATCCAGTTGGGAATGGGAGCCACAGACAGAACCTATGACACAGGGAGCAAGGACATTGGAGGAGTAACATGGAAAACACTCCCTTCAAATTTCCATACACACCCTCTGGTGTGTGTATACTCCTGGGAGACGGGGCGGGGGGAATGGAAAGAAAAAAAGAGGAAGGGAAAAAAAGTATCCTTTTCAAAGCAAGGATGTGGTAAGGTCCAAACAGTCTCCCCTGACACATGAACCAGGATGCAGAGATGCTGTTTCTTCCAGGAGGAAAGAAGGGATTTTGCTGTCTCCTTCACTTAATGAGGAAGTAATCTTAGATCTCTGCAGATTGGGGCAGCTTAGCTCCATATGCCTGATCTCTGCCCTGTGCCTTAGTTTCCCCACCAGTAAATCCATCTATGGCACAGTCAGGCATGAGGCTTAACTTTAGCTGTAAAGCCCTTGGAGGCCTTCACCTATTCCATCATCCATCATCGTCTAGAACACAAACACAGTTTTTGCAGTGCAAAGAGCAGGTCCCAGCCAGGGAGAGACTCTGCCCTTTGGGGCTCAGACCCTCTCCCCTCTCACCTCTCCTCCTCCAGAAACAGTCTCCTTTCCCTCACCTCCTTCCTGCACAGGTCAGAAACAGAGCCAAGCTAATAATTCAGATAACAGAATTAAACTGATCCTGATTAGAAAAAACCTTTACCCCAAAGAGAGTAAACTCTGGCTCGGTGCTGCCTGTAATCCAATAGTCTCCCACGGCCGTGCAGCAAACCCGAAAACTGCCTCCAGGCAAAGGCACTCTGTCTTGAAACAAGGGAAGTTAAATGTGTCTTAATGGGAATTTTGACACGTTTTGCTTTGATTTCACTAATGTTACACTAGTAACTGTTAGAAAATATTTCAGCCCCCCCATGAGGAGTCAGATCCTCATGTATATGGGGCACACTGCCCAGCCGGGCTTTTCAGAAAGGGATTGTGGCTGTGGGGAGAAGGGGTCTTGGTGCCAAACCTCTTCACACTTCCCTGGATGCAACTCTTATATCATGGGTTCATTAGGGAGGAAGGAACCCTTCAGCCCTGCCCAGTTTGCACTGACACCTGTGGTACAGCCAGCATCACAGATGGGACCTCTTCTTTTCTGCCCACACAACCAAGAAATTAGGAGATAATCCAGGCTGAGGGTCCTGGGGCTGCCAGGATGGTGGGTCTGGCACAGTTTTGATGGGCACTGAGGATACAGGGCTGCTTGGTGGGCAGCTCACAGAGCCCACAGAAACACGATCATAAGATACAGAAAAAAGGGATGCATGGGAATTGCTATGAAGGGAAATGCTAAGCCAGCACCCACCTGCAAGACCTTCCAGAAGGCAAAGGGAGGTTCTCCACAACATGCCCTGGGGCAAATGAGGATCCTTCTCTGCTCATTTTCCACTTTACTTGTGCTGTTCAGGTGTGATAGGGCAGTCATTCCTTGCAGGAGCAACGCTGGCTGTGCATGGACATGGCATTGACCAGGCAGCAGATGCTGAGCCCCATTGCTTCTTTGTCCACAGGCACCACAGAAGGATCACTGCTGTGGGCACTCCTGAGGGGTAGGAGCGGTGTTTCCCCTTACCCCCATGGAACCTCTTAGCAGCTCCTCCTGGGGTTTTCCCCCTCACTGTTCCCAGCCCCAGGCTGTTGTCTCATCTGCCCCACAAAAGCAGAGTTGGGTTCAGTGCAGGCGGGATGGTGACACAACCATGTTAGTAACTCCCTGGTGTCTCGGCTATTCTTTCCATTTGGCACCAAACCAGCAGCTGGTGCTTCCCTGGTCCTCAGTGACTTGGGGCTGGGGAGACCTCCTGTGTGTTAAATGAACACCACAGACATTTTGGGAGCATTTAACTCTGAAGCACCTGGGGAAATACACCAAGAGGGGACCAGATACCTCCCACAATGAGGCACCAAAGTGTAAGTAAAACCCTGGAAAAGGGTTGAGGACATGTTGTCCCCAATATCTGGGAACTCCTCCACTCCGCATTCATGGGCAGAAGCATCCCCGATGGATGCAGTTTGATCTTGACTGATCCCAATGAAATGCACCACTTAGCTCTCAATCCCAAGCATTTAGTGGGCAAGAAGCAGAATTTCTTTGTCTTTCTGGCTCCAGCTCAGCCAGATGGTCACTCTGTGGGCTCACAGCACATCCCTGGCTGAGCTTTGGTGTGGAGCACTTAGGTACCTACATCAGGGTTGCTGACCAGGCTGAACTAGGATAGAAGGGGAGAAAAAAGTTAGTGCAGTCAGGACAGCAGTAATTTTAGCAAGGCTGAATGCAACAACCCCAACTGGACTAAATCAGACAAGCAGCCAGGGCTATGGGGTTGCAGGAGCAGTCTGTGCACCTCCTCAGAGATAGTGCTTACTTCCAGTAGCTTTTCCCATCCCTGCTTCAGTGGTCCTATCTCCACCTGGTCTGACGCAGCCCACATTTGTAAGCTATTTTTTGTTGTTTTAATGCAATGCTGCAATTCTAACCCAGAGCCTCAGATTGTCAAACAGTTTTTCTTTTCTTTTCTTTCCTTCAGAAAAAAAAATACAGCTGAACTAATTTGATGAAAGGGGAAAATAAAATGTAAGCCAGACTAAACACATGCAGTTCCTACCTACAGCCAGGGCCTGGCTTCTCCCAGGCCAAAGTCAACACATGTCAATTTTTAACATGACAGGGCTTTAAAAGGGAGGTTTGAGCCTTGGATGAGAGGCGGCTGGAAAACATTAATAACAAGGTCTGTCAATTAAAGGCAGGCATGACAAGCCACCAAGACAAGGGCTGGGGGGTTTCCTTTCCTCCCCTTCTCTTCCCTCTTAGTTTTGTGGAAAAAAAGTGATTTATGAAGAAAACTCTCCATCTTGAAGAAAAAATGCAACCACTTTACCAAATCAAGGATGGGTTTTGTTTAGGACCTTTGAGAACAACCCAGCAGACAAGGGTTGAGATCAAGAGGTTAAGGAAAGTGCTGCCCCAAGGGATGCTCTGAGTGGCCCCACCAATCCCAGTGCTATTGCTCCCAGTTCATCTGTGCATGCTGGGGAAGAGCAGCAGCCCAGCTGCCTCCTCCTGATCATCACCATCCAAAAGGATTTGCAGTTACTCTGCTGAGATGACTCGGCGGTGAATGTGCCTGTTGCACTGGAAAGGGCTATTTTGGCTTCTGGAAAAAAAGAGAAACACCATCCTGCTTTTATCAGCCCCATAGGAAGTGTTTCTATGCCTTCCATGGGCTGGGCAGGTTTCTGTCCCGAGCCACCCACTGGGCTCCAAAACAGCTGGAAAAAACAAGGGAAAGAGGCAGAGCAGTGGCCATCCCACCAGCCTTTGGAAATGAAGGCAAAAGTGACTGAGAAGAGGGATAAGGGGGAGCAAATGTTGCATTAGAGGTTGTGGAGGGTAAAAGGGCTTTTCTCCCAAACTCCAGGAAACAACCACCCGCTGTGCCAGGTTCCCATTCTGTGGAGAATCAGTGTTGGCTTTCAGCTGGGGGAGCAGGTAAAGATTCTGCCCAGAGGGAAACAGCAGAGATTCATTTCACCTTCAACACCTAAATAAATACTGCATCAACAGTCACACACTCTGCACAGTATATACCGTGCTGGTGTGCATTCCACATCCACACAACACAGGAACCAGCTGGTGGACAAGCTCCAATATCCCCTGCTGCCATATCCTGTCCACAACAGTGGCTCAGCCAGATGCTCCAGCACATTTTAAAAGCCCGCAACAGTCACAGGCAACATGCTCTGCCTCACAGCATTGGTTGTCTTAGTCTTTGAAGGGGAAAGGACCTTCCTGGAGACCCTCCAGGTATGGACAATGCATCCATCCACTGCCCTGACAGCTGCCAGTGCAGGGCTGGAGCACCTTGAGGGGCTGCTTAGGTGTGCAGGGGCTTTGAGGACCAAGGGTGCAGGATGCAGTTCTGCCCCTTCATGTGCCACTTGCCAGAGTGTGGCAGGTGAGCTGGGCTCCCACCCTGCTCTCAGGTTATGTTCCACTTTTTTCTGGCCTACCAAACAAAACCTCCTTCCAACACATATGGGATTCACTTTGCAAGGACAGGCAGAGACATCCCAGGCTAATTTATTCGAGCAAGCCCTAGGCTGGATTCCTGAAGTGGTGAAAGGCTCCTGGGCTCTATTAAAAGCCATCTCCCTTCCCTGTAGGGTGGAAAAGAAAGTCATTAGGTGCTCTTCTGCCCAGGGACTTGTCACTGTTAAGGACACTAAGAACAGACCAAGACCAACATGCCAAGTGAAAGCAATGGGGAAGGTGAAGTTGGTGCCTTCAACCCAATACAGACTAAATGCACTGAGTATGGAGAAACCCCACAGGACAGTCCATCCCTGAGCTCCTGCACTAGGCACAGCCACATCAGTCTTCTCCATTTGGGGCACACCAGCCTCACTGCCCAGCTTTAGCCACCATCACAGCAGCACGGGCCACTAGCCCAGGCATGACCCACCCACACTCAGCACCACAGAGCTGGCTGATGATGATGTTCCACGAGCCAAGCCTGGCTCTCCTGTCCAAAGGAAACAGCCACTTTCATCATCAAAAAGTGTTTGAAGGCAGAGCTCAGAAAGCCTTCAGCTGTCCCTGCTCTGCGCCCATGCTTCTGGAAAGTGCTTCAGTGACCCCTCCCACTGCTATGGCCCTGGTGAGACAGCTGCTGGCAACACCAGCAGCATCTCCACAGGCAGTGGCTGGAAAACACCAGTCTGAACAAGGGGAGCACCCTGGCTGAAGTCAGTATCAACTGCCTGTGCTCCTCATCCTGATCATTTAAATCATTATCTCTGCTGGCTACTACCAAGCCCCCTCCACCACCCACACTGGATGAGCGCCAGCTGTCAGCTCTCTCCCAGCCCTGTGCTTCCCAGGGCAAAGCCAGAGCACCATGCACCATGCACTGGGGTACAGGCAGGTGGCACCTGGGATGATTTATGCCTTTGCAGCAGGTGTGCTGTTCGGGTTTTTGGAGATAGGCTGCCAGTCGCGGTTCAGTGCACAACAGCTCACAGGAGACTAAAGTGGAGAGCTGATCTCTCTGTGGCCAGCAGGGACTATCTGTACATCTCAATCCCAATGGCTGCTTGTCACTGTGCTGTCACCATGCCCACACTGTCCTCAAGCACACAGGTCAACCCCCAGTCCCATTTCACAAGCGCCTCTCTCATCATTCTCCAAATTTCCAGCACAGCCGACCATGCTGTTCTCCTTCCTCTCCAGGCAGGCCGATCAGCCCCTGCTCCCCACAGTATCATGTAGCCTGATCATGCAGAACAGGGGAAAAAAAATGAAGGAAATCCCTTTCAAATCAAGTTCACGCCTTGCATCAAGAAAGGTTAGTCTTTCCACTCCCCAGATAAAGGATACAGATGTTAAACTGATGCCACATTTGATCTCAGTCAAAAAACCAATAGGGTTTAAAACATTCATTCATCTCAAGCTGTAAGCAAAGCTTATTCTCACTAATCTCAATAATTATCCCACTTCTCCTGCATCATGTGGAGCAGCCATGTGATGGCAAGGTTTCCCTCCTCTATGGGACTCTGCTCAGAGCAGGGCTCAGAGATTGGCAAGAAATTCCATGTTGAAAGAGGTGTTGCTGGGGATGCTGAGCTGGATTCAACAGGATCACTTTGGACTCAAAGCAGAATCTACACCCAAACTCTTCCCACTTGAGACCAGCACCTTCGATCTGAGAGCATCGGGGCTGTGGGTGTCACTATAAGACCAGAAATGTACAAAGTCATGAGGGATCAGTAGGGCTTAAATCCTCCTCAAACTCCACAAGATCTTTCCAGGCGCAGCAAGGTGGACAAGGATAAATTAAGCAACTCCAGTGTAATATCAAGTGAACAATTAGCAGAGAAAAGCTGCCCACGAGGGCCTGATGGAGCAGAACAAGGAGATTTTCTTCCCAGAGACGTCTGCTAGAAACAGCCTGAAACATTTCCATTTCTGTTGCCTTTTAATAGCAAGGTCAGCTCCTTTCTTCCTACCCTGACATCCTCCATCAGGGCCTCTTTCTGGGAACTCACAGCAATGTACCAGATGTCACTGAGAGACAGAAAAACAACCAAGGGCCAAACTGGAGCATTTCACCATGGCCCTGAATCTCAAACCACACAGCATTGGGCTCACGGGGGAGGGGAGCAGAGAGCATCCCCAAGCCCTTGGGACTGGAAAGAGCCCCCTCCTCCCAGGCATGAGCAGCCACCCCGCTCCTGCAAAAAGCCACATGACAGCAACCCCACAGGTCTACAGCCTTCCCCCAGCAGTAAATGGCCACTGGAAATAATCTAAATATTGGCAGTCCAAAGGGGACTTGGTTTCTTTTTCCCCCATTTTTGCTCCATGCTGTGTTTGAACAGCATTCATCACAGCTCTGAGGAGTTCCCAGCAGCCCCTGTGGGCACCAGCACTCAAACATTCCCACTTGCTGGAGGACAGGAATGCTCACAGTGAACTCTGCCACAGCCCTATCCATAACATCCACACTGCCAGCGCTGGGGCAGCTCAGCCCTTGACTATCACAGCAGCAGCAATCTCAAGAAAGCAAACATCACAAGAAAGACCAACAGGACTAACCCAAGAAGAGGGTGCTAACACCCCAGGCAGGGGAACACCCCTTTTCAGCTGAGGGATACAGTTACTCCCAGATTTCTAAAGGCTTTCTCAGGGCTGCAGACCTCAGAGGGGCATCTACCATGTCAGCTGCTGACCAGGATGGCAAGGACAAAGCAGGGGAGAAAAGAAACCACAAAACTTAAAAAAGAAACCCACCTGTGTTTGGTGATGCTCTGAACTCATCCTTCAAACATTCAGCTCAGAGCAAAAAAATCCAAATCCCAGAATCCAAGGTTTAAAAACACACAGCTTTGTATTAGTCCTAAAAATGCAGCTGTCTGCCCTCCACCAAAAGGAGCAGAAGGCAACAGAGACCAAAGGAAGAGGAGGGTGTTGGTGTGGGCTTTTATAGGTGCACAGGTGCCCCAGGTGAGCAGGTCCCCAGCTGGGGAAGCTGCTCTGGCATTCCCCTCCCAGGTGTGCTGCTGAGAGCAGAGGCTGCTGCCTGATTTTAGGAGGTGGGCATAACACTGGCCCCTGCTGTGCAACACCTACCTGCAAATAGCTTACTGAAAACATCTTTGCCTATGTTCCGACCTCTGGCAACATCTGTGTGCCCTGTGCCACCCCCCTCACACAGGCTGGCGTAAGGCAAGGCAGCAGGGGGATGGAGGGTCATGCTGGGATTTGCCTTTGCCCACGCTGGCTCCTGTCCTCCACTCCCACTCAACCTCTCTGCAGCAGGTGCAGGTCATCTCCAGGGACAGACAGAAATGCTAACCCCCTCTTTTGGCCCACCCTGAGCTGCTCCAGTATCATGGCTGGGGCCACTGGGACACCTGTGTGGGGCCCCCTGCAGATGGAGGGCCAGGGAAAAGAAGGGAAAAAATATTCTTCAATCCTTCTGCCACACATGAGCTTCTTCCCATTTGCACGTATTTCTGGAGCATCTATTTTTCCCCATTAAAAGGGGCTGGAACAAATGTCACATTGGAACAGGTATCTGTGAACAAAGCCACAAGTGTGAATGGCCACATGCACAAATTCTCTCCCCTGATTTTCCAGGTTTTCAAGTGACCTTGGAAAAAGTGTGAGCCGTAGTTCTTCATGTCGTGGGCAATAACATGTTTGTCACCATTCAAACTGTCTGGAGGCTGCCCAGGTTTTATTTTATTGCATTTCGAGGTGTCACCAAGACCTAGTTGAATTACGTGTCCAACTCCTTCATAAAAAAAGAAAAGTGACTTTCCTTTCCCTCTCCACACCACGCTGGAGACTGGGGCTCACGGGAGTAACTTGGATGTGTACAACACATCTTTGTTTTGCGGGCATGCAGGAGCTGAAACTTGCAGATGAAAGGGCACCTGTACTACTAAATAAAAAAGTTTAATCACCACGGGAAAGAAGCGGATACAGATTCCAGAGGAGGTTGCAAGCCCGCAGTGAGGTTGTATGAATTTTGAGGATGCGACAGAGAGTTCAGCAATGCCGTCCCGGGACGGGCCATGGGGTACCCGGTGGGGACCGCACGGAGCCCCCGGGCGAGCCCGACTCCTGCCCCGGCCGATGCTGAGGGGGAACGGCCCCAAACACCCCCGGCTGACCCAGCTCCGTCGTGTCTCACCCGCCGCTGCCAGAAGGTGCCGCCGTCCGCCTGCGAATCGCTCCCAGCCCAATTAGGCGGCCGGTATCGGCTGCAATCACGGCTGCTGATAGAGATAAATGGGGAAGGCACTATCTGCCCAACAATAGTGAGGGGTTTTTTTAAAGGGGGAAAAAAAAAAAAAGAAGAAAAAAAAAAACAATTGAACTTTTCATCAGCTGCTAATCATGATTTTTTTATTGCTTTGCTTAGCATTTTCTGGGGAATAAAACCTCAGAGGAGCCCAGTCTTTTGTGGAAAATGAAAGGGCATATAAAAAAATGAATGTACATGGATTCTAAATATTTCAGGTTGTATGACTTTGTGTTTGACCTTAGCAGAAGATGAACTAATCCTGCAATATAATAGACTTTCATAGAGATATGGAAAATGGCTGCTTTTTTATCTCAGTTGCCATGGGAACCATCAGAGAGAAGGCCTAGCTGAGATGCAATAGAAGGTTATTAAATGTGTGCTTGTGTATATTGGAAAAATACAGCTTTTTGTCATCTTGTGTCACTCATAGGTCTTTAATACGTAATGTTTAGGTTATTAATAAACTAACACAGGTCCATTTTTTACAGTGAACAACTGTGAATACAGCCATAAAAAAATTAGTACAAGTTGAACATTTGCAAAACTCTCAAGCCTGGGCAGGGGCTGGCTGGGGTTGCTGCTTGCCCTCAACTTTCCATGCAAGTTTTTCCTCTCTTTCCAGGCAGGGAAAAGATGAACTTTGCTGGGCAGACAGAGGAGACCAGGACATTGTGGGTGTCCCATCCCCAATGGAGAATCTCACTGTCCCCTGGGCTGGTGGTCCAGGGCAGTGCCAGTGACACAGGGGATGAGCTGCAGTGGCACAGAATAAAATGTTACCTTGTTTGGTACCTGGGCACAGGCTCACATGCTGCCAGAGAAAGAAGGGGTGGGTGAGAAAATAGGGGACATCTGTTCCTGGCTTTGGGTTGGGGATCTTCTGTTCTGGAGCTGGGGGCTGCACAGCCAGACTGGGAGACATTGACTGTTATATGGATGGATTTTGAGAGGGAAAAGAAAAAAAAAAAACAAAAACAAAAACCAAAACAAAACAGAAAAAAAGAAAATAAAGAGAGAGAATAAGAAAGAAAAAAAGAGAAGAAGTAGAGAAAGAGAGAAGAAAATAGAGGGAAAGAGAAAGAGAGAAAGAAAGGAAGGAAGGAAAACCTGATACCGCTCTGAGCTGGAAGGAACAGACTTCACACTAACTCTAGTAGCAAAGAAAGACTTCCTTTCTGTGAAGTTTATTTTTCTCCCTCAGGATCAACAACTGCTCCTCAAATTTACGCTGCCAAGGTGCCCTGTTCTGGCCATGGCTGGGATGTGGAGGGATCATCCAGCACTTATAGTGAGGGCTGGAACCTGAGGGACTGGCTGAGCTCCGTGGCCAGGGTTAGGGGGGAATAAGCTGGGGGGAGCACTGCGAGTTTTTATTAGATTGATCCTGCTGCCCCCTGAGATTACTGAGGGCTGGGGCAGGACTAGGATACAGCTGAGTCTGGAAGTGGCTTTTTGGGTCAGCAGAGGTGCTGCCACGCAGCCAGGGCTTCTGGAGAGGCGACCACTCGTGGGTGTGGGTGAATGCAACTGTGGGTGCTGAAGTGAGTGGGAGCATAAAGGAGGTGCCTGGCTTACCCAGGATGATACTCACAACTCTTCACCTTTCCCTGCAAATTCACCAGTTCCCCAGCAGAGCAACCCCAAATTTCCAAGTGCACTGCATGGCAGCACCTTGCAGGGTGGGCAGCTCCCTGCAAGGTGCTGCTCGGGGATGCAGCGGGATCGGGGATGGGCAGGGGACACTCTTGTCACTCCACGGAATCCACAGCAAGGACCCGCGTGTGCTGAGAGCCTCGAGGGTGTCCCAGGCCCGGCCGGGGGCACCCCGCGTGCACAGCAACCCCGCATCCATGCATACTAAGTAAAGCAAGGAATACATAGATTTTGCCTATCTGCCGATCAAACGCGGAGATCTGCTCTGGTAAATGATGCATTAGATGCGGTGGCTGTATTTGTTGTGTGAGTTTTGAAAGGGTTCCGATAATCTGGAAGCGAGAGATAAGGAACACCATTTATTCAGCAGCACTTTGGAACCAATTTTCAACCCTGTTCAACCCCATTCTCCAGCAGCCTCCAGGAGCCCAGGAGATAAGGATTGGGCTATTCATTATCTTCACAAGGAACAAAGATTAGCTAGCAGAGATGAAAAATTACCCCTGGATAGTAATAATAAGGAAGCGAACCTGGAGAGCTGCTGAGCCTATATTCTCTTTGCTGCCGGTGCTGCTTCTTCTCTTTTTAAATTCTCTCCCTCTTTTTTTGTTGAATCAATATTGAAAAGGTTGGTTCTTTTTTTTTTTTTTTTTTTTTTTTTTTTTTTTTTGGGGGGGGGAAGGAAAAAAGCCTTCAACTGTCTATCATATTTTTCAATATGCAGAATATGGTTGTTACCGTGGAAGAGAGCAGAACACGGTCCCCCCTTCCTCCCAGACTTTCAGATGACATCTTTAGTAAGAAAGCTAAACAGCAAAGGAAAATATCCTTCTCTTCCAGCGAGCATGAGGGGAAAATCGTGACACCCTGTCCCTCCGACCACAAATGCCTCTGGTGGCACGTGGAGGGGTGGCCCTGGATGTCCCGGGACAGGCCAGCCGGCGAGCAGGCACGGTGCGGTGAACCTCGTGTGACAGCCCTGCGCCTCCGCCAATCTCAGCCTCCCAAGACCCCCGCTGGGACACCCTCGTCTGTCCCCGCTTGGGGAAAAATCTGCAGCCTTCAAACCCCACTTTTCCCGTAGTTTTTCCACCTGAGCGACAGTTTCTCGTTTTGGAGTCGTTTCGTGCAGGGCGATCCCAGGGCGCGTCTGACGACAGCGTCTCCCTCTCCCTAGGCACAAGGGAAAAAAGAGGGGATATATATATGTATATATTTTAATACCTCATTCTTTTGTATTTTCCCCTGCATAAATCTGGTGATGTATCTGCTCTCAGAGGATGAAGGGTAATACAGGAGGAGTAATTAAAACACTTACTTTGGAAATGGGCTGCGTGGGGCTGATAAGAATTATCTGCCGCATATCAAGGACCCTTTTTCCCCCGAACCATATCACAAAGACAGACAGAAAATGCCAGCAGAATAGAATTCCCCCCCCCCCCTTTCCCCTGCTCACATTTTTACTTCCATTATGATGATAATTCCCCTCCCGTGAAACTTTTCTCTTTCCCTTCCCGAACCATATTTCGTTCCCTCACCTCCCACAGGGGCCCCGCCGGACGGTCCGGCCTTTGTCTCTCCATTAATATGGTTTTCTCGCAGCCTCGGGCGGGGGTCCTGCCTGTTTCCCCCCTACGGAGAATCCCGCTGCGCCTCCCGAGGCGCCTCAACGCGACCCCCGCTCTCATCACCCCATCCAGCCACCGGGCGCTTGGAGAGGGAAGCCCCCAGCCCCGCACACTGATACACTGGGAGAAAAATACTCAGCAGGTGAGGATTGCCAAGCTAGGGCTTGGGAGCGCAAACGTTTCCGAAAGTATTCGTTCTGGATGAATTTCTAAGTGGTCTACTAAATAAGTATTTTACCGTCTTTTTCCTAGCTATAACAGCGACCCGTCTTGTAATATCTGCTTGCGCCTCTTCCAGCTTCTCCGCTGCCTCACTTACGTGCAGGTGCATAGCCCGAAAGGCTGAGTTTGGAAGGGAGAGGGGTGAGAAGAAACACGAGGTTGTACAAAAGCCAGGCTGGTCAAGGGAAAAAAAAAAAAAATCCGAGACCCCTAAAGCATTCCCTTCCCTAGAGAGTGGAAACAAAATTTATACGAATAGCAATAATTTATACAAATAATTGATCCTAGGAAGCGGCTCCCCCCCAACCCCACGTTCCTTGGGATCCGAGGAAGAAGAGAGCGGCTCGGGAGAGGCTGGGGCTGCGGCGCCCGCCGCGCCGGATCCCGGTTTCCCAGCGCCTGGGATGTGAGTGTGTGTTGTTGGTATAATATCAATTCATTTAAAATATGAAAGTCAAGTCGCGTAGACTGTGACAGCAACCGTAACAAAAGGTGCAAGCAACAGACAATGTGATGTGCTTGTACAGATATTGTAATGATGCAAATGAAGTGGAGGGGACGAGCTGCCTTATTATGTACATAAATACACAGTGGCTCGCTGTGCCATCCGTGAATGCAGGAGAGTGAGAGAGAGAAGGGGAGGGAAAGAAGGGAGAGAGGAAAGGAGAGGGAGGGAGGCGGGAGGAAGGGAAGGGGGGAAGGAGGGAAGGGAGGAAAAAAAAAAAAAAAAAGGGCTCAGCTTGAAACTGCTGCCAGTTTTTCAGCAGCGCGCACGGCGGCAGCCCCTCCGCCGGGCTGCGCGCACCCTCCGCCCGCGGCACAGCCTCGCTCCCAGCGCAGGCAGGCGAGGAGGCTCCCGCGGCCGGACCCTTCCCCAACCCGCGGAACGGCCCCGCCAGGAGCACAGCCGGCGCTTCCCAGGCACCGGGCGGAGCATTGCAAGGAAAACGCGAGGACAGGCGAAAGGCAAGGTAAGGGGCCGCGGGGGCGCCGCTCTGCACGGCCCGGGGTCGGCCCTGCAGGCATCGAGGTGCGGGTCCCGCTGCCGGAGCGCTTCGCTCGGGGCGATTTTCCCCAGGGGCAAACCTGGCAGGGTTTGTAAAGAACGAAAAAATGTCCCCAGCACGGCCAGATCCCCCGGGCTGCCGCCTCCCACCCGGCCGGGCTGAACCCGGTGCAGCGCCCACCGGCCCGGGGGCACCGCGGCGCTCCCCCGGCTCTGCCCGGCGGCGGAGCGCGCCCGGGCCGCTCCCGCACCGCACCCCGCGGGAGTGGGGCTGCTGGGCCGTGGTTGGGTCTGAGATTGGTTGTTTTGTTTGTTTGTTTGTTTTTTTCTCCTTTCCCATTGTCAGCGGGGTGATTATTTAAATCTCCATCTTGGAAAGTTGTATTTCACCCAGGGCGGCCAGGCAGAGATTTCCCGAAGACAGGGTGTGCGGAGTTCTGCGCCCCCTCCCCGCAGCCACATCCTATCTACTCTCTGCCTTTGTTGGCAGATTTGGGCATTAAAAAAAAAAAAAAAAAAAAAAGCTGCGAGGGTTTGTTCTACCCCGAAAGCCGGCAGGGCCCGGCCCCTCTCTCCCTGCACCTGCCTGCCGGGGAGTCTTCCCGTCCCAGTCCCGTGCGGCAGCTTTACGGGGCTTTGCATGATTTAAAATTACCCAGGCACATCGGGGACACGGCCGATCCTCTCCGCTGTCTCTTTGCTTTTTTTTTTTTTTTTTTTTTTTTCCGTTGTTGTATGTGCAAAGTTCCCCTCTTTATCCTCCTTTTGCTTTGGGGTGCTGAGGCTGGAAGGAAAAAAAAAAAAAAAAAAAGCAACCAAGAGCGTAGCCTGGCCGGATTTGAGGTGATTTCAATAACAAAAGCGATTTCACTAAGGGGGTGCGAATTTCGGTCGCGGGGATTGTTCTTCCCCAGAGCACGAAGCATCTTTATTAAACGCAATTATTTTTTTTTCCTCCGAAGTCTAAGCCCTGACCTGGCTCAGCCCCGCGGCTCGCAGGGACAGGCGGCCACAGACACTGTCGCTGTCGGGCGTTAGTCGAACCCCGCTCCCCTTGTCGGGCCAGTCCCTCCCCAGAAAAGTTTTGTCTCAGGAGTAACAAATCAAACCTGCAGGATCGGCCGCTTTCCTCCCTCTTGCAATAGCTGCTCCGGAAATAACCTTGTAAAAAATAAAAAATACATATCAAAAAATTAAAGCGAAATCATACGAACGAAATCTTCCCTGGCAGCGTCTGAAAAAAATAATTATACCTTGTTTTGGACGAAGCTGTGCGTGTGCATCCCTCTCTACCCCCCGCACTTCGGGAACTTGCACAAAAGGCGGTTTTGTGGGCAGACTGGGGTCGACTTGAGGCTTTTCCTCCCCTTTATTTGCAGCCGAGCGAGCTGCGGAGGTGGTGTGCATCAGGCAAATTGCTGACAAAGCGCAGGTGAAGGCGTGTGCGGGAGTGTGCCGGGGGCGAGACTGGCACCGAGAGTTCCCACCGTGGGGGACATACCCCGCAGAAATCGTCTGCGGGATGAGGGATAGTGTATTTACAGAAACAAACACAAAAATAAGTTTTCCGTGATTTATTCCCCGAGCCGTATCTCTCGCCTTTTTTTTTTTTGTTTGTTTTTCCTAAATGCAATTTAAAGAAGGGTCGTGCAGTAACGAGGTAACTGTGTCGCTTTATAACCCTATTAGAAGCCATTAATACATGCTAGTAACGCAGGACGGGAGGAGCGGGGGGAGAAGAAAAGCAAAGCGGAGATCAGAGCAGAGGAAGGAAAACACGGGGAAAAAAAAAAAAAAAAAAAAGACAGAAAGCAAGAACTTCCCCTCCCCAAAAAATCTCATCCAAGGAAATAAACCCGGGGCGGGGCAGGGGGGCTGCTCGTCGAGGCCGGCTGCCCAGGGCGGGCGGGAGCTGCTGGCAGAGCCGGCTGGTCCCCATCCTGCGGGGGGCCGGGGCGATACGCCCACAGCGGGCCCACCCCAGCCCCCTCCCCGCCGGCGGGCAGCCGCCTTCCCCGGCCCACCCCGGGCTCGCACATCGCCCGCGGGCATCGGGAGCGCCGCGGCCCGGTGCGGGGCTGAGCGCTCTTTTTCTTTCTTTTCATGGAGTTTTCCTGCCCTCCCTGCTTGCGGCCGCGGGTTGCACCTCGCGAAGTGTGTGGGTATGGAGGCAGTGCTGCACAGGAGGTCTTGACCCCCAGGTCTCCGTTCACCGGGCAGCGGGGGAGGGGGGAAGTGTGACTTTCGGGGGGCCGCCGGGGGCACCCCAGGAAGGGGTGTCTGGAGGAATGTGCCTTGGGATCTGCGAGTCCCAGCCCTGCTTCCTCACGTACATTTTTTCTCAGGTCCAAGCACCCAGGAAGAGGGGGAGGGATAAAAAAAAGGAAAAAAAGAGGAAGAAACCCCCTCTCCAGGCGTGTAAATAAGTGGTCCGTGTGCGGCGCCCGGGTATTTGTTTTCTGCCTTCGCCTCTGCCCAGGAATAGGTGTCACCTCCATCACATGGCGCTACTAACTGTTGCTAAAACAAGTTGCCGTCTCCCCCCTCCCTTAACGATATGACATCACTTGTCAATCAAATCAAAATAACCAGTTGTGCTTCCAGGTCTGGGAAAGCTCTGTTATTAAAAGAGAAAAATAAAATGCAAAGGCAATAACAAAATAAAGTTAATAAAAGGAAGCCCGTAGTGCCCGGGGAAAAAGCGGGGCAAGAAGGTAATTGGAGGTTAGCAGGAGCGGGGTGAGGGAGCGGGACCCGGCCGGACCCTCTCCCGGGAGGCTTGGCAGAAAATTGAGGGAAGAGCTGCTTAACCAGCCGTGTGAGCGGCGGGCTGCGGAGCGGAGCTAAGCCGCTCGCCTCCAGCAGCCAGCGCGGTTCGCTGCTGCTCCCGGTGGGTGAATTAATTCAATTAAAAACCTCAGCCGTGCCGCCGGGGCGTTCAGCGGCCGAGATCGGAGCCGGCAGCCGGTTCGCTAAATCCAGGCAGAGGGGATGGGACACGTCGGGAATAATAATAAAATATATAAAATTATAAAATAAAACAAAATACTGCTATCTGGCTGGCGAGGAAACCTCCCAGCTCAGCCTGTGTCTCGGCAGAAATCCTTCATTCCTGCTGGAGGAGTTATTTATTTTGCGAAGGGTTTGAATTGGATGGGGGTGCAGAAAGAGAGAGGTGGGTGCGAAGAGAGGCGCCGACCGCAGCCAGCACCCGGCGGCGGGGAGGTGGCAGCCGGACCCCCGGCCCGGGGGTGGGGTGGGCGCCGGGGAATCCTGTCCCGAGGCGGCGCGGCCGGAGCCGCCGTCGCCGCCCGCTCGCCCCTTTTGTTTTGCTTCGCCTGCCGGCCCCCGGGTAACCCGAGACGGGGGCTTCAGGGAGCCCTGGCCGGGCAGCGCCGGGGTCTGCCTCGCCATAAATCAAGCCGCCTGATTAATCTTTACAATTTGTCTTTTAAAACAAACACGAACGAATTATCAGCTCGTTAACTGCGATTTTATCACCTGTCTAAAACAAACAGCCCACCCCACTTCCCCCCCCCCAAAAAAAAAAAAGAAAACCAAAAACAAAAAACCAACAAACCCCAAAACAAAAATCGCGGCCCCGTGCTGATGGCAGTAGGGCAGTAATTAAAATATCCATATTAATTATAAGGGTCTAGCGAGGCACTCGATTTTGCTGCCGGCCGGGAGCTGGAGCCGGCCGGGAGCTGGAGCCGGCCGGGCCCGGCTGATCCCAGCTGATCGCTGCCCCGCTGCATCGGGCGGGACCCCCCGGGCACGGCCCGCCCCGGCCCCGGTAGCCTCCGGCTGTGGGTAGAATGAGGCGCCAAGGGGACCTACCTGCAACCGTACGAGTTTATTTTATACTCACCTTTCTTTCAAAACATAAAAAAATCCGTTTTGGGGCGATATTTTGGGTGATTTTGGTGATTGTAGAAAAAAAATCGCTTCGGTGGGAGGAAGCCGGATTTTCAGAAACCTCGATTGATTTTCTGCCTTTTAACTTTCCTTTTTTAAAAATAATTTTTCTTTTGGAATTACGTTTGCTTTGTTTCCCTCTCCTCCCGGGCACCACCGGCCCAACGCTCCTGGGCACGCTCCACAGCGCGGGGGGCACTTGCCCTCCCGAACCCCTTCCCCTCTCCCACCAAGCCCGGCCCAGCGCCTATTCCCGGCCTGCCCGGGCCAACCAGCCCGTCCCGGGAGAAGCCGGTTCCACCGCCCCTTCCGCGCCCAGCAGCCGCCGGAGGAGCTGCCGCCCGGCCCCACCGCTTGCGACCACCCCCCGGCGGCAGGAGGGGGCGAGGGGCGCCGCAGCCCCGGCGCCAGCGCGCAGCCCCGAGGTCAGGGAGCCGGGACGAGCGAGACAACCCGGGCTTTGGGTGCAGGAGGCGTCAGAGGAAAGGATTCGGGGAGGGGTGAGCATAATCTGCTGTCCCTGCCGCAGCCTTCGGCTCCCCCAGTCCAGCCCCCGCTCCCCCGCCCCGCCGGACTGCGTTGTGGGTCCCCCCGGGGGGGCTACGTTGAGGGACCCCTGGGGAGAGGTTCTGTGGGGACAACGGGTGGTGGTGGAAGAATAGTTTGAGAGGGAGCCCCATGTCTCTCCGGTCAGACGTGCTCCGCAGTGAGGAAAGGGAGTTTTATTATTATTACCGTCATCATTATTATTATTATTGTTATTATTTAAAAAAAAAAAAAAAAGTTCATTTCCTGGCGAATTTGGCAGTGACGGGTGACGTCAGAGCCCCGGCGTCGTAGTGACTGGGGCGGTCGGGCCGGGGGAGGCCGGCTCCGGCTCCCAGCCCCCAGCGCTGCCCGCCGCGGGGGCGGCCCCGGGGGCAGCATCAGCATCCCCAGGGCCGCCCCGCTCTCCCCGCCCGCAATATCCCCATGGGGCCCAGCGCAGCCCCCACCGGCTCCCGTGCCCCCCGCCCCGGCTGCGCCGTCGGGCTGGAGCCGCTGCTCCCCACCGCCCTTGCCCCGTTCCCTAGGCAGGGGCAGTGTCCTCACCCCGCGCCCAGCTCGGAAGGTTGAGGGAATGCCACCAGCGTTTCCCTTTTCCCCCGAAAGCAGCGGCTGAGGAACAGCAGAGGAGCGCCTGGGAAACGGTACCTGCGGCAGCGTCCGGCCGCGCTCCGGGGAGTTGGTTATGACTTTACTATTATTAATATTTTCTGCTCCAAAAGCGGACGGGTTTACCCGCTCCTTAAGGAGTGGCAGAGTCCGACCCGCGTCCCGGCTGCTGCCGCTGAGCTGCACCGCAAACTCCCCAGAAAACTCCTGTTGATTGGGGATGCGCCTCTGCTCCCCGGCCCAAAGCACCTAAGCAATTTCAAATATTAAAACCATGATGGTTAATTCGTTATCTTTTAAGTAAAAAAGTGGGAGAATGGAAAAACAAGCTTGTTTGCGGCTCCGCAGCCCCACTGGGAAGGCTGTAGCCGATCCCAGCGCCCTTCTGTCCTGGCCCAGCTTGGCTCCCAGGGCCCACAGTGGCCAGGAAACCCCATCCTGAGTCCGGCCCTAGCGCTGCGGGCCAGGGAGCAGATAGGGTCCGTCCCTGCCCCGCAGCTGGCCCGGTGCGGCCCCGCCGGCCAGGCCCTGCTTATCCCGCCGGTCCCCGGGGCTGTAGCGGAGCGTCACAATTACTCGTTTTTAATTTTTTTATTCCCCGATCCGGACAGTTATTTTAAACTAACGTTATGGGAACGACCACGCAGGGGGTTTGTCCCGCTCCCGGCTGCGCCCCGCTCTGCCTGATTTAAAGGATTTTAGTGTATTTATCTCCCTGGTGCCGATTTCCAGCCCCGGGCATCCCGGCGGCGGCGCTGGGAGCCGCGGCTCGGCAGCACCCGGCGGAGCCAGCCCCATCGCCGAGCTCTGCCCGCACTCCGTCCTCCCTCGCCCGCCCCGGCCCCCCCTCGCCCCGTCCGCATCCCTGCACACCCCGGCGGGACCCCCTTATTCTGCCGTCCCCGCCCCGCAGGGGCGTGCAGAGCCCGGGCGGGGAAAGCCCCCAACGGCGCTGCCGGGCGAGGATGCTGCGAGCGGGGGAAGGGGGGCGAAGGAGGGGGTCTGCTGCGTCCCCCCCACCCTCTCCCCCCTCCAGACCGGCTCCGTTTGGGGCCGGGGGTGCGGTTGGGGGCGGTGTGGGGCGGCGGGATTGGCTGGCCCGGCCTCCGGCCCTGCGCGCCCCGGCCCGTCTGCGGCGCCGCGGCCAGCTGGCGCCAGCGCTCATATAGGATGCGCGGGGATGGGACCGAGCCGGCCAGAGCAGCGGCTTTGCCATTTGAGTAACACCCTCCATCCAGCCTCCTCTCCTCCTCCCGCGCTCGCTCTGCTTCTCCCCCCTCCTCTCCCTCTTCGCTTTTTTTATTCGCCCTCCGTTCTCCCCCTGTTCCCGGCACTCGCATCCTCCACGCCGGCATCCATCGCCACCCAGACTCCCGCGCCGGGTAAGTGTGGGGCAAGGGAGGAGGGCGGGGGGGTCGCCGCGCCGCTGCCAGGGCGCACTCGCTGCTTTCTCTAAACACCCTTCTCCCCGCTCTTCTTCTCTTTCCCTTCCACATTTCTCCCCCTCCTTTTCCTTTTGTGTCATTCGGAGTTCTTGCTAGAACTATGCTGTATTAGTTCTGCCGTTTTTCCTTTTTTACCCCGCTTTTGAAGCCAGCTGGAAAAACTCCTGTTGACGTTTGTAGCGAGAGCGGGCGTGGGGGGAGAGAAGAAAGCTTTTTCCTTTTTTTCCTTTTTTTTTTTTTTTTTTTTTTTTCTGCTTGTTTTGTCTTGGGGTGGGTTTTTTGTTGTTTTTGGTAAAGAGTTTGAAATGGGAGCTCTGTTTATTTTGTGGGGCAATGAGCAGGGAGGGCGCAAGGCAAGGACTTTTGGGGAGAGGATATTTTTGGAAGGGGGGAGGGGCTCTGCTTCCCCCTCCCCATCCATGTACCGCTGGGAAAAGAACCCTGCCGGGAGCCGGTCCGGCAGGCAGCGCACCCCAGGTTTCCGAGCCGCTAAACCCTCCCGTCTCTCCCTGCAGGTGCTGCCCCGGCGCTTCCCCGGACCTGGCTACGCCTGTTGACAAAGGGACACGCTGACTTCGGGGGTCCTCCTCCCATCCCCTCAGAGGGTGCGCTCCAGTGACCCTGCGGTTCTCTTTCTAAGAAAAGCTACCCCATATCCTAAAACCAATCAGCAGAGCCAAAAGCCACCCCACGAGCAGCACCACCACCCCCACCGAGCGCCACTCGCTCCTGGCCCAGGGGTGGGCGGGAGGGGAGGCCCGAGGCCATGGAGGTGGCCACGGACCAGCCTCGCTGGATGGCCCACCACGCCGTGCTCAACGGGCAGCACCCCGAGAGCCACCACCCTGGACTGGCTCACAACTACATGGAACCAGCGCAGCTCCTACCTCCGGATGAAGTCGACGTCTTCTTCAACCACCTGGACTCACAGGGCAACCCTTACTACGCCAATTCCGCCCATGCCCGGGCCAGGGTCTCCTACAGCCAGGCACACGGTAAAGCAGCACCCCCGGCCCCTTCCCCGCCGTCTCCTCCAGGGCTCCGGGCCCCTCCGTACGGGCCGCGGTCGTCCTGTGCAGGGGCAAGAAGTTTCACTCGGGGCCACTTCGATGTGTCGGATCCAGGGAAAAGGAGATCTAAAACAGGATAGAAAGGGAGGCACGGGTGGATTTTAACCCTAGGGATAACTAAGGACTAGCGGAGGGCAGGGAAAGAAAGGGGGGAGTGAGAGAGGAAGGGGAAACAGTGTGCGCAGAGGCTAAAACTTCTCAGACACGACTACTTCCCGGATGCAAAATACAAACGGATTCAAACTGGCGATGGATTTTATTTGGGGGTGTTTTTAGGATCCGAAGAGAGTGCGTTATGACAGCTCAGAAGATAATGCGGAAAAGGGTTTGCTGTCTATTCCCAGGGGTGGGGTGGGTGGGGGGAAGCGGGGTGCCTGGGTCCCCTCCTGCTCCCATTGCTCCCTCTCGCCAGGCTGGCTGATATCTCCTTCGGCTGGGACAAGGTGAAGGGGCTGCTGCGTCAGCCTGGCTGCTCTTCCCCGGGTTGGGAAGGCTCTCCCGTGGCAGGCTGTCCTTCGGCTGCCGGCAGACTGAGGAGCTGCCCAGCCACGGGGAGCTGGGGAACTTCTCAGAGCCGCTCCGGGCTGAGCCGCCCCATGCTGATCCCAACCGCTCTTGTGTTTCTACAGCCCGCCTGACCGGGAGTCAAATGTGCCGGCCTCATCTTATCCACAGCCCCGGAATCCCTTGGCTGGACAGCAGCAAGGCGGCACTGTCTGCCCATCACCACAACCCCTGGACCGTCAGCCCCTTCACCAAGACACCCTTGCACCCCTCGGCAGCCGGAGCGCCTGGGGCCATCTCTGTGTACCCGGGCAGCAGCACCTCCAGCACCGCCTCCGTGTCTTCGCTCACCCCGGCCTCACACTCCGGCTCCCACCTCTTCGGTTTCCCCCCGACCCCACCCAAGGAAGTGTCCCCGGACCCCAACTCCACCAGTGCCGCCTCCCCTTCTTCCTCTGCCGGGGCTCGGCAGGAGGACAAAGACAGCATCAAGTACCAAGTGTCGCTGTCGGAGGGAATGAAGATGGAGAGCGCCAGCCCGCTCAGAAGCAGCCTCACCAGCATGGGGGCCCAGCCCTCCACCCACCACCCCATCCCCACCTACCCCTCCTACGTGCCGGCAGCCCACGACTACAGCAGCAGCCTCTTCCACCCGGGCAGCTTCTTGGGGGGCCCCGCGTCCAGCTTCACCCCCAAGCCACGGAGCAAGGCCAGGTCCTGTTCGGGTAAGTGTCGCATCCCGTGGCCTCCCCGCCGCGCACCGGCCGCGTCCTGGGTGTGGGTGGTGGGTGTCTGTGCTGGCTCTTGGGGTGAGGGTGCAGGCTGCTGTGAGGTTGGGTGCTTGTGTCGGCCCTCTTCGGGACGGAGGGGAAGGTGACTGCTTGGTCCCGCTCTTCTGGGTTTTTAAACTAGGAGATGGAGCTTGGACCGGGCTCCTGTGGGTGCCAACGCACCCGGGCACTAGCCACAGAGCGCTCGAAGGGGGCGCGGGGCACGGGACTGGGGCAGTCTGAGCCAGCAGAGTGTGTTGTACAAAGAGGGATTTAGATGGAAAAAAAAAAGTTTTCCTCGGAGACAGGCAGGCCTCAGCCTCCCGAGGTGCTCAGGCCTGACACTGCTGCCCCAAATCAGGCAAATCCCTGCAGATGACATGAGGGGACTTCCCGGTGATAGGTATTTCTCCCTCCATAATTTCCATATATCTTCATTAACGCCACCCAAGGCCCCAGCGCAGGATGAAAGCGAAACTTCCCTGGCCGGTCCCCTTCAGATCGCGAGGGCCTTCTTCCCTTCACATTTTACAAGAGCAAAAGTTCAAATACAGTTTACATACCAGTGGAAAAGACTAAGGTGTCCAGTCATTGCTAACTTACTCCAGCCCAACTTTAACTAGAAAATACTCTATTTTTTTTTTTTCCCCTGCCCCATCTTTGCTTCTAAACAACTGCCTGGAAACCTTTCCCGTGTTCACAACCACTCCCAGCACTTCTTCCTAAAAGTGCAGTCTTAAATCAGCAAATTAGGTGATGGACCAAGTTTTGATCCCACTTTGAAATCACAGTGGTTACACAATTAGACAGACGAATTAAGACAATCTGTGTAATTCTTCTGACCTTCCTTGTTTAACATCCTCATCAATGGAAGGAGATTAAAATATATTGAGACTGAATTTAAACAGCCCTTTAAAAATCCGTGGTTCTAAAGACATTTGGGTATGTATTCTATTGCACATATTTGCTTATGAGTATGCTACATGTTTTTATTTAAGTAGACAATAATTTAGAAATGTGATCTCTTACGAGTTCTGCAACAAAAATACCAGCTATTTTACAAGCTCATCAGCTCTGTTTCAAATGGCTCCTTTGAGGGGGAAAATACACTCTTTCTTTGCCACTCTTTCAAGGCAGTTGCTGCTGTGTGTACATATTTTTTGGTAGTGCAGAGAGAAGAAACTAAGGGCAACTGGCAGCCTGAACCCCCTGAGTTTGGAAACTGATTCAAGATCCAGATCTCTGAAGATAGATGGATCTTGAGTAGCTTTTTTAATTTTGTCCTGTAGCCACCAATGATTTTTAAATGGGGGAAGCAAGGAGCTTTTTTTTGTTTTGTTTTACAGTTGCCTTTTTTTTTTTTTTTCTTTCTTCTGTAAGGGAGCTCCCAGTGCAAGGAACTGGGGAAAGTTCGTGACCACTCAGTGTTTTTGTAGGAAAACTAAGACTCACGACACAACGACTCCTGCAGCTTCCTGCCCTAGAAGGGACAAAAGCTACAAATGCAGCACGGCAGAGCTCCCCTCATTTTTCACTCTAGACTGTGTTGTTTAAAAGCTACCCACTCTCTAGATTAAAGGAGACACAAGCCCTGCTGAACTCAACATGGCCTGCTTCAGTTATTAGCAAAAAGAATTTCCTCTCCAGTTAAATACTGTAGGATTTGCATAAACTATATTAAGAGAGATTTCTATATTAAGCAGACCTGCCCTCGAACCATCCGAGGCAAATGAACTTTTAGCAGAGACCTTTTGCAGGCAGAAACAGATATCTAGAAGTTGTGTGTTGGGTTTTATTTAAAACAGCCATTCTACAATGCTGTGTTTAGCAAGTTGTGCTACTAAAACTAATAACGAGGCAGTAATAAGGTAAACTGCTCCCTACCAAATCCAAACTGGATTGTTGAAAAGTCACAGAAACAGAAAAGCACTCAAAGCCCAGTTTTTACAGTAATTTCCAGAGTGCTTGTTGAAACTGAACTTTCCCAAAGATCAGCATTAACAGCGTTTTTCTGCTTTTAGAACAAAAATAATAACTGAGCCTCTGGCATTCTGTATCCATTCCCAGTCTGCTCGGCTCTACTTTCTCATCCTGCAGCATTTGCAACAAAAAAGAAAGCACAGAATGGGAGGTCTTTTTGCTTAGATTTAATTGCAGAAAACGTCTTCCTTTGACTCTGACTTTAACGTGTGGTGTGATTGCAGGTGTGTGTGTGTTTGTGTACACGTGTACGTGTGTATTTGTGGCAGGAGAACACAGGATCTAACCACCGGAGTGCAATAGATACGGGAGGGGAGCGGTGCCCAGTGAGAACTAAGGGAGTTCTCCTTACTGAAACGAAAACTTCCATCTGACACAATAATAGTGTCACTCTTTCTCACCTTGCAGAGAGCGCTGCCCATTTCTGATCATGACATAAAATACTCACCGGAGTGTGGGAGTTCTCGAAACACCGAGCTCCTTGCTGCATGTGCTGTAGATGTCACTGCTGTCTGAATGTGCTTGAATTAACACACTGTTTTGACTTCTGAAAAATGCCTAAAGGACAATGCAAAAAGCTTTTGTGAATTTGTTTTTAAAGAAAGAAATCCGGTTTCTTCGTGTTTCCATTTAGAAGGCAGAGAGTGTGTGAACTGCGGAGCAACTGCTACCCCTCTCTGGAGAAGAGACGGCACTGGGCATTACCTGTGTAACGCCTGCGGGCTCTACCACAAAATGAACGGTCAAAACCGACCTCTCATTAAACCTAAGCGGAGGCTGGTAGGTGTCTCTATTTCTCCCGGGTTTGGGGATAAATAAGGCAAAGGGACCACACACAGGCACAAGTCAAACGTGTCTCGTCTCTGCTCAGCCCCTGCGTGGAGCCGAGCTGTACTGTACACGGGGGTCAGTCACGGCGAGGTCACTGCCGTGCCTCGGGGCAGATCTCCCCCTCTCCACCCCCATCCCGGCTCAGACCACCGCGCCGCCGAGCGCCTCTGTCCCGAGCCTCCCCGCCGCTCACCATGCACACGGGATATCGTGTATCCGTCTCCCCGTTTATCCTCGGATGACAGCTTTTAATTTAATTCCTCATTTATTTGGCCTCTTGGGACGTTTTGGGCACATACTGGGAGCGAAAGGGTTATGAGCACGAATGTCCTCCACCGTGTTCTAAAAAAAAAAAAAAAGTTCCAGCTCCAAAAAAGCAAAACAAATCAGATGAGTCAAAGCTACTGCTCCTTACTTAATAATTATTTGTATAAAAGCCATGAAGTAATTTTCACTCTTATATTCCCTGGCAATATTAATATTGGTTCCCTCCCCAGACAATCCCCTACTGTTAAAAAAAAAAAAAATTCCTATTATTTTTCCATGGAGTCACCTATACTTTGTATTTTCATTTGAGTGATTTAAAAAAAAAAAAAAAAAGTCCTTTCTAAGCTCCTGGTAGTAGTTTCCTATCCGGATATCTGTACGTTAAAGATAAGGAAACTTTGTGTATCTGTTTCCTGACTCTAAAAGCTTTTGAGAGTTTCTATAGGCAAGCCTTGCCAGTCATGCTTGCTGTTTTGAAATTTCTAATACACTCTACTCCACAAATAATGCGTAAAATGCTAAGAATAATAAATATATTTTTTTGAGCTTTGTGATTTATGGTGCCTAAGTCTCTCAGCTATTCGTGGGCACGTTTCAATGAGGTTTGGAGAGCAGAAAATTGGCATTACTGCTCTAACACTAGGATAGGATACAGAAGATTTCTCTCGTGAGTCAGAATTTCAACTATGCAAGCTTCTTAATGACTTGCCTTCTAAAGTGACTGACATATAGAAAAATGTTAAGACAACAGTGTAACATTATCGTCTCTCAGGCTCAAGTGCTTTCCAGACTGAATGGGACAGGCCATAGAGTTAAGCAGCATAGTTGAGTATCAGTAAGCCATCTCAAATATGCAAACATAGGTCTCCACCTTCCAGCGTGTTGGGAGACTGTTATACTTAGCTCACTGTGCAGGGTTTGGGGGGCACTAAGGAGGTTTTCTTCTATTATAGTTGTTTTAATGTTGTTTTGTTTTAATTGATTTACAGCTTTGTTTATTGCCCCTTTTTCCACTGTAGTTTGCTTGTTTGCGGGGGAGAGGAGATGGCCATCTTTAGCAATTTGTTCATCTGCCATGCAATAGCAAAGTGATCGTATTAATAATGTCAGCGTTTGGACGTCTGGCATTAATTGTGTTTGGGTTGCATGAGTGCATTTGCAGTAGGGGGTACCCCCTCTTTCTGCCTTTGGCCTGTTCTCACGGGCGAGTAAGGGATTGAAATATATGAGTCTCCGAGGGCCTGAGTCTTGCCTAAAGCTGCTAAACCGTCCATCAGCTTTGGGAAAGTTACAGAGGGCCATGGCGTAAATCAGGAGCAAGTGAGAACAGAACCCTGGGCTCCTCTTTGGCGAGAGGGTTGGGCTGTGCTTCCAGCGGCGCCAGCTCCCCACCGGGGCCGGCAGGCAGGGAAGCACACAGAGTTCTCTGGGAAACCCACCACCCCGGGACTCTGTGCTCACGGAGATGCCCTGTGCTATCCTGAGCTTTGCTGCTGCTTCACCCCACGGCTCTCTGTGGCTAATTGCAGAAATATCCAGGGAGCAAGGCCCTCAGGGAATGGCCACAATTGATATGCTTGTGGAAGTAAACTCTTAATTTAAGGAAATATTGAGTCCTCAGCATTAATTCAGTAGCACAAAATGGACTGTATTCTGACCACTTACAGAGGCAGGGCTGAAGCTAATACAAAATTATTTCCCAAAATATGGAGTGCAGTTAGTCTGTCCATAACACTTTACACATCACCATCCATGCACAAAGAATGCATTATTGTGGGGTCTGCTAGACAAGGGCCCATCCAGGAATCACTGGCTGCCTGCTGTTCTACTTTTCCTGTTCTTGTTTTGGGACGTTCAGTGGATGTTTGGGCATTTTTCTTTCCCCTCACCTTGGTTTTGGCAGAACAATAGTTTTAGGAAAGGGTGCCGAATTTTTGGTGGTTTTAGTTTCTTTTAAGACAGTTGTTTGAGGGCTTGTCAGTCAAGGAACTGAGCAGGGACAGAGGCTGCAGACGGGTCAGCGGAATCATTGCTGCAAGGCATGAAATTTGGTTTGCTAAATATTTAAAGAAAGTTGGAGCCGGTTTTGTTTTCTCCCTTTCACTTGTAAATGCAAACTGAATTTTCAGTGATGGCTCTGATAAATACTGCACCCAGCTAAGTAATGTGGTCGGTTTTCTTTTGTGTCCACCTTTCAAGGGCCAGAGTAGGGGTAAAAATCACATTCTTTAAGATTGTTCCCTGTTTTCAAACCCAGCCCCAACATTGGCACAAACCAAAGCGGTCATTAAAGAAAAAGAAAAAAAGCAAATGCATTTCCATGATGCATTCTAGAATCCTGCAAAGGGAAAATCCAAAAAAATCAGATTATTTTTCCCCCCTCTAAAATTACTGTGTGCAGAGTTAGAGATTTATTGTTTCTCTCCTTACTTCCTCTGCACACACAGTGCCACTGGGCTTGAAACTGCAGCATGCATAGGTGAATATTTAAATTTAAACAAAAACCTAACGGCTATAAAATGTAAAACTTGACAGAAGCTTTCCTCTAGCCCCAATGCTCTGTCAAATCTTAGTAACTAGTTCTTCCCAACCTAAATGTTGAGTCCAATTTGACCTTTCTCATGATCTCCCTCCTCCTGGCGATACATTTTAATTTTCTTTTTCTTTTGGTTAGTCAGCGGCCAGGAGAGCAGGGACTTGTTGTGCCAACTGTCAGACAACCACCACGACCTTATGGCGACGTAATGCAAACGGGGACCCGGTTTGTAATGCCTGCGGACTCTACTATAAATTGCACAATGTGAGTATTTACTCATCTCATGTGTCGCTGCTTGCCTGGCTGGGATTGATGTCTTAACTGCATGGTGTACACTAGGCTTTTATTGGTTTCAGGGGTTTGGTTGTTGTTTTATTCCTTCCCCGTCTCTAAGGTTCCCTTGGGAAGTGACAGCCGTTCTTTGTCAGCATAGTGATGCTAAGTTCAGTGACATTACAATGTATTAGCTTGGCTTCTAACGCTTGGGCAAACCAGGCAAAATAGAGCTGCCACACTTGTTTTTAACTATGTTTTTTGTGCCGTTCCCCTCCAGAAAGAGAGGCCATTTGGAATGGGCTCCATGCAAAAATTAATCCTGATGGGCTATCTGCATTCTGACTTTGTAAAAATAATTATATCTAAGGCTTTGTTGTGTTATTTATTTTTTTTTTTAAATAAATTATTCCTAAGCAGGAATCGCTTGACATGTTGGAACATTATTTAAACTGTAAGTAACAGAGGTTACTGGTACAACATTGCTCATGTCTTAGGACTGAATTTGGGTCAGCATGTGCCTCCTAGTTTGATCTTCTATTAGGAAATGTATGAGGACTGAGGGTAAGCCTACGGGAAAGAGAGGCATCAGCTGCCAAATTCAGTTCAATTTGTTTTTCATGTCTAGGGGTTTTTTGTGTGTGTGGTTTTATTAAACAAATCAATATAAACAAATTCTGCAGAGAGAAACACCATTTTTTTTGGCCAGAAAAAGGTCTCCATCCAGGAAAAACACATGGGGGCCGTCCAAATATTTTCATTTTTGCACAATAAGGTCATTTTGTCTGCATGAGCCTGATTTTCTCATTTCTTGCAGGTGAACAGGCCTCTGACCATGAAAAAGGAAGGAATTCAGACCAGGAATAGGAAAATGTCCAACAAATCAAAGAAAAGCAAGAAAGGCTCTGAGTGTTTTGAGGAACTGTCCAAGTGTATGCAGGAGAAGTCATCTCCCTTCAGCGCTGCTGCCCTTGCCAGTCACATGGCACCCATGGGGCATTTGCCCCCTTTCAGCCACTCTGGACACATCCTACCAACACCTACCCCCATCCACCCATCCTCCAGCATCTCATTCGGACATCCACACCCATCCAGCATGGTTACAGCCATGGGATAAAACCTGATGACCAAGAGACCCACCCAGAGATTGAGAACATGGGGCTTTGCCTAAGATGACACCAAGTAAGAAAACGTTCTGCCAAGAGGAGAATGTAGGGACGCAAAAAGGGCTTATTTGCTCCCATGTGGTTTTAACTCTTAATGCTGGACTAAAACCTTGCAAATGATGGGTCTTCTGCAGAAATGTGTAGTGGTGCCTGTAATGCACTTTGCCCCCTCAGGTATAAGAAAACAGAACTCACCTGTTCGATAATTAATGGTCCAGCAGGAAGCAAAAGGTGGCAGAAGCTGAAGGAAAAAGCTTGGAACTGGCTTTCCTTTCTCTCTTTGTTATTACTGTGAATATTGTAAAGAGATGTAAGCAGCCTCCCAGGATGGAATTGGCTCACTGGAAGCCAGACATGCTGGATTTCTATCGTGGACTCTGTTTGGGATGGGGAAAAAAAAGAAGAAAAAAAAAAAAGACATCTTTATAAAACCGTAATTTTTAAAATCAGACACAAAGTCGTATTTATTTTGTTTTCCACAAAAAGCCTCAACCCCTCTGATTGCATGTTTTTGTGCTGTCATTTGCAATGGCTACCCTGCAAGAAATTCTGCCTTTAAAACAAGGAGGAGAGGGGAAACATACTCGACAGCCCTCTTGGATTAGCTCCATCTATCTTCCATACCAAAATTACTTGTAAGGGGGAAAAGATTTCGAGGGGGTGGAACAAAGCAAAAATGTATCCATAATACGGGATTTTAATGTGCCCAAGATGGTGATTATTTTGACACAATTTCTTCATTCTTTTCCCTAACATGAAAGATTTCTTTAAAAAAACAGCCCCTCTCCCAACTACCCTGTTGCTCCTCCAAACAGACACCTAGATCAGACAAACTGCTGGGGGGAGAAAACTCTCAGGAAGGCAATCCTGCACTAGCAAGGGGTGAGATACAGGCGTTTACCAGACTGCGTTGCAGCTAACTTCTAGCGCAGCCAAAACCATCACAGGGCATAAAAAACATCCAACTCACAGACTTCTTAGAGGTTGAAGCATTTTTGTTCTGTTGTGTTGGCAGCTGTCGCTTAAAAATGCAGATTAGCTGCTTGGGTAAACTTCGGGCAGTGTGGCCACCAGGTCCACACGCAGCCGGCCAGCGCGTGTGCTGTCTCAGGCATTCCAGGCCCCGGTGGACTTCACAGGGAGGAAGGGCAGAAATGGGGTTGGGATCACTGGAGAGGGGAGAAAGAGAGACAATCAGTTTGAGCTTCACACATCCGTCAAATCCCAGACGCAGCGACAGCTGATGAGACGAGGGAAAGCATCGTTCTGTAAGCGGAACGTCTGTTTTCCGTAGTGGATTTTATACGAAAACAAAAAAGAAAAAAAAAAAAAGGAAATTTAAATCTCCCATTATTAAACCGTATTGTACGTAAATGACCGAAAACAAAGCTATTGCCAATGTGAAGTGTATTCTATTGATTGTTATGATCTGATGCCTCTCGTGAACACAAGCTCCAGTATAACATACAGTGTACATATTTAGCTATACTTCTGATGAAAATGCCCCAATGAACGGAGGGGTTTGATAATGTAAACCACGTAAGCTTAACTCTGTGACAAGCTTTTTATTTTATTTTTTTAAAATTTTAACTATTTTGTTGTTGGGTTTTTTTTTTTTTTTTTTTTTTTTTTTGGATCAAGCCAAATTGTATCTTTACTGCAAAAGTCCTGCTTTAAAGAAAAAAAAACTGAATGAAACAAAAATGGATGTATGTTAATTTTTTTTCTAAACATGTAATTTTAGTATTTTATAATTAAGAACCAAGCAGCCATGAAAATCCTGCTTTCCTCCTCTTTTTTTTTTTTGGTCTGCATAGGCATATAGGTGCACTTTGTAAAGAAGTGGAAATAAATGGGAAACTAAATTGGTTGGGAAAAATCATAAGAATTTATAATCTATTGAGGTAAAGAATTAGGTCCTTTTTACTTTTTACCTTTTACAATGGTACAGTTGTACATTATTTGTACCCAACTCAATTCTGTAGGATTTGAGCGGAGGGGAAGGGATGTGGGTGGAAGACAGGGATTACTGATACAGTTGACAAAGTGCAATATATTGTCAGTCACTGCAGCACAGACAACGGCAGTCGAGATTTAAATTATTTTGTACTTGTATCAGCATAAAAAAAAATTCTTCAGTATTTTCTGGTTTTATTTTTAATTTTTATTTTGCTTATTTTTGGATTAGTGAACTAAGTTATTGTTAATTATGTACAACATGTTTATATATTGTCTGTAAAAAGTGTATGCTTTCCTCATATTCCTTCAAGGTGAATATTGCTAAGAATAATAAAATACCTTTTTTGTGAAACTGCCTGTGCCCAGCTTCATGTCATAAAAGCTGCTTTTAATAGGGAGAGAGGAAAAATTATTGTCGTCATTGTTGCCAGTAGAATTATTAGCTTAAACTTAATGCAGAGCAGTCTATGATATTTTGAAAACCTAACGGGGTAGGACAAAAAAAGTATTTGATGAATGATTTGGTATTAAAAGCACAGGTACAAAAGCTCATTCTCTGATGTTGTTTTGGGGTGACGAGGTCATGCAGTTAAGTGTGCTAAAGTTTCTAAACCAGTTTAAAATCTGAGACAGCAGCCACATTGCTGATGAGGAACTGTGGTTTCTCTGAGATTCTTTTTTTTTAAGTGTTTGGAGAAAATACTTTTGAATTTAAAACACGTTTTAAAAGCACCATAAATGCGGAAAAGCAGCCAGCTGCTTAATGGGTTTCAAGGCAGGACCTGTATTAGACTAGGCAAAGTTCTCCAAAGGAACGGTCAATCTGGAAACCCGTTTCCCTCCATCTGTCACCATCAGTGGCGAGAAGGGAGCACGGGGGGGATGGATGGCCAGCTGGGAGCTGCTTGGCACTGTCCTGGGAACAAGGGGTGCAGCCGTGGGTGCAGGGGGGTATGCACATGGGCTGGCACTGTGAGGATGGAGAGAGGAGTGCTTACCGGGCAGATCTCCCATTGCCAAGACTTTGCGGCTGCTCTCATCACACGCTCGAGCCTGACCAGGAAACTTCTTGGGGCCTTACAAAGTGAAGTGAAGCCTTGCAAAACAGGGGTGGGCACTGCTCCTGCTGAAACAATATTTTTCAAGAAAACTGCTAATGAACTTTGGGTTTCCTCCTTTGACCCCCTGGGAGGTATGCTTCACTTCTGTGGAAACCAACCTGGGGATAACTTTTTACTCACTAAGGAAAAAATAACCTGAGTTCCCTTTTCAGCAGTGTGCAAATTCAGTTCTGTGGGTAAATTCCAGCCCTTTCTATCAGTGCTTCTCTTTCCCCGTGCAGCCTCCTGCCCAGCCCTGGTTGCAAGCCCTGCTCACGAAAAACATGGAGCCACAGCAGCTCTAGATGTGCTGCAGGAAGAACACGCAACTGGGACGAGGCCTTCCCGCATCATTTAAGACGAGTTAATCATCTCTCTAACTTGTTTAGCAAGGCTTAGTGCAAACATCCACTAAAAAAAAAAAAAAAAAAAAAAAAAAAAAAAAAAAAAAAAAGGCAGTTTATAGCATACCGTGCAAGCTTCATTTAAAAAGAAACATGTTCTTTTTCAGACAGGTTTAAAATCTAGACTCAGGCACTCTCCCTGCATCTTCAAATAGCTGAGACTGGAGAACTAACAACATATCTTTAAAATAATTTAGAATAATCTTAGAATAATCGAGCTGTTTTCTTTGGTTGCACATTACACACCCGTTTGAGTTGTGAGGAGAGCTTACCTCGGGGTTGCCTCTCTGCAGGCATTTTGCTGGGTCGGTCCAACCTGCTCACAGAATCAGGGACATAATCCATTGGGTTGTCTGTCAGGAGGGTTGGTGCCTCCCCCACTGCCCGGAGGAGCGTGTCTCTCTGAGCAGGGGCTTCAGCAGTTCCTGCAACACAGATAATAAATAATCCCATGTTTGTCAGGTGGCACTAATCTGTGAAAGATCAAACCATCTCTCTGCAACGTGTGTATCGTGTTTGTCTCCAGACATTTTGCATAGCAGAGGAAAAACAAACAGCAGGGAATGGAAATGGAGCAAGTGTGTAAAGTTCAACGTAAAGTGTAAGCACAGAGCAGATATCGAGGCAACAAATTGGGATTTACGGTCCTTTCACTACCACCAAACACTGGGGGACAAGCTTTTTGTGAGGGGGGAACCCTGACATTACTTGCCTTTGCTTCCCGTTGTTGGGATTATTGTTTTAAGCCGTGCTTAATTGTCATGTCTCCACGGCCACATCAAAAGCCAAGAAGATTAGGTTACAGGGAGTGTTTGATGTCAAAATACAAAATAAATAAAAGGAAAGCTGAAAAGGTGCCGTATTTTCCATGATGTCTAGTGAGGCTTTTGCCTCAAAAATCCCTTTTTATTATTATTATTTTGCAAAGGTTGCACTTTTAGTGACCAGATTTCATTTACTTACTTTCAAACGACTCCACTGCTTTCCTGCAGCAACCCGAAAGGGTTAATATCCCCTCTTTGATGGCAAACATGGTATAATTAACGCAAACTTCTTAAGTATCCTGGTGACCTGTAGATGGCCACATGAGAATTTTGTTATTTACTGACTTGCCAAACGTTTATTGCTTATAGCAGAACAAGTGGGAAGCAGGCATTAATTTTGACGCTGTTATCTCTGATTGCGTGTAAAGTTCATAGCAGAGAATGCCTGTATGTCAACTGCAATTAAACATTTTCCTATTTTTTTTACCATTAATTTCACGTTGGTGGAAGGGGTTGGACAGGCAGATTTGCAAACTGAAATCCTGCCCATCCGCAGAGCAGGCGTGACACAGCCAGACAGAGGACAACTTCCCCTTACCTGCAGGCTGCAAAAGAAAACAGTCTGGCGCCATGGAGCATTTGATCCTTGGCTTCTCCACAGAGACAGTCAAATCAGTACCAACTGTGGCAGGGCACAGAGGGAGATTTTGTAGTGTGACATCTCCCCTTGGAAATTAGCCTGAAAAACAACCAAAAATGAAGCCAAAAGTGGCTATCAGGTGAGTATGTTCATTTATCACCAACCTGGACTGGATTAGAATGCATGACCTAGAAGTAAAATGCTTTGTTTAGCCCAACTCCCTGGGCCATCTGGTCCTTGCAAGTAAACATTTCTAAGTGAGATTAAGGGACTGTTCTTTAAGCATGGTGATATGAGTGCAAACCAGGCTGCTCTGGATCTAACAGATCAAACCTCAGCATCAGGGCAGCCGACTGGTGCTGATTCAGAGACACCATTTGCTTGAACAGCTTTGGGTGCAATTCCCCATGGTGCCAGCTTTGCAGTCAATCCCAATTCAGTCTGATGCATCCCTGTCAGATCCAGAGCTCATCCTAAACCCAGGGCTCAAATTGCACCAAGGTGCTGCTGGGAGGTCGAGGGCCCTCTGAGAGGAAACTTCTGGGAGAGACTGCAGAACTACCCAGCATTTGCAATAAGAACTAAGTTGCATTTCTGAGCACTAAAAGCTCAGCTGAACAAAGTGCAATTGCAGGGTGAGAGATACAGCAGAGAAAACATCTAGCAGGTTGAACAACAAGGCAGAACTAACCCCTCCTTCAGGGGAAGGCTTCAGCATGCCACAGGGATGGAACTGCTACTGTTTGGCCTATAAAAATTGAATCAGGGAAGTATAATGTTAACCCAGCCTACGCAGCAATGCCAAGCAGAGAACAGCTACCTGCCTGTATCCTGCTCCCATGCACCTCTCTCTATGGTTCTGCACTCTGGGCTGCAGGGAGTCATTTGGAGAAAAGCTGACTCTGCCTCAGGAGGGTCAAGAGTCTGTGTAAATCATTTGGAGTTGGGCCTATCAATGCCAGAGTGTGGACATGGACCCTTGTTTCTCCTAAACATTTCAGTGCTTCACCAAAGTCTTCCCCAGTGCTTTTACTTTGCTCTGGCTCTTGATTCAGCCTCTGCCTGCTCTCTATGGGGCAGAGAGTACACGGCAGATTTCTTTACCTGGGACATTTTTTAATCTATTTAGGTTGTGATTCTTTTATCTCTAGTTCTTTAATTCACTCCCACCTGCCCACATTGGCATTCTGGTAGCAGGTTATACTGCTAGAGTGATTTCAAGGCATCACTGGAAAATCCCTACTGGATTTTGCAGTAAAATTCAGATTAATTTACCATCTCCTGCCATATTTCAGACCATCCATTATTTTATTTTTCTCTTCTTTTTTGTTGATCCTTGTAAAATTTGGAAGTAAAACCACCCCATTTTGAGAGTTAATCTGTTAGAATAGAACTAGATGAACAAAAAGCAACAGACCAAAATCATTCACATAACCTTTGAGCCCATGGGCACTCTGAACTGCACACTATTTTTCTCCTTCCAAGCATAACTCCCACCAGCACAGGGAAGTTCTTCATGAAAAAGAACATCTCTGGAGACAGACCACTGCCTGACTGGTGCCAGAACTCACCCCAATCCCTCGCACACTCACTTTCTGATAACAAGCAAAGTTACAGCACTCCGTGCCTCAGTTTACCCTTGCAAAACAGGCATAAAAAAGACATGACCTGCCCTATCGGTTATGTACAAGCGTTGACTTGCTCCAGCCCAGCAAACTTCTGGGCAAGTTCTAACAAATGTCAGTGTGTGGTGTGCACTGATAGGCACAGGGAAAGGGCACAGCACTCTCTAGCTTGGAGGCTCCTCCCTGCCTTCGCTGAGGAGCTGTCGCACTGCCATTTGCCTCTCTGTACAGCTGTCTGTGGCAAAAATGACACACTGGAGGGATTAGTCACTGGATGCATCACCCGGCTGATTCCAACCACTGTCCGTGCACACACCGGGAGAGCCCCACGCACTGCCTCCAGCCCCGGCCCATTGTGAAGCAGCCCTTTCGCCATCTCCCAGGCTGTCGGCCCCTGACCTTCCTTTCACATGCTCTAATGGGCACTAGAAAACTGCGAGAGAACACAGTTGCAGTATTAAATAGCCCTAATTTGTCTCCAGGCCTTTCCCCTCCTCCCCCTCACCTCGGTCTCCCGCGACTTAACGTTTAAACCAGCTGAAGTTTACAACAAATCAAAGCTCCCCATAGGCCCAGATTGTCTAAATACGGAAAACAGGAAGTGAGTAACCTTCAACGGGAAATTGTTCATCCGATGGAGGCCAAGACCCAAGGCCCGGCTCTTTCCAGTCCTGCCCCAGCCCAGCAGACACAGCGTGTACCGAACAGACACCCGGCGTTTCGCGGGAGGGAGTGGTTTGGGGAAACTTTTGCTTCTCTTGCCATCATGTTGCGGCTGCTTCAAGAAAGGAGGTGGTGTTTGTGTCTGTAGAATGACAGTTTGGGAGGGCTATTTTTAATAAGATTGAGGATGGGACAGAGAAGGAGACAAAGGTCGGAAAGGAAAACAGAAGACGAGTGAATCCAAACTAAAACTGTCTCTTGCTTCCTATGAAAGTGAATATGTCAAGAGAGCACTGCAAATGGCATTGGGCTGCTTCCAGAAGGGCGGGAAGAGATTTTGTGTGACAGCCCACTTTGTGATGAAAAGGAGAACACTTCATTTCCTAGGCAGTGAGAATAATAATTTATTTTTGTTGAGTAACTTGCCTGCTTCCCCCAGCCAGGAAAGATCCCAAATTATTTTACCGGCTGTTTATCTAAGGCTTATATTATTCACTCTTGAATTGCAACCATTAGTGGGGTGGAACACAGCAGCTGTTTAATGACTCAAAACAATGCCCCTTTTTTACGGAAGGTCATATTAAGATCCTCTCTAACTGAAGGTGAACTTCTTGCTACGTGACGCATCCACTGGAATAAAGTTTTGCTCACAATTACACTTCTGCCAGAATCACAGAACTGCCAAAGAAACTAGGATGCACAAACACATCCAAGCATGCCTGAGTCCTTCCACTCCAACTCTGGACAGGGCTAACGAAGCATGTACCAGAAAGGGGCCCCTGGGTCATAGGCAACTCTTCTGACCCCCTTGGAGCCTGTACCCATGCTTATAAAGCAGTTTTACTCTGAGCAGCTCATAGGATAAGCATCAGCTACCTAGCCTATAGTTTCTGATTTGAGAAATGGGCAGAGAAAAAGAAGGCACAATTTGTTTTGGAGTTTAGTGCCAGTGTTGAGGAAATGTGGGTTGTTTGGTCCTGTACTGATTTCTTGACCCAGGACTGGGAGTGCTACAAAGGGCACTCCTGGGCAGATGTGCACACATGGGACAGTCTCCAGAAGACATTCATATATCATCATCATCATGGCTAGGCTTTCATACAGAAAGCACAGCTGGAATCACACCTGACTGACTGGGATGCTGCACCTCTGTAAAAAGCTAGAGAGAAATCTACAGCAATGATAACTGTTGTGCCTTTTGAGGAAGACAAGTTAGAGAAGAAGCTTCTAGTTAGATCTCTTTGCTGCAGCACTTCAAATATTGCACTGAAATTACCCTTTAAAAGTATTTTTTAAATACTGGTTTTAGGCATAAATATTTTTCCTCTTACTCCTTACCGTCTTTTTCTGCAATGACGTCCACAGATTTCTTGAGGTTTATATAGGTGAGTAAAACTGGACTCATGGCATTTGCTTCACAGAGATTTTCTCTCTTGAATAAAGATGAAGTTTAGTTGGTTGTTTTGCTGGCAAACCAGCTGGCTGGGAGAAAGATGCTCTTAATCAAACAGCCTCACTGCCTCTCTGGGGAGAACTCTGTCTTTTTTCCCATCACAACAGGTTTCTTCTTTGTTCTCTGGTGGGCAGGTGTTGTCCCTGTGGGATGTGAAAAAGGGCAGGCTCTGATCCCATTAAAGATAGCCCCATTGGTAATAGATCAGAGGGGCATCCCTAGGTTGTGGGAGAGTATGCCTGTCTTGCTTCACTGGCTGGTGAATAATAGAGCTGGCTCTCAATGATACTTGCGGGGTTTTTAACAAGAGTCCTGTTCTCCAGAGGGACAATGAAAGGGAAAGGAACCCAGAGGGTGTTGGCTGTGTCTGGCATTGCCAGAAATCACAGCTGGTCCTGCAAGTGATGGGAACGGGCACAGTGCTTCTACCCAGGAAAGATGCAAAGAAATGCTCCCCTGCTGCATTGTCTTCTTGCTTTACTCTCTTTCTCCACCAATTCTACAGCAGGCTGAATTTGAGAGATACAGAATTTAATTTTCATCCAGTGGAAGGAAAGACATGGATAATCCCAGAGATGGAAACACTACTGTAACCCCTGGTCTCAGCCACTCCTTGGATCTTCCATCTTGAGGGTTACAGTAGCTCTCATCTTACTTCCTGGGAAGAAAGCCTGAGTGTGTGGGCTAAAGGAGCTCCAGCCACATCCCTGGCCTGGATGAGGTGGTCAGGGAACCAGGGCTGTGGCTTGCCCAGTGGAGCCTGTCTGCCTGCAGTCCAGACATAGCATGGAGTGGCTTTTCTTCTGCTGACCTTGTGCTCAAAAGAACTGAGATAGCAGCAGTGCATTTCCCTCTTCTGTACTTTGTAAAGTCATCTAGGAGGTGAATCCACTGTGCCCAGGAGTTACAGACACCTGATATCTAAAGTAGGCCCTACACCTGCTTAACTCAGAGCCTTAGTGTCTCTGCCTGCTTAGTTAAGCAGCATTTTTTCTACATCACATAGGGTTGTTGCAATCCATTAATCTGTATTAGTGCAGGCCTTGGACGTGGTCATGTCCCAAAAATGGAAACTTGAAGCTGGATACATGCAGCAGGAAAATATGCAGCTCTAACTGCAAACTATATCATAGGCACGTTCACACAGTATGCACCAGCACTATGGGCCCAGAGGCTTGTCCAAATGAAGCAACAGCTCTTACAGACACTGCATCCAGGCACAGGCTCTGTGAATTTCCTCTTTTTTTTTGGCAAAATCCCTTTGGCTATTGTCATTCCAGCTCCACCAAAGCTGTCCATGAGGGACACACACCTGCTCAGTAAAGGTCTTGCATCCTTGAAAGAGTTAACCCTGAACTCCTGACTCAATGCCCAGGAATGCAGTCACCTGGGGTAGAGTCTCACTGGGGCCAGCCTTGCCCATGGCTTCATGGGAGTCTGCACAACTCAGAAGTCAAGGGTGGCTGCACTCAGTGGTGCCAGGATGGACAGAGATGGTACTGTCATTTAAACACGCTCTTTTTACTTTCTTTTCCTATGTTCTTCTTTAGTGCCACTTGGAAATTACGCTCCTTCTGCTCTTTGTACCCTGCACCAGTTGGACATCTTTTCATCTGCACCCTCTCCCTTGCTGCTCTCTCTCTGATCTTTCACTCTTCCATTTACATCCTGGCTGAATTTACCTCTGTGGCTCATAAACCAACCAGAGTCCTTTACATCCACTGCACCAGGTCTTGGGAAGACTGGTCATTCTCCTTGCAAAGCCACCACTTCGGGCCACTCCACTCCATTCAGCCCTGCCAGAAATCACCAGCCCTTCTCAGCATTCCTGCAGGCTGCTTTCACTCTTAGCTCTCTTGCTGAACAAACCCAGCTCTCTCTTTGTGCACATGAACATATGTATTTATATACATACCCCACCACAGAAAGAGACCAATTTTGCAAGGTTTAATATGCTTTGAGTTCTGCTGTGGACTCTTCCTCTTTTGTTGCAGCTGTGGTTTTAGGGCAGGCTTTGTGGGTTTGAGAGAGTCCTTGGATGCCTTGGGAAACATTCTGCAGAAGCTCACTCTCTCTCCATGCATTTTGCACTCCAGCCACCAGGTCCTGAAATCTCAGTGCACAGATATCCTCTATTTAGATGAGCATAAAATCTACCCGACTTTCAGGCATAGTCTGATTGAGTTTCTGATTGATACCACTCGTTTATGCCTGCAGTGTCAGGCAAAGAGACAGAAGAGGCAGCTGGACTCCCTCCTACGTCAGCAGTGGCTCTAACTGAGCCACAACACTGCATCAAGATGCTCTATATGAGCTAAGAAACACCACCTCACAGCCACGGCAGCCCTGGGGGTGGCTGGTGTGAGCTGCTTTGCCACAGCTCTAGAGAGAATAAGATCTCACCCATTATCCTCAATGTCTCTCTGCCAGTGACACGGGAGAAGCAATATAGCCTATCTTATAGAGAATAAGGGAGCGCCTGCAAGTGCCAAATAACTGAAAAAGAAACACTGTCTGCCTCTCCTGTGCTTGCCCTAGTTACTCATGAGGGAAAGTAACCCTGCCTTAGAAAAGCTGAGGATTAGCCTAACACATCTGGGTACCACCTGCTGCTTTAGTGTCTCCAGCTCAGAGTTTTGTGACAAGCTGGGTGCTTGACAGCAATACTCTTTTGAAATGGCAGGTATAGTGCTGACTGTTTGGAAAAGCCTTGCACCAGCAGCAGTTAATTGTCAATATGCATGAAGACAAGCTTCCTGGGGTTGGCTGGGGGCAAGAAGGGGATAGACCAGGTGGAAAAAATGCTTAAACCACAGCACAAGGCGTGCCTGTGCTCCTAACCAGCTACACAACAACTCGGCCGATAGAGTTAGAGCAGCCTTGAGGTGGCTCTGACAGACAAAACACACAAATGCTGTGATTAAAAAAAACAAACCCCCAAGCAACAGAATGTCTCCAAGGTTTAAAAGCACAGTTGTTCAGCTTTGCCTATTTGTATGGGAAGCAGGAGCTGCAGCTCCTGAACATGGAGCTGGCAGGCGGCATAGCAAAGGAGAGGGAGGCGAGATATGTGGCTGAGGAATTTGCAGCCTTCGAGTTCCCTCTCTCTCCCACCTCCTCCTCTTGCAGGAAATGAAAGAAACCTCTTTTGTGGAAGAAGGATGGTAGGTGTGCATGCGTGTGTGCTGGGGAGCAGCCTGGCCTCACTGTCCCCTTCCCAGCCTGGCACTGCACTCGCCGTGTGTGCGGCGATGTGGAGTGCTCGGGGCCGGCTCAGGGCTGTTTCTCAGAAGTCTCCTCATGCGTGTCTGAAAAGGTGGATCAGACAACGGAAGTGGCAAAACCACTAACATGCCCAGGCCCCAAAGGACTGCCTTATCTTTTTTTTTTTTTTTTTGGTAAAGCACCCCTTCCCCCCCCCAACTTCTTCCTCCTTTCCTCCCCAAATCTGCCCTGCTAAACCGCTGTGCTGGAGCAGCAGAGCCTGAAACTGCAGGAAAGTGAAGGACAAAAAAGTGGCCATTGCAATGGCCATTGCAAAGAGTGATATCCAGGACCAAGGCTGGCAAGACTGGCTGTGGGCATGGCTATCTGCAGCTGCTGCTGCCCTCACCTGGGACCGAGAATGGAGTGGAGAGGGCAGCCAGCCCTCTCCACCAAGGGGATCTCTTTTAGCCTCTGTTTCCACAATAACAGGGACAAAAGAATGGGCTGTTTGACCAGGTTCCCACTTACTGAATTATAAGGTGTACCTATATGGCCTGGCAGCTTCTGCTTGGGGTGTCCTTGGGATGGAGAGGAAAAGCATGGCTGAACATCTCGCTTCTCTTTATATCTCTTAGCAGTAAAATTTTCCTCTCACTGTACCTGCTTTCCTGAGGTAGGTATTAGCAGCAGGCTGAGGAGCAAAAGGGGGGCCCAAGCCCCCTCCTTCTGCACCTTCTGCTCAGGTAAACATAATGGATCCCCAACATTTGGCTCAAATTTGTTCCTCTGAGAGTGGAGGAACACCCCATTTCCCAGACGAGCCCTGGCAGCAGGGAGCGCAGCCCTCCCTGAGATATTACTGTTGACACAAGACCTAAAATACATGAGAAGAAAATAAAGCCCACTCAATTTCATTATGGTAAAGGCAAGCCCAGCTGAGAGGAAGGGTGGAAAAGCTGGGGAATGGGAGGAGTAAAGGGAATGGCTGTCTGGAGAGTCTTGCTGGGAAGAGACACCAGGATGTTATAAAGACCCAAACTCTAAAGACAATTTTGGAACCAAGAGCCAAAATTTCCACTTTCCAGGAGAGCACTGAGTCCACTTTCAGCCCTTCTAGTTTTCCAGGTCAGAAGTAAAACCTGGATTAATATCATTTTCTGAAAAAGGCATAATTTTTACTTCACATGTTTTCTGTAGAACAAAAGGTATTGGGTGAAAGAAAGGAACTGCCTGAGAAGGTGGGAATCTCCCAGGTTGAAAGCACAAATTCAACAGCACAAAACAACTTGCATAATGCCAAAGGAAAAAGGTGAAGGCATTGAAGGGAATTAAGAAATTGAGAAAGTAACACACCATGTGTGTTAGTTCTGAGATCTACCTGTGTGTAAGGCAGATGGGGTCCTTACACACATCATAAGTAAGGTGGGAGAGGGAAAGAAGAGTAAATAAAGAAGAATGCAAGAAATAAGCCTGCTCAGAGATCTAAGGATTAAAAAGAAAACCTTTAGTAGAAATGGAAAACAGGGAGGCAACCAAACAAGAATATTCAGTCAGTTAAGGCTTGCAGGGAAAAGATAAGGGCAGCAAAAATGCAGAATGAGTTAATTATAGCCAAAGGGATTAAGGAGAATAAGAGGCCTTTTACAAATATATCAGGGGAAACAGAAACACTAGGTAGAAGGTGGGTCTGTTAATAATAGGTCAGAGTAGGGAAGGAAAATAATGAACAAGGGGACAAACCATGCCAACAGCAGTGTGGGCATCTTCCTGTTACCAGCCAGTCTGAGACCTCCAAAATAGCATGGCAGGTCAACTGATGGCAACTAGTTTCAAGCCAGAGACTCTCCATTCACAAGGACAGATCTGAGCTGCCATAGCAATAGGGCTGGGTATGGAAATTAATCTCCCCCATGCACTGCCTGACACTTCACACAAGAAATCAATATATTTTCAGTGATTTAATTGCCTCAACCTGGCTTTTTGTTTTGTAAGAGGCTGGAGAAAGCGCATGTACACCAAGGTTAGGCCACACATGTGGTACAATGGCCTTGGAAGAAGACCTGGATAAAACACACCAGTGGGTGACAGACTCACTGACCAACTAAATATGGGCTTCTCATCAACTCTTGTCCCTTGGCTTGGCTATATCCTCTCTGTCTGCCTCTTACTCCCCGAAAGCACCAACAATAAAACCCAGTAAATCTCTTGGGGTTGGAAGCAAGGATTGGCAATTATTAGGACTTTGCAAAACTTGAATCTCACTGATTTACGGGCCAGGTTCTAACCCCCTAAGAAATTCTGCACAGGAATTTAAAATATTTAAAATATGCACACATTCCTGACGTCAGAATTTGGCTTTCTCCTTCTTCATAAATAAAGTTTGGCTCCAAATCCCAGGTTTCCCTCTCAGTTCCTATCAAAACAAAAGGGTCAGTTAGGAAAACTACAGACTGAGTATGTTTTCTCAGAGTCAAAAAAACCCGATCAGGACACAGAAACTGTTTCACCCAGCTTTTTCACAGGAGGAAACCCATCCCTCTCCTGTCTGCCTGTGGGCGCGTTTTGCATACTGGAGCCTTTCCTTGAACAAGACCCCTCAGGCACCCTCCAGCCCCCATCTGCCAGGGAGTCACACAGCGAAACAAAGGGCCAGTTCCTTTGTCTGGGGAGACAAGGTGCCAACCTGCCTGTCTCTGTTTACCAAAGGGAGGGATGTTAGCAGGGTGAGAATGGGGGCTGGGACTATTGCAGAGGTGGGGACCATTTGTTCTCAATTCCCGGCTCTCAAGCGCTTTCCCCACCCTACTGCCTCCCTCTGGTCTTCCCAGAGTGGCTTTTTGAAATACTTTAAATAGTTATTTAGGAGGTTGCTGCTTTAAGATAGATAGATTCTATTTCTGAAAGGAAAACCAGGGAACAGCCTCATAGCCCAAACTCCTGAGGTAATTCCTTACATCTCTGTTGACCAGTGATACAGGGTTCTTATTTCTTATACAGTTCTGATTCCAGGGATGCACACAAACAACCCTTACCTTGTCCTTTATTCAGTGCTTGCCTTTTCCTGCATCCCGGTCATGTTCCCTGCCAGCAGTGGATAGTGAGGAGATATTTGGGGACAAATCCTAGTACACATGGCAGCTGTATCAGTAACTGAGCCATGCCAACAGACACTGCTCTGGGGATGACAGCTAAAAAGTCATGGATAGTTTTCAGTAGCATGATTTTCTAACAACATGTATCTCTCATGGAACTGAATGAGAATAGTTTTGATGAGGCAGTTTGGATGAAGGCCCTGCACTCACAGAGGCTGTCACCTAGGGTGCATCGCTCTGTGTACCTGCTGCACATCCATGACAGCAGCATGCTTTCCCCCAGCCACACATTTGTACATTTAACTGTGTCAGAAATGGACAAACCCTGCCGGCAAAATCCATAGGACACCAACACTAAAGACTTTCCTTTCATACTCATCAGACTTACCTCGGAGACCACACAAGAGACACAAACCAGTCAGCTTTCCTCCCTTTTTACCTGTGTTGCACTTTATAGGGTGGAGTCCGTGCTATCTCCCTGCTGCTGTCTCTTTGCACTTTCAACTCAAATATGTAAAACTGCACAAGGAAGGAGAGGTTAAAATAACAGCACTCCATAATAAATGATATACTGTCCTTTATAGGTTTTCCTTTTACACCATTGGTTCTTTTACCAGCATTATCTCTCTTGGGTGTTATGTTAGAGGGAGTCTCCAGGAAGGCGCTGAGCGGGATATTAGATTTTATAATAAATAAAAATATAGGTCTTTGCTTTGTATTGCACCCTCAACCTAAGGAATAACACACGTGATGCTTTTGTAGGCATGTTTGCATGTGTTCCCCCATCTCTTTCTACATTTGCCCAGCACTATACACTGCTGGGACAACGGTATACACTGCTAACTGGACAACAGCAGTCTTCACACTTCTTCTGTCCACTCTGGCACTCAAACACTGAAACAGGAGCAGCAGGATTGCAAAACCACTGCTGTTTCCCTGGCTCAGTCCCGCCTATGGTGGGGACGGAGTTCGCTAGCTCTCTGGACTCACACAGCTTGTTTCTCCCCTGCATGAAAACTTTGCTACAGTAGACATAACCTGCATTTTATTTTTCTTCTCCTCCTGAGCACTCACCCTGAGGCTTTCAGCTGCCCAAGAGGTGGTTTGTAAAATCGGGCCAGGGGAGGTGGTGGTGTGGGGAGGGAAAAGGAGGTACAGCCCAAGCACTGAAAGCAGCAGCCACAGCGGAAGGCAGCGCTTTGCATGATCTCATGAATCAGCCACGACATTATCTACAGTGAAATGCCTGGGAAGGGGTTTCCCATGTCCTACCCTGACCTGGAAGGTTGAATCCACAGGGGCCTGAAGGGCACTTTGATTGCCAAAGACAAAGGCTAAATCAGAAGGAAATGATATTTTATTTAACCTCTGCATCACGGTGGGGGCCTGAGGGGAGAATAGAGGCAGGGGGATGGTGACAGAGGCATGGGGATAATCAAGGGGATTCAGAGCAGATAACTCAGTAACATATGGGCTCTCACTAAAGCAGTGTGTCCCACTGAAAAGCCAATTTCCCTTGACGTGCTGTCCGCCACTGCCGGGGAAGGGCAGAGCCCTGCACAAGCAGCCCAGCCTGCTCTGCCAGGGCTGTGCTCTGCCAGGGCTGTGCTCTGCCATCCTGCTGTGCTGCTCAGTGTCTCTTTACACAGCTCTTTCCAGACAACATGCCCGACGTTGGAGCCCTTATACCGGGAAAGCTCCCAGGGACACCCTGACTTGGCTTGGAAGCCAGCTGGGGCTCTGAGTACTCAGAATTATGGAGAATCAGGCTGAAGGACCCCAGACCTGTTGGTGCAGGGACCAGCTCTCCTTGGAGGTGCCCCATTACTGAAGTGTGGCTGATGGCCATTAAAAAAAAATCACCATCACAAGGGTTTTGGAGTGGTGGGGTGGGGTGAGCTTACCTCCTTGTTTACATGGCATTGAAGTTACAAAGGCTTTGGATGCTTTCCTGACATGACATTCCTGTAGGAAGTTGCTGTAGATATCCTGAGGACTCAGGTGATCCGGTGGGTGGGTGGGGAAGGGCTATCTAGTAGGGAGGGACTGGGAGGGAAGGCAGGGAATGTAATGGTGCCTCCAGGGGAAGGTGGGGCCCATACCATCCCATGTGGTGGGCTTTATGCAAGAGTGCCCTGGAGCAGAGGTGGGGGTCATAGCTTTGCAGAACAACCTGTGGTGCCAGCAATGTGAGCCCTGGGTGGTGTGTCCACTCTGGTCTTCCTCTGATGAGTCTGAGAACCCTGCTCTCAATGCAGGGAAGATAACATGCACATCTGAACATCTCTAAAGACTTCTGTAAAGCCCAGCCTTTCCAGGATTGTTCTCTCTCAAGGTTTTAGGCAGCCCTGGAACACAAACAGGGTGGGGATCAGAGAACCAGAGTTGTGAAAAATGGCAAAGACTTTCACTCCTGATCACTTCTTGTGGTATTTCATCAGACCATGTAGGCCTACAATGGCACTTTATCACTTCTTTTGGGAAGTAGTTTCCATATCTCTGATGCACCCAGGAACAGGTTTTGTTTTGCCAAATTTCTGTTCCACTGTAAGTAGAAAATAGTCATGGATGTCAATATGAGTTTTTACAAGCGAAAAGAACTTGAAAGTGACACCCCCTCCTGTCTTCCCACAGTACCAAAATATCACACGTCAAAGATCCTCCTGCTGAGAGCTGAATTCCCCTTTCACGCTAAGTTCAAGGACTGAGGCTTGTTCCAAACATTTCTATTTCAGACTTGGTCATTGACCAAATCATTGCATTTCAGGCTTGTGCTGAAGACCTGAGGACCATATTTGTTTGTACTCCCTTTGCACTTAGGGGCCAAGGCACAGCCCCTGTACTAGGAGATGTACAAAGGCAAGAGAAAAGCCTCAGCCTGTCCTGAGCAGGTTCTCCCAGATATGTGTTTTCTGAGGTCCTGGATACTTTGGGGGCAGGTCAGGCACACACCAGTACTCCAGCTCTGCTATGTAGGGAACCTGCAGCACAAATTGATCTGTGGGGAGCATGACCCAAAGTGTCAAAACAGGGCCTTTAACATTTTCCACTGCCACCAAACCTGTTTGACTGAATTGCAGGTTAAAAAGGCATTGTGTCTATAATTGTTGGGCTTTAGAGAGCATGTCTTTTCCTTTAATGAAATACCTTGCTCATTCCATTCGAAAAGGAACCAAAGACTTCTCAGGTTTATGATAAAGTTGTAAAAATTTTATTTACCCCATATTTCCTGCTGGGTTATTTATGAGGCATTTTGTCAGCTCTCATAAAACTGCCTAGTAAAATATATTTTCTTACAGAAAAAATAAAATCATTTGTGCGGAACATCTTGAGAGCAGCAAGGACAGAGTTAATGGGATACACAAACGTTCCGACCCTGGGAGAAAACAAAACAGAACGAAAGCCAGGCATTGTTGTGCTGCATTAGTTAATAATAGCTTTAGAGCTAAAATCCTGCTCCCACTGATGTTACTGGAAGTTGGTCCTTAATATAAAATAATCAGAGAACCAGCTGCCATGAATTACAGAGCTCCAAAATGAACCTGAAATGCATCAAAACACTCAGAAAACACACTTCTTGTGTTGAGATTTCACAAGAAACACCAGCTCAAGAAGTTTTTCTTAAAAGTATGGTAATTTAGATTTATGTAAGTTGGGGATAGATGTAAATTGTCACTCAGATTGGAACCCTAGGTTGGTTGATTGTTAATACAATAACTTTTACCTAGTTAAGGGCCAATACACACGACATGAAGCTCCTTGACGTAAACCTGGAGGAAATCCCATCTTGGTAGTGCTGTCGAATAAACAGCCTGGGCACAGGAAAAGCATGACCCACCCACTCCAGGCACAGCTGGAGTGCATTTGCCTCTCTTGGAGCACAGCTTTTCAGTTTTGTGTCACATGTTTGCATCTGCTCAGTTCTCCGTGGTCTAAACTTTTGCTTTTTATTCCAGCACTGCTCATGTTCCCTAATCCCAGTGGGAATCTCTAAGCACTAATTTTGTTGAGCAGCATTACCACTAACACCCTTCACTTCAACCCTTGCAGCTTCACCCCAGCCACGCTCACCACTTGCAGATAAGCAGGACACAGGTAAAAAGTCCTTTCCACATGGCCGGCTTGGCCTGGCAAACTCAGGAGCTCAGCAAAGGTATTCTAGCTTGGAGGCATCAGGAATATAAAGGAAACAAGAAAACAATGAAACAATGAATAAAAGATTTTTTTCAAAAAAGCACAGCAAAACAACAACACACCCCCTCCCCCCAAAAAAACCCAACAAACAAACAAAAAAAACCCAGGGAAGGTTGTTTTTAAAACAACAAGAGCTGGATGCTGGGAAGTAGTCAGGGGGCTTTTGTTCTGTGCCTGTACAGTACTTAGCATAACACAATCCCAAATTACACCTGAGCTCTTGCTCCTGTTGCCCTGCAAACCTGAAGAAGCAGCAGCCAAGTATGGGAAACAGGCAAAGAGCCAGGTTTGCAAAGGTATTTAAGTGTGTAAAGACACAGGGGGATATTTATTTACAGATGCTGGTAGAGGTCTTATTTCCTTCGGGAGCCAAGGGGCATTAGGCTCACAGTTCCAGTGCTTTATCAGTGCCACTAGGTTTCTTTATCTGTTTCTTTAGGTACAGGTAGAGCTGGGTTTACCACTCTTCCCAATAAGACTTGTTTTTTAAAAGCCAGTCTTATCATGGGGTTACTCCCCCTATGTGTCTGCAAAGTGCCTTTTGCAGTGCAAGGTCCTGCCCCAGTCACACAACCCGTGACAGCATTTAGCAACCACAGGTCTGTGCTGCTCTGGACATATGCATATCTTGGGCTATGCTTTCCTTTTGCACAGGTGTGTTTCTCTAGGGAGACAGGAGCGTCTCAAGATGTCTGGGTGACCTGGGGGCCTGGAGCTGCCCAGAAATCCCCTCTCAGCCTGTTGTTGGGGAACACAGAGAGGAACAGCCTGCAAAACGAAGCAGGGGTGGCTCCCTGAGAAACACAAACCATTGAGTGGGATATACCAGACCTGAACTTTAACAAGCAGTTTAGGAACTGGCTGAGATGTTAACAGTTTAACCAAACTGGGCCAAACTTCCTCTAGCTCTGCCCTGCCAGAAGTGTCTGATAGAACAGAAAATGTGCCCTCAAACTGCTTCACTCTACCTAGACTGAACTAAATCCATTACACTAACTCAGCAAGCAAATTCGAGTTGGACTCACCTGGAACATTTGTCAGCTGTCTAGAAATAAATGCAGTGGAACTCCAGTGCAGGGAGGCCAGAGAGAAAAGGAGAAATGTGTCTAAAGGCTCTCTGGATTTGACTCGGAGCGTTGAGTAGGTGGAGATGGAGAAGGAAAGCCATTTCTACTCCAGATATCAAACAAGCTCTCAGAAAATTCCTTCTACAGCTTAATTAATTTACAAAGAAAACACCTTCGCCTCCCAGCTTTCAAGAGGTTTTGGCATCCTTTACAACCAGCACAGTCAGTTGTTCCAGAATCAACAGTTTTGGTCAATGACTGACAAGGAAGGGCTGCTTTGCCTCAGTGCACCAGGGAAAAACCAGCAGACATGTGGCAGACACCTTATTTGCACTGGTGGGACTAATGCTTTTGACTCAGCTTGGGAAAGGTGAGCTGGCAGGATGTTAGCATACTGCACGCTTTGACAAACCTCTGGTGATGAGAGAGCTGCTGGAGACCAGAGCAATCCGGCCCAGGAGGAATGTTTCTCCCCATTCCACCAGACTGTTCCTATTAATGGGGCAAATTCCAAAATTAAAACTGCAAAAAGCGCCTCCCTGTGCTCCAGGCAGGGGACAGAACATATGGTGCTCAAGCCTGAAAGCTGGCATGGGTGTTGTCTTCAGGAGGGGAAACATAAAAGGACACAGATAGCAAAGATGTGCAATGGCCTATGCTGAGGTCTCTGAAAAGCTGCCATTGGTGGGAGTTCTTGTCAAATTATTCCAATCATATGAGCAGACATGAGCCTCATAGCTATCTCTCTGTCTTTTTTTTCCTCTTTGTGTTATTTCCCTTCCCCACTGCCAACTGGCATCAGTGACCAACTTACCCGTATCGAACACAAAGATTTGGGTTGTCTGAAGCCAGGCAGGGTCCTCATCAGGGGAACACTCTGGGGCTGTTTAATAAAGTTAAGAGACCAGAGAAGCATCCAAGCTTTCCCACCGTAGTAGGAGAAGATGAAATTCTTTAATTGTTTGTGTTTGAGTGAAACTCATATAAAAAGAGGATTTGGGATTCTGGGGAAGCTTTAGAGTGGAGTCTGACCTTAAGCCATGCTTCTGAACAGCATCGCACGCTCTCACACTGCTCCCTGCACCCACTCTGGGAATTCAGCCCTCACTCTTAGCCCTCTTACTTAGGCACATGGAGGGATTCAGAGAGGCAACAGTTATTTTATCCTATAGTTAGTACAAGATCTTTTGGGGCCTGTAGTCCAGGCAACTTAAAAGAAGCTGTATCTCTCATGGGCAGACAAATACAGCCACTCTGCAGCCCATTATAGCTCAGTTATCCAGTTATGCAGAAGTCACAAAGTGGTTTAGATCCCAGGTTGGGTTCTCTCCTTAACCCCAGTTTGAGCACATGTGCAACATTTAACCTATTATTCTCTCATTGTACTCCACATAGTCCTTATCACAGTCCTCATACTTTTCCAAAGAACAGTAAAAGGAATAAACAAATCAAGTTTAGCATGTGGATTTGGCTTTGAATGACAGAAATCTCATAGGACAAGTGATTTCTTCATTCAGGATTGAAGTTCTGTGAGCCTGGTAAGTTGGCTAGGACCTGAATAAGGTCCTATCTGCTTGAAATTCAACCCAAATTTGGAACTAGTATTGGAAACATGAGATCTAAGAACAAAAGCAGAGCAGCCAACAGCCCAGATGCTTACTGGAAATGACAGTAGAAGGATCTGAATCTTAATTTCCTAAACCACAGACAAGCTCATTAATGCTGTAGTCAGCCTGTGTGGCATCTCTCAATCTTGATAAAAAAAATTTGTTGGTGTTGCTGTATTTTGTTTGGTTGGTTGTTTTTGTTTTGTTTCGTTTTAGTTGGTAGGTACAGGGGACCACTGGGATCTGCTTTGATTTTTTAAACCTTGGAAGTCCTTAAAGGATGGGAACTTTGCCTTCCACCTTTCTTCACCTCACATTCACAAGTCACTTGTAGAGATGATGAAAAGCCTTTCCTTTACAGATTCCATGAATTTGGTGTAATTCTAAATATTGTAGCTTTGGGGAAGGATATCATCAAAGCTGTGGCATAAGCACAGGCTTGAAGGTAAAACACAGAATGATTCATTTGGCTTGAAAGATGCCAAGATGCTTGGCCTGAAATGCCATCAGGCATAGTGGAAATCTCACTGACAAGGAGAGCAAGTAACCGAACTGACAACAGAGGGGAAAAAAACCCAGTCATGGCAGGACTGACTGCTTACCTTTTTTCCTAAAATTACCCCATTTTAACCTACTATATCTCTATGAGGAGTAACTAAAGAGACTGGGCCATTTCAGCCTGGGAAATAAAGAAGAAATAATAAAGATCATAGAGGACTATAAACTGCTGTGTGGCACTGGCAAAGGTGAATCAGGAACAACCGTTTAACAGCTTTTATGGCAAAGGTAGGGAGCAACTGGGGCAGCTGGGAGGAGGCAGACAGAGCAAACAGAAGGCAGTGTCTGGGCAGTGTATGCTACAGCCTGGCCCCACTGAGTCTCTGTTTTGTAAAATAATCCTGACGAGGGCTACCAGCCCTGACGAAGCCCGGTTGAACAAGCACCAAATCTCTGCATGCTCAGCTGAAGGGCAGGTCTGGTTAATGACAGGGAGCCTTTGTGAAACGGTGCCTCAACTGTAGGGAAGGCAGATGCTTTCAGTCAACCCTAAAAAAAATAATTGTAGCTTTTTTGTTTCCTGGAAGTGACATTTGAGTGGATTAGGAGCCTTCCACCTTCTGGAAATCCTGGATGGCAGGAACGTTTAGCAGTCACAGGGCGGCACAGGTTGGTTCAAATTCTCATGCTGCCCTCCTGGTTTTAGCACCAGTTTATTGTATGGCAGTAAAAAAACACATCTAAGGTCTTGGCATATGTATGATGGGTGTCAAACCAGCAACAGCCAGGGTCCTGTAGTCTAATGTTTGGCTCAACTTATCAACTTCCAGGAGAGAATGACAGCTTTTGCCTGCTCATGTCTCAGGAGGATGGGACTTCACCCCACGCTGCAGAGGTTTAGGGGTGAGCAAGTGTTAATTGTGCGTATTTGAGTCAAACTGAGGAGATTAACCCCAGCTTTTCAGGGTAAATTTGCAGACGGCAGAACCATCTGCAAATGGAGAAGTGCAAACAAGGAGGGAAAAAATTCAGTTTTGTATCCTGAAAGAAAATGCGAATCTTAGGATATTTTTTTTTTTAAACTGGAGTTTCAGTGCCAGTTTTCTCTGATTCTACACCTTCTGGCACAAGGAATGAAACCAGTCTAATCTCAGTAACTGGCCAAGGAATGCTCAAGCTTTCTGAAGTCCCAGCCCACTTGGTTAGCTCTATTTCTGAGACAGAGAAACAGAAATCTTTCTACTTTTAACATCAATAACACCAGTTATTCTCCCAAAGAATTATTATCAACAATTCCTTTGCTATATTTACAAAGAAGCAGTGCTATTCTTAGAGAAAACACTAAAAAAGCCATTTTATTTAGCTTTCTTGGCAGTTATACAAAAATGTAAGGAATGTAGTCAGTTAAAAACATCAAATCCCCAGCACGAGCCTATAAGAGCTTTCTAATGCATATTTACAGTATAGAAAGCAACCACTTTCCTGTTTTGTAGAACAAACAGGGAACCTTCTCTTTTCCTCCCAGCTGTTCCTGAAGACCAAACATTAGGTTAGACACAGAATGTTGCTTTTAAAATGATGTGGGTTGTAAACTTTTAATGCCTAGAAAATGGAACTTTATACTACAGCCTTCTTTTCCTAAAAAGGAAATCGGAGGCAAATTTTACTGCTGGTTTCAGGAAAGTTCTGAATTGGCAGCCCAGGGTATCTAAATACTCCTTTAGCCACAGCTTGGTTTGCCACAGGGAACAGCAGTGCTGACTTCTTCCATGCTGCTCCTCAGAGAGGGGGGACTGCTCGGATCCTGCAGTACTGCTAGTGGGACTGGGGAAAAACACTGTATTCCCACAGCTCAGTGTGGGGACACTGGGATTTGGGAACACAAGCAGAGGATCTCGCCAGCCACTGTTCTCATACATGCAACAGCATCTCAGTACTTTGCTCTGAATACCCTCAGGAAGAATCTCTTAGAGGCATTACTTACTGCTTAGGAAGGAGACTGTGGTGCACTCAGGTCACAGCTTTCCTGATGATGCTGAAAACAAACAAACAAAAGACATGGGGTTATTGCTTCAGATTTTTTGGGGGGGGGATGGGGGATGGGGAGTAGAGTTAATGAGTTTGTCTCTTAACTGGTGAAAATGGACAAATGCCACCGGTGTTACTTGTTTTGCATTAAGCTCGAAAGATTTCCAAATGGATGGCTCAGTACCTCCTTTAAAGAATAGTCTTTTTCATTGGGAAACAAAGAAACTCAGTCTTGTGGGATTTTGTAAATTAGGTGGTAACATCCTACAAGGAACAGTCCTTTACTGGTAGGGACAGAGGTATTCAACTTCTCCTTCTTTTTTTTTTTTTTTTTTCCAGCTATAACTGAACAACCCCCCCTCTATTTATCTCTTAAGTTGGAGATCTGGTCTCCAGAGCCAGCTTGAAATTGAAAGGCTCCAGATTCCATACTTGAAATTAGCTCAGGTGTCCCGGGTTAGAGAGAGGCTGGAATCATATTCCTCTATCCTGTTCTCTGAACCATGTTGCCATTCCTTGCTATTCTGCTGATAGAAAGCCTGTTGTTTAAGATATGTTTTAAAAGGGTCCCTCCTAAACCTTCCTACCTCAGGGAGGTGATAAAACTGCCTTTGAAGTTCTCTACAAGTTTTTGCTTTCATAACCAATATTCATTGAGTTTCTCCTGATTATTCTTTTTTCTTTTCCTATCCTTATACAAGATAATGGCTGAAAAGGTCAAAATCCTTCCTTGACCTACACTGAATCAGTGCTCCAAAACTGGAAATGTGTTTGGCTTCCTTTGTCCAAATGGCACTGGCCACAGCCCTGAGAGTCCTGTCATCCTCCTCCCAGCCAAGGGGGTAGCCTCCCTCTCACCAGGCCTTTCAAATGTGCCACAGGCTTGACACTGTGGCAAGAAACAAGTATGTCATTTTGCAGAGCAATATACCAGGACCTGACAAATTATCCCATCACAACACCCTGCCACTCTGTTGGCATGTGCTGAAACCAGCAGGAGAGCAGCTTGTCTCTTGCTATTGTGCCATGGCACAAGGCAATACCAGGTCGGAACAAATCCTAAAATGGCTCATGATCCTGCTACAGTGAAGGAACAGGATCTAGGGGAGTAATTGCTCCTTGGGGCAGATGATGCAATCCTAACCAGGATGTCTATGGGCTTTTGTGATTTGTACCATAACCATATGCTTCTTTTTCTATTAAGGATAGATCAGAACTAAGCAGGCCCTTACCCAGAAAAAAACAGGCAAGAGAAACGACTGCACTTGAAGCCATCAAGAGGAAAGGAGAGACTCGTTCAGCCTTTAGCTCCCATTCGCTGTCATGTAACAGTTTCATCATTGTAGGAAGTGTCAATAAGATACCAACAGAGTAAACAATTGTCAGACAGATTTTCACAGAGCCAGTTGACTGGACCATGGCTGCTTTGTACACAATGCCAATGCAGTGTCATTTCTAATGGGGGAATTTATACAGTGTAATTATGTCAGAATTTGCTCCAGGCTACACACTGTTGCATTATAAACCTGGCCATTGCCTGTGATTAGTCAGAGCTTTAAATAACACTGAAAGTAATTATATCAAGCAAGAGGAAGAAAAGTGGTGCATTCCAGTGCTTGCCACATACCAGCCCCTGAAGGGGGTTAGCTAATGATGAGATGATGTCCCCTTTATTGCTGGAAGTTTTGATACCTTAGGTCACATCCTGATCACCTGACCCACAAACGATTTAAGGACCTTCTTAGTTTTGGCCCTTGTAATTATGGAGCAGAGGGGACTTTATACAACTTCGGATAAGATTCCTGGATGATTGGCTGTAGATGGATGTGATTGAAATGCAAAGGGAGGCTGCCTCACAGGGCAGCACATGGCCAAAGGGGTTTTGCATCAGAGGTCTCCCTGCATGCTTGTAGGCATAGGTGGATGTCAGGCATGCTGTCACCAGTGGCCTGAGGGTTAAGGGCTGGTCTGGTTGCAGCAAAAGAGCACGTTTTCCTCTTGATGGTGGCACTGGCTCCAGTGGAGCAAGGAGCAAGGCTCCTTCAGGCCTGCGTGAACATGGTATCACATTGCCAGGGCTCTGCAAAAGTAAGGGCCCAAGCCAGGAGGGACAGAAGAAGGATCTAAAAGAGAAAGCAATCACTGGATTAAGGGTGAGCAAATCACAGGATTATGTGATACTCCTATTTTGCACTTCCCACTGGAAGAACCCTAATCATCTGGCATCCTTAGATCCCCATTTCCAAGAGAGAGAGCAGATCCTTTGCTTTCCTATTCACGCTGAGTTTCAGTTCTGTGAGAGGGACAAAATTGGCTGATACCTCCCTTGCTCTGGCTCTGGGCGCACAGGGCTGTTAAAAAATATTCTGGTTTGTAGCAGCTCTCCTGAGGGCTGTTACAATGGTTGGGAATTGCCACCACAGAGCATCTTGCTCAGTCCTGCCTTAATCCCTTACTCTGTGTCACAGAGGGTGCTTCCCCTTCACTTTACTTTCTTTTTCCAGTAAGTGCTCAGTTAGACCTGAAGCAGTGCATGCAGGTCACACCTCTCCAGAGCTTGTGGGATCTGAGGCATCTGAGATGTTGCAGCCAAATCAGAGTGAATCACGATCAGAAATGGTGCTATTGCTGGTCCCTTACGGTATCTGCTCTAGAAGAGCCTGAGACACTCAAGACTGTACAGACATAATTTTAGAAATTGGGAGGATAATTCATGAGAAATCCCCACTACTTCTGCTTCTACCTGTACTGAAGAGCTAAAGCCTTGCCTACTTGTCGCATCCCGGCATTTTTCCTTTTGTCCGGGATGGGAATTAAACCATGTTGACTGATGACACAAATAACAGAATTGTGGAGGATTAGTCAAATCTTTTAGAATCTCAGCAAAAAAGTTCCCTTTAATTTTACGAGCAGGCATTCAGAACAGTTTTCATTTGTTCTGGACTGATTCATCTTGCCCCTTCCTTTGACCTGACAGAATGGTGACTGAAGCTCTAGGTTGTGCATCCTGTTCCAGCTGCTGCCGAGCTCCATGTGGAGGTGTCTGTCCACAGCTGTTTTTCATGGCTCCTATCCAGGGGTTGCCACCTTTTCTGATCCGCCAGCACAACTATTTGTGCTATCAACTATTTGTTTCATCACTTCCCCAGCTTTATCAAAATAGTCCTGCTTACGGAAGACTGAAATTAAGTGGGCTTTAAAATACAGATGCCACATAAGTCTTCACTGGGATAGGACTAAGGGAGAACTGCTGTTAAACAGTATGTTCAGGTCAATGCCTTGAGCAAGAACCAAGACAAATATGCATACAAGATATATAATGTACCAGCATTAAAAAACAAGGCTGGAGGCAGCAGCTCTTCAGTATCCCTAGCCATCCTCTCTGCTGAGCACATTAGCTGACTTGGTCTCCCTCTTTTCCACTCCCTTTGTCACTTGACCCTGTAAAGAACTGCCTCGATACATTGAGCTGGCATAAAACTAACCGAACCAAAAATTACTTTAATTTTTCTGCTCAGCATCCTGAACAGGCCCAGAGCAGCACTCGGTGAGCCCTGGAGCCAGTGAGAGGGGGAGGGCTGCTGTGCAGCCACAGCCCAGATACATTACTGTAACAAGGTGTGTCTCTCTAGGTCTTAGTCACAAAATCTGCATTTCCAAGCTGCTGTGAAAATAAAAGATGCTGTGGGCAACAAAGCGGGAACTGAACAGAGGTAAATTTGAGTTTCAAATGAGAGAAAGGGAGTGGGGTGAAGAATAAAGGGCAGTGAGAAGAAAGATGCATTTTTTGAACAAAGTACCACTGTTTCAGAGGACAGGATTTCTCCTGAGTTTCTTGAAGTCTGATAATTTTACATTTACTTCTGGATGGTTATTCCTAGTCATTTTAGCTTGTGTCATCAACTGTTCCAATGGAGCCAATCTTGTAAAATTACTGCTATATTTATCAAATGTGCAGTCACATATGTGCATACATTGTGTGTATCAACTGTGAAAAAGGAACTAAAACCCAATACCCCCATCAAATTTTCCATCTGAGATGCTTTATCTTGGTGTAAGTAGTTCAAAAGTATAACCCCCCCAGGTGATAAGTAAACCAACATGTAGTTGTTGGCTTGAGGTGATTTACCTCCAGTACCATCCTAGTCTGGAATACCTGGATGTTCACCTGGACTTGGTTTTCATTTTTAACTGGAAGGGGGTTTTGACAGCAGGGATGCTTTCTGGTGAAGACTCCCTGCTGTTTGTTCTTAAGTTTGTCATCTGAGTGGAAATACTGTTCAGCACTGCACTGTGTCCTGGGATGTGAGAGCCTGTTCTGGCTGGAGCAATCTGCATCTGTGCTGCTCTTTCTCTGACCACAGGACAGACCTGGTCTGTAGCTGTTATGTATTTGTCTGCTTCCTTACCAAAGCAGAGCACTGAGAAGGTGGTACTGGCTTAATATTGCCAGTGCCCTGGATGTCCAGCCTGTCTCACCTAACAAACAGGGTAAACCAAGCAAGGCTTCACTCTGAGCTGCTTACCTTCCCTACTATGCAGAAATTCTGGGCATGGCAGATGGGGGATGCTCCGGTTCAAAACTGTGCTGGTAAGCTGTGGCTCTCAGGGTCTTTGGGCTGGTCCAGTCCCTGTTCTGAGACACACCAGGAGAGATTTCAGAGATCTTCCAGCTTTTCTGCTGAAGGAGAAAGAGAAGTAACTTTTCTTACCTCTTCAGACTTCTATTAACAGTCATAGAAGTCATTGTGCTACAGCAGCCTGGACTGCACAGGACCTTGTACTTACAAGAGCAAACAGAACAAAAGACAAGCCAAAAACGTGTGTGGGCTCAGATGCCCCAGTGTACAGCCCTGTATTCCTCTTCAAAATGCCTGAGCAAGGTGTTGGTGACCATGGCTCCCTGATCAGACAGGGAGGTTTTGTTCTAGGGCGTGATGCAAAGGCCTGTGAAGACTCTCCCCAACCCTGGAGTGCCACTGGGCTATCACACAGCCCCTGAGTCCTTCTGGTTCCTCCAGCAGTCTATGACCCTGGCACAGCTTTGCTGGGGAACAGGAAAGACCAAGGAGCCTCTGGATGTGCCAAATTATTTTGGTTGTTTTGACATGGAGTTGGAAGGAACAGATCCTGGTAAAATGAGTGTGGGCTACAAAACATCCATGTGGGCTATCAGAGGCATCAGTCAGAGCCAGGTGGGGACTTAGAGACTTTAAACCATGGAGGCAAGAAGACTCCCATCATGGACTGCACCAGAGTTGTGAAGCCCTAGAGAAGATGGATTCAGCTAGATATGGAAAGGACACAAGTTCCCTTTTTTTGTTTGCTCTTCTTTAGCCATCTCTGTCACTTCTCAAGCACCAAATTTCTTGTGTTGCAGAGATGCCAGTAATATTCATGGGAGAAGAACTTTTGGGGTGGGAATCTCACATGTGCTGACCTGTGGCCTCACAACCACCTACACCACAACCATCAGACTCAGAAAGGCTGCAGGAACTGCATGGAGCCTGAGTAAGAAGAAAGAGCAAGAAAAAAGAAATGGGGAAAAAATATTTGTTTTATTCTGCTATACTAATATGGCTTAAAAAGTTCACTGAAGTGGCTTTGCCCCGTCTCTTATGCTTTCCTGAAATAAAACCTGTGGTTTTGAGTGTTAGAAAATGAAACTGGTGAAGCGATGAATAAGAGGGGGTGATGTGAGTTGGCCCGGCAGGACAAGCAGAAGGGACGCACCAAGAGGAGGAGGAGAGGAAGAAAAAGACATGTCAGAGAAAAAGGAAGAAAGATTGGTGGAGGGAGAAGGTGGCTGTGGTGTGGCAAAGAAACCCTTGCAGAAACAGCATCCTGAGAGCTGCAGCCAGCCAGCATGGCTTGCTCCCGGCCTCCAGCCTGGACCAACTGCAACAACATCTGTTACACTTGAGCTCAGCTTGGTTAGTGGCATGTTTGTTTAATTGTGGGCCTGGTTTGTTATTTTGCTTCCCATTAGGAAGCTGAAGAAAGGAGGAGGAGGGTGTTTTCATTCTGGGGAGCACTTTGCCAGGACAATGAGGTTTTTTTCCATGGCACTGGGTAGTCAGAACTAGCCGTACTGCTTCTCCCGACAAGGCAGACGCCTCCAAAGCCCATTGTTCAACCTGATGCATTAAGGGCTCACACTTGTAATTTTGGCGGTGATCCCCCTCTCCCATTGTGTGAGCAGAATGGGCTGAAAAGGGAGAGTCTGTCCTCTTTATCTGGCAGCAAGAAAAGGAGGCAGCAGCAGTGGCAGAGGCTCCTCTGCTCGCCAAGGTTTTAGCTCTCCTGTGGCAGTGGTAGGGAAGGCGGGACTTGGTGGCTTTGAAAGGTTCCCTGGTCACTCCCAGGAAAGTCACTCAACTTTCAGTCTCTGCTGTAACTCCTTGGCCCCCCTCCAATTTTCCCAAATCCATCACTGACTACTTTGGAAAAATGACTTCTTCCTGCCTGAGCATTCAGGCTTTTTTGTTTTAATAAAACAGAGAATTGTTGAAAGGGGAATTTCCTAGTTCTGAACAGCAGCCATGAAGACCAGTACCCTCTTGCTGCTCCATGCACTGCCATCAGAGAACAGCGGGACGAAGCTCCCATGCCACTGTCCCCTATCAGCAAGGCTTTTTTCCCCTAGATCTGACCAATGTGGTGCAAAAGGCTTCCATGATGTGGACATCTCCTTCCTATGCCAGGGATCATATCCAAGACCCCTGAAAGGCTTTGGCCTTGTCAGAGGAGCTGGCATATGTAAATATGCCCTGTTGTGCTTGTGTTGCTCAAAGGCAGGACAGATGACCAGGTTTCTGACTCAGCACCGAGCAGAGACCTATATGAAAGTCTGACATCAGAAAGCATGTCCTAGCAGCCACTGGGACAAAAGACCGTTGGGAATAGTGATGGGACAATACAGCTTTGTACAATACAGTTCTCCTGCTCCTTTTTCATTGCTCAAAACTAGAGACCCCAACTCAAACCACTGCAACATACTGAACTCACAAGGAACACTTCAGACATTGCTTAAAAAGCAAAGGAAAAAACATATTTTCTTAAATTATGGATGCATTAAAAAAAATGAACGGAGCATCAGAAGCTTAAATATAAACTCAAATTAGTAAACAGGCTACACAAACAGAGCTCTGACTTCGCAAACATTTACATATGCAAGAACCCTGGGCACTCTCAGCTCCAGGGGAAGGATCATGTGTCTAAATATACTTAAGAGGAGCAGTGTCTGCCAGGGCACTGGAAAAGCAGTGGGGTGTTAGAGCTGTACAGCAGCGATCCAGTGCTGAACCCCAGTAAGAGCCTACAACGGACCAGAACCTCATCAGAAGAAATAAAATATCTTGGATCCTAAGCAACCTGGACAGAAACATCAGAAAAACCCCAGAAAAAAATTTACATTAAAGTCAGGACAGAGATGCAGATTTTGAAGACTACAAAATACAGGTGAGTTTCAGTGTTGCAGATTCAAGAGTGTTCAGCCTTGCTTTGGCAGGGCTGTGCTCTCTGTGCCCAGTATGTCCTCCAAAGGAGGACCCAGCATGCCTGGGTGCATCATGTGGATCCCACACCGCATCTCCAGGCCTGTTGGCTCCATGTTACCTTTAAAAAAGGACTTTCCTTGACTGAATTTGATCCCTGGGCTGAAACCTGCCCTCCAGTCACACCCGGAGTCCCTCTGAGCCAGCTGCATTCAGAGTTCAGAGCTTGCTGTTTCAGGAGAGCCCCTCCAGCTGGTGGAGGTTTGTGCAGAGGAGTGCTGCCCCTTTCATGTGTTTCTGGAAGAGCACAGTCCGACCTGGGGAAGGGGGCAACACTTCGATGGACTTCTTCCCCCAGCACCCAAAAGCCCAAAACATGTTGGCTAATCATGGTAGGAGCTTTGAACAACTAGGAGTCTTGCTGCCAATGATTATGAGTCACAGACTATCACAGAAGGGACCCACAAGGATCACCAAGTCCAACTCTTAAGTGAATGGCCCATATGGGCAATCAAAACCACAGCCTTGGCACTATTAGCACCATGCTCTAACCAACTGAGCTAATCTTAGTGTCGCTTTACTGAGCTGATTCCTTTCCCCTAATTTGATGTCTAACTCCAATTAGATGCCTTGACCATTAGCAACTACAGCTTCCAGCCTCTCAGATCACAAATAACGCAGAGGCAATGGGAGACTTGTCAGGTTTGCCTTTTTAGAAACAGTCCCCTCTCTGCTGGCTTTAGCTATGTTTAACAGCCACGCTGGTAGGACAGGATTCCCTTCCTTCCAAACATGCGCCTTTTACATTGCAATCACCGTCTTACCATGCCTGTCTCAATGCATGACCTGGAGGGAGAGAAGGCATGATCATACCTGCTACCTTTGCAGAGCAGCACGTCCTCCTCAACTGCAGTTGACCTCCACAAGCATCAGCCAGGTGAAAACAGCAGTGTCTTTTCCTTGCTGGAGCCACACATGGACCTGATAAAAAGCCCACCTCTGCAGGGCAGAAATCCAGCTTTGGATTCAGCCTTGCCAGCCATGGCTCACTTGATTTTCCGTATGGCATGAGATATAATTTACTAACATATTCTGAGGTGGTGGAGTCTGTGGGTGCTGCCTACATAAATGCTGCAAGCCATGGAAGGTAAATTTATTTGGGATCTGGTACTAAAATGACTTGACGGGACACGCTGCAATTCCCAGCTTCTGGGTCACCAGCTTCAGTCTCCAGGAGGACCAAAGGCATAACAACCTGTGGTCAGAGGCTCGACAGCACTGGAGCTTAACTTGATTTTATGGTCTGCATGGAGAGAATATTAAAGCGAGGTCTCCGTGCTGCAGGGCTGACTGAGCCGGGAGACTGGGTTACAGAACAACCGTCCATTAGCGCAGGAGGCAGCGCAGATGCTATCTGGCTGCGGTATTATCCCTTGCTGTTCTAACTCTGGACAGTTAAGATCTTGATGACATTATGAGCGGGGCTAGGGGCAAACTGTGGCCACAGCCAGATTAGCGGTGCACACAGGGCCTGGCTGGGGAAGCGCTGTCTGCCAGCAGTCACACGCTGCTGTTGCTGCTCCTTTTCCAGGCTGTCCTATCCCTGCTCCGCAGCTGTACCTGAGCAATCACTTGCAAACAATCACACCGAAAAACGGCAAATTTAAATAAAACCACTAAGGAAAGCACGCGGTTCAGTTACGTGCCCAGGCACAGCAAGCAAGAGGCAGAGAGACATTCACTGCTTTGACGGGCCAAAGGTGCGATGGCAGGATAACCTCTCCCATGAGTTCAACCCCGCACCTCCCAGCAAAGCTTTTACCACCCTCAGCCCAGGGGCGGGTGATGTTTGCTTAAGCTCAGGCTGGTTTCACGTTTTCACAGTGATATGATAATTGCGTTTAGATAGCCCTGTCTCTCTCTGCTGGGCTTTCACAGGGCTCTCCTGGCCCCCAGCAGGGCTAATTTAAAAAGCGGCTCCGCTCTCAATGATATGCCACAGTGTTTTCAAAAAGAAACAACCAGCAGTGGCTTTCTGGAAAAATAACAAAGGGACCCAATTACAAGCAAATGTGTTGAAGAGTCCCAGGGCCGTCTGTGGGCAAATTAGGGCCAATTAAAGGTCAAAATGATTTAAGGTATAAGGACGAGAGAGACGGGAAACAATTGGTCAGATTCCTGCAAAGAGTGTCTGCTCTAGATTTTAATATGTTTTAGTGCCCAGAAGGTGGATAAACTTCAGGGCTGGGGTTATGCCTGATTTTGAAGTGGGTAGTTTATACTTCTTCTTCTTCCATCCATGCTTGAGAAAGTGTTTGATGTGCTTGCATTCAACAGTTCACCTTCGAAGAGCCCCACTAGGACTTGGCACATAGCTGCCTGCATGGCCCCTGTGCAATCTCAAACCCTTGGGCAGTGGTGAGCAGGCAAGTTTCGTTGTCACCCAAAGGCTGTGCAGAGGATGTGCTCTGGCTATCCCTGCTGAGGGGCAGAGGGGACTCAAGTCTCATCTGGGCTTGGAGCAGCTCTTCCTCTCAGGTTTGCTCGGCTCAGCCCATACTTAATCATTTTTTTTTTGGAGAGTCAGATGGCTCCCCAGGGGAAAAGGTGACCTGCCAACCTGTATGACATTTTCTCCTGTCCTTCCACCTCCTCTCCCTCTACACTGTGAAGTTCAGAACTCTGCCTGTAGTCCCATTGGCTCCATGACTTCCTGGCATGTCCACGGGCAAGGTGGCCATGGCTGTTTTGGGCAGATGGACTGCTGAGCCTTTATACTCACCTTCCTGCAAAGGCAGCTTGAAATACAGGCATGGAAGACTCCCTGAGAGTTAATGATCAACCACGTAATTTTTAAAAAAAATTTTTTTCAGCATTAGTAAACAGGACACTTTGGGATGATGGTTTGGAAATATTTAAACAGTTGTACTCAACCGAGGTGCACAACCCTTCTGTGTGAAATAGTCTTCCTTCCTGCTACCCAGGCATCATAGCAAGGGATAAGTAACTTTCCCCTAACCCAGTGACAGAGCCTCTCTCACTAGGATCTCTGGTTCCATGCCCTTATAGATGAGATCATCTTCACCCACTCAAAAAAGCCAAAATCTCATCCAGAAATGGTCCAGCACATGAATCTGTAAATGGGCTGGGGATCTGACACCAAGTTTCCTTCCAGAATCAGTCCCTCCGCCTGCAGCCACCACAAATACCCCAGAAATGCTGCAACACATCCAACATGATAAATACTTTCACCAGATCTATTTAAAACTGGAGAACATGCTCAGCCTGCTGTTTTCTGTTGAATTTCAGATGAACCCTATGGAGGAGATGGTTTTCTCATTGTCCTTTTTATCCAGAAACAGAGAAGCCTGGGTAAGGTTTGAATTCTTGATTGCTTCCCCACATCTCCCCTGGTTCTCCATGGAGATCCACACGGACACTCAAAAGATTTAAGTGGAAAAGTGACGGACACTGCCTGCTGCAGAAGGGAGGGATGGCAGGGGTGGACCCTGGGCACAGAGAAGTGGGTACTGTATGGTACAAACCCACACAGGGGGATCCGGTTCTAATTTCAGATTCATTTGCCCATGACTATTTCATTTTAGTAACAGATTGAAATGTAAAGACCTAAGGCTCTAATTTTTTTTATTATTGTTTTTTTTTATTTCCTTCCCTCCTACCCAAAGAACAGAGAAGCCATTTGAAAAAAGTACCCTGCATTTATATTTCCCACATTCCTTGGTGAAGAAGTGCTGAAATCCAGAGAAAGACTCAGGGAAAGGTAGTCCTGATGTAAATATTGAGTAGCCCATGATACTGGCTTGGTTTTTTATAAGTCAACAAATAAAACCATTCAGAGAGAAATGGCACCACAAATGGGTTTACTCAATTATTCATTGTCCTGTTACATCTTCATCGTCCCCTACCTGAACCGTTTGAAACAGCTGATTATTGGCGACACATTTCCATGCAGTCTTGCTTAAAAATCCCACAAACCAACCTAAAAAAAAAGGGAAAAAGGCAGTTTAAACCCATCTGACAAATGGCTCAAAAATATCCAACCCCATCCCATCTTCTCCTGCCCTCTTCCTACCATCTCCAGCTGGAAAAAGAGACCATAAAGCAGTTTTGTGCAGTCACATGTAAATCCCCTGTCTCTGTTAAGGCAAGAGATTAGCCTGTTAACAAAGTTACCTTGTCACCTACCCTGCTTAATCCTTGCATTTCAAAGTGTAATTTTATTGAGCGCCTTGGAGCTGAAATCTGGTGCGTGCTATTTATTTATTTCGGTACCTACTTTTTTTTTTTTTTTTTTTTTAAATTCACCTGGAGCTCAAAGGATTTTTTTTCCCTTTTTTTTTTTGCCTTGCTGAAACCTGGGACTTTTGTAAAGGCAACCCTTCTGCCGGTTGTATTAATTTTAATACATTTATTTAACCTGTCGGGGACTGAGGTAGTGCAAAGGATCTCTCCTCCCCCTCTCCCCACACCTTTCCGAGACGACAGTCAGACAGTCTCCACACAGTGCCGTACGGCCGGTGGTGCAGTGGAGTATCCTAGCCATAAATCTGTCAATACAAAGAGAACAACACACACATAAAAAATGTGGCTAAAACCAAGAAATGTAGCATAATTACAGGTTCATTACTGCAAACAAAAGCATCCCCCGATCCCACCCCTTTGGCAGGGACGGGAGCAATTCAAACAGGCTCATTATGTAGTTACCTAGCCAGGGTCAGAGCCTCCTGAATAGCTGCAGTGGCTCTGCTTATTATCCGGCCCCGGACGCTGGGAATGCGCCCGTTCAAGCTGTGGAGGTGCAGGAGTACTGGGAGCAGCAAGGCTCCAGGTCTTCTCCTATTAGGTCTTCCTACCTATTGTTATCTCCATCTTCAGAAGAAGATCTCCCTTTGTAATTGCTTTAAAGAGCAAAACGTGCCAGGTTGACAGCCTTGGAGACTGAAGTCTTGTGCTTATCTGCCCAGTGGGTACAGCATGAAAAGGGAAGATTGGGTGCAGCAACAGGCATGAGAAGGGGGACAACAGTTTCATCTCCATTGCCTGATGCATTTCTTCTCCAAAACTGCATGCCACAAGGCTGGATGCTGGCTGGGTAAGGCACACAGTTCCCACAGTCCATCCAGCAAATACCTCTCTGCTTGGAAACAGCTTGTACTGAACATGGGCTGGAAAAATCTCAATTTTCCAAATCATCCTCAATTTCCCAGAAGTTTGAGGGAATTCACAACACACTAAACCGGCATGCTGCCTTAGGCCAGCAGTCAAAACTTGTGCCCAAAACTTCTATTCCAGCCCTCTGCAAGCCCGTGCTCCATCCCACCACTCCTGCCCCACACCCAGACGGAGGCAGAAGCACAAACAGCCCAGGGATGCAGCTAGTGCTTTTTGGACATTTCCAGCCTGGGCTCCCTTTCTCACCGGGCTGGGAAGTAGTGTGAAGTCCCCTTTGACACCCACGTGCCCCTTCCAGAGCCACAGCTTCCCTCTCCGGTGGCCTAAGAATTGAGGAACTCCAAACGGCACCGCCGAATATTCAGGGAACCTGACAGGCCCCTTCCCCTCCGCCTGCAGCAGCGGTGAGCACCGCTAGCGCACCCACGCTGAGCCTGCCTCCATCTATAACCCAAATGTCAAAACATTTCCTCTTGCAGCCCCATTCGTCTCGTGGAAGCTCCAATCCCAGGTCCTAGTCACGCTGCTTTTGGGGTCTGCCTCGCTGAGCTATTACTGCCACTGCCCCACTGTGCGCAGATAAGAATAGGCTGCTTCTTCTGACTCATTTAGCTAAAACAATGGAGCCACCAGAGGCCAAATTAATCCCTGGTGACTTCAGCAGAGCTACACCAGTCTAAATTTGGTCCCAAGCGTACAATTAGCACAGAGGAAAGCACAGTGTCATGACAGTCTCTTGGCTCTCCCTCCAGTCTCCCTTCACCAGGCTCACCCTCTCTGTAAACCAGCTGGGTGCTCCCTCTCAGCCACCTTGGTTCTCATGTCTTGCCATTTCTGGGCACTGAGGAGGGTACCCTGCAAGGGGAAAAGGCAGCTCATCTCCAGCAGTTTTTGCCTGGGAAGGGCAGATCCTGTTTCTCTCAGCAGATAGGAAAAAGATCTGGTCCTCCTCATCTTGGACTTGCAATGAAATGAAAGCCATTCCCTGTAGATACATGCCTGCAGGCATCCCTCCAGCACTGGGCATCTCCATGATGCCTTCAACTGGCAGAAAATCTCTCTCAGGTCTCATGTCCAGTCCCCTTTATTGTCATACAACAGGTCATTAAACTCAGCCCTGACCAGCCTTTCATCACCATCATCACTATCACCAGTTCTGTGGCAACAAGGTTCCCTCTAGTAATAACTAAGCTACTGAACTACCCTTTTCCAGCATATTTGGAATTCAAATGCTGAGCAAATATGTTGGAAATCATACAGAAATTTTCTTTGGTGACTCATCTGACCAGGCACTATGAGAAGCAGAGGCATTGCCCATCTGCTTCTGCCACCACACAGAAACGCCATGCACAAAAACCAAAAGGGGCAGAAAGAAATTAATAAAGAAAAGGGAGAAAAAAAATAAAATAAAAAAAAATGGAGCTAACAAGAACTTTTCAAACTCCAAAAACACTTCCTCAAAAAAATGGTTTGTGCGTCATGCATGAGAAGAGCTTGGATCACAGAACTACTTCCACGTCCTGCTCTGCAGCAAGGTGTGGGGAATGCCATGCCAGGAAGGGCATGGGGTAGGCTCGGGGCTTTGCTCAAACTCTAAGAAAACTCCTGCTAACCTCAGAAAGTGTGTGCATGTGTGTGAGGAAAAAAAAAAAATCAAGCAATGAAAAAACCATCTATTAATTTGAGAAAAAAAGAAAAGGGGAACAAAGAGTGGAGTGTGGGACTGGAGAAGGTCTGAGCTTGATGCCTTCCTCCCTGTGTCCCCCTGCCCCCTCTGGCTCCACAACCCAGAGCCTTTTCAAACATTCAGACTTCTCATTCCTTTGACAATTCTTCAAAGGCTCCAGGATTCGAGGGAACTTCCTGTTTCATCGCAAAACCCCGCTTTCTTTTCCTTTTCCAGACTATTAAACCCCGCGCTAATGAAGTGGTGTTTGCCGTGTGTCCCACGACCCTGCCTGCTGTGTGACATTAAAGTTACACCACTCAAGGTGTTTTGGTCCTTACAACCCCCTTCTGACCCCCCGAGTTTACTGCAGAACAAAGTCTTGTTAAGCTCAACACTGGAAAACATATTTCCTTCCTTGCATGCCCATAGCGGTTGTTTTAGCATTGTATGGGTTTCGTGTATTATTTTGTTATTGTAGGGTTGCTGGTGACAACTGATCTGCACACACTGCTTTGTCATTGCAGGGTTGCTTTAAAATCCTAGACTCCTGGTCTTAGTTTTATTTATTTTAGGAAAAGGTAGTTTTTAAGGGTTGAATAATAAACATGTTTAAAGGCATATCAAGACAGTGAGATGTGGCGGGGAGAGGAAATCCTGCCAAATCTGGGGCCTTGCCTGCCTGAGCTGTGCCCCTCGAGCATGGCCATGTCCTCGCCTCTGCTCTCCCGTGGCTGCCACGACCTGCAGCCTCCTGGCAGCAGTGACCGACTTCTGACGGCCGGCATTTACGCGGTGCATATTAATGTCGTTGTGAAAACAGCTCAGCATTAACAATTCTCAAAGGCTTGAGTTACTGTAAAAATCTGCACCAGACGTGGAGTTTAAAAGTTCAGATAAAGGAAGAGGTGGAATGAGAAGAAAAGAGCGAAGGGGGGGGAGAGGAGAGAAGTGCTGACTTGAATGATGGCGCAGGGCTGATGGCTCTCAGTGTGACGGGCAGGCATCGCCCCAAGCAGGATCCCCAGTGCTGCCAGGGAGTGCCTGGAAGGGCTGCTGCAATGGCTGCTGGAACCCTCTTCTCTGTTTGCTAGTGGGTGATCAGGTGGCAGAAAGGAGTTTGGAAATCACAAACATTCATCCCAGCACCCACCTCACCTATGCCATCCTTGAAACCTCCTAAATTTGCTCATTTAGATCAGTGTCAGAGTCCAGTCCCTGGCACAACTCAAGGGCAGAGCACAGCAGCGATGGTGCACGGGCCCAGACCCTCACCTTGCCCTGGAATCACGTGTGGATCTTGTTTTCTTCATCCACTAAGGGAAGGGTGAAACATGACTTTGAGCAACCCTGTGTAGGAGCAGAAACATGCAACAGTGCACCCTTCCCAGCAGAGCATCCAGAGCTCTGTTGTGAAATGAGAGACCAAGAAGACAATGAAATTAAGGGGAAAGACTCCTGTCAAGCTAAATAATTAAGTTCCAGGGTACATAATTGATGGGCTCTTGATGTGGACCCTAAACCATTTACACGGCTGGTGAGTAACCCGACATGTGCAGCTCTGGCATTGCAACAGCGAGGGACAAGCATCCCCTGCAGCTGGGCTGAGTAGGTCACACTGCCTGGGAACCAACTCACTCCCACCCTTCCCCAGCTGCTCTAAGTGGGTTTATCACCATCAAGCCATCCCACTTGCCTGGCATTGTGCTTTGGTAGACAAGAGTAGCTCCACCAACCCAGGAAACAGGTTGAATGTGGCAGGACAGGGCAGTACAATAGGGAGGTGCTGCTGTTTCTCTGCCAAGATTTTTCAATCAGCTGCAGCTGAGCACAACCTCAGCTGAATCTAAACATCAACACGAGCTACCCCGCACCACTGCAACATACACAGGTTTTTTCCCCCATCAGGGAGTCAAACAGGGGTTTGTCTATAGCACATGCTCATGCTCTACTGGACACAGATGTCCCTGGCCAGCACTGCTTGGGAGCAGCTCTTTCAAACTGCTCCTTTCCCTGCAGCTATGCTGATCCATGCCCCTAACCCAGAGGGATGGAGCAATCAATACAGAAATGAACCACTGGACTAAATAGGGCCAGTGGGAACAGGGCTGTGCCGTGGACACAGTCCCTGGGGGTTCTCTGCCTGGGCTGAGGCAGAGGATGCAGACACTGCAGCTGACTGCACTATCCCGTAAGAAAGACATCAATCTCAAAGGCTTTTTCCACTGTCAGTTATCTGCAATGCTCTTTCCTGCCCCATCAGTTTCAGAAGTCAGATGGCACCATACTATTCTGGTATTTTTTTCTTCTCTTTTCTTTTTTAATTCCTTTGATCTTTTTACACTCCATCATCAAGAAAAGCTCTCTCTACCCTTCTCATACCTTCCTGTGACCCTGACACCTGCCCTGCAGGAGCACCAAACATGCCCCGAATCTCCTGGGCATCACCAGCTGCCCAGCCTGGTGACAAGAACATGGAGCAGGAGCACAACCCAGGGCTGTCTGCTGTCATGCAGACTGACCTGGAGAGCAGCATGCTGGCTCCATGCTGAAAAATATCACTGTCCCTCCTAGTTGCCCCCTGCTCCCAGTGTTTTGACAGTCAGCTTGATGGGCTGAGTGTGTTAGCAGAGTCACCCAGAGCCCCCGCCAGGTCCCCTCCACCCTGTGCCCACCCCAGGCATGCGCTGTCTGCCTGACACTGCCTACAAACTCTATTAGCTTTGTAATTAAAAACAGCTGTAATCTGATCAGGTGGAGATCACGGTTACAAAATGAAGGAAGCCATTAGCAGGAAATGTTGTGGTTCAGGCAGACATCAAATCAGTTTAAAGAGATTGGATTTCATTGTTTTTATACAGTTACTCCATTACTATAATGCACTGGGTCCATTTAAGCGGCTGGCTCGGAGGAGTGCTCATAAGGCAGTAGTGACATCTATGTGAAATGAACGGCATAAACGGCAAACTCTGAGGAGATAGCAGTGAATTTACACCCCTCGCTCTGTGGTGAATATTAACGTACCGGGAGCTGCTGGAGTGGGGTTTATTGGGGGCTGGTTTTCTCTCCTCTTCCTCCAGTCCTCATTGGTGTTGCTGGTGTGTCTGTGGGACTGAGAGAGCCTTCCCAGCAGGGATTGGATCCAAGGACCATTCCTCTTTCCCCCCAGCCACAAACCAAACCACAGGTCCAGTTTCTCAGTAGCAAGGTAGAGTGAGAACTGAAACCACAGCAGCCACATCGCTTCACTTCCTCCCAGCCTCTTCGCCCCTGTGTAAACACCAGCCAGTCAGGACAAAAGCAGGAGAGTAAAATATTTAGGTTCTCACAAGGGATGTTGCCCTTTTCCTCTATTTCCCGCCACAAAAAAAGGGGGAAGCAACCTGTGTTTGGGAGCATTAGACTGGCCCAAGCCCAATGAGGAGCATGAGGTGGCCCAGAAACCTTGCTATGAGGAGGGGCTCTCTGCAAAAGCTGCTGGCTCCTGTTTTTAGTTCAGTCCTACCCTGAAGCCCACAGCCAAGATACAGCTTAGATACCTGTAGAAAATCCTGCTCTGAGAGGCACACTATGGCCCCTGACTTCTGCAAGGCTGATGGTGGCGGCTAGAGGAGTGAGGAGGATAGAGTGTGGGGTTTTTACGGTATTTTGGGGTTTGCACAGCACCAGTGGGAGCAAGGCTGTTGAGCTGGACCAGCTTGCTGTGAAAAAGCACAGCCAAAAGTAATGTGAGGAAAGGGTCGTGTTCCCCTGATTCCAGTCCATCCTCAGAGCCTGTGAGCTCCCTGTGCTCTGAGCATAGGCACCAACTGGTCCCTCCAATTCCTTTCTCGAAAAAAGCCACCTGTGGTACCACATGGGTTCATTTACCTGCTCCATGCCTTACAACTTCCTTCCAGCAGGAAAATGGGGAGGGAGGCATAATGATGCACCTGGTAAAGGGTCTAATATGAGGAGGGTGTTAAGAAGATGCAAACATGATGAGAGCTAGCTGCCAGGAAGGGAACTGTGACCATGCCATGGTCCTGCCTGAGCAGTATAAGGACTCTTCAGGCAATACAGAATACAAACACCTCCCTCCCCTTGCCAATCTCCTAATCAGGGAAAGAGATAAAGAGTGCCCTGCAGACAAACGCTCAGGCTGCCTCCTACCCACCACACTGATCTGAGCACATAGAGCCCCCACTCTGGTCAAAACCCTCTTGGTTATTGCTAAATCCCTCTTGGCTAGAAAATGGCTCTGTCATCTTCATACTAATCCAGTTCCCATGCAAACAGGCAACCTCTTTCCTTCCCTGCCACTGCTTATTCCCTTCGTCTCCTGTCCTCCCCCTCTCCCTTTTCACCCCAAACTGTATCAAATGCATCAAAGCCCGAGTAAATTATGTTCCCTTTGACCTGTTGGCAGCAAGTTCAGCCACAGTACATTAACGGAGCAGAGGCTGAAGTTTCATGGTCAGCAACAGCAGAAGCGGAGGAGGAACTGCAGGCCTTGTCACTGCATTGCTTTTGCCTTTAGAAGCAATGTTTTCAGCCAAGTTCAGTGGTATTCAATGCTGAGGTTAGGGGCTCAGCCTGTATGGGAGAGTGGGGGCAGCTGTGAAGCTGGGAGTTGATTTCAGAGCAGCCCCCACAGTTGCCTGTCCTGGCTGGGTGGTCTGACCCAGTGCAGTGATGGCATCACCTCCCGCTAAATATCTCTGGAGACAACAGGCTGGACAGGGGTTTTAGGGGCCCATGGGAAGGGCAGAAGATGTGAAACAGTCGGGCTGACTGAACTGCTGCAAACCCCTGTGTGGGTGTAGGTTTACTCCCTGGGGCTCACAACCCACACTGGGCTGATCACAACCTCCTGAAACACTTCCTGCCCTGATGGTTTCCCAGGGCATGGTCTGGGCTTCAGAATTCGTAACACTACATGTGCAATCTGGGCAACTTCACGTGGTTTTGGGTTTGCTTATAAATGATGCCCATATCTTTGTTGATGATTGCTGCTTTAGGATGAGACTTGCTGCAGGTCATGGAGATCTTTTGGGGGAACACTGTGGGCTCAAGCTGGATAAGACCATTAGTGTCTCCAGTTTCCTACCAGTTGTTCCTGATATGGCTGAAATTGTGATGCTGAAGATCCTCAGCATCAATGCAAGCCTTGGTGACAGCAGTCTTGGCACCACATGCACAGGAACCTGTGTTGAGAAGGGGAATGAAACTGGAGAAAAATGCCTGCAGCATCTCTGGCTCTTACACACTGACTCCAAATAAGATGGTGAGGGATGTAAACCGATGTAAACCCTGTTGCCTGTAGAGAAACAGAGATGTGCAGGGACTGGCCATCATCTCACAGTGCTGAGGCAGTTCATGCTCTCGTGTCTTGGCTGCAGGGCTGTTTCTGCTGTGACTCTGGGCATCATGCAGAGTTTGGAGCACCCTTCTCTGAAATTGCTGCAATGGCCATGCCAATCCCCAAAGAGGCGGCATCAAATCTGGAGCCTGTGAAGACATTGCCAGCAAAATAAATATTCAGGAATATTTTTAGCCTGCTCTTGTTCAGAGAGAATTTCTTTGTGTCCTTCTGAGGAGCTCGCCGGATCTTTCATCGGTTTGTTTTTCTCATTAGCCGGCATAAGCTTTGTTCTTATTTAATAAAGATTAGGATCTGCTGCCTCCAGCCCTCTCTTTTTGCTCCTCCATCAGGCCCGTGGGGTCTCAGACTGCAGTGACATGTTTGATGTTGGGCCGCAGATCTTGGAATGTGGGATAGAAGCTGTCGAGGGTCTCACATTTGCTTCCCCAAAAAGCCCCATCCCACATTGCTTCATCCTGGCACTGCCAGCCTCTGCAGAGAGCTGCCCTGCAGCAGGACATGGGAAGGACATGGGACACAACGATTGGGAACCTCTTCCTGGATCATCCAGAGGTTTCCAGGCTCAGCTGGCTTGAGGCATTGCAAAAGTCCTGGTCTGAGCCATCAACAGATAGAGTGGAGGAAAAACAGGGAACAGCTGATACAGCCTGTGCATGAATCTAATAAAATAGGAGACATGCCATAAATGGGGGAATGGCTTCTTCCAGCTTCAGAGGTCAGAGAGATGTAACACTCTTTATGTGTGATTGAATTCTCCTAGTTATCAGAAAAGTAAAATAGCTGCTTTTCTTTCTTGTGCTGAGCCATTCCTCAGAAAGGAATGAACTTAAAACAACAACGAGTATGAACCCAACTGAATTTTATAAACTCCCAGAAAAAGGCAGTGGGGTCTTCTGAGCTTTGAAATTCTCTGCTGACAGCCCTTACCATTGTGTGCTGCTCTGGTAGGACTATTAGGGCATCCAACTGGAATAGAGGCTGCTGTGTGCCAGCAGAACACTTCAGGGGCCAGACTGATGCCACATCCCTGGGAAAGGGGACAGAAAGGGGCTGAATTCTGCCCGTGATGAAGGCAGGACCTGTGTCCCAACTCAAGCTCCTCCTTATTCTCCCCACTGCCAACTGCATGGGGCAGCTGGGCCATTGCTCTGCACCTCAATGTAGCCATCCCTGGAGCTAGAGTATATTTACCTTGTAAGAAATACTGTGGTTGTTTACTGGTGGCAACGCATGTAATTAAGTTTATACAGATCCAGTGCTATTAATGTTGCTATATGTTAATGCACTTCTTTCTTAGAGATTTTCATTTAGAAAACCCCCCCCCTTTAAACACTCACACTTGGTACAAAGGCTCCCATTCCAGCAGGAGAGCCTGTTTCGCATATGCGTAACTTTGAAGGGGATGAATAACTTCATGGCCAATAACATTTATAGCTTTGCCTTGCACAGGGAGATAAGGGCAGAGGAACGCAGGGCTCCGGGGCAGGAGCTGTTTGCTGAGAGGGGCCGGGAAGGAATCCAGTCCCCACCCTGCCGGAGACTTACCTGCACCCAGGTGCGCAACGGCCGTGGCGCCGATCCCCGCCAGCCCAGCACCAGCCGCTGTGTAAGGCTGGATACCAAACCTCCTAGCTCATTCTGGCATAGCTGGAAGGGGAGGAGGAAGGGGGGGACAGGGGAGGAACAGCAGGGAAGGCAAATTTTAGAAATACTTTTTGAACAGTCACAGTTGTAAATGAACTTACCCTCACCATGTTTGTGTCACTTGTGTTTGCTGCCTGGGGCTGTGTGAGAGCACAAGTTTTCCTGGCATGACTACTCTTGGAAAATCAGCTTCCAATCCATATATGATAGTATTCATCAAAACCACAGTTCTAATTTACATGCACTGATTTCTATGCCAGAAACCATGCTGCTGTTCAAGCCGGGGATAAAAATGCTGCCCTGTGACTTCCCTGCCCAATCACGACCAACCAATGCACTTCAAAACTCAAATATTTTCCAGGGATGGTTTGCAACCCACAGTTTAGAAATAGAAGATCTTCCCCAAATTTATGTGGTGGCTCAGCACCATGACTGCACTCGGGGAGGTTTCCTGATAGGTATTTCCCAAGGCACCACAAAGTAAAAACAAACAAAGCCTTGAGAACTAAATCTTTCAAATCCATAATTTCTTAAATATTCTTCATTCAAATTTTTTCTCTTGTTTTCTCAAGAGCCTTATACCATGCTATAGAGACGTACTCACAGGTCACCAATGCACAGGGAGGAACCTGGCCCTTTTAAACCCCTTCTGCCCTGGCCAAAACCACAGAGAGGTTCTCCTTCCTCTCCGCGTCCTGAGCACAGCCCATTGACCTGCTTCCTCTGCTCCAGCCACTGCTGTGCTCTGTGCAATGGAGCAAAGGTTGGTGTGGTGGAGACAGAGCCCTTAATAAAGATAAAATCTATTTCTAATGTCTATAAAAACCAAACCCAAATTCCCAGTTACTTCAACGTGAGCTGTGGAGATGGAGTAATGGAGAATGGAGTTATTTATTAATAGAAGGGCATTTCAGTAGAGATAGGAGGATGTGATATGGACCAAATGGAGACATTTACAGAAATAATGCTTAGGAGGTTTTACCCAGCTTGGCCAGGTGTCTCAACACCATGTCCTAGGAACACTTGTCTCCCATTCCTTGAAAAGAGTGTTTGGGGAAGCTGCATGATCACAGAGCCCTGCCATCACTCAACTGGTATCCCTCGGACCTGGTTCTCTTTTCCATCTGGAAGTGGAACCAGAAGAACAAGCATGGAGGGCTGTCCTGTTCTTGCTGCATTTTTTGGGAAGCAGTGTGACGCTAATACATTGCCCCAGCTCAGACTCTCTCCCCCCCCCACACCCAACCCAGGGCATAGGGAGCCGCAGCCCCTTCAGCACTCTCTCCACCTTTACCTGCCTGGCACGGAGCTCCAAAGTCAGGAGCCTTAAAAATTGCACGAGATCCCGCTCAGATTCCTACCGCTGCCTCCTGCAAAATTCGTCTCCCTAAATTTCCAGCTGAAGCCTTTTCAACACACACCTCTGCCCTCGCTTGGCAAGCAAACAGTGCTGAAATTCCCACCTGCCTCTCCCTTGCAGCCCCTTCTGGAGCGGCTCATTAGCCATGCAAATAAAAAATGCTCTGAGAGCCCGATGGCCAATTCCCCCCCTGCACTGGCAAGGAACGACAATTCATGGGGGTCTTCAGGGAGCTGGGAAGGAGGGAGGGAGGAACGCTGCACAGCGTGGCTGCATGTGGCAATCAAGCTTTCCCACCGCCACCCGTCCCCAGGGAGCATCCCCGCTCCTGTTGTGGAGAGCCAGCGGCGTCTCTCCCTCCACCTTGTTAATCCCCTTTCACTGTGCTCCCTCTCTCCACTCTCCACCCTGACCCCCCAGGAGCCCTGGGAAAGCAGCGCCCAGTCCTCGCTGCCCCTTCTCCTCTCTGCCTCACTGTGAAGCGGCGCTGGGAAGGGAGGGGGAAGAAGGGGAAATGTGCGTTTTCTTAATTGATTTTGGTGAAAAAGGCAAGCAGCCGCCGCACTGTCAAATTAATTAGTTCCAGAGCTATTTGCAGTTATGAGCCACGTAAGATTAGTGGTCATTGCGTTTTGGTGCTAGGGAGCAGCAGGGGGAGAAGGTTTTATAAGCCTTTTTTGCTCTTCTAGCCTTCCTTAAAAACATAGTAGAAAATAAAAGAGAAAAGACCCCTGGCCCCAGGGCCAGCTCCTGTCCTGCCTCGCACAGAGGATGGGCCAGTTTGGTCCCTCTGACATTCTCTATCCCACACTGAACAAAGCGGGCACTTCGCTGCAGCTCTGGCCAGGCTCTCCCTTCCTTGCAGGGGCTGGCCGTGTCCTCAGTGTCACACTGCTGCCATCCCCGCCTAAACGTGGTGGCAACACCAGCTCCCACATCCCCGTCAAAGTGTGAGGGTGGACGGGCAGACACACCAGGTATCACCCCCGGCGACGCTTGGCCCCTTTTGTCCCCTCTTGCCCTCCCTGCTCAGAGAGCAGAGTGGGCAGAAGGCTGGAGGAGAGGCTCCGAAACCCCGGGGTGCGGCTCACGGGGCTCAGATCCCCGATTAGATGGGAGCGCCTGCTGCAACCTGATAACGAGGCAGCATCTGACAGGGAGGCTCCGGCAGCGCTCCCTGAGTCGAACAGCGCCTATTGTTTCAGGAGATATTACCCCGCACACATGCTTACATCTGGATATCGATAAGCGTGCCTGTTTATGCATAAACACAGTATAACATGCAGCCACATACCTCTGCATTCCTGCTCCCCTCCCTCCTTTTCCCCCCTCCCCGTATTCCTTTATCTCCTTCTCATCTGCTCTTGCCTGTTAAACGTTATCTCTGCTCCGCATTCAGAACCAAGTCCCGGGAAAGGGCAGTTCTGGTGGGTCACATAAATTGGGTGCTGGGGAATGGCAAATATTTCAGGTGAATTTCCAAAGTTTTCAAGGATCTGGGTGGAGGGAAGCAAGGGAAGACAGTCTTGACAGATCAAAACACTGCCAAATAGACTCCAGCCAGGGTAGGAAAATGCAGAATGGTTTGGCCTATGTATGCAGTGTGTTTCTGAGTTTGCTCAGGCAGGACCACTGCCTCTGGGCATGCACCCTGAGCTTCATCTGCCCAGCCACTCTCCCAGGCAGTAAACCTGCACACACAGCCCTACATTTGCATGTGCTCTTGTGGCATCAATGCTACATCTACTGCAAGTCGGATCAAAAAGCAAAACAGCAGAAAAGTGGATTTTACAGTGATTAAAAATTGTTTTAAGAATATAACCTCCCATTTTCCTGTTGCTCATTAGGTAAAAGAAGGTCTGAAAAATGAGCAAACACCAGGTGTACACAACACCACCCTCAGCACCTACAGCTGCCCTCAGGAGCTGGAGCCACACACCCATCCCTGAGACAGAACACTTCTGAAACTGTCAGCTCCAGGCCTGGAGTTTGGGAAATGGGAAACCTCCAGCAATGCCATCTGGGAGGCCCAAACCACTTTCTTCAGAGAGACATGAAAGAAACTTGAGGACCTGGCTTCACTGAGGGTTTGGTGTGCATTATTGCAAGCACTGCCATCGGCCCCTGTGCTGGACCCTAAAAATGGTGCCCAAAAGAAGGCTTGGCACTGACCCACACATGCCATTGCAGTCTGGGGCTTAACCTGAGCCATCCAAAAGCACAACCTGCCCCAAGCACCGACCCTTGAACACTTGCACAAGGATGGGAATCCACAAGGTCTGCACCAACCAACTGTGAGCTCACTCCCTCCACACTTACTGCGTACTGGGGGCTTGGTGCACCTGACTGGGGAGAAAGTCATCCCATGGCATCTTCTGGTGTCCTCCCAGGATTTGCCTCCAGCTCTCCTTGCTCAGACTGTCAGTCACAAGCTTTGCTGCCAGCAGGTTGGCACTGGGTGCTGCATCCACACATCGGCTTCAGCTAAGGCTCCCAGACTAAAAGCTGTGTCCTTGGCATGGGCTGGATCTATCCTAGGAGCAGGCTGGTTTCCATCTCTCCATCTTTCTAGGAAAAGAGGAAAAAGCACATAATGACAAAGGTGCTTACGACACCTAGGTAATTTATTTAAGGAACTTTGTCCTGGACAAACTCAGTGACAACCATGACCCAGCTGTAGGAAACTAATCACAACTCCCACCAGAATCAGCTCGAGACATTAACTGCTCCTCCAAAAAGCCCTCCGCTTACAGGGGTCACCCAGCTCCAAGGTGGGGAACACAAGTGGCATAAGCTGTTCCAGCACTAGCACTGGTTTCTGGGCTGAAGCAGCAGCAGGGAGTCCATGCCTGTACATGAGCAGTAAACTCACAGTGTGCACAGGCAGGATGGCATCTCCAGCCAGATGCATTGGGAGCCAGGCAGGGCAGAAGGGCTCTCTGGAGAGCTGGGGTTTGAGCAACAGGAGCAAGGACAACTCATGAGCCCAAGGCAGTGTGGCTGCACTGCATGTAAGCTCTCTGGAATGGGGCTGTATACTGAATTTATGAGCTCTTAAGTCATCACATTTACAATTTATATTCTCCAGTCTTTTAATCTCAGCAATAAACTCGGACTAAACCTTTGCTGAGGCAGTGTGGAAATTTCACTGTTCCTGGCAGCCCCATATACAAGGTGCCCATAGGCAGGAGCAGAACAGGCTTCCTGACAGCTTTAGCAGGGGCTCTTCTCCCTTCTTTACTCACAGTAAAGTAATCCGTAACTGATCAGTCCCCCACATGCTACATGGGTCATTCAGGCCCCCCTTCTTGGATGTAGGTATAACACACTAGCAAATACTGGGGGACAAACACTTACATGGCCCCTTACCACCCTTCCTACCTTCTAGAGAAAGAGGCTGCTTCTTTTAATCAAGGGGCTTCAGGTCTATGTGCACATCACGAGGACCCTCACCTAAGTCATGTACCATGTTGGACTCCCCCCTTCCACTGCAAACCAGAACCACTGGTGCATTTTTATCCACCCACAGTTGCTTTACTTCAGAGGTCCACATCAGCAAAACTATCTCCAGAAGGTTTCCTGCTGGAGTGCTGGCTCTCAACAGGGACCAGTCTCCAAAGCAAATACCTTCTTCACAAACAGGCCTAAAACTGAGATGAACTGAGCTTTACTAGCACTAGTAAAGCTACTATTGGAATCAGGCCCTCCCCCTTTGGACAAACCCCACACTTTCAGAAGAGGGTGGCATCATTTCTGCAGAATGCTTGAGTGGCCTCAAATAACACACTGAACTGTCAGGCACAAGCCCAAGTGATGGCGTGAGCCAGCACTGAAATAATGAGAAGCTGATCTACAGCTTTTCCCCTCTGGTTTATTAAATGAATGCTCCACATACCACTTCCCACTGACTGGAGACAGAGAGAAAATCCCAGAACAGTAACTCATCATCCTTTCTTCCCCTGAGAAGATTCAAGGCTGTGGCTATGTATGGATGTTGTGAAGTGATAAAGTTGCTGCGGCTTCACGAGTTACCACACATCAGCTGAACTGTGCCATCTGACCATGCTCCCGGCTCCTTGCAACTGGGTGGTAAAACATGTTCGCTCACGATGGGGCTGGAGCAGGTACACCATCGGCAGGCTCCAGATAAGCACACTCTGCTGATAAGCAGTGCCTCATTAAGCCCCAGGACTAAACGGCTTGCAATGCAATCCTTGGCCCAGAAGTCCCTCCTCTTTTCAAGATGTAGCCCTCAGTCATGGAACTAGCAACGGGAAACTGCTCTGGGAAATCGGTCAATAGTGAATTAATTCCTGGGTGTAGCATGGAGAGGATGGAGCGCCAGGGACCATGCCAAAGCGGAGGAATGGTGGAAGAACCGGCCAACTGTGTTGCTGAGTACAGCTTCAGCATAGCCATGTCTGGACGAGAACACTGCAGATGACATGTGGAGATGACCCTGTCAGTGAAACCAAAGTGCTCTGAATTCTGCAGGGGTCAGAGTCCATGGACAAAAGTTACAGCAGCATTTGGAATTTCCAAGACGGGGGCAAGGTCTTGCCCCAGGCGTGGGGAATGATCTAACACAAAAAGCATGTCAGGCCCACTAGTGACTCCACTAAGTAAGACCAGGCCTCCGCTTTGACTTCATACCTCAAAAAAGAGGTCTTGTGAGGTTCTTGTGCTTCCCTACCATCACTCAGAAGAGCTGTTTCTTTTCTTGCCTGAACCTTGGGTTTAGTCTCAAACCCCAACCTGAGTATCAGAAAAGCTAGATAAAGACCCAGCTCCCTGGATCTTCTTTCAGCTCTGTGTCCCAGCATCTGAGCATCCCTCCCAGCCAGCACTCCACAGAGCCACCCCAACTCCCACCCCACAGCCAACCTTTGTGCTGAGCCCGACACATGGGATCAATGCATAGGACATGCTGACTCTCCATCCTGCCCATGGAGTGGGGAATCCATATCATTTAAACCTTTTCTGCTCAACATTCACAGCTGCAAAAGCAGCAGGCAAACTCCTGACCTCCCAAAACTTAGCACCAGGCACCTACCCCTCTCTCCTCTGCTCCATCCAGACTCTCTTGGGATGGCAGCTACACACATTCATGACAGATTCTCCTTACCTAGCCATTGCTTTTGTATTTTGAGAGGTGAGGAGACATTCTTCAGGGCAAGTTTGCTATTTATTTTTCAATCTTGTTCTGAAGTCAAACAGGTCCCTCTCTCACGCCCCAGCAGGAGGTTGGCCCAGTGCGCCCATCCCTGGCTGTGCTCCCCGGGAACATGGCTCCAAGGGTGAGCACAGTGTCCCCTCCAACAGGGCTGCCCCACAGGGGGGCATCTGATGACAGTTTGACTGGTGGAGCGAAGCACGACTCGTGTTTGTTTGGATAGTGGAAGAACTTGGAACAAATGTCTCTGACTTGTTTGGCTTAGATAAAAGGACCCCGGCCTTGCCACAGTCAACGAGGCTGGTGAGAAACCACTCATGTAGAACCCCTCTGCCCTCAGACTCTTTTAAAACAGAAGAAAACATAATAATAACAACAACAGCAATAATAATAATAATAATAATAATAATAATAATTGTTTAGGTTGGAAAAGACCTTTAAAATCATTGACTACAACTGTTAACCCAGTGCTGCCAAGACCACCACTAACCCATGTTTTTCAGTGCCACAACTACATGGCTTTTAAATACCTTGAGGGATAGTGACTCAGCCACTGCCATAGACATCAGCCTGTTGCAGTTATTTACAGTCCTTTCCATGAAGAAATTTTTCCTAATGTAATAAATAATAATAAAAAATAATAATAGAAAAATATTTTCACAACTTGGAGGCACTCAAACCTTTCTGGACTAGGGCTCATTGGAGTGTCAAGAGTAAGGTCAGGGTTTGAGGCTGCACAGTTGGGGTCACCTGTGGTCTGGGTGACCAAAAGCTTAGGACATTTTGCTGCTTGGTGTCATTTGATTTGCTCCCCATCCTGACCTGACTGACAATCCTTGCCCTCACAGACCCAAGACTTGGCTGGGAGGGAAGAGCAGGTTGGACATGGCAGTGCCTGGAGCAGGGAACTGGGGGGGACAGGGACTGCTGCGTCCACATCCATCTGGCATACTGAAACAGCGAATGAAGGAAAAGGAAGGAGGGGGCGGGTAGAAAAGAAAATCCCAAAGATCCTCGGATAATAAGCACCATTAAGGTTAGTCTGTCTCATGATTGTTTCTTATTAAAAAGAGACTGTACTTTATCTGTGCAGGATATGCTGTTTGGATGAGGGAATTAGCAGAGTGACTGCCTCCATATCATCTAATTAGCAAAAATGTTGATAAGCAGATACAATCACATATGATTAGGATCCTTTTAAAAAGCCACTCCATTAATTAAATAGACAGAAAGGCCGCCTCCAGCCCTCGCGTGCCACTGATTAGAATACAAATATTTACACTAATCTCACCTCCATCAGCCATGGGACACTTTTGAGTATTTTTAGTGACATCAGATTACTATTGATTTTCATCCCCAATGTCAGACCATTTTGTTAGTATCTGAAAGTGCTGCCTTCAGTTTCGGATGCTTTAAATCATGTTAAGGGTTTATCTTAATGACGCTGCTGATAACCACTGTTCAGGTCACTCGTACTTTCTCTTCAAAGAACACAGTCTGGGCTGGTTTTTATTGTTTGTACTTGAGATTTAAGATACGAAAAACATTTCTCATTTCAAAGCCTTGGTTTCTAGGGATGGGACTGCCAGGATAGTTTGGGTCTAGTTACTTGGTGTGTGCATGTCTAATTTCTCCCTGCCTCTCCTTTCTTTTTTCCTTGCAAACCCTTTTTGCTCACAGCAGTGGCTTGTCTTGAATGGCTGCTAATCTCTGATGCCTGCTGCAGGCAGCAGACAGACAGGCAGTGAGCATCCTCCGTTCAGGGATGACAGGAGAAAAACACTCCCTACTTTTCAGATGGGTAGGATGCACTAAATCCAAGACAGATAACCCAGTGCGCCAGCCAGTCTGAGATGGGCTCTCATCATCAAAAGCAAATAGGGGAGGAGATGCTTTGCAAAGACATAGCATAAAGCAGAGTCACCTCCTTCCTTCCATGCACAGTCCCACTCCCTGCAGTAGATAACTGGCCTGGGACCCTCTCCAAGAGACTTTTCAGATGTCCAGTTTTCCCTTCTGGGTAACAGAGAGTAGGAACAGCAATTCCTCTTGAAATTTCTGCCAAGCATCTGCACATGGACCATCCTGGCAGTGGATAAGAGCTGTTGGCACCTTTTGGGGACTTGTGGGTGGTAAGCTTGGATCCCCCTCAAGTCCAGTGGACAATCTTAAAAAACCATTAGCCCAAATAAACAAGTCCCTTTGGGAAAGGTTTCAAGCACAGCATTACAGTGTGTGAGCCATGAAGTCTTAGCTCTCCCCTCAGTGTAGAAGACCACTTTGGGATGCCTTAGGATTGCAAAGAACCCTCTGAGTTGGAATGGGCAGCAGCAGCAGCTTGGGGCCAAATATTTTTGCCCCAAATATTTGCCCCAAATATGCTGGGCCCAAAATACTTTTGCCATTGCTACAGAAAAATAATTCATGTGGCACAACCACCCTGTAGCTAAGAAAATTTCTTCTGTGCCAAAAGAGACAAAAGCTAAGTTCTCCCCAGTGAGGTGAGCCCACAGGACCACAAGCTCCTTTGTCGCTTTGTGCTTCCTTCAGTTCCATCCTCCAGACTTCTCTACAGCAACTTTTACTGCCCAAATATGACAAATACCTCCATACTACTGGCCCATCACTGACCAGTGATAACACCAGCAGTACAAAGACCTTTCCCAGTGCATCAGCTCAGTCGCCTTCCTCTCTCTGTCATACTGCTTTCTCCAGGCTGACATGATGCCCCTTTCCTTCATGGCCCCACACATATGATGTATGTTAGGACAGCAGCCAGCTCATACGCTGCACATATGCTCTTTGGTCTGGCCGGCTCTTGACTCCTTCCCAAAGTGTGGGATAATGGAAAAGAGGGCAGTGATCTGCAACACATGCTGCTATTAGTAGGTGTTTATGACACTGTGTTACAGACAGATGAGTTCTCATTACTGGCACTTCTTTGGAGACCTTCTTCATGCAACAGTTCCCTGTGAGGATATTGTATTTCCCACAGGAATGGCAAATCCAGGGAACAGAAACAGATGCAGGCTAACCCTGGACTTGATCATCAAAGTTCAGCTCCTCAGGCTGAACTTGTCTGATAAGAACCACAGGAACAAGGAGGAGAAGCTGAGAAGAAATTCAAAGAAATTTTGGAAGCACATGAGGTTTTGTCTGACCCTCAGAGGCGATCACTCTATGACAAGCCTGTTGAGGAGAACAGAGTCCACAGAGGGTTACAATGGCTTCTTTGGTTCTCCTCACGTATTCTCCCATCAAGAAGAGTTCTTTGGAGGAAGGGATCTGTTTGCATGCATTTTCTGGAACCCCTTTGACATCAGAATCAATGGTGAAAACCAGCACAGTACAAGTGGAAGAGGAGGAAGCTCCAGCCCACTCCTTACTTCCTCTAAGGAGTCATTTATGCCATGGAATTCATTCAGTCACAGGAAGATCCCCACCTGCACCTTTAGTGAAACCACAGTTGGGCCACATGGACCCACAACAATAGCAAGCTATACTAAAGTGATCAGTGGAAAGACAATCACCACCTGTCTAATCTTTGAGAATTGGCATGAGAGAAAGGATGTGTAAGAAGATGGCCAGATGAAGTCTGTGAAAATCAGTGGGACAGAGACCCTGAATTCTTAATGTTGCCAGCACAAGCATTAACTGCAAGCTGTGGGACAGGCTCTCATAGCTCAACAGATGGGATCTACTGCAAGCAGTATTAATAAATGCTGAGTTCATGGCACAACCAATGCAGATTTTTCAATGGTTGGGAACAAGCACTTCACAGGTAAAGATATGGTTATGCTAAACTAAAGAGTGGGACTCTACTAAGCCTGTATGAGGTGATAGATAGTGCTTGTTCAGCTAATAGGTATCACAGATACATGTGAAAGCAACCTTGCTGGTTTGCCAAAGAGACCAAGTTGATTAATATAGCAAGAGAAGACAGACTGGTTCGTGAACAGGTAAGAAAACTTTATGGCAAGTTATAGGTCCCCTTCCCACTCTTTGAAATGCCAGTGTTGAAGTCTACTAGCTGAAAGAATAAAGTATTGTGTGGCCCTCATACACAACCCTGAGATATAAGTGAATATCCTATATTTATCAGAAGATGCATATTCATTGAAAAAAAGGTTTTGTACACTGGCAAGGAGGTAGGTGAGGTTCAGTGGAAAATGCAAAGCACAGAGGACAGGGAATGGCATAGGAAAACCAGAAGAAGGAAAAAAATGTAATTCCTCAGACTGTAAAAGAAAACTGGGGCTTCCTTGAGAATGCCCTGCAAATTATGACCAAAGATCCTGAGAGAAGGGTTTGAAAGTGAGCAGGGAAAAGGTGAATTTGGCTCTTGAACTGGGAGAACCTATATCCCCTCTCTGCTTGGAGTTGTTCAAAAACAAAGAGCTAAATCCAAACCATGAGCCAACAGATTCCAGGGGGCTGATTTTAGCTCCCTCTTTGTGCAAAGCTGGATGTGGGGACTCAGATGGTGCTTTACCATCTTTATTGTCTTGCTCACAGCTGCAAGAGCCAGTTCACAATGCATTTCTTGCACAGCCTGCCAGCACACTGCTTTCGTCCTCCACTGAGCTAAGGAACGCGCTCCCCATGTTTCCGCCCTCCCCTGCGCTGACATGAACTGCTGAGCCTTGTTTCTTGCTTGGCCAGATCACCTTGGGCGTTTAAAATCTTACACGCCTTTTAGTTTCGGTCCCACGCTACATCCCCTTGAGTTTCCCAGCTTTCCCTACCCACTGATGTCTCCCTGGAGACTGGAACTAGTTTTCAGGGACATTTTCACTCTAATCCAGATTGCAATTGCTGCCTGTGTTTGGGCAGGTCTTTGCATCTGTTTCCTCTGCTGTAAAATGGGAATAACAGACTCTCATGCTTTGAAGGAGCCTGTGAGGTAGTGTTGTTAGTAAAGGACTCTGAACATTAGGCAATAAGTTAAATTAGCCTGAATACCACTACCCTTTATTCAAAGCCTTTTACTTTTTAAAAGACAAATGTATCTTAAATCATCTTCCTTTAGCAATTGATGCTATGTCTACCTTGGAAAAACAGACCAAAACTGTATTTGTTATGTTAAGGGCTGTTAAATCCCTTTCCCAGTAAGAAAAAGACAGCACCGGAGGGAAGTAGAAGCTTAACTGCATGGTGGGTTCATGGAGGGAGACCTGCAGTGATGGGAGCAGGGAAAACCTCAGTGTTGGGACAAGGCCTGTCTACTGCTCCTCCACAATTTAGGAGCCACAGTCCTACAGGCACTGGGACTCTGAAAACTGCAAAGATTTAAGGGATTTGGTACAAAAATATTATTTTGGTCAGAGCAAGCGCAAGTAAATGTTTCTATCGATACTCTGTGGACACCATGTTCATGAGAGATGGCTTCTTGAATTTATGTTATTTTGCTTCAGAGGAAGTTCAAGGTAAAAAAAGACCGAAACAAATTTAAAAAATCAACAAAAACCCAAACTGCATATTTCAGATTGGAAACTGAAATGGTCTTTGATCAAAATAACATGTTTTGAAATCTGGACCAGAGTTGAATTCCCAGCTCCTCAACCTTTTCAGCTTTCTAGTGCTAAAACTTTTCTTCAGTCTTTTCTCTGATGGTATATTTTTATGTATGCACAAAATATTTCTTGATCTGAGATCAAGATATGCAAATCTACACATATCTTAGACCTGTCCTGTGTAGGGTCACCAGTTCCCTCTCCTATGTCGGTGTCTAAGGCAGCACCTAAAAGCAAGTTTTTCCTTTTCCCATCCCCTGGATCAGTGTGTCTGTTGCTGCTTGCAGCCACAGAGAGCTCCTGGGGTAGCTCTGGCAGCTGCACATATCAAAACCTGCTAGCAGGAATATGGGAACACAGATTGGAAAGGGACCCAGCTTACCCAGTAAGTGTTAAGTCCAGGAGGACTTACAGGTCTTCTGCTGTATCTTCCTGTGCATTGCAGGCCACACAATGCCTCTCAGCACTTTGAGATTAATGTCTGAGATTTAAAAAAAAAAAAAAAAAAAGACAGTCATAAAGGTCTGGTGGTAAAAGAGCAGGTCAGACAGCATTAGCAAAGTCCTGCATTCTTGCAATAGCACAAAATCTGCCAGGTGTGCCCAAACCACCCCGGGAATGGGTTCTATCTCTGTTACAGAGAAAGGTAAGTGAACCCCAGCAAACTTTGCCTTGGAAGAGAACTGTTTTCTGTCCCAGGACATGGGATCAGACCCACACTGAGCCTGCCAGGAAAATCCCAATACCTTCAAGGAGTTTTTTAAAGCTTTTTCTCATGCCATTTAGCAGCTGCAGTGCCAGAGGAAGCAACACCAGATGTCTAACCAGCAACAGCACAAACTGGGAGTCTTTGCCTTCCCCAATCCTAGCTCTCTGTTCCTCTTCCAAAAAGGCATCTTCCCTCTAAGGAGCTGTATTTTGGGACCTTGCCTGGTCAGTGGTGAGTCTTTCAGGTGTGTTCATGGCTGAAGGTCCTTGCATGCACTTGCACGTGCAGTCCATCCACCTCAGAAGACCACAGGTAGCTGCAGGAGAACCTTGTGTTCACCAGTCCCTCATCCTTCCAGTCACTGCTGGACTTAATGGGCTCATTTCCAGCACCAGCTCTTGAAGATGTCACACTGGGGTGAGGGGGGTGCAGTTGGAAGCCTCCTGTTTGACTGCAGCTCCAAACCCAAATGCAGAGCCCTGGCTGGCCCACAGCACCAGGCAGAGCAGGGACCAAAGGTGGCTGAGCACCATTGCCCAGCCCGGCTGGCGGCCTGTGCTGAGAGGCCGAGTCATTATTTTATTAGCATGGCCCACAACTACTTTAATGTGGGCTTAGGCTGCAAAAACAAAAACATACATAAAAGCATTTGGAATTACTTCATAAAATACTAAATCACAATATTAACCGACTGACCTTTGCTCTATGCAGACCTGCTAATTTTAGCAATTACAGCCAACAACTTGAACATATCAAGTGGGCAACTGTTTAACAATAATGACATCTGCTTGGAAAATCAAATTACGTCTAAACATCTTTAAATCCCCACTAGGGGATACCTGCTTTCTTTTTGCAACTGTTGGTCCCTGTCTAATAGGATTTTAAACTCACAGCCTGCTGCACACTGTGGTGGCAGCAGCCCCTCTCCCTGGAGTGACAACAACAGGACCGACATCCCATTAAGCAGGGAGTGAGAGTCTCTTCTTGGGCAGTGATGGAAGTGGTTTGTTTTTTGACAGCCTAATCTGATAGACGGGTGCATTAGCTGGATCCCTTTACTCTCCCGTCCCCCTGGCAGATTCTGCTCCTCTCATCAGCCCCTCAAGGTTACATGTGCTGGACACAGCCAGGGCTAATCTCCACTGGCTGTTTCTTGGGAGGACCTTGCTACCAAGATGGGCTTTGCAGCACTCAGTGCCATTTTTGGAGCAATGGACATGAGATTTCCTCCTGCAATATCCTCAGGCACAAGCTAGTTTTATTTTCTGTGTTGACTTCTGTTTCTTCCCTCTCTTTTCTCCCTTCTTTCTGTCTCTATCTCCAGCTACTTAAATCCCTTCCTGCTGCTTGCTGCTTCCTGCTTCACGGGTGAAACTCCAACACTGAGATCTGTTCTTTTCTGTAATGGGAACTTCTAAAAGACAACAACTTTGCAGTTGCTTTTGTAGCCATATTTCAGGCCTGTACATTCTTCTTGCCAAGAAAACTGACGTTAGAAGCAAATGGGACTAGTGAGGAAGAGTGAGCACAACAAGACCACCCAACTCTCCCATAAAGCACACCAATGCAGACCAAGACCCTCCACCTTAAAATCAAAGGTCCTTATTCAGCCTTCAATTAGGTTGCTGCAACACTCTGAACTCTGCTGATCTGGCAGCAGCCTCAGCAGCATGGTCCCACTCCTGATCACTCACCACCCTGGGCTGCAATTGTCAGATATTTGAATTGAGATACAAGAACAGAATATTTCCGTCCCTTCTCCTCCCTCCCTCTCCCTCCCTCCCCGACCAGTCTGGCACTTTTCTGATGGAGCGTGCAGCAAAATCACAATCACATGTTTGCAGCAGTAGGAGGCCATTGGCATGGAACTGGCTGTGATGTCACTACAAACATTTCCACCCTATCCCATTTCTCCAGAACAGTCTCCGTTTTTATGACCCCATCCTGAGATCTGCAGGAAATCAAATTGTCCTGGTTCTATTTTGAGCGCTGGTGTCATGGCATCAATATATAACGATGTGGTGTCAAGCCGGAGAGGCCCGAGCGCTGTGTCGTGGTGTCACAGCTGGCTTGCTTTGTGCGGCTCCATGGACTGGATTGCAGCCCTGCGGATGCCACGCTTGCCGTGCTGGGAACGCTCAGGACACAAATGCTGTGCGAAGGGGATGAGCTGCGGGGGCAGGACTCAGGGCAGGTCTGGCTTTCATCCATCAGCAGCTCCCACACCCCGCTGGGTGTTACCAACTGGGGCGCAGTGGTAGCAGGGGGCAGAGCAAGCACACAGGCACGCAGCGCGCAGTTTGCACACCAAGGCACACCGGGTGCCAACCACCCTGGGGGCTGCACAGGAGGGGAGAGAAGAGCATGGTTGCAAGGCACTCATGAAGGGCAAGGGGAGATGCAAGGCAGAGAGAGATTTGGGGACAGACACTGGCAAGGTGCCTGGGACAAGAAATCAAATGGTAATCTGACCAAAACAGGGAGAAGCAGCAACCAGCAGATACAAATGCTTGTCTAAACTACGATTACCATCTACACAGAATGAGCCATGGGTTAAACTCCCCTGACTAGTGATCCGAGATTCAAACAGGGGTCTAGGTCCCACTGTGCTCATGAGGCACTTCTCTGATGCTTTCCACCAACACATGAATCCCTGCAGTCTGAAGATCTTCCTTGTGCCTGTGTCTCACAGGGAAGAATTTGGCCCTGAGATATCTCTTGCCAATTAAGCTCCTGATTCACCTCCTGCACCAAAATCTTATCTTCTCCTCAAAGAACATCAGATCTAACACACAGCAGACACAAAACACTCCTGAACTGAGATCTCCAACAGAAGCAACAACATCTGCAGCAAAGTTTTATCAGTTGGATAGAGAGCTTATCCTGGAAGAACTTAAGACAGCCCGCAGAGTCTCCCGGAGCACAGCAGGAAAAAGTACCAGTTTGACTAAAAAAAGCAGTGGGAGAGATATGGTGGTGGCCTAGAGCTCCTAACAAGCAAGAGAATACGGACTGCTTCTCAGAAAGTGTAGTGGGAGCTCCTCTATTATTTCTTTTAACATAAGGAACAGGATAACCCTGTATCTTTAAAGTTTTTACAGAAAGGTGCAGGTTGGAAACTTACATTAAGAAAAGAGGTCCTCCAGGAAAAGCATTTTTATCAGGTTGTGTTACAAAAAGTTAGATCCTCTTTGCAAAGGCAGAAGAGGGCCTAGTGACAGAATCTGAGTATCTCAAGGCTGACATGAAGTGTACCAAGTGCTCATATGTGCGTGCTCTTCACACTACCAGAAAGTACCATTTACAATCAAAGTTGTAACCCCAGACAGGAAGGGGTATTAACCCTTGAGACACTTCATTTCTGATTTTGCTTTCAAGCACACAGTGTGATTCTTGTGGTGCCCTGTGCAGAGCCAGGAGTTGGGCTCAATGATCCTGGCGGGTCCTTTCCAACTCAGCATATTCTGTGATTGTCTGATACTGTTGTAAAACTCCACCATCTCATTTGAACCTCACCAAGACTGAATGTGACTCCTTATTTGCCTTTAGCCACAACTGCTAAACCCACTGCATCCAAAGGAGCCAGCGCTGAGGCCAGATAACCGCTTTCTAACCTGCTGTATGTGGAACATTAGAAATTGGAGATAGCCGTCCAGCAGCCTCACAGCCTGAGACAACGCGTCAGTTCCCATGAAATTGCTGGGTCGTTAGTCATCTCCTCGCTGCAGCTTTTATTTTCAAGCCCTTCTTTATCTTTGGCTATGATTAGCACTCCATTGCGTTCACCTTTGGTCACCCTCCAAAAAGCACCAGGCAAAGGAGCTCGTGGGACTTGAATACCACCCACTTCTGAAGCATTCAAGAAAGTTCTTTACTGTTTGACTTCAGTATCTGCTTTCCCATCTTCCATGGGGCTATGCCCTGTAACTCTCTCTTCGTGGCTGGCAGAACTTTGCGCCCTTCCTTCCCCAGGCTCAGACCTCCCTGGTGCCTCTACAGGCAGTTCCTTACTTTCCCATGCCCTTGATCACTCAGCATCTTGGCTCAGGGATGCCATCCACCCTTTCCAGCTCCTCGACTTCCTCACTTTACCCTGAATTCCTCTCACCTCCCAGCAATGTATTCCAGGAGCTGCTTTCTTGCCTTCCTCCTCCTGCTTGCAAATGCTTTCCTTACCACTTTGGACACTGCACCCTTGTAAATAAATAGTTGCTTGAACTGCTCGGCTAAGAATCTGGCCTCTTCCCACTACCCATGGCATGAGGAAAACCCTCAGTGGTGTTTAAGCAGCTGCAGAATGAGGCCCAGCAGCACCAAGTGACTTGGCAAGCAGTGACATCAGTGTTACAGAGACACACGTTCCAGCGTGGTCAGAGTGAGGAGCCCATGTGGGGTTATAACATTTTCTTAATCTTATTTTTTTATTTTACTATTCCCTCTCTTGTGGTTCCTCCTGCTCCCGTAACGAACAGGGGTTTTTATTGCTGGGGTTAAAAAACACGAATTTGCATTACATCCTGGCTCCCGCTGTAATACTTCAGTCTTGTTTCTCTCTCGTCCCCTCTCCAGAACAACTGATGCTATCACAGCCTGATTTAATTTCAAAGACGGATTGTGATTTGGCAGTCGGGGGAAAAAAAAAAAAAAGCCAAGTTAATCAAAAGTCACCATCTGCTGCGTTGCCATGGGGATATTCCTCCCCAATAAATGTGCTCTTTGCCAAAATCACAGATAACAGCACTATAAAGGGTGGGAGGTGGAGGGGGGGAATCAAAGAAAGAAGTTCCAACACTAGGGGGGAAAAAACAAAAGAGAGAAACAAGAGGCAGGAAAGAAGTGGGAGAGAAAGGAGCACAGGCTGCTGAGAAAAAATGACAAATGGACCAACTAGGGACAAGGAGGAAAACAGAGAGACTAACAAGCAGCTGAGGATGACAAAGTGATGGAGAGAGACAGACAACTGGAAAGGAGGAAAGAGGAGAGACACCTCGAGACACTCTGCTGCATAGTATACCAAAACAAAACAAGCAGAGATAAGAGAATTGCCCTCAAAGCCTTGTCTCTGGGGAAGGAGAGAAAACTGAAGCATCAGTGAGAATTCCTAGGGATGTTGGTTGGAGCTCAGGAAGAGATCTTACCACTATTCACATCGCAGTTACCAAAAATAAATCCCTGGGTGAGATGAATGGTAGCACGTGGGAATGACCAGGGTCAGGTTCCTGGTGTTTCAGCAGCCTGGATACTGTCTGGGCTCCTAGATGAGCTGGAAAGGTTTGTCATGCTGCAACACAGCACCAGGACCTGGTGGGATAAAATACAAATTATCTGGAATGAAGCATCTTCAAGCATCTTGAGGTGGCAGTGGGACAAGGGCTGGTCACTCAACAGACACTGTTGCTTTTCATTTCCCCTTATGATACTGGCAATTCAGGATATTGAATATAAGGGCAAGGGGGTCATTGCTGTCCCCAGTGCTCAGAGGGGACTAGCCAGGCTCCCACAGCACTGTGCACCTCAGGCACAGGCACCAGACTAGGCAGTTGCCCAAAGAGAAATGAGGTCCCCTAACATGAAATGAGTAAAAGCTGTCAAATTTTAGGTCACAATGTGCTGGCTGCCCCCTGACCCTGCTTAGAGTGTGCTTGTGTGTGTTGAGTGCCCCTATTAACCCCCAGCAGCTAACGGAGATATGGGAGGCATCCTGCACTCCTCCCCAATCCTAGTGGGAGCTAAGAAAAGGGGTCACCTAGCACCTAGGCTAGTAGGATGGGATGAATTATTCACAGCAGAGGCACCACCAGCCTTTTTCTTCCTCCTTCCCTGTTGGAGAACAATCCTAGAATAGATCACAGATTGTATGAATTCTTCACTTAAAAAATAAGTGTATGAATTCTGCATGAACTCGTTTTGCAGTTCGGTACTAGCACTGATAAGAAATGGTCGCTGCACAATGACTGGAGGAGCACAACACCATGTTACCCATACTCAACAGTCAAAAACTTTAGATCAGCTTTTCTCTCTTGCCTTTACTTTCACGTCCTCCCTACATCAAGAGCTGCTGTAAAAATCACAAGTCTCAAAACACAATGTTGGATGTTTTTTCTGTATAATCATTTCAGAGCACTGGGGTCACTTCCATCACAGCTTCCATCCTCCTCTGTTCAACTGCATAATTTTTTTTTTTTTTTTTTGAAGGAAAGCTAAAGAGCTTCCCATCACACGACTCTGGGAGCTAGAGTTTAGAAGAGTACACTAGCATATGTCCCACAGGGGCATTAATGCCAGTTGAACCTACGTACATGGAAAGAGTGAATTAATTCAAAAATTAGAATGAGAGCTATTCAGTAACCTTTTTCAGAGCAGCATTAGTGAAGATCGAAGCCTTTGGATCCTCAGAGTTCAAATGGCCTGGCTTGTGCAAATGGAGCCAAATGGGCTGTCAGAGCAGCAGAGTTTCTGTACTCCACATCCCATCCTTCCCCCGTACTACTGCCTCAAGCCTTCCAAAACACCTCTCCCAAGCCAGGCAATATCTAGGGAAGCAGAGATGGCCATGGAAGTAATAGGGCTCTTCTAGATCCAGCATCCTCCCTCTGTTGGCACAGTGGAACTCACTATTGGCTGGAGCTGAGAAAAGGTCCAACAGGTCATCTAAAATCCTCTTTATCCTCTGCAGATGCAGGATGGTGCCTTTAGGGAGCCCTAAAGGCTTCCCTGTCCTGCCTCCCCCTTTCCTCTCACTGGACTGTTACAACATATTACAATGTGGGAGGGATGGTACCTCCAGGAAGACAAGGGACAAAAAAGGGGAAACAACATAGATTTTTTTAAAATTAGAGAATTTCATTAAACAAAACCTTTTCCTATGAAGTAAGCCTATTCCTACTACCACTTTTCTCCCCTCCTTCCTCTCCAATTAAACAGCAAATTATACTTATCAAAGAAAAGAAGGTAAAGAGAAATTTGAAAGGCTGTGAGAAACCTTTAATTATTAGTATAGTGGCATGAAAAGCTGTTGAGCCCCTTAGAAACATACATGGCCAATTATCAAAAAATATAAGAGATGCAGAAAGAAAGGTTTGTCTAATAAGTATGAATCGCAGGGCCATTTAGAACATCAGTGTTAAAGCATTAGAGCTAAATGGAAAAGTAAAAAGGGGCTGATGGTTTTAACTATTTCACAGGAGGACAAGAGGTTGATACTGATAAGACAAGCAGTATAGTGAAGTTAATTATCTGCGGCCCTTGGTGCACAAAGCTTTTTGAGCTGGTGATTAATAGAGATAAACCATTCAAACTTCACATTTCTAAGGTGAATGAAGATGGCAGAGGAACTGCACAGCCCCAGCATACTAACAGCATCCTAACGACTCTGACAGCAACGGGCCTGGCTGCTGCAGAGGGCACTGTGTGGGTTTATCACACCTGATCTGCTTCCCCTCCTCTACTGGCAGGGAGGTTTGGGATCTTTGGAGAAGGGGTGGCCAAACATCCCCCGCACCTCTGGGTGTCTGCTTCATCAGAGGCGGCTGAGGCAGTTTCTCTTTAACTAATAAAAATCACCTTCATAGAATGCTCCAGCATTACCTCTCCAAGAGAAAGGTAGTCCGGGGAATGCTTATACACAAGTATTTAAAGCCATGCTGATCCTTGCACTGCATTAACTGTTTATCCCAGGCCTGCTTGATGCTGGGTACATGCAGAGTACCTCTCCTTCAGCCTCATCCCACCCCACAGGTCAGGTATTGCAACCTCCCTGGACCAGGGGTCAGTGGAGCAAACAGGAGTTAGAAATGCTTGAAGGACACAAGTCCTAGACAGGAATTCTGCAGGATACCTTCATGGAGGATGGGAATAAATTAAGTGGTCTGCCACTTTGGTGAGAACTGGGAAACAAAGATGTGAATGTAGGGCTGACTCAGCCCTTGGTCTTTCTGACACAGATAAATCAAACACCATGAGGTTTATCGTGCTTGAGTCTGGCAGATAAGACCTAAAAAATAGAGCCTGGGTGGACAATCAAGAAAGACAGATCCACATCTTACAAGATTTCCAGCTGCATCTCCAGACCAAAGCAATTTAGACACGCTCATGTGACAGTCCTAACCTGGAAACTCTGGGATTTGGGTCAGACATTTCTTCAAATCTCCTGGAACTGAAAAACTCCCAGAAGATTTCCGATACTTCCTGCTGTACCCCCCTAGATGCTGCAAAGACTTGTTTTCTTCTTCTGATGTTTCACTGTTTCTACCTAGAGCCCAGAGAGAACAATGAAGTTCAGAGACAGCAGCAAAAATTAGTCAGGAAAAATAGACTCCATTTCCAAGCTTCACAAACTGCTTTGTGCGTAGGTTTGCAGTTCAATTTGAATTCTAGGATGACTTTGGGGTTGGCTGTTATTTTCTCCAAAGTAGTTGGTTGGCTGTTATTTGCTCCAAAGTGGTTCCCTTGTCCTTGATAAGTTTGGAAAGGCATCTAAACTTCAGCATCTGCAAACAAAAGAATCTTATATTTTTGGCCAAACTAAATTGAATAAATTTTGTGTTTGTTAATTGCATCCAGGCCAACCTTGCACAGGGCCAAGTTTCAGCCCAGTGGGATTTGCACATGGCCTGGATACAAGCTATTGTAAATGGGGATCCCTGAAGGAAAAGCTGACAGATGGTGATTCTAAAAATGTTTGTCAGAGCCAGCCTTTGTGACACAGAAAACCCATAGCCAAGGGGGTCCCTGAGTTGGAGAGATGATTCTGAAATATATGGAAGGCCAGGGGAGTTTGTTGGTCCTGGAGAAGTTTGACTGGGCCTCTTCTCATTGCCTGCCAAACCCATTTCCGTTAGAACCCCTCTCTCTAAGTTCTGGTTATTTGGATAAAATGGAAATTGGATCAATGCTGCACCTGGTTTTCCAGCTACATATTCCAAACCCACTCTGATTTCCATGCTATAAAATAGGACCAGGATGGACATATTTTATCCAAGCTGCATGGAAACTCTCCTCTGTCAGTCCCACGAGTGGGGTTACAGTCAGGCTTTGCATCAGCATTTTTGTCATGGGATCAATACCAAAATTCATCAGTTCATTTCCCTATTAGTACCACTTTTCTTCTAATAAATGGTTGTATTAAAAGTCTGGACCAGGAATGGTCCCATCCAGCACACATAAGCAACGCACAAGTTCTCCTCGTGATTTTCTGGTCAAGCACTGCAGATCCAAAAGTTTCCAAGCAAGGAAAATAACATCCAGAAATGAATTTACAAGTTGGCCCCATTCATAACAGCAGCATCCCAAGACACCAACAGCTTTCCCAAAGCGCTCTGCAGCAAACACCAAACTTTTGCAGTTAAGATTCACTCTTGGAAATGACAGGTCTCTCCCTTCCCTTGCTCATCCTCATCAGTTTCAAGTTTCAGTGGCTGCCAAACAAATGGGTTTCAGTAGCTGGGTGCAAAGTGGTGGGAGAGGAGTTAAAACAGAATAATGTGCCATGAAGCCTTCTCTGCCCAATAACTCCCTGAATGGCAAGGTGGGAAGCTGGAGCATACCTGCACCAAGGAGCCCAGCTTCACAAACAGCCTGGTCACCTGGGGGAGAGGGGAGTCGGCTCCAGAGTGGCAGCACTGACTTCAGGGGAGGTTACAAGGCCCTCACAATCAAGTTCAAATTACATATCAGACACACGCTCCCACAAATAGACTCCAGACACCAGCTGCTTATTTTTAGACTGGAAAAGCCTTTTCTTACTGACACAGGTGGTGGGGCTGGAGCAGGCAGAGCATCCACGGCGCCAGCAGCCCCCCGTCCGGCCAACCCCAAAGGGGCAGCGCCAACAACCCTCCATCATACCTTTCCCCTTTCATGGTGGAAAAGGATGAGAGATATTTTCTGTATTGCAGCAGAGGAGACCACAAGAAGCTCTCCTAACACCCTTGCATGGGGTGTGCACAGCCCCAGCATGCCCTGCCCACTGTGCTGACCAGCCTCGTTGCTGAACATCGCACCAGTCCCGATGTTCAGCAACATTCATTCAGAATCATAAAGAAAACATCTTGGGAATTGCTTGTACTTCCTTCTAAAAAAACCCCAGCTTTTCTGCATTGCATTCCTCATCACTATAGTTGTAACCAAACTAATACACAAGTCCTGACATCCTGCTAGTTCCTTCAGCAACTGGACAAATCATTTGGATCAAATTATTCATTTAATGAATTTTACTCTCTCCCTATGAACAGCAAGTAAAGTTTGGGATACATTTTTTTAATTTTCTGCAACTAATTTTCATCACTTGCATCACTCTTTACAGCACTTGTCATCAGAAAACTGAAATTTAAATCCTTTATCTGGCTCCGAGTGAACATACCTGTCACATGCTCGTTTATACCCATTTAGGTGGTCAAAAATTTAGAAAAATGCATTGAAAAGAGTGTAGAGCTGCCCCTCACCCCCCAGCATTCTCTACCATTAGCTTATTTTATCTGTTGCCAGTCATATTCATACACAAATATATGTATGCGTATGCCAGGATATTAATGGAAAGTCAATACAAAGAGGAAACAGGCAGAGAAAATACATTTACCATAACTTCATGTCAAATAACTGATCTACGAAAATGTTCTTTCTCTTACATCTCTTCAGTTATAGATGGAAAATGCAAGAAACAAGAACTTATCTAAGAGATACCCTTTACAGGGATGAAAAAGCAAAGTTCACAAAGCAAAGTTCACAAAATACTTCAGACATGAAGATAAACATATATTCAGAAAAGAAAGAAAAAAAGGAAAGGAGAAATGAGCCATTCAAATCTCTAAGTTTAAACAAGAGACGGCATTAAACAAGAAAACCAATCTTTCCTTCCCAGGGGAACTCACCTTTTTGAACTCTGACTGCAACACAAGGCTCTGCACAGTCCTTTGGCTCCTACCATCTTACAAGATCCTAGAAAAGAGCATATTTTTCTAAAAATCAGTATGAATTCACTGGGGGCAAGGAGGTGGAGAAAAAAAAAAAAAAGGAGGGCTGCTTCTAGAAAGTTAAATTTTATTTAATCCTCTTTCTGCACAGGACATATCTTCCAGAGAGTTTTACAAGGAAGGCTCGAGATGTGTGGAGCCCTGCAGTGACAGTCACTGCTGTGCTCGGGCTGCGCATGTTTGGGGTTTGCACCCACATGGTGGGGGCTCAGCAGGGGACAGGACATAGCAGCAGCTTACACATGGCTGGCACAGTGAGGATGTGGGACACTGAAGGAGCTCAGCTTCACCAGGAGCAGAGTTATTTCTGCAGAGGTATTGAAAAAAATTGCCTAAAAATTTTGGGACATGAAGGATTTTGGCAAAACAGTAACGGAAGAGCATAAGGAGAGCCAAGCTAAGTGTCCATCAGAGCTATTCTGCCCCAGATACCAATGAGATTTTTATCAAGGGTAACACAAGCCCTCCAAAAAAATCCAGTGTGGCAAGTTTGCTCCCATCTGCCTGACTGCCTGGTTATGCCCTTCAGGCAGGACATAGCTCCTGAACCAACTCTTACCTCACCTACCATTTTTTGGTGGGCTTGACTCATCACACCATTGCAAAGGTCATTTATTAGCTCTTCTTCCTGCATTACACCTCCTGCCCCAAGTCTTTGCTCTGTTATGGCTGGTGGCACTCCCGAGGCGATCATGAAAAATATCCCAGTTGCTTGTGCTGTCCCATTATGGGAAAGTCTTGTTCTTCCATGGCCATGTCTGGGGAGGAAATGATATAACACAGTGGTGATGTCTCAGTGAAGATAAAGTGTTGCTCAAAGTAAAACCAGGCTGCTTCATGTTTCTGTTATGTATCTCCCCTGCCAGCCATTTGTCAGGAATTTATGCAAGGTCTTAAGTCACCATTGACTCACCTTCTCTCCTTTGCTTTTGATTATTCTTCTTATAGCACAGGAGAGGTGAAGTCTGCTCACAACTTGAGCAAGATCGGTTAGGAAAGCAAATGTTTGGAAAACACTGGATGCATCTTCCTCCTACAAGACATAGCCCACACATCCTCCTTACTGGAACTGCAGATGTGTAGGATAGTCCTCATCCCCCCTCTCATTTTTCTAATGACTCATTTATGGCCGTGCAACTGGGGCTTTCCAGTTTTTCAAAGAAGAATAGTCCCCACGTACTAAGTCAGTCTGGAGAAACTCTCCCTAAGCATGTGTGTGTTACAATAAAAGCCCTTAATTCAAAGAAAGGACCTGGGCACCCAAAGGGCAGGTTTTGAGCACCCTGACTCAGCCAACGAGCAATGTAGTTTTCCGGTGCCCTTCAGGATGAAAGGCTTCCAGAGAACAATTCATAGATGCTTTTGGAAGTTATGGAATGCTGTAAATTAGCAGAGACAAGACATGCAAAAAGCCTATTCCATCATGAAGTCTCTGCTATGGAGTCTTTTTTCTGAGTTGTATTTTAGTGCAACTACTGATGATAACTCACTATAAAGCCCTAATAAATTTGCTGAGTGGCATATTTTATTTTACGTAGGAACCATGTAGCCATATGCTCAACTCCACTCCTTCCTGCCTAAGTAAAGTTAGGCACGTACTTGGCATCTCCAGACTCTGGGTCTGAATTCAGACATGACAAAATACAAATGTGCATGTAACTGCACAAATGGGTAAGTGGCTGCTGGAAAAAAGGAAGGTGGACATCAAACAGATTATACAGCGAATGCTGAGAGATAACCTAGTGAATTTTTTCATTCAAAGAAAAAGAAATCTTAGCCACAGTTTAGTGGGACATTTTAATACATAGAACAAAATTTAAGAAGGGGAGAACTTCAAAAGAGCAACTTTAATGTTTTTCTGGAAGAAGTGAGTGATCATTATTTGGGGCAAGTTGTGAAACACGCAGACTGGAAAGATGTGGATCACAGCATGAATGGTCTTTAGGTTGCAATAGAGATTCACTTAACCACTATTTGGGAGGGATATCATGGGATCACCTCAAATCGCAATGATTAACTGCTTGATAATTTCCAAAGCACCTAAAGACAAGTTATTTTTTGCTTCAGGTCTTCATTTTCTGTAATGAAGTTAGAATTATCAGATTTCTTCTGCTTCGCAATACTGTTTTCATTGCTAAAACTCAAAGTATTTGTTCAGGCTATAATAAAGCTAATTTAGTTCTTGCTATAACACCGTGAACTTGCATTGAGTCAAAAAAAAAGAATGAATTTTATCATACCTGCTTGGGACCAACAACTGCTCTATCTCTCTCTGATGCACTCATAAATACTATTTTTACCTGTATGTGTGCATACATTACATAAACATACATATATACACACAAGTATAACATCATCTTCATGCCCAAACCAAGTAGGTGACTATTTATGAATTCTAATAGTTTCTGCTTGTAAAGTTTTCCCATAAAATCCAACAATACATTTCAGAATAAGAAAAAATAGGAGAGACAAAAGAGAGAGAAAAAAACAGCACCGCTGAATGTATATGGAGCCTGGACTACTTCATTTCTGTGTGTTGAAACTAATTTGTTGCATTATGTTTCTATCTCTTGCATGTCCACATTGCCACAAGGTCTTATTTTTACAAAACAGACCCATCATTCTTTCCCACAGGATGAAAACACGGTTAAATACTTGCTGTAAAAAAACCATTATGTGATGTGCTAGCCAAATGATACACTAATACTCCGACGTAAGTGCTTTTTTGGCAACTACTCAAAGGAGCAAAAATTACATCGTTTTCAACCCCAGTGATGATAAGATTACACAAAAGAAAGCAAAATATACAAAACGGGTTGATGATAAATATTGTACAATAAATGGAGAATAAGCCGGTTTTCTTGCTGTCACACTCTTTGCAGTTTTCTGCAATTTTTCCATCACTTGAGGCAGCCCCACCAATTATTTCCATCGTATTGGGTGTCCCCTGAAAAAAAACTGACAAAAATAAGGATTTGAAAGATTCCTTTTCAGGAACTTCCTCCACCAACTATTTCCTCCTTTTCAAATGGGGCTTTCAGAGAGGAAGTGGTGGCCAGCAGTAACATTCCCCATGGGAGGGACCCATCTTCCCTTCACATGTGGAGAAGCGAGAATATCCTCTTATGAGGCAGAGCAGGAAAAGAAATCATCCTTTCATCGGCAGTGTATTCTGACCGGATAGGTGTCTGGTGCCGTGTCCATGATGGTACCTTCTGAGGAGTCATTTCCAATTGGCTTCAAGCCCCACATTGCAGAAGAACAATCAACAGCCCATTGGTTTATCCTCTACCCTACTTACTTCAGTTGGAAACAAATCAAGACATTAACAACCAAATAAAAAAAAAAAAAAGCAACCCTTAATCTTCACTCAGGTCCTCCACTGCAGCAGAAAGATTTTCTTACATCCTCAGTGAGGTGCTCAAATATTTCTCCTTGTTGCTAGCAGGCACAGGGTTGGTGGAAATGTTTCTCGCAGCTTTTCACCTTTTTTTCCCAGTTTTCAAACCTAATTTCCTGCCTTCTGCGTATTTCTTTGCTCCTTATGAGTGCTTAGTAAGTGGAAGGAACCATCCCAAACTCCAGAGCTGCACAGGAGCTGTTTGCTTCGAGTCTTTTTTGTTGTAGGTACATAAATCACAGCTGAGCTCTCCAGATAATTTTTAAGCAGAGGGGAAAAATAAGGGAGCATAGTTAGGCTGAGGCACGGACCCAGTGGATGGTGGGTGGGACAGTCAGCAGCAAAGAAGGCATCACCTCCCTTACTGTTCTCATTCGAGGCGGTGTGTTTATTTACATCTCCAAATGTCCAGTGTGGCAGCTGATAGACCAGGCAGCTCCTCTGACTCCAGCACTGCAGCCCCTGATTGCATGCACCCCCAGAAAGCATCCAGGTCACTGGGGAGCCCTGAACCCCCGCTGCTGTCCCAGGCAGCCGCCACATGTGGCTGAGAGTTGAGGCTGCCCTGGGGAGCCAGATGAAAAGCAGGCGCTCGCTGGCGGCCCGGCAGCAATATCCCTCGTGCACAGATGTTTGGGAGGGCAGGCTCAGGGGGGGCACAGAGCAGGGCACCATCTAGGAGGTGTGATACCACTATGAACATTTGCAAACACCATTTAGCGGAAGTCAGATGCCTATTTATCGCTTTCAGAGGGAGACGAGATCGGCTGTTAGTGCTTGCAGGATCAAATGGGTAAATTAGAGGCAGAAAAGATCGCCATTCAGGCTAATGGGATTTACACTCTCAAATCAAGTTACATGGATGCATTATAGGGAGTTCATGTTGAGGGGAGCCAATTACCCCATTAGCACTAATAGGAATTGCACTAAGGCATCATGTGAGAAGGCACATGCAAAAGGATCGCAGCTTTCCCTCACTTACTCAGGATTATTTTGCTGAAACAAGGCAATAACTGATGGATCTCTCTCCCCTCAACATAGGCCAGGGTTAAGATGTTCCAGTATTGGCTGCATCCAGCCTCTTCATTCACAAAGCTTGGAAGAACATTCTTCCCAAAGAGCTGTCACAAGGAGGGCTCACCTCACCTATACCTGTTGCCACCTCTTTTAGTAGGGAACAAGGACGTAAACTCAGGTAGGCCTTCTGCTGCTGAGAAAGCTGCATCCAGGGATGTGCCAATTATCTGTGGTTCCTTCTGACTCTCTGAAGCTGCTCGCTGGCTTTGTCTCCAGTTGCTGCTGTTTATCACCATCTCTTGTCTGGCAAGTGCCCAGTGGACGCATTTATTCCCTCTGCTGTGCATGGAGGCATCTTAAATAGGTACCTGTAACCCTAATGACGGTTCTGTAAAGAAGAAAAGGCAGCAAAATTAAATGCAAGTGGCACATTACCACACTTGTTTTAAATTGATATTTAATTAAAAAGTTAATTATTAATTAAGTTTATCAATTGCACATCAGTTGTTCAATAGAAAAGGGCTCATTCATTTAATTATCTGCGTGCAACCGATAGTATATGCTTTTTAGCCAGGCAAGGTTATCTCTGCATCTGTTCTAATTTAGATCAGTTTAGCTTCTAATCTATCGAGAGTGCTTCCTTTTGCGAGCTTTTGATTTGATCTATAAATGTTTACTCGCAGAACTGTTAGGTTTTAGAAGCTGATCAAATAAAGGGAAGAGCTGCTCAGAATTGCGTTGGGCTCACCAAAGGGCTGCGGTGGAGCTTTCTTGCAAAGAGCTGCTAGGGGTTTGCTCTAACAATGCGCCTGCTGTAAAAGTTTCAAAAAAGATAAACATCCACCCCGAAAGTATGTTAATAGCCCAAACAATGGGGAATCTTCAAAGGGTACGAGAGGCCTGAGAGCAGAATAGAGCGACAGACGCCACCACCACTGCCGGGGGAACCTCCTCGCTGCCCTCGCTGCAGAGAGGACTGTGGGGCACAGGCCATGGCGAGGGCTGTGCAGAGGTTCCAGCTCCAGCCCAGGCTGCCGGGGAAACACCGGTGTTCCTAAGGGTCCCTGAGATCAAAGAATCAGCCTAGGGCTCCTGCTTTCCCTTCTCCCTGAAATGATTCCTAGGTGCAAATCAACAGCTATTTATAGAGCCACATAGTAAACCATGCAATAAACTCCTCCAGTACTTGGATAGTATAACAGAGAAAGATACTGTATGGAAGTTGTGACTGCAGTAGTGTATTTTGACAAATTATCTTGTATTTATTTTAACTGCAAACCACAGTCATGTAAAAGTACCATTCAGGGCATGTATTAAAAATGCTAAAGGGTCCTGGTACATTAGTACATTATTGGGGACCAGACCTGCCTGGTGCTGAGGATGCTGAACATCAGTAGAGTTAATAAGAAACTGAGGGTACCCAGACCTCTGAGCATTGTGGGAAGAGAGAGATAGATGCCGTGTAACTCATCAGAAACAGCCACCAGTTCAAACCTGTAGGCTTTAGCCACAAAATGGGCCACAGCTCTTGTATGTTCCTAAATGATTCTCACATCCATGGCAGGATAGATGACTTTTCACAGGCAACCATCATGGCACAGTTCCTGCCCCAGGAGTTCAACACAAATTGTGAATGCATGACAAAAACAATGCAGCAGACCACAGCAGGTAAGGCAAGGAAAACGTGAGAGAAAAGGATGCTACAGAACAGAGGGCTGACGGACTGCCTTGAGGGGGCAATGCTGAAACAGATGTGTCTTTTCAGGGCTTAGTTAATCAAGAAAAGGAAATGTATCACAACAAGTAAATAGCTGCAGCACAGAGGTTCATATAATTCAGGTGAATACCCAGAGTCTGCAGCTTGTATTTGATCTGAAGACAACAAGCCCAGGGCTGTCTCCCATCTCCTGAATGAAAAGCACTAAGGGGAGAGGGCTTTTAAAGGGAAGGTAATTTACAATGCAATATTGCCGGGGGTGGTGGTGGTGGTGTGTTTGTACAACTGGAAAGACGATAAAAGAAATCTCCATGAATAGTAACTGTATGTTTATAGATGGGTGCCTCTTTGCCAACACTGCATGCAATGTGCATTCATCTTCACCAGATATTCAAGTGGCAGGACTTTTTCAAGCAACAGTGTTTATAGAAAGTGACTGTTTTGAAGCTTTACACACTAGAATTTGAGGAAACTTAAAATTTACATTTACAAACATCATTAGTCACTCTATCTGATAAATCAGAACAGAGGAATCTGGCTTAACTACTATAGAGGGGCAGCAAACACCAGTCAGTTTCTCCAGAGATTTGCTAACATGGGTTAAAATAAGAAATTTAGCATGCATCTGCTCACAGATACTCTGGAAAAGAAGCCAAATATATCAAAGCCCTAATTTGTGAGGAACTATTTACACCAGTGCTCTTTCTTGACTGGAGGACAAAACTGGAAAGTTTCCTTTCTGTTGTATCACCCCATTCAATGTAGCAGTGAGCCACCCAATGCTCCTTTCCCTTCAGTGACAGGACTAAGGTGAAGATAAAGAACTTCCACGTTGTCATAAGTTATCAATGAGAACTCCATATAAGCGAGCAGCTCTGTGAGATGGGGAGCAAATAAGTCTGGTTTGTTTGTTCTTTAAGGTGCCACTGCACAATGAGATGACTCACAATGATAAAGTGAGAGTGTTTTTCTGACTGGAGCTTTTCCACAGCTGGGGGACACCAGACAGCCCTTTGCCTCCCCTTGACCTATCCTCTGCTCAGGATCCTCTGCTCTATGATAAGGAGTGAATTAACACTGCAACTGTTTCCTAATAGGGGTGCTAATTAAGTCTGTCATCCCCATTTGACCAGCTACTCTCACAAAGCCTCCAAGAATTTTGTGACTGAGCTCTTTAGGCTTTGTGGCCAATTGAGTCTGAAGAAGTCACCTGGGGAGGGATTGGCCAGATGTGGGACCTCACACCATTTGTCTTTGAATTTTTGGGTTGAAAAAAACCCCTTGGATAATACAAACAATTTCTGCACCTATTAAGCAGTAGACTTTCAGATTAACACTTTTTCATTGTAAATTACAGAAAAAACAATAAACACCTTCCCTCCAACAGAGGCAGAAATTAGTTTAAAAGAACTGGGTTCCTCTAAACCCATGGCCCAAGAGGGTCAATACTTGCCTGAGTGTTAACTCTGTGTTTCTGCCCCAAAGGGTGAACTTCTCTAGCTGTCAGCAAGCAGTAAGCAAGCCATCAATCAAGGAAGAGCTAGGTCTTCACACAACACTTTGATTAAACCTTTGGTTTCAAAGCTGAATCTCCTGTGCCCTGCTGTACTTCTGGGCTCCACTGGCAAACAAACGCAGAAATACCGCTGGGGAAAGCATGTTTGGGTGAGATTTCCAACCCAGTTTTGCAGACTCAGATGTTAGGCAGTTTAGATAAGGGGATGATTAGAGGTCTAAGCCTAAGGTTTGAAATACCCAGACTTCCTGGAACCACTGGTGCAAATCCCAGCAGGGCTGACTCAGCCCTCCACCTCCCGATGAAGATAAAGTGAGCTCCATGCAGAAGTGTGACCTGGGAGTCTCCACTTGCCAAGACCCCACTGGGACATTGATAACGATGGTGTCCACAGCACAGGAGGGAATTCCTAATGTGGTGGAGACATAACGCCTCGCTTCTGCCCACACTGTGGCTCCTGGGGGTGCTCCCACTCCTGGACTCTGACAGAAGTGATTTATGAATCCTAAATTTTCTATAATTTTGCTCCTGCATGTCTTGGTGTGCATGTCCAGCTTCTTGCAGTGCTTCTGGCAAAACTATGGCCCTTCTTATCTTTCTGTTACACTACATATTGACCCCTTCAGAGGAGCTCCATATCAGCACAGTTTGTGACTCACTCAGAGAAAAGCCCTACAGAACCATATTACATTGCTTTTCTATCCATCAGTGCTGTGATTCAGTAATTTTTATTTCAGAAAACAAACTAAACTCCCAAACCTCCAGTATGATCTTCACACAAATATTTGGTTTGCCAAGCACAACTACCCAAAAGTTATCAGCAACAACCTTCTAATTAACAGTCTGAACTAACCGATTTATCCTTTTTCTTTTAGCTACTGGACAATTAGCCAGCCTGACACAAAATTCTAGCACACATTTTCTCTTTGAAGTTTTTAATAATATTCTCCTTTAATAATTCACAGAGTACTTGCAATTGACTCTTTTGTGCCACGTTCTGAAAATTAAGTCATCTGATCAGGGACTCCTCAGGAAAAAAGATAAAGAAAACCATAGAACTTCTGTAACCATCAAACACAGCACTGATGACTGATTTCACAATGAAGCATATGATTTGAAATGCACTTTAGGAAAGTATTGAAGCAGCATCGCTAATTAAACCTTTGCTTTCCAGTATCATTCACCCCATTAGAGCTCAGACATTCACAGGGCAGCAAATCTGCACAGGACACACATACTTGAATATTCCAAAGTAGAACTACACAAACGGACATTGGTACAGAACCAGACCCACATTTTGGCATTCATCATCCTATACTGAGATCAACAGATTGATTAAATTGACCAAAACAGGTAGCAGATACTCAGTTCCATTACTCAGTCCAGCATAAAAACAGTAACAAGAAAATTCTAACTCATCCTCTCTCTAGCTCCTGTTTTCACTGTGGCCAATTGGATGATGACCCATCAGCACCTCTGCCTCCAAAATGTTCTCCAAGAGAGGCAGGAGATGATGAGCTTATTCATGGTTCTTTGAGCCGAAAGAAGCATCCCCAAACTGCAATCCAACCAAGTGAATTCAAGCCAAACAGATAACTTCAGGGGAGGTGGAAACAAAGATGCTGAGGGACTTCTTATTCCCATGACTGGATTATCCCGTGTCTTAAAAGTATAAATCTCAAGTACATGTTGTGATGGAAACGTCTCCAGTGCCTGCAGCTGGAGTGGTTGCAAGAAAGTACCTTACCTTTCTTTTCCTCTCTCTGATTCCTTGAGACTAGTCATACAGGTTCTGCATGTGCAAAAGCTTTTCTTACAGATGAAATAGCGGTTTGATTGTCTCTCTTCCTCCTAATGTTTTATTTTCAAAAAAACCATAGAAACACAGTATCACTGAGACCTCTACCCTCCTGCCATCTTTCACTGAACGTTGCAGACAGGCTTCAGTGTTACTGGGGGAAGGAGTGAGACCCATTTCTTTTAAGTCAAGGATAAAAATTACTCCAGAAGCCACGCATGCACACAAGAAAAATTAAATAACTTAGTGGAATCCTTGTCTTTCCAAATAAGAATGTCCACCTTCTGTTTTTTAATATCATGTGGCCAGCATTTTCACTCTGCTTTGGTCTGGCTTAAATTGTAACCCCCTTGGGGCAGTCTTTGCCTTTCTATTTGCTTTTAAAATGCCCTGTGTGCCCAGCAGCTTCAAATATAAAATAATCTCCGGAGCTGCAAGGAGAAAATTCTCCACAAAGACACGCCTGAATTTTGTAACAAAATTGTGTCCGCATTGAGGTGTCCTAGTGCAGAAAAATTTCCTCGACAGGATTTCATTGGCAAAAATACTTGCTTTTTGTCATTTCATGTTTGAATACAAATGAAGACTGCATCTAAGCTTGAGTAAGCATTCACATCAGAGCAGCTTTGTAAGTGAAATTCCCGCTCAAAGAACAGAAAGAGTGATTTTTCTTGACCCATCCCAATTTGGCAATAAAATTCGAATGTGGCAAACCAGACCATCTAGACTTTTTATTTTTCCTTTCTTTCTTTTCTCCATCTCTCACCCCTCCCTTTTTTTCAAAGCAACAAACATTTTGTTGAATTGTTCTAAATAATGACAGCATTTGAAACCATTTTGGTCTGCTTAAGATCTCAAGGGGAAAATTTGGTGAATAAATGACTTGGGATAAATCAAATCATTCTGTTCTAATAACTGTGTCTCTCACTCTGCTTATCTCAGTTGCTGTCCCTACTTCTGTGTGCTCCTGCATCTCCCCAGCCAACTCCTCAGCATTGCCCCTTGCTCTGAAGTCACTGCACTTGCCTCCAGCTCTACCATGGTCCCCTCCTACCTCCTCTCATTAAGCTCTCAAGCTTTTCCTGTCTTATTTTCTGCTTCAGTCCTTTTCTCCATGCAGTCCCTAGCCTCTATCCACCAGCCCTGCATCACCAGCCTGCTGGGCATCTCTTCTCACTACCCTGAGTCCATCAAGTCTGCTGTGTGTTGCATGGCTCTCTCTATTGAGGAACCCTGGCTCCCTTTCTCCCCTAAAATCAACTTCTCACACGTGCATAACCATCTAGACGAGACCCTGGTACCTCTCTACATCTCATGGCAAAGCTAAGCTAACATCCTCCACTTCTCCCCTCTTACCCCGTGCACCCTCACCCCCTTCTCCCGAGCAGTTCTTCACCACTTGACACAGCAGCTGTAACACCGACATCCGTCCTTTTCAGTGGCCTTTGGGTATGGCTTGCCCGGGAAACACTTCACTACTGAGACCTGCCTCCCGTGCTGGGGGTGTGCGGCACAGTCAGGAGAGGTCAGTCGCTGGCTTGACCTCCTAAGCCCATCTGCCTCCACGCAAGTGAAGACACAAGCTCTAAACATGTATTATCTTTTCAGGACATTTGTTTCAGGAGCAAGCTGTGCTAAGCAAAGGTACGTCAATTGATAATAAACCTGCTCCACGCTGTCATTTGTGGGTGATTTGAGGAAAAACAGACCATGTAATCAGGTCTAAGGGGTCCCTAATACCAGAGACGCTGGTGCTGTCAGCTATAGAAAATAATTAGAACGTTATCCCTGTGGCAAGGAGAATGTAAATACATCTAAAATACGACATAATGACATTCTCCTCTGTAAGCCAGGGGATCTGCTTCAAATAAAAGGGCCATTAACACAACAATTAAAGCCGAGGGGGCCGGTGAAGTAGGGAGCTGGCCTGGTGCAGGGCGAGGCGAGCGAGCGCCCGGCGTAAATCTTTCGCCATCCCAGCCAGGAATGTGACTATTAGCCCTCTCATGACCCGAGGGCTTCCCAATAATGCATCTGCTCTCTGTCAGGGCCAGGATTTCGTAACATCCTCCAGTGCGAGCCCAGGGCTGACTCCACGGTGCGGCGCCAAAGAGGGAGTCGGCGGGAGCAGGGTGGCTCCGCGCTGGACCTTGGCCCCTGTTCAGCAAAGCACTTAACCGCAGGACACAGGGACGCGTCTCCTCCCAGGGATGTTCGGGCACCCGGAGATGAGCGATGGGGGGGCTTCGCTCAATCACGGTCATTCAGGCTTTCCCGGAGCAGGGCTGGACCCGTGGTCATCTTCAGCAGTTCCTCTCTCTGTATCCACTCGTGGGGATGTGCCACGGAGTGGGGAATGTCGCTGTGAAACTAGAGATAGGGGAACCTGCAAGGACCAAGACACAGAGAGCACCACAGAAATTAAGGCATGTTTCAAAGGAAATAATGTCACTGCTTTCACCGTCCAGACAGCAAACACTCTGAACAGGCTCCGGGCAACTCAGAGATAATATTATCTATGAGCTCTACAGCAAACTTACAGAAATGATGGACAAGTGCTTGGAGAGGCCAGCAGTTCCCACCTCCAGTCTGAAATAAGTGTTGATAAAAGTCCCAAATATATCAGGAACTTTTGATTCCAGACAAAATGCATCAAGCACATCCCTGCAGGTTGCTGGCAAAGGAGAAATATCACTGAGCTGGCAAAATTGACTTCCACAATAACATCAGGCTCAAGCATAAGTTTTCCTAAAACTGACAAGTTAGGTCACAAATAAAGATTTTATTTGTTTCCTTGTAGAGATGAAAATCTCATCAGGTTCAAAAGACTTTCCTATTTTTCTCTCTCTTTCTGTTTTTCAGTTTGGAGACTTTTTGTGGTAAATGTAAAATTTGATATGTCCAGAGGAAGTTTATGAATGCCAGAAAACAGGAAATGGTTGAGTTGTGGAGGAAGAGAATCCTTACCAAATCCAGCTCTTTGGGAAAATCTGTCAAAAGACAGGTTTATTACACCCATCCTCTTTTTCAATTCTATTAAGCCTTCTAAGAGAATGACATAGTAGGGACTTCGAAACAAAACAAAACAAAACAAAAAATCCTCAGAATTGTACTTTTAAGCTCCAGGTTTCAAAATCCAAAGGTAACATGCTACCTGTATCCTGCTTTGGGCATATGGACACTCCCACTTCCCACCCCAAAATGAATAAATTTAAATAGTTGTAGGATATACAGAATCTTAGAAAAATGAACTTTGACTTTTTTAAAGACATCTCATATCCTCTCAACCTTTATGAGTAAGGAAGATAAGAAAATAACAACTACAGAAGTCACATTTCTCTTATGAAATCATACCATACACTGAGAAGATACACAGAGAGAATTTCTCCCTACATTAATGACTTCCACAAAAGGAGAACTTATTTAAGAATTGAGAAGTTGAATAGCTGGCTGAAAACCAGAATTTGACATCCAGAAATCTTTGCATCTCACAAAATGAGGCTGGGCTCTGGTCGCCAAGAAATTCAGAAATTCAGACCCAATTTCAGGGCAAAGAGAAAATGTTTCATACAGTGTGGACTGTGTGGCCACTCAGTCCATCCCTCACTGATAGTTGCAGGATCAACATCATCTAGGGGATGGACAACTGAGCAAAGAGAGAATTATGTATATCAAGGTAGAGCACACATCACAGTAGTATCTCAGTATGGAAAAAATTACATAAGCAAAAAATTATCTGCATGTCCAATATAGAATAATCTTTGAAGAGTCTCATTACAAGTAAACACAAGGATAATAACTAATGGATAAGCTAATTAGTCATGCAAATCTGATGGATTTTCACTGCCTCCTTCCAGCCACTTACTTTTTTAGAAGGCATTTCATTTTCTGAGTAGAGCACAGTTTAGTCTCCAATTCATATTAGCTGGGCAAAAAGACAGTCCTTTAATCTTCTGACACTTTGGTCCTCAGTGTGAGACACATGGAAACTGCCCAACAGAGAAACAAAATGAGTGAAAATATAAAAGAAAATATTAGCTAAAGCTCCCAGAGAACAAAATGAGGTGGTGTTCTCTGGCAGATCTCATGCCTGAGCATTGTGGACAGCAGTAACTTATAACCTGTGAATGCAAGGACAGCACCCAACACGTGTCTCTTTCAATTATGTGAACTGCCTTATATATAATAGGGCTGGTAAAAACTATCTGAAATAAACAACAGCCAGTCTTTATAACTAAGGTCACACTGGCCAAAAGGGTTGTGAATGTTCCAGCAAGCTAGGAACAAGTTTCTAGACAGCTGGAGACATTTTGAGCAAACATGGGCCAAATTAAACCGACGTGGGAAGCCAAAGTGAAACCAGTAAAAGCTTGCCTACTCAGATGACTTTTGTTTGAGCTGGAAGCTAAATTCAAACAAAATTCCTGGGATGATATTGCTTTGACTGTGACAGCAGACACCTGAGTCATGTGATAAGTGCTTTGCTTTAAAAATCTCAACATGTCACTCCTGAGAACACTTGTACATCAGATCCATGAGAAGTAAAAACAAGGGGTGGGGGGGGAAACAAGGGAAAATAAAAGCTTTTGTACAAACCCTGTGAACCAAGTCCCCTATGTCTCTTTCTTTCCAGACATTTCTGAAAAAAACGGCTCACTGGAACCACAAAAAACAACAACAACTGAGCAGCATTCTAATATGGGACATCCTGCCGGACCAGCCCGAGCCAAAGGAAAAAAGAAAGCTGCAAACATCAGAACTCTAATTAGACACTCAAACCTAAAATCTTACATTTTGGGGCATTTTTTTTTCATTTAAACTAGTGTAATCAATTGGTCACCATAATAGAGGCTTCAAGCAGCTGGCTCAGTTAGGTCCATCTGTGACAAACCTTCAAAGCAAAGCCATGTGTTCAAACGCACACACACTTGGAAACACAAATAAATGATCAACTATTGTGTCTTAAAATATCTACAGTTGACTTCGTGCATCACCACTAATAAGTATCATAGCACACAGTGTAGTTCTAATGTTGTTTGTGGAGCTTTCAATCTAGTTCCCTAGAAATACAGTTTATACAATTATTAAGTCCTAGGGACGGATTTCCTCTCATACCAACTTAAAAACCACAGGTGAAGGTTTATCAAGGGTCACTGCCTTGTGCTAATGACCCTATCTTGGGAATGGCTGCAGTGCAGAGGGCACGAGAAATAATACGAAACGATTACCAGGAAAAGGAAGACTATGAAACAAGATAGGAACCTTGGAAAAGTGCATTTTTTTTTCCTCAGGAAACAGTAAATAACTGGAAAAGTAGAAGGTAAAACCCCTTCCTAATTAACTATTAAAAGAATCCTCAAACGCAGACCCTTAAAAGAAGATGAGTGACAAAGCTCACAAGTAGGCCTTATCCAATTATTATCTATGTCTATGAGGTGGTATCTACTCTGCTTCCTTCCTACCAGCTGGGGAGTAAGACTTCGTGGCTTCCCTGGGTGGAGGAGGGGCACTCTTACGTATCCCACTCCCTCCGTTGTCCACCACCTGGAAAGAAAAGGCTGCAAAGATGAAGCCCAACTGAGCACAGTCCCAGCACGACATCAGATCACGGCTGGTCTGTGACTCCCATCCAGAGTCCAGCTTGGACCCAGGAGCTGGAAAATGCTCCTTGGCCCTTATTCCGCCTCTGGGATGTTTTCCAAAACTGAACCAGCTGCAGAGCCAAGGTCTGATAAAATGGATCCTGGGGCTGGACCAGGCCTGTTTTTTTTGATTTACAACCCCAAAACCCAACTGCCAAGACACCACAAATCCAACATGATGCCTGACAAGTTGGGTCACTGCAGGTACCAGGCATCTGAGGTCCACGTTTGGGTCTATTGTATGTTCCAGTATGGTACAAGTCTCCCTTTGATGGCCGTTTACCTCAAGTAGGACCCACAGGTGCTTAGTTTTGGTATCTCAGAGCACCTTTTCTCTACTCTCCACTACCATTGCCTTTTTTCCCCATGTTTTTCAGCCTCAGAGATAAACTCAGTAAGTAAATGGCCAAAGGATGTTGAGGCTGCTGCAAGAACAAAACCAACTACTGACTCTTTTTATCTAATAAAGCAAAGGCTTAAATTCTCCTAAGAATAAACTGGTTTTTGTTACAAAAGAAAGGAAAATTCCTAGCAACAACAAGAAGAGAGATAAATGTCCTGAGAGAATATCCTGGAACTGGAATAAATTACTTTAAAATAAGAAATCTGGGGAAACTCCCCAAAAAATGAACAAGTGCTCTTCACATTTTAAATAAGGGATAGATTTCCCCCCCTGACTTTTTTTTTCTTCCTTTCTTTCCAGCAGCTCGAAGTCCCATCTGGTTCCTGTTTCTATTCGTCTGATCTCCCAGAAACTTCTAAAAGCCATAAGCATCAGCCAAAAATTCCCCAGGCATGGACTCCTTTCCAAAATAGCCCACAAAACGGCATTTTTTAGGTGGGTTGGTTTGGAAGGAGCAGAGGGGGGGTGTTGATTTCTGTAACATTCCTAGGAATTTCCTTGCATCTATTCTCCCCTCTAGAATTTCTTCTCTGCCTGAATCCCCCTTCCCCTTTCTGCTGTCACACTGGTCAGTACAGGGACTGCCCACTCCCATGTGACAGGATTTAGCTCTTCTTGTGGGAGCTCGCAAGATGCCAAGAGGCTTTTGTCCCTAAGGAAGGCAAATAAAGTTGCAATTCCCTTGCAGCTGAAGTCTCCTCTGTTGGGCTGGTTGCTCTTTCATCTGGAGGCTGCATAACTGGACATTTTTCCTAGCTAAGGCATTGTCAAGACAGAACTTTTAGAATTAGTAATTTGGTGTAAATAGGTAAGATGGACAAGACAAAGCTTTTCAACATTTGGGACAGGTGGAAGAGCTTTTCCAGCAGATCCCCAGCTCCCATTTGGTCTGGAGGCAGAGGCAGTGGCAGGATGCACCATCAGATCTCATGGCTCTGAAAAGCAACCAGTGTGCCCAATTCCTGTACGTTTAGGATCTGATCCAAGCAAAATTTAATAAAGGTAGTTAGCTCTCACTGGCTTTCGCACATGCTTAAAAGCTTCCTTGCACACTTTACACAGCTAAGACCCAATGAAAGCAGCCCCATTTAATTCACTAAGGGCACACCTCCTGGTTGCACCCAAGCTTCTTGCAAAGGTGCACAGACCTGCCATAGAGACTCAAAGCATCTTGGTCTCCTCTGCTTTTGAAGCCTTATGATTTTTACTTGGATCAAGCAAACTTTTACAATCTTTCAGACTGCAATTCAGAAAGACAGGGAGAACAGAACAGCTCCAGAGATGGGACATGGACTCTAGGGATCTGTCCCCCACAAGAAAGCAGTCCAGGTCACTGATGACTATCAATTGCTACTTCTAGACATTTGAATTAATGAGACTATTTTAACGTCACAAAAGAGCCCAGCTGCCTGGCTGGACCTATCCAGCGTTTGTCGCAGAGTAACAGAATAATCTAAAAGGTCACAGTTTTATCTCCACACCCTGCACTCGCTTGTGCTACTTGCTTTCCTTAAGAAAAAAAGTCAGAGGCATAGCAGAGAGCAAGCAGGCTCTAAGGCTCTGTGGCACAGCTCCATGACACAATGTGATGCCGTGCAGAGTTCACCACATTAACTTCAGGAAGCATCCCAGAAACAGCACAGCGATGGCAGTGTGGTGACAGCACCCAAGTTAACCAACCTTCTGCAGCAGGGCCACTTAACACTCCCTAAGGTACCTGTGTATGCTGCACCAGCTCCACAGATGCTCTCAGGTGTGACCTGCTTTGCTGGCAGACTATGTGTGAAGACTAAAGGCTGAACTGACCATAGAGGTCAAAATTTTCACTTGGGTAAGCCTCTCTAGCCAATGGTGAAGTTCACTGGCCAGGGGCAATGGGCAGAGACCTTCTCTTCTATTGACAAAATGCATCCACTCAACAAACCTTTGGGGCATCTTAGCATCCAGTCCACTTTGAGAAGATACCAGTGAAGTCTTCTGGTCCTCTTGGCACAACTGTGGCATTTCAGAGATCATCAAAATCCCCCTTTGCCCTTCCCAGCCACAAAACAGTGAGTTCAACCTAGTGAGGTGTTTGTACCAAAGACCAACTGGCATTTCTAGTCCGTGCACAGTCTGAAATGCCTCTAAGAACATCTCTCAAATGCTCAGCACAATTAAATACTTCATCAGTAAAAAGTAAACACACTTCATTTTCTATTATAAAAGAATCTTTCCCTCCCCCCCAATGTTTTATTTTAGCAAGTGCACTCAACCATGTTCTCAATCTGCACTTCATTTCCTGCTATTCAGTTTTCTGTGGTTCACAGACAAAAATACCTGGGGAAAAAAAAAAAAAAAAAAAAAAAGAAAGAAAAGCAGCACAATACCAGATCCCAGGGGGCTCTGATTTACCACAGGAGAAAAATGTGTACAAGGAGAGCTTGCTGTCCAGGTTGGGAGCAGGAGACACAATGGGTGGGACAAAGAGTATTAAGCTTAGAGGCAGCGATGCCAAGAGCTTCTCGAGTCCTCTCCCAGCCAAGATAGTGGAGGGTATCCCTGTCTTCATCTGTCATTGATTCCTGTAGAAGTAGTACAGAAAGCAAGGACATGGATCTGTGCAGGGCGTTTCTCTAGCCCCAGAGAAAGAGCAAATAAGACCTTCAGTCCCTGTTCTTGCCAGACCAGCCTCTTTCATCATAATGGAGTAAAACCAGAGAAATGCATTTTTGCAGCCATTTCCATCCATAAAAATCCTAGAGCACTTGGTCTTCTGCACCTGTGGTTGTCATAAGACATGAAAGCAGGCAGAACCTGGCAGCAGATCGCCATGGGATTTATGGTCTAAGGCATACAACAGGGTGCTCCCAGGGCTGCAGGCAGGAGGTGGCCATTCTCCTTGCAATTTGGGCAGAAGGAGGTTTAAGAAGAGAGGTTTGGTGTTATTGGAGATGGGGTTCTCCTCACCCACTGCAGCACAGACTTTCCTCACCAAACAGATGCTTCTAGTGCTGCTCCTTGTCAGAAAGAAAACAGGGGACACGGGTAAACCAATCCCAAAGAATAATTCATAAAAGGAAAGTCAGCAGATGCACCTCCACTGTAGCAGGTCAGGGCAGCCAAGGGACAGCAGGCAAGGCTGGAGATGGAGCTGTGTCCATCCCAGCAGGCACAATCCCATCCCACCTGTTCCACCAGTCAGAGAGATACAGAAAGCACAGCAAGGAGCTCAGTCACACATTTTATCACATCCCTTTACCCCAAGAAACAGAAAACAAGATACTAAATAGGTGGCACAGTATTAGAAACATCAAACCTTGTCTGTGCTCCAGCTTCCTCTGCTATTCCTAGAGAAGAGTTGCAAATTACAGGTTTTGCTGGAGTTGATGTAGCAAAGAGGAAGGAGAGGGACGGAGCCAGGCCAGAGAAGAAAAAGATGGAAAAGGGAAGACTGATGGAAGGAGGGGACTTGGGGCTAAATGCAAATGTTAGGGAACAGAGAAGAGTTTGTAAGCACAGAGAAGGGTGAGAGGGAGAGCCAAGGATAAATTGTTTTGGTGAGAGCTCCAACCCTGAAATAAATATAACCACCCAAGGGGGCTGTGTGACTCAGTCTGACATTTTGGCTATTTTTTTTCATGCCACCAGATGTAATCAATTTAGCTGGGGGTGAAGGGGGAAGCACACACATATTTTTATTGCATTCTAATGTCAAAATAATAATAAAAAAGTACGTGTTTTGGTTTGTTTGGTTTTATTTCTAATCATAATACATGGCACTTTGTGCAGAACCAAACATGAGCAGAACTTCCACCTGCCCTTTACCATCGCAGAAACTGGAGTTCTGGGGACAGATCAGTCTGTCCAGGGGTAGTCAGAGGAGCCCCCTCATCTCCAGTGCAACAGGGAGAAAACCTCTGAGCTGAAGGAGGACCTAAGGGATAGCTGTGCAGCTCTGTTCACATTCACTTCAATACACACGAGGGAACAAATATGGCCAATAACATCCTAAGATATTGTCGTGCTGAAATTCTTTGTTTACCAAGAAACGACATGTTGAAAGCCCTTGGCATTTATGAAGCAGATGATTTCTATTCATTTATTTGAAGCATTTTACAGTACTTACCCAGACACTTGGAACGATTATCTTGCCAGATCTCATGGGGAGGACTCGGTCAGATGGGCGAGCTCCAGAAAAGTCTCCTAGTGTCCTAGAGGAAGTGGTGTGGTACTCAGGTAGGTGCTGCTCACCCCTCTGAACCCATCCAGTACCAAGGCAAGGGAGGGGGCCCATACTGCTTATTGCTTTCAGTTGTAGTTTCAATTGGGCATAGAGAAACCTTCGACTTCTGTCCAAACCTTCGGGGAAATGTTTCTGTGCACTGTTAAACAGCTCCTGCATTCCACCCAGGGGCCGATGCTGTTCTGTGGTAGGTGAATAATTCTTATATTTACTCTTTGCAAAATATTTTGGACTCTGGAGAGTTCTTGCTCAGGCAGACTCCCCCTGAATTAATAACAGCTTTGCCTGAGCAACAGCTAAGAAATGAGAAGACAGTGTTGCAGAAATCAGTAATTTTTAATTCATCTTGGTCAGGGGCTCTGCAGACAAAAGTGCTGGTGGGAAATACCCATTCCCCCTTTCTGTTGTACAGTGGTCCCCCTCTACTTCCTGCCCACATATCTTTGAAGGAGCCACGGGAACTTAGCCCAACACAGGACAGGATCACACATCGAAAAGCTAAGCGAAACTACTCACTGAACTGGCTGCCAAGGCTCCATCCAATGACCAACATCATGTCCATTGTATCTAACATCTAAGCCATCACTGACCCTGCATTTTATTTTAAATCTGTAAGGAGGCAGCATTCCTCAACAGTTACTTCCACCATGACTAGATCTTTGGATGTCTTCTTGGATGGCTATTGGCATGGAAAAGAAGTCCTAAACCTCCCTTTTTTCAGCTCTCTTAATCCCTCCCTCCTCATTTCCTAGGAGGCTCTATGCTGAAGGCCATCAGGAACAGGGGAGTTCTATGGGGCTATTTAGTTTTTAAAGATGATCTCTAGTATGTCTTCATTTTCAACTCAGAGCACATGTCTTTTTCTCTCTTGAACACATCCTCAGAATCTTAAACTCTATTTCAAAATCAAATCCATTGCATTTATTTAAAGTGTCACAGTTGCTCTTATCTGCCATGTTAATTATAAAGACTTTTTTTCTCTTTAAGTGGGAGTCGTTTGAAATATATAAAAATGATTCTATAGCATGACTTCTTATCACCTATTCTAATGTTTCAAATCAAGTCATCCACTATGATGTATTCTGGGTATTTTGCAAATTAGCCATTTTGAATGCATTTTGCATGCAAGGAATTATTTCTTGTGCTCACTGCACAGCCTACACCAGTTTTGTACATGTATGTGCATCTGCTTGTGGGAAGGATCTCTGAACAGTCAAGGAGTGGCCCCATCACAATGGGTTAGAAAAGGGAATAGAGAAAATTCTACATTTGCACGATGAGGTTGCACTAAGTTTGTAATGTCATTAACCCTTGGACCGGAACTTGCTAACTTTTAAAGATTTAACTAGTTAAGCTTAGTATTTGGTTATCCTAGTTTTTAAGAAAAGGAAGGTTGTCTGAGGAAAACAATCTTTAAGTTTGAAAGTCCTGGGAAAGAACACATATTAAACCACAAACCTCCTGTAAATGATAAATTTGACCTACAATCACTGTTTCAGAATCACCATGAGTGGCGGTCTCCCAGTTCCCAGAGGTCATTTTTAGTCCTGCAGTCCTAAACACATTTTTCTGTATTTCAGCTGCCCTTAAAAAAAAAAAAAAAAGACAAAAAGAAAGAAAAAGAAGGAAAACATAAACCAAAAGCCTCCTACCAGAGATACTCTTAACTAAGTTAACACCAGGTTTTTAAGTCTGGCATCCTCGACCCAGATAGGAAGAAAAGCAAGCTGCAAATCCAATACTTGCACTAAGATACCCATTTTAAATTTCCACAACTTTATAACTGATAAAATGCTTTTCCTTAAGCTGAATAATTTTTCTAGCCTCCTTGCTAAGGAGATGGAATTGAAGTCATGATAAAAAAAAAAGGTTGATACATTAGAAGTAGGAAGTAGAGATTTTTGCCTTTATGTTTTTGAATCATCCTTAAAAAAGTAGAGCAGATGAAAAACTAATGATCAAAATATTTTTTTTTCAATAGAAAGTGTAGTTTTCACAAAATCTGAATGTTCCATGGAAAAACTTTAATTTTGCCAGAGCTGCTTAGTTTTCCACTGGGGAAGATCTAAATAAGAGATTTCCTTTTAAGTTCCAGTTGACTGAAATGTAAGCTTTTAAGTCACTTTTTCAAATAAATAAACAAGTAAATAAAGTAGGATCCATCCTCTAAAGATTTTCTTCACCCTGATGTCTCCTAAGACATGAAAGATGGACATTTACCACAAGGCAGAGATTAGCAAGGAGCTCCACAAAGAGGACTCCAACCAGCACAGCCCACACCTTCAGCAAAAATGTGTCACTGGGCTAAGATGAAGCATGGAAAATTTCAACCCAAAAGGAGAGTCTGAGAAAGATATGAGCACAAGTGATGGAGGACAGGCAGGAATAGCAGTTGGAGCTCAACCTCTGTTCCAGAAGCTCTTGCCAGCGATTGCGAGCGCTAATAAATAACAGTCCTCCTGTACGTGCCACGTGCAGCCAAGGCGAGATAGACACATTCACTTCTGCAGTTTAACAGCCCAGAGCACATCCACACCAGCATCCTTACCTCCAGGGACATCATCCCTTGGGACGTGATGTGTTAAGGGCAACACCCTACTTTGCTAAGCCTCCATGTATTGATCTTTCCATCTGCTGGTGGTCTTGGGAGTCTTGCAAGCACCAAAGCTTGCAAGTTGGGTACCGCCACCCCATGCACATCTCTGGCACAGACTAAGGTCCTTCTGCATGTCTTCCTTGAGCACAGGGGCATGAAAGCATTGCCATGACTTCCAGGTGACCAGCAGAAAGAGAGTCTGGGGGTAAATAGACCTGTCCTTTTCCACCTCTCTGCCTGCCAGGACTGGGCCTGGTCAACCAGGACTTCTTTGCAGAAGGAGATGTTGCTTTTATGGGGAGGAAGAGTTTCATAGAGCCCTTCCACCGCACGCTCATCCTCCCCTTGCCCTCCTTGAGAACCTGGCACTGCTGAGGTCTGAGCACCACCAGAGGAGACTGCAACCTGAGTCCTGTCCCAGCCTGAGAGCCCCACGCAGCTTCTCCCCACACACATCTCTCCTCGCCCGCAGAGCAGGGCAGATGTCCCCAGAAGGCAGTTCTCAGGACAATTTTCAGACAATCCAATATAAATGGAGTTTGAAAATCTATTTCTTCACAGTTTCTTCCTGCCCTGAAGCACCTTTTTTCTCTGTTCACACTGCTGGGGCTCAGCAAAATTGGGGGTGGTTTTCTTTTTCTCTGGAAAACAGAAAGAAAAACAAAAAAAAAAGTCAGTGTTGCCAACTCTTGCAATTCTAGTCCCACAGTACTTGATGTTTTTCTTCACCCCCTCCCCAGCTTCTTGCTCCAATGTATTATGCAAAAATCTCAGATTTCATTTTTAAAGGAGAAGAATAAGGGACAAGCATTTCCTTGGCTTCCAAATTCTAGAGAAAAGCTGAGAAACATAAGCTCAGCGCATTCTAGGGCACCTCCAAACAAAAAAGAAAGCACGAGGAAACCAGTATTTATAAACACTTGTGACTTGAAGGACCCAATTAATTTTTGAACCCTTGGGCAGTTCCATGAAGGGTCAGCTAATGCCACAGACGCCATCAAATCTGGCATTGGCCAGATTTCAGCTCCCAGTGCAACAACATGGAGATGAGGAGAGAGTGGCATTTCTCTGGAACATGGGGGCTCGAAGCCACACGCTGTTGTGCTCACCCATCCCAGTGTGGGACATGAATGGTCTGACCATGCCCACAGCCACCAGTGCTAAGAGAGGCTTAAGGACAACTTCAAGCTGCTCGATCTCTATATTTCCTGAGCTCATGCCCACCTCCTCCCACAACCTGGAAAACAAGTGCCCCCATCTTCCATGGGATCTTCTACGTATAACAGAAGATCTGAGAAGGTTAAAACACTGCATATGGATACAGACAGTGAGCCAAACAATGCCCAGAGGTATGGAGTGCATGCTGAAAGCATGAGCTGCCTTCTCATACACCACATCATATGCTGGAGGATCGTTCACTGACCCAGAGGGTTGTCCCTTCTGTGCTTGCTGGGTCTTTGCACTTTTAAGAACTGTGCCAAGAGAGGCCACTTCATCCCTGTGTCAGGAACCTGTTTCAGAGGGAGGAGGTACACTCGGCTGAGAAGAGTAATTGGGCTGCTTGGAGACTTTACTTTTCTTCTGTCTTGTTTTGTTTTGTTTTTTTTTAATCTAAACCACAAGTCATCCAACCTGAAATTTTGTGGCTGCTGTTTATGTATGGAAAATATTTAACAGTTCAAGTCAGAAAGCCCAACTCTGAGAAACCTAAGGACAATCCAAAACTCCTAGGGTCTTCACAATCAGACTAAAAATACTTCAAGAACAGGCTCCCTTGGACCAGATACTAATTTTCTGCAGCAGTGTGAAGGAATTAAAGCTGTCCTAAAGCACCAGCTGGGAACTGCCCTGACATTTTCATGTCATCTGCTCACTAGTCCTCTTGTGCAGGCCATGTAGGGGTGGGCTGGAGGCTTTCAGGGCCCTGCTGTAATCCAACAAACCTTGGCTGGTAGAACCAGCCCCAGAAGAGATTCCAGCTGGCTTAAGTTAGAGCAGCCACAGGGCTGCTCTAACTTAAACCACCTGCCATTTCAGTCCTGGGCCAGCTGTAGGATCTGGGAGGTAGAAACGTGGACAAAAGCCAACTTTGCCTGTCTTCCTCATCTGTCCCAATAGGAGATGGAGGTCCAAACCCCTTTTACAGATATCTCTAGTATAAGGCTTTAGAGGGTCACTTCTGAGCTCCTGGTTACATTTAAAATTCAAGAACAGGGATACCACTATTTAGTCCCATCTTCCTTCCTTACCTTCTTTCATCACAGTGCTTGCATTCACAATACTGTAGCCCGAACATGAGGAAATGTGCAAGGACAGGTTATTTCCTGGAACAGCTGATGCTTTCTGCCCTCTTTTGACTTTTCAGGCAGCCTCTCCCCTGCAACTCTGGTGCCTCCACTCCTGTAGGGAACCAAGCAATATAGACCAGACAAAGATGTTTTTTTCCTCTTTTTAAAAGTAGAAAATAAGAAAGTAAATAAAAACAAACAAACAAAACTTTCTCCAAATATTTGCAGAACTACTGATTCCAGTTTGAGCTTTGGCCATAAGATCACAATGGATTTAAACAGCCATGATTCACCCTTATACAGACACACATAATCATGTGCAGTGGTAGGAATTACCCTGATAATACAGCCTGAATTGTCCTGCCCCTGCCCTTCCTCCTTGCCTTTCGCCCTGCAGCTAGCAAAGATAATGAGTAACAGTGATATTAAACAGGGATTTGGAGGTTTTTTGCCTTTTTTTTTCCCCCCAGAAAGTGGATAACACACTCCAGTAGATAGAAAAATCCATCCGACTTTATTTAACTGTAACATTTATTAAGAGCAGTGAAAAGGTCAGCACGGAGCTACCAGTGTATGGGCTAAACTCCTTTCCCCAGCCTTGAATGCGACAAGAAAGCAGATCCTTTAAGATGCAACTATCTTAAGCTCCCCTCCGATGGTTAAACTCTTAGTAATTCTGGGTTTTGGAGACAAACGTCAAAGCAGAGGGCTCTTCCCTTCATTATTCAAGTAAAGGCCCCATCAATATTATCTGTAATAAGAATCTGCTGTTGACATGGCTCACCCCGCAGTTCCTGTTCCAGGCAGTAGTCCCTGTCAATAGGATTAAAGTGGAGGAATGCCTTTGACAAGTCCACCGGCTGCTGATTCATTGCTGCCATCAGGCTGCCGGCTGGGAAAGGCAACGGGCACCATTAGCCAGCCCTGCCGTAGCCAGCCAGGGGTAATTGCCCCTGAAGCTTTGACTTCTTGTGCCAGAGGGGACCTCCCTGGAGCTGCAGGAGGAAGTGGGGAGAGGAAAAGTCCGCAAGTGGTTTGCACCTCTCGTGGCCTGCCATGCTTTTGGCTGAGTAATGGGCACATCAGCTGATGGGAAGTTTTGAGGTGGTTTGATAATCAGTGTTGGGCCTACTGGCACAAGGAAGCCGTCCACCATGCATGGGATGGGCGGGAGTATTCCTCAGCTTCTGCCACCATCACCTCCATGTGAGCCTGGGGGAACACATTGCCCAGGGAGATAAAAGAAGGATTCGCTGCCCTCACGCTGGAGCTGCTCTCAGTGCCACGACACCTCAGTGGTGCACCCCAGTGCAGTGATGGCAGCTGACAGACCTGAGGCACAATGGCACAAACAACTTACTCTGACTTGTCTTTCTCCTGGAGCTTGGTCCATGCTTCACCATCCATAGGGATGCTGGGATGTGCTTGAGGAAGCAGGCGTAACACCATGGTCAGAATGAAACACTACAGTAAATGCTCCAGAAGCTCTGGTCACCAGGAGGTGCAGATCACTGGAGCACAGCTGGGCACATCCAGTCCTCAACAATACTGACTTGTGTTTTCCTTCTCCTATGCGTCCTTCTTTACCACAGCTCTTGATACAAAGTCTCTGTCATCACCCTCTGGCTTGCATGGCCCGGTTCTGCAAAGCCCTTGGCTCCCCGTCCCCTGCAGGCTGGTGGCCACAGTGGAGGAGCCAGAGAAGGGACTCTAGAGCAGGCTCTAGAGCCTGCTGGGTCTGACACTGGCTAAAAAACAGCACCCGACCGCAAAAGTAAGGGAAAAATGTCAGCTGCCAGGGAAAATCTGAGCCTCCTAACCTTCTACCTCTCAACTCTTTGAGTGGAGTATGCAGGACACATGTGCACACTCACACACACACACACACATTAACACCCTCATCTTTTCCAGTGACTAAGCTCCTGTCGAATTCATTCTGTTCCTGTGCCCTCAGGTGCTGAGCCCAGGTCAGGAAGCAGGCAGCCCAGAGTAAATAGATTAGCTCTTTTTAAAATAAAACCTCTATTATTATCCTTAGGAAAAAAAAATAACAACCCTCATTTTCAGGAATTGTTACATTTAATTAGGCTGCAGGTTCCACTGGGCTCTACAAATGGAGCCAAGAAAGCACGAATGTCAAAATATTCTGCACACAAGATGAAAAGCCCTGAGCCGGGCGATTCAGTGAAAGGGAGCCCTGTCAGCCTGCCTGTCAACTCTGCCGCAGATTTTTCAAACCTAATTAAAATGATCTTTAATTTTTTTTCTTCTGCTTTTAAAGAAACACATTTTAATTTTTTTTTTTTTTAAATTTTTTTTTTCCTGCTTTAGTTTTTAATCAGCCTGATTTCCTGCATTGAGCCAGCCAGGAGGGAAAGTGAAAGGGAGACTCATACAGGCATCCAGGGCTGGAAAACAGGAGGACGGGTGGCCTTTCAGGCAGCAAAGCCTTCACTGCAGCTCAACACGCACCCGCTGTTTACTCACATGTGAGATCAGCCCTAACAGGAAGAACAAGGTACCAAATTCTGTCCCTGCCTGTTTCCTGCCACATTCGGGGGAATGGGACCTTTCGGGCTCTTTGTAAATAAACAGGAGCGCATCAAAGGGACACCTGACCGCTGCAACCATTTTCAGCAAAACTAGAACAACTTAGAGGCACTTGAATTTTTGGCTGACAGCTGAGACCAAAAGGGCCTTTACTGCCCTGGGATTAGCAGCTCTGATGCTTTGGAGCCGATAGAGGAAACCAGTTTGCAAATCCTGAAACAAGAGCTTTATAGGAAAGCTTGAGCCACCGATTAATTTTGCTCACTTCTATGCCTTGCCCCCGTGGGGCCCTGCCAATCCCTCTCCCTCACTGGGTTCATTGTTTATATGTGTGAAGTTATTTGGATGGGCTGATCTCAGCAAAGTGGTCCGTAGAGTCCTGCAGCAAAACGGGAGGTTGCTGAGATGGAGGCGGCAGCACAGGGCAGAGCAAGTCATTAGGACTAATAACCAACATGATAAAAATGGGCATAAATAGGGATAAAGAGATTTAAAACAAGAAACTGATGCTTAAGAGGAGGTTGGGTCAAGAGCTACATAAACACACACTTCCCCTCCCACCTCCTCTGCTCTAGTGTCTCCAAGAAACATATTTGCTTACTTAAACAACCACTTTTTTCAGCCTAGTTTCCTAGAGAAACAACTCTTTTGTGATCGTGCTGTGGGTGTGTCTGTCTCTCTCCCTAATAAAACTTGTGAACTCCCTGGCCAATTTCAATCAAGTTTGCCAGAAGGGCAGAGTCCTCAAAGAAACTAACTGCTTACAAGTCTTCCCGGGGCTGGGTAGACAAGAGAACACAGCCCACGCTGAGACAAAGGCTGCAGCATGCGCACACTTGATATTAAACATCAGAGCATCCAACCTTGAGCTGCCTTATATGTTTCCCTGCAGGAAGCCATGTCTCACTGAATCACCCTAACTGCACCATAGAAATGACATCATTTGAGCTGAGAATTTCAAATTGTGGTGACTGACAGCCCCTCCTTCTGAGAAATTGTGTCAGTGCTGAAAGGAGTCCCAGCCAGGTAAAACGAGGTGCCTGCAGGCACAGGGTAGCACCAGCACAGCTCTCCAGGCACCCAAGCAGCCCTTCCTGCACCAAAGCCACCTCCAGGACACTAAGGGGATCCAAGGCCAGGAGCAGGGATGGGGTCACCTTCTGCTCTGTACAACATCTCAGCTGCAGGGTCTTTCCTGCTGCCTAGGCCAGCAGAAGCAGAGGTAGGAGCAGTCCAGCTATCACAGGAGTCGGCGACTTGTAAACTGAGAGCGTTTGACCCGGGATCAGCCAGAAGGAAGGACGTTGTCACGGGGTCAGTCTCCTACAGCATCAACTTGCACTTTAAAAGCAGGTTGGGAAAGGCCTGCTGCAGATGTCTCTCTCTCATGCAGGGGCACAGGATGCTCCTGGCTAGGGTGGGAGCACAGAAGTGACCTGGGAGCTGCCACGTTCCAACAGAGCTTAGGTGCTGATAGGGAAGAGGGCTTGAAAAACAGTGGGGTAAACTAAGAGTCCCAACCAGGACTGCTCAGTGCCAGCAATAGCAAGTGTCCTGATTAAGACGGTCTCTCTTTCTCCAGGTTGGTTTTACAACGGTCTAGTGCAGCCAGATTTAGGATGCACTAAATGAAGGAAAACAGCCAAAGGTGTTACCAAAGGTTTAGATGTGGCCATGAGCTCCTATTCTCCAAGACAAAGGAGATGTCAGAGCAGAAACAAAAATGATGTTTCAAATGGGGAGGATCTCGATTTTAACAGTCTTTCTCCCTCTCCCACATCATTTAAATTTGGGAAGCTCCTAAGAATTTCACGGTGATGTCCTGGCACTTCTTCCCTCCCATCAACCCCCTACTATCTCACTAGAAACACCCTCTCATCTGCTGAAAAAAATAAAGCATCTCCTGGAGCAACAAAACCCCTCAGCCAGAGCTAAGGGAAGCCTGTCAGGTTTTACCCTATGATTGCTCAGGGAAAATTCACCTGTGTGACCTTCGTGTCCCACAGAAGAGATGAAATCGAGACTTGCGCAAGGCGCTGCAGGGAGGGGACGGACGGGTGGATTTGCCCTCCCAGTGACCAAGCCGGGATCATGAGTGCCTGGGAATCATGTCCGTAGGGGAATAGATGGAGCAGGCATTTTTTTGGGACCCTGTGACTGGCTGTCCAGCTAGTAATTTAGCAAAGGGTGAGCAGATAATTTCCTGTTGGACTGGTCTGTTGGAAGGGCCTTTCCCCTCCAGGGAGCTGGTGGCTGCGCAGCCAAGCCTGAAGACACACGGGACCAAAGCGTGCTCCCTCCTTTTATAGTGGGGCTGGTTTCCCCATGTTGCCGTCATCCCTGGGGTGAGCAGAGCCGTAAGACATTTGAGGCTCTCCCCCGCAGAGGGTAAAAAGTCAAAAGGGTATTAAGCTGTCAGATTGGGGCAATTTATGTGTATAAACAGAGCCCTGTTTTGCTGATTTACACCCTGATAGCACATGGCCCACAGGTAACGAATGCAGCACATCCCCACATCTGCCAGTGGAAGCAGTTTGGATTGACTGACCCATAAAACTGCAAGGCCTGAAGTTATCTGGCTTCACATCTACATATACACACGCAAACAGCCACAGCCAGCAAGTGCTCATGGAGTAACACGATATAAGCAATAAACGCTTTCCCCCAGCAAAAGTTAGGGGAGAGATTAGATAAGGCAGCTAAAACAAACTTTAACCACCACGGTGGGAGCTCGCCTGGCCTGTCCTTTTACTTTGCTTAGTAAGCCACGGTGTGGGGAGCCCTCAGCACTGGTCACCCCACAGTTCCCATTTCCCAAAGGGTGCAGGCGGCCCAAATTAGCCCAGCACATCATCCCCACACTCTGGGAAAGCACACTTATCCCCATCATTATGAGAGAGCTGTGCCTCCCTCCTAAGCTCAGAATCCAGTTAAATCTTGCCTCCAAACAAGGAAGGGCCCCAAAAATTTTCTTCTCCTTTGGGAATATTCCTTTTGGAACCCAGAGAGGTGTTTGGCCTCTGTGGCCACAGGGGAGGTGGAAGAAGCTCTGGTGCCACTGCTCCCTTCCCAGGTGGTGCAATACAGCTCCCTCAACTACACTGCATATCCAAACCCCACTCCCTCCCACCTTTCCAGGAAAAATCCCATTGCAACTGACCTAGAAACTCCATCCTTCCCCCTTCAATGACACCAAGAAAGCAGATCCCCCCCCCACCACTGCCACCTGAGGATGGGACTGATGGACACACAGAAGGGTGCCTGCTCTTAGCATATACCACAGGGCAGCGTTTGCTTCCCATCATTGCAATTCGTGCCTTTGCATCGTCGCGCCGCTGCAAGGATGTGAGCAGCCGCTACATTCCCATTCTGCCCAGCAGACTTCAGTGTCAATTGCATGCTTTGGGCAAAAATAACAATTGGAAAAAATAATTGCATTTATCATGTTGGCGACTCAGCCAGCTACATAAGAATGTTACATAGCAAAACCACAGAATTCAGCCTGTTTCCACACAGGCAGCAGAACAATGACTGGCAGGAGTCCCCTGACATCAGACGCTCATCTTTAACTCAAGCAATTCTTCCACCAGCATCTCCAATCCACCAACCTGGGATGCCACAGCAGTCCAGCCTGCAGGTGACCCTGAAGCTGATAGAGATACCACCAGCCAGAGAAAAACTTCCAAGAACAACTAAGCAGGCAAGAATACCACAACAGACTTATTCAACTATTTTGTCACTGGAGGCTTGGAAAGATATAGGATTAAACTTCTCCAGTAATTCCATGATTCACAGGAAATTAAACTTCCCATGCTTGAGGCAGAACTGATGGGTGACATTATGGAAGAGGCAAATGATGGCTCTTCCAGTGTCACCACAGACTCCACAGATAGGTGAACTACAGCTGTGCCTCTTAATGTAACTTTCCATCCTGCACAGCACTGCATGCTATTTCAGTTTAGACTTTCCTCCTCTGCTAACTCTGCTCCTATGCAACCTGGTCACTATGTTTGCACTACTTCTTTGCACAACTCATCTCATCAGAACATGCTACTAATTTGCTTTGCTGATGTGAAGACGGATTTAAGACAATGCAGTGCCCATCTCAAAGACTCCAAGTACAAAAATCAACTGAGAAGCCAATGTTTTGAAAGGCTCCATCTCTTCTAACCAAAGGCTGCCACTAAAATCCTGCCTACTCCTTTGGACTGTGGTTACTGGGCAGCCACTCCGAAAGTTATATTTGTTCCAGGGTAGATTGGCTCAAAGTATAAAGCAGCTCACCAAAACAGAGTTTGCCCAAGCAGCAAGCAAATCCTGCTCCTCAGCTGGTTGCATGGTCACTTCATCCAACAAAAGAGACAAGATGGGGTGGGAAGCAGAAGAGCAATGCTGCCCCTTTTGGATGCAGTGCCCAGCTAGATGGATTAGCCAAAACACAAATTTGTTTCCCAAAGCCTTATAAGCAAATGTAAGTTAAAATAGGACCCTCTCAGATGCAGTGTTCAATGTCTTCTGACTCCATGGTGTGTAAATTATGTCAGTTGTAGACTCCCTTGGACCTCACTGGGTTGGCATAAAACATCCAACTGAATTTGCCTGGGGTATTCTTCTGCTCACAGGATATAAACAGTTGGCAGTGACTGATTTGCCACTTGTCAATGCATTCTTTTGTCAACACAGCCTGATCCTGCAAAATAAAATGCATTAGCCTAAGCTACCTTCAAGCTGCAGTAAAGCCATCCCTGGCAATAGCCTATTCCTTGAACTTGAAAAAACTTGAAACTACTTTAGCTCTTGTTTAACAAACAATTTAAATACATAGGAATGCCAGTACAAGCACACTTAAATCAGTCCTAAATGTCAATTCGTGCTGTAAATACAGGTCGTGATGGACATCCTTGTCCTCCAGGTTTTCCTGTGCTAGCTGATGGTATGACCACAAGATTCTCATTGCCACTTCCCTAGAGAGGTTGCCACCCTACAATACTTCTGATAGATATAAATTTATGAAGCTGAGAGGAACAATAACCAGATGGCTGGAAAGGCTGTGGGCAAGGCAACATTTCAGCTAGTGCAGCTACTTACATAGTGAACCTTGCAGTTGCAACCAGCACCACCTACACCTAAATTAAATTAATTTAAATTAATTTGAAGATGTTAATCCAGGAAGTTGTACTATATTAGTTTAAAAATACTTCGGGGGGAGGGAGGGGGTGTGTTTCACCTTTGTGTAGAGACCAGGATAAAAAGTGTCTAAGAACTCTGAGGTGTAGTTCTACCTCCCCCAAGCCACTGGCACTTTTGATACCAGCTTCAACATAAGCAGGGCTTCAGCTTTTACCTACCTGCAAGTGTCAGTCACCAATCTGGCTGTGCCAGAGTAGCAGTGCTGGTTTAATCCTGCTGAGGTACTGGTACCCTGTATGCAGGTATGCCATGGGATAGCTGGGCGAAAGATCATAGACAGCACAACTTAACTCCTAATGAGGCTGACTCCTTGAAGCCTTTTTTCCATCTGGCTGCCTCCCCACTCAGCTTCCAGGTGCTGCACAGGGGTCTGTCAGAAAAAAACCCAAACAACCTAGTATCTACTTCACTCTCCACATCGGCAAACTGGGACCGACTCTGCCCTCAACTTTGCTCTTTTGGCTCAACATACAGGGTCACTCAGAGCTTTGCCACTCTTTCAAAACTTCCCTGGTCTTTCCTGAACCCTCTCCAATATTTTGATTCTTTTGTTCATACAGTAGCACTGCTATTAGAAGCAAATAAATTAGAGACCCTCTTATGCTCTTTCTACCTCCAAGTGTCTTCCCACTCAGCTGCAGCCCAGCACTGGGACCATCCATTCAGCTGGTTTTGGCCACTGAAGAAGCTTTCCCAAAAGCTTCCTCAGGATCCTCCTTCCTAGAGTTCACTGTCTTACAAAGGCAGCTTTTATTCTTTGTTCTTGCATTCACCTGCATCATTTGTTGTTTGCTTCAGCCTGGCTCCCCAAGCACTCTGTGTTCCTCCCTATCAGTGACCCCCCTCTTCATTATTTACCATTTTCTTGCTTGTCACATCATCAACAGACCACAGCAGTGGTGATTTTACATTTTCTTCCATGTCATTGATGAAGATATTAAAAGCAAGAATACTGGAGGGACTTTGCTACAGACACAGCTGGCAGATGATTTACAATTACATTTGGAGACCTGTCAGGGAGCCAGGTTTTAATCCATTTAATGCACACCCTCTTGATTTTATACTGCTCTAGATCCTTAATCAAAATGTCATGGGGTACCCCATCAAACGTCTCACAGAAGTCTTGTACACTACTATCACTTTTATCAACTAAACCAAAGAGAGACATCACATTCTGTTTTCCATGAACTCATGCTGGTTGGCATTAATTACAATTTTCTTCCTTTAATTGCTCATGGACTGCCATGAACAAGGACTAACTTGTACCACCCAGTGCACTGCTAACAGCATCCCTCTGACTCATCCTTGGCCACAGACCACATGTATTTTGAGAGCAGCACTACTGTAAAACCTGGAGCTGGGCACAAGCGAAGCTGGCCACTGTCTGAAGTGGCACAATATGGGGACCATGGGAACAATCACGGTCCTGCTGATGGCTTTGCCTCTTCCAGGGGGCTGGAAGGGCAGGTGAGCTGCTCATCTTGGACGCTAAAGAAAGGATGTAAAGAATGGCTCTATCAGACAGGTGAACTGACCATCACCAGTCTTTGAGACACACTGAAATTACCTCCCCAAGTAACAAAATGTTTCTATCATTGCAAAGAGACCAAAGCTGTTTAGTAAGCATACAGATGAGACTGAAGCACACTTCTAGCAATATCATAGCAGGTATTACCTTGCTATCACAACTATTTGGTTTTGTTTCTTGAAGGTTGGAAATAATTCATTGGTTCATGCCTGAGTCAATGCCTTGGTTCTTTCAACTCTCCAAGTGAAGTTTAGGAAGCAGTCCCACAGCACCTACCCATGATACTGACATGTATATGACCCTGGGTTGTTTCCTTTTCATCCTTTAACTCTGCAAATCATTGTCTAAGTGTTCCAAGTGGAAGTAATTCTTCACTGAGAAACTACAGAGAATAAAAGGAAACAAGAATTTTTCTTCAAACATCCAGATCATATCAGTTTTCATTTTGATGTAGTTGGTATTTTTCAGAAATCTGGAGCAGAACAAAAGGATTGGCTTAGCTCTAGATTCTTTTTTTTTTTTTTTTTTGGAAGGAGGCACTTTTTTTTTTTTCCTTTTAGTGATTTAAATGAAACTGAAGGAAATTTCTAGGAATAAATTTTTCATGTTTTGCAGGAAAAGGATGGATAATAAAAGTTGAGGACCTTCCAACATAATAGCATGGACATATTAAGATGAAGTCACTAAACGTTTCAGCATCACTAAAACAGCATTTTTTAGTTTCCTACTGATATCCTGGCTGATGGATTTTTCTGATCACCAGTCCTGGACAGTTAGTACTGGAATTCAGCTGCAGTTTATCTCATTTCAAGTGTGCAATCTCTAGTAAAGAATAGAGAAGAAAACCTTATTACTACCACAACAAGTAATTCCCATAACAAGACCTGCTCATGAAATAGAAGTACCTGATGTAACTACCCAGAAAGCCCTTCTGAAGCTTTAGTTTAGCAGTCCCATACCTACAAGCATCAGAAGCAGAGGAGGGTAGGGGACATAAGACTGCAGCTCCCCAGACAGGATCATTCTCTATGATATTTTTCCTTTTTCCAATTGTCCAGCATTGAAGAAAATGACTGCGCTGGACAGTAGAGATGCTTTCCTGCTCAGTGCTGATTATACACAAGCTCTCCTCTGTCCCAGGGAACAACACAGCAGACAGTTTTCAGCTGTAAGAGTCTCTCTGGCCTTGCATTTTTCATTTTTCCTCTGTTTAAGGCGAAATCTTGGCAGAACACGCTGGAAAAACACAAAGGATATTGTAATGTTGGGGTTAATGGCTACACTGCTGAAAACTTCACAGAGCCTTTGACTTATCTCATTAGCAAGCCAGAGAGCTGCTTTGGCATTAGATGTCACCTATGCATTTGGAACAATCCCCAACATCAATAAATCTCATCCAACATCCCTTCACTGCAACCCAAAAACCTGCAAGGGTGCTAATCCCCGGCCAACACTCACTTGGCTAAATTATTTTTAAAAGATGATGCAGCTAATACTCCTTATTCCAGAGAATCCTGCATTGTTTTCCTTGCAAATTGCTCCTCCAAAAGGATAAAAGCTACAGCTTCTCACTTTCCACTCCAAAATAACCCTTCTAGGCTGGAGCAGCAGCCTGTGAACTTCCCCAGGAAAAGTGAGATGCATCTGGTGAGTCACATCCCCGTCCCCAGCCACGGCTGGAGTGGCGGTCCGGGGGCCGTGCCTGTGTGTAACCCCCCACCGCTCTTTGTGCCATGCCTTGCTTTTATGGCTGTATCCCTCCTGGATTTGGACGTCCCTCCCGCCGGTGGGGCTGGGGGAGCAGGAGCAAGGCCATGCAGGAGTCAGCGGCATTGAAGGGCTCTGCGCTGGCAGAACAATGGGTTTGCTCCAGGCAGAGCTACTGACTTTTAACAGCTCTTTGCCAGTAACCCCATACGGGATTGCATCATGGAAAATCCTAGTGGAAAGCCAGGAACAAAGGAAAGATGTCAGGCTGCTTTTAAAAGGGACTTGTTCTCGGAGCAGAGTATGCCCTTTGGTGGCCAGGGTGGGAGGCTCAGCCAGAGGAACCTGGTCTCCCTTAAAGACTGGAGGCAAATCTGGAGACATACACCAGACGGGAGATGTGAGAAAAGGGCAACGCTCAGGAGGCGACGGCTTTGCCTCGCTCTGCAGAGTTCCTGCATTGTCTAGGGATGAAGTGTGTGTGTCTGTGTGGAAAAAATTCCTACGCAGACGTGTCCCTTTATTGAATTGTCCCCGTGGTCCCCAAAGAGTCCAGAGTGCCCATCAGGACAGAGGATGCAACAATGCCCATAAGCTACTGAGCTCTCATCTCTGATCCAACATCCCTGGAAAGGGAGCCAGGCAAGGAACATGTCCCTGAGAGCCAGGGCTGGGGACACTGCCTGGACTTTCTCCAGGCTTGGCTAGCTGAAAAGCACCCAGAGCTGGTTTTATAATCCATGACAAGAGATTTTGGACAAGAGGCACTCTGTTCTTCAATAGAGAATCACATCAAAAGGTACAAAGAGGGTCACTGCCCCATTTCTGAGGGGATCAAAACTGTAAGTGGTATCTCACTGCAAGCCCAATAAGAAAACTTTGATGGGTGATTAGAAAAGCAACACTACTTCTGTAAGTATAGAAGAGCCATGAGTGCTCATGAGAAGAAGGAAAATTCCCAAGGAGAGCCCAGCAAACACACCCTCCACTGCCCAACCATAGGCTCACCGAAGCTGTGTGACTATGGCTCTGATGTGATATCTAACTTGAAAAAGACAGGCCTGCTTCTTGTCTGCCTTTCTTATTCTAAACTGGTCTTTAACCCTCCAGGGACAGCATGTGGAAGGATAGTGCAGAGCAGGTGTTTGAGAGGCTCTGCTGAAAACACTCCATTTTTCATTGGCAACACAAGGACAACCCCACCAGCCAGTGCAATATGTTTAGATTGCATGGCAAAGGGAAAGGCACTTAGGTACCATGCACAGAAAGGAAGTAGCAAAGGTTTTAAGAAAGCCTCAAAAAACCCCGCATATTTGCATTCTCATTAGCTATACATAAAATAACTAGGAAGATTTCTTTTGGCAATACAGTTAGCCATTGACTTGCTCACTTGGCTGACAGACTGATGCCAAGAAGCAGCAAAGCAAAGCAAAAGAGCTGGCCTCAAACCAAGGGATTTTGCAGAGCTCTCATTTTGCATTCATTGCCCTTAGTCCAGGGGTCTTAAGAGTTGCCAGTTTTAGGGCATGAGTTGGAAACTGGATTACAGAAGGAACTCTTCCCTATTTGCTTAAAGGCGTCTCTGCCTTTCCTTTCCACTCCATCCTTGGCTAAACAGCCCAGAGTTTGGACAGAAAATCCCTCCCAAACTCCAATGCTCCCCCACTTGTGAGTGTACAGGGCTGGCTGGCTGGAGCAGGGAGTGGAGCAGGGCTGGCCCTGCTCTGGCAGCACAGTCATACCCGTAGTTTCCAGCCAGCTCTCACCACTGCTGGCTGGCGATGGCTCTGCTGCACCTCCTCGTCATAAAAGGCTCACTCTCCACTGGGCCAGTGGCTCTGGACACCGCTCCAGGCTGCCTCAGTCTTGGCAATACTGGCAGTGCCGCTGGATGATAAATAACTCAAAGCACAGCTCAGTCAGCTGAGAGCCCCAGCACTTGTTGGACATCTCAATCACCTTGTTCCAGTTGTCTCCAAAAATGACAGCTCCAGCAAGAGGGGCACACCCCTCTCCTGCCTGTACCACACACCACGCTCAGGAACACCACTGCCCACTGCACTCAGCATGGAGCAGTCTATCACAGAGTGTGAGGGGACTGGGCATGCCGCTGCTTTTCCATTATTGTGGCATTATGTGGGACTTTGCTTGGAAATTTTTGCTACTGTGAGCTGCCCCTGAGAAATCTTGATGAGAACTTGGAAAACAGTGAATCAGATGTCAGCTGTGAAGAGAAACCCTTGTCCCAGCAGCTTCATTTAAGGCTTAGAGGTGGTCACATATCTCAAACCTTTTTCCCCCACCATCATTTCAGGTAAATGGCTTAAATTTGGTCTGTCTGCATTCACACGCTTTTATGTTTGCTTTACCAATGATATTCTAACAAAGGCATTTACTGTAAGGAACATTTACTGAAATGGCAAATAATAGAGACCTCATAAACACAGCAGTTCAGACCAGAATCTGGTTCTGAAAGTCACGTACTAGTATTTAAGAGAAGAAACAATGCCGTGTGAACGTTCACCCAAGCGAAAGCCACCAGCACAGCTGAGATTTCAACCATTCACTAGTAACGGGTTCATTATCAAGATATATTGCCTGAATTATTCCTAGATGTTATTCAGGGAATTATTTCAAATAATTAATATATGTAAGAAAATTACTGGCTCTGAAAAGAAGAATTGAACTTGTCACATTAGAGTGGAATAAATGCTCTGCAACCATTCACTCCCGTGCTTTTGGATACATTAATTTCACCAGATCCAATCTTTAACCCCATTGGGGCTGAAGGAAATGTTCTCCTATAGCTCTGCTTGCTGGGGTTTGGGACACAATCCCCAGGAGCACCATCCCTCTCTGTGGGGGGACTGTGGCCTTGTCTCCTGGACTTTCCATTGTATTTCAGGAGGCAGACTCACAGTTTCACCTTTCACTTACCTGGGATAATTTCTGTGGTCTTCAGCAGAGCCGTGGTTACACCTCCATGCACAGGACAGGAATTGCACTGGGTTTAATCTTGTCCCCAGTTCATTGTTTTAGCATCTCAGAGGAGGTGCAGGAAACCTCGTGAGCAGAGGGATGTGCCAGCAGGAGCAGGTAGGACCCAGTGCTCCTCTGCTAGGTGGCAGGGACAGTCAGGTAGCAGCCGTCCCCAAACCAGGGCAGGCTGGAACAGCTGCTTGGCTCTCCAAGAATCACAGGAGTCCTGATGCAATTCGGGCTGGTCTCAGGAAGAGAAAAGTGAGCATGGGCAAATATGTCCAAACATAGACAATGTGAAAGGAATCAGATACTCAAGTTGAAATTACCAATTTTTTGCCCTCTCAGACAATTGCAATATCCTTGCAGAAAGCTGGGACCCCAGAGAATGCCTGGTATGGTCTTAGACCATCACTAGCCAAGTTCCCTCCTTCTCCTGTCTATAACAGGGTTGGAAAGGGGCAAATGTGAGGCTACAGGGTGGTAAGAATGACAGACCCACAGCAATCATGCATTTTGATAACACCTTCACTAAGTGGGGTGGGGTTTTTTGGTTGGTTTGTTTGTGGTTTTGCACCTGTGGTACCCTCCAGACACCAGAAACTGCTGTAGCTCTCTGTACCCACAGTGCAATACAACCCCACCAACCTGAGTTTGCACCACAGGTGACTCAGGTGCCACAGCTTATGTCTTTCACAATCACACAATGCATTCCCATTACCTGTAATAGCAGCTTTGTCCCTAAGATGCTTCCAGCACCTGTGACGCAGTTCAAGGAGTAAGGATGCAGGATCAGGCTTCAGGTGGAAAAGAAGAAAAAATATTTAGAGACATATGACACAAGTGGAATAACTAAAGGAAGAGGCATGTTTACATGGAAGTTCCTAACTGTCTTGTTAACTGCACTGTGTTCAGGACATTCATTCTTCCTTGTCCCTGTATTCCCCTGGGCTTGATCCCTTCTCAGGCAAGTCCAAGACAGGCTTAACTTGACTGAAGGCACGACCGTGTCCTGAGCTGGTCTAGGTTTTAGCTAGCAACAGAGGTCAGTGTGGGGAAAGAGTCTGCCAAGCAGGGTTTGAAGAGGGATATGAGTGAGGAAGAGGCCCAGGGGTCACAATGGGATCTTTTGCAAGACCTCGATGATGCGGCTCATGGTCTGGGAGCATCCTGGCAACCCGAAAACATACAGAGCCCCAAGAGCCAGGACAACTTTTCTGCATCAACAATCAGCACAAAAAGTAATAGCAATAACTAGGAGGATCTGAAAGGGGTTCTTTGCTATCCCCCCCCCACTCCCCCCATTTTTTTTTATTTGCCTGAGTGACAGAGGATTTAAATGCAAAGTGGATCTAATGCACACCCTGAAGTCGGCTGGCAGTATGCAAATGACCTGTCAGATTAAAATCTGAATGAAAGAGATAACAAGCTTATCTTCATAACAAAAGACTCTTGCAGGCAAACTATTTGACGCAGTGTTGATGTTTGTTTTAACCCGTGGACTTTGGACAGTGCAATATTTCAGGGGCTGCGCTCCCCTCGCTCCCCTCTGCTTGCACGCCTCTGTGTGTGTGTGTGTGTATTTGTATTTGCACTGGCAACAAAAGGCAAGTGCTATGATAATAAGAAGGGGGGGGTGGAGAGCAAAAAAGGAAGCCTAGTGAGGGCTCTAACAGTTGATTTCAAAGTCTCTTTTTGGGGGTAGGCTGTACAGAGCCAGTGCCAAACAAACCAGCAATAGGTCAACTCACGCTAGCGACCAGCACTACAGCTGCAGTGAGAATAAGCAAACACAGCAGCAGGGGAAAGAATTAAAGGAGGGGGCTGGGGGCGAGGCGGGCAATTTATTCTTCTGGCACGTGCAGAGGGGCTGGAGATGGATCAGCTGTATTTATTCTGTGAAAAGGAGAAAAAAAAAGGAGGCAAAAGAGCAAAGCAAGTTTCATCGCACCAGAGAAAACAAAGATTTTCAATAAACTCCCCATTGCCACCCCCTCCCTGGAAAAAGGGGGAGAGGAAGGGAAAAAAAAAAAAAGCTGCAGGTGTTTGTGAGGGGTCTGTATAGAAGCCATGCAGGGAATTAGCAACTGAGGCAAGTTGTCTTTGGAAAAGGAATCTGCCCTGAATAGATTTGCATTTCTTAATTTAGGGATCACCAGAAAACAAGAGCCAGAGAAAGCACCCCTCTGCAGCACCGGGGGCTTCAAAGTGAGGAGGGCCGTGTGGCGGGGCAGCCTGTGAGGCAGCCGGGCTGGCTATTCAGACTGGCCGGGCTCCCGCTGGGGCTGGACTCCCTCCGTGCTGGCACCGGCCGGACCCCGCGCCCCGAGTCCCTCCGGCCACCCTGCTTTATCCTCCCGATACAATGAGGAGCGTGCGAGCATTGAACGCCACATTCCTCGCCCAGAGGAACCGCCACCAAATCCTCCCCTTTCAGGTCCTTCCCAATCCCCTAAAGCCCCTCAGTTAATGCCCCGCTGCTCTGCTCTCGCCCTGCTGGGGAGTGAAAGCCCATTGAGAGGGAGAAAGCCTTCTCCCAAAGCCCTCCAGTCAGTCCTCAAAACACCAAGCGGCATTTACAAGCTTTTCCACACGTTGCAATTCAGCCTGATGCTGACCCCCTTGCTGCAGGGAACAGCTGAGATGTGCCCATGCCACAAGGACAGTGGCAGGAGCAGAGGCCCAGCCCTGAACCCCTTGGCAAGGGTTCGCTTCATGTCTTTGCACACAGGCTCACTACTCTTGTTTTCCTGACTTGTACTTGCCTGGTCTGCTTGGCTCATCTGTGACAGGATGGAGCCTGGACCTACACCACCAGATTGAGGCAGAGGTCTCCATGTTTCCACTCCTTGGAGTGACAATGAATCCCAACTGCATCACACGCCCAAACATTTCCTATTATTCTCATATGTTCTTGCATAAGGGCAGTCTTTGCACAGGACACCTTCCTGCACCTGCTCTGCAGAGCTCCCCGGGCTCTGTCCTACACTACAGAAACATACACACTCTGCATCCCTCTGTGGGAAATGAGCTGGAAGGGAAATCCCAAATGCAGTTGGTTTGGATGGGACTGTAGAGCATGAAACCACAGGCCAGGGAGAGCCCTCCAGGGCAGGTCACTGTGCTCCATGAAAGGGCCTTTCAGTTCTGGAAGGGAACAGCAAAAAAAAGTTATATAGATGTTAAAACAATGAAGGAAGGATTTGAGCACTGTAAAATTTCACCATTAGGTCCGTCCCAATCCCACTAAACAGCTCTTGCTGAACTTAAGATGGGACTGTAGCAGACAGACCTGCAGATGGAGCATCTGTGGGTGAACTGTGATTCCTTCAAATTTATTGAAGGCCATTTCCCATTCTCACTTGCACTGTGACTATTGCTCTGCTGCTTAGCTATGACACAGGCACGTGAAATGGCTTCTTAGCTGGGTGAGGAGAAGTCCCTCTCAGTTCTGGAGGAAGAGCTGAATATTTGTTCATGTCAAATCCACTTGGCATAAATAGTAAACGCCAGTGAAATGTGTTGGTACAGGCAGACAAGGGAACCAGACAAGGTTCCCAGCCAAAGGGACTGATGAAAAAAAAAAAAAATCAAATTTGCAGTCCTAGAACACTTGCTGCCGTATTTTCCATGTTCCAGTAGGAAGGTCTGCTGGGTCTTCTCTCCCACACCTACGTTTTCACAGCTGGCTTGAGAGCACAAGCTCACAGTGCTGCCAGCTCTTGTGTTGTTGTCATGAGCTTATAATACACAAGGCTTTTCCTGCAGCTTCAGTTTTAGCTCTCAGAGGCAGCTAATTAGATGAAACCAGAGGCTCTCACACAAACTGTGACCTGGGTGACTAACTTTGGGAGATTGGTCTTGAAATGCTCCTTCCAGAGGAGCACAAAAGCATGAGGAAGAGGAGCTTTACCATTCAGGTACCTAAAAGAGGTGTCTTAAAGTGAGTTCTACAAGCTGTCTCACATCCCTCGACTGGTAAAAACAGTATCTAGCCTTCACTGCTTTGGGAAAAGGCTGAACATCTAATTTTGTAGGTATCCTTATGGTTTCAGACACAAAAAGAGGGCAAGAACCTCCAGCAATTAAATCAACCTTTCAAAAAACTTCTTGCTTGCAAGCCAAGGTCATTGTTTTGGCTGATGTGTTGGATTGTAACCTCTAAAGCTTGGACACAACCACAGCAAGAAAACAGTACATTTTTAGTGACTCAGGCTGAGGATTTGCAAAAAGCATAGACCTTCTAAGCAGGAATCCTGGAATATTCACTGCCAAGATTAAGCCTGGAACAAAGAAAAAGGTAAGAATGTACAGAAAATTTAGGTCCTGGTTGTAGGAGGCAATTTTTGTTATGATATTTCCAACAGCAGAAATAAATGTTTAACCAGCATGTCTGATTAGTCGTAGGTCCAGTAGGACATGCCCTCACTAAAGAGGGGCACCCCCACCAGCACAGCTCTGCAGTGCTTGGGGCTCACGCTCACCATCAGAGGCTCCTCCAGCCCAAAACCTTGCCCAGCAGATCCAAATCCTGTTGCCTGCTGAACTTCTCTTCAAGGCAAAAATGACCCTTAAGCCAAGAACTCCTTGAGAAAAGGCAGTCCTGGCTTCACTAAAATCAACAGAAAAGCTCCATCTGGCTTAATAAGGTTTAGCATTTCATGCCACCATGCCTACTAAATGCCTTAGAGTGCCTTGCCCAAGTTTGGTGCTAAGTCATAAGCCATGCACACAGCATTTCTGCCCTTCTTCTCCTTTACATCATTTGTTTGTCAGTGGTTTTGGTTTTAAGAACTAGCAGCGAACAAAAATCTGTATGTTAATTAAGCCTATGGGGCACATAAGACAGAACCTCCCTTGTGCTGGGCATTCACTTTTGGTCTTTTCTCAGCAATAAATCCAACCAGCAGGAGCCTCAGCTGGCATGACTCAACACAGCTCATTTGAACTCACACAGTGACACTGCTCCTCTGCAGCACAGATCCTGGCCCCATCTTCATAAGCAAGAGCCTGCATTTGCTCCAGAAAGGTAAGATAGTATCTAGAGAGATGACACTACCAAAATAAGGGTGGGAGGGTAAAGCCAGACAGCTGAGACAAGGCAGACGGTCTGTGACAAGCTGGAGTTAATATATTAATTTTTAATTTTTTTTTACCTCACTGGACACTGGTGTGCAGTTGAGACTGGAGTTCTCGTTCACAGAGCCCATGTAGAGAGCCCTTGAAGTTTTTGGCTTTGTTCATCCAAAGGGAGTTTTAAGATGAGTTGCTTCCAGCCTTATTTCTTCTGAGAAATAATCCAAGTCTGGAGCATCCTGCTCCACCAGAGACCAAACTACAAAACCTTAACTCATGAAACACACTATTTTCTTCTTCCCCTTAGCTCCCTGGGCCAAAAGTGCTGCTGATGTGTGTGAGCAAACTCCACCAAGTAAAGAACCTTTGAGCTGTTTTCCCATGATACTTGTACATGGGGAACATCTGCAAGTGCCACGACATGGGAGTCCTGGGCTCTCTCCCCAACTCCTCCAGCACTTTACCAGCTTTCCTCATTCACAAACCTCCAGGACCTCTCCATGCCTCAGTTTCCCTGACTATAAAGCTGACAAAAAAGAAACTCCTACTTCCCCAGCCTTTTTCTTTAAGTTACTATGTCTTCCTTTTACAATGGCAATGAACAGACATAGCTGAGATTAAAATCACACAGTAAAAATATACAAGGCAGTCCTGCTCCAGACACGGCACTGAACATAAACTGCAGTCGATTTGAACTGTGTCTGTTCATATTTTTTGCCAAAGCATCAGCACTTTGTAAATACTACTGCATTTCCCTGCTTCATAGAGTCGTTTTAAATCCTTGGTCATTCCAGGTCTTGCATGGAAGACCAGTGTGAGCGTCAGCCTTTCCCATGTGAGGCAGTTTATACTGTTCAGTCAAGGCACATGGGAATGGAATCTCAAGTATTTTACCTGTAGCTTCCACCAATTGTGCTGTTTACAGTCAATGCCTATCTTTCCCCTTTGGTTACACAAGGATAGTGGTCAGGGGGAGGTTGGTGGCGATGTAGAAACAGCTAATATCCAAAGCCACAGATAAAGAGCTTTATGAAATAATAATAAAAAAAAAAAAACAATACAGAAAATCCCCTTGCATTCCTGAATCATCAGGAATTGACTGATTTACACTCTTGGACATCTAAGTATGAAATAAATAAAGATGGTGCTGTTCATTTTGTGTGTGTCTCTAATCCCATATTCTCAATAAAATGCATTTAACCTCGTTCCTTTAAAAGAGCTCCGGACAATCAGAATCATCTTTACAGAAGACTGCGCCTGCTTTTAAATTAGCTTTTTAAAAAGCAGCTATTCTCTTTTCCCCCTTTTCTAATTCCCATTCACACTTGGCACAGATAAACACAGGCAGGCCAGAGCTAGGGGCTCTGAAACCATGCTTCAGAAGAGCAGTGCTTTTCCCACAGCAAGTACAGCTGTTAGCCCAAACCATCAGAGATTCAGAAGTTTTGTTTGCCAACACCCCTCAAATACCAAAAGTTTAGACAAACCAGCTTGCAAAATAACTATACCAGTCCATGAGACCACTCAACTGGGAGATAGTTTTACACTCCAGTAATACCATAGAAAGCACCTCATTCCTATCAGGTGCAGGTCAAATCTATTTAACCTAATTTTTGCCTAACCTGGCTTTATATCCCAGGGTCAAATCCAGCTCCCAGCCACACGGGGAGTTGTTCATGACACTGACCTCCATGTCAAGCACAAACTTGGGAACAGTTGCAGAATTTGACCTGTGGCATTTGTTAATAACCTCCTTATTAATCATCTTTGTCACTTCTTCAGTGCCTCCCGTCTGTGGATGCGGGAGCACTTTGTGAGCTGCGGTGAACTGAAGTGATGGTGTGGGTTAAGAAGGGTATCTCCATTTTACAGCTGGGAATAGAGGAGCACATAGGGCTGTGTAATTAATGCTCAGGAGATGTGGGCTTCTGGCAGAACACATTCCCACAGCTGCAGATAAGTCTTGCCAACACACAAAACCTGCTAACACCATCATCCTGAACGCACAGGGAAACATCCTCCCGTGGAGGGGCTGCGGCACGGAAAGGTGCCACAGTGCTGCAGGGGTGCTGCGCTGCATGGCTGGAAATGATACAGGAAAATGTCCATGTTTGTGGTCGAGGATGGCATGTGCTGGGTGGGGGAATCACAACACAGAAACCATCAGGGAAAAGTTTCCATCCTGCAAATGCCAGAATTGAACCACCCTTATCCCCAGGGCTGCATAACGGCACGCTCGAATGATCAAATTGCTGCTCTGTCTATGAACTCGGGTTAAAATCCCAGCAGAGATGATGTCTGGCTTTAGCACAGTGTTTTGCACTACTTACAGGTAGCGCAGCTCAGGCAGGCACCTCCCGTGCAGCTCTGCTCTCAGTGACACTGGCACATCTGATGAGACTTTGATGGGGCAGGATGTGCCTTGGTGACATGAGCAAGGAGCCAGCAGCCAGGACACCAGTGCCCAGGACCCCTCCTGGGGCCAGTGTCTAAAGATCCTGAGCCAGCAGGTTTGAGGCAGGGCCCTAGACAGATCCAGATGAAAGGAAATGTTATATCCAAGGCTGCAATCCCAATTTTACCACAGTGAGATCCCATCCTAACCCCTTTCAGTTCCTTGTAACTTCGGAAAATAGATGTTAGGCACTTGACATATTTCTTCCCTGCATTCAAGAGCAAAGCAGGATCCACAGGGTCAGGTATTCCCTTTTATTAGACCAGCTGGAAGCACTGGAGTAGAAAAAACAGACAAGTTATCAATGTCCAAGCTCCTCTTTAAACTAAGAATATTCTAACCTGTGGTTTGCAACTGAAATTTCTGCTGATTCAATAATATTCTAAACAGATTTCCTACAATCTTAGGTGAACATTTGTAGATCAGTAATGGCTTGCATATCTCAGGAAAACAGCCTCACAAGTTAGCCACAATGAAAGTGCAGAAGGAGCCCTGGCTGTTTATATATTATATAGCCCAAAACCATACTGGGAGTGAGAGAAAATAAACTCCTTTCATGACAAAACAAGTTTTTCAAATAACAATGCCTTTTGAACAGAAAGTTTTCAGTTATATATTGCCTAATTTTCAAGCAAAAAAAAAAATAATTAAATGTAGAATGGTTTTTTAGTACCAGTTCTAGTTTTTAATCAATAATAGTTTTTCAGTACTAAAAAGAGTCTGGCTTTGCCTTCTTCTCAAGCCCTGGAAAAATAAACAACCCTTTAAACTTTTAGGGCAAACTCAGTATTCCACCACCCCCCCCCCCCTCGCCAGCAGTTTCCAGTACAACATGTTTTTAAAATGGGGGGGAAAAAGCACAAGCATACTTCAGCAACATGTATTTCCAGTAACACTGACTTTGTAGTTCACCTTTGAAGCCTCAAACTGCAGCTCAGGCAAGCCCAGATGGCAAAGCACCGACGGCAGAGGCACAAATCAGTACAGACAGGCTGGATCGTATATCAATCAAATTGGGCTGAGTGTTCAGATTGAAATGTGTATTATAAGGTATGGCAGGGAGGAAAAGAGCTCCGAATAGCCCCTATATTTGAGAAAGGATGAATGACCTTGCAGGGAAGATGGGGCAGAGTATGGGTCGGGCTCTCTGACAACTCCAGCAGTTTGCTCCACGAGCTCCTGTTCAGCGCTGCTTTAAGGTGGAATTAACTAGGAGTTTTTCCACCCTGAGAGGTACTTTTAATGCAGCAGGGTTTGCAGAAACTCATGGTGTGGAAAATGGGTTGTTATGGTAAAACTTGGGCAACTAGGTGGGTTTGATGAGCAGGGTGCCAGGGAGGTGTTTGGAGACCTGGGTTTTGCAGCTGATTGCACTCGCGGCTGGAAGATCCCAGTCAAGTGCACACACTATCTCTGTATCTCACTTTCAGCAGCAGTAAAACAAGAGCATTTCTCAAGAGCGTTAAGAGGCTAAATTCATAAATATTTGAAATTTGCTTTGAGATCTCCGAGGGACAGGACTGAGGCTGCCAAACCATGGCAGCACTGCGCACCTTAGAGGCATGGCGAATGTTAGCCAATTAACTGCAGATTATTATGTTTAGAGGAATTAAAATAAACTCCCGGATTCTGACTTGGTGCAGCCAGGAGGCTGTAACGATCCCTCTGCTGTGTAAATATCATCCCTAGGTCCATTAGTCAGGGGTCTCCGTGGTGCGGAGAAGCCAAGCCACACACCAACACCATTCAACAGTTGGTTACTGACAAAAAATGTTCCCACCAGAGGCTGTCTGGGGACAGCTGGGGGCATTTGCCTTTTATCCGACCTGATTTTGAGGCTCTCATTTTTTCTTAGTCCCGGTGTTTCCCTTCAATACTTTGTATTGTGGGAGGGGTAAACTCAGCAAACAGCACGACTGATTAGGAACTCTGTTACTATAAGTATTTGCTTTGCAGCCTGCCCGGCTTCAGTGTGAGCAGTGGTCAGTTTCTGAAGGACTGGATATCTCCCACTCTGGGAGCGGGAATCAGAGCCATGCAGATAAGGCTGTCATCAGAGATAACAGCAGTCAACAACCCTCAGCGTCATTATCTCAGCAAAGGGAAAAAGCAGGCAGCTCCCCTTAATATACAAAGTGCGACGGTTATATATGTCTCCTTTACAATGATAGATGGAAAGGGATAAAGGGGGGAAAATCTAACAGACAGCCTTCAAAGCCAGCCTGCTTCACATCCTCGCACTCCCAAACCGCGAGCACGTTTTCATACAGGCGGCAAACAGCCTCCCCCCTCCAGGCCTGCACCCACGCTCACCCGGCGAGGTGGCTCCAGCAAAACAATTTCACTGGCACGGATCTGAGCAGGGGCTGTTTTCCCCTCCTTTGGTTTTAGTGGAATTTCTTAAGAAGGAATAATGAAGCAGTGATTGTCAAACACACCTAACTGGAAGGCAAACAAATTGCCCGGATCAGGCCTTTTTAATTTGAAAAAATAAATAGAATAAATGTGAATTTATTTGCAATGGTTTGGTTGCTGTCTGAAGCCATTACACTGTTAAGCCCCTTTTTACCTTATAATCAAACTCCAGGAGCATAACACACTCCAGCCTGTCACCGTGCTGTGTGAACTGCCCCAGGATCCACCAGGCTGCGTCGGCCCCACCACACACACGCCATACCTGCCCCAGCACAGCCTGCTGCTTCCAAACAGGGACCTGTGAGTCAGCACCACCGCACCAAAACCCCAACACTGTGACACGTCGCAATCGCCCTCTCCAAACACACAGGCCGGTTTGCAAAGCCCCAGATGAACCGATCCCCAAAGAAACACCTTAATCAAAGCCCGAGAGGAAGCAGGGAAAGTAAATAAGCAAAGACGTTAAGGGAAAGGAAAGTGGCAAAAATCCTAAATAAAATGTCTGGGTCTGATTTCTTTATGTGCATTTCTGAAGTGAGAAGAAGCACACAGAAGGGTATTTAATTAAATCAAAGGGTAAAGGAAGAGGTTGCCATGCAGCTTGCTATTATGTTACAGTTCACTAAAATGAAAACTTATTTTTAAACCTCTGGTATTAATTTGAGATTATTCAGATACTTAATTAAAAGTGCAGCATGTGTTAAATATTATTTCAACAAAGATTATCATCAAAACCCTATGTAATAAGATCCTTCAATGCTTAGAGCGATATTTTATGCAAATTTTCTATGCCACCAAATGAAGGTCTCTTCAATTTCCCCCCCCTTCTTCATTTGCTGCAGCAAAATGTTCCAAGCAGGGGGAAAAAAAAGGTTTCTAGAATAACAAGGATACTACAGATAATGCAGTGCAACAAATAGCAGCTCAGTGGTAGTCACGTTTCTGTGCTCAGCTCCCTTCCTGATACCACTCGGCAATAAAGGACGAGATCAAACAGGCTCCCATTAGAGCTAAAGGGCTGAATTTTGCTCCCACTGAGGTTACAGATGGTGTAAGCCAGGAGTAAATTTGCCCTGGCAAAACCCTTTAGAGTAAGAAAGGCAGGAGTTTGCCCTTCATGCATCAGGAATGAACCCACAATTTATACCTGGAACATATAAGATAACAAGGTTTCCAGGGCAAAGAATACGTTTTCCTGTGTGGTATTTCTCCTGTGGCCTTTACTCCTGTGGATGAAGTCAGTAAAGCTGATGGGAACTAATCCTGTAAGACCAAGGTTGAGTGCTAAGTTTTCAGTGTTGTTCGCACAGTTTGATTTTTCTAAAAAAAAAAAAAAAAAAAAAAAAAAGATTAAATACTTACTCTAGTGACATTATTCTAACTGAAAACGAGCAAATAAACCCCCCAGAAAAATAATCAAATACTTACCTGGATTCCCCTCTTACATAATGGCTTTGTCAGTCCTGCCACAAGCAAACTTCATTTACTGATTGGGGCCAGTGCTGCACTTATTCCCTAACGAACCCAGGACCACTCACAAGCAAAGACCTCATTGTTTAAAGCGAACGTAACAGTCGCAAGGAATTGCACGTACTGTTTTTAACATATAAAACATTGATAATTCACAATGCAGAAGAACTTTAAAAAGAATTCTGCTTGCTATTCAGCACAATGATTTTCTAAACACTGCAAAGGACTTCCATTTATTAAAGGCTGCTGTCAAACTATAGGAAAAGCAACTACTTTCAGTTTGGGGAGTAGTTCAAGCCATCATCAAAAAAACAACATAAAAATCTTCCAGAGCACTAACAATCAAAAATAATGTTTTCAGTGTATTAAAGAATCTGTCCATGTCTAACAACCCCAGCACCACACATGTACACACCCTCTCGTATGGATTCTTCACTTTGAATTCACAGCTGTTGTGCAGTTCAAAACAACAAGCCACGTATTCTGCTGATATTACAACCCCTAAAAATACAGGGACAAGAAACACCGAAGGTAGATTATAGCAACTGTTAGCCAGTCTCAGATTGTGGTTAGAGGGTAAGCTGCACCAGCAACTCGAGCAGGAGATAATATGGAATAATAATTAAAAAATATCGAAGTCAGCAAATCAGAGCAGCAGAATGCCAGCCGCGGCTTCAAGCTGAGAGACAGGAGGGGGATTCCTCTGTGTTGGATAAGGATTATTAGTGTGGCTGTCCTCGGAACAAACTGCAGGAAAGGTGCAATAAAGTGCATTTAAGATGAAAATTGTGGAGCCAAGGAGCAGCGCTCGTTTGTAACCATTTGCTCTGTCCTTCCTGTGCCTCAGTCAGTGCTTGGGCAGCAGCAGCTTTGGCTGCAGACTCGCTGGGGCAAGGAACTCGCCCTTGTACTTGCCAGTAAAGTTCAGAACTGGGAACTGATGCTACCAACATCGGAGAAACAAACCCACATGAGATCTAAAATACTTTTGTTGTTTTTTAAAGGATCTTGTTAACAGGCAAGGAGAGAGTTGGAAAAAGCAATAATCATGAGATTTTCATACTGAGTGTGCATGTGCTGAAAGTGGGAAAGTAAGAAGTGCTGAAATAACAGCTAAAAGATGATCTATCTTGAAATCTACCCATAGCTGTATCTTGAAACAAAGATCCTAGCATAACACAATATATCATCTTGGGTTTCATATGGACCCCCACGCAAGCAAAAAGCTGCTTTTACGGGAATTTACATGTTCTATGTACATATTTACTCAGATGTTCTTCGGGGGTATTTTTTGCACAAGTAACACAATATTGTTCCTAGGTATTTCAGTTTTGTTTTTGTTTTGGGGTTTTTTAAATAGTTTTGTTGGGTTTTTTTCTTCTTTTTTTTCTTTTTTTTTTTTTTTTTTTAAATTTAGGGGGAATGTAACCTAAGACACCACACCATAGCCTCTCTGTTCCACACTGAAATTATACACACACAAAAGGAGGTAAAAAAAAAAAAAAAAAGAAAGAAAGAAAGAACAACCTAAACTCCTCCTTATCGCAGGGGTGCTGTTGCCCTGAAGGCCGGGGATGAGCGGGCCTGGGGTCGCTGTGCGGGGAAGGGTTGGGGCGGTGCGGGCTCAGCGCGGGGCGCGCAGCGCGGCCCGAGTGCAGGCGGCGGCTGCCCCCTGTGGGCCGCGCCGGGAACTGCACCAGCTGCCCGGCACCGCACCTCGTGCTCCGCACCACATCCCCGGCCCAGGCACCTCACCCCCTGCCCCGCACCGCACCCCCTGCCCGGCACGGCACCCCCTACCCGGGCACCGCACCCCCTACCCGGGCACCTCACCCCCTGCCCCGCACCGCACCCCCTGCCCGGGCACCGCACCCATCGCAGCCCGGCCCGGGGCACTGCGCACTCGGACGGCTCCGTGCGGCCACCAAAACAACGCGAAACGCCCGTGGTTCGGCCCGCGGTGCTGGCAATAGCGGCTCTGTTCACGGCACCGCTTTTTCCCCAGCGCCCGCTCCTGTAAACTTTCACTATCGGAACTGTTTAACAAAACTCCGCAGCTTTATCGCGGGCCCTTTGTGCTTTATCTCGCTGGTTTATGATCCCAAAAAGGGATCGAGACAATGCGGGGGGAGGTGGAGGGGGGAAGGGAGCACAAGGTTCCCATAATAGCGGCTGAGCAGATATTAAAAAAACAAAACAAAACAAAATCACAAAAAAAAAAAAACCACCCAAAAAACCCCACGGATGGGACTTGTGATCACCAAAGTGGTGGGAGAAAAGAGCTTAGCAAGGTGCAGATATTGACCTGTGGAGCCCCACACTTTGGTGCAGTCGTTTATCACACGGACTTCAAGCTGGACCCTTACCCAGTCCCTTACACAAGTGTGTCCACACAAATGCTCACCTTCGAGGAGCGTGCTCTTGGTCCTGTCCTCACTTCCACTGGTTATGAAAATCTGGAAAAAAGCCACAAAATTAAGTTAAACCAGCATGAGTTTAGAATCATATTTCCAAATATAGTAATTTTAAAGGGTGAACTGTTGCTCCTCCTAATAATGCATAAAATGTTGGGGTCAGTCCTGCTTCCACTGAAGCCATTATAAATACACATATATACATTGGTGTCTAAGTCAAAAAATAATTAAGCATATGTATGTGCATCCAGACTGTATTAAAGATGATACATATGCACATTCTCTCTGTACAAACATGCATTTTGGGGTCAATAATGAAGCGCACAAGAAAATACTTTTTTTTTTTTCCCCAGGCATTTAAAGTAGCTGATGAGATCAGGTACTGAAAACTTGTAGAGAAGAAGTTAAAGTAATTTAAAGCAACTAAGACTAGATTGATCTTTCAACAAAATAAGTCAGGCATCAGCTCCCAGATAGCAACATATCCTATTTCTCAGGTAATAGCTGAGAAAAATAAACCAAACTGTGGGTTTTATACTAATCTGAATGTGTGTAGGTGCTTCTCTGATGGGGAAACATATAATTGGCATGGTCGCAGAATAGAGACAGTTCAGTATGAACTGTGAGGCTGGTCAATGCTGAACAGCCATCTTCTACCTAACACTGTATTTCATAAAAAAACAAACCAAGTTATTCCCTTTCAAAAGGTCTTTTAGCCTTACCTGCACCCATCTGTTAGCTAATAACTGCTGCAAGGTTAAAGGCTGCTCTTAATTCCTGCTTCTGGTGTGGGGCAGAGGACAGAGTTGGTTTTAGAAAGCAAGTCGTGGTGAGAGCGTGGTGCGATGAAAGTTGAACAGGGCCAGTAACACTTTGTGCTACGCTTTGCAAACTTCATCTCATCTTTTTATTCTATTGCTTCTCAAAATAAATTAGCTTGCAGAGAAAGCAGACAGTGACATGAGGCTGGCCTAGATGGCACAGGGAAATTTATTTTAAAGTCACACTGGTAAAGATTCCTGTCACAGGGAGGTCAGTGTTTGGTGCACAGACACTGTGTGAGCAGGTCCTATGGATCACGTTTTATCTTCATAAATGAACACGTCTCTACAGTAACCGAACCTTTGTTTGCCTGTATGGAGCTCATTAACAGCTGGGTCATACTTGAAATCCTAGAGTTTATGGCACATGCAGGGGAAATTATTTTTCAGATGATCTCTGGTCCTACTTCTCTGCAGACATTCAGAGCCACCCACATAGCCCACACCCCGCTGCTGGCCGGGCTGCATAACGACGATCAGTCAGTGTATTTAAACTACCAGTGTCTATAAGCAGCTTCCCATTAACCAACAAGTTGGCTGTTGGTCTTCACCAAACTTACAGGGATACCAACAACACACCTAAAATGCGTTTGTCCCTTTTTGGTCTGAAAAAGAAAAGCAAGGAAGAGACACACCCCTGTTCAGAAAAAAAGAAAGCCAAGAACACAGGCCAAACAGCAGCATGTTGGTTGTTGACTGACTGCACAGTGTAACATCAGGTCCCCAAACCTGCTCTCCAAAACATGCTGTGTCCCCACTGTGTTTATTAATTGCAATGAAAACTCCTTCAATGATTTGAAAACCCTCAGTTATCCAAAATTCTCCCCTTCTCCCCCATTATGTTCATATAATTGAGGCTGTGTGGAGCACACTTGCAGCCAGTTAGAAGAGCGAGCATTATCTTTCAGCTGATACAACTATCAATAGCAAGTGTACAGCATATACTACAAAGGCTTTATTGTGCATATGTAGGGAGATAGAGATGAGATACGGTTCTGAGAGGCAGTTTGTCTAGTGGTTACAGTACAGAGTTGGGTGTCATGAGACCGAAGTTTTAATTACTACCACTGCTACTGACTCTGTTACTCAGATAAACCACTCGCTGTCTCTGCATGCCAGCATCTCACCCCGCAAAAAAAGGGCACTGTGAGAATTACCCACCTTTGTCAAGCACTTTGATATCCTTAGATAAACAGCTTTTTATGTGTAACTGCCGAGTATTACTGTCCATTTAATTGCATTTTTAAAACTCCTTGGAAAGAAAGGACTGAAAAACAATAGCCACAAACATTTGAGAAGCATAACTTTGGTTGCCAGAGACTGGCACAGAGCTCAGCAGAGATGTGCTGATTTAAATCAAGGCAGACCTGGCCCTTTAAACACAGTTTGCCAAACGTGACGTGACCAGTATGAACAAGCTGTACCTATGCTAGGTACAAACCACCCGATGCAGACTCACACTTACTGCTGCAGAAAATCTTTATGCCTTACCACAAACCGGTACCGGTACTTGGTATTTGAACAAGAACAATACAGTTTTCATTAAAGCAATAATCTGTTTGTGCTCAGTATGCTCTGAACAAAGTCATTTTGTCTAGAGAGTCCCAAAACTTTCCGCACAGAAGCATCGGCATCAGTGTGTGTCCTCCCTGCGGGTGAAGCCAAGCGACGTGCAGCACATCGCACACCGGCACCAGGAAAGGTGCCAGGCTCAAAAAGCACATCTTAAAACGTGGTACCACTAATACTTCCACCACACAGAATGCACAAAGATAATAGAAAATAAAGGTCCTCGAATAATGATAAACCTCCTGACTACAGGTGAGGGACTACACAAGCTGTAACTGCACGCACAGCATACCTGGACATGGTGCAGACATATTTGTAATCACCATCCACCAAAACCCCTTAAGAGCAGGCAGAACACGACCCTGCAAGGTAAGGAGAAGGCACCTGCTGCTCTGCTATCTTTCTACTTTGTCTTATAAGCATCTGAAATTCTGCTTCAAGGCTTTTCCGTGCGGCGATTTCTGTAAATCACCCCTCTCCGCTGGAGTGCTGAGGTGAGGGGGAAAAATCCCATGCTCACTTAAAGCCTTTTATTTCTCTTGTAACATGGACATCTCAGAGAGCAGATTAGCCAAAGGAGAAAAAAAATAAAAAGCAAATGGAATACTGTGACCTAATCCTTCCTCTCAGAAAAAGAAAGGGGAAAGAAAGCCTCTTGTGATCTCCAAGGAGGAACTTGCCTTGTAAACTAGTCTCCTGTTTGAAACAGAAACAAGAATGTGAATCCTGATACAGAGAGGCTACCAAAGGCAGGGAACAGCTTACCAGGCCAGAGATTTTCCCTTTCAGTGCAACGCAGGGTATTACACGGGTCCTGCCTATGTTAGAAAAACAGGCAGCGAAAACTTAACAGGTTATAAGATCCTTTGGCCACAAAGACATCCAAATGCAGTTCTTTTTATACGCTAGGCAGGAGCACAATCTGTGTCCAAGTTTATAAACTGTGCACTTGTAGTTTATTAAAAGGATTCTGTTACTGGCTCCTCTCTCTTCAGTTATTGTATCCAACGCCTGCAACATGCAGTTACAGCCCTCTCAAGACTGCCCCTCCATAAAACTAGGAATGCTGCCCCTTCCCCCTCCTCCCCTTAGGGAATGGGGGCAATCAGCATTAGAGTAACTAAATATTTGAAGAAGAGATCCATTTTTACTGGCAAACATTATTTGGAATAAAAGTTTGCACTTCCTCAAGTGCTCAGATAAAAGGGGACAAAGGCACACTGGCTGCCACTGTCCTCCTCAGGTAAGAAAGCTGAGATCTGGGGTAAGCTCATGGTCAAACTGAGAGCAACTCCCCAAACTCTTGATTTCAACCCCAACCTCCAGACCTCTTTGTGTCATCAAAGGCAGACAATTGGCCCATTGAGCCCAGTCTCTTCTCTCCAGCTTCAGCCAGCCAGATCACTCCTAATGGCCAATCTCTGAGACAAATTTAACTTCCCCTCCTGCATGCAAATGCCCATGACTAGGCTACTTGCTCCCTCCATATTTGATTGCCTAGAAACACTCGAAGAGGTGAGTTTTTTTGCAATTTCACTGAACTTCTCACTCCATTCTCAAGGAGAACTGCAAATGTGCTCTGAGCACCATGGTGGCATCATTTCTGCTCCCTCTGAGCAGAGGATCTGAGCACCACTGGCTCTGACACATGGACACAACTGGCTCGAAAAGCTTCCAGGAATGCTCACATATTTGTGTGGGTTTTTTTACCCTCCAGAAGCACAAACACCAGTGAAAACCTGAATGGCCAGGAACATATGGAAACAGAATGTCACTGTGGCAACAGCTAATTCATCTTTTAAATTCCAGGTAATATCTTCAGACTTCTTTTTTGGCATCATTCTCCAGCTCCTATCCAAGTATCCGATGTCCATGGCTTCCTAAAACATGGTGGCAGATGCCATTCTGATAGGAAACCAAAAATTCCTTCCTGACCCAGCAGATTACATCATGCCTCTGAAATGCAAGATCAAATCCAATCCAGCTACCTGTCCATCTCCAGACTGCCTATCAATTAGCATTAGACACTAATTTGATTAAATTGGTATGTTGAAATTTTATTTGATTCCACCTAAGGAGTGTAATTCCCCCTGCGTGTTCTCTGTAACCCACTAATTTTCCAATGGAATGGGAAACACAGGTTGGGATTTGGAGGCTATTTCTTCTACTTGTTAACATGTGAGCTTAAAACCGCAGTAAAAAATAAATCCATGCAACTTCGTAGAATGAGACTTGCCAGTTTAAGAGAAAACGGCTTTCTACAGAATAACCCAGATGGAGGAAAAAAGTATACATTTAACTCTGAAACCTGAAGTGTTCTTTGAGGGAAAACGAATACATTTTAGCCTTAAAGGGATCACAGACTGCAATTATATAATTCTTGTCAACTGATGTTAAAGATAGGCTGGAAAGAATGTATGCTGAGGCCCTGCAATAAAACGAGCTCCTTTACTCCTTTCAAATGTTTGCAAGCCTTGGAGGTTATCCAAAGGTCGAATACAGGAAAAGTCTTGGTGAACAGAAAACATAATCATGAGCTTTTTTAATACGGGCTCTTTTTGTAATAAAATAAAATTATGGTAAGGGAAGGGAGGGCGGGCTCTGTCTCCTCAGATCTAGGGCCAGGGGGGCTGAGTTTTAATCAGACGCTGATGTTCTCCCCTCCTCTCTCCTCCCCAGCCTGTCACTGCACAGAGGGAAAACAGTGGAGGGCACTGGGTGCACTGCAGAGCAGCAAAGACCCAAGCCTGGCACTGAAATCCCTTGACTTTCTGGAATACAACAACATGTTTCCAAGACGGAGATGGAGAGGGGTCTTCATTGCCAGCCAGCTCACACAGGGCAGCAGCAGATCCCCAACACCCTCCCCTCCCAGGGTCTGTTGGGAGAACAGCTCCATGCTGGAGCTGTTACCAGTGCGCTGCTGCTTCTGGGGTGTACCAGGACAAATGGCACATTTCCCATAAAAACACCCCTGGAAGCTGCAAGTAAGGTATATGGAGGATATCACATCCAGCTGGAACTACACAGGAGTTTAGAAATGAGTTATCAATGCTCTCATGGACTTTGGGGCAGAATCTAGGGCTGCAGTCTTTACTCTTTCCAAAAGTGCTACGGCTTCCCTTGTGACCATCTGCAGTCAGGGAGCTGCTTTCTGTTTCACCTGGAGTACTTGGTGGCACCATCTGGTCACCCCACCTGGGCTGCAGCCACAAGTCACACACAAGCACTTGCATCACTACCCACATTTAGCTGAGAAATTTTCTGTCCAGCTGCAGATTTGACCCCATCTCCACAGTCTGCTGAACACAAGACTGGAGCAGCAAACCATGAAGTATCTAGAAGGAATTAATGAAGTGGGCATTTGCTGAAGGCATCAGACACTTCTGAGTTGGGATCATCCTTCATCAGAAAACCTGGGAGACACGCACCAAGAATGGCTTTGTTCTAATCCCATACTCTCTGCAACACTTCATCACCGCTTACCTCTTATGGTGACTGCTCCATCATCCAACTCTTAGTACAGCTCTGACTTATCTGTAGTTCACAGGCTGAGAAAACAATTTTACAACAAACTACAGTTTTTCCTCCCCAAAATCAGAAACCTGATTTAATGATCCATCTGCATTGCCTGGGAAACACATTCATGCTGACAAGTCCATCACTGTTTTGAAAATATTCTTTCCTGTTTCTTGAACTTCTTCTGGACTTCCTTTGTCTGGTATTTCACCATTATCAGTATGTATGGAGAGACCTTTCCCATTCTCTACTTCATATGAATAAGGGCAGGGAAGGGAGAGGAGAAGAAAAAAAAGGAACATACCTACCATTTCCATCTAGGCAAGAAATAAACTTCAGAGTTGGAGCAATCTGTATAGACTGGTAAATGTACCTGCTCTGTTATGATGTGAAACTAATTCACATTAGCAGTGCTCCCACTGACCACCTCTCAGTCAACAAGCATGAAAACTTGACCTCATATTTAAAGTAAATTTAAGCCTTGGGACTGTCCTGTGCAGGGTTGGAACTGTACTTTGATGAACCTTGTTGGTCACTTCCAGCTCAGGATATTCTATGACAATATTTCTTTTTACTACAATTTCACCCCAGTAGCATGTTTTCTGATATGAACAGCTCATCTTTGAGGAAGGTATGCAGAGCTGCCATTTCACAAAACCAGGAGACAAAGAGCTTCGAAAGACCCTGAACACTACTGCATGCAGAACATGCCATATATTTATTTTTAATAGTATGGTCAGTCACAAAAGAGATGTGATTGGTAGCCCTATTGTGTTCCAGAAGTGGTCACAGTGTCAGGGTACCAGTCCCCCCATTAGGAGGTATGACCTAGACACCACTTCTTCTTGGTTTCATTTCACCTCTCCCTCTTTCACCCAATCCTCCTCCTGCTGAGTGGCGTTCCTTGGCTTTATCCACACGCTCTTCCTCTTCCCTTTGAGCTGAAAAGCCAAGAGAATAAACACATGAGAACTGGAAAAGTCACTAGAAAGTAAGTTGATGATTTTCAAAATAAAGGTCCCTATTCACAGGCTGATTTAGAGAATTGTTTTGGCATGTGCCTCAATCCAGGTGATCTCCACAAGACATGAAAACACACCAAAACTCAAACAGATATGGAAGAGCTCTTCCTGAGTGAAGCCACTTGCCAAACTGGGGATGAAGTTAAAAGAAGATAACCTACAGAAACTCCATGTGCTTAGGACAGCTCTGAGGCCCAGGAAACTGGGATACCAGTAACCTGACCCTGCACACCAGAATGAAATCAGAGCCTGGGGAGATGGGATCCAGATTTTCCTGAGAGCAGAAGGTGGATGCTCAGTGGTGCTGCAGGCAGGCAGCTCTTCAAACGAGCTCTGCACATGGGAACAAACATGTCCAAAGGCCTCACACCCAACAGGAAGCTGCTGGGTGCCGAACGCAGCTGAAACTCTGGTGCTCAGAGTGGGCACAGAGCCCTGGCAAATCCGACTTCCAGCCCTGCTGAAAATCTGTCACCACATCGTCAATGTTAAAAGACAGGTTTTTCAAATGGGAAAAGTGCGTTTATCACCCTCAGCAAACTCACGAACAACACAAGGCATAATTGCTCAAACGTCAAATAAAAATTCTCGTCTGAATAAACACCACACGTGGACCTTTTTTGATCCCCAAATATGAATGCTTTAGAACAGGATGAGCACGTGGCCAGCGGGGCTGGAATGGAGAGTGCTTTGTAACCTTAACTATACCAGGCGTGATAAAGTGCCCGCTATCACAAAAAAAAGCTCATCTAAAAGACAGAGGGAAACCAGATGGGAAAAGAGCAGAAACTCTCAGCAGGAATTTCAGGGATTTTTTTTTTTTCCAAAACAAAGATCTCTTCCCATGGCTCTAGGCTAAGCAGAAAGGTGGTCCCATCCACCTGAGGCATTCTGAGGGCAAGACTGAAAGTTCAGGGTTAGCTTCTGTGCTGGAGCTGCAGCCTCCCATGGCATCAGGATCTGTGAGCCCACCCCACGGGAGCACGTGCCCCCAAGCCCCTCCACCCCAGTGGGCACCCAGGGCTGCAGGTACCTACCTCAGCTATTGCTGCCTGCAGCACCTTGGCTACTTCTGATACTGCAATTCTTTCTGCTGCCCGGGCAAATGCTTCAGCATCTCTTTCTGCCTCTGGTTTTTCTGTTGCTTCCACCATTGTCTCCTTGGCTCCTTCAGGAGTGACCACCTTTACACACAGGCCTGTTCCTGCTGAGCTTTCCACCTCCCCTGTCACTGCTGCTTTTTCTACTTCTTCCACCTCAGCTTGTGATGCTGTTGAATCCTTTCCTGTTTCCTCTGGTGCCACAACAGCCAGCAGCTCCATATCCTTCTGCAAGGTCGCCAGCAGTCAGTGTGGCAGGAGGACCCTTCCCAGGGGACAGCACAGGCCTGTGCAGTCGTAGAGCTGGCCTGGAACCTGTTGGTAGAAATGGAGAGTGTGAAGCAGTACAACTGTAAATAAGTGCATTTCCCAGTGTCACTACAAGTGGACCAGCAACAGGTCCTGGAGCCAGCAAGGATTATTTCCCAACAGTCTGCTTTTTCTGTAGAGGCCCAGAGCAAGAGCCTGGGACCAGAAGCACTTGTGTGGTAGCACAGCTTTTACTGTCACAACCCAGCCCCATGTTCTCCTGAGGGCAGCAGCCAGTTTCACAGGCTGAACTGAGCCCAAGCACACAACTGTATTCCAAAACATCTCAGTGCCTCGTATCAGGTGCTTTGTGTAGCATTTGGAGACGAACAGGAGAACAAAAGGAAGGCAACTCTTTCCCAAGATCCACTTTGCTTAATATCCTAGGGAAAAAAGGCTTTCTCTACAGAGCAAATAGCGTGTAATCCGGGGAACATGCAAATCAGACATGTTTTTTCAAAGTGTCATACCCCGTTGAACTTTCTACAAAAACAATCATCCCCATAGGCAGGGAATAGCAGGTTTGGGTCAGACAGACATGGTGTGTCTTCTCCCAGAGTTTCTGCCAGTGCATCTCACTTCTGCCTGCACCTGCCTCCCTGCTGCAGTCTGTGCTCCCCATACACACCTTGGCTGTTGGGCTTCAAAGTCTCTGCAGTCACACATAGTTTTTAGTTTACATGTTCCTCCCAATGCCATTGCAGGTACTGGTGAAATGTTGACAATCAAATTAATTCAAATCAAAGTTCTGGTAAATACACAAGGGGCACTGTTAGAGGATATGTATAACTGTCTAATATATGTGTATTAATCAACTTCTGTATTAGAAAGATCCCTTACCAAATGTAGCTGCTCTCAATTCAAAACACAGAGGCTGGAGTGAAGTAAATGAGTAGTTCCCATAATAAACTGTGAAAGGAGTTGTACTGTAGGTGCTACTCCTCCCTTGTAATACCTACTCCAGCACAGAAGTCAGGACAAGTCTGAGAGGTGATGCTGGATGGACTAAATTTTATGAATTCAGAGCAAAAGTTAAGGAGTCAGACAGAGCCATTTAATCTGCTCATATTCACTGGCTTGGGAAAAACAAAAATCACCATTTGATTCACTCTCCCACGTTTTGCCCCATGTCTCCTACAGAGCCCAGCACATGTGAATACACAGCAATACAAAGGGATTCCTGTAGCATGGAGGCATCCTCACGCTGGCTGTAACCCCGCCAGCACAACACCAGGGTTTGGCACAGCTCTCAACCCCCTGCACACCTCCACGGGCAGTCCCGAGAAAAGGACAAGTAACACTTGACAGATGTGCTGAGCAACTGTGATCGGCAGGGGACCCCGATGCAAACACACGAAGGATACTGGCTGTTCCCGGCTCACACATGCTCCACAAACCACTGGCAAGGGACTTGGGCAGGCCTGATGAAATAGTGATGACACCACTGTTCAATGCTGTTTAGCAGCAGTAATTAAAAAAAGAGGAGGAAAAATAAGGTGGAAAGTTATAAAAGGACAGGATGGAATAAACAAGAGGTGCTGTGCTTGAAGAAAGAGGAAAATTATAAAGAAAAAAGGTAAAAGGAGAGCAGAGAAGCCAGGGAGGAAAAACTGGAGACCAGGGAAGCAGGCTGCAGATTGCCACTGGTAAGAGGAGAGATCAGGAGTTGAAAGCCAGCTGAAGCGCTCTGCCACACACACCTACATCCTTGTGGACACAAGTCAGTCACTTGCTCATGCCATTGAACAAGCTACCTGCATATCTGCTTCATTAAATAGTAACCCTGTAGGTCTGCTGACAAGAACATACTTCTCTCTCCTTTGGTAATTAGCCCTGAAGGCTGGTCACGCTCACTGGCCATGAAACGCTGCAACAAGCAGCCTTTTCATGCCTCGAGCTTTACCTTTGTCCCTGTCTGTTCCCATCAGGCTGGTAAAGGCAGGCACGATGCCTGCCTGACACTGGCGCTCCCCGGCAGCGTTCATGCTCTCGGCCCGTCGAGACGGGCAGAGGCGTCTCTCAACAGGGCAGATATGAGCTCGCTGGCACAGGCGGCCGGTGACCGCAGAAACCGGGAACTTTCAGCCTTTTCCTCCTGCTCGGAGAAAAAAAACAAGGGCAGACTCGGCAGCAGCAATTTGCTGCCAGTCAGCTTGAGGCAGCTGCAATTCGATATGCTGGGAAGAGGAAGGGTCTTACGAGGCTCCAGAGATACAGGAGAGGAAGCACAGGGTTTTGTGTCAGGACCTGGACAGGAACTGGAGGCTCAGCCCTTCTGCAGGAGGCTGGGCACGCTGTTTGCTCAGCAAACCTCACCCCGGGGCTGAGCAGCTTTCTCTCGCTTATGCCACCGAGGTAGGAGTTTGGTACCCACTGAATGTGCCAGCCGTGACACAGCTCTGACCCCAGTTAGTGATACAGTCGTAAGAGCAGTGAGAGACCCAAAACTATTTTAACAAACATAAAACGCCTCCTGAAATTCCTGCAATGTGGGTTGAGTTAAGCTAAAGCTGACATGAACTCACAGTGTATAGGATTAAAATGGTTTGGGTTTTTTTGGTTTTTGGTGTTTTTTTTTTTAAATTTACTCTCCTTGTCAAAAAACAAAGGAGGCAGGTTACAAACACTCCTTTCAAACCCGTTAGGAGCCTGAAAAGAAGCATGCATAGCCCAAAGCTTTAGCTTTATGATCACAGTTCCCCTCCAAAATATTTTGGAGATAAATTCCAGGCACCTCAGCCTGGAGAACCTCACCGGAGAACAGTGCAAAGATTAAAACCAAACATATTGCCTGTAATTCTGGGCAGCCAGTTCCAGCAGTGAGACCATGGACCTGGGAATGAACCTTCTGCTGTGCTCTGACTTGAGATAAGACCTTGAGTAAGTCCCACCTTCCTCTCTGGTCTGTGGTCCCTCTACTGCAATAGTCTGCGGAGGCGATGACTGAGAATTAGCAAAGGTTATTCCTTATTTTGTAGTGACTGTGGTCTGGTCACTGCAAGTATGATTTTTCAGGAAGCTTGCTGCCTGCACAGGTTTTGTATATGTACATATTAGCATTTTGACCCACATTTGCATGGGGGTCAATTTAACCTCATAACCTCCAGTTTAACCTCATAAATTGCTTCTAAGCCACCAGAACATTACCCAGGAGAGCAGACTGGCAGGATTTTGGATCAAGCCACCCCTGAGCTGCACCACACTGTCAAAGTCCACCACCCCCTGCCCAGGTCACTTCGATGCCAGACCTGCACTCTAAGAGCATTCCCAACCTGACATCCTTTTTCTGAACACTCACATACCTGGCTCAAGACTGCCATGTAGGTGACTCACTTGTGCTGCACAAGCCCCATTCCTTCCACCATTCCAAGGTCTGTTTTCTGCTCTGCACATATTCCATTCCTTCTGGGAAGTGGTTTGAAAAGCCCCTCGTTAAAACCTCTCCCGCCACTTGGCACCCACATAATTTGCCCCCAGCCCATTTGTTCATGTCTGACTAATGTTCATTGCTTCAAAATGAGTTTGAAGCTAATGCTGTGTCTCCCAATTAAATGTTTGATGGAATGACAGCAAAATCAAAACAGACAGAAAAAAATATTTCCCTTTGATATGCTGACCACATTGTACAAAACTCACTATTATAAGACTGGTTGCTTAGAATTTTGCCCGACTTTAATCTTTTGAATTAAAGCTTTCCATGCTGGTTGTCTGCCCTGGCTGGAATTCAGGGTGAAAATTTCAGCTAATGCAGTTCATCCACTATAGGAAAACTTTTTACCCCAGTTAAAAGAAAAACAACAAACAACTGATATCTCTTGCAAGCTTTTAGTTGAATAGTCTCAGTGCTATAGTTTGGAGCACTGCTTTAAATTTTGGCAGGAAGGTCACAATGGTGCCAGGGAATAATTTTTTTACGGGAAGAGTAATAGAGCTGTGGCCAAGCTAGGAGCCCTTGAAAAATCAGTGTGCATATGCTCCATAGTGATTTGTGACAGTTAGGCAGCAAAAATATTTTTCAAAGTCCTGACTTCCCAAATTGAATATTCTTTTTGTGCAGTTTTGGGTGTTTTTGTTTTGTTTTTTTTTTTTTTTTTAATGTAATCTATAAAAATAGCCAGTGACCTTTAGTGACATCTAAACAGGCTCCTGGTTTCCTTCCATGGTCTGAAGGCTTAAACAATAGTCCCAAAGAAATGACTCAATACCACACACACATGTACTCGATGCCTGAGAAATTGCTGGTTGCTGGTCAGCAGGAACAAGAAGATTCACACAGCTCCAATGTGTGGCAGGTTCAGGCAATTTGGGGAGTTCAGGCATGAAAGGTCTGAGATGCAGGAAGCCAGCACCCCCCAGCCACCACTCTGCACACCAAGCAGTGTGAGGATGCCCACAAGTTTTGAGTGGGTTGGGATTCCATGGGACGTGCTGGATGCCCTCACCAAGCTGCCAGTGTAATGCTTTTCCTGTGCTTTCCATGAGCCTCCCAACTTCTTAGTACAGGTTGCTGAAGTCTTTCAGCACAGCAGTGTGAAGGATTTGTGCTCCCAAACCAGTATATTCCTTTAGGTAGGGCAGGAGCACTAAATTGCCCTCGTTATTAAAGGAGGAGGAAATTTCAGAATCCTATTAGGCAAAATTCACCCAACACCAGGTTTTAACATCTACGTGTCTAACCTCAGCCAGAAAGAAACCTTCAGCAGCTCAGCTGGGAACTGTTGCCTTTAGACCACAAGCAACATGTTTGAAACCTGAGAAAGGAAATATGCAGGTTTCTGAATAAATCAGGATTCTGGAAGTGGGGTCAACCTTCAGGCTGACAGCCACAACATGGCAACTGCCAGTGTTGGAGGAAAGTGGACAGTTTGCAAGTGACTTACGTTGTCGTTCTGAAACCCACGTGTCCTAAAGAACTTCTTTTCTCTATACCTGCCAAAGCTGCTATTTACCCAACATAGCCATAGCATTGGGTCATTAAACAATAGTGATGGTAATGCCCAGAGAACTCCAAGCACCTATTGTACTATCACTGAATTCCTCCTTTGATCACCATGGTCAGAAATATCTGATTTTTATCACTCTTTAATAGCTCCCAATCAACTTTAAGAAGTTACCACAATGCTCATGGTAGAACCTTTGTCAGACCAGGGTAATCATTGACAAAACCAGAACAGCAGAACTCACTAGCTCCATGTTGTCAGTCATATGTGACCTTCTCCATGGACTCACAATCCCAGGGACAGGGTTTGAGCTTCCACGTTGAAGACTACTCTGCCTGTGTCAGAGCAAAAAGAGCTGAAAATATAAACCCCCTTTTTCCGATCTTCCTGCAAAAGCCCAGAGAGATTAATAGGGAAGAAAATTTGAAGCACATTTGAGCAATTTCAGAAGGACACACACTCCTAAGCATGAAATAGGAACTTCCATGTTCATATGTTGCTACTGGATCACTCAAGAGAAACACATCTTTCCCATACTCAAGACACGAAAAGACTCTTCCTTGTACAATTCTGCCACTCTTCATCTGTGTGCCAGATGATGCTTACAAATAGCAATATTCTGTAGTCACTGTTATGACATTGAGATACCTGCACTCACCATTCTCCCCCTCTGTGGCTGTCTAATTGACAAGTATCTAACAAACCCTAAGCAGCTGCTTATGGAGCGCATGCGTAGCACTGACAGCTTTTGTTTCAGATTTGGAGGGCCCCTGTGCCCTAAGGTTTGCCTCAGCTCTCCAGCCATACTGCTCTGTCTAATAAAAGACATTATCTCCACCTACAAGCCTTGTCCAGCAGTAATCAGAGAAATGTATCTTGCCTGATTCCAAAATTTGTCAGTCAAAAGGAAATGAAAACCCAGTGCTCTGATGAATGCTTCTGAAAACAAAACAGTCAAAAGAAAGGAATCTGAAATCAAGTTATAAACCCCAAGAAATTACAGAAGTTAATAATATTTTACAAATTTCTGTTTTCTCAGTGTAGACAATGTTGTTCTTGAGAGGCTTGTTCTTTGAAAGCTCCTAAGAAACCCTCAAGAACCAAAAACACTGGAAGTGAGCTTTAGGACTAAGACTTCTCTAGGTGAAGGAGACACACATCAACACCCATGACTGCTTGTTTTAGTGCAAACAAAAAGGGTTATCCTTGGTTTGGGATACGTTCTGTGAAAATAATGAAGATTATAACCCAGTTGCAACATATTTAATGAATCTCAATGAACAGATGACAGGTCACTTCAGCAGAGGAAAGAAGAAATTTGCAACAACCATTTGAAGAGGGAGAATTTTTAAGTAATCATAAGTTATGTAATTACATGATTAATGCCCTGGTTTGTAGGTAGTCAAAACTTGGCAATAATACATATAACAACATGTCTAATCAAACTCCCTAATGTGTAGGTGTAACCCCATGTTCAGATAAGAATTTCTCTCTTTATTACCTACCTGGTAATGTACAGTGGGAATTCTTGGACTGACACTTAAGCACCAGACATTATCTAGAGGCAATACAGTGGATTCAAGGGGCAGCTGTATCGGCCAGTTTGGGTGATTTTCTAAAGGGTTAAGCAATAATGGGAATTTGCAAGATTTGCCAGTTCCCAAGCAGTGAGGGGGAAAAAAGGAAAAATGACATACTTCTAAATTAAACTTTTAGAATAGGCACATTGGTATAAGCAACTTAGGGAATATGAAATGAAAAGCATAGAGTATACACACCCTCCCAGGACAGCAGCTGTGTATTCTGGTGGAAGAATTGGTTTCCTACATCTAATACATGCACACATTCATGTCCCTCAGTTACAGATCCAGTTACTTTATCTTGTATAGTTTATGAAATCATAAGAACTTTCATTCTCCAGTGTATTTTGGGAATTCTGCAGACTTTCAGTGCTCCTACTCAAGTCAGCCATGCAACCAGATGATTAAGCTAAGTTCCCTTAAAAGAAAATCTTTATTTAACACTCAAACAAAAACATGGAGCTCAAAAGCATTAAAGTGTTATTTAATGATCATTAGGGGAGTATGAGAGCCAGATGCAAGCTGTTTGGTGCTGTCCAAGCTCAGCTTCACAGGAGTGATGCTTTGCATGACATAACCCCTCCCAGCAAAAAGTCTGACAGCACAGAGTAGCTCCACAACATTTGTCAAGGTTGAGTCTTTGACTCTGTAGAGCCAGGGAGAACATCCATCTCCTCTTGCTCTGGGTAGGACAGTGGGACCGAACTCCTGCATTATATCCTTAACAAAAGCAGCCTTGTGTTACATCATCCACTAAATTACATCCATCATTCATTGCACCAAACTGCAGTGACTCACAGAGCTGCTGTTGGGCTCTGGCTCTTTCCACTGAAACCACTGGGCATCTTGCTAAGTAGAAAATGGGAAAAGGCCTTGGATCATGCATACACTGTAAGGCAGCACAGTCCATACAGAGTATGCACAAAGAAAGAATAATTGAACCTTTTCCAGAAAGCAGCTTAGAAATCAATGTCTGTTTACTTGTTAGCCAATAAAAAAAGTTAGAGATAATAAAGAATAAACACTCATTCTTCTGGAAAACCTTTACAGAATATATGGATGCACCAAGCTTTTAATTCAGTGAGGTCTAATTACTGAAAAAACCAGCAACTAGCCAGTCCATGCTCAGACTCTCAGAGGGGTACCTAAAAAGCTCTTCTCTAATCACCACACTGCATTAGAGAAGTAGAGTTGGAAAAATTCAGGCAAATCCCTTCTGGATTCTTAGATTCTCTAATCCAATCCTACCATCTACTGAAAAATTATGGGTTTGAAGGAAAAGGACCTGTCTCCCATCACGAGTTTCCTCCAGCATCTGAGCTGAGCCAAGTGCAAATGAAACCTTGAACCTACGCCCAGAATGATCATCAAGAATTGAAACTTTCAAATTAGGACAATATAAAAGATGCCAATAAAAATTTCTTTACCGCAAGCCCTCTTCTGATGTATAAATCTTGCCCCACTTCCCTTCCAGCCCACCTAAAACCCTGGGGAGACCCCACTCACGGCATTTCTGACACAAGCCAGGGAGCAGTTGAAATTACAAAAGACAGTTCTCAGATCAAAGAAATCCACCTCCATTTGCATGAAGTTTTAGATAAACACACACAAAAAAAGTTAAAAGTTCACTGACAGACTGACCCTTTTCTGCAGTCACCCTCACACAAATTCTGTATTTGCTGTTTGTCTTGATGGGTGGTAAGGTCTTTAGGGCAGGCACCAGAACTTCCTATGCATTAGTAAAATGCCAGCACCATCAGCCCCTGGTTCTAAATGGAGCCTGTGTGTCCTGCCACAATATAAATAAAACTCATAACCCATCCAAGCTCTAACACATGACTTCATGATGACCCTCCCCTCATCTGTCCATGTTGCTCTAAGTTACTGAGGTCAAATTTAGTGAGGTGTAACATGTGAATCATACATGGTTTGCCCAAATGATCAGAGACTGGGAAACAAGACACATGATCAGGTCATATCAGAACAAAATGGAAAAATTTATAACAGAACTCATCTCTCTCTCTCTCATTCCTCCTTTGCTTTAATCACCAGATGTTCTCTATTCAACTACCTGCTACCCTCTCTGAGATTTAAATTAGACACAAAGTACTCCCAGAGACATGATCACAGCACAGAAAGGTTATAGGAGAAATACACTTTTGCCTTGGCATCCTATGTCTGGTAAAAGATATGAAAAGAACTGAAAATCCTGTGATGACAAGCCAGCTTCGGGCACCCTAACTAAGAGCTCAGAAATCTCACTCTTTTTCTTGTATTAGAGAGAGCAGCTTCACAAAGGCTCAAACCCTAGATTATCTTTGGGGTTATTGTGAGGTGACTGCGAAGCTTTCTCGTCAGGCTGCCAGTGGGGAAAAAAAAAAAGCTTTCTGAATCAGGCCCTTATCATTTATACCACATTACAATCCAAAATGAAAAATGACTTGCTCCAGATTTGATAGAATAAAGCATCTTGAGATGCCATAGAAGTACCCAATTTTCAATAAAGACATTAAACCTAAGCTTCAAAAAAAAAAAAAAAAAAAAAAAAAGGGAATAATTACATCGTTTTTTGCTTTGAGTTCTAATGTTAAAAGTGTCAATTTATACAACTAGGTGAACATCCACAATTCCTAAGCAGACTGCAGCTAATTAGCCCCCTTTTGATCTTTTATTTTGCCTAGAAGCTTATTTAACAACTTTACACAAAACTCAAGGTTTTGACACACTAGTGGACTGGGGGAGGGGGGGAGACAGAAAAGAAAATGCTGCTCTGCTGCTTCCTAAGGTGGGAGACTCATCCTTTCCTGAAGCACACTCACTGTCAGCAAACCTGGGAAACTTTCTAGCCGTGAAAACAACTGCTTCTTATTTTAGCTGTCTGGATGGAGATGTAATAGAGAACAAAATATTAAAAACCAAGTCAAAGCACAGATCAAGTTGTTGCTAATGCCCTGGACCTTACATGCACTATTTCTGTATGTGAATTAGTGGTTTAGTTGAAGGATCACAAAACATCATGACTCCAGAGCCATGAGATGGGTCACCTTTACCTGCTACTGCAAATAAAGTGGTCCTTGTCACTGTAGTATTCACCAAAAGGACTGTACAGCCCAGAGAGAGGAGGGAACTGCAGTTTCCTACCCGAGCAGCATCCATCTACCCTTCAGAGGGAATGTCCAGCAGGGTCTTGTGGGAGTAGGATAAGCAGAGCTGGTCAGTGAACAAGAGCCCAAACTATGCTTTGTTTGTACTGCACCAAAACAAATCTTTGAGCAAGTTGACTCCATCTTGGGGCAGTAGAAGGGATCGGACAATTTCTCTAAGTCCCTTTCAGCCCTCCTTCCCATGAAGAGCTGACATTAAAATAACCATGAGGGCCAGGTGACAGAATACCCACTAGGACTTGGGCACTCGTCATTTCTGCAACCACATCACATCTCCCTCCTTTCTGTAATAGGAGAGACAGAACTCCATGACTCCCAGGAACTCACCACAGCAGCAAAGTCAGGATTGTTAAGGGCAAAAAGCTCCTTCTCCGGTCCTGAAATGAAACAATATCATTAGACTTGAAGAACCCAGGTGACTGGGCTTATGTGCATGGACAAAAACAAAGGACACAAACATCTTTGGCCCACAACAAAACTGAAAGAGGATAGCCCTGCCTGGGCACAGCAGTAGGTGTCTGAAATCTTTCTCAGAGGATGAGAGTTTCGTAGCATCCATCTATGTTGCAGCAATCTTCCCACTCCCCTCAGGTGAGGGACAGCTCTGAAAGCAGGAAGCCAGGCTGGGAAGCAGGACATGGAGAGGGAAGAGTGACAGAGGTAGGAGGGAGAGGGAATGAGCTGCTTCAAACAGCATAGCTGTGTCTGCAGTAACATGCTGCTGTCTGCAAGCTGATCCCATTGAACAGGGAGCTGGACAGATTTGAAACAACCATAACCATCTCGATTTGCTGATTCAGCTGTGTTAATCCTCTCACTAACAGACTTGGAGCCTGGTCTAAACCTCAGTACAATCTTAGTAACAGACTCCCAGTGTTGTCCTCTCACCACTTACCTCTCTTCAGTCTTGAGGTGGGAAAGTCTACCTAAGATTCTGTGTTCAAGCAGGAATAAACATGCTGATGGTAGCTTTCAGCTCCCACTGAGCTATTAAAGCCTCCCCACACCCACTCCACACAGCCCTGTACCACCCAGAGGACCCCAGTCCCAGGCTGTGCTCTGAGTTCCCCACTCTAAACTCACAACCAGTAAGCTTAAAACATTACCTTCAATTTCCTGAAAAATTGCTCTTCCTCATCCAGTTCCAACGCTGTCCTGGCTTGCAACTTCACTTCCTCTCCTCACTCTCCTCCAGGTGCATCAGCTGAATGAGGGTTCAACAGAGGAAGGGAAGAAGGAAGTGATCAGAGATGGTACCTGCACAAGAGCAGCAGAGCTATTTCACCCCTCACGCTGCGCATTGCAATGTTAATGATTTTAAAGAAAACCATTTGCAAAGCTAAAAGCTTAATGTAGGAACAAAAATCAATACTGTGCTCAAGAAAGTCCCCTGATGCTGGAGAGTTTAGAGCATCATTCAGGTAGACAGCACTGGGACATTCCCTCTGGTAACCACTGCCCAGCAGACCATTAGAGAGGAGAGGCTGCTTTAATTTATGCTCTTTGTCATTCTAATATAGATCTTCCCTTTTCAAGTGGTGTTTGTACTTTATACTGCAATCTGGATTCAGAAATAGAACAAGTCCTAAAAGCTAGGATCAATATATCCGACATCACCTTTCAAAAGGGAGGCAGAGAGAGCACATCAGAAGGAGAGGGCCAAATGCCCTTCTGGCATAAGCAGTGAGTTCCTTGATGCTGCAGTTTTGCCATTTAAAATAGGAGTCCAAGAATGGAGTTGAACCTAGTTAACTAAACAAAAATTAAAAAAGGAAATAATAAATAAATAAATAAATTAAAAATCCACCTTTGATTCCCCAGAACTCCCTGCAAATAAATTCAAGTCTTTTCCAAATGTTAATAATTTATAATGTGTCATTACTATTAACATTGTTATATATATATATATATATTTATATATATATATATAACATATATATAACTATAACACTGGTAAACACTGGGATACAGAAACTGAGCAGGGAGCCCGACCTACCCAAGGTGACAGGCCAAAGAGAGGAGTCAGCTCACCTCCCTGCTGCCCATGCTGCCTCTGGTACAGAGGAATACATCCTCCTTTCCCAATTTATTACCAAATTACCTGAGAATTTTAAGTAATTTACCTGGAACTATCCACAGGCAAAACAGTAAACATAAAGGCTCCTTCTGCCTGCAAGGGCAAATGCTGTTTTGAGGTAAAAAAGCAATTCTTTGAACCTACAGAAAGGATGATCCCTGGTTCCAGAAGAAAACTTCAAATGCTGAGAGCCTGGTCTGTCTCTCTTTAAGAAAGGACTATTCCCAAGGTTTGCTTGTTTGTTTTTGTATGCCAGACTCCTGCCCTCTGAGCCGAGGTGGAGTATAGGAAGGCATTTCCCTGCCTTGGTCACAGCGGGCTTGAAAAATCCTCCTAAAGGAAGCAAGCTTAATAAACAACAGCAAACAGTCCAACAAACCTTCCCCTTGGCTCCCAATAAAAAAAGGAGCAGAATTAAGTGGATTTAAAAAAAAAAAACACCAATGACCGCCACCCCCCCAAAAAAAATCAGAGGGAAGATTTGGAAAAAGTGATCTGTCAGTGTTCCATTTTGCCCCTGTATGCCAATGAAATTGTTAAGAATTTAAATGTGGGGAAATTTCAGAATGAAAACCGATGCATGCAGGTAAGTCTCATGCAGCTGTAACAGTTAAACAAGCTCTAGCTCTAGAGAGTTTATAGACACCAGAATGGCATTCAGGCACAGAAAATGATCTCCAAAAGTTGCAGGGACAAGTGGCAGGTTAGTGCACATTGTACATGAAGTACATGGGTCACCCTTGGGTGCTCTGAGGTGTCCCTGTAACCCAAGATCATTCATGCATCCTTAGAGGAGAGTGTGCAGCAGGCACAGAAACTTACCTATAACTTGCTTTTTTCTGACCTAATTGATAAAGGTTTCTCATTTTCACATTGCCCTAAGGGTCAGAGATACTCTCTACTTCTATTACATACAGATGCCAGATCCATATAGCTCTATTCCACAAGAAAGAAATCCCCAAGGATTCCAGTTGTTTTAAATGAAAAACCCAAACAAATGAAAAACAAACCTTCTTCTGCCACCTACTCAACAAGCACATGCAACCTCCCAAAACACACTGCTGCTAATGCTTTGCAGCAACACTTGCTCAACACCAAACAAAAGCACCTAGAAGTCACCAAGTCAGTTGGTAAAATCAGATCTAACATGTCAAAATATTTCAGTTTCACCCAAGCACTCTTGGTTAGTTAGTGCTAAATATTCATTCCATCTCTTAATCCTTCTGCCAGGCAAGCCAGATTTCCTGCTAGCAAACAAAGTCAAGCAACGTGTCTAAGATCACAGAGGAATGTTGCCTGAACTGAAATAATAACTAACATCTCATCCCTCAGTCTGTCTTCCTCCAAGGAATGAGTGTCTACTCCTTCAACTTCAGTACATTTCACCTTGGCTTTTGTCCACCGCTTATTTTCTTATTTCCTTTGTCCTAGAATCCAAGCAAATCTGATGGTGCTAACTGAGCTCCTAAAAAAACAAGTGGTGGAAGAAAGGCATCTCACTCCCCTAATTCACTGAACAGCTCAGGCAGCCTGGAACAGTGAGCAGCCACGAGTCCCCTGGGGCCATGCATGGCCCTCAAGGTGACTCCTTAGGGACAACACTCACCATTTCCCCAGGGAAGCCCCATTCTGCACCTCACCCACTCTCTCTGCTTTAGCACCAAGGCTGGAGACTTCAGTTCTGTCTTGCTGCACTGTCTCTTGATCCAGTCCGTCAACCCCTTCACTCATTCTTTGGAGCTGAGGTACACCAGGGAGCATTAGGACACATTTACAAAGTGACGGCTGAGAGTGTCTAGAAAGCTCTATGAGTACAAGCACTTGAGTTTTCACAAGAGAAACATCTACGCGGCTGCATTTAGGGAAAGGGTGAAGAAACATCTGTGTGCTCACAGCAGCAGCACAGGCACAAGCCGCAGCTGTGAAGCCCCTCTAACTCTGCTGGTGCTGTCTGCTAACTGCTGGCATGAATACAGTAACAGGGCTGCACATATGGCAGGCTGTTTAATTTTAGAAATCAAAACTATCGAGTGATTAAGTTAGTCATCCTTCCTCAATTTGGGACCAATACAACACTACCAGAGGCAGTGGTCATAACCACTGTGGTTTGTGAGAGAGAAAGACGGCGCATGTGTGTGCTCCCGTGGTGGCAGGGAACACCAGAACCCCCGTCCTGCTCTGCCCAGCCTTGTTTTTCAAAGCAGGATCAGACACAAGCAAGAAAATCCAACTTAAAACAGCCCTCAAATTAAAATGGAGTGCCTGCAGATCTGCACACATGCACACACAGGGCCCCCAACACCCTCTGGATGGGGTGCAGCAGAACAACTGCCCTGAACACAGAACTTTCAAAGAGTGAGATTGAAAATAACGCTGGGCCAACTGGCCTCTGGAAGCGAGGTCCATTCAAATCACAGTCAGGGACTTGAATTTCCCGAGGGAAACTAATGAAGAGGGAAATGGGAGTCCAGTTCAGCCAGCACAGCTGCCAGGGTGCCAACATGTCTGGGTCTGGAGTAAGAGCGAGCTGTGTGCTGGGACACTGCACAGATCCATGTCACCAGCTGGCCGAGTCTTACCATGCTCAGCAGCCCAGCCTGTGCCAACACTCACACACCCTCCCCTGGACAGGAGGGGCCTTGACGCATTGCAAAAGCAGCCACTTCCTCCACAGAGCCCAATGGCTTATCCTCAGATGCAGCACTAGTCGCATCAGGAGGATGTAACCCTGCAAAGCCCACTGGTATCTTTCCCTTCCAGTGAAAACCAATGAATGAAGAAAGCAAACAAGTCATGGAGGGATTTTCTGTTTCTCTAGACAAACACTCTAAGAGCAGTTCAAAAGAGGCTAATTAAATTCCAAAATCCCTGTGCAAATACATTAATAATGATTTTGAAATGAGCAGTTAACCAAGGAAGTTTTCAAGGTGGGAAGTGTTTGATACAGAAGAGAGTGTGAGGAAGAGCTGCACAGACTATGTTGGAGGCAATCTCTCTGGCTAGCATACATGTTCAGGGCAGTGGGCAAAAGCACATGCTCCTTGGCCCAGGAACAGTAGTGTCCCCAGGCTGGCAGGGGAACAGAGAAGCCAATCCCCTTCATTCTGAATCACCAGGAAGACAAGCAAACACTAAATGACATGACCATGAGTCTGAACGATTGCTGCGTAGCCTCACCAAAAAGCTCTTCTTACCCATTTCCAAGATGGAGGAAAAGCAAAAGACATTTTTTTCTCTCCTACTGTCACTACAGGAAAACTCCAAACACCAGATAGATGCTTTTCGTCTTCCCACACAATCATAGGCAAATCAAGATAAATCAGTTGCTTGTAGCAGAGGTATAACAGCTACTGGTAGGGAAGGGGTTCTCCACAGTCACAAAGACCTTTTGCCTTGTTTTTCTTGTTTCTGCAGCTTGTGTCAATAACTGCACCAATGGAAACAGTGCATGAAATGCTACTTTTCCAACAGGAATTAGAGTCTATCCCCCTTGTGCATGAAGCATGAAATGATGAAAAATGGATAACTTGTTATAATTGCTCATATGGTGGGGTGGAAAAATACAATGCTGTTACATGGTCTGCAGTCCCACGGTTCATGGAACCTCTCAATGTTAAATGCCATAGTTCTCACAAGCAAGAAAGGCAATAGTACCATTCCTCATTTAATGATGGCAAACCAAGAAGAGAAGTGAGGTGGAAAAACACAGAAACAAAGTGATACATCTTTGTAAAGTCCTTGGCAGAGCAAGGAGTTAAACCCACTGGTTGAGGCCCTGAACACCGAGCCACCCCATCTTGGTAAAATCTCCAAGCATGGTCACAAGATTACCCCTCCTATGCTTTCCCCCTTATTCTCTGCATGTCCTTGCTCAGCAAAATACAATTATGTTTTTTTCAGGTACGACTTCATGAGATACTGATTCATATGCTTGTTAAAATCCAGACCCATTATACCTCTTTTTGCTTTCATTCACTAATTTTATTGTCCTATGAAATAAAAGATTTTCTGGTGAGATACATTCACTGTGCCGCCACTACTGCTAAAGGCACAGCTGCCATCATCTTCCGGAAACAGGTTTGTTTAGTTCATAAATCCTCGTTTCAGTATTTTGCTAAATACAAAAATTATGCATACAGGACAATAAATTCCAGGATCATTCTTCCTTAGGATTTGACAAATAGAACTGCAGTTCTCTCCCCAGCCCTGAGGTACCTCTTTTAAAGAGCAGTCAGCAATCTGATAACTTTAGATAAACCACTTAATTTCCAGAAGGAGCCTTGTCTGTATACACATAGTCTGTTGGGTGTTCTCTTGTTCTCCCTGATTGCTCCCTTTTGGGAAGCAGAGGCTTTGGGTGAGTAAACTGGCAGCCTCTGCTTTCTACATCACAAAGTTATCTCATTCAAAATTTAAGAATCACTTTCACAAGCCACAAGAAACTGTGTTACGTACCTCAGCTGCAATACAAGTGGGCTGTTCTTCAGTTCCATGATCTAGGAGAAGAGACTCAACAGTTTTTTTACCAATGCTTTATTTGTACAAAACTGAGAAAGAAAGTGGGAAATAACGATAGAATAAAAAAATTACAAAGGATTGTGAGGAACTGGTGTAGGAGAGAAAACAATGAAGTAGGAGAAAAACTACATGGCTTTGACTCATGTTTAAATGCTCCAGAATAGGGTAAAAACAAAAAACCACCAAGGCTGAGTTGCCTAGAGAATGGTGCTATGTAAACATTTCAGGTACCCTCACTGCACAGGCATTTGAATACCTTACAGGCTGCTCCTAGAAACAACAACCCCTGGCTAAGTGCCATTATACAAGCAGTGAGATGACAGCTAGGCAGGATGAGCAGCATGGTGAGTATGCAAGCACTCAGCCAGACATCATGGGATAGCAATGGAAAGGGCTGGCACATGCAGAGCATCAGTTATTTGGGAACAGAGACAACTCCTTGGCTGTGCTAAAGCATGCCATACCTCAGTGAGCCCATTTGCAAGGTAGCTTTCATCATATGCAGTACAGCAACGTCAAATCCCAAGAAACACTTCACTCATCTGCAACATACTGTAATGTGAGAGAACACAGAGGTTACTTGCAACAGACAACAAGCATAAAGAAGTATCTGTTTTAACCAGCTGTCCTTTCTGTTAGAAAAGGTCTGACGTCAGGGTTGAAATGCCTGAAGGTCAGCCAAGTTAGTCACTGGGCCAGAGCAGGGCATCCTGGCTCCTATTCCCTGCTTGGAATGGTGCTTTTGTCTCTTAGTCAAAAGCAGGTGAACCAGGTTCCTGGTTCAACACTGACTCACTACATAACCTTGAACAAGATGATACACCACACCTTCCCCACGTGGAAATGGTATAATTTACCCATTTCCCCGTGCCTGTGTGCATGAAGCAATTGGTGCCCACAAGGTACTTTCAGGTCACTTGCTCAAGGGTGCCAGGCAAGAGCAGAACCTGGATGTTGTATTATGTCCTGGGCTTTATTCCACTCAGTGTTAGAGCCTGGGTCAATGTACGTGAATTTTCTCCAGCACTCCATGAGTTCTGTACAGCAAAGTTAAAGCAAGCAAGAGAGAGAGAGGGGGGGGGAGAGAAAGAGAGATGTTCCCTTTTGATTGGCTGTGACTAGCTGCAATTAAAAACTATAATTTATTACCCTGGATTACGAGTATAATTTCAATGCAGAGAATTAAGGTTTTCTTCTGAGATGGAAATAAAGATTAATTTTTAATTTCCTTTCTCACTGCACATTTAAGAGCAATAGACTCCATAGAAAACTACAGGTCAAAATAGTTTTATGGAGGAATGACAATGTTCCATTGCCGAATAATTTAATGCTCTTGCTGCCTTTTTAATATTTGACTGCAGCTCCCTCATGCGAAACAGCGGCAGCAGACACTGTACACGTTTGCTGCAGCACTCAGGTCAATGTGACTTTGAAACAACAAAGTTTCACTGCTCAGGACTTGGGCAGCTCTTGGAGTTCCCTGATGCAGGCAGCTGCCTTCCCCAAGAAGGGCAGGCAGCTGTTCTGGGGATGGGAAGAGCAAGGATGGAATTAAAGCTTGAGGGAAGAGAAGGAGACCAGACTGGACTGGAGCCTGGGTGGAATAGGTGCACAGCAGGTGCATCCTAGCTCAGACATGGACAGGCATGACGTGATCAAGCAGGAAAAGCATTTCCACCCAGGAGTAGGACAGTAGGACTCAGTGGTTTTGCTTGCAGACAGAGTGTGTTATTCCAGTTTCCACAGCTTATCAGCAGAACACGGGAAAACTGAGAAGCATGAGGTCATGAATTCACTTGGTCCTGGACCAAGACCAGGTCACTGCTTACCACAACGGCTCCCAGCCCCTGGAGAAAACAGCCTGGGAAAAGCTGGGAAATCCACACCATCACACAGCGCTTCTGAGTGACCTGTAAAGGAAAATCCAACACACGAGAAAGACCCTGTGTAAGATGGCAGTTTCATGAGGAATGTCCTCACAAAAGAGGGAAGAAAAGTCACACGATACCATTTTCTCTCTGCAGTCTCTTCTTTCCAACATCAACATATATTCTCATCTCCTCCAAGGCTAACTGAACCAGCCTCCCATCAGGTTGAGACAGAGCTACAGACTAATATAATGAATTATGAAATGGAGCTTTTATGGGATTAAGGGACCTCAGAAGGTTGCTCTAGGTGGGTAGCATGCAGTGAAGACACATTTCATCCCAGGCCAGGAGAATAAGACAAGCACTTTTCAGGTTGCCACTGTTCAACTTGAGGAATCAGCTCCTTGCTGTGGAATTATTGAGTCTGTTCCAAGGTGTGAAGGTTTGTTAGATGTATTTATTTCCCTAGCTGACCACGAAAGGCAAAAGCTTGATTGCTTCCTGCCGGACTAGGAGATGCCACAAGTCATACAAGCAAAATATGTTCAGACATATTACAATACCTCCAAAGGAACCCAGAAGTCTCTACACAAACTGTATCTCAACCTTTTCATGTTAAGTCTCAAAATAGAAAATACAGCTTCCCATAACTCTCACTGCCCAGGCAGCATGACTGCTCTGAGTCTGCTGCTTCTGTAGGGACAGCTCTAGCCACTTTAAGTGTATCTGCTGATACCGATTCAGGGAAGGACTTCTCAAAGCTCACAGGCAAAATCAAGATGAGTAGTTATTTGGGAGCCCTCTAGAGAAAATATAGAAACTGAAAAAATTAGGGTAACAGAATATAGAGTGCTTCTTCCTTCTGGTCAGGACTGGTCCTCAAAGTAAGCCTCTTACTCAGTGTGAGAGTTTAGAAAGGAACTCCAGCCAACTACAGTTCCTGGAGCTGCCCCAGCACTTCTTGCAGCAGGGGTGCCAAGTAACACCTGGACTGATTTCTGCCTCAGGCATTTATCACGTCCTAACACCTTACAGAATCCTCTGCAGACTTCCTTCACTGTCTGTCCTAAACAATTGTCCAGACACTGTTCACTTTAATCAATCAAATTTCTATTCCCTTGTGGCTGCCTTTCAGCAGCGACCATAGCACTCACTAACTACAACAAGTTTTCTTCTGATGGCTGATGACTCGCAAACCCTGCAAAGGGGACACACATCTGTCTGGATGCAACCAGACTTTGGGAGGGCCCAGTTTTATTTAGCCCAAAGCACACTACATTTTGGTGAGTTTTTCAGAAGTACTTGACCTTCCACTGCTGGGATGCTTGTGGCCACTTTTGCTAAATACCCCAGATCTTCAGACAGTTTGGAAAGTCTGGGCTCCAGTTTTGGAGCTCCATGGAAGCAAAGGAGACACGGATACACCAGCTACAATGGGAGCACCTTAGCCACAGACATTCAACATCAGCCCTGCCTCTAGCAGCCCACCCTGGTATAACCATCCTGAGTGCAAAGACTGGTATGTGTCTCCGGAAATGGAGTTTAGATGTTTGTCTTATCTGAACAAGTTCAGTGACTGAACAAGCTGCACAAAGAGTGAGAGCAACCCCGACAAAGCAACTGCCGCCTCCTTATCACGGTCTCCAAAAGGACTGAAAAGAATCAAGCGTCAGAGACTTATCTCTTGAGAGATGTTCAGCGCCCATGCCTGGCTTACCAATCAGCTCTAACTCCCTTTTTCACTAGAGTTCTTCTGCCTTGTTTTTGGCCACAAGGTACAGCCTTGCCACTTCCTGAGTGTGGAGGAGTTGTGAGGGGAAGGGGGGTGAGGAGGATGGGCCCTTTTGCCCATGCTATTGTCTTGTACTTCTGGACAATGGGATGTTTTTACCCATGACAGTTTTACCGTTGTGATAACCGTAACAAATGCCCATCCCAGTATCACAGAAAGCTTCTGAAGTTCTGTGTGATGACAATGAAAGGGAGGTCAAGGACAGGTTTCCTTGAGGCCACGTTAACTTGGAGTCCTTCTGATAGCCTGGCCTTGCACCCAGAGCTCAGTGTGGGGTCCTGCTGCCAGTGCCAGCTGTGTCAGGGAGAAGTGCTCACCCTGAGATGGGAGAGCACTCTTGTTTGTGGTGTACTGCCAGCTCCATGTGAGCCTTTTGGGTTATGGTGTTACATAGCAAGAACACAGGCATCAAACGTGTCACTCCATGATAGTGGGACACATCTGCCAATTGACCTTTCTACATTTTAGTGGCCAGAAACAATGGCTAAACTCCTTACAGGTCAGAAGCTGTAAAAAACAGGTTGGGGTTGATCCCATACTAGCCCTATTTGAGATGCTGTTATGATGGTTATAGTTATAATACTCAAGTCCTGATATTACCCATATTCAGGATGGTAGAAATTAAAATGCAGAAAACATCAGCTCCAGAGAAGGAGGATTCTGACTTTTACACTCATATCCTCAAGTATCCTAAACAAGGTCAGAGCAGCATGTATCTCCACTTGCTATTGTATTTGATCTCCTTTCATTGCCTCATCTCAAGTTTTCAAGTTTCTACAAGCAAATATATTGGTTTATACAGAACTATAACCTAATATACATGCTTTTGAGACCACTCTGAGCTTTGTTATTTCTTAAACAAGAACAATTTTCTTATTGTGTGTGACATTCCAATGGCAGAAAAGGTACACAATTATCATCATACTTTATTCTCAAGACCACCAGCACCTCTCTCCTCAAAAGCTCAAGATCTAAGGCCAGACATCACAAGAAGGATGGTACAAAAACCAATATAATCGCTAGCTTACAGGGCTATTATTTGTCATTTGCCCACATAAGCCTGGGGTGATAGCAGTGTATAAGGACTGGGCAGAGCTAGAAGACCTGCAGCCTGGCCCAGCCTTGTTCCTACCTTCTTGCATGCAGTCCTGAGCAGGTCACCTTACCCCTTGTGCTCAGCCTCCCTCTGCCCAGCTGTCTGCCCTGGCTACGACTGTCTCAGGCTATTTGCAGCAAGGTGTATCTCCCCAGGCATATTCTGTACCTTGTCCAGTGAAGCCCTACTACGACCTAAGGTCTCTAAGCACTTCTCTAAAACATATATTCAATAATTACACGAAACGGATGCTAACCGTTTGCAGTTGTGCAAATATCTCCATTTCCCTATTAAAAAAATCTTCCCTCCAGAAAATACACACAACCAACACAAATGTCTGCCTGTAATCATGCAAGGCTGTATTCACAGCACATGATGTTTACTGAGAAGTCTCACTGAAGGAGCTTTGCACAGTTAAAGTTCTTTTATCAGACATTTCCCCCTCTCATGCTGTGCTTGGCTTTACAAATATAATGGGGGTTGGAGGGGAGGTTTCAGTTGCCAGATGATAAAATCTAATACTTGAACCCTTTCTTCCATGCCTCCAGTTTTGGAGGTTTGACACACTGGTCATCACGAGCTCAACTTAGCCCATGGCTTCACCTCAATCTGTACAGGGCAGAGTGGAGCTCCACAACAGTTGCTCAAACCTCTCCAGTAACAGTACCAGAACTTAAGCTATAATAAAAACTTCCTGGCTATTTGTCATTAGGCTTTTTCTGTGGGAGGATAGGGCTGAGGACACACTAGGTGAGACAGTGCTCCTCTCCATTGCTTCCCATTTAAATCACAGTCTGACATTTCTCACATCTGTCTCAAACAGAGTAGCTTAAGGAACAACTCCAGACCCTCGCCCACAGGATCTATGCCCTAGAGCTTCAACAAAAAAAGGCCATCCAGCTGCCTTTGCTTCACGGCCCTGAAATATTATTTAGAGATGGGGTAGCTGAGAACTCCTGCCAAAAAAGGAAGAATTCAGCAGAGGCTGTAGATAGTCCTGGCTGGCCACTGCTCATGGGGCACCCATGTTCCTTGGCAATCAACATGAGAAGAAACTTTATCACAGCTCAGACTTACTGAACAGAGATCCAAAGAAAAGGACATTTTGTTTTCAAAGATGTTGCTCTAACAGGCACTGAATGAAGAGTGGGGGAAAAAAAACACAAAACAAAACAACAAAAAACCCAAGCTCTGATGAAAAAGATAAATTCTCAAAAACAGTGACAGACGCCCAGAGCAGATACCGGAGGGAAAATGCCACCAAGATCCGATTAGCCCAGTGAACCAACGCTATGGACAGTATCTCTAAACCAAACTACTCTTCCCTTTTCCTCTCCCACAGTCTTCTTCTCATGACTGCAAAGTCCTCCCAGCCCAGAGTTCCTCTGCCCACCACTCACACACTTGAACTCACACAACGCTCTCTGTTGAAGCTGATGAGGTCAATGCTGGTGTAGGCACTGGGCCCTCAGCTCGGGATAGCTGCTCTCTCCACAAAGACAGTTGCTGACCCCTGCTTCCAGCTTACCATTAGACTGCATTTAGGACAATATCTGCACCCAATGCAATTGAAAGGGATTGTGTTGGGACATAGGGAAAAAAATCTTTATGTGAAAGATGAGAAATGTCTTTTTATCAAAGCAGGACACACAGTTGTTAGGTGATGGTCTGATGAATTTTCAGCCCAGGTGCACTGCTTATTACCAACATAGGTTTCCTCCAGGGGATTTTTGAAGTGTCTTAAGAAAAAAGAGATAAACCTTTTAGAAGGCTTCTTGGCTTCATGATCTTGGAGGCTTGAGTGAAGAAGTATCCCATTCCCTACTCCACTGATCTGTCCCTGTGTCAGGAACTGCAACTGAAGACATCACCAAGGTATCTCTATACCATCCAGTCTGCCAGAGGCTGTGTACAGATGCGTGGTTGTTGGCTGGATGAGGAACCTGTACTGAGCTCCATGAAGCCAGAGTACACAGGTGCATTAGCTCAGGAAAAGTTATATGATTGAGTCACAGATAAGCAGATGTATCTCAAGTGCCTTCCATCAGTTGAAGCAAGAGACTGAGCCAAGTGGTGCTGGAGAGGCTGCCTCTGCTCTCAGCCAGCATCCCTGGAAAAAGGAAAAGCTACAAAGGACGTGAAGGCAACTGAGGGAATACTGCTCTGTCACAGCACTGAGTTTCTTCTTTTCCTAGAGGCACAGTGAACCATGGCAGTGGCTGGAACAGCAGTTGTGAGAGGAAAAGTTATCTCCAGAATAACCGACTGTGGTCAAAGAGCAAAGAGGCAGGAAGAGGAGTGGCAGGAGGATCCTGTCCTGAGCTGACAGAGGAATTCAGTCAGGTTTTAGCTATTTACAATCCCCCTGCTAATTAACTAGCAGACCTTTCAGTGACTTTTCCCAGCAGTGAGACGGTTCCCATACTGTAAGCAGCGTCATATCACTCCCGTGCCGGCCAGATCGAGTCATAACTTCCAGACCAAAGGGGTACCACTTTGGTCTCTTCGAATTCAAGAGACAAACTCAGAAACAAAGCCTGGAGCAGACGAATACTGCAGCCTTGCCAAACCACTGGCAGCAATGTTACTATGTAAGCATAAAGTTGGCCTCTATTTGCCAAACTGCAAGGGGGCTGCTCCAGCCCTTGGCCGCAGAGCGAGCCCAGTGCCACTAAGCACAGCAGCTCTCCCAACCCTCCTTCTTCTCTGTTCTGGGGCCAGGATCAGCAATATCTCTATGGAAATAAGCTCTAATAGTTGCTTCAGGTCCAGCAGGAGGAGCTGGCTAAACACACATTTTTGTCTTAATGTAGGGCCTAAATAAACAGTCAAATAAGAATTCAATTTAAAAAATACTGTAGTTTAAAGGATTCCCTCAATTCTCAGTATTCCTTTTATTCCCATGGCAACTGATATGACTCTGATCTGCAGCCCAAGTATTTGCTCCTGCCTACTACTCTAGTATAACTGGAAACATATCCACATACAAATTTGATGTTGGCTTGTATGGTTTTTGCAAATACTGTAACACATTTATTCTAAGTAATTGGTGAAAACATACTGCATTCTTTAAAAGTACACATCAACCCCACTGATGTACAGGCAGAACATCTACATAGCTGAGAGGCCAAGAACTACTCAAAGGCTTCCTATCCATACATTCAAAGCCTGCAGTGCAGGGACTCAGTTCACTGTTGGTTTCCAGCCATGACAGAGCTCAGTCATGCAGCCAGTGGTGCACAGACCGGCCAAGTGGTTGCCCACACCAACCCAGCAGTAGCCCAGCTACTTCTACACACAGTTCAGCCAAATGTCACCAACCCCAGCTTTTGCAATAATCATCCTCCTTTCGGGCCTTGCTGCTACAGCCACGTCATTTGGCACTCAGTGCTCTGGTCTAGTTGGCAAGGTGGTGATCGGTCAAAGATTAGACTCCATGAACTTAAAGGTCTTTTCCAACCTAAATGACTCTGTGATGTATCAGTTTCTGTTTATCCACAAACTGGTTTCTGGTCCTATGGCTAATGAAGGCCAAGTTTAGCCACAATTCACTTGCTATGCAGGAACTGGAAGAAAATGGAAAGGCCATTTCTTTGGTTTAAACAGAGGTGTAGAAAACAATCAGCTCAGTCTTCAGGTCTTCCCCCAAGATTTTGTCATCCGCTGGCCAAACTGCCATGCTGAATCCTCTTGAATTCCTACCCTGTGGTAATAAGAAGCTTGCAGGACCAGCTCTTTATTTGACACAGCGACCAAATTAATTAGCAGATTTTGGATCACTTTTCGAAGGGTCCAGTCACCAAAACATGCACTTCCTGAGACCCCTTAAAAACTTTGTAAAATATCTTGCTCAGCACCTCTATCCTCATGCAAGTCCCACATCCATTAAATAACAATAAAACAGCTTGTTCTCAGGTTGGGAGCATGCTCTTTCAGGGGCTAGGACTTTGCAAAACTGTCAGATATATGCACCTGCTTATGAGTGGATATTTTGTCCCATATTTTTGTAGTAGAAAAAGAAACCTGAGGTTTTACCTGACAGCTTCTTACAATCCAGCCAGTGTAAGGTATAATACAGTCTTTTTTTCCCTTGCTTCTCAGATCTCAGGAGCGTGTGCCAAAAGACTGTCAACTTGTTAAAAGTACATTAATGCAAATTCCAGAGCTTTCAGTTATGTTTATGCTAATAGAAAGCCTCCCGCTCTGTGACAGGCCCAAGTGAAGAGTCAGTAACAGGAAAATTAATTCCAGCTGTTGAAATTGATTTAAAACTAGCTTATTCATAATAATAATAATGGGGGGGGGGGGAGAATTCCTGAAATAAAAATAAAAAAGGGAAATACAGAAAGCACAAAATCATGTTTACTGCATGAAAGCAGAAAGGGCTTCTCCTGTTGGGAAGAAATCTTCCAAATTTAATCAAGCCTGGTTAGAAGAAAGCTCTAGCTTGTTATCGGGTTGTAAGTGTAGATTAACATGAAAAGAATTAGCTATGTGCACAGCCTGATTTTGCAAAGGAAACACAGGGGTTTTGTGCACGTATTTTGTTTTATATTCCTTATGTCTAATCCACAGGCAGGGAGACCAAATCCAGACTGCAGTGGGACAGGTAGTATTTTAGATGATAATGGCTGCTTACTGAGAGCACCAGAGCTCTGAGTGGGAAGATTAGCTACCCATGACCACTGCATTTATTCAGTGCCTTTCCATACATTTTTGCTGACTTGAGTTCTGAGTGATTTCTGTGTTTAGACAACCCCAGTCTTGGGATCACATACCCCAACTTTGCTGGGGTTTCAGAGTTCAGACCAAAATCTAGTGGTGAAACTGCTGGCTGCCCTGCTGCTAAAATAATCTCAAATGTCCATATCCTTGATCTAAACATCCCAACTTTTTTTCATCTTAATTTTTCTTTTTAATTTCCCAATAATGATCCTCCTTGACTGTATGTACGTGTAGCCTTAAAAGTGGAAGGAACAGAACACCTTGTATAATTCAGTTTTGACAAGGACGGGGAGGTAGTCTTTAAAAATTTGTTCAGAAATACTTTCATGCATTCAACACCTACAAACTGAAGGCAGATTTGAAAATACACTAGTCTCTGTTGTAGTCATCCCTGAGTATAGAATCTGTCTCTTTCCTAATGAGCACTTCTGAAAGACCCAAGGTCTTATTTAGGGTCCTGCTTAGATGCTAGGCCCTATCTTTTGCCACACTGGTATCATCTGATTAGGACCATATTCCTTGTTAGTTTTGAAGGGACTGATCCAGAGTTTAGTGACATAAACACAAACATCTCCATTGGCTCTCCAGACTTCACATCCAGCTTTAAGGCACAGTCTTGCAGTTCATTACTGAAATGGCCTAATAGATTCCACAGACTGTGCCTTCACTGTACTCCTCTCTTAGTTCTTTATCCCCACCTTGTATATATTCACATTTGCCTCCATGTTAAACGCCACACAGTTTTTAGCAGGCGTGAATGAAGGGGTAAAGACGAAGAGATGCCATGACTTCCATGGATCCCAACCAACTTATGACACTGAGGAATTCACATGCGTGGGTGGATGTGAGGAAAAAGTGTTGGACCAATTTCAGCAAGAACCTTGAGAGAAGCCAAGTCAAACCCATGGTTATTCAGGCAGCTAACAAAAGATGCCAGCCCTAACCCTGCAAGAAAAGAAATGGGCTGGTGTGCTTGCAGGAGGTTGCTTCCTTTTGAGGGGGGGAAAGGGGGAAGGAAGTTCCTCTAGAAATCCTGCTAGAATTTCAGAAATTTGCCCCTTTATTGTCAGCTATAGAGAATGAAGATAAACCTTAGAGCATGCCACAGCTCAGCCAAACAATGAAACAGGCAGATTAACTGCTGAAATGGAGACGCTGTCGGTCCAGAGACGGACAGTGCCCCTGACTCATGCCATCAGAGGAAGGAAAAAACAACAATAAAGAAAGCAGGGGCTGTTTCTCAGAGTGCACCCCATGACTTCTGCCAGCTCATGCCGGGAAAGAGGGACACTGCACATTTTTCACTAGTGTGGGCAGCTAGAACTATAATTTGAACTTAAAAGGATCATTCACAGTTTTATTTACCAATTACAGTTATCATGTGGAGAAAAAAAGCATTTCAATTTAATAAAAACCTGATTAGTAAAAGAGAAGGAGGAGATATCCTTTGCAGGAATGATACTTCTCTCATGAAAAATGAAGCAGGAAGGATTTTCTCTAAGGGCTGGTATTTCCCTCCATGGCACTCACTCAGATCTTGCTCACACCATTTTGCAGGCACTTGAACACGAGGCTTAACAGGCTCAGGCCATTTTCAAGCAAACTTCTGGGTTCCTGCAAGTCCTGTTCTAATGCAAGTCAGGCTTCTACCTGCCTTCAGTTCCCTTGGCCCCAAATCAGCAATGCAAACCCAGGAATTCAAATACCATCAGTTTGGGGAGAGGGTAAGGGTGTTTGTTTTTAATAACAATCAGTTATGGGTTGTTTTTCTCTGCCTTCTGGATCCTGAGTCTTTTAGGCATAACCAAGTCACACTTTCAAATTACTGGGGGCTTGGGGGTGCATTGTGGAGTTCACACAAACACAAGGACTAGAAATATGCTTTTGAAATGAAGCTAAAATTCTCAAGCAGTTATTTAATTCCCAAAGACCAGGCACTAAACAATAAAAAAAAAAAAAAAAAACCACTATCCTCACTGGAAGGACTGGTAGCTGCAAATCCCCTCATCCTACATATTTCTTATTCACATAAAGGAAGTTTGACTTGAGAGTTGAGGAAAAGCAATCAGAATTTAAGCCCCAACTTAAAGAAACTGTCACTATTCAAAACCTGTAACAGAGAGGAAAATCACAAATCTACTTCCCCCAAACAACTGGGGTTTGCTCGAAGCAGACAGGAATCATGTGATAAAAAAATTTCAGGAATAAGTCTGGATGAAAGCCCAGAAGAAATACACAAACAGGTAAGGGTAGGAGGGCTTCTCTGCCTTGCTTTTGCAGGGCTTTTGAGCCCACCGCTCCAGTTAGGATGATGATGAAACACAGGGATTTGAGAGCAGAGGCAAAAAAGTAACCATCACCTCAGCAGCATCCTGGCTGGACTAGTCTGAAGTGATTCCTGTGCCCGCGGGGAAGACCAGAACACGCTGGATCCCACACGCACAGGGTCGGGGTCAAATTCTCCATGTGCTGCTCTGTTCCACATCCTCCTGCAGAAGGCTGGGCTGGCCGAAAAAGCCGGAACATTTCAAACAACCTTAACGCTGTCCACAGCTCATCAGCTGTTTCCCCCAAGCCTCCTCAGGCTGAGCAGCACACATACACCTCCTGCTGGACCCGGCCCTCAGTTCAAGAAGCTGCAGCTACGGAAGAAAGGAGCCGAGTTCTTTTACAAGGCATTAAGTTTCATTTGCAATTACTTGGGATTTTATTGCACTACTGACTATAACAGGTTAGTTAACTGGGCCGGCAACATTGTACCCATATGCCCCTTTAACAGTGCTTTTCTGTTATTGTTTCCTTATTGGTCTTTTCCTTTTTGCTACATGCAACTGGATTTTACTGGCGTCCAGCTTGTGCAATAGGTCCCAGGTGGCTCCTCTAAGAACCTTATTTGTTAATTTGATGGCTGAACCAGTGCATAAGGAACGAAAAATACTGAAATGCAATGCCCAAGATGCTACTTCACAACAGTGGCAACAACCCAGGAAACGTTCCCCAGGGTAAGGCTGCTGGGTGAAGTGGAACCTTGTCCAGTTCATCCCTGGCAGCAAGACACTCCCTGCTAACACACCTACTTTCCTGTGCAACCAACCGTGACTCCAGTAGGACCGGAGAGAGCTGTAACAAATCACCCCATGAGAGTCACAGTGTGCTGCAGGGGATGGAGTCGCAGGGAGAAAAGACAGGGCTCCTACTCCTGAAGTGTAAACTTCAGAGCTTGCAAGACTTCAGTGTGCCTCAGAGACAGTCAACGAGTTAGCAAATTGGGCCCTAGATTTGACAAGCCACGGTGTTTCCATAGAGAACGTCGTTCTGTTTTGGTTTTTGGTGGCAAAACATCAAAAAACAACCCTGGTTCAGTCCAACAACTTTCACTCAGAATGCAATGACCAGGTTTTCAAAAGAACTGAGCACCCATCAGGGTCCACTCTGCTAAGTGCTTGAGCTGCTCTGAAAACCTGTTTCCCTGAACAAGATACCAGTAACTGATGTTGAACACGAAGGACACATACTGTTCTCTTGCTCCTGCCTTGTTAAATAATGCAGTTCTTTCTACAGTGGATAAGCACTGAAAAGCCTTGTGGAAGTAATATATCTGAAGGAGGGATTGGAACAGAGAGATAAGCCTATGGTGGAGAAGGAATTTTACTTGCAGAATTCCATGTCAAGATTTTTTCCCATGAAAAATATCCCACCCCTCATCAGAAATCCCAAATTATCATGAAGAAAATGCGTGTAAGAAAGGGCTGATTGTGATGGATACTCCTGACCTGGGGGAAAATGAGTGAAAGGTTTCAGGTTTTTGTTTGTCTTGACTCTTCATTTCGATGTTCTAATTTACACTTGGACAAGACTTTAAATAAAAATAGCAAAAATTGAAATTAGATGTTTCGGTTGTTCAGATCGTATGTTGCCTGGGGCTTTAGGTCTTATGGTGGGGAGGGCTATTTTGTTTTAAGATTTTTGAGTAAAGACATCACTATCCCAATTTAGGAGGTTATTTGATTTTGGCTATTTTTCTTGTGCTGAGAAATTCTCCCGAGATGGGAAATCATGGTGAGCTCTGTTCTAGACCCAAGTACAAGGAACAATATCAAAAGGCATCACCACCCGAGAGTACTTCCTTTTGCTGAAACAGAATCCCAAAACATTTGCTTTGCCAAGAATAAGAGAAAGAATAGAAACAGGATGCTCTTGCTGGGGTTACAAGCCATCATTAACAAATGCAACCTCGTCATCTCCCAAAAGAGAGCATCTCATGCAGGCTGACTGATTCGGGGTTGCTTGAGTTGAGCAGAAGATGCAACCCTGATAAACCACAGCATAGATGAGAAAACTTTACTTCTCCTCAGCACTTACCTTCTCAAGTTCTGATACTCTCAGGCACATGGTGTGACTCTTGGGGATGGTCCCGTGCAGGGCTAAGAGCTGGACTCAATGATCCTTGTGGGTCCCTTCCAACTCAGCATATTCTGTGATTCTGTTAAGTTTTTCATTACATTATGTCACACAAAAGAGTCAAACACAGAAAAGGTTTTATCCAAGGAAGCCCTGCCCGGATACATTTCCTCAGCCCTCCCCACAAAACCCCTTCATGCAACTCCTCACCTCTCCCCCTTCCCAAAGCTCAGGGGAGCCCTGTCAGCACCTTCTCCACTGGTGCCCTGGACAGCTGAAGTGGTGCAGGTATCTCCACATGCAATTTGGCACCAAATCTGAACCCTTCAGTGCTTTCTGGAACACCCAGAGCTATCTTCAGAATCCCAAACAAATACATTAATTGCTTTCAATTTATCAGCCTCAAATCATTCTGTCTAATTACCATTCATCTAGAGTTTGTGTGTTTTTTTAATGGTTTATGGGTATTGTTGGTAATCTTTTAATTTCTCATTAAAAACAATATCTTGTACGCACTATGTGTGAAAAGCCCTAATCCGATAAATCAAGCAAGAGTAACACAGTTAAAAGGAAATCAGTGGAACAATATTTGGGTTTATATATTTCTGCCAGTCAATTTGTAATTAAAAGTTGCTACTTTAAAAAACACAGTTGTTGCTGTGAAAGCCATTATCAGTCGGCATTTTCATATGAATACTGCTTTAATTAATTAGCAAAAGTAAATACATTATATATCAAAAACCGCTTTCCCACTGAACCCATGCGTTCCAGAACAAAAGGCTTAATAAACCATACAAAAGAGGGACAAATTAGCTGATCCCACCCTCCCTTTTCAGGTTTAGAGTCTTTTAAAGTTCTCCAAGGTTTTTTTCCTCCCACACTTGCCTTTTTTTTTTTTCAATACATTGTTTGTTTTTCTTCAGAAGTGCGTATGAGGGAGAAGATGCTACACAAACACAAAACATGCCATTCAAACTAAATGATTTGGAAATCAGTTTAGCTGGTTCTTAGAAAACAGGAGTGTTTATGATTATTAAAACCCAAATGTAATTACGATCACATACAACACAGTCCCTTTGGAACAAATTATTTGCTGAACATTAAGGGGTTAGAATTTGATTCACAAAAGGAAATGATGTGTCTGAAAAATTCTTTTGTCTAGGGGCATTCCAGAGACTGGAAATAGCAGAAGAAAATTCTCCATTTTCACTACCAAGCTGGAGAGAAAGTGTGGATGAGTGGTGTTGTTTCAGGCTAAAGCCTATAAGATAAGAACACCTTGAAACATCAATGGCATCTCTTATCTCATGGGCCTTTAACAAGAAACAAGGGTCCTGCCATCTCAGAAGCAAACAAATCACTCACCTCATCCCGGCCCTTTCCTGCTGAATTGCTGAAGTGCTGCAAGCAGAGCCCATTTGAGGGTATGGAGCAGAGAGCAGGAAGCATCTAAGTTGACTGATGACTGTGGCCAGGGCTGGGGTCCCTCAAGACAATGGACTGTGAAAAGGCAATCCAATGGTGGGACCACTCACACAGGTGTAGAATTTGACCTAAATAAAGAAACCAAACTCATTAAGGCTCTGTTTGATAAATAAGGCAGACTAATTCCCCCAGTTTAATTACACTTACCTACAGAGCTGGAGTTCTCTGCACAGTGGTAAAGAGCAACTTCAGTAGGCTGAGCCTCACCACCTTTTCAACAGCATAAACACATATTGGTCAACAGGTGAGGCCAAGGAGTGCAAATACCAGGCTAAAAGAGCCCAAGACCAGCTTGTTTAGGGCTCTGAGCAACCTCGTCTAGCGGAAGGTATCCTTGTCCACAGCAGGGGGGTTGGGATTAGATGATCTTTAAGATCCCCTCCAACCCAAACCATTCTACTATTCTATGAAGTACAAGAGAATTCAGTGGAAAAAAGGAATTACCCAAGGGACAATTTTTTGCATCTCCTTTCCATGACAGTACTGGAGGTTTTCCACCAGAGGATAGTTCCAAAAACAAAGATCAGCACTAAGAAGATGAGGATATTGTATTGGCTAATTCTATGGCTATATTAAGAACCCATGCAGGTATCTAAAATTTCATTAACATAGGAGACCCAACAGTGAACTAATATAAAGGCTGTTCACAGTCCTCCAAACCGCCTCCACCAAATTTCCTCTATTACCAGATATTTCATTTCCCCCATTCAGTCCTGACTCTTAGCTATCTTCTCACTTGCACAAGGTACTCAATCTGCGAGGTCTCATTGGGTAGGTACCATTAAATCAAGCCAGAATCCCCCCAGCAAAGGGCACATTTCAGCAGACACAGAGGTGTCTGTGCAATGTGCAGGGATGAGACAACATGGGGTGGGATATCACGAACAGCATTGTGCTGAGGGATGTTTCAGCACAGAAAAGCATGTGCCTCATGCAGGCCCTTTAGCACAGGCATTCTTTTCTCTTCACATAACTGAATTGATTTTTATCATTGTTGTATTTGGTTGAGCCGCCCATCTGGAAAGTTCTTGCCTCCCCCGGCCCCCATAAATAACCAAACCCAGCTCTAACCAAAGGCAGTTGACAGAATCAGCCCCATTGCCCTTTGGCAGTTCTTCCAGGAATTTTTAGGGTTTTTACCAGTCAGGAAAAGGCTTTGATGCTTTGGAATCAGGATTTTATGAAGATCATTTTGTTGGGTTCAGCCAACTCATGAAGTGTCAAATGGGGGGCACTCTTTCATCTCATCACTGGATGGGGAAAAGATCCTCCCTCTTACCGGAATGGGGGCTGGAGAGGGGGGAAACTGAGAGATGAAGGTTCATCCATAGAGGGGAGGGTTTCTTTTCTCCTGATAGAGTCCACCCACTGCATTCCCATCATACTGATTGCTGCAGTCCTATCTGTCTGCTCTCCAGGCTACATCAGATAAGAGGAGAACTGCTTGTTCACTCCGGTTCTGATGCTGTGCTGAGGGGCCTCCCAGCCGCAAGGCCAGGCTCTTCTTCACTTTCCTTTTCCAGCTGCCTTTTTCAATGACTACTGCATCAGTAGGGATGCTGTCAGGGAACCTGCCACATGCAAAGAATGAGGCAGTAATCAAGATCAGCCTAAGGAAATTTCATCATCCACTTTGCACTTGCAAACGCCCACTAAAAAAAAAGAGAGCGAGAAAATCCCTGCGTTTCCTCAAAATTTATGTGCAAATTCCTATCCAGCCACACCTGGGCTGTTAAGGGCTTGGTTGCCATTTTCCCCTGAACAAGTCCCACCATGGATGGCATTCACACATACTGATGGGCTGTGTCTGAAGCAGCTCCATTGCCTCAATAATTGCAGGCATCACTTGTTCAGGAGCTGTAGCCACCAGCTAATGTCTATCTGGCAGAACTTAGGCTTTTGCAGGGCTGTGAGGTGCACAGCCCATCTTCATCTAGCAGCTGATATCATTCCACTTAGTTCAGAGCAGCTGAGGTGCACAACAATTGCTTGTGTCCTCTCCCATGGGTGGGCATGGCTGCATTGCCCCACTTTGCCCCAGTGAAAATACCAGCTTCTTTGGGTATTTTGCTCAGGTCAAACTACTCACAAACTATTCCTGGCTAGTTCTGTTTGCCATGAGCTGTCACTCACAGTCTTCGTGCACAGCATGTCTACAGTCATGCATGTGAGATTTTCAAATGCCAGTCCCTCTACTACAAAACCCATTGAAGACCATTTAGACCAGTGAAAACACTGAGGTGCTTCAACATTGAACTCAGATTCAATTTACAAGATTGTTGCTCCAAATAAGATGACTCAGATCTAACCTAGAGAATCTCATAACCTCAGCAGTCAAGAAGTGTTTTTGTGGGAAAAAGTCTGAGCAAGACAAAAAATCTAAGTTCTCTTGCTGGTGTACCCACTGGTTTAAGCTACGTTCCAATCTAGCATGTTAATAAGTACAGACACCTCTTCTTGCACCCACGGAGACTGTAATGATGTATTAGATAAAATATTTCAGTTGTTTTTGATTTCTTACAGGAGGAGAGCAAGCAGTAGCACCACAGTGCTCTGGCAAACACACAGATGCCAGATACACAAACTAGGAGAAGAGTGGAAACAGCAAGCAGGACATCCTACATCCAGAACTTCCACTCCTCTTCTGCAAAGTAGAAGCCAGAGACAGTGTTAGCAACAGTCCCAGGGGAAACAACAGCAAAAAGGCTAACCCTGATGATACCCTTTATTTATCTTGCTTCATTCATGTTCACAACTAAATAGAGGCCAGACCAGGGTTCATTAAACCCAGAATCCAACACGAGGCACACAGACAGCATGAACATGGACACTGATGGCACAGGAGACTTCTGCTGTAGCTGCACAGTGTTGCTGAGGTTTAAGTGGGGAGACAGCACAAAATGTTTTAAGATAGTCACATGCCTCCAACATACTGCTTTGCAGGGACATAGCCTCCACCACACCAGAGAACATGGAACAACCACTGAAAACAGCAATGCAGTCTCACAGCCATTTCCCAGCCAAAAAAATACCAGCGAGTTTCACTGGGAAACTGCACTTTGGTGCTCTTGCACCAGATAGGTTTCTATATATTATGTCTTTTGGGTCTACTACTAAAGGTAGAAGACTCAGGTGCTTACAGTGCTGGAGCAGGTCTGCCTCCAGTGCCCAGCTCTGTATTTATGACCTTGAAAAAGTCATTCAACTTTCCAATGGCTGAGCTGTTCAACTGCAAAACAAGGCTTTTTCAGCTTTTGGCTGTCTTGTCTGTTTAGACTGTAAGCTCTTCAGGGCAGGGACTGTCTCCTATTAAACGATCATAACTCTCACTTAATTAGGGTCTTCTACACATCCAGGGCCCTCACAAAAATGTCATAAAACAAAAGCTTTCTAATAAATTCTGGGGGATTCCAGATTCTGATCCCAAACTGCTCAGTGGTTTTCCCTGCTGAATATGGTGCTGAATCCCTTGTTAGTTTGTGTGTGTGAGGGGGGAGGAGGGAGACTGTAATTTAAAGAGATTGCATAAAAGACCGTTTAAGTCCTTGTGGCTGTATATTTCTTTTAATTAGTTTATGCACAGTGCATTTGCATGGGAAGCTGCACAGCGTGTGGACAGACTTAATTAGGAGAACAATACGTTCCCTCTTAAGATAATGACTTGAGGATTATGAAAATTATTATTCCAGATCCATCCATGGGTCATTTGAGGTTCAGTATCCAGCGAACTTTTAAAATGCATTGAGGTCAGCAGTTTGGATACTGTCAGTAAAGTCACTTGATTTTACTGTTGCTTAAATGATTAATTATGAACAGCAGTTGCAGGCATCCCCCAAGTTACACAATAGCCCGAGGACTTGCTGCATTTCACATATGCCATCAGCTACTCTGGAGGGACAGATGTGCTGAAAGAGGCTGTAAGATCCACTGTACTGCCAGCAAAGTCTCTTTGAGAGCTCTCTCCCCCACTCCCAGCTCCCTTTCCCTCATACTTTGCAGTTTTTTTCCTGGCTGGGGAGGCAAGAAATTTCTGTCTCCACTACTGAATCTTTGTAGCTGGAGAACCATGACAATTAGGTGAGAGTTTTAGGACACAGGTCAGTCCATGCAAATGAAACACCACCCTTTTAGAGCAAAGCACCACTGACAACTGAGCTGGAGACATCACCTAAGTGCACCTCACATTAACTCATAGTTTGGTGGGTCCAGAAAAGGCATTTTTCTGCCTCTCTCCAAAGTCCCATCCACTCTTAGGAAAGCATGATTGTTTAAGAAGTGTTCCTGCATCTTATTATGACAGATAGGAAAATAGTCCTCTTTGAAAGAGCTTTTACAGGGATTGCATTTCATAGCCAACTCAGTTCAAATAAATTGAAGCACCCATCCTGCTCCCCCTCTTCAAAAATGGTTGCCATTGGGGTAAACAGCCTCCTAACAGCAACAGGGCACCCTGGAGCAGGGCAGCCCTTTATCCCCAAAGCGGCACAACTCCAACTGTCAGGGCTATGGAAGCTACTGTCCTCAAATTTGAACCACCAGGTGCAGAACAGACAGCAATCCCATCTTTCACCTTAGAAAGTAGAGTCACATATGTAGTTGATGAGAACAAGGTCAGCTCTTGCAGCATCAAAACCCATGACTCATTTAGAAATCACAGCAATTGCACCTTGAGTATCTATTCCTTCCTCTTCCCTACAATGATAAGACAAGTTTTTCACTGAAATGCAGTGATTGAAATAAATCAGGATTTTTAGTAGCAGTGACAGCAAAAGCTTAGTGAAATCATTATGTATGGTGTTGCTTCTAGGGCTGAGAAAGGAGCAGTTCTGGAGGGATGAGGACAGGACATCTTCAGTTCTTCAGACATCTTTTAGTGCCTCCCCCACTGAAAACCTTTGGTGTAGGGCAGGTGATTAAAAATCAACATTAACATATGGCAGGGGGGGAGAGGTGGGTTTGAAGGGAAAAAAAAAAAAAAGAGAGAGAGACAGACAGTGGAGGAAAGGAAATTTCAGAGGGTCAGTGATTAAATCCCTCACACTTCGTGTATCTTCTCCAAAACTTCAAACTAAGAGAAAGAATGAGATGGCATCTCTACGCTCACACAGGCAAAGGTAAAAATCTGTGACTGGTCTCATTAGCTCCCTGCATGTGGCCATCCCACTGCAAGACTCTCCCTGGGATTTTCACCAGAGGTGGCTTTCCAGAAGGGAAGATGCATGCTTCTATCCTAAATTTCTCAGGTATTTGCCAAGCAAAGTCACAGATCCCTTTTAAGAACTGAGGCTGTGCTGCAAAAGGCAATGCAGAAGTTTTCAGGAGCTTGTGAGAATTTTCGTTTACAAGAATACACCTAGAACAGCAGATGCTCAGATCCCTTTCTGCAGTAACATTCCTCCATGGCAAACCAGCAGCAGTATCATGCAAGGGAGCTGAGCTCCTGGTGAAGACAGACCACAGGAAACAAAAGGATGGGCCAATGGTCTGCTGGCCTCCTCTCAGATGCAAACGTGCCCCTGTGCTTGCTACCTGCACCATTTTAAGGCTTCCTGAAGCCTCAAAAGGTGCTCTACAGAGGGTGAGTACCACAGGTGAACCACAGAAGCTGACACTGGTGGCAAGACACAAGGCTGTGCACAGGCAAGGGGCACAAACCCCAAGAAACAGCTCAGCAGCAGATCCATCCCATTACACTTATGGCCAGAGAGCCCAGCAAGGTCCAGTTACTGTGGAGATGAGAAGCAGAAGAAAGAAAACAAAAACACTATTAATAACGGAATGGGGAGAGAACAGCTCCTCAACTCTGCAGGGTCAATAGACACACTTTGTGAGCATCACCCATTACTCAACCTCTGTTGTTGATAACATGGCACCCAAAGCATGCTAGGAACTGTGCAGGGCAAACAAAGATGTCCCTGCCCCAAAGAGATTACAATCTAATTCTGATTTTACAGTCATATTTCAAAAGCACAGTGAGATCAAAGTCCTGCTCTCCTCCCTCGGGCAGTCATCCTCTCTGGTGGAATATATTTCGATTCATAAATCAGAGAAGTTGGATGTCTCAGTGAATACTGCCATTCAGGACACAAAACAGAACACAGAGATGCCAAAGGTAGTCCCAACATCATGTTAGTGCTCAGGAGAGTAATCCAGGGGTGCAAGAGAAGGGGAAACATACAGCAATTATTATTTTTCCATTATCAAAGCAGATGCTTGTCCAACTGCAGCACAGACGGCAGTAACAGCACGTGACGATATTTCATGACACTCTAGAACAGAAAACATAAAAAAGAGCTCATTCTAGAAATTAATGAAACTTCAGGAGATGTTAAGTGAGATGGTCTGAAAAAAACTCAAAAATTGAGACAAATATCAGAGTACAGTAACAGCCATTTGGGAAAGGACACTGAACTAAATGAGCAATCCCAAAGGCAAATCCCAGTGTTCACTGTTTTCTGATTTATTCACCGATAGTACCAGCAGCATCAGGACACACTTATGCACACAGGAGTAAAGACAGTTGTCTCCCAAGCACTATCCCCACTGCAACCTCCAAAGGTTTCCCCTCCAGGAAAATCTGCAATTCAAACACTAAATTTGCCCCTGAACTGCTTAATCTGCAAGCTCCAGCGATCTCCCTGCAACGGGGTGCACAGGCAACAGATGTTCAGAAACCGAGCTGGCAGTTTGCACACCTGAACGTGTGACTGGGAGCAAGACAGAAAGGATGCACATTGCCTGGGAACATCTGATAACGCCGTGCCCTTCAGAGCCTGCACAGCGGTGAAGGGGCAGGAGCGAGGCTTAGAAATAACCAGAAGCTTTCTTCTTCTTCCATGAGTCACTCCTGCTTCAAGGAGCTGCAGCTTTGATTATTAACTGGGCTAGTCAGCTAGATATTTAAATGATTCCCAAAAGTCATTAAGAGCCCAATCAGATATGCAGTGCTTGACTCTAGCACAGGAATGCAGAGAGGGAATTATTTGCATAAACTATGCTTTAGAGAAAACCTCCATGTATTTTATATTTCAGGGTATGGGGGAATCTGATTTAACTGAGTTAAAGAGAAGAAAAAGAAGCTTAAGCAATTTAAGGGACCACATTAAACATGGAAGAGAGAAAAAAATATAAAATAAAAACATCAGCTACCTCAGGGATTAGGAATAACAAAATACAATGTCAAAGCGCTCTTCCTCTCTATTCTCTAAGCAACAGGCAGCTCCCTTAGATTTCCTCTGACTTTTCAGAGAGAAAATTTAGCCTTGAAGTCAAAGCACTGCCAAAAGCTGCATGCCTGATCAGATCTCATAACCCTTCTGTCCTCTGTCCCAGACTGACATCACAGAGGTGAGCTGATGCAAGAAGTGAAGGCATGAACAGACACAGGAAGCTGCATTTACTTAAATGTAGCTTTATATTCACCTAGCTTTCACACCAGACCCACGACACAGACTCCCCCCCCCCCCAGCAAAAACCTAAAGAAAATCTGTATAAGATTTTCCAAATCTTCTGTGGAATTGTTTTTATAGGAAATATGGGGTGGCAAGAAACCTACAGGGTTTAGTATCAGAAGATAATACCAGAACAGAAAGCAGTACCAGAGTAGGGGCCATCTTTAGAGAAAGGCAGAGGATCATCTATCTAACCCAGCTGCAGCTTTTCTGGTGGTTTGTAACTCACCTCACAACTGTGTTACACCCAATCTCGTAGGTAGTTCCTGCCACATCTTACATGGAATCCAGCTCCTGGGATGGGGAAGCAGCACAGGGCACTGTGCAGGGGCTTATTCAGAGGAATCATACCTAGCACATTCCATCCTTCCTGCTTTAGGTTAAAATCAGAGCCATGGCAAGCAAATCTCTCCCATATCTGCAAAACAAAACCAGATTCAGGGTGACTGGAAAGATGGACCAAGCTCGGAATTTGTAACAGAACAGGAAGGTAAGACAAAAATGGTTCTTAAAAAGTTTTGTGGGGGACTATCTCTTGAGAAACAGAAAGCAAGCAGCAACTCACTTCCTAGCCCTGCTTTTCAGGCTGGAAACTGTGTTCTCACAAGAAGACAGTAACCAGGATAACCTGAGGCTGGTTTACCCATCAGTTCCTCCATCTGTACAATGGGGGTTAAAGTATTTTACTTTCTTCTTTCCATCAAGGAATGGGAGCTGACAGATTAAACACACTCGCACCTACAAAGCCTTCTTCAGAAAGAAACTGCCATAAGGAGAGTAAAAACATATTGTTACTGCGATTAGAAACCAAAGTCCTCCTGTGCAGTTATTTAATTAAACCATAAATACAAACGGATAAGTGACTAATGAGCCAGCTCTACACAGTGTATTTATATTCCTCTGAAAAAGAACAATGCCTAAACTAGTTGCAAATAATAGTCCTCTCTCCCAGCCTGGTTTTCCCTGCAATCAGGAATCAGGCCGCACAGTAGTTTGCTGACAAATTGGTTCATGTTATGAAGATAATGAAGGCATCAAATTACTTTGCACTCCTTCCCCCTGGAAGCAGCGAGGCTCTTGCAGAAAGCGATTGCCAGGGTTTTATTTGTGCATGCATGTGTGTGTCATTTGTGAGCAGACAAGCCCCAGAGGCCTGTCAGCCAAGGCAGGATGGCTCCAGCCGCTGTTTCCTGGCAAACTCCTGGTGTTGCACTGTGACCTTCTGGCTGTGCACTTGTTGGCGCTGCCAGGGAGGTGACCGTGGCAAAGAGCCACAGCCCCTGAAGGGTTTTTCCTTCCTCCAGTGCCCTCAGAGATGCTCCAGGTTGTTCTATGAGAGCTTGCAAGGGTACCAGAACCATTTAGTGATGTAAGGGCAGGTTTTCTCTAGGTCTGATACACTCTGCTTTCCAGGAACAAAGCCTAAAGCAGCAGATCCAGCAAAGCACTTTACCAAGGAGTTGAGCAAGGTCATCTCCAGAAGAAACAAAGTGCTTGGCTGGATCACAACCCTTCTGGATACTGGGTCTGGAAGTTTTTCTGGTTTTCCTTCCTTTTCTGCCCAGTAAAAGGAGGTTTAACTCCTTCTTTGGACATGGTTCCCGAAACTCAGATTTAGGACAGCAGAGAAGAAAATATTCCCATCCTGAGCTGATATTAATAATTAAATAAATAAATTCGGAACAGGTAAGATTTCAGTAAACTGGATCCCAACAGCTTTTTAAAGCCCCTCTAGCCACTATGAGCATCAACAAGCTGAGCAAAGCTCTTTAGTGATCATAACAAATGTGTCAGGCTTTACCCTGCAATTGATTTGCTTTTGGGAACATAAGTTAAGCTTAAAATCTATATTTCATATATAATCAAGCAGCCAAATCGGCCTTTTGATATAGAACCCAGACCAGCCACTGTGTCTTTATCTCAGAAAGCAGGAGGCCCAACAAAGCTACAGCCAGGGAAGTGACAGTTCTTCATTATTATCCTCCCTGATCGTGCCCATCTTCTCATCTCCCCTATCAAATTTCTGGGCCTTTTTGATAAAAAATAATTTAAGAGTGCGCTCCACAGGAAGCACACGAAGGTTACAGATTGAGCAATGCCTGGGAACCCCTCTTTAAAAGGTGCAACCAGGAAAATGCCTGAGAACAGGAGCCCCTGCCAGCAGCACAAGAGCAATGCCAGAGTGAGACGTTCCAGGAGACCTCTCCTTCCTTCGTGGTTACCAACATCACCTTCTGCTGACAGAACCCAAATGAGGAAGGGCTTTTAAGCCTCACTGCCTAGGCACTCCTTAGTGTTGCTTGTTTTCTTCCCTCTTCCTCCTGCATTGCAAGCTTCCCAGAATAGCCCCCTTCCCCACTATTGGGTCAGGCAGAAGAACATTGATCTCCAGCTGTTTCTTATGAAAAAGCACTTAGTTTGGGTTCTTTGGGGGGGTTTTGTTGTTGTTGTTTGTTTGTTTTTGTGGATATTTTTTTTCCTGACCCAAGTATTCTCTACAGCAAAGCAGTTTTCCCTGTTGGTTTTTTTCTTCTTTTTTTTTTTTTTTTCCTTCTTCTTTCCCCCCCCCCTCCCCCCCCGTAAACTGTTTACATAACAGTTTTCTCCTGCTTTGTTGGGGTTACAGTTCCATGTTAGAAATTTGGTGGCAATTCCAGCTTTGGGGATTCCCTTCTGACTGCCTCTGCCCTGCAGTGTGAAATCGCTCTCTGTGTGCTGCTGCGGTGGTCCATGACATCAGCCTGACTGGGGAACTGATCCACCGTAGCAGGAAACACCCAGGACACACAAAAGCAAGATTTTTCTTCTTCTCCTGCAGTCGTATCAGTTCCCTGAGATATTCCACTGCACCACCTTACAAAACCCCATGGCCAGCATCTGGTGGATGTCTGCTGCAGGCTGGAAATGCCCCCAGACCATGATGCCAACAAGAGTTGTTCAGATGAAAGCAGGGCCTGCCTCGGTGGCTCATGCCTCACTTCATTCTTTTGCAAGTGAACTAGAGTGCAGTGTCTTTGGGTCAGCAATTACATTTAATTATAAAGAGCTTATAAAACACAGACATTTTGATAAATCTACGTTTTTCCTTTAGATGTCCCTCGTGGGACATCTCAGATTTAAGCTTCCCACAAGGAGCAAAGAAATTGGAGGATTTGGCTTAGATGCATTTCATAACCAGCCACAGAAATGACAAAGGATTCCACCCTCTATGAAAGATAAAATGGATTTATGTCCAAATTCAGTGTTTAGCCCTCTGTGAATGCTCCACAAATCAACGTATTTTTCACTTGCACAAATAACCCACAAATCAACATGCAACAGGAAATTTAGTGTGGAGGCTGGCACCTTCATCCATAATTTGCACTGTCAAAGGGAAGAATAGGAGGAAAAGACCTAAAGGGCACAATTTTTGTATCTGGAAAAAATTGGACAGAAGGTTCTGCCAGTCATTCACAACCTTATTCCACATGGACCACGTCTCTGTTACAGACCAACACACAACAGCACTCGTATTCAATGGGCTGCATTCACAAATGCCAGTCCCTGAAAGCCACATCAGCAGAAAGACATGGATTTCTGAGCTTATCTATTACCTCTCATGCCAATTTCCCACCATTGCAATTTGCTTCCAGGCCAGCATTTAAAATGGTGTTACTTTACAAACTTTTAACCTCAGAATAACTATGCAGTGCTGGAGTTAACAGTTCTCCTTGAGATACCAGGTGGCAACACTGTAATGCCTTTCCCCTGTGTTGCAGCATCCCACCACAAAGGCACAAGAAAAAGATATTTTTCTCCTCTATGAGAAGTAGTTTAATTCCAGATTATTATGTTGCAGAGGAACTACATTACAGTCTGAGCTTTGCCAGATTCAGCCCAGATTCTTTAGTTAAACAATTTCACAAGATGTGACAATTTCAGCACTTCCTATGCCCGGAGCAAAACTTCCTAACCTGATATTCACAAAGGAGTGGAGTTTGCTTGGCTGTTGAAGGTTTTCACAGAGTTTTGTTTTGGTTTGAGTTTTTTAAGCATCTTTTTAAAGCTTTGCCTTGAACTACCTTGGAAATGGGTAGTTTGGCTGATGGCTAACACCTGTGAGAGGGTGGTGGCTCTGAGGTTTTTCCAGTTCAACCCAAATGGTTTTCTAAAAGATATAAGCCATAATGATCACAAAGGCATGGAGTCAATTAGCAATGTACAATTTTCTCAAGTGATGTGGGATTTGGGGAATCTCCATTTTTAGGTTACTGATTTCAAACATTTTAAAATAATCTAGTTGCTTATAAGGGCTATTTTATGGCACCCTCTGAAAGGCACTCCATACCAAAAACCTAAAAATTGACCAAGTACCCAAAATCCCTAAGAATTGCTTAGAATCTCAGAATGATTACAGGGGATATTTTGTTTTCTTTTTGTAATAGATAGTACTTATGGCCCATATATTTCCATTTCCAATGATTCGACACATCCACTCAATGCACCTCCATACTGTCCCTGCAGGATATTTCACTTTTTCTGCCCCTGCAGCCTCTCCCCACTGCACCAGCACTGTTTGAGGTCAGGTATATTCATGAAAAAGTCTGTCAAGCCAAGAGCAACGCACTGAGGGGTCTTTGCAATGTGCCCGGTAGGGTTTATTACCATATAAAGCCATGAAATTCACTTCAGCTGAAATAAAACAAGGAAAGCTTGACCTTGAGGCTTCCAACAGCAAAACAGGCAGGGGAAACAAACAAACAAAGTAACAAAAACTAAAAGCAAATATTACATGCTTGGCCTTGCTGTTTACATGTAACCAGCACACAGGACTGCTCTGCTCATGGTTTGTTGGAGGCTTTCTGAAAAAGCCAAGTGCTCAGAATCATTATAGATGGCATTTAGTCCAGCATTAATTCCTCTCCTACGTGGATGATTAAAAGGTACAAAGGCCATTTAATTAGCACCTCGTATCATGCCCTGTAACTTTCAGTCATCATCTGGTAGCAACCAGACAGAGCCACAAACATGTGTACACATACATCCCCAGAGGCACACCGCCACCCCCCAGGAGCACGAGTTCCTCCTATGCAATTATAGCTGGGTGCCCCCTAATTCTGATCTCTTGAGCATTTAATGCGTTTGCTCTGGGGTCTACACAATCCTGCTCTAATTTTGCCAGGGGCCTTTGTATCAAAGGCCTGAGCTGTGTGAAAGGTGATTTAGCAGAGATGGTGTCGGTGATTATTTTCAAAGGAACTGCTGCAGCCCCACCACGAGGGACACTGCAGCCTCCAGATAGGGGGCCCTTATCATATTTTCTATTCTCAGATAAGATTATGTTTCCTTTTTTCATCCTCCTTCCTGAATCTTCTTGATAACAATTGGAGGCCAGTTTAATCACGGAGGTTGAAATAACCAAAAGCGTTCCTAGGGTGGTGGTGGGGAGGGCAGGGAACAGGGCCAGGTGGGTGGGGAGGAGGGAGAAGCCTCACTGGTCGGAAAAGTTGGGTAAGAGCAATCGAGAAATAAAGCCAGCAGAAACAGGGTTATTTCAAAGGGAACAGCTGTTAAACTGCAACCAAACAAAAAGCACATGCAGCCAATGTTCTTGTGGTTGCCCGTCAAAAACAAAAACAAAACGAGTTGTTCACGCGCCCATTCTGTGGTCTAAACAAATTAGAGTGAAAACGGGACCAGGACAGGGAGATGGATGACCTCAAAACAATGGGGACAGGCCCTTTGTTAAATAGCTCTTTCTGCTGCTGGTAGGGGGTTTCTAAACACTAATAATATCTTTGTGATAAGATGAATCACTAGGGCATGATGTGAATTGGTTCCAGGGAGCCGACCCTGACCCCTGGTGTTTGAATCTACTTGGAATGAGCATTAGAGACAGAAGAGAGCAGTGAGTGTCCTGTGTTACTGCCCTGAAATAGGATTCAGACATGGATTTGGAGGGGTGCAAGGAACTCTGTAGCTCTGGCCAAGACTGCCCATTCCAGGACAACAGAGTAACATTAGAGCATGGTGAATTCCCTGGCATATGTTCCAGGTCACGTCGGTCAGTACTCGAATGAGACTTTCTAAGAAACACGGGGCTGAGCTACTCCACAACGACACCATGTCCTCCAAGTCCATTCTGAATCAGCACCCTAAATGTTGCATCAGAAGGTGCCAGGCTTAAGAGTGGCAGTTAAAAGGGCAGGAGGTGGGATGAGGAGATAACATGTTTCAGATGGGTTATAAATCAGAACTGTTCATCGCCTGTTGCTGTTAAGCATCCCCCTCCCATTTTTCTATGTTGCAAAAAAACTGAAAAATCCCATTCTGCCTTGGCAGCATTACTCCCAAACAACCCCTCAATCACCAGTGTCTGTTATGTCAGTGCTTAACATCCCCACATGCCAAACCACAGGGGACTGTTGGCCCATCCCTGTGCAAAAGGAAACTGTTCCGCCCTTACAGACCCTTTGCAATGAGAGTTAAAGTGTATCTAAGACACCAAAGAAACTCTAGAGTCGTGTCCTGATTTCCTGGGTTTGGAATCTTTCCCTGGTGACAGCCTGGAAAAGATGAAACCACTGAGACATTACCACCCCAATACAACACTGGCAAGGACTAGGCCAGCAAGTGCTATTCTGACCCCAAGCCCTGCTCAGCCCTAACAAAAATGTCTGCGTTTCCAATTGCAACATTTGGAGGCACCTAGACCTACCTATGGATCAGGTAACATGTGAGGTTCCCAAACACCAGTGTTGGTTCCTGACATCCATTCTTCAGTCAAGCAGGGCTGGGCTGCACACGCCCATTGTCCAGCTTTTGGCCACTCATGTCAAAGGTATGTTCTCTCCTGAGCCTGGCCTTTGACACCAGGAACAAACCACAGACCCACCTTCTTCCAGTGACAACCAGTCCCAGCTGAGCTGCCAAAGCAGAGCACTTGTCCTCGAAGATACTCACATGCAGAGTTCAAAGCCAGGCCTCTCTGACTGCAAGGCAGCGGATGGCAGCTTACCACAGAGTTCCTGGTAATAAAGTCTATTTGAAGACTCTCAGTGAAAAGTGTGTTCCTAATAGAGGATAACATTTCATGGTCATTATGCGATACACTTAACTTTAAAAGGAACAAAAATGCTGAGAAAGTCATTTTCTGAAAAGGGCTCTCGGATTTCATTACTATGGGTCAAGTGCCTGGGGAGAAGAATTAAAGAAAAACACGAACTTGTGCACAAATTAATTAAAGATATTTCCACTAATAAATTGTCCCCATATCCCAAGGCAGAGCCTTCAGTTTGCGAAATGTGGTAATATTCAAGTTGTGGTTTTCTCCACCAGGCAAGCGGTTCAGCAACATTTAAAATCAAATGGATAGAGTTGGGGATGTGGAGTTTGGGAATGGGAGGGGGCTGCTTTCTACTTCAGCCCATGTAAAATTTACGGTATTTTAGTACATTTCTAAGAAAAAGAAAAAATGCATTGTTGTCCCCCAAGACCCCAAAACCGTGATGACCTTTTAAATTCTCATTTTCTTTGATGCAGTCAATTTCTCCAAACAACATCCCCTCCTCCACATTCTTCCACCAAAATTGTGAAGGACTGCTCTTTTTGATGCAAAGACAGTGCCAGTTGCTGTAATATGAGGAAATCGCAGCATAAGGAGAAAGAAAACAAAACAAAAATCCCAGAAGGAGAAACAGAATTCACTGTCAGCAGCTTTGAGGAGTGGGCCCGGTACAGCCCAGTGTTAATGCAGGAGAGGCTGTATTTAAGCAGCTAAGAGCAACAGTGGGGTGGCAGCTGAGCACCTCAGGTCTGTGCTCTTTGCAGTACATGGCCAAAGATTTTCTGGTTGTCTTGAGAGGCTTAATAATATACAGGTCCACTTTCAGGGCAAGGCACCTCCAGCTGAAGGTCCTGGGCTGTGCTGAAGCTGGAATGCATCACTGCATGGAAATTGTTGGCTTGTAAGGTGGCTCGCACAAGGGGTAACAGCTGCCTGCTCAGGCCTCTCTACTCACTGTTCCCTGTAACAACTGAAGAAAATTGAAGCTGAACTTAACTTTTATTCCTACTCTTCCATTTTGTGGTGTTTTTCACTCAGAGGAAAGGGAGGTAAGAAGATTTGCAATCCTTTTGCAGCCCATCTTCTGCAAAGACCACCACGGTCTTAGATCACTATTGGTCTAGTGAGAGATGGGAAAAATTCACTCTCCAAGGAAGGTAACCAACAAATCAAAAGAATGAATCTCCAAGATACACAAATACAGCTAAATATTCCTGTTCTAAGAGCTGGGATAGTTTGTTTGGTTTGTATTGACCTGATCCCATTTGAACATCCCTGTTCTCACACTGATCAGGGGCTGAAACGGAAGGAAACAGTTTCAAGCTTCTCTTTCCTCTATTTTTTTTCCCCCCTCTCCCTCCCTACCACTTAAATTTCACAGGCACCTGAATCTGATCACAACTTCCTCTGTCCAGTGTAAAGTTTAGTCTGAGAGAGTGCACATACCACAATACGTTGGGATAATATTAATGTATAGTATTTGAAGCCCCAGGGCCTGTATGTTTCATTAATTTCCTCCCCATTAAAGTAAAATGAGGATATCCTGTAGAGAATTGCAGTGAACCATTCGGACTGTGAAACTCGTCCTGACCCTGCTAAGAAAAACAGACAGAAGAGGAAAGAGCAGCTGATCGCAATATACAGCCACCCAAACGAAACACAGGGGTTCCTTGCTCAGCCCTCTCTGCACTACTACCGTGCAAATATTTAGCTTAACAGGATGTGAAGAGCTGGTCAGCAAGCATTAAAAAAATACGCACTGATTTTTATTTGTTTAAAATGCGAAACATTTCCCCTACATTCTTTGCAGTGCATTAACCTCAGGCGCAATTTCCACTCTGGGATTGAGCAAGCCAGGGACCTGGGCTGCACACGAATAATTCAGATTACTGCATCTGTTTGTGTGTGGTTGGGGCATGCATACCGATCCTTGCTCATTAACCCAGTGCATCCAAGCTCTGCCAAACCCTTGAGGGTTGGCATCCTACAGAGACCAACTCTTCCAACACAACTGGCTGTTGTGGTGCGTGATGCCAGACTGTGAATGGCTCTGTCAGGTTTACAACAGATCCAGCAGAGCCCAAGGCCTTCAAAAACACAGTGATATACACCCTCCTCTTTGTCTTTCCATCTTGTTTTAGCTCTTCACCTGGACCCCTCTGACTCCTTTTATCCTTGATCCTCACGCCCCACCACAGCTCACCTTTCCCTCAACTCACTCTGGAACGACTAAAGGAGAAAACTTTCCATTTTGGACTTAAAGCACAGGTGTAAGCATGTGGAATTTATAAGCAGGAATGGTTTTTTTTGCAGAGGACAAGAGTAGCCATTCAGCCACAGTTCAAGTTCTACCAGTTTCCTTTTTTCATCTGTATCAACCAGCTCTGCCCAAATGCCTGAGCTCCACTGCTCCATGGCAGCCGGCGCGACAGGCAAGGTGGGAGGCAGAGCTGTAACTGCTTTGAATATCCCTGAACAGGTGAAGAGAACCAAACAGAGCTTGCTGCCTTCGTTCTTTGGCAGGCATCTACCTTGCTCTGCAGGTTTTCCTATTTGTCCAGCAATCTTCAGGTCATGCCTGAAGTGATCCCCAGGAAGGCAGGGTGAAGCACTGGGAGCCCAGGGGCCAGCCCTGCTTGGGATACCTGCCACAGACTGCACAGCCAAGGAACCTGCACATAAACTTGCAGTTGTTCTGGGAAACCAAGCACTCAGATTGGTCTAAATTACCTTCTGCTGACATGAGACATGCTTCAAAAACACAGCTGGGAAACGAATTTCCTCTCTGGAGCCCCTTCCAACACCAACCCTTTGAAGACCTAATTTCAGTCCCAAATAATGGTGTTGCCCTGGTCCCAAGGCTGCAGGTTAAAAAGCATATTTTGGAGGAAGTGTGTGCCCTGCCCTGGGGGGAAGGGGCAGTTTGAATTACCTTGCACCAGCCCCTCTGGATTGCTAACAGACCTGCATGGCCAGGCTGCAGAGGATGTCCCTGCCCGTGCCTGGGAGCACAGGGGTTTTGTGATGCTTGGTAAGGGGTGAACCCAGACATGGGAAAATCCCAGCAGGACTGGGAAGGTGTCCCCTGACCTCCCTATAAAAACAATAACTAAAATTCCTCTCCATGCTTCTGCCTATGCATAGTGGTACAGTCCCAGAGAGCTTAACCTCTGTACAAATTAACAAATGGTGGTGAGACTCAGGAGCACAGAGGTGACAGAACTGCAGGGTAAGATGTCCCTCCAAGGCAACAGCCAGTTAAAATAATCCCCAGTATGCACCACCCTGAGACAAAAACCAAGACTCATCCTGACAGGATGACTAAAGAGTTTGGCTGATTGCCCTCCAAAATCTTTAGCTCAGCACCTCAAATCCTCCCCACAAAGCCCTAACTTATGGTCCTTACTTGCAAACCCCTTTTTGCCAGTGCACTTCCCACTTTCATAAGAAATATCCATTTGTACTTGCTTGAACCTTAAAAGTAAAGCTCATTCCAGAAAAAGCCTCATTCCCTTATTTTCCAAGCTCCAGTAGCCATTTACTTCTCCTCAGCTTCCTTCCAACAAACACCAGCATATTGTCCTATTTTACTTCACATCTCACCTTTGCCAGCAAATTTCTTCCTCCTTCTACCCGAGAAGCACCTTTCTCTTACCCATTGCCCACCACACAACTCAAACGCTTCCTTAAATCAGAGATGGGTCTGAAGAATGAAGGTCAAAGCCAGATGCTGCAATGCTTCTGAGCTATTTGGCTTTCCAGGCAGTCATTTGGGCCCGTCTCTGCTTTCAATGCCCTGAACTACATGAAGAATTTGGCCTCTGGGCATTACAGGAATGCATATAATAATAAATCACAAAAGGCTCCAAGCACCATATACATGCCAGTGATCCCCTTTGCACCATTTAGTCTTGAAACAAGGAGTTTTATGCTCATATTAGCTTGTAAAGTGCCAAGCCCCCATTTGAGACTGTGTACATATCATTTTCCCATTCTGCACAGACACATGCCTTCAGCCAGCTCTCATCAGGGTGGGAGCAGGGGAGGGGGGACATAATCATGATATAATATGCAATAGCCTGATGATTACTAGTATTTCTTAATAAAAAAGCATATATTAAAAAAAACCACACTAAAAAAACACAGCCCCCAGCTCATGATTTGAATAAGAGGGAGGGAAGAAGGTGTGGGGGGGAAATTGTCTTAATTAAAATTCTCCCTTTCATCCTGGTAATTACATTCAAACAGGAGACAGCAGCATTGCTGTTTGTCACTGTGCCAAAAAAAGAAATTGATTTGATCACCGGGACATCGTGTTGCATAAAATAAAATTCTTAAAAATCTGCCAGCATTTTTTTTTTTTTTTCATAAACTGTAATTACTTCTAGAACACTGCAAGGAAGGGTGAAAACAGAGAGAAAAGGGAAGAGGAGGAGGAGGAGGAAGAAGGGGACCCAGTGGCAGATAATACGCCAGTAATGATGGAAACACCTGTAAGCTAGTGGAGATCTAGCAGCTATCAGCTCTGGCTGCATTCCATATCCATTAGCTACAAGAGGCTCCTTGGGCTCCAGGAAAGGAGGGTGTTAGCTCTGACAACTGGTGAAAAGCTGATGAAAACGTACCAAAGGGGCAGTCACGGCGCTGCCATTTGATAAAGAGGGAAAAAAAAAAAAAAAAAAAAAGAGAGAGAGAGAGGAAAGGGAGAAGGAAAAAAAAAAAAAAAGCCAGGAGTAAATCAGTCTAATTAATGGCTTTGCTCATTTATCAGGGGCAAATGCTAATTATTCTTTTTAATCACTTTTCTGCCACAGTTGCTCATTCTCTCTGATTTTTTTTTTTTCCCTGCCAGCTCTGCTTAGTGAGTGAGTCTGGAGAAAAGCAATCCAAACCTCAGGCTTATAAATAAGGAAAGCACAAGAGAAAATGAAAGAACGGATAAAATCATTCCATGGAATCCTACCAGGCTTGTCTCCATCTGGAAACTCCCAGCACCCTTGCTGGTCTCCTACCTCCCTTTACGACCTACAGGCTAAAAACCAAAATGAAGAGCAGTCTTTGATAGAGAGGCTGAAAGACCATGCAGACAGCTTTTAAAACCAACCCTCCAAACTCTGAACTCCTGCTCACATAAAGCATGTTTCTGTCTCTTATTATTCCTCAATACCCACATGGACAGCTTTTGTTCATGCCAGTTTGTAGGAAGAAACTCTCTACAGTTAACCCAAGAGCCCAAATGTGTGAGTATCAGTGTTTAACTTTCCCTTCTGTTGTTTTATCCACAGTGTGCAGGGCAGGGCTCTCATAAGCTCTGAGCGATGATGTTTGCACATCTCCAGATGCCTCAAGAGCTTGGCTTTGAGAAGGCAGCAAACACACCACCTTCTCAAACCTCTTCAAGCTGGTTACCCAAAAAAGTAACTAATTGCCGCCATAAATCTTGTTCTCATTCATCAAGTGGTGAGCGGACTCGAGTTTTGGTGACCAAATAGACCATAAACACAGAGACTAAATCTGAAACAAACCCTCAGACTTAAAAAAATTCAACAAAACCACCCAGCAAATTGTTAAAAGAAGCAAAACCAAAAGCCTGCACGCAGAAGCAAAAGCCAGTTTGCAAACAACTCTCAACAGAACAAGATTCCATTCAAGGCTGTCTGTTTGGACTAAGACATGATGAGCATCCACATAGAGACAAAGATGAAACACGACTGTCAGACACGACAGGCAGTAATTTGGGGGGGTGTGTGAGCAGTGCTGCTATGCCAACGCAACCAAGACCTGAGACTCTGGTTTTCCTTACCTTTAATTTGCAGAAGGAAACAAGTTACTCACCCCAAAGAGGCAGGAGTATCTGTCTAACCTCCCCTCCCATTAAGAGCAACAGTACCCATAGCAGCAGGACCAGGGGGCCTGGATGAGCTGTTAGAGGAAACTCCATCAGCTCAGCAGCTTTCTTCAGTCACAGTTTAAAGGTCTCCAATAAGAATTTAATTCAACAATTCAGTTACTGCATAGTAAATCCCCTGAGTACTAGATGTGTGTCTTGATAGCTGCTAAACCTCAGTAAACAAGTCTTTAATCATCCATTGGTAATTAATTAGCAAACAAGAACTAATTGCAACTAGATAGCTTCTTAGATTCAAGACAGTTGTTCTACGTTAATTAAATATAGAGGTCTGTGAGTTACACAAATACGTTCTAACCAACATACATTCAGGATTCGAAAATGCATTTGGTTCTTAATGAACCAAAACCTGTAAAAAGTGTCCAAAGGAAGCAAATTTCACAGTGGTGCAAATAACTGGCACCTGTGACAGGTGCCCCCTAGCACTGATATGCTCACCCAGCTAAGAGCAGGGACACCACAATGAGGGATAAGCAAACTCAGGAAATCAGGGCCCAGAGCCTTCCACTTGGTGAAAGGCTGAAAAAGAAAAATGATAAATACATGAGGAATTTGTGCTCTACTACATTTGTAGTCTGTTCCATGTAAAATTACTCCCTGAAAAATTGTTTGCCTGACTTTGATGCCAGCCCTAATGGCATTAAGTCAGACTTCTGTCACCAGTTTTGAAAAGAACCAAAGTTTTTACCCTATGAGTCTCTTTTCCAGACCTGACTTTATAACCCCTTAAAACAAGCAAAACCCTGTACTAAACTGAAGAGATCTTATTACAACAAGAGAAATCAAAGGCCCAGTTTGGCATAGCCATACCAAAGATTTGTTGTAATCACATAAAAATTTGTGTTTCTTGCTTTCCCGCATTGCTTTCTTCCCTAGACTATCACTGCAGCATGACAAGTCTTCATCTTGCTCCCTCCACTTCCCTGTCACAACTACTTGCATTGCTTGGATGGCAGGGGCTGCAGCTTTGGGGTTCATGGGCAGGGGGAGACAAGAAAGGATAGATGACTCCTCATTGAAGAGGTACAAAAGAGAGGGATGAAGCCAGGTAGATAAAATTCAACAATTGTGATGCAAACCCACAACTGAAAAACATCAACAAAGTGGTCTGTGACCCAAGTCATGGATGCTGAAGCTCTTTGCTGAGAGGAGAGCGTGTCACGGCCTTCCCAGACACTGTACTACGCATGGCTGCAAGATAACATCATCCAAATGTGCAAATATGCAAAACAGACCATCCAAAGGGCTCGAGCTGAAATGTATTAATGACTACGGCATCCCAAACTCCCCCTGTGCATCTCAACTGACAGAACTTTGCTGCCCAAATTCCTCCAAGGGGCTGGCATACAACTCCTTTTTCATATCAAAGGACGGGAGAGGCAAAAATCTGTGCTACACTGCAACCTTTTATCTGCTTGCATTTACCCACCCAACAAGAGCTGGAAGTGGAGGCATGGAAGGTGAGATTTTTCATCTCAACTGGCAGATTTCCTCTCACTCAGCAGCCCCTTAGCTAAGTAACACACCCCTTTTAGGTCCCCCCCAAAAACACATGCACCAAGTGTGTGTTTACAAACACACCATTTATATAAGCATGTCAAATGCTCAGAGACAGCATGGGAGGAGAGAGATTTAAACAAAAAATATGTCTTTCTCCATATAGTATATGTTCCTGTGGTCTTTTCATTTCATTCTGCTTTATCTATCAAAAATATATTAACCCAAAAGCCTGTTTCCATCAAAGTCTCGATTCCATGAACATTTAAAGATAAGCCTTATCTTATTACTGGTGCATTAGCAACAGAAATCTAAAGGGCTACTGTCAATCATCTACTTTTCTCTTTCTTTTTCCTCTCTCCTCAAAACAGTTTTACAGAGCACAACTGGGACCTCACAGGGGTTCTGGCAGACACGAGTACACACAAACACCAACAAGCACAAAACCACCACCCCTGCCCCGGTGAAAAGTACCACGGAAAGATCTGAGGGTTTGAGCAGGGCCAAGCACGCACACATGGAAAAGGAAAGAGAGCAGCATCAGGCAGTACCCACCCAAACCCACATGAATTTCTACAGATACATACCTTTGTGCAGAGCCTGATGGCAGATGATCTCAAAGCAATTTTCAAGAGTTTTGCACTGAAGAAGTGAATCACTCAAAAAATCCAAGGTCCTAGAGGTCATCTGCATTTCTAAGCCCATTGTATCTATTGTTTTATTACAATTTTTTTTCCCTTGCCATCCTTAACTTCAACTTTCTCCTGGTATCTCATCCTCCCCACATCATGTATGTAAATTTTAAATGGTTCTTATTTGGACATTTGCATCAATCTCAGGCAGCATCCCAATATCTTGGCAGAGATGCTTGTTTGAGCTTTTAATATTAAAAGGTTCTAGATTACTTATGGAAAACAGTGATCATTTTCTATGGCAATCTTCTGGGGCAGAGCAAACTCTGTAGTGGACTGCAATTCCATGCCTCTGGGGCAATTAAAATATCCACCTTAATTTTGCAGCAATGTGTTTTCCTTCCCTTGCATTTTTTTTTCTTTTTTTGCTTTCTAATTAGAAGTTTTAATTCTGCAATGAGTGTCACTAAGAGCCGGAGCCAAAAATAACATAGCCTGTTCCAAAGGCCCTTTGAAAAGCTTTTATTTTTAAAAGCCAGAACAAGACAGATGATCCAAGAGCGATAAATCTAAGGTTTCTGAAAAGAGCTGAGGATAGCAGGAGGACAAAGAGACAGCTAAAGATGAACAGCACGCACAGTGCAGCTCGTAGTAAAAACAAAACTTCTTCTCACAGACAGAACTGACAACTGTGCATGAAAAGTCTCTACCATGGATCTTACCAAACCTTGTTACAGGCTAAAATAGTTGTCACTGAGGACTTTGAAGCTCAAAGCCTGATCCCCTCTCACATCAGCAGCCCCTGAACTGGGTTTGCCATCTTCTTTCCCTGCTGTAGGAGCAAGCACAAACTTTGAAGGTCTTTGCCAAGAGGTCTGTGCCCTGAGCAGTGTGGGAGAGCGGGTACCCTCCTGTGGTGAAAGGGAGTACTATCCTGGAAACAGGGCTCTGGGACACTCAGCCATGTCCCTCCAGTAGGGTGAGTGCAGTGAAATCTCTGCATATGATCAGTAATTTCCCAGCCATGCATGTCGGATCAGTTGTATCTTCACAGGCCCAGCTATGCTCAGGATGTTCGGGACTGCCCAGCACTGCACACAGGTGGAACCTGGAACCAGACCACAATGGCTGCAGATGATGCCTCCAGAAGAGTTCCACTGCACCTTCTGTTCACACCTTTTCCAGCAAGTCATCTGTTGTATTCCTCAGTTTCTGAAAACATCTGGTGTTTAGGTAAAAAGGAGGATAGGAGGAGTCTATCACAGAGAAGCAGCAGCTAAAACATTACCTAAGGATGGTGAGCACACTTCTGGCCTTCCATATAATTCCTATGCAGTCATTCCTACTATTTAGGTCCGTATCATCTTTTCCCAAGGACTTGCAGTTTGTATTTTTTCAAATCCTTAGAGTTGCATAGCTGGATTTTCACATCACAGGGAATCAGGTTCCAAACAGCCCTAAAAAGAAGCGTGATGTTTTCAGAAGTTCCTCACACTTCAGCTGTTTTCCGGCAGAATCAGAGGCCAACTCCAAAGCTGAAGAGCTCCCAGGAGAAAAACTGTCAGCTTCTACTGCCTTTCTTTTAAGCTACAGGAATTTCAGGATGAACACACCTGATTTCAGCTATGGCTGCACACAATCTAACACAGATTCATAGAAACAGATTGGTAAAGATATTGGGAGACCATCTAGCACAAACCTCTGCTGAAAGCAAAGGTAGTTCAGATCTGGTTGCTCAGGGCTTTATCCAGTTAGGTCTTGAAAAATTTGCAAAAACAGAGATTCCAGAATTTTAAGTGATAGCCTGGTCCTACCCTACATGGCTTTCTAGACTGAAGCACTGTCCTTTCCCTCAAGTGTATTGAAGGGGCTAAATTGTGTAAAATGGTTTAACAGTTCACTGCTGAAAAGAGAAAAGCATTTAAGTATTTCTCTGAAGTACTGTTTATTAGATCATATAAATTTGCAATCAGATAAACTTGCCTACAGCAGCAATCAGGTCACAGCCAGCAGCTCAAAGAAGAATTAAAACCAGGTTATATCTTATGGACGGTGGGAAAATATAGAATGAACTGTGAGTCTTCCAAAAATACTGTGTAGGGACACAAAATTTTAACCAGAAAAACATATCAGATGTTTATGCATGTTAGGTGTTTATTTTTCAATCAGGTACATGTGCCCACATCGTGACAGGATGTTTGAACTGTGCACATCAGGTCTTTCACCCACTGTTTATATGAATGTCATTCACTATCAGGCCTCTGCGGAAGATAAACAGATTGAAGAGAGATGTGGACATATCAGAGTTTTGCATTGCTTCCGCCCCTAACTCTGCTCCTGGTGCTCTAAGAAACAAAACCTCTTGACCAGAAGCATGTCAGAAAAGACAGGGATGGGAAAAAAAGCATTGGTCACAAACAGGGAGGCAGAGAACAGTGCAAACCAAAGGCACCTACCTAAATGCTTTGAGATGAGTATTCTTAAGATGAGAGCCTGAAGATGAGAGACACAAAGTAGCTGAAACTAAGACCAAAAAGACATTTTATCCACTTACCTGGCAGAAAAATATTTAACATCATGCCAGAGAGACTTGCTAAGGGGACTGCAGAACTGCCAAATCCTTTCTGCCATTCAGATCACTGGGCTTTTTTTCCCACGAAGCCAAGCAGTAGGCTTGGACCTATGCACGCAGGGAGAAGGGCTTAAAGGCTAAAGTTAATCACAAACTATCAGAACCAAAAGTGCCTGTATAGTTTTGCTGCTTCCCATTCCTAGCACCCTCTTCACCACAAACCTTCATACTCATTTGAGTAGCGCCTACAAAAAGTTAAGACCTTAAGCATTCACTGCTTCCCAGGTTAACTAAGGAGTAGCCAGGGAGGACTCTGAAATCTTCAAGAGTTCTGCATGAAGTGATACACACCAGTAAAGGAAATCCCTAAATCCTTTAGCAAGATTCAACATGCAACTGCTTTGGATTATTCTTTGGTACAGTGCAACACCATGGTCAAATTGACATAAAACATGGGCACAAGCTGTAAGCCAAAAGTATTTTTTGTGGACCCATCCTTGTCCCATTTTTGCAGTGGATTATCTTGAGGTTTCACACGCTGTTATAACCAAAAGACAATATCCAAATGCATCCAGTGGTCTGTGCTCATGTGCTGCATCCCCCAGATGTTTTCCCTTCCTTTTTCCCCCTCCTCTGCAGGAAAACCAGAGTTTACTGTCTATGTGAGGAGAGATTTGGAGACTACTGAACAGGCATCAGACTATGTCCTACACATAAGACATTAGATCCCTGTAATTCAGTGTAAAATGTCCTAATTCTGTTGGAGGTCAACCAAGATCACTCCTGCAAGCCATACAGTATAGCAACTTGGTTTGGGCCCTCACCTGCATGCTGTGGGCACACTTCCCCCTGAAGTTAGCCATAAAAATCACTTGACTTTTGCAAGACTAGGTTTAGGGTTACTGCTTCTGAAAATCCCATTCACAGGATACCACCTTTACCTTCAAAAAAGTAATTAGAATGGTGATTCTACCTATGCACCCAACACAGGGTGGAAAGCTAAGAGCAAAAGGATATTTACAGCATTCATTTCTATGTTCAAGCTTTTAGAGCACAAACTACTATCTTAGCTGTTATCTAAAGGTCACTCACACTGATTAGAGATTAAGATGAACAAAAGACAGCTGATATGGGGAACTCTCCCTTTACACACTTTATAACACCTCCTGACAGAAGTAACAAGTTATTATGCACAAAATCCCAACAACCCCAAGACTCCAGCGCTACTGTTGTGCTGCAGTATAACTGTTGTACAATCCCAGCACTCCAGTGAACTGCTCATAGACTACAAAAGAAAACAGAAAGTAACAAAACAGCAGCATTTAGTAACAAAACAAGGCCAGAAGCCTGTGACAAACAGCAACTTGCTCGCTGTACCCGAAGTGCTCTACTGATAAAAACAGTTGGTGGAACAAAGAGACAGAGAAGCAGCAAGGATGGGGTAAAGATAACTTCTTCTGCATGGGAGAACCAATGAATATACCACTCAAATATCTGCAAACTCAGAGTGGAAAGACCACTTCCCTTGCATTCGTACTATCATGCATTTGCCTTCAAACTCTGATACCATCAAAGCCCAGTGTATTTCCTGTGTGGCACACTGTCCCTTGTCTGAAGGGTTGCCTTTTTAAAAGACAAAACCATCAAAGTCTATGTATTTCAGATGAATCATCCCTAATCCTACGTGCTTGAGGTGCAAACTAATCCTGCTGCAACAAGGGAAAAAAGACACATATACCCCTACTTTCTGCTTTGTGAGCAACCAGAGCATTAAGGCATCATTTAAGCAGTCACATTTACTGCAAGATAATGCTACAGCACAGTGTAGGCTCGAGCTTCCTTGGGGTGGGTGAAAGGGTAGGAGGCTGCTGCTTAAGGCATTCATCCGTGGGCACGGTTGAAAAGGTAGACACTATAACAGACTATTGTCCTCATTAACTTTGGGAGTGGTAACTTACCCATGCCATCCCCGAGGTTTTGGAATGAAGACTTGCAGATGCACACACCCCATGTCACCACCTGGGGCCCACGCCAGCACCACGTATTATTCCCCATTCCTATAGATGAGCCCCAACCCTCACTTAATGTGTGGCACTCGGTGCATTTCCCACATGGCCCCTGAAAGGCAACCCTGTGTCCCTACTGCTCCTTGCCACGACAGCTGCGGGGTAAGAGCACAGAGTCCCAGTTTCAAGCTTTTTGTTTCAGAGTCTCATCATTTCCCATCACGAGCTGGGTGGGGGGAGATAAAGGCCGTCAGTCTGTCTGCAGAACAGGCTGGCTCTGTTTGCCCCGTGCCCCCGCGAACAGAGGTTGTCGACTTTTAATGGAGCACTCAGGTTTCCACCGATGCCAGCTGCAGATAGAACGGCCCAGCAGCAAACAAATTCAGGTCTCTGGGGGCCGCTCAGATTCTCCTCTTATTTGTTAGTTTACCTGTAAAATACAGTTAGGCTAATTCTCACTTGCGTGGTTGCAAAGATATGTTTCCCTCCTCTTTGGAGGGGAAAAACTGAGCAAGTGCAGCGAGGCTAATGGAGTAAGAGAGCATTTCCCATGGCTTAGGCAATAGCAGGCATTTTCTGCTGGGGATTGTTTTCTGAACACCCTGTGCAGAGGTGAAGTTGTGCAGCACTTTATAATAACTAAGACCCATTCATTACACACAAAGGTGCAGGAGGCGTCCTAATATCTACATGTTCAGATGGGCTTAAATCCAATAGCTCCTCACGACGTCAGCTGTTGAATTTATTATATGCTTATTACAAGGCCAAGAAAGGAGAAGGAATTATTGGAAAACGTTCTTATTTGATTTTTAAATGTTAACAAAAACATTTTAATCACACCTGAAAGCATTGTGATACTAAAATGGGCCAGAATGCTCACCTGCAATTCAAATCCTCACTTATTCCATTCATGAAAATGGGCCTGAATGTCTCCTCAGACTCTTTTTAGGATTCACCTTGTCACCAAAGTGTTGTTCAATTCAGCTGCAAAATTTGCTGCTTCTGAGCCCTAAAAGACTTACAGGCTTTTATTTAGACAGGAGCCATGAGAGAGAAAAGTTGCAGTACTGAAACTGGGTCCAGGCTGGGTTTGGATGCTTGGCATCCATGTGTTTGATGATAGCTCTGATTTAGGCCTGTGAGTACACCCTACTTAAATCAGGCTGTGAACACAGTCTTGGAGTCTTGAAATGCATCTATAGAACCAGGAAAACTTGCGTATCACCTGCCTACAGCATGTTTTTCAATGAAGTAGTCCCCATTCCTGAGCATCCTTTCACACATTAAAAAATTTAACTTTCTCTGAAAAATGGATTCTAGTAAAAACTAAAAATAAACGCATGCCTTGGGACAGCAGGCTCCACACAGACCCAGTTTTGCAGCTTAAGTCAAATGAAATCAGAGTGAAAAACTCTGAAAATATCACCTAGAATATAAGTGATGTTAGTTTGATTTAGAAAATACTTTTTACAGCTTTTCACAAGACATTTGCATAAGCAAGCTAGGGAAAAGTCACCTAGAGAAACTCATTATAGGCTGAGCATGACACTGTTTAGAGAACATTAAGGGAATAGTTATCAATGGTACACTGTTTGGGAAGATGCATTAAGCATGGTTCACAGAAGTCTGACCTTGAGTTAATTCTATTTTCAGTATTTCCATTAATGATCTTGATGACTGGATAGATCAGGTGGGAATGAGTATGTTGGAGGAAAAGACTGGAATTTAAGTGATCCCAGCAAACTGGGAAAGTAGTCTGAAAAATAAGAAGCTATTTAAGAGAGGATGTTGCAATGTGTAAGTACAGAGTGAATAATGAAAGTCCATATAACAGACCTGCAGAGAGGCTCCATGATCTGAGCTCACACGTTACACTCAAGGCAATAAACTCCTGATTCTGCAAAACCCACATATGGGGAAGCAGAAACAGGAAGATGTCCTGAGACCCTCAAAGTTAAAATCCTGCTTTAATCACTCAGTACTCATGAGGCCTTAGCTAGAGAACTGCCTAGCGGAGAGAAATGCTCTTAAGGAAAGACACTGACCATTTGGAGAAACTCAGGAAGACAGAAACAATCCCAGATCTACAAAACACAGTCCCCAAGGGGAGATGCTGTACCAACAAAGAACATTTAGTCCAGAGCAAAGAAGATTGAGCATAGATGTGATGCATAAAGAGCATTGCAAAGTGAACAGGAATAGGCTGTTCTCTGTATCACAGTGGATAGGGATAGAAAAAAAAAATATAAATAGGCTTACAATGGAACATGAAAGATAAAAGTAAGATACTGGGAGAAAAAAAACCTGTTCCCTTGCCCTCTCAAACAAGCCTAATGATAGTGAAATTCTGTGACAGCTAACAACAAAAATCTCTAAAAACAAGATTTTGTTTTGGGGCACCGCAAAAGAAAAACATGCATATAGCTGATCCTTCCTTTGGGTAGGGAGAGGGACAAGATCACTTTAGGATTTCCTTCAAGACACAAGAGTTCCTGTCATTCTATTCACAATCTAACAGATGACAACTCCTTAACTGAAAAGGTGCAGAGAAATGCTTATCAATGACAGATTCTGAAGGGATCTTGCTAATGGACAGGAAAAAAGAGGGTTTGCTTTCCTTAATATTTTTATATTGATTCTCAACTGGACACAGTTCCTCCAAGACTCAAGGACTAGTTTTAGAACAACTGCTTCTCTTTTGAGCATCAGTGCTACATTCCCATAACAAAGGAAGCCACAAGACTCCAAGACAAAAACACAGATACCAGAAACAGAGTGGAAGCTCAGTATACACCTGATCTGGTACAATCTTAGACACTATCACATTGTCCTCCAAATCATACATGTAACAGAGCTCCTCCTCTTCACACACCAATGCCACAAGGAATGGACATGGCAGTACTGCTCTGTAACTCACTGTGCTGTTGCTGACCCCCCTCCAAGAAAGGCTGCACTCCTGGAGTTAATGAAGGAATTCTCCTGCCTCATATAGTTCACAATCACTTACCTGGATTTGATATTTTGAGCTCAGAGTGACAGAAACTCTGGTACCCTAAGCACAAACAGAAAGACACCTAATTTGCAAGCCAGGAGCCACAGGCTGTTTACACCAGAGCGTCTCAGCCATAAACATTTAATTAAATCACCCTTTTTTCAATCATGGCATATTTTCTACATGACTGCTCATTTTCAACTTGTTGCAAAGCCTCTCCCGATGTTCCTTTTTTTCAGGCACTGAAATGCTGGAGTCAAAGTTACCGCTACAGGCAGAAGTCAGGAGCACCCAAGTGCAGAATGGTAATACTGGCTTGGCTCAGCCTCTCCTCAGGGGTGGCCCACCAACATTCACGATACCTGCGAAAGTCCTTCCAGCAAAAACTCATTCCATGATGCTTTCTGAAAATGCTAGCTTGAAGTTCATATAAATAATGAAAATTTCAGCTTTACCAATTTAAAACAGAATCTGCTTTCACAATCAGGTGACAGACTCCAGAACTTGTGGTGATGCCTGATTCAGTTTTGTGATCAATTCTGAACTAGAACTGCTCAGCAAAAACTGGAGATGCTTGATTACATTGATTAATTATCAATGATTCAGGTTATTGTACTTCTGTATGGCAAAAAAAAACCCAACCAAACAAAACCCAAAAGTAACATGTTTCTGAACTACATTAAGACTCTTTATCTTACTTAGTTGTTTTTAAGTAGCCAGGGTACCCTTAGTCACTTCCATTGATAGGTACAAAAATTACAAGTCCCCTAAGTAACTGCATAATCAGCAGAAAATTATAAAATGCCTCACTGATTACTGAAAGCATTATTAAATGATTTACACACTAAGAGACATACATGTCTTAACTACAGTCAATTACCAATGTTATCACTTCCATTAAAAGGAGAACTTAAAAGTTCTCCAGGGAATTACAGACCAGTGTGAGCTTACCTCAATGCCAGATAAAACCATGAGGCAACAATTAAAACCAGGCTGGTCAATCATCCTGATAAATGTCATTCATTAAGCACCAGAAAACAAAGAAAAACTGGGCACCTCTCCTATACTGGAATTATCCACACAGCCTCATAAACCACTGGCTTACCAAAGACTTTCTGCAAAAAAAAAAAAAAAAAAAAAAAAAAGAAAGAAAGAAAAGGACAGAAGTAAAGTAAGAATCTAACTTTAAGCAAATGAAAGATTAAACAAGTGCTAAAAACCCCACACTAACTCAGTATGCTTAACTACTGACTTTCCAGAAAGGGAAGAATGACAACTGGACAAGATTCGCAAATAGCAGAAAGTTAATTTAGCAGGAAGAGGAGGAAGAAATTCAGTACCACCAAAGCTAGGCTGAATTTGAGTATTGACAACTGAAAGTTAACCACAAAGGACATACAAATTGAACTACACTGATACATTAACAGAAGACTCCACGATAAAAGATTTGGGCATCACTGTGAACAGCTCAATAAAACACAGACCCTGCACAGCAGGACTCTGCGGGATAGATGCTTAAGAAAAATGACAGATATTATCGAAATTATTAAAATGCTACTGATGAATCTTCATTTTGAAGAGCATATAGATTTACTAAAACTATTAGAAGCATGGATAGTTTTCTGTACCAACAGAGGTTGCAAAGACTTGCACTTCCAAAGAGAGATGACATCTGATAAACAAATTAGCAGCAGGAAGGAAGGGAAATCATGACTTCTGTTCCATAAGAACATGAAATCAATTCAAAATAGCAAATTATAATTGCAGTTTCATAATTAGCTTGTGGGTTATAGTGCTACAAGATATCTTGGAAAATGCACTTCAGCAGTTTTTGAAATGATTGTGTATTTGTCTGGCTAACAGAAAAACCCACACTTACTCTAGACAGAACAAAAATACAAGTTTTCAGGCTCAAAGGACACAAGATATCCACGAAGTGTGAGGAGTCTGGGGAAAGAGTTCCCTTGAGTAGGTTATTTCATAATTATCCATGGCAGAAGTTTTTGTACTTTCCAAACGTATGATGCTGGAAACATTAAATGCAAATATTTTAGAATCTATGTATCCCTATCTTCCCTTGAATCTGCTTTAAAGCAGGAGAGAAGTAAAATGAGGTAACTCAAAATACATCAGCCCGCAAGGCTCTCTCATACCCAGTGACTCGCTATGCATGGAGTGTTAGAGACAGCTGAGATCAGCAGATCAGAGATGGGGAAACCTCTTCAGGCAGCTCTTCATTACTAGGCAGGTCTGAGGATTGGAGCTGCAGAAGTGTCAAACATGGTAACTGATCTCCAAAGACAGGGAACCTTCCTGCACTGGCAGCATCACAGGAATAAGTGGACAAAGGGGCAAGGCTGACACACCATGGTGAAACAGTCCAACAGTTCCCCCATTTGTCATTCAGTTCTGAGATTTTCTCTTTACACCTTATGTATGATCTATGAATCTGTAGCTCTCCCCTAAAGTCAGGCCCCTCAGAACAGACAAGCTCTGGATCAGGAAGATGAATGCTACCTACCTCGAGGAACATTTTATGATGATCCGACTCAAGCAAAACGTACCTGCAGGCAGGAGGGTGCAAGCTAATCCCTGTTGTGCTGCAGCCCCACAGAGACAGCTGATCCTTCTGCAATTCCAAACTGCCAGTCAAAGCTTTAACATCTTAATACACAGCATGCTCTAATTAAAAATTTTAATTAAGGGGAAAAAACATCCCCACACTAACTAGCAAAACTAATGTTGCAAATTAGCAAGACTTATTTACAAAATGAAGGGGGTCTTTGCTGCTCTTTCATAGATCACATTAATGTTAGTATTTTAAGAAAATAATTGTGGATGAAGTTTCTACAAGTTCACTTCTGCCCATTTTAGTAGTGGGATATCAGTGCTATCTCCTAGACAAGACTCCTTTGTTAGGGTACAGGGCACACCACAGACAGTCCATCTGCCTTTGGAAGGCAGACCAAACCAAAAACGGACCACATGGACAAACTCCATCTGCATTGCCCCAACGAAAGATGAAGTTTCTCAGACTTACTCTTTTGTTCTAGGAAAGAAGGGAAAAGTTCTGAGGAGTCTGGACTAACTACCCTCAAGGGTAGCAACAGCAGGGCCTTTGCATGGCAGCAAAGGAAACATGGGAAGAGAAGCAGCAGGAGCTACAGTCTGAAGTCTCTGCTCCACCCCTGCAGCATCTCACATGTGACAGCAGAAAACTCACTAAATTCACACTTCCACGTCTGTACCCATCAATTGGACATGTATTCACTGCACAGACACATCACTGAGAGTGAGTTGCACATAATGTTTTTGAAATAGATCATATATCAAGGGCAAAAATTGTCAAATACTGTCAGCATTTGGAGCTGACAAAATGCTTTGCAAGAGCTTTTCTCAATACTGATCTTGCAGCAGCTTCAGCTTTAAAAGAGATTGTATATGTTAAAAACCTGTGATACTTAAACATTTATATACCAACAGAATTACTAAATAAATGTGCTCAGATACTGTTATTACAGCAGTTCTAGATCTCTACAAAAACATTTCAGCCTAAGCCTGTGCCTCTCAGTTTTGTTTCTTGACTGCTCTGTTTTCATTCCAATCTGGCAAACCTCTGTTCTCTTGCACTCTTCTAAATCCAGATCTCTTGCTGAAACTGCCATGCTTTGACATGAGATTTACAACTCAGCTTATGGAGACCAAACTGTCCATTTACCCAGTGGGGTTGTAAGCACAGACTAATTTTCACAGTTAAAAACAACACAACCCCCCCACACTGAAGTATAAAAGGATTTGCATTTTTCTCCAAACAAAATGTTTCTCTTACTGGAGCTCCCCAACTACCTTTTCAAAAAGGCAAGATGACATAATAGCATCCTTTCCTTTTCCCTTCCACATTCATTAACAATGAAACCTTAGTTCATCTAAAAAAGAAACAAATATAATGCACATGAGAAAACACATCTTGTGCTCTTAACTTTCTGCCCTCGTGCCAGAACACTGTTTAGGCCATCCCACCTTTCCCTTCAGCTGCTGTAGGTTACAATAGGTAGCTGAACACTTGCCAAGGAAATCAGCCAAGAGTCTGACATACTTCTTCTATCTTAAGATGTAAAGTGAAGTGAAAAAAACTTTTCAAACAAGAATTCTTGATTAGTCCAACATTTAAAATTTTTTCCATGGGTATACTCCTCTAGATTAAGCTTTGTAAGGAAACAACTGATGATGAAATTTAAGAAACATAGGTTTTGATGCACAGAACAACATTTAATGGATCTGAATTAGTGTCTCACTCTTACATTAAAACTATATCACACACAGAACGTCAACTTTATGTCTAAATCTCAAGGTATGAAAAAAACAAACAAACAAACAGCTAAAGAAAATAAAAGCATGCTTGCTCACCCTCCTGCCTGAGCTGCATTCTGCTTTGGGAGCATGTGAACTCCCTATATAAAAATTCCTTTAGAAGGGAACCTTCTGAGCCATGCACACAGCACAGGTCACCCAAACACCCTCTCCCTCTCTTCTCAGTGCCTCAGTCCAAGTGCTGAGACAGGACAACTCTCAGATTCTTTCAGTACAAAGAATGCAGAAGCCACTCTACATGGCAAGGAATTCCGGAAGAATCAGACACAATCAAGTAAGTGGATAACAGAGGCAAACAAGGTTCGGAACAGATAAATGCAAATTAATGAACATAGGCAACAGTTACATGATGCTTAGAACTGGGAGCATTAACTCAGAAAAGAGATTTTGGAATATTCAGTTGATTCTCTACAATTACTGGCTCCGTGTATGGTGACAACCAAGAAATAATTCACCAGAAAGGGTATCATTGGCAAGACAAATCATTCCTATGCTACCATATAAAAATGGGTATTTCTGTCATAAGAAATGGGAAGTTAAAGAATACACATACAAAATAAAAACATCTCAGATGTTCAATTTTTTGGGGGGAAATAATTTTGGTTATTTCCAATTCCTGCACAGTAAGCAACTAAGTACCCCATCTCCATTTCTAACGCCCTCACAGAGTGTATGACCAGCATTCTGCAGAAAAAAAAATCCCATACACATTAAAAGGGGTGGGCACCAATGGAGATATTTCAGTAACTTGACAGTTGCTAGGAGAGCTTCTGAAAGACCTTGATCTTTCCAGGTAACAAAACAGTGCTCTCACAGAGGGTGCAGAGTTCAACTAAGCTTTGGTTGAAAAAAAATAGATAAGGGATCACTTACTTAAGGAAAGCAGAAGAAATTTAGGCAAAACCACTGTGTGGGGTTTAAGTTTCAGTTTGTCCCTATGGAATGCTGTTTTGGGAATGAATTCACCATGAGGGCATGGATTCCTCCTAACTCTCAGAGTGAAGTTATAGGCACTAAGATATCAGTTTTCACATAAAATAGTATAAAAGAACTGGTTCCTACACATCTGAATGGGGGCCACATACAGCCTAAAAAAAGTAATTTTGCAGTCCAAAAAGGATGGACTCTGATTGACATGAATGAGGCCCTTGAGAAATCTAAGCATGATCAATCCAAACACAAGAAGACTGCATGATTTCCAATCAAAGGAGAAGAAACTGGTGTAAACAGAACATGCTAGAGCTGATGATTAGACTAGATTTCTTAAAGGATCAAAAGTAGTCAAATCAGTTTAGCCAAAATGCCAATGCAAGAGTGTAGCAGGCACCTCAGTCACTACCATGGTTGTCAGCTTAGCAGCACTTGATCCAGACCTCAAATTACCTTTTGGTTAAAAAATATAAACTAGAACAGGCAGGACTGGCAAGGACTCAATAGACAAAAAGACAGTCATGTTATTAAGAATGAGCCTTGTAAAGCAGTATAGGACTCAGATGTACCAAAGATCTTGCAGGATTTGTAATTCTGTTCATTGAGTTCCTTTCACAGCTGACCCTGAGCTACAAAAAGAGAAGAATTTGATTCCCTCTCCTGTCATTTACTAGGAAAAGCATACAAATGCATACCAGAAACATGCAGTCCTGAAACAAAGATGTCCTACAGAGGACTCACCTTTGACAAGCAACAGTCACCTTGAGGGGGAAGAAGATAATCTGAGCCTCGCACACTGATTATACCACCTTGGAAAAGCATTCATATCAGACATACACAAAAAAACAAAGAACTGTCATCTTACCAAGGAACAAAAATTCCATTCTGCCCTAAACTCTAAGTCCATGAACAACTGGAACTAAAAGCAGCCCAGTATGCACAGCAGCAGATGTGGGAAAGACTCCATATTCTGACCTTGGCAACAGGAAATAAGCAGATCCAATGTACTCCTCTTACATATGGTCTAGAGTAGAGCTACAACTGTGTCAAATGATGTTTTTAACCTATTTTTGCATAGAACAGCAGGAGGATGTGTGCAGACTCCCAAAAAAACACCAAGATCTTGCTTAAACACAACCTCCCCAAACCCCTGGATTCCTTCTGGATGCCCATCATCTAGCAAAGCTGGCCTTACAGACTCAAGTCCTACCGTTCTTCCCCTTCTCCCAGGGTTGGCAGGTTAGCTCACAGTTCTAGGCTCTATCTTAAAATTATTCTCTATATCCTCAGTAAATTGTGCAAAACTCATGTGTTTGTACATGAAGAGCTTTCCAGCTCACTGTGGACATTAAACTACAGGGAAAACATGAAGAGTGTTTGAAACTGTTAATAAGGTAGCATTCCTCTGCTGCCTTTAATCCTTCATTTCACAAGATCCCAGAGCACCTTACAGATGTAAACACAGAGCTGCTCACCCAGCAGTCCTGGGGTGGACTGTAGCTGCTCTACGACATGACTGCACTGTTTTCACTCTCACCCATGCTGGGCTCTCCCTCTTGCTCTGCCACCCCGTGGCTGTTCAACTGTTCAACAGGCAAGGAAAGTGCCCACTGCCCAGAAAGAGAGGTCTCGTACACGCCAGGAACTTCACTGGTGGAGGTGGCTCACTTTTCCACAGTCAATTAAAATAGGATTTAAGAAATAGAGCTGTTTTCAGCAGAGTCAGAGACACACCCAGAAAGGACATTGGTACCTCGGGGTTTGGTCAACAGATTGCAGTTGATGGCTCTGTCCTAGTAATTAAATGAATTGTCTAAATCTCAACGTATAAGATTTTCTCAAGCTTCTATTTTAATAGAAGCCATTCTTTGAGAGCTGATTTGCAAGCCTGATTCAAACCCTTCATTCTCAGTTCCAGTGCATACCCCCTTTTTAGGTGGGGAGACAGCTTTGATTCCAAGCAAAGGATGCCACCTACTGAATTCTTGCTACCACGAACACAGCTTTGACCCTAATGGCTCCAGACCTCTGGCATGATCACAAGCCAGACTGCAGTCCCAAAATAAATTCCACAGAAAAAGCAGAAAACAAGCTTGTAAAAACAAAGCTTTTCTCCCTGCTACTCTCCCCTCAACCCAAAGATGTATTACTCACCAAACATCTGCACAGCCGTAATAATTTCTAGTTTTGCAACACTGACAACCTTAGCAGTACTAAAAAGCACTCCTTACATCTTTATTCCATTTTGGATTCATTATAATAGAGTCTGACAATGTATCCTAGTACAGTACATTCTGCAACATTTAACCCATGTTCCCAGTTGCCGTTCTTAACTTCACGGCTTAATGACACAGAGTCAGTAGATCACAATATGACCCTGTTAATATTTTTTTAATGCCATTTTTACAAATTACAGCATAATGCACTGATTATGAGGATGAAAGGAAAGTCTCCACGTCTGTCTGGAAACCAAATAAAAGAATGTTTGAACATCTGTTCATCCTACAAATGTCTTTAAAAGCTTTGATTTTCCCATAATCATTTTGTTCCACCATTTCACCCTTTTTCAAATGTGTATCCAACAGCCTCAGGACAGCAGCCAGAGATCTGCAGTAATAGCACATTATAATCAAAGTTCTTAGGCACACTTAAGTTCTCCTTTTGGAATTCTATATTGGGAAAAACACAAAACCAAGCCCCAATCTTCAACAGATTCCTCTCCAGCTCTCCGTCCCCCACAGACAAAGGGGAGCAAAATGGGAGGATGGGGCTTTGCAACAGGGGCAAAGCAGGAGGACAGGATACAGCAGCAACTGAAGGGACTCATGTGAGGCACAGCACACACCCCTCAGCACAGCTCCTGTGGGTCTGTGGTAGCTGTCCAGGAGACTCTGCCCAAGTGACAGCCTGAACAGAGGCAGCAAGTCAACACACACAGGGGCTGGTGAGAGCTGAAGGGAAAGAACCTTCCCCACCATGCTGGGCTCCCACAGCAGGTGTTGGGAGCCCTGCAAGCATCCAAATTTACATCTCCTCCTCCAGAGGCAAAAGCAGAGCCAGAGCAAGGAGAAGCAATGATAGGAAACAGGACGACTGAGGAGGAGGTTAGGTCTTGAACTGAGGGGACAGAAGGAAAATGCTGAGTTAGTATGCTAGTCTGGAAATGAGATGGAAGACTGGGGGAAGATTTTAAAAGTATGTTTACAAGAGACTGGACAAGAAAAGGATAGAGGTCCAACTTTGGAAGTTGTTGCTGTTCCCTCCCTTGGAGTACCCCAAGCAAATAAACTGTGGGATGCTCAGCACTAAGAGTCCTTTCAGGCAAGCAGAGGGCTGCTAATCTACTGTTCAGGGTTAACGAGTTTTCAAAGGCACCAGGTTCCTTACAGCAGACTCACTGGCCAATCCACAGTGCAGGGGGGTAAAACATTAATTAGGTAGTCCTTTGTAAAAATATATATTCCCATTTACACTGACAGCCTCTTCTCCAGAACTACTCAGAAACGCCTTGGAAATGAGGAAGACAAAAACCTGTAACTGCAAGGCTAACAACTCTGGAAGCACCTCTCCTGATCACTCTCCTTTTCTTTCTAATACTCCAGAGCTGGCAGAATTTAGCAACCCATTTAAAATTTGGCATTGACACTAGAACTACACAGATACAAGTAGAAGTTCCTTAACAATTAATTTTCTTTTTTTTTTTTTTTTTTTTTTTTAGAAGTTTTTTTTCTACCAATAATTCTTAGACTAACCTGGGATGATGATAACACCATTCCTTCTATGTCATCTGTTTCTCTGTGTTCCATCACTGCAGCATCTTAGGCAAGGTAACAGTGCAGAGTACAAAACAGGATTTGATAAAGGCTTGAAAGAAAGATAACATTATAAATGTTCTTTCCAAAGACTGCCTTTGGGGGTGTCTGGGAAGAAGTGAGAAATGGGGAAGGAGAGGTGACAGGGGTGTGAAATGCATTTTTTCCATTACAGAAGGATACATTTTCCAGCAAGGCTGGCAGCGCAAGTCACGCTAAGCCACAGCTGAAGTTGCCTGCCTAATTCCTCTGGGATCACACTGAAAGCATACCCCATAATCTTAAGGGATGTGCTAAAGCTTTGCTGGGACTCACTCAGCAGAAACTGTTTGGGATTATTACACAAAGCACTAATTCTGTTCTGATTTAAAGGGGCACCATGAACCTAGTTTAGACACCAGACTTGTCCTGTCTCACGTCCAGCTGTAAATATCCTCTCCATAGCTGACAGCTTTGTCATTTGTATCCACTTTGGTTACCTGGAAATTAAAAGGAAAAAATTGAAAAAAATCAGGATTGCATTAGCATGATGGACTGATGCCCACCAATGGATATAATAATTAATGATTAATGAGTGCAATTTATTAGTTATTTACTTCCATGTGCAAGCAATGCACTTACATTACACACACGGTCACCGTCTATGGCTGACTTCAGTGAATGGGTCAGAGGCTGCTATTTAACATCAACAAGAGGTACTCTTTTTGTTCAAAAGGCAGGAACTGACATTTTCCATGCTGACAAGCCCAAGTCCAATTTCTGTTCCACACCACAGCTTTCGTACCTGTAGAACTGTCGTGAGCCTTCACATTAAGGTGGTTTGTACATAACAAAGAAGGGATATTACCAGTGCTCTCCTTTTTATGAGCCTGGGACACAAAACAGAGGAAGAACTAAAGCAGCCATGAAATCCCTATTAAACAACTAATGGTTTCTAAAGCATCATGGAGATATTCATTTTACAAGGCTTATGCAGCAATCTTCTATCATTATTTTAATGAAATAAAGCCCTTGACTATTTCCAGAGGCAACTTTTTCTTTCACACACAAAAGACATTGTGGTTACAAAAAAATCCAACAACAACAAAAACCAGTTCTGGAATAGGATTCTCTGCAGAATAGGCAGGAAATTCAGAAAAGTTGTATAAAATGTCACTGAAGATAGGTTCTGAACCTTTGGAACAGCAAACAGAATAACTAAGACTCTCAGTCACACACTTTATTATGTTTAATACGAAAAACATTTCTAGATATAAATCATATTTATAAAAAACATCCATACCATCACTCAGATAGCATCTTACATAGCTGCAGCTGAAGGAATGTGAAACATTCATTTTAGGTTTCACCTATTAAACTGTGTGCTTTCTGTCTCCTGCTTTGCTCAGGGAAGTAAGCCTAGAATAATTAGCTTCACTTTGTGGGTCACACGAAATTCACATCCTGACTTGATTTAGATTTATATTGGTGGCAAACTTCTAAATCAAGAGAAACTTCAACACAATTCCCCAGAAAAACAGTGCAATTACAATGTACACCCAAATGTGCTCCTCTGGCAGGTGACATTGTCTGAGATGCCATAAAGATTCACATCACAAAGATGACAAAATAAGCCAATTGTAACAGAACAATATGAGACTGTAGAGATCATGGAAGGGTGCATATAATCAGCAGGAACTTCCAGGCTCTGTTGGTGAAGAAGGAACAAGTCTAATGTGTTCAGAAAAGAAATACATTCCACCTCAAATCATTTCAGTCCAGACTTTCAGGTGCTATTAGAGGCCTCCCTTACTTTCTCAGGATTGAATCATTTTCTTCTGCGTGTCAAAGACATATCTCTTAAAGCTAAGAGAGATAGTAACAGGTTGGGCTGAATCATTCTTGCTGCTTTCATCTTCCTTGGTCATATCCCCCTTCCCTCCCTTAGATTTCTTCTTGGAGGCAACAGTAAGAAGCGTCTTGGTATCTGGCTTCAGTCCATCTGTAAAAGAACAGGAAAACACATCGTAAACACAACATCACATTTCAGCATAACTAGAAAAAATAAGCAGCCAAGTGTACATCTGAAATCAACCAAGGAAAACAAGATATCAGATGCATTAGGAAAGTCATATTTCTGCATCAGACTTTTGCATATGGTAACCTACATAGAAAATAAGAGAAGTCTTTAAACATAACAAAAGTTCACAAAAGTGATACCCCCAAATCCAGTGCAGTATCCAGAATCCTTCTGTTTCCATCTACAGCTTTGAAACTATTAAAAGCAGGCAAGAATTTAAACAAGTCAGACCAACTTGCCTGGTCTAAGCCTTTTACTTAGCAGGCCTTTCCTATGATTTACACCCAAAGCTTACATATCCAAAGTTTCTTGTCATCACTAAGAATATTTATAAAAATACAAATAATGAATAAAAAACAACCAGTAAACCACTAAAATTATGTACAGTCATATGAGTCAGAAGGTTCTAGAATTTCTTTAAGTCTATTTCCCAGAGTTACCAGAAGCACACTGCTTTATTTTATAATTTGCACTCTGCAAATTATACAGTTTTGTGTTTGTTTAGGGGAGGTGTTTGTTTTTGTTTGCTGGGTTTTTTGTTTTGTTAAAACACAGTGTTTGTTTATTGGAACAAATAGCCCTGTTTGTTGGAGCTAGAATTTAACCTGCATAGAATTCTGCGGATCTAACTTGAGTCTTTCTCCAGACATTTGTGCCAAACAAAAATATTTGTCCTTTTCTTGCTAAACAGCAAGGGTTTATAATAAGTTCCTATAACTCATCATACTGGTGGCATTTGAGATAAGAAATGCAGGATAGCAAAGTCCAAAGAAATGCTGTAAAATAAGAGATATGCAGCTCCTAAAGGACCACTCCTGAAAACTGCTTGTATAACGCAGAAGACAGCAAACTCCTCAGAAGCTTTTCAGTGCCACCTGAATACAGTGCAATGTGGTTCTCAGGCACCTGGCCAAAATCAGTTCAGATATTTTTAACCTGTGGTGTCACATAACCTTATCTCAAACACTTAATCAGCCTCTCTCCCCTCATATTGAAATTCAGATGTGGATTCTCATATCACGGCCTGACAAAAAGATTGAGATGCTTATGATTTACTGGAGACAGGAGGTCTACAGGCACAGGTGATTTGCTCCAGCTCAGACACGTCCAGAGGCACTCACAGCTGATTGCAGGGGGATGTGGCCCCAGAGCCCACCTTCTCATCTTGCTGTGTCAGAGAGCAAATTGTTCCAGGCAGCATTCCCACCACACAGCCAAGGGAAAGGAAGAAACAAGGAAGTGTTGAAGCAAAACCAGGAAACTGCCCATTTGCCATCTCATAACCAGATGCTGTAAACCAGCCCTAAGGCCCTGCAGTGCAGCCACAGGGAGACTTCTGGAGAGAAAGGAGTCAGTTTTGCTTTTTTGAAAAAACAAACAAACAAACAAACAAAAAACCCCATGAAATGCAAGCATCCAAAATAGAAGAAAAGCAGCACTAAATAAATTACAGCCTACACTAAGGCTGCAGGAGTCCAGCATCAAGCAGAATCAACTTTATACAGTTCTGCAAGATCTTGAATTTCACAGTCATGGCAGCTGCTGTTTTTTCTTTCCAGATGGCAGAACACAAAAAAAGCAATGATTATTTCATTGTGAAAATAATTGAGACTGTTCCTCCTTGATGGCTGAGAAGTCTGATAATGACTATCTTTGCACGTGTAAGGTTCAATTAATCAAACTAGGTAATACGGGGTGGCGGGACCACATACTTATTATATGATTTTATTACATTGTATAGTCATGTTTGATGCAGCTGTTTCGATTTTTTAATTGGATGCTTTCATATAAATCCCATTAATATCATTACCCTTACAATCATTCCAACTTCACTGCGAAAAATAATTTATCACTACATGAAAAGCAACTTATTTCCTAATTGGAAAGCTCTGAGAACATCTTGGGTGCTGCCAGAAAAAAACAGCAAGAGTCAAAACAGAGGAAAACAATATAAAACCAGCAAAAAGATGACCTCACACAGCCTTGCTCTATACCTTTACAGGATTTATTTCATATTTTCTGTTTTCTACTGTTTTGACCAACCTAATTGTAAATTTCCCTGCACAGGGTTTCCTCCACTTTCCTGGGAAGACCATTTATTTTTTGGACAAAGAAACATTTAATTTTGCTTTCTAGTTGGTTTCCCTTTCTGGGTCTTATCACTATTACTAATGTTGCTGTTACTGGCACAGCACTGTTTAAGAAAGATGTTTAACTAAATCCTTTCAGAAAGACACACTTTAATTAAAGCAAACAAATCCTAAAACACTTTTATTTATGTTAGCAGGCTTTGCTAGACTCTCATTTTCAAAAAATGCTAATTGGCGGAAAGCAGAGAGGAAGGGAGGAGATGTGGCATTAAAATTGCAGCCAAAATTTTCTTATTGGGTATATAAAGTGAAGCACCCAGGCTGTGACTGCAAGCCCTTGCCCACAGGGACACAGGGGGGTGATCCCCCCACGGAGGGTTGGTCTCTCACCCCAGAGAGACACTCGGTTGCAGCAACAATTTGGAAAAGTCTCAACCACGAGGGTGAAATAACCACTTTGGGTAAACCAAGCTTCAAAAACTGCCAGTGATATCAGTGGGACGGCCCGACATCAGAAACCTGGCACAGCACATTCGGTGTTCAAACAAAGCATCCCATGTTTGAAAGTTTTCATTTTGAAGAAAAAAGGATGTGCTGCACATGGAACTCTGCTGGGGAAAATGTATTGAAAACTGTGCAAATCTCACTTCCTCCACTCAATCGCTAACTTCCACATCGGAGAAGTAAAGGTACCTACACCTCACCCGCAGCCCTTAACACCTCTTTGGACTAAATGAGGTATTACAGGCAAGAAGTTTGCAGAAGAAATGGAAGAACGTGGTAGTTCCTACCAGTAAAATGACGGGCTGACAGCCAGAGGCAGCTCAGGTATTATTAAACTCCAGGTATCTAAATTACCTAATCGGATCCCGTGGCCCTCATTCCGCAAACAGATTAGGTGGCTGGCATCATACCCTGACAAATGGCATTTTCTGTGTTTCTGCTCTGGTGCCAGGAGGTCTCAGGGCTGAGGAGGCTCTGTGACAGGGAGCAGCACAAAGGAGCAGGCAGGGAGAGACAGGCACAATCAGGGTTTCATCTACCTCCACGGATTTCTCGCGTTACACACAATGCATACTTTACATTTTACAAAACCAAGGAAATGAAGGGAAATATATCTGTCACCGAAGAAGACATCAGACCTTTAATAGCTGAAATGACGGATATTTTTAGATGGAGGTCTAGTTTAACTTACTTACATTAAGAGTCTAATCTCTTCTGAACAATAGCTATGTTAGCTTGAACACAAAGTGCGAAATCTGTTCCATTAATTAAGTGCTGCCTGTACTACTCGGATTTGTAGCAAATGTTAATAGATTTTTTTTTTTCTTCCTCTGTTGGACAATTACTTTATTTTGCCAAGTTGCTAATGGATTAAATTGAAAAGGTCCGTGTGTTAAAAAGAAAAAGACTTCAGCTTCAAAGTTCTAAGAAATGCTTTGCACACAACAATGGAAAATACCTATATATTAATATTATTAATGGGTCATCCTCAAAGGCACATAAGATATGCGAAACCTTAGCAAATTTATTCCCACCCATCAAAACCATGTCTGTAACAAGAAGTGCCCAGACAAGGTCTTATGCTAAATGTACTTTTAGCAGCAACCCAGGTTACACGTGAAAATCTAGTTGTAAAACAATTTAATCTACTTCATTCTTTTTGTTTCAACTACTGTTAATAATTAAGAAATAAAAATAAAAATATCCTTTGTCTCAGCCTGGCCTGAAGGATTTAGTCCAAACTGATCCATTTATAAATAGTAATTAAAAAAGTGAATTTTTTCAAAATTCAAATGAAAAGCAATACCACATCAGGAAAATTTTTTCAAGTCTAAAACAAATTTCACATGCACAAAATAAAGGATAAACACAGTACTTTACACAATTTTCACAAATAAAAACTAGCAGCTTAGTGATTTGCTGTATCTGACATAGTTAAGTACATTCGAGTTTTATAATTATTCATGCAAGAAATTTGCATAGAAACATGCAAATATTTATCTGTGCAATAACTTCATATGGAAATTTCACACTGTAGAATTCTGGACCCCTGCCTGTGTATAGATATAGAGAATGAATTTAGCTCCATTTCCTCCCCCCAGTGAAGAAGTTTTAGGTTTCTCTAAAGCTTTGTTTTCTCTTTACATTAATCCAGACACCAGAGCAGGGCGATGAACACCCTCCTGTGGATCCTGTGGGACACTCCACACCAGCCCTGCCAGGAGCGCCGACCAGGACACAAATCACCAGACACACACGGCCAAAACCAGCAGGGTTTGCTTTTGCTTTGTTTTTCCTACTTCTTCAGCTGAAAGGAGGACGAAAGCTGACACAGTATCTGCTCCTCTAACTCCTTTGCAGGGTGAAGGAACACCACCATGCTTTTTGCCCATGTACATTTTTATTTCAACTGTTACCTGTAAACTTGGGAAGTTATGTAAAAGATAAAGTAGAATCCAACTTCACATTCTCCTTCACTTAAAGGTGTTATTCCTTATCTACATCCTCTGTCAGCTTTGTTGACTTTTTTCTCTTACTAGCCTTCTGCTCTCCTGCTCCTTCAAAAGGTCTCTAAGGGTGATCTCTGCTATTTCTTTCTAATTTTCAGCTCCTCCTTCCTTGACTCCCTTGACACTTGCTATTCAGCCCTTCAGGAGTTTTATTTCTCTCTCTCTCTTTTCCAAATTTTCCATTTCTATATTTCCATTTGCTATTTTCACAGATCTCTTCAATATTTAGGAATAGTCCTGCCTCCATCAAAGCTAATGAAAAGTTGTGTTTGAATGGAAGATTCTAAAGACTGAATGCCAGACACATTTAAGATGAGAAGCAAGATAATACAGTATCTCCTTGTAGCCCAGCCAGAGACAGGAGTAATTTTTAAGCAACTGATAAATCCATCATTGAAAACAGGTGTAATAATATAGGTGTAGGGCATGCTCTCCAGCACAACCAGGGAGAATAATTTATTTTGCTGAACTTCAACAACTCCCTTCTCATATGCACACTTGTAAAAAAAAGTTTATTGCTAACTATCCCGGTGAGCACCAATGAACATCAAAGTATTTGCATGGATGATTACACAGGTTCTTTTTACAGCATCAAGAATTGTAATGGGGGAAAAAATCATGTTAAAAGATATGAAGTCTCCCAATTAATGAGAACTTTGCTTTCAGGCCAAAATTAAAAGCCCATCCTACCAACAGGAAAATTAGTAAATGTATTACACCACCTCCGTACACTGGCACTTGCCATGGTTTGCTGGAAAAGCACTGACTCAGGATTCTTAAAAAATTCTGTTAAGAAAAAGCACACTAAGGCTACACCAGTAGCTACCATAGGAAGAGAAAAGATTCCTTTTTGTGTATCTTAACTTGCTGATATTATTGCTAAACTTTCCGTACCATTCAGGAATTTGTGAACAGAGTTTCAGTGGGAAACTGAACTTGCTTTACCTTCTGTAAACAAAATGTCCTATTCGCTTCTTTTTGAATGCTGAAGGTAGAAGACTCTGCTACCTGCAACCTCTTGTCTCCTGTCAACATTCAAATGTTAAAAATTGACTGAACATGAGAGAATGACTGAACATAGTACATTTGATGTTGGAAATAATTTTTATCCGAGGCAAACATAACCTTTTAATATGACAGGCAGACATTTTTCTTTCTTCCCGAGGGAAGGAGAAAAAAAAGAGCAAAACTTGAAAGAGGCAAAGGGTTGGGGATAATCCTCACTCACAATGGATTATTCGTAACAGCTGGTTTTCACAATTTCAGGATTTCCTTAAATTGAACCCTCAGAACCTGAACCCTAATTACACAGCTAGAGAGTGTGTGCCTGCATCAACTCTCCTGCTAACAGAGAGTACAAAAGCCGGTTGACCTGAAAATCAGAAATAATTAGAGCCCCAGATGGAAACATCCACGCCACAGTCTGATGCAGAGGGACTGCACTGGAGAGTGGACAAAGACCAACCTCTCCCCCACCTTACTGCAATAATGGACCACTGAAAGGCAAAAGAAACTTTTTGCCAGTACTGCAGGACTTGAAAATCCTGTAGTTAAGCACAACACAATTACAAAATAATTTTTTTTTCTTGCAACAGCTATGTGTAATCATCCAAGACTTAAACTTACTTACCTAGATCCAAAGAGGGGCACGGGGTTCAAATAAAGCAGCACTCCTATCTGTTTCAGATTCTGATTAACTTTAAAATAGGACTAATAAATTTATCATTGGTTTCCAGCAAAATGAATAGAAATACCAGATGTGTAAGAGCTGGTTCTCACACAATACAATAGCAAGCACAGGTTAGTTTTCCGCCTAGTCTCAAAACATGTCAGCAGTTCTACAAAACAGTTATTTGTGTCCTATAATCATGAAAAGCTCATGCAATATCCCTAAAGTAACATTCTGGAATTATGATTCAAACAAAAAGTAGAAGCATCCCAAAGTCAGAGGATCAGTTTGCCCAGCCCTCCTGTTACAGTTATCTATACGGTCAGGCAGAAGATACAAGAATAACAGAAAATGTAGCATCCTGTAGCATCCTCTTTATACTGAGCTATCAGTTAGCAACTCTGCTAACAATCCTACCTTTTGATTTTATTCAAGCTAAAGGTAGTTATTTTTCACCATCAATACACCAGAAAAAAACCAAAATAAAACAAAAACCACGACCAAAACCCAAACAAAAAACCCGAAATAAAAACCAAAACAAAAAATCAAAACAAACAAAAAACACAAAACAAATTGATCAAGAAAAATGAGATCTTTATGAGCCTTCCAAGGACAAAAAACTCTAACCATAAACACTATACCAGGAACATCAGACACACCACAGCACATCTAGCAGACTGGATCACTGGTCATCTAGAGACTGCTGGTCCTATCCAGCTTAGCATCCCATCTGCCTGTCATTAAAATATGTTGCTTCAGAAAGAGCAGGGCTGAAACTGTGTCCTGAACTAACTGGAGCCTGGGATCAGGCAGGAATTTTCTCCCTGACATCACGGTCAATATGTCAACACCTATGAACTTTTTTCAGGCAAAATAATTAAATACGGTTCTACAGGAGCCCATCTACTCCGTTCTTAGGTGTTCATCACCATAATGAACAAGCATAATATGATTACCAAGACAATTTCAATTCAACAGTTGACCAGAGATTCACTGAAGAAACAAGGAATACTCCTTTCCTTACTACCCTCAGCAGCTCAGGATTTGAGCTGCAATTACTTTCACAGATCAGGCAGTGAATTTTACTTATGTAAATCCCTTCGCAATTCTCCAGTAATTCTCTTCTGAATTCACACCACCTTTCCCACATCTTTTGTCAGCTTTCTCAAATATTCTGCTAGAGTTTCAAACTAGCAGGTTCCTTTTTCTGTTCTGGCCAGTAGAAGATCAGCTATTACCACCCTGCCTGGCTTGTGAATAGTAATAGGACTACAGCATGAAGTTGGTCAGAGAGCAAACAGCCTTCAAGGAAATCAGAAAGGAGACTCCTTCCTTCCAAATAAGAATCATACTAATGCTTCAGCGTGGTATTTGGGATCTATGCAAAACATCCATAATTCACTGATTGATGACAGAGGCAAGAAAAAAAAAACAACCCAACCATGGCCATTTTGAGCAGAAGTAGACTGCCCATGTCCTAGCCAAACACTGTTGTGACAGCCAGCCTGCATCAGCAGAGCTATTCCCGCAGTCTCAGCTTGGCAGACTGTTTGGAAATCCTTAACTAATAAAACATTTTCCCATAAATTGGGGAACAGCTGCCCCGTACCACATCAGAGAAGGCTGCAGTTCAGTGGTGAGCAGAATTGAGTCTTGTGTATCAATTTGTTAAGTTTATACAGGCTTTTGGACCGAAAGACATTATTATAAGAGGTGGTACTACTGGAAATAACATGGATTTCATTATGGGCTCCTTCTTAGCAGGGAAAGAGCTAATCTTCCTTGATGAGGAAGACAGAAGCTGTTTTAATTCAAGAGGTTGACCTAGGTGAAGTTCAGGCCAAAGCTGTATTTGGAAAACTCTCACATCAAGCGGACACAACCCTTTCAAGCTCGGTGCCAATTCTACACAATGGCTTGAACTGCGCTCTCCGGCAGTCCTTAAAGGCACATTTTGTATCTTGGCTTTTGCTGCAAGCAATCAAGAAAGAATGCAAGAAAACAAAACTGTTTCCCAAGCACTGTTTGCTGGTGCCATAATTAATATAATCAAACAATTCCACAAATTGCTTCCAATTGCTGGCGTCACTTTCATGTGCAGAGCCAGACTTTCAAAGAAGGGCCCTTCTTGTCCTGTATCCTTACACTGGTAACCCTCTCTTCACACAATAGTAAACAAGACCTCACTAAATAGTAGAGGGTAATTTGTACTGTAATAGGTCCCCAAGGCACCATGGACACAATTTGAAATGCCATCTAATTTTTCTTTTTAATTAAAAAAGCAGTTACTATATTTAAACAACAACACAAAAAAGTTCAGAGGGGACAGATTGGAGTTTCCCACAGCTCTCTGGGAGTTTTCTCAAGGTCAAGAAGAGTTTTATAGGCTGAATTGGTACACATTTTTTTCTTTAATTAGTCTGCCATACCCTGTGCATGAAGTCAGCGTCTTGATTTTCAGTCTGATATTTTTCATACTGCTAAATGGAGCACAGACTCCAGTACCACACTCTATCTACTGGCAGCTGAATGGGTATCAATAGTGTGCTTTCCTGTGCATGCCTTGCCTGCCCCTTCCCTCTCCTCTCTCCTGTCATCTCCTTCCATCTCCATCATCTCCTGTCTACACTGTGGAGAACCAGCATATCACATTGCATTGAGTATGCCATTTGTATTGTACTTCATTTCCAGCAAGATGACCGGGATATATTATTTGATTTCCCAAATTTACATAACACAACCACATTTTAACCTTCTTTTTTGGCAAAAATAAAATGTCATTATTGAGCATCAGAGAAAATGGAGCACTGTCATTCTAAGCCATATAGCAGGGTAGATTTCTGCACTTGAAAAATCCCCACCAAGTATTGTACCACTGCTCTGCAACCATCTCATTATTTAAGTAAGTCTACACAAGCCAACACACACTTTAGAAGGATATTTGCAGTGACCACAGTGGGTTTTCTAAAATGCATCCTAATCCAACATGCTCTCTAGCCCTAAATGAAAGCAAGGAAATGAAGCAACACACTTAAGGTCTTCATTTCTTGGCTAGTTGGCCATACTTTAAAGTTGGTTGAGAGTACAAAAATGAACCTCATTTCATAGACCAACACACCTTTCAGCTGCCATTATACAGTGTGCCACAACCATCTGATGGCCAAGCCCTCCTAGGGCAACTCCCCTAAAGAGCAGATGGATTTATACCTTGTGCTCCTGGAACACAACTATTACTTGTATGGTCTACACAACTTTGTGCTTCTGTGTGCCAGAGACTAACTCAGTACAGGTTTCAGGAGATACTCCCATGTACCATGGACTAGGCCCAGGCTACACAAATGAAGTGTCTGCAAAACACAATGGATCAACTGTCAGAGCTAAAAGACAACCACTACGGTAATATTTCTGGCCTCAACTCCAACACTGTTCCAGTAGCCTAAAGGAAATTTTCAAATTAATTTCTGCATGGGCTTTCAGTACAGTAACAAGGCTGCAATTATGCCAGCTGATATATCACACCAGCAATTATTAAAACTCTGTTTTCATTTGATGGCCACTCAAGGTCCATGCAGTCATTGAGATCATGCCTAAGCACTGTACTCATTCTCCCAGCATACCTGCAGGGAGAGGCACCTCTTATACTGATGCTGTGATTTTTGTCTACACGTTCTTCAAGCTCCCTGAAGCAAAACCTGAGTGCATGGAAAATGCCCAGTGCACAACAGGAGCAACTGTGGGGAAAAAAAAAAAAAAAGAAAAAAGGAACTAATAAGGGCATCAAATTATTAATACAAATATATGCAATGTAGTTGGAACCCTGGGAATACAGACAGGCTGCTGTTACAGTTCAACAATAGAAAAATTACAGGCAGGTCTGCGTGAAATACCTAAGACCATTCATCACAGTTAAAGTCAGAACAGTATCTTAAAATCACAATTACTGTCACTGGACCTCTTAAGAAGTTCTCTCCCTTCCTGGGAGACTACTAAAGAAATGTGCAGACATCAGCACAATGAGTAAAATTTGGAGGAGTCTTTGACAACTGTTGTACAGGACAAGTTTCATTGTTGAGGTATTCTTTGCTGATTAAATTCTCAAACCAAGAGCAACAATATGACAAACATGTCCCCAAAGAGTACAGTTAGGTATGCAAAAACAGATCAAGGAATCAGTAAGTACAGGAGCTTTCATAATTTTAAAACCCATGTAATATCTCTGGCACTAAGTTTCTCTCCAGCAAGGGAGCTCCCAATCCACTCAGCAGTGGGCCAGAAGATACTTTTGATTGTGTTTTTGTCAGCACTCCAGTACCTATAGAACAGTAAATAAACAAAACCAACAGTGCTCATGTTGTGAGCACCAAGGTGAGCAGGAACAACTGAAAACATGTTTTGCATTCAACACAAGGGACTAAAACTTTATCAGCCTAGTGAAAAGGGAACAACAACAACAAAACCAGCCCCAATACCCAATCTCTCCTACAGCAGCCTTTCAGAAACGTATACAATGCAGAAAAAGTTCAGGTTAGCAGATCTGACACAGAATCAAAGGCAATTCATTACAAAGCAGCCTCAAATCAAAGTGCTGGATCCGCAGGCCTGTCTGTAATCCTCCCATCTTGCCTGCAACTCTTGATGTGGAGCAGGCACTGCAGAAGCCAGTTAAGCTGGACCAACTCCGCTGACATATCCCAGGCATCTGCTGCTCAGTGCTGGTCCAGAGTTTAAGTTTGGTGATATTCATCTTCCCCTGGGCTGCCTTTATAAAGCAATCCTGAACAATGGGACTTCAGAATAAAGAATAAAACATTTAAATTTTTTTTTCTAAACTTCTAGGCAAGGTCCTTTAATGCGATTAGAAGGGGAGGGGGATTGGATAGCAGCTTTTTCTTTTTCATGTTATGTATATTGTGTGTAAACAAATATGCAATTTGCTTTAAAAAGATAAGGTGATTAAATTTTTATCGGGCTTGTACTCTGTTGTCACCACAACAAAGAGAATTAGGAGGAGGAAAGAAAGGCCTTTTTATTTGAATTATGCTCTTACCAGAGGTTCTCTACAGCACAGCTGTAAAGCCACTCAATGTTCTCCAAACAGGCCCTTTGATTGCATTTTATTCAACTTGTTTGCATTTGGAGCAATCGAAAGGAAAAGAACGCTCCACATTTTGATGTCTTAATGTTCCTTAATACCTTCTTTAATTTATATTAAGCTTCTTAACTAGGGTGATGAATTCTTCAAAAACAATAAAGACCTAGTGCAGAAATCTTTCACACACCAAGAAAATTGAAATTATAATGTATTCATGGCTTTTTTTTTTGTTATAAAAAACATTATTTAGAAGAAAGATTTAAAGCATATTAAAAAAATCCTGAAGTTGTACAAAAATTACTTGATCCAGAGAAATAGAGGAAAGTTCAAACTAATTATTACAAGGGAAATAAAATGTTGTGGGAGGTTGAAGAGAATAAACAGCATGAGAAGATTTGTGTAATTTTGTTTTACCAAGACAAATTCAAACTTTTGCCAGTTCTTCCTTATTATTCATATACTTCTTCCCTAAAACAGCTCTTCACAGCTTCACAGTGTTTTCCCTCCTAGTGTCTTTCACAGTCTGCCAAGACCAACAGCACACACCGAAATTGGTGAAGATCATAAAGGAGCACTCAAACACCCACAGATGGAGCAGCTCCACGGGGCACACACATGTTCCTTGGTGAGGTTCCCAGATTTAAACACCATGCACAGGTGGATGGAGCTCAGTCAAACAGGAGGGCAGGCTGCACGAGAAAAGCAAGGGTCATATAACAAGAAGAGGCCACTCAAGGGACAACACTGGACAGGTCTGCTTTTGCAGACACGTTGTTTTCCAGCTATAGCATCGCTCAAACACTAATTATCTGGCTCATGTAACAAAACCCACTCTCAGCATTCCAGTGTTCTTAAAAAATCCCTTCTACAAAAAATGAACATGGCTTTCAGTGAAGTCCATTATGGACTTTTATGCACAAATTATGGGCATTACATACAAATTAGCCTTCGCAAGGAACATCCAAAAGAGTGTATTTGGCTTTGCTTCCCAATTTGTCTACTATTTTACCTTTTTTTTTTTTTTACTTAAAAATTTTACATTCCAATGCAGCTTTACGTTCTCAGCAGTTACATATGCACATGCACGGCTACAAACACCTCACCTTGCTCCCTCTTTCCTCTGCAAAGGAAGTCCAGAGGAGAAACAAGCCACAGCTGGCACTTCCCATAACACCAACACGGTGCCTAGGGCTGTGCTATAGTGCCTGGTTACTGCAGCAGCAGAGAAATAAGCTTCCCAAGAAAATCCTGAACTACACAAAATCAAAATATTCTTGAAATAATATATTTGAAAGAGAACATACATTTTGATCTGGAACAATTGTCATTTTCTGTTGACATGGACTGACTGCTCACCTACTATCCCCAAGTCATGTTTTCAAGCAAATTCCAGGAAAGCACAAAAAACACCTCACAATAAAGCCTGCCACGTTTACAAAATGCTTGTGGAAAAGCTCACTTAGCTGTACCAGCAATCAACTGGCCACGATAATTAAAACAATTAAAAAAATTCACATGCTGCATTTACCATGGAATAAAACAATGCTGATCCTAATCTAATACCGATGTACCCTGGGTGAAACAACACCTTCCCCTCCTGAACAGGGTCACACCACACCAGCACAGAGCAGCAAAACCTAAGAATTCAAGAGTAAGCATGGATCACTACAGCAAAACTGAAAAACCTCTTTCAATAACTACCCAGAAATTGCAGACTGCACCAAGGGCAGCACAAAATATCTTTACAAACCACGTTGTTGCCCTCTGCCACGGTGGGATGTTTTCTTCTCATCTGTCCTGCAAACAAGTTGTTGCTTTAGCAGGAAATGAGAGAGAGACAGAGAGAGAGAGAGAGAAAGCAATGCTAAAATAAACAGTTATTCAAGCACAATAATTATCGTATAACAGGTAATCGCTGCTGTATCCCAACTATTAAAACTTTCATCTGCATTTTTTAAGGGAGCAAGAAAAAAATTTACATATCCAAAAGAGTATTTATGTATGTAACCAGTTAAGTCTTAACTGCTGTATCTATAAAAGCTTGTGCCTTTAAGCAGAAATGATTCATGAATTTTAATTTGTTTTAAATGTTGAAAAATTCCATCCAAGTAAATTGAGTCAACAAGCCAAAGGATGAAGACATGTATCTGGCTTTTATTTAAAAAATAAAATACTCAAGTCTATAAATTTCTTAGTCACCCACAAATCCTCTAGCAGTGAAAAATACTTTCCAATAACTAAGTTTCCTGCATTTCTTTTAATTAAGACGCTATGCTTTTCCCCATTCAGCATATGCTGGCTGAACACTACTGAGCCTTAACTGATTCTCTTCGTATTATTTAACTACTAATATTTTTAAACGTTCTTCCAGAAATTAATTAGCCAATGATTATCAGAAAGAGGGAAGATTTGCAGAACAGGACTCTCTGTAAGCTGCATCAATACTGTTAATTTCAAAAATGCAAAGTCATCAGTCCACTCCCCAAATAAAAATATTTAAAATTAATATAAGCATTATTTTAAAAGGTGTAATTTATTCTCCTTCTCAATATCAAAACTTTTAGTTCAATATTCTCAAGCTTTTTCTCAGTAAACACAAAGACCAGAAATAAGCCTTTGAATTTAAAGTTAATGTTTTCTAATAATGACTTCACAGTACTCGGGCTCCAGATAAACAGCAAAGCTGACAGAGTCTAACACAAGCAGTGGTATGTTTATAAAGGGACGGGCACAGTAAGTCAGACTTTAAATGAGATAGCACAAGCTGCAGAGGTACAGTGACACAGACCTAGCACATATTAATAACTTAATACCTCTATCCATGCCACAGTGATACTTCCATTTTTCTAGGCAAGCACCCAAGGGCTGGGTTTCCTTCCTCATTACACTCTTCCTGGGGCACAGACTGTTCTAAAACCCAGTCAAGTAAAATATCAGAAAACACAGGTACAGCCTCTCTATCGAGGTCCAGGGAAGCAGATCACATTTAGGCTGAAGGAGATTAGCTTTCCTGAGCCATCCCCCCAAAAGACTCTCTCTATCCTTCTGAAATTTCCAGATGCTGATGATGCTTTTTAGAAATATGATGTGGGCAATTCACACAGCTCTGAGGAGGAAATTAATAACCAGTGTCCTGATGCCAGGTGGTTGGAACAGAACAAATTACAGCAACCAAACTTACAAGATTCCCACTACCAATTCCAAGCTGTTTGAGTGTCCGGGTACAAATCTGGCAGTGAAAGGGAAAAGGTTTGTAACTTGTGTTGCAGGGTGCTATGACAGCCAACACAGCTCTGTGGAGCAATGACCTGAATTGAAGATCCACTGCACATTTCCAACACACCGACTCACTTCGACTTGCACTGCAAAAAAATCCAACCCTCATGAATAAATTTGGCATTTCTAGGGAGTGCAGTAAAAGGAGCATTGAAGGAAAGGAAAATTAAATTACAGAAGATGTAATATGACCAGCCAAAACACACAAACAAGTTAAGAATAAATTAGCCCCATAACCAAAACCACAAAGGCAGCATCTTGTGTGATGACTGTTGATTTCATTAAGCTTAGGTTCTAGTGCAGTCCATTTCAGGAGCAGAAGTTCTCACATCTCAAAATTTACAAATAATTGTTAAACATTTGCTTGTACTAACATATCAACATTTATGATATTCTAAAATTACTCAAAGACAACCCAGGAACATATTTAGCCTATCAACATAAATGACTTGTAGAATGACTCTATCGAAGCATGGAATATCTTTTGCCCGCTGATTTTTCCTAGAATACTGGATTTTTGAAAGGTAATACAAATTCACATTAAAATCACATTTTCTCTGATAGCTCCTCTACACCTTCCTCGCTATGATATTGCTCCAGTCAACTTTGCACTTCACAGCATCTGAAAAGTCATCCAGTAAAAGAAAACAGTGTCCCTTCCAATACCCATCTGTGCCTGTGTTCTCTATTTAGAGCTGTGCCTCAGGGTTTTAATTCCCTCTCTCCTTACTCTCTAGTTCGCCTCAGTGGTCCTGATGTCTCCAGTTATGGCTCAGGGCAGAGCTGATCAACTGCAGGTTCTGTGACGGCAACCAAGAAGCCATTTACAATTCCAACAGCTGTTACTGATTTTGAAGCAGAATCATGGCAAATCTGTGGTTCAAATCCTCCCTCCTTACAAGGAGGGGGAAACAACAAGAATAGCAAAAAAAAAAAAAAAAAAAAAAAAAAAAAAACACAACACAAAACCCACACCACCAAAAACCCAAACAAACCAAGAAAAAGGAAGGACCAGGGCAGTGTCATGGATAAAGGGCACAGCCCTGGCCAATAACCATTTTGTCTGCGCAAAGCTCACAGCACAAAGACTATTACACTGTGTTAAGTCAAGCCCAGGTCCTATCTTATCCAGGTTCCTTCCTTACCAGCAGGCAGCAGAGGAGGGGGAAGTCTGCAGCACACAACAGTATTAAACCTTATTCTCCTTTTAAAGACCTACTGCCCTATGAACTGTGGCACAGTGCAGGGCTACCCCAGGTATCACACAAGGGAATGGCCCAGCAAAGAAGCACATCTCCAAGCAGGTTAATACGCCAACACACAGCACCTCCTGATTCACTGAGCTACATTCAGCTTTCAGGGATCAAAACGGAATCAGCAGCATTCCCTCATCTATGAGGATCCACCTATATGGATATGTTAATACTTCTGCTGCTAAAATTCGAGCTCTAGTAAAAACTCAGAATAGAAAGAAAAATCTGAGTGCTTCCAAAAACTACCAGATGCACTCCCAAGTCAGTTTAAACAGTAAGTCTTGACAAGATTTTCCTCAGGACAGTTATCCTTTTATCCTTTGAAGAAATATGGGATACTATGAGGAAGATAGAAGCCTGTCTCTTTGGAAGGTAACTAGGTAGCTTGCCCAAGAGACAATGCAGGTGGGTAGAATAAAACAGCATCTTCAACTCTTTCCCTCTCAAGCACAGTCAGCCTCCATGTCTTAAATGCCCATACCTTAGAGAACCCAGATTGAACCCGAGACTGCTCAAGCTGCAAGAGAAATTATCAGTTTGTAGACAGAAATGAACCAGTCTTATTCCCTGTAGTGGGCAAAATGGAGCTCACTAAGGTCATTTTAGCAGAAAGCCAGAAGCGTAAAGAAATTATTTTAGCTTTTTGGTTTATGCTTACATGCATCAGCTTTGACCTAACAAATTTTTATCAAAGAAAGGGCAGCAGAAATAAAACAAATGTCCAGGTATGACCTGCTCAACTCAAAACTCCCAGAGTATACTTTTAGTGAACTTCATAAAACAAAAAAATATAATTAAATAAAACAGCCTTAACGTCAGAATAGTCTCTCAGTCAGCTGTGCTGACTTCAAATGAAGGTTAGTCTGTGCTTTGCAATCTGAAATTATAATGGCCAGGTAACTCTATTCCCAGCTTTTATTCAGTCCTATTTTACTACTCCAAATATATACTACCTAAATTTGTATACTCTTTAACAGTAGTTAATCTTCAATTAAAATACCTAGAGCAGAAACTAAGATAACTGGTTTAAAAGGTAAAAGCTTATTGACAAAAATGTACTCTTCATATTGCCTTTTTTTTTAATTCTGCATATTAAAAATGTCATTTTTATGACTTGAAAAAAATCTTCAGGAATAATGAAGGCTAACAAAAGACTGAAGAGCAGTAATTTAAAAAGCTCCATATGCAGCATCCTGATTACTGTATCAGTCCCATTTCCATAACGAAGGGAGAAGTCACCAAACTGCTGCCTGTCCTTTCTGGTGACAAGGAAAGGGCGAAGAGGACAGCGTGCTTTCAAGACATCATCCTTCAGGCTCTAAGGGAAGAACAAGAACTCTCCTGCAGTACAAGACGTGGGTGTCAGTGTCCAGCACTTTTCTGGAATACGGTAACCCCAGCTTTGGTGGTCCCTGCACATGTACTTAATTTGGAAGCAGCTGGGTTCAAAAGTTTATCCTCCCTTTTTGACCTGCAAAGGTTTAGTGTGTGGGCGTGCACAAGTGTGTACATCATACCACACAAGCTGAAGATGTGCAGCCACAATATACACAGGGTGAGAGTGTTTATGTGTATGGGTTTGCACACAGAACATTCTGCATATTAAATACCGACACATTATCCAGTATACACTGGAATGACGTGCGATGGATGCAGCGCTCAGCCATCCCAAGGCAAACACGGCCAGTCTGCTTTTCAAAAAGCTTCTGGAATTTTTGGGCATAATTTCAAAAAGACAGATTAATGAAAGAAATTATTAATTGCAATACTGCCTATTTATATATAATAGATTCACCATGCTCCAGAGAAAGTACAAGAACCAGTTCTGCAAGATTGGGCAGATTAAACATCACCAACATGCCCACCACAGGTACACCCAAGTAATGGATTCGACAGCCAAGGAACTACCTTCATATTTATAGTGCTTTTCATCGCAGATACTGGAGGACAAAACTCTAAGCAAAGCAGGGGTTAAGTAAGAGAGGCAGGAACACTGGAAAGCCAAGGAGGCTGGGAACCTCTGAGCACAGTAAGTTTATGAGTACCAGTGACAAAAGTGGAGTCACAGACTGGTGGAACAGTCACAACTCGGAAGAATAAATGTATTCTCCAGCCAACATCTGAATATTTTCTTGAATTGCTCTAAAGCGCTCTACAACTGCAGGCAGAAATCTCTGATCTTGGCACAAAGGATATATTTTTCAACCATTTGTCATCTTACAGATCAGACACAGAAGCGAGTCAGTGCCTATCAGCTGAGCTTCAGTAACAGCGAATATGCTCCTCAGCACATCACATGCACGACAGAACATCTTCACTGGGATTTAAAGAGAGATCCAAGGTTATGAATTTATAGCACATTTGTGATGGGGTTTGAGCACTCAGACAGTCGCTATCACTGAGATAACAAACAGTAACTCATTAATCCATGGAAATGTGACAGTATAGTTGAGTGCAGCAGTTTTCTCAGCACTTGTGTTATTTTGAAATCTTGAATCAATTGTTTACAGAAGCTCTTCACTTGTGTTCACAGCAGTAAGTGCTCTACATACCAGTGAATCTTTAATACTTCCTAACGTGCAGCATGTATGAAATAGTGGTTTCTTTTATTTAAACAGTAAAAAACAGAACATAATTAATAAATCGTTCATGATGAGTGGAAAACACAAATTTTCAAACAGAACAAGCACTTTGTGTTTGTTGATAAAGTTGTAACTTTCAGTCAGAATTACACAACAGTAACTCTATTACAAACCAGCTCCAAACACAACAAGGGGAAAACACTCTGTATTGCAACACAAATCAAGTGAAGTATGTAGGCATAATGGCACAGAAAATAAAAGTTATTTAACAGAAGAGCCCATACATCAGCAACAAACTGGGAATTAAAACACAAGATGGTGCCTCAGGGGGAACACTTCACACAAAGACACTACAGACGGCTAGTCTATCAAGACCAGACCACTTGACCAATGCCAAAAAACGCAAGTCTCCCTTCAAAAGTTCCAGGGACAAAGTGAAAAGTTAATGTTCAGAGCTATTGTGCATTTCAAACTGTCTTGTGACCTAAAAACCTCTCCAGCTTTACATGGAAAGTTCTAGTTTTCAACAGGGATGTTTTCTACAAGGCTCTAGCATTAGATCTGATCCCCTAAAACATGAAAAATAAATGTAAAAGCCCTCCAAGAAAACAGAAATTGTGCTTTCACTGTTATACACTAATCATAACATCTAGTGCAAAAGTCAAAGAAAACACTTCCTATTTTTGTTTCAACACAGTAGTATCCAACTACTTAAAAAAAACCCCAAACAAATGAAATAATAAATAATAACAACTCCAATGTATTACTAGAGTGGACAAATAAAACAAAACTCACAAAGCAATATAAGAGAAGAATAGGTTCTCCAATGCCATACAAGCCCTTGGGCTGACAGCTCTATGCAAGGGATACCAGAGCTTGCTGCTGTGTGTAGCAGGGATATATGTTTACTCCCTCATAAGTAAAAACTGGATTTATCTGGTTTGTAAGTATAAATTGGGGATAACTGCAGACATTCAGTGGTTGAAAAGGGAGGACAATTGAACCTATAACTGTTGCTCAGAACAAGGAAAACAGAGATACAGGTACTGCCTTGGAGAAGTCCCCATACTTTTGTACAACTTGGTCTCAAATTTTTACAGCCCAAATGAACAGGCATTTAGATCGGCAATTAAGAAATCCAGCCCTAGGCAGTTTTGGTTCTTTGGCATCTATCAGTTCACAATATTACTTCACCTCTGTCTTAGCTTCCCCACTGATAAAACAGGGTTACTAATGCTACAGTTCTTCATACAATACCTTGGAATACAGAGTCCTTTTTTAACCTGAAGAAAAGCTACACATTATGTGTAGGTTTACAAAGTGTCATTGTTGATGAAACAGCCTGTTCCTTTTAATTCCATGTTTAAACAACTCCGCTGAGGTCTGAAGATGTTGATTTATTTCTGATTTTACAAATTTTAAAAAAGGCTTTCCATGAAGATGTAATTCATGAGTTTAACATTTCATCAAATATGCTTTTGTTAAGTGTGGTTAAGCAGGCACATTACTCAAGGTCATAAACTTTAAGTCAAATCACAGGCAACTGAGCAGCTCCTGTGCTTTTTCTATGGTCTCTGCGCCTTCACAGAAGGCTAATTATTTTACAACAAAACTTGAGAAGCGTATTTTCCCCCCTAAAGCCATATTTGTTCCTTGTTTCACTATTTCTGTTTCCAAAGCAGGAGCTCTTTTCTGCAGTTCATATTTTCCCCTCAGAACCACAGTGACTGAACCATCCACACAGCAGCAAGAAGAATCATGTTGAAGGTAAATAACATCCTTCATAAGCATTAACTTTTGAGCAATGTGAAATTTAAACCACAACAAAAGAAAATATAGACACAGAGTTCCAAAGTCAAATAAGAATCAGAAGTACCTCACACCTTGCCCAGGCTGTGGGTCTTTCAAGGTTGCTAGTAAGAAAAAACAACCAAGCAAACAAAAACCCCCACAAAACCCCACCACCAACTCTCTAAATTCTTTATATTTTCTAGAAAATTATGAATGTCTACTACCAATTTCTGTACCTGGACCCTCATTATGACTATTTTTTAATCCATAGCACATTGAGAAAGTAATTAATAGCTATATCTCTATCTCTGTCCGTTTCTTCTATTTCCGACCTTTTGTCCGTTACTTTGGAAAAGAGTCTGCAAGATTCCCTGGCACATATACATTCACAGTTCCAATATTTTTCTCCAAAATTGTTCACAAGGATAATAAATAAGAGCTACTGGCAGGAGTTTAGTTTTTTTAGAAGGTAGCTGAGAAACAAAGTACCTGTGATTACATGGCAGCACACCAAGAGCAGGACAGTCTGCAAACTTCCTACAGCATCTCAGAAAACAAGTGTGAGTTATGCATGTTATGCATAGATATGTTAATGAAAGAAAGGACAGTATACAGAATATCCTCCTCAGCACACTATCTTGCTGTGGCAGGAACACAGATGCGTATCAAATGTTTTGGAATGGGAAAAGTCGTGTCACAACATGATCAGAAGGTTCCAGAAAGGAGAAGTGAAAAAATCAAAAACTAATAAGTTATCTTTGCTAAAAATTTGATTTTTTGTGTCCTTACAACTATAATATGCTAGAAATTATGGAGAATTATTAGATCATCCAGGGAACATCTCAATCTAAGATAGGCCATTTCCTGAAAGTACATTTTTAGTTACCGTACCAGACTATTTTACCAATCTTATGAATTAGATAGCCAGTTTTCTTCAGAAGATTAATCCTCAATGGAGAATGAACACCCTACTCAAGAGATTTTTTTTTTTTTTTTAAATTATCAACAGTCAATGGCAATAAGCTGCTGGCTGAGCTGATAACTAACCTGAAATAGAACACACTGAAAAAGCTCCAGAAGATGATCTCACACCAGTGGTAAACCAAAACTCCAGAGTCCTCTCCACTATATTGCCATAAATCTGCTGGCAACTTATTTAGTCTTTCTAGTGGAAAAATGAAGAATAAACTCCATCTGATGCTAAGCATGCAAGCACTAGCTGGGGACTACCACTACCAAATGCCAGGGAAAAGGACTTGAAAGAGTTACTACCATTACCCTTGTATTCGCATAATGGATATAGCAATAAAATTCATATATGAATATATAAAAATTCAAACTGTCCAGCTTCACCCATAATTTTGCCAAACAAGAACTCTGCATATAATATGCTTATTGCTGGAACTCAACAGTTTGCTGCAAGAAAACCCATGCCTTAACCTCTTTGCTTGTACTGAGATTGTGCTGAGTTATTTAAGCATATAAGCTGTTTGAATTCATCTTTATATTGAATTCAATTTACATTCTTCACTCCTATGTTTTTTTCTTTATCAGTGTAACATTTGCAGGAAAACAATCCTGCAAAACTAAACAGTTTCATAATCTAAGCAACAAATCAAATGGCTAAGATATACAGAAAAACACGATTACTGGATCAGCTCCATTTTTAGGACAAGTCCCAAGATATGCTGACTTAAAAAACAGAAGTCATGGAAATATAGAAACAAAAGTCTCAGGGTATTGTTTTGTACAAAAATAGATATTCCTATTTTTAGAAGAAAAAAAATAAACCAGCAATGTATTGCTGAACTGTGAGTGGTCTGGAAAAGGGAGTTCCCTGACTATATAAGTTGTCAACCTCACCCAAAATAGAGCAAGTGAGGTTGGTTGTTTTTAAAAATCTGTTAGGACCAAGTGACCCTCTTAATGGAGTTAAAGTTTGTTTTAGTCTCTTCAGTTGTCCTGAAGCTCCTATTTTATCTTTGTTACTTCTACAGTTGAAGTTTTGCACAAGAACCTTTGAACTCAACCTTTAAGTCATTTCCTACCCCAAGCATTTTTCTGAGTATGTCTGAGGGACCAACAATCACATGCTGGAAAAGGGGTTACAGCACAGAAAAAGCATCACACCCCAAAAAAACTTAGGATGAGACAAACGATGCCATGATCCCACACCATGTGTCAGAGGTTTGCTCTTCAGGAAAACAGCCTTTGAAAGCAGTGTCCTAATACACAGATGAACAAATGAAAAAAAGAAATAGCACACTTTCCCTCCAGGTGCTACAACTGTCTCTGGTAAGAGAAGAGGAGAGATCAGTAACGGCACAGGGATACAAAGTGACAGTAACTTGTAGTAGTGTTCCAGGTGCTAAAAACATTCACTTAGGAGCTGGAAATCACAGGGATCATACACTGCTCTCCCAAGAGCAGCCAAAATGCACACAACTGTCTCGACTCAGTGTTGAGCAAAAGCCTGTGCTGAAATTCCTGAAACCTCTTTGGACACAACACAGTGAAATCAAATGGCACAGATGCTCAAACTGCAGCTCCATCTTCCTCCAAGCACTACATACAGCACTGCTTTGTACAACTTGGCTGCAAGCCCACTGGTTTCCCCACTTAATGCTGAGACACTCTGTAAAGCTTTTGTATTTGTGGAAGCATAGAGAGAAAGTGCCTGAAAAGTGCCAGTACATGTCTGAAATGCCACCAGCCTGTAGCAACTTAAAATCCCATCCAGCATTAAAACTGATAATCAAGACACAAATAAAACATGCCTAACAAACCCAATTTAATAAAGAAAATAAATTTATAACTACTGCAATCTTTCTCCTTCCACGATGACCAAATATAGTACACTGGATCAACTTTCAGCAAGGCTGTGGGAAGGGGAAAGACTCATTTAACAGTTGGTCACATTTAGTAATATAAAGCTGAAAGGAGGAAAAAGGGTAATAATTTAGTGATGAAGAAACTCTAAAGACCTAGAAAAGCATGGCAGCCTCCAGAGATGGGGTTTGCCAAAAGGCTCTTTTGAGGATGGATAGGGCTACAAAGCTGCTATTAAGCTTCAATCCTTAAAATAAGCCCATAAACTCAGAAAATATTTATCTGTAAGGGTGGCAGCCCAATAAAAGTTTTATGAATGTTTTAAAACTGCCCTGTCAAGGGGCTAGCTGCTCAGTCACCTCCCTCCCTCCTGAAAAACAACCCAGGCAAGAAAGTAGGTCCATGTGTCAGGTTCCCCAGCAGGAATGACAAGGCAGCCTGAAAAATGGCTCTGCACCTCCTGCATCCCCTCATGAAGCATAAACCTCCCTGCTGGGAAATGGGGCCCTGCCACAGCCCTCCCTCTGCTACCACAGAGACGAGCATGTCTGTGCCATCATCCACCTCTACACATTTTCTCCAGAATCTTTTTCTCCTTCCTGTTACCCATCACACGCTGGGGAAGGGGTGGGGGGGGGGAATATTAGTATATATAAATAAGGAACACCACACACAATGAGGAAATACAAATCCAATCTGGTTTTAAAGTTTGATTTCTAAAAGTATTGTGAATCCAGAGATTGTAAGTACATATGGTTCATGCTGTCCAGATGAACTGGTCACTGTTAATTCGGCACTGGCTTGGAGATGGATAGCAGGCCAAGTGTAAAGAAGAAAGAAAGAAAAGTCCACTTTGGACTTTCAAGTTTTTGATAATACTAAAGCTTAAGAGAAAAATCAAGCAGAAGTAATGCAGACAAAAAGAGTGAATTCAAGTAAAAGAATAGAGAATTCATTTATAAAAGTCTGTGTGAAGCCTGGAAACACCAGAGAGGTGTGATGCTGCTTCTCCCTGCAGACACACATTTTTTTCCTTTCCTGTTCCCCACCATCACCAAATCTCAAACTCCATGCAAAGCCTGACCAAAGGGAGTTTTGCATCTTCCTCAATATCCAGGGGAGGAATAACCATAAGCAGCAAAATCAAAATGGGATGGAATGTCAGAACAAACAATGAAAAACTGTTTGCACCCAACCAAACTCTCACCACTCACATGAGGAATTGCTGCGATAATAATTAGGTCCAATCCAAAATAGTTTTCAGGAAAATGAACTTCAATTTGTTCACGCTCATCTCTCTCTTCCTAAGCAGCACCAACATAGGGGGTTTCTTCAATTTCTTTTTCAAGTAAAACACAGACTTAAAATCAATACAAATCCTGCAAAGAATAACCCAAACCTCTGTGTCAGAACAGAGCCACCCACTCGAGGCTGAGGGTCAGACACACATGCAATGAGCACATGCAGCTCCCAGGCTGGAGGTGCAGATGTGAGGCTGTGGCCAGCCCAGGGATGGGTGGCAAGGCAGATGTTTCCTGTCACCAGTGTCATGTTTGTGTTGTTACAGATTTTTATTTTTTTTAATGTATTGTGTTACTCCATCTATCTTAGTGAATTGTCCATCTTGTAAAATTCTAATTATATTATTTTCTTCTTGTTATCTGCATTATCTAAAATTATTTATACTATTGTAACCTTCGTTTCAAACACTGGCTATAAACATTGTTACAACAGTTATTAGGTTGAGATTCACATACACACACACAGAGATGAATAATTTACTTTACAACTGCTCTGAAATGCTGGAACACGATTTTGTTTCTCCAACACGCTTCTCTAGCGTGGAAAAAAAAAAAAAAAAAGACTAGAGGGACAAGATTCAATCTGTTTTCCCTTGGGATCTCAAAGTAGCAGTTTTGCTGAAGATGGTACGACATTGTCCTTTATTTGAAGCCATGTTGGCCACTTCTTTCTGGGGGAGAGGAGCAGTTGCTGAGCCAGAGTTTGGCAGGAGTAAGTGCTCTGTTAGATTAAGTTTCAGCATAATGTTCTTGATAGGAATCGGAGCACCATCACGAAAGTGCAGCGGGAGGGTAAAACGCCAGCCATCAAGATGGATGGTTTGTTTTTATTTTTATAGAGATTTTCTAAACCTCAACTTTCACCTCTTAGCCCCCTCCCCCTCCTGTTCTCAGTCACCTCCAATAGCCCATCTGTCCGCTTCATTTAATAGAAACCTATATTTCCTAGCTAATGGATGCATTTGGCTAAGAAGATAATCTCTTTGTGTTCACTCCAGTTGTCACATTCCTGTTATCGTATTAATACTGATTAAATACGAAACCCAGCATTTAAGTCAGACCCCACACATTATTTAAAAGCGACAAGATGTTCATATTTTGGCACTTTGAAACCTCAGTCAGCATGGAAGCAGCCTCCCACTCTGAACACCTTTCAGCTGGGATGCCACCCATCTGGATCTGCACAGGACAGGATATTTCAAGAGCCTCATCCTACTTGTGACCACCACATAAAGTTCAGGTTTCCTGGAAAGCTCTAGGACTGGCTGATTCCAAGAAAATGGTGACACTGCAGGTCAAGCAGCATAACTCTAAGGGTTCCAAGACAGGAAAGGTCAGTACAGAACTCTGCCCTTTCAGAAATGTCCAGTGGCAATTCACAGCCCATGTCTGTGCCTCAGTTTCCCCATCTGTATGTGACGGTATTTCACAAGCCATGCTGTCGGTGTGCAGCCAGTTTACTCACATCTGTTTGGGTCTGCATGGTTACAGACTGGAGGTGCTGCAGAAAAATGAAGTATGAATAGCCAGACATCAAATCAGCAAAAACTAATTCAACAAATTCTGGGATTTAAGCCAACTTCATAACATGTCACATTTTAAGAGCAGCCAGTCACACACGTGATAAAGCACACTTCTAACCCTGAGCAAAGGCATCCTCAAATTCCAGAATGACTGCACTTGTCAGAACTACACTGCAATAAGACCCAGATGAAACTGCACCATTACTTTCTCACTTCTCACGTGATTATCAGCCTTTGTGGAAGAGGAAAACTGGGATATAACAACTATGGAAATGAACCTCATGAGATGCATGCTTTAACTCCCTGTATTGTTCAACATGTAACCATCACTAATTTTTAAATAAAAAATTAACATGGCTACTTATTTATTCAGGGTTTATTCTATTCAACTTAATGGACTACCACTGCCAACTCAATAGAAGCACAAATTAGTAGGACTTGACTTAACCTCAAAGTTCTGATGAAATTATTCATGTATGTCACTGATTTCTCAGAACTGCAATTCAGTAAGAGCCCGAGTTTTATATTCTAGTCATCTTTGTGTGCCAATACCAAGTCTGAGAATGAAAGCACAGCAGTTGCACACCACACGTGCAAATTATTTATGAGTTTCTGAACACGGACTCAGTGTTCCAACCGCTCTGATTACATCCACCTTTCCTACAGAAAGCTGCACACTCTGCTCAGCCAGTACCTTTCCTAAAAGGCGATGCGACACCTCCTGAGCAACTTTGGAGCAGATGAGGTTATACCATGGTCAGGAAAGCTCCCCGGGGATGTCAAGAAGGCTAACCTAACCTTCTGAGATCCGTATAAACAAACAACTGAACATGGAGAGCCTTGAACCGAGGGACTGCTGTTTACCTAACCCCTGAACTGCAAAAGACATCAATCCCTGCCTTATTAAAGAAATGCATACGCTAGCCAGGCATGCCTGCTTGATCAGCTCTCTCCCATTCACAGCTTCTCCGGGGTCGGAGGAAGTTCCAACAGGCCCTGTTCCATAAATAAAATCCTTCTGGCTGGCGATAACTAAATTGTATTAAGACTGGCTCAGACAGCTTCAATTAGAAATAATCGGCAGGGGTGGACTGAAATACCCTCCATCAATTTGCTTACAGCTGGTCTTTTCCCCCTTTTCCTCCCCAGACCAGTTTTAACTACCTGGTTCAATGAAAGTAGCAGTGAACCCCTAACATGTTTCTACTTGTTACATGTGTAATCCACATGTATGTGTGTCTTGACATCAAAACCCAATATCTAATATAAAAGCTTCAAATCAACAGGTCTTTAACACAAGATTCCCAACCATCAGCAAGCAAAACCAGGAAACTTCAGAGTCTGAGTAACACATACCCTTCCCTCCCCCATATTTACAAGATTTCTCTCGCTTCTTAACCTCCCAAAAAGCAATCATTTGTGTATATTACAAATCCATCCTTTCTTTACAAAGATTAGAGAAAAAAAGGTTATCCAACCAAACTCATTTGCAAAACTCTACAGCATAGTCTTCTTACAAGTATCAGTATTTATTAGAGCTCAAAATATTACAGAAAAAAAGACATTTAAAATCTGTTGTTAATCTACCTATAATTTTTTCCAAATGTCAAATAAACCCATTTTTTTCCTATGCTTATAAGAAATAAGTTCTAAAAGAGAATAATTCCTACTTTTGCTTTAGCATATATTTACTCTGAAACATAATCATATATTTTAGAGTAAATAGTGAATTTCACAATGATCAACTGGACAGAAATAGTCAAGTTATTTTCACAGATGTGAGAAATTAATTTGATTTTTCAGAGGAATAAGTAGCCAAATATTAGAAGATAGACATATTTTAGTATTTTCTTAAAAACTTTTATTTCTATTTGACCTTCAAATGGCTTAGTTAATGGAAAAAGGTTCTTAAAAATACTCAACTTCTTTTAAAAGGAAGAGAACCTCAACACAGAGCCTGGGTCAATAAACCTCAGCTTAAATTTCACTTCAAGCAAAAAACAAAAGTCGCTGATAATTTACTTAATAAGTCAATCTTGCTCTGAATGTGCACAATTTCAAAACAGAAAAATAAAACCCACAACTAAATCCAATTACACTATGTCCTCAAACTACTTACTTAAGATAATAACAAGGAAAACACAAAGAAAAAACTAGGGGAAAAAGTCAGGGATTGGGGAAGCAGGCATCAATTTCCACATGAACTCCAGAGGGACTATAATCTTCGTACATCTTCTGAGGAGGTACTTGTGAGAACAGTGGATTGTAATGAACCATGAAAAGAAAATCCCCAGTCCATGATATAGAGCCTGCTCTCTTGTCAGCAGGAACTTGCATTCTTTAGCACATTTTCAGTCCTCGAAAACATCTTCTTTCTCTCTTACAGTGTGTGCCTGTAGTGTTACCTGGCACACACTGCTTGGCACAGCCCATGTTACCATTGTGCTGGCTTGAAAAGATAATTCATTGCAATCATAAAGAAAACAAATGCATATTCTTCGTGCTGTATCCATATTTTAATACCAATCCTGATGAGCTGATACTTTAGGAAGACACAGGCAAACAGTCCCTTGCCTAACACACTCAGATATCAACTGGTCAGACTACGAAGAGAGGATGTTGTTCTTTCACAGACAGAAAACTGAGAAGGTAAACAAATATATTCAGGAGCAAATACATACCTGGCAGCAAACCCACGTACTGGATTAAAATCTTCAGGTGCACAGCAAAAGGCTGTACCATACAAACAATCTTCTTCATTTACATTCAATGACACATTTGAGGGTGAAGCAACAAAGTAATCGAAGGGATGGCACAGGTCCACTGTCTCGGTTCATATTTCTGTAGTTAATATATTTACCTCGTAAAAAAAATCTAAAAAGCATCAAAGGCTGCTCAAGGTTGCATGGATAAGTACAGTTGGCAGAGGAACAGGCTGCAGGAGTAAGAAAAAGCAAATGGGCAAATAAAGAGAGGGAACTGACTGAGGAGGGGAGAATAGAGAGAGATGGGGTAAAACATAAGAAAAATTAAACTGGGTAAACTCATCAGTTGTAACAGGAAAGAACAGGTTCTCCAAATTACCAAATTGTCTTCATTTCCTAATCTGTAATAGTTGAGGGGATAAAGGGAATTGAGGACCCAGAGGTTTAAAAAAAATATTATTATAAAACATGTAGCACAAAAGCATGCAATATGCAATTCCTGTGACTGAAGTTGCAACCTCAGGTATTATAGGAAAGACTTCTCTAAGCAGGGCAATGGTCTTCTCTACTTTACCTATAACTTTTATTCTAGGTATAAAGTACTTTTAAAAATATTTTCTGCAACTCTTTTTTAAAATGTAGGAATACTGCAGCTACAGGCAGGAAATGCTTTTGTTGCTTATGTATAACGTTATACAAAATCATGTTACAGCAGAGCCCCCCCTATCAAAACAGGTCTATTGAAGCTCCAGTTATTTCCTATTCTTTATTAAACACTCAAATCCCTTTGTGAAAACACAAACCAAAGGCTGCTTTACACAGACTTCCTTGAAATCAATGCCCACTATTAAGAACAACTATTTTTTTTGTCCCCAAACTCAAAACATGGATCAGCCTCTCAAGGTTAACGTCCTTGTCACACGACAGTTCTCATCCACTAAGCACTGGCCACTGTTGAGAGTCAATACTTCAAATAGCCTACAATTTGCAAACCACAAAGCTCTATGCCTCCAGGAAGCCCCCATGGTGTATGTTTTTACTCAGACTTCAAAAAGCTATCAGAACAAACACTAGTGGAAATGGAAGGTGAAAGGCCCAGGGGATGAACGATCAAAATCAAGTAAATGAGCACAAACAGTTTACAGAAAGGGAGAGAAATTTCATTGCAAGGGAGCAATCTGAATGCCTGAGCAACCCATTGTGGAGACTTTTAATAAGATCAAAGTTATATTAAAGGCTTAAAACCTAAGTATTTTCCACCCAGATACTGCAAAACCACGAGTGAGAACTGTAACATCCAACAGCAGTAGCATCCCGTTTCATACACAAGAAAGCAGAAATAAAGATGAGAAAATTTCTTCTTTGGTATTGCATAAATAAACTACTGACCTGAGAACATGATCTAGACTACATGGCTTCCACCTCCTTGCTCTGCATGAACAAGAGGACTCTTTGAGAAAGCTGCCCACTGCAAGTGAGTTCACTCAAGGTGATTTCAAGTCACCCCAAAATCCTCACTCCACCTGTGCACAGAGTATTTCAGACATCTCTCCCCCCAAAAAGTAACCCTTCAAAGTAAAATTTCACCTTAAACATGTAAAGAAGCAATTATAAATCAGGTAAATCCCCTTACTTGTTTTTCTGGAGAATTTAACAATCACTTCAAAAAGTACCATATTTGGGCAGTTCAGTCCCATACCTGAATCCACAGGGATCCTCTGAATCCCTCACATTTAGCAATACTGAAATCAACCAAGTCCTTAGCAAGAAAAACGACCTCTTCTTCTCAGAAGGACAATGCTCAATTGAGCAGCAGTAATCAACAAGTATATATCACATCTATATTTTGTTACTCTTCAGAACAAACTGTACTTTGTCACTTTAGTACTTTTTTCAAGGGACACATTGAAGCATCCCAAACCTGTAGCGGCAAATATACTACAACTGAAAAAAGATATTCCCACTCATTCTAGGAGATACAAGGCATTACTGAATTATGATCTTTTTGATGCCCTACAGTTGCTCAGCCAAATTCTACAGACACATAATAAAACCCACTGTTTTTACGTTATGTTCTTTCTAAAGAGAAAAATGTTTTCACACTTGAAATTACAGCAAGAGTGCATTGAATTTGCAAAATGAAACACCTAAAAAGGACAACAAAAAACCCAAACAAAAGGTAGTACTTGCATCCTTGTGTGCAGGATCTGTAGTACACTAATTTTCATGAAAGTAAGAGTAATGGTGTTGTTCCATGCCATGTTCTTCTAATCCAAATTGTTTGCAATTTCAGGAGCACAAACCCAGTGAAATCAAAATGGTCTCTAAGGAACAGGATATTTGGTTTGTAGTGATTGTAGCAATGCATCTCCACTTATAAAAATGACAATGCAGCAGAAATTTTAAAACTTGAATACAGTTCTACTCTGCAATTGTGTGTTTATGGACCTTTACAACCATCAAGCATGCAAAACAGTACCATTGCTTTAAGAGGGGAAATAAACTTGTTAATTTCTTCATTTTGAATATTTAATTTTCCCACCCACCAACTTGTTGTGGTTTTTTTGTTTGTTTGTTTTTTGTCTGTTTGTTTTTCCCTTTTTCCTTACAAAAGGAAGGTTCCTTCAGTGAAGGAACCCCATTGAACAAAGGATTTCCTAAGCATGTGAGGCAAGACTCACAACAGCCTGACAGGGCAGTTTACATAATGGGAGTATGGAGCCAAGAGGCATTAGATAATCTGGAAATGGTCACCAAGTAAGTTAGTGGTGACGTGAAGGCAAATGTGAGCACAGAACACAGCAGCCTCTTGGCCACATCCACTGCACACACGTCCTGCCAGTGAGCAGGACTGTGCAATAAATAGGGTCCAAGAGCTTACAGCTGCTGTTGTAATTATTCAAAATTCAGCAAAGTAACAGCCCCAAATATGCAAGATGCTTCTTTTCTCCCAGGGAATGCAACTTTCCACAATAACTACATTCCCCCAAAATAACAAAGCCTGGATTAACTGAAAAGACTTATGACCACAAGAGACTCTACACAGAAGTAAGGTTATTATACACAGCAGCACTTCCAGAGCTCAGTTTTACCACAAATCTCTAGATAAGTGCACCTCTTTCGAAATGCCAGATCCTAAACACATGCAACTGAGTGCAAATCTCAGTTTGTTTAATTTATGTATCTAGCTCTTGCGGCTTAGGAGAATCTTATATATGTATCTGACCCGAGTTTATCTAAGGAAAGCAACAATCTTTACAGACTTTTTTTTTTTTTTAATGAAAGGAAAATCATTCTTTGGGGGCTTACTATCATGAGTACTTTGGCCAGCTGACTACCAATGTCACTGCCAACTGAAACAACAACTGTTCAGTTTCAAAATACTTGTAAAAACCCACAGTCATCCCCCAAGCTCTCCCCACACTATCAGATCCACATTTTATCCTCAAATTAAGATAAACAAATTCTATTATAGCATCTTTCTATTTTGCAACAGGGATTTGAAACTTAACTTTAGGATAACTGGTAGAGCAATTGCTATTCTTGGAGGCAAAAAAGGAAACTTAATTAGAACGCACTTGGAGCAGACTATTTTGGCAGCTCACTCCCCAACAGCCTCCATCTGCAGAGGGCAATCTCAGGCACAGAGCTAGTCTAGATTTTCCCTTCAGCCCTTCCTCTTTCAAGAGCTCACAATGTAACAACACTAGAACATCCACAGGTCAGAAAAACCCCCTCTACCTTGCACGCCCCTACAGCAGGCTGAAAATGTAGGTAGAAATATTTGAGGGCAAAATAAGCTGGCACACAACTTCAGAGACCAAGAAAGATGGGCAGGGGAAACAGCAGCAGTAGCAAACTGGAATAAAGAACAGAAGTAAATGGGAGAGAGGTAAGAGCATTAGCAGAAGCTAGTCAAAGTGAAGGGAGGCCCGATGGAGACTGGAAGCTAATATTAAGAGAAGAAAATGCATTTAAGTGACTGACAGGTTGTGGGTTGTTTGTTTTTTTCCTTTCCCAAGTGGAAAGATTTTGTAGAAGTAAAGATACCCTATGGTCAAACAAAACCCATCTGCTGGAATTCTTTTTATTTTCTTAATAGGATTTTTTTTCCCATAAATAGCACAAATAATTGATTTCATATTTACGGCAGGACTTCAGTGAAGTGCAAAAAATAAAGGAATTAATTACGCACTGAGGAGTACAGGTCAATTACAAAGCATTACCCGAAGCCATCAGTTTTTGTGTGTGCCAGCCTGGGGAATACGCAATCACTTAACTGGACCTGATATCAGAACGCAACTTACCATGGAGAGATAATTACGATATTCTTCTCTATATTCCAAAGTTTTAAATGCTTAACTTCACCACCATAATACTCTTGTCTTTTCAAAGTAATTTTCTTTATAGATTGAGGCAGCACCTACATCCCTACTGCTTTCCACATGCAAACAAAAAGTTCAGAAAAACAAGCTCCACAGAGTAGAACAGAAATAACAAACTAAACACAAACACAATAGCCAGCAAAGCCCAGAGTGAAAGCTCTGTCTGCTTTGAGGCTCAGCTCACACTTGTGCAAGTGTAAGGTACTTTGCTACTCAGGGTAGCAAAAAGGAGTCAGTGCACATTGTTCTTCAACACCATCAAAGGACTGGTTAGAGAGCAACAGGACTTCTTCCCGAAGGCCGCCCATAGCCCTGCCTTTAAAGGGTACGTGATGGTCACTGGTGTAATGTGATGAGTAGGAAAAATACCGATTACATCATATGGTGTAGAACCACCAACAGTCCTTCCATTGCATTAATGACACTTCCGTGAAGCTCCTCTTGCACAAGAATAAAAAGGGTGAGTGGGAGTAAAATAAAAGGCTCCCTTTCATTCTTTTCAATTACCCAGAAGATCAGTGTGGTAGCCTACACTGTACCCACCACAAGGGCTTACACAGGAGCTAGACCTTTTCTTCCACAGAAGTACTCAAATGTTGCTACATCACCTGATGCCTGATAATTCCCTAATCCATGTCTGCTTGATCCCAGAACAACAACCTGTTGGATGGATACTCCAATGGAAACATCAACTCCAAAGAACAGTCTTAGCCTCCCCTTAGCACAGGATCTACTGGAGAGTGCAATGACCATCTGCCTCTGAAACTGATCTTGCAATGAACACATCACCCCTCCAAAGCTTTGAGATTACAGACTTCATCCTGCAATTCTGTCATTACAGTCAGGACCAGGATCTCCCAATACTAATGTGAATGAGGCACACAGCCAGTTAGTAAGTTAACACTTCCTGGACTTCTGTTTTCATTCAGAAGAAATGAGCACAAATCTTGACTCTCAGGTCAATAAATCTGGATATTCTGCTCCAAAGGTCAGTATGGGCTTACAGGATGCCACCACTTAAAAGGCAGGGATTGATTCCTTCAGGTCAACCTCTCTGTGTAAATGCAGTACAAATTCCCAGTTCCTATGTGGTCACCAGGACTTCCACATCACTACAGTTTAATCTGCTCAAGAGGGGATCATAAAAGGAAGTGATGCCTCCCTGGCAACAATCCTCTCCCAGCCTCTGTCCATACAACACCAGCCAACTTTCACAAAAAGGAGAGAAGGAGCTTTATGCTTGAAGTACCCCTCAAGGATTTTAGGTTTTGTTTGTTTTAGAGGGTTGGGGAAAAGAGACTGTGAAAGAACAAGCAGAGCTAATCTCCAGCTTTTAAATAAAACACAGCTACACAGATTTCTTTGCCCTTGGGCTTTTGTTTTTCCTCTTGACTGAAATCCTGCTCAGCCTCACCTGATACTGACAGGGATGGCAACCCACCAGACCCTTGCAGCCAACAATTTTTTTATTTTCCTTTATTAAAACAGGAGCCAGGCTGGGAAAACCAGGACATTAAATGTTCCTAAATTCCATTTGGCCTAAGAGAAGATTATCCTATTCTAATGCAACACAAGCAAAGAATTCCAAATGTCAAGATCTCCCACAAAAAAGTATGCTGCTTAGTGACAAGATGTTTAATTATTCTCAGTGCAATGAAAAGGTTTAGACTGCCCCACTCCTGCTGATGTCAGTAAGGAATGCCCTCCAAATTACAAAATTGGGAATATGACATTTATCTACAGTCAACCATTTACAGCATGTCTCCTACAGTTGTTAAAATAACCCAAACTCCTGAAAATAATATTCCACAAATGCCAGCTACGTTGGTGTGTTGAGACCTACCTGAACAAAGTGAGATATGACTTGAAAAGTAGTAAAAAAATCAAATGTCAAAAAATACAATTAAGACCAATGTGATACACAATTATTTTACTGCTGCATTTTTCTATCTTTGCGTAACTTTAATCTCCCTTAATATCTAGTCGACCTGCTTGCTTAAGTGAAGTGCTAAAAAATACTTAAAATTTGAACCCTACTTTTAAATCCTCAATTTTTAACTGGAACTGAAATTATGCTGAGCAGTGCTGTTCACATATATGTCTTATATCAAGGCTCTCCTACTATGTCATTAACTAATTTGCAAGCCAGTGTGGGATCTCATCCAATCAAAAGTGGCAAAATATAAAAACACCAAGGATGTGCCGTTTCCACAATACCCCAAGAAGGAAACACACATGCAGCATTTCCAGCCTTAATTCCACACTCGAGAACACAAGGGATTCTCAAGAATAAGGCACATTGCTTAATTCTCACCACTTTATGTCATCTTATACCAACACACTGTGTCCCGAGTTAGGGAGCACATCTGTGCTATTACTCCAGAATGGGCTTTTAAGGCACATTCAATCCCTCTACCATGACAAGCAGGGGAAACAAGAAGACAGACTTGTTCTCTCATATACAAGAAACACTTATAAATGCAAGGCAAAAAGTTACGGGCAACAAAAGACAAGGTCACAAACAAGTTCATCTTCACCTGTTCTAAGAAACTTAAAACTGCTGTTATCCTGTATGGGTAAAAAGAATATCCTGTATGGGTAAAAAGAATAGCAAAGCCAAAAAGCTTGTCTTTCAATATTCTCATTTGTATCTCTTCTTATGAAAAGTGTGTCTTTTATTACATTTAAATTTGCTCAATTGAGAAATGTGTTCAGCTCTTACAAGTGTTAGATATGCACTGCTTCTTTCGCATTAAGAAATAAGGTAGCTTTTAACTCTAGTCATGTATAACAATTTTTAGTCAAAAAGAGGAGAATTGCAGTCAAACACACTGCAGTGCCTCAGAAAGGATGAACACTTCACCAGCAGTACAACAGTAAAGACATAGACAGGAAAGTGAACCATGCCTGACATATCACATATGCTCCAATAAGATTTAAAAAGTTGCTACATTTTACATTAATGAAGCACAAGACAAATGCAATGTGCCAAAACCAATGAAATGGGCATATCTAGAGCCAATCTTTCAAAAGATGTCATGAGACACATCAACAGATCATGATTTTACAAACCAAGCAGAGTTTTACAGGGTCAATTCTTGGGTAAGAGACAGTTACACAAAATCTACAATAAGCACTAAGTTATTCAAGTGTTTCACTGAACTTTCCTCTGAGTTTCTCATCAATTGGCATAGCATTCCTTGGTGCAAGGTATATTGAAATAAGCATTTTCCAAAGCCTGTCACTGTTAGCTTTTATCTTCTTTAGAGTAAGACACAGAACATACAGTTCCCACCTCTCCAAACTTGTTCTTGAACAATACTTTTCCCTCACCTTATGCAGTGCTCCATATACAACTAAAGCAGCTGCCACATATCACCCACCTTGGCCAAGAGCACTCCATCAGCAGCTCCCTCCCTCATCCACACACACACACTAGCATAACTTTAAAAGCAGTGTAGTTTAAATTGCCTTTCAAATCCTGTTTGTTTTTTAAGCAGCTTGTTAATTTAGGTAACACTCTCTTGCCATTTAGAGATTATGTCCTCCTTTTTACGCATTTGATCACACAACAAGTCTGGAAAGGAAGCGTCATCCTGTAAATTAATAGGCCTTGAAACTCTGTCCTCAGTTAAAGTATGAATAGCTCCACAAGCAAGTCCAACAGAATAGCAGATCTGCCAGCAAATACTTTAGGAAAACCCCAAAAAACTAGATGCTGCTGTAAACATTCTAGAAAGTAGGTTATACCTTGCCCTTCAAGCAATAAAAACATGCCTGGACACAAAATTAGAAGTGAGATGAAAGTACATTTTTCTTCCACTCACCACGCTGCTGCCTGTCTGTTTCACCCTGACACCAGCACTAGCAAATGTCCAGGCAAACTGTACATGACTGTTCTCAACATGGAATACATCATCTTCCTGTGCAAAGATGATTTGGCAGAGCAAGAAATCTCTGCTAAATAACATCTCTCAATAGTCAAGCTACACTTTGCTTTATTTCATGCTATTAGCTTTGCTTCCACCTCCTTGGACCACCCTAAGGGATGTTCTTCAAATACTTGTAGATAATCATATCTCCCACTTAGACATCATTTAGCCAAGTTTCAAGCATTTCTTTTAATCTTCCTTCCCTCATAAATCAATCCCTTCAGTCTCTCCAGCATTCTTGCAGCTCTTCCCTGAATTTCTTCCAAACTACTGACATCTTTCAGCAACTAAAGAACTTCCAATTGCATGCTGTACTCTAGATGCGTTTTTTTGTACTCTAAAGAAAGATAATTAATCCTTTTCAAGAAATATTAATGCTCCAAGCCTGGAATAAATCTAAATCAGAGACTACATTATTTTGTTTTTTTCCAGAATGGATAGTAATTATCCCCATTTCACAGAGCAGAAGAGCAGAGAGAAATATCTGACTTATTGCTGCACACAAGCAGTGCCAGAATAAGAAACAGATCCATGTTCTGCCATTCCCAATCGTGGTCTGCCAAGTTTCAGCCTACAGACAACATAAGACAATGTTCCCAGGCTGTGATCTACAGGCAAACACAAGTAATTTCCAACTGAGTATGGAACTTGGGGAGACCAACAGATGCTCACATGAGTGGACACATTGCTGGAGGCTGTTGGCACCAGTGGGACCATGCAACACCCTACAACGTGCCATGGTCTGTAATTACCTTCAGTAGTCAGGACACAAATCTGATACATCTACTTGATTTTTATTGCTATGTAGAGGTTTGTTTCTAAAACCAGGTGTCAGCTATGACCAGGTTAACTAATCAAACCAGCAACTCAATTCCAGAGGTTAAGACTGGTTTTAAAGAAGAGGACTGATTGACTGCCAGGCTGAGGCAGTACAAAGAGGTTTTCAACTTGGGCATTTCCTTCCCTTCCCTCCCACTCCCTGATACATTTGCGAAGGAATTTTGGAGAAATAACTTCAGAAAAATTAAAAGGAGACCTTCACAAAATAAATCTGTAAGAGACTGTATGAAGGAAGGCAAGGATGAAGAATGGAGGGGAAGGGAGAGAAAAGCCTGATCAGTTAAATTTAAAAAAAATAAATAAAAAAAAAAAAAAAAAAAAAAGGCAAAAACCCCAAAACCCCACAAACAGGATGCAGACACATTAAAAAAGCAACACTGATCTAACAAAGGAATGTGAACTGCAGTTGACTTAAACAACATCACAGCAATAGCCCTCCCCCTACACACAGTTCTCTGCAGCTCTTAAAGACATGGGGGTTTAGGCTCTTCCAAATTCTGTGCTTCTTTCCCATTGATTGATACCTCTTAGCTTAAGATAATTTAACTTACTGCCTTTTCTTTCCAGACAACAAGAGCACCCACGTTTGACCCAGACTAAAGCAAAGCAAACTAAGTTGTATTATTCTGCCTACCTTAGAGAGGTATTAAATTCTAACATTCTGGTACATATTCTTCTCACTGAAAGAACAAACTATAAAGGGCCCTCTGTTTCAAGGTCTCCTGTTAAGCATCAGAAGAGTCTAACCAAGATTAGATAATGAACACCTCTGTGAAAGGTATCATTTCTTCCCACAAACTCAATCTACAGAGCTAAATGCCATTCCCTAAGTCCATATACAATTTTCTTAATGTAACTGCTGGTTCACAATTACAGTTCCTGCTTACACATCCTCAGTAGTGGCAAAGACTACTTATGAGGTTTCTCCCTGTCCCAAGAAGAACCATTTCCTCCACCCAAAATGTGGAAATGGCAATGTAAATGCCATCCTCCTATTCTTCTCTTTTATCAAATTTTTGCCTCCAGGAGAGGAAAACTACTAAGAACTTTACATTTTTAAGCAAGGTATTATCTTGAATTTCAGCATTAAGGCCATTTACATATTATTTCACCACCTACCTAAAGGTACCTACCTCAGTGAACCCTTACAAGCCTTTCTATGCTAGAAAACTAAAATCATACACGTATCTGGTTATGGTTCCTTTAAATATTATTCTTTAAATATGCACTGTGCTTACTAATTAGGGTCTCAGACCTATTTGCAAAGTCTAGGATTTGGTGACAAAACTGGAATTACAGCTAGGATAGAATACAGATTTTTTTTGTCTAGTCAGAAATTCTTATCTTGTGATAGGAAGAAGAAAGGAAATTTGCAGAGGATCAAAATTAGTGCAGTTGCATCGTGCCTCAAGTTAAATGGCAAAACAGTCCTTCAGCAGGGAATCAGGAAACTTTACCTTTCTCTGTAGATCAATTGCTATGTGATTGTTTGCTGTCATAGAATACTAGGATTTCTTTCCTCCACTTGTATAACAGAAGTAATCTCACTCATCTCTCTAAAGAGGGTGGGGGATTAACTAGTGACAAATAGGCTGAAGACACTACAGAAATACAAAAAGTACTCCCAAGTTGTGATAAAATCTTATCCCACAATCTGAGTAAAACGCAGCACCTATTATTGCCTTTTGAAAAGGCTCAGAAGGACTCTCCTGCCTTAAAAGAAGGAGGAAAAAAACCCAGTAATGACACTTATAAACTCTAGCACCCATCATTTCCCGTGCTCTAAACTAAGGAGGCATAAATCCTTCCTGTAATTCACCAAGGATGAAAAATACAGTCATATATAATATCATAAAACCTGGAGACACAAGCAATAAAAAAAACCTCTCAAGATGTCCAAAAAGCCATTTATCAAGCAGTTTTTGCTTGAGGCAAGTTAGGTAATAACATGCAGAACAGAGCCAATTTAAGGAACTCACATCCAATATACTATATTTAATAAGTAGCTACAGGTAAAAATGATTGCAGGTTTGCTTTCCTTTATTTGTTCAGAGGGCTCTGGTGCAAATCATACATACATTAAGAGAGGAGAGATTACCACAAACCTTTCTGGGCACAGCATGATTTCTATGTTACTGCCACTTATCAAGAAGTCATTTTGAGGCCTGAGTTTGTTGACTCATGAGATGTGGCTTCAGGCCATTGAGTCTCACAATATAAGTCACAGCCACAATCATTTAATTAGGAGAGGCACCACCAGATCAGTGGTCCAACCAGGTATGAACAGATTTCAAAACTTCAGGAGACCACTGGTAACATTTAGACTTGCAGTATGGAAAGATCATCTACACTTGACATAAATTTGTATCTGTTAACCGATAAGCACCTACCTGGAATTCGGATTTTAAATTTACCACTTTGTCCAAACCCACCATCTATTATTCCATCTTCTCCTGTAGACAGTTTCACTTTCAGACCCACAAAAATCTGGATGTTTGTTTCCTTTTTAAACAGCGAACGGCCAATCACACTGTAGTCGTCCATCACCTGCAAAAGAAACAGGGATTCATGAATCTACAGTCTAAAGTGATAAGAAATTATCTGTGATACACTCTGAGTTTGGCAACTTCTACCACCCTTAAAAACCATTTACCCCCAAATGAACAAATCTCCAGACAAGTCATCTAAAACTGTTGAGTTTAAGGCAATTTGTGTCTAAAACCATAAAAGCCTGTACAAGTTAACATATTTCTGCTTTTACCTTTCTTCTCAAAACACAGGAAGAACAAAACATGCTGTAAAGATCAGTTAATTAAAATCTTTCTTCTGCTTTGAAACCTTTCCATGAAAGTCACTTAAGTACCTATGCTCACAAAAGTTTATTCCATTACTTATCCTACAGCTAAGAACATTATCACCTACATAAACATTCTTTCTCTTAGCTCCAGACCTGCACTCCAACAGCTACACTTCCAAAGAAATGACAGTTTCTAAATGGAGCCTTTTAAATATTCACCTTTACATACATATTGATTTGTTAAACTAAAAGCCTTATGACCATTGTATCCAATTTTAATTTCAAGGTTTGTAACCCAGTGGGAAGAACCATTCCAAGCTGAATTCTTAATTAAGCTATCAGGAACAAGAGGCAGCAATGTTGGTGGGTAAGGCAAGATAAACAACCCTCCCTTAGGCATTACAAAGTATAAGGTGCAGTCAAGTGAGCCTAATCCTGTAGGTGTGAATATCCTTGTATACCTAAAGCCTGGAGTTGCTCTACCTTGTAGACACAGAAAGAACATTTATTTAATCGGAAGAAATATGGGGATATTACTTAAATCTTTCCAAGATTATTTTCTGTGGTAAAAGTTGCAGCTCTTCTTCATATCTTAGGAGCCATTTTTAGCTACACCTAAGGGTTTCAAAGACCAAAGTGACTTCGAACAGTGAAAAATTATAACCAGTTTTGAACACTCCTCTTTATTCAGTTTTAACAGTGACTCACAGTATTGCTGGTTTATTAAGCAACTATCCCTCCCTGAAGCCTCCTCCATAAACTGTAATGCATATACAGACTCAAATCCCTATGATTGCTATTATTTTGCTACATATATACACCTCTATTTTAATGCCAATCTCAGTATGGTAGGAAGCCTAGTATCAGAAATTTAATTTTTGTCTCATTTTAAACAGAGCTTACTAGTTCAGCTATAAACAGCCTTGAAAGGGATATGCAGTATTGCAGAGCACTGGCAAGACCTCTCCCTATCCCTGACCACATCCAGGATGAAAAATATCCACAGCCCCTCTTCTTCACATGGAGATGACAACAGGACAGGTAGCTCCACTCCCAGCTGGATACAGTCAAACCTGTAGGCAACAGCATTCAGACATCTCAAAAACATTCTCTGCTCAAACATCCACTCCTCATCTTTTCCCAAAAGGTCACATTTGTATTTTTTTATCATGTCTGTCCTTTCCCATTGCTTCAAAATAGCTGATGAACCATTAATGGCAGTATCACTGCTTGGCAACCTCTGGCTTAAATTTAAAACTGAATAATGTCTTTTACTAGAGCCCCTGATAATAGGTGGTAGTAGAGGGGGAACATAAGCTTTCAGGCACACTCGCCTTTCTTTGGGTCTGACACAGAAGAGTAGCACAGAGAGAAGCTGTTAATTCTAACCTGAAGAAGCACTTACATTCTCTAAATCTTCTTTTTTTTTTTCCAGTTGCATTAGCTGGAGAAATAAAAATATTACTTCTTCCTATAAACCTTTTATTCCTAAAACAAGAATTTCAAAACCCCATCCCTATTCTCCACTGCCAGCCATGTGCTTCTTTCCCCTGTGTTTGAAACACAGATGGTCTCTTATGCTCCAGTGAGGATCTTCCACATAACTATGATTTTTGTAGTTATCTCCCAAAATGGTACAGGAAGCCAACTTTAAAAGGCCACATAAAGATCTTTTATTTTTCCAAGAGCACTTCAAAGTTATCTTTAACTTAATTAAATATGGAATTACAGGGTGAGCAATCATACTAGACTAGTATGGTTCAGTTTAGAGCCTCCCCAGCAAGGAGGAGGCTCCTCAGCAACTCAAATGATTTCTGTGAACAACTGTTACAGTCATCACAGACCTTTGAGTAAAGGAGTAATGACAACCTACAACTGCTGATTAGAACAGCAACAAAATGTATTACCATTTACTTCTACCACACTCACTTAAAACCTTTGATTTAAAGAAAACCCTTGTCTTTTATAAGGAAATGTGCTTTTTAGGATCTTGCTCTTGTACATTCAGTTTAGGAAACAGACCAAGGGCTCCAGTTGCACTGTTCTTTTCACTCTAATGCTCAACTCATTAAAACTAAACTCCCTCCTTCGAGTGGTCAATATGTTCTGTTGGTATCACGACGATTCCTTGGGCATCTGTACAAGCCATTAGAAACAAATCTGCTTTAGTGGTGCTGAAGCAATAAGTGATCAGTGACTTGCCTGAGTGGCTGTTTGGAATAAAACCTTTATGACCTGAAGTCTCAGTCTCATGCACTGAATACTATATACCCCATCCTATGTTGTCCATCCCCTCCAGTTATCCTATCATCAGTTTATCCCTGACAGAGACAAAATACATGAGAATGTCTGCTGTAACAGGAGCTAACTTGATCAGTCTTTGCATTGAAATAAATGAGTGTTGGAGAGAATTACTACGAAGCAAAGCTCATTTTCTCAACGTAAAGATAATGTTAGAACAATTAAAAAAAAAAAAAAAATCAATATTTTGGTTTAGCCTTGCTTGGTAAAAAGGCAGAGAAATGCTTGTTGTTCTCTCCAACTGAAACGCAACACTTTCAATTACTTTACCAGCAATTTACCTCCAATCACGGGATTTTAAGTTAATCCCCTTTGAGTTCTCAGAACATCTACAATGGCAATCATTTGGCCTATTAGCTGAACAGCCTTTTGGGAGAGCTTTCTGATTTTCTCTCTTTTTTTTTCTTTTGGTATAAAATATTATGAACTTACAAAGCCAAATGCCACGAAGACAGTAAGGGATACGTAGTCTGCTCTGAAGCAGCAGCAAGGGGCCTAGCAACGAGGGCAGACTAATTTTATTAACTTCAGGGAAACTTCAAAAAGCTTTAGGGCTTTAATGCCAGACAGAGACGACCCCAAAAGTCAGTTTAAGTGCTGCATAAACAAAGGATTAAGGCAAGAAAAAGCTGAAGGCTCCTTGCATTTCTTGTTTATATTGTCATATGACCTAGCAGGAGTGGGAGAGGGCTGCCTCTCTGACTTTAATCCCCCATGGTGTACAGTGGCGTTTCAGTTCACTGACCTACATTACGATAATATTTTTTTAAATTTATGGGCAGAGGTGCAGCATCAAACTCACTTAAGGACTTTAAAAAAAGAAAAGGGGCGGGAAGGGAAAAATACCCAGAAGAGAAATTTTCTGGCTGGTATAGTCTCCCCCTCTCACTTAGGTTAGATCAGCAGCTTAGAAAGGGATTTCAAGTTCAAAGGGAACGTCTCTGTTACTCTTGTTTTATGGCTTAGACCAGAGGACACAATAGCACTGAGTTTATGAAATATCCCTTCCCACTTGGCTTTTGTGTTTGCACAAAAAAAGTAAACAGGGTTTTATGACCATAGGTGAAGTATGTGCATCTCTGGCACACAACCCTTGTGCTAACATCAAGAAGTTCACAGTAAAAAAAATAACCAACTCTCACTCCCCATCTCAGCACTACTTACCCAACCATACACTGCAAAACCACAGTTCATGTTACATGTGTTGGCATTCAGTGCAAACCATAGTATTATTCTGAGGAAAAACAATTTTGTGATTCCCCTTTGAGCAGGACAGCAAGTTATACTGTCCAGACTGCTGAACCACCCCCCTTTTTAAGATAACTTAGAAATGACTGTCATCTGAACACCCTCTCAAACAACCCATCACGTATATTGAGAGCAAATAACTCCCATCTCTTAAAAATATCTGTACAGGGAAAAAAAAAAAAAAGCATATCAGAATAGAAAAACACAGGAGGAAACAAAGTGGTGCCAGAATGAGATGAAAATAAGGAAAGGTCTGAGACTGGGAAAGTAAAAGCATTGAATATTAAATAGTAGAAAAGATACACAGAGAAAGAATAACCTTTTCTGATTTAATAAAATATTATATGGATTTAAAAAGAAATAATTTTTTAAAGAAAGATGGAAACAAGCCTAAGGATTATTCTCAGCAAACTGACAAATGGTCCATTGAAACCAAAACAGAAAAACAACAGGAGAGGAAAAAGAACAAAAAGAGTCTATGACTAACCCTGAAAATACAAAGAATTTTTATTACTTTTTTGTACTTAAGAAAAAGTACACTTGAGACATCTTCATCATGATCAGTGACAGCTCATGTATTTCTAGAAAACAGTTTCAAGCACTTTCCATTTTTGTGTCAGAAATGAGAATATTCTGGAGACTGCAAATTCCTGTTCTTTTTTAAAACAGTTTCATGCATTGAGAAGATGACAGCACATGAGGCCACAAAAAGGGTGAAGGAGAAAGGAACTGAGAGGATTTCACCAACAATCAAGTTTCCAGCTTTTTTGACTCTACAAAGACTTCTAGCTTATAGTTGATTACTGAGAACCAGGTGAACAACTTGGCAAAAAGAAAGAATTACTTGGTCAGCCACAGCTTTTCCTCAAGAGCTTGCTTACAGCAGCATAAAGACCTTTCTTTCTGCAATTTCCTCCAGCACCAGAAGCCTTTGCCTGTTTGTTGGGCTCCAAAGATCTTCTTTCTCACCATCCTCTAAGTGAAGAACAAACTTCTGCCTTTGAACACGCATCCATGAGCAAGGAATAGAAACAAAATGTCTTCATGTCTCTTTACTGCTGTTCTACTAGAGCAAGAAGCCATCACAAATATCTCTTCAGAGCCTTGTTTTTCAGATGTTTGCCCCATCTCTCCCCAGCCTATGTTCCTTGTATCCAATAAACATTTTCCTTTCTCTGCCTTTCTGAATAAGGGGACAACTGCATTTGAGAATATCTAACAAGCAGCCCTAAAATGCCCTTCTCTTTGCTGAGCATCCTGCTGTCACTATAGCCTTGTAAACCCAGTATATCGCAGAAAAGGAGTCATGAATACTGATTCAGGACCACGAGTGAGAAGTGCAGAGTCAGACTGCTTTAGGTTTTAAAAGTTCTATATCTACCAGTCAGCATTCCTCAGGCATGCACAGGGCACCAAGACGGCACTAACTTCGTTATACACCTTTATAGTGCAAGATTCCTTCACTTCTATTTAAAATTTAGAAGGTTTAAATTCCAAAAAAACTATAAGCACCAAATTCCTGACATTGTCTGAATACACACATTAATTTTACCAAGTGAGAAGAGAATGGTTGATGTCATGATTTTATTTTATTTTTTATTAATCTATGCTGCCTTCCTTTTATGTAGGAAAAGCAACATCAACAGCTATGGAACAGAGTAGGTTAAAGGATTGTTACCACATACTACACCATCCATCTCCAGACCAGCCAGCCCTGGCTTGCTATACAGATTAAAAACACTGATGATTACTCTTCAAGAAAAAAACCCAAGAAACAGGCTGTTCTGTAGACAAGATGATCTGTAGATGCAGAGGTCTTGACCTGGCCTCAGAAACAGGACACAGAGAGGACTGCCAAGCTGGAGAGAACTCTGAACAGCCAGGAGGACTCTGGTGGATCTCCAGGACTTAAGAACACATAGGCACCTTCTTAACTATTTTAAAATATTTTAACTGTGGTGATCTAAGGTTCCAAGATCCTAAACATCCAAAAGGAAACATCAGTGGGACCTGGCAAGTTTAATTTGGAACAGTGCATAGACCTGGCACACAGCAGGAGGTCAAGTATAGCAACAGTAAATTAATCTGTTTCTAAAGGAAACTGCCTACGAACAACCTGGGGAGGGCAGGAGGGAACAAAGAGCAGAGGCACACAAAATCCTCACTAGAAATTAAGCAGGCAACAAAGACAGGACAGGCCTGGAAAGAGTTGCCTGAAGCAACTGATGGAGAGGGAGAAGAGAGAGCTGATTCTGGACACAGACTCACATTCCCTTCTGAAAACATCACATGGACATATGAACATCTCGAGTCCATCCCCTCCCCTAATGATCTCTAACTCCAGTGCATGAACCTGCTGCCCAAAGCCACCATCTCGCTTGGGTAACAGTCTCCTCCTTCCATTTGGCAACAAGGTTTGTGGAAGGAAGCGACACAAGCCAGTGCTACACTGTTGAATATTTGTAACTCAAACCCACTGAGGGTGTACAGTAGAGGGATGGCTACAGTTCAGCAGTGTGGAGGTTTAGTTTTACTTCATCTTTTTACTTTAAAAATGCCTAGGAAATTACATTTATATAAAACCTAAGTTATTTAAGTTACAGAATTGGGCACTTAAGAAGTTAAGAAATGCCAGATGTCCATACAACCTTATTCCTGTCCCTCTTTGATATGCCCCACGATATACTCTTTACATGACCACATCCAAAAAAATTTCTGAGGAACCTCGCCTTATTAAGTGCACAGGGTAGAGGCACAGGGGAACAGAATTAATGTTGCACAGGCAACCGTAAATCTGGTATTTCCTAACTTTCAAGTTCTTGATTTTGCAACCTAAGTAACATTCTTAATTTATTTTTGTATCCAATAAATAAAATGGTGTATTGCTTGCCTTGCTGACAAACTGATTCCCCCACAGGTGACTCTTACACAACCTCAGAAAAATCAAGACCAGCTGTCCACACGCTTGCAAGACCCAAAAGCATGCCTGCATTTGAAATTTAATAATATAAATAACCATAGGTGTTACTCAAACCTTGCAAAATTCTACTATCCGGTCATTGGAACAAACCATTCTTTTGCTGGTTAGTGAATAAAACACTAATTTTTTCATATGGGCAAGCAAGCACATTCTGTGATTTAGCTGGTACACTTACAACAAATTTATTGTACTGTGTTAATCCATATGCTGTGTCAGTCAGCAAACATCACCATTCTTTTCTCAGCACTGTTTAACAGAAGTAGTATTTCTGTTTAATGAGCAGACAGTCCTCCCTTCCCCCTTTCCCCACTAAGCTTCTCAAACTCTTTTACTCAAAAACTAAACAAGAGCCAATAAATAAATGCATCTTTTATACTCCTATTTTACAGTGCATTTTAACTAGTGAATGTGCTGTGCACTTTTATTCACCTGATTGCCTTCATCTCTGTATTATTACTGTATTTAGCATACCATCAGCAGCCAAGCAGAACCAAACAAACTCATGTTCAGACTTCAAAGCAGGAAAAATATTAATTGTGGCGTCTGCATGTTTACAGTAGATGATGGAGTGACATCCACCACTTCTCCCAGCAAGAGTCACAGAAGGTTCTGCAGACAGCCCAGGTCACTGCCTGTGCCTGCAGGCAGCACTCACTCAGATTTCACAGTTAGACCTTGTTACTCTCTCTTTGTGCCCGTATCAGTCTGCACACCATGGCAGTCACCCAAGAAAGCATCTTTACCTGGCTGCTGCAGAGTTTTACTTGTTATCCTGCACTGACACTGTAAGAAAACAGCAGATGCAACAGTAGCCCTACTAAGCCAATGAAACCTCCTTTCTTAGATATAAGTTAGATGAGAGAATCTAACTATCCAAGCAGGTAAAATTTAATTCCTTTCATTCCTAGCAGCACTGCAACTGTGCAACAGAAAACTCGAACAGTATTTCTGTGGCAAATATTTTAAATATAGTGTGTAGGCACAACTCTGTGAAACAAATTCTGGTATTACTCATATCTGGAAAGGATTCAGTGAAAAAAAAAACAGTGTTGCTTATAAACAATCCACTACTCGGAATCTTTCCAGATAGGAATACTTTGGCACTTTCATATTAACTTACTGCCTCCCCAAGCAATGGCAGCTTCCCCAGAATTCTGGTCTCATTCCTCTATGAACCACATTGGATGTTCCTATTCACTCATGTGCAAGTTCATTTTTCCTCCTTTGTACCCTCCTTCAGCAATCTGGTTAAGTGTGTGGCTGAGCTACTGCAAACTTGACATGTGCTCAGTAAATAAATGCTGGTGTTTTCACTCATAAAAAGCCATAAGGCATTAAAATACAAAATATGGCTCATATTGATAAAAATCCCACTATTTTCACAACTGCTGCTTTTGAAAATGTCTAGCTCCCCAAGAGACTGAGCCATTGCTGGTCATCAACAAACTTAATGGCATTTTCTGAAATTTCCTGCAGTTGCTTACTAATACTCCAGAATATCTCATCCTTCTTCTAAAAAGCCAGAAAGATCTGTGAAGGTGACAAAGACCTTCCATTTGACTACTCAGGGAAGGCACTTGCTCATGCTATCCCAGTGAGAAAAACCCCAACACTTTCAAAAGATGCTGAAAGATAAGCTTTCTGTCTTCCATTCAGGCTTCAGAAGAGATGTGCCGATAAAGATCTTGATAACTTACCCTGCTTTCACATCTTGCTCCTGCAACAATACATTTCTCCTTGGGGACACTTAGATCACACCAATATTCAAACAATTAGTAACATCTTGTTATTAAGCAATAAGCAATTCTTTCATCCCCTAGAAACTAAGCGTGCTGGCTACATGATGGCCTCAGTCCCCATGAGAATGAGCTCAACAAGAAAACTTACTGCCCAGCAACGCACAAAACCTGTGAACAGAGTGGCTATGAACGAAACCAGGACATCCCCACAGACGTGGCACATGAAAAGAAACTGCTGAAGAAACAAGTGCAACATGACTACCCTCAAGTAAAGACTAAGAGTAGGGCCAAATAATGAGAGAGATACATTGAAAACTCTGAAACAGAGAAAATTAATTCTTAACGTTAGAGTAATACAGAGAAGGCATCTTTAGGAAGAACAAGCCCATTCTGATAGGAAAACATTCTGCTGTGCTTAAAATGGGAAACCATCACAGCCAACACGTGTATACTTTTCACTATACAAGCTTGAAAATGCAGAAGGTGCAGCTCACGCTATGCAAGCAAGGCAGAGACTTTTCCTTCTCCTTTTGTTTCTGCCACAGAGCTACTGATTTACAATTACTCTTGACAATAGGACCCTGTGGCAACCAGCCTAAGATAAATCCTGCTTGTGCAAACACTTTCAAAACAGTCAGAATATCTGAGTCATGCAGGAAAGCATGATGCACTTCTACAGTTCACCTTTCAGTTCAAACTCTCTGCACTAAACCTGTACCTCTGAGGAAGCCAAAGAGCAAATAATGTGACAAATATAAAGGATTTATCCCAGGAACTGAGTAACTGCTTCATGAGTCAGACTGGAATTAGTCTGCAATGCTGCACAGAGGTTAAATTCAGAGAGGAAGGTATTTCAGAGATGGTACTAGGGTTAATACACATCTCTGACCACAGAATTATGAAGAGCTGAAGGGTGAGCAGATTGTCTCCAGAAGCACAAGACCAAGGAAAACAGTTGCTGTTTATCTTCACAATTCGTTTGTCTCCAACTTCAGAAGCTGCTGACCTGCCACGATTCAGCAAGCCCACATCCACAGCCAGCACTGTATGCCAAATCAGAGGGACAAACCTCTTTCACAGCATCTCATCTGTCCTTTTTTTCGCCAAGATTCCCACACATCGCACTCCTTAAGGCCACACTGGTGTTCACAATAGCACTCAGCCTTCTTTTACCTTTTTATCAGGACAAGCCACTTGTTGCCAGTCTAGCTTTTTCCTATTGAAAGTAAATTTGTCAGGCAGCCAAGAGTTCGCAAAAATAAAGTGTCCAGAGCGTGACAGTCTCTGCCTCCACACAACCACACCAGAAAGATGCTCTTGACAGAAACTTCCTTCCACTGAACTTCTCCCCTCTCTTAAGTCCTCTCTCTAAGAGAAAAATGGACTACTATTTCACATCGCTTTAAAATCATCAAGTTAAGCAAATACAAACCTCTGTCAGTGCCCTCTTAGTTCTCAGGGAACAGTATATTTTGATTTTCCTTAAAACTAACCCATAATCTTACTGTACCATAAAAAAAAAAAAGGTCTAAAGCAAAACAGGAGCATTCAAACATTTTCACAACAGTTCAAGAGTATAAATAATATAATCAGATTAAAATCATGACTCCGGTTGAATCATGCAACTTTTTTATAACCAAGACCTCAGTTTGATGCATTACACAGCACTTCAGAAAACACTAACTGCTAATATAGCACAGTAATATATGCTCCCCCTTCCCTCTCCCCCCAAAATAAACAAGCCCCAAAACCCAGCAGATAGATAAGTAAGGATGCAAAAAAAAAAAAAAAAAAAAAAAAAGGAGGCTCAAGGATGCACTGCAGACAGGTAAGTTCAAGGACTTTAGTGAACAACACCAGTCAGGTTTGACTCTTTCCCTCCCAGTGCTCCACACAATCTTGGCATCAGAAAGGCAAAATACCAAAAGTAAAGAGTAAACAGTACAAAATGCAGTGCAGGGGTACTTGATTTTTTGTATTAAATGTTACCATCACTTCAGCAGATGAGAAACACTGGGAAGCTTAGGTGTGAAATTTCAGTAAAATATACAATTGAAGACTGCTAGTTCAAGTATTATTTTTTACTTTAAAATATGGTGTAGTGAATACCATATTTTCCATGGATTTGATTTCTATGTGAAACAGGAAAAACGTCAAACTTGTTCACAGAAAGTCAAAAAACCTTTGAGAATAAATGGTCTTCTTTTATAAAAAAAAAAAAATTAACCTTAAAATCCAAGAGGGTGCTGTGCACTAGGGGCACACAAGAAAAATACTGTGATGCTGAAGCTTAATGAATTTACAGTTCTTACCATTTCATCAGTGATCTGAAAGTAATCAGAATAGGAACAAAAAGCCAAGCCATAAATGCCTGATTTCTCCCGGGCAAACTGGTAGTTAAACTGCAGGGAATTAATTTTAATTCTAGCAACAAGCAGGGGGGCTTGGGAGAGCCCACATCAGATTAGCAGCAACATTTTACAAACAGGCACTATTGAATTCCACTACAACCTCATTATGGGAGCATGTTTCTACCCTGTCCCAAACCTGGGAAGGCAAATGTTATGTGCCCCTGCCTCCCTCTCTCCCAGCCTTTCAGGAAGCTATGAAGCTAATTTTCCCTAGCAGTATTCTCTGAAGGAAAAGTTCACTTCTTGTGAAGGTAACATGTATTTTTTAATTATTATTATTTTATGCCTCCCCAGGGAAGGTGAGGAGGGGGGAGCTTCCTTGCTCAACAGAGAAAGAAATTTTCCTGTATCAGTGCCAAGAATAGACACCCTAAATTCAGCGATCCTAATCTCCAGCCATCCATCAGCAGCAGGGTGGGACCAGCTGATTCAGATTTTCTATTAGCTAGTGACTTTGTGTGCTAAAATAAGTCCCTGTGCCACCCAATTGTTCCTGCTGCTCTCTGTTCTGCAAAAGCACAGATTTAACTGTAGCTACCTCGACTGTAAGTACTTCCCCTCCTGCAGGCCCTTTCTACCTGGCACGATCCTCTTCCCACCAACTGATCCAAGTCCCTGTGTGCCCCTTTGACTCTACACCACAAGCATTTCTTAATTTTGCTCCACCACCCTTCCAGCATGCACCAGGGAAAATGCCAGCTCCAAATATCTACAGTACCCTGGGAGGCAAAGTCCAGGTATAAACTGAACCTGCAGACAGACAATGGTAACTGTTCCTTTACAGGGCCAATTATTATCCAAGGCCCATATTTAGGGCACATTGCGGGACAGATGAAAAGAGGATAAAATAAACCTCCCAGCTCTACATTTTAAAGAGCATAGGAAGATATCAAAACAGCTCACTGATGTATCAGCCTAATAAATTACTCTGCTGGTCTAATATTCAATAACCCACATTCACTGGTTATTTTCTGCACCAGAAAAAAAACCCCAAACCAACTATAATTGATTAACATTATTCCATTATTTACACAGTAAAATCAATAGCAGAATACCTAAACTAGCAGTTTGAAATTAACACTGAATAAAAACAATTAAAAATGCATGACCAAGGCTAACAGCAAACTCTGTTAAGTCAGACAACTCACACAGTTGGTACTCTGCAAGTTTACAAGTCCCATAGACCAGTGCCATTTATTTGGAGTAAAACTATTGAAATTAATCTCTGAAGAAAAGCATCTGTCTCCATGGGTCAACAAACTTCTGTTTCCATTCATATTCCTGCAGCCACAGAGAAACAAAAGGAGTTGATAAGCCAGGTCTTACTGGATCCTGGCAGCAAGGGCCACAGACAAGGGAATGAAGTTTTAGCCAAGATAAAGGCAAATGTTTCACGAGCTCAGAAAGCTCTAGAGTGCCAGAAGAACAAGCATACAGACACACACATTTGGTCTAGAGCTCCTCTGCAGCTTTAGAGGACAGAATACTTTCAACTCCTACTTCTAGTTCAGCATCAGCCAAAGAGGAAAGTAGTCAGCCATGCCAAACAAAGGAGACACCTCATCTGCTACTAAAATTGTGAAGTAACTGCTGATTTTGGGTGTCCCATATAACTCATAATAATGGAGATAAAATTTTCTGAAAGCCACAGATATCCTCCTAACTACCTTCCCTCTTAGTGTCAAAACTGGCATTTAAAAAAAAAAGAAATCAAGCAACACCACAGGTCTGTAGTTCCTTTGAGAAAAAAAAACAAAAACAAAAAACAAACAAAACCAAACCAACCAACCAACAACAACAAAAAAACACAAACAAAAGACCTTCAAAGTCAGTGGAAATCCAAAGGAGAAGCATCTATTTTCTATCTATTTTATTTTCCTTAATTTTTTATTTTATTTTTTTTAAGCTAAAATGCCATAGAAACCTCAGGAAAAAAAGGGAGAAGCACGAACTGCCCATTTGAACAATGAATGTAGTGAGGCATTTCAAAGAACCTTACTAACTCAAAACCATGACTTAGCAGGGATCTTCATAGTATTAAACCAGTAAAGCAAAAAAATAATAGTCAAGAAGTCTGCATTGTACATAGCAAACATGGCATGGTATGGCAAGTGTTTAGTCTCCTATACCAAAGGAAGAGACATTACACAGTCTTCAACTCAGCTTTATGGATTTTTGAGAAGGAAACTAAATGGTTTTTACAAACAATCAATTTTTGAATTAGGCAAATAAAAAGTAATAGTTCTTTACCCAAAAGTTAATAGAACACCCATCACACTAATACATCAAGTAAACATTTGCTAAAGTCTGCATCAACTCTGTTTATCGAGGGGTAAGCAATTAAGTTATTTATATATTATACACCTCCACCTAAACCACTCATCATGAAAAATTCCATGATGTGATGTATAACAATTGATTCTCCACTGTTGACTCAAAGGTAACCACCACTGAGACTGAACTTACGCCAGCAGTGCAAACCAACCGCTACAGACAGTGGTTGTCAGAGAGTGTCTCCACACTGATGGAACAGTAAAAACAAATCCCAAGCAATTTTTACTGTAGGTGCTAACTCCTCCAAAAAGCACCTATCTTCTGCCACACTGAGGTAGATCAAGTGCATACATTACAGCAGATTAACACCTGTGTGACAAAGAAACAATGTGCATTAAGCATGTCTCAAGTTCTCCATCTTACAAGCCTGATTGCAACTTCAGCCAGCCATAGCTCCCTGAGGCATGCTGTAGGAGATTTCTTTATGCCTACTAAAGCAAGTGTTTTTATTACAATGTGAAAATGCAAAAAAGAATTAAGTGTCTTTTGTATTACTTAATCTAACTCACAATTTAGTCTTTCTCGTTTGCACTGTCTTGACATTTCCAGTGTACTGCAGACCGTGTAAAATATGTCAATGGCAAGCTTGAAGTTTTGTCACTTAGGAAGGTACACAAAGCAAATCTCTGGGAAGAACAGGCTGATTAGACATCAAGTTTACTCAACACTGCACTGAATAAACAAGCCACTTTAAAAAACGATTTCTGACTGTTTGCAAGCAGACCACATGTAATACACTAGGTATACAAACATCAGAAAGTGTTAGACTCTAGAATATAGCAATGAAAATTCTGCAGCTCACCAATATATGTGCTTACACAAAACAAATGTTTCCAGTTCCCAAATATAGCATTAAAGAGACAGCTTACCCTTTCCACTTGTCCTTCTTTGTGCTTCAGTTTGTACACTTTCAGCTTTGGAAGGAAAGTCTCTGTGTAGTTCTTGTCTTCCATGCCCTGGAGCAGCACCCCATGGAACGCCAGCCTGCAGGTATTTGCGTGAATATCCGTATCCAGCTTGGAGCCGATCACGAGGCACAGTTTAGGACAAGTGACTGGTTTTTCAAACTCCAGCAAAGCCCACTGTTGTTTTGGGAGCTGGACTTCTCCTGCCTGGTCATTTTCTTTGTTCTCCTCTGATGAAACTGAGTCCTTGGACAAATATTGCTCTTGATAAAGATAATCTTTTTCAAAATCAAAAACATTTTCTTGAATTTCTTCATTGAAGTCAGCAGGGGCTGGACTGAAAAACATCACTCTTCCCATAACTGTTTCATGACCAACTGTGATGTGGAACTTGGCCTTAGTCTGAAGAGCTCCTCGAAAATACTGGATTTTCTTCAAGGAAATTATTGCAGCATGGATGGTGTGAAGTGAATCTGGGGTGCAAATTAGGCCTCTTTCCAGCAGTTTGGGATCAAACTGGGTTACACAGATACCTACTCTATCACCCTGCATAGCATAAGTCACAGGAGTATGGAACATCTGCATGGACTTGACTTTCTTTGTCACCTGTTGATGAAAGAGGAGGAAAAAGAATGAAGTAAGTAATTGCACATGAGTGCATCATGAACACGCATGTCATGATAAGCTTATATCTCATGATATATGCTTATATCACGATGTATCAGCCACTCAGAAGGGAACAAATTGCAGAAACTTAGATCAAAACAGAGGACCAGATGACAAGTCTAAAGCTAAAACCTTCAGTAACTGGAATATAAAGAGCTCTCAAAATAAGTCAGCAAAAAGTGGTCATAGCTAACAAACGGAAAGCTGATTAAAAAAAAAAAAAAAGCAGTTACACATCTTCCAGAAAACAACAAAAAACCTGTATTGCTTTTGGAAAATCATATTTATACAAATAACAATGCCCATGAGCTTCACCACTAGGAATATTATTTGGGTTCCCTGAATCTCTGGCTGCTAACCAAAACCAAAAGAAACGCCCTTTTACAGATTATAATGTTATTATTACAATATTTTGCAAAACAAATGCCACATCAGTGCCTGTGAATTCTTGAAGAATCCACAAAATACTGTGACAAGGAGATCAAGAGGTGTGTTCATGTAAGAGAAAAACCCCTCACTAAAAAGCCTGGATGAAAATAGTTTGTCAAGATCTTAACTAATGTCAAAACAGACTTAAAAGGCCATTGTAAATACTTAGTAGAGTTTCATTTTCAAGCATTTTTGTACTCAAATATACATTCATTATCCCTTTAGCTAAGCCTCCTAGACAGTGCTACCTATCTAGATAAACTGGAGAGAAACAATTTAGTGTTTAACTCCAGCTCTTTATTCACTTCCAAGAATGTACTTTTGAAGGCTGGAAGTATTGGGGCTTGAATCAAACTCTTCCCAAACCTTCCCTTCTTTTATTCAGTACCCCTCCCTCTCCAGTGTCATTCCATGTTATAGTTGCAACACTGGCAATACACACAATGTTTAAGGACTTCAAAAATAAAAATAATAAAAATAAGGGTTTTTAAACATAAGTGTTTCAAAGATATAAACAAGTACTACCAGAATGAAACTGCCAGATGAAAAGTACCAGCCCAAACCATTTTGAAAGACTTTTGCGACTTCACATGTGATAATATTGGCAGTAAATCTTTCCTCTTCTACACCGTGGACAGGGCCAATAAACTGACAAAAACTAAGGAATCTTCCAGCATTGCAACACCTCAAACCAAAAATGGAACTGGAAGATGCACAAGACATCTGTCCAGTTTTCTATTTTAATTACTAAATGTATGTAAACATTTAAGAAATTCCAGAAGGAACAAACTACTGGGCAGAGCCAGCAGAGGGGAAGGAGCGCCCAGGGCTTTAAGAATCACCTGATTTATTTGCAGCTGGGTCTGGCTTTCAGACATGTTTGCTTATCCTCAGACACAAGGAGGAAAACACACTGCATTACACAACCTACTGAAAATCATCACTTCCTGCTCATCTATCCAGTACCTTGTAGATTATTTAAATCAGTCCATCTATATTTGTTTAAAGTAGTATCTATTACTGTATGTAAAGTTCCCATAGACATATCAGAGGATGGAAGTAAATGGGAAGGACACATCTCAGCCCCTTCCTTTCTTTCGCTCATGCTCTCAGCACCAGAACTGTAAAAGGAGCAATACAGTAGTATCTGAACTGACCATAACCTCTGTTCCAAGAGCAGAACATTTGTAGGAATTAGAATCTGACCAGAACAATGCCAGAGTGTGCATAAGTAATTAGGGGGTGGATGAGATCACCCAAACTGAGTTGGAATTGCATCTCCTTCAAAAGGTCAGACATGGAACCAGTAGAGAAGTGAATCAGGGAGTTGGTCTGCACCCACTGGATCAAATAACAAGAGCCAGAGTAGCTTTAAATCACTGATTTCCTGTTTGCTGAGCAGACCATGAACATCAGTACAGTATTTCATTCCATTTCACTCTGACCCCAACTGACAGAGATATTTGTCCATGGTTTAAAATACTCCAAATGTAGGGGGTTTCTTCAAGAGACTCAAATACATAACTAAAATTCATCTTTGTTTTGTCTGGCCTCAAAATACAAACCCAGAAGCACTGAAAAGGATGCAACTGACCCTCAGTATTAAATTTGTTTATCTTCTGCATATCTAGTTTCTCTGGGTAAGGGATCCCTACAAATTATAACACAGTTCTAAGCTTTCATACACTTTCTTCAGCTTTACAGCAATGGATTTTTCAAGTAGGGAGTTGGGGTTGGATCACTCAGTCCACCCATCTACCAACATAATGATGTAAAATACTTCAGAGCACTCTGTCCTGATCAACAGGAATTTGTAACCAAGACCAGCTACGAGAGCCCCCATTTTAGTCCTCAAACTGCTGTCTGTAAAATGAGTTGTATCTTGCATTGTCCACGAAAATAGTGCAAGGTCCATTTTAGCAATCCACTCAGAGTAGGGAAATTAGGCCTTTAGATATAGAAAGGGAACAATATTGAGTGAAACTTAAAAAGTGACAGACTTTACTACATGTGAACCATAGAGGTAAACATGAAGAACTTGAATACCATTAGAAAACTTTGCAAAGAAATTCACTCACATTTTGCTTTCTAGTTGTGGCACAGGGGAATTGATTATATCTCATATAAATCAAGAGTCACGTATTGAAATCTTACATCATTTGCAGAAGTATTTGCTTCTCATAAAATTTTATTTGTATAATCACAATAATGTTCCTAAAGCATTATGTAAAGGTCCATAAAAAGAGTGAGAAAGAAGTTTGTGTTCAAATGTAGATTAAAAAATGCAAAACAGAAATCAAAAGCACCCAAACAGTTCAGCCCTTGAGATAAACAAATGTATTTAATATAAGAGAACTCGTTATTTGAAGACCAAAGGAAAAGCCCACTAAGATTTTCAAAGCAGTTTACTGCAGATTAATAGAAAACAGGATACAGAAAAAGTCCACTAATGACTTTTGGCCCTAGTATGTCATAGCTTCTTTTCCTTTATTTATCCAACTTCCATTAAGTTATCAGCCACATGCCATTGTTCATAGCTTCTTTAGATAAAAACCTAGCCATCCTGCTGCCTCCCAACGCTGTGAATGCATCTTTCTGATATCAAAGATACAGCAACCATATTTCCCTGTAACAGTGATGAGAAATTGGAAACTTACAATAATTAGTCTCAGTGATATATTAGAGAAAAGAACGATTAAAAATGCAGTGTTTATAAAAGGACTATTACATATATAAAAACTGAACCCATTTCAAACACAGAGGACTCCAAGCAGATAAAAAACAAAGATCCCACCTCAGAGCCCATTTAAGAGCGGCATCTTTAAACTTACATCCCAGAAGGAGTTGGTAAGAGGAAAAAAAGCACCATTTCAGCCCAGAGGATCAGAAATACACCAAGTGCAAACCTGTCTGAATCAGCACCCAAACAAGAAAAAAAACCTCTTGAGAAGTATAAACTGGTCATACTTTGCAGCAAAGTGCCAAATACAAGAAACACCACCTTAGTATCATCTAGAAGAAGTGAAGCAGCAAACTAAGGCCCAACTGCATGACTAAAACGCATCCCATATCTGCTGCTTTTGAAAGCAAGGACTGCCTTCCTCGCTATTGCTCTGCTACAGATCCAAATAAAGAATAAGGTATCTCATCTTCCTGTTCCCAGTATCACTTTTGGTGGTCAGAACGTATCAAGCTACACTGGCAAAAACTTGCAGGCCACTTGTCTGAAAGGCTACCACAATTTTTAGTTTTCAGCCAGCCCATGTCTAAGCACGTACACTGAAACTAAGCAAAACTCTGATTCAGATATAAGACTGTTCCCTACATGTAAGCAGATATTTAATTAATTCCCTTCTAAACATGAAGAATGCTGAATTCTTTGCCTTATGAGGGACAACAAAGCTGAACCCTGTAGATGAGCAAGCAGCCATGTGTTCAGCGAAGCCGGCAAATCACTCCTGCTCGAAAGCAGTAAAAGGACCTGTAGGCTGTGAAAGGTCTCTCCTCCATCCAAGTAACAGAAATTATTTTATGTTTAGAAACGAGGTACGAAATAATGTCTAAATTCTCTTAGATGCCTTTTTGGTTCACGTCATAACTCATTAGTTCCAAAACTTTAGCCAGAATTTTGATAGAGCATAAAATGGAAATAAACCAGGAGCAGTCAATAACACATCATTGAACAGCAAATAACACAATGCAAACTTTACCCACTTCTCAGGCTGTGAAGAGCTTTCTCTTCTGAGTCAACATCACAATAGCAGCTGGGACCAACTACACAGAGCAGAAATCTCATAGAGTTAGAAATAATTCAAGGTTTGCAGATTCCAGCAAGATCATGTGGCTTAGTAACAATTTTCTGAAAGATCTTGAATATTTCTAGAATCTATTATTTATCCATGGCCTCACCTCCATGTGGCAAAGGAACATAGCATCTGGAGGAAAAACTATTTCACACAGAATGATTCTTTTAATTTTTTTTTAAAGTGAGGTTTATAAGGGCATTCACCATATGACCACTGTGGTGCTTATGTAACACCACACACATGCTATCAGATTTTATTTAATATACTCCTCCTACTGATAAAATAACACCCTAGCCAGCACTGCAACACTGGAATACAAAGCAATATAAAAGGGGATAATAAAATCCATTTAGTTTATTTCCTTTCTCAGTATCTAAAATATGCACTCAGTAAATAAAAGAAGCAGGTCGATGATCTTACTGTGCTTTAATACCATAATTTTAATTTAAATTACATGTATGCTATATTCATGCACACAATCACAAATCAGAAATTAGCAAGTGTTTAGATTAAGATTTTTGCAAGTAAAGTTAAGTGACCTTCTGTGCCTGTGAAGTCTCCTTTAAGTATATTATCCCAAATTTTTTCAACAGAACGTAATCCATTCCATGTACAGGCTGGACAAATCTCACTGAATAAGAAAACTATCCTCTATTTATTTTCTTCTCATGACTGAACTTCCCTGAATTCATTATTTACTGTAACCCCTCAAATTCACTCTGTATTACATGTATGCTATCTTACTGGAGTAGTTATTTGGTAAACTCCAGTAATCTTGTCGTCCCTGTGCTATAACACTGGCATTACACCTCACTGCAGATAAACTCAACTGCATCATTTGTCACTAACCAAATACTCAAGAAAAATCCAGTGCCTAGTTTTTGAGACCAAAAAGGTTAAGTTTGCAGAATTATTATCATTTCATATCAATTTTCCTCATTCACAGCAAAGTTCCCAATAGCCTCGACTACATCAGGCAACTTCTAGCTTGCACGAAACCCCCTAAATCCACTCCATACCCCTCCAGCTGCCACAGAAGGATGCTGTGAGAGATGCTGCCCAAGTCTCTCTAAAGGCATGGCTCTTTCTGTCTCTACATTCTGCCCTAGAAGGCAAATCAGGCTGCTCGAGGTTTGCCCTTGTAGCATCTCCCAGTAACACATGTTCTTAATATGCTCCTTGGCTCCCACCCTTTACCTCCACCTGGGATTCACCAAGAGCACCAAGCCCCACTGCATTTCTATTTTCTCTCTGCCTTGTCTCTTCTAGATTTGGGTGAATCTATTCACACAGGGGAGAACCACACTCTGTTTCAGTCCTCTGGCCAAACACATCAAATGTCTGGGAAATATGTAGGGAATAGATCCCCACACTCCAGGATGTGTGGAAGGATGCTGAAAGCAGACATCTACCATATATCCTTTCATCTCAAAGTGACTAAAATATCTCAATTTTTTTTTTTTTTTTTGTAACAAAAACAAGGAAAAATATGTCAAGTATCTGAAATTAAGTGGTACTGCTTATTCCATCTATCACTACAGATCACCAAGTATGAATTTTAAAAGCACAGTATATTGCCAATGAGTTTAGGTAGCAAGTATCTAGGCAGAGAATGTCAGACCCATAGTAAAACTATGACACAGAAGCAGCTTAACATTTGCATACCAATTAAAATTTCTGCAACTTATCAAAAATATTTCAATAAAACATTTTTCAAAGAAAAAAATCCAAAAAGAAGTCAAAACCAATGGGAAGTGATAGGTTAAAGAAAGGCTGTGTGAAATTTTCTTCTTCCAACAGAACGAACTGAATTATTTTTTCGAAATAGATTTAGGTTTAGAACAATAATAATACTTTTATCTGAAGACTTCAAAGTCACATGCAAGAGAATATATCACAGTAAACACAGGGTTGAAGGTTTTATAGAAGAACTTCTACTGGCATTTTTTCCTTCTTCTTTAAAAGAAATTTGTTTACTATCAGCCTTTGAAAAGCATAAAAGAGAGGAAACTATAGGGTAAAGAAGTAAAACTTTTACGTGTAAGGAACATTTGGAGCTTTGTGAGAAGGCTGGTTTTGGTAGAATATGCGACATGTAGCCCAATGTGAGTAATATTATATCTCAAATAAAAATCAGCCCATGAATATACATAATCCAAAAGGTAATTCTCCCAATCTCTGAAATGTAATGGAGCCACTCTAGATCACTGAGGCATGAATATTTACCGTATTCAGGCTTTACTGCTCTCGATCTGGGTTCAATTTTGCAAATTAAAATGAAGGCTCTGTGGATAGAGAGATTAAAGAAGAGCATCCCAAAGCCTGCCTGTTTCCTTGGTGTGGTAGCAGTGATCTGGTTACCCTTCTGTTAGGTTATTTCTTTTTACTTAATGGAGTAGGTCAAAAGCAATTGAGAGTGGAAAGAGGAGGTCATTATTGGGTCACAACCTTGGAGTTAAAGGCTCACTAAGGAAAACAAACATAGAGAGAACATAAAGCTGCATTTAAAAATAAAACCTGTAATGAAAAATAATATTTTCAACTCTATTCGTTTCTATTTTGACAGGTCAAGGGGAAAAATAAGAACAAAGTTCTTTTGCTCATTTCTTTCTCATGAATAAAGTTCTTCCATCCTTTCTCTATAATAAGCTTGTTAATAGAAGCCACAATTTATACAAAATGAAACAAAGGTGATGAATAATTACTGAGAGATCTGGTAGGCTTCATTAGCTGTGGCAAACGTTAACATTAATTGTGATGATTTGTACATATTCTTAGGAAATGCCTGGAATATAAATACAACAGTACTCTATGCAATGCAGCAAAGAAGCAAACATAAGCATGCACATCAGTACAAATCAAATGATACAGTACCACTCCTAGTGAATTCTTCATACTAATTATAGTAAAAACAAAGGCTACCTCTGCTACGGGAAGAAAAGAAAAAGGAATTAATTACTATCAGACAAGCATTTTTTGCAATACTTTTTAGTTTATGAAATAAAAAACAACTGACATACAAAATCTTTATAGCTTTCCCTCGAGGCAGGAATTTTTTAGTGGCAAATTTTAAGGAGTTCAACTGGTAAGCAATTTTCTATTACAAGTCAGTAACAATGATTAAGATTAGACGAGTAAATTTATATCCTCTGGATTGTATGATATTTGCAAAATCTAAGCAGTTAGGTCTAGAGTAAAGAACAAATGGATTTATTCCCACCACCTTGGCAAATAATACTAAGCTATTAAAGGAACAAAGCAGTGCAGTGCAAAGTTTGATGCAGCAAACCCAAATTCAAATGCAAAGATACATTACACAAAAAAAAATGTCACGTTTACAATAATTATTCTGATTAATCCATTCAAATGCAGCCAGGGGAAGAAGGGGGCAAAAGGTCAGAAAAACCAGAGAAAGGATGAAGATATTGCATCATATAAAACTGGAAATCAAGCCAAAATGTAGTGGTCATCAACTAGGAAAAAAACCAGCACTTACAGTATAAAGGTGCCATGTCATAGCTTATGAAATAAGAAATTCACACTTTTTTGCCTCTGAGCTACATCCTGGTACCAAAGGGTTACTGTGCTTTAAAACCTTCACCAACAGCCTTATGAAACATTTAATATTTTTCTTTCTGCTTTCTTAAAGGCCCCAGATGTGTTCTTGCAGATCAAAAGAGACCAACTTATAAAGTTAAACGAAATCAAGGGCTTTTGTTCCGAGGCATCGTTGCTGAACTAATTATTCCTGGATGTTGTTTAATGAAATAGCGGTGCCATATATTAAAACAGTTAACAGGATGAGTTGCCTGAGTTATAGGAAAGGTCTGATCTGGGATTATAAATTTTAGGTTTTCTTCAAAGGAGATGAAACAAACTACTCAAAACTCCCCAGTCCTTTCTGTCACTGAAAGACTGAAATAAAGGAACCCAAAAATGTATGAAAGTTGAAATATCATTCTACATATTTACTCTTCCCTGAATGATAGAGAACTAAAGATGGGGGAGTTCAAAAACCCTCCCGAGATTCTTTGAGATGGGGAAATCAAGATCTAAGTTATCCTGTCTATTCCCTGAATGCTAGAAAGCACAAGTTAAAATAAACATTGGTAAGTCTTAGAGGAAACTTCATTTTAGATGTACATACACAAAGCAAGAAAGGATTCCCATCTTAGAGCAACCTTAGAGTAATTATTAAGTATTTTTATTAACAGGGGGAAAAGGCAGGGGCACAGGTAATCAAAGAGTTATTCCAACATTTGCAGAATTAGATATTTTACATTCTGCAGCTCCCAACTGCGCTAATATTTTCGCTAAAATGCATATTTAACCATACATTTACCTTAGTGAGAGAAACAAAAAACTCCTAAGATCCCTAAGGACATCTCAGGCTAGGAAGGCAACTTTTCACTCTTATACATTCAGACAATAAACACTTTACTTCCCTACCAATAGTCTCTTCTGTGTTTGTATTTTACAGCCTGACACAGGCCAACCCAACACTTGACACCTAATTAACAGACCTAGGAGCTGGAGGTCTGTATATTGATCACACTAAATGGGATTAGTGTGAAATAAAAAGTTCAAAGGGTCTTGACCAAACTTCAGCACAGCCCAGCTGTGACAGCTGCTCTGAATTTTCGTATCCAGTGCCCCACGTTTTTATTAAGAGGGGTCTGGCACACAAGAGTTTGCAGTAGCCTATGAGATCACGAAGGTTCACCTAACAATGTCAGGCTCTGTAACTGTAGTGACTGACTGAAGTAAAAAATCCTCTTGCTTGTTTGCATAGGTCTTTTTGATTAAGTCATGGAAAGGGTCCCTCACCTCTGATACAACAAGCATTTACAACAGACGTAGAGTTGTGACTTCTTTGCCTCTCAAGGATTCGTTAGCTTGCTAGGGAAGAGCTGTCCAATTTGAAAAACCCTAGGTTTGACTATAAAAGAAATAATTCCTGATACATGCTGTAAGCATACCTAGTATATTCTGAGAATGACAGCCAGGAGCAGTATTCAAATGACAGAAGTACAAACTATTATCTTCTAAACACTTCTAATCTTCTATTATCTTTCCATTTCCCTAAACCTTTCAGCTGTCATCAGGTGAATAAATATTTCTACATTTTCCACACAGACACTTCTTAGTTGCAGTCCTACTGACATGATTTTTAAAACCTTCATCAAGATCCAAAGAAATTACAACAATCACCAGCATATTTGACTATTTCTGAGTGCCTGTGCAAATTCATTTCTTTTAGACAAGCAGCCTCATCTTCCAGTATCAAGTATCACAGACACCTGTAACCAACACAGGACATGGGAAACCAACTGCAACTCAGGGAAGGGAAAGCCTGTTGTGTAGAGATGTGCAAGTAGCACTGAGGCACAGTGAACGATCAACAGAATTCTCTGGACTAATGGGATGTTTACCAAAATATTCAGGATTAACTATGCAATTTTACTTTTGTTGGTGTTTTTATGAATTTGCTTTAGAACACGCTGTCGGAATATTTTCTAAAAAAATCGGAGAAATGTCTGTCCAGGGAATTTATATATTAGTGACAAGGAAACAGACATCAGTCAGGAGAAAGATGATACAGAGTTGTCAAATTATAAATAATTTTAATCCATTTTGGGTCTTTAAAAAGGAAGCTAGACGTGGTCCATGAGGGAACCTTAAAAAAAGGCTCACTGTGGTTGCAACGTGCACGTTTAACAGAAGAGGCAGCGTTAAAGCCATCACACAAACACCTGACAGCAGAGCACCAGCAACACAAGCTAAAAAGTAAGGGGAGCAACGTGAAGCCTACGAAAAAGAAGTAGACTGTTAATGCTAGCATATAAAGGTATTTCAAACACTTAAGAACAATCTTTACACAGTATAGCAGCACATGAAAAAAACAGCTTTTCACTTGTCTCTTTTTTAACTTCTGTGTTTCTCTCTCCCGCTCGATTTCTTTCCTCACTGAATCTTTCACTTCCCGTCCGTTGGGTCTCAGGGCTGCAGCTGCCCAGTCACACCTGCTGGCACAACCTCCCCAGAGTGGCCAACGACATTTCCAAGTACCACAATTAGGCTTCAAAATTAAACATTCCAAGACCGGAAGATTTTACATGTGTCTGCCCTGTCTGCAGTTAGGACTGGAAAACTACAGCTGTCACTCCCCCTCCAAGTCTCCTGAAAGCCAGAACCTTTTCTTTTTAAATTAAAGTTGAAATTACATGTAATCCAAAGTGTGCAGGCCACAAGAAATTCTTTGAGATGACTGAATTCAGTCCAAAGAAGGCTTATCTGGCCTATCCAGCAATGGACAAAATTTTTCATTATTCACTATATTATTTCAGTTTGGGTTGGGTGCTTCGTGGTTTGGTTTTTCAGGGGTTTTCCTCTCTTTTTTTGGCAGCGTATTTTTAAAAATTCCATCAGACTTTTTTAGAAGTACTTTTTCAGGACAAGGTTTTCCTCATTTGCAGATTTCTTTCACCATAGTCATCAGCTCTCATAGCTCCAATATAGCAAAAAGCACTTTGTCTTCCTGTGTTACCGGTTTATTTTCTCTTTATATTAAAAGATGCATTAATATCCTCCTAGAGTAAATATTAACATAGAAGATACTCATATCACAGTGAGACTGGATTTGGTTACTTTAGGAGACTGGACAATGATATAATTTGGGATGCACCCTCCCAGTCCTGTGTGAGCTTTTCAGCACAACACAAATGGCTTGAAAAGAAAATACCATTTTACTGAAAGTGAGTGAGCACACACAGGAAGAAAACTGTCTAACTAGAAAAGCCTATAAGTAAGTCCAGAGTGAATCTGAAACTAAAAACTGACCATATCATTCGAAAGAAAAACATCAATGTGAGAAGCTCTTGCTACTACAGCCTATGCTCATTAAAGGAAATTAAGTCAGCAATTTGGTACAACTGGTGGAAGTTTTATCACTGTCTATCAACGGGAGAAGTGGGGAAAGATATTTTAAACAGAGATGAGGTAAAAGATAAACAGAAAAATAAGAAAAGCTTTTAACTTGGCCAGTAAGCCAAGTTTCTGAAGTCCCTCTAAGGAGATCCTTGCTTCAAACTGAAGAGACCGAGCTTCAAGAATCAGTAAAACAAAAACGAGAAAAAAACTACACATGCAGTACTTAAGCATATATTTATATCCTACTTCCTCTATATTCTATGTGTAACATATGTACATTTTATATTCCTCCAGAAGATTAGATTTAGAGGAGAAAGAATTTTTTTACATAAAGTTTAATAGAGAAAACCACTGTCGTTAGTCACTTAACATTTTCATTTTTCTGTCTTTATTTAAAGGCAAAACAACACTGTACCACTGAAATAGTCTCTGTTCAGCCATCATAATTTTTTGCATCCCTGTTGGATATCATATTTTAAAACTATGAGAGGGGTTTTTTCTCTCTTTTCCTGCAAAAGGTAGGTACCACTTATTGCATTTGAGCTTCTTTCTTTTAATAAAGTGGGATAAATTGCACACTGTTTGGAAAACATTCCAACCCCTTACTTTTCTTAAAATATTGTTTAAAATCCCAAAAGGATTTAAAAAAAATATTTAACAAAAGTATTTAACAAAAGCATTTAACAAAAGCATAGAGTTAGCCTATTAGAATATCAAGTCTGACAAGTTATTTAAAGCAAAGGCTTATTTCAGTCATTTCAGAAGAAAAACATGAAACCCCAATACCTTACCAACCATGCAACAACAAAAACGAGGTTGCAATGAATTCCAATCTAACCCTCAATAGTGGATTCCAATTACCACGCTCACAAGAGAAAGAAAAATATTGACAAAATATAACACCATTTTTTCTGATACAGTGGTGAACACCGCTGCAGAAAACATTCCACAGATGTAAATCTACAAAGAAAACCAGGTTCCCACTCCAACTTCACTCTTTTTAGTCTTCCTAGACTAAAAAAAGGGGGTGAGTTCTCACTCTGCACAGAGACAAGGGAATGAAAAAAGGATGAGGAGATGAGGCTTAGCAACAAATAAATAGCTTTGCTGTTATAAATTTTAGTAGAAACGTTATTAGTTAAACTTAGTGGACTCTGTGGTTTAATATACATTCGGCACAAGTAATTTTTCTACAAGGCTTTGGCTCCATCTGCTGACTTTAATATTAAAAATAATTGATGAGGTTGAAAATGTTCACAGCTTTTGGAACACTGAGGTCCTCTACATTTTTGTAAGTGTGGTTCAAAAGGTATAACTAAATACCTCAGGTGTGTGGTCTAGTAATTTTGTCAGTTAAAATTATCTTGAAACAACAACATACCAGCTCTGAGAAGAAAGGTACCTGAGTGAGCCTTGGATGCAAAAGCAGTAAACAAAACTTACTTGGAAGACTGGCTGGAATCAGATTTAAACAGTACACATCTGGATATTTATGCCACAGAATCACCCAGCAATTAAGTCCAAATCAGAGAAGTGAGATCCTGAGCAGACTAATACAAAGAATCAAAGATCTATAACACAACCCTTGTGAGAGCTCATGGGAGACATTTGTTCAACACCTGCCCACACTGGTTTCAGCCTCTCCCATTTTCACCAAGACGTCTGCTTCAAAGAAACTAAAGCTTGTTGTATTTATGAACACATTAAAAAAACATACAAAATAACCCTGCAGGTTCAAAAGCCCAAATATTTGCCTGTTCCAATTGCAATTTATTTTTCATTATTGCAGAATTCTGATCATTATCAGAGTGCTACAAACTCAAACTAGATAAAATTTCCACAAAAAAAATTGTATATGAGAAACGCATCTATATGCTCTTTAAATATAACAGGGGAAGTCTTGGTCACAAAAAAAAACAAACCACACAACACATTTACAGTACTCCACTAGCCATTTTTTACAGTTAAAAACTAAATCCATCATTAAATCAAAGCAGTCTCATTTACATGAACACTGAGCTCTCATGACTGCAGTGGTAACTGGGATAACCAACATCTCTGAGCATCTGTTTTTCTTTACAACTCTAACTTTTAGTACCTGTATTAAAAAAAAAAAAAAAAATCTAATAACCACACCCACGCAACCAACACCCTTCTCCCCCTGAGCCCTCCCCAAAAAAGCCCAAACCCCAACGGACTCAACTTTCAAAGCCTGCTGTGCCATCTCTGTGAGCTCTGAAAAGTACTTTCCTTTTACTCTCAGTGTAGGAAACACGTTCAGCCCCTCAAACAAAATTCCACTTGTTGCAATTGCTATGTATGGGCAAGATTTTTTATTTATCATGTTTCTATATCAACCTACTCAAGTCTTAGTATCTGATATACAAACGCAGGTAAAAAAAAAACAGTATATGGAATAAATTATTTTGGCAAGGGGATTTAAACACAGAATGAAGTCTTAACTGTGTTAAGGTTAAGATTAAACACAATCCAAACCAGACCCTAAAGCTCACTCTTATCACAAAAAAAAACTCATCTTCATAGCTTTACAGGAAAAATCTCAACTCTTCTGAAATGAAAATATAAAAAGCCCTCATACATATAGCATATAGCACAGATAATGTAGTTTCTATAAAGCTCCTTTGAAAACTATTAAATGTTTATAATGTCCCCTTCAGAACTGAGACTGAACCTAAGGAATCCACTACAAAAGCCAATACTTTCAAAAACTTAAAACACAGGAAACCCAAATTCTGAATAAAGATTCCTTATAACTTTTAACAGTGTATGAAACGTTAGGAAGACTAAAACCCCATTTCTACATGGTCATGCTCAGATACAGGTATATGTTCAATAGGTTCAAAGCGACACCCAGAAGTTCACATTGGGGAAAATTATCACCACACAGTTTGAGATGAAAAGACATTAAGGAAAAGTTAAATATAATCACATTTAAATACAAATCTAACTTGCCAATTTGTTTTTTCATGTATAGGAAAAAGCAAGAAAAGCAGCAAGTATATTATAAAGCACTGTGCATAACTATTTAAAATTTAAATCACGTCAATGCATTCTCTGTCGAAGTCTATCTAAATCCTGACTCCAGTAAAAGCCCTGGTTGGTGTCAGCTTCACTAGATGACACAGAACAAATGAAAGGCAGGATTAAAACTTCACTTCTGAGCTGATCAGAAGGGACCTTGTCTATCAGGGACAACAATGGAACGTAAAAGAAAAAGCAATAATACAATGTTTGATTTGCGGAGTTACGCTCACCGTGCCAGAAAACGTTAACATTACGGCTTCAAAATAACGTTAACTCAGCCCACTCCTCATTGTGGATATCTAATGGCATGTTTTTACAACTGTTTGTAATGTACATGTCAGATGGACTCAGTCTTTCTTCTGAGTAACACTGTAACCACAAATCTATGCCTTCTCCCCCACCCCATTTAAGTCTGACGTACAAACTACTTTGCCCAACTCTCTTCCCATATGTGAATCTTCAAAACACCTTGCCAATATTTAATTAACACACGCAACCCTCAGACAAGAACTAGAATCACACTTACTTAAATAAACAAAACAAACAACCAAAAAAACACACCAGAAATTTATCACGCTTTGGCTTTTTCTAAACAAAATTAAGACAGGAAATTTGTATAAAAATTTCATCAAAACCAAAAAAACCTCAAAGCCCCTCAAAATTAAAAAACAAACAAACAAACAAAAAAAACCCCTCACAAAACCAGCGACCAGAAAACTTATGTTCACATTCTCATTTGTGTGCTTTCAGTAGAAAACTAGTGTTATTTTTTAGAAATACTACATAGGTTCCCACCAAAAACATCCCTTTAAAAAAATGAATAGCAAAACAAAACAAAATACCTCAATATTTCTGGTAATCCCACAAATCAGTTCAGTGTACATATGTTTTAAAAGAGGTAGAGGTTACTGGAGCCACAGCTGTCTTCCCTAAGCATGCCATTCTTACTCTTATTACCCCTATTATGTCTATTCCTAACAATGAATTTGAAGTTGGCAAAGAATTTCTGCCCCCTCAAGACTTTAAAATCTCTAAGAAACTCCCTGAAAGGGCAGCAAGAACCTGTGACCCCAGCTGTGACAACCGCTGATGTGCTATCTGCATGCAGCAGGTATCTGAAAAGCAGATTTTGAAATGGGAGTTCAACAACATCCACAGATAAGATGGGTGGGCAGTAAAACTGAAGATGAAAACAAGTAAGGATACAAGTAAAAGGAAAGACTTGGAAAAAAAAAAAGAATTCTGTACTACAAAAAAGTGTTTGACCACAGCTATATCTTAGAACTTGCTGCAAGAAAGAAAAGCAGACACACTGCGATTTCTACCATCTTCACGCTATTAGGGAAATGCATGCCTGAAAAATTTTAAGACATCAGAATAAATTATGCTTAACTTCAATCTTATGTAGCATCTCAGACACACCAAAGGGCTCAGAACAAGTTAGGGCTTTGCTCTGCACCACCATGTTGGAGAACTTCCTCCATCTCCACCCATAACAGATTAAAGACCTACCTGGGAGTGAAGATACTTAATAACCTCCTCTAAAACCAAAGCTATCAAGCAACCTTTGACAAGACTGGAAAGAAGCATTAATATGAGGGTCCTTGCCACCTTAATATACTTTGTACAAGCAACTGTTTTTCCTCAAAAAAGAGCGTCATGTCAACAACAGAAATGGAATATTTGAAATAGAAACACATGTACAAAACACTCTTCTTATTCCATCACCACTTGACTCCTACTCTCTCCTAAAACTCAATGCAAAATAGTTCACAGTGGATTTTGTATTTTGCTTCACTTTTTCAAAGATTTGCATTTAGACTAAACCAACTGGTATTGCTTTGTGCTGACTTAAGGCCAAACTGGATATTTATTTTAGTCTTATTAGGCATTTATTTCAATCCTTTCATAAAATTACGTATTTTCAAGTTTCCCCTCTTTTCTGTGGTTTTGTTTGGAGTGTTTGTGGTATACCTGAATATTCCTCACTCCCTGAAGACTTCAAATTATTGTCAACTAATCTCCACAAGCAGGATCAATGTCTTCAACTAGGCAAAGAAAATACCACATGAATAATACCCATATTTCAAAACTGAACTGATTCACAATAGTACATATTTTTTTCCCCTAAGCCACCATTTAACTTCTTACAGTCCTAAGTAAGAGGTGCTGCACACCAGACAAAAACCTCTTCTAGGGATGGTTAGTATAACAGGCTATTGAAATTCATTATATAAATGAAAATAACATCAAGGAAAAGTAATTATAACAATTATTGAAACGAAGAAAACCAAGCCAACTAAGTTAGATGAATACCAAGAAAGAGCAGAAAAACTTCAAGAGGTTCTAAAGGCTCAGACAAACTTACATGACAAATTTCTGAATCATTTTCCATACCTCTATCCGTTTTCGGTTAAAGAAAAACTTTGGCACCTATATATACAGCAGGGTCGTTGCTTCTCATGAGTTAATCTGTTCTCATGGCTGATTTCTGCCACTAAACTGAACAAGAACTAAGGCCACTTCTCCCATTCTTCAGCAGAATCCATTACACATCCTATATATATAGGGAGAGACTTAGAAACAGGTTGCCTTCAGAGAAACAGTTCAACTACTAAATCTAACTTTCTCAACAGCCCAATAGTTTTTAAGTCTACAATTTTAGTATTTAAAAATTTATTAGCTACAGAAACTTTTAAAATGGCTATTTGACCTTTCCTTTTTATTTCTAAAGTGTGAAATGTTTATTCTTGATTATTTATTCATCAAAGGAGAAAGCAAGAGAAGCCAATTTTATGTCATATGCTTTGAAGCTAATCTTTACAACCATGAAGAGCCTGGGAGTTTGTAGCTTTCATTTCAGACAGTTGCAAATGAAAATCTGTATCTAGGCATTCATATCATGTTCATCACAGTACTATCTGGGCAGCTAACCTAATTATATTATTCCAGCTGATATTGTAAATATTGGCGCTCTCTGGTGTTACTTGTCCAATTCATGTTGCATCAGCTATTATAGCAAACTTATGGAAATACTTTAGTGAAGAGATGCATCTTACATTTAGTTTCAACAATACATGTCACTGTCACAGGCATGTGACCACAGACTCAGGTGATAAGCTGAACAAACATTTAAAGAGCAAAGTCAATTCTCATGTAATTTTTGTAGTAGTATCCAAGAATAACATTTAGAGTTCAGTAAGCGGGCTCATCTCAAACACACAGTACAAGGAATGAAATCCAGAGGACTCACTATGGTGTTATAGTAATACTTGAAGGAAATACTCTGGTAATACAGTAATTACAGATTCCTTATGCACTAGTTCATTTTTTTTTTCTGCCATTAGATCAAACTTGTCTCCAGCAATATTCGTTAAATGTTTTCAATTTTCAGATCTTTTCTCTGCCAGTGGCCATCACTGAGCAGAACTTTATAACAGACAGACCATGGCTTAGTTAATGCAGCACTTGCCGAGCTGTTCTGCTTCTAAAAGCCTGATCAAATGAGGAATTGTACTGTGCATGGATGACCAAGGAAGAACAAAAAGTGACAATCTCTTCCTTCCTTCCGGTTACTGAAAACTTGCCAAAGCCTCCAGCACTTGAATTTAAATATTTAAAACATGATAGTTACTCTCTGCCCTAACTAAGCCTATTCATATTAACGTTATATTCACAGCAGGAATGCAATGTGAAAGCTGTACAGGAGGTTACCTTCCCTATTACTATTCAAGCATTCCACTAAGATTCCTGCTCAAGCAGTATGTGTACATGCATGTGGATCTGTTTTCAATTGAACTGGATGGAGAACAATTCTACTTGATAAATTAAAAGAAATAAAGTTAATGACCTGGCAGCAGCAATACTTAAGTAAACAAGTTATGCAAACACAAACCAGCCATCCTTCGCTCTAAGAAGTTACCATAAAGTTTAAACAAAGAGGCATTTGGATGAAATTTTCTGATTACTACAGCAATGTCCATTAACTCAGTTTCAAACTGATCTTGAACCCCAGGGTACATAAACCCAAGAACACAACACCTGATCCCTGGAGCTGCAACTGTTCAACAGGAAAGACTTTACCTACTAAGTCTGGGGATAACATGTCTTCAAGTTCAGTTGCACCTGAGTTGTGGCTCAAGTCATCTTGAAACCTTTCTCCTCCTGTACACAGAACCATTGCTTAGAGTAACCACTTTAGACAGCTCCAAGACTCCTTTACAAATTATAAATACAAGACGTTTAGCCCTAGGAATACAATAGCTGGCATGTCCTGTAGAGGAAGTATCAGAACCTGCCCTTGAGAGATAACACCACTCAATATTTATCAGGTCTTGTCTTTTTTTTTTCATCCAACCCTCCTCTAGTTTCAACCTATGAAAACAGATTCAAAACTACCACCCCAGTATGTCTCATCTGACCCTGACTGATGCTGATTTCAAGCACCAGAGGTTTTAAGTCAACATGTACTTGAGGGGAAGAAAGTATACACAATTGCATTGTTAATCAAAATTGCAAGAGACTGAGAAAACGGAGGGAGAAAAAAGTCTTGTTAATCTATGGTTTAAGTGGAAAAGATCAGTCACTTTGAAAAGCAAACTCACACTAGAAAATAAGCTAGAGATGCAAAAAAAGGAAATAGGCAGGAGGAAAAGTGAGTAGACAGGAAGTTAAAGCAATAGAGAAAAATCTAGATGCCAGGTGTCAAGTTAATAATTTCTTACATCTTTAGTTTTCTTTTCAACTTTGTTTTGGAGTCACAAACCTACATATTTGTTTATCCTCAAGTGTGTTGCCATAGCAGAGCCAAACTGCTAATTGATATCCAGGAACATATTCCATTTTTTCCATGGGTGCCAGGCTTTTGCACTTGGATACGGAGCTTTTTCCATTCAACCCAGCACATTGGTAATTCCAAAAGAGCTACAGAACACTGAGCATCATAGACTATGCATGGAAGTCACATCTGCCAGCAGCCTAAACTAGACAGGAGAGCACACTAACATGGCACTCTAGTGAGGAGAACACTGACATACAGGGAAGAGCACACGCAGTCACTTGTGGAACAGCTACATTGCAGTGCCAGCACCAACCTCAGAACAACTCCACCTGTATCATTTCCAGTAGTACACTGGTTCCCACTTCTTCAGCTTAGTGTCTTTCCCACCTTGTATTTCTGTAAGAATTTTCTTCAGCATTTCTAACAGTTCTCATAGGACAAATTATTTACTGAAACCTAGACACAAAAAAGGTAATTTGATTTATCTAACAAAATCAGTCACTATATCAAATAAAAGTATGACATTCATCTCACATAGTAATTTCATCTACTCAGAATCAAGATGATGCTGCATTATTTTTTCATTTTGAATCCCACTGAACCATGTACCAGTTCTTAAGCAATAACAACTCTCTGAACTTTCTGTTAAGGCAAAATTATTTGCGTGGGAACAGCGCAAAATACACACTTCAAACCATCTCACACATTACCCACCACCAGTCAGCACTGCAGATAAGCACAAACAAATACCGTCAGGGAACTACCACAGAAGTTAAAATCTACCTGGGAGACAAGTGTTGTTTCCAGAAATGCTGCACTTCCACATGGAGCCTTGATCCTAACAGTCATTTCAAGATGGTTTAAGTGGATAGAAGCAAAGCAGAAGTTACAATTTTCTTCCTTTTCAGAGTCACTGTAGAAAAAAAACTTGTATACCTTGGGTAATTTTTCTCATCCATTAAAATGCAATCTGTATCTCTACTGTCTCTATCTGGCATGGAGCACAGGGCACATCTAGACCTCCAAAAAAAAAAAAAAAAAAGCTGCAGATAGATTTCAGTATTTGAAGAGTTAATTGGCCAGCACTGACTAGGCCACTTTTCTGCCTACAGAGATCACATTAGACACACAAGCTCCAAAAATACAGTGTATGGTTTGGATTAGCACTGCTCAGGTTGGCTGCTCTCCCCTGGCTTCCTTCCCTTCTACTCTGACCAAGCAGAAAAAATTTAGAAACCCACGATATGTATCAAGATCCCTTTCTATTAGTATTATCTCTTGTCCTAAATAAAACTTAATGCACAAAGTCCTTTATCTTGCTCCCCTTTTTTACTGTACCTACACGATACTTAATAAAAAATTGCAAGAAATATGAACTAAAGCACTATACTTCAGGAACAGGTAGTGAAAGAACAGCAACATAGAAACTTCCTCCTAAGCATTTCTATTCCTGAGGTTTTTTTGAAAGTCTGAAGTTAACTAGATTTTTTAATGGGTTTTTAATAAAAAAAAATAAAATTGATTCTGTGCTTTGTGGTCTTGAGGTTTCGGGTTGTTTTTTTCTTTTCAAGTGTGAACTAAAACAGATATAAAAAACAAAACCAAAAAAACCACATTGTAAAAAGTTACAAAACCATACTTGAAAATGAGGGAACCGATCTTTAGAAAAAGATCAGCATCTGCTATTCTTATTCTTTTAAGAGACTGGGCCAAAAAGATTTGAGAAGTTTTTATTGCCAGATCTAAATTTCATTCCACAGGCACTGGATCAGGTCTTTAATCCTTTACTTAACCACAAGGAACTGTGCTGAGGAGTTTAGTTCTCCCAAAACAACTGATAACATCCTAAATGTTGAAAGTGGAGTACTTTCCAGTGTAAGCCAAATCCTGCATGTTTTGCTTTTAAGTAATGCCATAGCAGATGCAAAACCAGTAGGATTCACACTGATGTTTTCTAGGAAAGGAGAAAATCTCCAAAAAACACAACCCATGCTTTAGAAGTGGCAGACAAATAAAGAAACAGTTTAATTCTCGCAGTGAATTAAACCGCATGTATAGCATTATGCTTATTCTTTTAATTTATTGATTTAGGATTTAGAATTTTTATTTTTTTTCACCCACAAATTTTAATATGTACTGTGAACTGCCGTTTCACAGTTTTATCACTTACATTTAGTTGATTCCCTCCAACCTAATTTTCTGTACTGTTCTCCTTTACAGCATTTCAATGAAAATAAAAACATTCAAGGCAAGCAAGACTCCTTCCCCAGCAGAGGAACTGTAGCATTTACAGGTTGTTCATATCACCATTGGGCAAAAATAATCCAAACAGTATTGGAAAAAAAAGGATGTAGAAACAGTATTCAGATATATTCTTAAAAAATTCAGCAAGGGTTCTATCTTTTTGCAATGCAAAAAACAGTCAACATTGACTGAAATTTGGAAGGGGTATATTAGGAGACCCAAAGAACTCAAAACAATAAAAGTAAAAACTTCTTTAAGATTTCACCATCTAAGTCCACATCTTTGTGATCCAATTTGTCATCCAACTTAATTTTCTGAGATTTAAATGCTGTGTGACGAAGCTTAACTGTGCAATTCTGATCGTGCAATAGTCCTTAAATAAACTAAAGTTAGTTCTCACCACATGTATATACTAAAGCTCCCTAATCACAGTCCTGGGACTCAGGACAGACTGAAGTACTCATGTGGACAGAAGTTGATCTCTGTTATGATTTTAATAGCTACACTAGTTTGAAAGAAATAGTCTTGCAAATACAATTTGACTTATTTTATCAGACAGCAGGGGACTTTTCGTTGTATGAGCCATAAAAACTACAAAATCTTTGCCAAAATCAAGTCCAAGTTATCTAGACAACAAACAAATCTTAGAAAACATCTCTTTTCACATGGTGAAAGTGTATGAAGCTATGAAGCTTCTCAGTATCACACTTACAAAACAATGATTCTTAAAAGTTCATGAAGTCAATATAATTTGACAGCAAATAGGGCCCTGCCAAACAGAATCCACTGCTGGTTTAAACCCACACTCTCATTTACTAGAAGACTTGACTAGATAAACAGAAGCAAGTTTCTCACATTTTTCATATTTGATATCTCATATGACCTCCTGAAAGCTCAAAGTACTGAAACACTGGATGACTATTCTCCAACTACAAGGAAAGCATTTCATAAATATGTTTGCAGCTTTTGAGACTGAAATGCTCAACATTAATAATGGCAATTGGCTACTGCAAACCTCTGGGATGGCAAAGTTTACACGGTATTTCTCTTTCCCTTTAATGACAACAGCTCAACCACACGGAGCAGATCAAAAACCTGACAATGTCTCAGGAGGCACTTCCCAAGGTCAGTCCAAAGACTGGATGTCCACATGATTTATTACACAAGAAATATCTTTGTACCATACTACACAAGATACATTATTCAGCTACAGCACACAGCAAAATTCCCCACATGATCCCCTACAGAAAAATGTGAACATAACTGCTCAGCATTAACGGATACTCAGCCTTCAAGACACTCCCAACTTTTGACACACACAGTACAAAGTGGCAGCACACTGCACTTTATATTGGCTCCAACACAGCTATGAACCCCTACCAGCCACTCAGCTTGCATCAACTTGCTCCAGCATTTGTCAGCAATTACATTAAACAGGACAGACAGGAACCTGACTGTAAAGAAAGAAAGAAAGTTTTACTTCTTAGAATTCCAGGGAAAAAAAAAAAAACAAAAAAACACAAAAAAAAAAAAAAAAAAAAAAAACCAACCAAACAAACAAAAAAACCCAAAAACGCAAACCCAACAGTGGTCTTTGTACTCAGCTGCCACGGACATGCCCTGTGGTTTCTGCAGCCCCTGATCACAGGTAAGGCAATGCTGAGTGGACACTTTCAGGATAGCCAGATTTATATCCATTAGCTGTGCACATCTACCTCTGCCTCCTCACTCAATTCAGACTTGACCTCTTCTATGATCTTTCACAACTCTTAAGACAGTTATTCTCATTAACCAATCCGGGACATTTTTTATGCCCTTAAGCATCTTTAAAGCATATTAACATTATCATCTGTTTTACCTAATTAGCCAGTATTTCTAATGTGCTTGCAACTGTGAAACCCAAAGGTAGAATCAATAACACCATGATTTCCCCTTCTCACCTGGATAAGGAAGGCAAAGACCTTTCCTCCACTTAAAAAAAAAAAAAAAAACAACCAAAAACAAACAAATACACAACACTTTTTTTCCATTTAAAATGTGCTATGAAAAGACATAGCATTAAAATTTGACATTCATCCTCACTTAAACTAAAATCATTACAGAAGATACACCTGAGACATCACTAAAATAAAAACCTATCAATAAAACTAAATTGAAAAAATCCTTATTCTTCAAATTCCAGAAACTTTTATACAGGAGAAATAAAAGTGTCACAAGTTGTTACAGTTTATAAGCTGAAAGACTGTAGAGATTGAAAGACCACTGAAATAATCTTAGAGGACATTCAGAATTCTGCCAACACTACATTTTTGCTGCAGAAATCCTAGGTTCATTCTCTTCAAGGTGGATTTCAAGTGCTAGGAAGCAAATAGTACTAACTCAATTGGATAGTGAACTGTTTGCTGTGTCAAAGCTTTTTGCCAAACACATATATATAATTTTTCTTTTCACTATATGGATAATCAACCCCAGATGGCAATTTACATAGGCAAAGCATAAAGGAATCCACGCACTGCTGGTGCTCTCAGCCTCAATCAGAGCAAGCATGGGCGTTTGAGAATGTCACTGTTTATTTTTAATTGCTGTGTCCCTCCTTTGTGCAGGTTCAAGCGGTCAAAGATGTCGAAGTCCATTAGTAGAACTGGAAGGTGATGCCACTTCATTTGGTAAGAGGGTTCTTCAAATTTAAAAAAAGCAGCTGGTCTGTAATGTCCCCAAATGCCCAGCGGGTACCAGCTGTCAATCTCAGTTACCATTGGGTCAGGGCAAAAAAAGGTCAGAGAGAGTCATAAACCACAATGTGTTGTGAAATGTGTTTCCTCCATTACCTTGTAGGCCTGAGAAAGGTTTGACCTTTTATAGGTATCCTAACCCAGCTCTGCATGATGCTGGCAGGGTAAGTACAACACACGCAGCTCAAACTTACAAAAGTTGCTTCCTTTTACTGAACCCTTGGTTTCCATACCTGTACAACATGAACATGAATATTCACAAGTTGCTCGTTGCAAAAACCCAAAACTTTGCCCACCACTTTATCACTCAGAGGCATGGACACATCTATTTCACACACAGCAATGGAAGGATTAATTCATTAACAGCAAATGGAAAAATAACAAACTTCTAGGGAAGTTGTTAATGCCATAACAGTCTAACAATCTGGTTTCTCTTTGCAAACAACCTGTTTATCTAAGTTGGCTGTCACTTCAGTGACAACTCTCCCAGTCACCTAGGTGGGAAGAAAGCCTCTTTTAAAGTCCCATTTAAGGCTCTCCCTACTCTCTCCATTTGCAAGTTATTCACTATATTTTTGTTGTTTCCTCCTTCACACAGATTCTCAAAAAGCAGTCTTATTCCTAAGCATATTTCTTCAAAATGTTCTTGGACTATACATGAAAAGCTCAATGGTCACTTGCAGATATAATCTAGTGACGCATTCATTCTTGCAAGAAATAATTGCTCTGTCTCACCCCCATCTCCCAGAGCAGAAAATCACAGGAAGTTTGGCCGATGCTATGCCAAAAGGAAAGCAGCAAACCCTCGCACATATGCAAGGCCCTGTTTGAGCAGAAGCCATCTCACACTCTTCAGCCTTGCATTCCTAACTACTTGTCCCTCTTCGGACTCCGAATGCAGGCAGGCCCAGGATTGTGAACAGGACACAGAAAAACAAAGGAACAGAAAGCAGGAGAGGTTGAAACCAGAGCTACAATTCCAGCAAGCATATTCCCTGCAGGAGAAAGCACAGCTCCCAGAACAGGCTGCATGCTGCAAAGGAGAACATGGGCAGTTAAGAACTTCAGTTGGAAGCAGACATGACAGAGTACCCATCACACAAATCACTTCTATGCAAAGCACAATATGATACAAACTAGATGGCCATGGGTATTACAGAAGAAGCTGGCCAGAAACTGATTGTCAGCTGACAACATATTTCAGGTGAAATCAAAATGCCTCACTTAGTCCTTCTCTTGTCCACAAAGCACAGTCAAAAATGAGAAAAGAGCATGTTTACTCAATGAAAGAATAGGGTCCTTAAAGTAATGACTTGAAGATAATACCGACAACATGAAAAGGGGCCAATTCAGTCTTGTTGAGCCAAAACTTTGCTGTTTCCAGAATGTTACTGGCTGGGTCCACTTTTAAGTGGAAGATGCAAAATACTCCTCAGTCTTTAGTTATTTTGAGAAAGTCAGTGCAAGTGGAATAGACTTCACCTGTTCCGAGCATAAAATCCCCTTGTTTTCTTTTGAAGGATGAATATGTTATAAGGTAATTAAACAGTAACAACAGTTCAGCAAGTTCAAAGGCCATTGAAAGGCTCCTGTGACTTTCTCCAGGCTCTCTGGAGATCCCAATGGCAGCAAGCCACCTACTGCATTCCAGCAGTTCTCCCAGAACATACTGACATCAATTAAAGCTCACCAAACAAAGAGAATGTATATCAAGCATTTCAATGCCCTCTTCTTGTCATTTCCTTTGCTCCCAGACATTTCTAGAAGTCTACCTGCTCAGATTCTTTTGCAAGCCTTCTCACTGCAGCATGTCTCACATGAAAGTAACCTTATTGAAACCTTGTTCAGTCCTTGGGCACATCCTGTCTTGGAAACATGCCCACTTTGATTTTCTGAATTTGTAAGTCTAACATGCTAATCTAGGTCAGTCTTCTCTCCTCTCCACCCAACTAAATTACTGAGCAGGTAACTTTACTGCCTGCCTTATTTAAAAATCGCTATGTCTCTTCCTGTTATAGTAGAGTACAAAAAAAAAAAAACCCTGTGAAAATAATGGAATAATTTCAGATTGGAAGAGAACACACTCTTCTTTGTTGAGTGTCTCTTTCTATCAGGAAAAACAGGGGGAGTGAAAATGAGAGACTCACCTTCAGGGCAGGAATCTCCACACTGTCACCAAGGCTAACAGAGCCAGAAAGAATAGTCCCTGTCATCACTGTGCCTTGACCCTTGATAGAGAAACAGTGGTCGACTGCCATAAGGAAGTGTCCTGAGGGGTCTCTCGATGGCAGGTACACCTGAGACTTCAAGACCTGAAAAAAAAGAAGATAAAAGCAGCACCGTGCCTGGGTGAAAAGTCATGACAGTCACACAGCAAAAGGAAGGCAAGCAGATGATTGATTAATCAAGCTTGCAATTTTACTGATTCCAGGCATCTCCCAATGAGCTTAGAACGCACCAATGTCAAATTAACTGTGTGCGCCACAGAGGAGACGCACACTTAGCAGCAGGAACAGTTCGATTTTCTGCCTTAGAAAGATTTGGTGCTGCACATTTAGCTTGGTTAGCAAAACTGCACTGGCGATAAAGTTGCTGCCAAACTCAATATAAACACTGCAGCAAAGCAAAGAGGGAAGAAAAAGCCCTGTACGTGTCATTCTGCCTCTCACCACCCCCCAAAAGTACAATTTTACAGTGCATTTTGCTACTTCAGCTTTTTTGGATTTTCTGAAAATGAACTTATATACAGATATTAGTGCCCCATAAAGTCTACCTCTGTCTCCCTTCCCAGAAAAACTATTACACTGGGTTAAGTTTTCAAAGTCAACTTCACCTTCAGATTTCTGTTAACACTTCTTGGAGGATCAAACCACTAAGAAAAAACAGCTACCTAAGTACCATTTTCTAGAGAAATTCTCTGAGATTAGTATTTCTCTTTTGCTGACAAATACTATGTTTCTTAAAATGCTTCATCACAGACAGAAGGCTTTAATTATAATAAGGCAGTCATGTACCCAAAAGTGCTTCAGAGGAACTGTTTTGCTCCTGTCTCAAATCGGTTTTGATCTCTACTTCTCTTATAACACCAACATATACACTTGGCACTACCTTTAATTCAGTTTTTAAGGTCAAACTGTAGATTAAGCCCAAATTGTAATGGCAGAACAATGGAGAGCATCTTTTATGAAGGACAGAAAGGATAATACCTTGAAGCTCAATGGCAGGGCTCACACAGCATTTGCCAGCTCTTCTAATATTAGGTCTAAGAGTTGACAGAAACAGCTGCAGCATTGGTATTTCCTTCAAAAGGTTTTAACCCTGGGGAACATTCCAGTAAATCTACCAGGAACCAGATGAAGGCAGAAGTAAGGACTTGCATATGTCCTTTCTAGACACTTCTGTGGGTAGACTGGTTCTTACTGAGTCTATTCTAAGGTCATCGTACATCCCATCCCCATTCCCATCTCGGGTCACACAAGCCTCGGAGCCGATACAGCATTCACTGCTCAGCAGCTCTGTGGAATGTCCTGCCTTTATACAAGTCAGGCTGTCCTGGGCCAGACAACCCTAGAGTGTTTGCTGACTGATGCTGCACCTTAACTTCAGCAATTTACAGTTTTACATTTGGCAGCATCCAAATCAGAATCTGACAACTCTTCAAAGAATAATGCCTCTGTTTTAGAACTACTTTCGCCTATCTGCAAATAACAGCAGCATCCCTCCAGGGCAAAGATGCTGCTTTTGCCTAAAGCTAATTCACAGAAAGGGTGGCAAGTCCACTACAAGCTACAAATTGACCTCAGTTATTTTAAGTGTCCTGCCTTTCACAGTATATGCTTCAAGCCATATAATTTAGGGTTTTGACCATCTGAGAAGGTTTTCTTCCTCCCCCACCCCCCCCAAGAAAAACAAAACAAACCACCAAAACACCACAACCAAACAACAACCCACATCGCTGGAACTGAGGATACCTGTGAAGCAAAAGTTTGCGTAAAGCCTTCTCCTGTTCACATGAGTCTGATATAATGTTAGTTGCACAACCATATAGTTTTTCCCAGGCCCTATCTCATTCAGGACACAGTGTAAATCCAGGCCATGCTTTTTATCTTTTGCAGATGTGTAAGACATGCAGTAAGCAAGGCAGGGTATCAGAGAAGAAGATGGTTTCAATCATGAAAGCAGGCAGTGCTTCTTTAGTGAATGAATTCTACTTTTAGGCCAGAATTCCCATGTATTGTCATTCTCACAAAAAGGAAATTTCTACAGGTAAATCACTGAGTATGCACCTCAGACTGTCCAAACAGAAGCGCCAAAGCTTAACAGAAGTGCTAAGCACTCATAACTGAAATCAGAATTGGCAGGTACTACGATCTGAACACAAGCATGTCCCAAAATAGTTCCTAGTTCCCTTAAATTTGGCAATTAAAATTAGTAAACTCAGTGGACTTAGCTCCTTTGCACCTCAATTTTCCAATCTAAATATGGATTAAAGTCACCTCTACAGTTCCCACAGGTGTTTTGGAAGTAAATTAACTGTTTGCAAAGTACTCAAGATCACAGTGATGTATGCCAAGAAAACTCCAGGAGGAAATTAATTACCCTGAATGCAGAGCAGTATTTGAATGGAGTCATGAGGCCACACAGAGAATAATGAGAATTAAAATAAAATATGGACTACCTGCTCACTAGCTGAGTCCTAACCATCCCGTGCAAGAAGCAAGGTCAGGGTTGTTTAGAATAAAGAATCATGAAATGAAACACCGGACCATAATACACACATGATGGAAGGAGACAATGCCCAATGTGTAACTTTTGAGTGCCTGACTTAACAACTTTACTGTTTTCTTAACTATGGTACAACCATAAAACAACACCAACCAAGGATTTGGCAGAATTTTAAAGCTATTTTTTATTCACTATGCTTCCTAACTCTCTACAACTTTAAAGACAATTTCAGTACACTTGTGGATGGTCATTTCTTAAGATACAACTATTCAATGGCTTTGTAGCCTAGTTGTTGAAAAGGGAGATCCACTTCTGGGGCATGTCACTTCAACTTCTCAATTCACTGAAAGGAATCCCTAAAGAATCAGGTTCCTTAAAACTGGAATTAATGCAAGAGTCTAGATACTAAGTCTAGATACTAATACACTGTACTCAAAAAGACTTCAGAGAAAAGTTTGAGCATGTTTTATGTTATTATGATGTTCTTCAGCAGGTACCTCAATCAATTCAGAAACACCCAGTGGATTCTCAGACTCTGGGGCTTCCGGACCACCGGGCTTTGCTGCAACAGCAACAATAGGACACCCACAGAACCTGAAAGAGAGAAAGACTCCCACCATTAGACTGCAAATCTCCCATATGTGTCAATATAAAGTAGTTCCAGGCTCACTTGAAGGCTAGAAACTCCCTGAAATCCCAATTTCTTTGCTCCTCCCTCACAGCGAGTTACAACTTACCAGTATCAAACTATTTAAATATAAAACAGCTACTTTCCTCTGCTTATTTTTTTCCACCTTCTATAGAATTTCCTGACAACACCACAATAATTTCCCCAGCACTGATGGCAACACCTACTCCACAGCTGCAACAGACTTCAGCTTTGCTTGCTGCTGTGGAATTGTACATGCATGTTTATGTGCGTAGTGGAAATCATTATCAACAAATAAAGTATTAAAAAAAACAACCAAAAAAATCCCTAATTGCCAAGTGTATGGGTTCAGAGGCAGCATATGTCCTACTAACAAGACTAGTTTAGAAACAAAAAAGCAGTTAAACATGCATTTGGAGATTCAAAGTCAGTGGTATAGAGGCTGTCAAGAAACACCCCATGCCTGAGATACAACAGGACAAGCACTTTGCAATCACAGTCAGGTCAGCAGTGCTTTCAAAACACCACAAAGCACAGACAGCACATGCACAAACTGAATTTTTGTTCTCTCCTCTGTACACTGAATCCTGTTCCTTAGACTCTTCAAATCAAAATGTGACCCAATAGTTATGTCACCTTACATCCCTGACCAAAGCAAAAGCTGTGCTTCAGTCTGTGTAATCACTAAATAAGTATTTTATCTTCCCACTCCAAAACAGCCACATTTCCACTCATGAACCTCACTACACTGTACTCATTATGTACCTTAACTAATGTACTGAAACAGGGCTGACAAATACTGTCCCAGCTAGAGCCACATTATATAAACTTCCATCATGCCCCATCTCAAACCGGGGCAATCACAGTTTTCATCGTCATTTAAGGAGATTTCCTAACACTTTCTTTTTCTCTGGAGCGAAACAGATTTGCAGATCATAACAAAAGTTACAAGCCCAAAGGCTAAAAAAACAAACAAAAACCAGAAAACCACAAAAAAAACCCCAACACACCCAGAAAACACCTACCCCCACAACAAAAAAAAAGTAACCAAATAGACCCGGAACTTTTCACCTGGATGTTCTTTATGTTATTAAACTGAAAAGCTTAATTATAGGAAAATATTTCTCCTCAAATGATACTTGCACATGTGAATTTGGAACTACACTTGAGTTTCCAGCAATCTTTCCACTCTCTTTTCATCATCTTTGCTAGATGTATCAGTATGTTTAAAAGCACATTGGAAGGGAAATGCTGGTATTCTTCTTAAACATTTTGTTACAAGTCAGGTGTTAATATCACTGTTCACTTACTTTGTATTTTCCAAGGTCTTCTGCATTTTCTTAGTCATCTTCTCAATGGCACTTTGTCTCTTTCCCTCTGGAAGGAGATCTATTTTGTTCAGAACCACCACCATCTTCTGGCAGGCAATTTGCCCAATTACCAAGCACTCTGCTGACTGTGTCTGCATCCCTTTTGTCACATCTATTACAAGCATCATCAAATCGATAATCTGGGCACCTGGAGGAGAAGTCACAGTCAGTATTGCAGCAGCATAAAAAGATTAAGAATTATTTTCTCAAATAGCTTCCATAAAAAAAACGTCAGCAGATGTACAAATACCCAGAAAGATAAAACACAAGTCAAAGGATGCACTGACTGCATGGCTCTTCGGGAATTAAGACCTCAGGAATTTAAGCTGTTATATGCTACCATCGAGTCATAAAAAATAATGAAGAATGCAATAGTTTACAAAGTCCCCCAATGCTGAGAGTTCAAGTCTAAGGCTGTTATCACTGTGTTTAAAAAAAGTGCTAAGAAAATTAACCTTGCAGCAACACAAGCATGACTTTTGCCTCAATTAAAAATGATAATCTAGGAAGCCAAGTAGGAATATGATAGAGCTGAAGAAACACAGCAACACTGCAGAGAGCTGCACAGTCAGAGCAACCCCAACAAGAGCCAACCACATGCCCCATAATTGCATCAACAATCCTCAGTCCCCACCTGCTTCCTACCATTTTTCTTTCAAAGCCCAAAATTTGATAAAAGTGAAAACAAAATTATCACCACCAGAGGCAAATTTATCCCAAGTCTAAACAAATTCCTACAATCCCTCAACATAAAAAGGTGATTTATAAACCTGCAATATATTGCCATTTACTCCCAATTCACATCCACATAACTTGAACATGTAATTTCAAACACAGGCAGAAAGATCTGACTCTTAGATCCCTTCATGAGAAAGCTCCTAAATTTTATGCTGAAGTTACCTATCATGCTTATGGATTACTTTAAAAAAATCAAAGTATTGTTGCATGAACCCTTAATCTTTTGATTGAAGCAATCTGAATTTCATGGATTTAAATTAGTTTTCAAGGAAGCTTTTGATCAATGTTGGGCCTTCCACTAATTATATTCTGAATTTTCTTGTTTCATTCCAGGTAACTGAAATACTCTGAATACCAAAATAGTAAAGTGCAACAGACCTTAATATTGACAAAGTTTAAACATAAAAAAATAAAATTAAAAAAAAAAAAATTAAAGCTGAACTACCAGAAAGTCTTATGTCAAAAAAAAAAAAAAAAAAAAAAAAGCACATTTTGAAAGATGACAGAAGCTAGAAATATGGAAAACTGCAGCATTCTGAACCAAAGTACTTTTAATATTTGCCTTAAATGAGAAGAACAAGAAATCAGTACAACTGTTCCTTGTTCCTTCACCCTCTCCAGCCTTCCTCCTGCCTCTCTCTTTTTTTTTTTTTTTTAAGGCTTTTACAATAGCCATGACAACAGCTACCCTTGTTCCTAATTCTCATGAACTCAGGATAGGAAATCAGTGCGAGGTTGAAGTGCAGGGGTGAATGAGCGGGTGGGAAGTACAACAAGAAAAAAAAGATTACATTTACAAATGGCTATTTTCAACCTACCAGAGCTTTCATCTTGTAATAATGAATGCTAAACCTTCAGGGCACTAGTGGGATAATAATGACATTTCCAACATTTCTGCAGAATTTTTGCTAATAATTTCAAATATTTCACCCTAACAAACTTTGGATGGATTTTGTATCTTCAAAAGTAGTTTGTGCTTTTATTGTTTCAAGAACTGTATTCATTTAGAACTTGCTTACATTACAACACAAAAGTCATCAAGGCTGTACAAAAGGCTCACACTTTAAACACCACAGAAGTGCAGACCTGAAGGTCAAGAAGCAAGGAGAGCAAATGGCATGAAAATAGTTTTGAGTGGGACAAAATACTTAATCAGAATGGATCCACTTTTACAAGTACATACAGCAGGGCTTTTTTAAACTTAACACACATGTTTTGTATTCCACTACAACACATAGTAATTCTTACTACACAGGTGTCATCCTTAAAATGAATGAGAATTAATAATTAAAACCAAACCATCAAGTCTGATGGATTATTAATACTATTAAAAGGACATCTAGTAAAAAAATGATGCTTGAATCTTAGATAACTCTGCCATGACTAAAACATAGCAATAACCAGACCCAAACCTGGCCTTGAAAAGGGTGGCTGAGAAGATCCATTACATATGGTGTATATAATGGGTATCTCCTCATTTCAACAAGAGACAAAATCTGCACAGATTTTATATGCAGTTCCAGTACAAGGGCCATTTTATCTTGAAACACTAAACCAACTGCCTTGAATACATTTGCTGTAAAGCAAATGCTTACAATTGCTGTATGTATGAATCTATTAGCAACACTCTGGAAGAGCCACAAAAATCATCAGCCCGGTTGCTAAAAGGTCAAGAATGTCTACTCGGGGCATTTCATAGCAAAGAGAAGATGAACAAAGGAAAAATAACTATACAGTCCATGGAAGAACTCCAGAAACCCCAGAAAACACACCATGACACTCCAGACAAAAAAAAAAAATAAATATTACAAGTCAAGGAAACAGCAGCATACACAAATTCACAAACACTGTCGGCACAAGTACTGTGTCTCCTGCAAAGCCCTAACGTGCTGACTGGCCACAGTTTGTAAGAGATGGCACAAGATGGAAGAGAAGACATGGCAGGCAGAGAGCTGGCACACAAGCAGGGTGGGAAGCTGTTGCCCTTCAACAGAATTGTGGAGCCAAGGGAAAGATCAGGACAGCATTGACAGAAATACTTTTGACTGCATTCTCCCCAAGGCATCAGGATGTTTTGTACATGTTTACTCATGCATTTCAAGGCATGAGTGCTCAAGTTTACAGAACCCTCGGGTAACAAGGGGAAAAACTAATGCTAAGATTTAGTTCCTCGACTTTCTCTTTTGGAGCCATCTTTAATAATTCACCGTCTTTCCAACCCTTCATTCTTCTCCTACAGTTTTACATTTTGTTTTATTCAAGAGTCCAGTTTCTTAGTTGCCCATCATTCATGCACAGAGTTCACTAAATAGTAGAACAAAATCTAGAGAAGTCAAAATACAGAGCATAGGGATTCACAAATGTAACATTTCCAATCAGGAAAGTTGGCAGGCCATTTGACAAAACCATAACTGTCTCCCATTTAACACAGAATACCTAATTCAGCACACTTTCTCTAATAGCACGCAAGTCGTAATAGCAGACTTAGAATATGTTTAATTTCATATTCACTACTTAAATCATCTCTAGCACACTAGTAAACAGTCAGCTCATTATCATATCGGAGTTCAGTCAATGAAAGCAACAATATTTCTGAATAATTTTCTACAGCAGAGTAAGACTTAACTAGAAACAGTGAAGTGAGGATGGATTATATGAGTATTCTCAAGTAATCCAATCTCATTTGTAAAGGCAAAATAAATACAGCCATACCAAGTGGAGACTCCAAAAATAGTAACAAGAATAAAACATGGTGAAAATATCACTCAATAAACTTGCACTATCTGACTACAGAGTGCCAGCCACGTGCTCTTGTGTGAAATGGAACAGAGAACTGAAACACTCAGCTTTTGCTCAAAAAAGGAGACAGGATATGGTCCCACACAGTTAAGAAGAATGATCTGGAAAAGATTATGGAAGAGTTGAGTGTTCCTTGAGCCTTCAAAGAAGGCAAATGGCTTGAAATTACTCTGAACAAAGCAGAGACACATGCAAAGGACAGCTCTGTGTATAAGGAAGAACAGCAATCAGAAATATTTTATCTGCATACAGGTCATATAGAAGGTCATACGGATTCAGTGACAAAGTTAAACTAAGGTACTCAAATTATTTCTTCTACAGAAAAAACAAGGCTGTAACCTTTTATTTGCCACTTCATCTATAAAAGAAATGTTCAAGAAAATTCAGACAGATAAATCCTGATGAGTGATTTCTAACTTTGCTTGAAAATGAAAGATCACCTATTGGAGTACCCTTTGTGTGATGACACACGGCTCAGATGAAGCCCTGCAAAAAACAAATGAAACAAACTAGTTGTCATCAGAAAACACAAGGGGGTGGTAAAAGATGGGAATTATATTGCAAAGATAAGCAGCTGAACCACAGCAAAAATAAAGTAAAGTAGATAGTCAGAGGGAAGGAAAACAAACAAGAAAGATAAAACATGAACTGAGAGAATCTGGATGACAGCCAGACACAGGCAAAACACAAGACCAGCAGCACAGCAATCACAAAGACTACAAGTGCCAGCTAAACCTGGAGGTAGCAGCACTCACTTGTACCATGAAAGTGACAGGGAACACTGAACTCAGATAATAAAAAAAACACCTTCACAGACAAGATAAAGTCAAAGCAATAGCTAGAATAGTCACAACCCACTCTTGCTCCTAAAATTTGGGGAGTATCTGATTATAAACCGTCATTGGGGAAGTAATTTATTACTCCTTACTCATGAGACTAGTTGAATCAGAGGTGTCATAGATTACGACAAGTTCCAAAAGTACAGAAGGCAGCAACTTGTCTCCCTGAACTGGCAATTGGCTCAATTATTCCAAGGGAAGAGCAAAATGATACCACTTGGACCACATCATTCCTAGCTAGCTCTCACCCTTGGATCCTGAAAGAACTCACTAGCTACTACCTGAGTACACTGAAAAAGAATAGTATGCTTTAATAAAAGGATGTATAGAAAAACCCAAAACCATAAAGCCCTATAATGGCTATGTTTTATTTTGGAACAGAACATTACATCTGAAATAAAAAATAATCTCCTTCAACTTTGATCACAGAGGTTGTGTCAGTTCTGCATGTACATGAACTCAAAACACTTTCTGTTTCTGCAACGTGTTGCATGCTTATAAATGATATATCCAAACTGCCAGACTGAGCTGTGCTAGTACCACAGTGTAACATTTACAGTAAGGTAGAAAAAAAGGATGTTATTAGGTCTAGGAAAAAAAACAGCAATCCAACCCATACAAACAGGACCCCAAACATTTCAGCCTCTTATATTACTTTATCAGTTAAAAAAAAATTATTACTCTTATTATACATGCACTGAGTCCACTTTCAGAACCATTCCATTATAACCTCCAAGCACTGAATTAGATACTCATTCCATCCTTACTGAAAAGGAGAACCAAAAGGCATTTTCAACAAATAGGCAGAATCTCAATTGTTTTCTCTTTACCAAATGCACATCAAGAATATAAGAGCATTTACAAGTTGTACTGTTTTGGTAAGCAGACTCCCCAAAATCCTTCAATATAAAGCTGATTAGGCTCTGAAAGGTAAAACCTGGGCTAGTGGAGGGAAGAAAAGAGGTCAGGTCCCTGTGTGAATGAAGGGAAGGTTCTGCACACCACACAATAATGGAACCTAGACAGAGATTCTGACTCAGGGCTTCTTTAAGCTACTGTGTCCTGTTTGTGGTAATCTTTTTAGCTGACTTTACTCAAACAGTACAACTCCTGTTCACAGGCACCAAAAGGAAGCAGAAAATGGAATTTGAAATGTAAAAATAAAATAATTGTGGGCCATGGGCTATAATTTGATTTCATGGTTTACAAGGAAATGAAAGAGGACTTCCTTAAACATACTTTTTTTTTTTTTAAATATGCTTTTTACCATGTTAGGATTTCCTTTACTGTAGAAGAGAAAATAGGATTGTAGAAAACATACTGTTCTCAAGTATCATTGCTACTCAGGGGCAAAGCTCTGTTTTAATGTGCACTTCCCATTCTAGGGAAGAGGAAATTCTTCAATTAATAAACCGGGTGGACTGAGGCGAGTTTTTAAGGTTTAATCAATTTCATCTGCACATGGGATAAAAAGACCAACTATTCTACCATTTTTGCCTCCCCTATTCCACTTTCAAAAAAATAATAAAATCAATGTTTTATTTTAAATTCTTTGAGGTTAGTATCTCCTGTCGCAGGAAATATTGTCTATATCATGCAGTGAGTATGCAACTTCCCCCTTCCCAACCCCCTCTCCATTTTTTTTTGTTAAGAAACTTTATTCAGAAACAACTAAATTATTCCCTGTTCTCATATAGAGTAACACCTTGGGAGATGCTACAAGTCACACAGGATTTTGCTAGTTACCTTAGGAGAGGCACTGTGATGAATAAGGAAAATGTTTGACGGGATACGAAATCTTCCAAAATTCAAACAGAAATAGGAGGTGTGAGGGGGCAGAAGAGACGTGCACACAACTGGAGAGCATGAATTACACATGAAGAAACCCTCTGCAAAGCAATGCAAATCATGGATCAAAACTGGCACAACTCTCGTTAGGAAACACTTTGAAAAGAAAAGGAACTCATGGAGTTCAGGCATCCCACCACGACTTCCAAAGCAGGCCGTTCTTAAGGATATCAGTAAGTTCAAACAGGGAGCTGTGCAGCTTCAAACACTGGATAGTTTGGAATATCTCTGATAGTAAGCATCTGACTGGCAACACACTTCTTTTTGAATGCACACTAAAGCTTAAAATTAGAAGCATTATGTCATTGCACAAATTCTCTTTAGATGAAAAACCAGCCAGTATGGTCGGTCTTAAACTGAGAGCTAGAAAAGGAAACCAGTATGGCCATAAGAGCATAATTGTAAGAAGTCAATTTCTTATACAAATAACACCTCTCTTATTTGTTATTTATTTTATTTCTTTGTTTTAATCCATTATTTATTTGTAAATATGAATTCAACTCAACTACTAATAGTAGGCAGTAAGATAATTCCTAATAAGGAATAAAAGTGCTCTTTTGCAAAAGATCTCACCCAATAATCCCCTTCTTCATCTCCCAGATGAAACAGTGTGCCATATTGTTCTGAAGAGGATAAAAAACAATGAAGGTCTCTACTCTCTATTCTGTCAAGTCATCCACCGATCTATCTTGTTTGAATAAATTCTAACTTATTTGTGTCAGAAACAATTATGTTCTTCAAAAGGAGGAAATGCCTATAGTGATTAGACCATGTCAATAAGCTTGATTGGCCATGCTGAGTAGCACGAACAAAGCTGATAAGGCCTTTATGAAGGTCATACTAAGAAAGACTGAGGAGCATCTTCCAATAATTTACTCTTATATGCTGGTCTAGTTACTGCAATATTGCACACAGAATTAAGCTTACATTAAATGGATGAGTTACAGAAAAAAAAAAAACACAACCAAGCTTTAAAGTGAAAATGATCTCAAAAAAAGTATTACAACACAGGAAGAAAGATTATCAAAAGATCCTTTGCAACGATATAAGGAGTCCCATGTTGTCTTTAGCCTCTTCAGAGAAAGCCTCTTGTGAGGAAAACCCAAAGCACCAGCCTGAGAAATGTCTGAACACTTCTGTCATTTCCACCACTACACAAGAGAAACTATTTCAAAACAAGGCAAAGACAGGAAGCCTTCATTGTAATCTGACTAAATTCACTGGATAAACACACAAAGTTAAACGTAGTTTTGTAAAAAATACATACAATTAAAGAGAATCCTTCCTCCAAAGACTTCCAAATAGAAATCACTAGTGGTGATTTCAAACGGTTTCAAGCCAGGGCAATCACACGTTTTACTTGGTTATTGCACTGCTCTACATCATTGTTTGTACACAGTCAGGTACACCCAGAAACACTTGGCAGTGAAGTGGGGCAGTGAACAAGCATTTGCTCTGACACCTGGTCATGGAGGCTGCAGTTGCTTGAGCTGGGAAGTTCCTATTCCTACCTATGCTTCCCCAACACTGTGCTTATTCAGGTCTCCCACTTCTTACAAAGCCACACCAGACATCTCTCCCTGAGGCTGACAAGGTGACCTGGCTGCTGCAGCACCCAGGGAGAGCCCGAGTTGGCACAGGGGAGGCAGCAGGACCAAACAGCCAAGAGCTGCAAAGGCAAAAAAGGCAAGAGCAAAGCAAACCTCCCCCGTTTCTAGGGACAGGACACTGCTGCAGGCCAAGCTGTCCACGAAACACCAGCCTGAGCAACTCCAGAGAAACTTACAGCCAAATAAACAGCCAATGTATTGTTAGGAAGCATTAGAAGAAATTTAAGTACACATGTACATACACAAAACTAGTGCTCTTACTTCAGAAAATTATGAAATGACAGCAATTATATGCTATTCAATTCAAAATTGCTTTATGTGTAGGAGCAGCCAAAAAAGGTCAAGTATTAGACTCTACCTATATACAATGCAATACTGAAATAAAATACTGCATTTAGAGCTAGTCACTTTCTGGAAAAGAAAACTTAAAAGATTCCTTAAAGAAAAAAGGAAACAAGACAAATGCAAGTAAGTCCTTCACAAACAACTTCACTTACAAACAAAAATCCATGTTAACAGCACACAGGAACAAAAGTAAGTGAAGTTCAGCAAGAGAAAGGGAAATAACACACCTCTAATAAAAGAGCACAATCAATTATTTTACTGTAAATAGCACAACAATCCAAACTCAGTGCTGCTAAATACCATTTGTCTTTAGACAAATAAAAATACAGCTTTGATATTCACACTATTAAGATTTTTAAAGCTACATCCAATTGGATGAAATTTCATTGTTTATAAAACATTTATGATTTTATCCTGTGTAAGAGATACTAAAATGAAATTTAAAGCAAGGGACACTTCATTCCATCATTGACTTCCTTGCTTTAACCCTCCAAAAGATTCACTTTGTTTCCAAAGAAAATGTAGCAAACCAGAAAAGTGACTACTAGGGTCTGGCATTTAAATTCCTGTTCTTCAAAGTATTTCTGAAGAAAACCAGAAAACCACCCCAAATGAGAATCCTATAGACAATGAGAGCACAGCAAAGCAAACAATCCTTGCCTTGTAACAAGAAATGCCATATAACACACAGTATGTGTAAAAATGGAGGTAAAGCACCATGCAGGAGAAGATGTCATCTTTCCTCCACATGTAGTAAAGTTCTTTTATGTAATACTGCCTATTACTAGATCTGAATTTCCATATGGACAAGGCACAAACTGGACAGAATCCAGAAGAGACCTCTACTTATTTTAATGCTGAAAACATTAACTGTGGTAGGGTTTAAAAAAGCCTACACACCTTGGAAAAGCAACAATCATTCTGAGTAGACACAGATGACTGCTACAAAAAAAGGTAGCATTTGCCGAATTACACAACACTGTGGTATTTCAGTTGCTTTAATTTCTTCCTTGGCTTGAAGTCGAAAGTGCATAAATTGTGAATTAATTAGCAAACATTAACTTTTTAATGTGTCATTCATATATATGTATATGCAAATACAGACAGCAGTGAAGCTGAGAAGTTAAATATTTAGGATACTGCACAAAACTAAAGTTACTTAACATATTAGACTGAATGTCATTATACAGCTTATCAGCCCTGGAGTACAATCCACAGCATATAGTAGCAAAAATTATTATTTCCTACACTAGAAAGCAAGAGAGAGCACAGAAGAGATCAATTGGGTTATTACAATTCAGGTTGCAAATCTGGTTTGTTTGGGTTCTTCTGGTGGGGTTTTGTTTGTTTGTGTTTTGCACTATGTGTTTATATCACATCTAGAACAAAAAGGTTCAGTTTCATAATTTGGCATCCAGACTATAAAATATCTTAACAAGAAGTCATGTCCAGTTTCTGGCATCTGTAATTCCACTGACTGATACCAAACCCAGACTTAGAGGTTTGCAATGAAGTTCCTTCTGCATGGGAGTTGTTGATTTCCTAAAACAAGGTTTTTGAAACAATGTGACAGTAAATCAACACTATATGTTCATGGTTCAGAAAAAAGAAAGGTGCAAAATAAAAAAAAATGGATACTTGTAAAACCCCTCTTTGACCTCAGAATATATTGTGTGCTTAAGGTCCTAGCAAGCTTTCCTAGAGCCTAATGAGTGGTTAGTTCAAGTTTCAGACTTGTTATTCAGAGGTATTTTGTTTTGGTATCAAGGCCACGTGTGTTTTTGCACTGCTCTGAAGAGTTAAATGTAAGGTAACATTACACTTGGGCCTTACAAAGTGATCATAAACGGTCCCTGATGGTCCATAAAGTCTTTACTGCAAACACAGAAAAGAAATGGGTCAGAAGGAACAAGATTTAAAAAAAAAAAAAAAAACCAACCAACAAACAAACAAACAAACAAAAAAACCACCAACTTTTTTATAGTCTTGACCCATATCAGCTTTACATTTCTTCTCTACAAGATCTCTTGCCAAGTTTTACGTTAAAAAAATTATATTTGCATATGATAATGCTAAATATGTTGCAAAAAACATGACTTACAAGTATGATCATTCTGCCCACTCCATCCTCCAGGGAATACAGACAGATACCACCTTCAAAGCTATCTCCAAGACCAGCAAATGAAAATAGTGGCTAAACAGCACAAAAAGAATCAAGCATCCAGAACTACAAAGGCACCAAAGCTGCATGAATGAGGACATGAGCCCATCCCCAGTTCTGACAGACTTCCACACATCTGGAGTCTTCTGCTCCATCTCTAAGGACTCAGTTCACACCAGACAGACTATTCCCAGCTTCAGCAATGTCACACCTGAGGTTTCTCTACTAACAATAAACACTGGACTGTGGAGACAAACAGTGAGCAAAAGCCTCTGGTATCTACAGTCATGAAAATTCCTGCTACCTCCTCGACACTACAGGATCCTCCAGGTTCAGCCTACAGCAGACTATACCTATATACCTTTCACTATGAATGATAAATCACAAAAAACTAGGTTTGTACTGAAAGAGAAAAGTAGTACAATAAAAATTACTGGAATGACTTGATATGTTTTCCAAGACCAAACCTCTGAGCTGCTTTAGGCAGTGAACTCCTGTATTAGCTTTTCAGACAGTTTGACACTTTGCTTTCCAAGAACAGCAAAACAGAAATGTTTCCCTATCAATGTGTCCATATTTCTGTATTTGAATCTGCTATTACATAGAGGCCCAGTACAGGATTCAGAGGTGGGGGACAGGAGTGGGAAAGACAGTTGAACAATACCTACTAAGTTTCTATAAATTCTATTCTCTATCAGTGCTATTTCACACTCAGCTCTTCATCTTTTCAAGTTCCTTTAACACTTGTACAAGATGATATCTTTCCGGTAGCATATCTAGGATTCGATCACATCCATGCCCCCATACTGTAATACAAAGAGAACTCGAGCATCTCAGAAATCCTTACACAAGCAATACACAATGTGATGATCTCAGGATAAAAGGAATGTGCTATGCCTAATGACCAACTAGTTGGTTTTTCCTTCTCAGAAGACTGGAGAATTGTTACTACAGAGCATCTATTGCCTCCCTCTGGGTGCTTTGGAGAATGACTGAATTATGAACCTCTTGGAACATCTGCTAGAATTTCTTTAAGCATATTTTAGTCAGTTTAATATTAGATGACAGGAAGACTTTCTTGCTACCTTTTGTGTTAATTTCTTTCAAGTCCTGTCTAGCCAAAGGATATCTCACTGTAAATTTTTGTTCATTCTTCTGCCATATCTTCAAAAGATCAGTCCAACAACAAGTTCCATACAGCAGTCGAAGGAGATAAGGACCATCACACAAGTGTAGCTAGACAGACCCGAATATACATTTAGATATGCAACTCCAAACTTCCAAAACCTGTAAACAGCACTTTGCACACAATCAAAGAGAGGTATAGATATGAAAGTTCTACCTTAGAGATACCGCTGAACCACCTTGAAATTCTCAACTCCATTAAACTTTTCTCTACTTAAATTTAACACTTTAGACCTACTACCCTGAAGATCATGAAATGCACAGGAATCCCCAAGAAACACCCAAATTATCACCTTGATCATAGAGATTTGCTACTAGATTCTCTTCTCTCCATCCTGTCAATTCAAGGACATTAATCTTATACCACACCTGCAGCTTTAGACAGCTCAAACACCTCCAATAAGAAATTGATTTAAAACCTTGAACAGATCAAGAGCAGATTTCTACAAGACTAACAAATAAATTTTCTTAAGCAATTCTACAAGTCACCACTCCAAAAGCAAAACTCTAACATCAGATTCTAAATCATTCTTCTACAAAAAAAAAAAGGAGATCAGGTTCCATACAAAGCTGGAAATAAATTCAAGTGATTCTACTCTAAAATCATTACTAGCCCCACTCTACACCAAGGAGCTTGCTTTGTACCATAATCTAGTCCTATTATGCTTTTTAAAACACTACATGCAACACCCTGTCCTAACAGATGAGCCATGGTAGGCTATGGGAAGATTCCTGCACAGCTCTCAGACACGTTCTCTCTGAGAATGCTAAACAAGATTTTTTGTAAAAAAAAAATTAGAGTTTACATTTTGCCTCTTTTTTTCCTCCACTCTTCTCAAAAATAATAATAAAAAAAATAAATTGAAGACTGCTAGGGGCAAAGAAAAGAGTGTTCTTTAATTTTCTCTTCACCCTCCACAATACTGAAATAACATCAGTCAGGGTTATAAACATCTGTAATTGCCAGGGGAATGTACAATACCTTCAGAAACTCCAGGCCCACATATCCTGTAGCTCTGCACTTCACAAACAAAAGGTTGGGGAGAGAAAGAGGGGGTGGTGTACAGGGAATAAAGGCTTAAAGATTAAAGTCACAGGCAGAGACAGACGGCTCCGTTTTTTAATAACTGAAAACACGAGTTGTGCCTGAATGTGCTCATTGTTTTATGGTAGGGGGGAGAGTCTACACACGCTGGACTGGCTGGCGACAACTGCCTTTGCATCAAAAATAAGATTTACAAAAAAAAAAAAAAAAAAAAAAAAAAGACACCAAATCCATGCCCTGATTTTCCCTCTTGCAACAGTTAATGATGCATTCAGGTAGAAATCAACAAATTATCCCACCTTACCTTTATTAAATTGGGGAAAACCTTATGACTGGAAGTAGACCTGATGGAATCAGCCTACCAGAGACTGCAGAGAAGGCTTTATGCTGTGAGGGAACACAGACTACAACAATAACAGTTGTACACAAGGAACAGGCGCGTCTATGAAACAATGAGCTTATAAATCAGTTCCTGATAGGTTTTTTGCACAATAAAACCAGAGCTGCAAGGCTATGTTATAGCAGATTTTCATATGAATTCAAGAAGTTCAGCTGTCATGTTCTTAAGGCCTTACTTTTAAAAAGTATCAGCTATACCTTCAGTGAATAAAAAAGGTTCATGAGCTGGGTCTACTTCAGTCAGTACCAAAAAAAAGTATTTCTTTTAGATTTTAAAACAATTTTTCTCTCAAAGATCTCAGAGTACAAGCACTTATGGCTACTCAATATCCATGACTACCAATGTGTATTATTTTAAAATTCCATAATATACACTTTTCTAATCTAAACAATCTAATACTTATCACAACTTATTTCAGTGAATAAATTTCTGTGGGTTGGATCCACAGTTAGAGCCCAGGAACAAACCCATCCAAAGTCAAATGCAATAAGGCCAGTTCCACTGCCAGGTGCCAATGGACTACAGGTAAACATGCAGCCTAAGCAAACACATGAAAATAAAAATTATTAGATCAATCTTTCAATTTTATTCTAATCTAGCCCAAGATGTTACTATAACAGAGCTTTTGTTTTACTGTATTTTTTTTTTACCTGCCAACTTTGCTTTAAACATAGACAGAAAGGAGATAATTCAACAAGACAACAGGCTCTTTCATCTAAAACCATGAAACTCCCAGTCATAACTTCTTGGGGAAGCCTAAAATAAGGAGGAGGGAGGCACACAACAGGAGTCATTGAAAAGTAGTCTCCTGCCCAAAGCAAGCATGCTGTGCAGGGAGGAATCAGTGGCCACAATACACAGCTCCTTAGCCAAAAATGTCAGACCTGGAATGCTCCAAACTATCATCCCCTTTGTTGATGCAACGCTTTTGCATCATCAGCCACTGGACATCTTGTTGAGATTAAAAATATTGTGGAGAGTTACTGTCTGTTTAGCAAAGGGGGAAAAAAAAAAAAAAAAAAAAAAAAAGAGTCCATGTCAGAAAGGGAGGGGAAAGGAAAAGCAGAAACATGAGCTCATAAGCCTGTTACGGGGGATAAAGGCAGGCTTTGTTTTACTTTTTCATACCAAGTACGAACAAGAAGCTCATCACTGGTTTGAGCTTGAACTGCAAAATTTGTTTTCTATGCAGTATGACCAACTTTTCTGCTCATGTAACTAAACTACCTCTCTTTCTCAAAAACAGCTTCTGCTGATGCTCTCATCAAGTATTTAAGCCTAGATGAAACCCATAAAATAGCAGATTCATTTTCCTCATGCTATATAATCTGACAGTTTGCAAGCACCTACAAAGGCATTCTTACAGAGTAAAGACCATCCTTGGTTATACCACTGGTGTTGTCCTAAAGTCCTCACGTAAATACAGAAGTAAATAAAATTTACAAGATAAGAATATTTTAAAAAAAATCACTTTGAAGACACATTGGCTATAAAGCCACACTAAGAGTTAGGCAACAATTATTAAATTCAAGATACTTCTTTGGACAAGAAGTAGCAATTCTTCTTAAACTTGCAAAAGCAGAATTCAACCCAAAAGTACAATACAATGTTAAAAAGGGAGATTAGAGGGGAAAAAAATGCTAGTAAGAGAAGGTCTGTCATCTGACAGAAACACTACCTGCCAGTGCTGTCTCTAGAAGAGCTCAAGGGCAACAGTAAAAGGCAACAAGAGAAAGGAGAGTCTGGATTCTACCTTCTTGCTCTTAGGAACAGGCAAAGAGGGTGGTAATTTACCGTGTACAACCAAATTGTACATGAAAGTTTAAAAACAGTCAATTAAAGCTAACATTATGGAATGGAATGGAGGGTTTGAGTGGAACACGTTAGACACGCATTCCAGGCAACGGCTCCAGAGTCCGCCCGCGAGGCGGATACTGTACAAAGTACAAAGGGTCAAGAAGTTCTTCTCAAAGAGAACCCCAGCTTTGACCAGGACTCATGACAGATGTGGTGCCCAGCTGCAGAATGACATCAAGGCTGTAAAGCCAAATAACACTTGGTTATCACCTTCACTGATAGACTGCCATGCATAGAGTTGGAAAACTCATCAATCGAGCGAGAACAAATCTCAGTACAATGGAGAATCAAATGGAGGCGGACAATAAGGAACAAAGAACCACCCCCTTACAAATAACAGTAATACCTATTTCAGTTTACATCTCTTACATATGTATCTTTCATCCACTCAACTCGAGCTGCTTAAGAGAAGCAAAGCTCTATCTAGAATGAGTAAAGGAGTTACTAAGACCTAGTGGGAAGTCAGAAGACAACTACCTCAATTTACCATGACTATATTACACTTTGCCTTCAGTCTTCTCTACTTTGGAGCACGGTGAACTGCAATTTTGATGCAAGTTTCTTGATTTCTGTGACAGTAATGCAGGAATGTTATTCCTGCTGCAGCACATAACCAAGTAGAAATATCAAGAGAGAACAATTATATTACTCCTTGTCATTTACATCAACATACAACTCCATACACATTCAAGCTGGCAAATTAATCCAATGTCATGATACCAAATTCTATGAGAATTCTATAACCTTAACCTTCAAACCTTCACCATCTCCAAACACCAACAAGAATTATAACCCTTACAAGAACAGCAGCACTGAGTAAAAAAAGTAAGGTTGTTCTCAAGAAGGACAGCCTACAACCAATCTCAATTTTTACGCCAAGCTTTGTTTCGAGCACCTGCATTACTACACAGCTGTAGCAGTGCATGAATAAAAGAAATCTCTAAAACCAATCAGTTGCAAACAAATTAAAGATGCCAGCTCTGGGAAATAGGATACTTTCATTCTCTGCACTGTGCGCAGATAATCAGAGCCAAAGTAAACAGCAGTATTTTGGAAAACAAATTTTTCTGGACACAGTCTAGGCAGCAGTCAGTTAACCTGCCCTGCTGCCATGCTAGATATTGGGTGCTTTGCTAACTTACAGATGAAGAGCTACAGAAGAGTTAACCTTGCCATTAAATTGCTCTTGCTAAGGTTTTAAGAGTTAATACTGTACTACCAAGGAAAGTGTTTATTGCAAAAAAATCATCACAAACTAATCAACTGAAAACCCAACTCAAAGCAATGATGTCTTAGTTTATTCTCAGTTCACCTGAATGGAGTTTCCAATGTTCACAAGGGCTGTACCTTCCGTTTGTTTTAAATGATAATTTTGACTCACCACTCAAATTTTGCTAAAGATTTATTTTGTACTCAGCTCTCTGCCCTTCAGTCCATGGCAGCCATCAGGCCCAGCCTAACAATTCACTACCAAATCATGACAATAACGAGCATTTTGCATAGTTTGTCATTCCCCTAAGTCACACCACAGAAACCCTTCAAACTGAGGAGGCCATTACCAAGCACATGGTGCTATTTCATACCTCCTGCCAGGCCAGCACAGGGGCTCCTGACAGTGTATTTATTTTTATTTAAATTTTTGCTGACTAGGACTGCACAAGATACACACCTCATTTCAGAGCAGTCCCAAGGGGTTAACAGTCATGTAAATCTCACATCCCAGTACTTCAGGATAAAACAAGCTATATCATGTGGATACACTATCTAAATTGCCAAGGCTACAAAGCACTCCAGATATTGCAGCATGTATGGCATTTGTGTCTCACATTAACACATTTTCCATATAATAATAAAAACCCACTGTAATATAAGAGGTGATGCTCACTGTAAAGGAGGAAAGCAGTGCAGAGTTAAATTACTAAATAAAACTAGATAAAATATTATCAAGATTAGAATTTATACTGCAGTAAGACAGGCTAGAATTTAATGATCTATAACCACACAGAGATAAGAAACTGTAGCAATGCTCGAGCAAATGTTTTCAACAGTACCAACAGAAGGCAAGGTGAAAAACCCAACATATCATGATTGATACTCAGATGACCTTTTTAAAAAAATTTTAGAGCAGAGAGCAAGTGTCATAAAAAGATAGTCCAGATTTCACCAGCAGAGTATTTGTTTAAGAATAAATAAGTATTTAAAATGCTTTGAATTATATACTTAACTATTTAAAAGGAGATATTCATGGGAATGAAGTTTTGCAGCCAACTAAGGAACAAAATACAGACCTGGTCTGAGTTTGTATTGGTTTGGACCTCAATCCTGCAGGCTCCCTTACTGAGTTCATTCCTATGAGGCTGCATGGATGCAAAACACCCAACCTGGGTCTGAATTGTTACCTCTACAAAGCTGCAGGTGTGCATGGCACTTCACATATAAACACAAAACAAGGTTTAGAAACCTCACAGACTAAATATAGACCAGTTGTCCCCTAGAATAATGAAAATATTTTAATCTCTGACACAACCAGGTTATTTTACTGTTACAAGTTTTATACTTCCAAAAGCATAGATCTTGTGAGGTGCACGTACAGTAACCATCAATATACAAAGCCAGGCCCCTTATCTCTAAAAGTCCTCATAAATAAATAAAGTTTTCTATTAGGTATTTTGAAGAACCTCAAAAGATGAAATTGTTCAACATAACCCTGCCCAGAAATTTCATATTACATCTCAAATACTATACAAACCCAAACACAAACTACATATGTAATCAGATATTCCAGTATAATTCTGAACAAGTCCTTCCACATTTTCTTTGCGATGAATGAACAACTGAATAAAATACAAGTGTTGACACAAATATTTTTACGTTTTACAAGCAGTAGTGGTAGTTTGTATAAACTAAGTTTGTGAGCAATAACATCTGTCAGTTAAGCAAAACATCACTCAGACTCAAAACCTTCATCAAGACCAGAACTGTGCTTCTGGGACCAGGGAGGGTCATCATAAGGAAAGTATAGCAGGTCTTCCAGGTCTGCATCCCACACTCACCCTCCTGTTTCACTGATCATTAAAAACCACTTATTTTCTCCCAAATTGAAATTTAAATTTCGCTAAAGCAGAGGCTGACAACATTCCCAGGGAAGTGGGACGAAAGCTTACAGAAAACAAAGTCTGCTCAGAATACACATTGCTCTGCCAGGCTCATGTGACCAGCTCTTAGGAATGCTGGCACTGCTCAAGTTATTCAATCGAAATATGCAACAAACAGACCAAGAATCCTGGACAAACAAGAAAATAATAGGGAGTGCAAAGCACCAATACTTCTACTCTGAAGCCACACCTGTAAATTTGCATTTAACTGTACATTTCAAGAGAATGTACTTCTCACAGCAAAAATTCAAAGAGAAGCAACAGCAGGCACTGAGCCATCACTCTCTCACTGGGATGGGATTCTAGAAAAGAAGTGCCCAGAAGTCCAAAATCATCGGCATTTGCTAATCCAACCTCCATAACTAAGAAATTCCTAAGCAAGAACCCAAAACGGGACCAAAAGTACATCAAGTATACAAAGAACATCTAAAGAATACACACTTCTCTTTTTCACAAAACCCATTCTTAGATGCTTTTGCCTCATAGGAGCCTTTTTTTATAATTTTAATTACCGCTTTTCATGTTTTGTTAGGTCTTGTTTCCCATTCACATCTTCTAGTTTCAGAGAGCACAATAGATTCTAAATTGAACTTCCTGACAGTAAGAACCAGAATTACAGCACAAGGGATGGAAAACTCAGAATGAGAATTTAATTTCAAACGAACTTCAGTAAATATACTTCATTTGTTATCTGGGCACTTCAGTCTTCGCATGAAACGATGGAGACAACTGCTGTTGAAGAATCATATAATAATAACGGAAGAGAAGTACAATGGAACTTTATTAAGTATATTCTTACTGCCAATTTACTATAGACGTAAATTAAATTTTGGTAAAGGATTTCCTTAAAGTACTTCCAATAAATTATTTTTATAAATTATGTTTAAAATGTCATAGTTAATTTGCTTTTGAGGAAAAAATTATCTTGCCATTTGGTAAAAAAGTAACATTGAAATAAAGTGTATGAGGAGGAAAAAAGGTAAGTAATGTAGGTACAGAAAATGAAATAGTACTTAATGACAGAAGCAAAAAAACCCCATCAAATAAAAATCATATAAATGGATATTTAATTCTTTTCCCCCTTAATAAAGTAATAGTAGCATCCATTTACATTGGTTTTTTTTCCTCTAGTGTCCTGTTAAAGCAAGGTACACACTGGGGCTGGGAGGAGAACTGAGATATCACGAGGGGAAAAAAAATTTAAAATAGTTCTCATTTGTAATCATGTTGTTTTAAACATACCCAGTGTTGTTACTCAAACAATAAGAGTTCAGCGTACAAAGAAGATTTTGCCTCTCTCCAAGACCTAGATTCTGTTGGTCCATGGAAAACTGAATCACAACATCTGAGTACATAAGTTTTCAGTCTCAAGAGAGTAGCAACAATCTCTTCTCTCTGCAGCAGCACTGGGCAGGTAGAGAAGCCTCTTTCCCTGCAGTTCTGTTAATAAACTAGAACTCAAGCTCAGATACTGTTACATCTGGAGGCAAGCTGATTAGATTATTTTAAAACACAGAAACAGAAAATATGAAACGAACAGAAGTGAAGCAAAGGTGGGTTATCAGCGACCCAACTACCCCACCACAAACCATTGTACCTCACAGTCCAACCATGCCCACTCAAACTTAATCCTTATCCAGTTATAACACAACATAAACAAGGGCAGTTTTCAGTAGTATTGAGATTCTTTCCTCCTCCCTCTTACTCAGACTGCAAAAGACACCATATAAACATTAAGATATTGGTTTTCAACCCCATTTCCCACTACGTTGTTCCTCCTCTTTTCCTTCTTCCCTGATATTCCTTAAGGTAAATAAGATTTTTTTTTTTAATTCATTTTGGAACCGCCAGTTTATAAACATAGGGAAAAATCTATCCCAACTACAAGTTTCAGGAGCAGCCCTCCTACACAGCTTATTACTCTGCACCTGAAAAAGGCACACAATGAGCCATGGATGTCCAACAGACAAAGGCAAAGCCTTTGGAGATGGACTTCAGAATGGAATTTCTGGAAGTTCTTAGTGTGTGGGGAAAACCCCAACCAAATAAACAAAAAACAAAAAAAACCCACAAACGTTTGTTTTGGGATTTATTTTTTTTTTTTTTTCATAAAAATCAGATAAGATCATCATTTAAAACAATGCCAAGGCTATGAACCCCTCTCTAATGCTTTCTTGCATGTTCTTACATGGCAGGAAAAAATATGCTGAAATTGCTAGGGATCAGCCAAATTCAATAAACCAACACTATCTCTAACTGTAAATGCATCACTAAGATAAATTAATGCATAATTGCAGAGTACTAATCACTGCTTAATGAAATGCTGAAATCACCAAGAAAGAATACAGCCTTAGTGATTAGAGCTCTTTTTTTTTGGTTGCTCAGATCTAACAGAAATAGAGAGATTACAACTCAGGTATTTAAAATACTTTGCAATGATCATTACCACTTAGCAGAAATACACAATTTCCAGAATATATTTAATTTTGAAAAACTAGCTTGATGGGCTATTTTGCTGACCTCCTACAAAGTCATGTTTGCCACCTACAAAGTAGTGCCTAGGCATCCAGTATTTCAGTGACTGTTACCCACACAACTCTGCAGCTTATGACAAGTTCTCACACGTGAGCTGCTTCAGCTGAGCTGAGCTCAACTTGCCTGCTTTTATCACATTTAAACTGTCTCCTAACCCTTAAATGAATTTATTATTGTTAGAGGACAGACTCCACTTTAGCATCCTCTTAGCAGAAACACATTTCTCATTCACAGACCATATTTATTCCACTTCTGATCAATCAAAGGGGAACTGGGACAAAAGTACAAATCTTTCACAGAAAGCATAACAGCTTCTAAATAGAATAACAACATCCCCAAAATTAGTGCATTTTGATGATTTCATCCTGGCATCCTGAAAATTTCCAGTATCTAATAAAACCAGTAAATACAGTTGCACTTGAGATGCTACAAAATAGCTTCACTTTTTTTATTGCAGAGCTAACAATCATATGCTACTAAAATAAATATTAGATAGCTTAGTTACAAGGACGTTTGAAATTATTTTGTTCCAATTGTTCTTATATGAGCTCATAAGTTACTATAAAGAAATTTAAAACAGTACTCATAAGGTTCAAAAGGATACTGTCAACTGATTTAAATTTCACAATAGTCAATTTTGGTTTTACCTAGGATTGACTCAATTATATGCAAGGATATAGCAAAAAAATTCCATAAACCTGACATCATTTTTTATGTGGTCTACTGTTTTCCTAGCCACGCTCTACCTTTTTCTGAATGGGACAAAAATAAAGACCTTTACAATGCAAAGGGAGAAGAAACAAGTACAGTAACCAAATAACTTCCAACCACTGCATCAATTTGATTGCAAGTCAAAAAAGAACTAGTGATATTTTACATAGTAAGTTAAGGACTCACTGCTTTCTTGTTGCAGACTTAAGTGAAGAAATGACAGTTAAATTTACCCTCACTTTGATTTTTTTTGGCTTTAAAATACAACAAAGAAAACATTAAACCCCACAAAAGCGGTGCTGGACATTACTAAAATAATCAACTATTTCATACATTAAATAAAGCTTCAAAACAAAACAAAGAAAACAAATCTGGGGACACATGGTGAAAGAACATACTCATCATCTCACTGAGATCGGAGAAAGATTCCAGTATTGAATGCTTTTAAGAATAACAATTTTCGGGGTTTCCTTAGTCTCTTATTGCAGCCTAGACACCTAAAATTAAGTAGAATTTGAACCATTTTTATTATTCTCTGATGAAATGTCTCTTGCTCAGTTGTTCTGATGTCTTTAAAAGATGCTTCATAAATTAGAGTACAAACTTAATGTTTTGTACTTAATGCTCAGTACATGATTTTTTCATAAATCTTCAAAGAAGCTAGGGAACAGTACAGTCCCAAAGTCGTGTACATATAGAACTGCACAATAAAGACAAACAGCACAAAGTACTTCTCTGAAGCAAAACTGATGCACACCTATATTCCATGTCTGCAGGACTGTGCAATCAACCTCTATAAAAACTGCCTGTAGTGTTTTCCATACCCACATTCACAAACATGCTTATGTTCAGTTCCTGCACAGCCAGCCCTACCACACTGGCACAGCCCTTCAAGATGCTGAACATCTTCAATAAACTCTGAGCTATGAGGGTCAACAGTAACACTTGCTGATGGGTCCCAAGCCTTTTACAATTTGGGTGAGACAAGTCCAGTACTATTTCATGGCTGCACTAGGTTAGGAGTTTACCCTTGAAGTAGATCATTCCCAGAAACCTATCTCAACCCACAGTTACTACTTCTCCTTCTCTCCTATTCCAGCAGATGCCCAACACCCAAGAGCTGCTGCCCAAGGAGAACAGCACAACCCCAGCACGGACCAAGCCACGCCACACCACACCAGGACTTTGCACATGTGCTCTAAGCCACACTTTAAATCATTTCACACACCAAAATGTCAGCGTGGATAACCACTGCCAGAGCACGACACAGAATCCCCTGAAGTCAACCACAGGTTCAGGTAATCATGACCTCTCTTTTTACAGCACAAATGCATAATTTCCGCACCACTCTTTGATGAGGGGACCACAGACTTAAAAAGAGGAAACAATTACAGTCATTAGAATTTCACCCAAGCATGAGATTTAATCTCAGGCCATGGTCTTGCCAATGGCTGTGGGGGTCTCAGTGGAGACAAAATTGCTCTGTGGGAGAAAAAAATGCCTTGATGATGACATTAGTCAGCAAGAGAGACCGAGCTTTGTCTTCCATCCAACAGCACGGTCAAATACAAGGAAACCATTTTCCCTCCCCCTCTTCTTGATTCTTAAAAAAAAAAAAAAAAAAAAAAGAAGAAGAAAGAAAACCTAAAAAAACAGCTACAATTTTGTTTCTCTCTCTCTGAAATGAAGTTTTTGCATGCTTTGGAAAACTTTCTTCCCAAAAGCAACACTGCTGGAAGGGCAGTCTTTAATATTAGAAAAGTAGATCTAAGCATGGATAAGCATCTATGACAAAAGACATTTCCCACGCCCATCCTTGTTAATATAATTGGACAGTTCTATCAACAATTCTCAAACACTTCTATAGCTTTTCTTAACCCAACATGTTCTCAAAGACCATTTCAAATTCTACATACACAGGAATCACATCTGAAAGATGCTGACCTTCTCTACAATGCATTTAACAGAAATAAGACATGTAAAACTTGGCTGCAAAAACTGAGGCAAAGTTTGACAATGCTCCTGAGATCCAAGAGTACCAGCTCTTCTGACCGTGCTGTTGGATGGAAGACCTAGTCAATCATATGTTGCATCTCAACTAACATACAAAACAAAGGAAAACTTTAGCAGAGAAGACAAGAAAGTGCTACAGGTGATTGCATTAAATTCAATTTTCCAGTACTGCAAAAAAGATCTGCAGTGGACAAAGCAGTCTTCATGATCCTTCTGTGATCTGAAGTAAAAGAAAGAGGAGTATCTCAACAAAACTGTAAGCCCAAATGTATCATCTCTTCTCTAAAACTTGGGGTGAGGGACCTGGATTCTTACCCAGATCAACTTCTATAAACCTCAAATCAAATGCTGGTTTTATTCTCCCTTATCATCGTTTACCTCCATAATGCTCTTGAATACAATTTATTCATTTTTATTTAAGTTATCTTTGCTATTCCGTTTCCTTTTGCTATTCACCAACTCATTCTGCTGTTACATTAAACATATATACATATATATACACACATATACACACACATATATTTGTTTGTCTTCTCACATTCACCCCTAGTGCCAGTAATGCTGATAATTTCAATTTAACGTAGAATTAATCAGTTTAAGTTTGAAACAGAGATTGTAATTCAATTTGGAAGTCAACACTAACCATTTCATGTTCACTTGAAAAGATCAGATAGACTGCATAAGAACATTTTGGTAGAATAACTGATAAGAAGATGGGAAATAAGAATTATTGGTATTTACTAAGCCTGCAACACTTTTTGGAAGCAAACAGTTGAAAGGAAGCACTTCAGAATAGCTATTTAATCTGAATTTTACAGATAGCACAGAGAATATATTCTCACAGGATCTCTGCAATCACAGCTATCCTACGAGCTGTTCAAGTCTTTCTTTCCTGGAATTCTCACCCAATTTTGCTCCCTTATGAGCTGTGACCCACAGAGCACAATGTGTTCAAGAATCCAGCTGAAAATTACCACCACAGAATATCTGCCCTTGCTCTTCAGCTTGCCAGGCCAACCTTAGGGTTCCCAGACAGAAAACAACTCACTGCCACACAGAAAAACTTTTTATTCCACTTAACAGACTTTAGCAATGACAGGGTAGGGGTTTGGTTTGCTCACTTAGCTATAAGATCTGTTGCACATCTGCTTTACAACTATAACCTAAATTTTTCCTTCTGCATTTTGTGTTTCTAAAGGTTTTTATAAATAGTACTTTACAGTAGTCATCCAAGAACCTAAATTATTATTTCTAGTACCAAAAAAAAAAAAAAAAACCCAAACAAAAAAAACCCCAACCAAACAAAAACAAAAAAACCCCACCACTGAGAAATACATTAAGGAAGCTCAGTTCATGGCTCCATCAAGCTAAACTAGCTATTAAAAATGGGTTTATACACAAGCAATGTATCATTCAACTCATATCTAGCATCTACTAATTGAAAATAACTTTTAAATCAAGATGCAGAACAAATATAGTGATCCTTATAAAGCCAGTTAGTCGATTAGCAGACCACTGAATTGCTAAAATGGACTATTTAGCAAGCAAACATATCCATCATCAGTAAAAATGCTACTTTGAAAAAGGTGCTTTAAATTTATTTTGACAAGGGTAATTTTTACTATAAACATGCTTCATATTTTATAGTAAGCTATTCTAATTTTTATGCAGTTATTTATAAGACATCACTACAATAGCTAATATTTAAAAACATCTAAAAATTGATAAGCTTTTAATTGACTGATTATGCTTTCCCATTCTTCCAAAACAGCTTAAAAAATAATTTCTCAGCAAGGAGAAACATGAAGCAAAAGTGAAATGAAAGAGCACGTGGTTATTTGATGAATGCTTGCACACAGTATGATGGAACAAAGAAATTCTGTTTTTAAATCAATAGGAAAAATGATCAAACAGACTTAAACAGCACCATTACAGTGCTTGGTTATTATGTTTTCTTGAGAAATTGTCATGTTTTTGTGTCAAATAACCAAGTGTGAATTAGCACAATTTTGTTATATACAAGCAAACACAACCACTCAGAGGCTTAATAGAAAAGTAGAAAAACTGCCCTAGCAAGGGATAACTTAACATTCAAATAAGGTTCAATAAAGCCACTCCTGGTTAAAAATCTACACTTAAGATTAAAATTCAATTATAAATCAGGCCTTCTGAACAAGAAATACACAACTTTTTTTTTAAATTGAACACAGAAAACAGTACATTTCTGACAGGATTCTAACAAGAGGCAGAAGAGAATGTGATTATTCACTATAACTTTTGATTTCAGGAGACGATGGCTCTCTTGCTCCTTGTAAACTTTTCAATCCATAAAAGGAACAGAGGACTCATCCTAGTTGGTTCTCTAATATTACTTAAGAGTTGATGTACAGTTTAGGAACTTGCTGAACATGTGCAACTTTAACAGGCAATTCAACTTCAAGTCAAAATAGCAGAAAAGAGCATAGAACATAAATAATAGCAGCCAAGTAGGCTAGTCCCACTGTCACATCACTCAAAACCACACAGATGAGGAACAACACATGGAAAGCTAAATCCATTAGAGTTATGGCAAATATAGCCAAAAATTCCACAAGACCACTGTTTTAAAGTACCCTGGCACACACACACACACACACCCCCACACCCACCAAGTTTCATTCTACCCCTGGTCACACAAAAGTGGTTCAGTATAGATTTAGTACAACTAGCTTGCTTTAGCCCAGTTATTAAACAACGTGGGGAAGTAAATAAAAGAACTGTGTACACTAAATTTCATGGTTCCCATATCAAAGCAGTTGTTTTGTCTCACCTGAGTTACCTGTGTCTTATGTCATGTGTAAGACAACACCCCATAAGTTTTTATTGCTTCAGGTATAAAAAGCACTATCCCAATTATAGATGAAAAAAAACTAACCTTCCTTTAAACACAGAGGATGTTTTCTTTAAGAATGAGAAAATTAAGCCACAGTTGTGTTCCAAATCTTCTACTTAACTCTGTTTCGATTCACAGTAAGGTCACTCCACCCACGTTGACCTGTTACCTCCAGGACTTATCACTAAGATCCTACATTGTAAGCAAACACTGCCCTCTTGTGCACTGCAACATCGAGGAGACAAAGTTCCACTTCGGGGGTTGGGGAGAGGGGCATTCCAGACCAACAAAATTTTTATACTGGTTGATTTTTCTTCATGCATGGCTCCTTAATTTAAAAAGTGGCTTTCATTTTAAAATAAAAATACTCCCTTAATTTGTCGGACAAGTATCTTGCACCAGCCAAATTGAGGTGAATTAAAAAAGACACTGTTTCAATTTCAAGAGAAGTGTTTCCATTTGCAGAAATAAAGTTTATTTGCACTTTTAATACAAAGCAATATCAGCAATTTACAAGAACCATGAACCTAAAGAGTCTAATAGCATTTAGGAAACATTCACACTAATGCTAATTGAACTCTCTTCACCCAAGAGTACATCCATGACATCAACCACTACAACAAGGCTCATGGATATAAATTACACAACACAAGAGCTGTATCTTAATATTTTTTTTTCACCTTAGCAAGGTTCATTATAATGTAATTCTCACTTCAAGCTGATAGTCAAAGTTCCAAAATATTAACTGTCACATCTTCACACAGGTCTCAACAAACAAAATCTTACATCAATAGAAGTGTGTTTTCATTGCAGTAATGCAAAGGTAACCCCGAGTTTACAAATCCTCTTAAAAGCTTACAACAAACTCAGCAAAACAACTAATCTGTGATAAAAGGTGGGGAGTTTTTTGTGATATGTTAATCTTACAAATAATCTGCATCTGACTGAATTTGAATGCTGGTAGCAAGACCACATTTCCCTTGATCTCCCAAGCTTGTTTTCATTGTACTCATTTGCATCAGCAAGACATGCTTTTGCTATGCTCATTTCCCCCTCCCCAAGCTCTTGTGTAAGTTCAAAAGTCCTGGCCCCTCCAATGTATCAGGTATGAATTAATACCCTTCCTTAGCAGAACACAGCAGCAAAGTGGAAACAGATACTTGCAAGGCAGTTTTCTTTGAAAGGAACTGCAGGGACAAATGGTGACAATGAAGCTCTAGTTATAAAGTAAAAAGGTCAAAGGTTCAGAGAGGCATAAGGATTACAAAACTACAAGTTCGTCAGAATTCCCCACACCCCAGGTTTAGACAACCAGGGTCAAGCAGTAGCTTTCCAATTAAAAAGTATAAGGATACTCTGTCCTTTGAACTTCATAGGGAGGAAAAAAAAAAAAAAAAGACTATTCTGTTTTAGAATTTCTTTTGAGGAGCCATCTCAAAATCAAACAGATAAAGGGCATCTGACAACAGCTCACCTAAAACAAACACTGTGCTATCCCTTCGCTGCCTGTGTGGGGGAAGCTGGGATGAGGTAATCATGTTCTTCTGTATTAGTGTGCTGACCCTTTGTAGGGCATGAAATTAACCATCAGCAAGTAAAAAATCTGCTACTGGTTAAACTACTTTGCTGCGCAAAGTGGTCTTAAAATGAAATATGGGGATTGAATTTCTTCTGGCAGATTAACTTGTATAACCTCTCTGCAGGCATCCCTTCCTGCTGAATTCATTTCAGAAACCATTCCAGACCCTACTGGATGCACAGGTCTGCAACAAACAAATATAAAAGCAACTCTTATTTTACTTGGACAACATGAACATCAGCTTTGTGGAAGATCAGGAGCTGAACTTCAACAAAAGAACAGCAGCTTAAAAAAACCTGATAATACCGTGACAGCAACTACCCCACCACAATGTGAAATTTTACCAAAAATACCACCCTAAATATCTACCACAACAGAAGAAAAGTAACAGTACTGCCTCTTGCAGTCATTCCTTCAGTGCAGAAAGCGAGTATAAGGCTGATGTGGGTTCTTCTTACTGGTCATGACAAGCTAAGAACTGACCCTTAAAATTATTTTACTGAGACTTATTTTCTCTGCTTAGCAAGTCTCAAATGGCTATAAATGCTGTATTTGTTGCACTGCTTGAGACAAGAGGCTCCTAAAGCACAGGAAATGTCTGAAATTATTTTACATAAAGAGTTTTTTATTTTAAATAAAGAGTTCCGTTCTTCTTGTTGAAGACAAAAAGAAATACAAAACAGTTCAAGCCATACAGCTACCAACAATAGCTTAATACCTTCCTGCCACAGACACACAAGAGCCTGATGTTGAAGAATATAAACCAGCTTGGTGAAAGGCATGATGTAGTACATCAAGTGACTATTATTTATTCCATTCCAACCTTGACTATCACCTTCCAGCTAAAACTTCAAGAAAGCATCTTGGGCAGAACTGTCTGCATTTCCAATTCCCTGCATGCAGGTTAAAAAAAAATAAAAAAACCAAACTTTTGATTTAACATTTGATATGTTTTGTTTTCAAGGACAAGCTTCCTAAGAAAAATGTAGCCACACAGAATGAAATACGACTTCCATTGTCCATTCCATTTGGTTACTGCTCAAATATTCTGCATTCATTTAATCCTAAAGTATTGTGCCTAAATAAGCATCTTGTGAGTGACTGTGACAAGTATTCACAAGGTCGAGCACTGCCTGGCATAGCATGAACTCTCACATGCAGCTCCCTTGCCCACAGCCATCCCATCTTTAGTTTTCCTGTAGGTTAATACACATATATAGCTACCACAGGACTTGATATCATAAAAGCAAGATTTTAAACAGGTATGAGAAATCTGAGATGCAGAATAAACACAGGAAGATAAAGTACTCTGTACTTAAGTTTTATTTTAAAAACATGTAGAGAGAAAATGTGTAGTAACAGGAAAATCACAGATTCCATCAAAAAGAAAAAAATAGTGGAGTTCCTCCTTGGAATGTTGCAGACAAAATGTTTGGAAGAGTGAACCCTTAATGCTCAAGGACAAGGAAGTAGACCAAAATAATCTAAATTTTTCAAGTATCATTTCTGAAGTGGTGAAAAGTTGGCAATATTGAAATACTCAAACACCAAAGAATGTATCCTGTTACACAAGATACGCTATACTTCAGTTTGAGTTTCACCAAAACATGCTAAACCTGTAAGCACCTAAGTAGTCCCATTGGCACAGATCAGGTTTTATCAAGGTCTCACCCTTCAAACCTGGTAGAAAAAAAGAAAGGGGGGCAGGGGTGGCATGCACCATCAAGATACATGTTGTCAAGCAGAAAACTGAAGTCTTTTAACCCTTCTAACTATTAACACAACATTTTCCCTACAACCCTTTCTTAATACACAGAATTGCAGTAAATCACACTAATCAAATGTTTTAACAAATGTACATAATCTGGTATAACTGGAACTAAATGAGTTTAATGTGCTTATTGTGTCTGAACTGACACCTGTAAAGAACCATTTCTGCTGGGAAGAAAACATCATGTCATCTAGTCTAGTCCACATCCTTCCTTCTGCCTGCATGGCCTATTGATAAGGAAATCTGAATAACCTGTTCAGCCAGTGTGGAGAGCTGTGACTAAATACTTCGAAGATGCTCATAAAAACAAAAAGAAGCAACAAGACAGCTGTGTATTAAACAATCACCCCAAATAAGTGTTAAAGGTATATTAAAAAAACAAACAAACAAAACCCAACAACAACAAATGGTTAAGGCAGTTTTCTAAGTTTTCCCGTGTCCTCTTCATGAGAAAGTTTACACCACTCAGATTAGTTGCTTCTGGCAGAAAGGAATGTCTGACTACAAGTCACTCTTGAGTACATCCAAGAAACGTTTGCCAAAATAAACTTAGTTCTTGAGAAGATAATCAGGTGCTTACAATTACTGAAGAATGATAGTGGGTTGTCAAGTACCAAAGACGCCTAAAAGACCACAAGCTTCTGGAATTTAGCACCCGGCTTCTCCTCCCCTGCACCTCCGAAACACGTGAAGGGCATTGGACGGCCGGTGAAATGGACATACAAGTAAATATTTATCCCAAAGAAGTGCAAACACGATGCAACTACTACTACCGCAATTTATAAATAACATATCTGCTCAAAAGGGGATTAAATTCATTCATCATGAGAAGTAACTCAGTCTGAACCTTAGTCTGGCCAAGAAAAAACATACTCTATTGCAAATCTACCACCTAGCTGACTCTAAAGAGAGAGTGGCAGAGGAAACGCATAGGAACTAAACTTGCAAATTGAGTTTAAAGTTGCAGTTTATCAACCCGTAACTACTTTAGGCAGCCTACAGCTGCAACTCCACTCACATCCTTAATCAAGCACCAACCACCTCTTAGCTCTCTTTAGAAGAAAAGGAGAGGGGAAATAAAACGAGGTGAACTAATTCAGAGCAAGTTGCAACGCAAACCAGATTAACCTTCCGGTATCATCTACCAACACTAAACTGAAAAGCTACCAAAATCCACAAAATTATTTTTAAACATAAGATTATCATATGAGAACTCCCTGGTCCCTCCAAGACAAAAGTTCAGCACGGGGATGCTCCACCAAGTACAGCACAGCTCTCTTTGCAATAGCAAACTCTGACAATTTTTAAAAGTGAGAAAGAAGAACTTTATAGGTCTGTAATATGCCATTAATCCTGTCTCCATCCACAATAAAGAAAACTTTTTATCCCAGTAAGCGTAAGGAGATTGAGCAGGCCTGACCGTTCAAAGCGCACCCCAGGAACTCTAATTTGGAAACCCCTTTCCTGTGAGCGCTGGCAACTTTTATTCGAGGGGCAGCTATGAAGAAGGGTCACAGAGTCACAGCGCCCGTGAAAAACCCGGTACTTCGCCCACCCCCGCCTGCCCTCGGGGAAACCCCGACCCGCACCAGCCGAGCGGCCCCCGCGCCCCCCTTACCGCCGATGATGGTGCGGATGAGGGAGGCGTGCCCGGGGCAATCGACCAGCGTGAACTGCAGCTCGCCGGGCCCCGGGCCCAGCTGCGGCGGCAGCGCGGTGCGCAGGCAGGAGAAGCCCAGGTCCAGCGTGATGCCCCGGGCGCGGCTCTGCGGGGCCCGGTCAAAGGCGGCGGTGGAGCCGGTGGTGCTGAGCGCCCGCGCCAGAGCCGTCTTGCCGCTGTCGATGTGCCCCAGCACCCCCACGTTCACATTCAGCACCCGGGCGGCCATGGCGGCGCTGAGCCCGCACGGTCCGTCCCCACAGCGCCCCTGCGGCAACGCTGCGCCCGCCGCCGCCGTTCCGTGCCGGGCGGAGGGTGAGCCAGAGGGGCGAGGGTTGGGCAAACCCAGCACGGCTCGGCAGCTCCGCGGCCACCGCGGGGATGGAAACCCGCCGGCCCCGGCAAGCAGCACCTCTCCACCCTCCCCTGCCCGCACGCTGCTCCCGCTGGGCGCCCTCTCCCAGCAGAGGCAATTTAAGCAGGTGACTCTGATGGCCACACGCCCAACAGCTGGGCCCTTCCACAGGTGTGTGCCCGGCCCGATGGCAGCAGGAGGCAGCGACAGCCCTGGGAGAGCGTCTCTGTCACCACCCCTACCCTGGGGCATTCCCACTTGGCTCTTCTCTCGCCCACGCTGATGAGTCGCTGCAGGGCTGCTCAGCTCAGCCCGTGCTACATCACACCCTTCATTCTGCCCCCATGGACACCCCATCCTAGTGCTGCTGGAATTACGGTGACCCAAGTTTGCTTTCAAAGTTGCATGGACATCGCAAAGCCACGTGAAGAAGCAGGTCACCTCTGGATCATTTGCTCTCCTTATGCTTAATAAACTCTAGCCTTGTGTAAGTCGCTTTCCTGTAAAAAAAAAAAAAAAGTATATTTACGTTGGGTAAGATGCTACCTAAAAATCACACCTTTCATGGATAAAGAACCACCAAGATTATTCACAGCTCTCCTGCAAACCAACAATTACCACCCAAACAAAAAACAGTTGGATGAGCATTGGAGAGGCCTGGGAGCGGCTCAGAGGCTAAGGGCAGGAGCTCACTTCACTGATTTAAGTCACTTGGCTTTGCTGATAACCCGGGAAGCACACGAGGCCAAACGCATTACAGGATAAAGCTTAACACATGTGCTCAGCATTTCAATAGTGACTACTAAGTAGCCCAAAGTAGCAGTTCGAATGATAACAGCTGTTTACAAGCCAAGAAGCCAATACTGTGTTATGGACTTCCCACAGGTGTCAAAGCAGACTAGACTTGCACTATATTATACATTTTATTTTGAGAGCAGTGCTGTTGCTTTTCTGCTCACCCTATGCAGTAATACATATTGCTAATGGTATTAGCATTCACATCTAAATAACTAATGAATGAGCCAGAAGTGTAAAATTACTTGCCTAAGGCTACTGTCAACATCATGGATTTAGTTTTTGGGCTTTGACTGCAAACACCAGGCTTTTTTTCCTTAAAAAGAAAGCTGCTTTATGTAAAAACACTTCCAATATGAAAGAGTTTGTTTTAAAGCTGGATACAAATTATTCCTCCTTCGAAAACACTTGGAAGTCAACCTGACAGAATCAATGATTCAGTGAAAAGGGGGGGGGGAATAGTTTTCCTTCCTAGTACTCAGTGCTATTTTAGAGACAACTGTCTCCCTAAAGGAAAGGCATGAACTCACAAGGAATACTGCAGTGCACTGAGCTAGCCTTGGTAATCGGCTTCTTGAGTAGAATAGTTCAGCTTGATGAGAGCTCTGTCTTGGGAGCCAAATTAGGCATAATGTCACTTTTCAGACCAAGTTCCCAGCCTTTGAATAGTTTCCTGTTAAATCATAAGGCTCATATACACTTAATTGTGCTGAACATCTCAACATGTTATATCGATAAGTATTTCCAAAGGGAAGGGAAAGTTTACATCAATTCCCATAGTTATAATCCACAAAGATATCCCTGTATCATATTACCTACCATTTACTCCTTTTTTTAGCATTGTTAGATGAATTCAGAAGGAAGAGGTAAGAAAAAGCCTGATTCCTACCCAGAGGAAGCATTATCCAGAAGCCCTCCCAAAACATCTAAAATAACTGCCATTTTCAACAAGCTGTGACAAAGTAGAAAGGCCTAAAAGTCTCTGCAGCTCTTGAGAAAACTGGCAATGAGGTCAAGGAGGTCCCATTTCAGTGTCTCACGGTGCAAGAGGCTACAAGCAGCTCAGGTGTGGTCTATTTTGGTCTGCCAACCTAGCAATGAAACAAAGAGCTGCTGTATTTAATTCCACTGCTCACATTAAAATAGTGGCACTTTTACTCATGAGTGACGTCCAAGGAGGAGAGGTGTCAGGTAGAAAAGTGCTTTCTTCCTTTAGACAGAAGAGATTTGCAACTTCCTAGATAGATGAGCCAGTTGTTCTTGTGCAGAGGGAACTAGAAAAGCCCAGTGCCTACAGCTTTGTTGTTACCACTCAATCTCCAGGATTTTAGAGTCTGTGGATCTGATTTTGCCACATATCACTCGTGAAAATATCAGAGTGCACACTGTATCTGTGAAATAAATAACTTACATCACCAATATCAAGGAGGAGAAATCTGATAAAGAGAGACATAAGCACTTTTATTCAGTATTTAGAGAGGTCCATTCTGTGAGCTTACAAAGTTTTAGAATTAGTTACAAATTTGGGAAGTAAGATGTGGCATTAGGTAAGATTCATCACTACTCTTGCTTTGAAAAGTAGCAAAAAAATCAGCTTTTTTGTGGGAAACAAAATAGAACATACCCCTCACCTCCTCATCACTTCCCCCACACACCCACACACAGAGGTCTTGATATTACTAAGATGGAGAAGGGAACCTGGCAAAAATGAAAGAATCCTAAATTCTCCAGATTTTTCTATCTCTTCCACAAAGTCTGTAGCATTTAGATGTATTCCTTATTTTCCCCTTAATACATCATTCCCCTTTCCAGTTGTTCTCTCCTACACTGAATTTCTTCCTTAAAAAGTGTTCATTTTAATGGCTAAAGTTTATGGACTCGTGGGAGAAAGGGCAGGAAGTCAGACTTTTGGGACAGGGTAAAAATGTAAAGGTCATTCACACACTCACACACACGTACTCTCTCTCGCTCCAAAAATAATACACTATTTGACAGTTTCAGGATTCAGCATGTCCCACTGAAATTTGAAAGCTTATGTGAAACTAGGCCACGTCCTGTAACCTCAAACATTTAGTCTAGGAAAACAGCTCTCAAGTCTCCAGCTCCCACATTGGGTATCGCATGACGTCTGTGCCAAATAGGAGACCTCAAACCAGGGGGCAAAAGAAACGTTGGTAAAATGAGTTGATTAAACCTGGGGAATAACAGTTCAGACTCTTAGTGACAGGTATTATTTTTTTCTGGTTAGCTGGCTAGTGAAATATTAAATTATACTCAAGGCATCTATAACATGAGCTGGGCAGAATGGTCGCACAACCTACTTGTGTTCCACCTGGTGGCATGGACAAAGGAGAAAGAAGACTCATGCTTTGCAATGAAATTATTATATCCTCCCCCTCTAATACGTTAACTATTCAAAAATCAGAAAAATCATGTAAAAATTGAGGCTCAATATTTCCTCATACTGAGGCACCACAACACATGAGACACCAATTATAAAAAATATAAAAGATCATTTACGTTAATGAAGTTCAGTTCTAAACTTTCCAGTAGTTCCACTTGTGCTGTGCTCTTTCTGGGGAATAAACAATTAATCCTGTGTGGTCTGCAGGGTTACTGTTTATTTTTCCTCACCCAAATGTCCTCTTTTGCCCCTCTTTAACTGCAATTTCAGGACAATGCTCCAAAAACATATGGAATGAGTAAAACAGTCAATACAATGAGTGATGCCAAACCTGGCACAGCTCATGGATGATTGCAAACCCTGTTAATTAATACTCATGCGAGGAAATGAGAGGGAGAAACCAGCCCCACATCTATCAAGCAAACAGTTGTTCACTGATTCTTTTTTATATTGAAGTATCCTCTTCTACTATAAACACAAATCCAAATAACTTTAATAATATTTTCTGCAGGTCAATAATAAAATTGTACCATTATTGTGGCAGCAGATTTTATTTACTGAACAGCAATGGTCACTACCAGACAGATGTTTTAGGCTCTAAATTCTGCTTTTGAGATGTCATATTGCTGTAGACAAACAATTAACACTCTGTTTGTTACCCACTTTTATCAGGAAAAAAAATCTCTAATTGAATCAGTATTTCTAAAGCTTAAGAACCTCACGTAGCATATCTGATATTTACAGACATGGAATATTTATCTCCTTCCTCTAAGTTTCATTGAAGATTTACAGCAATTCTTGATTCCTAAATACATTCCTAAATACTGAATTTCACAAAAACATAAATAAGCAAATATTATTAAATAGACTTTGAAATGAAAATAAGTCGAACTGGAACATCAAATAGGAAAACAAGGACCACATGGACAGGTTTCAGTCTAAGTTGACTGAAATGGTTTTTTTAACCATTTTGAAAAGGAGGGCCACAGCTAGTCTCTACCCCTTGATAACAACATCACTGCCTTCAGAGCTCTTACCAGACTTGCTAATTATTCTTCCAGGACTGGCAGAAACTTGAACTCTGACCAGACTTACCCACAACACTTGCGGCAGTTTAATGCACTGGAGAAATCAAAGTTGTATATTTGCTCTTTTACAAAGAGAAAAGTCTGCATTCAGTACGCATTAGGCATTTGTAGTCTGTGACTAATATGACCCTGAGAGGATGTACAGAGTCTAATAGCATACACACTTTTCCAATTATTTAAAGAATAGCTCATGATTGTTAGATTCAAAAGTTCTTAGCTAAACAGTTGTATAAGAGGATACCCTTACAAAGGTGTTGAACTACAGATGTCTGCAATTATATTGTAATTATAGAGTATGTAAATGTAAGCTGACAGAACAATTAACAGAAAAAGAAAGCAACAAATAACAAAGTCTTTCCTTTGCCAAATGACATTTATAACAAAACTAATGGAAGCTCTTAAACAAAAAGGGAATGAATAGCCTCTATATGGTTCACTGGGCTTCTGCAAACTGAACCATAACTGCCATCCTCCCTAAAACTGCTCTCACAGCTTGTGCTGTCACAGGACTGCTTTTGCAATTCCCCTGGCAGTGACAGGAAAGCCGAGATGGCATCAGACATGAGTCCTGCCTCATACCACAATAATCCCTTGGCCTTCAACATTACAGACAGACCCATAGTTTTATAAGGGCAGAAAACTATATATCCATGGGAAGAGTCCCCTGTCTTTTTCCTGACAGAGATCTCAATACCTACAAAATAAGGAGAACTCATTGGAACTGCAGGTTCCCAGATCCCATCTAGAATTTCACTGTGAGTGATCTCCATCTCAAGCATTTAAACATTTCATAAAAGGCTCACCAAAATTACCCCCGAACCAGAGTCAGGAGCTGTAACAGCCTGCCAGCTTTAGCATCACAAACCTGATGAAACAAGGGCAATTTATGTGAGGCCATGAAACTACCTGCTGAGAATCTGCAGTGTTTGTCCCCATTTCAATAGGTCAAAGCTCATGAGGAGCATATGCTGTATGTTACAACCTCAGCTGCTGACATGAAGGCTTTGGACACACGGAACAGAATTATTTTGCAGTTACACTGAACACTAGAAGTTAGTGAGCAACACTGAGCACGTAAGAGACCACGCTTCCCCAGGCAGGGATTTTGGACTGGGTGATCTCCAGAGATCCCTTCCAAAATGAATGATTCTGTGATTCGTTGACCAAAATTTAGAAAACACCCTTGGAAAGCCTCAGCTTACTTTTGTGAGCTAAACCCCACAAAGGTTCTGATAAAGCTCAAGTTCCTGGCCCCCTGTCACCCGGCTGTGGGGAAGGGACTCCCTCAGCCCCAGGGCGAGACAGGGACACCTGGGGCTCCCTCAGCCCCGGCACGAGGGAAGAGCTGGCTTCAAGGATTCGCGGAAGGCAGGTGTTTATGTCGCTGTAGGGCCAAGAAACCTGTGGACAAGAACGAGCCGGTTTCCCCCTCCAGGAGGGCTCTGCTCGCCCCCAGCCCGGGCTCGGTCTCTGCCGATTCAACACAATCAATTAGGTTGGAAAAAAACCTCTAAGATCGTCAAGTCCAACCCACGACCGAGCACACCATGCCAACTAGACCACGGCACCGAGTGCCAGCCCCAGCCTCTCCCCGGGTCCCTCCGGGGCCGGTCACTCCCTCTCCTCCCTGCCCGCCCGGCCCGACTCCTCCGCAGCGCCCGCGCCCGGCCGGACCCTCCGCGCGTGCCGCACACTCGGAAGCGCGGCGGGCGGACCCTAAAAACCTGCGCGCCCCTGCCGCGGGGTGACGGGCGGGCGCCGCGCCCAATGAGCGGCGGGAGCGGCGGCGGGACGGCCAATGGCGCGGGGGCGCGGGCGGGGCGGGGGCGGGGCGCGGCGGGCGCGCGCCGGAGCCCCGGAGACGCGCGGCCCGCGTGCGAGGAGCGCGGCTCGTGCCGTGCCGGGCCGGCCCCGCCATGAAGATCGAGGAGGTGAAGAGCACCTCCAAAACGCAGCGCATCGCCGCACACAGCCATGTCAAGGGGCTGGGGCTGGACGAGAGCGGCGCCGCCAAGCCCGCGGGGGCCGGGCTGGTCGGGCAGGAGAACGCGCGGGAGGTGAGCGTGGGGCCGGGCCGGGCCGGGCCGGGCCGGGGGGTCTGGCGGGTTCCAGCCGTGAGAGGAAGCCCTGCCCGGGCTCCCAGGAGTCGCTGCTGCCGTGTGAGGTGCGATGGGGGCCATCGGGGCTGCTCGTGCGCCGCTCCCGCTTCCGTGCGAATTCCCGAGCGTCAGGAGTAGAAACTGAGGTGTCAAAGGCAGCAAAACCTGCCGAAAGTCAGGAGATTTGGTGCAAGCGGGGATTGGAGCTGCCGTTCCAGCGCGGGCCCGGCCCCCGGCCGGTACTGTATCGTAGAATCGTCATAAAATCACAGAAGAGTTTGAGTTGGAAGGGGAGCTTGAAAATCAGCCCCTTCCACCCTCTGCCCTGGGCAAGGACACCTTCACTAGACCAGGTTGCTCCGAGCCCCGTCCAGCCTGGCTTTGAAAGAGGATCTGTAGCGGATCGGCGGCTCAGGCAGCCGAGCACTGATCTGCTCCACTTTCAAACCTCCCTGTGTGCGTGGGACGGCGGGAGGGGCAGCGGATCGGGGCTCCCGGGTTGAGTGTTGTTGTCCGTGATTTTCAACGTTTGTGTCACGTAAACTGATTGTAGGAAGTAGATTTTCTGGTCCAGAATCCCTTTCCGTGCGCATGAAATCGGGATCTTCCTTATTTGTAGTGGGATCGCAAAACCCACTAAACAGTTCTGGTAATGTTGGAACAAAAGATATTAAAGCTTGTGTATAGATGTTATAACTTGTGTTAACAGTGTGAATATTTATTTAACTTATAGGCATGTGGGGTCATAGTGGAACTGATCAAAAGCAAGAAAATGGCTGGCAGAGCTGTGCTGTTGGCAGGACCTCCTGGAACTGGCAAGGTATTATTTTTCTATGTTGGTATGAAATAAAGCATTCCCAAATCTATTTTTTCTTCATTTGTTATCAAAACCATTTTAGGGTAGTGGTTACATAAAGTTTTCATCTCTTGGATTTTTTTTTTCATCAATGTATTGACATGATTTCCTACTTTATATTTTGATTTTTGCCATGTCATCAACACTGGCAGTACCCAGTGGTTTGTTCAGCATCATTAATGTGAAACCACTTCTTGTAGGTTACCAAACACATGGATAACATGGGCTCTGAAAAAGTCTTATAAGTTAATTTTTTATTAAAACCTGAGTAGTTTTTGCATCTTTATTTTGTTCCCCATGCTATTTAAGGCTTTTTACATTTGTAGCAGACGTCAAATTGGAGTGCACAGTATTGTGTTTTTAAGGGTTTTGTAAGTCTTTGGCCAGAGTCATGTGTTTTGGGGGAGGGTTGTTATATGTGAGAAATGCATGTCAGACAGAATAGTCTTAACATTAAATTGATAGTTGATATATGAAAGGTGATATGATGAGAAAAGTTAACTGCAGAAAGAACCCTTTGTTAATTCTCATTGAAATTAATGAATGAGTTTTGGTTTTGTTTGTTTGTTTTCTTTTAAAGACTGCTTTGGCTTTAGCCATTGCTCAGGAACTGGGAAGCAAAGTACCCTTTTGTCCTATGGTTGGAAGTGAGGTCTATTCCACAGAGATCAAGAAAACAGAAGTTCTCATGGAAAACTTCCGGCGTGCAATTGGTAAGTTTCAGGAAAACAGAAGAATTGAGTACTTGCATGATACATGTTTGCTTTTTCCCAGTCATCTAAAAAGCAACAGATCTTCAGTGGTCATGGTGTTCTCAGATGATTGTATGCTTATTTTCTTCATTGCTGATCTTAATTTAGTGAATCTCTTCCACACTCAGTGGAGTCAGGTTTTCTGTTTATAAACCATAATTTAATTATTGTATTGTGGTTTATTCTGCTTCCCCAAATTCTCCTCTCATACTCCACATTCACCTCCTGGTGACTCTGAATAAATCTGAAAGAAAAATTATTTTTAGTTTCTTACATTAGTAGAAATACTTGCAGAGAGAAAAATGTTCTCTCCTTTTTTACTGTAGTGATTTCACCCTCCTAAACAAAGAGTCTTAATCAGGGGCTCCCAAATGACAGCATTAATCTGACTTACTGTTCCAGCAAGCATAAAGGAAGTTCCATGCCAACAAACACTTTAACTCAGTGTCTTCCTCAGTTCTCAAGTGCTTTTACAGGTTTGATGTAAATTGGTTTAGTTTGCGGCACACCCTCGGTGACAATCTAAAATCTCATAGATCACTGCTGACAGCTGATAAATGCAGATAGAAGTGGCCCTTTTCTGTCTGAGGATTGGTTAAAGACAGCCCAGCTGATTTTAGTCCTGAACATAATAACAGTTAATTTTCCTACCTCTGTACCATATTTCCTCTTGGACTTCGTCTGGCTCTTTGGCAGCAGGAAGGCGAAAAAGACTCTCAGCTCTCCAGTGAAACAAAAGTATTCCATTGACTTTGAGAAGAAAGCAACTCTCAGTAGTCTCTGGTCTTTTAGTTACCATGAATCTGGCAGGGCCTGGGGGAGGGAAGCCAGAGACTCAGTAGTCTGCAAAATTTCCTTGATGTGATGAAGTTCCCTGTCAGAGGTTTGGAAACCTGAACCAGCAGATGAAACTTGTGCTATCCATGTTGTCATTTCTAGAGATAGCAGTATTTTAACTCTCTGAGGTTTAACAGCCAGCTACATTGTTAGTTCCCTGCATTCCCTGAATGTCAATAGAGAGACACTTCTAAACAAATATTAGTGTTAATGAAAGATGGAACTTCTTTAATTCCTTTCTGTTGAATTCCATGTCACATTTTCATAACACAACCTTTATTGAATATTTTTGTCAGTGTAAAAAAAAATCTTAAATATGTTAAAGGATTAGTAACCACCATTTCTCATAATGTAACACGTTCCAGTTGGGTTTTAATCTCAGGTAGGTTTTAGCTTCCCTGCTTGGTAAAGAAATAATTTACAAGGGTTTGCTTTTTAAAAAAAATGGTTTTGTACACACAGTGCAGCGTCACTTGTGATTGGGTGCAAGAGTAGCTCCAGCCCATCAGTACATAAAGTACTAATTTAAGGGTTTTTTTGAGTTTTGTTTGTATGTTTCCTTAGCAGGTTCTGTATACATCATCTACTGCTCATACAATGCATTCTGCTTTCAGGGAGTTTAGCCATCTCAATTTTAAAAAACTACCAAAGATGTTAACATCAATTTTTTTACTCAGTGGCTGCTTTGTTTTGCTTTTTTTTTCCTGGAAACTACAGAGTCTGACTGGTTTGGACCAATCCGTGCAGAAGGAAGCAGAAGTGACTCTGAGTTTACAGAATTTTTATTGCTGAGGGTCATTTAATAAAAGATTTGATCTAGTCTCACGGTCAAGTAGTGTTTGGGATATAGTTGAGGGTTTATAACATGTAAGAAATATAAAAGGACAGAGTAGGAAATGAGAACATGGAATTGTTGTATGGGTTAAATGAAAGTTAATGAGAGAGAAAGATTAATCCGGTCTAGAGCTCATTAGCATGGGGTGAGGATGATGACAGCAGCTAATGTTAGAGCTCAGGTGCAGGAAAAAATAACTGCTGGAATAGCCACTTAAGTAGTGTAGCTGCTCCTTGTGTCTCCAAATTATAACTGCCAGTGAATCAAACAAGCACTGTTTAACTCCATGGAGTGCGGTTAAACCAAAACATGAAGTAGCCCACAATTGCTGCCTTGGGCTCGTGTCTGATTTGGGAGCAGGAGATGTCTCTGTTTGAGAAGTCTTTTGAGAATGAAGTTCTTAGTTGATACATGCAGATTGATTTGAAGGCAAAGGCTATTCAGCAAGTTCAAAACATCAATTACCTTTGTTCAAAACCAGTAAATATTTTCTGCAGACACATCTCTGTGAGCACATTAGACTGGATTAAAGGCAGGCTTCGGAAGCAAATCCCTGAGTTGTCCTCGCTGACTCGGCTTTGGCTTGTGTCGTGGAACAGACTCCGAGCACGTGGACTGGATTCTTTTCAGATGAAATGAAACTGGAAGATGTGCTATAGCAACATACAAACATACCCCAAACACAAACAGGCTTTCAGTTTTTCAGAGCAGAATAGAGCTTGTGCTGAAAGTTTAAAAGCAAAACAAAAAGGACAAGCAAACCTGTGAATGTCCAGTTTTTGTGGCACTACCAGTTACATTATACAGATTCCCATATTGCTTCACATTCCTTATATATGAACCTATGTGATGCAGCCTTGTCTAAATCTGTCTTATAACTCAGAGTTTCATCAATTTTTTGTCTGATGTTTCAGCACACCTCAAAAAGAATAATAAAAAGTACTGAAATTAACTTCATATACAACTTTTTATGTAATCCTAAGTAAGAGAAGCAAACAGTTCTTACCAAGAAATTGTCACGTTATCCACAGTTAACTTATTTCTTGTATTTCAAATACTGGTCTGAATTTGGGCCCAGTAGAGGGAGACAGACTCGTATATGTCAGTTCTTTATAGCCCCTATCAGCAGCTCAAGATTACCGGTGAAGTGTCTGATCTATTTCAAAGCAAAATAAAAAGTTACGGAACAAGGAAAGTTTTATAAAGTCCTAATAGCCTCAGACTGGGCAGGATGACTTCCTTATATCTTGTTACAGCCCATTCATTATTTTTGGTATGGCATGTGTGTCTCATAAAATACTTTACAGAGTCTCTTCAGATGTGGGTTCTTTGAACTTCTATGTAGTTAGAACATGTACAGAATTGTAGTGGTGGTGGTGATGATAGTGGTTTCTCTTTGGAACAGTCTTAACTGTAAAACTCTTCAGATCTATATTATTCATCAATTTAAAATAACAGCTAATTATAATAGTTGTGATTAGAAGATACCCAGATACAGTGATGATTGTTTGGCTGTCTGAAAAATAACAAAGTAAAGATGTCACTGTCAGCTATTTTGAAATAGTTTTAAATTTTCATTATAGCAGTTTCTGCTAAATTATATCTAGCCCACCTTTTGCTATTAATGTGAAAAATACTTTAAATGATAAATTAACTATTTCATAATTGTATGGTGTTCTAACACAATACCTGTCAACTAATTTTTGTTATTTTTAACTCAGTTGCTAAAATAAACTTTTTTATGAAGTTACCTTTTTCTTCTGTCTTTTTGTTAACTTTGCAGGATTTTATCTGATGATCCAAAATTGTGTAAAACTTACAGTTTATATTTCTGTCACTACTTTTCAGAAGTTGATCTGTGTCTGGCTTTAGCATAGGGGAACAAATCAAGCAAATCCCAACTTGAGGGTAGGGAAAAGAGAGAGGGTCCTGACATTTGCTTTAAGAGCTAATAATTAACAGAAGAAAACAATTCTTAAGAATTGAATAAACCTCTTTGCAGGTCAGAATGAACTTTCATTCTGATGACACTGGATGAATATTCTCAATAATGAAGAGGAGAAAAATAATTTATCTTTCTACCTATAGAAATAAAATATTATCATGAAATGTAGTGCAGTCTAACAGTGTGTTACATTTTGCTGATAGTAAAGCAGCAGACTCCTGAGGGTACGTGGCCGTTGATTTGTGTACTGAAACTATTTTAAACAATCTCTTGCAGGGTTGAGGATTAAAGAGACCAAGGAGGTTTATGAAGGAGAAGTCACAGAACTAACTCCATGTGAGACTGAAAATCCTATGGGAGGGTATGGCAAAACTATCAGCCATGTAATTATAGGACTCAAAACTGCAAAGGGAACCAAACAGTTGAAGGTATGTGTGGTAGAGTCTCAAATATTAAGTTTATTTCTGGTTTGCATCTTCTATTTTTATTTCCATTTCAAGCTCTTGATCTCCATCTCTGTAGAGTGGGGAGGTCAGGAGAGTCTTTTCTTTTGCTAGACAACTTTATTCTGACTGTACATGTTTATCTACTTTGTGTAGGATATTTTGATATTAGTCTTGTGTGCTACTACTAATTGAAATTTTGGATAAACCCATTGCTTGGTTAGCAGTCTGTTATTTTTCTGTTCAGCAGCACACACTGTATGTCTGCAACAATTTAAAGCTGAGTTTAAGCAGGAAGAGATCCTTATGCAGTTTTGTAGATCTCTAGTACCACAAAAAGTGGGCTGAGTTGGGAAGCTGAACTTTGTTTTGTCTCAGTCTGTGATACCCTCACTTGGACCCTAGCTATAAATTCATGTTTGTGATAAGCATTGGAGAAAGCTCTTGTTTTTTAGTTGGTTTTTTTTTTTTTTCCTAATTCTAAACCAAATTTTTGAGGATGGTTTTGGGAAATCTTGCCTGTTTCAGAATAAATTGTTCTTTCTGTCACATCCCTTTTTTCTACATGGGGAGATGTGCTTTAGTGAATATTCGATAGAGAACTGAAAATTGAGCTGGTGTGCTGCCAGCTCAGGCCCACTTTCCCTTTGTTTTCTTTTCAAGTCTCCATTCAATTTCCCTGTCAGACTGGAAGAAAACTGAAAGCTGTCTCTGTTGTTAAATGTCATCTTGCATTTGTTCAGTTTGAAAGCAAAACGAAGAGCAAAAGTGAATAAACATGTACCTAGAGAAACAAAAGCATCTAGTACATTCCACACCCACTCTCCCTCACACAGCTCTGCAGAGGGTAAGGACTCAAGAAATCAAGTAATGTAATTCAATGCTATAGCCAGATTTTTTATAAAAGTTTTGCTAGAAAGCCGGAGAAGTGCTGCTTCCTAAGTATAAATATATTGTCACATTACACAAAGGTAAATTTTGTAATAGTAGCTGGTAACATTATGTTTCTGGCACTGTCACTTCCTTCGGATAGCAGAGTTTTTTGGTAAGACAGTAAGTTCTGTGCATCCTTCAGTTTTACTCTCTATCCCCACTCCAGGAATTACAGCTTTATAAAATCCTAGAGGTATTGTCAGGGTGAGTTGCAGTTTAATTTTGTCTGATGGGAGTGAGCTTCAAACTAAATTTCTTTACTTTAATTACCATAACAATATGGAACTGTTCTGACCAGCTGTGCTGTTTTCTTGTCTCTAGCTGGACCCAAGCATCTTTGAAAGCTTGCAGAAGGAGAGAGTGGAAACTGGTGATGTTATTTATATCGAAGCAAACAGTGGAGCCGTCAAGGTAAGAGAAAAGTTCTGGACTTTCATGCAGGTGTATGTTTCTTGCAGACCTTTCTCTGCCCTTGTCAGAAAGCTCTCTGATTTATTAACCTTAACTGACATGAAGTGGTTACATGGAAATTTTAAGAAGAGCCCAGTGCTTCCCTTATCTGGGGAGAAAAGTCTTTTTTGCACTGAAAGAACGTGGTGATCTGGTTCACAATTAAGGTCATCTGGCAAGGAAGCTATCACTGATGCTGTCTGGATGAGTTTTCTTTTCTGTAAGATCAAGACATCTTTAGGGGAAGAGGGGAAAAAAACAAGCAACTTTAGTCATTTTCAGGCTGACATGTGCAGTGTATTTAATCTTTCTTTTATCACTCTGGTATTTTCTCCACAAGATATATACATGTAGAAGGGAATACTGCATTAGTTAGCATTCTTTTCATATCTGATTTAGAAAGTAGTGTACAGTGATACTTGCTGTTTAATGGATGAGCATAATATTTTGTATCATATAATAAATCACCCACCTACAAAAGAGTCTTGCACAGTTCTCCCAATCTCTAGTTAATCTGCTGGATTTGTCCTTTAGCAAGAATTGCATACGGTTAAAAGAAGGGGAGAGAAGAGTGGAATGTTCTTGCCACTGAAAATATCAGGTGTTTTTCAACAGAGTTTTTGAGCTTTGATCAGTAGATAGGATATGCCTGTTGCTAAGCAGGGAGTGGGACGTCTGAATTGTCAGATGAAGCTTGTCAGAACTGGAATTGTGAACTAAGCCCTTTATCAAGTTTGTGTCACTCAAGGTTTGGGCACTGAAATTAATTCTATACCTGGCTTTCTCTTCTTTGCTTTTCCTCAGAGGCAAGGCAGGTGTGATATCTATGCTACGGAATTTGACCTTGAAGCCGAAGAGTACGTTCCCTTGCCAAAAGGTGATGTGCACAAGAAAAAGGAAATTATTCAGGATGTCACCCTGCATGACTTGGATGTGGCCAATGCTCGACCTCAGGTATCTGATTTCACAGATGGAAGTCCTTATAGAAAAATTATTTGATATGTGGTGGTTATAAAAATAATGGAGATGTAGAAAGTTGAGCTATCCTAACTCACCCTCAAAGATTCCACTAAAGGAAAAGGAAGAGCTGCTACACTTTTAAAGCCAGTCTACCTCTCCTTTCCTAAGGGAAGTGATGCTGCAGCTGGTTACCTGTTCTAGAGACAGTGGCTACATTAGGGTTTGTACACGTGGTCATGGAATATTTGCAAGAATACCCTTCCTAGCACTACAGAAACAGTCTCAGAGCCATAACAGAGCTTCCACACAGGTATTTGACATGTTACCTTCACAGTTAAGTGTATAATCCAGACCTAGCTCTCCTTCCCTCCACCACTGTGCCCCATCCCTTGCAGAAAACCTAAACTTTGACAGATTGTCAAAGACTGCTGTTATGTCAAGGTAACTGTAAGAAACAACTTCTTTAACCTATTCCTGAGTTAATATTTTCAAGTTATGTGCTCACTACATGACCTCAGAGCTGACATGTAACTTTTGTTTCCTAGGGAGGGCAGGACATCCTTTCTATGATGGGACAGTTGATGAAGCCTAAGAAAACTGAAATTACTGGTATGAATCCTGCATGGTGTCTTTAAACCAATATAACCTGTGTGTTTGCCTGTTAGAAAAGGATTAAAAGTTGGGTTATCCCTGCAGCATTTCTAATTGTAGGCCTACATAATATTTATTCATAAGCATTCAGATTTCAAAAAGCAGTGATAGAACTGCTAGAATTGCAGTGGCTGGAGACAGTACAACAAGTATTGGTTCATGCATGTAGTGATAAAATATACACCATACTCTGCTTCCATCTCCTGGGGACAGAGGTCAGAATGCCATTGCCATCCCCCTTCTCATAACATTCCTGCCACAGAGTGCAGGTTCACACTCAACAAAGAGCCAAACTGAACAGCAATAATACACAGTATCTAAAAAATGTTGTTAGGAATTTCAGTGTAGTAGAGAAATGGCACCTCTGTACCAGCTGTCTAGAGACCTAATGCTCCATGTGCACTGCTGCCCTTCCTACCTACAGATCACTGGGAAACAGTATCTACAGAGATCTATCCTCCTTTTCCCTTGAAAGAAATGATATTTCACTAAGCGACTGTATTCATTTAGATCAAAATCTGTTTCAGTACCTAATTGAAGGGTATTCTTTTGAAGTATTTTGTCTGTCCCAGAGATTGCTTTGCTATTCTAATATCAGATTTATCAATGTAAGATCTTGCATAGTTTTGAGATCTATATGTTCGTAGAAACTTATATAGCCATTTTGGTTTTCTTTTTGGGTAAAATGCAACTTCTTTGATGAAATACAGTAGCAAGATTTCATTCTTTCGGTGATATTCTTTTCAGCCATGCTTGAAAACTTTAGTAAGTTCCATGTTTTAAGCTGAGGTTTGACTGACTCCTCCACCCCCTGCTAAACTCCCAAATCCACAACAATCAGTTTTTCACAAGCCTTGTGAGAAGACAGACCACTCCAGTTAAGTGTGAGAAGTTCAGTTTAGAAGTATTTTACTGCACAGATGTCTCCCCAGTACAGTGCTAAATGCCACAGGGATTTTCTTTGTGACAGTGAAATACCAAAATTTGAAAAAATTCAAGGAGAATTTTCCTTGATTTAAGCCTTACCTACTGACCTATAGTTCACTAGCAAAACAACTAAGAGTTTCTTTTTATCCTCAGACAAACTTCGAGGAGAGATAAATAAGGTGGTGAACAAATACATTGATCAAGGCATTGCAGAGCTGGTCCCAGGTGTGCTCTTTGTGGATGAGGTTCACATGCTGGATATTGAATGTTTCACGTACCTGCACCGAGCGCTGGAATCTTCTATTTCCCCCATTGTCATCTTTGCTTCGAACAGAGGAAACTGCATCATCAGGTATGATGTCTAAACTTGAATTTTCCAGTTTGCATTGGTCCATAAGCCTTGGAATTAGCTGTGTCAGTCGAGTTACAATCTTTGAAGGCTGCTGACACCTGTGATAATCCCCTGCATGGGTTGCAAGCTGCATCAGTGCTCAAAAACTGCTAGTGAGCTTCATAATGGGACAACCATTTAATGCCATGCTGAGTTAAAGCAGAATGGAATTCCTCCTTTTATTTTCACTAACACATCTAATTCTCTAACAGCTTCTGAATTGTCTTGTGTCTTGGGTGATTTGTGACAGACTTGTACCATTCTCATTGTATACCTCAATGAATCTGTTGCCTGCACATTAGGGACATCAAAAGCACCAGAGCTACAAACCTCTACTGTCATAGTTTCCTGCTGCTTCTGGATTATTTTGCTGTTTGCTATCCTAATTGCATCAGACTTCAGCTTCTTGTTCTTGCTGTTAAAGCATGTTGCAGATCAGCCTGTCCCTTTTCCTGCTGCATTGGTCTGGATTTTTGTGTTTCTTCAGTCTCACCAGCTACCTTGTTTTTCATCTCCACTTCACTCTGTGCCTCCACTTTGATATTTTGCACCCACACAATGCATTCTTTGCACGTTCAGTGAAAGTGTTCTCCCCTTTCATAGTCTTCTGTAAGTTGTATTGCTAATTTGTGGTCTAGGTCTAATTATGTCTAAACAAGCTGTCATTAGCAATGATTGCTACTCTTTAAATTAATCTAATTCAGCTGTGTAACCAGCTTTTCCTTTCCCTCATAGTGGCTCATCTGGTATTAATCTTTCTCTGTTTGCATTGCTTAGAAGTGAAGGTGATAAGCCCTTCAGAAATGTTTAAGGTGGACATTGCAGCATTCTCTTTGCAAAGGCATAAAAAAGCTGTCTTGTAAAAGTAGAGGAAGTGGAAGTCTGTCAGCATGGATTCACTGCAGAACTTCTTATGAAGAAACTGATTTAAGAAAGGAAGTTTTCCGTATAATATTGGGATCTAATATAGGAGGACCAGAGCCTAAAGGAGAACCAATGCCTAAATACTAGCCCTGAGCTTTAGAACCATAGTTCTTTATCAGCACTTTACTGTTTTTACTGCAATCTCTCTAATTCTCATTAAATCTGAGTATCTTTCACTCTTGACTTCACAGCAAATTGTGATGGTCTTAGAAAACCAAGAGTACATGTCTGCAGGCTTTGCTGTTGGGTGTTGTACGACAAACAACTAAAGTGGTGGGGATTTAGATCCTGTTCTGTCTTTCATGCACAGACCTCCACTTCTCAGTTTGCTCAACTGCAAGCATGGGATGTAAACCACTGAAATAGTCACTGGAGAGACTGGGGAAAGGATGGAGCAGAGTAATGGCCTGCTCAGCAAGAGGGGATGTTCTCAAATAGATGATGGTGTATATACTGATACTGCTAAACAACCGAGAATGTTCTGTTGCTTGCTGGAAGACACCTTGGAACATCAGATATTGTGATACAGGAAAACATGAAGGAAAGCACCTCTAACTACATTTGAGTGGCATGTTTAAGAGCTCCAGAAATAGTATTTGTGTCCCTTGGGCTATCTGGCTTCAGACTGGAATGTTTCCTGTCCCTGTCCAGGGAGTGTGTGTGTCTCTTGGAGACACACAGCAGTTGTAAACTAGTAGATGTGTAGTCACTTTTTACTGATCCTAGTCAAATCAATTTATGGAACTCAGAATAGTATCTGATCTCTTTCTGCTTGGTTTCTCCTTTAGGGGCACAGAGGATATCGTGTCTCCTCATGGAATACCATTGGACCTGCTGGATAGAGTGATGATTATCCGAACCATGCTGTATACACCCCAAGAAATGAAGCAGGTACATGTAGCATTTTGAAGAACTTGTAGCAAACCCCCAGAGTTCTGCTCAGTTTCTACCTATTCAGTTACTATAGAGTTGTTTGTGGTCACAAGGGTTTGTGCCAGAAAGCTTTCCACTTCCTAATGCCTGCTGCTTTAGAAACCATTACAGTGAGGTCGTTAAAACTATGCAACTTCTCTGTTGATTCCCACCCACTGAGGAGTTGCTAAGCATTTCTAGAGCTGAGACACCTCACTTGAATGAAATGGCATGAATTGTTAGCTGAAGTGATCTCTTGCACAAATGTGCTTTCCATACTTGGCAAGTTCCAGCAGGTAGTGCTTTTTCAGTTGGTATGAGATGAAGTGTCACATCTTGGGACCTTTGGTCTCAGTCCTCAGGATTTTCCCTCACAAGAGAGATGAGAGGGATTGAGACATGCAACTTCATGAACTGCATTCTTGCCTCTATTCCCTGTGCTGTAGCTTTAACCTACTGGGACTGTCTCCTGAAACTGGGAGGATTTTCATGCCCCTAGTCAAGTTTGGAAATGTAAGCACAGCAAGTGTTGCAGAGATATGCTTCCAAATGCCTGGAACTTTTCCTGTGGGGCCATCACAATGTATTGTGTATCGATTATAATGCTTGGTGCCATTATGATGCATTGTGTCAAAGATCCCCCCTCATTAGCGTCTCAATGCCTTGAAGTGACACAATGCAGAAGACATTACGGTTTACCATGTCAATTCTTTGTATTATTTAAGAGATAGTGTCAATGGAGGAGAGCCTTGTCACAAGATAATAGTCTCCTGCTGCTGGATAAGTGCCAAGGTGAAGCCGAGGCATTTATCGAACATAAACGTACAGGCAAAGCTTCATTTCACTTAGTGGTTTGAGGAGCTTTTCACAGATGCTGTTGTGAGCTGTTCTCGGGATGATTTTTTTATACCTGGAAGGACACTCTAAGGAATCGTGGCGTAGATTGCAGTAGAAGCAGCCCAGTGATTTAATAATACACTTAAGTTTGGGCTGTATACAAAACAAATGTTAAAGTGTGACTTCTACTCAGTCTGGACTATTAAGGACTGTCTGGACTTCCTTGTACTGTAAGTGAATTTGGTGTAGTTAGTGTTGTATTACTGTGCAGAAATTAAACTGCTGAAGAGCTTGTTTCTGAGCTGCTGATTTTTAAAGGGCTGAGTAAGTGCTGTGATTTCCACCGTCCCCAGGGGTGAAGAAAAGGAAGTGTTTACAGTAGCATTTCCTAAAGCTAAAAATAGAGTCCAGACATTATGTCCCATAAATCATGTTCCCATAGTCAGATAATCTCATCTTCCCTTAAATTAAGGCTTTTGAATGATTTCTTATGGGAGAAAAGGAGGAGCTATTACACTTAACTTTGGTTTCTAACTGAACACGGTTGTGTGGGTGTTTAAAAGTAAGATGTCCATTAATTTAATTCTCTATTTTTGCTCCAGTTTTTCTGTCATGTTAGGAAGAAGTTTCTGCCACTGATATTTCTATGTAAGGCTCTTTGCCTTGGCCTTTCTCAATTGATTTCTTTATCTGCACTGAATCCGTTCATGGATCTACTGAAAGTTTGTTCATAACCAGTTCAAAATATTTCTTTTTGTGTTGATAAAGTAGAAATCCCATTGTATAGCACTGCTCTGAGAGCAAGACCCACAGTTACCTTAGTGCAACCAGAATAGGGAAAAAATCCACTTTTATGCATATTCTTGTCAAGTATTGTTGTAATCAAACATTTTGCATCGGTGTCTGCTGTTAGATACTAAAGGTTAAAACTGAGACATTTTGTTCCTAATGTATTCTACCTGATAAAAAGTTGTTTTCCTATTCCATAGTAAATGCATATATAAGCAAGCTTCTGGGTTAATGGCTTGGGCCCCAGTCTTTCTGTCAGGTTTTACCAGGTTGCTAGATAAAAAGTTATTTTAAAAAGGTTGTTAAAGATGTGGCATTCAAGATGTTTCTAGAAGAGGAACAATGAAGTAGCAATGTTTGAATGAAGTGAAGGTGATGTTTAGGTGATCTAAAAGTAAAAAATCTTCAGTCTGAAATTGCAATTTGCAGCAGCATTGGCAATATTCAATATTAATATCTTAACACAAACTTCCTTCCATTTCAAGCCCTTCTCTTACTCTGTTCCCTACCCTGGCTCCACAAGCGCATTTTTATGGCTTTAATTTAAGCGAGTGCTTCTTGATATCTTGTTTACAAAGCTGCCAAAGTGAAAAATACCTGTATTATATGAGGCTTGCAGTTCCCGAGTTATCTCAGCACTACAACACAACATCATTATCCAGTCTGCCCCTTATCACTCAGCTGGTAATACGGACTACCGAGAGACTTGTGCCACTTTTGTTACAGCTTTATATGCTCAGGCTTATTGGTGATATCTTCCTCTCCAACTTTGTAAAGATCTTCAAACTGGTACAAGCCTGAGACTGTTCTTGAAAGATTAGATTCTTCTTAGTGATTTTTTTTCTTCTTGTAGGAATAGGTGAATCACAGAAAGTAACTTTTTGATTTATTTTACTATCTTCTTGTCAGTTGAATAAAAAGTGTGTTGTGAGCTGCTAAGGAGAGAGTGTAGCTTTCTGTAGGGCTCTTTGGAGGGCTCTGCTCTATAGCAGCAGTGATACACTGCAGAATTCAGTAACTGGGGTGGCTGCCCACAAGACTCCAGCTGCTACTTACTTCCCACATACATTTTCCATTTTCTTGTGTAAGTTCTCATATTCTGCTCTTTTTTAGTAGATAGATTTTACTAATCGTGCAGAGTTACCATGAAGGATTAGCAGTCCAGATATGTAGCTTTACCTGCCTTCTATGATAATAGTTTTTTCAACGTTATATTTGCCTGTTCAGAGACTTAAAATTCTGTAAATTCTGGTTTAGTGGTAACTTCACATCAACTTGTTTTATAGCCTGTCTGATCTCTAAGATGATGGTTTCCAGATACTAAGCTAAGTAGTTTAGCATGTTAATTGTTACCTCACTTATTCTTCCCAACAGATCACGAAACTTCGTGCTCAGACAGAAGGAATTAATATCAGTGAAGAGGCTCTAAACCACTTAGGGGATATTGGTACCAAGACAACCTTAAGGTAAGTTGGGCACACTTTTCTCCTAAGCATGACTGGATCTAAAAATACTCACTCGTGTGAGACAAACCTCTGTTAAGAACAGTGCTAACATAAAAAAGGGTGGTAATCCTCACCTTTCCCCCTTTAAGGAATGTGTGTGCTGGAGGGCTTGCTGAGTTTTCAAACTGCTGGTAGAGGTGTGCATTTCCTAACAAATGCCCCACCCTACATCACTTCACTGGAATGCACTGAGTTGTAATTACTCATCTGCCTCTGTTTGATCACAGGTACGCTGTGCAGTTGCTGACCCCAGCTAACCTCCTTGCCAAGATTAATGGGAAAGACAGCATCGAGAAAGAGCATATTGAAGAAATAAATGAACTTTTCTATGATGCTAAATCCTCAGCAAAAATCTTGGCTGATCAACAGGAGAAGTACATGAAATGAAAAGTTTATCATGTTAGATGCTTTGAAGTGGCTTTAACCCTTAGCCAGGGCTGGCTTAGTTATTGAATGAGAAATGTTAATGGTTTGTCTCTTTTGGGACTGAAAAAATATTTAAATGTTGGACTGCTGTGTCAGGACAGAATTAACTATCGAGCGTTCCTATTTCGTTATCAACCATCAGATGCTCCATGATGTGTGTGTAACATCTTAGTCTCCCTTTTATGAGTATATATGAAATGAATAGCTCTTGACTCATCAGTTTTGTCCTTAGATTTCGTTACAGAAGAGCTCTAACTGAAGTTGATACTTAAGAACAGACTATTTTCCTTATGAATGTTGTTTTAAAACAGTTTCCTCTTACAGATGAGAACCTTTTTCTTTTTTGAATCAAAGTTTGAAGTGCTTTGTAATAAAAACATCAAGAATATTGGAAGTGTGCATGTGGTCTTGACCTGCTAAAGAAACAGTCAAAATAAGTTGGAATTAACAAAGCTAAATATGAGTATAATGGATCTGCAACATCTGCAGCAAAGGGGAAAATAGTAATAGAACCTTTTAAAAGTGTTTACTTTTTTGTAGGTTTTGGGTTTTGTTTTCTAAAGATTTCCTTGGAGAATGGAGAAATACGTAATAGCAATTAGCCTAGCCCTATTTAAAGGCTTTTCCCCAGAGTAACTTACACTGTCTTTGTGTTTTCTTATAGCAAATTAAATAAAAATTACTTTCCATCACGATTAGCTGTTTTTTCCATTATCACCACTTTCTTGATCACCCAGGATCAGGAAAAATTTTCAAGGTGAAAATGAAATCCTGCTCTGCACAGACTTTGTATGACTTTGCCTCAGTCTCATGTTCACAAACTGTGCTTCTTGTTTTGTAAAGCACGGATGCCTGATTGCTTCACAGCACTCTGAGGATAAATGATTTAAAGATTTAGATCTTTCTAACACCAAAATACAAATCTCTGTAACCGCATAAATGGATGGATTGGGAAAAACGTAGAAGCTTTATAAAGTGACTAACCTCACATTCCTTATTAGAACCTTTAGGGATTTAAAACACTCTATGTACACTTAATTAAATAAGCACAGTTCTTGGGATAGAGTGGGAAGGGAACAAATAATAAATTGTCACAAGAGCCCAATTTTACATATCCTTTTTAGGATCTGCAAAGTGAAGGGTAAATTTTCAATTAATACTTGTAGCTTATCAAAAATTTTAATCTGTGTCCTAAATGAAACACTTTCTCACGAGTACCAACTATAGAGCTACTGAGCTTTCCATGAATCCTTCACAGCAAGTCATCAGTTCCTCACACGGGGAGGATCTCAGCGGTATTAACATTAGGCAGACATGGCAATTGCCTTCTTTTTGCTGTTGTTTTTTAAGGGTAAAAACCACCTCTGTTATTCACTTTGCTTTCCTAAGAGGTTTTCTTCTAAGACTTTGAGGTAGTTAGAGAAGCTGAAACGATCACAAAGCCATAGCATGGCTGTTTGTATAAAAAACATGGCTCAATTGCTAGGTATCAAATGTAACAAAGCTTCATTGTTAAATCAGCGGATTCTAACTTCTAAAACATGCATAGGCTCAGTCATCATCCTTTTGAGGAAGAAGTCCAGCTGCTAAAACCCTCTGTCCTCACTCCTTTATGCTCTAGAGACTTGTCTATTCCTTGTGCTGAAGTGCTGTTAGTGAAAATTGCTAATGATTTTTCAGCTCCAAAAACTGTGGACTGGACAGCAGAGACTGCTGGGGAAAAAAAAAAAAAAAAAAGCTGGAAGGAAGCTGAATGGTTTGGATTTAATAATGTTTTGATCACATTCTACCATCTCAGTCATGTAAAACCCGTCCCATTCTTCAAAGCAGAATTCAGTACTCTGTCAGCCAACCCTAATTAGCTTTTGTACTTTAAATAATCTATCTACCCCTTTCTCTACATCTGCAACTAAACAATAGTGACAGAGAGATTTAATGAATGATTTTTGGTTTATCTGTGACTAATTTTGGCCAAGGAGCATTCCTGCTTCCAAACCTAAAAATCTTCTCTCTTACTGACTCCAAATGAATGAAGATTGTAATTATACCATCAGACTAATTTTCTCTTTTTGCTGCAGCTGGATGGCACATTCTGTTTAGTGATATGGCAGGATAGAAAGAGACACGGTGAATTAAGCTGCTGCTGCATGCTCAAAATTGAACCTTTTTTTTTCCTTTTGCAGTTTGCCAGTCCTTGGCAATGATGAATGTAGTTGTTTAAGAATATAAGTACCATTTTTCTTTGAGTTTTCTGAAATATCTAACTGATCAATTTAGAAAGAAGTTTGAATAAGCCCTAAATAATTCTGAATGCTAGAGCAGTTGAAAGGCCCAATCAACGTTTGATGGCATTGACTTTTTACTGGTAAATTCATCTCTGTTCACTTATCAGCAAAAAACTTACTGGGGCAGCAAAGGGCAGTGCCTCCTGGAATACTGAAATCTTAAGACCACTGTTCCTACTTGCCTACCATCAGCAGGAAAGGGCAGAAACTCATTTCTCCTTTACCAAACCAATCGTTTCTTTGGTTACAAAGTTTTCTTTATAAAAATTCAAGCTCTGTAAAACTGGGAAGAAATATCTGTTCTCACAAGTGGTAAAACAAGTGATTCTCTGTAAAACTCGAGCTGGGTAGCCTACCAGACCTCAGATACAAGCAAAGACCTGGGAAGAAGTGAACTGTGTGCCACACACTGAAAATAAGCAGTTCCATCTGACCCCGCTTTCATAGCAGACTCCATGACTGATGGTCCCTGTCACTTGAGACTGACTGCAGGTACAGAAGTGTACTTCAGGAAGAAAACAAGATCTCAAAATACAGCAAGGGGGAAAGCAGCAGCAATCAATCTAAATCGGCCTTTTTCCCAAACCTTGAGCAATTTTAAAAAACAACATCATTACATCATCACATAAGACCATCCTTACACCTGCCGAGTCAACCACAGCAGCTGCTCTGCGGCAGAGCTGGTCCCAAACAGTCCCCGGAAAGGAGCAAGGACCCTTCCAATGGGCAACAGCAGAACTGGGTGCAGGGTGTGCTCAGGAGGGGGTGCTGTTATCTGCTGGTGTGGTCCTTCCAGAAGGGTCTTACTTTTCCATTCTGCATGTTAATGTTTGTACAGCAAACAAGCTCCTGCCTGGGCTCTGCAGAGCCCTCGCCCCACGGTGCCACCTCTCTGATGGCCATTAAGTGTCTAAGGAAGACATAGAGCTGTGATAGAAAGGGAAAATCCTTCCACGCTAAATGGTGAGCCAATGTTTATCTAACCTATTAAGTGACATCCTGCAGACTTATTGGTGTCAAAGCTTTGCCCATGAAAAAAAGTCTTTCATATTACTGATAAAAATAGTTCTGTTGAAAGAATCACTGCACCACATACAATAGCTGCTGCTGAAAGATCTGTAGAAAAATAGAAATGCTCTTGACACAAAGCTGCCCCTTGAAGGAGGAAAGCACATGGCAGCAAGGCACATTCCCACCGAATAAGTTTGGTTATTAATATTAAACATGAAAGAACAAACTATTATTTTAATTCTTTTCCTCCTATTTTCCACAAAGGTTGCACTTAATGCATTAATCTTTTCAGCGAAGTTTTTACGACCGATTGCCTACACACTATGAGAAGTTTCTCCATCCATTACCCGCAGGGAAACAGGCCCTGCTGTGTAGGAAAATATTTGTTACATCTTATCAGGGTGACACATAATCTAACAACAATTACAGCAAGCCCATATTTTGTACTATTTCGGTTTCAACGTGAAAAATAGTTCTAATATTAAACCTGGGGTGGGTGGGGGTTATAGTAACCAGTTGAATATTATAAGCTGTGATTTCCTTTCTGTGTGGAGTGGTGCCACACTCGGATCCTGCTCTGAGGCAGCGAATACACATAAATCCAGTGTACGTGCCTCCTATGCAGATGCCATGGTGAGGTACTACCTGAAAGTTGATTCCCACTCTTTATACTCTGCAAGGTCAGAAATTGCCATGTCTTTCATGTGGCCAGAAGTATTTAAAACACTATTAACCTTTATGAGAAAAATGGGAGATGACAGTCTGAAAACTGACCCAGCTATGAGACCACTGCTGTCATCAAGAAAACTCAAAGACACTACATATCCCAAAAACTTTCCACCTTAAAAATTGATCCAGATGCCCTCAATGGAAAAAAGTTGATTCCCTGCTTTCAGTGGCTTCTAGCATTTGAAATTGGGGTGCCCATAAAGAGCAGCATGAGGGTGAGTGCAGCTGCTTACAGGGTAAGGGCTTTGCTGCAGGTCAGCAGGCATGAGACACGCATATAACTTTGCTTCAGGCTGCAGGATGGCCAGAGGATGTGCTGGTGTTACACCAGTGACCTGTTTTACACCCTGCATCCTCAGTACTGACCAGGGCCAGCAAAGCACATGTCTGGGAAGCTCTTCCTCTGCAGTGATGCCTGTGCACATATTTGGGATGTGATGTATATCAGTATTCCTCAGGGTGGGAAATACTCCAGACAGGCAAAGATGATAATGCTTTTTTATTTCTATAGGTAGAAGATACCCTGGTGATCAAGAGCCATTACACCAGCTAGAGTTCAAAATAAACTCCATTATTTTCATCCAGCCTCAGAATGCCCAGAAGCAAACAGGAGCTTTTCCTGCCTAACATTTTGATATCCTTAAAATGAACAAACTCAGGTACCCTGCTCTGTGCCAGCTCTGGGAAATGGCTATAAACACGCTTGGGGCTCTCAGTTCACTGTCTGTATCTCCTCTGCTGATTAATAGCTTTGGAGCCTGTGCATCAATGTACATATTTTAATTGTGCACATCCCAGCGAGTCATTGACATCAGCAAAGCGACAGCACAGATGTCCTGGGAGTTACAGCAACAAAATTTATTTACTGGCAACATTCTGATAAAGTAACAAGTCAGGGAAAGAGCAGACTTTTTTTTTTCCTCTGATCACTAAAAATTAAGAACTAGTTTATTTTTATTACAGAATAGTTTCAATAACCTTCACTTGGGTTTTTTGGGTTTTTTTTTGGGTGCCTATTAAAAGTTTCAAAAGAGTAGAGGACATAACACTGCTCACTTGACCTTGTAACTGCAACCACTTTTGGGCTCCCAGCCCTGATTTCTAAACCTGGCACCAGCCTCCCAGCTCTGCCACTGCTCATCTCCACTGGCCGACAGCCCCACAACTCTGAGGGAGTTTGTGACAGTTTTCTGGTGTAAAACCAGCCAAACAAGGAGAAAGAGGAGAGATTTAAGCACGTCTCAGATCGGAAACCAGGCATAGGAAGGAGTGCAAGGATGGTGAGGAAGCAAAGAGCACGCTCACATCTGCCTCTCAGCATCTGCAGCAGATGCTTGCTTTCTTTCCCTAAGAGAGCTCACATTCCTGAGCCTGCAATGAAAAGTGGGAAAACTGCACAACCTGAGGTTTTACTGCCTGCTCACCATGGGCCCTAATCCATGGCCCCATGCACGTCCTGTCTCCTGTGGGAAGGTGGAATCCACAGGAGTCGTCGAAGGCATTTTGTGAATCCGCAGGGGTTGTGATAAAGACATGTTGGTGCCTCAACTTCCATACTAAGCTCAAACAGCACAGGAGACAGTGAGGCTGGCTGTGGGCTCCTGTGCTTTGGGATAACCTCCTTGGTTAGGCTTCGTGCAGGGCCCAGTTGTTTGGTTCAATACTTCACAGTCCAAGTTAGCAAGATATTAACCACGTGCCAGGAAACCATTTTGAAAACTACTTTGTTTTACAATTCACCAGATTTACATTGTGAATGGAGCCCTGGCTCCACTTAGGTCTTTACAAACCTGTCCCAGTCTCAGTGAGGCTGCTGGGGATCAGAACAGAGAAGATGGACTTTGTAAAATGTCATTTTGTCCAGTTTTAGCTGAGGCCATTGTGCCTGGTTCAGCCTCCCACACACTTGCCCAAGCAATACAATATTAAATAACAGTTTTCTCAGCAGGCAGGTTGCACTGTATGTGCTGCATGTCAGCAACATCATCTATCTTAGGACTGCAGGTTTGGGGCTCATTCGTAAAGGGGATGGGGAAGTTTCCCCAGCAGCATGTAGGATGTTTGTGCAGGATTCCCTAACAGGAGCACGGTTTAGTCCCAAAAGATTGGTATTCAGGCCAATTCTAGGGAGTAATATCAGCATGATGACTGCACCAAAAAGACTTTGTTCCCCAGGTTCCCATTGATTTGGATGCAGTCACCTGACAGAAGTTTGTTGCCAGTGCTGCGTCTCCCAGCTCATAAGTCCCTGTAGACGCAGTAACTCTGGAGATACAGCAGATTATTCATGATAAATTCTGAAATTATGAATCCAAGCCTGTGTCTCACGTACAATACGCCCTTCCAGAGAAGTAATGGCAGAAATTAATTCAGGAGTCATATCCTGGTTTCCCAAGACCCGATTCTAAGTCTATTCCTGATTTACACTGCAGTCTTCAATGAGTCATTCCCTGAGCTAAGAGTTTCCCAACATCCATTATTTTGGACATGTATTTTAGTGATTATAGACACATTGGGGTAAAAAATGTGCAGTACCTCTGCAAGTACAAGCTCCAGCTGTACAGGTGCTCTCAGGCTATGGTTGATACCATAGTGGAAATTCAGGAATCTAGGTGTTGGGTTCACTTTTTCCCAGAACATCCCAGCATCTAGAAGGAGCCCAAGGCTCAGTGAAACTCAGGGTTTGGTTGATCAGTTTTAAAAATCATCTCAGGCACTGGAGTTAGAGATCCCTGCTCTTACAGCTCCAGGCGATGGACTGCAGAAAATGTTACAGGGCAAAAGCATTATTTCCTCATTTTAACACAACAAAGCATATCTGAATCATCTTTGCAGAGGATATGTGAAGGTTTCATCCCTTTAAGCTTCCTCTGAAACTCCTGCATGGACAGACCAAACCAACTGTCCAGGACACATTTCCCCTCCTGTATGTTCTTGGTAAGGAGACCTGCACAGAAACCAGAGCTTCACTTCCCTGCATGAGCTATGCTCATCCATTCTGGGTTCAACTGTTCTGTGTGGATGAGGGAAACATTCCTCAAAGACTTCTTTCTCCACCCCTTATTACTAACATTTATCCCAGCCATATGGTTCACACACCCATCAACCACTGTCTGCAGAAGTTATCTGCTTCCATGGAGAAAGCAGGAAGTAATCACCATTCAATTTTTGGAAACCATATAGAGCAAGCTACTTTTTTTAGAGATGCTGCCTAACCCTCCCTGCTTTCCTCCTGATCCTCTGGGATTTGAGACTGTGGTCTGCAGAGACCAGCACCCTCGATTTTACAGACAAACCTGTTTGATCCAGATCTTAAAATAATCCCTCCTTTTATTAGGATGAAAACAAAAACAGATGCAGATTAGCAAATCAATTGTAGGTACAAGAGAACAAATATGCAGAATGAGAGAACTGACTGCCAAATGCTAATGCTAAAGAATTCAAGCCCAAGGGCTTCATCCCAGGGAGAGACTGACAACTGCAGAGCAGAGCTGGGTAGCTTGGAAAGCTGCTAAAAACCACAGGAGATAACCATGTTTGAGGACGCTGCTGCTTATCCCTTAAATTAAAATAGACACGTTTCTTAAATACAACAAACATGAGCCCCATCAGTGCCTCATGCAATGCAGGCGCCTGCTGCTCTCCCCAGCCCCCAGTACAGGGCTGCCAGCGTGTCTTCTACATCTGGGGTGGAATATAGTCCCCCAAACTTCCCCACTGCCCCAGAAACACGGGATTGCTTGGAGGGGCTGAGGGGTGTGCAGTGCTGGGCACTTGCAGTGGGAGCCCTTGGGCCCCTCCCGTGGTGGCCCCAGGCTCAGCAATGCAGGACCCTGTGCTGAAGTACACGTGGGCAGCACAACCCTGCAGCTTGGGCCTTAATCAGGGTTTTATGGTTTTTGTACAAGGGTTTGGGCTTTGGGGGTTTTGCACAAGGGGCTATAAGAGCACCTGGGCCAGGGGCAGCCAGGCTGCAGCTTGGAGAAAACAGCATCGCACTCTGGAAGGCCAAACTCCTCCTAAGAGGAAATAAGGCAGTTTCTGCTCAGTGTTGCTAAGGATGGGACTGGGGATCAAGGCCTGGCTGAGTCCAAAGTACGGATCAGAGCAGGACACAAATAGAGCCTTGCTGCAGGGAAACTCACAGGACTTGTAACCACACATTTATTCCTCCAGGCAGAAGAGGCAAAGAGAGATCCCTGTCCAACAGTAAATCCATTGTATATGAATGATGGAGTCATGCTGGATTATACCAAGGACTCCCAGCACATGGAGCTACTCCCCAATCCCTCCCATCATGACCAGCTCTGTTGTGCAGGAGGATGGTGGCTTTCAAAGCTGTTCCTCTCCCAGAGTGGGCAAAGGCTCCCTCTCTCCCTGCCAAGGGGTCCTCAAAGCACTGTGGGCCAGGAAACACGACAGCAGCTTCAAACCCACTGCTGGCTCCCTGCTGGAGGCACGGGCGCCTCAAGCAGCCGGCATCACCTCCAACTTCACTTTTTGATTAATGTTCTTCCAAACTTTCCTTGGCTCCCCGCGCTCCCACTTTCTGTCACCCTTCTCATTACAGATGTATCTTTGCATCGAGGAAAGCGGGAGGAAAAATTGTTCTTTCAGGGTGACAGCTGAGCGAGGGCTATATTATTAAAGGTACCAATCATAGGTGCCGAGCTATCATCGCACGATGAATGCACTTGTCAGGAGCCCGCGGCGGCCGGGGGAGAGAGGGAGGGAGAGAGGTGGTGGGACGGCGGCACTCGCTTCCTCACTCCTCTCCTCCCACCCCCCGCTCTCCCTCTCCTTTAATGTTGGCCACCTCTGCTCGCCTGAACTTGGACCTTCAGCGGCGACAATTTCTCTGGCCTCGACAGCACGATTAATTTCTCCTGCCCTCGGCGGGGCCTCCGAGTGCGGTGGAAGTCCAGCTGGCCTGCTGCTGATAAGATGTACCTTTTGATTTGTTTTGTCTTTGATTGCCTTTTCTGTCACCTACAATGGCTGGCCGCCTGGAGACCTCCACATCGCCTGACTGACGGATCTATTTATCTATAGGCTGCTCCCTGGCTTCTCCTCCCCCTCGCTCCCCTCCTCCCCCAAACCACCACCTTGTACCACTGAAGTCCCAGTCTAATAGAAGCCGTGAAGGCTCATCCACCATAAAATACATCTGCCATCCTCCTTCTCTCCAAGATAAAAGCCTGTCAGTGTTACTTTCCAATTCCAGGCAGCTTGATTAATGGTGAAAAGCCACTGCAAGATCGGCTTCTGGTTTTTACAAGCGCTGTCAGCCAGCCCAGGGTTATGCGAAACACACTCATAGAAAACAAAACAAAATGAGAAAAGGTTGGGTGGGGAGGGAGGAGAGGGATGGGAAGGAGGGGGCGAGGGTAACCAAATCATATTAGGCTCAAGACTAAATAAAATAGGAACCTGGAGCCATCAAATACCTGTCACTCGGGTGCAGAAATACACTCTGCAGCTCATTGTACCAAGGCAAATTATGGCAATAATAAATCATTGTTGAAGGAAGATTGTTGATAAATTTTTTTTTGGATGGTGGAATTCAATAGGGGTGCTGGGACACCTGCCACTGGGCTCAGAGCAAGAGCTGGAGCAGGTTATTAGCCTGTCACTCAGCCCTCCTCCTCATACCCCACAGGGATTGCAGGCAGTGGGGCTGGAATAAAAAGTCTGGAAAGAGAGATATTAAAAAAAAAATTAATTAAATATCTGAAATACTCCTATAGGAAAAATAAAACAAGGGTGGGGGAGGGTTCAAAAGAACTACAGCACTTTTTGCAAGGCTCATTTTTGATAAAAAATAATTTACAATGGCCCAGCCTAGTAGTCCTTCAACCACTCCATTTGCCATTGAGAGGCAGCCCTCTCTGGGGTGAAATGTGACTCTGATGGAGCAGAATAATGCAAGACACTCTGGAAAAGTCTGGAGAAATATGCAGCCCAGAAAAGAAAGTATGGAATACTTCTGAACCACCAAGGCTGGGCTTGAATGGTCATAGGCTCAGTCCTATGACAAGTGACACCATGATGTGTGGAGGTGTGAGTGCTGTGATGTTGGATCCCAGCTGGCCCACAGTACTGCAGGACCCTCACTGCTATACAGGACTGCTGTCCATGTCCAACAGAACGAAGACTGCCCTCAGATAAATCACTCATCTGGATGGGCTCAGCAGGATGATGCTTCTCGAACAAATTAAGGAATCAAGTCTCCACCAGGGATACAGCACTGGGAGGATAAGGAGAGGGCAGAAAGAACTGAAGGAAAGGGGCTAATAAGCAAGGAGCAGACATTGCAAGGGAGGATGGCAAACCAGAGAGGTACAAAGAAAAAGAGAATGGAAAATAAAGTTCCCCAGAACAGGAGAAGAAAGTGTGAGGAAGAAGAAGGAAAATCTGGAGAATGAGGGGGGGGAAAGAAAGGCAGAAATGCATTAACAAAGGCAAGAGAAAGGACAGTCAGAGGGGAGGCATAAACCCCATGGATAGAGGGTGAAATCCCAGAGAAAGCAAGAGAAGCACAAGAGAGGTTGGGTGTTTGAAAGAAGGTTGTGCATTACAAGAGAAGAGAAAGAGACAGAGGAAGAGCAGAAAGACGAAATGGAGAAGGAAAAAAAAAAAGACAGGACCCCTGTGAGGATGCAGCAGGCTCCCTGGCAACCCTCTTCCCCAGGAGACGATGCCAGGAAAAGAAAAGGGAGAGGTAAAAAAAAAAAAGTATTGAGTAGAGAAGTGAATCCACCAAAACTCCAGGCACAGGTTTTACCTCAAGTTATGAATTAAACCATGTATTCAGTTTGTATTAGAGAGACCTCCACAGTCACACGCTTTCCAAATCTGTGTGCATGGGGGACCTCAAATCCTGCACCTCCTTCTATCGTATTGTTTGCTCAAAAAGCTTGGTTCCCCTCAATTATTTCATCAGCCAAAAGCCATCTCAACTGACAAATTCACTCCCACTGAAGCTGGGACAACTTCCCTCCAACAGCTCATCCGCACATCTGCAGCATCAGATCTGCATCATCCGGCCAATGGACTGCCAGGTCCCAGGAATTTGGGGCTCTGGCTGTGGGAGGGCAGGCTCCTTTCCCCAGCCGGGGCAAAGTTTTCTATAAAATGAGTAAGTATTTCAACTTTGAGTTAAAAGGGTAGGCAACTATAGTTCCCATTTATTGCTGGCCAACTTTACTGTCAGTTCCTAATACTGCCCTCTGTTAACCACATTATAAAGAATCTATATTGAAATCTCACATCTTTTTTTTCCCCCCAGCTAGTTCTTCAAAACAGAAGTTTTTGTGTATCTTCATTTTTATGTCTGGATTTAAGTTCTACTTCAGAGCATAAGATATAACCTTTTCTGTATACACATCAGCAATATTGATGCTTTTTATTTTCAATATCTTATTCTCTCCTATTTTAGGGATGAAAGTATTTAATTTTTCTGTCAGTGTGAGAATCTTCCCACGCAATGCAATTTCATTTTGAACATGGGCTTTATTTTGACTATGACACAGTAAAAGAAATAACGAGTATTTCAAAAATGTGGCTATTTTCCATAATTGCACCAAACACCATTTTTCATCATTAGACAAGTAGGCAAAGTTTAGCTAAAACAACAACTACGGGAGATATTTCACTTTTCCTATGAAAAACACCAGGGTTTTCTTCCAGGAACAAGATTTTCTCTACTCAATAGCTGGCTTCATTTTTAAAAAATATTTTACAAAATTCAGCACCTTTGTCTGTGATAACCTCTCTCCCATGCAGGGCTTGAATGTCACAAGCATTCAAACCTGGTAGACTGTTCCCCACTAAACTAGACCATGGGAGCAAGATCACCATCAGCTTTGAACCTGACAGAGGGTCACACACTGCATGGGATTCACACTCTGATTCACATATGCAAGTGGGGAGAAAGGAGAAGGGATCTGCACACACTATCACACCTTTTTTCCTCCCAGTGAGCACAACTTGCTGTGCCAGCCTGATGTAGTGCAGTGGCTTAGCAGCGTCACTACGGCCACAAACTGGCTGTCTCGAGAGGCAGACAGAGATGGATAGCAAGGACTGCCAGATCAATGGACCTTTTGTCCAACCCTTTATCACAAACAATAGGAGCTGCAACAATCCAAAATATATTCAGGTAAATACTGGGAACTAGCAAGCCAAATGCTGCTATGGAGGCCAAAGACAATTCCCCAGCACCAGAGACACATCTTTTCTGGGTCCCAAGTGGTGACTGTCAGGATCCTCAGCACTGCTTCAGCCTGTCTATTCTTTTATCATCCCAAATTCTCTCCAGGTCTGAGGGCTGCATGTAGTTTTCCAGACCACTGACCAGAGGAGTGATGTGCTCAAACTCACTATTAATGTGAAGAACTATAGCAGCAGCTTTATTGAATGGCTCCAGCCCCTCTGGGCATCTGTACTGCACAACTTGGATACAGGTGATAGGCACCTAAGATTAGAGAGACTGATAACTGTATATTCCTAAAGGGTCCTGTCCCTCTGGATAGATTTTTTCAGAGGATGAATTTGCTTTGTCCAATCCAGAAGGCAGGATCCTGCCAGGACTATCCACACATATCATCACTTGCCTTCAGAAACACCAGCCACCTTCCCCCACACAGAATCAGAGCAGGGTAACCCCATACCACCCATGCTGAGACAGGAAGTAAATATGCATTTAAAGACCCATGGAACACAGGCATTGGAGAAGGTGAGAAAATTAAACATTTACATTCAAGAGTTGCTAAACCTTTTAGACAAAATACAGAAAAGTAGATTTACGTGGTCAAGTGCTCTTGTTGTAAGACGAAAACAAATTGTGTGAAGCTCATCTCACACCCATTAAAAGGTCATGTTAGACAAAGCTCACGTGGGTATGGGAGGTTTGGACAGCCTAAGGATCACTTCCACAGAGGGACTGAAGCTCTAACATGAGAAATACCTGTTTTGTCCAATACCTGTGGAACACAAGAAAATAGGATGGGGGCTTTTACTCAGGTCTTCAACCTGTGGGCTGGAGTCTGGGCTAAATGATCCCTGTTCCCCATGACTAGAGGATGCTTCTCCTTCATTATGTTCATACAAAGCTCCCTGATCTGTAGCAGTGTAACATCCTTCAGGCAATTTCATTATGTCTCCAATAACACCTTCTAGAACCCCAATAGCATCAATCTGTCACCTCTTCTTAGGGAGAAGATCCAGATTTGAGTTGATTTTATAGCTATTATGTTTAACAACTAAAACCATAGAGAAATGATTTTGTCTTCTCTTATAGTAAAGTGTTAAACTTGATGAATTGCAGGTACTCAAAGCTCTGACCATCACTTAATGGATTATGCATAAAGGAAATACTCTCTGCAGAAGTGGAGATACTCTACAAGGGTGAAATAACATCAAGACTATGATGCATCAGCAATTTTGCAGGAACAGAGGAAAACATGACCAGGCTGGCACATGGATCACTCATTTCTCTGACCCCCTTTTTCCTACAGGCATGAGCTCACCACTCACACACTGATTTGGGGATTAAGGTTAGAATGAAGTCTATTACTTCATTAATTAGCTGTTTCTAGTTATGTTTTAAAGACATCCACTTTATATGCATACATGTGTGCAGTTTTTATCCGTATTTCAGTCTCTGTGGTGCTGATATTTTTTTCCTGGTGCTTCAAGAATAGGCAACATGGATGGAAGAGGCAAGTACAGAGATGGCACAGTACAGACACTGTTTGAGGCAGGACTCTTGCAGTGACCAGCTGTAGGACTGGGGACAAGTCCTGTCCTGCTCTACATAATGTGGGTTTTTTTAAAGGTAGAGGTTTTTTTATTCAGATTGTACAATCTTTGGAGCAAAAGATCTCTGTTATGTTGTAATCACAGGCAGTACCCACAAAACTGGGACTTCACATGCTAAACAAACCACTCCTCCAGTACAAATAGCAGCTGAAAACTTCCTTCATGAAAATGAAAACCCTTCTAGTTTATTTGCTCTACAGAGAAGGCTCTTCTCTTTCCACATGTGAGATATCCCTGTCACCATTCCAGTTTTAAGGATCATGTAAGCTTCCAGCTATCCACTACAAAAAGGTGAATGAATACCTGTGTTTAAAGTTAAATAAAAATTACTTCAATGTACCTCAATCACAGAAAGTAGTGTCAGACCCCCTGGCTTGTGCTACTGTATTCCATCATTAAATTAGATAAGCCTTATCCCAAACTTTGGCTTGCTTCCACCAGCCAGTGCTGCTTAAGAAATGGGAGGCACTGAGATAAGAGGCATCTCTTTTCTACCTACTTAAAGAAGTTAAAATGTCCCCCCATAAATCTCTTCTCCCTTCAAGAGTTACACAAAGCAAGGGGGGATAGGTTAAAAAAATGTTCTTCTAATAACTTAAAAATCAACAGTCCAAGCTTCATCCTTAAACATCCAACATAAAAGTGCTTGGAAAAGGAATTATTTTAACAAACAGACTTCCCTATCTTACAAGTTTCTACATCTGCAGAACACAAAGAAAACTTCGTATGGTGCAAAGGGAACACCAGGTCAGCCTGGGATTCCAAGGTTAAACAAATCATTGATTTCTATAGCACAGAGGTGTTCTGGTTTGTCTTGCAGGGGAGATCCAGCAGGCAGCTGCCCCTTTGCATTTTAATCACCATCCCCAACAGCATAACACACTCACGGTTTGTTGTCAGGAGTCTTCAGAATCCAGGAGCTCAAGAGCATTCTCAGGTGCACTCAGATACAGACCCATCATGCACCACCACCACCCAGCTTCACGAGAGTACATCTCCTCACTGCCTTGGCTCCTGCACGATTTCTTCCCACAATTCCTCCATGGCATCTCACCACAGACCCACCAGTTACTCTCTGCAGCTGAGCTCTGCAATCCCAAATCATTGTGTAAATGACCACATTTGTGGTCATGGGGAGCCCTTGCTCTACATGCATTTGGTGTAGTTCTGCACCCCTCGGGAATCCAGCAGCAGGAATGATTCCATGTTCTTGCATTGCCAAAAGATAAAGCTATTTAAAGAAAAATAAAATTCATACATATGTAGTGAAGTTAATCAGACAAAATATTCTGTTCACTATTCCTTGCTCCCTGCTGCATTTTTCTTTTATAAATCTTCACACCACAGGTACACAGAAGAGACACATCAGAGCTGTAAGAACATCAGAGGGCTTCAGACACACTGAAGATTAAAGTGGATAATACTCATCTGAGATTTCAGATAGCTAATATTCTCCCAGGCCCCAGCTCATACCAATTTTGGAACCATCCACTTTATCCTTAATACCTAAGAAGGGGAATCTGGGGTTTTGTATAGTGTCATGTATCCTGATTTTCTCCAAAGCAATATAAAAATGTCTGAAACAGCTTCTTAAAAAATTATATCTTTGCTGTTCTCTTGTTTTATTTGTTCCCTATGTTTTAAGGTCTGAGGAATTCCTATTACTGGAAAACCAACTGGCCCAGTCTTCTTGTTCTCCACCAAGAAATATCTCAGAGTTGGCATCTTGTCTCTGACCTTGACAGCCCCCTCTGTGATGACAAAGTATATCATGTCTGTGCTCATTCAGTCTCCAGCCCCTCTGATACAGCTGCCAAAGGAGGTGCCAATTGTCAGGGTATTTCCTTTCTGCCAAGCCCTGCCAGCTTGGCTGGCATCACATTGGCAATAGCCAGAGGATTGCTACAACCTGGCCCACAGAAGAGTTTCAATTTTAGCAGATCCATCCAGTGGTATATTATAAACCAGCAGCTTAAAGTCTAGCTGCCTAATTAGGTCCCTAGCTTAGAATATTGATTTTCCTTTTAAATGCTTCTTTCTTTTGTCTTCTTTCCAATCCCATGGACTGTCTCAGTCTAGGCTTAAGTGGCAGACTAAAAGGCTGTAACAGGAACTGCCCCTTGACACCTAGCATGCTTGAAAAATGTTAGAAAATATTATAAGTATTATGAACTCCCTAAAAGATTATTTTCAGCATTTCAGCTTAAAACAACCTCAATCCTGGCCCCAGCTCCAGGAAATACAAATAAATATTGGCGAACTCTGCTCCCAACTTCTTACTTCGTACGACGCCCATCGGCGTAGCAGGGAAGGGAAAGAAAGAACGCACATTTGGAACAGATTCACCGCGCATCTCCCTGATCCAAACTGCCTCCGAGCCGGTGCCTGGAATCGCAGTGTAACATTGCCACCCGGCGGGCAGCGGCTCCCCGTGCCAGGGTCTGTCCTCCGGGGCGCTTTTTGGCAGCCGCAGCCCCCCAGACAAGCCGGCGTTGTTTGAACACCTGCGGGCCGCGGCCGGCGGAGCCGCTCGTCCCTGGCCGCGCTTCAAACCGCGACCTTTCCGGGCAGGCAGCCAGCGAGGGCTGCGGTTTGGTGGCAGAAAGCTGGCAGAGGAGCCGAGGGCCGGCCGAAATACCGAGCAGATCAGAGTGTCAGAGCTGTCACTGCTGTCCCTCCCTGCACGCTTTCGCCGACAGCCCCCTTCTCCACCGGCGACAAATGCCCGCAGCCAGCACGGACCCGGACAGACTCGCTGGGGAAGGATTCCAGCCCGCCATCAGCACCCGTTCACTCGCCCAGGGAGCAGGTTCACTAGTCCAGGCAGCGAGGGACCTCACAGCGTGTCCCATCACCTCTGTAAATAAACAGCTCATAGAAGAGAGATTCCCCAGAGCTGTGGTAAAACTGAAGGCCACCTAAAAGCTTGTTATTCCTTGCTGCAAGAGGGGAAAATTAGGGAAAGCAAAGTTACCAAGCCACTTGGCTTCCTCGTTTACTGAAAGCTGGTTGAGAAATCTGCTTCACAAATCAGGTTGGTTAGAGTAGAAGGACAAGGTTATCCCTTGGAGAAATCATGGGAGGACAGCCATGTAATGCTTAGAATAAAGCAATAACCTTTAAAGTTGCAGCCAAAAGTAATTTATTTATTTATTTTTAAATACAAAAACCCAACAAGAAACAAAATGCTTGAGAAATCAGGAAAAAAAGTCCATGTTTGCCATCTCAAAATTATAGAGATGGGCTCTAGGAGTAAGTGACCTAGAACAAAACAGATGATTTTTAAGGCTTCCTGAATAATGGCAAAAGGGAAAAAAAATCAAAGACCCATCAGTTAAGTGCTATGGAAAAAGCTGCAGTGCAGAAGAAAAGGCCATGCCAAGAATTTTGCACTTAAAATGCCACCAGCAGAAAGAGGATCTCAGGTTTTGCCCTGGTGTTGGTGTCTCCCCCAGTTCTTTGCAGGTAACTCATCGCATCTACAGTGACCCCAGTTAGTTCTGTGATCATGTGTGATGACTTACAGCAACCACAGTTATTAGTGCAAGTTTCCTGATGAAAAAGAAAACAGCAAGGGAGAAATCAAGCTGCTGTTTAGAATGACAACCAAAATCTTGGCTGAACTTCTTGTATCCAGTACCAGTATTTTAAGCAAATTTGCTTTCCAGTACTGGGATATTTCTACCCAGGAAGAAGTCAAAATTTTCCCTTACTCTAAATTTAGAAGCTCAGAGGGCATATTGGGAATATGGGCAGCTTTGCATTGTTTCAATTAACATTCTATTACTACTACCATGCTACAAAAAGGTTAGCACTGTATCTCCCACAGAAACAGTTTTTGTTAAACTGATACATCATGGCCCCACTCTCCCACTACTTACTTGTCCAGCGCCTTTTAAATTGCAACTCAGAAATAAAAAAAAAACAAACAAAACAAACCAAGCATTAGCTCCAAAGATGTACTTTATTTCATTATAAAGCAGATTTTTTAGGCATTATTTCTTTTTGTGAACATCCACTGTATGACCAGAAGGTCCTGCTTTGAGGACATAGCTGCCTCATAGTAGACAAAGATTTCACCACTAGACAACAAAAATACAGATGCACAGAACAAGTGCTGCTTAGACACTGAAGAGAGAACAGTCTAAACTGCAAACAAATGATATGACCAAAAATATAGGTACAGCTCCAGCCCAGCCAGAGCTTCATGCCCAAAAAGTGGAGTCTTTTGTATCAAAACAAAGTTTGTGTTGGGCTTCCTGGAAAAACAACAAAAATACCCAAAGCAGAACCACACCACGCTCCTTCCCCCTCCTTTTAAAGTCACTCTTTAACTGTCCCCATGTCACATCACAGTTGTGCTGCAGTGCACTAGTACTTGATGAAAAACAGAAAAATGATAGAACGTAGTGTGAAGTAATAGTGAATGGCTGACAGTGAGAATTTCATGGATCCTTTATCCCAATACTTTTATTCCTTTTCCAGTTGTGATCCTTACCCCACGAGTTTGACTTTTGTTGATAGGTGCATTTCACTCCACATTTGCAGATTCCTCAGGCATTTGGTACCTGAGCTCAGGGCATTTGCAAGGGCTTCTGGATGTCATCTGTGCTCCTTGGGTCCGTAAGAGTCCCACCACTCCCAGCAGGAACAGTGACTCATATACTGTCAGCCCAACATGCAAAAACGCTCAGAAGGCATGTTGATGCAGTGTAGAGAAACATCCCAGCATTACAACTCCTTGTTTTGGTTTCCATGTTGTCAAATACTGATTGAGGAAAAGTGTATTTACAAGACTCGTACACAAATATTTGCATTTGGTCCTAGGCACCTGATTAGTACTGACAATCTAAATTAAAATGGAAAATTAAGTATTATTCTGGTCCATTAAAGCCTTTGCTGTAATGTCCCCAATTTGAAGGTGTGATCCTCAAAAAAGGAGGAGTCCCAATACCTTCTGAGAAAGTATTTTTCTATGTACCACTCAAATCCATGAGATTATAGGATGGAAAAGCCTTCTGCATAAGCCCCTTAGTGGGGTTATCTGACAAGGGTCTCATATCTAGATCTATAGAAACAGACAAGTAACATACATTCTTTCCACAGTCTTTTGTGGTAATGAGACTCAAAATTCACTAGATATGAGTAGTCAGATAACATCCCGATCGCTACAAGACCAGAATTCGTTATCTAGGAGAGAAACTTCGCTCTAGGAGAGAGCACAAGCAGATTTGCATCTAAGCAGCCATAACACCCATTTTTTTCAGCCAGCATCAGAACCAGCAGTACTGCCATTGATGGCAATGAACACTAATTAGAAGGCTTTAGAAAGCTGCCGGTTTGACCAAGTTTCAAAGTAGCAACTCTTAGGCACAGGCTCTGGCAGAATTGAGATTGACCTGAGTTTTCTGCTTATGGAGGAGAGGTGGTGGGAAAGGACATACTCCTTTCTTATTCAGAAACCTGACAACAGTCTCCAGCCAATACTCAACATCTGACAAGGTCTAGTGTAGTAATTACAAGACAAGACATTTGGAATTAGAGATATCATTTAGTAAAAAGAAACAACTGCCTTCCAAATCTGCCATACTGAAAAAAAACCCAAACACATTAAACACTGTTTGTGCTTACAACCATAATCATGGAAACTTGAGCATTAGATGGAGAGATTTTTCTCACCATCACTGCAAAGGAGCTGCAAAAACAAGTTAAATGGAAAAAAATCCCTTCCAACATTCATTTAACAAACATTTATTAAAACCTGCAAAGGCTTCTGGTTACTAAATTTGAAAGGGGCTCAAAAAATCCCAAGAATTGTTGAACTAAATCCAAGTCAGAAAGCTGACTCTCCTAACACATAATTAAAAAAACAATTTTCTTAAGAAAAAATTTTTTGCACATTTTCCTCATCAATTTATAAAATGCAAACCGTATGCTAGAAAAGTTTGAACATAAGGGAATGTGCTTTGGAAACATTATTAAAATATGTGTTTCTATAGAACAACATTATTAAGTTTATGATACTTCTTTCCACCTCACTGGCTACCCTTTTGAGAATGTCCCTCCCCTCTTTCCTGGGTCCATGAGAAGCTAGGTTTAGAAAAGAAGAGCTCCCATACTGCCAACTTCACTCTGTTCCTTTACAAAAATTTCAAAGTACTGATAAATGATAGTGACAGCCAGCAAAATTCCAGTTCCAGACCCAATTGCCCCAAGGAAGTCTGCCAGCACAGAGAGGGCGCCAATACAGAGCCCACCAAATGCAGCAGCTGTGGGGATGTACCTGCAAAACACAAAACAAGAACAGAAAAAGGGCCATTAGAGTTTGCTCAGGATAATAACAAATACAGAGGGTTAGTCATACGTGGGATCTATGGAAAGTAACTATATCAGAGGTAGGATTGTTCTAGAAAAACAATCCCGCTGAGAACAGAAAGACCACTGCAGAGATAACCAAGTGGTTAGGAAAACAGGAGTGGAACCACATGAATGGAAAAAAGTCAAGGGCAGAATACTATCTTCTCTTATGGGTCTGTAGTCCAAGGTAAGAACTGGCAATGATGCCAGTACACTGGGTGAGGAAATGAAAAGCTCAGCCTGACTGGAGGGGAAAAGAACACTGTGCTAAGGGGAGAAGGTAATAATTACAGTCCACCATGCAACTAAGCACAGTGACTAACTTTACGGCTACCTTGAAAAAATTATATAAATGAAATAATTTAACAACAGGAAAATACAAGCTCTGGAACTTATGGCTAATTCTCTAATTGTAAGGAAAGAATAAGCTGCACAAGTCTTCCATTAATGAAACAATATTTTATGCCTCATGCATGTAACATTGAAGTCGAAAGAATATCCTTGTTCTAGGATCTAGACAATGGAAGTCAAAGCAGAATTTGCCACGTGTTTGCCCATAACACTTTGCATAAACAGCCAGTAAAATGTGTAGCTCACCTGTTGAGTTCATGTACCATTGAAGTTTCTCTGTGGCCTCTCATTACCATTTGTTGTTCTTTCAATTGCTTGGCAACCTGCATTGAATCAAGGAATGGAGCAAGTAAGTTTAGTGCCATTTGCCACAGTCAGGGAATGCAGTACTATGAGGAAACAGAAGCAAGACACTGCAGTAAATGGTGGTGGGCTTGGCCTTTTTTTGCATTGTTTTGGGTTTTGGATTGTTTCCTACATTATTCATCTGAGCTTAAAATATTCACTGTTTTAACTTCAGACAGTTTGCAGTCACAGCCACTTTTCTACCTAAAGCTTTTTGGATAATTCTAGTGCTACTGAGAGAAGGAAAATTTGGACATTGGTAGGCTCTCATACATGTAATTCAATCTGTGTTTTGCCACCTACCCTTCTGATTAGGGTTTAGTAGATGTTAGTGAAGTGTCCACTCAGTTTCAGTTTCCACATTCAGTGGAACTATTTGTGGGGCCATACTAGAAAACCAGATTTTAGAATCCCTTCTTGAAACATTATTCTTAAATAGGATTTCTGCAATTATACAGGGTTACAGTGGTACCCTGCAAACATTTTACTAACAACTGCAGGTAACAAACTCTATCAGGGGAATTTCTGAAGGTGCTTGTCACTGATTCTATGTACTAAGAAAACACACTTTCAGATGAATAAGCTGCCCATTTTCCACTATCTAGTGAATATTTACATAATGATTGATCAACTTTTATTTCTGACCTTGTTTACATGAACCTAAAATAATTTTACTTAGTATCAGGGAAGTATATATCCTGTAGCAAATGGAAGTTGTGAGAAGCCAGGCTCAGGCACATTAATGCCCTGCACTATATTCTCCATTATTAGCACTCTCAAGTTAAAAATAACAGCCTGTAGTTAATCTTCCCACAAAAGAAGCTCAGAACTCTCTATGCCATTGGCTATTTGAGCTTCACCTGCAAGTTCTTAAGTGGCAACTGCCTTGCACATGGTGCACCTGTCATGTGGCACTGATGGAGTTCCTGCCTCTGCTGCTACCTTGCCTGCTCTCACACTGATCAGATGTTTCCACGTTCTAAATTTCCTAATGCAAATGAATGCAACTATTTGAGTTTTGATGTTGTTTTTGGAAAAGCAGTTAAAAAAAAACATGCTCCCCACTTACAAGAAAGACACAGTCCTTGTTTACACAAATGATAAATATTACCAACAAAATAATCAGCAGAACAGCTATTTCAGAAGAAAGTCTTATTCTTACAACGTTTCATCAGATAAGCTGACATAATTTGCCATTTTTAACTTACATCTTTGGCAGAGGAGCCAGAGACTTCAATCCATGTCTTAGAGAAGAAAGCACAGGAGCCCAACATAAATACAATATAAACAACTGCATGTACAGGGTCTTCCAACACTGAAGAAAAGGACTCAGGAGGTGACAGATAATAACAGAGTCCACCAACTGGATAAGCACGAGCAGGGCCTCCAGACGATGTGTCCTGGAAGAAGGAAGAAAGCAGTCATCAATCTTCTCACTATTTTTTAAGACATTAAGCTAAGCCTGGGTTTGTATCACCTTTGTGTCACTGTGTATCATTAGTACTGCAGCAGCACACAGAGACTCGACTTTACTATCACAAGTTATTTTGTCTAAGCAGAAATGCAATAATGAACAGAAAAAATCCTTTTGACAGCAAAGAACAGCCCAAGGAACAAGGCAATGAAGATCTAACTTCTACATTTATCACAGCAGGTCTCATACACTACCATTAATTTAAACAAATTATGATTTAGGAGTTTAGTGTGCATGACCACTTGTAGAAGTGTGTCTTAATATTCAGAGACCACCTTTTCAGCCACACATTCTAACGGTGCTTTATAAAGCTGTATGCAAGATCAGAAGGGATACTCACAGACCAAGTGCCCAGCAGGCTGACCAGTAAGTTGCCACTGAAGCGGGCAGAAAGCATCTGGGAGATGACGTACAGGTTTGACACCAGGGCAGACTGAAGGATAATGGGAATGTTGGAAGTGTAGAACAACTTGATAGGGTAGGTGTTGTACTGGCCACGGTAGCGAGCAGATTTGATAGGAAGATCCACTCTGAAGCCCTGAAAAGTTTTCAAAAGGAAGTTCCCCATTACATCTGGGCATGAACCCATACCAAAGGTCATAAAGTGCAAGGCCTTGACAGCAAGAGAAAAAAGCTGCAATCATTTTGTGCAAGTAGACATACTCTACCCAGAGGGTTTCCAGGGGAACCCTTCTGCAAAGGGCCTGAAGTCCTGTCTAAATACACACACATAAGAAGGGATGAGAGATGAAACTTCAGATTTCTTCTGATGTCTACATGAAGACTGAACAAAGCATCAAGGAAAAGAAACATTAAGACGTTCTATATTCTTCAACAGATATATTTGCTGCAACAAACAGAGACACACAGGCCTAAGGACTTCAAAGTATTCTCCAGCAAAAAGCAATAGCAGCTGGGTTAGACAATATCACGTGCATTTTCATCTGGGTTTTTTTTGTTGTTGTTGTTTTTTGGTTTCTTTTTTTCAGAGACCAAAGTAGGTCTCAAGTCTTTTGTGTAGCTACAGCAAGTGTGGGAACTGATTAAGAAAAGGCAGAGCATAATGAACAAAAAAAGGTAAAAAAATTGGTCTTGTAAAAATATAGAAGGGAAATGCAGAAGGAAGTGGACCTTCTTCCATACAAACAGTTTTGTAACCCTTGTCACTCCAACTGACCTGGAAATAAATTACAATTGCAAAGACAAAGATGGTGGCGATCAGATTCATGAGGTTGGGGAGATTCTGACGGTAAAAGGCCTCACGAAGAGCTCTGACTTTGTCTGTACGAGTAGCCAGAAGATGAAACAGAGCAATGATGGCTCCCTCAAATTCCATACCTTCAAAAGGAAAAGGAAGAACAAATTAGAGGTGAGCTGTGATTATCTCCAACTGTCGGTGCTTTGTTCCATTATGGATACTTTGGTACTACAGGATTCAGAATGGGATTTCTCCAATTCAAGTTTAGTAAATATCTTGTGTGGTACCATAAACTGAGAGGGAAATGTCTTTGTGTTTGGTCTTTGCACAGCAGCACTTGCTGCATTAGCAAGATTCACTACATGGCAAATACACAGCTCAGATGCCAGTAACAGCATTTGCCATTCTGCTAACACAGTGAAAAAAAAAGATACTGCCTTTTTGTACAAAATTTCTGTAAAGAACATGGTCTACACCACATTACCTCGCCCTGTGTTCACCGTGGTGGGGCTGAATGCTTTCCACACAATAGTCTCACAGATATTGGTAGCAATGAAGAGAGAGATGCCAGAGCCAAGACCATATCCTTTCTGCAGGAGCTCATCCAAGAGCAGAACTATCAATCCAGCAACAAAAAGCTGCAGCAGAGAAAGGAACACAGCATTAGTTCCATGCCTTTTTCATTTTGTTAAAAAAATGACGCATATTAAAAGATAAGAAAAGACCACATGAAGAAGGCACACTTGGATCCTTTTTTTTTGTCTCCATGTGGGGCAAGCTGTCCAAAAGGCTGATTTTTTGGCCCTTTCAGGGGAAGAGTAAGAGAAGACTAGAAGTTACCTGGATTGTGATAAGCAGGCAGATACCAGCACCCATCTCTGATGGGTCTCCATACATTCCAGTCATTACATAGACAATAGACTGCCCGATGGTAATGATCATTCCAAACACTGTGGAATAAATAGAAAAACATATGTATTTGTTCTGGAGTTACCACTCTCACTAGAGGGAGAGTGAGCAAGTGTCTCATGTGATACTTAGTTGCCAGCCAGAGTTAAACCACAACAGTTGGGAAGGGACACATAAGTCAAAAGATATTTAAAATCAAGGACAAGTTAAGTTTGTGATTGAAATCTGGCACTGAAAATAGCTATACACAAAAAAACTTCAGAAAGAAATATACTTAGCAGCAAGTGGGTTTGGTTACCAAAGACTGCTTTAGTTACTGAAAACTCTGAGGGTGTTAAGATATTACTTTAGCAATTTATGATTCTTTTTTCCAGTAAACAGATCAGTTAAAAGTGTGGTACAGCATTAAACAGCTAAAGAACACTCATTTTTTAATAAAAGTCATTACCAACTGAGCACAGAGACCCTTATTGCTGAGAAAGAACCATGCTTGAAACTGCAAGGTATAAACAGCTACAACAAACATCTTAATCACTATGAACTGTTTCAGGTTAATGCTGCCCATCACAGTTCAAAAGTTGAGTCCCCACAGTCTATATATTGCTTTGCTTATCTGAGGAGATTATGGCAGCAAAGCCAATTGCACAGATACTTTTCACACTTTTCTGAAGCTTAACAGCCAACAAGCCAGAGAACAGTCAGTAAAACACTGATGAAGTCCAGACATCTGTAGCAGAACATGAACACAGCACATTTCTGATTCCATCATTCATCACATTTAAATTTACACTTTCTCCTGTTGGGGACAGATACTCTAAACCACAATATGAGCTGTTACTCACATTTCTGGGCTCCGTTGAAGAGAGCTCTGTCCTTCGGGGTGTCACCAACTTCAATTATCTTGGCGCCTGCCAAGAGCTGCATGATGAGCCCAGAAGTGACAATAGGTGAAATGCCCAGCTCCATCAACGTGCCTGCCAACACAGGAAGAACAATGAAAGAAAATACTGGGGTGTACCATACCCAGGCACTTCTGAAGTTCAAAGGTGTTTTTCCCACCCTTTACATCATGATGGAGAAGATCTAAAACTCCAAATCTCCATACACATAAAAGGTATCAGTGATAACATAAGCTTGCTAGAAGTCAGTTTTGTATGTAGTACTGCTCAGTACCTCAAAAGGTATGTCCACTGAAAAAGACTTTTGCTGTCAAAATCAGATTTACTCTGCATTAAACAAGGTATGATATAGACTGGTAAGATAGCCCAAATGATACAGAATGACAAAGTGAATTCGGGAAACTGTCACCATTCTTAATCCATACCCGCATTAGGAAGCCTCCTCAAGAAACTGAAATCTGTATAAACTACAATGGATTTCAATTTTCTGTGAGAGACTCAAAGATGTCACCCAGGAAACCACAGCACACATATAATATGATTTGAAACACAAATCACAAACCTTGGAATATTTACAGAAGCTTGCAACAATGCGGGTAATTAGGAACTGTCTCTTCCCTAACCATTTCTCTCAAAAACAAAGCTCCATTTTTATGCATATAATAAAGTGCACACAGCCAACCACAAACTCATTTTGTAAGTTGTGCCTTTCCCAATGCCACACTAGTTTATGATTTTAAATAAGATCTAAAATGACTTTTCCCTCTCTACTTCAGTTTCTATCTTCATTAAAATAGAATGCAACGTAAGAACAAGTCCAAACCCCTTTTCATTCAAGCTAAAAAAAAAGAGCCCTCCTGAAAGACTGACCATACCTCTATTTGATGCCAAAATCACTCTCATCCAGTAGAAAGGATCTGCCGAGTCTGATGACATGATGCCAAACAAGGGAATCTGCATTTCCAAGCGGAGATTAAATTAGAGACTGCATAGCATGCTTTAAACATTTCAGCTCTTCCTTAAAAACAAGAGAAGGAAACCTACCTGGCAGCATACTAGAAAGATGAAGAGTGTGATAGCTGTCCATAGTACCTTTTCCTTAAACTGAATCTAAAGGAAAAAAAAAACAAACACAAAACTCAAATCCAACACCAGATGATAAAGCTGTCAAGATAACAAGACCCAGTCAATCAGGCAAACTTTCAGAGTAGCACATTCGATTTTCTTATAAAGAGACAAAGTACAGGACATCCTAAAGAAAATAACTCAGAGTTCATCCCTTTTATCCCACTAAAGACCAAGGAAAATTATAAAGATTTATTGAAAATTTAATCCAAACAAACAAGCTTATGTCAATGGAAGGTAATTCTAGTCCTTCCACAGAAATGAGTCTTACATTTTCATTAGAAAGAGCTTATGATGAGAAAGAAACAATAATACAGAGCAGCTTATCTTAGCAAATAATCTTAGATTAGAACTTATGAAGCACAGATTTTCAAAGACTGCTGTTTTAACCTACCCTAGTTTACACTCTATACTGCTTCCAACATCTCACCACACACTGCTGTGGCATAACCAAGTCTGCACAACTGCATTTACCAGCAAATGTATTCTGGTACAGCCCCATCCACAACAAAGGATGAGCCAGACAAGGATCTCACTAAAAACAATTGTGCCAAAAACTGCCACTCTCCCAGCAGGGAAGAAACCCCAAATCCCACAAATGCAAACTGTAAACATTTTACATTATACAAATACAAACTTACGAAGAAAATTTCATTAACTTACCTTCCGTTCTGGCTTTTGGATTTCAGGCAAGATAACACAGAAGGGTTTGATCACTTCAAGAAATTTTACTGTATGGAAATGAGTTAAAAGACAAAGTGAACGCAGAGATACAAGGAATACTGGGACAAGCTCAAGCAAAATTCAACTTGGACACGTACATTACATATTAAAAGGCCCAGTTCTGGGGATTTTTTGTTGATTGGTTGGTTTGTGGTTTGGGATTTTTGTTTTATTAAATTCTTATCTGTTCTAGATAGGCAGAGATTCAGCTAGTACTTTTAAGTACATTATGAACTGGAAACAGAAGTGAAAAAAAAAGTCAAGCATTTTCCTATTTCATTGTATAGGCTGACAGCACCAAAAAACCCTGGTCACTGCTTTGCATGAGTTTATCAATACCCTTGAACTTGTATTTCATAGCAGCTTCTCCCTGAGCCTGATATTTGACAAAAACCTACCTTGGGTATTGTATAAATATTACTTTTGGGCCACACAGCTTAAGAATTCCTACACACTGTTCACAATCACCAATTCAAGATACTTTACAGAAGTCCTGTGCCATGATTCCCTCCCAGCCAAAAGGACACATCCTTAGATCAGAAAAGTCTGTCTTAGAATAAGCCTATAAATGAACTGGGTATTTAAAAAGTCACAAGTTCTCCCCCAAGCAGAGAGATCTGATTTTGAACAGGGTTAATGGTAGCCTGGTTAAGACATATCTAAGACTGCACTCATATTTTGGACTGATTCGAACTAAAAAGAGCATGACAACGCAGAAGAACTGAAATTACTGGTGGCTTCCACTTCTTCACGGCAGGCTGCAACTTCAGTGGCAACCTGGTAACACTTTAACACCAGCCCACAAAAGATATACACTTAATTTCAAGCGATTATGCCAGAAAAGCTACACTCGGTCGTGGTTTTCAACCAAACAAAGATTCTCTCCTACACCTACAACAATATTCCAGTCGGCTAAGACGCTTTTCAAGCAGCTTTTCCTCGAGCTGAGGGACTCTGTAGACTCCCACTGGCTCGGATCCCTCCGGGCTGCAGACATAGTGTTTTACTGTGGCAATGCTGTGCCCCCTGCCCAAGGGGACACCCCCGTCCCGGCACCTTCAGCCCGGCACGACGCACAACGCGAGCTCCTTCCCCGGGATCAGCCGCCAACCCCGGGGAGGGGAGAAGCAACAGCCCCGCGGGATCCGCCGAACCAGGGGGGTCCCGCCGCCCCTCAGCCTGTGTGTGTGGGGGGGAGGGCGCGGGCCAGCGCGGTGCCCGTGGGGGGGGCGCGCCGCGAACGAGCTCCCCGTGCGAGGGGAGCCACCCTTGTCCCGCCCGGCCCCTGTCGCCCCCGCCCGGCCCCCCGTGCCCGCCGTGCCCCCCGCGCCCCCCGCACTCACTGCCCATGGCGGCCCCGGCGAAGGCGAGCGGCGGCCGCGGATGGACACGTCAGGCTCCGAGCGCGCCCACCCCCTTCCGCTTCCTGCCACGCGCCGCGTCCGTCGCAGCTGGCGCGCACGCGCGTCCGCGGCACCGCCTGCCTCGGCCGCGGACCGCCTACAACTCCCTGCATGCACTGCGGCCACAGCGGGCGACACACCCCGCGGGGACGTCGCGCGGGTTGCCGGGAGTTGTAGTCCTGCCCCCACCCCGAGCGTCATCGTGGCGCGGTGAGAGACCGCGGCTCTGGGCGGCCTGGGGTGGAGAGAGGCGTGGTGTGGTTACTACAACTCGTACCGCTGCTCTAAGAGATTTCAACTGATAGATAAATAAACACTTAACATTTGTTTTCTGGTTTTGCATCATTTTCATAGCGGAACGTTTCAGGTTCTTTCTCTGCACTAAGAAGCTCCTCGCGCACCCCCTGCCCTGTCCCTCAACACCGGTGACCTCCCGGTGTCTCATGTGAGATGGTGGAGAGGGTGTCGGCACCTCCTGCTGTCACACAGTGTCACACGGTCTCTGCCTGCCTGAGGCTGCATTTAATGCACCCAAATCCAACTGGGCTTCGGTAAAATAGGAAACACTGGTGAAAATGTGAACCACTGAGCTCCGTGTCGATGAAGTCACGGTACACTGAAGGTGTCACTGTGTCACCTGGTAGCACCAACAGGGGACAAGCGCTCACAATGGCTGATTGTTTGAGGGATTTCCTTCCAAGAGTCCCGCAATGTCCTGTGTGCTTTCCAGGCCTTTACAGAGGGAGTTATCAGTGGTATGAAAGGAAAAGGTAAACAGAAGTCACAGGAAAGGTTAAAGCAAATAGAGGTGTTAATACAAAGCAATTAAGTCAGTGTATACACTCATAATGGCTTCCACAAATCTCCCTGATAATTTTCTAGGTGCTTAGGTATGCTTTGTTTGATTCTTTGATCCCTATTTTTCTAAGATTAATTTTAAAAACTAGCCTAATTCCCATTTCATGGGTTTTTTTCTTTTACTTTTTTTTTATTGGTGGACAGTATACTTGGCCTTCTCCAGGCTTCTGAAACCATGCATCTCATCTATGAGTTATTGAAGACATCTACCAATAGCTCTGAGAATATTTCAGTTTTTATCCATAGTTGCTCATTTCAAAAGATTCAGTTTATTGAAACTGGTCTTAAACCACCCATTTCTAATTAGAGATAAAGCAACTGCTTTCCAAGTGACATGCTGTCTGGCAGAGTTGGTTTGATAAGATTATTTTGACCTACTGATGTCGGAACTGTGCTGGTTTACCAGAGCTGATAAAGAAAGGAGAACCAGGAGTGGTTTTGTGGAAGTCTGGACAAAGAAGCACAGCAGTGATTAGGGGATCAGCGTGCAATGAGATGCCAGAATTTGCACAGTCACACATGCTTTTTTGCTAGTAACCTTTGTCTGTGCCATAAGAATAGAGAAAAATATTTATTAGACTGTTATTCTTTGCACAGCCCACCTGCCAGTCTTCTTGTGTTCCTGTTTTTGTTTGTTTGTTTTTGTTGGTTTTTTTTGTTGTTGTTGTTTGTTTGTTTTTGTTTGTGTTTTTAAAAATAATTTTAGACAATAAAATGATTTTGTTTTCTATTGTAAAAAAATGAACCTTATCATTACATAGAATTGACTACTTAGAAATGGAGAATAAAAACTCATTAGATTTTGCTGACATCTCTATTTTGTCCATCTTGGGTCTTAACAACTTCACATTTTGGGTGAAGAGGGTACAGTCCTACGGGTGAAATTTGCCACTGAAGTTCAGTTCTAGGTGGCAAAACATGGTTGATGAAAACAAGCTTTCTTCAGACCTCACAATGAAAAAAGAAACTGTTTTGCCAACTTCAGTAGAAAAACACATAGAGAGGAGACAAGTTCAGCTCCTTTAAATAATCAGGTGTCACTGCAGAACTGAAGAGAAAAAGAAACTGAAGATACAGTTCTTGGGGCATTATTACAGTAAAGCCATGTGAGACACCAAGTCAAATTTTGGCCTGATATGACTCGTGACTTTGACACTCAGGGTACTATTTTGGCAGCCAACTGCAGCCTGTGTGACAAAAATGTAATTTTATACACTAAGACTGATTTTTGCACTGTTTTGGAAGCTCCTTCTACTGCAAGAGGACTCCGTGTAGAGTGGTGCCAGCTGGTACAACTGGAATGATGATGATGAGGAGGAGGATAGCATGTAATTAATAAACTGCCCTTTAGAGAACAGCAACATCTGAGAAGCAGACATAGATTTTAAACAGCTTGTTCTTTTCATGTTTTGCTATTCTTCTTTGAACCAAATCAGTACCTCTTATATAACCAAGCTAATCCCATTTCAGAAATAATGTAATTTAGGACCATTTAAAAACATTAGTATTCATTTACTGGCACTGAAGTTTATTAGCCAGTGTGTTCCACTGTTTTGCACAGTGCAAATCTTCAGTATTTACTGCAAAATTATATGTTTCAATATACCTCTATTGCATTAGTGCAAAGCTGACGTTTAATTACTGCTTTTAAAATCAAGCTTTGCTCGGTGGCGACTGACTACTGGGTGCTGAACCCAATTGTGCTGAATTTGCACCCTGATGCAAACAGTGAAGATTACATGATTACTTCAATAGCCAGAGGTAAAAAGCAGAAAATCAGGGCAGAGAGAAGAAATGGGGAGAACAGCATAGATATATTTTCACTCCCTCTAAATGGTTCCTTTTTGTTGTAGTGGCATTGCTTGCAGAAACCAGCTACAATCTCTTTTTGAAGAGATCACACTTTTCACATCTATGGCATGCTCACACCCTGTTCCAACACCAGCACATTTTGTTTTACCAGAGTGTCAAAGTTTGTCTGTTGCACTGAGCTGAGGCATTTCCTTACCAAGGAGGATGCAGGAGCTGCTGATACCCAGGTCTCATAGCACCTTGGGCTGGGATCGCCTGAGGGCATTACAAAGCTGTTTGTCTGTACCCGTGTGTAAATACACACACACACACACAGATGGATGTTCACTTCATAAAGTGTGGCTGCGAGAGGGGTCCTCCAATAGCAAAAGCCCTGTGCGTGCTGGGTCTGTTTAATATCAGTGTTCATATGCAGTCTGATTTTTGATGTGCACATTCTGCCAGTAATAGTCTGCCTAACCACAAGGTGGAAGAACTGCTTTACTTATGATGCCTCCTCCCCTTGTATGAGATGTACACAACAGTGGAGGCAAGTTTTGTTACTGTCATTATTTAATTGTTACAGTGCATCAATGCCCTAGGGCCACGTTCAGGACCAGAAGTCCTCGTGTTAAGTGTAACGTAACACAGTCCATAGTCCTGCATGGAGCTCCTGCAAATTGATCCCAGGGCCCTACACAGTGCTCAGGTCTGTGATGCTCCAGGAGATCATTGTGACCTCTTTCTCTGCACAGTACAGCTATCCTGTGAGAGATCCCTTCACTTCAGTGAGCTCCCCGAAGAGACCAGCACGTGGGGAGCTCCATGTGATCATGCTCAAATGTAGCAGCTGTATCTCCAATGTTCTGACAGAGCATTCCAGGGAGCAACCACAACTGTGACACGCTTGACCTCCCCTTTGCCTGCCACCCCCGTGCTGTCTCTCAGGCTGCTTGACAGGTGCTTGTCAGATGTCCTTACTGATTTATTCATGCAGGTAGATGGGCTCTAGAGGTGGTAGCGTGAGTGAAACAAGGTCACAAGTGGAAGCTCACGGTCTGAATGACAGCTGAGCACAGACACATAAAGATGACCTTCAGGAAACCCTGAGGAGACAACATTCCTAAAGCGAATTGTTTACTATGCTACCAACCTAAAAGAAACATAACTCCTAGCTCCTTGAAGCCAACAGCCCAGCTCCAGTGATTTCATCAGCTAGAGTTTCCCTTGCAGTCTGTAATCAGGAGACAATCTCCCAGCTTGCCTGAGAAACCTGAGGCAGTGTGCTAGTCACAAGTGGTGTGTTCCCCAGGGCTCAATATTGGAGCCAGTTAAGTTTAATTTCTTCATCAAAGATCTGGACAAGGGGATCAAGGACAGCCTCAGTAAGTTGCAGCTGACACAAGTTTGGTGGGAGTGTTGATCCGGAGAAGAATCTATAGAGGGATCTGGACAGGCTGGACCAATGGGCCTAGGACAACTGTATGAGGTTCAACAAGGTGAAGTGCCGGGTCCTGCACTTGTGTTTCATAGCTGTGGCTATTTGCAAAAAAAAGTTCCAATTTCAAAATCTAAAATGAGACACCCAATCCACTGATTAAACAGAATATATCAAAAGAAGTATGCTTAACTTCCCTGCCAGGCATAAGTCCAATATTGCAATGCACAAAAGCATTTCCAACATCATTATCAGGACATGAGAGGTTAACTGACTGTCTTTCTACCACTTTGCATGAGATGTTTTGAATCCTGAACTCCTGTTATGACTCATACCCCCATTTCTCAAATTTGTTCACCCAGGTGATTCTAGAACATCACTTTATTCTGATAATTTATGGCAATACTTAATAAGGTATCTAAAATACCTTTAATGAGCTGTGCTCCCAGCTGGCAGTATTACAGCACTGCTTTCTCAGTAACTAGGATTCTGATTTCTGGCTCTGATAAAACAGGCATTCTATATAACACACACTTTTTGTAACACAGAGTCAGTGGCTAAACCCTGATCTGGTCAAAGAACAACAACAAAATTGCAATAGGACCAGAATTTCATCCCACATTGTCAAGTGAAGCCTCAATATTTCAAGTAGAAACAAATTGTAACATATAGTTTTGCAATGAGAGCAGCGCTACTGATTCAGAAAAAGCTCAGTAATAAAGCTACCTTCTGTTTGGTAAATAATACCACAAGGACAGATTATGAAAATTATGGTAAAATTATGCAGATCAGTAAACAAGGTCAGGCAGATACTTGCCACTGTCAGTACATGCAGTTGAAATATATGCAAGAACAGTGAAGAGATTTTACATCCTTTCCTGAGGGGATGCAGTGTTGGCTAATGCTGGCCACAGCACCAGATTGATAAAGGCTGGTTCTCAGCTGACAGCCTACAAACTGTACCTGCTCATGGTGAACCAACAGGTGAGTATTTCAGCAAGACTGAAAGGTCCACAGCTAATACAAGGTAAAGTCTTTCTACCATCTAAATGCTTCCCACACATTCTTTTCCTACTTTTTTTTAAGGTTTCTGAAGCCTTCAACATAGTTTTTTATGTAAGAAAAAAATAACCCTTAGATTCATTAATTTTCATGCCCTGCTTGTTTTACTGTGGCTTATCTAACTGGATTCTGTAATAAAATTATAATAGAGCTAACTAACCCAAACACATTATATTTCTAGGGGATTAAGAACTAGCTTTCACTTACATGATCTGTTCCTTAATCCTCAAACTATTAACTTGGAACCGTTGTTTAGAGACAAAAAAACCCAAAGCAAAACCAACAAACAACAGTGTTTGTAATATTAAGAAAAAGAGTGCTTGCCTTGGAAATACTGATGCCAATTTCCCTTAAGGGCTTATAGACTAGTAACCAGATACATACAGCTCTGATAATGGACTCATTTACATAAAAACCACTGCCAGCTTGATTGGAACAGTCACCCTGTGGAAATTGGCCAGGGCTAGAATCATCCCTATTAACCTGAGAGCCTTTACACCTTTACGGAGACAGCTTTTGGCACAGAGCATTAATTTCATCTAGAACCTTATGAGTCGTTAGCAAAAATACCTTTCATGCTAAAAACACATTGGACCTGTATTTGTAAATGGAAAAATACCAATAAGAGGAAAGCTGTCTTGTTTATAAATTAGCAGATCTTAAATGACACTGGATCCCTTTAGTCCACCTGGAAAGTTCTGACAGCAGCCGAAAAAATAACAACGTGAACATTGGACTTCTGCTTCAGCTGTTGTTTTCAAACCAATGTTTGGATATCAAATTTGTCTAACCTCATGCACACAGTGACATGGAGTTATACTCCTCACTTGCACATGAAGCTGTTCTGTTGGTGTGCACACAGAGTGGGGCTGAGCTCTGCTTGCAGTTGCATAACTGTTTCATGCAAATGAAACATGTAATACATTAACATTTTTGCATGCAGTAATTATCATATGCATACTTGAAAATAAAATACTGCACATGTAAAATTCTGCTTTTGATCCTGGAATAGAAATTATTTCTGTTTAATTTATGGATATTTGCAGCTTGCCGAATAATTCTGTGAATCTTTCAATTTTGATCTCTTGACAACATCAGCTTTTAAATCCAAACTGTTTGTAAACTACCTTTTGAGCTACTGTCTTTCTCTCTTTTTTTTTTTTTTGGAATTCTGAGCAGCAGCAGAAATTCATCAAGTAAATTGTCTCTCTGGCTTTAAAACCAAAGCTGAAACCTGGGCTGTTCCATTTAGTACGTAGTGAAAGAGCTTTGATTTGATTTTTATTGTGTTTCATTCAAACTCTATTATAAAACATCTCCCAGGGACACTTGCATGAGAAACACTTTGCAAGTAAAAACAGCATTATATTTCCAGTCTCCCACGTTTAAAGGTTATTATAACATTTTTATCACGCCTGCTTATCTCCGTAATATACCACTGTATGGAAGACAACTGCAGCAGTTAGGTCACAGAGCTAGATGTCTCTGTAGGTTTTTCTAATGGATTTTCTTTTCCCATACAACAAAAGGGGTTTCAGTGTGTCATTAACCCAGTGACCAGAGCTTCTGCAGTTGGACTGTGGGCTGTCCCCGGGCAGCTGTGTTTCCAGTGTTCTCTGACTTCAGTTTTGTCTCAGCTGTTTTACTGACATGAAACTTGGTGTAGGTTTGTAACAAAGGCCCCTGAAAAACCTACTATAATTTAAACAGAGCAGATTACCTCTGTGAGTGGCTGTTTATGAGTGGGTTTTATGTTGATCCCAATAGCTGGTTCTTTCTCTAGAACTGATCCACCCATATTTTTCAGTGGAACAACAGTGACTTTCAGCAGCTGGATCACTTCAGGCTTGTATTCAGGTTGAGCATATGTAGTGCTTACTTGATAACTCTTTCCTTCTAAAAATTGCAGTTTAAATCCAAACTAGGTATAGATTACAACGTCACATCTTTTTATCAACTTTTGATTATTATTTTTCCATCAATCTCAGAGAAAGCTTTTTAAAATACTAACAGGATGACAGGCTTGGGTTGATCCTGCTCCTACTACAGTCATTTGCCAAAAATCCTGCTGGGTCACAGCCTCTGAGTGGATCACATCCCTGTGGATCTCCTAATGCATTTTATAAAATGTATCCAGCAAATCCTGTAACAACAGAAATATGATTAAATATACAGAGCACAGATGGTTCCAAAAAACCCCAAGCTATAGCTTCACTTTGAATTTTTACTTATAAAGATTTACTTTCCTTATAAACGTAGGCCATAGAAGTCTTTTTCAATATTTATCTAGCTCAGCTAGGGAAATAAAACAGTAACTACACGCTGATCTGTGCAATATCATAGAAGCACAAACACATTAAAGTCCTCCTTAAATGCAAGTGAGCAGGCCCCTGGCCAACTGGGAAGAGCAAGAGAACAGCTAACACGGCTGAGTTTTATAGACATGCCAAGTGGCTTAGCAGCCTTTACTGAATGTTGCTATTACAGAGGCTTGCCTGAAATAAGAAACAAAGAAATCAGATTAAAGACTGAGCTGCTTAGGACAGCAGCATTAGTACAGCAAATTTCCTGGCAAGAGAGCTGTGATTTTGGGCATTGGATGAGTGCTCCGTGCTGCAGTGCTGAGCAGGGGTGGATTCTTAACCCATTTTGAAAAATACTGAATGAAAACCTTTAGGAAGGTTTTATCGGCTGTGAATACTGGAAAGAGGGTGAGCTTCCTATCCTGTGGTTTTGTTCACGTGCTATTTGGCATCTTTGTGTAAGAGCCTGAGAAGCCATCGAGCCGTAAGCTGTTAATGCACCAGTCGCGACAAGGCTTTGGAGCAATTACCAATCTCTGTGTAGTCTTTGATTGTTTGTCCCCTTAAAGCACTCTGAAGAGCCAGCTTTACAGTGGGCTGGCTCCAGAGCTGAGGTGAATTCTGGTGCATCAAGGCACGGTTTGATGAGTGAATTTTCAAGTGGCAGGGCTGGCACAAGCAGCTGCCATTCCACACACCGGTTAGCGAGCACTTGTTCCCTGTGCCTCTCTCTGTGCTGTGCCAGTATAAGCAATTTGTAGCTTCATGGCAACATGGACTACAAGATGATCTGGCTGCCAAAGACTTTTTAAAGTCCTGCAGCTGAATCACAGAGTTAGTATTTTTCATGCTCGTTTAGGAGTTCTGACTGCAACCTGAGTTAATACCTTAGTTATCTTCAGCTGAGCCTGATAATTAATGAGAGCAGCGAGCATGTAACAGCTTGGGATTCATCACGGGCTGTCCAAGCCAGCTAAAGATCACACTGAAGTGCTGTGACAGCTGGCACCTGGACTATTGAATCTTCACATGCAAATCACTGTATCACATCACATCTGGCTTGGGTATATCTATTCAGCTTAAAACCACCTCTCACAACTGCAAGATGGCTATAGCTTTCTTAAGTGCAAGTGTGTCCCAGCTGACAGAAAAGATGGGCTAGACTATATCAGAAACCTTTAAAGACCACTTTCCTTCTTACTTTTTTGTTTTCTTACCTTTCCTTATGCATTTTGTAATGTACCTGTAGACTTTAATTGGTTAAGTGGGCAACACCTTACAGGGTGACATTGTGGAAGGATGGTCAAGGAATGAGCAAAGTAAGAAGCCTTTAAGTTTTACTTAGTTTTACTCAGTTCTGTAACTAAGCAAGTAGATGCCACATTGTTTACACTTCAGCAATATCCTAAAACCCTTTTATGCATATTCTGTAGATGATTCCTTGGATGAAGCAGTGCCTTTTAGTGGCTAGTTAGATGCATCACAGTTTTGTTACAGAACTCCCTGGAGAGCTGAAGCTTTCCTATCAAAGGATAGATCATCTAAATTCAGGTCTTGGTTACCCAGTAAATCTACTACACTTCTGCAAAGCACCTTCTCTTTTTTTGCTTCATAGCAACTGTGGTTATCTAAGTGGAATAATTTAATAAATCAAATCTGCTTTGAGAAAAATACAGTTCATTCATCCTTCTAATTACTGCAGTTCAAATTTAGCCTCAATTAGTGACCTCTCAATTCACTGAGATTAGTTCTTCCTGTGTACAAACAAGACTAGCTATGAAGGCACATGTAATAAGCCCTACATTTCTTCTACTTAATGTATCACAGGATTAGATATCTGGTGTTGCTTTTCTATGAAGCAGTAAACAAAATGCCCTTGTTAGCTGCAAACATCTCCTATCCCGGAAAGGCTCAGTTTCTGAATGATACAGACAACCATGTTACCAAAAATCAGGGAGATGACAACAATGTTATTGCTCTACCATTGTATAACACTTTTTGATAACTGGATCTTAACATAACATCACAGACATGTGAGCCACTCTGTCTAAAAACACAGCAAGGCAGACCCACAAAATGAGTAGAGATGTATTATTCTAACTCTTTTACATGGGTAAACCTCAGAGAGGAGACCAAATTCCCAAAACTAGTACGTGGAGTCACTGAACTGAAAACACACCTCAGAGGTTCAAATTTCCAATCTGTGCTCTAGTTACAAGATGTCACCCTGTGATCCTCCTCCTCATACTGGAAATCCTGGAAAAAGCCTATTGAATGGCTATCAAAGCATTTTATGTTTGGATTCAGCAGTTGTTTCAGCCACATTCAAAAGGAATGAGTCAGGAATTTGTGTATGTGGGAAGTGGTTTCCTCTCACATTACTGCATGTATGGATGAAATACATTTCCTCTACTATGAAGATGCTGAATGAGAAAATAAAGTAGTGCAGCTGACCGGCACTTTTAGTGGTTGTACTTCGACCCTGATAATGAAAAGCCAGTGGCCTCAGGAGTCCAGTTTGGATAATGCATTCCATAGGAAAGCTGGTGAAGTCACTTGCATTATTATGAAGAATGACTAGCAAAGGACAAAGTGGAGAAAAAATACCAATATTAAACCCAGATAAATTAGAGACTCAGTTCTTTAGTGAAACCTGGCCTGGATGAAAATGCGGGAGGAAGTCTGGCTTTAAGACATGAGCTATAACGAGATAATGAAGACGCCTCCCTCTGTGCTTCAGTCAGTTTTTCTAGCAACTAGTGTTCAGAAATCAGAGATAATGATAATGGCTTGTGTCTGCAGTCATTACAGCTCTGGCACGCACAGTATGCAAGGCACTTAACGTCAAACTTACCAGCACCACGCAGGGAGACAGTGGCAGGGCTAAGTAGAACACAGCTCACCTGCCTTCCAACCCCAGCTGTAATCAGAGGACCAGTGACATTGCAGAGCAGGCAGGTTTTATTTGGTATGAGAATGAACACCAGAATTTGGGCTAGGGCTAGAACCTGCCCAGAGATGAATGTCCTCCAATCCCAGGGGATGGCATCTTCCCTCTGTCCTTCAAAGATGATTTGCTGCTGAGCGATAGGTTTCTATGAGGTCTGGAGCCTGGTGAACACCTTGGGTGGCTGTTCCTAACTTCTGGGGAACTGAAGAGGAAACAAAGGAGTTTAAGGGCTGGTCAGACAAGTGGGCTGAGGCAGAAATGGGATTAAGGGAAGAGAAACAGAAGAGACTTGCACAAAGCTTTCAAGAGAACTCAGCTTCTGAGGGGAGAGCTACATCTAGCAAAAAATTGGAGAAGAAGGAAGACATAGGGGAGTACTAAACGATTTCTCCATTTGTTTCTTACCTCAGCAAGGAATTTAAGGTTCTTTTTGATGTGAAGCCCAGCATTGTTCCAATTATTTAAAGGCCAGAACCTTTTTTTAAAGTATTTTGACGAGCTATGCAGAAAACAGTTGCTACGTATGTTTTATAAAAAAGGATCTTACTGCTGTCAGTAAAGTACTTCTAAAGCTAACCTTATACATATGTATACAAAACACACAGGAGTGCCCATCATGGGACACTCATGCATTTTTGTTTGAAGGTAATTCCTTGTGGCAAGGCAGGCCAGCCTGTCAGGAGCCACAGCTCCACACCACGCTGGGTCCCTCTGCCCTGGCAGAACAACAAGTGGCCCCAGCCTGGTCTGTGCTGTGAATGCAGTCGTGGGTGATTAGTAAATCCTTCCATCAGACACCAGGCAGGGCAGTACACACCGAGGAGACATTCACCAAGAAAGAATGAAAGTGCACTTCCGGGTACTTTTTATGTATATTTTAGCCGTTTTCCAGTATTTCCTTTGCTTTCAACCTCTGCATGTCAAATGATAGCAAATTGCAAATGTACTAGTTCCAGCTGAGCACAACTAGGGGTGAAATAGCTTTTCTTTGAAGCTGGGGCTAGAGTCCACTTGAAAAGCTGTAGGGAGAGGCACAGGCATTTGCAAATGAGTAACTGAATTTCTGACCAGGTGATTTTTCAAAGCATTGTGATTCATGGAACATATTTTCAGAGGACCTGCATAATCCATTAGGAGAGCAGCCTGTGAAAGGGACCATGCCCACAGCTAAGATAACAATCACTAGGTAAATAGCTTATTAAAAGAATGGCATCATCTACCAAATCAGCAGAAAAGCAACATAGATCTTTATGAATATATTTTAACATAAAAAGAAATTATTATAGCATTTTTCCCATTGATTTTCAGATTATCATGGATCTCATTACACATTTCAAGTAGATTTAAAAATACAGGGCAAGGATCCAGGGTCAAATCCTTTTGCATCTGAAGCATGACTAGAAGGAGATGGAGAGGATCACTCACCCCACCTTGGCTCCACTGCGTGTTGTAACACTCTGGAAGCACTTTTCATGTCTTGTTGCTGGTCTCTCAGTCTTGATACTCCCTCAGCCTCTTACCTGGAGTATATTTGGGAGTGCTGGTAGAGGAGCTGACAGCTCTCTGTGCACAAAGGCAATTTTCTTTTGGCAAATCAAGGCTTCCCAAGTGCAGTGTGTGTCTGCTGGAACACAATAGAGACACTGCCCCATAAATATTGATATTGCACACATGCAAAATTGTGTGTGTGTTTGCCTGGCATGGGCAGGGACTGAGCCATAGGCAGTCCCAGCAGTGGCGTGTGAGGGTGGGTAGTCAGATGCCTGATGGTTTACATATGTGGGCAGTCCCTGTGACCACATATATGAAAACAGGGATGAGAAATCTGCAAGGATCCTTATGCAATCAGTTATATATGTACAATTTCAAAATAAAACATTAGCTGGGGATAAATATGGAGAGCGTCAATTAGCTTTTTATAGCATTTCTTTTTTTTGCTTTATTCCCTGTGTGCCACACAACCAGCTACCTCTCCAAAATTTTTCTTCATATTTGGGAACCAGTGATGTACTTCAGCACTTCAGGTGAAACTGTTGCATATGCCTTTGCTTCATAACCCCTCATTCATTTAAACAGCTTGTAGCTTCCAGCATTGCTTTGCTTATATTTTAGAGTTATGGATGATGTCAAATCAGCCTTGATGAAACACTCAGCTAACTACTGCTCAGACAGAAAGGGGCTGCAGTAAAGTATTATTTCAGTGAAACCCACAAGCTTGGAGAATACATATTCTGTAATTATTTAATAATTTTTCTTGCATCAGGTTTTGTCATAGGAGAAATTAAGGCTCTTAAGGACTTTACCAGCAAGCAATGTGAGATTATCCATGGACATAGCAGACCTGCAGTATTATTATAGTCTCAGAAGGATTTTGGTTGAGATCGATACCTCTCAATAAACGTGCTCTCTTCGTCTTCCTTCCTCAGCCAAGCTACATTTCCAAATATTGGTTTAGGAATTGTAGTAACCCCAAGGAAAACCCATGAACTACATAGGGACAACATTAAATTAAGAAGTTAGTGTCCCCATTTTAGATATTTAATCCAGAAAAAAAAACCATTCTCCTCCTTGCTATACAGCGCTAGACATTCCAGCTTGGGCAGAAACTGAGACACACACACGAGAGTCCCCACTGACAGTCAGACCCTGTGAGCAGCAGGAAAGGTGATGCTCAGTGCATGCAGGGGAAGGTCACTTGCCAGTGCTGCATGAAAAATAAACCTGTTAATTGCCCACTATGGCTCAAGAAGGCTAGAGTACCAGTACTAGCAAATTAAACATCGTCCAAGAAGCACAGCTGAAAGGCAATTCTTGAACACTTGTTGCCATTTCCTCTCCGTGGCACTCAGCTCTCACCCAGAGCCAGTGCAGCATTTGTCTCTCCATATTCTTCAGTTTCTGCAGAGTCTGGAAGCACTGAGAGTCACTGAACTTCTATTGGTCCACTAAATCCGGGGGAGGAGGGATAAGATCCCGTGGGTTCAGCCGGGCAACAAGGCAAACATCATAACTGTCGTGCATGAGGACATTGGTGGCCACCACATTCCACTGGTTCTCCCATGTATCCAGCTCAAGGATCTCTTTGGTGATGACTTCATGACGAGCTGAAAGACAGAAGCAACAACAGCAGGCATCAGGAGGCAAGTCAAACCGGATCGAAGAGGTTTTTGCAGTTGTTATTATGACCCTTCTGAAAGGGGGCAATAAAAAGGAACTTCTGTGGTACTAATGACTACACTGTGTGAAGAGCACACGAGCTGTCAATGTACAGCAAATGAAATAGTGAAGATGGAGATCTGTGCAGTGCAGTCAGTCCTCACCCTCTGGGCTCCAGGTGCAGCTGCAGGGACAAAAACCTCAAGTGCTCCATCCTGGCACAAGTATGCAGGTGGCATTTCAGCCTGCAGTCAATTGTCAAATGCTCGTCTTTTTGAGGCAGAGCATTGCCTCATGTTCACAAGTATGCCTACATGCAGTATATTGTCTTTTCTTTGCCCTGACTAAAATGCAGTCTCAGGCTGCTGGAAGCACTCCAAGACTATGTTTTTCCTTGGGTGCAAAGTCTGGACATCCTGTGATTTAGGGAGAAATAAAAAACCTCCAAGGCTTTAAATGTACTTTAGATGTTCTGAAGTGCTGAGGAATTTGTCATGAACAGTCAGGTTAGAAGAATGCCATTAAATCACAGCCAATATCCAGACAAGAAGCTTTTTACAGAGACTAACAAAAAATGAAAGAATGTCCACACAGCAGAGAACCATAGCTGTCAACCAGCAGTGCTATATTAAACTTCTTACAAGACCACAAGCCCTTTCTTTGCTAACAGCAGTCCTGAACTCTGCAACAATTGTTACTCAAACCCAAGTTCTCTCCTAAAAATAACAAGCCTCTTTCATTTCTGCTCACTTTTTTTCATCTTAAAGTTGCTTTCTCGCAGCAAATAACCTTAGCTTAAACTTTTCTTACATTGAGCTGAAGACATGCACATGGTTTGCTGTCAGATGAGTTTCTGGACAGATGCAAGAGAACAGACACTCCACAGGTACCAGGATACGAACTATCATAGCAAAAAAACATTGAATACTCCATGCTGTTTTATTGAGTCATAAGAGACTGGTGACAGGATAAACTTTACAGAGTCCAGACTGAGGTTCCCATTCAGCTATCCCTTATAGAAAGCTTTTTTCTAAAATCAAAGACCACCAACAACAAAAACCTCCTACCAACACCAACACTGTCTCACATCTATCAACTGCACCTCTTTGTTCAGGCACATCCTGAGGCACATGTTGTTACACATGTTGGAAACAGACCAAAATTTTTCCAGAGGACAACAACCCTGGGGATTTAGTGGCCCCAAAACAGTGCTGTCATGGTTTAGGTTCCATGCAAAATTGGTGTTGGTGTTATGATGATGTTGTGTGGTGGGATTTAAAATACCTCCAAGGCTCCTCTGCGAGGAGAAGCTTCAGGAAATGGGGAGGTCAGATGGAAATAAGACTTCTCCTCCTCCCAAGACTGGCTTCCTTACAGAGCAAATACAGGACACCTCTGTTTTCTGCAAGTCCTGCACATGCACGAGATTTGTGGATGTTGCAGTTTTATGGACATTTCTGCACATTTTTGTCATGTTTATCTAAGAAAACCACTCACCAACCATTCACCACCTCTACCCCCTCTGATAAAGGAGGGCAGCACAGTGTTTCTATCCCACCATCCACAGCCTGTACTCATTTTCCCGTCAGTTGTGTCACTGTTACTTGTGATATAATTTTTGTTGGTCCAAACCCAAACCTCTGACACTCTCACAGATCTCTAGGAGCTTGCTTGAGTAAAATTTGGGTGAGATTTCATGATATAATCACACTTGAGTAGTCTTTGTTCTCTTCCATTCTGTGAAACAAGTTATGATGGTTTGCTTATTGAACCTGGATATTAAAGGAGAATAATAATAATAATAGATAGAAAGGGTGCAGCCATTCAAGATAGAAGACAGCAAACTGCTAAAAAAACCCAGTTACATGTGAAGAGAGAAGGCATGACTTACAAACAGCAAACAAATAACCAGCCAGTTACTAGTACCAGCAAAGAGCTCACTTCCATGTGACCATGCCAGAGTGAACAGGTTTTTCCTAAAAGGCAAATACAGAGACACAAACAGACCTAACCTGTGACATGGGAGGCTCCAGTCACTGTATGTTTTTGTTAGATCATTTCTTTTATACAATAAATTTTTATGCGTGGGTTTTCTTTGGCATGGATGATGACAAAAATGAGACAATCAGAGGAAAAATAATCAAACGTTGGAACCAAGACATTCTGTGAGTGATTGCAACACTTCAGAAAAAAAATCATAATTAAAACATCAAAGGCATATTCAGCAACCCTTCCTTACAAGCCTTGCTGTGTTTTTTCCTGACCCTGGTGACTCCCCACCTTTGGTGTCCCTTGTTTCCCTTTTCTATGGGGTGTTGTAACTAGTTTTGTTCCACTCTACAAATTCTGCTTTCCAGCACATGGAGTGTTAGTTAACTCTTAACCCTTGGGAGATAAAAAGAGTATGTTTTTTAAATAAGGGAAGCAATCATTTCTCTAGTCTTATCTTATTTAATATGAAAGGAAACAGCACCCTTTAGATGAGAAAGTTCATGTGAGGAAAAGTACTGCTCAAAATAGTCATACTTGAGAAAAAAAAGTACATCTTTTCTTTTTAAAAGAGAAACTACTTAAAGCACTTCAGTTCTTAAGCCTTTTTTTTTTTTTTTTGCTTTTTTTAACCTTTTTTTTTTGTTTTTCTTGGTAAAACCTATAGAAAAGGTGATGCTTTTCAAAGACAATAGCACCCTTGATTCCAGGCTCTAATGCTGGATTTCAGCTTTAAAGTTTTAAGCTATAGGTGCAAATAATTCCTGATTCTGCTTCATTGATTCACTTTATATAACTGTAGTTTATTTTTTTTAAAGGTAATATGTTAGCAGTCAATTTTGCTTACAAGAGAATCATGGAAAACCTACAAAAATAAATTGTCTGTACTACAGAACTTTAAAACTTACCTACTTAAAAACCCACCCCACACAACTCTGTCATCATAGCATTATTCTGCCTCACTTACCAGGTGACCATCTTATCTAATGAAAGGATTTCACTTATTTTTTCTACAAAACAAAGCATTTTTTTCCTACACTTTCCTGTTTTAACAAAATTTTCTTACAGTGTGTTTTTCTGCAAAGGAGTTAAAGTTAGAATTATTCCGGTTGTACAAACCTAACTCTAACGCAGATCCTTTTCCAACAGTAGAACTGTGTTTATAACAGTATGATTTATTCATACTCAGGAAAGGAAAGTGCTAAACCAGCAGAGGGAACATTAATCATAAATTTATCCCCACCAGAAACTATGGTGTATTAAAAAGAATCAGAACACTTTTGGTACAGTTATGCTTTTTTGATGAAATTATTGATGAAGCTACACTGAGCCTACAAAATTATCTTTTCCCCGTGTCAAGACTTGAGTTTATACCTGAAAATATTTATTAACACTAAAGCTGTATTTAGTAGTCAAAACAAAATGAGTCTAATCTTTAAATTATCTTTCATATTCTCTCCTGTAAACACAACACATTCCTGCGATTTTTCATGACTTTTTTCTTTGAACATGCAGAAGAACAAAAATATTAATTTTCAATAAGTGCCTGCCTTCTCTCCATATACACAATCATGCTTTTTCTTTAAAAGGTTTTTATGATTCATTCCGCAAATATGGCCAGACTGCATTTTATGATGTAAATTTTCTTATGTCATTTGAATGTTTGATGAACGATTCTTGGAAAGGCCCCCAGTATGACTGCAGGCAACATAAATATTTGATCTGCTTTTTCCTCTGGGTTTTTTTTTTTTGGTTGCTTTTTTGTTTTTGTTTTTCTTTGTGGTTTGTTTTTGGTGTTGTGTTTTTTTTTTCTTTTTAAACCACATTCTATTTGTGATTTGAAGGCTGAGAGGAGGAAGAACTTCCCATGTGACAACAGTATTTATTAGCACTTTTAGACTTTTTTTTAACCTTGCTTTCTCTTTCCTATTCATAACCAAAAGTTCAGATAAAATTCTTGCGTTTTTGGTTGTGAGGGTTAAAGGGAGGTAGATGTAGAAGAATTAAGCAATATGCTTAGCAGGTAGAAAATCCATAGTTCATCTAGGATTATTAATCATGCAGCTATTATGTTTGTAAGCCAAGAAAAATAAATTCACTGTGCTGTAGCCTGCTTAGTGTCCAGAGGACTGAACTAAAAAAAAATTCATGCTGAAATTCCATTCACCAGATTTATATCTATTGCAAGTTTGCTTAAGTGTGGTCAATATTTAATTATTTCTTCCAGAATTCCTTTGACATCAGCTGGTATATTTGCTCCAGCTTATGAATGAGGAAGCAGAGTTATGGAGATGGTGAGAGCATGTGCCAAAGTCACAAGTCATGATGCCTCTGCATCAGTGCAGGACAGAGACATCCAAAGTAGTTTGGGGACAAGCTCATCTGCCCACTAGCAGTGACAGAACCACACTGACACACTGTTGGATGGTCAGCAGCACCTCAGCAACTTTATCCAGAGTAGGGCCAGGTACCTTAGCCCAGAACCACCTTGTGTGTGGGGGTAGTCTGTCCTTGAGCTCTGTGCCCTGGGACATCCTCACACAGGCCACTCACCTGAGCACCTTCTGACATCATCCTCAGGTTGTCACAGCACCTTTTCCTTTCCAGTTCGCAGTTTCCTAATATGTTTTGTCTTCTTTTGCATAAATCAATTAAAAAAAAAAAAAAAACAAACCCAAAAAAAACCCCACGACCCACACCAAACCTGTAGCAGTTAAACTGCTATCTGTTTGCTCTGCTCTTTCCATGGAAAAAAGCACTTGCAGACCACAAGGTGCTTGCCAGTTCCCAAACAGTCCTCTAAATGCTTACTCAGGTGTTTCTTTCACTGGTTTCCCCAGCTCTTGATACCTAAAGCCACCCCAGAGTTGCCTTGAAGCAGTTCAGCCTCCACTACTCATTTGTACCTGTTTTTTCATGCCATTATCTGTCCCAGAGAATGATTTCAAATATATGGGACTAGCCTCTGCTACTTATCTTCCTCACCACTAATAGCTGCTTTCATAATTACATGGTGCCGAGTTAGGTGACCTGGGAATTCATGTTTGTGTTGCAATGGGATAAAAGTGCATTTAGATCATTACCACCAGATGTCCTGGCTCCTCATTTGCAGTAGGAAAAATAAGTTCATCAAGTCTGTGGCCTTCAATCCCATTTGTGTATGTGAGCTGCCCCCAAACTCCACCAGTGTAACACAGGCAGAACCCCTCGTGGGGTCAAGGACATCCATCATCTCTGCCTGTGGGCAGAAGCAGGCAGAAAATACACAGGAGAGGGAACTTATCTTGGCTGTTTAACATGCTGGCCAGCCTTCGTGATGTGAAGGACCAAGGCAGTGTATCTCACCAGACACAGCCAAAGCTGGGAGGAAGGTTGGGGCTTGAATTTACAACTGTGGCAGCTTACTGTTTTCAGAGCACCTGCATGGAGTAAGGTAAGATATTCATTCTCATAGACAGGTCCCCTATCCTCCTGCTCTGCTGTGTAATTCTTCAGGACCACAGTTTCAGAATCCACCCATTTACTCACAAGTCAGTGTTTACTAAAATTTAAAAAATATATATGAAGAACTGGATGGTCTACAGAAGGAAACTTCTAATTCACTTACTTCAACTGTTTTTCTTGATAGATCCAGCTCCCTCAGCTTTTAAAATCTTTCCAGATTTTGCCTGCTGTTCATAGGCAAGGCCTCTTTCAGATAATCTTACAAGCACTGGTCCTGCTTGCACTGCAGGTGATAGCAGGATCACAGGTTACAGAGGCAGTGGGATCAGCGCTCTTGAAGTCAATGCACCATTCATATGAGTAAAAGCTGCAGGATCAGGATAAGAACTACTGGGCCCAGCCAGTCCTGAGATACTGTTTCTAAATGCTTTACAATGGGTTAATACATTATTTATAGAGGGTATAAAGCGTGTTTAGACTGTATGCATGACAGGCAGTTATGAACACAATAGAAGATGTCATACATGGCTACAAGCCATGTTTCTAAACAACCTATTGACCTCTTCAGCAATTAATTAAAATGCATTAAAATATCTATTAATCATTCATTAACCCTTTATAAACTATAAATGAGATTTAACAAGAAGCAGGGCTGAATTGCTAATACCATGCTGCCAGAGAGTGGGTCAAATTTAGATGTGGAACGAGCAGGTGCTGCTCTCCGGCAATTCTCCTGACCTGATTTGGCCTCATTTATGGCAGCACATTTCCAGCTAATGAGCAGGGGAGATGGGCAGCCCTCCCTGGGCAGGCAGCCCAGTGCAGAGGTCTCTCCCAGTCCCAGCAGCTCACATTGGAGCTGGGGAGAATTCGGTGAAAGGTCAAACAGCATTTTTCGGGGTGGACTCGGTGCATGGACTGGAGAGCTGTGGCAATGCCTGCAGCACAGCGGCTGGACATGAGCAGATTTCTGTGCTAAGCAAAGCACAGGGGCCCTGAACCCCTTCCACTGATGGGAATATTTATTCAAATGGTAACAACTGTGGGCAGGAGAACTTTAATTATTCATCAGTGCCCAGTAAATTTTAACAGAGGGAAACGAACAGTGCTGCAGATAGGCAGCCCGGGGTTTGCACCTCTGCTTTATTTAGCTGGGAACATGGGAAGGTGCTGGAGAAACAGGTTTTGTTCCAATCTCTCAACCCCCAAACTTCACAAGTGCAGTATTTACTGTGCCAGACTCCTTAATATATCTAGATTTAATTTGATTCCAGTAATGTTCCATAACCACTATAATAAAAAACAAGCACTAGAACGATTCTCCATCTAAATCACATAATGGAGGAGACTAGGGGGAACAGCTTTTATGGGAGATTAGTCAAAATAAATAACTATTAAGCTAGTCCACTGTCAGGAGTGCATGGTGTGGAGATGCAAACTCATTAGCTCAGCTGGAACACAGTAATTACTACACAGTTCTGCACTGCTGCAAGCAGAGCTGCTTCTATTCCAATGCATGGATTGCAGTTTATGTAAATGAGGAAGAAGAGGGTAGAAAATTAATCCAGGGTAACTATTAATCTTTTTATTTCCTTTTTTTTCCCCCTATTTTTTTAATAATCAGAATTACACAGTTAGTAGGACCCAATATCACCATTACCTACCTTATGTAACATTTGCAACCATAAAATTGAGATTCTTGCATAGATAATTTTTACCTTTAGCCTTCCTCTGACTGTAACAACACTTACATGAAAAATCAATTTCTACTTGATATCAGTAAGTAAATAAAATGGAGCTAAGCAGCTTTTGTCCCACATATGATGCTAAACACATTACAGAAATTTTCAACATAAATAGTAGGGAAACAGTACATTCATCTCCTCTGCCATAAACTACATAGGAGGGAAATGGAAAAACTGACAGTTCTACATCAAGGCCTATTAGCTCATGAAATCATAAGACCTTTTAAGGGGTATGTGCTGCTAAGAGCAGAGCTGTTAAACATTTTGTTGTTTGCACTTTGACTTTACACATCAGCTGATATCACATGGGTGAGAGTATCACAGTAAAGATGGCATTCTAATTAATATAGTAAAATCATTTAGATTGGAGAAGACCTCTAAGATCATTGAACCCAACTGTTAACCCAGCACTGTCAAGCCAATCACTAACCCATGTCCCTCAGCACCACATCTACACGGCTTTCAACACCTCCAGGATGGCAACTCCACCACTGCCCTGGACAGCACATTCCCGTGCTTGACAGTCCTTTGGGTGAAGAAATTTTCCTTAATATCCAGTCTAAACCTCCCCTGGTGCAACTTGTGGCTGTATCCTCTTGTCCTATGGCTCGTTGCTTGGGAGAAGAAACCAAAGCCCATCTGTTCACACTCTCAGGTAGTTGTAGAGAGTGATAAGGTCCCTCCCGAGCCTCCTTTGCTCCAGTTCTCTCAGTCTCTCCTCATCAGATTTATGCTCCAGTCCCTTCCCCAGCTCCATTGCCCTTTTCTGGACATACTGCAGCACCTCAGTGTGTGTCTTGTTGTGAGGGACCCAAAACTGAACACAGAATTCAAGGTATGGCTTCACCAGTGCTGAGTGCAGGGGACAGTCACTGTCCTGGTCTGCTGGCCATGCTATAGCTGATACAAAACAGAATGTGTCAAGTCAAAAAAAAAATAAAAATCCAAGTCTAGATTTCAATTTCTTACTTCAAGTCTATGAGACAGGCTTTTGCACCACCTCCATAATCTGAAACTAAAGCTACAACCCCAGAGACAAATGCTATAAGACTTGTATTTGTGCAGCAACAACAGAAAGTCAACATACATCTGCCTCAGCAAATGACAGTGACAGCAGATGCTGTGGTCCCAGCACACACCCTTGCCTTCATTATTTTAACCAGAAAAAAAAATATTTGTAATGCTCAGAAGCAATCCAAAAGAAAGGGAGCCTGATATAGCAGGCATTTTATAAGGGTGTAGTCCTGCATACCTGAAGAGCTACTCCCCCTTTCCTCAGGGAGCCACGCTAATGAGGTTCCTTCTGCCAGGCACAAGCTAATGTCAGTAGCTGTCAGCCTGTGCAGGTGACAGGTTTTAGTTTGATTCAAAGGAAATAAAACATGTCAACAAAAACACTGTACAGTCAGACTGCAAAGGCTGGTTTTAAATCCATAGTTACAGCAGGAAACGCAGCAGTGTGGTTTAGCAGTTAGTGGAAAGCTTCTGGCTGTTGCACACTGAGCCCCACCGAGTACTCATGCTAGGAGTAATGTTTCCACTCTGTGCAGCACCATAAACTAATGGACAAAATCAGTCATTTAAAACATGTCTGATTATCCTGATGAATGCTACAACATTGCTGAAAAATGACAACATTCACGACACAAGGCTACATGAGCTGGATCTGAAACAAGCAGATTAATGGTTCCTGTTTGACATGGCAGTTTTAGTAGAAAATGAGCTAATTTGTATAAACTAGTGGCTAACAGATGAAGCTTTGCAAGTCTTGCTAAGGAGAAAAATTCAGAACAAGAATTGCTCTTTTTGGGTAGTTATAGTGACTGTAAGAGCATACAACATTCATCAGCTAGTGATACAACACAGAGGTCTCAGAGATGTTTGTACCATCAAAGCATAGATACCAATATCCTGATGTGTTTGCCTTAGGTAAGCCAGGTTAGAACCCCTTGTACCCTGATCAAAACACAAAGCTTCAAGAGAGGAGAACTCCTCAGGGTTCTGAATTGCTTTCTGGTCTTTCAGAGCAGATGTAAAGCACCAAGGACCTGAATTTCTCTCTGAAGTGTCTGTTCTTTTCCATCTGCTGCAGAGAGCCTGGGGTCACGAAGGTCTTAGTGTAGGCACTGCAAAGAAGTGTCTAAGCTTCAGCTGAATTAAACCCCTTTCCTCTTTCATGGGCAGGCTTTGAGCAAACTCCTAACTTGAGGAAGCCTCAGCAGAAGAAGCCTTATAAGCTTTACCTCAACATTGAACAACAGTTCAGAGAAAGCTTGAACACACTTTGGAGCTCACTCATCTTTTTAGAAAGACTGCTATTGCTACTTTCAGCTGGCCAAGCTGGCTTTCCTCTCAAGTAGCCACAGGTTTTTTTCCTCTGCTTACAGGAGGGCTGTTCAGGCTACACCAGTTGTCCTCCCTTCAAGCAGACAAAGATTTGTGATAGGCAGTATATACAGAACAGGAATCATGCCATCACAAGATTTCAGTTGTCACATGAGAATCAGAAAAGATGGTAGCTCAGCACTATTCACCTTTTCATCCAAATTTAAGGCCCTTTGAGCAGTCGACAGCTGCTTTTTAGCTTTGTGTACAGCATCTCTGGACTTCAATAATCCACTGAGCCTGAACTTGGCTGTTCATCAGAGCCAATCAAGCAAGCAAGGGGTTTTGCCAGGCCCATTTGAGGATAATTTAAATAGTTCGAGGGAGCATGGGGAAGAGGAGCAGGCAAGCAGGTGTGTAGCATGACAGTTTGCAGGGCAGTTGGCACGGCAGTTTGCCCGGCAGTTCATGCAGGCACAGCGAGCAGGAAGGGCATGCCCATTCTGCCAGCTCTTGCTGGTGGGTTGTGTGATAGGTGTGCATGGGGTTTTTCTGTTTGTTTGTTTGTTGGTGTTTTGCTTTTTGGGTTTTGTCTCCCCACCCCCCCCCAACTCAACTAGATCCAGCAACGGTTTACAAACAATCAAAAGCCATCGCTGCAGCTGCTGGCAGCAGGAGTGTGCTGACCCAGGCAGAGCCCCCCAGGAAGGACACAGCTGTCCAGGTCACTGGCTGCAGGGAGTGTCTGAGCCTGGCATTGGTACCAGAGGACAGTGCAAAAGACACCACGTAAGGTGCAATCAGGTGAATGATCTGCTCTGTTCAGTGGCAGAGCCTAAGGAAGAAGTGGAAAGGCTAAGGAGGATTAGGGAGAGTGAAAGGGCACAGTCTTAAGCTGGGCCAGGGAAGGTTTAGGTTAGACATTAGGAAGGTGTTCTTTACAGAGAGAGTGATTGGGCATTGGAATGGGCTGTCCAGGGAGGTGGAAGAGCCACTGTCGCTGGATGTCTTTGAAAAGAGACTGGATGTGGCATTCACATCTAATTATTAGACAAGGTGATGTTTGGTCAAAGGTTGGACTCGATCTCAGAGGTCTTTTCCAACCTAGTTGATTCTGTGATTTAGGTCTATAAACATGCAGAAAGGCATATAGTGCATGACATATACCAGTAAAATTAAGAAGCAACAATGTCTTTAGTGGGCTGACCTTCACACTGCTGGATCAAGAGTGGGTTTAAGTGAACACAAAGGCAAGTTGAAGCTGGAGAGTTTGGGACAGATCTATAGTACACAAGGGTTTGGTTTCAGCCCCTTAGGCTAAGACTTTCCACTGCAGCAATGATTTTGGCTTATTTGCTCTTGTTTGGTTTGTTTGTTTTTGTTTTTTCTCTCAGAGGCACTTTTTCTTGAATGTTCCCAGCAGCCCTTTAGCGCTCAGCAGGCAGAAAACCCAAAGACTACAGCTGTGCCTTCAGCTTGTTCCAAGAACTCCACTTGGTTGAAACTAAATTACAATGTTTTGTAAAATTGGAATATCCTCTCTTGGTTGCATCCCTTATAAAAACCAAAGTGACATGCCAAGAAGCCCAAAAGACTAAAACCAAACAAACACATTCTAAAATAACCCCGTCTGCTACTAAAGCAGCAGCAGCACATGCTGTTCTGTACCTTGAAGCTGCTGAGCGGCTGTAATTGTGAAAGTGGAGAGTCAAGCCACCCTTTCCAAGCTCCCATATGACAGTAATAACCATCTTTCACTCCACCCTTCATCCCCAAAGAGCACATCAGGCAAGAGCCCTTTCCAGCAGGCAGAGCAGATAGGGTCAGGAAGAGAGGCCAGCTAGGTAACCTCTTCAGGTTCAACATCTTTTTCTTCATGATGGTAGCTAGAAGCTGCTACTGTTGTCAAGATTTAGAAAGCCATTTTCTTTGAATAACTTGAAAGTCACATTAAGAAGCCTGTCTTTAAGGCACAGGTTCCTCTCAACTCCTCAGATATGTGGTTATACTTGATTTACAGTTGACAGTGAGAATCTTATTTTGGCTCCCCTGTTAATAGGCACCATAACAACACAATCATATTCTACTTCTCTGCAGGTATACAGAATGCACACATAGGGCGTCAGAATTCAGGTTGCACAGGTAACTGCAAAACTGGCATTTTCTAACTTTGACTTCTTGTTTTTCAATCTAAATAACAGTATTAGTGCAGGAGAGTTCTATACATAATTATATAGATTGTAATAGTAGAGTGAGGAATCAGGACCCCATTGAGCTGGCATTATTCAAACATACAAAAGATGGCCTTCTTGAAATCCACAGGAGGATTTTCAAACTCTCCCAGAACAACCACTCTTTATACATGACTCAGTGACAGAACATGATAGTAATGTACAGAAAGTGTTTTTATGGCTCTGAAGCTTCACTAGTCAGAAAAATCTCATATTAATCTGTTAGTCATCTTGAACAAAATTGCTTAATTTGTCAGTGCTAATGATCATAGAGTCATAGACTTGTTTAGGATGGAAAAGACTTTAAGATCATCCAGTCCAACCATTAACCCAGTGCTGCCAAGCCCACAACTAAACCATGTGCCTAAGCTCCACATCTACACATCTTTTATACCCCTCCAGGGATGGTGACTCAACTTCTTCCCTTTATCAGCCTTTTGAGATTTGTACCCACTAACTTTAGGCTTGTTCATAATATTGCTGAGAAAAAGACAACTGTGATGGCACTATGGAAACACAGTGATGTGTCATAACCATAACTGCTCTGAAGTCACACAACTTCTATCAGAGGTGACAGGAGAACAAGCCTGTTAGAGGCTGCTAAACAATTGTTTTCAGGCAGTAACTTCCTCGAACTGTAGCCAATGAAGGGATTAGAAGGCAAGATGTGAACTAGCTGATGAAAATGATCATTATAAAATAACAGTGGCTTTAGGTTTAGAGGTTGTTATACAAGTCAATGCAACTGGAATCAGTTTAATGTGAAGACATGTCACCCAGTGATACCACATGGCCATTCCTGGGCAACAGTGAGCCTGACATGACATTTTTTAGCAGTGGATAATGCATCTGTGCTATTGCTTTCTCCTTAAAAGAAATTAGGGTAGCAGCTCTATGTAGCAGAAGAGTTTAAGTGTGCTTGCTTTATGACCCTTTGCATTTATAATGAAAAAAAAAGGTTATAAGTACTGGAGATTTAGATAGAGCTGAGCACAGTTGGAAGGAAGAAGAAAAAAAAGAAAAAAAGGTGTCCACATTCCTAGGATTATTTAAAATCACCAGATCTGGAACTTTAATCTGTTTGTATCTCAACTCCCTACCCAGAGTACGCATTAAGTACACAAGCTTTTTCAACATCGATAACAAAAAGCATGTAAGTAAATAGGCAGAGATAGATTGGCAAAGGACAGATGGACAGGGCCTTAATGTTCAGCAAATATGACCAAGTTCTTTAATGTCCATACAACACTAAGCTGTAGCTCTGAATATAAACCCAGAATAATTCTACTGAGGTTTTAGATTTGGAAAGGTTTAGTGCATATTGGAAACATACTTAAATTTTCATGTTTTGTTAAGGAAAAAAGCAAAGGTTAAACAGAACAAAATTCATATTGACATTAGGGGTTGGCAGTCCAAAGGGCAGAATCAGGTCTGTGGCTCCAGGGCATGCCAGTGCCACCTGATAGGGTTGATCACTCATCAGGTCAGTCTATGTCCTGTGAAAGTGATTTTAACTACACAAGGAATATCAGACTCATTTCAGTACCTGCTCCGTGAAATCCTCCACAAAGGTACAGCTTCCCTTCCACACAGCCTGCACTGGTAGAGTTTGTTCGTAAGGAGAGAAGGGGAGAAGGCATAGGAGGTCCATCCCTCCAAAAGTCTCCATCAGGGTTATAAATCTCCACTGCGTCAAGACATTTCCGAGTCTGTCCTCTGTCATAGCCAAGGCACCCAATTCCTCCTGCAAAAGATATGTAGGTCAAATGTAGCAGTCCCACGTTCTTCTGAAAAATACATTGCTGGCTGCATTTTCTGTTTACATGTTCTCATCTCCCTCTCCTTCCCTTTTGCAGCTCCAGAAGTTTGTGAGGAAGTAAATTCAAAGCAGAAGCTACTGCACATTATCTACGGACACCAAAGCAAGATCCTTTCGGAAGTCTTGTATCCAAATAAGGACAAGCAGCATGTCTTCAAAACACAAAGGTATTTTGTTTTGTTTTCTCCCATATAGTAGAAAATGTCATAATGACTTATTCTGTTTGCTGGACAAATTGTAATGAATCAAAAACTTTTTTTCAAATACTGTTGGTGGATTTGACCCTCACACATGTTAACCAGCAATCATTTGCATTTGTTGGTTAGTTTTCTTCAATAAAAGAAAACTGTTATACCTATTTCTTAAGGCAAATCAACTTCCAGAAACAAACCCATTCTAAGCACAGGAGTACCAACCAAGTTATTTGTAACAATTACGTTGAAGGTTAATTAGGGTGCTTGAAGATGGTGTGCAGGATTAAATCAGAACCCAGTTTTCTCTGGCTGGGACATACTGCAACAGGCTGCAGATATACCTGAGATCTCAGTACGTGCTGGAAACACTAAAAATCAGTGGAAACACTAAAAATCAGTGGAAACACTAAAAATCAGTGGAAACACTGCCTTCCCAAATCCCTTCAAGTGATCAAATCCAGATTTTGAATTCACAGCCTTTGGTTCTCCAGAATTAATATGCTGATGTACCAGCGCAGGTTTTCCATCTGTGCCAGTGGACACAATACCCGTAATGAGCTCTGATGGCATGCTGAAGAGCTTCTTTTGTGCATGTGTGTGTATGTGACCACTTTTAAATATAAAATGACTGCAATACGCAAGCAATTTCCACATGAAGGCTGGCATCCCAGATACACGTGTAGGACTGCTCAAGTTGGGGAAATCCAAAGTGCATTGTGTGGCGTGTAATTATTCCCTTGCATATGCAAAAGGAAATGACTGGAAGTGCAAGCTGTGCAAGGCTGGTGCAGCTGCTTTTAAAATATATTGCCCCTAGAATGCTGTTAAGCTGGTCTGTCAGAGAAAAGAGCCCCTAGTGGTGCTCCAAGTTTTCCTTGCATATGGTTTTCCCTCTACTCTTAAAACTGTGTTATTTTTTATAGACTTTTTGCATTCTCCAAAGGTGTTTGCAAGAGGGAACTACATATAAATGTGGATCACAATGCTCCAAACACTGTGTTTCTGATCTGTGTTTTAGAGTCAGATAAAGATAAAATCAGTTAAACCTCCATCAGAGCAGCAAAAGTAGAACCAAATTCAGTGTTCATTATCATCAGGAGGAAGCTTTCCTGTGGCTGAAGTTAGCAATATTTAATTTTGTTCAATATTTGGCTTTGAAAACCTTAACTGAGTTGGGTTTTCAGTTCCTTTTCCATGCACATAAAATCTTTACTTGCCTCACTACCTACCAGCAAAGTCCCAGTAGTTTGTAGTAGGTACTCCTTAGTGTTTGCTTCAACAAGGCTGGCATCCATATGCATTTGGTTTTAGCTTAACACCCTCAGCTAAGCAGTATTTGCTTTGATGGGCTGCTCCTCTGAGGCTTGATTCACCCAAGAGAGCTGAGGTAGGGATTAATTGTGGTCATGGAATTTTGCTAATAATTTCCCTGCCAAAAAGGGAAGCATCACCCCGCTGAGCCTTTCTCATGATGGAGTCTCACTGAGCTGTTCCTTGGGTCTATTTAGAAACAATTTTCAGAATTCAAGTGTTTACTTCTTGTATTGTTCTCTATGACAAAAGCATTATCCTATTCTGTGTAGTATTTTCCACCATTCCTTAATGGCTTTTAAGAGAGGTGCCACTCTTAGGATATAACACTATTCCCCTAAATGTTTCAAGGAAACTTTTAAGACCTAATCAAAATCTTTAACTGATAACTCTACTTAACTGATTGCTTATCTCATAGGCTTTCTGATTCTACAGCATCCATTGGTATAATCACAGAGTGCAGCATGCAAGACAATTTGCTAACAGGGCATGTACAGTCTACAGAGTGCAGTGTGATGCAGAGAGGGATTCTCAAGGCAGTTTTAACAGTAAACCAATAGTATAAAAGCTCCCCACAGGCTAATTTGACCCCTTCAAAAGACAGCTTTGTGGTGCCAAAACCAGATTGCTGCTGGATATCAAGCTGGGTTTTTTAAAATTAGCCCAGGTGTTACTTTACCCCACTGAAGAATATGCACTCACCCACAAGAAAAGTCTTCATTTGAAAAATGAAAGAGCTTCTTGTTCAATCAGAGGGATGAATGGTACCAGTTAGGGAATGCATGCGGCGTGTCAAAAAACAATAGCTTTGCTGATTGCCTCAATATTTCAGCAGGGAGGGGGAGGTGAACAAAAGGGCCCAGAACTCTTCTAGGAGGATAATAGCTGCTTATTTCTTCCTGTGATTTTATTATAATTTTCTAAATAGAGTAACTGTAGGGCAAGATAACTTCAGAAAGAACACAAATAATCAGGTACAAAACTGAGACAGCAGTCAGTGGCTTTTTGAAAGAAAAAAAAAAAATCCCAACCACTACCTGCTAGTGACGACCTTCAGCTGCTATTCCAGGGGATCCATCACCAAACGTTTTTTGTATATAGCTATTAGGAAAGTAATTTTCCAGGACCTATTAAAGCATCTTTTAAAAAAATTTCAGAGCTACCTTGTTTTCAAGCATTCATGAAACCTTCATTGGGTAGTTTAAGCAACTTATATTTAACCTCCTTTAATCCTGTCATTATCAGCAACAGTCCTGAATATACAAAATATCTCCCTTTTATTTAAACCCTGCACCGCTATTTCAGCTAAATCAAATTTTATATTCAATTTACAAGGGCAAAGCTAAGCAAAAAAAAAAAAAAAAAAAAAAAAAAGGAAGAAAGAAAAATCAAAGCAGAGTAAAGTTTAATTTTCAAGCTTAGAAGAAGAGCATTCTGAAAAAAAAAAGAAATCAAGAACTTCAACCTCCTCTCCTAAAGCAATTCTAACATTAAAATATTGTTAACAAAGGAATCTGAGGATATTAGGCTCTATGAGCTCTGCTTTGCTGTGTTCCCAGAAGCCCTAGCTGAGAAATACTCCTATGAGACAATATATTTTTTCCTCTAAGGAAACGGATGTCTCAGGACTCTTTCCAAAGAAATTAATACACAAATCAGAAAAAAAAAATCTAAAATTTAAATCAATTCACATCTACAACCAACTGGAGGAATCTCACTTTTACCAGTTGTACACCAGGTGTACATCTACAATGTAGAATTTAAATTGGCAGAAGAAAATAAGCTTTCTGTGTCAGACAACTCAGGCCACTTTCTGATCCATCACTGAAGACTCCAGATCACCCTGTCCCACAGGCTTCATCATTTAGATTTAGGAAACCATTAGGAGTACATATGGAGGCATAGGGAATTACAGTTAAGACCATTAAGATTTTCTTTATCTCAAGATCTCTGGGTAAAGCAGTAGAACAACTGAGCTCATACTCTACTCCTACAGGAACCTCTGCATAAAATGAGGGCGAGCTTTACGAAGCTAAGGCAGGGTGCAGAAAGAGGGCAGAGGTGCTTTGGTCATTTGAGGGAAACTCTTGTGCCAAGTGACCTGTCAGCAGTGCATGGTGTACTTGCAGTTGTACCTTAAACCACCCAGAGCTATAGATGGGGTCAGGAAAACACACCTGCTGTGGTCACAGCCTCCTGGGAGTCCCAGCAGGTGTGCCAAGGGCAGCAATAGCTATTTCCATGCCCATGGTCTGGAATTTATGCTGGGGAGGATCCTTCATTAGCCCACACTCACAAACAGAGCAGGTGAATTCAACACCCCCAGCTTAAATCAAAATCACATGCCCTTTGTGCTGGGGAGATGGATTTCTCACTGGGAGTTTCGAACATTTTTGTCATTTTCACATTGGTCACACAAGAGGATTTAATCCCAGAACTCAGACTTCTTCTCCTGTCATTTCAAATGCACCCTTTCAACACATTAGGCTTTTTACATTATGCACTTTCCCTAGGAGATATTTCAGATTACATTGAAGGACTGGAAAAGCCAGTGAAGCCACCTTTGTGTTCCCAAACCCATTAACGCTTGAGAGCTTTCTACAGCACACTTGGATGAGTCTGCAGTCAAACATACTTTCAAGGGCACTCTGTAAGCAGTGGTTCTAATGGACTTTAAATTTAACATGAAGCTCCATTAGTAAAATAAATATATAAATAAAATACATGATCTTTATTAAGAAATCAGGACTGAGAAGACAAGTCTTTGATGCAGGAAGGCAAGGCTGGGTAGGTGATGTGATTAGCACATCTTCAGAATCTCAATGAGGCACAGCTCTGTGCTGTGCTCTACCCCCACACTGCTCGTAGCTGGTTGAAGGCAGAGCACACAGCTTTGGCTCAGGTCAGCTGCCTCCTTGGCCCCATGCTCATCTGAGAAGACCAAATGCAATTTGAGCCACATCAGCTCTAATAACAGCACATCCTTCCAGCACTTAAGGGGAAATGTCTATATATGATGGTGAAGTGGTAAAAGAGTCACTGGTAATGATTAGTTCAGCAGGTGCAAAGGCAATATTTCTATAATGCCTAACATGCAGTTGAGTTACAACATATAGGGAACATTCCTACCTACATGCACCCAGTGACTTCCCCCGTGTCACTGATACTTGTAAAAGCAGGCACTGGCACTGAGCAATTGCACTTCTAAGTCTCATCCATACCAAGCTCTTTTGCAATTCAATTTCCCAGGCAGCTGAGTCCAACAAGGACAGTTTTCTTTCCTACAGGAAAACCACACAGCTCCAAGTCTAGATTGCTCATTGCATAGACAGGATGGCTGACTAAAAGGACACCTACAGTGTGGTTTGAGGTCCAGATAGAGCTGAAAATAGCTCTCCATTGGGACTGGATAGCAGATTTCATACCACTTTATTTGGTCCCCCCACTAACAGGCACCTGAAGTTAGACATGAACTACAGTCTCTCAGCCAGAGCAGTATATCAGGGAACAACCAGAGCAAAGCAGTTTTCAAAAAGAAGGTGACCCATGTAATAAGCTCACCATCAGCTCCACAGAACCAGGGACAGGCAAATGCAGAAGGTCCCACCACCAGCTCTCAAGCAAAGACAAGGTTACAAAAAAGGACTAATGGCCCAGGCCTGTGTTTAAATAGTGCTCCTGGACCTATAGGCAGAGGGTGTGGGTGGAGGCCCCAGGTGATGCTGATCAAGATGATCAAGACCTGTTAGTGCCCTCAGGGCACTGACACTGTTATTCTTTATCATATAGTAAAGTCTTCAGATCATAATACCAAGCAACATTTGTTCTTACTACTGCCTCTGAATTTTTGTCAAAGGAACCTGGGGAATGGGTGAAAAAGAAAAAAAAAAAAAAAAAAAAAGGAGCAATTCTCCAACAAGCAAATGAAATCCAACTTTGCCTCCCGTAAAATAATTCACTATTAAATCGATCTCTGGAATGCACAATGGATTTAATAGTGCTAATCTCTTATGTAACGTTTCCCTTCATTAACAGCACTCAAGCTGAGTCTCAGCAGTTACGTTTCTCTCTCTCTCTCTCTCCCTCTGCAAAGTGGGGCTGCATAGCTGGTTTCTCAGAGAAATGAGGGAGCCATAAAGCCCTGGCAGGCACGTCCAAAGATGAAACCGAGGAGCACTGTCATCCTTTACTAACCCAGAGCACAGCAGATGAGGTAATGCAGCTTGTAGAAGATATGAGGGAAAAGATTGATCAGAGCAGGGCTGAAAAAAAACCAGGTGATCGTCTTCCTAAACATGGTCAGTGTTTCAGATCCAGCTCTATTTCTCATGAGGTGCCTTTTTCTGATTTCTTTTGGTAATCCTAAAGTGTGTAGAAAGCATTTCTGATCTCATCTATCAGACCTATTTTTCGCCTGTTTTTGTTCCTCCCTGAACACAGGCACTAAGGAAGCTGTTGCACAGGTATAAAGAGCAGAATCAGGCCGATAAGCTGCTACTTGTCACAAGTCCAAAGCATATTTATAAATAGACAGGTTTATTTTAGAAGAAGTTGTTATTCAAATGCACAGTTAATACTCGAGCATGAAAGCTAAAATATCTCCTTCCAGCCCCTCCCACACACACTTTCTTTTCCAGAGACCCCAAAGTACATATTCAAATAAGCATTTTATGATCAAGACATTCAGTATTTAATTGAACTTCATTTGACTGCTTAAAACTTTTAAAAGAAGCTCTCAGCAACAACTCAGGAAGAAAAAAAACAAGTTGTAAGAGGTGGGATGCCAAGCTGAGGAGGATAACTGAAAATTCTTTGGTTTCTAAATCTTCCCTAACAGGATTTCTCATTTAAATCCTTCTATACATTCTTATTTATGACGTAGAAATTATATAATGATAAAAGCAGCATATGGTTAAGGATGTCATGGTGATAAAACATTTTTTACCACTGACCTGTATTTCAGAGGCAGTAGTTCTGCTGAGTGTGTTTTAGCATAAAGTAATGATTATGGCATTCAGATGGATTCATTTGGATAAATTGTCCTAATTTGTGTGTTGGCTGTGATAAGTTTTCAGAGACCTAGCTGGAAAGGATATTTTTTTTAAACGAGGGATTAAAATGCATGACCTTAAATAGAGCCCTCCCATCTGGTTTTCTTCCAAAAGTGTCTCAATTGCCTCTGTCATTAAGAACACAATACTGCTCTTTCTTGGGCTCTCCAACGAATATAGTTATGTTCCTGGGAAAATATGGAGAGAAAGAGCTGAGACCAGTCAAATGAGATGAATAAGAGAAAGGATTTTGAGCCGAAGGAAATGCTGTTCATTTACTTATGGGATTATGTATGATGTATAAATAGCATGAGATCCTCTAGGAGCATTACACAACAAACAGACAATTACATTGCAGGACTGCTGATTAAGACACACGGTACAGGTTCCTGAACAATGCTATTACTCAGACCAAAAACTCTAATCTATCTCTCATCTTCCTTCCCTCAGTGTGACTCTGGAATAATTCCATTTAAGTCACTGGGGTTTTACATGCTAGAGCTGCAATTAGGCTGAGGAGAGGTTTTGGACAGTGACGACATACTCTGTTCTGTGCCAATAGGACTTTTCAGAAATTAGCACTTCAAAGGCTAAGCATCAGATTCTGATCTGGGTTAGAATAAAATAAGCCTGACACAACACAGTTGACATCAGCAGACTACTTACTACAGATTTACACCTGCATGCATGAAAGTAAAAATTGGACTTGTCTGTCAAAGAAACTGCTACTGCACCTTATTCAAAGCTAATATTTTGCATCTTCCTTCTGCTTCATATTTATGATAGAAATTACTTTCATATATCAGAGATACTAGAGAGGATCAACTTTCTCTGCAGTGATTTTTCATTTCTGCTCTAGAGTCCTCAATGTCCTGACACCTGTATAAGTTATACAGAAAGACAGAAATCCTGTTGGAAAGAGCTGACAAACTTACATCATTGAACGACTTTGTTTTCAAGGCATGCTGGAAAGAAATCTCATCTCTCTGCAACACTACTTTGTGTACCCAGTTAGATCTATCTATTTCTTTATTTCATGTTTTTATTTCTGGGAAGCAAGGCTGGGTCCTGAAGGCATACTGAAGACATCTTGCATTTACCTGTTTCCTTTTTGCCCCTCTCCCTTTCCCTCCTCTGTCCCTGGCAGCCCCCGGTGGATCTTCTTAGCTGGGTGCAGACTGCAGGATGCCTATGGAGACAGTGCACCCCAAGAGGAACAAGTATGATATAAGAAGTGGGGGATGCTTGTGGGAATGCCTTGCCATGCTTCTGAATGGTCTCTTCACTGAGTGTCCCCTCACTGGGGATGTTAGATGTTCAAGTTCTGTGCACACAGACTTCACCATGGGGAACCCCCTTTTGGAGTGAGGAGGGGGATCAATAGCAGTGGTTGAGACTCCACAAAAGTCTCCCTCTCATCTATAGCACAAAAGCTTAGTCATTATGCCTGAGTACAGACATCTCTGAGGCCACTACAGGAGAACAACCTCTCCTCTTCAGAATGTGTCTTTTAGCACAAATCACCCTTGACAGCATCTTTCTAGACTCCCAGAGTGCCCGACACCCTTTATGATGCAGGGTGATGTCGGAGGGATCCACAGCTTTGAGGAGCCTGCAACGTTTTACTGCCCTCATGACAGTTGCTATTCTTTGCTCTGTCACTATCAACCTCTGTTCTTTCCATTCCCATTCTCTCCTGAATGTCATCTGCATGATCAAGTACCACATCAGCCAGATTAAGAACATTTTCACTGCCTTCCTTTCAATGCTATGAATCGCCCGTTCACCTGGACAGGGTTACCATTGCAATTCTTTCCAAAGGAAAACTGAACCCACCTGACAGCCCAGCAGCCTGAGAACTCACAAGGTAACAAGAACTTGTCACCATGGATAAACCGTGGAATGTTGCTTTTCTGTGTGAGGTTCTAATTACAGTTGGTGAGTGTGAGTTCACACCTGGATACGAGGCCATGTGTGGTATCAGCAGAGTAAGATGCCAATGTCATGACTGTACCACTGTTTCCAAATAGAGTTTGTTTGGAAGTTGTTCCATCATTTTGAGAGGCCTTGGAAAAGGCTTTAATGTCTTCCACAGAGCTTTCAGACCACGATGGTTAACTTTACTAACTACATTGTCTTCTTAATTTTAACAGCTAAATCTCTATTTCCACCCATACTCTTACAGATGGATTTAAACCAGAATATTCAAAGACAGAATTTGTTGAAAAATCATTTTTGGCTCAGTGTCAGGCTTGTCTTTCAATTAGAAAAGTAGTTGTAATATTATCTGATTTCCTAAGAAAACAAGACATGTAATTACCCTCACTACATGTGTGTTCTCTATTTGCACTTAGATTATTTTCTTTGCCTTTCATAGCTTTTGTGCCTGTTGCCCAGTTTCAACTAAATTTTGCAGACTGATGGATGTTAAACTCTTCACAAGGTTTGTGAAAACAGGCAATCGGGAGTTTGAGAAAGCAGCCCAGACCGAGGTCAAAATGCAAACGATATTCCTGCTACCTGATGGTAACTCATTCGTGTCTGCACATGCTGCAGTTACACCTTTAGTGGACAGAGCATAAGAAAGGAGGCAGGGTCATAGATGTAATGGTAAAAGTAGCCCAATCTTTCTCAAAAATCTGCTCCCTGGAGCAGCGTGTGAGCTTAGTTACCGCTGGTATAAATCACAAGCAAGTTTGTCCATTACAGTGAAATTACCCCAGATTTACACTGTCAAAACTGAGAACAAACATTGCCTTCATGAATGCTTAGTTAGATTTAGTGGCAAGAGTGAAAGGTCCAGTGCAGCAAACTGTTAATCTCAGCATTAAGTGTGTTGGTTCCCTTAGGAATAGGCTCAAATAAGGAGTGCCATGGGAAGGTATGTGAACCAACAAAGTGATGGAGACAGACCAAGAGCCTGTTACAGCCCATGTGCAGATTTGATTGTTAGCAAAGATTTTCTCACACACACACACACAAATTATTGGTATTGGTTAGCATATAAGAAAGAATTCAAGTCAGTGTTCAGCTCCCTGAATACGGCAACACTGGCAGCTACACATACCAAAACAAGGCTTTTTATTTTTTTACCATTAGCAAAATGCTTCTGCAGGTCTCTGAGACCATGAACTTGCCTCAATGCCATTTAAACAGGCACTGTGCAGATTTAATGCTGTGCTTTGTGTTCACTCTGTACATTTCATTACTGTAATTGTTCAGATATGCTTCAGATGTGCTGTGTGAGATTTTGAGGGAAGAAAATGGATGCAGTTTTCCCTATTAGCCACTCCTTTTCCTTGTCTCAGTGTCAGGCTTGCTGTGAAGAAGACTGTCAATTTGTTTTATCACATGCATCCCAAGGCGGCTCCCTTTTTTTGCTCCCTGACTCTCTTGTGTCATCACAGTGTTTAAGGTCTTGATCTTGGAGCACTGTCTTACTGAAATGTATGAATGCAGCCTTTCTCTTCCCAACTATTCCAGCTGCTTCTTCTACCCCATTAGAGCATCAATGTCAGTATAAATAATTATATATATTTAACCTTTTACAAAGGATGGAGTTTCCATATTTTTGAAGCACCTTTGAACCTGGGTAGCCAACACTCTTATTATTTAACAGCACACTGACATTCTCTATCACTAACCTTTGACAATAATGATATGATTTTCTGGTTGTAAAACTCTCTTTTCCATATGGGCTCCTTTCACCCTTTCTCCTGGTTGTGACTATGGGCCTCTCTCAAGCCACTTAAGAGAAAGAAGTTTCTCTAAGAGAAGACAAATGCAGCATTAAAGCCACTTTCTTCTTCTACTTCAAAGACACCTCTCTTACATACACCCCCTGCAAAACACTTTCTGTATTACATGCAGGGAGCAAGCTCTGCTTTATCCACATTATATAACAACCCAGACAAAAACAGAACACCTCCATGCAGGAGGTGTATTATGTTGATAAGACTGTATTTTTGTGTTCACTTTGATAAGCTTGTAAGTAGGAGTAGTTTGAAGTAGAAGAGCTTGAAATGTCCCAAGGTTCTGATGTAATTGCTGCCTTCTTCATGTGTGGTGCTGCCCATGAGACCACGGGAGCATGGAAGAGTGTGAATCACTCACAGCCCACTTGTGGATTACTTGATTGTATGAGCTTTTCCCCCACTTCTCCAAGAACTTTCTAGTCACACATCTATCTATAATCCTTCTCTCTGTTACTTGGACTCTTCAGAAAAATCCCTTGCTTGCCACCTCCTGAACCATTTGCCAGTGTTCAGAAACAGGTGATGTTCTCTCTGTTAGCTTGTGCATAGGCTGGGATGGGACCATGAAGAATGGTTTTTGGGAAAAGTGTAGTTTTCTGGATTTACTGCAGAACTAAGGAATAGAGGTGGGGATGATCTGGGATAAAAGATTTTGGAGTAGGAGATTATTGAACTTTTTCACACAAATCAATACTTTTTGTCAAAATACTAGTTTTTAAACAAAAAAAAATTGAAAAGATTCAGTGAAACGATGGTAAAATGAGAGACTTAAGTGTTCAAAAGAATGCACTGCTTTGAGGTGGGTGGAAAAGAAAGATTCATTGAGTTTTATTGAGACAGAGAAATAATGTTGGTTTTGACTGGGAGATCTGAATTTTCTTTAACCCTATGCCATTCTTTCACAATGCTGGTTATGTTCCTCAGCTGTTCAGTGCTCACTTTTGAAATGGCCCTTACAAGGCTTCTCCACTCACCTTTTAAAATTCATTACTATTTATAGCACAAACTGATACCCTAGAGAAAAGTAGCTTAAAAAGTGAAGTACCTTTGTTTCATTAATCCAGAACACTAAACATTCACCTAATTTAATCTACATAAATCAAGAAAGGAAGAAATAATGAGGGGAAGAGACAACTTTAGAAAAATACCACCCATTTAGTCCAGTGTACTTTGTCCTACGGTACTTAACAAAGGGTGAGATATTTCACTTCACAGAGGCAAAACTGCTGGAAAGAAGAAAAAGTCATGGTGCTATCTGTTAAAAAATCTGTTTCCTCTTACCCAAGACATAAATCTCCCCGCTGACTACGGCTGTGCTGAAGCGGTACTTTGAGTACTTCATTGGAGCGCCTTCCGTCCATTTGTCTTGGCCCGGGTCGTACCGAAACGTTCTGTTACTTAATCGATCCGGCTCATCGTCAGGCAGATCCATCTGTATGAAATATGACAGCCATATAATAATACAACATTTGGAGCCCTCTGCACATGCCTGCATGCAATTAATCACAGCAGACAGCTCGGCAGATAAATAGCGCAAACACATCAATTATAGCCGCAGGGGATTGTACTCCCCAGGGTTTAACAGCACCCGTGGCTTGTGGCTGGGAGTCCACTGTAGAAGGCAAAGGAATGAGTGGGCATCTATATTCTGCAGCAATAAAGCTGAGCATTTGGGTAATAACAATATATTCATGGTGCCAGCTCTGGAAGAACATACCCCTTTCACAAGGCTGCTGTACAGTCTTAATAATAATGAGGGGAAACCAATAGATCTGTCTTTTTTTTCCTGTTAAATGTTGAAATCTATTCCCACTGTTACTCAGACCATACCATGAGTCTCAGTGAGGTACTTTCCTGGCCTTTCTCAGGCCTATATATATGCATAACTTTTTCTAATAAACATTTGCATGTTTATTTAGTCAGTCTAACCACAGTAATGTTGTTCAACTGCTGTAACTTCAATGATTTGCATAATAAGCTCCTCACCCCCTGCAATATCTTTGCTGCCATAATACTCCTTTTATACTCACTCCTACTCCTCTTGTTCTCTCTAATCTTCTTCCCCCTTCTCTGCCTGTCTCATATGATGCAGGGAACTCAGATTATTTTTTTTTGGGTACAACACCCTTGAATGTAAGCAGTGGGATGTGGGGGGAGGATCCAGAAATATTTTGGGTTGAAAGTTTTCACGTAGAGAGAGTGAGAAGGAGAGAACTACTTTGCTTGCTTGTGATGGTGTTATATGTGTTCCTGTTTTTCTTATTTTTCTTTCCCAAAAGACCTTTCTAACACTAATGCCATGGACAAGACAGCAGGAGGTAAACTACAAAGTAAATATATAGCCCCTTGGTTATTCTCTGTAAGTGCCCAAGGCATGTTCATTCTCCATGGTAAGTGTGAAACACTGATTTATTCACTGAAAGGGGGTTAACTGTGCATTTTCCACACAGACTAAGCATATACTTAGGAGCAGGCACCATTTGACATGCTGAAAATTCACGTCCATCTTCATTTTTTGTGGTAACACTTGCCTCAGAGCGAACCCTGTGCTCTTTATGTACAGAAAACATAACTTTCAGCAGCCCTTCTCTATTTCTCAAGGGTCTGGAACCTTCCTCTCAGCCTCACCAAATGCTTTCTTCTGTTTTAACAGCCCCCAGTTACCAAGGCTGGAGCTGCTTGGGTTTCTAACTCTGCTGGTACCAGTGAGGCCAGACCAAAGCTGAGATGAGCAGCGCTAATGCGAGCCGAGTCCTTGCCCTCCTAAGCTGTCATTTTATGTCCCGGCTTGACTTTGTCTTGTCTTGTTCCAATTACAAAGCCTGAAAGGGAAGGGAACATGTATTTATCTCTGTCCTGTAATGGACACGTGCACTCAGGGCACTCTGTCAATGCTGCATCGTTAGTGTTTGTTCAGGATCGACAGAACATTCAGTGCTGTTCAAGCAGAGGGACAACCCCTGCCTTGGAGAGCTCATTTGCTTTCCCAGTGCAGCTGTGGTTTCCCCACATATACAATCCCTGCATCTGACAGGGGGAAGATATATAGTACCAGAAGAATTCAGCACTCTGCAGTGCTGGTCTTAAAGCACTTTTTTGAGAGCTTGAGCTAATTTATTCTGATTTGTTCTGGTACGCCCTAATCTTGCAAAGCTGTGGGTTTTAATCAATTACTGTTAATTTGCTCATCTCAAACTTATTTATATATAAACTCAGACTCCCATGCATTGTTACTGATAGTACTTGTAGGCAGGTATCCAATTTAGGTGGGTTTTTTAAACCATTCTTGGCTCAATATTCCTGACTTATGCTTCTAAGCCACTTTCCCCTCTCACAATCTGTTCTGGAAAAAAGCTTAACAAAGCTGGTTGTCTGACTTCAACATCTATCTTTGTTATATGACATGTCTTTCAGTTCAAGGGGGTTTTTTACAGACAGACTGTTTCTACATGAAGTGTTTTCATATTTTAGTTCTTTAAATACTGAGATACCCTTGCTCAGTTGTTTCTGTATCAGAAATACTCTCTGATCTTTCTGCTGTGTCCCTGGGGACTCCTGCATTCAAAATATCCAAAGAGGTGTAAGTCTTGTTAGCTGAATGTATCTCTCTTTTAAATACTTTAATTTATATCAAGAGGACACAATCCATTGAATTGTGATGACAGTCTGAACATATTGCTGTCAGCAATGAGGATTACGGATGCTCCACTTCACTGTCAAGTAACTGTGGGACCTTATCCTGAACTCTCAAATTTAAACTGCACCGAGCAGTAAATAAAAATGGACTATGCTCTTAAAAAAGATCTTTTGCACTGGAAGCAACTGAAGAGAGCATGCAGTGCTCCTGACATCCGTCTTCCTTGTAGCATAGTTCTGTATATTCCCTGTACTATTGAACATGGTATCTCTGGTCCTGCTGAAAATTCCTGTAAAAACTTTACCTGGCCAAGCAATACAACTGAAACAAATTAATGGATTGGTTAAAGGACTTTGTTTTCCAGAGAATGCTTTGACTTTTCATTTAAAATGTAATATAATTAAAATCGAATAAATTAGCTTTAGTTAACCAAGAAAGCTTCCTGAGAAATTGAGGTGAACTTTAAATGTCATATATAAATCTGTCCTTGAAGTGTACCTGTGTACATGCTTTTTGAAGACAGGGCACAGTTAAGGGTGCCTGTATAATTAAATACCATTATTTATGATTTCTGGAAAAATTAAGAAGATGGTAAATAAGGAATAGAAAGGCTGGAACTCATGACGACACAGGAGATGTATTTTAAACTCTTGCTCACTGTGCACATCTCTATAAATAAAGAACTGCCCTTCCTGAAGTTGGTATTTACATCAGGGATGGCATAGATGGATATTGTTCTTCTTCACCCTGTTTGGTTTTCCTGCAAAAGATCAGAAGAATGTGAGCAATTTATTCTTCTGTTGTCACTGATGTACTTTTCCCATGCAAAAAGCACTGTGAAGTTACACGATGCTGCTTGTTAGTGCAGAAACCAAACACAGTAACAGGCACATTTCTCAACCTGTGGTGTCCATCCACCCAGCACGTACAGCTTGTTCTTCACTGTCACCACCGCATGGCATGCCAGTGGTACTGGAAGAGGTGCCGTGCCTCTCCAGGTGCCTTGCTCCATGGAATACTTCTCCACACAGTTTGTGACCAGATACTGATTTTTCACTTTCATTTGCCCTCCTATTACATAGAGGTCGTTGTGGATAGTGCCCAGTGCGTAGAGCTCACGGAGCTGAGTGGTGCACAGGCTGTGCCAAAACTGGTTTCCTCGCTGGTGGTATCTGTAGGAAAATCCAGAGTTATAAATGCCCTGGTTCACTGAAGTCCCGTCACCTTGTTTGGAAGCATAACCCCCTTAATCATCAGTGTTTACTCAGGCAATGGTACAATGACAAGAGGAGATTTCTCCTTCACAGAGAAGTTATAAAATTGAACTCAATGTTAGCAAGACCAAGCATTTTTAGTATGAGGAATTCTAGGTGTCCTTTCAAAGATATTTGACCCTTATTAAGTGAGAAGCCCCTTATTTCTGCTTGTGGTGCTCAATCACAGTTTCCACTGAAGTTAATGGGAAGACAGAGAGCTCAACACTGCTGAAAATAAGGCTACTTCAGCTGACTCAGTATGGATTTATTTCCTTAAATCTAGGCATTTGTATTTGAAAATGCTGCCACCATTTTAAAGTTTTATCTTTAATCCAGAAAATGTCTGGTTTTCTTTAAAATGGATGCATCTGAAAAAGACATGAATAAAACGAGAATGAGGTTTAGAGATAGCAATCATTATCTTTAATCTATGAAGTACTATCATCAACTTTAACAGAGAATTAAGTTTTCTCTGTCTTACTGGACTCATTGGGTCATTTGCTTGCCTCATTTCCCCCTGCCAGTGACTTAGAAAATAAGTATCCTTGAAAAACATTGAGATTTGAGTAAGGAGAATATAAAATCCACATGCACTGATCTAATTAAGCTCATTTAAACAGAGAGCAAAAGAGTAAATCCATATGAATAAATCCTCCTTCTTTCAGGAGAAAATGCATCAAGATTTGGTTGCATGTATATAATTTAGTAATATGAAAATAAATTGTGACAGACTGATTAAGGTAATCAAAATCTCTGGGAAAAATAATTTCAAGTAAAAAACATTTTGTCTAATGTATTTTTTTTTAATCCCCAGATACATTATTTAGATTTAAAATTTTTAAATAATCAGGGATTTTCTGACAGAGGGTACACACCTATAAATTTCAATGTTCCTGGTCTTTTGTCTAGACATTTTGACGGCGCTTGCCTCTCCTGCCACAATGATATCATTTTTCTCAGTGACAACACCAGTACAAACACATCCTAAACCCTCTCCATACTTGGGAGAGGAAATGAAGTAAGTCTTTCGTGTTGCAGGAGCGTAACAAAAACTGGTATCAGCGTAGCTACCGTGTCTGGACCTAATACCAAGAGAATTGTTGCCGATGCAGAGCAAGAGATCAGTAGTTTCCATGCCGTATCGCAGGCTGAGGGAAGGGTGGCTGGATAGTTTGATGGTTTTCAGTGCTTCCTCAAACATGTCGTTGCATTCTGCATTGCACAGAATCATTGTGTTCCTTTTCCGTGCTTCCACAAGAAAGGAAGGGCTGATGAGCACCAGCCTTACTTGCTTGAGGAGCTCAATAAGGTGTTCTGAACGTGACTTTCTGCTGTGCTTGACCCATCTAATGACGAGGTCCAGAATGCTCTCCTCCCTGGAAATATTCAGATCGTCTGACTTTATGAGAGCCATCAGCTGCTGGAATTCAATCTCTAATATTTCCTCCTGCAAGCTCACCTCAGCAAAATGCTGATACAAGTATTTCCTTGCTTGGTCACACAAATCTTCTGCCCCAATGTGGTTTGCAAAGTAGTAGATGCCCACGCAGTTGGAAGCATCCATGTGGTCCATCATGTACTTCTGACACATGTTGCAAACATCTTCCATCTGCATGAAATATGCAGCCAGTGCAACAGTCTGCACGTTGTGATTCGTGAGGAGCAAATCTGCGCTGTACATGTAGTGGAGGATCGCGGACACGCTCTCTGCAGAGATGTCATACAGCACCACCTCTCTCTGCGTGCACTCGACCAAGCCACAGGTGAACATGGCTTTGAAATAGGGACTGAAGGCAGCCAGCACCACCTTATGGCAGGGGAATTTCTCACCTTCTGCAACAAGCACAACATCAATTATCTGTGTTGATTCTTTCATTCTCTTTACTTGTTCTAATAAAGTCAGGCTATGGCGCTGTTTCCTTTTTTCCTCAGCCTTGTGATCCATGGTTGACCTTCAAACTTCCTCTCTTTAAATATCCTCAGAATTCAAGGTCTTCATCGGGAATATTTCTAGAAATAGAAGCACAACACTGCCCAATAGGAACAAAATATTGGGCAAATGAATACTGCTGTTAATATCTAAAGATAGTAATTCTGTAGGGTGTGATATAAATCAGTAATGCACAAAAAGTATGTAAAATTATGGTGAGGTCTCAGGTTCAATTTCTCCAAGAAAAAAATGTAAGAAAAATCAACACTTCTCATGATCTTCAGTATTCAATACCTAACCCCAAGTTTTGTGACTAAAGACAACTATAGACTTCCCTTCAAAGCAGTCATTTTCAACTGCCTTCTCCCTCCTTCCTCTGTTCCTGATCCAGAGCCTGTTAAAATTGAGGGAAAGATTTCCACCGACTTTAATGAACTCTAGATCAGGCCATTAGTCCCTTGACTATTCATGTGTTGTCTCTCATGCTCCTGAGGGACATTAGTCCTTGCTGAGTGCTGAGAGTATTTCCAACAGGCCCTTTGGTGAGACTGCTGCAATGGGGACTTCTCAGTGTTCACAACATCTCTCAAATTAGGAGTTATGTCTAAGCAGAGATTTCAGAAAAGGGTTTGACAAGATTAAAAAAAATGGAAAAACATTAATCTTGTTTCTCTCACTGTTTTTTGCAGTGATCTACACCTCTGCAAAGCAGGTGGGAAATAAATAGTACCACCCAGTTCCCTGGCACTTTACAGAGCCATAAGCGGATGTGTGTTTTTTTAATATTCTGCCTTCCAGCAGGCTTGGGTACCAGTTTGCAGAAGAGTTTTGATGCAAAAGCCCTGTACTTACAGCCTTGCAAAGCAGTCAGGAAGCTGCTGCCTCACTTTACCAATGGATTTGTCTGAGTCCCATCACTCCCCACTTCACCAGTAGCTTCTCCCCAGGCTCCAAGTTGAGAGAGCCAAGACTGGTTTGGGCAGGCAGAGACATCTTTCACCCACAAAGGATGGTGGTGAAGTGACAGGAAGCAACTTGGTCCCATTGGCCAGATTCTTTACTCTTTCACACCAAAGTATAGGTCACTGGTTTCTACAGAGTTGCTACTGGTTTCCTTTGGGATAAATAAAGGATCAATAAATAGGGGCCAGCTTTCAGGCTGTACTCCTGCTTCTCAGTGGGATGTTTATGTGCTGCAGACTCACAGAGTTGCAGTTCCACTTACTGCAAGCTCAAAGGAGATTTTTAATTAAATCATAATTACTCACATACTCCCTCCAGTTTTATTTATGGGGAAAAAATAAGGAACTTCGTGGTCCCTTTTCTGTTTGTTTTTTTTTGTGGGTTTTTGTTTGGGTTTTTTGTTTGGTTGGTTTGGTTTGGGATTTTTTGTTTGTTTGGGTTTTTTTTGGGTGTTTTGTTTTGGTGTTTTGTTTTTTTTTTGAGTTGGGGATCCTGTAGTGAACCTCTTTGCCTTTCAGATCAGCAAGCTGCAGAACGTGAGGTACAGTGGTAGAGGTTCAGTGGGAGAATGACATTTACCCATCACTTGAGGAATACCAGTCCTTAGCACAGTTTTTGGCTCTCATGTGTTCATGAGACAGTTCTGTTTTGGAAATGCATTAAGGGCTCATGTCATGAATCACCAATACATGAACAAATCCTAAAGCTGTGGCATAGTCATGTTTAAAACACATTGTAAACATGCTATGAAGTGCTTAATGAGACTGTTGAAATGAATAACATTCCTCACCAGCTTAAACATTTGCAGGATCAGGGGCTTGTATGACAGATTGAACTGTTTTTCTCAAATCCTGGCAGCACAATGAGAAGTCTTAGTTTCATCAAAGAAATATGTATCGACATAAAAAAATGAACATATGAAATTCTTTGAAATCCATCTAAATGTATTTTTACAAACAGTCCAGATTTCTCTACAGATTTAGATAGATGGATTTTTTAAAATATTATAGTTATTTCCCAGGTGAAAAGGAAATCTACATATCATCAAACTCAAACCTACTCTTTTAGCTGTTCAGTTACATTTGGAAGTAGTCATCATTCTGCAAATTACATAGATTCCTCACTTTGAGTGCTAAATTAAAAGCCAAGCAAGCTTGAAGACTAGCATTTCCTTGATTTTATCAATTCTTTCCATATTCCAAATCTGGAACTAGAAGCAACAAATCTGAGAAATGAATCTGGGTTATTACCAGATTTTAAAAATGGATTTGGAAGACAAAACATTAACTTTATACTCTGGATGTAGACCAAGCTCTGATCCCTTCTTATGGTACTTTTAAAAACCAATCAAACACAGTAAGTTGAGTACAAAAAATACCGCTATGGCATTTTGAAATCTAGACTTTTTTTTTCTTTTCCCTTTTTTTCCTTCTTTTTTCTGGCTCCATTGAAATTAAATAGTGCATTTGAGAAAATACAGGTCTTAATCCTGCATCAGCTGCCTCTGGAGAAGTCTTTAAATCAGAAGAAGCCTTTTGTGAGATAGAAAATGTTCTTTTTTTAATCCTACATGATAATTAGATGTTTACTGTTTTCTCTGTGTGCTATTTTATCACCTTATAATATTTGATCTTCATTTTGATAAAGGAACCACACTATATCTCTAAGATCATAAGCACAGACATCTTAAAGAAGATGAGTTGTAGTGTCTTGAAACAGATTGTTCACTCTAGCTGTAAGAAAGTATTAGTAACTACGGACAAGTCCCCAGTCCTGTTTTGCAATCTGACTAATCAGGACTTTTCCTCCAAAATGATCAACTTCTCTCCTTTCTCTTTTGTGATGTCAGACTGTCACACATTCCCCCACCTTTTCCATAATGGTCAAAATGTGCATTTCTAATGTGAAGAACAAGTGAGATGATTAATCATCGTCATCTTTCCCAGACTTTTGTACAGATCAGGAAGAAGCTGTGTGTAGAACTGACTTATGATTTCATTTCCTTTGCTGGTCACCTTAAAGGTTTTTTTCACTGTTAATTTAGCTTTCTTAAGAGCAACACTTTGCCTTTGATTACACTGTTCATCAGATTTGTGAATTTTAAGTGTTCATACCAGCGATTAGCATATCTGGCACAACATGCTCGCAGCCGTTTTCTCCTCTTTCATCAGTAAGACATTAGCAATAGGAATCTTGAGGCACAATGTAGCTCATGTCATTTATGTACTACTTTAGGTACTAATTATCTGATGGATAAGTCCTACACCCACTACCCAGGCAATGAAGGCACTGCCCATCTGCACCCAGGGCTGGTGGGCTCTTCAGCTGCCCACAAAGCTGCTGGGTTGGCTCTGGGCATCCTCCCCAAGAACAACAGCAGAACTATGTACAACCTTGGAATGGTAGTTGGTGGGGCTCCTCTTCTGGAATTGGTGCATACCAAACCATCACCTCATCCTTGGGCAGAACTGTGCAAGGAGAGTGCACCTTGCAGGCAGGATTTTCTGCAACCCTCCAACCCATCTTCACCCACCTCGCCAGGTTCTGCAGAGCAACGCTGCTTCCCCAGGCAGAGCTATAGGGAAAGTGTGGTTACCTCAAACTTTCAAGAAGACAGTATTTGCCTTTCCATGTCAAAATGCACCTTCTTCATCTCTGTGCTTTGATAGCACAGCAAGCTCCTGACTGAACTGTATTCAATGAAATCATGCTGTTGAGTTGTATGTAAGTCTACTTTCTCCACCAGACAGCTGAGGAAACTGAAGTTAAAAGGCTAAAAAGAAAACAGGATTAAAACCCAGGGGTGAAATCCTGCCGTTAACTTCAGAAATTCATCCCTGTACATTAGCTGCAAATTTGTCACTTCCCTCCTGGCTTTTAGCGGTGTTTAGGTGAGGTCATTGGAAGAATATTAATATTCTCCTTTATATCACTGGAAAGACTATTAAAGGGTAATAATGAAACAGTGCTGCTTTGCTTTCCCTCTGGGTTACAGAGGGGAAAAGATGGTACATGGATATTAAAAGAAAGGATAAATGTGATACAAATATAATTTGCAGTGAGACACTGCTCTGAGACTGTGCCAGAGGCTGGGTTGTCATTATAAAACCTCCAGCACAAGGTTCAAATCCTTTGTAATGCCACCAGAAGCTGAAATCAGAGTTACTGCCTTATGCAGAGTTTTGTGATATTTTTTCTTCTACGTGAAAAATGGATTCAGGTGCAAATTTTCATTGGATGTTACTTTATTTCAGAGCCAGACTATTAATTTTCCTCCAGTTCTGCCTGCTACTTTAATTTTTTTATCAACTGTTTTGTTAGTCTAATTTCACTTTTCCTTTTTTGCCTTTGTGCCATGGAAGAGCCATATATAATTTTATGCAGGAGCTCCAGCATACGCTTTGCAAGGCAGTAGGGTGCTGCATGAGCAGTTTAAAACATAAATAAGCACACTGCTGTGAGCTCAGCTCTACAGCTTTTATGAGGCTATCAAACTATAAATAAATGCTGTCCTCGATTCTCAGTTGCATTGCAGCCTCTTTGAACTGCCCCAGCACAAAGGCACTGTAAACCAGATGGAAGGATCTCATCAGGAATTTCCCTCAACCTCTGGGAAAAAAAAAAAAAAGCTACCTAGTAATTAGAGACATTATTTTGTCTGTATTTTTGTCTGGGTTTTTCTTGTATTTTCCCAAGGAATCTCCTCTTTCCGTGCCGTGGTGGGAGGGTGGGAGCTGCAGGACCCGACCCAGCAGAGGTCACAGCACCCAGCGTGGGGGGCACCTCCTGCATCCTCCTCTTCCTCCTCTGCTTTTTTTTTTCTTTTTTGTTTTTCTTTGCCTTAATGAGGCTGCCCTGCCTTCAGCCTGCCTCCTTTCAGGTGCTGAAAGGATCAGAGTTCAGTCACATCAAAGGACCGGTGCCTCTGCCTATGAATTATTTGTGCTTCCTTTGTTATCAGTAAGCTGAGAAGCAAATCTGTTAATTGTATGCATTATGACATTTGGCTGACAGCCACAGCAAGGCAGAAATCAGTACCCAGATGATAATAATGTTATAATCTCAGGGTTTAATTATAAAAGCTGTGCTGGCATTTAAGATCAAGATTTTAAACTCTGCAAAAGATCCCGCAGAGCTCAAAAAGGGCAAATAATAATGCTAATCTTGATACAAAGAAAAAGTATAATAAGATATAAAAAGGAAGCTTCTGGGGAATTATAGATGTTCCTGTACCTATAGGATAACAGGAATTATTCTCTTAATTCTGATATCTGGAAAGATGCCAGAAGAAATTATTATGTGATTGAATTATAAGGATTTAGATGGTTACAAGGTGATAAAAGCAGTTATAACACCTATTTATCTAGAACAAATTGTGTCAATCCAATCTAATTTTCTTCATTTTTTTTTCAGGAATAATAAGGGATAAATTAGATACTTTATCTTATGTTACTGATATGGTCCTATGTGATAATATTGCAAACAAATTGTGATGAAATCAACAGACTAAATCAACATCAATTAGGTGCCCAGCTGGCTGAAAAAGCAGAGTCAAAGAACAGTTATTGGTGGTCAGACTGGGAAGCATCTTTAGCCTGTGGCTGGAGATCTGTGCTGAAAAGGTCACTCACAGTTTCAAGGAACACTTACTTTCATGCTTTGACTCAGATATTATTTCTTGAATCAATTTCATCCATTCTGTCCAGGTAAAGTACACAGACTTGTGGCACAGAATTAAGTGGTAGAATTCTTCTCAGGAAATTTATGTTTATATGGGCATACAGGTAAGTGTCTCTAAAATATGGTTCTCTGTGACAATCAGACATTTAGTGCTTGGACTTGTTTCAAGTATCACCGTAGCTATGAGCATCCTCAGTACCTTTCCTGAAGTTTTGCATAAATTCTTCCAGCTGTCAGTTACTTGGGGATTTAGGATTATCAGACTTCCAAAGGCATCTAATTAAGTTAAAAGTCCAGCTCCTACTTAAGCTTACTGTGCAATTTAGGGACTGAAGTGTCTGCATCACTTTTAAAGGTGAAACTTCAGCCTTAAATAGCTTAGGCAGTCTTAAAAGGTTTGCCAGATGATGGAATCTTCTTCCATAAAAGTCATAGAAAGAACCCTCTTTGCTCAGGCCTCTCAGTCTCCCAGGATCAGCCCCATAGCAGGTACAGTTCCAGTGATCTAAGCTGATTTATTGCTGCCGGGGAAGGAGGAATTTTCAGGTTTTGAAACTGTGAGCACTTCAATTTATTTGCCTATATAAGATAAAAGTTTAAATATCTTTCTGAGAGAGATTTTAACTATTCTTCTCCCTCCATCTCTGTGGCATCTTGTTTATTTTCACATGCCATTTGATTCTGAGGAGCCTGAGTCAAGGCAGTCTGAGGTCTCACTATATCCAAACATGGCCAGGTCCTACTGGGATGTGCTGCTAGGCAGGCTCATGGGAGCTTTCTTAGCCAGCTACAGGCTGCAAGTGGTGTAAAAGGAAGCTCTCAGTGCAGAGAGACAGGCTGCTGACCTACAGGCTGCTCCTGCAGATGCAGGCTCCTGTAGCTGGGGCAGTGTTGTGTTCCCCTGTGCACATCCCACTGCCAGCAGAGCCTGCAGTCATCTCCACTCAGACTGCTCCAGACACAGCCTGGCCTTCCTGCAGCAGCTTTGTTCATTTTCTTTCTCATTTCATTGCTTTTAATGTAAAATAACTATAAAATGGGACTCAACAGGGCTCTCTGGTCTGGGAGAAACTTGGCACCTAACAGGAAGATTTTTGAAGCAGTCTGCAAAGCTCTAGAAACTGTGTTTGGGAGCATGATTGACCATTTGAGACCTGGAGATGCTTTGATCAGTTTTCAAAGCCTTTGGGTAGTTTCTGATTCTGTGAAGATTTGACAGTTTGAACTCCGTTTACTGCCAAGACAGGGGTCTAGATCTGGGATTGGATTAATATTGATCATATCTCAGCAAATACCAGGCTTTTTTTTTTTTTTTTTTTTAACTGTTGTAGATTCATGAAAAAAAATCAAAGCAGATGGAAATGAAAGACCCCGTGGACCATCTTTTCAAATATGCCTTCACCTGACCTTAATTTTACTCTGATTCAAAGCTAAGTGAAGTCAGTCAAAAGAATCCCATGGTTTAAGTAGAAAATGGATGTAGCTCTATTCACAAACAAATACCTATAAACAAAACCCAGTCTGAGCCAATTATGTGCATTAATTGCATGAGAAGAATAGAAGCTAGAGATGTACATACAGAGCCCATTTCTTTTATAGTTCACATATGCAGATCATTTTTCTTACATATAAAAACTAATTGAAATTGCAAAGTGCTCACTCACAGAAGGAGGTTGCACAAGTTTTTTACAATGACAGATGCCAGCAGCAGGAAAATGTATTTCTAAAATGCATTTCAGTAGCTATTTAAGTAGCCTGGCAAAGGTCTTAGAGGTTTCTATTGTTGCATTTCTCTAAATATACTGGAGAGTATAGGAAAGGCCCACTTTCTGGAACAGTTATATCATACAGTGTAAATTGAAATGTATCACAATTAAAAGAAACATAATTTAATAAGTTGGGGCAAACCAGGCTCTATTTGCATTTTTACAGCAGAAAAGATTGTGAACTCCTATTGCTAATATTTATTTAACTCTAGAGCATGCATCCCTCTGGCAAGCAAATGCTAGTATGTAAAAACTTTATTATCCTAATCACTCAGCAGCAAAATTAGAATAAAGGGCAGATTTTAAATCTTTATAAGTTGACATCAGCATTCCATTAATCACTGTTTGAATCCAGACTTCCCCTTAAATTTCTCTAGTTTCAATTTCAATTCCTATCAAGGAAACATCTGGGTATGTCCATATCCACAGAAATGAAAATTCGGAGGTACCCGTGGCAACAACACAGCACCACCTCCAAAATGGCCCCTGCACTGACACACATATTTGTTACCTGCTAAATCTGCAAACCCCACTGAACCCTCATCCTGAAACTGTTCAGCCCCTTGATGGCAGGGATCAGTCCCAGGCACATACAGATACCCTGATGGCAGAAAAAAGAGTTTCTCTGAGCTTCCTGTCTTGAAGCAAATCCAGATGTTTGCAGGTTTGTGGAATATGCAAAGCTCCCCACCGTGCACAGATCTCAGGCACTGAAATTTCTGCATCCACAGGCTGATCCTGTTTCCACACTGCTGGAAAACCCCATGTAGCTGCAAACAGACCTTAAATTTGGTATTGATCAGGGGTTCCTGTCCTAACTTTGTTATTAATCCCTTACATTTCTTTTACAAACTGGACAGCAGGAGCTGTAAGGAACTGAAAGGGCCTCAGTTTTGGCACCAACAGTGGGTCCTACAGCCTCCTCCCCATGTCACTGCCTTGCAGCTGGCCCTGCATCACTGTATTTAGGCTCCCTCTCCAGGATCTTTAAGGGCACCCCAAGAAGTAGATTCCCATGTCCCTGCCCACAGGTTTCCCATGCAACCAGAAATCTAAGCAGCCTGGCTTTGGTGATTTCACGTTGCCCATCTGTCCCTGCACTAAACTCCCTTTCTTTTTCTGTTCCGAGTAAGGAAAGGATTTAAATGTACCTTTCCGACGCTGGGAGCGGCAGGTGTCCGTGAGAGTGGGTGGGAGAGGGAAACAGAGCTCTGACCCAGCAGCACAGAGCTTCTGGTGAGCAGTGAGGTGCCAGGGCTATAAATAGCCTGTGTTGGGCTCCTGGCTGGGATGAGAAGCTGCTCCAGTGTCAGGCACAGGGACACATTAGGACGTAGCAAACTGGCACCAGTGCCACTTTCCTTCCCCCCATCTGTGTGCTGCCTGCCCTGCTGCTTGCCAGGGATGAGGAGCAGCAGACTCCTCTTTGGGATGGCATGGTCACAGCCTGTGTTGGTGGCCCACCTCAGGAATTATGTCTTCCCACAGACCTTGCCACAGAACTGGGCACATCTCTGTGTGGCAGCTATTCCTGGGTGGCTGGAGCAGTTCCAGCATCTGTGATGCTCAGACTGCCTCCCACCTACCTCTGAGGTCTGGGTACCAAACCAGAAGAGATACTGTTGCTCACTGACCCCACCCAAGTCACTCCCAAAGCCAAGGCCACTGTCTGTCTCCACAGATGACAGAAATTTTCCTGATCTGTTTCTCCTGTAGCCCTTTTGCTAGATCACTAAGAGCTGAATTTGTACATAAAAGGATTGCCAACCAAGAGTTATCTGTATATTTTAAGGCCTGACTATCTTCTTGTTTGTGCTGGTGTAAATCAGAAACAGATCTACTAAATTGGTCCAGAATAGTGGGGCCACACTGATTTACATCAGCTGCAGATCTTGTACTCTGGAAATTAACGGGGAACAGAGAGGGCCATAATACACTATTTATATCTCCATATGTTTAAGCAAAGATGGAAAAAAGATTAAGCAAAATTCAGGGTTATAAAATTGATTAATGTTGAGCCTATACTTTTAGTTGAGAAAGACATTAAGGGGTTTTCAGAATGTTCTTTTTTAAATTGCATTAATTTATTTATTCACCGTACTAATTGGTTGATTGATCATAATAGCTTCTGAGAAAATTGAAAATGAAATGTATTTCCTTATCTAGATTTTTAGTCTGATGGCTTTATTACAGAGTTTTTCCAAAAGCCATAGAGGAAGTGTACAGAAACATTCAACTGTTAATAGCAGTTTGTTGGGTTTAGAGGAAAAATTAAAGTACATAATTTTAAAAGCATATTTCATACCATTTGTGAACAAAACTAGGAAAAAGATAAAAGTGATTAAAGTTTACTCATGTCAGAAAATTCAGTAGATCAGAGTACGAAGATATATATTGCCTAAACTCCCAGATTGTTCTTATTAGAAGTTCAGGTTTATCTCAGAAATAAAAATATCCCATCTGATACCACAGCTCTTACAGAAGTCAAGATGGAACAGTGAGCTGATGAAATGCCACAGCTGTGATAAAAATGGACCATATCCCCTAAATTGCCCTGTTCTCCTCTGACATGGAACAATTTATAATATGGTGCTGGTTAACATGGAATGTTTATGTAATGAATTTTATTTATATGAAACCACTCCACTACCATAATAATAATCATGTTTCCTTTATGGTGCGTTTCTTCAGGTAATTTCTACAATGAGCCTATTTCATAAAAACTCTAATGCTTTTAAGGCAAATTTCCTTTTATTGCTCATGAAATTCTGAATATTTCTCTTGCACATCACTGAATTAAGCTGGACTCTCCATCCTGCAGTGGGGCAACCAGCTGGGCAGCTCTCAGCAGCACTTTATGATGACACAAATGGCATGTGTGCCCCCCATATTTTTGCTGGAATTAAAAGCTCTCTCTGCTCTAAGCCAAGCCTCTTTTCCCCCTCACGTAATTAAGTCATAATCCTTTTGTTCTGATATCATTATCTGTTGTCATGGTGATTTTAATTATAAAAATGAATGGCTGAGAAGTGGGTAAAAACAAAAGTTTTTTCTGAACTTTGTGAAGTTAATGGCAAAGGGAAGAGTATCTGTGGTAATTCAACAAATGTGTGATCTTTTTACACAGGGTATTTTAAAACAAAGAAAAGGAGTAGGCATCAGAAATGGAAAAGACACATTTGATGTGAATATGTCAGTGTTTAGGAAATATGTGTTGAATTCAATGTTTTAGAACAATGTTTTCGTGACACCCGTACATTCTGGCACTACATTAACAAATATTCCCTTCTAAATCTCAACTGCTAGCAATTCACCTAGAGGGAAAATAGCCCTTTTTTTTAGGAAAATGCTTGAGCAGTTTCCAAGAGGGTGTTTATACCAGTACAGACTTTGGGAACAGCCACACTACATTCACACTTCATCCAAAAACAGGACACCTGTTCTGATGGGCGGGTGCACACAAACTGTCCATGGGTGAAGCTCTGCTGTGGTTTGCCATGAGCAGGACAATGAGCCACAGTCAGTTACAGCTGAACTTTAGAAGAGACCTGCATCAGCTCAGTTAAACTCTGACTGGCATCAGGATGTGGTTTTTCTTTGCTGTCACTGAAACATCACAACCAAGGTGCTGAACTGAGCTCACGGCCTCTGCCACTCTTGCCATGGTTCAGAGCAGAACTTCATTCTCCACTGAAAAATACACAGTTGCATCATTAAGTGGTGACACATCATCATAGCTCAAAAGGGACTCTCATGCTTGATTCTGTGCACCCAGGTGACTTTCCAATGTGGCCACTGCTCTTCACATCTCCCATCTCAGCAGGTCCTCGAAGCTCCTCAGCCTCTTTTCCTGGAGAGTGAGGCAGCCTCTGATTTGCTGACTGGTACCTCACATTTGCTTTACTTCCCACATGAGTAGTTCTGGCATGTTCATTCATCCACTTGGCACCAGCCACGCATGGAAGTGACTCCAGACTGGCTGCAGCAGTGATGGCACCGGCACCACTCACTGCCACAGCTGCTCCCTCCTCCCAGCACGTCCTGTGTGGGCAGCTTTGGCATCCTCCTGTCTGGGCAGAGAGCTGGAGTGCCTTCAGGCCCTGATGGTGGGGTTGGACCACATTACTCTGGGTGCTCTTAAAATGGAGATTCTTCTATTTGTATTATGTCAGGACCAGTAATGATGTTTTGGTTATCAATACAGTGCCAGTCTGGGTACATAGGGAGAGAAAAAAAACAGAAACACAGAGATTTTCAGTTTAATCCTATTATCTATTCTGTCAGTTCAGAGAAAACATTGATTTTTTTTTTTTTTCTTAGGGTAAGTGTTGACCTTTAAAGCAGACCAAGGGCAATCTCGAGCTCGCCTGTGACCACCGGTCCGGGGGGCAGCACCCTGCAGCCCCTCAGAATTGAAATCTCTTTCTGGCTCTGTCAGCTGACTCCCAGGTTGCCTGACAGATAATGTGGCATGCCAGCCACCCGCTGCTTTTTCATTTAAATAAATGAGAAAGTTGTGGTTAAATTAACACTCCAGCGGAGGTAATAAGGACCGACTCAGCAGCTGCCATGATGTATGCAAATTGCAGTTTCACACATTAGGAGATAGATGTTGCTTAATTTGTAGGTCTTTCTGTCTTTTAAATGAAAAAGTCTCCATCAAGTTCAGGCAAATTAAAAAAAAAAAAAAAAAAAAAAAAGAAAGGCAAAAGAAACCCCCTGAAGTCAACTTACTCACAAGTGCTTCTAACTGCACCTACAGTCTTTCTTCTGGGGTTTCCCTCCTGAGTCCCAACAAGCACTTATTGCTGAGTTACACTGCACTGCTTTTAGGCAAAATATCTGTTGATTTCCAAAGAACAGAGAGCCTGATTAGAGAGGTACTGCCAGCCCTTCAGTATAAGCAGAAACCTGATTTTATTTGCAGTGGTGCCACAATCCAGAGGCTCAACATCCATCAGGGTTTTTTCCTCTGGAAATGAAACTGTAATAGAGCAAAGGAAGAACTGTGATAGCTGCCAGTTAATCAGGCAGCAGGAATGGACTGATAGGAATGGGGTGATAGGAATATACCTTTTTCCCTTTTATCTCAGTAGAGATGGGAATGGAGATGCAAAGAAGCACATAATTGGATGGGGTTTGTGGAAAGGTTGTTCTGCACATTAGTTTTAGTGCTCTTTAATCTCTGTAAGAAAATTATGGATAGAACTGTGTAAGGCTCAAAAGATTTCTAAATGGACACATTTCACAATGAAACTCAGAAAGGGAAGTGCACACTCAGAATAGCAGAACTTGGGGCTATTACGGCCACAGAAATCAGGAATAATTAATGGTTTTCATGGTATGTTCTCTGAGAAGAAGCAAAACATTAAAACATTCTAAATCAAATTTCACCTGCCACAAAATGCTGAGGCCATGGACATAAGGCTAAAGAATTACTTGAAACTCAAAACTCACTAGGTATTTTCCAAGTTTTATTCAGAAAGGCAGAGATTTTATTCTAAAATATTTCCTGTTCACATGATTTGCAGATTTGCCTATCTCTTTTGCTCTTCTGACTTAAACATTCAGTTCTGCCTAAGCTGTTTCCACAGGGGAGAAGTTGCTCTTTCCTCTGCCCTGGTCACCAATTCCTCCATGCTCAATTTCTGTTCCAGGATGTCATCTTAGCCTTCTCTTAGTACTTTTCCCAAGCTAGGGATACCTTAGTGACGCCTGACATTCCATTAGCAAAGAAATGACGGGAACTTACCCTGTCTAGTCATTATTTGGTTGCATGTGTTGAAACAAATTCTCACATGAAAATGTAAGATAAAAGCCACAATGAATTTGTGAATGAGAAATACTCAGACCATAACCAAAACACAGTGTCTGTGAGTGCTTCCCAATTCCCAGAAGTGAATGCATAGTCAGGTTGGTTTCCACCTCCCTGCTGCAGGCAGAGCTGGCATACACCTCCTCCCCATCGCTCTTATTCCTTCCTGAACAGGAAACCTGAACACTCAGGTGGGATGAGAGCTGCAGCCTGCCCTGAACTGAGCTATTGGAGACAGGGATTGAGGGAAAAGCCCAAAGTGCCTCCATCCTGTTGTTCAGATTTCAGGACACCAACAAAGACCATAATTCTGGTTGCTCTATCTGTCACTCCATACAAGCCCCTGCCACTCTCTTTCGTCTTTGTCTCTCATCACTAAACCAGGATGATGATGATTTCCTACCAGTCTGAGAAATTAATTAACATTTACTTAGCTGCAGGGTCCACTTGCCAGTTGTGCAAATACATATTTGTGTATTCCAATAAATTCTGCATTTTCTGCAGCCCCCCTACCTGGCACACAACTGAGCCACAAAAAAAAGCACATTTAAAACTCCTTTCTTACATAGTGGTTATGGTGAATGATTTATCAAATATGAAGCAAACTATGCATCATTTTTCTGACAGAGGCAATAACTGAGAGACACTGACTGCTCCCATTATGGGCATGAGGTATCTGTCTCTAAAGTGGTATGAAGATAGCCATTGTTGTCCCTTCCAACCTGCTCCCTTCTGTGATTCTGTGAAGATGATGCTAGTTCATATATGTCCAGTCCTGAGCACTGAGCTGGAGGTGGTTCCTCGCTCCCATTCCCATGCTGCCCCAAAGGTGACTGGGTTTTGGAATGTAGTGCTGGAACTCCAAGCCACATGGTGAAACTCTGTACCAGAGGGACACAGCCAGCCTGAACTGTCTGTCCAACCATGGGTGTCACAGTGACAGGGAGACAGATGGTCACAGCAGGAGCACGAAGTAAGGACCACCAGCAGGGCCTTATCCCCACAGAGCTCAGAACATGGTGCACATCCTGACTCAGGCTGGGCACCAAATATCCTCCTTCACCCCATGACCTGAGTCACCAGGCTGCAGCTTTGTGAGTTCACCTGAGAGGGATCTCATGAATTAGGAGGTAAAAACTTGGAAAGATCTCCAGTACTGTCTCTCTTTTAACTGCCCACCGACAGATGCCCACAAACATGCAGCTGATATTGCTCAAACCTTGCAGCTGAGCATAGTGGTTTATCCTAGAGCAGCAGTACATCATGGAAAATAAACAGGAATTAGGATCCTTCAAAAACAGTAAAATTTCTTCTACTTTTCTTCACAAAAAAAGGATGAAGAAATGTAGCATCTTCCAAGTTACATCCCATGTGGCAGGCTTCCAAATCTCCTTCCATATGTTCCTAAGTGTTGAAAGCCCAAATGTTCCCTATCTTGCTGCCAAGTTCTCTGGCTCTATCCAAATGGCTCTTACAATACAGTTGGGTATTGTCTAGTGAAAAAAAAAATCCCCTCAGATAGATTGATAATTAAAAATATATTTGATCATCAGACAGATATGAATGGCCAAGGGGTGCTGCGCTGAATGAATCATTCATGCTCACATATTTCAAAGCAGAAGGATATCTTTCTAATCTTACTGGAGTTGCCCTAGAAATCCTTGATTGTTACAGAACATATTGCTGAAGAGATTTGAAACTGGAGGCAGAGGCGGAGGCAGACGAGCCCCAGCAGAGCTGCACTGCCGGGGTGCAGCCTGGGGTACGTGTCTGGACTGGGTGCAGAGGGAGGTTTTGGACTCAGGCAGACATCGTTGTTTTGGTTTCACTCCTGTCTCATTTCAGACTGAGCCCCACAAAATTAAAGGCTAGGAATTTATCCTTGTTTTAAACCAAAGCATTGCTGCTGCTGTAATCCCATCCCTTGCTGGTACTGAGGTGCTGGGCACAGGTGTAGGGATAGGACTGAGGACACACACATCATTTACCACGTCTCGTACTCATTTCACAGCACAGGAGGGAAAGAGATGTTCCCGGCCTCTAGCTCAGATTCTGAATGTTGAAGCTTTACCTCTACTCAAAACCTCCCAAGGTTTAGGAATGATGGAACTTCATGTAGATATCTCCATCCAGGAACTGAGTCTTTGCTCTTATGTCTGAAAGTGTAGCATCTCCAAACCTTAGTTTCCATTTAAAAACTTACAGTAACTCCAGAGAAGAATCAGTAATGTACTGGGAAAAGCCAACAAGTAAAAAACCAACACATGCTGGTATCAAAGCACAGTACTGTGGACTGGAAGGTTCCTGTGTGCAGGAGTTCAGGAATCCCCTCCGACAGGTCTGTAACAGGAATATGAAGTGACATTACAGATGCCCATGACTCCAAAGCTCAAACAAAACCACAGATACCTTTGCTGCATGAGGGTCAATGACTGTAGCCAAGATATAATGGATAACTCGTGTTGGAGGAAACAGGATGAGGGTTGGGGGTGAACTACAGGATACTGTAACTTTTGATGTTATTAACAGTACATGCTGCTAATTGACAATAAGATCAAATGAAGGGTGTTAATGGCCTTGGGGCTTGAAGCCACTCATCTCTAAAGCACATGAGGTTTTGGTAACAATCCCTTGTTGTCCTGAGATATAGCACTGTCATCTTTTATAGGAAATACTTTGACTAGGGAAGCTTTGTCCCCTTTTTCACTGCAATGCTCATTTGATTTCTCCTTTCTCTGTACCTCTGGATTAATTATCACATGCATTAATTCAGCCTTGGAGGAAAACCAGTGAGTGCATTTGCCTGCACTAGAAAGTATAAAGTAATTGTAGCAGACACTGTAAAAATTAAATAACTGAGAGGGAACAATTATGAACCAGATGCAAACAATAATGAGTGTGGTGCTTAGTACAGAATAAGTCATGTGTGAATTCATGGTATTAGGGCACAACACTGAGCACAATTGGGCCTGAACTCTGTTGGCCACTTGGTGCTACCAAGTAAAGGAACACTCCCAGGAGCAAGCAGTGTATCTGGGACAAGGTTTCTGCAAGACATGGAGGTACTGCCTAGCACCCATAATGGAAAGGCAGAGTATCTGCTACAATACTCTTGTTTTTCCATACCATAATGTTAATTTTTTCTCCAATGTGCATTTCACACTAAAATATTCTTTGTTTCCTCTGGTACTATTCCTGCTTTACATCAGTGTGAGCAAGAGCAGGATCAGGCCTCCAGTTAAATAACTAATGCAGCTGTTTTGCTGAAGCAGCTTCCTGGCTGGGAAATGAATCCAGTCAGCTGTGGATAACAAACCCCAGTAATAGAGATTTCAAAGATTTCATACATTAATTTTTTTCTTTATATTTGCAGAGTTACTTTTCTTACAAAATCTGTTAGGCAGATGTTAGGAAGCAATTACTGTACATGAATAAGAAAGAAAATGCACATCTTAGAGTGAACATGTGTGAGTGGACTCAGTAAAGAAACTGATGATAGATGAGACAAAAATCTAAAATATATCTTAGTGAAATCTGCCAGAATTTGCCGCAGGGTTATAAGGAAGAAACAGCACAAAGCAATCTCTTCTCATGAGCCATGTGTCCACTGCCAAAACAAGCAGCCCACTACCTTTTCTATCAACAGCAGAACCATACTCACCATTCACTGAGAGAAGTTGGCCCTGGTTGGCCAGGAAGTGTTCCCATCAACATCTAACAGCCTTTCAGGCAGTGGCATCAGTGACCAATGTGGTGGATAGAACTAAGACATTGCAAAGCTAAAACACTCTCAAATATCACAAGGTATCCTCAGATCATGAAGCACATAGATACAACTGATAGAACTGATCATATCAGTTAAACTCTTGTTTGCATGTACAGCATTATTGTAATTTTTATATATAAATACAAACAATCTTCAAATGATGGTGGCAGGAATAATAACACCAGGAGAATTGGCTAGAAAGCAAAATTGTAGGGAAAACATTGCCCTGAAGAATGCAATTATCCAGGCTGTGGTTTTGTTCAGGACACAATATTCCCTACATTTACAAATCTGAGTAATCTTCAATGACTGAAAAAGTTACTGCTTCCCTTGTACACAGTGCTTTAACAGATAGATTTTGAGATGAAATGGGAACTAGTAATGGTATAATTGGGTAAACAAAATCAGGAGCATTAAGAATGGATTCTGCCCTCAGCTTGCCTCCAGCACTGAGTCCTACTTTTCTCTGCCCTGGTTTCTCTTATTAAAAAAAAAAAAAAACAAAACAACCAAAAAACCTTCCTTTCTCTTTGAAATCTCAAGTTCAAAGTACTAAATTATAGTTAAATAAAATATTTCTGTAACTAATAATAAAAATACTGTGTGTCTTTTTCCATTACTAGCAGTTACTGCACTTCATAGTTGAGGTTTGTATAATTCCCTTTACATCACAGTGTGGCTGGAACAACTGAGGCCAAGTACAGAAATAATTCACCTGTACCACGAAAGCTGCCTTAAGATGCCTTTTAGAGATGTAAAGCAGACCTCCAGATCATGCTTATTGTCACACATAAAATCATTTTCATTCAAAAATTAAATTTCACATCAGCAACTATAGCCTTCTAAATTCCATCATTTATAACCTACAAGCACTGTAAACAGAAATGCTACAAAAGAAGACTTTAAAATTACTAACCAGCCAGGATGTTTAATATTTCAAGTCTAATTTGCAATATAAAACCTAATTTTGAGAAATGCTGTGAAAGCATCGGGGTTGGGTGCATTTTAGAGCGGCATTTGTCAAAAATAAAGAACTTGAACATTTGGGTTGCCAAAGCAGAAACAAGCACCGAAGACACATTTTACCCTTATGGGGATTCATCAAGGTTGTGCAGTGCAGCTGTTGTCTTAGTAAAAGAAAGTATTGGCCCCTGGCTGAAGGAAACAGAAACATAATTATGTTATGATGAGCTGGAAAACGTGCAAAGAAAAATTGGAATGCAAAGCGTGATAAATGAGGCTTTGTCAATTGCAAAGCAGCAAGAAAACCAGGCAGCACAATAATAACTCTTCTCCAGTCAGTGCTTCCAGTTTGGCTACCAAAATAAAGCCCCACTCTAACCACAGCAGAATAGCAGGAGCTTTTGGCTGTATGATTAAGTCCTACTACAGTGATGCTGGGTATGGAGAGTGGATTACACAGTCAGCCTTAGGAATAGAAATGAGAAAAGGAATGGTCAGGCACTCCTCAAAATTGAAATCATAATTCCTGCTGGAGAAAATTTATAAAGTCATTTTACTCTGATTTTTATGCATATTAAAATTCAAAGCTTAGGACCTTTTCCATTAGGATGCCTTTCGCTTCTGTTTTCTGCCATCAAAATCAAGGTGACCAACATTTTATTAACATTACTCTGGCCACAAGCAGTCATATAAAGGTAAAATAGGAAATGCCCTCGTGTAACCAACTCTTTAATCTGTCTGCCCTCACAGTGACAAGGACAGGATTTCCTTCTTGTGCTGCAGCAATGGGGTAGTCCAGGGTATAAACCAGTGAAGTTTATTTTCATGATGTGAGTGAATCCAGAGGGAAAATTGGACTAATTATATACCAGCACAGGAAACTTTTATTTAGAAACCAATACTGGGCCGCAGAGATAAAAAGGAACAAATGTCTAAAGAAAACCTCGAGATAAAGGGGAACATGATTGGGAAAAAAAAAATAAAATTCAGGCTAAGGGGTTTTTGGCAGGACTGCCATGCCCATATGCTCCCAGGGCCCTGCAGAGCTGAGGCTGTGCCCTCTAGTGCTGGCCACCTGCAACACTGAGCTGAGATACAACACTGCTGAGCCTCTGCAGTTCCAGACCTCTACAAAAAAATCTATTTATTCCCAAGGCAGATCCATTCTCAAGCAAGAGGGCTGCTAGAATTACTCCATCAGCTTCCCTTCCACAGGAAAAAAACTTCAGGGCAGAATTTCCCCTTTCATTTTGAATTTCCTGCCTTGGGAGGATGACTTCCATACATTTCATACTGTCTCAGAACCTGTTACTAATAATCTTGTGGGGTTTTTAATTAAAAACAAACAAACAAACAAAGAAAACCCCCAAAACAAATGACCAAACAAAATGTGTACTGTTTCTGTTATTAAAAACAACCAGCTCTCAAGTTAACATCTATGTAGGATGGGTCATCTTCTGTACATCAGTTTAAAGGGCTGAAAGCTACACTCAGTGAATTTTTAAGTGTGTGGTTTTGGCCCTGTCAAATAAGGAGCAGAGGCAAGATATGAATCACTCCACTCATAGAGCTACTGTTTGGAAGTCGCAGCTTTGCAAGTGACTTCTAATGACAGCATGATTTGTAGAATTTTTATCACCTACAAAAAATTGGAACTATTTTTACCAGTAATTATTCTCATTTACGTGGTAAAATTATTTTATTACTTGACTGTAGTTTATATCTAGGGGTATTAAACAACTTGTAGCTTAACCTAATAATTCCATTCCCATAGATTGGGAAAAGTGAAATTACTCATGGGCAACAAATTCAGTGGAAGCCTGTAAACAATTTCTGTGGTACTCAGATTTGCCTGCGCTTATACCCTTCAATCTTTCTCCATTTCCCTTGGCACTGATTTGTGAGGAGGTCCATGAGATTGCAGAATTGCAGACCAATGCCAAGCTACTTATAATTTCTCCTGATATTGTTAAGATTAAATGCTCAGTACAATATTGTCCTTTACTATTTTCTTCCACAATACGATTTGCCTGACACCAAGCTTGTTTTTTGGCTGCAAGACATTAAAATAGATATTTTACAGGAAAAAATGAGCACTTCATCTCATCCCCCACTCCTGCCTCATCCCTATACATGTCTTACTCAGGAATACCAACAGGCAAGCAAAGGCAGATTACAGAAATAAGTAAAGATGAATGACTGGACTCTGTCTAGGGATTAATAAAAAAAAAAGCATCCAAAGAGAAGGGCAAATCCAAATTAATGGCTCTAAACTGACAGCTTTAGTGGCATTGGCTTCTTTCCTTTTCACTTGGTTTTAATTCTTCCTCTTCATGCTTCATCTCCCATCGTTTCCCACATGTTCTCTTGCTTGCACTGTCTGTTGCTTTCTCCAGCTGCTCCCTGACTACGGTAACTTCTAGCATTTTTCTGTTTTTGGAACAGATTTTTCCATAAACACATACTTCTTGGAAATTTTATTATTCCATCCTCCTCCCCTGTTATTTTTTCCTTCTTCTTGTCAGCAAAAGTTCACTTTGTGGTCCTGGTGAGCAGAATCCCAAACAGTTTAGCACCCACACCCTATCAAATCCACCTCTCAAACAAAAATACTCCTTTGCAATTTAAGAGCATGGTATCCTCAACCAGAGCAGAAGGATCTACCTTTGCATGCCAACAGGATAGGATCCATTAAAAATTAATGTTGTGACCAAAAGCCCAATGGCAAAGAAAATTCTGTCTCATTCCCTTACACCACCATCAGAACCACATGCCAGCCTGCTATACCACTTCCCCTCCCCTCCCCTCCCCTCCCCTCCCTTCCCTTCCCTCCCTTCCTGTTCTCACTCTCTCCTTTCTGTGATAACAATTTCATTATAAGTGTTTTCTCTGTCATTCCAGCAACTGATTTTTTTCCTAAAATTGTCTTCACTTGAAGGTGTATTCCTTTTCTCTGTACTCCTTTGTGTACCTTGGGGGTCAGTGGAGACGCTGAAATTAAGCAGGGCTCAGCCTTTAATAAACCAAACACCCTTCCCTACAAGGCTTGAGCAATTACTGAGTCAGTGTAAAGATTCACCAAGTGTGAATCTATTTTTTATTAGAAGTTGATTTAGCTTAAACTCTACTTCCAAAACATAGTTCACTCCACTGAGACAAGAGAAGATGTTACAGTCTCATAAATACTGCATGCTCAGGCATCCCTTTGATTTCTCACAGGGAGCCAGTATGCAATAATTGCTCTGCTAAAGCTCGGTGTACAATCTGGGTATCAGCTAGGTGAATTCCTCAGACTCAATCCAGTTTTCTCACGTGTCTTTTCATTCACAGCTCAAACTCCACAAAACCATAGGGCAACAAGTCAGCAGTTGCTTCTCATTCATTCTTCTGATGTCAAACTTGGCATGGGGGGGTGGGGGTGTGCTACCTATAGGAAGAAAGCTCCTCAGATTCCTGAGGGGCTCAGGGAAGCTGGTGAGAAGGGAAGGAGGGCTTAGCTGATCCTTCACTCCAGTGCAGTGGTGAGGGTCTGGGGTTGGAAGAAAGGGCAGGCTGGACCACAGTTCTGCTGTCTCCAGATTTAGCTACACAGAGGTTAATAGGGTATCAAGGGCATTGTGTATCTGGACTGACCAGGCCAAGCTCTCAAATACAGGACCTCCCCCTTGTGTCCTAACAAAGGTCATTTTCCTTGAGATGCTATTTTTATCCAGAATTTTAGAAAGAGATTTTTTCCTCGACTCCCTTCACCCCTCTGTGGCCCTGGGAACTCTGATATTCCCAGCACCACAGCAGGAGAGGAGCCTGTTCCTGGCATCAGATTTCATGGCCGTAGGGAAGCAGTAAAGTGTTCCTGGCAGAGAAACTGTAAGCAGGGGAGGAGGCTCTTTTCCTTTTTTTTTTATTTTTTTTTTTTCTTAATCCAGTTATTATCTGATCTGTATCCTTTAAATAAATATATATGTCCTTGCTTCTACCAACTCTGGTGCTGGCTTGTGATAGTTCTTTAATTCCACACATACGAGCTTTGACAGTAGCTGGCCTAGCAAATGGTACATCTCCAGGTACAACTCCCAGGGCTCTGGTTAAGACTCATCTGACCTAAATCTCGCTCATTATAAATAATCATAAATGTTGGCTTTATTTTGTTTTCCAAACAACAGTAGTTATGGGAATATGCAATTTTGCTTTTGCCATTTATAACCAACACACACCCCCCCCAGGGCATTTAATATCAATGACAATGAAAGAGGAATAAAATAAGGTCTGGGTTTGATTTCCTTTTTATTTTTATATGGCTCATCTCTGAGGTTTTGCATTTATTGTTATTATTGTTAGCACATTTTTTCCCTTTCTTCAGCCTTTGTTCACAGCTTTGCATTTGAAGAGCACATTGTCTCACTTAAAAAAATAGGGTTAATAGCTACCTCTTCTTAGAAAGGCTTGAGACTTCTAAGTATATGTAGATATGTAAAAACAAAAGAAGCTGGTGAAACGTGAAAGGCCTGAATCTGTGCTCAGTAAATGCTAAGCACTTACCAGTATTAAATGACAAAACTCTGTTGGGATGTCTTAAGGCTGGGAAGCTATTTTAGCTTCGGGGAACCTTGCTGTGACAATTTTATAAGCAAGTATCATATATCACCAAATAGATCTCACATTACAGAGTTGCAGCATATGTGTTGTGTACAGTCTATGGTGATTAGGGACGCTATTAAATGATGTGTTTATAAATTGTATACTGTATTCAAGGTTATTACCCTGAATGAGGGTGCAAAGCAAGGGTGTTCCTCCGAACTAGTATCTGAACATTCTTTTCGGTGTTGCTTCAGAGCCTGAAGTGATGCACATCTAGACGCAAACAGCAAAGTTTGGTGTTGGGATCCCAAGCAGCGTTTCGGGCCAGGATGCCCAGGAGGCAGCAAGACTCCACGGTCTCCCCTCCCTGAAATTCAGCGCAAGAAGCCGCCCCCGCCCCCGGGGTGTCCCCTCGTGCCCCCCAGCCCGCAGCAGGCAGCCGAGGAGTCGCTCCCATGGCCAGAGCCGGTGCCGGGGGGCTGCGGGAGCGCTGCGGCCGCTCCCCCCTCCCGCGGCCATCCCAGCACAGCGGGCACACTCGGGGAGGGGGCGGCCGTGTCTCCTCCCTCCCCTCGGCCCGGAGGGCACCGCGGGGCTCCCGCGCTCCCCGCCCAGCCGAGGGGGCGGCAGCACCGACCGCGTCCCGGGCGCGGCACCGCCCGCCCCTCCATCCATCCATCCATCCAACCACCCACCGCCTTTCCGCCGCTGCCTCCCTCCTCCCCGGGAGCCGCCGGTGCGCACCGGGCGGTGGAGCCACCGCGCTTCGGCTCCGCCGGGGGACGCGGGGCGGCCGCGCTTGGCCGCGGCGGGAGGATGCGTGTGCGAGGTTGGAGACCTGGCATCGCGTCGGTGCTTGGATCCTCCCTCCTCCTTCTCCTCCTCCTCCTCCCCTCCCTCCCGCTCCCCGCCTGGCAGCGCGGGGCTGGGGAAGTTGCGCTTCCAAGCGAGATGGCTTCGCAGCGGGGATCGCTTTGAGAAAAGGGCTCCCCCTCCCTCGACTCCCCCCGTCGCCGCGGCCTCCGAACTGTAAGTGGCAGGAAGGAAGTAAAGTTGCAAACAACCTGCAGCGGCAGGAACTTTGTGAGCTGCTCCAGCTGCATGTGTTCAAGGTGCCTTTGATGTACGTGCAGCAGCTTCTGGAAAGTGGACTGCAGCTTTCCCACCCGCCAGCCCTCCCTCTCCCCCACCCTTCCCAGCCTCCCCTCCCACCACCGCCACTTCAGCCCACACACGCAATTTGTTTGAGAAGGAAAAAAAAAAAAAAAGTGATGAACAAGAAGTGGTGAATTACCCAAGCGACTTTCCTCAAAGAGCAAGCAAGCCGGCGAGAGGAGCCGCGGCGAGCCCCGCGCAGCGCCGGGAGGGACCCGCCGGGGACCGCGGGGCTGCCGGGGTGTGAACGCGGCTCCGCAGCGAGATGCAAAAAGCCTTATCTGCTTGCGTTTGACTTGCGATGCCGGCTCCTCACTAGAATGCAAACCCTTGCACAGGATGAAAACAGGTTTGTGGCAAATTCTCCTGGAAATGTTTCGCTCCCCGCCGCCGCCACCTTCCTGTCTGACATGTCAGAGGAGATCTTAATGATGACACGGTGGCAGATACCTCTGCTGCGTACCCTCCACTGTTCTTTGGAAATGTTCAGGCAGAGAGGAATCTTTTATGCAGCTGCCTTTTCATATCTGTAGCGACTGCTGCACAATCTGCACTTGATTGCAGTTAAAATATTCTCTTTAGGATCCGTTTGACAAAATGATGCAAAATAAACACAGATGGGAGAAATGGGGGAGAGAAAGCTGTAATGAAGTACTGGTGATGGATTGATCTTCCCTTCTTCCCCTCCTCCCGCCAATGCTCTACCCCCAAATGTGAGCCTTTTCTGAATGAAAACATTGCTATATCTCTGTTTTAAAGTGAAGATTTGGGGGGCTCTTTGGCTGGAATTTTGGAGGGAGGCGCCCATCAGTGATGCTTGCCTTTCTGATTGAGTTTCTTCAATGTCGGTGGCTACCAAGCCTATCAGCTTTTATCTTGCCTTCACCTGTTTTAAAGTATGTCTTGTTTCTTCCAACACCTTGCAGGTCATTCTTCCAGAATGCCAGAGGAAAGTTCGCCAAAGCGGAGTCCTCAAAACATCCCATACAAGGACCTGCCCCATATCATCAATGCTGATGGGCAGTATCTCTTCTGCAGGTATTGGAAGCCAGCAGCAACTCCCAGGTGAGCACTTGAAAGCAAATGTCCTTTTTTACTATCAGTAAATAAGACTCTATTCATGTAATTATTATTTATAGCTTGACTGGCGTTACAGGGCTGTCTGCATGGAGCTTTACAGAGCTGCTGAGAGTGATTTCTCTCATTAGAGAGAGACCCTACTGTAAAGACTGTATTCTCCAAATGTTTACTCTCTCGAGTCAGGCTTACAGATCTAAAGCATGGAGTTACTGTCATTCCATGCACAGCTGGCTTGGTTGGCAGTTTGGTTTGCTACCTACTGAGTGGCTCTGGCAGGTGGCTGATACCTATCAGTAATAAACAACTAAACTAATGGCACAGGCAGTTAGGGAGGTGTGGGATACAGGCTTAGAGATGTCCACTCTTACTGAGTTTCTCAGTGTCGACAAATGAAACATCAGCAGCATCTGACTTTGGTTTCAACAGTAGTAGCTGAAATCTCGGGGCAACAGGCAGAATGTTTGACTGTGTTGCTTTTTTGACTGTTTTTTGTTTTGTTTTAAATTATTTATAGTTCATAAATGATTTAGGAAGCTTTTTCACAGTCAACTGCAATTTCAAAGCTGACCTGTGTAATAAACATGGACGAAGAACCAGGCGGAGAAATTTTTCTAATGTTTTTGTCAGAATTTAAATAATCCCTTTCTGTGATAGCTTTCTGTGCTGATTATGATCTGCTGTAGAACGGTTACTCCCATAGTTATGATCTTTCTTCTTCCAGTATCTGCTGGCTTGGCATGTATTTACGCTGCCACGAGTTATTTATGTACCTACTTCATAAAAATCTGGATGTTGTTTTATTGTTTTCTTTTTCTGCAAGCCAACAGGAAGAGCTGTGTTGATTTTATACAGCTAGAAAACAGTCACGGGAAGAAGTTGCTCAAGCTGTTGTAGGGAGTTAAACTTTATCCTTGACCACCCAACAGGTTAGACATCATCCGGTGTCCAAATCTGCAACTGCAACTGCTCTGAGAGAGGGATACGGGTCCAGGTTAGATGGCCTTGGGCTTTATGTCTACAAAACTAAGGGACAGTGGGAATAACAGGGCTGGGTGAGCACCCAGGTAAGATAGAGGGTGGATAAGCACTGAAGTACACTGTCCCCAGAGGGGAGGACAGTGCAGCTACCCCACCACAGCTCCATCGCACTGGCTGGGCTGTAGGACAGCCAGTCCTGGGATCTGGTTTAAGATCACCTGGTCCATTTTAGGGTTTTAGAGTTAGTTCTGCTCACTGCCTTTCAGAAACAAGGAGGAAAGTTTTTGGCACCGAGGCATTACACACAATCTTTGTGCCAACCTGAAGATTTCCTCTACAGAAAACAAACACTATGAAACTAAGCTGCTGCTGTGAAACCAGGCTGTCTTGTATTATAATGCTAAGTAATCATTAACTACTCATAACCTCCAGCACCCAGTTGTGGAATTGTTTTTTTTCGTGTTTAATTTCTTACCAAATTAGTAGTGAGTGGATGGGTCTTTGTTCCAGAAATGAAAGGGTGATAAAGAGCTGAGAGTTAAAACTTGGTGTTTAAGTCCTCTGGGTAGTTAATTTTTTTTTAGAGCTGTGTGCACCAAGCAGTTAATTGAGAGTGAGCTTGCCCTAGTTTTGTGACAACAGAAGTGGAGGGGTCAATGTTGCTCATTTACAAGTAGTTCCTGAGTGCATGCGTGTGTGTGTTTGCATGTTTGTGTATAAGGAGGGGGTGTACTGTTTATTATTAGCTCTTTGTGCATTGTTATGTATGAGAGAGATGGTAAGTGACTGAATAACAAGTCAGTGCCTGGATCCTACAGTCAAGAATGCTCTTGAAGTGCGTTTATAGGCAGACCAAAAATATGTTATTTTTCCCCCGTCACTTTTCATAAGAAGCTCTGTTTTTTCTGCTTCCTGTGTAGAAGCTCAGCAACTTTCATCTAATTTTAAATGTTCAGCAAAAGTGATCTTTATATATATGTATAGGGAGAGAAAGACACCTCAGGGGACTTTTACAGGCCCGTTACAATTTATTTCAAGTATTGAAGGCAGTTCTTTCAATCTTCTAACTCAATTGTTGATTCAGGTTCAAATCTTAACGCTAATGAATGATGCTATAACTGTCAAACGGTGGGATCTTTCATTGATCTATTATGTGTCTAATCCCAGCTAGGGCTATAGAAATACCTCTTCACTGCAGATGCCCAAAGGTTATCATTGACTTGTCTGCTGTTAGAATAGAACTTATCATCCTTGATCCCACCCCCAGGGAGGGGGAAAACCCAGGATATCTGCCAAAGGAAAAGTTAAAAAGTAGCCCTAGCCTGGGGTTGAAGAGCAGACAATGGCCAGGCAGTCTCTGAAAGTGGGTACAACTGACAGACATCACCCCTTGGAGCTGGTGCTTGTCTTTTATCTCCTTGAACAGCCCCACAAAGGTGGATAAAGGCTGTGGCAGATTAATATGCTATAGCATATTTAAAAAAAAGGAAAACAAGCAAACAACAAAAAACTATTTTTCAGGAAGACAGGGAAATTTTGTGAGGCTTTTTTTGCTTCATACTCACAAATACCCGGGCTCTGATGCTGTGTGGTGTTGATCCGACTGATCAGCCCGTACTGGTGCACATATGGAAGCTTTGTTATAAGTGCCACCGAGGCCAAGGTTGTCCTGCCAGTGAAAGGCACCTATTGTGAGTTCCTCAGCAGGGTCCGCTTTGTTTCAGAGGGGGATTTAGGTGATTACTTCACAGGAAGCTGACACACAAAGGCACTCAAATGTCATAATGATTAGATGGGGTAGATGGAGTAGGTAGTAATGGCATTAAGGGAGGAGAAAGACAGTGTTTTCCACTTGTTTTTCGGGTGGGAAGTCACTCCCAACAGCAGAGCTGGAGACTGGGTGTTGTCTTCTCTTGCTGCCTGCTGGCAGCAGTGCAGGTGCAGCTTCCTCGGCCAGCAGCCCTGCAAGCTGCCCAACTTGTTGAGCCAGTTCCATCTTAAAGTGTAATTAAGTGGTCTTGTTGAATGCAGCAGGAAAGAAAAAGCAGAATGTTCTGGTGTCGTTTCCATGCTTTGTGCCAACAGTAGGATTTGTGGAGCATGAAAACGGGTAACTCTTTGGCACTGAGTGCTCACTACTAAGTGCAACGCTTAAAATCTGGGCAAGGCAGGGCATTTTCTGGACTATGTAATGTTGTTTGGAGGAATTAAATCATTTGTACCAAGCAGGATTGATCTCATGCCTATACCATGTCCCAGTAGCCAAAGAAACCCTACTGAATGGGAAAGCAGTGATTATGTAAACAGAAACAGCAGCTCTGTGCAAGGTTAAAACCTCTGCCACCACCCTGAGAACTCTGAGTCAAAATATGAGGAAACAGGAGGTGAGGAATTGAGAAACCATCATCTATTCCCAGCTCTCGGACAAAACTGCTAAGAATAGGTGTGGGATGAGGAAGGGGAAGGAAAGTTGGGAGGAGAAGTCAGGATGTTTCCTTTGAGGCCCCTAAAGGGCCTGGAGAGCTTCAGAGATGACCTTCTTTTCCTTTCTGTTCCCTATCCCCATAGCTTTTTCTGGATGCTTCCTTCTCCATTCTTGTCACTGCCTAGATAAGCACAAATGGTTTCTTCTGGGGCACTTTTAGCCCTTCTGCTTGACCTCAAGTAAACCCTGTGAAATTTATTGACCCAGAGCTGCGTATAGCTGCAGCCACCACTGACTTCAGACAGAGTGATGCTGGAGTCTCTTCTGGCAGATCATCCACTCTGGTTTGGGCAGCTGAAGGCTGAGAGACTTGTAGTTAGAGGATGTATTTGAAAATGTGAGTTCCGGATATCCGAGCTTCCTCAGCTATCAAAGAGAAATCATTGTCTGCCATGGTGCTTATGTGTCTCTCCACGCAGTGGTCTCTAGGTGATCATCTCTTAGATGATTGCCAGCAACTAAACTGGTCTGCCTGAAGCTGAGACACATGTAGGTCACAGATGCATTCCTGGTCGATCATTAATGTACACTAGAATGGGTTGCCTCAACTTTAGACATCATGACCACAGTTTAAGTAAACAGAGTTGCAATTGTCTGAGTAAACAGTGCCTCCGTAGGAGTTCTTTCATTTCTACACCTGGCAAGTGTGATTAAAAATATGAAATTAAACAAACAAAAAGCACCCACTTTTCTATTTACTTTTAACGTTTGTTTTACTCTATGAAAAATGCCTGTCATTCATTCTGATTTTTTAGAAATTAAAGGCCAATCCAATAAGGAGAAAATAGATTTCTCTTTTCCCCAAGGATTTTGCAGATGTGCCTGTAGTGCAGAAATACAAACTGTATTTGTATTTGAACTGGCCCTCAAATTGTAAATATTGCTTGATGGCTTTGGCATCCCATTACCAGCACTTCCACAGCATTTCCAGAAGAACAGCAGGAGCAGATGACAAAGTTGAATTTGACTTTCAGACCTTTCTAAAATGCGTTAATAAATAAATAAACAAAAGTGAAATCAAAGCAAGGAGAGTCAAGTCACTGATTATAATGTCTTTAATTGTAGTGTGTGGTTTTAGTCTCTAGAAATACTTGAAGGAGTTTCTAATTCAGTGTCACTTTTGAAGAGCACTTTGTTTGAACTAATGAGGTCAACTTCAAATTAATGCCAAATCTGTATGGTACAAAGTGACTTATGTCAGCACAGTTTGTCATAGGATGAATTCAGCTCCCTCTGTGTGTCTGATCACATCACACACACTGCAAAGGAAAATAACAATGATCATTGTCGAATCAACATTCCAGGCTTTGCTTGCTGTATTGCTATTGCCTGAGTTTCTAAAGCCTCCCTTCTATTCATCAGCCATGTATGTGCTCCTTTAATGCCTCTGTTCTCTTTGCTCCATGTGACTGTTATTCACTGTGAATAGGGGCATCCTTTTATGATTCCTTATGCAGTTTCAGAGGATGGACAAATTAGCAAACCAGCTTTCTGTAAGAGCAACTCTGACAGACAGGAGAACAGCTTTGGTTCTTGCTGTAGGTACTTCCAACAGGCTTCTTCAGTAGGATAATTGTTTTTCAGTCTCCACAGGAATGTTCAACAGAAGCAAATCTGCCTTTTATTACACAGAACCCAAGGAAAAAGGAGAATAACAAATGGAATAACAATTGTAATTAAATCATCCCTTTTGCTTGTTGCCCTGTTAGGATCAGCTTCTGAGCACAGGTGTACAACTTTGTGACATTGGTGTCTGGAAACAAGGCGACTTTTGGAGTTCCCTGTTGTGAGTCTCAAAGCAGTAAAATTTTATCCTGATCCTGGGAGCAGCAAAAGAAGCAAAATCAGTATTGGTTCACAGTGTGCCACCTAATGAATAGGAAACGGTGCTGTGCAGCATGGTGAATATCAGAGGTAGAGGTAGAAATAGGAGAAAAAAGAAAAATGGTCTTGAGATTGTATTGCAAAACTCATTTTCTGCTCATTATTCTGCCAGAGACTGAAGGATAAGCAAACCTTGCTTCTCTCATGCAATCGGTTCATGTGCTTTTAATTGGAATGCAGGTGTGATGATCAGTACTGGCTTTGTGCCGTGGCTCTGATGGATCCCCTCTTTGGCCACTCGGCAATTAGAGACCTGCCAGTCCCTCCAGGTCTGTTTATCCTTAGCAGACCCTGCACTGACCCCTGCTTCAAACCAGTTCTTTGTTGACAGTGACGCCATAGCTGAAGCAGACAAACTCATTGATCTTATCAGGGTTCCAGATGCAAGAGCGCTTTACTTCACTAGTACAAGAATATGTAGGTTTAGTCAAAATAATAAAACAGCTGCACACAGTTCCTTGCTGTGAACTCTTGAACATCCCTTGGGAACACATGGCAGCTCTTTTAGATCACCATGAATATATCTACAAGACTTGGCTGGTGTAGGTGTTCTGAGCAGAGGAGGGTATTTGTTTCTAGATGCCTGCAGCAGAGGAGTTGGCCTTGCAAGTTCCCTTCAAGCTGCTGTGACTTTGTGCTTTTGGGAGCCAGGGTGAACATCTGATCTCTTTGTTCTTGTAGGGAAATTGCATTGTTCTAAGAGCTGTCCCTGCAGACGCATTTGGCTGAGTTGCTTTCCCTAGGTCCAGACGTGCCATTGTCCTAATGTGCTTCCACTTGAATGGAAGTCATCAGTGTTTTAAACCTCCTATTGTCCCTTATCCAAAAGATGTGACACAACCCTGATAGCAAGTGGCTGATTATCCTAAGTATCCAAGGAGATAGCATTGCATCTTGCCCATGAGATTCCTTAAGATGTGCTTAGGCAGTTATATCCTTTACTATACTCATACATCCCTGTCCTGTACTCTACCAGTACAGACATTCTGACGCTATATCACTATGGCTTATTATCCACAATAGGAAGGAAGAAATTAGCAGCACCAGGGTAAATAAATTTTTAGACATCATTAAAATTATATCTCCTCTAGGGTTTCCTCTTGCAGACCCATAAAATTTCACTTATGTTAACTGAAAGAAAAGTACTGGTACAGAAAATCCAAATACCAACCTTGGGCTAGTCCCAACCATAAACATCTTCTAAAGCAACCAGACATGAGGGAGTGACTGGGTGGTGGTGTCAGGAAGGCATCTCAAAGCTGACCAAACTCACTGCCCAGACAGTGACACCAAAGTGTGGCCTTGGAGACAGGAAGGGCACAGCTGGTAGAAGCTGCCCTGGTGGCCAGAGTGATGCAGTCAGGTTTACCTGCCTCCAAGCACACTTTTACAGGATGTCCCCATCAGCAAGTCATAGGAGATGGGTTGGTGTTGGCCTTTTCTGCTTGGAATGTGTTTGTTCCCCTAGACAGATGCGGTACCTTTGTGCCTAAAGGGGTTAATTATTTTAGCAGTAGCAGACATGTAGCAGTTTTCAATGTCCCAAGACCTTGAGTAACACCAAACTTCATGAGTACTTCGACAGGCATGAGAGAGTCTCCCCTTCTGCATGACAGACACTGGCTCTCCAGCCAGGAGCTGTCTTCATTTCTGTTTGGCAGGCGCTTGCTTGATGATGGGAGCCTCTGAACCCTCCCATACTGAGTGATAGTAAAGACAGCTTGTTAGACCTCGAGAATTTAGTGTCAGAAAACAGAATAAAGAAGCCAATGAGGAGCAGAGAACAGGTAAAACACATGGTCAAGACAGTCATTAGGCAGTGATACAATGACCAGTGATTTACAGAATCAGACTCGTAATTTCACTATACTTTTACTTTCTTGTCTAAAATTGTGTGTAGTGATCCATCTAAGTGATAAAAATTGAGGCTGGAGTCCCTAGATGAAAGTTGCCAGAGAAAGTAAGTTACTGCTTGAGGAGCAATCATTGAAAAGAAAGGATAGGGGGAAAAAAAGGGAACAAAATATTGACAACTGGGCTAAAACCGAACGTTCAGCAGTAATCATTTGCTCCAGTTGTTGTGTTCAGATGGGTAAGGAGAAAATGTACAAACTGCTATAGATTTTCTATGCAAGAAAGATCTTTTTCACCCATCCATCTGACCCTGTGGTAAAAGGGCTTGCTCTATATGTTTCTTTCTTCTTTGTTCAAGCTTGAAGCTTGCAGACTGAGGGAATAAAACTTAAATCTTTGGTGTTTCTTTAGAACAGAAAGTTAGTTTGATTTGCTGTAGGTGTCAACAGGTTACCTGTTTCACCAGCTGGCAAGATGTGCTTATTTTTTTATTTTTTCAGCATATTTTTTACTTTTATTTTTGAAACTATCTCAGTGGGGTTTCATATTCAACTGTCAAACTCCAGAAATTTATGGTAGCTTAATTCACTGAGTGATAGGCATGAGGAGTGATGGGGAAGTAATTAAACTGCAGTAGAGATAACATCTACTGACTTAATGGTTAAGCTTTTTCTTCATTTTTTCAATTTTGTGTAGAGCTGGTCTACAACATTTGAAAAAATATTATATTACATTATATTATATATTATTATATATTATTATTATTATATTAAAAACTGTATTCTGAGCAGCATTCATAATCATGTTATTAAAAAGATATTCAAGCAATTAGCATTCAGTTATCCTCTGGCTCACTGCAAACAAGGGGCAGGGAACATCTCAACCCTTCAGGCTGTTCTGAAAATGCACGGAGCACCTCTATGACATTATGTGATGCACACAAATTCATTAGTACAGAAAGCTTTTTAATTTTTTTTTTTTTCCAAGTTCACTCTGGGCCCGTGCATGGAGCACAGGAAACCCATGGTGACATCTTGATTCTGCTGTTTAACTCCTGCTGGCTGCTGTAGGGTCAGGTTTTGCCTCATGCTGTGTGTCCATCCTTGTCTCTGGCATGCAGTGTTGCCATGGGCAAGGCTTTTTACTTCTGTACTTCAGTTTATGTGACAGTGGGAGAAAAGGCTGATCCTTGCTTGGGACAGGGTAATGGATCAGAGGATCTCTCGGGGTGCCATTCATCTCTGCCTTATGTGCTCTACAAACAGCACACTTTGTAAAGCATTTTGGGTTTTCTGAATGAGGAGTGTTGTACAAAAGCCAGCTGTTGTTATTATTTATCCTGTTTATTTACTGGTCACATCTTTCAGCGCTGGGGAATGGGAAAAAAAGCAATCAGCAGGCTCACTTTGTTTACATTTCATTTCCCTTCCAGTGTTTGGGGAATGTTGATTTGTTAAACACTGTTCTTTCCTTCGAGGACCTTAGTTTTACATTGTGGAAACATTGCCTCATTCTTACACACAGGTGTATATTTCCCTTTTGAAGCACCATTTAAGGGTTCTACCTGTCAGAGGTTTTTTTCCTGCTGTGCACATTCTCCTGTTGCTTTAGGAGGGATGGTCAGATCCCTCAGCACAACTACATGCACCATCAAGGCTTGTTTACATTTTGCTGAGCCCAGAACATTTTCAGATGTGTCGCTGCTTGAGCTGACCCATCATCCTGCAGGCAGTTCCAAACCTATGCTGCTCCAAAGGCCCCTGGCAGCTCTTGGGCACCATACAGGGCACAGGCACAGTGCTCCAGTGAACCCCATCCCTGCCTCACAGCCACAGAACTCGGGGCTCTCTTCTCCCCTCAGGTCCCACATGACACATGCAGTGGTTCAAGCCTCAATTGTCAGCTCTGTGTCTCCAGTGCCTTGAGCCACCCTGGTGTTGTACTGCAGCAACAGAGCTGATGGAGCTCTTCCCATTCCCATGGCATGCTGTGACAGATGCACCCCTCACATGTGATCCAGCACGTCTTGGAAGTTGGCAGAAGAGAAACTGGGGAGGAGAGACAAAACATCTTCCATCCTGCTAGATCAGACATTGGTTCTGACTCTTTCTTTGCTGGAATTGAAGGAGTCAGAGCTGGCATGGCAATGGTTAATAATTGTGGTATTGAAAGTATTTGCTCCTGATATTGCTGATGCTTTTTTAAAATGGTCAGAAATATGTGGTACAGCCTCTGGTGAAGCACTCCATATAAAACACAGCATTTCTGCAGCAGAATAACAGCTTGTGGTTTAAATAAATGTTGTTATTTCTGCTCATCTGTAGGTGTACATGTATGTTTTGGTTCAGTGACTGCCAGATACTGTAAATGAGTATTGATTTCCTTTTCTATTTTAAGCTTTTCTGCAGAAAAGACATCCCACATGCTTTTAGCTTTCTTTGCCTGTAGCTAAAGTGATTGCAGCCAAGTATTTATCTAACTAAGTACTCTTTTATTTCATTGTTACCACTCATCCTTATTTTAGTACTTGCACCCCAAGCTAGCCAGGACCCCATTCACATTTTGGAGCTTAAAGCTATTACATCTGGCCCTTTTAGGGAGCAAATCAGTAAGACAGTGGTTAAAACTCATGGCAGGTAGGTTCCTTATTTATGTTAGCATGGCAGCCCTCACTGCCAGAGGTGAAGATGCCTGGGTGCTAGAAATAAAATAACATTTTTGGAAGCAAACCTTCAGTGGCTAAAGTCTTTGGACACACAGATTAGCTCAGTGCAGCCAAGAAATAACAAATGGATACAGACTTCAGCCTATGGCTGCCAAATCCAAATAAGTTAACTTTCAAGTCACCTGTAGGTAAACCATTGCACCTCACCTGTGATTAAAATTTACTTTGGTTCAAAATGTGAATAAACATTTCAGCCTTTAAAGCCTATGTTGCTGCAGTCACTGTCTCAGCAGCGTTCCATGTCTCATGTTTAACTGCTTACATTCAACTTCCCTTCCTACCTCAGGTCTACAGCAAACATGGAATAGTAAATTAATTGGAACAAGCTCAAAGCCTTGGCAAACGTTTTGCCTGTGACGTTCCTGATTTCCCAGAGGAATAGCTGCTGATATTGATTTTGACAGAGCCTGTAAAGACTTGCTGTAAAGATTCCTCTTATAGCTGGGCAGGGCTGAAGTGCAGCTCTGAGATGTGCCAAGATTTCATTGGAAATTAATGTGTTTAATCTAAAAATATGTTAAAATATACATAAGCGCTTTATGATTAGGAAATCAATCCTCGAGTTTCTGTCTCTAAGTTTATGGGATAATTCCATCCTAGCTTTTGGAAAATTACACAGAAAAAGATTGGCAACTTGGAGACTTGTGTTACCTGTGACATCTGAACTTTTAATGAGTTTGAGTGTTGGTTAAGGATAACCAATTAAGATCTCTGCCATCACAGAGGACTGCTGAAAAAACTGGCAACTGACTCAGTGCAGGAAGCAATCAAGGGTTGCACATTATGGGTGGGATTGCCTGGCTACAAACAGTACTGTTAGGTCAAAGGATGTCAGGGAATTGAAGTTTTTCTTTAAACCATTGCCATACAATTGGGAATTGCACATTCGGTGCTTTATTTAAAAATAATAATAATACACTATTTTGAGTTTACAGAACAGGTAGAGTGTCATCTCCTTTCTTGGTCCTTCTTTATTCACAGCTCTCCTCCTGAAAGGTGTCCCTCACCGTGGCAGGGGGTTGGAACTAGGTGATCTTCAAGGTCACTTTCAACCCAAACCATTCTGTGATTCTGAGCTAGTGAAGATTTGCCCACATAAGCCCAAAATGCCTGATAAAAGTACTTCAGTCATGCAGGTTTTTATTGCAAGGAAATGCAAGGTGTGCACTTTTCAGCCTCTTCTTTGCACAGGTGCTGAGGTGATGGGTTGAATTCTTCCTTTAATAACTTTTTCAGTATTGCTTGTCATGAGTTCTCTGTACCATCTGCTCCCTGAAATAGCAGTTTGAGTCTGGAGGTGATCAGAATCATGGCTAGAGAATAAAACATGGACAATCACATTTTAAGAAAACGTAAATTTTGTGGGGAGATTGCCTTTGAAGAACCCCTGGTGTGCCCAGGTTCAGACCAATAGCGATGTCCTCCATCAGAAGTAGCCTGTGAAAAAACTGAAGTCAGAAGTCTGCAGACTTGTCTTAGAGGGCTTTAGTGAATGATGCTTAACATTTACATGTAGTGTTCTCTGCAGCACTTGATTGTTTGTCTCAAACCAGGAGCCCTTCTTAACAAACATTTGAAAATAACCAACCAAACAAGCATGTTACTGAGGACTTGAACATTACCAAGTTCTTTTGTGGACCTAACCAGAGGGATGGCTTTACTAAGTACGATAATTTCCATCATTTGAAAGCTGCAGAGGCTCATCTAGAACTCCTCACCTCGACACAGGCATACTGCTATCCATTTCCATCTTCTGGGCTATGCCAAAAGGTGAGATTAAATTGTCAAAATGAGGCTGGGATGCCATGCAGGGAGCATTTTTACATGGCTTGAGTTGATCCCTTAATGAAGCACACCTTGTTCCTTTCTAGGAAGCCTCCTTGGTCTTTTAGGGTTGAGTTGGGTTTGTCAGGCTATGAACTTATGGCAGCAACAGTGACTTATCACTGGAACAGGTGCCAGTGTTCTGAATGTACCGAGACTGCAAGTGAACTCAGTGAAAAGGAACTGGCTTTGCACAGCTGCTTTGAAGCAGAGACATACTTTTATATATTTAAAAAAACTCTTTTTGATTCAGTGAACGGGTCTAGTACTGAACTAGTGTGTAATGCTGAGTTTAGGTGATGGTAACTGTGCAGAAGCTTCTGGCCCTTTAACAGCAGCTTTCTCATGCTTGGAAAGGACAATCTGTCTCATTACACTGGACTTTCTTTTTCCAAGGCTTTGGCTCACCAGACAGTGCCTGCATTTTGATTTCAAGAAGAAACTGCTACATGACTGGCTAAACGGTAATTTTTGTCCCTTTGGAAATCATTAGAGGTTCAGTGCAAGTCCATGAAAGAGGAGGAGGAGTCTGTGAAAACTATTCTTGCTCTTAGTTGCTATCTGTTGGTTCTCCATTGAGAACGGTGGTCCTGCAGCCATCTTCCATCTGCAGTAGCTTTGCTTCCAAGTCAAAATGAATTTTTAATAAAATTAACCAGAAGTATTTTATTTTTCCTGATTTCCAAGGGGATCTGTACCAGAAACTACTTTGTTTCTTTGCATACTTTTCCTTCACACCCTAAAGCTGTTCTAAAAATTTTGGGTGTGATTTCAGGTTGACTTCAACTTTGCAGCTGATGTCTTCTATTTAAGCAATGCTTTGCACAGTTTTTTTAGACAGCCACTGACTGTTTTGTGCATCTATCCTTGTAGCTCCCCTTGGGAGATCTGACCTCCATTTTATCTCTCCTGTAGCCCTTGTACCGAGGAAGGGCTGAAGCAGAGCAAAGTACAGGACCAGGATGTCCCATTCCAGCTTTCCTCACAGTCAGGTCCTGGGGCAGTTCCTCCATCGTCATCCCTTCGTCAGTCCTGTGTGTGGCAATGCCTACACCTTCCCTCTTTTACACCTTCCCTCTTTGGAAACAGAAGTTGTAATTCTTCTTTCAAGGATTCCTGTGTTCTGTAGAAGGGCAGCAGCAAGAGGAAAGTGCAGCTCCAACCCTGGGCTGACAATGTCTCCAGGGATCTTGTCTTCCTTGTAGATTCAAAGCAGCAGGTCTGGCAGTCAGTTTTGCCAAGGAAAATCCTATCTCTGATATCAAAGTGGAGGAGTGTCTCCCCCAGGCAGTCAGTGTAACCCTAGAATCCCTCCTCCTCAGATTTATTCAAGAAAGGGGTGGGAATATTTGGCACATGAGTTTTAAGCTACACCCCATGCATTTCAACTCTGATCTCAGCCTCATGTCCCCTAAAGTGCTACTTCAAAGCTTCCTTGAAACAAAATACAGCTGGTCTCAAATGTTAACTTAGTAGAGATTTATCCAGGGTTATGCAGTTTCAAGGATCCAATAATTCCTTCCCTCCCACCCCCACCTGAAGTTTCCTTCCTGTCTTTTCCCTGTATTAGACAACTCCTGAGTTATTCTTGGTGAGGGCTTACATTTTGAAAAGCTACAATAAATCAGTGTAAACTGTTTCTCCACATTGTTTTGTGCTGGCTCTGTCTAGATCCTGTTGAACCTTTTGTTTTGAAATATGTTTTTACTCCCCAGTTCTGTCTCTGCTCCATTGATTAATGGTGTCTGCACTTTCTGGTGTCTCTGGAGAACTTACGCTTATTCCTGAATGTCATGGCAGTTCTCAAGTGCCCTCCTAACTCTTCTGGTGAGGAACTGTGATTTTGAACTGTGTGATGAGAGTAGCCTTGCAGACATGTTCCAAGAGAGCTGCTTATACCAGCAGGCACAGATTTTAAGACTGAGCCAAAAATCTCTATGGTGTAAGACAGTAAGGTGGTGCTTTCGCTAACAGGAGCCCCTTTGGATGGGCTTACATGGGAACTTCCAAGCCCAAGGAAATGAGGAAAGAAAGGGGGAAGCAGAGTTTGCTGAAGAGGCTTATTTTTTAACTGCCAGTTTAGAGTCTGGGCAGGAATGAAGCTACTGATTCTGCTAGACTGGACTAAACCATGTCAAACACCATTGTGCAGAGCCCTCAAACCCCACAGGCTCTGTAAAGGCAAGCAGAAATTGTGGAGTGTGACATCATGCACATTTCTTTGGCATAATCTGTTGTGCTTAAAGGATTTTCACAGTTAAACTACCACATTTGTGAACCACTACTAACCTCAGTCTGTCTGGAAGAGGTGAATTCCTCCAGATTCTGAGCTCTGTGAGACATCCATGCTGATGCTCTGTGGTCTGTGATATTGAGAGAACATTGATAGAGACTCGACTCCAGGCTATTGTCGTTCTGACTTGCTTTTTCCCCTGAGTTGCTAAAAATAGCTATAGAACTGCTAGTTCAATGGCAGCTGAAGAAAGAGGTGGCTGCCCAGATCACAGAGCTGCGTGGCAAAGCTGTGGGCCAGGAGGGCAGACACTAAGAATGCAATTCTCAAAATACCTGAGCAAGAGGGCAAGCAAAGCCCTTGGATGTAATGCCTCCTTGGCATTGGATTGGAATTGGGAGCAAAGTCATTGCCTCTTGACCCCCAGGAGGACATAACTCAGATGTTTCCTAGAGACGGAAGGATGGCATGAAGGGACACACCTGACTCCACCATAAATATTCCTGTCTAACCGGAGTCACCAGGCTGAACTCTTGGCTAAGCACAACATGAGAGAAATTGTCATAGCTATTTGTCCTCCCTATCCATAGCCCAAGTTTTATCAGGGTCATGTGTGACACAAATCACCTCAGGAAAAAAAAAAGAAAATGCAAAAGCTGACTCAAAAAGCAGATACAGAGACATCCCTCTTCCAAACTTCAGGTCTTAAACCAAAAGCAAGGGGCTGAAGAGGCCTCCAGAGAAAAGGTCACTGATAGTGAACAAAAAAATTCATTCTTCATTACATGTTCTTGGAAATGATTAGCTGAATTCTTTTTTTTAGTGGTAATCTTTAAGCAAATACCAAAGTAGAAAATTAGATTGACACTTAAACTCCAACAAAGTTACAAGCTGCTTAATGCACAATCTTATTATGTGAAAGATAAGTAATCTTCGTAGCCAGTGAGGCTCAGTCACCCAGCTAACACAAGTATGCACACCTTTCAGTGACTTTCCATTATAATGTACTTTGGAAGCAAAATATGCACATAGTATTAATTTTTAACACATTAAAGGATCTGTGAGCAACTGTCCAATTGATTGTCCAAAAAATGTGACTAGTGAAATGCTTTTGGTAAATAAAGGTTAATTGTTCAGCTGCAAAGGAACTGATAAATCAACTCAAAACAACAAAATGTAATACTTAAGCCAGTCATTTTTCTGGCAGTCTAGCTGGCTAAGAGCTTTCCTGTCAGTTTTTAAAAATTACTTCAGGAATTTAGTGTCTAGTATTCAAAACTGCTCAAGTCAGATGTTCTTTGTTAGAGCTGATCTGGTTCTGATAACAACATACATAAGACCAAATGAAAAGCATGGTTGCCTTACATAGAATAACATGGTATTAACTTAAGTGGCAAGGACTCGATTCAGGAAATCACTTCTGCATGTGATTAAATCAATCCTTATTCCGGACAGCATTTATAGATCCTTTTTTAACTTTCATCTTGTACTATGCAAGTCCTGTTGGCTTTCATGTGTTGAAGAAAGTTTCCTGAGGTTAAGCAAGTACTTAAATATTGTTCTGAAGAGGGATGCTTTTGAATGAGGTGAAAAAGATAGCATTTTTTATATATGCAGTCATAGGAAGTTTGTCTTCTGTTCTTTAGTCTAGTCCCAATGTTTTGGGTTATTTTCTGGCAATAAAAGAGCATGCACAGGATCCCACAGTAGTGGCTCTCTCCCCAGAGGACACAAGATGTTAAAGTCATACCATCCTGCTCACAACCTCCTTTGTTTAGCTCAGTTTCAACATGATTTTTGTTGAAAACAAAGCAAGAGCATGGGTCTTACACACAGCAGGACCCAAGTGCTGAGTGGTGTTTCTGGCCTGCAAGGTTTCATAGCACAACAGCTTTCTGAGTGTTTTCATTTTTCTTCTAACGACCGAGCCTCAGTTCAGGAAGGCTCTTGCTCGTGTGTGTGATTGCGATTGATTGTGGAATTGCATCTCTAAACAATTGTTCTGGCACAGCAGATTGGGCAGCATTGTCCAGCACAAAAGAGAGTGAGAACTGCTAAACCTGTTACCTCCTTTGTACATAAAGCTGCACCCTAAACACCACCCTGCCCTGCGAAGCCACTCCCCACACAAGATGTGAAACATTAGAGCACGTGAAATTACGGTGAGAAATAGGGAAGGTTGCAAACAGCTAAAGTTTGGATCAACTGGTGACCTCCTCGAGAAGCAGGACAGAAAGACAATGTTTTTGTGTGGATTTTTGCACATTGGCATTGACTTTGTGTTGCAGCCTGACCTCTACCAAGGTCCAACATCCCTGATTCAGGGAAGGGTGTTTGCCTTATACCAACTGCAGATGTGGCATTCAGTGCTTCGTAGTGTACTGGCTTAGCAAGCCACAGATGCAGCATAGGAGGGACTGATACCAGTGATGGGTGACCAGGACAGTGGAGTGTGGCAGCAGAGACTGGTCACTGATGTATACCATCATGTCTTAATGGGAGAGAACTAAATACAACCAGCAATTGATTTAAACAGAAAAAGATAAATATTGTCCCACCTTCTTGTTGCAGTAAACAACTGCATCTGTTTGCCAAGCTGTGCAGTACAAGGAAGCAGAAACCTGAGGTGGGGAGCGAGGAGGAGGAGGAGGAGGTGGTGAAGCCTATGGGAAGGGCAAGGGATCTGTGAAAACCATCTGTTGCTTTTGTAAACAGCTGTCAATAAACTGGTTCCCTTTAATAGCCACAATTGTTGTTGCACCAGTTGGGTGAGAGCAAGCGCGTAGGCACTTACTCATGCTCAGCTCACACCTTGGCTTTGTGTGGAGACACACCTGCTGAGTGTGGGGGAGTCATGCTTTGTGTGAGTAGGTGCTTTCTTGAACACGTGCCAAAGGAATGCCATTTCGAGATGTTCAGCAATTACAGTTCCACCAGCCAAAGCCAGCTGGAGCATCCAGAGATACATCAGGTTTCCCTGTCTGTGGTCAGGGAGACTGGAATTAGTGTGTATTCAGGCACAGGTCACTCTCCAACAGAAAGCTTTGCAGGCTGTGCACGATGTTTTCTACCTGATATGTTCAAATCTCCAATGATTTCAGCAGCACAACTGCAAGAGCTGGAATTGAAGAAATTTCTCCCTACTACCAGTTTGATACATGGCCAAAACACAAACCTTTTTTAAACAAAATTCTCATTTAGGCTGCACACAGAGGCACCGCAGTCCTGCAAAATCTTAAACCCTGCAGGATTCTTGTATTAATTTTAAATGAGTCTGTTGAAAGCAATCCCTGATATTCTGTTATTCCAGCCATTGTGGTAAGAAGGAGCAGGCTGTGATTCCAGAGCAGGGGTGTCTGCAAAAATGTTTACATACAGTAAAGAACTGCTGTCAGTTAATCTAATCACTCATTGCATTTTCCGGGCAGCTTCCTAGTGAAAATACATTGAGCCATGTATTTGTTATACTGCCTTCAGGTATTATTTGCCAAATCTAAACTTATTTTCTAATGGAAAATAAAGGATTAAGTGAAAGAGCCAGATCTTTCAGTCACTGTTCAGATGATACTCATACTAATTTCAGTTTTTCAAGCTACTGTGTTTAATGTCTGACCTCTGTTCTTACACCTGAAAGCTGGAGCTAAAGAGCTATGTAGATATGACCTAGTTTTAAGTCAGTAAAGCTACTCTCACTTTTTATTGAACAACAGAACAGGCTACTTTTATTTCATTGTAACAATTTGGAAATTTTACTCCTTGTTTATTGATTATTGATAGGACAAAGCTTTCAAAAGTACCTAATTCTCCTCAACAACTGCTGTCCTTAGGGCTCTTAAATCGCGAACAGGCTCAGGGATTTTACTCAGTATTTTGCAGACAAATAATAACCCAGGTCTTTTCCCTGCAGTGCACAAAGGCTCAGTTCTGCTCAGTTCTGGCAACTGTGTGCTAGGTGAGAGGAAAGGTCACAGGAACACCTTGCCTCTCTGAAGCATTGAGGTTTTTTCTTTTCTCACTGGTTTCACAACAAATGAGGGCTCTGAGCATCCAGGAGGATGCTGACGGGCAAAGTCATGGTACTGCATCAGTGTGAATGAAAGCAAAACAAGGGCTTTTTTGTCAGAGGATGAAATAACCCAAGAATTTCCTGAAAGAGATCCCTTTGTCAGCTTCCCATTAGGTTTCATTCACTTGATGCCATTCAGTGCATAAATTCAAATAATATTTCTCTGAGAAATGAAGGGTTTTATTCAGTCAGCCAAGTTGCACCTTAATCTCTGTACCTCATCAGCAGAAACAAATACATCTCCTCTAAAGAGTAAACGAGGGCTTAAGTAAGACACTGAGCAGGGAAGCTGCCAAGGAGGTGCATGGCAGAGATGACGTACTCTTCCAACCCTGGCTGCAGCATTTCTGCTGTGTCTGGGAAAGGTGGGACACGTAAAGCTATGATTCTTCTGCTGCAGAAAGTTAATATTCTCCACTGTGGAATGAGCAATGTCTCCATTTCTTCAGTATTTGGAGCTTTAATAGACCCTGCACTCCTAAAATCAGTCTGTCTGCCAGGTGCATAAATGACTTGACAGACCTATTGACCAGGGACAATGACAAAGGAAGGAATGATTGCTCCACACGGATTGTTTTGAAACCCTCAGTGACACTAAGACGATTTGTAAGGCACAGCAAGTTAAATATGGTACACGACCTAACCTCACCCTTGCTAATTGGTGTTAGACAGATACCAGAGCATATCTGCGTTGCTGCTTTTGTGGTGCTGCTCTGTACAATCCTTCTGGTTTCAATGGATGTTCTTTCAAATTGTCTAGCTGAGCAAATACTTTGAAGCAGGTGCAAATCAAAGAGCTAGAGCAGGAGTTTCTACATCATCCATCATATTTTTAAAGTTTAAATGTATTAAGATTTTATTTCAGTTTCTTGCAGTGAATGCAGTCTAAAAAGGTGTTCAACACCTCAGTCAAAATAAAGTTGAGGAATTCACTAGCTGTTAAATGCTGTCATTATTTTATGTTGTCAGTTCATGTAATATTTCACTGTTCATGTACTTAAAATGTCAAACTTGTAGCCTTCAAATGGTTTTGTGGTTGCTGATGTTGCAATGACAGATGGTTCTTTTAAACAAACAAGCTATGTTTATGTTGCTAAAGCTGGATTTTAAATAGTCACCTGTCAAATCCAGCAAAACTTCTGCAATGTCATTGCTACTTCTGCTATAGTTCTAGTCCAAGTCTATACAAACTTTATCTAGTAAAAACACTGTGGAGGTTTGTTCAAGTTCAGTCACTCTCACTTGATGCTATTCCAGGAAAAGTAAAGCATTATTCATAAAACTAGAATCTTCAAAGATAAGTACTTGCAAAGATAGTTGTCTGTAGAGTGGTTTCTTATTATCTCTGTCTGTAGCATTACAGTAGCTATGCAAGAGTCACTTTAATCACGAAAGTGAAGCAACTGTTTGAGGGAAGAAACTGAAATGGTAAAATTACCAAAGTTGAGTCAAAAGATAAAATTCCAAAGTCCAACCAAAGTTCTTGGCTGAAATTTCATCTTGGGGTGCTCTGGAGCATCAGACAATGTTGCAAGTTATAAAGTTAAGGACAATATTTGTGTTTGAATCCATAGAGAAATACCAGTTCCAAAAGAAATAAATGGCCATGCTTACACTGTAGGAGAGTGTAGACACTCTGGAGTTATCTAGCTCAGGGACTCACTCACATTTGCTTTCAACAAACCACGGTGGCTCTGTCCCATTAGCAGTTGACTTCCATGTGGTCTGTCCTGCTACTACCTGGTGAAGACCAGGTCAGTGGAGGATGACAGTGTTCTCTGTTCAAATCCTCTCAGCCATTATATATTTGCTTTGTATTTGCTGATGTCTGAAATGCTGTTGCTGAATTGAATACGCTGGTTTCACTTGCAGCTCTGAAGCCTTTGTGGGTTGATTGCCATGTTAATGATTTATACATTGATGCTCCATTTAGGGCCCTCGTGTTTATCGCTCATGGCGCTGGGGAGCACTGCGGCCGCTACGATGACTTGGCCCAGAAGCTGACAGGACTTAACTTGTTTGTGTTTGCCCATGACCATGGTGAGTAACCCTAAATCTGTACTTGATTTACAGCAACTCAGGCCTTTACTGAAGTAAATGCCATTAAAGCTACTCAGCACTGAGAGAAGAGTCAATAAAATATTTACAACTAGACATAAATGCGAAAGGGATCATCTGTTGCTTTGTAAAGATCTGCACATTGAATCTTTTAAATCTATCCTTGTTTGCCTTGAGTTTTCCTCAGTCTTGCCCTTGACATTACAACTGGTGCTATTTTAACCTCTCAGCAAGGGATTATTTCTCTTTTACCTGCCTCTTGGGGGTGAAGTGGTATTATCCACTATGGAAGTGGGACTAGGTTGGGTTGATGTCCTAAATGATCCCAGAGGGGAGGCTGAAATGTCAGCATGACTTTTGTTTATGGATACAACTAGACAACTGCAGCCTTGGAACGAGGCAGGGAGACATCACAGACATCTTTGGACACATTTCCACAGTCCAGCAGAGACACTGGAGCTGTCTGTACACAGCTCAGCTATGATGAGGAACCAGCCCAAGTGTGTGCAAGGCTGGGATAACCCAGCAACACCCCTTTGGCCCTCAGTAGGTTGGGGCAATGCTGGGCCATGTACACTTATTGTCCCTGCTTTTTCTGGCTTGCAGATTTCTGCTCTTTGCTCCATGATGTGACATAGATATGCCAGGTATCACCAGATCTCTAGCAGTGTTTTATTATTCCATTGTGTTAGCACAGTAGTAACTGTCTGTTCCCCATCTCATACAGTGGCTCTTGGTCATATGAGTTCAGTGTAGATTTCCTGACCTGGACATTTATTCTGGTTCTGATATTCTCATGGATAAAATGCCAAGTACAGGTGCATTATCCATGAGATCATTAATGCATTTCCACAGTGTGGCTAGCATGATTTCCCAAATGACTTGGGAAGTTACTAGGGCCGTAATATGCGTGACTTGACTGATTTATATTGTGTCTATCCTTCAGTCAAAAGATGGAGAAATAATTTCCATTTTTATTGCTGAGTCTGTAGAAGCTTACACAGTGGCTCTAAATCTTGTCAGAGGCTGCTCTACATCAGTGTTTCCTCTTATTCAGGGCTTCAGCAAAAAGGTTGGCACTTCACAGAGTGTAACACTATTCACCCCAATTTGTGTCTTCATACCTTATTGCCCTGTGAAAGGTATCACTGGCTCAGTTCTCTTAGAATGTCAAGATTTGAACATTTACTCTTTGGGGTATTTCATTGTAATCACAAGACTGCTGGACCTCATAGATATGTATTAGAAATTTTCCGTGGTAATGGTGGAAATTGAATTCCAGAAGACCTCTTAACCTTACCTTACATCTAGCATTATTAAATGGCTTTGGTTTATATTAATCCCACAAAAGAGGAAAATGGAATTTCTGTGTAATACAGCATTTTTTTCTGTGGTCTCTTATATGGTGCTTTTAACAGGCAGGTAACTGTTTCCCAAGATTTCTGGGTTTGCTTGGCATGCAGCCATATGAAGGCAGAGTTAAGGCTGCTGGGTCAGGTATTTTTCTGGAAGTTTAGGTACTTTGAAATGACACCTCACGTTTTCAATTTTGTTTCTATATTGCTATTATTTTATTCTGGCAAGATTCTGATGATAGAAAAAAGAGGCAGACAAGCACATTAGGTTATTGGCAGTCAATTTAGGAAAGGTCTCTTGGAAGGAATACCTGTGGGGATTCATCAAAATGGAGTGATATTGTAAGTCTTCAGTCAGCTGCCGATTGCAGCTCCTTTAACTATAAAGCAGTATTTTTAGGGATCTGTAAAGCTGAGAGCCAAGGAAAATGAGAATAAAGGATAGAGAATGTGGCTTTGTTTTCTCATACCAAGCATTTTCACTTGATAAAGCACATGATGTTCCAGCTATCCTCTTCTCTCTTCCTATAACATCTCATTTGCTGAGATCTAATGGTCTATGGTTGCATTTGCATGGCCAGAGCCCAGAACAACCACAGTTTCACCTTCAAAAGCCCTAATGTCAACTAATAGCAGTCCAAAATGCATTACTAAGATGCAGGGACCACAAAAATGTATTTACTTTTCTTTTACATTTCTTAACAGTAGTGGAAAGTAGCCCTTTATTTCACTTGTACTTGGTGGTGCTTCTTACAGATACTGTGGCTGTGTTATGTGAAGATGAGGAAGGAACAATACTTAGCCCTAACCTGGCAGCATTCCCTAGCCATCAGATTCACTTCCAACCTCCTGCTTTCTCCAGGTGGAATAAACCCTCTACCTGTCCTGGTACATGGAGACCTCTGACTCTTTGAGCCTCTTTGAAGCTGTTGAATTTCCCACTTTCGAGTTATGTTTAATGTCAGATCAAAGCAGAGGGAAAGGTTGCAGCTCTGACAGCTTATTCACATTCCTTAGATGTTTGTAACTGAAGTTCAGCTTGCTTTAGCAGCCCTGCTGGTGCCTTGTGTGTGGTGAGCATTTCTGATGGGTTACCAGGTCCCTCTCAGACACCCACTGCTGCTTGTGCTCTCCATTAATTTTCTCACTGCTTTCTCTGTTTAAAGAAGGATTTATTTCCAAAATGTAGAAAATAGCTGGAGCGGAGATATTTAAATGCATCAAATATTAGCTGCTTTTGTTTTGGTTTTTTTTTCCAAGTGATTGCTGTGTTGTTCTTGCAACTGTTAAAAGACCATTTTGTTGATGAGAACAGAAGGCTTTTATTTATTCATAGCACTGGGAAGGATTGATCTACACAGAGAGGTTAAAAAGGACTAAGCATGGTCAAATGTGAGGGGAAAATGACCAAGAAGGATGTCAGCATTAATAAGAACAAGAATTAAAGTAGCAAAGTGAGTGCGAAGTAAGAGCTCATGCACATCAGCACGAGGGAATGTTCTGGCCAGCAGCGCTCTCTGATGTTATGATAGGGCAGGCTTTAGGGCCATCTCCAGGGATGGAGTCAGGAAAGCCTTGGCAAGCAGTATTTGGAGTTGGTTTGCTCATGGAGCAGCACAATGTCTCCTTTGGGGCTGGGTGTGGGCCTGCTTACCCACCACAGCAATCTGCTCTTTCCAATTCCTCCAGCTGAGCAGGAAAGGTTTGAACTGCTTTTCTGCAGAGCCATAGGAAAGAATGCACTCGTCTCATTTCCTTGGACAGAAGGCTTACAGTGGGTTATGGGCATTTTTACTTGCTTTTTTTCCAGATGAGGGCTCCTGGCCTTCAGCGTGATAGGTGAACATTGCTAGCAAATAGAATCTTGCATATGCACTTCTGGGCATAACCATGAGTATGGACACATTGGCATTTGCAGGAGTGCAGAACTGCTCTCCCCATGAATACTGTTCTCATTCACGTCCCCCGCAGCAGGAAGATCCTCACACAGGACTAGAATTTGCCTGCACACAAAGTGGCACTGCCTGAACCCTACTAGCAGCCTTGCTCAGAGCAGTTGGGCTTCTGCTGTTGCACTCATCCTTGGACAGATGCTCTTCTTGGGTAGGAAAGAGAATGTAGCACTAGCTGTATGTACCTGTATTAGTGCATCCTCTTCCGGGCTTTTCTGAAAGGATGAAAGTTGTTCTCCCAGGAAAGAATTTATAGTGCTTTGCAGCCCCGTGCAAAAATAAAAGTCCTGAACCTGCTGTCCTGAACCTGGGGTCCTGTGGTAGGGTAACATGGCTGGCAGGCAGTGAGATTGCAGCTGTGCCAAAGCAGAGTGTTTCACAGACTAGGGCAATGACTGAGAGGGCAAAAAGGAGAGTCAGAGCCCAGCTGGCAGGTTGAGTTCCCCTCTCTCCCTGTGCATAAAATCCCACTCTTCAAAAGTCAGAAAAACATTTAATGTTTTTACTAATGGTTTGAATCTGAAGACTGGCAGCCTGTTTGTGTTTATCAGATGAGGACTGCTTCAGCAGTGAGAACTGCTAAGCAAAGAAGACAGTTCTTCAGAGCTTCAGGTTAAATTTGGCAAGTACATTCCCTGTGGAGAAATTAGACCTTTTGTCTTCAAATTATCTCGACTTGTCTGTCTCTCAGTCCTTTATGATAATTGATTTGGAGTGGAGAGAGAGCTGCTAAGGGGTGATTAACCTGTTCCACCGTGATGCAAGTGTATAGACATAAATCTTTGTTCATGTAGCTCTGAAAACTGCTAGATTGAAAACTCATGACAGAATAAAACCAGCAGGAATATAAGGGAATACTTAAATGATTCCTTGACTCTTGATCTTTGTTAAGTTTCATATGGACCTCTGAGCCCTGCCTGGAATTCATCCTTTCTCCGTTTTTAACCTGGGGAACATTGAGTCTTAAACACGGCTGTGGCATCAGAAGCAAGCAGTGATGTGGACAGAGATGGAAATTGAGAGGATACACCAGAGAACAGTCCCCCTGGTCTGCCCCACCTCTCCTGTTCTCTCTTGTAAGCATCTGCTATAAATTCCTCTCAGCAGGATCCCAGAGGAGATGGCTCTTTGTCCTGGCTGGCAGAGCACTGTCACTGCCATTTTGTCCCTGTTTTGACTCCATGTTCAGTACAGTCCCAAACCTTTCCTTGCCTTTCCTTCTCCAGATTTTGAACGAAGGTAGCAGTCAGGCTTATCTGTCTTCCAGGGAGTGGTGAGGAATGTTTAGCATGTGCAGGGCACGCAGGAGGTGAAACCACAGCACGCAATTGCAGGGTGAGAGTTCAGATACTGCAGTACACCATGTAATTCCTCAGGCAGTGAGACAACTGTGAGAACTCGGAGCAAAGTCATCCTATAAAACAAATAGCTAGTGAGTAAACTTAGTTCTGCCTTCCTTCTCTAATTCTGCTTTGGTTTTAAGGATTCTCATGTAAAGACATGAACTGGGAGACCAGCCTGCTGACTTCCAATGGGTTCCAGTCAAAGTGAAATCAGTTGTTTCTCACCTCCAGCACTTCTGGAGTCGTGACTGGCCTTGTAGCACCGGATCTCAGAGCAGCACTGACAGCTTGCTGAGAAAACCAGGTCATTCAGTTTTAGCCTCTTGAATATTATAGGCAAAATGATTCCTACTGCTAAGATGCAACTTTCCCCATGTACTGGACAAGCTCTTGAACCCAGTCTTTCAGCTGGATGGTGTATTTTCCCTTGCTTTCTCCCAGATGGCTGCATGGGGTTGGGCTCTGTTGGTGGTTGTGAGATGGTACCTCCCAGAGGGACCACAGCTCATGTAGGAAAAAGTGCTCTGGATACACCTCCTATAACATAATGATGCTGAAATGTGCCTGTAATTGTATCATAATACAGTGAATATACCAAGGGGAGTATCTTGTGCCACAACAGGCAATTGTAAGCACTTTGAGATGGGGCTTATTAAACGGAGGTTTGGGCACTATTATTTTTGTTTTTGAGAAGCTCATTACAGACTTCCACAGCCTGGTCCTGCTCTGGTGAAGTAATTTCAGCAGTGAATCTGTCACTTCAGCTCTCACCCTTCATTCACACTGGGATCACACGGTCCTGAATCTCTGTGTGCACCACATGGCATCTTTCAGGGCAGTCAGCACTGTTTCCGTTTGAGTGGAGCAACTACACAACAGAAAGAAACTGGGTAAAAAGCAAATACTTGCAGTGTCTCAGGCTCCATAGGAGGCCACAAGCTGGGACTTAAAAATGCAAGTGCAGCCTTTATTTTGTTTGTCATGTGAAGGCAGATGAAACAACGCTCTCGAGCCAGGAAGCAGTTAGACCACAGCAAACTGAAAATAAAGAGACAGGCTCCACACAGCTGATGTGTCTGATGGAGCACACATATGCTGCAGTGGAGTATTTTGCTTAGAATGTTTGGGTTAGGAAAGGCACAGGGGATATGCAGAGTTGTTTCCTCTCTACTCCACTCAGGGGATGAGACTTTGTTTCATGGACTTCCCAAGAGTAATGCTGGAGCCATGCTGATGTAAAAGTAAGGAAAACCTGGTCCTGCACCTACCTTTTAGGCAAGGGAGTTTGGAAATTGGGAGGACTGGATACACCTTTAGCACAGATGCTAGAAGCAAGAGCACCTGAAATTAAATGTGTAGTGTCATCTGCTGTATGCTAATAAAATATGCTAACCACACCCAGGCTGCACCCAGCAATCTATTAGTTTATCTGACCAATTATTATTTTTAAGTCAGATTTAATTGAGATACAGTCAGTGATGTAAGACATTGTTGGGATGGAGGAAAGACAATGCAGATGCTCCTTCACCACTGCCCCTATATGTGAACATCAGTAGATGATAATGTTGGGCTGCAGTAGAGATTGCAGAAGAATGGTTATGGTTTCCTCAGTTCTCCCAGTTACTCTGCTCTTTCCAGCTGCTCAACTATTTCCTCACTGCTGTGCATCCACCCTGTAACAACAGGTTATTGAATAAACACCAACATTGTCATCCAGTTGAACAGGACCTTTGGCTTGGGTCCTGGCTGAACTGAGTTCACTTGTCATGCAGCAGAGCTGTGGTGTGAGCTCTGAAGGGAGAGGAGCTGGGACTCTCTTTACCCCAGTCATGCCCCATCCACCTTCTGGCACAAGCCGTTCTCTTTCCTCGCTCCATCAGGTGATGAGAGGAAGGTGTTAGAGAGCCAGTTCCTCTGGCTTTGCTGCAAGCCCACTTCATGAGGGAATCCCTTTTGGGGCACACTGGGCCCTGAGGGTCTGGCTTTTTACTCTGAAAGAAATGGGCCATGCGATCCGCTCCAGTTCTCCTAATTATTCACTGCTTACTAATGAGCAGGGGGAGAAATGTCAGTGGGTCATTCCATGGGATAGTACATCTTCTCGGCAGCTGCTTCTTGAACAAAGCCTTGCTGTTGGCCTTCACACAAGGAGGCGTGAGGCTGGAACAACAGTCCCAGTGAGAGCGGACACGGTGGCAGAAGGAACAGAGTGCTCCCTTTTGAGCACAGCGGCTGAGTGTGGGGCTGTCAGCTCTGGCCACTGTCCAGACCGTGCTCCTCGACCTGTCACTGTTAACTGTTGACAGACAGACTGCATGACAGAGGAAAGACATGTCATTCATTCAGGACACTTAAAAGACTTCTTTCTTCCCATAAGGGTTGAGCCCTTCTGGTTCCCCTTCCACAATTCTGTCTCCTAGATGAGCGATACCCTCTGTGATAATGAGGAGTGGGCCACTGAATCTGTGTGTGGTGCTGATAATGTTGGGGTTAACTGATAGGCATTTTGGATGAGTGGTCCCAATAATCAGAAATAAAACATCCTTTATTTGGACAAAAGGTTCACTTTGGTGAATAAGAGAAACTAAAGCGGAAACAGCCCTGAGTGAACTCAGCTCAGTTTGTTTTACAGCCTGTTGCTTTGCTTCTGTTTTCTTAAGGTTCTGTGCAATTGTAATCTGTACTCACTCTTTACCTATTTAAATTAATCCCCAAAGCAAGGGTCAAATTCTGCTTTCACGGCTGCTCAGATAAATCCAGAATAACCTTGTCACCCTGTCAGGCAGCAGGTTCAAGCAGGTTCAACTTGCAACTGCATTTCCTATTAGTGAAGGAAGGTTGGCAACCTCATGTAATGTTTTCAACAGCTTACTTGCTCTTCCATAACCGGCTTTGCAGGCTGTAGGCGGACGTCTGCGTGCAAGATGGTTGAGGGTGGAAGGACAAGGACCAGATGGTTATTAGAGCGAAGACTGAGAGAACAGATCCTTTCATGTTGCTTGCTGTGTCTGTTCTCTGGGGCTACTGGATAGACATCAAACTCTTTTCATACTTTGTTCCTTTACTGACTTCCACGACAGGACATTAGTTCATGTCATTAGGGACTTTGGCCCCAAGAAGCTTTAGAGGAATCTGTACTCTTTAAGGAAAAAAATAATAAATCAGTGTTGCATTTATTATCAGCAAACCTTTTTCATGAATGGTGTGGATGATGGGATGGAGGGCACTTCCAGTCAGTTTACAGGGTGGAAATTGAGCATATGCTGGAAAGCTGCTATTCATGGGGACCCTGACACGCTGAAGAAGAGGACTGGCAGAGACCTTGTGAAGTTTCAACAAAGGCACTTGTGAAGTTCAGCATCTGTGGTGGAGTAACCCCATTCAGCACTAAAGGCTGGGAACTGAATGAACGGAAAGCAGCTTTGCAGAAAAGGACCTGGGGATCCTTGCAGACAAGTTGAACTTGGGTCAACAGTGTGACCTTCTGGGGAAGAAGGACATCACCTACTGAGCTGTATTGAAAAGATTATAGCCAGCAACCAAAGAGAAGCAATTATTCTCTTCCATTCAGCATTCTGGAGACCACTTCTGAAACGCTGGGTCCAATTTGCTCCCCAGTAAAAGGAAAACATTGACATACTGGAGCAAGGCCAGAGGCGGGCTGTTAAAACAATTAGGGTACTGGAGAACAAGATGTACGAGAAGGGGCTGATAAAACTGGGCTTATTTAACCTTAGAAGAGAAAGCTAAGAGGAGATCTTACTGCTGTCTACAAGTTCCCTGTGGGAGCATGTGGAGACAGCAGAGCCAGATTCATCTTGGAGGAGCCTGATGATAGAATGAGAGGGAACTGACACAAGTCACAATGTGAGAAAACCCAATTATGTATAAGAAGAATGTTTTCACCATGAGGGCAATCAAAGGCTGGAGCAGGACCCAATGAGGTGGGGACATTGCTGGCCTTGGGAATATTTCAAACCCCCCTCACAAAGCCCTAAAAAACCTGATCGAATGAAGTAGGGTCTTAGATAATCACTGTATGTATCCCAGCATCAGTTATTCTTTAGGAACTAAAGAGCATCCTAGTTGCTACTATTTGGGATGTTGCTCCCAAAAATAAAGCACAGAAGGCTTCGAAATGGGTGAAGAAATGACCCTCTTGAAACAGAGTTTAATGGTACCTACATTTAGGAACAGCTTCATCTTCAGGGAGATACTTTCTGATGTTTTTGCACGAGAAAAAGGAAGCGTGTTTATTTTCACCTTTATAGGGACAATTTTTCCATAGCAACAGCATTTCGTTAATGTGACTAGCTTTCCTATTGTTTGTCAGACATGTTTAATTTGGATGAGGTTGATTCTGAAGCTAATTACTGATGATTCCTCACCTATAAATGTACCTTCATGCAGATGTGGATTTTGTCATCCTATTGAGTTACAAATGACTGTTTCAAGTTACTGAACATCATTTGAAAAGTAAAGAAAAAATTACTTTGTATATATAACTCCTGTTGGATTAAAATATTGTTTAGTTTCCTTCAATACCTTTTTAGATAGATAAGAGGACTCAAAGGAGCACAGTCCAGCTCAGGTTAGTGCCTAGTTCAGCATTGACCTGTCAAGGGGTGTGATATGCAAAGAGAGCTCTTACTTGCACTGAACAAAACCAAAGGACGGGCAGCTTTACAAATAGAAATAAAGTATGTAACCTGTCAATAAATGGCCTGAAACTGCCATTTCATCTTCATTTTTAATGCTCTTTGTGCCCTGCCTACATTGGAAACTGATGAATAAAATCGCTCTTGCTTTGAACTGAACAGCCACAGTATCAGGAGAAATGATTCACTAAAGCAGCAAAACTTCTCAAAACTTGCAGTGAGAGAATTGATTTTCCTTATAACATAACTAGTGGTCTGAAGTCATGGGAAGGCTCACTTAAGCTGCATGCATTTGTGTGTTTTGATCAAAACTGTGTCAGTCTCAGTGTAATTTTCACCAAAATTTGCTGTTAACAGATTCCCTGGGCCTGCTCCAGGCAAACCTACTGCACTGTGTGTGTTGGCAGAGTGTGAAATGCCAGGAGCTGATGCAGGGTCTGATCCAACTCCAGGCTCCTTGTGAGGCATCAGCCCCCCTCAGCCTCATGTTCCTTCACGGCCCAAGCTCTTACATCAGGGTAAGGGTTGGGACCAGAGTTACACTTGACAAAATAGAGATGCAGAAGCAGCCCATATTCTGCTTTTTATACTTTGTAGTTCTAATGCTCGTTGTTTGTTTATTTGCTCATTCATAAAGTGTGGCATGTTGTTCCAGGTCTGGATTGCCTGATTCCAACTGGTGGTTTTCCTCCATAAATAACTAGCCCTGTTGGTTTTCCTGGGAGCAGCTCTATTTGTTATGGACCATGAGCAGACCTTTTAATGGACTGTCTCGCCAGCCTTAAAATGAATAGGCATATTTTTTATAATAAAAGATGGAGAGAATTTTTAAAAAACAAAAATGTTCCCTCCAGTGACTGCAAACAAGTGCATATTACAGCAACAAGTCCCAGAAGCAAAATAGTTAATGAACAATAGGATAATTAATCCTCTGTCAATTCACATTTTCAGGTTCTTTCCTCTTTAATAAGCCAAAAGGTGTTGCAGAGAAACATATTTAGTTACAGCATCTCGTGTTTTAAGCTAATTGTGCTTCTCCTATTGCACTTTCATTGAGAATGTAAAAGAGGACATTTATTTGTTTATTAAAACATACACTTATTAGCAGAACAGGCAGGAAGACACTCCCTGCATTATCTAGGCGCTTGTTCCTGCAAATAGCATTCTTTTGTCTTATTCACAAGTGGTTAAAGCTCAGTTTTTAACCAAGTTTTGTTGCCAGCAAACACTGTTCCAGCTGAGCAGGCTGTTCCAGGTTCTTGCTCCTCTGATTCTTAGAAGCTCCTCACTTTTTGTCCCAACGTATTGCTGCCTACACTGGGGTCTTTTTGGTCTCACACGTTGTCTGTGGAGCCTGGCAGCATTAACACTAACGCCTTTCACTTATCTACTACCCATCCCTTGGACCTTTCCCGGTTCTCCCTCTCCTTCCCCCTTTTGAGGCATCATCTGATTCATACTGAGTGCCAGATGCCCTCAGCTTTGCCTCTCACTCCTTCAGGGATGATGCCAGTGTGTACATGCCCAGCTCAGCACTGCAGCTTCTCTTTCATTACAGAATGCCTTTAACTTAAACCCATGTTTATAATGTGATTCTTACACGGTTTGGGGATTTATTTCTTAGTTGCTTGAGCCTTAATTGCTTCTGTGCTGCTACACACACATGCTTGCATCCTCTGAAGGCAGTACCTAAATGTCACGAACTTCAGTGGGGCCAGGATTTGACTCAGGTTTTAATGCTGTTTTTCCTATTTCAGTAAAAAGCTAACATATCTTGGACTATTATTGTAGAGAAGAAAACATCATTTGAGCTGATAAAGGCGTGCACAGGAACTAAGAATCATGGTTGCTGATTTGGGAAAATCATCTCAGAATTTTAGGAAATTAATCTTGATAATTGAAAGCCTCTGGCAGTGTGATCCTCTTCACTTCTGAGCCCATTAGTAAAGTAAAGCAGAACATCTGGTTAGCCTCTGGTTCATTCCCCAACTCAGATGAGATTTTCTAGCATTCCAGTAACATTCCTTTTAGCCTTGAGCATCTTCTTTCTTTATAATAACAAAATGAGGATTGCAAAAGGTCTTACAAAACCTAAGGCCATCTGGAAGAAGTCTTACCTGAAGGTGTATGTGAAGCCTGCTTTGAAGTCTTCTGTGCATTCTGGCTGACAGAGAACCAGTCACAGTGGGGGTATTTAAGGTTCATAATGCACTAAAACATCAAACGAGAACTCATCAGGCCATTTCTGTGACCAACAGCCAGTCCTCAGATGGCAGCATGGCCTGGTCTGTGACAGCTCTGGCCAAATTTTAGTGACCTAAATGAGAAAAGCTCTTTTGCTTATATTTCTGAAGACTTCCCTGGATTTCACATAGCTTTGTTCTGGCCTGTGGTCTGTTATGTTTCAACAGAGCAGCAGTTTTAGCCATAGATAACTTTTGCAGGTAGTCCCTCCATTAGTCCTGCGATGGATCCTGTAGGATTCAGATCAGGATGCAGCTCCTTCTGTGGCACAGTGGCAGACTATGCAGGAAGGTGTTAGGAAATCCCCACTTGGCTCTGCCACAGATATGTCTTGGATCTCAGGAAAAACACCTCACCTCAGTTTATCTCAGGTCAGTCATGGCAAAATCTGAACATGATGCTGACCCACTTCCAGAGAGCTTGCAGATGAAGAGCCCTGAGCTCCAAGAATGCAAACCCATTACTGTGAATGGCTCTTCACAGGCTGAAAGGAAGATTCAGCCAGTGAAGAGAGCAGCTTAGAATAAAATATCTCAGCAATATTTAAAGGGATGAGGCAGCACAATAAAAAAGGTTAAATTGCAACTGTATAGTGTTTTCTTATGTCCAAATGCTAAGTGTGTGCTTTTGGAACTGCTGAGGAATGGGGCTGTGGATGGAAAACAAACAGTCATGTGTCAGGTAATTACAAGCCACTTGACTAGTTTGGTGTAGTTACTTGTCCTTTGGCTGAATTTGTCTTTGGCTTGACCATTTCACCAACAATGCAGAAATGTTATTCCGTGCCAGCCATTCTAAGCTGTTCTAAGCCTGTGCTTTACTCCACCCTTCATCAGTATTACTCCATGAATGGGAGTAACCGGTTTTAACCACAAGGTGAGATTTCCCAGAGCATTGAAACTGATGCCACAGAGCCTGTCCTGTGGCACTCGAGGGTTAATTTTTCTGAAGATACCGTCAGCAGATTCAGTTCACGGGGAGAGCTGCTATACCCACAGCATCTCTAATGTTGGGATTTATTCAGGGCTTGGCAGTACTCTCCAATCTGAGAATCCTTGTTTAGATTCAAAAATAAAATCTAAAAAAAAAAGTGCTGAATTGTAGATGGTACAAAGACTAATGCTATCAACCCAGATTCCTTAAAATTGATATTCTCCATGCTGCATTTATTTTCTGGTTCTGAATTTACCAGAGACAAAGCCTGCTGGCAGATCCTGGCAGCTTGTCTAATGCTATGGAGCAGGCAGCCTGACCCACTGTGGTGCCAAGTTTATGCTCAGCTCAGCAGAGGGCTGGGGGAAGGGAGAGGAGTCTGAGGGCAGTGAGACTGCCTGATACCACCTGTCATTTTGACTGCAGTCCCAGGCCTTTGCATGAACCTTGCACCTACGCTGCCCAGATTCTGAAGAGAGCACTCTCTGAGCTGCAAATACGCCCTTGCTGGCTGATTGTGCAGTAGCTCTCACAGCCCAGAAGCAGCATACAGGTCTGTAACCTTCATCAGCTCAACACTTGTATCTCTGCGTTGTTTACTGAACTGCAGACCTGCCAGCCAGTACTCACTGTCTACTGTCACCCAGCCATGGTTTGAAATGAGTGATGGAGCACAGAAAGCAATAACCTGCCTATTGGATCCTGGCTCATTTGGTAAATATACGTGTAGTGAGGAGAATTTCAGAGCTGCACGGAGGAGAGTTACAGAGAAAACGGTATCAAGTGAGAAAAAGCAGCTGAAACAATAACTCTGAAATCAGTCTCTACCAAGAAAGGACAACAGCTTTGCTGCAAGACAAATTTAGGAGAGCTATTTTCTGCCCTGCCACTTCCCCGTGACTTCCCCCGTGCACCATCTAAATGCCACCCAGCCATGAGCCAACTGGCAGCCGTGGGACTATGCTCTGGCACCCTGGGCAGGACTGACCCACCCAGGAATGCTCCCTGCCAGACTTGCTCAATCAGGAGGTTTTTTCCTTAATTGTGCTGCTCCCAGGCAGATCTGGTAGGGTTTGAGTGAGCTGTAGCTCTGTGCGGATGTACCCTGTTAAAAAGAAAACAAACCCAAATTAAAAAAGCCTACCCTTATTTCAAATAATCCACCTGCTGCTCACCCATTGAGCTTGTGCAAAGTGGGTATAAAAAGATACTGGCTCTAGGAGAGTGGTATTTCCTTCATGCCTTGTCAGAAACAGGGACAAATCCCGTCTAATGAGGGTGGCACTGCCATGTGGCAATGCGAAGGAGTGAAGCAAAAAGTGAAAATGTCTTTAGCTCTGTGGGAAAGCTCCCTTTGGACATGCTGATTGAGAACTGGAAGTGCAGCCCGTGGGGAAAGCTGACCCTGAAGGCAGGAGCTTAGGAGCTCAGGTTTGCTAACGACCTTTTGGCAGATTAGTTGGTAAAACACCTTACTGGTATCCTAGAACACGAGCCTCTCTTTTTAGAAACGTTATTATTCATTTGCCAGTTACTTAAAAAAAATTATATAACCAAAAAATCTGTGCCAAGATTGCTTTGGAATAGAGAAATGCTGCACTCCTGCGCCAAGAATCTCACAGACTAAACAGAACCCACTGGGAGCCCTTGCACTATATGGGAACTCGTGTTTGTTTAAACATGTAAATAAATCGGATGAAAAATGGGTCTTTCGAATTCTTTTTTTTTTGTTGTTGTTATTGATGTGGGTTCCCAGCGGGTGGTCTGCATGGAGGGGAACCTTTTGAAGATAGCTTGAAAGGAAGTTGCAACCGTCCCCCAAGACATTCGTCAACAGCATGGAGGGAGCTCTTACATGATCCAGCTTTCATCTTCTTTTCTTCGTGATGCCTAATCCACTGTTAGCAGGGAAGAATTAGGCCTGTCTTCCACAACATGAATTGATTCAGTTGTTTTCTCAAGCATAAAAATATTCAAGGCAGACGTATGGATTTTGCAGTGTAAGTAGCTGGGTTGATGCTGCAGCAGCGTGCCGGGCACGGCTTGGTGCTCAGCCATCCAGAGGTGGGTCATTAACTTGCAGTGCCACTTGGAGGGGAACAATCAGGAGGGTTGTGCAAACTCTCAGGCAGGGCAAATGAAACCGTCTTTAAGCAAATAGAAGAGCAAGAAATGAATGGCCTTTGTTAAGGAAAAAAATGGAAATGTTTTCTAGTTAAACAAGCTGTCATTTAGGACTTAATAGCATGTGCGTGTTGGAGAGCCAGCCCACATGCCAGTCTGCTTTGGAATAAATGGGCAGGGAAGGGGAAGGGGAGTGTGCAGTTCCACTCCAGCACTGGCTTTTTCATTGAAAATCCTGACATTTGGAATTGGTGCCCCAGCTGTTTTAAAGCTGTAGCTTGGATCAGAAAGTTAATGCAAGTGGATTTTCATCCTTGTTTTCAGCTAAGAAAAAATAAAGTTTGCACCTTTTTTTTAATTTGTTTTTTATTTATGGTACTACGACAAGAGAAGAAAATTGCATATGGTTTTAAAGCTAAATTAAAATATCAGGGAGATTGTCCTTGTCTGCTTGCCTCTTCCACTGAAGGTGGAAGTTACCATTTAGTAACTTAAATCATATGTGGAGAGCAGAAAAGAGACCCTTCTCTGTTCTTAGCAGATCAGCAACATATAGGTCAAATGAACTAGTGGGACCCTGGATTAACTCCAGCAAAGTCTATGCATTTTTTTCTGCAGTATCTGAGCATTGATACTGCTTCTATATCATACCAGAATAAGTCTTTGAAGACTAACTCTGTTGCTAAATAAAGTCATCTCAATGATACTTCAGAAAATTATCTGCTCCTCTCAAAAGAGGGCAAAATCTCAGTGCGACACTGCAAGAATAACAGTTAAAAATTATAGGGCCTTTTAAAAATTATTGTAGGACCTTAAATAAAATCAGTTAGTGCCTGATTAGTTAGTGTCTCTGACTTCTTAGAGGCACAGTAAGCTGTGCCTCACTGATTATAGATCTTACATTTATATTGTGTATAATGGTGAAGAGATAATAAACAGGAATCATTTCATCCATCAGCAAAAGAAACTCTTTTGCAGAGGAACTCAACAGCTGCTTAACCATCTAAACTGGCTTTGTGCAGCATTTTCAAACCATGGATCCCAGTAGCCTGGTAGAGAAGGGCATTCCTGCCAGCTGTCTTCTGTTTTAATGTTCTTGAGGGCTGGCTGAGGTGGCATTGCAGAAGGGCCTGAGGAAGAAAGTGGAATACTGTTGTCCACGTGCTTTGTGGAAAAGGAGGTGGGCTCCATATTCCTCTTTCATGGGCTTTGGCTTCCCCAGCCATGCCACAGCACCTTCCAGATTTTGTGGTAGGAAAGACAAAGCCTCCCTACTGCAGGCAGTGTGGGAAGTGACTGTGGTATGTGCAGGTTTTCCTACTGCCTTGCCCCCCTTCATGACACAACATCCCAGGGGACACTTACGTTTCCAGTCTGGCCACGGTGCCTGCTGTTTGTAAATGCAGCTCATTGTTTTGCAACACAAACACTCAGATGGGTTTTTTTCAGCATATTTTCATGAGCAATGTGATGTTCCAGGAAGACTTTTAAGGAACTGCAATTCAGAGCCAAATTCAGCAACAGCATAAGAAATGGGCAAGACTTCTAAAGCCAAAAGAACCCTGTTTGTATCCATTAGAGAAGAATTGGCTCTTAACATTGACAGAAACAGTTTGCCTTGTCGGGCAGAATTAACAGCTGCTCTGATATGTACCAGGGCATTTTGTTTGTCATCTCTGGCGTACAGAAAAAATTTACCATGGCTTCAGCAAGATGACTAGTTGTCTGCACCCCAGCAATAAGCCACAAATAATTTTAGTATAGAAAATTGCGTGTTTCTTTTTTTTTTTTCCTAACCAAGACAACAAACAATATATCTCTGTGTGCACTATTCTAAAAATATCTCTGCTCTGCAAATGTGTCTCTGATGTGGGAGGAGAAGGCTTTCAATTTGCTGCACTCTTTATATGAGGCAAGTGAATAAAAACTACCCAGTAAATGCTGAAAGGAAAATGATTTTCCTAACCTTGAGGAGGGAGAGGGAAGCTGACGGACTTGTGCCTTCAGGACAAGATTCCTTTTTGGTAGGAGAGGCAGAATCCACCTGTAGTTCTTAGTAACGCGCTTCATACATAGAACATGGAGAGATAATTCTGTTGAGTATCATATCTAGTGGTTGTGCAATGTGCATATTGTCGTGGAAAGCCCAGCAGTCTCACTGCACCTGTATAGGTGATGCAAAAGAAGGGATGCTGAGAACTACCCAGACAGGGAAGAGCGGTCAAAAGTCACAAAGGATAAGCACGCACTGAGCTGTAGATCAGATCCTGGAAGAACATAAAAGTGGAATCAGTGGTGAGAGGGAACCTTCTCCTTTTAGTTACTAGTGTTTCCCATCTGATGTGAAAGTGGTCCTCCTGGAAAAGCCTTAGTCCGTAGGCTTGTGTCAGAATGCTTTTTCTTCTTGCGGAAACCAGAGCTATCAGAAGAGGATGAGAGAGATGATGAACAGCTAAGGCTCACTCAGGTGGACACTGAGACACTTACCTCCCAGGTTTAGCTACCAAGTAAGCACAGCAGCTGGCCTAGATGGCAGCTTGAGTGGAGAAGAGGTAGCATCACAAATCCTAGGACAGCTTACCCTGCTTTCTCCTAGCTCAGGTGTCTGTCCTGCCTCTGCTCTCCACCTACAACGAAATGAAGAGGAGGTACAGATGGAGGGCAGACACTTCAGAGTGCCCTCTGTGCATCAGACCTGATTTGGTTGAGGAATGGAAAAAGTTTGGGAAATACAGCAAGAACAGACTCCCTCACTGTGATAAGTCTGTTCTGAGGGCAAGAAAGCTCCTTTGTTGAGCAGGAATCTGCAGGATGATCTCTGAGGTGCTTCCTGTGTGTATTTGTTCTGCCAGTGGAACATTTGCTTTACATGTTACTGACAATACAGCCACAGTCTGTTGACTTTTCCAGATGTTGATTGTCCTGCTTTGAAGCTTCTTCCTGTTGTTTTAGTTGTTTGTGTGTCTGAATGGTGAATTCGATGTACTGCTTGTTAAACAAATAATTAAACACTGAGAGCTTTGAAATCCAGTATGTTTAATTAATGAGCTTTGCTCACTTGATGAAAAGGATTTGTACTTGATTCATTACAAAACAAGTATAGTTTTTTCAGTAGTGAACTGTTATGACAATTTCAAGTGTTTACTAGTTCATTAATATTTTTTCATTAAACCTTAAAAAAACACCCAAGCAGAAAATCAAGGCTTCACACAACATTTGCTATGTAACCTGTTATTAGTGTCGTCTTGTGTATTGTCTCCCCCACGTTCTCCATCTATGTGCTTTCTCCCATCCCCTCCTCTGCAAAACCTTGCTGCCTTACAGTCTGAGATTAGAGTTAATTATTACTTTTAGATCCTGCTGTACTTTGGACTGAGGTCTGTGGTTATGCCCTGCAGTGCTGGGTGCTGTACAAGTGTAAAATAAAGCAGTCCTTGCTCAGAGGAGTTTCAGTAGATCTCATAAATACAGGCATCAGCCACAATGCCTTGTGACACCATTCCATTGACTGCTGCAGTGACTTCCAAAACTGGAACATTCTGGAAAACTGTATCCACTGCATCTTGTGATTTAAGTTTTACCTCCAAGTCTGAATGCTTTTTGGAAAAAGGCAGAGAGGAAAGAGGCAGACAAGGGTCTCTGTCTCCCAGTCTATGGAATTTGGGTATTAAAATGTGCTGCTGAAACGGTCCCTTCCCATAGCAGCGGGATCTCAGGGTAGGCTGAGGTCCCCACCTGAGCAAGCTGTTACAAGCTCAGGAAGATTGTGGGAGAGGGATTAGCTTGGCATGTTACACCTTGTGCGCCAGAAGAGCCATCCAAATTTCTGTCACTAGCATCTCCCTCCCACAGGCTCCAGACCCAGCATTGCTCCTCTGTGTGGGCCACCTGCAGAGGGAAAGCATCTATGAGAACTTTTAATTATGTGGTTTTTTTCCCTAACCCAGACAACTTTGCAGCAGGGAGGACATACTGTTCTCATGTCTCTCACCAGCAGCATCACTTGTGGTGGGGTGAGAGCAAAAAATGGTGAGGTGGGCTCACCTTCCTGCATGTTGCAGTGTCCAACACCAGTGAGAAATTCATCCCATCTCAAATTTGGGGCAGCAAATAGAGGCAGATGACTTCAGGAATAAAACAAATCTTTTAGAAAGCTAATAAACACATAATACTAACATTAGTACCTTCTTTTCCAAAAGTCATTTAGACATTTGCTTCAAATGGATCTGTCAGACTCCAACAAGCTTTTTGAGCAGGAGGCAGTGAAGGAAGAGGGTCTTCAGCCTGAGCTTGGTTGTGGGCTCTAACAAAAACCCTTCCTTTGCACACCCCTGTCTGTGCTGTAACATGCTACTGCCCACTGCTGCTGCAGTGCCAGTGCTAAAACACTAAAATCACCTTTTCTGGCCTCCAGCAGCTCCTTGGGGAATGGAATCACACCCATGCTCCAGCTTATTAAATCAGACACTACTGCACAAAGCCTTGCCAATGTACCCCTCTGCCATAATTAAGATGTGTCTTTTCAATGTGGGATTCTGCAGAACCAGAGAGGCTCCTCATCTGTGTCTCTGAATCATTGACTTCGCAGTGGTGGCAGTTCTGACCTTTAACTACTGAAAAATCCTGGTGCTCCTGTGTTAGTGCCATTGCAATTCAAAATATATTTATGCTGAGGGAGTGGTAAGCCTGGAGTGCCCGACCTTACTCCTAACTCTCCCTGTTCTGGTTCTCTCTCTCCAAAATCTTGGAGTTATGCATCTAGAGAGGAAAAGAAACAGATAGTGTGATGGATCCTGAGGCAGGAGTCAGGTCCTGCATCCTTCCTGATTGTTTCTACCATCAGCTGGCTAGAGAGAACATTTCACCCCATTGATGGTGTCCTCACTGCAATAAAAATGGATCCAAACCATCCCCTTTCTCCCAAAGCTGGAAACATCAAAATATGTGAAAAGCCAAGATCCAAATTCTGCTTGAAGAATTACTGCTCCCCAGGCAGATTTCCCCTGTCCTCTCTCTTTGTTTTATAGTTTTTCCATAATAAATAGGGAGCAAAGGCTGAAAAAACAACAGAGCCTGTAATTTCTGTTTTCCCATGACTGTGAGCTTTAAGGAACATCACTGAAATTGGTAAATTTACAGAGCATAGCTGAACTTAGCATTATACCCTGCATTTCCCCTGTCGCCTCATCTTCTGTAGCAAAATGTTCCTGCTGAAGGTCTGAGGAGCAATTTAGTCTTCACCTGGGTCAGGCTGTGCCTTTGTCTGGAGGGTTGGGCACTTGGAAAGAGAGGGGAATATGTCAAGTGTGTGGCTTATGTAAAAGTTAGTGTTTAGAACAAAAATAGTGCAGGTGTCTGAGGGTGGACAAGATGTGGTGCTGCACTCATCCATCCCCGCAGTGCCTTGGAGGGCTGGGTGCTGATGCACCCTATGGTGTGCAGGGACAGGCACTGCCTCTTTGCTGTTGGTCTTAGTACGTGTAAGGACAGATTTCTTCATCTATGATGTGCCCCAACAGCCCCAGCAGAAAAGCATCGTGCTAGTGGAGATCCAGCACAGTTCCCCTCATCAGACTGAGTCTGCCCAGAGAGCCCAGAGCTGCGCTGGTTATTTCTTCAGGCAGTTCCTATTTTTACTGAAGGGAAGGGAGTGTCGAGTTGGACTGTGATTTTTATTTACATGTTTTTCAGCATATCTCCAATCTGACCAGGATGTAACATTTTTTGAGGCATGTGAGCCAATGTCAGATGAATAGTCTGGCTGCTTGGGAGTGGTTTTCAAAAGGAAGCCCCAGAGCATGAGAGAATGCGGGATTTGAGGAATGGAGAGCCTTGTAGAAGTACACATTTGCAGGGCCACAGAATCTGTTTGAAAGGCAAAGTCATACCTACATGGTTATAAAGCACACCCTGGAGCCCTGACACCCTGAAATATTCCATTGCTGAACTCTCAGCTTTGTCTTCCTGCACAGCCAGTTAGTATTATTGCCTCCAGATGGATGTGTAGCTTTGGAGGAACTACAATCACAGGTGAAATCATGGTCTGAAGTCATGCTTTCTGACAGGACTGACTGATCATGAGTTGCTGTTCTTAACTCTCTGGTGGCAGAGCCACAGTCTGAGCAAGCTCATGCAGAAAATACAGAGGGAAGACTTGAATAGCTATGACATGTTGGTCTAGATCATCACAGCCTTTATTAAGACTACGTTTCAGCAAAGTATGTTATTTTGCAGTGGTGTGTTTGGTTGAAAATGGATGCCCAGACCTCCTAATTCTAGATTTTCAATTTTAAAAATACCTGTTTTGGATTCTTCTTTTTAAAGGCTCGTGTCTAAGAAAGGGTGCCCACAATTAGCCCAGTCCACGCAACCTGAAAGGGTCAATCACTGAGCCACTGCACATGCTCAATACTAGCAGTGAACCACACAAGCTGGATGTGAAGCCACAGAGATATGAAAACCTCTTTGACAGTTTTTGAGCACTGAGGGTGCCACGTGCATGTGCACCATCAGTCACAGCTCAGTACAGACGAGCATCTCGTGGTTATAACCTCACATGGCCCTGTGGAAACCAGGGGCCCCTGGGGGAGTGCTGTGATGAAGAACTCATGGAACTGTGATTCTTGTGACTCTTCTCTGTTGTCTCCCTTGGTGTTGTGTCTCTGGGGTGTAGAGCAGCCTCTGGTTGGCTCCAGTTCCTGGGTGAAGGGGGTTCCCCTCCTCTTGCACCCACTGTTTTGCCGCTGGCACTGCGGAACCACTACATCAGATTCATTCCAGCAAAACCCAAAGCAAATAGCTTTACATCAAGCATGAACCTGACCTTTCACTCTTAATAGCTCTAAAGGCAAAAGATCAAAGAAAAATATTCTTGATTGTATTGATGTTTGGTTGTGAAAAGTCTTTCAATCTAATAGAAGAGGTGTTAGTTCTTTACTCTGAAGCTTTCTGGGCTGGGGGATTCAAACTTGCAACAAACTCATTCTCTAGTGGAATAAATTCGGTTTCTTGGAGGGGAAGAGAGAAAAACAGTAAAATAAAAGAACATGACCTAGCAATGCCACCCAGCTAACCTTGCACAAGGGGCAGGGATAATATCAAAGCAAAGACTTGCATGGCCTTCCTTTCCCATACGTACAGACAGACTGCTGCTCAGGCACGGCTCTGTGCCATCAGAGTGGGGGTTCATTAACAGAAAACCCCAAACTCAGCAGAAATTCAATGAGAAACTTGTCACAGCGTTTCACAGGTATTTTTTGGACTCCACAGTCACTGCTCTCACGAGCTGTGTCACTGCTGTGTGGCAGGACCAGGGGAAATTCTCCACACTGAGGACTAAGGAGGCTTTCAAGGCCTGTCTCTCAAAAACAGACCGAATCCTCACAGCTCCACAACAGGGAGTCATGGCCCATATACAGACTTGGACCATGGGGGATTGCTGTCTCTGCTTGCTCAGCTGGAGAGAAGGAGAGAGTAGAAGCAAGTGAAGAAGCACTGGAGAAAAAAGAAGTTGAAGTGCAGAGCTCTGCTAAGAGGAAATGTTCCTCCTTCTGGACTGTTCAACTTATGTTAACTTGCTACATTTGAAGTTAAATAATAGGCAGATAACACATTTGAGGGCCATAAAATGAATGAACTGGATATATATAAAAGTTGTAAAATTTCCATCTGTAATAAAAATCAGTTTAAAGTTAATAGATCCACTAGCCACACATATGGTTTTACTTCTGTAGATTATCACAACTTGCATTTTAATTTGCTTTTCAATTCGTTCCTGGTCACTGAGCCATGGAGGATGCTTGCTGTACCATATTTTGGCAGGAATTGGAGAATGTGCATATATTATATGAATTATATATTCCAGTAATATGTTATTTATAACTGACCAGCATGACATGTATGGGTTTCTCTGGCAGCCAGCGTGGCTGATTGCAGCCTTCACTGCCAAAAGACCCAGCCGTGGAGACCACCTGGCAGGACAAAAGAACAAGTTTGGGGGTTCAGTTTTTCTTAGACAGAGTGGATTTAGTCAAGCTTTTTATTAGAAGTTCTGCCTGATCTGCAAGGTGATTTTTTGGGATGGCTTCCAAGAAAATTGAGACATACTGATTTCTGATATGACCATTGCCAACAGATGTAACTACCTTTGTGGCTGGGCCAGCAGCGCTTTTCTTTGCTGGTCACTGGAAGGGGAACCATCCAGCATGTAAACAATTATCAGGCACTTCACATTCTTCGACTAGTCATTGCCCCTTTGTGCCTTGGTGCCCACTAGAGAAGGCCTAGGGAAACACACAACAGGAGGGAGATGTTGTTTGAGACTCCCTATACCCTATTCTATATGGATGGGATGTGTTTCCCCCTTCACAGTTTTTCTTAAAAACAAACATGGAACAGAAATAAGCAAGGGGGCTGTTTATGAGGACAAATCCTGTTTGTGATAGACAGTGACATGCATGTATGGTCAGGCAAACATGCAAACTGCTTCCCCAATGTGGTATTAATTTCAATCCTTTGCAAGCTGGAAATTGCCTGGGGCTGTGTTGGTGGCAATGCTGGCTCCACCTCTGCCAGGGATGCCGTTGTTCCCATGGCAACTCACCATCTCCCATTTTAATCTTCCCCTTCCCTTTGATCAAACAAGACAATTCCCAGATACAGATTGAGGGAACAGTGTCCAGGTGCAGTTCAGTTTGCATTAACACTTGTTCAGGAGGAGGATGCCACTGGATACCTGCCCACTGTTGCAGCCTCCACCACTTGGCCTCCTCTGTTGACCCCTCACCTCAGACAGAGGAAGTTTCCAGCCCACCCAGTGCTCCAGGGCACCATGAGAAAAGGCAGGACTTTGGAAGCTCATGCACACTCAGGCCCTGAAAAAAGCAGTGCCCATGGCTCATTGGGTTTATACTGACCATATCAAGTCTTTAGAATTTTTCTGTTTCTTGCCAAGACTCTGCGCAGCAGTTACAGCTGTACAGGGAACCACCAGACCCAAATGATCCCTGACGCAAAACCCCATTCTCCAGGATGCAGTGACTGGGGGGAATGGGGGAAAATGCAGCACTACAACCCACAGTTTCTACAGCAAGGCAAGACAGCCTCTCTGCTCTCCTCACCCTGATTCTGAAGGCTGCAAGACATAGATCAGTACTCTTAGTTTTGAAGAGTAGGTAGAAACACAGGGGAATAGAAGTCCAAATTGAAGGTCCCTTTCCAACCCCTTGATGTTCTGTGATTCTGTGATTTATTTTTTTTAAATCAGATCATAGACAGCATGGCACTTGTTAAACAGCTCTGTGCAGCTTCCTCTATTTCTGCAGCACTCTTTCTGTTGAGAGATGGCTGCAGGAGGAGGTCAAGTTAGGACAGTAACAGTACAACAGGCTTATATCTGCTAAGTCCTTTCTTGATTGCAACCACTTTTTTGAATGACTTAGATGTGTGCTCTCCTTTTCCCCTACAGTTGGCCATGGGCAGAGTGAGGGTGATCGTATGGTTGTCTCAGATTTCCACGTCTTCATCAGGGACAGCTTGCAGCACATTGATCTCATGAAGAAAGAGCACCCTGAGCTGCCTGTTCTCATTCTGGGGCACTCCATGGTAAGCACCATCCCCTACCCCATCCCAGCATCCAGTGCTGTGGTACTCATGTGGATGGCAGGAAATGACTCATTCCACAGCAGGAAAACAAAACTACAAGGAATGTTCCCTTCCACTTCATTCACTGACTGATTTGCCAGCATGCCATAATGCTGAGATCTGCCTTGAGTGTCAGTCCTTAACTTTTCTACCCTCATCATGGCCCTAATCAGTGCCATTTGCTACAGTGGGCCTATTTTTTAATAGGACCATTCATTCCCATCAGGTACATGCTAAGTCTCACCAGCTCCCTACAGCATCGGGCTTCCCCTTTTATTTTAACCAGTAACCAGGAGGTTAAGCCCTCCAAAGCTTTGTGAGCAGCATGGGGATGAAGCATGAAAATACCCTGTAGCCTCATTCTGTTAAACAACTTAACAGGAAAATGTACCACGGATTAGGGCTGCAAAAACAAAGGCACTGATTTGGTGAACAGATCTGAAGCCTGATTCTGACAGCACGGGCCAAATCCCTTTATTCAAGCTAGCAGTATTCCCACTGATGTCATTGATCTGCTCTCCCTGACTTCCCCGAGGAGAAGAAAATGAAAAAGTACTTTGGGATTCAGTCCATGCTCAGATAAACAAGTGTTCTTGCATAAGAAGGCATGGCATGCTCTGAAGGGCTCGCCAGGCTCCAAAGCCGCTGTAACAAGGAGCTAATTTCCCAGTGAGGTCTTTGAGATGTTTCTCGCTGCTGCTCCATTTAACAAGCCCCTGGTTCTCCAACGGTGTGGAATTTCACCAAATATTTCCCTTGGCAACTAATCCTCTGCAAACTTTCCCGAGCAAGCCCACCAGGTCCCTTCCATCCCCACCCCTCACCATCAGCCCCTGTCCTCACGTGGGACGGCTCAGCCTGGCTGGTGTTCAGCTCTGCACCATGTGCTGTGTGTTGGCTGTCAGGCCCTGGGCACAGCACTGTGGGGCCAGACGGGCTGGGGACTCTGAGGAGGAGAATATTTAATTCCCATTAATTAGTGAAGATTTTCACATGCCAGTGGCAGCATTGCTGTTGCCCAGGTTACCAGTGCCTGGCACGGAGCGAGCCTGGCTTCACAGCTTGTTCCTGGTGCAGAACTAGTCTGTCACGCTGATAGAGCCCAACTTCTTTTTCAAGTCCCACCTGAACTACCACTTCAGACACTTTCTTCTTACTTCTTAGTCCTTTTAAGTGAGGAGGACACAAGAAATCCCAGGGAGCTGATGGACATTGCATGGAGAGTTCACTTTGGTGTGATATGAGAGTTTATAGCATGAGAGCAGAAACCAGGTCTTTCTCCCCCACAAAAACCAGACACTTCTGGTGCTCCTACTCCTCTGCCTTTACTCACTGACCACACTGCACTCTCAGTGGGGCAGAAATGATTGCTTGCTTGGACTAAAACCCTTCACATAACAGGATTACCATAAAAACAAGATGTTGGCACCTGTATTAAGCTGTGGGCTGTTATTTTGCATTGCAGGGGGGAGCCATCTCCATTCTGACAGCTAGTGAGCGACCCAGTGAGTTTTCAGGCATGCTGTTAATCTCTCCTTTAGTGGTAGCCAGCCCAGAAGTCGCCACTCCCATCAAGGTAAGAGCAAACCCATGTTGCCCCTGGTCACCTCACTCTTCTGCAGAAGTAAATGTGTCAAGACCTCTGGCCTTGAAATGCAAAACCCTTCTGGGATCTGTGCCAGTCAACATTTCTCTTTTAAGTCCCTCCCCCACAGTCTCACCCACTTTTCAGAGGGGAAGTGAATGCTGACCACAAGAACTTATTTAAGAGTCAGGTAATGATGGTGCCTTGGAAGGTGGTAGCAGACTGTGCTTTCTTCACCTCACCCTGTTTCAGCCCACACAGTGCAGTCCTTCCCTTCCTCTCCTACAGCTTTCTTCCTGACTCATGCAGAGTCTGGTATAGTTGCAGCACAGGCTGCTGGCTAAGTAAGGTCAGGGTTATTTTTGGCATTTGGGGGTAGACTGATTTCTAAACAGAACTAAGGCTCTTGAGTACCAGGCATCCTTCACGAGCCTCAAAGGAGGCTTCCAGATAAAGCATCACTCCCCAGCTGAATCCCATTTGGCTTGGTACCATAACTGGTTCTTGTCAAGACCATCTCCTTTGGTTTGCATTTAGGATTTGCTCCCCTCCCATTCACATCTGCCTTCCAGAGCAATTTCTGATTCACATTTGCACTGCCCAGTTTGCCCTTCCCCAGGGAGGCTCTGCAAGGCAACTTAGCCTCAGCTTTCTCCTCCTTTCTGCATTTTTAAAAGAATAAATAACAATCCTAAAAGAAGCTGGGAGTAAAGGGAAGGAACAGGTAAGTCAGCAGGAAGGACAAAGCATCTCATTCCCACAGGACTTGTTCCTTTATCCTTTCTCCCTAGACTCTTCTCCTAGGACTAGCTTCTTGTTTTAATCTACTTCTAAGCTATTTCTCCTTTTTTTTTTTTCTTCTGAGAGGAAGAAAGCAGATAACCTCACCTTTCAGTATAATCCTGTCCTACCTTCTGCTGTAGCTAAAGCCATCTGACTTCACAAATTGTTACAAGCAGCAAAGAGTGTTTCCTAATCACCTCTCTCTTGCACTGAAGGAAATACGTTAAGACCTTTAGCCTTTAAGTACAAAACCTGCTGAGATCTGCACCACCTGGATGCCAGTCTATATTTTCCTTTTAAGTGCTTTCCCCAGAGTTCCACCTCCTTTTCAGAGGGGAAATGAATCCTGAAGTCATCTAATCCAGGTAAACTATTTTAAATAGGAGTCAGCATAGAAGTCTGCTTTTAGGAGACTGGTTGCTGACTCTCCACAGGTGAAACTACACCTGACTCAACATAAGGGTCCCACGAGCACCAGTACCCTTACTTTTTCTTACTTTGTAATGGGAAAAAATTCCATGAGTGTGAATTTGAGAGACAGTTAGCCTTCTCTTTTTGACTGAGTCAAGGAAAATAGGGAAAGATTTTCCTCCTTCTGGAGATGCATCTTTTGCTAGATGCTAAACCCTTTCTGAAAAAAAGGGCTCACCAGTTCTGTAGGAACTAGCATTACTGTAGTCTAGTTTGTTGCAGATCTGTACCAGATCGTTGCTTCATTTCAATGTAGGAAATAAATGCAATGATGCATTGTTTATGTAGGAAATCCTTTTCTCTAACTGAATTATTTTGGAGGTGTTTATACAGTCTCTTTCCTAGAGAGTCTCTTACATACAGTATTACAAGAGCACAGTCAGTTTCTTTCTCTCTCAAATCTATTGCTACATCTCAAAACTTACGAAAAAATAATTATTCCTGAAATAGCTCTGCTCTGTCAAATTCAGTTGAATTCAGTCCTGGAGTTGAAAAGGTATTTACAAGAGGAAGGACTGAAAACAGGCAGAGTATTCCTACATAAGTCACGTTTTCCCATAATGCTGTGTGGGTTTTTTCCTCTGAGAGTCAAAAAACATTTCATGGTGGTTGTTCTTCTGAGGCACAAAAGCTTTGGTTTTCCCTGGTATGACTTCTCTGCCCTGGGCCATTTCCCAAGGACCATTGCATTCATCCCTTTGCTGGAGAAGTTTCCAGCTGAGCAGGAATTTACCTTGGCCTGAACAAACGAGGGCTCAAGGCAACAATAACAGCAAGTCAGACTAAACACTGGGTCCTTCAGTCCCTCTTAGAAATACCTTCCCTCGCTGCTGAACCAGCCCTGGCAGCAGCAGAAGCACAGTGTGTTTGCGGGAATTTCACAATTTCATCAGTGCCCTATAAATCCTGTGTCCTGATGGAAGCATCCATTTCAAATCCAGTGGAGTGAGAAGGATCTTGCTGCCTTCCCCCTTTTCTTCTCAACTGACCTGTACAAAATTAAGCTCTGAATCTTCAAAATTTCAAAGGATGCAGAAATAGGAGTCACATGCTGGCAAAGGGCAGAGCAGGGGTGAAAGAGCATCTCCCACTACATTTCTGCTATTGAATGCTTTGAAATCAGGTGGGCAGGACAACCCCTTAGGACGTATTCCCTGGTGATTAATCCTGTAATAACCCTCAGCCTATTGTTTAAGGACTCACTACACAATATTCTCTCTTCAGTGTTTTCCATTTCGCCTCCAGTGAGGGGTTCAGTGTGCAGGTAGACAGTGACACTGGTTCCTAGTCATACCTACCACAAGGTACACACGTGTTCCCAAGTCTGCTGTGAGTCTTTACTGCTTTTCACTCTTGGATGACTTTGACTTCAACCTTGTGTTATTTCTCTAATACCATAATTACTCAGTCACGTGTCATCTGTGATCTGAAATGTCAGGGAGTGCTTCAGAAGTGATTACACGTCTGCAGAAACAGAGGGCATGGGCGACAGCCTACCTGTAAGGGTTAGCTCTAAACACCAAAAGGCCATAAAACAGACCAGTGAACACTAATTGCGTATTTTCTGACTTAAGTGGCGATCACATAAAGGCAGCTACCAAAGATTCAGAGCAGAACCCTGGTACCAACATGCTTGCACTGCTATTGAAATGAAAGATGTTACCCTTTCTTCTGCCAGCAGTTTTCAGCATGGGCTGCTGAATGCTTTTGTGTCTCGTTCCCAGGAGATGTGTGAGCAATGGGCTGCCATAGCCAATGCATGCACACTTTGCTGTTGTTTATTTACAGGTTCCTGGGGAATATGCTCATCAAAATGAGTGCAGCCTAAGCAACTACTGCAAATCGCCCCCAATATCGCTTACGCACTGCAGCCTGAAATCAGAGCTGTGGCAGCCAGAAAAGGGCAATAGAACACCAAAACCCAGCCCTCTCAAGAGTTGGAAATGACCTTTTCCTATCAAAGTGCTTGACTGAGGCTTATTCAGAAATTAACTTTAGAATGAGAAAAAGACACTGTTCAATGAAGTTGTGCTGTTGCATGTGGACGGACAGCTGACGGCATTTCAGTCTAGCACGCCCACTCCCTGGTCCCAGGAGCAGTTTAAACACTTTCTTGTTAAGATAAACGTTTTAAATATAGGACAGATCTTTCTGCAGAGTCAGTTGACTATTCTCAACTATTTACCTCCCATACTGATTCCCATCAGCTCAGAATTTGGCCCTCTTTGGCTCTAACTGGCTTTTTAACTGCTTTCTTTCCTCTCCCACAGGTTTTTGCAGCAAAAGTGCTCAACTTTGTTCTCCCAAACCTGTCACTGGGATCAATAGATCCAAATGCAATTTCCCGGAACAAGAAAGAGGTGAGAACCGTAATGCCACTGAAAGTCACTGCATAGTTGGTGTCTTGTCCCAGTCCTGCCATTTCTCTCTTAAAAAAAATCACAAGTGTTTTGCTAAATCAGGAGGGCAAAATCTGTGCTGGTGTAAAAAGGTGACACACCTCTGAAGTCAGTGGAAATGACTGCACACAGAAGTTTGTAGGAAACCAGCTGTTCTTCCCTTCCCTTCCCTTCCCTTGCTCCCGTAGCCACTCTGGGTACAAGATATAATGGAGAGCTACGGCTGCGGTGGGAAGCACATGGGAGACACGTTTGTCTCTGCTGCACCACTACCACTCATTACAGCAGCAAAAACAAACTCATACAGGTTGCAAACACACTGCTAAAGTCAGCTTGTCCAACCCTGCTCTTTGCAGTGAAATCATGCAAAATCCTGCAGTACTGGAGGATTTTTTTCCTGCTTCCAAACCAGGATCACATTGTGCCAGATACATTCCAGCAGAGCAAAAGAGCATGCTTGTCCCAAAGAACTTGCTGTGAGGTCTCCTTGATAACACTCTGACTCTGCCACAACCTTTACAAATAAATGATGTATTCGTGCTGCACCCAAAAATAATACTTAAAGGAGATGCAGTTGAAGCAGCTGTTTTAACAACCCAGCTCCAGCCTCACCACTGCCACTGTGCATGGAACTGTCCCAGGACTGAGTTTTTGTAGTGCCACAACAGCTTGGTACTCTTGCCCCTTCACACCCACTCTTCGTAGTAACAAGTGTCAGCCTATTCATGCCATCACTGCAAAAACAGATGTCATTGCAAGTGCTGCAACAACACCTAACAAGGGTTTTTCCTTCTCGCTGTTGTGAGAGGATTGAAAGGAGGGAGACACGAACTGTAAGTGAATGAAGGTGTTTAGGCTGGACCCGGAACTTGGTGAAAGAAAGATAGAAAATGGCACCCAAGTGTCTCAGGAACTTCATTGATGCAGTGGTCACTTGTTCCTGTGCTCTCACATCTCACTGAGAGATACTGTAATTTTCTCTGTGGTCCATGCAATGGTTTGTATCTTAGCTAAGAGTTAGTAAATTGCCTTTCCCTGGACAGGCAGCTCAACTGGCATTAGAATTGAAACTGGAAGAATCAGGGGCAGCATGTGAGTGCAGTGCATCCAGCCCCAGCACAGCCCATCTCTTTGTTTCACCTATTTAGAAAACTGGAAAGCAAAGAGTCTCCCAGAATAGCCTCAAGGCTTTCAGGGCTGTTTCTTGGCACTGCCAGAGAGTTTCTTGGCCCAGCAACTTTCAGTTCACTTACATCTGTGAACAGAGCATAAGAATTCACTGTGTTGGAGGTGGAAAGACTCAAGGAGCTGAGGAAAAGACAAAGTCCTAGGAAACTGTGAGGACTAGCATGGAGCGAGATCATGTGCATCCGCTGATGCACCGTGTGACATATGTTCTAAAGTACCATATGAGGCTGCACAAAATACAAACTTGGGAAGAAGGCTGATTCAAGTCAAGCTGTGGAAACCTGTTCTTAATTACATTCAGCTGCCATGATTTGCTGCATATAATTTAGAGAAAAGGTTTAAATTAGAAGACCAGTTCACTAAAATCGCACAGAAGGAAGTTTTCACGTCTTCATTTGTATTTAGAGGATGCGAGCAATGAGTGCCCTGCAGGAGAAGAATTTGAGAGCATCACCTCCTACCTGAAGAGGGAGCGTGGCTGGGGTGTATGGGTCTTTGCCTGATTCTGCATTGATTTCTTATGTGACACCTGAACTCTCTGCTGCAGTTTGTCCTTAAGGGTGGCAGTTTTAAATACATCTCCGAGAGCTGGATCCTCTGCTGGGAGATGCTATGCTGCACTCGATAACTTTGCAGGAGAAAAGTGATGATCCTGAGTAATAATCTATTTAGGAAAGTGTCAGAGAGCTCCCTTAATTTGGTACATAGTATTGACTGAGCATTTCTTTGTTAGGGTGATGTTAGGAGTCACCACAGCAACCACTGGACATAGTTTATAATAAATGCTACTATGTTGTCTTTCTAACCACGTATTTGCTGCTGCTTCCTCTGCTCTGTGATGCTTCAAGTCTCAAAAGCTTCCTTGGGGCACTGTTTTTCCTTTGCTCTTTCCCTTTCCATGGAGCAGAGGAGAGCTTTTTGCGGTGGGTAAAGATGTAGGTCAGGTTCATTAGAGCCTGCTCATTATGAAGCAGTCTTCAAAATGAGACAACAAACCCCTGTGTGCTGTGCTGCCTTCACACCTGCAAGTGAACACGCAGCTGACAGTAGCTGTGGGTTGTGATGCAAAGCACTTTTCCTGACCCCCTTCAAACACCAGGATTTGAGGCTTCAGACTCACTGAAAACAACACAGTATCTTGGTCCTCTGGCTGCCTCTAACACGCACTCCACCCTCCTTTTGGACTCAGGACGCTCGGATTCAAAGCACACAATGTGCTGGAAACATCCATTATTTATATGTTACACAAACTCTCTTGCCAGACCAACTTTCTATTTGCTAGAAATATTTTTGAGACATCATGCAAGAATTTCCTGATGAGTCTGTGTTCGCAGAAGACTGTCTTCAGGGTATAGAGACTAAAACACGGAGAGACACATGGAGATGTTTGTTTGATCTGTTTGCTGTATCAAACATGAGGCACAAAAGGGAGCAAGAAGCAACCTTAAAAACCCAGTCCTGTTATTCCAAGGAGAAATGACATCACAGTGGAAGGCACCTCTTTACCCCACTGGTCTGTGGTAGCTGCTATTGATTTCAGTGGAATGGTCCCCCTGGCTTCAGTCTTGTTCCTGCAAAGCCCACATACAATAAGGCTGCAATTACCTTATAATGACTATTGCTCTGCAAAATGCAAAGGGAAGATGCAAAGGGAAGGTGCACAGGGCAGAGTGATGCAGCAACATGATGGTTACCTCTGTCTGAGAATTACACAAAGAATAAAAAGAGCTGTTATGACAGACTCTGCAGAGCCTTCACCAGACTGTGGCTGGAAGCACCCACAGGCTCTTCCAGGGTCACCTTCAATTCTTGCCCCCGCTGTCTCAGAGCTTGGTGCAGCAATGACAGTTTTGGGCTTGCAGGGTTTGCAGATTATAGGCCTGCAGTATATAAAGCCCATTTCCTTTTTTTTCTGTCCTTCCCCACCAAGCTGCTGCTTGGCACTCATCCCATGCACTGAGCATTAACTCTGACAAGGATTCCTGTTCATTGACTGGGAACAGGATACTCCTGCTGATCAGTCAGTCCTGATCAATCTGGATTGGGATTGGGTTATTATTTTTTTTCTCCTGCCATCTTCTACAGAAAAATGTTTGTTGGCTACTCGGTAGCTAAAAAAAATCCCTGTTCTTTCAGACAAAAACAAGAGAAAGAAGGAAACCTATTAGGTCATTCTTCTAGCATTTATAGGGCTGGGGAAGGGGCCAGCTCATATGAGCGGTTTTACTTCATGGTAAGGGACCTGCTGTCAATCCATCCGCCCAACCTTCCTGAATCCCCCCTGCAAAGACCCTCATTTATTGCCTTCAAATTAAAAAAAAAAAAAAAAAAAAGAAATCCATTCTAAAGCTGTGTTGCTTTAGCACAGTGCTGTGACATAGATCCAGATTAGGCTGAAGCCAGTTGCTAAGTAGCCAGTGCAACACTGGGGTTTTGCTCAAAATGCTGATGAAAAGTCAACATGTTTGGCTGAGAATATCAGGGTACACCCATGTGTCAACAGGAGAGCAAGCAACACCACACTGGGCGCTTGGTGTTTTGGATGTCAAAGCTGAACTTTTTCCATGAGCATATTCACAGGAGGAAACTTCTTTCTAAGCACAAGTGGCTTCTTGCCATTTTTGAAGGGCGTTGGAGATCAGGGAAGGTACAGCTGAAGAGTGTAGGGGATGGAGGATGCACGTGGAGGTTTCTGCACCAACAAACTGGTTGGGCACTTGGAGGGTCCATGCAAAGTCAAAGGGACCATGTGCTGTTCACGCTCTAGGTGAACCTTCCTAGGGATGTTGGCAGGAGCAGAGGATGTTCAGCATCTTTACAGTGGCCTCTTACAGGCAGATTTCCAGACCCTCAGCATGCACAGGCACTTGCTTCTTTGAAAGGGAGATACTACACATAATATCATAATATCATAATATCATAATATTATGATGTGATGATTATCTTTGTCTCCCTGCCAAAAATTACCCCTCACTTCAGAGTAGCCATGATCTTGCACAGAGACCAAAACACAATGATGGCCTTAATCAAATACTAGAAACATCCACCATGTCCAAGAACCCATAAATGAGTTCTGTAACAACTTGAATTTCTTTGGTCCAACTCCAATTCAAAGTGAATTGGCTCTACAGCTGTCCCTCCCTTGACTAGTTCCAGCATTGTGGGCTGGGTCTGAAGTGTGTCAGCCACTCTTAATCCCAGATTTCCCCCTTGATGAATTCAGGGATAGAAACCATGGATTCAAGTGGCAGGAGATGGTGGGGACTGGAAGCAGCAAAGTGATGGGGAACGACTTGCAAGCACCAGCGTAGCTCCCTGCCAGCTCCATTTCCAGTGTTTGTGCTCCAGCACATTTGAGATGGCAACAAGGGAAACTGGCTTTAAACTCTGGCAACTGAATGGCCGCAGTGGGAAAGCCCCACCATGTAGTGTTCTTCTGCCACCCCGAGAATCTTACCTCCCAGGGAGATGAAGGCAGAATCCACCCCAAAACCTTTCTGTCCATGCTGTCCTACAGTGCACACCTGTGCCTACACCTACACGTGGCTACATGTCCTTGGGGTGGCCTAATGGCTCAGCTCCTACCCATGGTCCTCTCAGGGCAGGCACTGCTGCAGCAAGAGGACCTCAGGTTTCTGCAGTCAAGAGAGAATTTGAACAGACCCCACTGCTTGATCTGAGAGGAGGAGACTGTTTTCAGCTAACCTATAAATAACCATGATTTCTATAAACATCTGCCAGGGCTGGGAGAAGCTGAAGGCTGTGCCAGAGACCAGCCCATAATCAAAGCTTTCTGGCAAATATTGCCATGGTAGGGGCTGTGTGGGCTGTCTCCACATACAGTATACAAATATTTACTGTAGATTTGTCTGCTGCAGTAACTATTCCTTCCTAGCAACTTTCTGCACCAGCTCTTGTGCATTTTTATCCCCTCACAGTCTGGCTGAGCAAGTTGTTGACTTTTTTTTTTTTTTTGCCTACCACCCAATAACATCATTTGCTTCCTTGTCTGTGCATACTTGGCATCCAGAGATGACCCCTTGGCTTTTCAGTCAGATTTGCCAGTTGTCTGTAAGTGTAGGTCATGGTGTTCCTCCCCAGAGAGGGAGAAAGAACATCTGAGCCCTCAAGAGAGAGGAAAAGAACCTGGAGAACATCAGCTTTCAAGTAACACAGTCTGAAGAACTGTCTGAAGAAGGTATATCACATTTGAACAACAGAAGGGCACGGCAGAGGAGGAAAATGCAGGCAGGTGCACCCTTGGGAACAGTCTTTGTCCAACACTGGTTGTTTCCCTGCAGAAAGAGCTTTGGCTTGAATATTTTCTGGTGGTGTGAGAAACACACAGCAAAGAGCATGCCAGGTTGTGCAAGCAGTTCTGGGAAGCCACAGTAAAGACCTTGACCTTGACTCTGATGACAGGATATCCTGAGAGAGTAGGAAATGGCTGTGCAAGCCAAGGGAAGAGATTCCTCACTGCCAGGCTGATCTGCTTTTCCTCATCTGCATGAAATATTTCTAACCTTAAATTACCTCTCTCTCCCTGGCAGATGGAGTCTTACACATCCGATCCATTGGTCTACCACGGTGGCATGAAGGTCTCCTTTGTCATCCAGCTGATGAATGCCATTGCCAGAATTGAGCGAGCTCTGCCCAAGCTGACTTTGCCCATCCTGGTGCTACACGGCTCTTCTGACAAGCTCTGTGATATCAGAGGGTCTTACTTACTGATGGACACAGTGCAGAGTCAGGACAAAACGCTCAAGGTCCTCTTGCTTTCTTGATTTTTAGGGTATTATCCTGTCAGTGTTGGCCTGAGCATGAGCGACTGTGAGGGGTAGGGACCTTTCTGACCTCCAGAGCTGGAGGTGAAGAGGGGTGATGGGTTGGGGACACTGAGCAAGTGTCACTTGCTCAGGTGACAGCCCCTTTCACCAGAAGGTAGCCCAAGCTCAGCCCTTCCTGGGCACGATGTGGTGGCCTTTCTGCTGCAGGCAGGTATTGGTGAATGATCTCCAGACCTGCCCCAGTGGTGGCTGTGTGCCTAAAGGTCTCTTGGACAAGAAGCAGCTTAGCATAGTAGTAGAGTGAGGCTTATAAGCATGTAGAGTGCTGACCCTAAAAGCTCTTCTGAACAGTGCCAACTGTGCAGACACCAACCTTACCTCATGCCCCAGCGTGGAAAGGTACAGGGGGGTCTTTCCAAAGCGCTGGACAACAAAAGCCGCTTCACATCTGCTCATTTCAAGAGAGCCACAGCTGATTAACCAATTGTTAGCACATGAATGAGCCTGAAAGAGAGACAGGGAAACCGGGGAAAGCTTTTGTCATTGGAAAAGTAACTGGATAGTCTGAGCATAAAAGCAGTAAAATTGCACAAGGCATGATGGGAACATCCCCCATTGTCCTTTACACTCCAAGGGCATGATAAGTATTTCCTCCTCCTTAGTGGGATAAGAAGCAAGAAATGGATGGGGCTGGAACACTCATTGTGTTCCTGAAGGGCAGCAGGGTGCTCGGGTACCTGCAGACATCAAGCTGCAATGCCAACACCTTCCTGCTCGCCAAGGGCCAGCACCACCAGTGACATCTCTTTGATTTCATAACCTGCCATATCTTGGGAAAAAACTGACAAGGTGTGGGCAGGACGTGTCGGACCTGTGGGTGTTGAAGAGAGGGGACTGGTGGCTGTTTTGTTCATGCAAATTCATTTTTTCTCTGCTAATCTCCGCTCTCTCCCTGGTTGCAGGTGTATGAGGAAGCCTATCATGCCCTCCACAAAGAGCTGCCTGAGGTCTCTACCTCTGTCTTCACAGAAATACTGACATGGATTGGCCAGAAGGTCTCAGCAGCTGGGGAAGCCAGCCATACTTAAGAGCAATTGCTTTTGCATCTCTTACTGGGGTTTTCTGGGAAGAAATGCTTTTCTTATTAGAAGTCTCTCAGAAAAAGATCTAACACGGAGGGACTTGTGGGATATTTTATCACGCACAGCATAAGGGAGGGTGGGGGGAGAGGCACAGGGTGGGGCATTATTTGCTGATGTAAATGGCCATTGCCCTAATCTGGAGAAGAACTGGCAGCTGTGGGAGCAGTTGTCAAAGCTTTCTGGGTCAGGCAATTTTATGGAAATGCCCCTCACTCACCAAACTTCCCCCATGGCTTCCCCTTCTCTGCTTTCGCTGGGGTGACAGGGGTGTATTTATACTGCAATAATTTTTGGTATGTAAAAGAAGTCAGTATCTTCCACTTTATGGTTTTGATTCCAGGTGTATACCATCCCTTCCCTGTCCCCACCAGCCAGTACCTTAAAATCCCTGGTCCTTGTGAGGACAGCACTATTAAAGGTACTGGGTAGTGAGGAAAGGCTAAAGATGGAGCTGATGGCTCCCTGAAGGTGAAAGGATGATTTTCAAGATCAGAGCCCTTTGAATACTACCTTTATAAGCAGGCCAGGCCAGGGGAGAGCACAGAGATGGCCTCCCCTGCCACCCTGCGTGTCCTCTGCAAGTTTGCACTTGGGGAAAGCATGTTGAACAGCTCTTTAATTTTCATCATCAGAGCAGAATCCCAGAAGGAAGAGCAGGAATGTGGAATCAAACCCACTTAGCACATTCAAATCCCATGCTTTTCCCAATGCCAAACCTCATCTCCTCTGCAAAATGAACTATTCTGTAAATACTCCTAGAGGCTGGGGTTTTTCCTTCCCTCCTTTTTTTTTTTTTAACTCTCTTTTTTTTCTTTTGGAATTAATCACTTGTGCTACTGAAACTGAAAGAGCAAAGTCAAAGATATAAGAGAATATAGTAATATAATATATGATGTATATAGAGGTGGCTGGAAGCTGGGGAAGAAATGGGAGAAGAGTAAAGAAGAGGTTAATTGTTCCTTCTCTTGGCAAGAAATAATGTTGTCCTACCAGGATCCAGTCCTCTCACCATAACTTTACAGTCATAATCTGTTGTTTTCCCTCATCAGTTGGAAAGTGTCCTGAAAATAAGGCTAGAGAAAAGCACGGAGCATCTGGTGGGTGGGGAGTAGCAGTGGGTGTCCTCATGGTCCACTGGTTTAGCAGGAGACCCACAGCATGAACAGAGATCGTGTCCAAGCTCATCCCGTCCCCTCCTAATCAGCACTGGGATAGATCACTGAGGGGCCAAACTCACCCCTTTAGGACATGTGGAGAGCTGAAGACAGAGTACGGGGTCTGACCATCCATCCAACATACACCTTGCTGCACTGGGGGCATCCACAGACCCTACCGTACAAGCTGCCGTGGAGGAGCTTGTGGACTGGTCCAGTGGTGCAGACAAGCCAAATACTAGATCTGCCTGGGTCTATGGTGGCACCAGGGTGAGAGGAAAGAGCTTAGACTCAAGTGTAGAGCAGAGACATTGCATTGACACAGTAAGAGCTGCGTAGTGATGACTGGCTGTGCAGGTCGATTTGTTCAGCATGATAGCCCTAATCATGAATATACTTCTTGGCACTATCCAGAGGGAAGGGGTTAACCTGCACCTCTCCCACTAGTTTTGCAAGAAAGAAATGCAAATGTTGCACTATGAGAGGGTGGGGCATCTCCCTCAGAGGCAAAGCAGCCCCCCTGACTGCCTTCCCTGGCAGCAGTGGGAACCATCACTATGTCCCCAGGGCTGGATCCCACCTGGAACAGTTGTGGGGGTCACCCACCTCTCTCCCCTTTGAAAGCAATCCTGGCAAGTTTCATGGAAGAAGCCTCTGTGCAATAACAGTCAGAATCAGGGCCTGGATCCATTCGGTCCCAGCAGCACGGATGCATGGAAGACGTGGATGGAGGTTGTATCCTTGTAATTGCCCTAAGGGGCCCAAATCAGGGAAGCTCTTTTACACAGGTTGATCCAGACACTTTCACATTTGTATTTTCTTGCCTCTAAAGAGAGGAACAAGCTGTAGTTCTCCCAGCAATGCCAGCTTTTTATTGACATATTATTCGAGTGCAATCAGCTGTTCTCAGCAGCCCCTGCTAAACCTCTGGTGACACTTGCTCTGGGAAGGAGCAATGCACAGGTCACCCACTCTCCATTTTCCAGCAGCCTGTCTTGAAGCAACTTCTTTTCCCCAAGCAAGTGCCCTCCTGGCCAGATGCTGCTAGCAAAAGACAGCAAAAAGAGAAACACTACAGCAGTGATAAATCTCACCTGCTTCATCAGCTGGAAGGGGAAACAAGTAGGCGTGATCCAGAGGTGACAGACATTGCGGGGGTAGTAGCAAAATGATCACTTAAGGATGGGATTTTTGAAAGCACTTTTCTCGAGGAAGTCAGGAGGAGTAAATCAGAGCCCACATTCTTTACATCCCTTCCAAATTGACAAGCACTTTGTAGGAGGGGAGAGGGAAGTGACCCTTCAGCAGGAAGGTCAGAGCCTGTCTGCTCCCTCCAACCTGGCTTCAGGCAGAGGAAGGTCCGTGGTCAGTGCCTTTGCTAAAATGTGTCCTTTCACCCAAGAAAGGTCTGCAGCTCAACAGAAATAAATTAATTACTTTGATCTGGGGAAGACTTGTTCCTCTGTCTGTAGCTAAGCTCAGCAGTAGCACGTAGCCTTGGGAGGCTGTGTTTGAAAAACCAGTTAACAAACAAAACCTACAAAGAACATCAACAACAAAAAAAAAAGGCCAAACGAGCCCCAAGCCGTGGCACAGCAGCAGTTATTGCCACCCTCAGCCAGTTTTCTGAAGAGTTACCTTCTGATGCTTTTAACATGGGGAAACCTAACCAAAAAAAGCCGGACACTGCCCACCCTGAGCCCATACATCCCCGGCCCAGCTGCAGAGCGGAGAGGGGCCACAGCCCCTCTGCGGGTGGCGATATGAGTGCAGAGAGCAGGAGCCAGGAGCAAATCAGCCTGGGTCAGATGAGACACTGCTCCTGCTACAGCTCAGGCTGCGCATTTCAACTCTTGCTGCTGCTGCCGCCGATCCCTTCCCTGCCTGTAAGCTACTTTATATTGACCCAGTTAGGTTTCACCAAGCCCCAGAGGAATTCTTCCTTTGCTGACCAGATTAGCAATGAGCAGAGCAGCTGCTGAGGGAAATGTAATTACACTATTTCCAACTGGCAGGTACCATTTGCAGGGAGCACAGCCAGACCTAGGAATGTTGCTGTGCGGAGCCGCACCGGAGACCGGCCTGCCTTGGAGAATAGGTGGCACTCATGACTGAGCAATAGCAATGTATAACTACTGTATATATCACCACCTGTAGCACTGAGAGGCCATTTCCCACTGCCTAACCCATCATGTTTTCTATTTAGCCTGTTCTTTTTATACCACTCACCTTAACACACTGCCAGCACAAACCCTTTGGGATCACATTTCCTTTTACAAGTAATTCCTGAGGTTGTCTCTCTTGTTCCGCTGTGTTCCAGTTCAATAAATTACATTTATATATATATATACATATATAAAAAACATATATACATACACATGTATTTTCAGTGGAAAAACCATATACAATTTAGGATTCTTAAAGGAATACAATGTATATTGCAACTAATAATAAAGTTATGTTTTCTGATCTGAGTGTGTCTGAGGGCATCATTGCTGATTCTCATCCCTCTGGAGGGTGAGAAGGGAAAGGCAGAGATATATTAAATTCCAGTTCAGCTTGTAGAGGAGAGAGCTGCAGCCCCTGGGTGCTGCCAGATTGCCAGTGTGGTTGGCACCTGTTCCCCAGCCACTGCCAGCCAGGAGTCTGGGGGCAGACCAGTTTCATGGAGGCCTTTCTGCTTCAAGGTCAGCTTTTTGAAGTGCCCTGAAATCCATGGCATCATTCCTGTGTCTATTTGGGATAGCCCAGAGCAGCCTAATAAAAAAATTACCTCGAGGCACTGCAGGATGCCTTTACAATTTACTTGGACCAAGTAGGGCTCTCTGTCTGGATAGTCCCAAGGAAAGCCAGCTCTACCTTCCTCAGAGTAAAAGCTTTCAATTCTTCCTTCTTCCTTTTTTTTTTTTTTTTTTTTTAATTACAGCTGAGGTACTAACTTGAAAAAAGAAATAAGAAAAAAACCTCCACAATCATTCCCAAGTGCTTCCCACACCCAGACGAAACAACAGTGCAGAGCGGGTGGAGGATATGCAGTTACAGACAAACTCAGCCAGCTTTGAGACCTGGTTCCCATGCTTTTACGAGCCCATTAAAATATGATGTTGGTCCTGAACTAAAACCGATTCAACGGGAAGCATCTGTACCGTGGCCAGGAGCAGCTGCTGTTTAAATCCTACCTCTTGCCCCCAGCTGCGACTGCGGACGGGGCTGGGGAGCGGGACTTGATGCTCTCGGCTCCCAGGCAGTGCCAGGTGCTCCAAGAGCCCCTGGTCCATCCAGACCCAGGGCTGCAGAAATGTCCCCCCTGCCCAGAGAGTGGAGCTGGGGCACAGAGCAGTCACAGGGTCCCCTCTTGCTCTCCTCCCTTTGCAGACTTCAAGACAAGCCACTGGTTTGTAAGGGCTCCCCAGCCACTTGCCCTTCCAAACGGGTGATAGAACAGGGAACAGGCGAGACAGTGCATCCACGTGCCAGCCCTCTGGCCAGAGTCATTAGCGGCACCAGACCCAACCTGCAACCTTCACCAAGTTATTTCATCCTCCTTATGCCTCGAATGACCAAATCAAGAGAATCATTTTCTCTTTGTGTGGCCCTGTGCAGACTGTGTGTCTGATTACGTCCCAGCTTGCCGGCTCAGAAGCTCTGGCTGAGGACTTTGATGCACATCAACACAGACAGCAGAGCTGGGGCTTTTTGCCGAGCCAGCAGGCACACCATGCTAGTAAGGAACATCATTAGTAACAAGATTTGCTTTAATACTGGCAAGTCAACAGCTCTTTGTCCTGGTATATTTTGGTGGTTTATTAAGCTCATCATAGTTTTGAGGGTCACTGGAGGGTGCACACCACGATGCTGGAACAGGGACCAAGCACAGGAAGGAGGGGATGGTCCTTTGTGAATCTGGGAGCAGCACCAGCACAGAGGAGCTGTTTTGGCAGTGCATTTCTCCTGGTGTCACCCCCTGATGCCCAGTGAGCTGTCACAGCCAATGGTGCCTTTTCTGTTTTTAGTCTGTGCTTCCAGTCTGATCCTGCAAGTCTGCAGGAATCCTGAAGTTTTCAGCTTTCTCTCTTCCCCCAGCCTGTGCTTGGTCTTGTGTTATCCAAGGCTGGCTCTGGGGGTTGGTGCAAGGTGGGGATCAGTCGATGGATGGTAAAGCAGGAGTCAAAGCAGTGCCATAGAGGGGAGAGCTCCTTAAGAGTCCTCTCCAGCCACCCTGGAACAGACAGCCTGCTTCACCATCAGAGCATGGCACAAGAAGTGTCACACTTGGTCACATTGCAGCAGGGACCCTGCCCCTGTCAGACCTCTGGGACCACACAGCCCATCACCCAGGCCAGGCTCAGGCACTGAGAACAACCAACTACTGCAGCTCCAGTGAGTAGTGAGGAATTTTAATTAGGTCTGCTCATCATGTAATCTGCGGTGCTTTGGTTGTGTTTGCAAATGGTTAAGCACGGGAGGAGGGAGAAGCAGGGCTGTGATCCAGTCCAGAGCTGGTGAGGTGAGAGGGACTCGCACCTCTCCAGCTGCCACTGTCCCTGCCCGGCTTCAGAAAAGGGAGATGGAGCTGATGGGATTGTGCAGGTGCCACTGCACCACCACTGCTCTGGCACCCTGTGCTGGCAGCCTGACTGCCTGCAGACACCACTCCTGCTCACTCCAGGCTCTCAGAAGTGGGGCTTTTTTGGATCAGTCATTTGCTCTCCACACACAGTCACAAGTCTCCTTTGCACACAGAAACAGGGTAGTGCTCTCTCCCAGCTTATCCATCTGGGATGCTCTCTTTCTCCATCCGATGGGGAAGCTGCTGATGTGGAGCAACCACTCACCTTCCTGCTGCTCTCCAAGCAGCTGCCTCTTTAAACAACACAGCCACAACTGCCAGCAAACACTGCAGAGCCCACATCTCCCAACAGGCACAAGCCAAACAACCAGCCTTCCAGTGGCCACCACTCCTCCGGAGGGAGTGACACAGGATTAATTTCCCTTCCCTCCGGAGGAAACTCTCCAGCATATGGAAACATTCCAGGAATTCAGATAAAAAACAATTCCCAAGAGATCAATTAAGAGTTTGGACAGATCGCATGATATGTGCTCTTGTCTATCCAAGGGAAACTTGGCAAAGAAAGCTGCTTGGCCTGGGGGGGAGCTGAGGGGAGGGCAAGATGTCAAGCATGGAAAACACTTGTCTCCTAAGAAAACATGCAGAGACAAGAATGGCAGAGGGGATGGAATGGCAGCTCAGGGGCAGAGGACATGCAGCACCTTCCCTGTTTTAGTTAATGCAATGACAGCAGCGAGCCGCCTGCCCGCAGCACAGCACAGGGCAGCCCTTGTCTTTGCCACATCAAAAGCATCCAAGGCTCACCCCGTGCACTTTTAACACTAAGTCCTCTCTTCCCATGCCGAGTGTATGTACATCCCATGCTGCAGCTGCTCTGTGCCAAAACCCAGCCTGGGGGCACTGGCGTGACTGGCAAGTCCTGGATTCCCAGCAAACACTGGACTTTGCACGCAAGTCTGATGTGTCCCGTTACCACAGCCAGCACTGCGAGCGCTGTGCCTGGCAGAGCAAGAGAACTGCTTGCCCCCCACAAGCTTTCAGACCTGGAGGGCTGTTGTTTAATTGCAGCCTGATTGGAAAAGGTCACGTAAAATCAGGAAACAAGAAATACCATCTCCTCTGTCCCCAGGGAGGGCAGGAGCAATCACCTCAGGAGCAGCGTGGCCAGAGCCAGCACCTTGAACAGCTTTGAAGATGCTGTGCCTGACTGGCACTCAGACCAGAGAAGCAACACAGCAGCAAGCAACCTGCCTGAAGCATTGTCAGCTTCTCAAAGGGAGCCTTTGGAAAAGGGAAGGAGATTGAACTTGCCGCCAACAAACTTCTTTTGAAACTCCTGGATAATTCTCGGTTTCAGATCCAGAGAGAAAGGGGGTGGAAGGAGTTCTGGAGAGCAGATTGCTGGCTCCCATTATGGAAGCAAGCTTAATAAAATTTATAGAAATATTGGTGGTTCTGCTGTGCAGTGCCAAGAATATGTTAAAATAAAACCTTGTGAGCAGAAGGGAGAGATAGAATGTCATCTTAGCCTTGATATGAAAGATCAGCCTTCATCTCCTAAAGCCTATCTCCAGGAGCAGTAACTAGCACACTCACTTGCCTTCCCTTCAGAGCAGCTCTCTGCACAGCCTGCCTCGCACGGTTCATCTCTGTCACAGCCTTGTACAAATGGTACTGGGATGACCCTGGCTCACAACCAACTGATAAAGATAAAAGAATAAAGAGGGAGTCATTTTTTCTTACTGGGGTTTTAATGACTTCCCAGCGCAACACAGACCTGGCTCAATTTCCTCCATGGGAAAGCTACATCCAGTTACTTTGTATCAACCCCACCCTACCTGGAGCCTATGAAGGGTTGCATCTGACCACACACAGCACTCTCATCATCTCCCTTTCCTAACCCACAATGCCAAAGCAACAGCCAGAAAACAGCAGAGAGCAAAAGATCCACTGGCATATCACTGCCATCAGGAGCGAGCAGATCTCACTTTCCGGTCCTGCTCTCTTTCCCCTAGAGCTTGCTCTGCTGGTAACAGGAGGAGGGAGAGGAAAGCTCTCACACTCATTTCTCAGAGCTTATTTTGGGAACCGAGCAGCCAGACCCTTGGGACCAGAGCTAGTTGTTTGCATGGTACTGATCCTCTTCCAAGGCTTTCTTTAGTCTACTGAAATGCCTTTCAAACCTTGCCCTGCACTTGCAGGCTTACAAAGTTAACCACAACCAGGAAAAGCAAAGGGCATGTGCACACTGGCCCCCTTTCCCCAGATGCTGATCACGTGTAAGCTTGAAGTTGTAGCTTGACTTTGGCTTAAGGATCTGCATGTCCACAGCTGCACCCGAATGTGGCTGCTGTCCCCTAACTAATAGTCTGTCTCTCTGCAGCCCTCACCTTGGTTATTGCCAATAACCCACCTCCGATTTCCAGTCTGAAAAGTCTAGAAACCATTTGCAACCTAGAAGAGTTTTTTGCCCTTCTCCCTCAGCACTTCCTCAAGGCAGGCAGCAACCCTAGCAGAGCCAGCACCTTTATTCAAAACAGGCCCCAACTGATAAATGATGTGTTAGTGCAGCCTCTATTATCTTAACCAATTTGTTATGTCAAATCTGTTTCAGCTTAGAAGGTAAAACAAAAACCTGCTCTGCCAGCACACCCCAACCCCCGTGAGAAGAAAACGAAGCCAAACCATGGTTTCCCATTGCCAGCAAGGTTCATGGAACAGTTACACTCCAGTTTGACCATGACTGTACAACATGAACGGCTCAAGCCTCCTGGAGAGGCTCATCCTTCACTTCAGGCTCTCACAGCACGATGATGCTCCTCGTGTGCACTGTTTGTTGAGTCCCAAAAACCTGATTAAACCTTGAACTTTTCTAAATCCTCCCTTCAACAGCATTAGTCATTCAGATGTTATTAGTACCTTCTCCCCTCACTCGGAAATTGCATGTTCCTACCCAGAACAACAGAGACAAGATGGACACTCATTTCCTGAATGCCAGTCGTGCTCTGAAGTCATCGGGGGCTGCACAGACAGCTCACCTACTGCCTTTACCAAAACGACTGTAGCCACCCAGGCATACAAGAAAGCAGAAGAGAAAACAATGCCTGTGTCCTCAGAGAGGAAGGACTGCCCAGGCACTCCAGCAGCCTCAAGGTTTTGGAGAAAACACATGCTTCAGACTCCAGGAGTGCACTGAAAAAGTCAGAGTGGTTAAGTACAAAGGCTCAGAAATCTCCATCCTCAGATTTAACGACCAGTCAGCAATGACAGGGACACAGGATGACAAGGAGGAAGGGAGGAACAACTTAATCTGTCAGGGGCTGCCCAGAGCAACTTTCCAAGACAAACATCACCTCCCTGACACACCCCCACCACACTGACCAAGCCTGTTCCACGATGCTGCTAAAGAAATGGAATAATCCTGGGAAAAAAGCAGCCACTAAAAACAAGTCAGTGCTTTACTCACCTGTTCTGTCAGAGGAGAGCACAGCCACACGTTCCTCACTGATTGGAAGCCAGCCAGTGCAGAGCCAGCCCTTGGCCTGGGTAAGGAAAAATGAAGGAGCTCACAGAATCCTTTCGAAAATAAAGCCATGCTGATGTTGTCAGTTGGTAACAAAGAGGCCACAGCCACAACAGATATAGTGAAATAGACTATTTTATTGCTGCACACATGCTTGCACATTTCTTCTTAAATATAATGTTGCTCTGATAAATTTTACAATCTTTTTATTTCAGCAAGTGGCTAGTAGTAAATAAAAAGGACACAGGCAACAAAACACAAAAAGGACGCTGGCAACAGAAGAAAAATCAGAAGGTTTTTATTTTGTGATAAAATCATTTGCAGCATGAATAAAGTGAATTCAGATCTAAGTTTGTCCTGGCTCATCTTAATTAGAGAGCTTGCCTGCATGCTGACCATCTGCTTATGCATGCTTTTGGATAGCCCTATTTTGCCAAAAGGGATGGGGGGGGTTAAAGGATCCCAAGTAATTGGACAATCTGACAGACCTCACAGATGTGACCACTAAGTGCAGGCAGACAGATGAGGCATTTGCTTGGAAGCCCACGTGGACTTGCACTACTGGGAAGGCAGATCAAAAGGCCACACTGACCTTTCCTCCCACATGTACAACTGCAGCCTCACTTGCTCCACGCTTAAGGACGCGGGAATGGAATTATTCAAGAGCAGCCATATGGAAAACGCTTCCCAGCACTGCTGCCACTCCTCTGCCTCCCTCCTGCTTTGCCCACTGCCAGTGTCCATTTGCTTTAGCAGCTGAGGCATCTGCAGAGAAGAGCATTAGCACATTCTTTGGTAATCCTGCTTCTGCATCTCGCCCACTGCAAGCAGGAGGCAAAGGCCACGTTCTGTTCTCTGGTGGCTCCGTTCAAGCCTTGTGCAGGGATGTCAGAGCCACTGCTGTGGAAAGCCAACTACTAAGATGTCAGATGTGGAATTTATGCTGGAGGAGTAGAAGGGATGTGATAAACTAAACATCCTGCTTATGTTCAGTGTCATCTTCAGCCATATAGGGAGGAGAAATGCAGGGGAACTGAACTAGCTGGGTCAAGCTGTATCAGGCTTTCATAAGCCTGACAGCACAAAAACAAGCAGTTCTGCTTTCACCCTTCTTTCTTCAAAATATATGGGACTTCAAATTAAAGCTTTCCTAACAGCCCTTCCCCTCCTCAAGTTCATGGAGATGCCTTTATCAGCATAAGTTGTGCTGGGCTCTTTGGGGGTCCTGTCAAAGTCACACTAAGCTTAGAGATGGCCATGTAGGTACATTCCACAGATCACACAGCAAATGTACAGCTCCTCTCCACGTCACCAGCACACTCCTGCTGCTTCCTGCTTCCACACAGCAACACACTCCTGCAGGGACACATCTCTTCCCTCGCACTAATATGGCAGCAGAAAACAAACCACAGCAGCTCCTTGCACTTCCTCATAAGCCTTTTGAAACAGAATTGAAGCACACCCTGCTTGAACTTCACACTTGATCTGCAAGAGACACCAGTTAAACCCAGATGACAAAGTGCACAAGCATCTGAGATTCAGTTCTGTCAGTGAATCTCATCCCTGCTCCCCCTGCCCCAGCTCTGTCCCCAGCTTCTGTTAAGTGCAACTCAATCCTGTCACATGATTTTGCCAAAGTCCAGCTTCCCCCAAGGACAGTGGCCAAAGCCCATTGTTCCCTCCTCACTGCAACTGAACACGCTCTGCCTAGAGCGGGTGGTGCCCAGAGCCTGCCCATGGCCCTGCCAACAGCTTCAGTGCAGGCCAGGTACAGCAGGTGCTTTCCTTTCTCATGTGAGGCACCACCACCATTACAGAAAACAACATCCTGAAGCTGCAAGGGATCCATGTCCAGTTCTGACATCACACAATAAAAGCACACCTGACATAGATTATTTCAGAATCTTGCCTCACAAAGTGACCCAAATGACAATATGCATTGGTAGTGGCAGCCCAATGCCCCTGCAAGATTCCCTCTGTGCTTCACTCAGTGCCTGCTCTCCCTTCCAGGGCACAGCACAGCAAAGCATGCCTGGCCTGTGCCTTGGAGACTCGAGACTCTCTCAACAAACCATTCCAGAGACAGACAGCTCCGAGGGCAGCCTATTTAGCAGGACAAGCTTTATGCAGGGGTAGTGGCTGCTGATTAGTGCTAAGAAGGAACATCATTACCCTCATTAGGAATCCAGGGAGATAACACCAGATAACACGACCTACTGCAGAACACAGATTCAAAAACATTCGTTAGTACAAACAGTGAATTTCCTGGAGAACAATGAAGCTACAAGGCTCAAGGCTGAGCAAAGCTAGAAGGCTGATGAGTGGGACAGCAGCCCTGTGAGGCTCCAAAAGACCCCTTTTCCTTTTAAAAAAGATTTCCAGTGCCCTTTCTTCCCTAACCCACCAGCAAGTCAGCTTTGCTCTACCATAATGGACAAAAAGAAAGGGAAAAGTGCTGTTTCTGAGAAGAAGGTGTTTCCTTCCTCTGTTAGGAAGAAAAGGGCTGCTCTCCTTTCTTTTGTGCATTGAAAGCTACTGCTTTCGAAGAATGGAAGGACTCTGGTCTCTACTGTATTCCCAAAGATGCCTGTTCAGAAAGCAAAGCTTTTTTTTCTGAGCACTTCAAAACAATGAAAAGCTAGGGAAGACTTGGAAATTATTTTGTTTTGTTGGGTTTTTTTCATCTAAGAATTAAAATAGCAGGTGAAGACAGTGCCTTCTACATAGCCAAGTACCCCTGTCTCTCTGGTGGGGATGCACTACCCACCTCTGCCAGTCTTAAAATGCTGACAGTGCTGATTTCCCTTCCCATATCCTTATTTGTAGAGTTTAATCCTGTTTTCTTCCTCTGCTGGTGGTAATTCAACCAATATTCTGGCATGAGCCAGTTTCAGAAGTGTGTTGTTGGGCAACAGAACAGGATGGGTCCTAACCCCAGGCAGTAGGAAGTCCCCAGAGCAGCTCCATCACCATCTCAAACATCACAGTCTCCTGTCTGCACTGTGTTGTACAAAGGAGCAGCTACGATTTGGGCTGAGCTTTGGGAGCTACTTCTGAAAGGAGAAACAAAAACCAAAATAAAACCAAACACAAACCAGAAATGCAAACGTCCAGACACAAATAAATTAAAAAGAAATCATGCCTGAAAGTGGATGGGAAGGAGGACAAAGAACGAGAAGAGGAACATTCAGACTGGGATGTTCTTGCACTCTGAGCCAACCCAGTGAGGGCTACGCAGGCTGCATATGACAGGCAGGGCTTGCACTCATCAGCACTCAAGCCCTATACTGGCCAGGAGGTTTTCCAGAGCTTCAAGTTTCTGGTTGGCTTCCTCAATGGCACTGTAAGTCTGCACGTTGCTGGTGATGTGGAAGCGGATGTCATCGACCAGAGGAATGGAGTCAGTCTCCTGCCGCTCCTCCACAGCCTCCGCGTTCTCCTTCACCGCAGCCGCAAACTCCTCCAACTCCACCAGCTGGACAGGATGGACAAAAGAACCATTAGGAAGACAAGACAGGTAAAGAGACGTAAAGCGTTGGCATAATGGTCTCAGCCACTGTTAAAGGATCCCATAGGAAAAAAAGGAGTGCTAAGGGTACATGGAGACCCAAATCTTCCTACATCTCCTACAGGCACCACTTGGAGATACATCCTGCCATCCATTCTAGGGAGGCAGTAATACTCCAACAATAAACAGTCACAACTGTAAGCAATCTGCACCTCCAACAGAGCACTCTAACACTCTCTAAGCATCCCTAGCCTTGATATTGGGGCACATGAATATACGCAATATTCCCCAAGAAAGTTCCTCAGGAGGAACCAGGAGATGCTGCCAGACACTTTGGGGGAAAGTCTTGTAGCAGACAAGCCAGTGGGTGCTTGTGCCCAATGCAGAACTAGGAGCCACAGATGACTATCCTCCCACAATGACTCAGCCCCACCACCACCAGCAAGGCAGCTGCTCTGCTCTGTGCCCACCCTGACAGAATTGGGTCACCCATGAATGATTCTGCACCAGGTTCCTCAGGAACATGTGGTGAGCTGAAGGGTGAGAGGCAGCTTCCGTCTGTCTGCACTACTGAACTGTGCCTCCTGAACCACACCGCCAAAATCCCTCCCTGCTGCCATCAGTGCATCTCCACAGGATGCTGGCAAGGGCTGATGTCTGAACAGCTGGGGTGGCTCTCTCTGTGCCAACACCCTTAGGAAGGCACATTGCCAGTGCTGGGTCCAAGGACTCCCACTCGAGATGGGGAATGCAAGGGGAACACAGAAGTAAAGCCCGACTCCAGTCACTACTTGGGATGTTCAGCAGCTTTTTCAGAAGCCAGAATCTGGATGCAAGCTATGCACTGAACAAAGTAACAGTCCCAGAATCATTTCCTTCCCTGTTTTCACATGCCAAAAATAATTTCACACCTTTTAAGCTGTAGGTGAAAATGTTACATTCCCATGCGAACTGTACGAGCCATTTATAAAGATCTGCCTCAGGTTAAAAACACTCCATAGATTCTAGTTTATCCATCCATATGGCAACTTTCTCCATGAGTCCTGAAACTTTAAGCTATAATCACTCAGGATAACACTTAAATGGAGCCCCATAAGGAAAACTTCAGTGTTAAATTCATTACTTCTTGCTGTTCAATAGCCAATTTTCCCTGTGCAAACCCTACTATTTGATTTGTCATCCTGGAGATTAGAGATCACATTGATTTCTCCTTTCTAGAGCATTATGCCAGGAAGAACTCCCTCCAGCAAACACTGAAAAACATTTTCTGAAGAGACCTTCCTTGTGCACTCCATTGAGTTCTACAGGCTGAAGCTTGTGTATTCAGTCAACACTCTGGGCACAGTGTATGAAAGTTCACTGTAAATCACCTGCCCCTGGTACCTGCAGAGCTTTTTGGGCATGTTTTTCACCCCACAGTCCCCAGGAATGTGCTAGACAGCCACCAGCATGTGGCTTACTGTGGTGACATCAGGTACTGCCACACTCCTCCTCCTCTGTCCTAACTCACCACGTGCTTTGCTACTTAACTGCTGCACATTTTCAGGAAACAAATTAATCCAGAGCAGGCAACCATTTAGTACAGACCAAAGGACAACCATTAAATCTGCTGTATCTCTGGCTCACTGCACAGTTAGATTTATGAGCACACGTGGTTGGTGCCGCGGGGAGTGTTTTGGTACCTTCTCGATGATCTTTGCCATGTACTCCGTGCACTGGTCCTCCAGCCGCGTCAGCTGGAACAGCTTTGCGATCCTCCAGATGCTGATGATGTTGTCCTCATCGAGGATCTGGGCCAGGGTCCTGCCACACAGACGCTTGAGCCCAGGCAGCAGGTACATGTCTGCCACACACAGCACGTCATAGGCGTTTTCCGGGGACAGCTGGTAAAGGAAAAAGGAGAATGACAGTCCAGCTCTAAGCACAACACTTGTCTCTGGCAAAATAAAGTGCTGCTTGGCCCATTACTGGACAAGTGTTAACTATGGAGAGACAGGAGCTCAATCTTTCAGGCTGGGTCTCCCACTCTTACCACAGAGGGGTTCAAAATGCAGCAGGAAGTTTCTCATGCTGCACATAACCCCTCTGAGCTAAACACAGGGCAGTGATGAAACGCTGCAGAGCACCTGAAAGCTGGTTGCCAGGAAATGTCCAGTGTGGCAGTGGAAGGAGGGAGCTTTTATCAGATGTACTTCAAAGAGACAAACAGAACAGTCTGGCAGGACAGAGAACTTTGTCCCCACATTTTTCCTCCCATTTCATACTGCTGGACTCACATTTTGTGAAAAAAAAGTAAAATTCTCCTAAGTTCCTTGCTCAGACTGGCTCTGCTAACTCAGCCAGCACAACCTCCCTGGCACAGGGGTACACCCAAGGACAAAAAATTGTACCCCCAAATAAACTGTGAGGCCCAACTAGGTAAGGAACATATTTTGCACATCAATTACTACTGGAGCTTTGACAGGAATTCAAACTGAATTAAATTCATGCATCAGATGCTCAAATTTGAACTATTGTGAATGGCCTTTTACATTTTCAGGTTCTTGAGCTAGAGAACCATCCTTGCATTTCCCTCTTGGGTACTTGCAAGTGATCTGAGGATAAAAATGCTGTAGATAAATGTTGGAGAAACCACCTCCAGCTTTACTCAGTCTCTTCCCCCTGGCCGGGCAAATCTTATTTTAGTCAGCCATCTGCGTCACTAACCTGGAACTAGAGCCTCTCTCTGTTCCTGCTACTGTGAATTGCAAAGAGCACAGTTCCCCACATCCATTTTAACAGAGGATCTGCAGGATGCAGCGTGCCCTGGCCATGGAGGAGGTGAGGTCCCTTGCACTTAGAGACCAAATCACACTGGTCTGGACTGAGCAATGGTAACTGGTTGCAGCGTGGGACACTGCCCTGATAACCAGCCAGCAGCAAGCACACTGCTGTCCACGTCTACACGTGGTTGCTCAGTTGCTTACTCTGACAACCACAAACTGCAGATTATTTCTTCCCCCACAGCTGTTTGCACCCGTATTTGGAGAGAGCTCACAGCAAGTACCCCAGCTGTGTAACACCCTGCAGCAGCTGTGCAGAAGAATGCAAGATGTAGGAGAGGCACACCACGAAGCCTGTATGCACAGTGGGGTAACAAAGCTCTTTGGGTTATTAATCAAGTGCTGCTTTGTCCCTTCATAAGCTCCAGGAACCTCAGGAGTCGGAGGCATTTGATTCAGCAGTATTTATGGCTGTAGCCCCCAACTGCTTGATCAAGGACAAATCTGGCAAACGTTCCTGCAAAAGCTGCCCTTGAGCCCACACGAGTATTCTGATCAGCAGTTTCTCTTTGTGCCTCAAACCCTTTACGTCCTCTGCACACACTCTTCCCCACAACTGCAAACACTGCCACTGCTACATGGCAGAGAAACATCATAAATCATTTGGAAAAAGAAACATGGAATTGAGAGTGCTGATACTTGGTTTGAGAATCGCAGGACAGGGAGAACACTCCATATGTAAGTGTGGAACTTGAGCTATATTCCTATTTTCCTGACCATTTTTCCTGGCAGTTCCTCATGACAGGTGAACTGTCTGCAGATGCTCATAGATTGGCTGCTCAGTTTGAAACCCAAGGTTTCATTCTGCACAGAAACCACATGAGCAAGATCCTTTAAACTCCTACTCGTTGTTGGTCTGTCCTGCTTCAAGCCCAGACAGGGCAGCTGAGGCACCCCTTGGAAAGTAATAGCTGTTTGGAAACATCCTTCCTGTGAGTCATCACGAGGCGGGCAAGCAGACTGGAGAGGTGCAAGGGAACATGGTCACGCTGCAGGGCAGTCACAAGGTCAGGATCACAACCCCAAGCAGCTTCTCCCCCACTCTGCCTGCCCCTTCAGCGCGTGGCTGAGGGGAGAGCGCAGACAAGTGAAGGATCTGCTCCCTGGCATACCAATGGCAATCCTGCCCTTGCTGCCTGCCAAACACATCTCTCCCTACCGCTGCCTGGAGGTGAACGGCTCAGCAGAAACAAGGTCACAGCTGTGTGCACTCCCTGCATGTGGCACCTACCCCAGAGCACAAACACTGCTGGGGAGAAGTGACACTGGCAGGTGCAGCAGCGCCTCTGATCGTTGCCCTAATGCCAGAATGTGTTCTCAGATCTTACTGAAAGCATTTGCCACAAAACCAAAGCAGGAAACTAATTAAATGCTGCTATTTGCTGCGCCTTCCATTAGGCTGAAAACTAGGTGGGTTCGGGCCATTTTGTTACTGCCTTCAGTACTGAGCACAGCAAGGCGTTGGTCTCCCAGAGGAACCTCTGCCCACCCCAGCAATAAATAACTCTGGAAATAATGACTTGCTACAAATGGAAAAGTAGGCTATGATGCCAAGAGTAAATAAGCAAAATCTCTCAGCCTTTCCACATCTCCAAATGTGTTCAATCTGCCATCTACTGGCAGCTGCTCCCCTTATCCTGCCACAGAGCCCAAGAGGGAAAGCTGCAACACCCTGCATTTATCATGTCAATGAACAATGTGCAACCTAATTTCCAGACTTTTATTATGTGATAAAAGAATAGGAATTTGCTCACAAATGTCAGGCACATGAACAAAAACCATGCCTGCCTCTCGGTATGTCGGTTCCTGAGACAAAGGTGAGGCAGCAGAGTAGGTCAGTGGAATGTAAGAATACGCACACACACACACTTACACACACATACTCCTGCTCCAGATGTTGTAGAAAAACACTGCTGAAAACATCTCAGCACTAACCAGCACAGAAGGAAAGGACCAGTGGCTGGTCTCACCTCTGTATCATCACTGTAGATGTAGTAGAGGACCCGGATGAAGATGTCTTCTGAGATGTTGTGGAGCGTCACCACAGGGATGCTGGGCTGTGTCTGCAGCTCCTCACTCTCACTGAAATGATCTTCAAGGAGGGCTTTGAAATAATCACTGCGACCACAGAAAAATGCCTGGAAAGGAGAAAAACCAAAACTCACTTCACCAAACCAAAGGGCACTCCCAACTGGCTATCAGGGCAGTTGAAAGATATGTCAGAAGTTCGGACTCTGCAGCTCTGATTTTCCCTTTATTTTGAAGCTACATCTCCAACATTTTTCCATATCTTATTCCTATACGTGCCTACTCTCAGAACCAAAAACACAATTTGCAAACTTAGGAGATTTGAAAATAGCATGACATTAGGGCAGGACCTTGAGTTGGAGCTTGGATCTCAAAATCCATTCTTACTGCTGTTCGCTTGCAGATCAAAATTCCACTCTCCAGACAGTGAACTCACAAGCAGCAGGATATTTTTCAGCTGTGAACATTGTTGACGAATCTATAAATATATCTACTCACCTCGGCAAGAAAGGCAGGGTTTGCTGCTTGGTTAAATGCTTTAAATGTAGTTTTCCAGCTGCAATAATGCTTTTGGTTTTGCAGCTGATGAGGCAATGCTGCTCCTGCAGAGTGTATCCAGCATAAAAGGAGAGGGGGCACAGGTTGACCAGACTCACAGCAAAAAGGGAGGAGAAGGAAGTAGAGCAGAAGTACATACCTTATGACACAAGAAGTTGTAATCTTCCACTCGGAAACACACATCAGCACAGCTGTTAAAGTTGTCGGTGCTGTCAAATGGCAACTCCCCAAAACCAACCTAGGCAGAAAAACCAGAAACCCCTGTTTATAACATTCATGCTTTAAACATGCTTTTTTCCACCTATTTCTTCAGCACAGTGCTCTGAACACAGGTTCCATGTGAGGAACTGGAGAACTTGCACTCCTGATAAGAGATATTCCTGGTACAAGTTACAGTTGCCTCCTTTATCCATGGAAACTTGATGATCCTCTGGAAAGTGTTTCAGTGCCATTTAACAAGGCAGATAACCAAGTGGAGGCAAAGTTTATTTCATGTAGGAGGTATCATAAGCATACTCGAGCTCAGGACTAGCCTTTTACTGTGTATATGCTGTAACATATAGATTACATCTATGTATGCACCAGTTTGAAATGGTATGGTTACAATTACTGCCTCACTTGAATAATCCAGCATTGCTAGAGCACATTTCAGATTTCTGCTTTGATTTGCAGCCAAAAATAGTGTTGTAGCAGTATTAATACTCTAGTGAATTATTTTAATACCAACACACCTCCACCCAGTCCCACATGCCAACCATGACAGCAGACACACACACACAAAAAAAAATCTGTTGGCCTTATGTTACTTTAAATGACACTTCCAAATATTTTCACTTTCACCTTATCCTATATACAGGGTAATTAAATTATAACAAACAAACAAAAAAAAAAGGTTATGTTCACAGTCATATAACCAAGACAGTCTCTGGAAACAAAAGTTTCCCCGAGTTCTTCCTTTCCAAGCACACGCCCCTGAGCTACCTGGGCCGAGGAGTTTATTCCTGCTGTGTCTCATCCAGGAAAACTACACCCAAGTTTGCAGCTGGGAAAATCCTGGGCTGACCATAAAGATCAGTCTCACAATCCCAGACTACCTAAGCACCATTTCCAGCATGCCTGCCTTCATTCTGACTGAAAGCAACTGACTTGCAGCTTTACTGAAGAGCCAGATGACTCCTCCCTCCTGAGCAGCCTGCAACAAAGACACAGCCTGCAACAACACACTGGGTTAGTGCTCTCAGCCAAGCTCAGCTCACACGCAGTGAGGTTTCTCACAAAACAGGTTCTCGGATGTGACAAGGCATCAAGCTGACAAAAACTCACACCACCAGTGAACATGGCAATCTGGATCCATTTACCAACCCCTTGTCTGTCCACAACAACACCTGGCAGCTTCTGATTCCTAATCAGAGGATAAACCCAGTGACATTCAAGTCATGCACATGGTTGTCACAGTAATGCTGGCTCTCCATAGCACCTCTCTCCTTCGAACCCTGCTCCACCAGGACACTCCTGTTCCAGAAGAGATGCAGCAATTCAAGGAATGCTGCCCACATGATCTATCACCTGCTTTTCATACAGCTGTAACACAAAGGGCACCTCCAGCACTGAAGATGAGATCAGATTGTCCCATCTGTAGATTCTCCATTATTATCTGTGTCTCATGTTTCAAGGATTTGGTCCTTGGTTCAAACCATGGTCTGGCAACCTACAGCCTCGCTCTGTGGCAATGCATTAAAAACACCAGCATCATGATCTAACTGCCTGCTCTGTTTGCCTTGCTGCTATCCCCACCCTGTGTGACAGCTTCCATGTCCTCTCCTAGAAATTCTGACGTCACTTCAAAGGCTACAAATTTGGAGGCACATCACAGGTAAAGTAAACCCACAAACAGGGTTCAGTAAGATGCCACTCTGTGGCACAAGCATTGTAACTGAGACAAACTCCTCATCTCCTATGTGCATTCCTTCTTTGCTCTCCTTTCACTGCCCAAAAGTAAGTATCTAAAAGGAATCCATCCCTCTGTGGTGGACACTGGAGTTTTATTTGTCTCAGAGTTTGTCTCCCTAATTACAAAGTCTTCTGGGCTAAATTTTCTGCCTCTAGTCTTGCCTGGTCCCCACTCTGATGCTCAGGTTCACAGAGTCATTTCCAATTCTACTACAAAAGCAGGTTCATGTCTTTGTCTCTCCCATTCAGCATGAAGTGGCTTTGTAGAATTTTCCCTTTTACTTCCCTTTCAAGTCTCTACTACTTCTACTCTCCTCCCTTGTCATGCTTGAGGAATTTAATCTCCCTTTCAGGATCTCCCTGCAGAAAATTGGCTTATTCCTCTCACTACCCCTATTCATACAACCTCCTTCACATGCCTCTGCCCAGGCAAAGCACAGCTGCCAAAGTCAAGTATGCGGCCCAGGAAGCAAAACAGTCTAACCTATGAAATGCAAACACATTCCCAATAACTCAATCACCATACAGAAATATTCTCAACACTCTACAGCATAAGACTGCTCAAACATTCCCAGTATCTTCCAGCTATCATGTGCGGAGGACCAAGTCTTCACCGCTACAGATTTCTTTTAGAGCTTAAATAGAAACGTTGCTGAAGGCAAAAACACACAAAACAAATCAGTGGCAGCAATTTGTACCTTGGCCAGATTATCTCTGCAAGAAAACTGTAAATAAATTACAACACAAAATACAGGGGTTAGTGATCCAAGAGAAGATTAGCAGCTCATAACCAGATCCAAGTGGATGGGATATAAAAAAAAAGTAAAACCGGAACCATGTTGTAAATAGTTCAGTTAATCTGCCTCTGCCAAATGGGCGAAGCAAAGCACAGGAGTAGCTGCCATGGACAACCCCATGGCAGGTGCAGAGTCAGACACGATGGAACCCATCTACTTGTTTCGAACTGTTCTTCCTATGCATTACAAGACTTAGTTTTACTCCAAAAGTGACACATGGTCACTTTCTGGCAGCCACGCCAACTGACAATATAAATACAGTATTTATTTCGTGGCAAACTGATCCCTTTTTTTCATCTTGGTTTGGAACATAAGATCTCAGTTAAAAGGTAATGGAAAAACAGTCACAAGAAAACCATGTGCCTACAGTCTCATATACTGGAAGCCCTGGAGTTTTTAACTCAGAGGTCACCCAGCAGACATGAGATGAAGAGCCAGGCAGGCAGACAGTGGGAAGCCACATAGTTTTTGACAGCTGCCTGGCTTTTGATGATATTTTACTTAAATCTGTCACTGCTAAATTTTATTGCAACAAACCGAGGAAGCAGCTGTTGTGGTCAAAAAAATCCTGGCCATTACTACTTTACAACAAAACAGAGACCACAACCACACTTGCAAAAACAAAACAGAGACAACAAACACACTTGCAGAAGAAAACACTGAAAATTACAAAAAAGGCTTTGAAGCATAAATAGAAAAGAGAAACAAGGTACCAGAATTATAAACGTGTTTAAGATTTCAAAGAATAGATAGTTCTCACTCTAGAAAATAATAATGAACTGTAATTGGATATCAAGTGTTCATTATTGTTTTAGTCACATATTACTGAACTATGAAACTGGGATGCAGTTTCCTGCATCATTCAAGTATCAAAGAAATTACACACAAATTATTTGTTTATATTGAAACAGAAAGCTGTACACATCTCCATTTCATATAATACAGCATTACATGACATGCAGAAGCTACAAATGTTTCTTGCCAAATTCTGGAAATTCTGGCCTTTATCCAGAAGCCAAATACCTATTTTGTTCTGCATGGGCCAGAAAAAAATAACGTATGTTTCTCTTGAGAACACGGATGTTTGTATGTGACTATTTAGTTATCCCTGACATTTTAGGTTACATAGTTTGTATATTATTCCTTGTGTAGCAACAAACCCTGCAAGAATGAGGACGTGCAATGCCTCTGTCCCAGAAAAAACATGCCTAATTCACAGAATTTAACAATTTGGAAACATCAGAATGAGATATAAATGGCATTAGGATGAAGAGCTTTGCTCATATATTTTTTGTAAGCTAACCACAAAAAAAGTACCACAAAAAAAGAGAGAAAAAATGGAATCTTCTAGAATTTATCAGGCTTAAAACAAAGCATCCACCTTCGTGCATGGCACACAAATTCTCTAGTGAGCAGATGTGTGCCCATGCCCTCTTCACTTCTACAGCCGTAACAACTCTAATGCTTGCCTTCATTCTGATCTACGAACACAGCAAGAAAACCACAGCTCTCAATTCACACTGCTGTCAGATGATTACATTATTGCAAGTTTCGTATTTTCCTTCCAGCTCCTATTCTACATGAAAGAATTAAAAAGCAAAGTGTTTCTAACTCTCTAGAAGAACTGCTTGATCCAACAGGACTGTGCCATTATGGTCTGGAAACAAGCAATCAAACAGGATGTATTCTTTTCATTTGTGAAGTGACTTAAAAATTTATGTAAATCTCACTGTTTGGGGTCCTTTATCCTTTTTTTAATTCCTGGGGAGGTAATCTGAGGCTTACTTATAGTATCATCTCCCTTAAAAGCCTGCAAACATACAGAGGAGCATATTGAAAGCCACAAACAAATGCACGGTTATTTGGAGGAGGCAGGCTATGTAGGAAAGATTTCTGTACTGGTAATTGTAAACTCGAGGGAGAAAAACTCCCTCTATAAAGAAATATGTCTGAAAAAAGCCAGTACAAAACATATTGGCCTATTAAGGTAAGAAACCTTATCCATGCACTGGCACACACACGTGCTGTCTTGCACCAGGCAGGTCTATTTGGCAGGGGACAGAAAGAAAAAAGGCAATAAACTGTGCTGTATCACTCAGACATACTATCTCTGGGCACGGCAGCCACCTAAAAAGAGTCCACATTATTAAATACAGTGGTTGGTATGAGAATGAGAGAAAAAAAGGGCATACATAAGAGCAAAATTAATCTGATGACGTTACAGAAAACACCAGATGCAGGGAGAATGAAGACCATTAATAGTTATCCCCATTCTTCTGCAACTGGGAGAGAAGATCCATATATATGATCCTAATTAATAAAACAGATGGTATTTTAACATAGCTATCATCAACCTGGAGGACTATTTCTAAGGGTCAAGACATAGTCAGGAAAAGCAGATCTACTGCCAGTCAAGTTAAATTCTCTTCAGAGGGACTCACATTTCTGCTGGAAATATTTTCAGGGTTTGAAAGCACCTCCACACTGCAGAGTGTCAGTCTCCAGCAAGCCACCTTCTACCTGCATGTCCCTTTGGGTACCAATGCCTGCTGCTAAAACACTTCTAATTCTCAAGAAAGATGGCACAGAGAAAAGCTGAGGGTCAGCTCTTGTCCCATTGTAGTCACTGGGGAAATCCCCCCCTACCCACATGAAAAGGGTTTTATTTACAAGATCCCTGCCGGGGGGAAAATCCAAGGGGAAGGACCAGCACTGACAGCCCCATTAAACAATTTTACAACATTTCCCAGCAACAAAAGCCTTTCAGCTCTTGCAGAACAAGAAAACAGGCAAGCACTAAACTCTAAACGGCAAAACACAACCGAACACACGTGCCCAGATATCCCAACCCACAGAGAGCAGAAGGAGTAGAAGTGCTCCCTACCCGCAGTTCGGCTGGCAGGGCGCAGTCTGCCAGAAGAGCCAGATCTTCCTGCAGCCGGCAGTTACCTGTGGGCTCAATCGTCAGCACTTTCACACAGGTCCCTGGCTTGGAAGAGACTGGAAGAAGCAAAAAAAAAAAAAAAAACAAACAAAGCAGAGATGCCTAAATTCCTCTATAAACATTCTCTCCCCTTTAGATATGGGACACTACAGGAAAATCAGTATTGCTATGTGGCTTTTACTGCAAAACACACACAATTCTTCTATGTAAACACACACTCAGCACCCCTCAGTGCAGCTGGTGAGCATGGCTAGAAGGGGATGCACGTACTCTTGTCTCAACTCAAACCTCCACTTAATTCCTTATGCTGGAATTTCAACTGTGGGAAACACAAAGTTGTCACAGGCATATTTCAAGCCCAACTTGCTCTTTGCAATCCATGTCACCAATTACAGTTAAGGACCGTGGACCAGGATACCCTCATCCCTGTAGGAGCCACTCATACACTGCCTTCCCCAGCCAACCACACCTACTGCTGATGGTGTCACCTAAAGAAGTTCTTAGTTAAAATTAATCTGCTTCCATGCCTCTCTCACGTGCTCTAATGGGTCCCATTTCAGCTGTGCCATCCTAACCTCACTGCAAGAAACAAAGGGATTTATTCTTGTTTAGCCAAAAAGTTCTGCATGCTCGAGTCTGTCCTCTACTCTCTATCTGTAGATTCCCAAAGCACAAAGACCCCCAAAAGCACCCAGACTCTTGCATGTGCCTGTGGTTCTCTGCAAATGTTAAATAAGCATCAAAATAAACCATGGCAACTTCATTTGCTTTTTCAGACCTACTGTATCTTCCCGTTTTGCCCTATCAGCCTACTCAATAAAACAGCCAAATAAAGGGAAAGCAAAACCACGATCATACTTTAGCAGCCTTGTTATGACCAAAGTTCCTGTGGAACTCACAGAAGCCAATCTTAAATTCAAACAAGCAGCAGCTCAAAGTACACCCAGCTATTGTGTTATGATAACACCACCAGCACAGCCTTCCCTCTTTCTGGTCACCTCCCTCCTGCAGCTCCCCACCTCAAGTTTGTTTCCAGGTCAGCATGGTTTGGGGGGAGGACTAGAACATGTACAATGTTCAAGAGTCCCTGCTATATAGAGAAGCTTGTGAAAAAACACAGAGTATCACCAGAAAATGCACAGTTGTGGTGAGGAAGGCTTGAGATCCTGTTGGGAGCCAGAGAGATGCAGAGTTAACTCCAAGGCATTCAGAAGAATTTCTGACAGGTATGATTCATGGTATTAAAACCCCTCACAGGTGAATCACACCACCTTGAGACCTCATTTCTCCTGACATTTTGTGCAGCATTACATGAGCTCCATCAGATGACTCCATTGGGTCGTGGGCGAAACCAGACCACAATGTGCCACAAAACAAGTTGTCCACCCCCTCCTCCACATCCACCCCTCAGATATGCCACCACTATACTTTGAAATAGGCTGCACATCCCAGAGAGATTACTAGAAAGAGAAGGATAATCTATCAGTACAAAATAGCCAGGTACCATGATTGCTACACACAAAGCTCACCAGCAAGGAGAAAGGCTGCCCTATTAGCACGAAACACTACCCTCAGATAGATGGCTTCCAGGGTAAATAAGCCAAGAGGAGACCTGGCACCAACACAAACCAGACTGAGTGCATTTTCTCAAAGAGCCTTGTCCACTTATAGACCAGCGTGAGAGAAGCAAATTTCTCACTGTGAAATTAGAAATTGTTTTTGGCAGAGAGAATAATTTGTATTTCTGTAGTGCTTATTGTAACAGTCACCAGATCAGTCAGGCTCTGTAAGTGCTAATGGACTCATCAAGTTTTAAGCAGCAGTCAAGGCAGAGTTCTTCTCTTGGGATCCACAGAGCATCTGTGCCCTTTCACAGCGACACACAAAAAAACAGTGATTTGTCTGAGAAGCAAATCTATTCAGATACTGCATCTCTCAAATACAAGAGAACAGCATTTGGTATCACAGGCAAATCTTTACTCACAGAGACAACAAAAATCAAAGTTGTGAAACAGGAATAAGCTGTCAGCTGCAAGCAAGCAGTAGGGACCATGACCTTGGTGCATGAAAGAGGAATGAAGGGGGTTCTAAAAAAAGCAGCAAAAACAATGCAAGGAGCTGGAGGGAACAACACAACTATGGTTGAAGTTGAGAATGGAGGATTTTGTCTTTCTTCCCTGTCTAGACCAGCTGCACAGCACTGAACATCACCTACCACTTCATGAGCTGCCTTGGTTTTATTGCTTAGTACTTCTCTGTAGTCTTCTGTTTAAATTCAGCCAATGCACCACAAAACATAAGAGCCACAAAAGCCACACCAAACTCCCAAACCCTTCAAAATGATGCCACACTCAGATACATCCTCCTCCCAATGCCACAATTAGCTATAACCACAGATTCTGTACAGCCCATGTTCTCTGCTACAAAGACAAGCATGACAAACCTTGTTCTCACCCTTTTTGCCCTAAAACTTGCCAAAATAACTGCAAAACATTTAATTTCTAATACACATGCTTCTAAAGGAAGGATTATGGCTTAATCTGGACAATTTGTTTGAGCTCTTCCAAACACCGCAAGTTTTTTCTCATTACAGTCACAATCCACATGTGGAGGAAAACAGGCAGGCATTCACACCCAAGTATATCTCAGGTGAAACAGAAGGCACTGGGTCATCCTCTTCCTAAACTGTCTGTGCATGCCAAGATACTAAGTGCTTTTGAAATACTGATTAACTCTAGATAATGAGATTGCAGAGACTGCAATTATCCAGTGGAGCTGCAGAGGCTTGAGTGCTGTTTTCACGTTTCAACTTTGTAATACAGATGCAAGACATGGCCTTGCTCTGCAGATCTGAATCAGATGTCTATTCCACACGAAGCACTTTGAGCAGGCAGAGGTTTCTAACACACTCAAAATAATGCTTTATCAAGTGCCAGACATGATGTGATCTAAGATCTTTCCAATTTTCAACTTCTGTAACTCTTACATATATTAATTTCTGCAGAATCAAGTTTTCCTGGCTTCCATATGAGATCTGATATAACAAACAAACTTTTAAATTCAACCTGTCATAAATAAAAATTAAGCTTAGTATTTCCATCAGTGCTTTACACCACCCATTGAGTATATCTTCTGTCAGGCCTCAGAAATGAAGAGCAACTGTTCCCACCCCAAAGAAAACAGAAATTAAATTATTTGTCTGATGCCATCCAGGAACTTTGCATTACATTTCCAAGTGGATCTTGTATCAGAAACTTCCAACTAACCTGAAACTTCACTTGATCATTTTCCTTTTTAAACCCCACCAAGAAGTCAGCTTTCCTGAAGTTCACAAATTTAAGCACCTTATTTTCCTCCCACAATACAACATGAGATTTTAACTAGATGAACTAAGGTGGAATGGTCGCCTTCAGTGTCTCAGCTAGATCCTGGGAAAGATAAAAAGCATCTCACTGAATTACTCTGACATCAAAAGATGCCACAAGATAATTTTTATCTGATTGTCTGAGTAGATTTTATTTTATATTCATTCACTACTCCCCCTTTCTACCACTTAATACAGACTCGCACCTCACACTTTCTGTAGCAAGAAACCAAGAAATGCATTTCTCATCTCTTCAGATCCATGTTTACATTTGTATTTACATGGCAGAAGTAAGACTTATGATACAGCTTCCATAAGGACTTGAACCCTGGTCTACATGGGAATAGCTGCACCTCAGTGATCGGGTAGCCCCACCACCACCAAACAACTGCACATGCCCAAGGGAGACATACACATGGTAATATCTTCCATGGGATCTGTAGATGAGGAATTTCTGGAACCAGAAGTATTCTCTCTCTCAGTTGAGCCCTGCAGTTTCAGGGGGTCGAATAATCACAAGGGGTATTCAAAAGGGAAAGGCAGAATAGTTAGACCCTTACCTCTTAGATCAGGGAAGAAGACGCTATTGACTTTAAAGCCACAGACTGGAGTCTCTTCTCAAACTAAAATTAACTTGACTGAAGTAAAGGATTTAACTCAGAGCACGGAATGATAATCAGATGTTTTCAGCCTGAAGGTTTTGTTATCTAATTTTTTTTTTTACTTCATGAGTAACACCACTTTGCCCTATTGTGCTGTTTTGATTCCTCTTCACGTGTCTCTTAGCTCGAGCTAAGGAGATGATGATAAACTCCAAGTGTTGGTTTTCATGCAATAAGTTTATGTCATGATTAGATCACAAGCTATTTGGATAACAAAAAGTCCTTAAATAGAGGATTGTATCACTTAAGGTTTGGCACATCCATGTGTTATTAATACACACACGCTTTCAGAAACACTTCTCTGCTTTTAAAAGAAGTGTTATATCTCCCTATGCACCTGCTTCAGGCCAATTATCAAACATTTTACTTTAGTCAGGGGTCAGATAAACTCAGAAAATGACTTTTAATTGTACATATTTTATCTCCCCAGGGATTGAAACAAGCTCTCTGCTAAAAGGCACTTTCCAGTATACCCCACCATGCTCCACTGAATGTCTGGCAACCACAGCAAAGTCCTGCTACCATTACAACGAAAACACTCAATATAAATGATAAACATGCTTGTGTCAGAAACCACTACAGCTGCTCTATAGAGAGGCCATGACTGAAAACTATTATGCAAACATGGGAATTCCACAACAGAATCATTTTCTGGAAGGCCCCAGGGACACCATGAAACATCCACCATCACACCTCCCTGTTTCTCCCTGAAAGGACATACAGGCACAGCAGAGACAACAGCAAGTAAAATGCTTACCAAATTCATAGACTTTTTTACATTTGGTCTCCAAATCATCAATGAGGTCCTGCAGCCGACACTGCTTGGCTAACCTCTTGCAATCACTGACATATTCTACGTCGATATCAAGACGACCTGTCAAGACGGAATGCAGTCAGTTCTTTTAACCCATGGGCTTAGGTGTAAAAATGGCAAAAAATTACGGTCTGAAGACTTGATGGCATAGAAATTAAATAGTTACATTGCCTCACTTTTCAGCTGAGTTGAGACTCAGTCCCACGTGCTAAGACTTGGTACCTCAGCACCCACCACTTAGCAATTGCAGTTTGGCATTTAGTTCACATTCCCACTTTCCAGGGCTTATCCTAATAGCTTCATTCAAGAGTACAAAGACCAAACAGGCTATACAAAACATGCCTAATTCCCTCAGAAAAGAAAAAAATAGCAGCACAACAGCAGCAGGAACAACTGCCACCACTGGCTTACTGGCTCTGGGTAAGGGAAGACTTTAGGCTCATAAGCTGTCATCCCAGAATCTTTTACAATCACAGAAAACATGTCAAGGAGCATTTCTGAACACACTGGACTGGGGAAGGAGAACCTTGCAGAAAACGTTATTTTCTGGCACCCCCTCCTGGCCTGAGATAGTTCAGCACTTAGCATATCTACAGTACAACAACAGGCATTTTCAGAGAAGGTTTGGGATCAACTTCTGTTCAAAAAAAATTCTAGAGAGTAGTCAAAGCATTCAGCACACACTGCTCAGGTCTGCCAGACTGAAAATGTTTTATGTGGGAACTTGGCTTTACCTTCCTTAAGTTAAAAATACATTCTCCAAATCCACCCAACCAATCAACCTAAACTGATCTTGTTTTTAATTGACTGTATAGTCACTGGCAGGAAAACAACTGGCAAAAGGTACAGACAAGTTGGAAGAGCTGGTGACTGCTCACATTCTCCCCTTCTGCCAGCAGGAAGGGTGTGTTGGTGACTGGTGCACCCAAACACAGCCAAGTGCAGCCTGGGCCACTCAAACAGTGCTATGGCAGGGGCACAGAGAGCTGCCCACCAGACATGAACACACACACTAGAGGGTAAGTCATTACCTGTGTATAGATACTGCAGAAGAGCACCAAAGGCTGCTGGATTAATCTAAGAAAAACCAAACAAAAACCATGAGAAAGTTGCCGTTAGAATTCCCAGAAACTTAACAACAAGCTTGAAACATGATCCTGAACAGTCAAAAAAACCCCACTTAAATAACAACTCACACACTGCACCCAATTTCCTTGCTCCTCATGCTGCCATTCCACCTGACTTACACAGGTCTTCACTGTATCCACTGATACTAATCCCGCAAATGCCTCAGGGGACAGGACTTAACTAATGGAGGTGCTCCAAAGACATGGTTGTAATACAGGCTCTGTAAAATCCAGCTTTTCACTGGTCATAAACATTTCCACCCCTTCTTAATATGAGAGGAAAGACATGTTCTTGCACAAAGAGAAAGGAGAGCAACATCCAGAGAAACCGGAAGTATGTTTGTTTAGAAGAGGTTTTGCAAAGCCAAAGTCAAGGTACAGAAACGTGTGCTGGAGTGTTGGTGATTAATGGATGGAATGTACTTATGGCCTATTTAGTTATTACTGCAAAGACAACAAAAGGGACTCAATTAGTACCAATTATGGAGGTGATGTCTTCACCACCTGTCCACCAGGAATTGGACAGACCCAACTAATCCCACAGAGGGGTTGTGATGCAGCTGGCAGATGGTAACAGCTACCTGGTACTGCAATTAAGATATGTGACAGAAAGAACAAAGGGAAAGTATGCAGTCTGCAGCCTTTTTTTATCTACATAAGATGCTATTTACTGCATAAAGCCCTTCTCCTCAACTTGGGTCATTCTGAGCTACTCACTGTGGAAGTTAACCCTCAAACTGTCTTTCCTACTCACTTTTCTCATGCAGTTGGAACAGCAAAAGAAAGGAAAGAACTGGAAAAACAATCCTGCTCACCAGTGGATGCTTCAACACTATCATATTTTTCCCCTTCCATTTGGTCTCAAACATCTCTGCAAAGTAGGCGCTGCGAGCGCTGAGGATGCAGCGATGGGCACAGAAGGATTTGCCGTGAACAATGAAAACAATGTCGCTTTGGTAACCCTGCTCCAGCAACCTGTGAGGGAGAGAATGAGACAGGAGAGAATGGAGTAAAGCTAGTGGGGGACATGGTACAATCAGGTCTAAATGAACAAATACCTCTGGGCATTGCAGTCTATCCCTGACCAGTGAGAAGGCCAGCACTGGGGCTGATACTTCATACACTAGACTGGGATTTGTCCCTTCCTTTGATGACTCAAAGAAGTTTTGTTAGTGCAAAAAGGCTGGAGAAAGAAACCTTCCTGCCTTAGGGGACCACCTGAATGCAGGGAACAGATTATAAAGTGGAACTAGTTGCCCCCAAACAGGTTAGCAGCTAAGGAAGGATGATGGAATGCTCTGCACATGCCTCATCTGCTTACCTCTGCAGGAAGACATCATAGTAGTCTCTCCTCATGCACTTTGCTGTGATCTGTTTGTACTCCTTCAGCAGGCGTCGGATGGCGTCACTCAGGGCTCCATACAAACACCGCTCCCCGTCAAAAGTGTTGGCCTCACATTTCGCTCCTGCAAAACCACCACAGGTATGTGCCAGCAGGCACAGTTAAATCCTTCTCAAGTGTCCCCAGGTGCTCACTAAAGGAGCATGACTTCTGTCTGGTGACACGTTTCACTGTGATCCCCTGTGCTGCTGAGCATATCTACAAAAACAAAGCTTCCCTCACATGTGTACAACCTAAAGCTGTTGTCTCACAGCCAAATCCCTTTCTGAAGATGTCAGGACTCATTTGTCATAAAATGACCTGGGTACTAAGCCTCTCAGCATGGCTCCAGCAGTGTTCTGGGAAAACAAATCTTACTTTACAAAGAGCATGATCACTTCCTGGACTGTTAACAGCTCCTCCTAAAAAGCATTCCTTTGCACAAGGCAGAATATGCCTCTATAGCTTAGACTCTGCTAGAAATTTGGAGGGCATTTGCATTTTGCTACTTTAGAATTGCACAACTGGTTGATTAAGATGCTGTGAATGCAATAAAAAAGACAAACCTTTTGAGATCTGACTCTGCACTCTGATTTCTCTGCCAGAACACCACCACTGCGCAAGGGAATTTTAGTGCTGGGAACCAAACGGGCAGGCACTTGGCCTGGATTATTTGCCTTGCTGTGTTTGAGATTAGCAAAATCCCTTGCATTTCACCTTTAAATCCTGCTTACAAAGCCAGACTATCAGAACAGTACAAGAAAATTTTACACAGACAATTCTTCACATGAAGTACAACCCTTACATCAGCATACTCCCAATAGCAACGCACCCTCAAAAAACACCAGCTGTGATTTCAGAAAGGCATGCTGCCTTGAGCCACCACAAGAAAGCTTCCCTTTCTGTGCATTTTCAAGATTTCAAGCAAATCAAGAAATTTCAATTTCAAGAAGCAAATTCAAGCAGCAAATGGCCTGCAAAAGGGACCGTGAAAGTGTGTCCAGGACTCCTACTGCAGCCTGAGATCGCTGATCAGATGGTTGGTGGTAACAGAAGTTTCCACAAAGGACAGCTAGAAGGATATACAATCCCAATGGACCGATATGGATAAAGATACTACACCCATAATCAGGACACTTTTGCTCACCATTGGCTAGAAGATAGCGTACAAGCTCCTCATGTCCACACAGGCAGGCATAATACCTGACAATAACAAGAGAAAGACAATCAGATACAGCAGGAAGCAAAATTCAGTATCTAGGCACACCAGGGCACACACACCACAGCAATGAGAGCATCCCTGAGAAGCTTAGAAGATGACTCCTCTTAGGAGTAAGGGGTTGCTACTGAATAGCACAGGAGTCTGATCCCAGCAACAGACTAAGCAGGATCTGTTCGCAGCACTCCTAGGCACTGCAAGGAGATCTCAAGGTCCCAATCTAGGTCCTGCATCTTCTGCTGCACCACCAGCTGCCAAATCCATCCTCATTTTAATGGAGACCACAAGCACTCAGCATTTCTACTGAATTCTCAAAAACACTTCTTGCTCCTTCTGCTGTCTGACTGCTGCACACTGTGATGAGGAGGGAACAGCACTCACACTGGATGTACAGCAAATCCACTCGTCTAAGTCCTACTTAGGATGAGTTTTGTTTTCTCTTTTGTGGTCTGAGCGTTTCATGATTCTCCTTCACAGGCACCTCAAATAGTCCTATAAACTAGGAGAATCCTGTAATGTGCATTGCAGCAGCCAAATGTTAGTCTACATTTACTTTGGAAAGTTATTCTATACTCTAAATATACTGCAGATGTCTAAATGCACTTTGGAGTTGTGGGGAGGTAAAAAGCTCACACCCGGCTCCTCAGCACCTGCACAGGGATTCCTTACTACCTACTGCACGTTCAGAGCCTTGCCAGACACACTGTGATCCCCCAGTCATTTTGCATTTTATCAAACCAAGCCTTCACCTGAAAAGGCATACTAGAATGCCATAGACTTTGATGGGGAAATAGCCTAATCTAGCCAAGAACAGAGTGCTTAATCCAGGTAATTTGGTCACAAAATGAACCACCCTTCTGAGCACCACTACAGCAAGTGTCAGTCAGATGGGAAGACAAAGACATATTTAGCACAGCACTGGCAGAGAAGAGAAGCAGAACTATGTAGCCACAGCTCCCGAAAAGCAGAACCTGAGACATTTTGTAACAGTGCTCATGGCTGCTGCTGCTGCTGCTGCTGCTGCTGCTGCTGCTGCTGCTGCTGCTGCTGCTCCTACGAGAGCAAAGGAGCTCTGAAGGCTCTACACCCCACCCAGCCAGCGTTCCAGGCTGCAGCACTCACAGGGGTGTGCTGTCCCATTTATCACGGACATTAATTTCCACATCTCGCTGTTCAAGAAGGTATCTGGAAGAAAAGGGAGAGCAAAGTTATAATTTCATGCAGCTCCTCAGTCACATTCCCCTGTTTCTGAAATGTAACTTTGAGTTCCTACAGTAACTTCCAAAGGTATGACGGGAACTTGCATTGGATTTGGGGAGCTGTCAGCTACAGCTGAAGGGGCATCAGTCAAACCTTCAACCCAAAGAATGGTGTTCTGCAGCATGGTCTGGCAGCTCCCTTCAATCTTAAGTGGTGCACATGAGGAAAGAATGGAATCAAACCCACCCCCAACAGGTCAGCAATCACAAAAGAAGCCTGAGCACTTTACCTTTTCTTTCTCCAACTGTGTTCACAGCCTGGATGCTTACAAATAAGGCCAAAGCTGGACTCCCATCCTGCTTCTGGCTTCCTGACACAAGCAATAGCACCAGTGTCACTCCAGGCTGCTCTGACTTCACGCCACTTCCTTGTCCTGTACACTTAGGATAGATCAAATGCTGCTAACACTCCCTCTCTGGCATTTCTAGAAGCCAGACTTTGCCTTGCAGACAAATCTTCTACACACCCTGAGTCTTGTTAGAGCCTGTCCCCAACTACTGCAACAACCATCTCTGCTAACCACACATAGAAGTCCCTCTCAGCCTTCATAAAGATTCTCAAGTTTTGGCTTTTTTATCACCCACCACATCAGTCCTCCCTTTCACTCCCTTCATCTTTCCTGTCTCAAATGCCAGGTTCCTCTGACCACATCCAAAATCCTAATCAACTCAGCTCCTTTCTATTCAGTCCCACGTGTCCCCCCTGCTGTGACAGCATTTTTCAGACAAACCATTTCTCCATTATCACTTCTACACTGGTCATCTTAAACCTCTGCAAGGCCACCCCCTAGACCCTTTCTTCTGCAGTAAACTACAAGCAATTTACTGCTTGCATGATTATGATCTAACAAACATGATTACAACGGATAACAATGTTCCCCAGATCTCATCTATCTGTACACTTGTCCTGCATTAGTGAGCACCTTGAAACAGAGGCTCCTTCTGATTATCTAGAAAGATCCACACATTGGTAGATGGAAAAATCAAGTAGAATAAAAAGGTGAAGGAAAGTCTTACACTCAAACCATGAGATGCAGAAGAGTCTGTTGTAAACCCTGGGACTTTGCATGACCACAACCCTTAACCCTGCAGACATCTCCTGATCCAAAATCACCACAGCTGAGCCGTGCTGCTTTGACGTGAGCAGGGACACTTGACACTTGAAATTTGGCATCCCGGTATTTCTCAGAGATTCTCCCACAGTCTACACCACAAGGTGCCTAAACATTTCCAGGACGATTGCTACCCAGGGATCCAGCTTCCTATCAACCCAGACACTGTCTGAGCAGAGAAACAGCAGCTGAAGAGAGGAGCCTTGTGCAAGGACATTTGCCGCTGGCAGCAGCATTCACACCCCCGTGGGTACGCAGTGACCCGTCTGACACTCGGACAGCTGGCAGAGACCCCGCACAAACCGAAGCACACAGCAAAGCCCCGGTGCACACGCAGCTCCGCGGGGTGCAAGGTGCACTGACGTGTAAAGAAACAAATGGCTCTCCCCGAGGCTGCGAGAGGCGCCGGGAAGGCCTGGTTGGGCTTCAGGTAAACCCACCCCGGCGAGACCCGCCCGCCCCGGCCCCGCAGCCCGGGTGACTGGCAGTCGGTACGGGGGGGGACGCCGGGACCCGCTCCCCGCCCGGCCCCGCTCACCGCACGCGGCTCACGTCGCCCTTCTTGCAGCTGGTGAACAGGTCGCTGGTGTCCATGGCCGGGACAGGCGGCGGGGCGGCGGCGCCGCATTGACGCGTTGGGCGGAGGAGCGGCCGCGGGGAGCGGGCCGGGCAGGGCCGGGCAGGGCCGGGGGGCAGCGGCGGCGGGGCGGGAGCGCCGGGCGATGTAAACACGGCGGAGCCACCGCCCGCCGGGCCCAGCGCCGGGCCCCGCAGCGCCCCCCTGCGGCACGGAGGACCAACTGCAGGCCGGGCCGCCCCCGGACACGCGTGGAACGCGGCTCCCTCCGGGAATGGGGGCTGATCCGGGACACAGCCGAGGAGGGGACCCGGTCCAGACCGCGGATGGGAGGTGGTCTGGAACCACATGGCAGGGCTCTCTCTGGACCACCTCTGCAGCTGTAATGAGAGGGGATCTCATTAATCCATATAAATATCCCCGAGGTGGGTGCCAAGAGGATGATTCCAGACTCTTTTCGGTGGTGCCCAGCGACATGACAAGGAGCAATGGCCATAAACTGAAAAACAATGTTTCACCTCAACAGGAGGAAGAAGTTCTTTACACTGAGGGCGGCAGAGCACTGGAACAGCTGCCCAGGGAGGGCCTGGAGTCTCCCTCTCCGGACACATGCAAAACCCACGCAGTTATGTTCCTGTGTAACCTGGTTTAGGTGACCCTGCCCTGGCAGAGGGGTTGGACTAGATGATCTCCAGAGGTCCCTTTCACCACTAACAATTTTGTGATTCTCTGGGGTCCAGCTCTGGAGCAGGTGTGGGATGGTGGGGAGCTAGATGGGACACACATGGCACAGGGCTGGCACACATGCAGGGGCTCTGCTCTAGAACAGAGGCTCGTGCTAAGCCACCCAAGCAGGAAAGATAGGTCCTGGGCTGGTCCTGTGGGTATTGGGTAGGGCAGCCCAGGGGGAAAAGCCACTTTCCCACAGCCTGGGCACCTGGCACAGCTCAGGGCTTCCACAGAAACCTGGGATGCGAGAATTAAGCAGTGAACTGTGGGGAAGGGGGTTCAGGCTGACCAGCCCCATTTCAGCAGAGGGACCTTGGCAGACAGTGAGTTACCAGATGCAACACACGTGAATTCAAGCAGATCTAACCAAGCAAAGCACTGCACTCAGGTCAGTGTTCAGACACCCAGTAGGTGCATTTTATTGCAAAGAAAACAAAACCACAACCCTGTTACTTCCAGGGCCAGACACGAGTGTTTCTAAGCAATCCCAAGCAGTGGCCAGGGCTTGCAGACAGTTTAGGTCCAACAGGAATGAAGGTGTTGAGAATGGCTGGGAGCCTGGCTGTCAGCTGAGATGAGCCCACGAGACTCTCATGAGCCAGCACAGATGAAGGAGCTTGTTGTCTCTGTTCCAGCTGCCCCAAACTCTCTGTGAAGGAGAGATGTGCTCCTGTGTGGCTGCAAAGGCAGATGTGAACAGACGAGTTGCTGACAGCAGTGGCTGCCGTGGGACCCTGCTGCAATGCTCTAAGGTCATATAGACTTGCAACAATCCATAGGATAACATACCTTCATTTCACACTGTATTATGTGCCAGAGGGATCCTCAAAGTGGTATCTTGAACTGAACCTGCATTACATACTCCACAGCACAGTTACTGGGTCACTTCTCACTGTTTCTTTCCACCATACCCACCACAAGGCAGCGTGCAGGATGCAGGGTCCTAGAACATGTTAAGACTCCACATTACAGATGCTGTTTCAGACATCTGGGCAACATCTCAGAGTAATCTGTAGCTTGGCCATCCCAGACCGCATCTGGCCACCATCCCACAAACAGAGAGCCACTCTGATCTTGGCTGTACCTCCCGATGATGCCATCACTGACGTTCCCCGAGGCGTGCACTCTTCAAACCAGCACCCAGCGCTCTCTCTGAAGAACCACCTTCACTTCAAGCCAGAGTTTCTGCCTTCTAGCTGTGGTCCCAAGGAGCAGAGGAGGCAAGTGGAGGACAAAGCAGGAAAATGGAGCTGAGACTCTGTATTGCTACCCAGGTTCTCCACACTAGTGACTCCAGAAAATGTGCCATCTCACTGTTTTGCAGACATGCCTCACACAAGCCATCTCTGACATGCCTGATGAGAGCCCCTCTGCTCATAGGCAAGTCCTGCAGCCCTTTATGAATAAAGCAGGTGACTGTCCTAGGCAAGTCACAGGAAACAAATATCCAGAGCTAAAAGAGGGCAAAACTTTGGGGGGTTTATTATTTTTCGTCTCCAAATCCCAACAGCCACCAGGTGTCACTGCGATCAAACGTTTGGCAGATGGAACTATGGTGATGTCCCAGTAGGTGGCAAACGGTTTTCCAGGAATTGCTTTGTCTCCTGTATCTGCTCTGTCGCCTGGCACACCACTCTGAGAAGTCCAGCTTTAACAGTTTTTGTTAAAAAGAAGTTTAACTACATTAAGGTGATAGAAAAGCTTCCTGTTACAAATGCTAAGACAAAGTTTTTCTTCCTCCCTGTGCAGAGCTGGAAATGCAAGCACTGAACAGAGTAAGTGGGCTATCCAGCTCTTTACAGTGCTCCCCAGCCCATAGGTCCCCGGAGATGACCCATCTCTGCAAGGCTGACAGGAGAGGGACAACAGTGCAATCGACTTGAAAAGATCAGCCTAGTGCAAAAACTGATACAGAGAAAAAACCAAACAGTAAAGGGATAAAAAGTATCACCAGACTAAAGTGAAATGCTATCAACCAGTAGATTTCTGGAGCTAAACTGGATCACACAGCCAGGTGCACCCTGTCAGAGACAGCAGAAAATTGTCCTCAGCCTCATGACAGCCACCCTTAGACACTCAATATCATCTGGATGCTCCAGAGAGAGAAGAGAGTCTCTGGAAAACCTTCAGGCCACAAGAAGCCAGAAGAGCAAATCAGGAGAACTTGCTAACTCATCATGAGGCCCACATACCTCCTCGGTTTCTTCAAAGTTTGAAGACTCTACACCAGATCAGGAAGTGCTGAGCACAGCCAGCAGCACTGCTTTACCACTGCCTTGTTGCTTCTCTGAATTAGGATAGTGGAGAGAAAACAGGGCAGCAAAGCAGCTCCTAGCAGTGATATGCACCAAGGAAGGGTTTTGTGGGTCAACTGATTCACATATGGGTGGCTTTACCTTTTTAATAGCCACTGGGCATAAAAAATATATTTAATGAGGATTATTGGACTTAGAAACATTTACATGGTGAAGCTGCCTAAAGGCCACGGGCATGCCAGGCCCCATTATGCTAAGTGCTATACAAACTCAAATTTTAACTCCATGCTTTAATTTACTCACCGTAAAAACAATTTGCATTTCATCCTGTGAGCCCTGAAGCGCCATCACCACAGCCACTGGAGCTGTGCAGTTACACTCCACAGCCCCATCAAACTCAGCAGGAGCCGTAAGTGGGGGTGGCCAGAGAAGGGCCACATGTGGCTGTTCATGACATGGACTGTCCCCCACTTCCAACTGCTGGGACAGAAGGAACTCCTGTGAGCATCTCTGCAACCCTACCAAGATACAAAAGGAGCTGATGATCCACTGTCTTCTACACAACAGGAAAAGATATGGAGGCAGGCTAAAACCACTGAAAACTGGAATCTGGATAGGAAACCAATGGTTATCACCTTTCTTGATTCCCTAATAGACTGGTATCAACGTGGTCCTCCATCAAGGTGATCTGTGATTCAGTTTGCATGCAAAGCGCTACACAAACTGAAACAACAGACTCTTGCACCTTGACTTTAGGCACACACACCAGGGATGAACATGCTAAAAATACCTATACATAGTGATAGATTTACAGGCTCGGCATCAGGCTGCACATCAGGGGGCTTTCTGTACAAAGATTCCCTTAAAGAACGAGTGTGAAACTGCATCACGCAGCGAGCAAGTGTGCACATCACCGTAACAGAAGTACTGTTGCCTCTGACCAAAGCAAGTCCCTCAGTCCCTCGATGACAGAAGAAACAAATGTTTCTGAGTCTGGGTTTAGGCAGGGCTCAGAGAACAATTATGCATATTCACGTGCCTTTTATCACACGTCTTCAGGGAGCTGAAGCCTTAAAGTTGCCGGAGGCATGCCAGAGAAATGTTCATTGGGGAGCCCTTAGATCGATTCTCATCTCATCTGGCTTACACTTGCTTAAATACAGCGATTTTAAAGATGTTACCCCGCGCGGGACATTAAACACTTCCACCCTCCCTTCAGGGCAGGATGCTGAAACGAAAACAAAAGGACCAGAAAATTACCTGTTTCTGAGTTTTAACTTCTCACACTGTTTATAAAGTCTTACATAGCCTTTATATTTACCTCAAAATGACCAACTGAAAACAAACTATCCTGAAACATAGAACTGGAGTGGAAAAGGCCTGCCAGTCTAAAACTGAGATTTAGACATGCGACACCCTGCTGACGATTTCCAGGCTGTTGCATGAAAGAGGCATGTAAATATCATTTTTGAGCAACCCTCCAACCTAAAGCAAATTTCCATCTAAGATGCTGCACCATGGCACCAAATTCTCTGCAATCAGTGAAGCAAGGGTAAAGTGCTCAAACTTTGCAAACTCAGCTTGGAGCTGTGGAGCTGAAAAAGAGAGTGGGGCTGTTTGTGGTACCAGGAGTGAAATAAGATGACAGCAGGGGGGATGTTTTCCCTGAATGTAAACATCAGCTCTATCTAATTAGCAGCTGAATGCTAGAGCACTACAAAACCTGTTTTCACATGTGGAATGCAAACTTAGCCCAGGACATCGACTGAATCCTGGCTCCCTTCCATCCGGAATGCACAGGTGTTACTGCACCTGCATGGACTGAATGTGATCTCAAGGTCAGGATCTGGAAAGTGAATTTACTCCCCAAATCTGGACTCTTGGTGGCAGACAGCCTCACCATCTTGCTTCTTAAGCCCAGCCACTCTCAGCCACTACAAGAGAGCTACATTTAAGTGCATTTAAAGGTGATGAAAGCATTGGTGCTACTGATAGGAACACACACACAGAGACCTACAAACCCACCCCTCCCGCTTCCCTCTGTTCAGTGATCCTCCTGGCTCCAAGCCTCAGATGCAGGCTCAGGACTTCTACTGGGAAAATTTGCCCAAAGACCTGTTCCAAGGTTTTAAGAAGTTCCTGAGAAGCCACCTGATCCAATGATCCATCAGTCAAGATAGGAGAGAAACAAGTGTATTTAAGAGGGTGGTTCCCTCCATTCTTTTTCTAAAGATGCGTGTCTTCCTCAAACACATCCACATCCTCGCTTGCCTGCTTATTGATCAGGACATCCCAGCTGTCGGGGCCATTGATGGTGTTCCCACCGTTCACGCTTGGCTTCTTCTCCTGCATTTCCGACTGGCTGTCACTGGCCACATCCAAGGTGGGGTTGTCATGGCAGCCGTTCTCAACAAAGCGCAGCTCCTCGCCGTGCGACTGGAAAGGACGAGAGGAACACAAATGGAGACAAAGGAGGACAGGTCTCAGAGCTGCTGAGAAGCACAATCAGACCAGGCTACAAGGGTCACTGAGAACTTTGCAGGGTCGGTGCGAAAAGGTAAATTTGCTCCTAGCCCAGCCCTCGCAATGGAAATGAGCTGTCCTAAGCACAGCAAGAGACAGGTTTGCATCTCTCTGGCATTCTTGCCTGAATGGACTCCCTCGCTGCCCCAGCACTGTATCCAGCTATGTCCCCTAAATGGACAGGGGAGAACAATCTCCCTCTTAACTTTCCAATCCCCTCCTTCCCACCAGCTAGGAGTCTAGCCACCTTCTCCACCCATCCAGTGCTTACCATGTTCTTCATCTTGGGCAGGCGCCTCTGCCAGCAGTTGTATATGAGCCCCAGCACAATGATGATGGCACAGATGGAGCCAATGATCACCAGCACCACAAAGAGCTTCCCATAATCACTGCGTGTCTGGTTGGGGTGTGACTGGCAGCTTGTGGTGGTTGAGTAGTTTTGGATACCAATCTGGAAGGAAGAAAGCAGTATACTAAATGTCCTGGCCTGCACTCAGGTGGGATCCTGTTCAGACCCTCCAGGGTCCAAGTACAGGACCACCACTGTGGGCAGAGGAACTAAAAGCCAGGGTTGGAGAGTCACAAATGTGACTAGTCTTAAGTGACTAGAAGGTACACAATTAAATATAACATAATTTTCCATGAAAGCTGACACTTCAGCTAATGACAGTAGGCACAATCTTATCTTGATCATCTGCACAGAGATCACACCTATGCGCATGAGAAGGAGACTTCCATGGGAAAAACCACTCAAGAGCTCCTAAGACAAACTAAGATCATAGAATCACAGACCACTGATGAGTACTGAGGCTTTGGTGACTACTTGGCAGAGAATGCCAAGCTTCCATTAAAACTCAGGTTCTAAGAGGGCATAGCGGTCTTTATGAGGTCTTGACAATGGACAGCTGCCAACTGATCCTAAAAGCTTAGGAATAGCTGCCCTAGAAATGGGCCCCCCATGGCTGTCAGCAAACAGCCCCACATCAGTCCCAGTGACTTGGCAGATTTCAAACAGGTTACGTATCAATACTAAGTATGATGGGTGTAAGAGAATATCCTCCCTCCTCCTCCTTCCAATCTCATGCCAGCACAAGGTCAGTGCAGTGAGCAGTGTTTCATTATTGATAGAGCTGGAGAGTTGAAAGCACATGGTGAGGCTGCTCTGGTAGGACTCAGGTTAACATCGGGCCACAGCTGCAAAGTCAGACCTTGCACCAACACAAATCCATCTTTCTGGACAGTTCTAGGTGCTGATACTTTAGTCACACAATTTCTACAGGGTTGGCTTTTTGCACTTTCTCTGGTGTAAGCCAATCAATACAGCACTGAGCACTTAATTTGCTTTGTCTGACTGCACCAGTTTCTTAGGTCAGGGAAAAAACTGAGAGCAGACAGCCAACAAGGCAATGGCCCAACCCCACTGCTAAAATCAGCAGAATTACTCCCAGTAGTGTAAAAAACCCAAGCAGAATCAGGCATATGGATCCTGTAAGGTTAAGGGAAAAACCCAGAGATCATGGGACTAATTTATCCTCTTCTCTATCTTCTTCCAAGCTGCCCAGGGTTGGAAAGGAGTATGTGAGAGCTCGAGGCAGCTGGCAGAGCAGTCTGGCATCCATCGCCTCTGGTCCTCTGCCTGCCCTTGTGTAGGCAGTTGTCTAAAGGAGTGAAATGCAGACTCTGGGATTGCAGAAGGCATGTGAACATGTCAAAAGAAGCCAACATATATGAAAAACAGCTGTAGGGTGAGTAAGGCCAAAATGGGGGCTCTGCAGCACTCATATTGCCACTGACAATAGTACAGAAGGGATGACACTAAGAATCCCAACAAAATGAATGTGTGAAAAGCAGTTTCACAACAAAGACAGAAAAGCTGGGAGGAATAACCCCTACTTACTCTCTTAAAGAGAGCAGACATTTGATGGCCTGGCAACTACCAGTGAGGGGAAAAGGTAGTTTGCCAAGCGTCTGACTCATCTGTTTGCCTGCTGTGGGTTCAGCACTTGGTTAGACTGAGATATACTCCCAGTTTTCAAGTTGCTTATTTTAACTGTATAGCCAGTCTTAACAAATGGATGCAGGCAGACAGGTTCTTACCTCGGCTAAGCTCCTCTTAACATCCCCCAGTGCCATGAGAACATCTTTTGTAGGGATAACGCCTGTAAAGTAGAGGAAAAGATCAGTGCTGCTCTCAGCTCAGGTTATTCAGTCAGATGTATTCATCACTCTGAAATCCCCAAAAGGATGGAGGCAGGGGAACACATTTTTGTTCATTGGTGCTTTATGTCAAGAGGCTGAAAGAACCGAAGGACCACAGAGAAGGGTACCTCCAAATATTCTCTAAACAAGTAAAAAAAAATCCAGGGAAAACTGATACCAAAGCCACCTAGATACCCTTCCCACTGACACAGAAGCTCTCAGGATGTGTGTCTGCTCCGGGGGCAAGCAGCAACACTCAAAAAGTCATGGATGCAGGTTCATATAGGTCATATAGGCCATAATGTCAACATTGAAGGCCTCTGTCACTAAGCAAGCAACAGAAGCAGAATAGGAGAAGGACCCCCATACCAAAATGGGAATAAAGAGATCATAAAATGTCCCACATTCACTGGCAGCTTTTGTTTCTCTGGGGATGGAGGGGATGCACTATCAGGACTATCCTAATCAGACAAGACTTAAGAATTGATGGGTTAGGAAGTGAACCAAGAGCAGGATGTCATACCCTGCCATGCATCCTTCCCATGGAGCACATAAGCATCAGGAGAAAGCTGACAGATGCTCAAGTGAAGGCAATCCAGGGAGAAAGCAAACTGCAGAGACAGAGCTTTGTGCAAGCAGTGAGGGGCAAGCCAGAAGGCAGATGTAAAGAAAGACTCTTATGTCCTCAGTCCCCCACCATTCCTCAAGTCCAGAGAACACTGGGAACTGGTGGGATTGAAAGGGACTGGAAAACAAAAGCTCCTTCCAACATGGCTGAGCACATCCATCTGGGAGCCCCTTAAATGCACCCCCCTCCATCACAGGAAGGCTCCTTCTCCCAGCACTTACCCTGTTCCCCTGCCAGTGTCATTAGCAAGTGCTTGTCGTTTTCATTGGGTTTGCTCAGAGAGATCAGCCAGCGGTCCTGCAGTCCATCCGCCTGTCTGGAGAAGGCATCCTCCACCAGCGCCAACAGCTGGGGACCCCTCTCCAACCGGAACTCCTCCTGCCATGGGAAAGGAACCTTGGTGAGCACATGATGGGAAACAGGGCAGATGTAGCACTGCAGGGCTGGTAGGGACGAGACCCCACACCGGGCATGCCCAAAAGCCAGCAGTGTTAAACCTGGTGCAACAGTCCCCTGCACATCCCCAGTGCCCCAGGCCGGATCTACATACAACTCCTGATGAACCAACCCTCCTCCTTGGCTCCTGTGGCCGCCATATGTCCCACACCAAGCCCAGCTCCCCTGGCACACAGGGATCCTGAAGCAACATTATGGTGTAAGGTAAGAAGGAAGCAGGCTCTTCCCCACAGCCAGTGCTGGGTCAGCGGGTGCCGCTCAGCCTGACACGCTCCAGCCATCCCTCAGCAGGCTCCTTTGCTGCTTTCTCTCTCCTGTGTTTCTATTCTTATCTCCAGTTGCCATGCCAACCTGAAGGCCACACAGATGATTAATAAAATGGAGAGCTCTTGTTGCCATGGCAATCTGAAGCGCTCAGGGCAGGCACAGGCCTGTGCCAAAAATGGCCTAATTGGAAAAGACATCGATGACTGGGGCCTGAATCACAAGGGCCTGCCAGTGCCTACTCTCATCAGGTTATGGATTTTGGCATGGGGAGGCAGGAGAAAGCAGCACCATGATGTAGCACCATGAACTGCAGCTCCCACTCATGGCCCCACTGCCAGCCTGAGGCTCTCTTTTGGAGGATGCAGAGGAAGGAGCAGCAGCTGAGGCCAAGAGCAGGAGCAGGACAGAAGCAAGATGTTTCTGGTGATGGAAAAAGCAGAGGTTGCAGAGCACTGATAAATTCTCCACGGTGGAGAGAAGGGAGCAGTGAAGGAGTCTGAATGCACATGCACCAAGGTAGAGATCACCTCTCAGTACATGGCCAGGTACCACTGCTGGGTCAGGTCCTGCAGTCCTCACTTGGGCAAAATTCCAAGGTATGTTGAGTGGGAGATGTGCCCAGAAAGAAACTGATGTGATTCCCTTGCCCAGAGCCCATTGGGAAGCCAAATGGCCTTCCAGCTTAACCCAGCAATATAGACATCATCCCTGCAGCAGGTCAAAGCCTCGTGCTATGAAGTGTATTAAAGCTCAAGGTCCAACCCTCTGGAAGGGATTAAGCACTCTACTTGTCCCTTGGCTTTTCAGTGGGACTCGGTACCACACCAGATCATGGCATCAAAACATAGGAAATATGTGGGGAATCCCCTTTTGCACTAATTTAAGTTACAGTACTTGCAACACAGGTTCTTCCTCACAACCCTGGAAACACAAACACCACAGGGCTCAGATACAGAAACCAGAAAACAAAAGGGACAGGCAGACTGTAGGTGAGGCCCCCAAACTGAGTAAATTACCATGGGTAGGAGACAAACTGCATCAAGATCAGTGGAAAGAAGAGCTTCATTCCAGCTTCACTCATGGAAAGTGATAATGGAAGGCAGGGAGTGAAGTGATGCTCATGTTAAATATGTATGTTGACAAATGTCCCTTTGAATAAGGGGTAGTACAGCACAAATCATTCACTGGGAGATGTTTTGAAACGTGAAATCAAGTAGAAAAACAGTTCAGCCCTGCCTATCCCAGGGCACCGTCTTCCTTCAGCAAGGCAGAACTGAGGATTCAACAGCAAAGACATAATTTGATCAAGAGACATCTGCACATCTGCTTTTCGGTTCTTGCCCTTACAGCGGTTTAAACAACACAAATGCAAATGACCGCCGGAAGGAAGTTACTATGTATTACAAAATTAACTTGTATTTAAAGTCCACAGAGATGGCAGAAAGAGTGATGGGGACTAGGACATGGAGGAAACAGGGCAGCAGGACTGTGGCTTTCAAGGACTGATTTTCTGTGTTGCAGCTGTAAACTGTAGCAGAGATACTTAAAACCCTTCCAAATAGCTTGTCTAAATCAGGAGGAAAGAGAGTGACTTTTCATCTACTCTTAAAGCATTCAACCTGCTTTACTGTGTATAGAAATTTTCCCATTTTCCTTGTCCCCAGAAAGTTCATCTTAAACTCACCAGTAGTGGTAATAGATAAGTGCAGTAACAAGACCAGCTGGCTCTGCCCAGAGCAGAAGCCTCAGAAAGCAGGAGTGCAGACACAGGAGCCCAGAACACAGTTCCTCGATTAAACATTTTGGTCTCAGGCTGTCAAGCTCATAATAATTTCTTAGAATTATGAAAGGCACCTTGACCCCAGGCCTTTCACAACTGTTTTTTAAGTGCCTGATAAAAGGCCCAGCAGAAGTGAACAAGCCCTTTTACCAGGGATCCACAAGGGACTCTAGGCTCATGAATTAACTGCAGCTTTATGAGGATGGATGGACCTCTGCATTGGATTAGCAGAGCATGGCTGGTTAACAGACCCAGATAACACACAAGATAAGAGGGTGGGGAGAGGAGGCCCTTAAGGAAGATTTAGTGATAGCTGCTTGGTACTTAACCATGTACACTGTAAATGGGAGTCCCTATTCCTCTGAGCCATCAGAGGATCATGACCACATGCTGGAAGGAAAAGGAAGTGAAGGAAGGAGAATTGTACTTTAGTCCTGCCACATTTCCTACCAGTAAGAGGTGCAATGTTAAAAGCTCTCATGTCTCATGATAATCCAGGTACAGACTGGCACAGACTACAAGTCAGATCTTAGTAAAAAATCCAATACGGGACTGACATGTGCTAGACTTGGAGCAAAATCATCTCTCTCCACCCACTCTTTGGAGAACAGGAATATTTCTGTAATCCTCTCCTTCTCTTCACAGACTCTACAGGGAAGTTGAGATTTAGTGCTTTTAAAACATTTTGTAGTGAAAGCAGAGAGCAAGAGCTGGGTCTGCCTCCTCTTCTCTAAACACCATTCCTCCTGTGCCATCAAATCTCTTTGGACTGACTTACACAGTCAATGTTATCCGACATATTCAGGATGATGTAATTTTTTCCCGCAAGGTTGCTCCAGTCTTTGCAGATCACCTGGAGAGACAAGACAAAGACAGCTGAGTTCAGGTAGTGAATGCAGCTAAAAGCACTGGGCACAAAGGACAGAAGCAAGGTGCCATACCCCCTTGAGAAGCACTTCTCAAAGGATGTGACTGCCCTCTAACTCTCTGTACTAAGGAGGAATCACCATTTCAGTGACAGTGCATGCAGCAGGAACAAAGTTACTACGCCACCTGTCACAGAGCAGCTTATGTTCCACCTCTATCTAAGAGGACTCAGGTTCTCAGTGGAAAGCTCTCTAGCCTGCAGCCTTATCAGCACTTAACACAAAACCTAACCAGGAGCCTCTGTGGACCTTAAACAGACTGGTGAAAAAAGACAGCACTTTGCAGGCAGGATAGGATGCACAGAGGGGCTAAGTCACTTGTTCAGTCTCTTGAGTACCATGGGGCAGAAAACAAAATTAAAAGCTTTGCTTGGTACCTTCTTACCAGTCAGCTCCTGCTACATTATCTTCTCTTAACCAGCTGCCAGTTCGCTGGATTCAGGAACTGCAGTTCACCACACCCCTCCTCTCCCACAGGCTCTCCCAGACCAGCATCCTCACAGGTCACTGTACTCTGCCCCACCTGCTCTGCATCTGCTCCCTGCAAGCAGTAGCAGCAAAAATAGCACTTTCTTCTCACTCCCTTTCCAAAAATCCTTGGGGCCATCTTTGTCCTGACACTTCCAGTAATGCAGGCTGAGGAAACAAGGAGCTTTCTCTGCTGTGCATGCCCCAGAGGGAAGGTGTTCTGCTTCTGTTTATTGTTTATTTTGTGTAGCTGGGAAGATGTGAGGGGGCAGGGTTTTCACCAAGGATGATACCCTTAAGAAGTGCTGCGAAAAACTCTCCCTGAAAGTTCGCTCACCTAGCTCGGTGAACAGACAAAACTCCTTCCACCAGTCAGACTTAGGGATGGGGTTAAACACCCCCACAAGAGGGAAGCATCCAAGTGTCTCCAGTGCAACCTCCCACCCACTCCCTGTTCCCAGTGCTACCTGTGCCGAGTCCCAGGGCAGCTCTGTTGGCAGCATGGCCATGCGGGCATCCCCAGCCTGCGGTGACAAGCTCCTCTCTGCCACCACAGTCTCAGTGACTGACTCAGTGTCATTCCAAATGGGATCCAGCACAGGCTCATCAGCTCTGTCCCACGGAGATACAGAAGTGGGATGCTGCTCACTCTCAGGATGAGTCTGGGTGCCTGGGGAGCTGCTTCCAGGAGAGGGTGTCCCCACAGGCATTTCCACTGTCTGCTCCATCTCAGTCAACGTCGTGGGCTCCAGCATCTCCCACCCCACCGTGGGCTCTGAGACCTCCTCTCTGGCTGAATTTTCTTCCACACCAGCCTCCACTGTGGTCTCTGCAAGCTCTGCTCCTGTGGTACTCACAGTAAGCTCTGAATCTGCTCCCCCTACAGCCCAAGTGTCCTCAGTTGTCACCTCAAAAAGTTCTTCTGAAACACTGGGAGATCTTGCACCAACAGTAGTAGAAAAAATAGAGGACACAGAAGAAGGTAGAAGACCTGGTCCCATGCTGCTCCCAAGGTCTAAGCCTGGAGAAACAGAGTCCTCTTCTTGCCCTCCTATGGTTGCCTCAGTCACAATACCTGGCCTGGCGGAGGCTGTGGAAAACAGAAGGGAGAAGGAGTCCTCTTGGTCCACTGGTTCAGAAGACGTAACTTCCGGCCCGGAGGTCTGGAGGCTCTCCACTCCTCCTCTTGAGTGGTCTATAGGGAGCAGCCCCTCCTCTTCCTCTAGCGTGGAGAAGGGTGTGTGCAGGTCAGGCTCAACAAACTCTGCCGGTGGCTGGACAGTGGCTGTTTCCCAGTTGTCCACCTGTGTCCCATTCCGTTTCAGCAATGCCTTCTGAGACGTAGCAGGAAAGCTGTAATCTAGGAAGAGATACAAAAGACTTCACATCACATCCAAAGCAATTAAGAACTCTGAAAGGCAGAGAGCTGGCCCTATTATAGGTGTCCAGACAGAGATGGGGTCAAGTGGTAGAGACCCTCTAAGAGCAGGTAGACAATAAAAAGAGTTTTGACACCTGGCATCTTTAAGTTGAGGTTATGAGTGTTAGGAATTGGGCTGGGACCCAGAGATGTGTTTCACATGGGATTCAGAAAGATATGGGGTGCTAGCAGCAGTCAGCCACAAGCTAAATGGGAAATACTAGAGAAGAGAAACAAAAGCACAGCAAACCAAATCCTCCTCCCTGGCACACCCAAGTAATACCACCAAAACCTGAATCAACTTGGGCATCTTTGAAATGCAGAATTTTAGTTTGTACAGCACTTCATAGCAGAAAAGTCATCTCACAAATATCTTCATTATGAGACTCCCATGTCAATAAGGAACAGTTTTGTTTTGCTACAGCAGCCAAATCTATCTCCCCTCCCTCCAGCTTCAGCCCCTGGTTGTTCTGTGGCTCTGACCACGAATGCATTTTTTGTTGCTAGACAAATGTAGATGCTGAAGAGGAAGATGCATGTCACAAATGTAAGCTCAGGGCAGGCAGGAGTTTCTTCTGGAGGCCAGCACGGACATGGTACCCCAGGATAAGAAAAGTATCTGTAAGATCAGACATGTTTAGCTCAGAGTGGCAGGCACAAATCCAGCAGGCATAAATCAACCTTCATCTTTCTTGAGAAACTGCCTATACCCACGGAGCTCCATTTCAGGAGTTTGCATCCCAATTAACTCCCTTTCTCCCCAAGACAAGCACAGCACATTCTCAGAGAAAGGGAAGGAAGATGATCCCTTCACAGCCAGAAATGAGCCCCCTGCTCCCTCTATGGTTATTAAGTAAGTGACTGTCTGAAATCCCCAAGGCTCCAGTCTCCTCTCCTGCCTGCCAAAGCAGATGCTCCACTGAGCACAGTGGGCAGCAGCTGTCTGGATGTCTTACAGAGATCTGCACAAAAAAACTCCATGCAGCCCTGACTCCAATCCACCACTTGCTGCTGCCAGAGCGGGTGCGAGCTCCCAGGCAGAGAGGGCCATGTCATCAAACACACCCACTGCCTTGGATATTCCCGGGGAATCAGGACTGCCCATGCTACCCCTGCATGCTCTTTCCCACCTGTCCTGAGCGGAGAGCACACTGCTCCACCCATCCCAAAACAGGAGGTGCAAAGATGCTCCTGTTTAGCTGGAAAGCAGCTTCCCTAACCCACAGCTCGTTCCCTACATGCTGTCAGCAGCTCCTTTCTGATACTGACCAAAGAGGAGCATGATCGAGCTGCTGACCTTCAGAGCCACAGTGCTGGGACTGTCTCCCACTTCTGTCTGTGAAGAGGCCACTAAGATTTACTGACACTGCAGGCTGAAGCCAGGTTGTTTTGCTGCTGTGTTTCACTAGAGAGCACTAGAGAGCATCATCCTGACTGAGGCCCTACATAGGGACCCTAAGGATTAAAAGATTTTTGCTACCCAACAGCCTTCCTGATGCTCCCCCAGAGGCCATGGAGGCTGCTAATAGCAGTCAGCAGCAGCACAGACAAAAACAACCCCATCTCTCCTCCACTGTCTGGCACTGGTCTTCCCAAAGGCCCACACCCACAGGTACACACACCAGTGTCTGCAGACACAGTCACTGCCTTGCTAGATGGATGGTGGGTAATAGCAGGAACAGCCACAGACCATGGGATTGAGGACATTTGGATGGGACACTCATGTCCCAGGGCTCTGCCACTCCTCCTGCTGCAGGGATACTTGGGGTTTGCACCAAAAACCCCAGCAAGAACCCTGCCTGCTCTGATACGCTGTGGGTGAAAAATGAGGGTTTCGCCCCTTGAAACAAGGCCCTGTCAGATGAGATGTTATTTTCAAGGATCGGTGATCCAATCTGCCTTCCCCTTAGCCTGAAGACACTCTCAGCTATTCCTGACTCCTCTGCACCTCCTCCCTGCTCCTCTTCCCACCTGGAGGAGAGCACGAACTGGCAGATGGGCACAGCAAAAAAACAAACCATGAAAAGCAGCATGAGGTTTGTCCCACGGGAACGAGAAATGCTCCCAGCCTGTCAGATCTCCTTTGAAGTCACACATTCAACCTTTCCTTAAAGTGCTCTGTCACATATTAGTTAGCTCCCGTGGGGGAAAGCCCCGCATGGTGCAGCCATGCAGCCTTTCCACCACCAAGATCTAAGATGCCAGAGGGACTGATGCCTGTGCCATCTCTCCTGGGCAATGAAAGTCCAGGGAGAACCCATCCCACTCTCTCCCAGCAGACTTCCATCTCACAAGGCAGCCAAAGATTGAAACCTGAGCTACTTCTCTGGGATAACAAATCCACAATGTAGAAGCAGACACAGGAATCCTCACACTTGCTACTAACTGAGTTAAAATTACCACTTGTCATCAGTTTGCCCACTACCCTGCATACCAAGCTCGGAGAATCTTTGTTCTGTCTGGTTCATAAGACCCCAGTGATTAGAAAATGAACTCCTCTCAAATCTTGCGAGGGCTGTTACTCAGATTCATGTGGAGAACAGTGATACTTGAGGCATTTTGGTCAGTGGTGCTGGTTTGTGCTCCTTAAAACAAGGAGCTCTCCATACAACCCAGTTACCAAAGGGGTTCAATCACTTCCCAGGTTCAGGGAGGATCACAGAATCATCAAGGTTGGAACACACCATCAAGATCTAGTCCAACCATCAACCCAGCACCACCATAATCACCCCTAAACCATATCCCCAAGTGCCACATACAGATGCCAATGATGATGAGTCATTTATTCCAGACTTTTAGCTAGACATTTAGTTCCTGTCTGGAATCAGTTTCTTCTGTCTTACAAACAAGGGCATCTGCCAACTTGTCAAGATCAGGTCTCTTTAAGGCACTCATATTTTCTTTTAGTTTATACCCCCTTCTCCAGTTTGAAGGAATTTTTGCACCCTGTACATCTCCTTGGTTTGATCCCAGCCCCTAAGCTGGTCCCAGCATCTTCTTCCCAAGGCTCCACTCAGACAAGCTGGCTTCTGTCACTCTTCATCTGTGAAATGCAGAGCTAAGAACTTCCCCATTTGAAGAGTCTTCTCAGCATTTCCCTGGATTGCCCTTTCCCCCAGCCCTAAGGGAACTTGAAGGGCATCTCCCATTTTCAGCGGCTCTTCCAGCATTCTGGTAGCAGTTTCCCTTCATTAAGTGGCCCACCTGGTTCTCCTCTACCTTCAGCAGACCTTCTACACCCTGCTCCCATACTCTGGGCACATGGCAGCGCACCCACAGACCTTACCACTTTCCCATGCCAGTGCTATCCTCTCCCATTTCCACCAGCTTTTGTGGAGAGAAACAGCAACCATGGAACAGAGAGGCCAGAGAGATGCAGATAATCTGCGTTCTGCTGCAGAAATGGGGAAGAATCTTCTGATAAAGGAGACAGGCATTGTGGAGCTGGATGCAATGCCAGATTTGCCTGGCTCGTTCATCAGCTCATCTAATTTCAGCGAGGGAGCAGAGCACTGCCAAACCCAAGGTTGCCTGAGGAGGTTTTAACTGCACATGCTATCAGCTCCTTCCCTGCCAGGGTCTGCTGTCTCCCACCACGATCAGTACTAGGCTGGAGCACAGAAGGAGCTTGTGGCCACACACAGAGGTAGCACATGCCACGTACCCCTTTCCAGCCACAAACAACAGCAGCCAAGCCACGATGGAGCCAGCCTGATCACAGAGGGGGACAGCTCAGGAGAACCGTCTGCTGGAGCCATGAAACCGTCCCAACACCCCTGGCCAAACAGTCTAGCAAGGGATGGACCAGATGAGTTAAGCAGGCAGCCACACTTCCACGCCACACACTCTCTCAGAGCTTCTCAGTCACACCATCCCCTTGGGAGTCTGGTTCACCGATATGAAATTCCACACCTCTACCTCACCTCTTTGCCACCACATCATTAGCTACGCCCCTTAATGCTTTCCATCAGTGCTGATAATTACTCATATTGCAGTATCCAGCTGCCTCCCACAATCCTCCAGCTTTTCTCATCCAAGCTCTCTTACAAAGACCCTCAGGCATTATTTTCTAAAGAAACCATCTTGCAAACCCTTCTGCTGTTCCAAGTCCTGCCCTTTGCATCTCCCAGCAGACCTAGGTCTGGGTTGCACAGATGCATTTTCTTCATCCAGGGAGATGATTTTCCCTGGGAGAGGTGAACATGAGCTTCAAACCTCTGCAAAAGCCGCCATTCAGGCAATGTCCTGCTTCCTCCGAAATCAATACCGAAACTTTCCTGACACCAGATGGGCCAAGACATGGCACTGTGCCAAAGCACGATTCCCCAGCCAGACATTTAATTCATTACATTTCTGCTTCTCCTTCATTCAGAAGAGCAGGTCTCAGTTACTGCCCTACAAGGTTCCCTACCCTGTATTTGCTATTAACAGTTCAAAGCAACTGTGACAGCTCAGGAAGAGGGTGATCCTCAGTGTTTTTAGTACACATAACCTGACCATAAGGTCTTTATTGGATTAAACTGAAAGATCATGTTAACCAGTGATTGAATTACTGATAACTAGAGGGCACTGTAATAAAAACAAGAACATTCCTGGTCTCCCACCACAACACACAGCACCATTCATACTAAAGTACCTGCCAACCTTTGGAAGCATAAGGTACACTCTACTGACTGCTAAAAATGCAGCCAGGTCTGAGGCCGTATCTGCTTCCCTTTTTGCAGTATAAAGCAGTGAGACTCACTGCAAAAAGTCATAGTCCAGCTGATTGAAACTGTTGGGGGATTTCAAAGAGGCAAAATACAATTACCAGTGCTGGAATTGATCCAGTTGGGGCTAATATACTAATCTCCCAGAAGAGGTTGAAGCAGTTACTATCTTCGACTCCAAGACACCAGGTCCACATACACAAAAGAGATCATAATCAAAAGAGAGACCCAGGGTAGCAAAGTTGTTAGGTCTCATTATGGCTGGAATTTGCTTGAGGCAGACACCAGGCACCAAGTGCTACAGCTGTTCCCCAAATAGCCTCATACCTTTTTCCTGCTGAGGCAGGACTGCAGTAAAGCTGGAATAAGCCATCCTCACCCAAACACAGTAAGTCAGGGACAGCTGCACCAGAACAACACTATGCACAGAGAAACCCTCCTGTCACAGGTCAGCCTTTGCCAGCAATGCCTTGACCGAGATGGCTTGTCCCAGGACAGATCACCCAATGTGTCAGTGTACACTAAACCGGGGCATAAACAAGAGGCATTCCGGGAGCTGAGCTCGGCAGGCGGCTGCTCAGCACTAAGCTGCTTATGTAGACAGTCTTTACCAGGTGCTTCATTTCATTAATGCTTGGGTTGAAGATGGTATTAAGAACTGCAGATTTGCTGTCAGTCTGGATGAGGAAGCAGCAGATTTCAGTAAGGCTGAAAGATACTGGGATCTCTCTGGCCAGAAGCAAGGAATTCACCACTGAAGGAAGGCAACCTCGCCAGCAGAGGAGATGGACGGTATTTTATTCCATTAGCTGGTCAGAAAACTTACTTTTCTTTGAATACAGTCCTAAGTTGTCTGTCCTGCTATCCCCCATCCTAGCTCTCCTGGGAATCCCTTCTGCTAATTACTATGAATAATTAAAAGATTACAATTTCCTCCCCCACCCCCCAAAGCGCCACATGCCATCCTAGCGAATCACCAATCTGTAAGACCAGATTTCATACCTCCCAGCACAATCATGCCTTGGCCTTCAACCATCTTGGAGCTAAAAGAGCAGACAGAACCTGGCTGTAACGAAGCGAGCTTCATGCCAGTCCACCATCACACTGGAAGATGCACTCCAATCCTTGGAGGCTCAGCTGTTGGGCATGGGAGGAGAGGGACTAAGTGACCTCATCCACTAGAGAGTCACAGGCCTTGGATCAGTTTCCAGAAGCCCACACTTCACAGCAATTAATGATTAGCCTGCCTCAACCTAGAGCCTTCACTGGAAGGGGAACATATGGGATGGTGCTTTCTGACCAAAACGAAGGAGAACATCGAGAGGTGCAAAACAGGGAGCACTCTGGGATGGATACACCACCACATAACTCTTTCATTAAAAATCAGGGACTCAAAAAGACCTACAGTCCTAATGACTCCCATCTTCCAGCCCTAAAGCTAGATGACATCTTGCATTTGTTGCCCAGTGTGACAGTAGGAAACATGATGAACTAGAAGCCTCCAGGCAACATAAGATGGGGAAGGTGGGAAGAAAGGAAAGAAAGAAAGGAAGGGCCAGATGTGAGTCACTGCAGGTTCACTCTATCTTTAGAGTTGATCTGGGATTCAGGCCAATTTACTACCAAAGGTGAAGCAAAGCAGCCACACCCAAACTACAACCTAAGAAACTTCGAGGTTCCCTGGAAGCCTGAAAGGATGCAGAAGTAACAGGTTCACAGCTCCACTGACTTGACAAGTCACACGCTGCTTCTTTCCACAAGGATATGGCATCCACATTCCCACCAGATCTAATCCATGTCTTCCACATGAGGCTCCACTGGGTAGCAGCTGTGCATGGGGTAGCACACATGCAAGTGCACACTTCTGTGCACCCTCAGACAGAATGAGATAAATGTCAGGGCCCTTCCACAGGCTGGTGCTCACTGATGTCAATATAGATTCACTGTTCCGTAGCATAAATCAGCAAAAGCACATCATTCAGGAGAACCAGAGCCCCAGGCTGAGCTGTGCTCTGCCAGTGGGGGTTTGTTCTCACTTTCTAATGGACTAACAGGTGGTCCTATATGCCACATGTTTTCCAGAAATATTTTTAAAGGACGTTTGAGTGTGCTTAAAAAAAACAAAACAAAACAAACAAAAAAAAAAGAGCAGCAGCTGCAGAGCTGCAGATTGTTATTACTTTTTAGCTCTTGCAGCCTTGAAGTCACACAAAGGCAGGGGAGTCTCCCCACATAGGCTTCAGAAGGACATAAAAAAAGGAGAGATGACTAATGCAGCTTTAAATAGCAGGAGATCTGGCCTATCTGCAAGACCACCAGCAGTTCCAGGCCCAATATCTTTACACCAAACACGGAAAGAAGCCAGCACAGGTCTCCTTTCATAGCAAGGAATTTTCTCTCTCTAGCACTACAATGCTGTTTTGTGCCTTTACTGATGCAGTATCTCCAATGTGTGCCTGGGACAGAGCTACCACCTATGCCGGGCTGCACTACACAGAAAGAAATCTCACATAAGGAAAACTTATACCATAAACATTTTTTTTTCCCTTAAACAGCAGCTGTTTAAAACTGTTTAATGGATTTATACATTGAAAATAACCTAACAGATGTCATCACACAGCTCCACAAGGTATCACATGGCATCTGTCACACATGCAGCACGTAAGATCCATTGGTTGTGTGCCCCTCTCATACAGAGGCCTTGCATGACAGAAGAAGGCTGACCAATTTAGGGATGCTATTACAATATCCTTTATTGCAAAATGACACACAGCAGGTTTCTAATTAAATTTTAAGTAGAAATGTGCTCCCAGCTCTTGAATAATTCAAAATGTTCTATTAACCAAGGTTCTGAAATGCCACTGAGACACGAGCTCTGGACACAGCAACGGTCAGGGGAAGAAACAGTGCTTGGAAGCACAGCAGCAGTTAGCTGGGCAGCGGATAGGGCTGGGTATGCGAAAGGACAGCTGAAAGAGCACATCTGTTCACGGAGGAAAGTACTGCAGGCAAGAACGGAAGGAGAGCGGAGCGTGTTCTGCATGCAAATGGGGCGAGGCACGTGCAAGAGGCAAGGCTGGGTTCGGTACCCAGTCATCTCGCTCTCAATGCACAAGCACACGCTGTTCTCCAAGTCACGTCCAGATCTGTGAGTACATGCAGGTGCCTGCTGGCACACCAATAAAAGCGCCATGAGCGCTGCCACTGCGTGAGAGCAGCCGAGCCAGAGGCTGTCCCAGGGATGCGCTGACAGGAACGGGCACCATCCGCCCCCGGCATCCCTGTGGAGGCAGCATCTGCACAGCTGCCCCACGGCCAGCTCTGCAAGTGCCCAGGGGCCAGGGAGCCACAGGGCAGCAACAGCACGGTCAGATAAGTTCAGCAGCAATGTCAGTGAGCAAAGGGCTTTGGAGACCTAAGCTGGGATGGCCCTCGCCCCCCATACCGTGCACTGTGTCCCAGTGGGCAGCCCCAGCCGTGGCTCTGCAGCAGCCTCAGCCCTGTGTGAGCACAGGTGTTTTTTAAGGTCACAGAGGCAGGAATGAAGATAAAACGAGACTTGTGCTTTCTAACTGCAGACCTCAGTCAGATCTGCTGAGAGGAAGGCAGCAATACCAGCTGAGGGAGGAGGGGTAAGCCTGAAGCCTGGCCTTTGGGTAACACTTAATACATGTCCCACATGACACTTAAGAGCAGGAACATGTGAAATAATCTCCTAAGCTACTGGAAACCCTGCAATGCTCCTCCTCCTTCCCCCCATCCTTCTTGAGAGTATCTCAAAGCCAACAAGGGCCCTGGGGGGAGACAACTGAGGGGCTCAGTGGTCTCAAAAAAACAATCCACAGAGGAAAGTAAGATCAAATGCTAATGCAACCCGTTTTGGCTATGACTCCTCAGGAAGTAGCAGGACAGGACAGACAACAAGACTGTCTTCTCTTGGGCCAAGTCCACACTGAAGTCACAGAATGAGGAATCCAGAATTTCACCCAGTGAACCCAGCTTTGACTCAAACCCTAAAATGGCCTTGATCTCCGAGTCAGGCTCTTGAGACCTTAAAGTTGTGCTTAATTGACAGCAACAAAAAGAAGGGAGAGAGAAGAGAACATAAAAGGGGGAGAGAGAGACAGAAGGGCGTGAAGCAATGGGAAACTAGGTGAAGGCAACACTTTTCCCAGCTCACAGCAGCTCAGGAATAAAGGCTCAACTGTAACTTGGTTTCTAAAGCCTGTGCTTGCTCAGGGTTCACTGGGGACACATCAGGCACTGAGGTGAGAAAATAGAGCTGACGTTTAATCTCAGGCCCTCTTAGCAAGAGTTGTGTCAAAGCAGGAAGACAGATCCCTGCATTCTTCCATCTCCCCAGAGCTCCTGCAGAGTGGGGAGGAAGAATGGGGTAAAAATAACCTACCTGTTGCCTGTCCTAAGTCCAGGCTGGAGTCGTTGAGCTCTCCCCCATCTTCCCAGAAGTACTGTGGGGGCTGCAAGATCTTCGACTCCTCATTCTCCTCGCTGGCAAAGCCTGACCCTGGGGCAGCATGCAGAGAGCCAGGGGCAAGATCTGGCTCTGCAGGCTCCGGGCTGGTTTGCTCATGGGAATTCATGGCCTCCAGGTGGGACATCATGGCAAACTCCAGCAGGGAAGTTGACGTGAGGCCATCGGCAGTTGGGTCCTCCGTGGACGCAAGACAGAGGCACAAAGTCCCTGTATAATGACAGTAAAACCACATCAGAGCTAGGACTGACACCCACTAGGCTTGTCTTCCCCTTGCAGCCTGCTCCTGACAAAATAAGCTAGCCCTCAGATGGGCTGTGCTCTCAGCTGATGAGGAAAATGAGGGTATTTTGGGAAACATCTACAACCATGCAGAGGAGCCTTCACATCCAGGAGTCTCAGTGGCAAACAGCCATCTAGCCTGGGGCACCTCTTTTCCATGGGGCACTGATGGTTTACCCTGTCTGAGGTGTTTTTGCCTCTGAAGGAATGAGGTGCCCTGTTAATCATCCATCCTGGAGAGGAGGTGGAATGTCTTACACTTCAGCTATGAAACTCTGGCCTTGTGAAGACAACGATAGTTTTCTATCCGACTGCCCTGATCCACAGCTATATTATATGCAGGGGGACTGATTCAAACCAGTATTATTTACAACTTCAAAATAATCATATTTTAAAACAGGAGGCCGAAAATCTATTTTTAAGTCATTAACTTGAACTTCATTTTGCATTCACAATGTTGGTTTTCATAAGAAAGGGCTGACCATCAGGTGCAGAATTAAAATGTGACAATAGCAAACATCTACCTCACACTAAGCAGGGAAGCAGGCTGCATTTTACACTTTTCTTTCAACATTATACCCTTGTTATTTCCATTTTATCTATTAGAAGGTTTGACTGACACTTCTTGATTCCTAGATGAGACTTTAATTGTGATTTGTGTCAAGGTACATTCACATGCATATTGAACTTCAATCAAAATGCAAGAAAACAGCACCTGGAACTTGGCTTTATTCAGCCGATAAATACCACGATAAATATGGAGACATAAGGAAAAAATAAAATTAACAAAACATGTTTTACATTTAAAACAGTTTTGTCAAGCAAGCAAAGTAACTAATTTGGGTGAACTGAACAATTTGCTTCCCAGCCCTCTGTTCTTCAGCATATCAAAACTAGATCTCATCCTCTCACAGCTGATTTTTATTCATAAATTAGAAGAAAAAAAGGACACATTTTCTCGCTTTCTCAGCTCACACTCAGTTTCTCAATTCTTAATGAACTAGTCACTGAACTGAACTAATTGAATAAGCTGAAATGAAGACTAATTTGGTATTTTTCTTTGATAACCGATTTTCTAGACAACAGAAATGCAGCAGATCTAATCCATCTGGACTTTAGTCAAATATCTGATAGAGTGCCTCACGCAGAATTACAAGAGACACAAGAAAAGACAGTGATTAGCAGGAAAACTGTAAGGCATCGGCTATACAAAAAATGACAGAGGCTTGTGCTGGAGGGGGGCTATTAGTGGAATTCCTCGATGTTTGTCCTTGGATCTGCTGTTCTTTCACATTTTCCTAAGTGACCTTGGAAGAAAAATTAGGAACATGATAATGAAATTATCCAAGGACACAAAGCAAGGAGACATCCTCATTGCACAGAAAGACTGTAGGTACAGCTAGGTGATCTTGAGAATGGAAATAACAGAAATAGTATGAAAAGAAATAGTACAAAGTGATAATTCATCCCCTTGAGAACTAGCACAAAACATTTCTGATACAAGATAGGAAAACATCCATTAGAAATGTCTTAAGAGGAGAAACTCCTGTATTAGAAACAGCTCAGAGATATCACTGGAATACAGATGTGAAAATCCTTGCAGAGTCCTGAAGTATTAGAAATAGAAAGCTTTCACAAAGCAGTGCTGAGACATCACCTGGATGCTGCACACAGATCTGGATACACGTGGCCTGAAATGATTTAAGCAGAGCTGAACTGCCTTGAGGCAAGGGCACAGACTAGGCAACCTCCTGAGGTTGCTTCCCACCACTGTGTCCTACAATTCCACATCCCAGAAGGACAAATTCAAATCAACACAAGTGTTAAGATGAGTTATGGGGCAATGGCAGATGGGTTGGCCCTGGTGCTTTCACTGAAAACATTAGCATGTTGGCACAAAAAGTTTGGAAATTGCTGCTCACCTGCCAGCCTGATTACCAAACCTGTCCTGGGAACATTAGAATCCAGAAATTAATTTCTCAAGTCTTCTGCCTGCTCTGGCACTCTCCACTTTCTTCCACTATTCTCTGAACTGAGCAAAATCCAGTATTGGTTACCCTTTTCCATATGCACTTGGGCCAGGCTTCAGCACTTCTCAATCTTGTTTATTTTGCTCTATTGATCCAAGTCAAGATCAGCTGAGGCCAGCACGGCAACAAAAAAGGGAACGGCAGAGTATCAAAGGGGAAGGAAGCTACTGCAGCATCACTGAGCCAACCAAAATGCCTCAGGGCATCCCTGGGGATGCGCCCGCTCCCTGCGAGCCCTGCACGCACAGTGAAGTCCACAGCTGGAAACAAGAGCTCACACGTCTCCTGTGCACGAGCACGGATCCAGAGAGACCTGGCCAGGCCCCCCTGCCAATCCAGTGGTGCTCAGCGGGCTCCAACACGACGGTGCCCAGGCTGGGCTTCCCCGGCTGACACAAGACACCTGCATCACTGACACAGAGCACTGAGCCCCGTGCAGCCCACCAGAGAGAGCACTTGTCTTGAGGAGCTTACGGCTTAAGCAAACATGACAGAGAGCAGCAAGAAGGAGAAAAGAAACATTATTCTCAAAGTTATCCACCAAAGGAGAGCAGAAGGACAGGGAGGGACCAAGTGGTCCAAGATCACACAGAATATTTGATATATTTATGGCTGTAACTGACTGTCTGGATCCTAAGCAAGCTCTTTATACACCCCAATACCTCAGTTTCCCCTGATTCCCATTAACAGAGATGTGGCTGATGGAGCACCTCGGCTTTCCAGCCACACTACAAAACACAACCTGGGTCTCACGGGCAGCAAAGCAAAGCCTCAAAATGTAACTCTGCGCCAGCTCCCAGGCTGGCTCAGGCCTTTGTTTCCATCAGCTACACCCACTCCGGGCTGCCTCCAGAGCTCAGCCACAGTCCATCCCACCACTTCTCAACAGACACCTCATGGCAGGTGAACCTGGACATCCAGAGAGTTATTTCCATCCATGCAGGAAGCTTGGATGCTGGGAGTTTGTTTACCCTCCTTTAACTCTGAAGTGTTTACCCAGTTAAAACCCCCTAAGCTGCATTATCTGGTTTACTGGGATGCTGTGCTTTCCTCAGCCCAAGATAAGAATGAGTCATGCACAGCTTGAGCAAGCCAGGTTTCTCCTGGGGTGGATCTGGAGTAAGACCTTGGGGCCTGATCCACAGGCACAGGATGTAGAGAGTGGCCTGGGGGAACCCTCTGTGCCAGCACCAGCCCGAATGCCACAGGGCTAACAGCACCATCACACCAGGGTAAAAATCAGTACCTCTCCAGACAGCATCCTGATACCATTCACACCATCTGCACCAGTAGCAAAAACTCTATGGGCTGGGATGCCAAACAGCAGCCCCAAGACTTGGCACCTTCCCCCTCTCTTCCAAGCGTCTCATAAAGGAGCTCCACGCAGCTGTCAAGCCCAAGGAAAAGAAAGAATCAAAGCACAAGCGGAGCTGGGAGGCAGGGGAGCACAGCTGAGAGAGGAAATCTAATGCCCGAGACCTCGGTGCCAGGCCGTTTTCCTCCTAGGATGGGGAACGGGAATGAGACAACTTCTATCAGCCATTAGTCTCCCAATTTTGTATTCTAAAAGGCAGATCAAGAGATAGAAATAAAGAAACACAAACGAATAAAGCCCTGCAACTGTAGATGGGAGGGAGCAGGAACGGAGCCAGGGCTTGCCAGCTGCTTCAATGGGGCGTTTGTCTCTCATTTCTATTTTTGCGGCACCTCTGCGTAACCTGGAGGAGATGAGGCTCTGCATGCTAAAGAGGGCAGCCAGCCTTAAGGGAAACAGCAGGGCTGTGAGCACGGGAGGAAAAACCCTCCCCAGAACAGACAGAGGAGGAGCGAGAAACAAGAGAAAGTGGGAGAGGTAGGTGGAGGGGGGAGAGGGAACAAAGGCAAAGAGCACCGAAACCAGCATGGGAGCTCCCGTGGTGGCTGCGAGCTGTCCTGCTGCTTGTACCCACAAAGATTACATGTGGAGGTAACAACGACCTTGCAAAAGGTGCTTCAGCTGTATAAGGAGCAGAATGGGGCGATTCCAACTGCAAGGAATAGTACTGCAATGCTACCTTTCCAAGGCCACTGGAAAAAAGCCGGCCTCGGGGACACAACGATGAAATGAGTTTTCTAGTTGCTGACCCCACTGATCCTACATCAAACAGTTCCAACTTAAAGTGGAGAAGCTTGCTCTGTTCAGCTCAGAAAAGGATTCAAGAAAGCAGGACAAGGAGATGGGGGAGTTTTGCTTACTGGCAGAAAAAAATACCTGATGAAATATCATCTGCCATCTCTCTCCCAAATCACTGTGAACAAGAGCAGTTTCATAGTTCTAAACAGTTCTAAAAGACCCCCAAAGTATTTTCTACATTAGCTGACCAAAAATCACCTCATCCCTTTGCCACAAAGCAAGCCACCTCTCCACTGGACAGGGCAGCTGTTTAAAAGCTCCCAACTGGCCTATTGAATAGGACTAGGAGTGAAAGAGGAAATAAGTAATTTCTGTGTCCAGCTGAAATGAGAGTAGGGATTTGGGGACATGAAATGGAATCTGGCTGTGACTGTGTCAAAATTTTCTTGCTTTTTAATTAATAACAAGCAAACTTCAATTTCTCTCCAAGGAACATACAATTATCCCATAAGATATCATCACGTTTGCTTGATCTGTGGAATATTCCTCAGTTTACCCAACAGAAGGTTGGTTTTACCTCTCCTTCCTGTGTGTTGTGGCTACACCACAGTGCCACTGAGGCAGGATCAGCCTGCTGAAGGGAAGAACATTTGCCTGGAGCACACTCTGACTTACCTGTCTCTCACCACCAGCTAGCAGAGCCTGCACATCCCTCCCAAGCACAGTTGCACAATGGGTACCAGGGAGGGGGCTCAGAGCATCTTGGTGTTGCCAATGCATCAGCCACAACAATGTCCATCTGTCCCTGCTACCACTGACCTTCCTTTCAAGCCCACCCCACACCCAGGAGCTACCCAACAATGTTATTTCCTAGGAGAGCTGGGTCAGGAATGGGTCATTTACTGATAATCGGTTAGGACAGAAACACAATGACCAGATGAGGGAAGCATCTGCCAGGGATATTCCCTCCCCCAGACCACCACGCCTGGAAAGGCCGGGGAGCAAGGCCCAAGGGCAGAGAGGAGAGAGGCCCCAGGGCACAACAGCCAACGGCACAAACCACTTCCAGAACATAACAAAACACAGAGCAATTTAAATAACAAAAAAGGATCCCAACCGTGGCCAGTGGAGGAAGAGAAGAAAATGTTGTTTGACTGAAGGATGTCCAAGCTGATTCCCACACAGTCACCTGGAGTCTCTGCACACCAATCCCTCAACAACTTGCATAAGGAAGCACACATGATGATCATATATCAAACCAAGTCCCTTTGATGCTAATTCAGACTTACAGACCGTACCTGTTCTGGGACACCAGCACCTAAGACCTCTCCCAGTCCAGCTCCCACATGGCCTTATTGCTGCTCTCCTATGCTGCACTAGACTATTACACATCCAGCCATGTCCCTAATCTCTGAGATCATTTCCAATTAGGGCTTCAGAAAACAAGATCAAACTGCCATCCTCCCTGATACTGCCAGCAATCAGGTCCCTTACGGAGCATCCCTCTAAAACTATCCACCTTCCCATAGCTCCAGTACATTTTAGAAAGAAATGGGAAAGGCACTCGGGTCAGCAGGGAGCACATACTTATCAACAAGAGGGATGAGGCATGACTGAAGAAGCCCTTGCAATGGGACAGCTCTTTAGAGGGATGCTGTGCCAGCATCTTTGAGCTTTTACAGTTCTTTACAGCAAGCATAATAACAAGAGAGCTCCAACACTCAGCTACAGGGAGTGCATGTCTGCACGTACTGAGTGGGCACTACCTCACAAAGGACTGCCAACATCTGCTCCCTTGGCATTTCAGAAGAGAACATCCACAGCATGCAAGCCCAGGTATATCCTGGGAAATGGCCCAGCACTGCCAGAAGATGCACCTGCTTTTGCAGAAAATTGCACATGTGCCCTTTGTCAGCACAAGCGCACCAGGGGCCTGACCTCCAGGGGTGACAGGCACCCTCAGCCCAGCGCTGAGGTGAGTCAAGACTTGTCCTTACAACCAGTAACATCAGGACTGCTCTAAACACCTCCACCCACCTGCACACAAGACACTCCACGCAAGCAGGTCACGGCAACTCCAACAAACCTGCCTGTCCTTCCCCCTTCGCTTAACCATTCATGCTGGGAGTCACAATCTCACTTGGTTTCAGTCTCCCAGACTGTTTGCCTTCACTCCCTCCCCAGATTGTCTCGTAGCCTTCACACCTCCCTCCTCTGCTGCTGCAACGTCTGCTCTTCTCCGCGATTCTTGCTATTGACAATGGCAGCTGCCAGATTGGGGCCAGGGAGATGCAGCCCCTGGGGAAACAGCATCAGGTAGACGGTTGTGCACAGCGGAAGTCAATTTTCTTTCCTCAGTTACCTTTCATAGGCCCTCTTTAAACAGCCCACAGGCCTGCAGGGGTTAACAGACCACAGAATGAAAGCCATTGATCTGAGAGAAAAACCACAGCCCACAGACTTCTTTGCCCTCTCAAAGGCCCAAAGCGTTTCATCTGCCTCGCCAGGCCTGCGCTTCCTCTTCTCGCTCTGTCCCAGCCTAGGCTATGTACCCCATGGTTCTCAGTTTGATTTCCAGAACACCAAATAAAGGTTTGTGGCTGCTTTGTCTTCAAAGCCACCCTGCTCAGGCAGAGCAAGCACTACCTCAGACACAGGAGGGACTTCCCTTGAGACACAGTTGCCTGTCTAAATATAATAGAAGCCTTTTACATCCCACAAGGCCTTTAAAACTCACTGGGCACAACATTGAACACAAAATGGTCACACTCCACTCCAGACCCTGCAGCAGTGACGACCACCCTGCCACATGCTGCATAGCAGACTCCCCCCCTCCCGGAGGCTGCACTCTCCAAACAACCTCATGCATCCTAAGCAAAATAGCTCATGCAAAGGTTAGGTGGTCCCAGGGCACATATATGGGTCCTGACCACTTTCACAACAACAGGAATAGCCGAGAGTGGCTGCACTTCGCATATAGAGGGAGGGCTGCAAAGCTGGCTGTCCAAACAGTAACAAATTATCACCAGAACAACAATGTACATCCAAACTCTGGCAACCACAGCGGGGCTTAACCAGGCACAGGGACAGTGAGGGGCTGATCTGAGCCCCAGCAGGATGTATCTTCCTTGCCAGCATCCCTGGCTCTCTGAACAAATCAGCGCACGTGTTTGCTTTGCCTTGGTGCGGGCTGTGCTCGTGTGGCTGACAAATAGCCTCTCCATTCTTTGGGGATTACGTGTTTCAACAGTGTCCTGGTTTCAACAAATAGCCAGCAAGAACAAGAAGCAAGTTCACCCAAGCACCAGCTGCGAGCCATGATGCACCTTCCCCACAGCCTCTCTCCCCTGGCCCTGCAGCAGGGCTGGCAGGGGCAGCTGCCACTGCTCACTCAGGTACCCACAAATGCTGGAGTTTCTTCCCACACTGAGGGAGTGGAAAAACTTTTGTGCGCTCTGATCTGCAGCTCGTCGCCAGCAGCTTCCCCTTGAGGGCTTAATGTAGTTATTTCTACCCCTGATGCCTATAATTAAATGAACATTTCCTTATGGCACTGAGGAGGCCAAGCTAAAACTGACTACAGGGAATTTTCATCCATCCTGATCTATACTCCCTCATCTCTAGCTCTTCACACAATACTAACAAGGCATCTTCTAAGCAGGCAGAAGGGGAAAAAAACCAGCCCTTAAATAGCCCACATGAAGACAAGCACCTGGGGAGACAAAAAGAGGAAAGAGACGAATTCCCTCCTTCTCCCCCTGCTTTTAACCACATAATTTTCCTACTTGCAAAACCAAAGGGGCTTAGATACCCTACAGCCTGGAGAGATGTTTCCACGCTCTGCCAGCAGACTTGTGCTGCTCAGCAGTCTGATGGGACCCTCATGAATTGCATGTCCCATTTCAGCACATCCTGCAGGTCTGCGGAGGCTCCCAATGGGAGCCTCTCTTTCAGGGATTAACTATTCCTGTCCTGCAGGGATGAAGAAACAAAGCCAGAGTGCATGAGTTATTTCAGACTGGAACAGATCCTAAACCACTGAACAAAGCTGCTAACCAAAACAGGCCTTAATGTATAAATTCCCAGCAATCTGTATCTCCACTTCTGACCTCCCATCTAGGTAGAAGTCCAGTTGTCTGGAGAAGCCTGGCCAACCGAGTCCAGCCCTCGAGTACCTATACAGCCCACCAGGATTATCATTTTCACTAGACTAGGAACTGAGCTGTCCCTCGGAGCTGCCACGTGCCTCCCACCCATATGCCTATCCCTGCCAGGACAGCAGATAGGATCACAGGGAAAGCAAAGGACCCAAATCCTCTGTATCACCACCAGCTGGACAGCAATACCAGAAAGTTTCCAGCAGCCTCAGCAGAATAGGAAACACACCCTTCCCTCAGCACCCCTAACAGTACCAGTGGTGGTCCTTTTGGCTGCCACAGCATTTTAAAACCACCACGAGGTCCCTCTCCTTCCCATGCAGAGCAAAAGCGGCTTTCTGGCTATGGGGATGGGGCCAACCCTTGCTGGCAGCTGGGCAGGGTGGGAATATGGCAGTTCCCCCATCCCTTGCCCATGCATCTTGCCCTCTGCTGTGGAGGAGGCAGAGGTTTGGCTGAATTTGGAGACTCGGGTTTCCTGCTGAAATGCAGCTAAAGAACCTTTGCCAGCTGTGCCCGAGGTTTTCCCTTAATGTGGACAACCTGCCTGGAGGAAGCCACAAAATTGGCTCCCTGCTCAGCTCTGGAAAGACTTATTGCTTCTGTGCCACTGAGTATTGGCACAAAACCCCAACAGGTTTTCTGATCCATTTTGCTCTTTAAGCTCACTATTGTTTGCAAACCTAAAAGGCTTTATCTCTTCTCTTTAGGGAGTCCCAGACGACAGAGACTCACAGCTCATGGACAGAATGGCTCCACAGATGACACATTCCCCCATGAACATTTTCGGGAGAGGGGGGTAATAAGAGAGATGTGCCAGGGGGCTGGATGTCACTGTATCACAGCTCGGTCGTGCTGGAAGACAGTGACTGGTTGGTAACTCAGCCCTTCCCTCCCTGCCAGAATGACTCAAGACAAAGGCTCCCCCACACTTCAAATGTCCCCGTTCAGAACTCCTGTTCCACACTAACCAGATTTCCGTACAAAGGGATGGAGTAGGGAGGAAAAGGGCAATCTCAGCCTCACGGGTCTTTAGGGTATCCCTTTGTTGGGAAATTTCCCCAGACTATTTAAAAATAGAAGCAGAGCCTTCACAACTATTCCGAGTATAATTATTCCTGCACTTAATTGCCTTTCCCTGGCACCCTACCTCTCCTCCAGATTTCAAGAGGAGGCTCTTGGGGAAACGCGGAGCAATTTGCGGTTCCCCGTTCCTTTGTACCAGTTTCGCGGTAGTTCGCAAAATCACCACGACGCCAGACGAAGCCATCGATACCCGGACGGGCGGTCTGGGGCAGTGCTGCCGCAGCCGGGGCTGCCCCGGCCGGGCCGCGACCACCCACCCCCGGCTCAGCCATCGCTGACGGTGTTCACGGGGTCCCCGCAGGGTTCAGCGCCGCGTGCCCCCCCTCCGGGGCAGGAGACCCCGGGAGAACCCCCGTCCCCGCGGGGTGAAACCCACGTGCATCCAGCCCGCCATGCCGGGAGCGCGGGGTCCCCTGTCACCCCCGGAGGTCCCGGGGCAGAGACCGGCCGCTCCAGAGGGCTCTGATGTTCGGGTGGGGGGGCAGCGCCTGGTACCCAGGGAGAGCTCCGGGGTGGTGGACGAGGATCCGCACAAGTCCCGGTACGCGGGGTCAACGGTGCCTGTGCGGGGGTGTGTGATGGAGACCTGCCTGCTGCAGGGGTCCCGGTGCCCCGGGGCACTGGACCCTCCGCGGATCGCGGTTCTCCAGGATGGGGGGAGACAGATCCTCCCCCCCCGCCGGGGGTCCCGGTGCTCGGGGCGCTCCGGTGCCCGCGGAAAGGAGAGACACCCACCCTCCGCCCAGCCCGCCGCGGGGAGGGTCCCGCCCCAGCCCCGCCAGCCTCACTCACCGGCGGCCAGAAGCAGCAGCAGCAGCAACGCCGGGGCCCGGTGCAAGGGCTGCATGGCGGCGGCCGCTGCCCTGCCGCGCCGCCTCTTCACGGGGAGCGGGGCCGCCCCGCCGCCCGCCGGGCTCTGCCCCTCGCCGCCGCGCCCGCCCGCCGCCCGGCCCCGCACCGCATCCCGCGCCCGGCGCCGCCTCCTCCCGCCGCCGCCGCCGCTCCGGGGGCGGGGGAACCGGCGCGGGGGGGTCCGAACTGCCCGCCGGGTGCGCGGACGGAGCGGCGGAGCAGAGGCGGAGCGCAGCCCTTGCTTTAGCTCCTAATTTCTGGATGCGGAGCCGTTCCGCCCCCCCGGCCGCAGGGCCCCGCACGCCGACTCGGGCGCCCACAACGAGCGCCGGCGGAGCGGCTGCCTGTACCGGCCGCGGGTGATCAGCCCTGGGGGTGGGAAGGGGGAATGCGCCGGACCCCACCGGCGGCAGGGGCAGATCCCCGCGGGACGGCGGTTGCCTCTCCTCAGCTGCCCGTGACCCACAGGGCCACCGTGTCTCCCTCACTCCTCAGCTCCTGCCTCATTTCATCACCTGGAAAAACTTCTCCCCCCTGGGCAAATTCATTTCCCCACTTCTGGAGGCCATCTGGTCCAAGCCCCTGCTCAGGTGCGATATACGCAGCAAGTTTCCCAGAACCATGACCAGATGGCTTTTGAGATTCCACAACTTCTTTGGGCAACCAGTGCTACTGCTCGGTCACCCTTACAATAAAATGCTGTTTCTTGATGTTCACAGGGAGCCTCTAATGCTTCAGTTTGTGCCCATTGCCTCTAAGTAGCTCAGCAACAGACACAGCACTCCAGGTGTGGCCTCACCAGTGCCCAGTAGAGGGGCAGGATCACCTCACTTGACCTGCTGGCTGTGATTTGCCTAATGCAGCCCTGGATACCATCAGGGCCTTTTTGGCAAAGGCACATGGCTGGCTCACATTCGATTTGGTGTCATCGTGACCTCCAGGTCCTTTCCTGCCAAGCTGCTTCCCAGCTGGGTGGCCCCAGCACATACTGGTGTGTGAGATTGTTCCTCCCCAGGCGCCGCCCTTTGAAAGCCTTGCTGAACTTCAGTAGGTTCCTGTCAGCCCATTTCTCCAGCCTGTCAAGATCCCTTTAGATGGAAGCTTGACTCTCTAATTTATCAGCTGCTATTCTCAGTTTTATGTTGGGATCCTGAGCTCCACCATCTCATAGTCACTGTAGCCCAGCCTGCCTTTGACCTTCATGGCCCAGACAAGCCCCTCATTACTGCTTAGTATGAGGTTCATCAGAGCATCTCTTCTTGTATCACTTATGAATTTATTGTCAATACACTCCAGGATCCTCCTGGATTGCTTATGTCCTTCTTTGTTGTTGCTCCAGCAGATATTGGTATGGACTGCATCTGGCTCCTCTTCAATCTTGAGGGAGATTAACTTATTTTGTAGCTGTAAGTCCTCAGGGGGATCAGGAGCCTTCCTCTTGGTGTCATAAGTTTCCATCCTTCACCTTCTTGAGAGATTGCACTTACCTTATAATTAGGGATGGGCACTGCCTGCTTCTCTACTTCTGCTGGGTTTGGGAGCTGTTTGAGCTGTTTTGTCTCAGAGAAGATCCTGTCTTCCTTCATCTCTAGTGCTGTGCAGCCTGCTCTCTTCCACCTGTAATTCCTCCTCTTGGTGGCACAGCTCCTCCAGGAGAGCACACCTTCTGCAGGACATGGGCCACTTCTTCTGCCACTACAGAGAAGTCCCAGGCACTCGCTGCATCCTGGGCCTTGGAGGGCTGAATCTGTTATTTGGAGTTGGGTCTGTGTTGGAGTCTCTGTCCTATCAGCGACAGCTGCTCCCACACCTGCTGGGAAAACCATTCCATAGTGGGACACTACCATATCCCAGACTGTCACTATGACACTAATACAACTGATGGCCCCTTCTTGGTGCCCTTCTGTGCAAACTGCTGTATCTACTAAACAAAAATAAATGTATATTGCAGCAGTTCTTGGGTTTGTGGCTCTTGGAGTGGTGCTGGTGGATAGCACAGCAAAGAAACACGCTGAATATCCTGCTGAAAATCATTATTACAGCAACAAGGCCAACTGCTGAATTACACTCAATTTCAAATTAAACACATCTTCAGTGGCCTGAGGGCTCGACATTACTGTAAATGACTCAAGCAAGGGGTTTGTCAGACAGGTGTCCAAGAAATAAGGCTCAACAGGTCCTGTAATACCACAGCGGTTGAGACGGAACATGTGCCAGCTCCCTGTGCTTCAACTGCTCTTGCCAGCTGGATGGGCTGCAGTCATTCCACTCCCCTCTCATAGTGTGGCCCCTCAGAAGAGCTATGCAACTCTTAGTTCATACCCAGACAAGTATTTGAGAGACCTGGTCAAGCATCACACGGCTGCAAACGTGACTCCAAAGAACCCAAAAATGTATCAGTCCCTTCCCACTAGGTACTTGCCTTATGTTTTCAAGTTTTCCTCAACAGCAGTGTCTTTTTCTTTGGTTTTAAAACAGTTTTCTCATCACATACTCTAGGAGGGCAGGAGATGCTAAAATCCAATATTACAAGCTCTGAATGAGGAAATAGCCACAGTGTCACGGCCTCACCAAATGTCTTTGTGCTTGCAGTGATTTGTATCAGGTGCCTGGTGCTCTACCTCTCCCATACAGCATGTCTCTGAGACAGCAGAATGTAGAGCTGAAGGTGATCAGGATCTTAAATTCAAACATTCTTATTCCTCAAAGAAGCGTTCACTAAAAATACTCCAGTCTTTTTTTTTTTTTTTTTTTCCCTGTAATGAATTGAATGTATTTTTGGTTGAAGAGCAAATCTCCTGAAAGAAACGTTGACGGTATTTTTTTCTGGCAAGAACTTGCTGCTTTTCAACAACTAAAGAAAGGTGTCATGTGCCACTGCTGAACTCTGTAATGAATCAAACAGCCAACAGAGGGTACTCGGTAGTATCGATACTGACCTTTACAGTTCTACCAGACCATCACTGGCACACGCCACCCCTTTGTGCAGTTACCGGCCTCTTTTTGCCAGCTCTCTCCTTCCATCATCTGCTCCCCAGCAGCAGCTCCCCCCAGTGTGACAAGGGCAGGTAACAGACTGGTTGCACCCATTACCCAGCACAGCAAGGCAAAGCCAACAGGCTTGAACCAAAGTACCCGCTTTTGGCTTCTTTTAGACCACATCCTTCCAGTGCTCTGAAAGTCCTTTTTATCCCAGAATCAATGCAGCCCCCAGCCCCCACCGAGCAGGAAATGCAGCAGGAACTACCGAGCTGTCGCTTACCCATTAGATGAGATAAAAACACTTTAGTGCACTCAGATTCTAGCCCAGGCATGGCATTTAATGAATGCTCTTGTCATTTTTCACTTTGTTGCTGGTAATTTGGCTGTCTTCGCATGCAGGTGGCTTACTACAAGTGGGTAACTAAAAGCCTTTCAGATCTCCTGACCCTGCCACATCCAGCTCCCAAATCTTAGAAGCTCATGGTGCTCCCTGGATTTATTTTGACGTTATACATCAATCTCGGACTGAGCAACAAAGGGGGAGTATGAAAGGAGAAGACACATCTTAGGCAAGAAAATTAAATAAAATTAGTGGCAACATCGATCAGCCAGGTCAGCGTTGCCAGCAGAGCAGAAAACAGCCAGCAGAGACGGGCAACACCAGCTCTCTTTAAAAACAGCATGAACTTAAACCCAGCACAGCCCCTGCGTCTCCATTTTACGCTGCCTGGAATAGGTGCAACTGGCTTGGCTCTCTTCTGAGGCACTGACAGCTTTATAGTCAAAGGCTTGTCATTTCTCATTTGATCTCCTCCAGCCTCCCTACCTGATGTATATTCTCCAACGATGTTCAGAGCACTGGTAAAAGAGGCTTTACAATTGCTCTAAATGCTTTTTTTATAGCTGCTTCAAAGCTGTTCAGAAATTTTTCTCCGTATTATCATTATCTGTGCTTTTCTGTTCTTCCCCAAAATTGTTCAATTTCACAGTTACGTCTGTTAGGCAGAATCAGAAAGCAAGCATGTATTTTAGGCTGACAAAACTAAAAATCCTTCTGCCATCTCCCCCTGTGAGTTACTGTAACAGCTTTTGCCTTCAGGAAATTTAACCAGCTTTCCAATTTCAGTCTAAGGGTCATATTTTCTTCCAACATGCCTGCAAACAAATACTGCCGAGGTAGAGGAATGAGGTGATAGCTAAAGGAAAGAATTTGGTGCCTAGGACTTGTCAGTTAAAAAGAAACTAACCACAAAGTCTAGTCTCAACAGAAATTTATTTTGAAACTCCACTTAAAAAAAAAAATAGCAACACATTAACTTGAAATATGCTGGTGAGATGTTTTATTCTTCTAAATACAGCAAAATGAAATTCACCTACAAAGGTGAAAGTGATCTATTGCCCTTGCTCAGCACAGCAAAAAAATAAACAATAAGCAAAACAAATAAACAGTCAGATGTTAACTTCTTGCAGTGTTAGAGAATGTAAGATGTCACTAGTACCAGGAAAAGGGTTTAACCTTTCCTCGTTTGCACACTGACACTTATCTGGGCAGCAGAAGGTGATCTGTGCCGATTCTTAGATCAGAAGGAAAAAACCTACTCTCAGACTGTTCCCATTACCTCAGTTGCTGGCTCTTTGGGACAGAGGCTGGGTGACACAGCAGGCTTGTGGCACACCATGCAATTTAACTCCATCTTCTATCAAGCTGTGCTGCCTTTTGGCATCTCATCCCTCCAGAAGAGGAAAGCTTGAAAACTCCTTACCCTGCCCAGCCCCTCCTTCCTTAGGCACAAGGAAAGATTTAAACTCTGCCTTGTTCTAGAATATGTGAATTTACTTCAGAGCCCCCGACAAGCTTTATATAAGCTTATTTGCTGACTTAGCCTTTTTAATGCTGGGACACCATGAAACGTTTTGACTGTACCAAGCAGGGGCGGGTACCCGCTCTGTTCCTCCGTAGCCCAGGCACGCAGCCATTCTCTGGGCAAAACACACAGCTCCTGCTTTCATCCAAAATCCTGCTGGGGAAGATGTATAATAAACATTTCAAGAGGAGTGACCTGGCGCAACTAATGCCTTCCAGGATAGGCTGTAATTAGAAGGGAACAGATTCTGCTCTATTTAGAGCCCAAGCAAGATTTTCTGTATCAGTTTGAGTCTTTCTTTATCTCTCTGCATCAGCTTGCTCCCCTTAGGGGAGGGCACGCTGCCCACCTGGGACACAGTGCTGCCACCAGCTCTGCTTGTTTCCCATTCCCTGCTGTAAAGTGCAGAGGAAGAACAAGCATGAGTTGTGCTTTACTTTTGCAGTTTCCACGTGCCCCTGCTGTCTCCCATCCCTGAAGGTTTACGTTTCTCTCCTCGCCAAAGCAGAGCTGATTGCTGCATTAATAGCCACTCTGACAGCAAACCTCAGCGGATTCCTAGAGGGCAGAGCAAAACAGAGCTATATTGAATTTGATTAAGGGGCCAGAATAACCTTTAACAGAGCCACCTGGGGCAAGGAAGCAGACAGCTCTGCAGCTGAGAGCTCATGCAGGTTTCCCTTTAGCTCAGGGGACAGGGATCCTCACTCGAGGGGAATGGTCACCCTGTCACATTGCTCTGGTGGAGCTGGCATGCAGGGGGCTGGTTGCAGCCCTCCACTTGCACAAGGGTCACTTCTGAGCTCCCAGCCAGGAAGGAGAAAGGACTACATCTGTTTGGGGTTATTCACATCATTTAATCTGGGCTTCTGTACAGCACAGCTTAGAGAACCCCTTTATCTCTGTGTTGAGCTCATCAACTCAGACACTAAGCAAATGCCTTTCTGGAAGGGATGAAAAATTTGCTGAAATGGAGATGTCATGAGGGCAGCAAGCCTCAGAACTTCTGAAGCTTTTGACTAGGGCAGAAGGATAAGCAGGCTAAAGCCCAGTAGAGTCAAGAGGTCAGTGACAAGGCACAGAAGGTTTGGTCTTAGCTCTGCCTGTTTTAGAGATATGACCAGAGCCTACAAAAGTGACTGAGCCGTCATTGTGCTGGGTTTGAGGAGCACATAACAGGGAGCTGAGCACCTCAGACAGCAGGACAGGCCCCCCAGTATCCAAGGCAGATGAATAGAGCAGCTCAGATTCAACCAGAGTCCAGATCCTCAGAGAAGCTCGTGGTAATGAAGCCAGACCAACATCAAACTAGGCAGTCAGTCTGTAGGTTAGTCAAGGTCTGCTGATGGTAAGACCAGTGACCCCCTGGCAGCTCCACAGCCACAGAAGACAACAAAGGTCAGGAAGGCAGTTCACAAATCACAGTTCACAAATAACAATCCAAAGCATCAGGGAATGTGACTAGGCACAGAGCAACAAACCAATACTTCCCAGCTCAAACCTCAGACGGGGCCCCAGGATGAGCTTATATATAACACCAAGCTGTGGGTAAGGAGAGACTCAGGAGAGCCTGGTCCAGACAATTAAAGCCCATTAGTACCCTCAGCGCCCAGACAACAAAAGCCTCTCTCCTGGCACAGTGACTTGAGAAACTGGAGGGGAGTTTCTATCCTGTAAGGACCAAAGTATCTTCACTGGGAAGACCTCAGACCTTTCCCTGATGAAGTGAAAAGGCTAATGTCATCTTCCAAAAAACTCCTGTTTTTTTAATAGCTGGCTAAGCTGGAATGTGGGTATGTATTTTCAGAGCAGAGGGAGCAGCCCAGCCTGTATCTGAAGAGGGCTGGTGTCTCCTGACTCTGAGGAGAGCCACACACCAGCTCATGGGGACTACTGGCATTTCCACATTTGTGTTTCCATGTATTTTGATGGGACTGAAGGTTCTCAGCATCTTTTACACAGGACAGTTTCCTATCAGATCTCCCTGAGCACTGGATCACCCAAAGAAGAAACTTGGCCCTGCCCCTGGTTTCCCCCCACAGCTTTCCTTCATCTTTAGAGGGGAGTGACCTGCAAGATGAGCAGAAAGAAGCACAAGCCCTTCAAGGTGCTTTTGCTTTAAATCTGTAGAGCTCAGCAGTCTGTCAAGGCTCCTCACAGATGTTTAGTTGCAGCCAAGAAGCATGCTGGATGACTGGAGTCCTTGGCAGACCAGCGCTCCATGATAATGGAGACATTAAATCAGTGATGGCAGCAAGAACTGTATAATAGATGCAAAATACAGCAGAAGCCTGATCCAATTTTGGCTCTTCCTTGTTAAGTAGAAAAGTATTTTAGGAGATAGATAGAAAAACACTGAAAAGTTCAGAGTGCATCCTCCGTGCAGCACAGCAGGAGATGTAGCTGTTTGCAATGACTCACCTCTAGCTGTAGACACATATCTTCTGTAAAGCTATTCCCATTCTGTCTTCACAAGCTGGAATTCAGATATTCAGGTCAGTTGAGGTCAACAAGGGCAAAGCTGTAAGCACCTGAAACAGCCCTCCTGGCTGAACTACAGTTGGTTGGACTGCTCTAGGACAGGAAGGTACCCAGTACAACTACTACAACTACCCAGTACAACTGCTGCATCCTGAGCACTGTTACACTGGGAAAGTTCTTGTGAACCAGTTTCCAGACAGCTCGTTAGTAATCACAGAAGAGTTGGACGGAGAGGGTATCAGCCAAGGTCTGGCATGGGAGAAACTGAAACACTGCTGTTCCAGAAATGCTGCATATGCTAATTTTTCCAAGAGGCTTTGGCATTAATTTGAGGAAGAACACACATTGCTGAATACAGAACTTCCCCTATTCAAGGGGCATCTACCATTTGACAGGCAGACTCAGAAACAGCCGCTAGCACACTGGATACAGCCCAGGACTTCCAGATGCAGTGTGTTGGTTTATGATCACAGTAAAGGCAGAAGCTATCAAGAATCTAAACTCTGCTGATAGGTAGGAAAGAGCTTGCATGAAGGGCCCTATCTCCCCCTTTTCCCTAGATCATACATTCTGACCTGTTAGCTGGTATCTGCTGGCACCTGCTCATGCACCCCAAGCGGGTACGTATGCGCTGGTGTTGAGAGTGTGTGTGTGTATTTGCTCCATGCTGAGCTAAGGTCAAACAGCTTATTATGAGATGCAGAGAGCCCTGCTGCTTTCTCAGTTCACACAGCATATTCAAATTAAACTAGATCAGGATCAGGCCCATCATGCCCTTTTCAAATCCAAATGCTCTTTGAAGCCAGCCTGACCCAGCATTTGCCAACAACCATAGCCCCAAGGGGAGAATGACCACAAGAAGGGACACCACCTGGCTCCACAAAGCCCTGTCTGCTCTACAAAGGAGCACCCTCATCATCTTCCATCCAAACCCAGGCATAGCCTGCTTTGGACAGACCCCACCTCCCCCAGACTCTTGCCTTTGCCCCAGGCTGTCAGAGGCACTGTGCAATGTTTGAATCACAGTAGCGAGAAGCCAAGTGCTCAAGCTTGGCTAAACTCAGGGTTGTCAGGGGAGCAACTCCTCTCTTCATGCGAGTGTGGCTTGGCTTGCTCATCTCCAGAGCCCTGCAGTAAAATCCTTGCTACGTTCAGCTGGAACGTGCCTCCTGGCAAGGCAGTCCCTGCTCAGAGCAGCATCTGTTTTCACCCCTGTCTGCACCCCTGTCCAGACCAGACACCTGATGCTGTGAACAGCCAAAACTTGCTCCAGGGAACCTGAAAAGCTCAGTGGCCGTGAGAGGAGGAACATGCCTTCAGACTGGCATTAACACTCCACTGAGTGGCTGATGCCAACATTAGCAAGGGCGCAGCTGCAAGAATTCATTGCGCTGCTGGATGCTGGCAACACAACACGGTGGGAGGGCACAACTGCCTTTGTGGTGAGGATCTGGGAGGCAGAGTGAGCAAAATGACAAACAAGTGGCTCCAACAATGGCATCTCTCTGTTGCCACTATTCCCCCCGTGTGCTGAGTGAGGTGAGACCAGAGCACAGGAGGCAGGAGAAAGCTGTAGGACAAACCTGAGCCGGTGCCTCTCAACAGCCCTGTCCAGCAGCAGGGCAAGGAGCTGGGAAAATCGGGAGTCCAGTTCCATTCCTACGTATTGCTCTCATGGTTTGCGGTGACATTTGCCCACATATTTAACTCTGTGGGTCACTAAGGCATAGCAGAGGCTTCACAAGATTGCAAGTGTTTACAAAGCATTTTGTATTTCTCCAGTGTGACACAAAGCCTCTTTCTTCTCCCACACCCAACATTCATCACAACACACCACTTTGCTTGACAAGCTTGTTTCATCCCTCATTATCACTGGTTTTGCTCTCTCAGGGTCAGCACCTTCCCTGGTAAGGTATGTGGGTTCCCACAGAGCTGGGCACAGTGTGCATGTGCTGGCAGCTGCTCTCCCCATGTCTCTGCCCATGGCCTCTGGCATTAGGAGGTGAGGAGCTAAGAGCTCTGTGTCCAGTCCTGAGAAACCACGTTGGACCTCACCAGGCATTTTGAGCCACAGAGTAGCTCAGCCATCCCCAGTGCAGACCTGACCCAGGCACACATTCAGGGGCAAAGGGCTCAATCAAGCAGCGAGGGAATGCCAGGCAAGTATCTCTATAGCTCTATGGGCTGCCTGCAGAAAGCCCTGGTAGACACAGACCCAGTGGGAAGAGAAGAAAACAGCCAAAACAGTTAAACAAATACACAGGAGGGAGCTGGCAGACAGAAAAGGCAACACGCCGAGCCAGTTTCAGGCTGAGAGTCATGTGCTCAGCCCCCAGCAGGGTTCAAGCACTGCTGGCTCCCAGTAACAACCAGGCCGAGAGGACACACGCACGCACATCACCGTGACAAACCCCACGGTGTCGGTGTCAGCAGCCAGGGACGTGTCTGCTTGGCCAACACAGAACTGCAGTAGCCAGCTGACAAATTCCCTCGAGCTCAGGCTGGAGGCTGAGATGCCTTACAGTCCCACAGCTCTGGCCAGGCAAAGCACATTCACTGCAGACCTCAGCTGCATCTTGCCCAGACTGGAATCCAAGTGGCAGCCAGGACATGAGATCAAGGCTGTCTAACCCAAGTGTGCATTCAGAAGGGAGGTGGGAAATACATACTGTTATAGGACAGTCTGTTATCTTGGGATAAGCAGGCAAGACAGGGAAGGAGACACTGTAGGCAGGCCTTTGGTGGGAAAGGCAGCATTCATGACACAGTCCTGTGGGCAACCATGTCCTGGGCACTGTCAGTTCCTATTAACTTGAAGGGCATATATGGGATGTGTCTGTACCCAAACCCAACCCCACAAACTGCTGAACAGCTGTTCCAGCATCCAAGTTGCTTGCTTATGCTCCTGCTTTCCCCCTTGGCTGCAGGAGTTCCCAAAAGAGCACGAAACAGAGTATTTGAAAACAAATGTATTTAAATTTATTTAAAACACATACAGCAAGAAAATTGCCTAAGAACACTGAGCTCATCCTGCCCCCCCTTAAAACATTCAGCTCAGGGCTCCTCCTCCATTGCTATGCCCAAAACCAGCACTGTGGGTACTTCACCCTTAACAAACAGGTGTGAGAGGGGGTGCCAAAGGTAGCACTTTGATCCAGCATAAATTGACATCTGCTGACAGTTGCACAGAGATAACACCCAGTAAGGCAAGGGAAGCCTCTTTGCTGGGGCTTTTGGACATTCCCCAGCAGGTATAGAAGTTTCCACTGCCCACACAGATCATCATTAATATCAGAAATAATTATGCTTTGTTTCAGTTCTCATCTTCCTCTGCCTCTCCGCTCCTCCCCTGCAGAAACCCAAGCACAAGGTCATCCCATGTGGGCACCTGGGGAAATGTCAAGTGTCAGGCACAAGGGCCTGGAGCAGAGAGGCTGGCTGGTTCATGGAGAGTTGAAAGCAGTCTCAATTATCACCCATCAGGCTGTACAGTCACCAGAGATGGGAAGAGAGAATCCCTGAGGGTGCTTGCAAACCAAGGGGCGTGGATAATGCTTTTTGAATGTTCCCGCTCTGTCCCTCCTGCAGAGGAGCCCGTAACAACTAGTGACAAACAAACAGCAAACATGCCATGTATATGGCCAGCAATTCTCTCCCTGCTGTGCTTAGCTACAAGGCAAAATAGTGAACAAAGTTGCTAAACAGACTTGACTGGGCATTTAACTACTTAATTCTGTTCTATTTACAAGGTCTTCAGCAGCTCAGCACTCCCTTATTCCATAAGGCACAAAGCAAGCAAGAGAATGGGCAGCCTAGTCCCTCCAGCTCAGGATCTCTGTAGCATTCCTGGAGGGCTGGAAGACAGAGGTCTCATCTCACAGAGGCACGTGGCAGACTCTGCTGCCAGCCTCAAAACTGCTGGACAATCAGCTTCCGCTTCACATCCCGGCTGAACCTGTTCATCTTGAATACTTCACTGTCAAAGAAGGCTGAGAGGTTGTGGATGTTGATCTGACGAGCCTGGGAGGAGGAGGAGAAGGAGGGAGGGGAGAAGTAAATGTTTATTTAATAAAAATAAGAACCATGTGGTTTTCCATAGCAGAGACTGCATAAAATTTGACAGTCGGCAATCTCTGCTCTGCTCAGCAGGAACCAGAACTGCAGTAGCAGGGGAGACTGCAGGTCAGGAGGAAAGAAGCATTGGCAGAGCTGAGCTGAGCAAAGAAAAGATGCTGGCTCAGCATCTGCCTGCTCTCAGCTCGTCCTTTTACTCCCACTAGAGCTAGAATGTAACTCCTATCCAAAAGCACCCCCAGTACCTCACCCAGTGTGAGGGTTTTGCAAGAGACCCCTGACTGGGGGTGGTGACACCAGCAGCACCAAGCTGTGGCTTTGGAACTAGTTACTCTGCACATTCCATGCAAGGAGCAGAAAAGCAGCAACCCAGGAGTCCAACACTGCTTTAGTGCCAAGCAAGGTCAATACTTTGCACAGAAAGGCCAAGTCAGGAGTGTAGTCTTTGGACCGGGATAAGGATGCATTAAGGAGAAGGCGAGTGAGCCCCAGGAGGGATTGAAAAAGTTCATACACATTTTCTTTTTGCTTCTTCAAATGCAGATGCCAGGGAACTTGAGTTGTCATTCACCTGCAAAGCACCATACTGCAGGATTTACCACTCCAACCCTAAAGCTTTACAAGGGTGCATGAGAACAGAGGGGGAAGAATATGGTGCTTCCAGACAAGAGAGGATGCTGGGTTAAACTGATTAACACCAGTCTTTTTTTTTTTGTATCACAGTGCAGGAAAAGAAGTTACAAGTCTGAGAGTGCCTCTGGTTCTGAGGCTGCAGAGAGAAAGCACGAACCAACCCCAGAGGCAGCTTGTTATAAGCCCATACCTTGTCCACCAGGTCCTTCTCTGGGACCTCTATGGTGTCTTGCTGGGCTCCATAGCGGTTTCTCTGGTACATCACCTGCTCTGCAACCAGCTGCTTCAGGATGAACAGCAGCAGCTCATTGTTGTCTCGCTTGAATGAAAGGTAGCGGGAGAATGTCTGGGAGGAAGGATGAGATGAGCCATGAGGAACAGAGTGATGCACTGCAGTCTCCCGTGCCCAACACCAACCAACCCCCTCCTCCCACAGAGCACAAGGGGAACCAAATGACACTGCTGTCATCTGTGTCCTTAGTGTTTCTCAAGTGACCTTGGCCTTGACAAGCTGCCACCTGCACATGCAGTGGCAGCTCTCTGACAGCCACAACACTCCTCTGCTGACTGCTCTTATTTCCATCTGAAATCTCTGGGGGCACCCTGGTGCCTCTTGGGGGCCAGCAGTGCACTGCTGTGGAGGTGTGCTGCCCACAGGGACACAGCCGTGGGACAGCTGGTCCTGAGGAAAGCACAGAGCAGCTTCCCTTAACCCAGACTGCCCTGGGTCTCCCCAGCAGACGCTCACACTCGGCTGGCTGTGTGCGGCCAAAGAGAGAGGCCACGAGTCGTCCAGACAGAGGGTAGACTCTCAATAGTGGATAACTGCCAGGCTGTGGCCAGCCAAGAGCTGTTCAAAGCCAGGCCCTGCTGCTCAGAGAAAAGGGCAGACTGCACACTAAACCAGAGTGAGTGCTGCCCCGTAGCAAAATGTCCCCGAGAACCCCACTAAAACGTGAAGAAACCAACTGCCTGCTCAGCTCAGTCACCTGATGGCAGCAGCAGTGGAAGCCCTGTGCTAAAATAGCAGGGAAGGTGTAAAAAAAAGAGAGATATGGCAGTGCTTTCAATAAAGAGGCTCAGGGTATACTTCCTTCTCAGGCCCAACAAAATCATTTCCCCACCTGAGACTAACGATGGGCGTGGAACAGTGCCATGTTTGTGGTTCCTCCTCAGAGGCACCCAGCTTGAGCTGTTTTCTTATTGCACCACAATTAAATTATTTTAAGGATCCAGCCATCTGAGACTCTGCTGTGGGAAACCTGGAATTGAGCTGCTAAAGAAACTTTGTCTGACTGTGTGAGTGTGTGTTGTGTAGCTGCAAAGGGGCCTCGGTCCCCAGCATAGGTGGTGCAAGTGTGACTGCCAGAGTGGCTCCTGGATGGTCAGACAAGGAACTTAACACTTCAGACCCACAGTACTCCATTTACACGGGCTCAGCACCTGGCTCTACAGGACAGACCCCTGCAGAGCATGGAAGAGTCTCCTCCCAGAGCCAGGGCAGTGCAAGGAGACTGCAACTGAACCTGGGGGTCTGGGGTGCAGCTCCACCACTCGGCTCAGCCGGCGCCCACCTTGCGCATGCTCCGCATGACGCTGAACTTCTGCGTGTCGATGAAGCTCTCCAGCATCACCCGGATGGCCATGTTGACATCATCCTCCACCACGTAGTCCCGCAGGTGCATGCGGGCGTGAGCCTCGGCCATGCGGATCATGGACTCGATGTGCCGCACCGTGATGGGGATGCTGCCGGTCGCCTGAGGGCAGAGAGGAGGAGGCAACACCTTACTGGAGGGTACAAGACACAGGGCAAGACAGGTGGCTTCAGGCCCAGGATCCAACTCCTTTCACATGGAAGGAAGCTGCTCTGGACCTCTGAGCGGACTCACGCTAAGGAGGCTCTGCCACCTGCTGGCACAGCCACACAGCCTGGCACAGCCTGCTCATCTGAATTCAGCATGGTGCGAGGGGATGCTGTGGGGTCACTCTTTGCCACTGTTTAGGGCCTTCCCAGGATCAGGAACCAGTTTCCTCCAGCAACTTTTTTGAGGAATTAAGGAAAAAAAAGCTGATCAAAAAAGAAAAACTGTAGTTTTCCCGAGCTCCAAAAATCTCCCTCTGACCTCAACAAATTTCTCTCTTCCACTAGGAGAGCATAAAATGAGCCTGAGAGATCCCACAGACAAAAGAGAAGGCCATTTCTACAGATAACAGTTCCCTGTAATGTAGCAGGAGCATATGGGTTTGAGTGAATGCAAACATCTCCTGTGGGTCTGCCAGACTGGGTGACAACAAGAGGACTTTGCCATGGCAGGCAGTATACATGTGTCCAGCCCATCAGTCCACACATCACCAACAGGCGAGACTCTGCATTTAGATGAAGAATCATCTGTTCAGCAGACACTGCAGGATCTGCCTGTCTCTCACAAAACAGTGGCACAGACTTTTGTGATGGGAAAGGCAAGAATGTGTCAACATATGCTGGAGCAGTCTCAGGCTGATTTGCAGACTAGATACACGTTTCTTCCCCCCTTTCCTCAGTATTCTCACCATGGACTCCTTCCTGAGGTCACTGTACATCCTGGCCACCTTGTCCTGGTCCATCTGATTGAGTTTGGGGTGGACTTTCTCTTTGGCATAGATGATGTATTTCCTCAGGATCTCTTGAGGAATGGGTTCAACCCCATACGTGTTGGGAAGAATGACCTCATCAGCGTCCCCATTCACTGCCTCCTTGCTACTTGGGTGGTGCTTGACGTGGCTGCCAACAACGAACCGGGCAAGCATTTCATCCTGCAAGAGAGGAGTAGACTAACAGACACTGAACACACTCACTGGACAGAGGAACTCAATGGGCAACAGCAGCTGAGCAGCCCAACAGCAGCACTGCAAGCCCAGCACAAGCTCATATTCACAGCACAGCCCGTACCTGCACAGGGTCCACTGTGTCTCGCACCACACACAGGATATCAAATCGAGAGATGATGGGCTCTGTCAGATCCACGTTCTCTGAGAACGTTAATGACGGGTCGTATCGCCCACCTGGAGCACAGAGACAACCCAAGTCAAACATGGGCACCAAGGCTGAAGCTTTGGAGCCAGCACAGACCTTCAGCACTTTACTGAAGACTCTACTGCTCGCTTGATCTCCGCCCCAGAATGAGGGAACCAAGCTCTGCCACAGCTCTCATGACTGTGGATTGATGCTGGAAGCCTGAGATAATCCTATAGATTCTCAGCACTTACCTATGGGATTGGCAGCAGCAATAACGGTGCAACGAGCTTGCAAGGATGTGACAATGCCTGCTTTGGAGATGGAAATGCTTTGCTGTTCCATGGCTTCGTGGATGCTGGTCCTATCCTGATCATTCATCTACAGGAAAGCAATAATGACTCAGAGTGAATCTATGTCTACACCCCTTTGCCCAACACACCAAGGGGAATCAGCTCCTGATGCTCTGAAAAGGCAACAAACTGCACTATGGACCAGCAAGGGCCTGAGCAAACGGCAGGAACCTTGGTCAGCTGGGTGAAGTCCCCAGGAGTTATGCTGTGTCCTCACTGCAGAGGTTACAGCTGGTCCCTTCACAACTAATCCCTCCCAGAGAGAGGAAGCTGGGCTCACCTTGTCGAATTCATCGATCAGGCAGACACCTCTGTCAGCCAGCACGAGGGCTCCTGCCTCCAAAGTCCACTCCTTGCTCACTGGGTGCCGCTGGACGTAAGCTGTGAGACCCACAGCAGAAGCCCCCTGGCCAGTGGTGAAAATTGCTCTGCTCGATGCCTTCTCTATGTATTTGAGAAACTGGGATTTCGCAGTGCCGGGGTCTCCACACAGAAGCACGTTGATGTCACCACGGACTTTGTGTTTGCCACCTACAAAAGTCACGGGAAAGCCTTGTTGGCAGCTGAGTGCACGGCTTGACAGCAACCCAGCCCTGAGCACCACAAAGCTGAAGGGAGGGCAACCAGCAGGCAGGATAACCAGTTCACAGGGAAATTGAGGGAAAAAGAAAATCAGCTTAGGAGGTGGTCAAGTTTGTAAAACAGACTTTCTAACACTGCTCCCTGCTGAACACATCCTTCTCAGAAGATTGTAACAGATCAGGGTGCCAAAAGGTCAAACCTCTGAAAGGGCATCGAACACGGGAGGGATAAAAACTTGCCTAAGTTTGCAGCAGGAGCTATTTTCAGTCCTAGCATTTCTACTGTCACAACAGTTTTCAGTGTGATAAAAGCAGACATTTCAACTGCAGATGTCCCTCAGCCTATTACCTTGTCTGTCACCAAGCCACTCAGACAACTGTAATCGCTCTCACTGCAACAGCACAGATCCATTTGCTCTCTGCTGAGTGAGGCCCAAGTGACAAAAGTGACACTCACCTGGATTTTTGGGCTCTCCACCAAAGAGAGCCAAAGCCAAGCCCCTCTTGATATCTTCATGTCCATAAATAGATGGAGCAATGCTGGCAAAAATCTGAAAGGAAAGTCAGAGGAGTTGTCCATTTCCCATTCTGGGCAGAATTTTGCATGAACATCAGCAAGGTGCCATATCTAAAGCCACTCTTAAGGTACTGCTCTCTCCAAAGAGTATTTTATTATCCAGCATGTGAAGGCTTTTTCAAAGGTAACTACCCGCCCAGTGTCCCCGAAAGGAGCTTCACAAAAATGGTGCTGTTGGGGCATGGGAGATTATTTAGTCTGGTACTGGAAGCTGCTGCCACTGCCTCCACAACCCTGTTGTACACAGCACACATCACAGTGCCTGTTATCAGCTGTTGTTAAGCTGGAGACCTTGATCTGAAGCTTACTCACTGCACATGATAGGAGTTGAATGGGCTATGCCACACATGAATTGTCATCATAGCCAGATATTAAGGAAAACTGGCTTACTTTCCAAAGAGTATTCTGAGAATAACCAGCTGCTGGAGAATACTCATGTCAAAACAGTCCTTGCATCAACTGAAGCTTCTGCATCCACTGCAACAGCTGTTACTGCAAGAACAGCATATCTAAGGCAACAGAACAAAGTCCCCCATTACAGAGCTTAAACCTGACCCAAGTAAGGTTGAACATGCACCAATCCAGGAGCTTTGTTCTTTCAAGTATTGTGTTCAGGCCTTAGCATAGAGAGGAAACAAAGCTAAGATGTCTACCATAGCTTAAAGTAAGTAATAACACCCTCTTAAGGGCATGGGAGACGCAGTCATTGGCCTCTCAGAATATTTCCCCTGCTTTGCTTTCAAGATACAGGGAGAGAAAACTGATCAGATGTAAGCAGTGTGAGTGCCTCTCTCCTGTCTTTCAGCCCTGTTAGGATGTAGAAGGCTCAGAGAAGGAAGGAGAGAAACAGAAAATCTGACCTCCAGTAGTATAAAGAAACTTTCTTATTTAGTTCCATCCCATAACTGACTCTCATCAACAGCTGTCTGAGAGCTACAGAAGACCATTCAGAGGGAACTGGAATTTCTAAAGATTCCTTTAACCACTGTTTGGCCAGCTGACACGGCAAGCTGTCAAAAGGAAAAGAAGGGATCTCTGAAGCTAACCCACCTTCTCCCCAATTTGCTCATCCTTGGACAGACCCACAATCACTTTCACGTCTTCATCAGTCAGTTCTCCAACAGCCAGCTTGTTGTCCTTCTTGGCAATGTGGTTGGCCAGGATCACGGTGGCAAACACTGGGAACCCATTGGCGGTGTTCAAGGAGCCATCATAGTTGTTGTGGTAGATCCCTGTGAGCTCCTGGGAAGCAGGAAATGCTGTGTCAGTGCCTGCACTGTATAATGCAGCCCCTTCTCTCCATTTTAAGATAAGTGGTTGCCCAAATGCATCCAAGGACAATCCCTCCCCACATCCCCACAGACGTTCCAGTGATGTCACTGCCACAATTTAAAAATGTTTTGTGCTCACCCCCTACTTGAACAATGTACTCACAATCTCATCCCCTGGCTTGCAACTGTCCACCAGGTCAGCGAGGAGAATGGCATCCTTGGAGCGGGGCAGCCTGCCAGCAGCCACCTTCCCAGGGCTCTCCTGGATCTTGATGCGCTGATAGTTCTGATAGACTGTCTGCAGAACAGAACAAAAGTTACCCAGCAGGTCTGGCAGCCATCACCACAGCTGATGCTTTTCACCTCACCAGAGAAGGACTTACTACACTTCGGTTAGAAAACTAAGGGCATGGGAGGATGGAGGTTGGGAGGAGCAATTCCAGGATACAACAGACAACAATGAGAATGGGAAAGCACTTTGCCGCATCTCACCACCGTGTTTCAGCCTCTACAGTGTTTGCCCACCCAAATACTGGACAAGTTCCTGGGAGGAGAATCCTTCACTTGTGACGGTTAAAGGTATCAAAGCAAAGAATGAAAGTCAGAAGCTCTACATCAACGATTTTGCTACTGTCTTCTGGTTTCCTAAGCTGACAGTTCAGGACATACTGACCTACCTTGGGAAGGAAGAGAGCTGGACAGTCTGTGTCTGCATTTCTAAAATATGGATAAATCACTGTGTACCACAGAGATGACTGTGGCAAACGATTCAATCCAAACACAGTGTGACAGTAACTTACTTTTAGCTGCTAAACTGAGTACATTCAGGTCAAGAGCTCAAATAGACAAGAGGTATCTTCACAGACCCCTGGATACAGCAGCAGACTCCCTACACCAACCTGTTCAAAGGGTGGGAACCAAGGCAGGGCTGGGAGGAACAGGCAGTGAAGCAGGATGAGCAGCCAGGCCCATCCAGGCAAGCACATCATCTCTTACCTCTTCCATGTTGATTTCAAAGGGGCCAAGAGACTGACACTCTGGGCAGGAACCGGGTTTCACCTCCTGGTTCTGGGACTGGAAAAAGGGTCCCAGGATGAAGCGGCACTTGCTGCAGTTGTATTTGACCATGCTGAGCTGAGGCAGGACTCCTGTGCAACTTGTCACCACTCCGCTGGTCCGGATCAACTGATTCAGGTGCAGTTGCCTGAGGACAGAGAGGACGCTGATGCCCTGGATGCAGGGCACAAAAGGCAAAACACCCTACAGAAATACTCTTGCTACAAAGCACAAGTTTTCTACCAGTGTTTGTGTTTTATCTTGGAAGTTCATCCTTAATATGACTTTTTCCCTGTGATAACTTCAGTCATCCTGTCAGACCCACTCAGAGGTTTAGCTCACAGGTGAGCACTCTCAAGGCCCCCAAAGCCTGTTGCAGGCCCCACAGCCACTGCTGGTAATTCTGCTGCTTACCTGAGCGACCGCAGCTCTTCCACCAGAGGGAGGTGGGAGATGCGGACATGGATCTCCTGAGCAATACGATCATATTTGGGGTACATGGCCAACACCACTTCCTTGGCTGCCTCATCAAAGATCTTCAGCATTTCTGCTGGGGCCTCAGGCAGAAAGTAGGCAAGGACATGTTCCTGGGCTGCCAGATCCTCATAGTTCACCACCAGACTCTCTCTGTTTTCTTAAGAAAAAGATGGGGTGAATTATAATTTCAGCCTGCTCACTCAAGGAGTTTACAAAGGACAGCCGGAACAGGCAAGCCTGAATCCTGCAGGCTGCAATGTCTGCACCTTCCCTGAAAAATGTTTCAAAGTCAACAGTTTGAAAATGAGTGGAAAATTCTTTTAAATTGATTTCTCTAATAAATTCTTCATCAGTACCAAGGTTCTGATTGTTTCTCTCTAGTTCTACACAGATACTTCCCAGGCTCAATGTTCCTGAGATTCAAAAGCCTCAGCCTGACACACAACTCTCTCAGAGACCTCCAGGAAACTGAAGTTAATAGGAGAGACATTATGTGTGCTGAATGGCTGGCAAAAAAACTCCAGTGTCTTATGTTTGTGAAAAAGGATGAGACAAATGCCTTTTATTTCCTAGCTATATAAAACTGATCCTGTTCCATGGCTCAAGCTTCTGCTCAATATAAAGAGGAAATACAAAACAAGTACAGTTACATGAGCTGTTCCTAGATGTGACAATTTCTGCTTTTAAAATTAATCAACGACAGCCTTAATGACTGCTTCTTCTGGCAGTGCCTAGTCGAATACAAGGCCGCAACACTGACATGGTTTCCAAAGTCACAAGCTCTATTTGTGTCCCCTTGCTGGATAATCCACTTTCCAGTGTGAGAAAGTTACTGGCGCAGACAGCAAGCAATTGTTGTCTCTTTCAGATCACAAACTTGCAGACCACTGTCTGCTGCTCCACATATTCTTTTGCTAGCATTTCTACAAAATGAATATTAATGAGCACCAGACGCCAGGGGCCTTCTAATTAGTCAGCCAGAATCAAAGAAGATAGTAGACATGTTTCCATTATTCATTTATCTCCATCAGCATGAGACTTTCTTAAAGTGCTGACTCAATGTCTGGAACAAAGAGGGCGGGCAGAAAAAAAAATCCACTCTGGACCGGGCCGCCACAAAGTACTGTGACCCACATAAAGAGGAGGGAGAGAGCCTCTAATCACTCAGCCCTACCTTTGCACATGTCACTGATCCTCTCCTTGAACACATTGTGCCCATGGTCATCCACATGAGTCTTCAGGAAGTTCTTGAAGCGGTGGTAGATCTCAAGGCGTGGAGCTGCCATGGAAACCCACTCCCGCACTGAATGTCCTTTCATGTCTTCCAGGTTCTCGATGCTCTCGATCATGTCCTCATCCTCCTCTTCCATGCCTTCGGCAGCCCGTTCTGCCAGCCGTCTCTTCCGCGAGGGACGGTCTTCATCTTCATCATCGCTGTCTAAGGGTTGGGAGGAAAAAGTGTTGAAGAGCTGGGATTCCTATTCCTACTCTTTCAGTTAGTCACAGATTACATGGGCTGTGGAAGCAAATAGGTCAGAGCCTGGGATATAAACTAAGAGACATCCCAAGGTCAGCCTAAATCCAGTTCTGTTGTGGCTCCCACATCTTCCACAACATAGCTAAGGACTTTAGGGTGTGAATAGTTAGATTTGTATGCAACAGCAAACATTCATGTCCATTACTGCACTGAATGGACAGAAACAGAAACACAAGAGACAGGCTTCTAAGTGCATCAAAGGCCCCCATTCAGCCCAACAAACAACACCAACAAACCCTATAGTATACACTCGGTAGAATCCCAACCCTTTAATACTGGCCCAAGATCCTGACTTTAGTTCAGTGGTAACACAGAAGAACATACCAAGCCCAAATATGCCAGAGCTCTAGAGATGTCCCTGCTAACCTGAGGGTAAGAGTCCACCCAGACCAGGTTACAGTCAGCCACAGGAGGATCAGCACCCCACCTGGTACAGCTCATTTCACCTACCGTAGAGCAGCCCCCTCCGCATGCGGCCCATGCCCTGCTGCAGCTCCCGGTCCCGCTGCCTCATCTCCCGCTCAGCAGCTTCCCGCTGGCTGGCAGTCAGCTCCTCCACGTCCTCATCATCCAGGGCCAGGCCCTCTGCCTCGTACACATCCAGCTCGGGGATGGGGCGGTAGTCCCTAGGACACACACAGAGCATGGAATCAGGCCAGGAAAGCCCTTCTCCTGCCCTTCTCTAGCTCCTGCTGGGCAAGTGTCAGGACAGTTGTTCTGCAGCAGGACAAAAATGTGTTAAGCAGGAAGGCACTTTACAATGGATGATGCCCTGCAGCAGCACTATTACAAATGCCAAGGCTTCAGAACCACGGTTAGGAATGCCAGCATTCAAGCCTTTGTGTTGTGAAGTTCCTCAGCTTGCCAGCAGCCTGGCATTAAAAAAAAAAAATCAAAATTTATGCCTGCAGGAATAAAAAACTCGGCCGGACACAAATCATGCATCCAGGGAGATCATGGTTTACCCACTCTGGACCACGATGACACTTTGCTCCCAGCTTTGCTCAGTTCTCCCAGGACTCAAATGACAACACGCCCCGACCTCTGTCCACTCTGTGGCAGCTCTTCAGCTCTCTCACCCCATCTACGAGCACACAGAGGGACCCCACCACGGCTGAGAGCATCCCTCCACCTCCCTGGCTGCACCGACGATGCCCAGCACCCCATCCACGGACACAACCCTCGGCAGAAGCCGGCTCCCACTGCTTTCCTTACCTTTCCATCCCTTCCCCGATGAGCTCTTCCCCTTCTTCCTCCTCCTCATCGGGGAGCCCCCCGGTGCCCAGGAGCCCTTCGGACTCATCCTCGAAGGGGGGCAAGTCCCGGCCGGGGCTGGAGGTGAAGGCATCGCCTCGGCGGGAGCTCCGCAAGGGGCTGGTCACCGCCGTCTGCGACTCAGAGGAGTCCTGCGAGGGCAGGAGGGAGGGGGTAAGGCCGGGGGGCACGGGTCTGCGGGGGGATCAGTGCTTCCAGGGGCCTCTGCGATGGGGGCGGCGGTCAGAAGGGGGGCATGGATCACCAGTGAGTTATAATAATTAACCCTCCTCGCAAATGACAATGGAAACACATGGCGGGGCTGGGGGGGGGGGAGGGGGGGTAAATCCATCCTCCGAGCCCAGCGCAGCCGGAGCGGAGGGGAAGGGTCCGATCCTGTCCCAGCCTGGCTCTCCTCTCTGGCGCAATCCATGGGGGAATTTTCCGTCGGCGTTTCGGGTGTCCCCCGCCGAGAGCACCCCCATTATCCTCCCAACACTCCCCCCCCCCCGCCAAATCCTCTCGGGACCCCGCATGACCGCAGCACCAAGTCTCCCCGGGGAAGACTCGGGTCCCGCATCCCAACTCCATGGCTTCCCAGTCCCAGTCCCAGTCCCAGTCGCTCACCGCCATCTCCGCCGCTTCCTGCCCGGCCGCACTCCGCGCGAAAACCGGCCCACGTGGTCAAAAGCGCGCGAAACTTCATGAATAATGAATAGACTGTCTGCGTAGGCCCCGCCCCTTGTGAATATGGATGAGGCGGGGCGGGAGCGTGGAGCGGGAAGGAGTCTGGGAAATGCTCGGTCGCTCCCGTCCGAGGGGTCTCGGGTCTCTGGTGAGTGGCAGCGGCAAACTGGCAAACATTTGGGCATTTCCCTCTGAGCTCGAGGGGTCTCCTCCTGCCGGAAACCTGAGTCACGGGAGAGATCCCACTGGGAACTCCCGTGCTCATGTTTGCCTCTTTCGCAGCTACAATCGTCTGCCTTGATTGGGTTTGTCGCTGACCCAGTTGAATCACCTTTGTTCTGATTCTCTCTAAAACTGTAAGAGGTGGGAAGGAGGTTCTGGATTTTGTTTTTCCTTTTTTTGTGCGTGTATGTGTGAGCGTGTATGTGATAACAGTCACGGGGAGCTGACTGGAGACATTCTGGAGAACACACACATCTGTCTCCCCAGCTGTTCTGTGCAGCAAGCAATGCCATTTGGGAGAGCAACCTGTCAGATGGAAACTGGAAAAGGAATTTAGAGAGACAAAACAAAGAACGTGCTGATGTTTGGGAGGGAGGTGACATGCTTCCATTCCAGGCCACAGGCTCTTGCATAACAGCAGGTGGTTTGGATTCTGGAGATCTGCATTCTCTGAAGGGTTTCTCACCACTATTTAGTATCAGGCTATTTCTGCTCTTGGCTGCACTTGAGTGTGGGACAGTGACCATGAAACAGGAGACACCAGAAGCAAAAGTGACTGAAGAGGCAGCTGACAATCTGAAATGGCTCTTCCAGGGGCCCAGCTGAATGACTCAGGCTGGTACTAATATAGCAAAGCAGGAGCATCATGACAGAAAAGGGTGGCTCAGCCTTTTCTCTGTGACACATGACGAGGAGTTAGCTGTTGCTCAGAGTGAAACAGGCACAGAGACCCCCCCCACTTGTAGGCTACTAAAGACCACCATGGTCTTTATGATCTCAGAAGTCACAGAATTACAGAACCATGAAGGTTGGAAAAGATCCCCACTAAACTATGTCTCTAAGCACCATATCTACACATTTTTTGAACACTTTCAGGAGCAGTGATTCCACCACCTTCCTTGGGATGCCTGTTCAATGCTTGAGCACCCTTTCAGTGAAGAATCTTCCTAATATCCAAAATTTTCCAACCTAAATGATTCTCTGATTCTGTGGCTTGAGGGAAGGCAGACCAGGACCTGGGTAAGGTGTTGCTGTCTGACAAGGCTCAGGTGACACGCTGTGATGAACGGGTGTCACCACAGGGTGCCACTGTCTCTCCAGGCACTGGACAGCTGGATGGACAGGCAGCTATTCTGCTGTCCTTCCCAGAAGGCCACGCACCACACTCTTGTTTTCACTGTTCTCTTTGTGTGCCTGCTACAAGTGGTCCTGTGCTTGAGCTGGGGCACTAAGTCTCTTTGACAAGAACTGAGCTTGGGCAGATAAAACCATCCCTAAAATCAGGCTGCTGCCATGCATGGGACAGGGTTCCTTGTGCTGCACTAGAGACGATGCACTGGGGCATGTGAGGGGGCTGAGATGCAGACAGGCTGCTCGCTGGGGTGACCTCAGCTGACCACCAAACTCCTGAATATCAGCAACGCCACTAGGATTTTGCAGACTGGTAGCTTCTTACAGCACAAGAGGAGGGGAGTGAATTCCCCTTGAAAAGAAGGGCAGAGACACAGGAGTGCAGTCCAGATGCAAATTTATGCCCAGTACTAGAAATGAGTAGGTTGGTAGAGCAGCTCTGAAACAAGACAAGCACATCTGTCCCTGCAGTTGTTCAGCACCTGAACAGCAAAGCAGTTTCAGATGAGAAGTAATATCCTGTCCAGGAGCCTGATATAATAAAATCTGAAAGAATACTGGAGAGAGATGAAATGTCCCAGAAGAGGTGAATTTGGTGATGATACGAGGGTGTAATGCTGTCCTGGAGACCACGTCTATATGTTCCGCCTCTGATGCCTGCAAGTCAGGTGAGATTGCCAAAGCACAGCAGACTGCAGCAGGTACAGCACCAAGTGCCAGCTTTCCTTGGGACCCTCAAGGTTATACCAAGGCTGCTGAATATCACCTCTTGTCCTGCTTCAGCCTGGCAAATACCAAGTGACACAGCAAGGACAAAGGGAGTCAGCCCTGCCATCTTTATGCCCTGATGGGGGAGATGATGCAGAGAGTGCAAGGACATGGAGCAGTCCTTGGAGGTGGGAAGAGTAGTTATGTTTGCACACACCATGTTGGGGCTGAAAGGCAAGGCTTGTCAATACAAAGGAACTATAAATGCGGATCCCTCACCTCCTCTGTTTCACATAAGAAGTGAGGAAGGGAGGACCTAAAGTGTCATGGTCCTTGCAGTGGCACCCAGCAGTCTTCCGTCCAAGAGACAACTTTTGGATCTGGTGTCCCGAATGCTGGACTCTAGCCTCAGAGTGGATCAGATGGAAAAAAGCAGGTGGATTGGAAAGCAAAATCTCTCCTTCTGACACAGTTATGTGGGAGGTAGCACTTCTACTAGTTAGTGCCTGAGGCTACAAGTGAGAAGACATGCATTTCACTTGTCGCTGTTACCAAGGCACTTTTTAGGCAGAAGCACCCCACCTCTCTTTAAACCGAAATGTCCCTTCTGTAACAGAAGCCTTTGAGCTTGGATCCATAAATAGAACATGTCAAAATATTACAACGTATCATTAACCTGAGCAACACTGTGAGATGAGACAAGCTAAGGACTGGCTTCTCCAGATGTCATTCCAAAGGCATGACACCAGCATGAAAACCTGTTTCCACCCAGTGGAAAATCAGAGGAATACAGCTGAGGCAGGTAACACTGTCTCTGATTGCATCACTTCCATCAGGCTTGCTGAGGTGTAGCTGGAAAATTTAACCTGAGAAGAGGTATCAAGCAGATTTAAGCTGAGAAAGATGTATATGGGGGTGGGCCTGGAACCCTCTGTGTGTGCTGTTCGCTGGAGCAGGGCACGCAAACTTGACCAACGCAGGGATCTCCTAAAGAGTCGGAGGCTCTGTACAACAAACTTCAGCTTAGCAAAAAACTTGCATTCCTATAGAAGCAATCCCTGCAGCCACAGGTGAGCCACGTGTAGAAGAAAACAATGCCAGAGTGTATCCTCCAGTCCTTGAAATTACTCAGATAACAAGCATTCTCCCTGAAACTCTGTTCCCCATCAGACAGCTGTTACTGCTGAGAGAAATGTGCTGGTGTTTAGCTGGTTATTTCCTTTAATTTCCTTTATAGATCTTGGGTCATTTCTCACAGCTACTTCCTTGTTTGCAATACTTTAATGTCTGTTTCCCCGGTATTTGCACCTTGAATTCCCGCTAATTACTGTGTTTTCCTTTAGCAGCTTTTGTCCGAGCTATGTCGAGTTACTTCAGTCAGCCTTAAACTTCCCTTAAAAGCCAAGCTCCTGGGTTGTTAATCATTCTCCTCTGCGGGGACTTATTGTCCGATCTCCCTGAATTATTAACTTCCCTGGCTTGCACCTGCAGAATTCCTGCTCGGATGTATCCTGTTTTCACACACACACGGAAGCGCGTGACGGTGGGAGTGCTCCCTGTTGGGTGGGATGCTGGGCCGTGCGGGCTGGCCGGAGAGGTGGGATCGGGCTGTAAATGACAGAAGCTGCACGTTGCAGGAGGGTCTGACCCCCCTAACCCCGCGATCACCCGGGGACCCACGGGGGGGACGGGGCGCCTTTAAAGCGCGGCGGGGACCGCCCCCCTTAGTCCCGCCTCTTGCCTCTTCCCATTGGCTCGCGCCTCTATTTCTCTTGGCCCCTTTGACCTCTGATTGGCCTCTCCGGCGCGCTGTCGGGGACCGTCTCTCAATTCTCGCGTCGGGTTCGGCCGACGAGCCCTGTCTTGGTGATCGCGTCCCCGCCCGGTCCCTGCGCGCCGCTCTCGGGCCGCTCTTGAGCGACGGTGCCCGGCTGAGGGGAGCGGTAGGGCCGGGATGGCGGGGCTCGGGCCCCGGCGCTGAGGGCGGCAGCGGCGCCGGCCGGGTACGAGCGGGGCCGGCGGGGCCAGAGGAGCGGGGCCGGCGGGAGGGGGGTAACGGGGAGGGACAGACACCGGGGCGCCTCATACGGGGGCCGCGGCCCTCCCCGCGCAGCCCCACGGCGGGGCAGCTCTGCCCGGCCGAGGGTGCGGTGTGGCTGCGGCTGTTCCCCGGCTCTGCTGCCGGGGACGGCGGGACGGAGTGGTCGCAACGCTGTTACTTTTCCTGGCTCCCTGTGCTCCCGCCTTGCAGGGGAATCAAAACCGAAACAGCAAGAATTCTCGGGAGACGCGTTTCTGAAATCCACCCCCCTCGGGCCGGGGTTCTCTGCGCGAGGCTTTCGACTTATTGTTGGTACTTCTGCTTTTGGTGTTTTGCTTTGGTCGGTTTTTAGCGTTGCGGTTCGTTTCGCTTTTAAGCTTAGCTCAGAACGAGATTTTAGAATGAAACTGAGAGAAAAAGAGGTGCTGGGCCACTAGGGGAAAATCCCTCTCCTATGAGTTCTGAGGATGAAATGCAAAATGCAGCTGTTGTGACAAAATGCAGCTGTCTGTCCAAGAATGAGGGTTGAAGAGCTGTCTTCAAAAAGAGAAGAAGGCCCTCCCCCCGTTATTTTTTTGTAATCTTTTTATTTTTAATTTTTTTTTAAGTATTTCACGCTGTTGAAGTAACAGTTGTGTTTAAGCAGGTCAGTGCCATTTTTATTACACAGAGTGTTGTAATGGACAATCGTCTGTACTTACAGGACTTTCTGATACTGTTTGCAGAGAAGAAGAAGAGTTTCAATTTTTTATTGGAGCTGAAACTCTGGCGGTGTGTAATTCACCTTTCTGTGAGTGGGCTTTGGGAGCACAGAGAATTGCCACTGATGTAAGCTCTGAATTTCACTGATACTGATATGGCACCATGAATCAAGGAGGAAAATCCATTGGTGAGATGACGTTTCCCTGAAGGTGCAGTGGATCCTTCCCCAGCGCTCTGTCACTGCAGCCCGCGAGTCATGTGGGTGCTCTTGGTCTAAATGCAGCTTGTCCAGGGCTTGGACTGAGGAATCAGCCCCAGCCAAGTCAGCCTGACTTTGACGGGAGTGTAGAAAATAATTTTATTTTGTTTTCTGGTGTATCGATCTGCCTGCTGGATGAAAAGGGGAGACCACAATTGTGGCACTGGTTTCTTTGCCCCCACTGAAGGGCTGGGCTGGCTGGGGGAGGGACAGCCCTGTGGGGACAGGGTGTGGTGAGAGAACTCTTGGATATGCTCAGCTGACTGGATTTATTTAGGACTAGACAGAGCAAGGACAGTGTGCTGTAAGGACTGGGCATGATGAATCCTAGCTGGATCCTTACCATCCATTCCTGGTCCTGTTGCTGTGGGATTTTTCCTGGTGATTTGGACCATGAATGGGCCAGTTCTCCACACTTTTGCTGTAGGCCTTAGCTGTTAGAAAAGCATGACCACTGTGCTGTCTGGCTGGTGACCTTGGCTGGCCTGCCTTATTGGGTGTTCTGTTGCTCTGCTTTGTGTACACTTCATCTGGGGAGGAAGAATACAAGCACCAGGCTGTAGTGAGCAGCCTGGCTGAGCAGTGAGCTTGATTCCTCTTTGCCCTTTGAAACCTCGTGACTGGACTTCTGTTACATGTGGCCAACTCCTCTCCTTATCAGCAGCTTGCTGCTGTGGTGTGATAGTGGTGGCTTCTAGTGAAAATAATGGAGAACTGTTCCTTTCATAATAAGTTGTTCTAACGTAAACTTCTTGCAGCTTTATACTCTTCAGTGTGACAGCCAGATGGAATTCTTTGTTGCAGAAGAGATACTAGGAGGTTGTGATAGTTTACAGTTGATGATGTTATTCTGCCCATGGTCTGTGAGGTTTTTCTCTACCTCTTCACAGCTTTTTTAAAAATTGGGTAGAAATTTTCCTATGTTGGCAAATTTGACTATACTTGCCCTTGCTGCTACTGAGATATAGTGGTGTTTCAGAGGAAGAGAGTGGAGCAAAATTATGAAGAGAAAATCCTCCTTAACAGTGTCAATTCAGAGGACTGAGAAGCTGGAGGGAAGAGAGGACACTTGTAGAAATAAGTCTGGAATGTGAAGCTTGTTTGCTGGAACCTCTACTTGAACTAGGATTTTTTGGCCCAGGATTTGCCAAAGGCAAAGCTGATCCTTCCAGGTCTGCGTGTTTATTTACAGTGATGTCTCTTGTGCAGCAGAGCACACCACAGTCACGAAAGAAAATCCCAGCTCAGGGAGTCTCTGTCAACAAGGATGAATTGAAGGGAGGGCTTGTTGGCTGAGGGTGGTATGATCCCATTGCCTCTTAGGAAACCTGGGAAGAGTCTCAGCCCCTGAAGAGAAACAAGAGCCTGTGACTGACAGTCTTGAGCAATTTGTGGGGAAGGTGCTACTGAACTTCAGAAGCTCAGCAGATGACACGGGGCTCTGCTGATTCCTTCCAACTTGTGAGTCACCCAGAACCTCTAAGGAAAAACACCCTCTGAGCCCTGTCACGGGAGCTGTCAGTTTTCACCAGGCAACCAAGGGCTGAAGTCAAACAGAATTTTTTTTGAGATAAGTCCTGGATTAGTTATAGCACAGACTGCTCAAGTGCTGTCCCTGGCAATGTGCATCTTTAAGATGTTGGCTGACAGAGATTTATCTCTTTTGAAACTGTGTTGTCTGTGATCGTTTGGGGATTGCCAGGAGAGGTGATTGGACCCTGTGTTTGTATTCAGCTGGTAGCTACTCAAAAACCTTCACAGTGAGGATTGCTGCTTTAGGGTGGGAAAAGGAGAGATTTGCACCAGGTGGTACCTTAAATCAGGAGCAGGCTTAGTTAGGTAAATCAGGCCAAAACTCTAGTATATACTAAATCCTGATCCAAAGTGCTGTGTTCCATAGCCCACTTAAGCTTCCAAGGCAATTGTAGAACCAACAGAGGGATGAACTGCTGCTGGATTGGTCTCTGCCAATGCCACCAACAAAGCCATGAAGTCCATGGAGTTTTATGGATGGCAGAGTGTCCCTTGAACTTCTGGAGGGACAGTTAATGTCACAGCAGTGCAGGGCTCTGGGGGATGGACAGAGCATGGAAAAGTTGTGAATATTCTCTTGGGAAGGCCATACAAAAATGTTTTATCAGCGGAAGTTCTGTTATCTCATCTTTTTGAGAGGCAGGAGAGGTGGAAGGTAGGGCAGGTGAAAAAACGGAGTGCCGTGACATCAGAATCTTCTGATCCCGACCACAGTGCTCTGCTGCCTGAGGGTCTGAGCTTAGGAAACCCGTTAGGTAGGGCTGCATCTGGGTCTGGGTTTGTAAACTGCTGGTGACAGTGCTGATCTGGGTCTGAGAAGGGCAGTGCAATTGAGACTGGTGGATGTAAAGAAGCTGAAAGACTTTATGCTAACAGGGTTTTAGGTGCTATCTTTTCCCAGCCTCACTGCTCTGCTCAAAACCAGAGTAGTTCTGATGTCTTGCAGAGGGTTAGGAAAAAAATGCTGAATCTTGGCTTTTGCCAGTGTTGGATTTGAAAGATAAAGACTCTGTACAGTCCCTTTAGGTAGAAGCATGTGAGGATGCTCTCAGACTGCGGGGTTGGTAACAGCAACCGGTTTTTGGTAGGGACCTTTCTTTGTAGTAGTTGAATTCAAATAATTGACTATAACTACTTGATCTTGGGAGCCAGAACAATAATGAATGTCCTGGTAAAGCAGGGTTTCTGTCTCCATCTGATGATGCCACGTATTCCTTCTTGATTTTTTCTAGGAATCCACCAAAGCTCAAAGAATCACAAAATGTAATCCAACCTATTATTACACCATTTTGAATGTGCTTGTTACTCTGATACAGGACAGCGGTTTTGTACTGTTCACCCTAATGGCTGTGTGCAGAGTAAGGGCAGGTGGCCTTTTTATTGTGTAATAGTCTTCCAGATGATGATAATTTGCTGTACCAAGCAGGAAGCAGTTGTGCAGGGGCCTAATGTGAAGGATGTGTTTTTTTAGCTCTGACTCACAACTGATTTAATGTTGCTTTTTGTCTCTGCTGTGGTTGTCTTGCCTGTGTTTGACCTGGACCAGAGGGAGGACAGGATGTTCCAGTCCACGGTGTCTGTGATGAGATTCTCCATGTCTGACAACATCACACATTCGACTTCCCCGGTGACAACACTGGATAATGTGACAACTCTGTCCCCGATGACAACGCAGGCAATCAACGATACGAACATCACTGTTCCTCACAAGTGCCTGCTGTTGCTCTATGAGGACATTGGGAAGTCCAGGTGAGTTGGAGGAAATGAGAATACAGTCTGACCCTGGCCCAAGGGAAAGGGCTTTGTTTCTCGGAGTTTAGTTGAGAAGGTGCTAGGGCTGGTACCTTCCCTTCTAGAGGCTGACGAATAGGAAGAAAACCTATTTTATTTACTTTTTGCAGAGTCCGCTACTGGGATCTTCTGCTCCTGGTTCCCAATGTGCTTTTCTTTATGTTTCTTCTCTGGAAGCTGCCCTCTGCCAGGGCCAAAATCCGGGTCACTTCCAGCCCGATCTTCACTACATTCTACATACTAGTGAGTACCATTCTGTGCCTTTGAATTGATGAGTGTTTTTTTTATTACCTCTCATGAATAATATCACAAACTAGTGGGGAGATCCTAGACTAGCTCTTGCAGGGATAAAATCTGTTTTTTTTGAAGGTCTACTACAAGAAGTAGACACAGATTTTTTATTTTTTTTTTCACTCAATTCAGCTTTTAATAGGTTATGGGACCATATCTGCTGGATTGGAGAGGATTTTTGAGATTTAATTTTTTCTTTTCCTTCTCTCTTCCTTTGTTGCTTTATTGTCTTGGAATCCAGTGTCTTATGCTTATGTCATAAATGCAGCTGAGACCCTACCCCTCTTAACTTCTTGTGCCACCCCCAGCCAACTTGCTGGTGGGGTGCGTTGAGAGGCAGACCTCTGTGTAATTGCTGCTCAGCAGTAACAGAAACATCCCTGTGTTACCAACACAATCTCCAGCACAAATCCACAACATAGTCCCATACCAGATACTGGGAAGGAAATTCACTTTCTCCCAGCCAAAGCCAGCACACAGCCTTAGAGGAAAATGTTTTCATTCAGTTTGATCTTCTGGAGCATGTTATTGGGAAATGAGGATGGAAGTGTGTTCTGTGAGGATTTCCTTTCAGTTGGCTGTTTGGCATGTCCTGAAGGAATGCTTTCCTGTGGAATCAGTGATTAATGTGAAGTTAACAGATTAGGAAGAGTCTCTACCTGCTTAGAGAGGAAATTAAACGGGTGTGTTCCTGTCCAATGAGTTGTTGCTGTCTAGAACACCACTATATTTAGGAATCCTTCTTTTTTGTTAGTGTCTTGTCACAGTGTTTTCTACTGCAGGAGGGACTGTTGTACTCTTTTTTCATGCCATTTACATCCCCTCTTCCACTAAGGAGGAGATATCCAGCTGTAGGTGACTTATTGGTCATTTCCATTCTCTAGCCACCTTAAATCAGCTTGGACTCTTGGGTCTCTGATAGAGTTTGTTGTCTTACACCTACATTGTTAGGATCAGCCTATGACTCAGGGGATTTTATCTGGAAAAATATGATTTTTTGGAGGGTAAGTCTGCACAGCAGAGGGTCAATGTATCCAACTGAGCTCTTAATGGCGTAATATGGCTGTGACAGCACAGGGGTTGGTAAATGAGCCTTGCTGAGCTATCGTGCTTAAATGGTATATGAGGTGACTTGGGTATCTCTGCACAGTGCAGCAGGGTAAGATGTTTTTAAGCTGTTGGCTGCAGGTGACCTTTCCTCTGCATCCCTGAGCATTGTCAGTGTGGAGCGAGAAAACTGCAGGTTTCAGTTTGGTCACAGATCTGATGTGTGGTAGCTGGTGTTGAGTGGCTTCTGTTATCTGATGTGATTGGTTTACTCAGACATACCAACCACTCGATCTTATAATTTGGAGAGATATATTTTCTGTCTTCTTTTTTTTCCTCCTTCCCTGCCCCAGTGGAATGAAGGGTGGGAAGATTGCTTGTAAAGATATGGTTGTAAGGACTGGGTGAGAACAATCTAGAGCTTAGTCTGACAAGTTGAGGCAATTTGTTCCTTCCTAAATTCTAAGTCAGCACTCCTATATCTAATGGGTCTGAGGAATCTTTTTCAGGAAATTAACTCTAGTCTCTCTTAGTATACATTATCAGGTTTGAAAGCTGACCTGGAAATGGTATTCCAGAAGGGTTTCTGGTCACTACTGCATGTGTGCCTTTTGACATGAGCTCACTTCTGTTATCTTTTTTTGCAGGTATTTGTGGTGGCTTTAGTTGGTATCGCCCGTGCTGTTGTCTCCATGACTGTGAGTGCCTCTGATGCTGCCACAGTTGCTGACAAGGTAGGTGCAGCACTGACTTTAGGGGCTCTGCTTTGTGCAGTTCTAATCACAGCAATCTGCTATGGCTTCCCTCTTACGTGCATACAACAAGAATGTGGTTTTTTGCAGTATTTGTAGCTATGTGTACTGTGGAATCCTGTTCTAATAGCTGCACCTAAATCATCACAACATCCAGGGCTGTAAAACAATGGATTTCCTAAAATAGGTGCACAAATAGTGGCAGCCAGAGTTTCCTGTTGCAGGGGTGAAATGATTCTGCTTTGCAAGAGGTAAACATTCAGATACATTTAGTGAATAGGCAAGACCTGACCTTTTGTTACTCTTGCATTATTCAAGTGACTCTTTGAAAATGTTTAATTTCTTTGTATTGAATGCAAATAAAACCAAATTCCCTTTTGAGACTGACACCTGAACGTCCTTACAGGCACTGAGCACAGGGTGAACCCTTAGCAAACAGGAAATAGCTTTGTATGTGCTGTTTGTAGTCATTTGACTTGCAGGAAAATAGTACTTAAACCATAAAGCTCTGCAGTTCTTGAGCTGTTAGAGAAAGAGGAGCCATCCACAGAGTACATATCTTCTGGCTTTATTCTCTGGGGTCAGTGCGATTCTCTTACTTTTCCCTTTAATGTTACCTGCCAAAGCATTGTGATGTGCTGCTTGTGGTGAGTGGTTGGATGTTTGTAGCATTTTTATTCACCTCCATTGAACAGATGTAGGTCCAGGACTTGAATAATGAAGAAGAGGTGGGAAGGTGCTTTTCTTCAGCTCTGATGCTGCTGATAAGTGCACCTTCCTGGGAAGTCACATAGCAAGACGGCTACTCCATCAGTTTTTCCTGTAAACATTTTTTCTGTCCTGTCCATTGTGTATTCTCTCATATATATACATACACAGTGTATTTGCTGAGATTAGAAGTGTCTCATCAAATGCCTCTTACGATATTATGTATCTTCAAGAGAGAGTACTGTTCAGCATTCAGAGGAAAAGGATTAACAAGCCAGAATCTGCATTCCTGTTCTAGGATTGGCAGTGATTTATTGCAGGACTCCCTGGAAAGTTGCCTCACCTGCTGTTTTATTAGTCTTGTTTCACCAAATAAAACGTGAGACTGCAAATGACAAGGTAGAAAAGGGAGGGGATAGGATTGAATATGCTTTAGATTTAAGAACTAGTAGCTTTCTAAGAGGAAGAATAGAGTTTTTCCAGGCATATTTGCTACTTTAAGAACTTCAGTAACTTCTGAGGTCGTCATGGGTTTGTGCTCCTTGGGAGCACAGCAGAAAGAACACATCTGAGACAAGTGACAGATCTCAAATGGGGCAAACTGTGGCTGCTTCCTCTCTTTATTGACATGTTCTTTGCTTGCTTCCACACAAGTGTTCTGTTTCACAGGCGTGAACAGGCCTTGCAACAAGCAGATGATCAGTATCCCTACAAAGCATGAGGAGAGCTTGTGGAAGTGTAACCTGCTCCATTCAGAGGCTGCCATGCCTTGGAGTTTCGCTGTATTAACTTCAAAACGGTTCCTGGCTCCATCTAATCATGTTTATCTGGTTTCTGTTATCCCTCAGATCCTGTGGGAGATCACAAGGTTCTTCCTTCTGGCGATTGAGCTGAGTGTGGTGATTCTGGGCCTTGCCTTTGGTATGTGTCAGGAGGTTTTCAAGTGCTTTGGATGTTTTCTATTTCCTTTCTTTTCACAGAGGCTGCATCTATAAGCTCACGGAGATGCTGATCCTATAAAGTGAAGAAACTCTAGAATAAACACAAAGGACAGAGTGGGAAGTTTTAGTTAGAAGCAGCTGAGAGCCTGATTATATTTACAGATCTATGGCTTGTGTGATTGAAAGATATATATGTGCTTTGTTTGTCCTGCACATATATGGTGAGGGAGTGCAGAGCTTAGGTAAATAAGTCTTATGCCAAGATCAACAGTCTGATCTTTACTTCAATGCCATTTTATTTAAGATGGTTCCTTTAGGGTCCCCTCTATCCTTGGTTGATTTGATTCCATCCTGGCTTCATTCAAATGCTTTAACTGTACCTGCAATCTGTAATTCTACTTCTTTCAGTTGTGCAACTAAAAATGCCTCTTCCTGTGGGTCAGAGGTAGAGGAAAGGGGTTGGAAGGTGGGTTACTGCCAGTGGGACACTCGAACAGTAACTTTTTCATCTTTTGAGGAACTTCTGGAAATTACCTGCTCCAGCATATCCCAGTACAGATTTCTCTATCCCAGACTCCCATCAACTCTTTTTTCCTGAGAATAAACTTTACAGCATCTCAGTGTATATGATACTGGAGTCATTCCTGATTTTTTTTTTTTCTTCTTAACCCCAGCAGAAGGACTTAGTCCTTTTCTCTATATTAGTGTGGACAGGAGGAAAACAAGTTAAAATCTCTTGTTTTATAAGTATTATTTACTCTGTATAAGGCTCAACTCTCCAAACAGGGTTAAGTGAGCTTTAACCTTTCCTTGAAGGCCTCTGCAAATACAAGTGTTTTCCTATATTGGTTCTGAAAAACTGATTTTAATCAGTGCTGGGGTTACATCCTGAGTCACTTCTGTATTCCTTAATTACAGGTCACCTGGAGAGCAAGTCAAGTGTGAAACGTGTACTGGCAATCACTACTGTGCTGTCTCTGGCATATTCTGTCACCCAGGTGAGTATGTTGGAGCAGAAGGAGTAGTCTTTGCAAAAGAGGGGGCTTTGCTTGAAGAGTAAGCAGTTAAATCTGTGACTCCTATCTGGAAGTGGCAGCTTTGCTCTCTGGATGAGGTTTTGGAGGAAGATGGAATGCTTGTGGCAATATATAAGCAGATGATATCTGCTTGTCCTCTGTACTACATGGATAGCTCAGCCAAGGTGAAGAAATAAGGTGAGGTTTACGTGGATTGCCTTGTTTAGTGAACCTTGGAACAGGAGTGAGGTTTTCCACATCTGAGCCACAAGTTCTGAATCTGCCCTCAAGGGTCATGAAAACTACATGGAGGAACCTGAGGTGTGCTTGCCAGGTAAGGGCATTGCAGTAGCCTCTTGTCTGCTGACTCTTTGAGAGCTCTTGCTTCTCTTCAAACTAGCAGCTGGCTTGCTAGCTCAATTTATTAGCCAAGTCTTCATGTCTGAACAATGCAATCTGTGTCTGGGTGTATTCTCCTCCCTTTGTCAGTGGTCAGCCCTGTGTCTCTGTGCTCAGGGCAGCACCAGAATAACACACAGATCTTTGTTCTGTGACCAGGCTCTGGCCTGCACAGGCAGTGAACTGATCATTACCACATGATAAAGCTGGAGGAGCCTCATTAAATATCAAGTGTTTGAGCTATATCTGGGTTCAGTAGTGCTTACAAGCACTTTTCACTTTGAGTGGTAGCTTTTGTTCATGCCATTTTCAAAAATTTAGGTGAGTGAGACAGTGTCCTTTCCCAAGTTGTCTATATTCTGGATGATTCAACAGAAAGGTCTCTACTCTAGAGATAGAAATAAAGCTCTCAGTCTGTTTCAAACAGAAAACTGCTTGCAGCCCCTGTCCACTCAGTCTCTCTTCTGGAATGTCATTGATACCAGTTTCCTTCAGATGTAGATTCCTTGCATTTTTTCCCCCTAACTTCTTGTCTTCAGTTTCTTCCTCTTCTGTGTCAGCTTAACTTGGTTTAAGCTGGGCAGTTGTTGGCTCTTAAGGGCAGGCCAGCTGTTGTCTGAACTTCTTTAAACACAATGTCCCTTGTGCAGACATGCATTTCAGTGAAGATACTGTAACAGAATCATTTGGTGCCACTTCTCTCCTAGGGCACCCTGGAAATCCTGTACCCTGATGCCCACCTCTCAGCAGAGGACTTCAACATCTATGGCCATGGAGGGAGACACTTTTGGCTTGCCAGCTCCTGTTTCTTCTTTCTGGTACTGGGAATGTGTTACACACTGTGACAGCTGCTTTGTATTTCCTAAATGGAGCAAGGAGGGTGATTTGTGTACAGTAATGCCCTACTCTCTCTCCTGCCTCATACAGCGCAGCATTGATGCTTCTCATGTGACAGGAAAGCTGAGGCAATAAAGGTGCAGTGATAGTGGTATAAGCTGGGGCAGCTAAATTGCAGTTTAGATGTTCTTCCCTCCCTTGTTTCAGCAGTTTTGTCCTGATGGGGGTGAGTTGTGGGGCCTTCACATGTGCATGGGGTTAAATATCAGGGGGTTTGTGCCTCTGCCCTGAGACATCTAGGGAGTGCATGATACCATACACCATCCCTGCAAAGATTGCTGAGTTCAGTTGCCAAACAGCCTTGGAACTGTTAGTTCTTTGTCTCAACAGGTCTATTCCTTGGTGGTGATTCTTCCAAAAACTCCCCTGAAGGACCGGATTTCTTTGCCCTGTAAGTAACTGTTGTGTTTTCCATAGTATATAGATGGAGACAGCGCCAGGATAAAGGATAGGTGGGAGTAAGAGGTTCCCGTATGTGTTTGTGCTGCAGATGCATTCCATTGTCTCAGGGTATAGATAATGTAGCAAAGGACTGATAATTTATATCTGGAAAAAATAGTATGTTGTGCCTTTTGGAGAGCAGAGTAAGAGCAATTACACTGTTACTTCAGTAGCTAAACAATTACATTAAGAAAACAAGACCTACTGCTCAGTTAATGATACAGGTGTAATATAAATATATAATCTTCTGAGAGACCTGAGAAAGGACTTCTTAATAACAGCTTCCTTTGAAATGTGTGTATGATGTTAAAGTGTGCATGCTGGTCATCCCCTGGGAAGGAAAGCCTAAATGGGAGCTACTCAATAATCTTTTACTTTATTCTGATGCTGCTTTTTTTTTCTTTTGTTGTTGTTGCAGAATATTTGCATTTCTTGAATAGAGCTGTTAGTAAGGTGTTTGCATTGAGCTCTTCTTTCTCTAACTAGTCTTACATGGGTACCCTGAGGGAGTGGATATGATTTTCACATGTCACAGGCACAGGTCCTGGGCCTGATCTACTTACTGTCCACTATGCCCTGCTGTTCCTGTTGGGATCTCCTGAGCAATTTTATTAGTGTAGTCTGTTCGAAGGGCACAGTTTCTGGTTCAGTGGGGTTTTTTTGTTTGTTTTTCTTGCATTAATTATGTGACTGACACTGGTTCCAGATGCTTGCCAAGTAAATCTTTGCACGTGTTGCCATAACCATATGTTGCCAAAACCCATCTTATGGGTGTATACATGTGCAGGAGGGTATGGTTTGGTCCATTATACCACCATCAATCCTGCCAGCACGAGACAGGGAAATACAGTCTTAATTCTTCACGAGTTCTTAAAGAGACAAGGTGGTGAGATGCTTGTGTTGGGTTTGGCATCTCCATCAAACAGATTTCCACTGGTCTGGTGTTGGAGGTTGAGCTTCAAATGTGTCCATGTCTTTCCCACAGCCCGGAAGAGTTTTTATATTTATGCTGCCATCCTGGCACTGCTGAACCTGGTGCAGGGCCTGGGCAGTGCCCTTCTCTGTGTGGATATCATAGAAGGACTGTGGTATGTATGCTGGGGGAGGAGGTCTGCAGCCCTGTATCTTGTGTTGCTTTTGAGTGTCCTTCAACACTGCCTCTCCCAAGAAAACAAACCTGTGCTGTGTTCCTAAGAAGGAGTAAACCTGTTGGTTCTGTTTTGTGCCAAAACACCTTAAGTGGTCAGGAAACTCCCAGTGGCGAGGTTGTGGAGCTGCATGTGCTGCAGTGGTCTTGAGGTGGTGAGTGAGAGTAATAGCTTTATATCCATTGATGTCTGGCCATCGGCACACATTTAATAGGTAATAAGGGAGGAAATAGTCTGTTTGCTAGAAATACAGACACACCCTTATTCATACCAGGGGTCTTGTTCTGCAGGGATCAGTGTCATGTCTGCAAGTCAAAATTGGGAGCACTGAGACTGTCTTGGTCAGACCTTGGTTTTTGTCATGCTTCCCTCTGAATGTTTAGGAGCAGTGACAGATTTCGATGACAATGTCTGGTACTTTGCATCAGTTTAAATTTGTTTAGCACAAGACCTTTCTTGTCCTCTGGACACTTTGGAGGGAAATTGGATCATTCTAGGGGGATGTGGCTGGTGTTAACCAGCTGTATTATGCCTGAATGCTAAATCCCTTCATGCTCCCTTTTGCTGTTGACAGCTGTGTTGATGCTACCACGTTCCTTTACTTCAGCTTTTTTGCACCTCTCATCTATGTGGCATTCCTGAAAGGCTTCTTCGGGTAAGTAGCCAGGAATAGGAGCTTAGAGGATATATACAGTCATATTTAATTGTTTTGCACACAATTTTCTCCATCTGTACAATAAAGACGACATCTAGAATGCCAGTTAGAGAAGCAGTTTTAATTTCTGCTCTTGAAGATCTCTGAGGACCACTTCTTCGGCCTTGGCATCCCCTGTAGTACAGAGTTTTTCTGCTGAAGTTGGGAGCTCAATGGCTAGTGATGGATTAAGTCCTGGAAGGTTGAATGGTCTTCTGGTTGGGTTTTGGGATAGCTTTGTAGAACGGATCTGGGGGTTCGGTGACTCTTAGGCTGCAGGGTCTCTGTGATGGGCCCGAGAATCACCAGTGAAAAGCCCTGCGAGGGGCGATTCCTGGGCCGGGGTTGCCGCCTTGTGGCCACTTACGGGAAATGCACCTTGGGAAAACCCGAGTGGTTTAGCACAGGCTTTTGTTGTCCCTAAGCACGAAACAGCAGGCTTTAAAAATAACTAAGAGCATAAAGTACTTTTAAAATCTAAAAGTGTATCTCGACGTCCTTTTGAAATTAGAAGGGAACACTGTCTGGAGTTAGAGGTGGAAACTGCTGATCCACAAGTGTTCGTATTTTGGTTTTCCTGATGTGCACAGATGGAACTTGAGTTGGACTCCTGTTCTGACTCCTTTTGGTGTCAGTAGCCAGGCTGCTGTCAAGTCCAGTAGTGTTTGGATACTGTTGCCCTTAGTAATTCAAAACTCCCAAAGATAAGAACACTTTTCCCACAGTAGTCAGGATTCTGCCATTTTTACTTCTCTTAGGTCTTCATCCAAAGCTTTGTTTAGCAGTACTCTATGGCAGTTACCCTCCCATAAACTTCTAGACTGAAAGCTCATGTGAAGAGTGTTTAGGGTCTGGATGCACATTTTCTTAATGCTGCTGAGTTTCAGTTAAGGATAGGTGTCTGTGATACCACACTGCTTAAACATGCATTTTAAACCTTTAATCACTCCAGGTCTGAACCGAAGATCCTCTTCTCCTACAAATGTCAGGTGGATGAACCTGAGGATGTGGATGTGCACCTACCCCACCCTTATGCTGTTGCCAAGAAGGAAGGAATGGATTCTGGGTTCTACTCGAGCACTCAGATTGACACCACAGCCTACCTGGATGACGTGGCCTCCATGCCCTACCACGTGGGCAGCATCAACAGCATAGACAGTGACCGCTGGAAAGCCATCAATGCCTGAGGCAGGGCACCTGCTTCATATGATTGTCTCATTCCTTTCCTTCCAAATTCTCTGATACTACAGGATATCCAGTGGAAATCTGTCCTTGGCTATCTGCCATGGCTTTCTTCTTTTCCTTAGGATTTCCAAAACCTATTGTGGAACTAAGCTGGCAGCCCAAACCGTTTTGGAAAGAAAATTTTCTCTTGCTACCTGAGAACAGTTTTGTTCATAATCCTATAAACACTGATCTTCCCTGATCCTCTGTGTTCCAGATGTGAATACGATCCAGAAGACAGCCCTGGCTGGCACCTCTTCCTTTTCAGTGACTGAAAGCACTTGTCTGCCAATAAGGGGAATGTTGTTTAGGGATGAGGGTGTTGATTTGACTGCTGTATTGTACATATATAGAAAGAGTTTGGTGGTTGAAACCAAAGATGGTCTTCCTGGGCTTTTTCAAGCAGCATGGCTGCCTGTGTCCTGCCATAATGCAACAGCACAGGTGGTGATAGCAGTGTCTGAAGAGGGAAGCTGGTCACTGGGGCTCATCCCTGGTTGCAGCTAACACTGGTAAAAATGGTGAATTGGAATTGCTAGTGGTTAAAAGGGGTGTTCTGAGTGTGTGGGGAAAAAAGAGAGGTATTAAGAGGAATGAACTGTTCCCTGTGCCTGGGAAGCATTTGGGGCAGGCTGGTAGCTCACAGCATGGATGTGAAGTGACTGAACAGTAGGGAGACAGAAGGACAGACAGTGCTGCTGTCTGGCTGAGCTGAAGGAGCTGTGAAACAGTCTGTGGAGGCTGTAGTGCTGTGCTTTTGAGCTCACAGGAAAATCTAAGCAACAACACTGAGTCAGAGCTGAGTTTCAAGAATAAAACCTGTGAAGTAAGTGCATTTTCCATTTGTGCCCTGCTTCATGGCTCTGGCTAGGGCTTGGAGAGTGCTGGAAGGAGGAAGCTGACTCTGCAGATGAAGGCTCCAGAGATGTTCAGGTGCTTGAGGCAGAGCAGAAGCCCATGATGAGTCCGAGCTGTCAGTATTTAGTGACTAGAAGCTCTCAAACCCCTTAGGTGTGCTAGAATTGAGCTGGCTGGTGTGCTATGGTAGGAGACAAGTGGGAGATGGATGTGTTTCTCTGGGAGTGACCTCTGATGTTGCAGTTGAGATCCCCAGATTTTTGCTGGTCTGAGAAAGTTTTATGGCTCAATATGTTGAAAATACTTATGTGCATGTGGAGAGTGGTTAATTTAAAGATTATTTTGAACTTCTTATTAACCTCTTCCGTGCTGGAAAAGGGACTATCATTTGAGCTGTCTGGCATGCAGTTTCAAGACATGGTGTGTTCCAATCCAGGGACTGTTCATCTGAAAGCGTCATCAGTCTGGTTTCTGGGACATGCTGTGCTCTCCAAGGATGAAGATGTGTATTCCTCTAGCTTTGGGGGTGCTTTCCTACTTGAGTCCTCTAGGTAGGTGGAGATCTGCTATAAGCAATAGCAACTTTTCTCTAGAGATGGTAGAAAGAGGGAATTTGAAATGTTGGGGGCTGTGTGAATCTCATGCCCCAACTTACTGCTGTTCCTGAAGAATACTGAGGTAAGAGCTGCTGGGAAATTGTCATGCAGGTCTTTGAATCATTTTGCTACCAGGTGTTCCCACCATAGAGAAAGAAAACATGGGTAAGAACAAGAAGTTCATATTGGTTGCTAAAACTATGCAGGCCCTTTGCTTATTTCGTTAATGAGCAATGCAGCCTCTCTGTCTGCCTGTGGACTTTTCCCTGCAGGCCTCTAAGTAGCACTAGCACCTTGAAAACAAACAATGCTTCCCCCCCACCCCCCCCTTTTTGCTTTATTTTACTTTTGAGGGGGGAAAAAAAGCTTCCATTTGTCTGTGTATGAGAGTGGAGTTGTCTCCTGTAGGTCACAGCCTTTCACGTTTCCCTTCCATGCAATGACTGTATAAGGGCTGGACAAACAACTGGCCAAATCCAGCCCTGCCCTGTTAGAGAAGTGTTCCAAGCTCCTTTGTCACTGCTGTCAGTCGGCCTGAGCCACGCTGGACTGCTTGCTCTGAAAAGGGATGGATGACGTGCCTGAATTGTCCTGCTGCTGCTCCTACTGCTGCTTTACAACACTGATCTCAAGCTGCTGTTTCTTAGAAAGGGAGGGGAAACCTGTGAAGCTTCCCTGGAGTTCGTGGGCCTTGGACAGAGCTAAGAGATGCGGAGGTCTCACAGCAGTTGGGAAACAAAGGAGCAATGGCTTTTTCATCCCAAGGAGTTTTTGCTGACTTTCAGCATCTTGTCTGAGAGGACTTATCTGTCCTCCTTGGTGATGTGAAGAGCAGGTTATGAATTTGTCTTTTTACCAGCTGAATTCAGTGCTGAAGGATCACCTGTGCTGGTGGTGTACACATCCATCCTGTCCTTTGCTGGCAGGACTTCAGTATTTCTGGAGTGTCCCATGTTCTGCTGCTGAGGAGTTTCTGCACTAGGTCATGGACTGACCTTCCCCCTGTTGTATATTTATGTATATATAATGCTTTGGGCCATTTTCAAAGTTCTTGAGCAGAAGTGTGTTATGTGTGTGGTGGGGTGGTAAAAAGAGAGAAAATATAGAATAAATGTATATTTTTGTTTGTAAAATAAAATTAAGTTTGGCATAATTGGTCATACTTCATTTCTGAAATGAGACATACTATGGAGGAAAAATAAGTTGCAGATTTAAAAAAAAAACAACTTGAACAAATATTGCAGATAATAATGGAATAACATGATGTCCTTTTGTCAGAGATGGATTTTTCCTTCTTGGAAGGCTATTACTAGGCCAGTTGATGACTGTGCAGAGAGTGGTCTCCAGATTTAAGTAACTGTCAGTGAAACCTTTGACTTCTCAGTAGTAGATCTTGCTGTTCCTGGGCATGTCTAACACTGGGGCCTTTGCTATCGGGTATTTTTCTATTGCTTGGGTAAAGGCTTATGTGGAAGTTTGAAATGACTCTTGCTTATTTCTTATTCTGGGCTTTGAAATAAACCCTGTGTGTCAGGACATTTTCTGGCTGCTGGGAGAATGTGATTCTGTGGTTTCATGACAGCTGAGTAACAGCTCGGTGTGCTGGCAGGGGTCAGTACCCCTCAGGTTCTGTTTGGATGGCCAGGTGATCTTCATCTCTGCCTTGGGATTGGGTCATGCCCTTGTGCAGTAAGACCTTTTGGAGCTCCTTCCAGGCTCCTTGGAGAAAGCTGTGGGAGAGTTGCCTTAGGAGGTGCTACTGCTGGAGTTAACTTGGATGGGATCCTCTGCTGTGCAGGTGGAAAGGTGTTTGTTACAGTACAGCTCCTCCACCATTATCACAGCTGCTTGCACATCAGTGTCCCACAGCTCATGGGCCCTGCTGGGCATCCTTGGGCTCTTGGAGATTGCAGGAAAGCATGGCTGCAGGTGTGATGTGCAGTTTTGTTTGCCTTTGCCTACTCTCCCTCCTGGATCTTTGCAGATGATGCCTGCCACCTGGCTGGAGTTACACCTGGAAAGGGCCTAAGGAAGGGTGACGGGATGACAAGTCATGGAAAGACTCCGGGAGGAGTAATTACATGGTTGAAAACTCACCAGCTTGGAAGAGCAGTGGTGCGGGTCTGTGAAACCCTGAGAGGACAGAGGTGGTGAATAAGGAACGACTGCTTTTCCTGTACAAAAGCTGTGTGCCATCAAGTGGAGTGAGCAGGTGGCAGAAAAGAAATGAACAGGAGGCAGGTGAGTGTGTTCTGGGAGGGAGCTTTGGCCAGACCCTTTGCTCTTGACTGGCTGTGTGTGGTGTTTCTGTGGTGCAAACAGTTGACACAATGCCCTTGAATCGAAAACTCAAGCAATGGGCTGAGTCCCCAGCACAAGGTGCGGCACAAATAACAAAAATTGCTTCCAAGAACATATTCTAGAAGCCTGGATATCTTGGGGGGCAGAGAGTCCCAACTACTCCCTTAACACTGGCTGGAGTCCTGTGCTGAGGCAAAGTTGTGGTTGCCACATCAACTTCAGTGAAGAATAAACAGTTAAAACTGCTGCCATGCACTACTGGTGAGTAGATAAGTAGTGTGCTGAGTAGATAAGTAGTGTGTTGATACCAAGGCTTTGTTGACTGGTCTGTATTTCTGAGAATGCAGAACGTTTGTCTGGAAAAGGTGCTCCAAAGCTGTTATTTTTTGTTCCAGCTGATCGTGTTTTACACTATCTCCTCATTCCTCTGGTTTAGGCTGGGGATTGTCTGTGCCTGGCCATAGGAACTATCGGCAATGGCCTGACCTTTGCAGGACCCACACATGTGCCTGTCACAGCAAGTAACAGCATAGCCAGTAGGTCTTGCTGAACAGGGGGGCTGAAGGGAGCAGAGACGAATCCTGCCCCTAGAGCAACCTCTGTAAAACTGACAAGAGGTTCTAGACTGTAATTTTGGTTTTTCACTAGAGAAATGGGAGGTAAGATGTGGTGGTGGTGAGCTCCCTCGAGGGCTTTGGAGAGAAACGGCGTGTGTGGAGGTGGATGAGGGATTCCCGGTGTGGTGAGGGGTTTGTACCCCCCTTGCTGTGTTGGGGGATGCTTTGTCCCAGTGCTGCCGAGGGAGAATTACCTTGGACATCCACGGGGGCTCATCAGCCCTTAACGCTCCCTGATGGATGACATCTGCGTGGTTCATCAGTCTTGGAACTAGGAGATAACCCAGGAAAGCACGAAGCTTAGCTTCCCCGTGGCTACACGTGGTCTGGTTCCCATACTTTGGACCCAGTAAAGAAACCCCGCGAGTTGTCCGTGTGGCAGTGGAAGTTTTACGGGGAGGCTTGATGCCGTGTTCACTCCAATGGGGGCGCATAAGGCGGGCACACCGGGATGGGAGCTGACATCCCCGCGATCCCAGGAGCGCGTTGGTTTCCAGCGCTCCTTCCTGCGCCGGGCGGGCCGCCCACCCCCGGCATGGACTACAGCTCCCAGCGTGCACCGCGCGCGGCCGCCAGCACCACGCCGCGCCATTGGCCGCCCCGCGGCCACCGCCAATGGGGCGCGGGGATGTTGGCAGGCGGCGCCGGGGCAGAGGCGCTCCTGGCAGCCGGTGCGAGCGGGGGCGCGGCGGGGAGAGCAGAGCCCGGGCGGGATGGGCGGCAGCGAGAGCAGCCACGGCGGCAGGAGGGTCACCTTCGGGCTGGACGAGCGGGACCAAGTCCGGGTGCTGCAGGGCATCAGGGTGAGGCGACCCGGGCCGGGTGATGGAGGGCAGGGAGATGGGATGGGGAGGGGTCTGGCCGCGGGGTCGGGGAGGAGGTGCAGGGCTGGGAGGGGCCAATGTGCGAAACTGGCAAGGAGGAGGGGAGGAAAAACCTGGAGGGCTGGATGAGCAGGGGGTTGGAGAAGTGATGGATGGGCCGACTGCAGAGTGGTGGGAAAAAGGGCTGGGGGCCTGGCCATGGCTGTTGTTGAGCGGGGACACCCCCGCCCTTCACCTCCCCTTCCCAACTCTGCTCTCAGCCGTCCTTCCCTCCTCGCAGCTGAATGACCCCGTTTTGCCCCTGCCTCGTGCTTTGCGAGCACTGTGATGCTAAAGATGCTGCTGCCTGGCTCTGAGGGCATCCGAGAGGATACAGCTCTGCCCTTGTGATGGTACCGAGAGTCTTGGCAAAGCACCGCTGGCTGAACAGGCAGGGAGATAGGAGACTGTGGGAATGGCGAGGTGTTTCTAGGAGGGACAGTGGGAAGCTGCCGCTTGAACTTTGATCGGAAATTGACACGTGTGTGTTGTGGAAACAAACCCGGGAGAGTGGTGGTGATTTCATTAAGGAATGTTTTCTTTCCCCTTTAAGACCCTTCTTTGATTGGGTGTTTTTTTTTTTTAAATACTACCATAATTTTCACTGCTGTTGTTTCTTGATGCTTTTTTGTGTTTTTCCCCTAAGGTCTGCCTGAAATGAGCTTGCAGAGTGTGTTTTGCTACTCATTTTTTATCCCATTTTGACTAATTACTTGCCTAAAGTTAGCTAAGAGTGTGCCTATCTCCTTGTTGAAGTGTTTGATGGGGGTAGAGTTGTCATTGCCAGATTTTTTTTTTTTTTATAGGATATAGGCATGGATTTGTGCCTTTAAAATCAGGCACTGGGCATGATAAAAATGTAGAATGAAGAAGTTAAAAATACTGTTAAAGTGGATAGCAGTAGCATAGCTGAAAAATAGGTGGATAGCATGTCTTCTATTGTGACCAGCCTAGTGGGGGAAGCAGCCCCATTTAATTTTGTTCTAGAGCCAGAACCTTTGCACTTGGGAAGAGGAAGGGATCAGTCATAATAGTGCTGTGAGAAGCCCTTTGAATTGCCAGAGAACTTCCAAGTGAACTTTTCTTTCTTTTTCATGGGTTTGAACCCAAGTCAGTGAGTGAGAATGAAGTTGAGACTGCAAAAAATGTTTTCAGCCTTATGTGAGTGGGAGGGCTGTGCAGCTGTTCTCTACCATATGGTTTGCAGTTCTTCTGCCATACTGAGCTGGGTTAGCAAGCATGGGGGAAGAGGAAGAAAGATGGATAGAGGGGCTTAAAACCTGTTTAGTTCCTTTCCTTCCATTTCTGGCAAATTTGTCCCTGTGCACACGGTTGACTTGTTTAGCAGTTCTTTCCACCTTTAGTAGTATTTGTGGAAGATTGTCATTGTCTAGTGAAGTTTTTAGGGTCAGGCAGTGGGTTGGAGGTTTTATCACTTACTGATAGGGTATGTTCTTTAAAAATGCAATACTTTTGTAGTAGTCTGGAAACTCAAATAGGGAGTGTTCACAGTGAAATGTACACCAACAGCTCACCTGGTTAATGTCTTACCCACCTATACGTGTTTCAGCTCACTGAAGATGTAGTGAACCGAATGAAAGAATCTTCTCAAAGTAAAAGGGACAGCCAGAGATCTCCCCGTGCATCCAATGGCACAGCTCCATCTTCACTGGCTGCAGAAGGGAAACCCAAATCTACAGGTACTCTTGGGTCAGCGGGCTGTTTGGACACACCTCTCAGTAGTGCTGCCACTGCATGCTGTGGAGTCTGCCTCTATTTTTCAGTACTTTCTCATTTTGGGAGGAGCTCTTTGATTGGCCTGTATCACTTTGTAAACTCTTCTAGGATTTCAGATGAACATGCAATAAGCAATTTATCTTTCATTCCTGGTAAGCTGCCTTGTCTTCTTTGTATGCACTGCATGCACCAGGAATGTATTGTGGTTGGTTGGGGAAATGCTGCTTTTTTTTTTTTTTTTGGAAAGAAGCTCATAGGGAAGGGTAGTCTGTATAAGTACAGCTTGCTAAGTGTATGATGAGAACTTGATTTCTGAATTTGTCTTTCTTTACAAGTCAGAAAACTATTTGATTTCTGTTGATTCTCAAATATGCTTTGTTGATATATATTAACAGGGTGGATTTGTTTAAGGCATCCAGAGTAACATGAAGGTAGAGAACCTGGCCTTTGCTTTTAGGGATTTGTTTGCTGTTAGCCTACATCTTTCCTGAATGTAGATTAGCCTTATGGATGGCCTGAGCTCCATCAGATAATTTCATCTCCACTTGTGGGATCCCTTGTAATTACAAGGAAAGCAGGAGGTCAAGGGGAAGACTTAATGGAACTAGAGGAAGGAAATGGAAAGTAGGACTAAAACCATGCTTGTGTTTCAGTATATATCAGGGTTTGAGGAGTTAACATCCTTACCTAAAAGTTTCTGTAGCACACCTTGTTCAGTGTGCCCGATTGAAGATGATGCTGTTGGTGTCACTGTTTCATAAATTCAAACTCTTATCCATCAAACTTAATTTTTCTTGACGGACAATATGAAATAATTTATGATGTGATGAAGGATTGTTTTTTACTGTAGTTGTCACAGGTTTCTGGTCTTCTTTCTAGGAATCCATCCACCGATGTCAAGTGACTCTGCTGCAGAGCAGGAACTGTACAGGAGGTGAGGTGAAGTTCTTGAAAAAGACAATGGTTTAGCTCCTTTTGGAATGTATATGTTTATACATGTGTGCTTTATTCAGTCTGAGCACAATGAGCGTACGTTTGACAGCAGCTGAACACAAACTAGTGGGTGCCCAGGTGGCCAAGAAGGCCAGTGGCATCCTGGCTTGTACAAGAAATAGTGTGACCAGCAGGACCAGGGCAGTGATTGTCCCCCTGTACTCAGCACTGGTGAGGCCACACCTTAAATCGTGGATTCAGTTTTGGGCCCCACATGACAAGACACACATTGAGGTGCTGTAGTATGTCCAGAGAAGGGCAACAGAGCTGGAGAAGGGGCTGAAGCACAAATCTGATGAGGACAAGCTGAGGGAGCTGTGGGGGCTCAGCCCTAAGAAAAGGAGGGTCGGAGGGACCTTATTGCTCTCTACATTGATCTGAAAGGAGATTGTAGCCAACTGGGGTTCATTCTCTTCTCCCAGATAACAAGTGACAGGATGAGAGGAAATGTCCATTGTTGTATGTCCCTTGATCTTTTCCAAAGCAGCATGTATTGTGTAGCTAGCTACTTCCTATTCTCACTGTTTTCAGGTCATAATTAAGTACTTAATAGATCTAAATATAACTGAAGTTCTCTACTGTTGGTGCCAAAGTTGTGTGTCACTGGAGTTGCAGTTCATGTTTAAAGTTTGTTGGGCTTTTGAATTCCTGCTGATAATAGAGGGATTGTGAGCAGACTGTGTGCCAAATAGATTATGGATTTGTGTTTTGGCTCTAGGCAGGGGCAGGCCATGTAAGCCATGACCCTGTTGCCAGAAGTCCTTTGATCACCTTCTCTCTGCCTTTGGTGCTCACACAGGTATGAGCAAGAACATGCTCTGGTCCAAGAGGAGTTGCTCCGTCTGGCCAAAAGGGAAAGGGAAGCAGCCAGTGAGGCCAGGGAAAGGGACAGCATTAATGAGGAGAAGCAGAGAACATCCCAGATGGTGAGTAACAAAGCCCTGCTATGTTTTCGTGCAGCACAGGCTAAAATACCTCTGCCTAGGAGGATTCATTGAATGTCACTTGTGTGATGAGCTTAGAAACTTTGATTTAGGCTGAAACACTCTTCACCCCCACTCATCTCTTAATGCTTGGCTCACAGTGTAGCTGCAAGCTCCACTTGAAGCATGTCACACAGTGCTGCTAAGGCCAGATTTGCAGGGGAAGGCACAAGCAGTGGCTGTGCTGGGGACAGCTCGGCCTGTGGCAGGGAGTGTGGTGTGTGGATATGGCCTCCTTGTCTAGCTACTGAGAACTCTTTTGAACTTTCAAGTGTATGAAGTTAATGTTTCAGTATTTACAGGGTCACATTCTGCTGACCTGATGTATCCTGAGACTGCTCTGTTTTTTCTAGAATATAATTGAGCATATACACAAATTAATAAAAAGTAATAATGTTTTCTTTTGTCTGAGTCTTTTATGAGACTGGTAATAACAGAAGAACTGTTATAAAACTGTCAAGTATTGTAACACTTTGAAGGAGGTCTAAGATTGATTTTTAGGGACGAGGAAGCATAAACCCTTTTTGTGCACACCACTTACACCAAAACCAATTTGTTCTTGCCCAGCAGGCAGACTTACTTGTGGGGACTTCTTGCAGCAGCCTTTACTGTTAGTTAGGCACCTTGGTGTTGCTGAGATGACCCACTGGCTTGTTGTCATAGCAGTGCTGGAGGCAGAAGTGCAGTGAAGTACATTTCAATTGTCATATGTACTTCATATTGACATAATACTATTTCATATTGTTTTCTTTTAAATGCTGGCATTACTATGGCAATGGTGTACTGCCTCTAAACAGTGCAGAGTCTTAGTGGAACTGCCCCTTTTTCCTGCCCTGCAGTGATATGAGGAGTTGGGGTGGTCAAACTACCTGTTCATTTAGACTGTGATGTTGAGAACTAGACTAAGATTAATTCACCTTGCCTGGTACATACTGAAAGGATGGTTTAGGGAGAGGACAGAGTGGAGTGGTGATGGTCTTTGTTATTGTTCTTCTATGCTACTGAGCTGTAGCTTAATCAGTCTGTGCTTGATTTAAATGAAGAATCCTTCTATGAGCATGTTTTTTCTATATGTTGAATGCTAATAGGCATGGCTTGCCCAGGCACATGGCTTGGCTGTGAAGCATTTTTAGGCTATAATATCAGGGTAGTTTGGGGACTGGATAAATAAAATTTATATGAAGATGGTCACAGTACTTCAAAGAAAAGATCTTTCCAGCTCTAGCCCATCTCTGATAGTGATCCCTAGAAGCTGCTAATGGAGAGCATGAGAACAGAGCAGGTGTGTAGCTGTATTGCTTTGGGAACAAAACTTGTGAATAGCTGTGTCATAGGAAATTTCCTCTTGTATCCTGACCATGGGATGTTGCATCATTGCTGAGCTTTGGAATAGTGATGTCTGAGGCAGGTGACTGCCGTTCCTCTGCACAGGACATCATAATGGGTCAGCAGACCATTAGAAAGGAAATATTCTCTTTATGAATGTAATTAACTGGCTTCTGTAAGAGCAAGGGGAAGAAACTGGTGGATTTATTGTCCAATTTAAAGATGTGGCCAGGCTTAAAGTAGAGCCCTGCCCTCCTGCAGGGAGGTGTAGAATAATGGTGGAGAAACATGACTAACAGAGTCAAGCAATATTTGTGAAGTGTAAAGATGGCACCTCTAAAATGAGTTGGGACCTGACTGCTTACATACCAAAGCTGTTCTGTTATCTGAATTAGCTTTTAATTCTGCAGTGTTGCATACCCAGATGTTGCATACTTGATGCTCTGCAAAAATCTGATCAGGCTCCCCTTGTGATGAATACTTACCATGATGTATTAGCCCAGAACGTGGTGCAAGAATTAGAAACTGTTAAATTTTGTTGCTCTTTAACTACCTCTTGATCAGTCATAAATTTAAGATCCTTAAAAAATGGAGTTGTCTGGTCTGTCCTTGCAAAGATGAGGTCAAAGCTATTGTCTGTCAGCTTCTAAGCAGGAAGTGCTTTGGTCAGACCTTTAAATTATTGAGATCCCTATCGGACTTACTTTATGTCATCTATGGTTTCCTTTTGGGCATGGTTACCTTATTGTATTGGCTTAATCCTACTCAAATCATATCTTTCCTTTGTCTTCCGGTATTGTTATCTTCCTTTATCTGGAATAGGGCCTGAATGTTTCCTGTTCTGCTTTTTAGCCCCAGCATGTGGGGCAAATACTGGGTGTGAACTGCTTGTCATCTCTTCTGTTTCAGTCTTCTCTTTCAGGTAGAAGATGGTATTGGAACTCAAGGTACCTAATGGTAGTCCAGGTGCGGATGGCACTGGAAATTATCTGCTTACATTTATAAGCGAAAAACTTCCAGGGTTGTTTTTATTGTTGTTGTGACCTACTATGGAAGCCAGAGAAAAATGAGGCAAGTCCCATGAGAGAAATAAGGAATAATTTGCTTCTAGCAGCACTTAATTTAGTAAAAATTTAGAATCATGCTGTGTATAATTAAAAAGGTTTTTGTTTTTTGGTTTTTTTTTTTAATATCTGGAGTAAGATCTTGAGCTGCCCTGTGCCTTTAACATATCAATAGTTTGGTGATTAGCAGCCCTCTGTTGTACTGTTGTCTCTAGCAGTACTGGAACATTTTCTTTTAACGTTACCACTTGTAGACCATAAATCCAAGTATGATAGCTGTATTTTGAAACGATTTCATTTTGATTGTGCTGAACGTTACTTGTCATTTAATCTGTTCTTTATGATTTTCACTCACTTTTATTATTAGCAATATTGCTATGAAGCATTTCAGTCATTTTATATAGTGCATATTGTTGAAGAGAGCTAGAGTGGACTAGAATTAACCTTTGATGGGGAACTTGCTGACAGCTTCTGGGGCCAGTTACTTCATTGTTTATGGGGCAGGATGCAAATTAAACTTACTGTTATAAAACCTACTGTGGTTGGTGTGGTTTTGGTCGTTTTTTCTCCTTGAAGTGGTGCACTGGTGTCAAGGGGGATTTAGGATTAAGTACCTGGGTTCTGTTCTACATTTTTGTCTTGATCTTTCTGTTTCTTTTAATGACTTTGAACAAGGTACTTACCTTTTAGATAGCTTAGGTTTTGAGTAAAACTCCTTAAAGCTTTAGTTTAAGAAGCAAAACAGCTCTTTAAGTAACAGCGCAGCATTCACTTTCCTCATTGACTGAATATGGCTTTTTGATTAACCCTGGGGGCTGGCTTAAATGGAAATAGTCTGCTAAGCTGCTGCAGAAGAGCTCTCCCCAATTTGTATGAGAGATAAAATGTTTTGTTTGTTTGTACAGCACTGCAGGATCGTGGTGGTGACTGGACTCTGAATAATTTAATGTTGTGGGTACTTAACAACACAACAAGGATTATATGTACAGTACTTCAGAGCAAGGCCCAGGGTGCAAACTAATGCTGGTGGCATGCCTTACATCTCACGTGAAATACCCAAGAATTAATACAGCTGTCTTTAAATCCTTTTCTATTTCTAGCATGAGAAACTTGCAAAGTTGTCAGAGTCAAGTTATTTAACTACTTCACTATGCTGTGAATAGTTTCACCGTTCCCCTATACCAGAAGTCTTCCCTTTCTCCATTCCAATTAATCAAAATGCCTTCTCTTAACTTCACAGTTCTTTTGGGTTTCTATTTTTTTTTTATTCCTTCTTACTGACAAAGGAAACTTTGCTAGCAAAACTGCTCTTTTTTCCTCCATTCTGCTTTTGTAATCTCTGAAGGCTGTGCAGCACGTGCAGCATATGCATCAGGAGCCTCTTGGAGCCAGTGGCTCCCTGCCTGATGGTTTTCACTGAAACCTTTGAGACAAATCAATGTGGAATGGGAATGGATAAAAGCAGAAGCTGGGGGGGGGAAATAAACGCGATTAAGTGAAGACATCTCATTACTACTCTAGAAAGGGAGGATTATAACTTATAAAATAGAAGGATCTCATTTAGGGGCCATGTGCACTTGTGTTATCAGGACAGAGGGAGAGCAAATAGAATAAATGAAATTAATACTTTGAAAAGAAGCATTACCCGGATTTGAGAATTGAACTAATATGATTTGTGCAAAGCCCTGAAGTTCTTATCTCCCCATTTAATACCCCTGGGATAATGGCTTGGTCAGAGTTATTGACCAAAAGTTGTCGTCATCTTTCTCACTCTGAAAGAATGAATTCAGAGATGGGGTGACAGGAGGACAAACTTTGCACCATGAGACCAGACTGATGAGCTCTGGTTGCTGCGTGAAAACAGACTGGGCACAGAATTCCTAAATTGCTGGGGAAGTTTCTTCAGCTGTCCATGATGGATGGCTTGCTATTCCCAGTGTTTCTGATCGTGCCCCGATCACTGCCTTGCTGGATGGCAACCATTGCTTTGAGGTGGTTCCAGCATTGCACTGTTGGGACTTGCTGCCTCAGAGTGTAGGTGTGGAGGAAATACAAGGATTGGGGTTTGTTTCTAGTTGCTCCAGTAGCTGATTGTAATTGGTCATTTTGGTAATTTTGGTATTAGCTGGGGAGTGATCAGGTGGAGTTGTGTTTTCTTCTTTACTCTGTAGGGGTGGAGAAGTAATCCAATTGGTTCACTTGTGGAAAATTTCCTTTATATTTCCTTCAAGCCAGTCTTGAGGTTTTTTTGCTGTGAATTGCCTACTGTTGATCAGTATCAGCTGCAGATGCAGCTGAGCTGGTACTGAAGATGGTTTCAGAAACGGTGCTGAACATGATTTAGTTTATTTAAGCTTTCATTTACTTTGTGGTAAGCTGGGGATCAGCTTCATCCTGGCTGATTAGCCATAGGTAAGCATCTCTAGATTACCTGGGGTTTTGTTGTGTGTAATCTCCTATCATTGTGACAAGCTGGAGTGGCCAGATGAGGTCCAGCAGTAGCACAGTGTTTGTTAGAACCGTGACAGTGTGGGGCTGTCAGTGAAGTGACACTGCTGGTTTTGAGGTCAGGCCTCTATTGTCAAAACTTGCCATTTTTTCCTCCCTGTTTATTTGAGTTGAGGTAATGAAAGGTATTGTCTCTGTGAGCTTTGCATTATGGTTTGGAAACTGCTCACATCAGGCACAGTTTATTTGGTCCCATGGGCTCTGCAGCTGAAGTGCAGTGCTCACACTGAGCTGAACCCTTCTCTTTGTGAAGTTACAGAATTGCAGAATTTGTAAGGCTATGTGTAAGAAATAGGTTGGTTCTGGGAGGAGACATTGCTAACACAAATCTTTAGTGTTTAGTGTTTACTGGCTCTTTAATTTCTGTAAATATTTATTGATTGAAGTTTTTTATGTGTGAGACAGAAAGCATTGATTTGAATCAGAAAGTATGGAAGCCTGTTTTAAATAATAATGCAAAATGAGGTAAAAGCCCATTCAGTTATCTTTCTTCCAAGTTCAATTTTCATTGATGTTACAGTGATTAGCACAAAGTATCTCCATGTGTTTGCTAAAGGAAATACACCTTTTTTTTTTTTTTTTTCCAGATTAATTTGTGTTTTCTTAGAAATTGAGCTTGCATTTAGTTATTAGAACCTGCATTCCTACCTGCAGTGTGGGTACCACCAGTTTTGGGGGCAACACCTCTGGATGAAGGTGGTTCCATGCAGTTTGGCTCTTTGCGGAGGATTTATGTGCTGTGAGTCCAACACCTAGACCTGCCCTCAGTGCTTGCAGAACCAACCAGGTGGGGTCCTGACTAGGTTAGCAGGAGGTGCAGGATCTTTGGCTGGAAGTTGTCTTTGATTGCTCTCACTAATTGAATAAGGCTGCCTTTTAAATATGTTGATACAAATGGAAAGATGTATTTTTACGTTTGATCTTTAATGACTTTATAAAATGTTGCAAGCTATTGACAGGGGAGTTTAAATAGTTTCAGTCCTTGTTTGTCCCTTGTATCCCTTTCATTCTTGCCACGTGAGCTTGAGATATTTTTCTAGACTTTCTCCTGAAAAAAGTGTGTTGTGTGGAGACTTGTTAGTGGTCTGTTATTATCTAGTCTTGGGCCAGAACATCCCTCTTTTTCCCCACAATTGGATTCCTCTTTGTCTGCTGCCCTTGATTATAAAAGTGAGCATGTTTCTGCAGTGAAAGAATTACTTTTTTTAATGAAACCATTAAAAATTTAAGGGATCCCTATGGAAAATAATCTTGGAGTATTAAATGGTGGACTTTGGAAAGGTTTGCATTAAATTTAAGTTGGCGTGGTGAGGATCTACATGTCTTCTACCTCCAGCAAGCTAATAACTTCTGGTCTCTGGAGCATCAGTGAGGTCTAAATTTAACTAAAGCAATTTTGGAGAATCTGCACTACAATAAAGGCGGAAAGTGAAAACACAGCCAACCCAAAAGAAAACCTCCTCTTTTCTTGAGGGAAGGCGAAGGTGTTATCTGACAATGGGTAAGATGCTGTGGATGTACTGCAAATTTTCCTGCTACTGCTGCTATGATTTGTCAGACGTTTATAGCATTTTTTTAACAACTTCCAATTTCTGCAGCTAGTCTTTTATCTCCTGACTGAAGGTTAATTTGTGTTTGGAGAGTTTTTGCAGATTTCAGCAGCTGATGGTCGTCTGAGCTTCTCATTTTTGTAGTCTCTTGGGCTAAGGGACCTTATCACAAGGTTGGCCTCTTTTTAAATCCTACAGCTGCAACAAATTGAAGTTGTCTCTGGTGCTGCCTATTTCCCCTGTCTTGCCTTCAACTCTCCTGTGCCTGTATTTCACACTTTTTTTTTTTTTGTCTACCAAGTTTTATACCCCACAGAAACTTGTTCAAGATTCCTTTGTTCTGACTTAGGGTTACTGTAAAGCTATTTCATTGTTTAAGAAGTAAAAGGTAAGGTTACCCTTCATTTTCCTCTGTCTATAACTACAAAATATTCAGTTAATAAAGAAATAGGAAATATGTTGATATTTTTCTGTGAATGGTCCAGCAAAGCTAGTACTGCATCTTTTTGTTTTACTGCCAAACTATTGTGGAGTAATAGAATTCTGCTCTAATTTGTAGCTAATTTGTGGGGTATAAGCAACAGAGATTTGATCATGCACCAGGATGTTTCACTAGGCTTTCCTTTCCTATGAGCCAGTACTAGTCAAATGGGATATGGTTTGTGGTATGAGATTGTCATAGCTATAAAGATTTGAGAGTTTTGGAAGTACGTAGTTCCTACCAGCTTGGTGAAATTGTATTTTTGGGTTATGAATTTACTTGTCTGGTTTTGAGTATTTGGAATAATACATATATTTAATTTAGTATTTTGTGATAGCTTTACAGTAGTCATTGTATTCTATCTAAAAAATGACAGTGTTTGAATCTTGAATCAGTGATCCTTGATCACTGAAAATTCCCTTGATGTTTCTGACTAGAAAGAGTGGGGGTTGTTTGTTTTGTTTGTTTGTTGCTTTGTTTAGTTTTTTTGAAAGACAGCAAGATTGTGAATTTAAAAGGCCAATATAATAGCTAGGAAATAAGTTTACCCTCAGTGAAACAGTTTGATTGCTCTTGCACTGTCAGCTGATAGGGATGTGAGGTAGGTGACTGGCCCCTGGTTATCACTTCTGTCATATTCCCTAAATACCTTAAAAAGTGGCTTTGGTGCTTCTGCCACATTTTCTTGGAACTTTAACATATATATATATGTAAGTCTTGATGTGATCCTTGCTTATGGCCAAAGGGTGGTAAAAGAAGCTACCTGAGGTGGGCAGAGGTGTCTGCACTGGGGGCAGTGTGACAGAGAAACAGTGCAGGGTGCTTTTTGGGTCTCAGTAAGAAAGGCTGTCGGGTGGTTTAACACATGGGCTTCTGAAGTCCCAAGAACCAGGCCCAGCAGAGCAGGTGTGTCCTAATCAAGATCATGTTTCCTCAAATACAAGGTCTTCCACAAGTCCCAAGCTTTGTTGGATTGTACTAGTAGATGAAATCGAGTAATCAAAATAAGCACTGATGTTGTTTCTTTATTTCTCACCTTAAAGAGCAGTTAAAGCGAGCTGATACAAAGATTAAATTTCTCCGAGGCTTTTCCCAATATGTTTATACCTTCTGTTACAGTTGGGCATCCTCAAACTTGCTTCTATTTGCTGATGATGTTTATTCTAATTCTTGCTTGCTTCCCTCTTTCTCTCTCTCCATCTTTTTGCTTTCCCAAAGCTGCAGGACGGTTTGCTCCTGCCTCCTCTCCTCGTTGGTGGTGTTATCAGGCACGTGTGCAGCGGGTGAGATTGCAAACGCTGCTGTTCTCCGGGATTCTAAGCATCAGACAATGTTTTACACGGCGTCCCATTCTCTAGCTGGCTGGTTGGACATGATGTTGGTACCTTATCTTCACGCTGACACACACTGGACATTAATAGAAATACATTGCTGAGGCACATGTGTGGAATTTCAAGCAGCCTTTCTAGCTGTGCTTTAGATAGTCTATTGTGTGCTTAACCTCTTGGAAGAGGTTTTGATGAGAAGTGCATAATGTTAACTCTTGGGGAGCTGGATGGACTCTTAGTTTCTTATTATACTCAGCAGAATATCCTCCTAATTGCATGCTGCTTATATGTTTTGGAGTTTCAGCAGTTCTAAATCTATCTTGCTATGACCAGTATTCCTCCTTCCTAATGCAAATTTTTATCAAAGAAATAGCTGTACACTGCACTTGGGGAGGATGTAGGAAATGTGTTGCTGCAGAGGGAACTGAGCTGCCAGCACCCTTGTTTAGCTTTGTCTAAAGTCTGTCCCTGTATTATTTTTGGCTCTGTGATTGCCTTACATTGACTAAAAAAATGACCTGGATGCAGCTGCTTCTATTTGCCAGGAATTCCTTCTGCTTTTGTAGCGCATCAGAATTTTTATTGTTTCCTTTGTGCTATATCTGTGTACTTTCTCTGCTTGTTTGTTATGACCAAATCCAATTATCTATATTATTTATGAGTGCTGAGTAAAACGTGATGGAAAGTAGCTTCTTAAAAGGGACTGTACTAAGGGAAAGGAAATGAGCTGATGACTTTGATTTTTAGCTATGAAAATAGAACACCTGCAAGCTTATGAGGGAGGGAAGGAATTAGAGTTAGCTGGATTTCTTTTTCCTGTCTGTCCGTTACATTGGGGGTTTAGAGCCTTATTAGCCTTGAAGACTTTGTGATAATGGGCAAACTTGAAGGATGATGCAGTAGGAGTCAAGAGTAAAAATTGATCAAACAGACAGATAGAGCAGGGCTATGTATAATTACAGTCCAAAAGAAAAAAGCTCCATAGTTTAATACTTTCTTGAATAGAACATTAGACTAAGGATACATTTGTTAAATAACCAGTGCTCTTCCAATTAGGACTGAGAGCTTGCCGTGTCCATTCACTGCATCTTCAGCCTAATGCTTTTGCCATGGAAAAAGTGGTTCACTGTCTGGCAGATGATTTCAAGCCCCTTTCTTTTTCCAAATACATGGGTTCATGTCTCTTCTTTTCCCTTCTCTCCATCCTCTGAGCAGAATGGATTTGTTCCTTGGTTCATCTTGCTGTAGCTGTAATTGGCACTGTCAGGCTAAAACTCTTGACTCCCCTCTGGATTCCAAACTTCCAATACACAAAAGGTTCCTTACAAAAGCTCTTCTTTTTCCAGCTGAGGACCTGAGCAGTCATTTTTATATTTTCATATGATATGCTCTCCTAGTTTGGCAGCTAAATGTGGAACAAGGGGGCTTGGGAATAAAGGTATGTTTAAAAAAACCCCAAACCAAAACAACAAAACCCTCAAAATCAATAAACCACACAAAACAGAGCAGCACCCTGAAAAAAACCCCAAACAAACAAAAAAACCCTCCCGCAAAGCAACAACAATAACAATAGCTTATGTCAACTGAAAATACACTTCCATGTCTCTTAAACCCTTTTCCCTAATTTTTCAGGGTAAAAAAATTTTGTTTCAAGTACAAAACCTGAAAAAGTATGAGAGCTTTAAGCTGCAGAGCCAACTACAATTTTAAAGATAATGAATATCAGTCCAGTCTATAGTTTTCTGTCATTTAATAAGTTGTCCCCCCAGCTGCTGTGCTGTTTCCTGTTCAAGACTCAGCATTTTGCAGTGTAATTTTTCTAAGCTTTGTGCTACTGAAGGTTATCATAGAGTTCTGTTAAAAGCCTGCTTGCCTGTGATTTCCTGTTAAACAGCAATCTGCAAAAAGAGATGGTTCTCTGGTGAAGTAAGAATTTGACACTGTTCCTTTGCTGGGAACACAAGGGGGATACATCAGTGCCCTTTCCCATCTGATGGCTGTTCAGAAGCCACTCCTTGGGTCACTTTGTCCATGTTCCAATAGCAATAAATATCTAAATGCAATCCTGAAGCTGTTGCCAACCACTTGCATTTTATTTTCTTTTCTGTAGAACAGTTTAGGAGTAGTTCATCAAATTTCATGCATCTGGGGTAAAAATATGAGTTTTCATTATAATTAATCTAGATGGAGTATCAGTTTGTGCCCAGATTAAGTGAGGACCATTAGCTGTGCTCCTGTTCCAATAATGTCATCCTGCCATAGCAGGCTTATTTTCTGAGGTTAATGGGGAATGTGGTGAGGCACCTGGAGGGAAAGGAGCTCTAATGGTCTTAGCTGCCATTCTCCTCTGCGTAGATGGGACTAATGTGGTTGATAAATACTTTGCTGCCTCAGGCCTTGCAAATGCAGGCTGTTCCCTTAGGAAAGAAAGTAGCTCAAGGAGTGCCATGGGTGCTCTTCAGATGGGGTTGAAGCAGCTAGACAGAAGAAATGTGCTCCAGCATATGAGGAATTTTAATCCCTCTTAATTTTAGTGTTTTGCTGTGGCGTATCTTGGTGAGCAGGTAATGGCAGATGACAGATTTTTCTGACAGTGTGTGTGTGCCAGCGCAGGCAAAATTTTGTCTAGTTGTTTGCACACCTGTTTGGAAGTTACATCTGCTTTCTGCACAAGAAATATGTCTTACTGGGCATTCTGAAACTGCAGTAAAAACCCCACATCTTTGTAAGAAGGAGTAATAAACTGTCATAATCAAACTAATTTCCTAAAGCTGCTCATTGCCCAGCAGATGTTGCTGTTGAGCTTGGTTAGGCTTCACTGTGCAGTTCAGCGAGTCATCCGCCTATTTTAAGAGCTATGATGCAGACTGATTTGGAGCTAAGTTTCCTCCTTGATAATTCATGTCATCCACTGGTAAGTCAATATACTGTCCAGAGGCTTAAGGTACATCTTGTGCGGGCGTGTGTGTAAATAAATAAATGATATTAGAATGTCTTTTTTGACCCATGCAATATGTTTTTCACTTCATTACTGACTCTGAATTCTTATGAAACTTTCCTCTTTCATTAGCAAAGCAGTTTCCATAGCTTATTTTTTTTTAATAATTTTTGAGGGAAGGAGTTTGCTGGCATTTCAAGTGGGCCTTTAAAAGGTGATGGTGCAAGTGTAGTCTGATAAACAATCCGTAAACAGCATATCCTCATTAATATCCCTTTGAATTTAGGATCTGGGAAAAATCTATCACCTGCCTCATGCAGAATCGGGGAGATGAATTATGTATCTTATTTGGGGTCAAAACCACTGCTCATCGCAGCAGCTGCTCCGTGTATTGATCTTGCATAGTCTGCGCTCTGCTCCACAGTTCTCTGGGACGTGATTCTCATTGTCACACTCGTATTTTGGAGCTAAAGGTTTCTTCTGTGCATCTCAGTGGCATGCCAGTGATGATGCCTTCTGAGTTCATGCTTTTTTCCTGCAATGTCGAGAGCACTTGAAAAGCAGCAGTGAGTGTTTTCCTGAAGGTGGCACTGAAGGGACACCCATGAAGGCTCCTTTCCAGGGGTAGATCGGGAACTGCTGAACCCTCGGATTGCTTGCATACCAATGGAATGTCTCGAAGTTTTTGTTTATTTGTTTTTATTCTGACTCTAGGTTCTCCAGGAGTAACCATAATATTTTTCAGGATTAGTTTATCCTAAGTATTTGAAGTTCTTTGATTTCTATAGAAGTGGTAGAATCACAGAATGGTTTGGGTTGGAAGAGACTTTAAGGGTCATCTAGTTCCAACCCCTCTGCCATGGGCAGGAATGCCATTCAGTAGATCAGATTGCTCAGGGCTCCAGCCAACCTGGATTCGAACAATTCCAGGGATGGGGCAGCCACAGCTTCTCTGGGCAACCTGTGCCAGTGTGTCACCACCCTCTGAGTAATGAATTTCCTCCTAATATCTAATCTAAACTTGCCATTTTTCATTATAAAGCAATTGCCCTTGTCCTGTCATCATTTGGAGTTGTGAGACCCCTATGTACTGACATAATTTACAAACTGGAGGTGTATGTTCGATCATTTTCTGTCTTTCATTTCTGACCATGCTTCTGGGGGCATTTTCATGCTTAATGCATAGGTCTGGCAAGTTGTGATGTTGCTGCATGTTCAGGCTGCAGAGATGGGGACAGTGCAAGTTTCTACACAAATGATGTGGTATGTTCTCAGCCACCTCAGATTTCTCTTTGGTCTTCAGCTCTGTAGTTGGTTTGTAGTAGTGCTTCTAGCAGGGTTGGATAACTGCTTTTGAGAGCAAATTTGGTTTTGGAAATGGTGGGAGGAGATGGCAGATGACGACCTAATGACACCTCATGTTTGCTATCAAAACAGATCCATTCCTCAGATCCTCTTTAGGATTCACTAATTTGACCTCCACCCCAGCCTTCCAATTAGACTGCCTATGAAATCTGCTCTGTAAAAACTGACTACAATATCTGTGTTACTTTGACTGTCTGCAGTCAGACTACATAGAATGTCTAAGAGGGCCTGTATTGAAAAAGAAATGGAGTTTGTCTCAGCAGAAGTTTGAAATGTATCTGCAGTGCTTTTGTAAAGGCAGTATTTCAGGTCAGTCTTCACTGATATTGTAAGTTTCTGGCTGGTTAGAGTAATTTGAAGTTTAAAACATAAAGATGATCTAGCTGGCCTTGGATGAAATGAATCACTGCTTTGAGGGCAGAATCTTCTCTTGAGAGTGAAGTTGGTGGTTGACTGGAATTCCTGCAGATTTTTAGGCAGGAGATTTGTATCTTTTCATCTGTTTTCAAGAAGGAGAAACAAGAGTTATGAAAACCACTTAAAGGTTCAGTTAAGATTTATTCTGGCTGCATAACTGCCTCCCATAATAACTTTAATATGCATCATCCTGAAACTCCTAATTGGCCCTGGTGTTGGCAGGGCTTTCAGACCCAGCAGAATCTCCACTGTTCAGCATCTTTTAGGAAGGAATGTAGCCAGAGAAGCACAAAAGATGAAATGGCTGCCTTATAAATTCTGACTGACCTTGAGAGTCCTTGTTTTAACAAGCAGGAAGATGCTGTTGAAGCCGTATAGACGAGAGCAGTGGTGGGAGTGTGTGTAGGTGAGCAATTGGTGAGGCAAGAGGAGAGGATGGGGAAAGACCTTGTGGGCTTGGTGGGAGGAGGTGGTTTCATTGTGCACCATGTACCTACTTATCCTGTTGTTTCTCTTCTTGGTTGGAGTGTTGTCTGTGCTGACACAGGTTAATTTTTTTCTGATGGCTGCTTGTGGGGGTGGGCTATGGAGGACCTGAGGGTTGAACTAATCCATTACATCAGAGCTGGTAGCTTTATTTAGGAAATTATCTCAGTCAATTGTTCCTCTCTACTTAGTGACTGCCTGGTCCCTGTGTGGGTGCTGATCAGATGGATCAGAGCCTAACTGACCAGAGGGGCTGGAGTTTTGGTTAGATTCTCCTCTGTTCCCTTTTTCCTAGGTGGAGGTGGAAGCCTGCCAGGCTGCTGTGGGGTTATGTGGCTTTTGTGACTGATGAGGACTGTCGTTCTCGCTCCCCTGGGCTGTCAGTTGGACACCTTTTGCAGACCCTAAATTTGCTTTAAAACAAAGCATTTGGCTTAGTTTATTTCATTCCATTAAGTAATTTCACTGCTAATGCATAATTATCTACAGCAGTGACACTTGTCTATGCTTTAATTATCGCAAAGCTGCACAACTCCCCCTCCCCCCTGCCTGGAAGTTGTCACTTGTGCAGGGTGGTTTTGCAGAGATAAGTGTGTAATACACGGCAGTGCTTTGGGTCTCACAGTACTCAGACAGTTGCTGATTGCTGAATGTAGGCAATAGAAGAGGCAAGGATTTTGGTCTCTGTCTTCTATTAGTGGCTTTTATCCGTGTGGAGTGAGAGATGTTGGGAAGGAAAAAGCTTATCAAAACTTCATAATATGGGCTTGAAGATAAAGATGTGAGCAAGTGCTGATTGGAGGCATTAAGCACAGAGGTGTTAGGAAAATCTGAAAGCACGAGTATTTCTTTTTCTTTTGAAGAAATGCAAGAAATGAAGCATCAGTGATCCTGGGCAGCAGCCGAGGAGCCCTGTTTGTGTATGAGGAAGATGCTTTGTATTTATCCTTTTTTTTTTCTCCTCCCCCTTCCTGCTGTTACTGATTTTTTGGTAAACACCCTCTCGGATTGCAGAAGAGCCCAGTAAAAATTATTGATCCATCCAGTCATTATGAGGAAATACCCTGAACCTCTGTTATATTTACTCCTGCATTGAGAGAAGATGCATACTTGACTGAAATACCTGCTATTTTTTAACACCGCACACTTGTTTGTTAAGGAGTGATTTTGTTAAAAGAGAGGACAAGGTCAGCCCTGTCAGAACAGAGGGCATGTGGGCAACATGATGCTTGTGTCATTGAAAGATAAAGGTCTGTTTGTGAATAGAATGTTCTAATAAAGATTCTAAAACCTTCCAAAATAAAGGCAGAAAAAGCTTGAGGGGGCTTTGCACTTTTCTAGTTTCACAAAACTGAGAAAAGTAGGTTACAGACACCTCATTTAACTTGCAATGATGCGCTGAAGTTTGTGGATGAAGAACACCTGGAGCATGTGTCAAAAAGAGAGCAAATCTTGAGAGGAACCTCACAGAAATGAGGATGGTATGAGGAGGCAAAATCTGTGTATTGTCTTATAATTGATGGGAATGAGGCCGTTTATTGGTGGTGTCTGCTGGAAGAGAGGTTCTGTCAACTACTTTTGTTTGGAACTCTGACCAAGACATGCAATACGTAATTTTGCTCCAGCTTCTATCCTGACTGAATTCTTAGGATTGAAATTGCACTTTTTCACATACAAAAGCATTGAATTCTTTTCCTGTATTGCTATGATGAAGGCAATTTTTGCTTGCTGACTAGCAGGACTGAGGAAGGGAGGACTAAAAGCTCGTGTTACAACATGTATCCTCAGTCCCTACTGCTCTTGTCTGGCAGCAGTGGCACCTGTTTGAGCAAGATTCCTTTGGCCTAGAAGTACCTTGTATATTTTCTTTGGCCCAAGGACATAGTCTTAAGTATGCCACTTGAAGACTTTATGGCTTGCTAAGCCCCAAGTCTTCCCATCAATCTCATAGTTGATTTCTATGGTATTTATCACCATGGTGGTTTATGTACTTCCTAGATAAGTAGACTGGCATAAGATGGTGGTAAGTTTGATGGCTTTCTTTCTCCCAGAAAGAACTGGACCTCTTACAAGGGGTAATATATTCACCCTCCAGTAGCTTAGTTCATTCTGGAACCTGAACACCATTGACACATTTCCAAATTTTCTCTAAATGCTATTGATTGAAAAACCTTTCACATCTAGCAAAGGGTGCTCACATAGAAAGATTTTAAAGTGATAGAACAGATATCCAGAGAAGTTGCTTGGGGTTTTGGTTTTGTTTGCAATATGCCTGAAAACTTTCCCATAGGAGCACAGAAGTAAACACTGACTTAGTGGTTTTTTGACTCCTCTTATAAAACCCACTTGCCAAGTGTGATGTTTCCATCATCTGCCGATGTTAGCTGATTTCTCTGGAGCTGTACTCTCACCTTTGTAATTGACTTTCTGTGTAAGAATGGGATGAGATGTCACTCTTTCAAAAAAAAAATTAGTTCATGCAAAGATACAAATTAAAACAGGAGATGAGAAAAGCTTCATGATGGAGGTGATGGAGCTCCATTGCCTCAGTTCTCTTGGTTGACATGAGTGAGGTGCAACCTGGAGAGAGCATTCCTTATCCTCGTGGCAAGGGAGATTGGGCATCATGGGGGAGCTGCTGCAGGAAAGGGTGGGTCAATCATCGTGATGGGCCACATGTGGGAGAAAAAACAACACCAAACCCCATTGCATATACTGTAAACTCTGGGGCTGGGGGTCAGAGGGAGAACAGCCCTTCCTGGCTCTGTGTGCATGTGATGCTTTTGCCTCCTGTGAGTTTGTTGGCAGGTGTGGAGAGGAAGGATCCCAGCCTGGCAAGTCAGCCGCCAGCGTGGCTGATGATTAATTGCCCTTTTTAAATTGCAATTATGTCACTCACAGAGCCCGTGAATATTAATTCCGGATTTGCTGCTTGAAAGTGGGTGCTGATGAGACAGGTCCATTTTACTGATGTCTTAAAAGTGGGATAAGTGCTGCAGCCATTACTTACTACTGAAAGGAAAGGTTGCTGTGACTCTTTGTTTTGTGTCTTTCTTGCCACTTCTTTTTCAATATTTCTGTTCCTTCTTCAGAATCCTCTCAGTTCTTACAGTGGATTTTCCACTTTGACAGTAGTAGGTGGCAGGCTGACACCTGGGGTGAGTTAATCACTGCAAGCAATATAAGTTACCTGGATTTGGTGGATGGCTTTCCACCATTCACTGCTGCTTCCTGAGTCCCTTAGAGACTTCAGAATGAAATAGGGATTGCTTTTTTTGCTGCTCCAGCTCTTTCCCTTCATCTCAAATGTGTGTAACCATTCATTCCATTATACTTAGATCTTTCGAGATAATTTTCTGATTGTGCCCTCTTGGAAGGATATTAACAGGCAAGCATCAGTACACTGTGACTGTTTTCCTTTCAGTAATCTGCTCAAATACATGGATGATGAAAATCTTGGTTTCTTCTGTGGTTTGGGTCTCTCTTATCAGCCCTGATCCTGTCTAGTATTTTCTGCATGAATTAGGACAAATTATTGCATCTTGCTTGTGCTTCAGTTTTCTTGGAATAGTAGTTATCTCAAAAAGTGTTGTCATGATGCGTTGATATTCACTGAGATTGTTGAAGGTGAATAGTGTGGTGCATTTTTAGCAAACAAAAATAAAACCCCTCAGAATCCTCTGGTAGTTTAGTTTTCTATCCTTTTTTGCATCTTTAAATATTTGTCTTTCTTTTAAAGCTTTTCTCCATTTTCAGTTATAAATGACTTTAAATACCTATGTATTGTATTGTTCGCTTGTGGGGTTGGTATATGCTAAGCTATTAAACTGACTTAGGATTTGTTAGAAACAGAATTAGATGGTGGAAGTTGCACAGAAATTGTCTCCTGTTTGTTCTTTTAGTTCTATGCTTTGTGTGGTTTGTACAAGTTGCTTGTTTCCTGAAAATCTTTCAGAATAGGGGCATTAAAGAGCTGAAAGTGTTGGCATGTGAATACAAACTAATTACTGTGATTACTATAGTTACTGTCCTACTGAATTAAAGGTGCTATGTGATAACCCCTACAAAAGCAAGGGATGTGACTTGAAGGCAACAGGAAGCCACTTGTAGTTCTCTGTCAGACTGCCAGGGAAAGGCTTGAGGAAAATTAGATGCAGCAGAGAATAGGAAAAAAGAAAATGTTTTCAATTTTTGCTTAGTGTTGTCTTTTCCTGGAAGAAAGGCATCTAGCAGGCACTTAGGTATGTTTTGGTAAAGACATTTTACCAGTCTGGGTAGGCAGCAAGAGCAACCCTGGGACAGCAAGTTCAGTGCTTCATTCTGGTTTTTCTGTTTTCCCCATTTCTCAGCTTCTATAATTGAATGGTAAATTGCTTGTTTTCATCTGCCCCTTTCATTTTGGAAAGCCCCAAGCATTCTTGTATTGCTACTGTTGCCCTTTGAGGTGAAAATGAAGCATTACATTTTATGAAACAAGGGTGTTGAATACACAGCGCTTTAACAACCAGGTTAGCTTTTTGTTGCTAATTCTTGTGGGTGTTATTTTTATCTTCCTCCTCCTGTTTCCCTGATGCACTTTGTCTTAACTTTGGTGTAGGAGCTACTTTGTCCAGTTGATGGCATTTAAGCATGGTTGTCTCATGGGGAAGTGGTCATTTTTGCGACAGCTCTGAAGAGGTATTGGAAGTGCCATCACCCCTGGCCTCCCAAAGTACCATTTATTGATATGGAGAGTCTGCACTTAGAAACCTGCCTGCAAAATGGAAAGTTTTTCAGTAGTGTCTGGCTGATACATAAGTTTCCATTGCATGGTAGGACTAGAGAGATCAAAAGCTTCAACCCCCATTTCTGTTTGGGTAGTATCTGTTTTCCCCAAAAATGGTTTGAAAACTTTGTTTTGTCATCAGGAATTAAGCTTTAGTTTCATTTAATTTAGCTTTTCCTTAGGATAATATTCTCCAGCTAAATGGATACTCTAAACATTAATTTTAATTAATTAAAGTAGTTTTGAAATGTGTATTTTTGTACTTAAACTGTTTTAGTAGGATTTGTTTCTATAGGACTCTGTAGCAACACACACTGCAAGATACTGCTGAGACACTCCCTGGTTTAGGTTTCACCTGACAGACAAGTCTGGAGCCTGCTGGACAATGGTGTAAGATGTGTGCTCTTTCTGTTGGCACAAGGTGCAAATATCAACTCTTATTCAAGAAATGCCAAGGGACAGTCATGTTTAAAGATTGTGCAGGCTCAGAGGTGGTTTCTGTCTTTAAGAACGCATCTAATTATCCAACAAGGGGGAATGGCATGATCTTGGAAAGGAGTTTAAGGATATCAGACCAGTAAGTGGAGGTTTGCATTCTGGAAGTTAAGGTGTTTTGGAACAGAATATGCTGATCATCACCATCATGTCAGTAATTCTGATTTTTGGAGACTGAGAATGGAAACTAAAGCTTGCAGTGGCTCTTTGCCGTGTTGTAAGAAAGAACTGACTGTAACTTGTAATGTGAGTTGAGAGAACAGCCAGTGTTGTGGAAAGCTTGGGAGGAGAAGGGAGTCTGCTTTTGTGTGTTACTGCCCTATTTGATGTGTGTGTGTGTCTTGCCCAACACTGTGTTAGCAGACCTTGTCCTTTTTACTTGGCAATTCCAGTGCTTGTGAGTTCAAGGTGGGCTTTACTTCCTTGGGGGCTGTGGTCTGAAAAGGATCCTGTGCTTAATGCTCGGGCACTGTGACCGGCATGAGGAGGAATGTGGGGACGGAGGAACATGATCCCAGCAGCTGCCTGTCTCATTTCTGTCAATGTAAAGAGCTTTACAGAGACAAGTAATATTTTGCAATTGAGTTTCTCTTTTAAAGACACTCTGATGCTAATGTTGATTTAATAAGGTTCTCTCATTTTCTCTCCTTGCTTAATTTGAAACGTCTAATTTTGTGCTTCACAGTTCTGAACACAGAATTAGTGAGGGAAGAAGAGCCGGAGGCAGGGGGAGTGGAGTGCCACACCAGAAGTTGCCAGGGGAGATTGATTCAATAGAGTGAAAAGGTGCAAAAGGTTATATGGCCACAGATCAGAACAACGTGCTGGTGGTACTAATGAGAAGGAGAGCTTCATCCTTTAAAATGTTTTAAGATCTCTGTGGATGTATAACCAACATTAAATGGAAGAGGGAGCACTGGAGTGTTGGTTTCTTTGAGTGGATTTTTCTTTTGATTTTTTATATGGATGTAATATATAATATATGACAGGCAACAAGGATAATGTTATGATATAAGTAGCATTTAAAGGTGTTTATTTTAAAGGTTGTTTTGCTAAGTGTGGCATTTATTTTCAGAAATGTTGAGAGCTTATGAGAGATTGTGAATTTGATCTGGCTAATTTATTTTGTCTGAACCTGAACTTGTGTTTTTCCTGCTATAATTTTATTCTTGTGGAAGAAGCTATTGACATCCATGGACATTTAATTCTTTTGTTCTGGGGATAAATATAAGCTTTCCAAAACCACATGCCAAAATATTATCTAAAATATTTTACAGATTATAGTAGTAATACAAGCTTTTCCTTTGCCTTCTGATTTGTTAGTGCACCTCCTCTGCCTCTTAGGAAACCACTCCTATGCAACAGAGTTGAAGCCTAATTTGCCACTTGCTTGTGTTGGATGACAGTTCTTCACACAACTGAATGGACAGTGTAAAAGGAGTACAAGTTATGTTCAGCTTAGCTTTATGATATACTGCCATCATGTTTCATTGGAAACCTCATTAAATCTCAATTAAATCCACAGGAAAAAAAAAATAGGCCATCTCAGTGAATACTTGATAGATGAGTTTATGGTTTTCAGTGCTGGCCAGGGGCTTAATCTGCTTCTTGCAGTCAGAGCTTGGTGAAAGCTTTGGTGAAGTCTCACCACAGGAGTGCCAGAAAACAGCCCCAAGCACTGGAAGCTGCCTGTGGATGATGATCCTCCACATGGGTTTCTTCCATCCCATGCCCTTGATCAGATAGAAGGATTCGCTTCCTGACTCAAACCATGTGTAACACCCCGCGGTCTCCCTTTCTTATCACATTGTTTCTGGTAATAGGAGCTGAACTTCAGCCAATTGCCTCTGCTGAATTTGATAGCTAACACTGGATTCTACAGAGTTATCGCAAACGTTTGGTTGGGGAGTGCACTTGACCCAGCAGGTCTGCATAAGGAATGAAGCTTTAGGGCCAACTGTTAATATAGATTCTAAAAAAAGCCTGGACCTGCCTTCAAGGGTTTCTTTTCTGCTGACTTTCAGTGCCTATAGTAACTAGTCTCCAGGAATATTTATCAGATCACTTGCCTGTCTGGTTATTTCCAGTCTATTGCACCGGTCAACTTATTTGATCAATAAATCAATCAACAGGTTTTTAAAATTACTTTGATTGACTTTGGAGGTGTAGCATACCAAAGGAGTCTACAGAAAGTAAAGGATTGTATATGCCCCAACTATAATTACAGAGCAAACAGAGTAGAGAGATATGTTTGTAAATAGTATCTACTACAATAAATATAGCAATCTGTCTTTAGGGTTCTGTGATACTCTGTGCTGGATTGACTCTTTCAATTTGCAAACTCATGAAGCATGAGTCTTAGCAGTCAGATGACCTGAGAGAGCTATATTTAGAGTATACACTATTTTAAAGCTAAATTTCAAGCTTCTTGCTTTTGATTAAAAAGTCCAGCAGTAAATACTTCTCTGGTTCCTTAGCATGTGGCATCATTTTTTGAGCTTCAGAAGCTTCACGGAGAGCAAAATGTTGTTTTCTTTTCTTAAGTTCCTCGAACTGCTTGACTCTTCCTGCTGTCCCCAGTCTATGCCTTCCTCTTCTCGACAGCAGCAAGACCTGGTTTGTGCTCCTTGTTGATAAAACTAGCAAGTACTGCTCCTTCATAGAAAGAGAATGATCTCCACCCACTCCTGATTTTTAACAGGCCATCTGCCTTGAGCAAGAGTGTGTTGCATTGCCCAGTAAATGGTCATTCAATCAGCTTTGAATTCTTGTAGTTCTTAGAACCTGTTAAGCATTTCTGCAATATGAAAACTGCTCTTTGCAAATTGTCCTATCAGATGGAAATCAACGTTTTGCTGGCAGTGACATAGATTTGCAAGTTGCTCTTGATACGATCGTTCCCTGGAGATTGCAATGTAAAAATGAAGAATGTGGTTTTACAATAAGCTGCAATCCTTGTTGTTGCTGCATCTACACTCCTCCTTTTGCAGATGATTTCATTATGATATACTTGGACTTCATTAAAAGATGCAACCTTGCAGTGTTTTCTCTGATCACAGCCTGGAAAGGAGCTGAGACTTGCATGTATTTGAGAGCCAGTATGTTCTCTCCCTAAAACACACAGTGGTTTGCAAGTGCTTTGGAAGCAAGAATCAGAGTCTCTAGTGGACATTTTGTCTGTAGCTCAAAACCACAACTTAATTGGCAGCCTTTTCATAACTCTGACTGTGGCCTAGGACATAGGGGGTGCTGCAGGCGAAGGCTGAGTTACGTTTTCAGAATTGGTTGTAGGGAAATTTAGTGTTGACTGCCTGTATGTCTTAAGTGATCACAGAAATGAGGGAGGTAGTAGTCAAGTTCCTCACTTTTATGTTTTTAATTTCTTGGGTGGTCTCTGATTATTCTTTCCATGTGTTTTTACTCCATAGGTAACACCTTACTGCGAGCATCACTGTGTATGTGTGCTAGCACAGACCATTTATTTTGAGTCCCCTTTGCTTTTTGTGGTCCTTTCAGTATGGCTTTGGAATCCATGTGGTTTATACTAAATGTTGATTCCTGTATGTCTTTCACACATATGTCTTGGCCAACTGGTAGCTTGGATTCTGCCCCCATAACTATACCAACCCTGTAAGGCTGTGTGGAGCGTGTTTTGTGTATGTCTAGGATGAAAGAACAGGGAGAACAGGAAAATTTACAATGTTGTCAAAGGGGGTAAAAACATAAAATGTAATGTTTCAGAGTTCACCTGACTCTCCACCTGCAGAGGTATTCATAGAGGCAGACAGAGGATGCATGACCATGGCTGAAGGCTTTCAAGAATTTTCTTACTCAAGTGTGTCATTAAGATAGTCTTTACCTGTATTAAAAAGCAGACCCGAAGTCAACTGCATTTCTCTTAAACTATATAGTATTTGAGATATTTTTTAAATAAAAAATAGATTTTTAAATAAAAAAAATAGATTTCTAATCTCATTGGCAGGAAATTTGTATTCACTGTATTATACTAATCTGTATCCATTGGCTGGTGCCTGTAAATACCTGTTTGGGTCAGAGGCAGGTAGAAATTCCATGTAGCGTCTGGGAGCAAATGTGGGAAGGGAATTCCTTTCAGACTCACAGGGTTCATCATTTTTAGTGCTTGGAGCCACGTGGGTTGATTATGCATGTCATCTTGATTTTTTTCAAAACAGCGGTTGTGTTTGAAATACTATGTTTGACTCGGAAGGTAATATATTTGGTATTTAAGAAGCTGGCAAGAGAAAGCTCTGTCCCCATATGCATGCACAGCAATGGGATTGGGATGTAGGCATGCATAACTGTTATTTTCCCCCGTCTGTCCTATCCCTAGAAAGCCATATGCCACCCTTAGGCTAACGTAATGGGAGTCTGTATTAATGATTATGAGCTAGAAATAATCCAAGAAGAGTTGAGTGGCCTTTGTTTGTAGCTTTATGAGAAATACCTCATTGACTCAGTAGGGTCTGAAATATGTTCTGGGATAGAAAGTCATAATTAATACAGAATTTAATGATGCCCCCACTTGAGGGTTGGTTGTTATTTTTTGGTTGTTTTTTTTTTCTGTGCTAAATTGGTCAGGGACTTGGAGATTCTTAAGTCTAACAGGCAGAGTAGGAATTTAAGCAAGGAGGTGAAAATTTAGAGGGAGTTGTTGATTCACCTGCTATCAGAAATAAGCATCTTGAGCATACATCTCTAGAGAGGCTCTGCTCTGCAAGAGTTCTATAGACATTGAATGCCCTGTGTGTTGGCAGTGTACAAAATGAAAACTGTGTGTATGCATGTATAGAAGTGGTGATGGGAAAAGGAGAATGTGGAAATGGGCTGAAGTATTAAAGCAAGCAATGAAAGCAGATGGTTTACTTTGGATTTTATAAAATAGCTTTCTCTTTATTTTGTTTTAAATGAAAACCATCAACTGTCTGCATTGCAAAGCTATTTGTAGCAGTGCCATAAGTATTAGGAGTGCAGTTGTCCCTGAATCATAAAAGGGCAAAGGGTTTTTCGGCGTCTTCCCATCTTCATGTTTATAGAATTGTGTATGCTCTGTATGCATTAGAGTTGAGCAACTTCATCACAGCCTTTCCTCAAAATTGATTGCTGTTCAGTGTCTCTTCCTGCTCCCTCTCCCTTGTCAGTTGGTTACGTCTCGGATTCTCATTACATTTCATATTGATACTGCTTCACTTTTTCACTAAAGTAGATGAGTTTAAGGGTCTGGAGTGGATACTGAAGGTCTAGATACATTTTTTAAATGCTTTAATTCCTATCATTGTGGGAAAGTTTAGGGGTGGATTATTACTTTAAGAAGAAATGACTGTTTGCTCATTCAGTGATGAAGTCTGGTCATCAAGATTTTAGAATATGTGTTGCAGAGCTCTTCAGATACTGACATGAGTGCTAAAGTTGTTGCCAGCAGCTGTCTTGGGTTTTGGACACCTGCTGCTTCTCATTTCTTGCATCTCCCACTCTATCTTCCACTCCTGAAGTCGGCAGTGCCCCTAAAGATACTCTGTTTTGAATTCTTAAGTAGAAGATCTCCACCAAGCTGGTAGTCTGGATTCCTGAGTCACCGGTCTTGCTGCAATGAAATGAGTTATATGACAGAGTTATTGACTGTGGAACATCCCCTGCCTGAATAATCAATGCTCAAATGTGAAATTTTTAGAAGCACAGATGCATTACTTGCGTAGTTCCCATATTCAGCCAGTCTTCTCCAGGTGGACTCTGTCATCTTTCCCCCCCCGTATGAATACTTAGGGCAAGGGTTGCTGGTTTGGCCTGAGATCCTCTTTCAGTAACCTTTTGCCTCTGATACAGTTAAGAGGAATATCATATCTTGATTTGACTTTGACCTCAAGTGATTAAGTCCTGTATTTATTCATCTTACCGTGCTACCCAGTGAGTTACCTGGAAGAGAAAGGAACCTTTTTCAGCAGAAGAGTTCAAAAATATTGACCAAGAGTGCTAAAAGATGACTTGTGTCCCTTGTAAAACTCACAAGTTGCCATCTGGGAGCTAGAAGTGAAGCTCACTTGGTCAGGAAGACAGGAAAACAAATATTGATAATTTCTTAAACAGATTGCTTAAACTTTGAAAATACTAGTGGACAAGCTGTGTCTTTTGTTGTCAGTCAGAGCTGGTAATTCAGATCTGCAAAGAGATCTTGGCACATGCTTAGAAGGTAGCAAAACTTAAACCAGGAGCACTCTAGAGTTTTCATTTTGGTATTATTTTATTACTGTATTTTATTTAGCCTGTGTTTCTCTCCAAATGTAGGGGGTTTTTTTCCCAGTGCAGCAATGTGTCCTACTGCATCTACACATTTTAATTTTCTTATTTCCATTCAGTGGAGTGTATCTGTCTATTCTTGGAGTAATAATTTCCCCCCCTCCTGAAAGCTGACAAAATTAAAACCTTTGGCAGTACCTGCAGGAGAGGTGCCCTGTGGTTAGTAACACTGCTATATTTCTCTAAAACTCCAATTCTGCTGCTGTGCATTGTATCTTATGGGGCACCCGATTCCTTCTCCTTGCTCTCTTCTCAGCAAGTATCCAGTATCACTTAGTACCTTGGGTTCATTTTGTCACACAAATGTTTGTCCACCAGGAATGTCAGTTCGTGGCTTGGGCACCCAGGCATGACAGATGTACAATCACTAAAGAGTTAATGGTGTGTATGACCTACCTGCTGAAATAATAACAGGCACCATAAAGAGTGCTGTGTTCCTCCTGTCCATCTGCTGAGGATGGACAGCCTTGCAATTGCTAAAATGTAAAAACAAAACTAAGTACATCTGTCCTGACTGTAAAAATCATCAGGAAGAAAAATATTATTCAAATCAGGCTTTTGTCAAGATTGTTCAGTGATTACCAGTGAACACCTGTTGTGTACTGGTTTGTTTGGCCATGGACTTGATGCTGCTATATCAAACCTGCAGAAAAGGGGGAATTGGCTTCCCCCAGCTGAACTGTAGATATTGAGTTCCAGCCCTCTGAGCTGCTGCAAAGGCTGAGGATGGATGATACCCATAGCTGATGACACATCACCCCTCAGTTTCCTGAAGTAGTTGCTCTGTGCCATTACAATGATGGCAGATCCCATAAACATATTACCCTCCACCATCTGCTCCCTCTGGCACTGAACTGTGACCAAGAGGAAAGTTCCTCTTGCCCTGTCAACTCCCCTCGAATAAATAATCATAATAAAAAAGACCAGCCTTTCTGAAGTTCCTGCTTAGCAAATGGGCTCTGATTGAAGGCAGTCCTGAGAGACAGGGAAGGCTTGCAGCCCTTGACAGCAAATGAGAGCTGTACCTGCCTCATAAATGCCTTGGCTTCAGAAGGAGGTGGTTATGGGCATGAAATGTTTATCATCTTGTGCTTGCTTTGCTGCTGCTGGGTTACTGTGAAAGTAAAAAGTAGTAGTAATTGAAGAAGAGGCAATACTGCAGCCTGCTTTTTCTGCTTGTTTCTATACTTAAGTAGTCTTGTGGACAAAGAAGGAGCAGGTGGAGGCAGCTTGGATTTGAGAGAGGTTTGGACTGTGCACTAAAGATGTGTTCAGTTGCCTATGAAAGAGAATTTGATTGGAAATCTGATCAGGCAACTGGCTTTCCATTAGGAAGCAGTCTTTGAAATTGTCCATGGAAGAAGATGACTTGCTATGTAGGTCAGCTTGTGCATTTAAAAATGCACTTGCAAAAGGATGCTTGGTTTTTGCACATAATTGGAAGCAGCACAGTTGGTGACAACCTCCTTTCGAGTCTGCTGAGCATTGCCATGTTACATGTTGTGGATATCGACATCTCTGTCTTTGTGCAGCACCTTGTATGGCTCCTGGGAACTGGCTGTTTTCCAGCTGCCTTTGCTTAGCTTCCACCCTACACGGGGATCCTGCAGTGGGTTGTGGGGACTTTGCAGTGGTCTTGGGGCTGCATGTGCTTTTGTTTTGTTTTAACAGCACAGTTCCCAACAGGGGACAGCACTACATTGCATAAGATGCTTGTCATTTTTAAGGGACTTTTCTAAGCTTGTCATCCTAAAAGCTATATTGCACAGCAGCAGGCGGCCTCCATAAATCACTGATTTCTCTCTTTCTTCTCTTTCCCTTCCTTTCTCTTTTGCGCTCTCTTTATTCCAAGCCTGCGGATTTGGACGCCTGGGTAAGCTCTCTTTTTTTTTTTTTTTTTTTTTTGTCTGGATCTTGCTTATTCCAAGTGTCATGTTGTTACTGCGCGCGTACAGATTGTTATTGCTGAGCACAGATGCAGGATTTTATTTTCTGTCATTACATTTTAAAAGGTGTTCAGCTAGAAAATTGCATATTATTTCCTCCATAAAGATTTTCACTGGCTCCTTTTGTGTAGCGTACAGCTGCTGAAACCAAACTTGATCTGGTGATGTGTGTTGTTGGCTAAGGGAGCAGCAGAAACAGGAGGAAATGAGGGTTACACCAGTACTGCTTTTTAAGCCACTGGGTTGCATCTGGTTTCTGAAACAAAACCCAGTCACCTGCCTTCAACAGAATGAGAGGTAGGACAAAAAGCCAGTGATTTTGTAGGCCTCGTGTGTCTGGAGTAACAACTGCAGACAGCTCCACAGTAATGGTGATATTTCTGCTGGTGCCAGTGGAGGTTGAGTCAAGGCTCCTCTATGGTTACTTGCCTGCTACAAGCCTCACTGTACAGTTCTGCTTTAGTCTCAGGCACGAAGTGCACAAACTGCCTCTTACTATTTCAGTGTTGCCCTTTCAGCTCTGCCATTCCCTTTAGACTTGGTCAGGAACATGCCAGCTAGCTAATTTTGGAGTTAGCTCTGTTCTTCAGTGAATTGCTGTAAATTCCTTCTCATCTTGAGATCTCTAATAGCATTTGTGTTTTTCCCCTGCCACCTGGGCTGCTACCAGAACTGGAAGAGACCTGGGAAAGGTATGAGGTATTAGAAGCTACAGCTGTGAAGTAGGGCAAGGTGAGATGCCCAGCCAAAACATCTCTGCTGTGCTGCTGCAGGGATATTACTGGGTACCTTTGGGGGAAACTGATAACTCCTCTCAGACAGGATGATGTAGAAGCTAGGCATTTGATAGATTTAAGGACCTTTCCTTTATCCTTGTAGCTTATTTCTCTGCTTCTGACTGATTATCTAGGCATCCTCTCACTAGCTCATCTGTGAGTGGTGGAAGCATTTTGCCAAGAAGATAAATATTTTTGCTGTAATCTCGCCAAATTCTGTGACTTGCCTTTGAGAAAGTTCTTTATAGGTTGAGGTTTGGATCTTTCATTCTAGCTTGAGTTGCCCTTTTATAGAGAGAGGGTGGGGGTTTTTTGTCCTCCAGTAGAGTCTTCTTCATGCCCTCTCCCCAAATCCCAGAATCCCAACAGTGTTGTGGAGAGAGACAGCCTGATGGTAGCAGTCAGCTGTGGGCTGTGCTATTGCTGCACTTTATTCCTGGGTGTCACATTCCCTACTGTCATCTGACCCTGCCAAGAAGCCCTTTTTTCCAACAGATTTCCTTCCTAGTTTTCGTGTTTAACAAGGTGATGAGGCAGGACTGTGATTAAAAATAATAAAAATCTGGTGATATTTTGTGGGGGGCAAAGCCAAAGCTAATCTGGGAATGGCTGTAGCTAGAGTGAAGCTTAGCCCTGGAAGATCAGTTGCACAGTCTGATTTGTGGCATGGTGGTGTCAGTTCAGGACAAGGCTAAGAGTGTCTGGCTTTGTTCATAGAGAATGAACCAATATTATTTCATTACCTCAATTAGGAGGCTTGTAAAATATTTCTTTTGGCCTGTTTTTCAGTGAGCAGGCCAGTGCTTGAATTCTTCAGTTGAGCCAGTATGTAATGCATAGCTTTAGAAATGTGCTTGCACAGTTTATTTCTAAATGAGTTACTTGATAAAGGGAGAGAAGGAGGCAGAGAATTGCATGTGATTCTGCCCTGGCTCTTTGTCTCTGTTCAAAGCAGCACTGAGATATAACCTGCATAACTTTGAGCTGTGCAAAAAGTGTAAAGATAAAGCAGAGGAAGAATCTGAAAGAGCCTCCAACCAGTCCATGGATCCATGCCCATGGAAGTTGTAGTAGCATGTTAGTAGCATGCCTTCACTGTCCTTTTGTAAGAATGCTTTGTAAGAGTGCTTGTAACTCTGACACTATCACGGAGGATTTTTGAGCATTTCTTGAATATATTTTATACCTTGCTTTTGTACAGAGAACAATGGCCAATTGCAAATACCTCCCACGGTACTTTTCTAAGTTTTGGGTGCATTCCTATGTTTCATAGCTGAGTAGGTTCTTCTTTCCCTTCTCTCTGTTTTATTTCTATTTCTATCTCTCTGTTTTATTTTCTATTTTATACTTCCTGGTCATCACACTCTGCTGTGTTCTACACACTTTAGATGTTGTCTCTGGGTTTTGGTCAGCTCTTGCAAAATATGTTCAAGCTCCGATGGAGTTTCTGCAGTGTGGAAGTTGAAATGCAGCTTTCTGATATCTCCTTTTCAAACCAGTATGTTATCATGCATGTCTTCCCTTCCCCTTCCTTCTTTAGTTCTAAGGGCCTTTTTGTGAAAAGTGTATCTGATGCTTTGTTTGGCACCTGCAATCTCAATCCCCTGTGGAATTGTAATCATCTCCATAGCAGCCAATTCTGTCTGGGACATCACAGGCTTCTGACTTCAGGTAGGGAATTAGCAGCAGTACTAGGGGAACTCTTAATAAATATCCTATATTCATTCAAAATGTCCCTGGTTGCCTAACCCAGTTTGGAACAGTGAATATTTCAAATGACACATGCTCTGACTGTACCGTTCATACTTCAAACGCCGTCATAAAGTGTACTAAAGTTTCTAGTAATAACAGCTGGGACTAGAGGGAAACAAAAAGCAACTTTGAAGCAGATCTGTCATAAATGGAATATTGCTCAGTATACTTCAATGCACTGAAACATCAGCAGCTCTTGAAAACAAGCAAGGCATTGAAAATATGTTTGTGTTGCAAGTACAAGTTTTCTCTGCAACCTCTGGTTCATCGCACATTACGGGCGATAAGTGGAACATAATGGGGGATAATATGGGAGAAGTTACTTGGGGGAAGAATGGGCAGAATTCTAACAGTGTAGTCTGCAGCTGGGAGATCCAGATTTGGTTCTTTGACATCGATTTTGCAAGACCCAAGGGAAGTGGCTAACAGAATGTCTGTCTGCTGCAGCGTGCGCTGGTGTGGAGAAATTATTCACTGTGGGCATCCCAGCTCCAGTGAGGTCTGCTTGAGAGTCCGTGGGTCGTCATCATGTAGATCAGCACCCTACTCAAGAGATTAAGTACTTGGTTGGTGTTCCCTTCCAGAGGTGTTATATGGATAAATGTCCTGAATTTCTTGCTGAACAAGGTCAGGTGAGCTCACGGGTTGAAAACATGAGTGAGCGTGTGGGTACACGATCCATGTCTTGCCAGAAACAGAAGATTCTTGCCCGCCTGTATTGTTACAATATCAGTTTTGAGTTTTGAGCTTGCAGAATAGTCTGCTATCCCAAGGTGACTAGCACTACCACATAATGAAGTTATTTAGATTAAAAGGAAGCTTTCTTGAGTTTTTAAGAATTCTTCATTTGACTCTTTTTCTTCCTTCCTTCCTTCACATGAAAAGCACCTTCTATCTGAATCATGCAGAGGGGTCATTAGTGTCTTATTCTTTTTTCTTTTCCTTATTTATTTTCTCCTTAAGGAAATAGAAGTCACTGGCCTAGTAATCTGATTTTATGGGGGTTATGCAGAAAATCCAAAGGAGAATTGGGGTCCTTTGGTCACCCACCAGACCACCCCACCTTCTTACATCTGTTTCATTTTATTTGAAGTTGCTTAGTCCTTTTCTGTGGAGAAGATGGGTATTGGTTGAGAGGGACAGCTGTGGCTCTTTTACCAGAAAATGGTCATAATTTTGGCACTTACAAACTACCCATCACTGCCCCTATTGTCGCTGTGATATCTCTTCTGTCAGGCTACATGTATGGGGCACCTCATTCTTATCTCTCTCCTGATCTTATTCCAGCTGGTTTGCAGATGAGAAGTTATGTAGCAGCTGTGGTTAAAGCAAAGCTAGAGATTTTGCTTTTAGTCAGGTATCTTTGAGAGCAAGAGGAAATAGATATGAATCTGTACTGCTTGTGTGTTACCCTGATCTGGGATGGCAAACATGGAACCCAAAATATTTATTTTTCTTTAAAAACAAATAAATAAACACACCACCACACTACTACAATCCTCCTATTTCACATACTCCTTTTCTTGCTTACCTATCAACCACCCTCACTGCCTAGATTAAAATCTCTTCTAAACCCTATTATACCACTGTATTTCCATCAGCAGGGGAGCAGAAAGGAGGACATGCACAGTAACTTGCTTTCAGATGTAATTTTTCTCGTTAGCAATGGCTTTTGGCCATAAAATGACAGGTCTGAGCCCACAGGGATGTTTCTGTCCCAGCTGCTTAATCATATTGGACCAGCATTTTCTGTGGTTGTAGCATCATCATTAGAAGTTAATAGCAATGCTGCTGGGATGTTATGGATTGGCAGGGTTTGTGTCCATGTTAAACAGGCTATTCATTCTGTTTTTGAAAGGTCTTCTGCCTGCTGATGACTTATGTGGCCCCAGAGATTTTGGGGTATGATGGGCAGTGAAGAACAAGTGCCATTCGTCTTGCTACTGCTGCTTGTTATTTTTAAACTTTAAAAGTTTGATTCAATTCCATCAAAACCATATTTCCTTAATGTTAGTTCAGTTTTGGGGTGGGAATGCAATGAAGTGGTGCTGGCTGTAAAGAGCCAGTGGACTACAGTTGTTGCTGTACCCACACAGACCTTTTTAATTGAGTGCTGTTTAGTTGGCAACCAGGTTATTCTGCAGCAAGAGCTTATAAACCAGGTTTGCTGTTTTGGAAGTGTCACACTCATACTTTGGAATATGGAAGAGAAATTCTCTGACACCCATCTCCCCTCTGAGTCTGCAGCACCTGGCCAGAGGAACTCTGAAGGTGCTGATGAGGAATGCACAGAGGGTGTGTGGAGGGAGTACTTAATTACCAGGGTAGTCCTATATGTGTCTGCTGTGGGGAAGTATTAAATCTGTAGAAGCTTTCTGACACTCCACGAGGCAAGAGTTTATCAAGTGGAGGATTTGAGTTTATTTTTTTAAGGTGAGGTGAACATTGGAGTAATGACTGTCATGACTCGTGGAAAAACAAAGACATGGATAAGATGGAGTTCTGAAAAAGGCAATAGGGAAGGTGTCGCCTTGTTGTGATCATCTGTTTCCAATTAATAAATAGCAGTAAAATCAAGGTTATGAGTTTGAGTGTGGTACTAATAAGAGCATTTCAAACTTCTGGGGATAACCCAGAATGAGCTTTCCTTGCACTTACATTGTTTATTTTTAATTTCTTCTTCTACTGATGCTGTTTTGTTGTTCTTGCCAGGCTGTGGAGCTGCAAGGCAGGGAGGCAGAGTTGAAGCGACAAGAGGCCTTCTATAAGGAGCAGTTGGCTCGCATTGAGAGGAAGGTAAGGTTAAATTGTCTTTATTTGTGCCCTTTGCACACTGATGGGGTTGGACATGGAACTGTGTGGATTCAAAGAGGAGAGAACCAAGAAGGGTTGTGCTGAAACCTGAAACTCTCAGCTCCCAGGGTTTTATCTGTCCCCCACCCCTTATGTATGTGATGGAAAAGCTGTATGAATCTTTTGAGCAGCTTGCATTTGAAAGATAAAGGTTTTTTTAACTCGATGATGTTTTTAAAAAACATTTCTAGTAGTTCAGACTCTATTTTCTTTTTCACCATGGGGTTTAGGTGAAAGCTAAATTGAAGCAAAACAAGTGCCCTGTTTTTTATTCCTTTTGTTTAAAATCCTTTCCTAAATTAAAAAAAAAAACAAAACAAAACAACCAAACAACATAACACCACAACATAAATCTTGCTATAAATACGAATTAAAGTTGTAATATTAATTTTTCTCTGGGGAGCCCCACAGTTCAAAGAATGGTGCTGCAGTGCACTGCCTGCTTCTTGCTGGATAAGCCTTTGAAATGAACGTGATTTAAAGAGACACTGTCAAGCATCTTTTAAGCCTGAAATGACCTTTGAAAATCCATTTAGGGATTTGAATCTCTCCCCTAAACGTGGGATTTGCTTCTCTGTTTAATTGTTTACCATGATGAGTTTTTAAAAATTGATGCCATAAAAATAGGAGCAGCCATGCTGTTCCTTATGAACTAATGTGTTCTTCACTTCCTGGCAAAATGAAATAATGTTATAAGTAGTCTTTATTTTTTAATAAATGTGGAGAATAATCTTCTCCAATTTGAAGCAATTAGACCTCCTGACAGGGAGTTGCATACATTCGACTTGTAGTTGTGTTATGTGACTAAAAAGAAATGTAAACAATTCTGAAAAAGGGGGGTTGTGAAAAGATAGAGAAATCAATCAGCTTTACTACCAACATGTAGCATGATGGTGAGTATGGAACATGGAAAATTGCAGATTGTAGAGACGGTAGGAAACTGTTGGCATATCTGTTCCTGTTCTCATTCCCTGTTACTGCATGATTGTCCATGCAGCACTTTTTTTAAGCCATCAATGGTAAAACATGCCCAGGAGCAATTTCATATGATACAGTTTAGCAACACTTTTAATCCATACAGTTCATTAAAAATAAACTATTAAAACTACCACTCAGTGTTGCATTCGGATTTTAAATTCTATTTCTAGATAATGGGGATTGTTCAGTGAAATTGCAAACAATCTAGCAGCTATCGTTCTAATTATCACAGTTGTCCATATGTTCATACGCAAAGGGGATTTTTGCAATTTCTTGGTCCCATGCTGTGTGCTTCTATTATGTTCTTCTCTCCGGATCTGGTTTCACGAAGCGGAAATTGCAGAGAAAACCTGTGTGTGTCTGCCCTTTATGGACAGTGGAGTGGGGAGAAGTTTGTGTCTGGGGTTCATTGTCCCCTTTTCGAAGTCTTTTGTTGTAGTTTTTGTTTTCAAGTCCACGTCCCTTGCTACAGGGACACCCTTTTGAACAATAAGAGGGATATTCTAGTGCGGGATCTTCTCGGGGGGAGTAAGATGGCTTGCCCGCAGTCCTATTCAAACTGCAGAGAAACTATCTTCTAGTTGTTATGTGTACAAAAGCAAGCAGATGAAAAGAACAGGTTTTCTTTCCTCTCTTGAAACATTAGATAGTTTCTGACCCTTAAACACTAGTGTTTTGCTGGTAATGAAACAGAAGAATGCCTCCAACCGTTAGGCTGGATGGGAGTGGGAGGTGGTGGGGGCTAGAAGGGAGAGGAGAGAAATGTACTTGAAACAGTGTAATAAAGCTTAATTGTATTAGTTTTGAAAAAGGTTTTTGATCTTCTCTGTGGATAATTTTATTCCTATAATGGCTAGAAAGATGGAAAATGCAGTGCAGAACAATCTTTTTTATTAGCTGTTGCTTTTATATAATTCTGCTTTTATTTGTTGAATACACGCAGACCTTGACATTTATTTATTTATTTTTCCTTCCACTGTGCTAAAGCTTTCCAGCTCAGGATTAGATATATTTTTATATATCTGTGTATGTGTGTGTCTATATTAGAAAAAAGCTATCAATAAGGGGATGAGGTGGGGAAGAGCTCTGAAATAGAAGTTTGCTTTCTCTGCTGTTTTAAGAGGGGATGGTCCCTTGGACTGTGGTCACTGGTAGTTTGGAGGTATTGGCTGTGGGTGAATGGATCTAATGGCTCAGTGTGGAGTTAGCAAGCTGAAATTTCTCCTTCTGAGGATCAGTCTGTCAGGAATTCCCCTCTCTCATCTCCTGCTGTGTCCATGTTGGCTTTGTCCCCACTTCTGCATGATAACAAAATTCAGCAGTAAGAGACTCAGAGATTTGTTTTTGAAGAATGTTTTGAACTATTGATGTTAAAAACCAAATACCTTCCCAGTAGGATTCTAAGAGCAATTGTGTTACATACTCCTTACAACATAAGAGCTGCTGCAGTGAATCAAACACGGAGACTGTCCTGTTTCTTCTGACAGTGGTCAGTTTGCAAAGGCTTTGAAGGAAGAAGCGGAAAAAAAACCTCACCAAAATAAAACCACAAAGAAAACTTTTGGGAGAGTAGCTTTGACAACAGTCTTCCTAACTGTTGTCAGTTGGAGGCTGACACATGCCCTGCTCAAGAGTTTTATTTTCATTCAGTATTTTTATTCTCTGGAACTTGGATTAGTGCCATCCATTCTTCTGTGCAACTCAGGCATTGTTCCTGAAGCCCTGTTCAGCTCTGTGCCTCCAACATCATGTGGCAGTGTGGGCCACAGGTTAACTTAAATACTTCGTAAATTCTCTGTTACCAGTTGCAAATTCTTTTTTTCATTTAATATCCTTTATTTGAAAGAGATAAAAGGAATTTTCCTAATTATTCACTATCTGTAGACTTCTTTTCCCTCTTTTACCTTCCTGTTAGGCTGAGCAGTCCTTATCTTTTCAGCCTCTGCTCCTGTGAATGATTTTTTTTCTAGGTTTCTCATTCTGCTTGTTGTCTTTTGGCACTTTCCCCCTTGCAGCTCTGTCTTTGAGATGTATTGACCAGAACTGAACTCAGTAGTTCCCTTGAATGCAGCAGATTGTGTGAATACATTATCCTTTTATTTTGTAATCTCTGAAAGAGTACTGTAATCTACTGGACAGAGCACAGAATTGGAAGGAAAAACCTGCTCATTTTCTAATAGCCATTTCTCTTTTGGGAGTTTGAAACAATTATTTAGTCCATCTATCTCAGTTATTCCATCTATATGATGGAATAGCTTATAATGGGAGGGCAAAGTGTTTTGAAACAGTAAAGCTATAAAAATGCTAAAAAGGCTTTGCCTTTAGTTTTGCATGAGATGAACTATGGGTCTACCTTATTTCAAATAGATCTTGAGAAACTCAGTTTCTCCAGACAGTCTTATTAAAATTTTCAGAGGAAAAGGCATGTATGAAAAAATAATTTCAGTGTTTCAGCTTTTGGGATTTTCCCTACATCCTCTACTAAAGCACTAGAAAAAGTGAGACACTGAGTGCTGTCATGCTAAAGATCCATCGAGTTCAGTATGCTGGTCCTGACTGTGCCCAAATGTGAATGTCCAAGGACAACTGTAAGATCACTGGATTGCCCAGAGAGGGTGTGGAGTCTCCCTAACTGGAGATATTCCAGAGTAGTCTGGATGCAATCCTGTGCAATATGCTCTGGGATGACCCTGCTTGAGCAGGGAGGTGGGACCAGATGACCTACTGTGGTCCTTTCCAACCTGATTCTTTCTGTGATTCTGTGATCAGAGCAAGGTTGTGGGGTACTTGCCCCACATACTTTGATCATCCTGGCTGGTCATCTTTGGAACTTTTCCACACTTATTTAATCCTCTCTGAGAGCTGTGAACCAAGACTGTGTGCACAGTGCTCGGGATGCGGGTGGTCTGAGCGTATATGGCAGTTGTGTCAGAAACACTGTTTGGTTCTCTGTTTCTTTGTAGTGCCTGACACTTGATTTGCACTTCTGACTTGTGTTGAGCGAATGCCATGCACTGCTACTGCTGGCAGCGTTCTGCTGTTTTGAGTACAGACTTGAATGCATGAAATAGCCGTACTGAGATGAAACCAATGCTGGGATTAGCTGTTGGGAGAATTCTTCCCACTGCACCCTTCAATTTGTTGGGGATTGTGTGGAGGAAGGAATGGTAGGCTTTGTTCTGCCCGCAGTGCAGTGCAGTGCATGCTTTTTGACTTGTTTAAAAATCAAATTTTATTGAACAAATTCCTTGCAGAGGATCATTACACTGGTAATGCCCCTGGTCTTCCTCGGTTTAACTCTGATAGCTTGTTGTAGTTGTGTGTTTCAGTCCCTTGGGTGGCTTGTGTGTTTCTGTTTTGGAGTGCCTGAAATATTTTGGTAATCAGAAAAATTAGAGGGAATAGCTCCTTTGAACTGCCTGCTTCTTATGTGACTGTGTGTAATTGCAGGGTTTGGAGCTGGTGATACACATTCCATTCCACACCTGTGTTTCCAATGTGACTGTCTAATCTCCAATAAGTAATCCAGTAATGAGACCCGGGTAATTTGTTGTAAGTGGTTAAACTTCTAACTCTGGCATCTTACAGTAATTTTACATCTCATCCATGTAATTTGAATTGTTTCACAAAATATGGGTCTTCTCTCAACTGCTTTCAAGGGAGATTTGTACTGTAGTGTTTGTCTGGGTAGAAAGGATAAGAGTTAGACCTAATAATCTGTAAGGAAAACCTTAGAAACACTTGATTTGAGAAGATTAAGCTGATGTACTTTCATGCATTTATTTGTTACCAAGAAGCAGGGAGGGAGATGGAGGGAGCTTGTAAATAGTTAATACATGTACTGTTCAGAACTGGGATTTTTATTAAGGATTCTGTGTATGCTTTGTCCTGCTTTCTCAAAGTAGTAGAAACATCCTTTGAAAAGTATGATAAGATAGAAATGCACTCTCTCCTGGAACCCTTCAGATGCCAGGAGATTTCACTTAGTGTATTAGTTGTATATTTTCTCCCAAGTAAATATTTGTTTGACTCCTTTTGCTATTTGGCCTCTTGCTGGGTTTAACCTGACAAAAGCTCAGGGCAGTGCTACAGTACAGCAAAAACACGGACAGCTCTTTGGAGTAGTGTAAAGCAGCAGAGAAAGGCTGAAGGTAATCTTGAAAGATGAAGTGAAACTCCTTGCTGTAGATGATGCCTCTTCTTTGTTTGGATTTTCCTAAGCTCTGGCTCCCATGTTATCTTTTATTAGGTGGCTGTGGACTCCTGTGAGCGGTGAGTGCATTAATATGCAACGTTTTTCTGCTTGTAGTTTTTCAGAGCAGTAAGTAGCGCAAGAGGTATTCATAAGCTGTGGAGTATTTGTGCAAGTGGGAAAGGAATGTATTGAATGCATACCTTTTTTTTATTAATAAGGTTGACTGCACCTTTTTTTCTGCTTAGCTTCACAAATCTTGTGGTTTCGTGTGTGGCATTCACCTTGTTTGGTTTGTTTAAAGTAATCTCTTTTTGCCCTTGTACTTATCATTTAATTCATGTTTGTAAAGCATTTAGGATGTGTAAAGAATGGGAGGTAAACTTTTGTTTGTTATTCTTCTTGGCCTTGATCCTTCTTCTTGGAGCTGTCTCCCACTTCTGGTGCATGAAGGTCACCCCTACATGCAGGTCCACTGTCATTTCTATATTTTTTGGCTAGTAACTTGTCTCAATAAAAATTCTGCATAAAAAAGTGATAGAAGCCTGGAGGGGAAAAAAAAGCCTCCCAGAACAATATGTTCATGTTGGGTCTTCATCATCAGTTTAAAGCAGACTCTGTGGGGTTGCATAAGCTGATGTCACCTGACAAAGATGGCAGGGGATTTCTGCTGAAGGGCATGAGGAATCTGTTCCTTGAGTTGGGATCCCAGGCTTGTCTGTACCCATGAGACCTGGGAAGCACCCACCTATCTTTGAAAAACAAGTTAAGTTGAGGTGTTGTCTTCAATAGAACCCTCTGCCCTCTCAGTGGGAGTTAAAGATCCAGTACCCTTTCCTAAATGAGTTGATGTGTCCTGGCAGGTGTCACTGACACTGTTTGCTTCCTCAATAAAATGACCTGTAATGTCTTGGGGCTGCATGTGAGCTATTACTGTGTGTGTAAGGGAGGCTTTGTTTGCCTCCAGTCAGTGTCTTGCCAGCCACCAGCTTATTGCTCTAGCCAGAGCTCTGGGTACTTGGAAGAATTAGTGTGAAATGAAGTTTTGGTTTAAAAAAATATATTTCCCTTTCTGAAGAATTTCTTGTCCCCATTTCCATAACTGAACCTTACAGTGTTCTTTAAAATTTCAATTTTTCTTCTTATCTGTTTTGTTCAGTTCTTGTCTCCTGCCCCTTCTGCAAACCCTTCCTCTCAAAAACCCACCATGCTTTCTGTGAACCTACAACAGCTGTGATCCAAAAAATCAGTTTGCCTTTCAGGCCAGTGGAGCAGTACAGCAAAGCACCCAGTTCATCAAACTGTTGATTTAATCTTCTGAACACAAGAAGAATAATTCCCAGTGTAGGTTTCTGAAAAAGGCTGATAAGATCCATCCTAATCATCCAGATCGCTTCCCAGTCGCTCAGGCCGCCTGTCCAGAGCTGTGTGGACACTGCCTTTCAGGGGGCAGTGGCTCTATCAGTCTCTCAGGGCACAGCCTTTGATATTTAGAGAACAGAAGATCCTGTCCTGTGTGCATGTTAAATTTGTGAACGGGAACAAAATGAAAAGGGAACGAACCTGAAATTGTCATCTGAACTGTTTCCAACCCCCCGTCTTCTTCCTCTTTTCAGTTATTCTCAGACATTAAATGTCATGCTGGGGGTGGAGGAGGGAGGACAGCATCCCTGATTTCTGCTTTCTATGGGTATTCGTTGTGGCTGAACAGCATCTAGAGGAGGCTGATGCTCCTCTGTCATCTCCCTGTCTGCAGGGAGAGGTTCTTTCATTGTTGCCATTGGCCAACACACAAACTGACTTCCAGTAGCCTGTGCTCAATTCAGCCATTTAATGGCTCTTTTGCTGAAAGCATGTGAAATTTAGTAGTTGATACACCTCAGTACAGCAGCTTTTAGAGATCAAATAAATTGATTGTTAATTTGATGAACTCAAAGAGCATCTATAATAGGGTAACTAAAATGTGTTCGATGTCGGCACTTCCTCTCTGCCTTCTCTGCAGTGTGTATGTTCTCTCTTCAGTATGTGTTGACTGATGTACAGTACATTACATCAAATTACAAGCAGCCTCTATGCAAACAGCAGTTAAGTGTTTGCTGCCTCTTCAGCCTGCACGATTAGTGCAGAGATGCGTTTGCAGTCTGTGTGCTGAAGGGTGAACTGTCAGAGCCGTACGGTGATTTTGTTTCCCTGGCATTTAGAGTACCTTTGCAGAGGGAGAGAATGATGCTTATGGGCTGCTTCATCTTGGAGGAATCCATCCTCAGGCTCGACTTGTGAAATAAATGTGGCAATGTGTGGTTTGAACTTAGTGTCTTAACACTGAATTTAGCAGCTGAATTTAGATAACAATCTGGTATCTGGTCTCATCAGTGTATCACTATGAAGACTTGTTAAAGGCAGAACAAAAAGACCTAGAATGTGATCTTGTCTCTTTGTTAGAACTGAACACCGGAGCATTTGTCAAGTCTAGTCCAAAAAGAGCAAAACAAGAGGTGCTTTTGTCTCACTTCTGAGAGCTTTCCTCATTATCTAATATTTGATACCTTCCCTTGCCATTTTTTATTCAGCCCCATTTTCCCTTCATGTCATTCATTTTCTTATTGCCTAATAGTTTAAATTTCTGTTTCCTCTCTCTTTGTGCTGTTTACATGCTTGTTTATAAGCAGAACTGGTATTTATAAATGTGTGTATATAGATAGCACTGTTACCAATAAAACCAGTGCTACTTTTCTGATGGAAGGCAGCACTCACACACACACATGTACCCATGTGTGCACATACACACTGTCTGTCTCTCACCTGTTTTTACTGTGGTGCAGTTGCACCTCAACAGCAACTACATCACCCTGCTGCAATAAATACCACTGCTGCCTGTTATTTCTGTATAATTCACCAACCAGTGTACAATTAATTTCTGGCCCTGTTATTGTGGTATTGGCTATTTTATGAAACTGTAGAGAGTTAGCAGAGTGAATTGATTAAATATGTTCCAGACCTTAGGCTGGAGTCTGTGTGTCTGCTGGGATTTGGATGATTGAAGCTTGTGCTTCTCTTGGGATATTCCGGATTTAGACTTAGTCTTGGAAATTGTTTCAGGTAGACAAAACTTCCCTGTGTGTGTGGAATCCACTTGTGTAAGAGCCTGACTTTGGGGAATCTGAGAATTCTGTTTCAGCCCACAGTGGCCCTTCCACATGTGGCAGGAACGAACCATTACTATTGTGACTTCAAAGTAAAGCCAGTGTTTTGAAAATGTCCTTAAAATTATGGCTCTGCCCTCATAGAATATACTGTCATCATGTTAATGGAAAATATGGCTAATAATTACTCTTTAAATTGGGCAGACTCCACGGAACATCTCAAATTTGTGCTGAATTAAGTAGTCCAGAGATCAGACTTTGAAAAGGAACTACTCCATATTTACAGTGGCTGTACCTTCTGAAGTGTGTTTAGTAGTTTACTGTGGGTGTGTTAAATACATGTTTCATGACAGCCTGGGGCCACTTCTCTGAAGGTTTTTCCCCATCTGCCAGTCATTTTAAAGAAACATAAATAAAAGAGCTACTACAATTTCTTGAACATATAACGCACATTCCCAAGAGACCAGGGTGACTCAGAAGAAGCTTGTAAATAACATGTTTAATGTTCTTAAATAGATGTGTACCATCAGGCTCGCCATGAGGTCTTCAGCCACTGCAAATGGTATTTGCTTTGCCTGTCACAGAATCTCCTGATTCTGGGATGATGAGGGGCGGGGTTTTGTTTGGTTGGTTTTGGGTTTAGCTGGTGGTTTGCCTGTACATTGGAATGATCCCAGTTGCAGTTTACCATTAAACACCTTGATTCAAATGAAGGTTTCCTAGCTCACCCACTTGCATTCCAGCCCCATTGTGGGGGAAAAAAAAAAAAAAAAAAAGAAACAATGACTAAATTTTGTTTTGTTGTTAATAAAAATAGTAAAGATACATCTTGTATGCACTAGAACTGTCTGGGAGTTGAACCCTGGCAAATGTGGAGAGAAGCTTGCCCTGGTGGGTATTGACCAGTGGAATGACCATCAGATAAAAGGTGCTGCCCTGCACAGAGGGCAGCAACAGTGAGGAACAGCCACAGAGGCAGGAAATGCCAGGAGAGTCTGCTGAACCTGTGCCAGTCTCCAAGAGGCCACAGTGGAGCAAGAGATGGGAGAAGGAAACACGGGAGCTGAGATAAGTGTAAGCCTCTGGTTTGAGAAGACTTGTAATAAGTAGGTTATGTTATGAGAAGAGCTAGCTTTTCTTTTCCTTCCCAATTATTGCATTTCAAGTCTTCTAATAAGAAAAAAGGCTTAATTCTTTTTCCTGCCTTCTCCCTCCCCATTCTTCTGAACAGAAGCCAAATTTTTTCTTACATGATTTCAAGCTGCAAGGTTGCTGTGAGCTTGCCTGCCTGCCTGGGTCAACTGAGGAGTGCCTGGGCTGTGGAATTTTTTTTTTTTTTCTCTTTGAGATGTCTCATGATGTACTGGACGCTCTACAGAAATCATCTAATTTGCCCTGACATGCAGCAAGCTTTGAGCTGGCTGGACTGTGGTTCTTGATCAGAGAAGACAACTCGGATGGGTGTGTAAAAATGCTGTATTGTGTGCCTGCCCAGGCAGGTGTATACGCATTTTTTAAACTTAATTTTTCATGATAGTTATGTATGCCACAAAATTTCCTTTGGCTCTTCAGGGAATTAAATGTAGTATGTGAGACCTTTCACCTTTAGGTTATTTTTTTTGAGATGCAGCTTATGTTTGCGGCAGCAAAATGCCATTACTGCCTGATGGCTAATCCCTCATTCATGTGGCACTGAGATAACTCTTCTTCCAGTTAGATACCAGGGTTTGTCGCAGGAAGAACAAAAAAAATCCCCCATAATAGTGTCCTAGCTGTTGATTTCTGTGATAGGCATGGGGTGTCCTGGTGAGGAACACAATGTTTGTCCTTGCTGGCTGAAAACAGGACAGTGCTGGGTTTTAAGTTTGTTTGTTCATTTCTTTTGTGGAGAGAGGAATTGGCTCCAGGTCTGTGGTGATTGTAGTGTTTGGTTTTATTCTCTCCTGTGGTTCCCCAGCAAAAGCATAGTTCTGTCTCTTCTTTGTGTTCCTGTTGTCTGAGCTCAAGCTGTCTCCAGTTGAAGGGCTTGGATTTTTTGTTTGGTCTTGTCCAGTGGATATAGGTGAAATACTGATAATGTTTCCACAAGCCTGAGAAAACCGACTGTAACACTGTTTCCCAAGCCTTTTCTTGTTACAGAGTTTATCTGCTACAGTAACAAACTCCAGATAATTAGGATGCTCATAACAAAATGTTTCTTCTGGAACTTTAGGCCTGCTTTTATTTCTTTCTCACTTAGTGCTAAGGTCAGTGTTTCTTGTTGCTTGCATGTAGTACTCCTTACTGTCAGAGACTGTGCTTAGAATTTAAATTTTGAGAGTAGATTTAGCTTGTATCTAAGGGTGTATGGTACACCAGGCATGTGACATCCTTCCATTTGTGTTCCTAAGAAGCCTTGGCAGCAAGGCATGATGAGATTTTTCAGTGTTTATGTTAATAAGTAATTCCTATTATTCTTTAGGGGTTAAAAGTGAGACATGCCTTGTTCCTTTTCCTCTGCCTGGATTCTGTAAAGAAAGTATGATACTAAGCTAGTGGAGACCAAAAGCTGTCGAAGGCCATGGGTGACATCATGCCCCAGGGTTGTGACCAAAGCAGTGGTCTTTGCCAGAGTATGGGAATGAAACAATTGTGTGGCTGCCCCTGCTCTCTTGGGGTGTTTGACTTTCATATTAATATTTACAGCTCGATAACTCAGCTGAAAAAATGCCTCTCCACCTGATTATCCCTCTGTGGCCTTTCTGGGCTTCTCTAGAGAGTTCACAAGCTCTTTGCCAGCTACAGAGATGTCTCTCCAATGCATTGTCCTCTTCAGAGGGGGCTAAATAGCTCCATTTAAAAACACCTGAAAAAGAAGATCACTAAAAGCAGAGAGAATGAGACTGTCAAATCATGGAAAGGAAATTGTTTACAAATATTTTCTGATTTCTTTCTTATCCCTTTTACCATCCTTTCTCCTTTGTCCTCCTTGTTTTTTTTAATCTTAAGATAAACATTGTATTTGTTTTCTGTTTAGTGTGTAGAGAATTTCAATCTTTTAAATAGCAAAATAAATATAAAAAGATATGAGTGTTCCTTTCTGGGGAATAACTGATGCCTTGCAGGCAGAACTGGAGGTTATGTGACGTTGGTATTGTAAAGACAGGCCAAAGGAATCTGCATTAATCCACTTTCTTTTTCTTATTATCAGTGTTTCATTTTACATTTTATTTTCCTTTTTAAGTAATAATCAATACTTCTTGGTAGAAATAGCCTAATAACTTTTTTTTTTTGCTACCTCTAAAATAAATATACCATTGCTTTATAACGTTTGTCCAAGTATTACTAATAAAGAGGAATGATAGAAAGTTATCCTTTGTAATACTATTTTTCAGCTGTGGAGCTAGGAACTTTTTCCAGGTATTCATTAACTAAGGTTTCTGGCTCACTGGAAGATAAGTGAACAATGTCCCCATTTTAAAAGTGAGACCTTAATGCTTAAGGTTAGTATTTTCTATAATAGCTTTTGTCTCTTCACTTTTTGGTTGTCCGGCTATGGTGTATTTCTTCAGATGTGCTGATTACCCATAACTTGAGCTTGAAGTTTTGAATAATGAGCTCCTGAGCATCTCCAGACAGAACTGTGAGCCAGCAGGCACTTCTGAAAGTACGGATTTGTCTGTGTCATTAACCGTGTACAGTGACCTGTGAAGTCCTAGCGGTCTTTTTGGCTGTAATCATTAAACCAGCCTCTCCTATAGGAGAAAATGAGAAGAGAGCCTGCAAGCACGGTGAGAAAACCTTGACTGAAAATACAAATATCTTCAGAAAATGCTCTGGGAGTAATAATAATAAAGAAAAAGTATAGTGGCAAAATAAATTGCTGCTGGTACAATTTTTCTTCCTCTTCCAAGTTTGCCTCTAGTATGGCAGTTTTTCTCCCTTCGATAAATAAATGCAAAGATGGGAATCGCTGCCAAAAACTGTCACATTTCTGGAACTTTCAGCCCCTGATTATTCACATTAAGCCTCCCCCCCCCAGCAGTACAGTATTCTGAATATGTACACCCACCATTCTGTCAGATCTGTGCAGTCTGCGTCTGGTTCATCTTCTGTGTCTTTGATGTGCTCCATAACATAGGCAAAGAAAGGTCTGATAGTCTCTCTAAAAACCTGACAGTTTGTGTGACAATCTGTCCACGAATCCACAGGCTCCTTGTCAACCAAATGAGCCTTTGAATATCAGAGGTTTCAGAACAGTGCTTGCAGCATTGCATATGCACCAAGGGGAGAGTACAACAGGCTTCCTTGTAACCTGAGAGATGTCTGCGTTTTCCTTAATCATTCCAGGGACATCTCATCATTGCTTGTTGGCTGGTTCTCAGCCCTGCACATGTCGGGGTTATTTCACAAAGCTTGATTTACTGGAAACTGCACATGGAGAATAATTTGTAGTAGGGGGTAGAGGAAAAACCCCGGGAGGGGGTGGAACTTCCAGGCTTTGGCTTACTTCTGTTTTTCAGTGGGTTTTTGTTTGTTTCTTACAGTGACTCTCTTTCTTGCAGTTCCTTTCCCATGCAAGTGTATGGATGTGATGCATTTTCTTCAGTGTTCTCCAGTCCTCTTGCACATGCTGCTGCCTTGGGTCCCTCCTGTTCTGTCTTCCTCTGGGAATCCAGTGTATTGCATTCCTTAGATACCTGTTATGTGAAAGGATGTGGTCATGAGTTTAACTTTTTTTTTTTTTTAATTGAGACAGGAACTGTTAACTGGGCCAGCTGCTGCAGTTTATAAATGGGACTTGGGGATATTCTCAGCAGAGAAAGCCAGGTTTTAGCTGCAGCATGCTTGTCCGAGGTGGTGGGAGTTTTGTTGGAGGCTCTGTCAAATACCAGCTTTGGCATGACGGCATCAAACCTTAGCTGTAATGTTCCTCCCTTCCCAAAATAAGCTGCTGTGACAGGCCTGACAGGGGAATGTACTTAGTATCTTTTTTTAATGTATGACAAGTGCTTGATGGCTGCCAATTTTGTTTGGTGGTTTTTTCCCCTTGAAAGTGCTGGTCATCCTCTGAGTGAAACTTTCAGCTGCATTCCTTAGCACTCTTGATATTCTGGCAAATCCCTTCTTTTTCTGTTCTCCCCTTGCCTTAGCATTGATTCTCTACGCTCTTGCCTCTCTCTCTTGGACAGTGGCCAGTAGTTAGAGGCAGTGTCCTGTGATCTCAGAGTCCGTCCTGGCTGTGAGGTGGATCCGCTGGTAGGACTCAGGTATCACTGCAGGATTAGCTGTGCAGCTGCCCAGCACAGGCACAGGGGTTCAGCAGGTGGTGCCGTGCCCTTTAATGCCACGGGCACCACGTTATCTGTGCAGGTCAACCAGGTGTGGGACTTCTCTGAAGCAGATGCTGAAAACTCTTGATGTTTAATCAATGCCCGGGAAGGCTGTTTACCTGCACTTGTCAGGCATAATTGATTTGGGCATTTACTGTGAATTCCTCACCTTAGATTTCTCTCTCCGATGCTAAACTCCCAGCTAGGAGGAGAGTGGGGTGATACTCTCCTACAACAGTTTTGGCATTAATCTGAGCCTTTCACAATGCTGTTGCTGTCCTTGTCAGAAAGCCCAAATTGCCTGCTGGCATTTTATGGCCTTTCTCTTAGAAGGTGCTTTTACTTTCTAGAGTTTGTGTTTAAAGAATTACTAATGCTTTATTTGTAGTCTTTCAGAATGGTGAGCTTTAAAGCAACAACCTCCTATAAATGCTTTTCCTTTTTTCTCTTTCTTCCCCTTTTAAATGCCTCTGTAGAAATAATTTCTTTTTTGCTGGCTATTTTCTGACTTGAAGATAACATGAGGTTTTTCTGCATGTTTCCAGTGAGGCACATGAAGCTTTTGGGAAAAGTCCCAAATAGTGTCTTGCTGTGGGGCACCTGTTTTAATTGGACTCTGCCCAGGGTACCTTCATCAAGACAGTCTGACTCTGGTGTGGAATATCAGTCTGGGTCTGTAAACCTATTTTCATCTGGGTGGAGTATCTCGGTGTGGGACCTGGTTCTGGGAAGTCCTGGGATGCATAGCTTTGTTTGAGTCACTGTGTGCTTTAGAGGCTTTAGCTAAACCTTTTTGTGCCTGGTTTGTTACCTGCAGGATAGACTCAGTCATGGTCCTTCTTCCCAGCTCTGCCTTCCTCAAGCCTTGTGGAGAGTGGTATTCAGTGGGATTTTATCTTTGAAGAGCTTTCTAGATATGCTACAGAATTAATATTTTACTTTCAACTCAGGATAATATTGCAGTCATGAGAAGATCTGTTCAAAGAGGAATGTACTTCTGCCCATGACTAGTTTAACTTGCCTGTGTTGTTACTGTGGACACTGTTCTCTTTATGCTTTTTCTGAATCTTAATCCAAAATTTATGATCTCACAGCTTATTGCCGAAGGAAAGAATAGAATGACACAAATTCAATGCTCTCATTTCATTATTGGTCTCAGCGGGAGGAGTGGATGAACCCACACATGAACAGCAAACAACAGAGCTGTGTTTAGAAGTTGGCTTTGGCTGAAAAAAAAAATCCTATTTTTTTTTCTGTATCAGCAAGCTGTTTGTAGTTGCTTGCATCTTTCGTCTGTTATCTTTTGAGAAAAAAAGGCATATGAAATTCCAAACAGCAGTTTAACCCTTAACTTCTGTGCTCTCGTGATATGCTTTATGTGCATGTTTCTCTTCCTTGTTAATTGGCTTCTACGTGTTTGTGCACTTGATAGGAAGGCAAGAATGTGAACGATCTCTTTGAGCTAAATGCTGGCTGATACCAACAAATGGGCTGAGCAGGAACTCCGGAGGAGCGAGCTCAGGAGGTGAAGAGATTGTTCCTTGCAGTGTGTTGTGAAATTCCCAAACTCCCTGTTTTGGACCAAAGTTGATAGCAGTGATTGATTGTGTGGGTTGATTTTAGCAGATCCAAAGGGTTGTCCAGTGAACAGATCGGTTCAGCTCATCTGCCTCTGTACCTGTGGGAGGGATGCAGGTGGATGGGGTAATTTTTCAAACGTGTTAGGAGCCATTTGCATGAGACTTCTGAGCGATGAGAACGAGCAGCCTGATTTATAGTGCGTGCAAACCGGCGGCCTGGTGAGGTGTGGGGAACCTGGGTGTACCTTTGCTTCCCTTGGGCACTGCTGGGGACAAAGGCAGTTCCCAAGGTTGGCACTGACCAGTGTTCCTCTGTAACTTTCTGCTGCTCCTTGTGGCAGCAGCTGCATCCAGGGCACGTGCGTGTTCCCTGTCCCCAGGCTCGTGTGGGCAGGCGACAGTTGTGCTGCTTGATCAGGATGGCATGAGGTCTTATTTCTGGCTTCAGAAGCAGCTGGAAGCAGGAATTTGAATGTCTCCCAGTTGGCATTTGATACATGAGATGTAATCTCTGCTTTCCTTACCTCTTTCCCAAACTCGTGGTGTTTCCTCCTCGTGGGGCGCGCCGTGGATTCTCCCACTCACAGCACTGCCTCTCATGCTGCTTTCAGCTCCAGTGGGGCTTACGGAGGGACATTTGCTGGAAGCTGGTGAGCGTGGATGTCAGGAGCGGGGATCGAAGCAACACGTCTGTCAGGTGTGAGGCAGATTGTACCATCTAATCCCCCGGCTGTCGTCTGCAGCATTTGTCAAGGCCTCTGCTGCCCTGCTCCGATTCATCAGAGCTATCACTGGCATTCATCTAGGCTGGCAGCATTTCAACAGCTGTTAATCCTCTTTGTATCTTTAAACACTGTGACCACTGACAAGCTTCTATACTCTGAGTTGTCAAAATATCTCAAGATAGCTGGGGTGATGGTGGTTGAGTTTTGTTGTTTTTTAATCCAGACACCTTCTGATCTATTGACCCAGACTGAACCTGACGGAGAAATCTTTGTCCCAGTGTCAAGTTTTTAATGCTGCTTCTTGATGTTCACAAAGAATTTCACCTAAAATCTGATTAATTTCTAGTTCCTCATGCTTGTGTTTCTTGGTTTTCTGCTTTGCATGTTACTGCAAGTAGCGTGTGTTTCACTGAAGTTGTAAGGAATGTGGTTTAATGTCAATGTGAGAATGAGCTGGCAGGGTTTTTTCTTTATGCTTCAATTACTTTCCCTCCTGAAATAACCCTGAGAACTCAGTCTTCTGCTATATTGTTTTCTTACTTTCTTTGCTATATGTTCTGGAAAGGGCCTGGGCAGTGTAGCGAGGGTGTAGTAGTGAGTGATGAGGTTTCTCTGCATGCTTGCAGCCAAGGAGGAATGCTGAATTAAAATTACTCCAAATTTAGCTCTGAGTTTTAAGATTGGTTCCCTTTTGAAGGGGAATTTTTAGCACAAGGGTGTTTTGGGAAGAGTGGGGAACAAGGGTATAGCAGCAAATCTGTTGTAGAAAAGCAGTAGGGTAAAGGAAAATGGTTCTGTTGCACTTTAGGCTCTAGTTATGTATTTTTATAACTTCTTGGTGTTTTTATTATTTGCTACGAACCATCATTTAATAGCAGGGAAAAATCTTTCAAACTAACATTTCTTTGTTTAGTTTGTTTGTCCTCTCTGGAGAGCTCTCTCCCCATATGACAAAGCTCTGATGTTCTGAAGTTGACTCCCCTAAGGCTCAGCTTTATTGAGAGAAGTGAAACATTTTAGGTGGTTCATTCATTCTTTCTGTGTCTTTTGTTATTTGAGCCCTTATGGTGTCCTTTGGTCATGTTTTTAAACTTATTTCTGCAACTAAGACTGCCAGGAGCTTTATTTAATAATAGTTGAGGTCTCATGTTCAACTTTTTCTTTGTGAGCTGCCATTTTATCTCAAGCATCAAATATTGTGAAAGTAAATTAAAAGCAGCATTGATGTCTTGTAATTTTGTGTGGAATGTTTTCTCTTTTACTGTGCCACTGAATATCATTTTATGAAGATAAAGGACTTCACTAAGACTACGGACAGCTCAGATTTGTTTCAAGTGCAAATACCACACCTTGATCCTGCTGAATAGCCCTTGTATGGAGGCGGCTCTGCTGAAGTTCGGGGAAGTGCTCAGGTGGTTCCTGGCTTGGTTTCTCGTTTGCAACCTTATTATAAAGGCCTAGATTGTTGTAGGTCATTGGAACCTTATCTTCTGCCGTGGTATTTTAGGTAAAATTGTGAAAATGAAGCAGATCTTGCCTTTGAAGTTGTGTAGATGAGGATACTTGGAAAATTATCCTCTGTAAGTAGAAACCCCGAATCAGAGAACCTGCTGTGACTGTGCCCATCCTGAAAGCCCCTTCTCTTGCCCAGTTAGCCCATTTGTTGCTTATTTAGTGGTTAGGACAAAAGGGAGTCAGCTTTCCTGGCGTAGGAAAGGGCCTAAAGACCAAGGGAAACCTGTTTAATTAAAGTCTACTTGTTGAACAAACTCAGATTTAAATGGTAACCCTCTGTTTTTATTACTTGGGGAAGAATTTAAAGATGCTGATTCATAGCATTGGAAATACTATTTCATTGGTTTTTAGGGTTTTTGGATGGGGTGGAGGGAGGGAAAGAAGGTGGCAGAGAGGTCTAATCCAAAGGCAAAAAGCCCAGTTGAACCACAGGCCAAGATGTTTCCTTTTCATTTTTTAAATACAGCAGCTTCATCTGCAGGTTGAAGATTTTCTGTGCCCCTCCCCAATCTTTGCATGGTGCCATGTACCTTGTGATTGCTTCGATGCCAGGTCTTTCCTCCTTCGTCTCACTGAGATTCTTGCCTCTCCATTCAGACTCTCACTTTCCTACTTTTAGCAGCGTTAGGATCCAGAACTAAACCACAGGTTTCTTTCCTGGCTATTTCTGTCTGTGTTTGCAGTTGATGTTATTGAAGATGAGCATGACTGCAGTGCTGGGCAGTTGAACTCTCTCTAATAAACCAGGCAAGGTTGTGCCACAACCACTCTAATCGCCAGTACAACCAGCAAATGATTCTGTTGGCTATTTTTCCTTTCTTTAGGTGGGTTAAACACAACCTCATGCTGGGTCTCACGTACAACATATTTGTTCCTGTTTTCCTCTCCTGCTGCTGTTTCACTGCAGAGTGCTGCAGGCTAATAGTATCTGACGGGGCTACTTCCTATTGCCTGAAAAATGTTTAATTTTACTACCTTGCTTTCTCTTTTTCCTAGTTTCTCTCATTTTGATCTTTCAGATCCAGTCCCTTTGAGAAATCAGACAGTATGAAATATGAAAATTGCTTGGGTAGTAATTGGAGAAATGGTGAGACCTATGAAGCCCAGTGGAGATAACGCTTACATCTACTTATTCACATTATTTAATTTTTAATAGCAAATTTAATTAATGAAGCACAGGTCTTGTGGTTTCATGTGTGAATAAGTAACAGCAGGGAGCTGAAAGTCATGAGGTCTGTTTACAGGCCAGAGAAAAAGGCACCATTAAAAGCTGAACTTTTCAATATAGGAAAGAGAAAAATGGATTTAATAGCATAGAAGTTTGACCATTATGTAACAAGTAAACAAAAACATTAAGATAATTTACTGGCAAAATGCATTTTGAAGTGGTTAGTCGTCCATGATTTCTCAGTTTAAATTTGTCTCCTAGGTCAAAGTTTGGAAAAGCAAAATCTGTTCTGTGGTTTTTTTTGGTATGTGACATAAATTCAGGCGCCAGAGATAAAGAGCTTAAATATAGCACCTTGAAGCCCAAGCTCTGAAAACCTGTATAAACCTTCCAATTAGCTGAGCTTCACACAACTTCAGAGATACAGGCAGCTGTTATCCCTCACTTGCAGATGGAAAATGGTGACTTGCCCAAGATTGCACAAGTGGCAGAACCACTAATAGAACTTGAGTTATATCTGTCCTTTCCTTTTTCCAGCCACTGAACAGTATGTGTCTCATTCATGCGCGGGACCACAGCTGCATTTATGGGAAAATAAATGAAGGAGGGCAAGAATAGTATTCTATATAAAATGACCAAATTTGGGGAGAGACGAGGTAGCAGCTAGAACCAGCCCTAAATGAATAGCTGTCCTCGCTTTCAATACCATTTTGTGAGGTTTTTTGATTGATTATTGCGTATTTTCTGCTCGTGCCTTTTCAGACTGAGAGCCTTGCCAGGTGAACTTTGAGTGAGGCAATTGTCTACGGAGTCCAGAGGCTTTGCTTAAAGCAGCTCTCCCGGTGGTTTAGTGACACAAGACCTTGTAGTGCAGTCACTGGGGGTGTGCAGCCATTCTCTCCTGCTGTTCGTGCTTGGGAAGCTCCTGAGTGCAGCCAAGAGGAGGAATTCATCCTCCATGTTCAGCGAGCAAGGAGTTGTGAGCTAAAATTCTTTCTGTGCAAGTTCAGGAGAATTTAATGCAAACCTCTTAAGCCCTGCAGCAAGACACTCAAGACTCTGTTTGGCAGCGCCTTAACTGATACCTGATACGCCTCCCTGTGTTGTTAAAAGGGAAACAGGCTGCATAATTTTCTTTTAAAGAATAAGTAATGTAAGTAGAAGCACTGAAATGTAAAATGGATTTTCCAGTGCTAGCAGCCAGTTTTGATACTTGCATGTCAGTAACTTACAAGATCCTTCACAGTAATTAATGAAAGAAGAGAACAAAACACTACCAAACACAAAATAACTGGGTGCTGGAAACACCTTGGTGTTTTTGTGGTTGCATGGAATAACCAGAGCTGCTCGCTGATTGTTTGCGACCTTTTCCCTCTCTTTCCTTTCACAAAGCTGAAACTTGGAATGGATGTGTTGTGGCCGTGATGCATTTTGCTGAAAATAAAATCGACTCTTAAGCATTTTTTTTTGTGTTCTTTGAACTGAATATGCTGTTTGTTGTTGGAAATGATTATTAATTATAGAAGATAACTTTGTGACGGGATAAGATCTGAGATGCCTTTTATTTTTAGAGCTGAGCATTCTATTCTTTGTTTCAGAATGCAGAGATCTACAAGCTGACATCCGAGCAGTACCAGGAGGCAGCCACCAAGGCAGAAGAGTGGATAAAGTGAGGAACCATTTTTGTTCTTTTCAACATTTCCAGTTGCATTTCATAATGCTTTGTTTGTAGCCTCTGGATATTCCCATAAATGGAGAGTGAAGTTACCTCCTGTCATGTATTGAGAGGGCTGAGGAAGCGTAAGCTACCATCTTCTCTTTCTGTGCCAAGCTCAACAGAGTTTAGTGTGAAGTTATTAGATCTTGCAAGGAAGAATTAGGGGGAAGAAATGGGCTTTGAAAATTAATATTGCATAGGAATATTCAGTAGCGTTTTCAACATAGCGGTGGAACATGTCTAATCTGTTTAAACTTTGACCCAGTGGATTTAACATACACATTGCAGCATTGGGCAGGTGCATGGGAGTAGGAATAATGGTACCGCTTCTAAAGCTTTCAGTGTCCAGGGAAGAAAAAGGTAAACAGTCTAAATCTTAGCCCTGGAGGTTTCAATCAAACTGGAGTTGTAATTATTATTAATGCTTTCTTAGAATGTGTGCAGTGATTTTTCTGGCCTTTTCTATTGGCCTTGGCACAATTAGTGGACCTTTAATGTTGTCTTTTTGCCATGAGCATATTTAGTGTTAAATTCCATTTTTGTATTTGCCAGTACTGTCAGTGCATGTGGAACAATAAGCTATATAACAGCTGTCGAAGAAAAAATATTTTCTGTAATTCTTTAATATTAATGAGACTAAAGCAATTACACTGTGAGGAGCAGCACTCAGATCTCAGTTGGGTAAACAGTTGGCCAACATGCAGTAAACTGGAGCAGCAGCATATGTAGTCCGGTTGGGTCCAATCCAGACTGTACAATACTTAATTGCATAAATAGATAATATAGTAGTGATGAATATGTTAGTGGGATGTGCACTATATTGTGCTGTCTTTATTTAAAATTATGTTTGGCTGCCAAAGCATCACATAACCTGTTGTAATTTCACATTTTTGTTTGGACAGTCAAGCAATAAGTTGCTAAAGAAGCCAAAACAAGGCAGCTAACACATTGCCTGAATTTCCATGCTGTTTTCCATAGTAGAATTCTAAATTCTCTTTTTAAATAAAATTTAGAAAATTCATAGCACAAAAAGTTCTTACAGTCTTTGATCAGTTCAATCTTTCTTGGACTTGCTTCTGCAGATATGTGATCAATTGTTGGAACTATGTGTAGTGGGGATTTATTTTTGTGACTTGGTAAAGGAAGCGATTGAGACCTGGGACTATGTTCTTTACTTACTATTACAGACTATGACTAACCTATTTTCTTATCATGAACCCAACTTAAGACTACTATGTTTTGGTTTCATTTGGCCTTTTCCGTTTCTTGTGGAGATGAAGGAAACTCAGGAATGCAACCATTTCTCATAAGGGTTAGTGGCTGAGACCAGCACAAATGCTAATGAATTCTTTTAAGATTCACAGAATGTGTTTATGGTCTCTTAGGGGATTCTACCTCTTTTCTTTGAGCCTTTATCACTTGACAATCCCTGGCCTCTGGCCTTACTGTACAATGCTTTTCTATTTGATGGCAATATGAGCTTGATTCATCAGAAAGGGACAGATTCCTTGGGCTGTCTTCTTTGCAGCAGAAAGAGACACCTGCCCTAATGTGAATTTTTTGTGAAAAGAAAATGTGGCTGGGGTGTCTTGAAGGGACAAACTGTGTGGCAGTAGTGAAACCGAGGGTGAAGGTGAACATCATACATTCTGTTTCTTTACAGCAGAAGTTGCCAGCAGTACCCAGGATTGCACTGAGCTGGGCATTGGAGTGCATGATCTGGGATTGGTAATGCCCTTTGATAACTGTACATGCTGGAAGAATCACTGCTTTACCCCATCAGCCTGCAGTGTGTGTGTCTCTCAGAGCAGCATGCAGTAACACTTCTCAGGATCGTTGCCTTGATGTGCAACACGCTGTACAAACACTCTTAAAGAGCATGTGTGCCTCACATGTGGGTCATGGTAAGGGACAGGGTCAGGGAAGCTTCCTTCCTACATTGCTGTACGTGCTCAACTGGTAGGACTTGCAGTCTGTGTGTTGTGAGGTTCTCTTGTTTGGCACTGTACATTCAAGTCTCTCTGCAGCCTGTTTATGGTAATAAATGACAAGATCCTGTGTCTTCAGTGGAAGTTTTGCTCATCCTGTTTTGTGCTTTTGTACTAGACATACAAGCACAGTAGGTGTTAAGATAGGTTAGGCTGATTTATGCAAATCTAGTATTTTGGTTGGCAGGAATAAACTGACACTCCAGCAAAATTACAGGAATGGGAATATAGCCAAAGTATGAATGAAGTACAGGTCTGCCTGCTTCTAGTGCTGGACTACAACAGCTTCTTAAGGAAAGGAAACCAGGAGTGGCATTTTCTCCATCTGCACAGGAGAGTTCATCTCCTTCACACAGTGTCTCTTCCCTATCTTGTATTATCCCTGTTCCACTGTGAAGACCTGGTGTCTGTGCCTTGTGAGTCCAATCTACCCTATATTTGTTCTCTTCTGGTATTGTGTATCAGTGGAGCTGATGAAGGAAGAGTGAAATAGGGCTGGGGCTATTTCCATAAAGATTGCCCTGTTTTTCATACTCCATGTTGAAGCAAAGAGAAGAAACATCTGAAACAAACCCCAGGTGTTTTCTTGGCATTTAGTGACTTTTGTGATTCTTTTATCAAACACTTACAACTCTGCACAAGTGGTCATGTGTCCCAAGGACTATTTCCTCTCCTTAGTATTTCTCAAGCATTGCAGGATTTAGGAATATTGTACAAGCTTTCCACCAGTGACCCTTCACAGCATGCCTATGAGGTAGGCGAGTAAACCTTCCTATCGCCCTTTCTACAGAAACAGAAGTGAAGTGCTTAGTGCTGAGCCTCGTGTTAAATCACTGACACAGTCATTAGCTCTTGATTTCCACTTCAGGACTTGATGCCTGCGTGGCCTGACTTGTGCAACAGACTTTGTTCCTCATCTCTTCACCTGAACCCAGGCTACTCCCGTCTACACATTTCTCCTACCACAGTGTCTCCTTCTCCTTTGTTCTGGGCTCTGCCCAACCTGTTTCGTTTTTTTCCCCGGGAAGAAGATCCTAGCAATAAGATACCACTGAGCGCAGCTTTCAGCACCTTAAGCAACTTGCCCTTGTTGCTTACATGCTGTGATGAATTGGACAGTTGCCACGGACATGTTGTCTCAATGATGTTGTTATAATTGGTGCATTATTGTTTTTCTCTTTTGTTAACCAACAGAATTAAAAGTCAGGGGACCTAGAACTTTTTTCCCCCTTCTTTCCCTGTTTAGCAAACTGTGCACATCAGTAACCACCCACAAAGGAAACAGCGTGTAAATAAAAAGCCAGTGCTCCCCGCCCTTCCCTTCATTCCACATCCTTTTCTCAGTGTTCATAGAGCCATGACTCAGACTGGGTTTAGAGAAGACAACTTGCTAATCCCCTCCCCGCTACAGAGAATAAAATGGCATTTCATTCCAAGCTCTATTAATGCGCTCGCTCCAGGGATAAAGCAGCACTCCCAAAAGGCAGTGGCCAAATTTTTTTTCTGTTGCATTGTCTTTGTCTTCTTTTGAGTGTTACATTTAGATTAGCTTCTGAGGATTAAATGTTATTACAGTCCCTGAATCTGTTAAGGGGAAGGAAAAAAACATCAGTAAAGAGGTTATGGCTTAGTGCAGCACTCCAGATTTATCCCCAAAACGCTGTTTTCTTTAAAAAAAAATAATTATTTCTTTTCCTTTGTGAAGGTGTTCTTATCACATTTGGGGTTTTTTATTTTTTTTTATTATTTTTGTAGTTATTAATTTTGGATGCAAGAATTGGCCTGGGTGGGGGTGTGTCTCTGAAAGGTAAAGCTGCAGGAATGGGGTGAGGGGATTAGGAAGCTGTTAAAAGATAAAATTGTTCTGAAGCTGAGTTTCCCTCTGAGATCTCCTTATAGTTTGCAGAACTGTTTCTGAAGCTGCTTACTGATGACTGTGTTTCTTTGCATGTTGTGCTGAGAGGGCTGCATATCCTTTGTGCTGTTATCAGGGAGTGCATAAAGAATGTTGGTATCTTATCCTGCTGGAGATCAGCCTGGAATCCAAGGCAGCTTTCCAATGGAGAAACTGCCAAAGAGATTTACTCCATATGGGACTTACTGTCTAAGAGTTTCATTTGATGGTCCTAAGATCTTTAAACTTAATGGACATAAGTCTTTAAGGTGATTACGTTAGAGAAACCAGTAAGTAGTAAGTATCTTCCTGGGCTGAACTGCGGGGTAGAAAACCACACAAACTCAGTGAGAGTAGGGGAAGAAAGTCCATAGATGGATCATCTGCTGGGAGCAGGGAATTTATGGCTTGCTTTCAGTACCCATGGAAATGAAGATTTTATTGAATTGCACAAGATTTTGAGGTTGATGGCCCCTTAATTAGAATGGCAACACTAAGTGGGACCTGGAGAAACTAACTTTTTGTTTATGTACATCTGGAAAGTTTATAAAATAGTTCTGTGGTGATGCTTGAGTTTGTTAATCTTGAAATCTACCATGAGGCCTTGGGTATTTCAACAAAGGACTGTGCCCAGGAGTCAAGCTCTAAAATAGTCATTATATGGACAGTTGTAAAGCCCAAGGAAAAGGATAAAGACATCACAATTTTCAAACAAAATTGCTCTGGGATTTCTCCCATCATTAGATTAGATAAATGATTAATTTAATGTTGAAATTAAGAGCCTCTGCAATAGGGATTTAAGAGTTTTCGGGAATGAGAGACTGATTACTGCTGAAAGCTCATCCACAGCCTTATCTCAACATAGTGCTTTTGTGCCCTGCAATGATGTTACCTTCACCAAAATTATTTGGCTCCATCCCAGTCCTGTTCTTCCCTTTAGTGCTTGGTTTGTCTTGTTCCTTCTTCTGTCTGCACCGAGTCTGTTTCATAATCTTTAAATAAAGAGATGAATTATTAGTAAAAGCTTTTCTGTTTCTCACTTTTATAAAGTTGCTCTTAGTAGGAAATTGGAATATTGCTGCGAGAGATTATAATGCATGAGTTTCCTCAAAGGTATTTCACAAGAGGGTAAAAGTATACGGGTGAATTTTGTCTTTGTCTCATTTTACATGGTGTGCATTTTACTGGCAGAAAAAGTTTCTGATCATTTTTAGTTCTGTTTCACAAAGTTTTTCACACATTACCTTAGCATGTAAACATTTTCCTTGTGAATTCTGGATGGCCTTTCGTTAAGCAACTGCTTGCATGAGTGCATTGATTTCCTAGCAAGGTATATTCTCCTACTGGCTTAGGAATATGGTATGTGGTAATAGAAGTTGAATGTGTGCAGTGGATCTGGGTAAATGCTCCAGTTGGACCAGAATATTCTTCTTTGAGCCAAATTTTAAATCTTGAAAATTTATTAGATTGTATACTTTATCCAAACCATTGAATCTTCTTTCTGAAGTTCAGTTACTAGGATTCTACTTCTAAATAAGATTTTTGTTTTACCCAGTTAGTAAAATAATGTTCTAATCTAGTGTTCACAGTATTGTCTTTCCTCTCATGCGTGATGAGACATGACTAATAAATGAGTCCAATGAACTGAAATTGCAGTTCTATTAGTGCTGAAAAACTGATGTCTCTTCAAAACTGCAGGAGCATTTCTTCAACGGTACATTGGTAGAACTTGGGCATTTATAAAATAAGACCTAAATAGTAAGGACTGGAATAGCAAAGGAAGAGGTGCCAAAGACTCCATGTAGTCTGTTAAGGATGTTTCTCTTGCTATTGATCTTTACATGGAAAGCACTTGTTTTCTGTAGTAATGTTGCTTTTATAAAGCCCTTAGATCAGGGTTTGTTGGCAGGCCAAATTCAGATTGTTTTCAAAAGCATGGATATTTGTGCAGCTGTTAAAACAAACCTCAGACATACTTCTTGCATCAGAGGACATGAAATATTTCAGCTCAGAGTTCTTTATCGTGGAGAATGAAGTGAAAATAAAAGCAGATCCCTGCCCTCAGGTTGGGAATTGCATATTCCAATGTGTACCAGGGTGGAAGCTAGGTTTCTCCAAGTTTCATGGTATTTTTATTGTGTATTTTCATGTAATGACAGACCCACACCAAAATCCAGAACTTCTTGTGCCTTTGGACTCCCTTCCACTTGGCTTTAGTTGGGCAAGGTATCATGAATATTAATTAATGACCCAACTTAGCCTATTCCTGTTGTGTTTTTCTGCCTCTGTCTTCAGTGTGTGTGTTGTATAGTGTGCTGGTGGTAATGGCATGGGGTTGGCTTGAATAGGTCTGAGGATAAAGTTGTCTGGGGAAGCTTTCCAAGAAGAGTGGTGAATTAAAGATGTCAGAAGCAATAATGCCTGAGAAACCACTTGTTACCAGTGAATTAATGACTTGTTTGCTAATTAGCAGCCTAAGGCAAAGTTGAGGTAACACTCTAACAATCTGGTCATTAATTCAGTAGCAACTGATTTCAAGGGCAGTGTTGCTATTTTGAACAGTAATTGTATTCCTGATTCTGGATTATACACGCTGTGTCCTTACTGTTGAGTCAGAGTCTCCTCCTGGAGTGATGGAGGGATGATAGAAGACACCAAAGGCAAGTACCAGTGGGGAAAATTTGGGAAATCGTTTGTTATGTAGGTCAGAGATTCTGAATTTCTGTCTTCTGAGGAAGTGAGGACTTTGGCAGAACAGCTGAGGCACCTTCCATCCTAGTGATCCATCTGCACAGAGGAAGTTGGTGATGTTTGATGTTGAGCTGATGAGAGACTGAAGTCCTTTTCTCTCTTCTAAAGGGAGAGAAAAACCGTCTCTGCCATTGGATCAGGCTTTGATGACTTGATTTTATTATTTATTTGGTGTGATTTTGATAGTTTATGAAGTTACTCTGATAAAATAGGTTATGGAGTACTCAGCCTATTGTGAGAGAACCTGACTCGGTTTCTTTCATTCTATACTTTTATTTTTCTTGTTAGTCCTGGAAGTGTCTCTTGCTTGCACATCTAGGACATACACATACCATGCTAACTACAACTGTAACTAATTTGACCCAAAAAATTGGCATTTGGAAGGCAGGAGCTTCTTGTTCAGGGATGAAGATTATTTCTTTGGACAGAATGAGTCAGTGTTGTGCTGTGAGTTGCCACCAACAGCACAATGAGGCAGCCTCAGAAGGCATGGGCTCGTTTCACCTGAGACATTTCATGTGCCCATCTCCAAACTTAAAACCATGTCATCTATTTATTTTCTATAAGGATGTTTTCAATTTTCTGAGGACTTCTTGAAATTACAGTATATAAAAACAAACAAACAAAAAAAATTCCAACCTCCCCCTGCAAATATACTTAAAGACTCGGTGTGTGTGTGTTCTTTGAAAGCACCATTATTGATGTTCTCTGAGGGATGAGTAGCTGCTTAATGGGGATCTTTGCTGAGTCAGTGCTCAGCAAATTGCTCAGCACGGTAAAAGGGGGCACTGTGGTTTTGAAGATTAGAGCATGTGGGCAGAAGCAAGGGGATTTTTTTTAATAAGGTGAATGCTTAGCTTCAGATCCCACCTGAACTTTAACACTGGCAGTTTTATTCTCTCAAAATTTGTTTTGATGTCTTTAGCAGGATATGCCACTCTGTCAGTGCAGAATATACTAATGGACTTGTATTTCTGTCCATCACTGGTAGCCCTTTGTGTAGTGTGGAGTAAACTATGGGAACCTAATGCAGTGTTTAGCGGCATTTTGAAAAAGTAACTGCAGATCAAATGAGTGGTCAGGGTTTTCTTTTAAAAAGAACGTTTTGTGAGCAGTCTGACATCATTACGAGATCATCTCACATAGGAGAAATTTACTGAACCTGCTGTCCCTTATGTCTTGTGGTTATATGAAATCAGCATGTCACATCTTCAATTACTTTCTTTAGAATACTTTTTGGGGAGGAGTTTAAGAGACCAACAGTTTCCCAGCTAACTCCCAGACCTTACAGCCCTGCCACAACCCATATATTCTTAGGGCCTGTGCTACACACCTTCTGTAGGCTGCAGGCCTTCCCTTCCTGACCTGAGATCTTAACCAGTTTTTAGATGATGTTTTTTTATCTGAAGAAAGAAAATCCCTATTCGGGTCACTTGTTGGGCTGTGTGTTGTTTTCAGATTCAGTTATTGCTTGCTATATTGCTTTTCTGCCTTGTGGGAGCTGAGCCAGCTTCCTTTCTGAATCAGAGAACTCCTTACAGCAACAAGATTCTGACTCATTCCTGCTTGGCTTCCAGAGACTGTTTTGCTGCTAACTTTAGGTTCTTCATCTTTGCTAGTCAACTTTTAGTAGCTTGGCATCTCTGGGAAAAAATGGTGCATGGCTTTGTGGGCAGGAGATCCAGTTCTGTTAACTTCTGTATCTGTCGGCAAGTGAAGGAAGAGGAGTAGTCTTCCTTTCATCTTCCAAACTGGCAGTTTCTCATAACTCAGTATTCTACCATCATAATCAGTATAGAATTTACATCCAAATGTACATTGGAATTACCCACTTGTGGGGAAAAGTTGCTCATTATTCCAAACCACTTGCCATCTGCCATGTAGAATGCTAATAGGGATGATTAGTTATTGCATTTGCAGGTTCAGTAGGACAAGGGCCATTTAATTTCATGTAGTTTAGTACAGGTTTTTTTGCATATTGCTACCCTTCTGCTCCCCTGGAGACCCCACAGCCCACCACCAGTACCCCAGTGCCTGCAGTGTATGGGGTGCTAAGGAAGCCAGTTAAATTTGTTTGAAAATGCACTTGGCAAAAGACGAGAAGTAGAAGTCAAATTCTTTTAGCATGACCCATTGGTCAAATGGGAAATGACCACTTGTGTGTGAGGATAAACCATGCAGGGGGACAGAAGAGTTTGTTGTGCATTGGAGTAAGTAAGATGGAGAGTTGAAACCAGCATTGGATGGGTCACGCCATCTCCTTGCAACAATTTCATCACTGAAATGGAGAAGTTGTAGTTGATTTCCAAAATTGGAGGTTGTTATAAAAAACTGCTGAATTTTAGTCATTTTCCATGTCAGTCTGTGTGTTTTAGAGTTTGGGTTTTCTGTTTTTTTTTGTTTGATGAATAAAGTGTGGTTAGGGCAGGCTGTTCTTGCTGAATGCAGTGACACAGCAAATGGCTGACACTTGAAATTTGGACATTTGTGTTAACTTTTGTTCTTAGTGATAGAATGTAATTACTTACACAGAGGAAGATTTCAGAATAGCTTCTGTGTATCTGTGATTGGAAGCAAAGGAGGGATCTGTCCTGGGAAGGACAAAGGTGCAGTGGGTGTATGAGCTGCAGTGGGGAATTGGGTGGCAGCTTCCAACAAGCTGTCAAAACAGGAATGGAGATTGGGAAGTACTTGAGTGACAAATTTTGTAGGATCACAGAGTCACCCAGAAACTCACAGTACTTTAAAATATGCATTCATTAGTCACTTCCATGAATAAGGGACAGAGAAAAAGAATCGGGTGACCTGTTTTTGAAATGCAGCTGTCAATGGGGAGAAGGAGAGAGGGGAAATACTGCAGGTGTGCAGGACTGTGCTGCTGACAGTGTGACAAGGCATATAGGAAGAATTTAGAAAGACAGGAATACAATGGCTTCAGCTGAAATTTGGAAGTAGTGGTCTTATTCTTGTGAAAATTGTTATGAGGTTTCACCTTTTCTCTTGGTCTGTCTCCTCTTGCTCTAGACAGTACGTTACTTCTACAAGCCTTCTATTCCACTCAGATCAGTGGCAAAGCTTGATGAGCAGTGCTGGGAATACTTGAGGCTGATCAGAAATATTTTCTTTCTGATCACATTAGTTTAGCCTCATGAGACATGCAGTTTGTTTACACTGTGCTAGGTTATGTAGCTTAAACATTACTGATTTTTTTAGTGACATTTGAATAATCTATTAAGCTTCTTCCATCCCTATTTCTCTTGCCAAACAGTTGCAACATGACTCTTCCCTCTTCCATTCAAGCCACGTTATCAAGCTGACATGCAGGATCAGGGAATCCCATAGGTTGTGTGAGGCCCCAGTGTTTGCTTTGTGATAGTGCAGCATCCTGCAGCCTATGCTGAAAGTTAGCTTGCCTGGCTGTTTGTTCTGTACTGATGAGTTTGTTATATGTGAATGAAATGCTTCAATTGTGTTTAATTTTCTGCTGTAAATGTCAAGGATGCAATAATGAGAGGGATTGAAACCGTGCTATGTGCTGTGTATTGTGACTGTTTGGAGTTATTTTTCTGACATGTTAGAGAAGCCATCAGAACCAACTGCTACCCAAGGGAGGATGCAGTTTTACAGGTCAGTTAACCACTTATTGGGTTTTATATATGTACAGTGCAGCATGGCAGCACACCACATTTATGTGACCAAAGCATCACTGAGCTTAGTCTGAAGTGTGTGTAATGGACCCTGGATGTATAAACATACCAACCAACTATATGACACGTCTCTGATTCCTTCCCAGCATGCAGAAAGTGCTGCTGTGTGCCCTGGGTTTTGCTCACAGTGCTGCCCGTGTACCTCATTGCTGATCTCTGGGCCTGTCTGCACTGTAGTAACAGCAGTGACTAAGGTGGTTTGCTCAAGTTAGCTCTGACACTGGTCTTAGTCTAATAATGCAGCAGAAAACTAATCCAGTCTTTGGATTTGATAGCCTACAGGAAATTCCAGGTTTCTGCCCCATTTAGGTTGCTGCTTAGAGCTGTGTACTGGAGCCAGCTACTAAGTTGGCTTATATGAGTGACCCTGCCTGTCTTTGTTTTTCAGTTTCTGAGCAGAGATATCAAACTGTCTAGGTTTAGATACCATCAGTCTCTATCTCAGGTTTTTTCTCAGCTGAAATGGTTTTTCAGAGTAAAATGTAAAAAAGAAGATCCTGCTCTTAACTCCATCTGGACTTGCTGTTCTCCCCGGTAAAGCCAAGTGACGGTGTGTTATTGTGGAGTTACTGACTTTGCACTAGTCTAAAGAGCTGCCAAGTCCTAAAGCATTAGAATTGTATCTCTGCTTGGCTAGTCTGATTTTTCAGCTGGGTGAAAGGACCAGCAAATACATAGACATCTTCCAGCTTTCTCTTGCTTTCCAATACTGAATCCATAATTCTTCCCGAAAGGGAACCTGTCAGCAGCAACTAACTAGTAGCCATTTTGCTGTGTTTGAAACCTTCTGTCTGTGGGTCTGTGTCCTGATGATATGCCCTTAATCGCTTTTTGCAATGAGTTTGGGTGTTTGTCTTTGGAAGCTGTGCTGCTTCTTGATTAATGGATGGACATTGAGACCAGCACTTTTCCTCCTAGCGCAGTGCTTATGATGGAAATTGTCAAAGAACCTTGCTTTAACCTCCCAGGTGCTTAGGACTTCTTCATGGGGTTTATATCCGTGTAGGAATGAATTTGCCAAGACAAATGAATGCAGTTATTGACTGAAGCAGCCGTTACCTGCCGCTATTGAACAGTTAGGAGAGGGTTAAGAAGAAAACCTCTTCTGAGCCACTAGATTGGCCCTGACTAAGATGAATGTCTAATTCACTCCCAGCGTCCTTACTGCTGCCAGTAATAAAAAGCTTGCTTCACATATTCACCCCACTGCAGACGTTTCTCTTAAATTAAATATCAAGAGGACATATAATAGCACGATTCCACGCCAAGCCAATATTATCAGATTGATGTCAGCAGTGATAATAGAAGAAGGATAAGTTGATGAGATTTCATTTATTAAATAAAGTAAAGGGAATACGCAGTGATAGAGAGGATTTGGTAACTCTCGGTGTCAAAATGCAGCAAGATCGTGCTCGTTCTGTCTTACCTCGAGGGATAGCGGAGAGAAGGATGCCCTTTGTTTAATTTTAAGGAAACTTCTCTCTTCTTTTCCAGGCAAAGACCTGATTTAAATCCCTCTGTGGGAGGGGGAGAGGAAGTTCTGAATTTCATAGATTTCACGTGTATGTAGCATTGAACAGTGGCGAGGGAAAGGTTTCTTTCCTCTCTGTGATGGGGGAGGCACTGCTAATGAGTTTTATTTCTAGATTCATCTTTTCCTTTTTCTGACCTGTCATCCTTTCTCCTTTCCTCCTCCTTTAAATGATGAGAGTGTGTCTTTTTGGTTTAATCTTTCACATTCTGTATGTCCTGCATTTATTTATTTCCAAGGTATTGTCAGAGCTCTGCTCCCATATTTCCCTGTCTGCAGATATTGTCCTAGCCCCTCCCAGCCCAGCCTTTCTCTCTTTTTTTTTCCAGCTGGTGTCAACGAGCCTCTTGCACCTGTTGTAGTGGTTGCAGTCAAACCTGTTTTATTTTAGACAGAAGCTAATTGTCTACCTCATTTGCTGGTGGAATATTATGCTTAAAACTGTGACCCACTTTAGATGATAGGTCAAAGCATACAAGTCTTCTGCTCTTCTTGTATACAAACCTCATCTCTTCCTTACCATTTTCCTTCAAAAATAATAAAGCCCCTCAAACAATGAGATATAAACAGCAGTGTGGTGGGATGTCCAGAAGATGAATTTAGAATTTCTAAAGATTAGTTAGTGCCAATAGTGTTGAGCTGGGCTGAGGGTGAAGGGAGATAGTTGACTAAGGTTCATGTCCTTTTGGAAGTCAGTATGTCATTGCACTCAACAGAGATATTTGTAGTTGGATGCTGCTGGTTTAATTCTTTTTGCTTTCAGGTATATTTGAGTAAAGCCAGACCGACATGTGTAAGGTACAACTGGTGTGTGTGCGTAGGGCTGCACTTTCCCCTGTGTGCAAATGTTGCAACCTGAAGTTAAGAGACTTAAAGTGAGCAGGAAAATGGCATCCCCATGAGTCAGACAGGACAGGAGTTGTGACTGCTGTGCCAGGAGGAAAGCACCTCAGGCAATTTTTTACCACAGCAGTTCAGATACCCCTTTCCAGTCCAGATGAGTACCAGAATTAGTCCGCTGGATGTGGGTAACTTGTGTACTCCCAGACTCTGCAGTAACTTGCATTGATAATTACCTTATTCAGCTTTGCAATTAGTTGGTTGGTTTTTCTACACCTGTTCTGAGAAGCTGGTGCAGTTGATGCATAACCACAGTTTGAGGTCTTGTTTTTAAGAAATAAAGGAGAATATTCGTGCTATGATTTTGGGTATGTGGTAGCAAATAAATCCTCCCTGTATTGTGGGAAGTGGCATGTACGAATTATGATTTAGGTTCTCTCTGGGCAATGCCTGTCCATGCTGATTGATCCTTTGCCTCTGGCAGCTTTAGGCAGCAGCAGCAGTCTGTGGCTTCTCACTCACCACTGTGGCTTGTAAATAGCCCTGTGGGCTGGGCACCAAAGGGTCTCCTAAAGAAGAGGGCCACAGACTTTGCAGTACTGTCCTAACTTTATATTTTACTCTAGGCAGTGAAGACTGATGCCATAGGAGGGACAGTGAAGGAACAGATCAAAAGCAAGGCTCAGTTCCTAAATCTCTCCTTGCTGACAGTGGCAACCCCTAGCATATTTCTAGATATTTCTAAGGTGGTTGTACTGGGTTGTTCAGCTCAGATGAATGAAGGCTGGCTTGTGGTAATGCTGTACCTTTTTGCTCCTCCGGGTCTCTGTATGAAAATTGCAAAATGCCCTTCAATTTAACATCACCGAGTTTAAAAAACCTAATTTTAAAAGTCTTAACTTTTTCAATGAATTGAGGGATTTGGTGGTATTTCCTGACCTGGTATTGTTTGGTATCGTTTCCACAGTCTCACTGATTTGATTAGAGTGATATTAAAGTTAGTGACAAAGCAAAATGCCAACATTATGAGTTTCTGAAGCTCTCTCTGGGTTCTTTTCTACCCTAAAATTCGAAGATTTTTTTTAGAATATGGATTTCAGAGGCTTTAAAGGTGATTTGCTATATAACATAGAAATTAGAAATGCACACTAGCCTCTAGAGACCATGCATGGAATAAGTTTCTTCTAAAACTGTAAGATTACTGAAGAGGTGGAAGTCTGTACAGTATCTTTGGTTTCTGATCCAAATCTCAGTGTTGTAGAGTGTGGCTGTCATACTGTTATTGATAAATTCCTAGTCTGTCCATGTATGTTGGCAGTAAGACTGAGGACTGAAGAAGTATCAATTAGAGCATGTCTCAGCCAAACATTTCAGGTTGCTGATACAGAAAAGACAGAGTTGTTTTTCTTCTTTTGGTCCTTCTACTTGTTTTCCTGAGCACCTTACACAGATGTGCATGATTTGGAAACTCATATCTGAAGTCTCTTGGTTTAAGATTTCCTGTTTCTTAGAAATCTGTTCCACCCAAGAGAATGTGACATGCCCAGGAACAGGTCATATTTTCTCTCTGCCTCGCTGTGAATTAGTGCCTGTAGTTACTGTGGAAATGAATACATCATGGCATGGCATTAATGCCTGCCTGTAGCATCAAATGCTTTGGAAGGAAGAGGTGCATTTGATATTTGGGCACAGGCCTCTAAGCATATTGGGGCAGAAAATGCAAGGAATTAAATAGATTTATGGTTTAGGAGACGACATCTGAGGATTGCTACACCTAAGCATATGTTCTCTTATTCTCTGGTAAAACATACCATGGCAATTGTGCTGCAAATTCCTGCAATTTGTGTCTGCCTGTCTGTGCAACTGATGTCACTGTTGTTACTGTGTTTGTGCCGTTGTTGCTGGTATTGTTTTACAACGACCTTCCCCTTTATTGGTGCTGTTGCTGATGATGTGCCATATGTACACATGCACATTAGAGTATAAGAACATTGTCCTTAATTGTTCTTGGGTAGCTGTCAATGCCATTTACAGAGTAAATGTACTAATTGCTGCAGAAATACAAAGAAACAGATATCTGGTCTTGCTGTTATTCTGGTTTTTTTTTTCCTTCTAGTCACTAGGAGGATTGCTGTGCTTCCAACTATGCTGGATTTTTGAAGTGTTTAAATAGATGAGAATTCAATAAATTGAGGCACCTTATTCAACAAGTCTGTTCAGTTCCTTGTCAAACTGTTACAGATCTAGTACAGGCCCAGCCAGGATTCCTGAGATCTACCAGAAATTTCCAGTGTGAGTTGGGAAAATCATTGAAACTCTTGGATTTTATTTTTTTTCTTTTTTTTCCTGACTGTAGAGGAATGTTTTATCTAAGGGTAAAATGGCTTTCTACAACAACTTAAAGATCATATCCCTTCTTTCTGCTAAGTACCCTAGATTTTTCAGCAGGAAAACTGTTGGTCATTTGACCTACTTTGGTGATTGCTGCTCCCTCTGGTTTCTCTATTAGGACTACATGACTCCAGCACAAGATTAGTATGTGTGTTACTGGTAAAGTGGTAGTAAGTGACTGAAAACTCCTCTTCACACATTTTTCTGTGCTTGTTTTCCCTGCAGGAGGAGGAACACTGATCCTGTCTGTGCAAACCTGCAGTCTGAAATTCTGAAGTGCTACCAAGAAAACAAACGTGAAGTGCTCAAATGCTCGGAGCTGGCTAAGGAATATCAGCGCTGTGTTAGCGCAGCTCAGAAGGTAACAAAAGCTGCTCTGTTGTACTGGCTGGCTTTGCTGGCTTGTTTTGCATGGTGTTTTCTTCTGGGAAGTGTTTTTGAGAGCTGTGGTATCTGTTAGTCAAATCAAAATCTTCATAGGAGACAAATTTTCCTGGGGATCCATTTTCCCACATTCATTCTGCGTTTCCCAGTCACACTGTGTCCCAACTTCACTCCCATCAGTGAGTCCTGCTGTACCAAGTTGTCACCAAAACAGTAGCACGGATGCTCCCAGGTTTCAGAGTCAGTCACAAGGATTTTTCCGAGTTTTGCCTTCTTGGACGATGGAAAATCCATTTTGCCAATGTCTGCAACATTTTGAATAGGCTCTAAACATCCTCCTGTTACGGGATTTTGCAGTTGAAGGGCTTGCGTCCTTTCATTTCATTGCTGCATGAGGAAAGGTTCTGTGCCGGGCAAAGCTGCTGTTTGTTAGGAAAGCTGCACAATCCTAAAAACTGTTCATCTTGTGCAGAAGGCCAGGAAACCTTATGGCTCTTCCTTCTGAGATGCAGAGTCCTATTAGGTTCTGTTGATGCCTTAGGACAGTGGCTGCTCAGTACCTTGGAAAAATTTCTGCCTATTTAAACAAGTGAAGGGGAAAAGAAAGTGAAGTATTTGGACATTTCAACTAGGGTATGGTCCTGGGAAAACTGAAGTGTAAAGGATGCTGTTTCCCATGTGAGAATTCAGTGGGTCAGGTGTCCCTCAAGGGCAGGCTTTTCTGTTTTGGTTTTGTTTTTGAAGGGTAGAAAATTCTCCAAAAGGTGCTGAGACTGTAGTAAGGTGGATTTTGGGAGAAGGATGGTAATAGGAAATTGAATAGAAAATAGAAATCCTCTCATGGGATTACTAAAGCAAAGGGTGGGAGAGAGGTGGATGTTTCATGGAAGCAGTCCTTCTCTGTCGCATTAGAATTGTGACGGGAAGCTGTATGCCTGATTTAAGTATAACATGAAACAAGCTGCCAGCCGGCTCCCAGAAGAAGCCCGACAGAAGGAGATGGGAAAATTGTCAGGATATATTAGACCAAATGTTGTTGCTAGTCCTAGAGGAATTTTTTTCCTTCCTGTTTACAAAGAAGGTCTTTGTATGTCTGCAAATCAGCAAGGTTAAAGCTGCCAGGGAAAGGGCTTTTCTCTGATATCTCGAAAGTCCCCAGCTCCCAAAACATGTGGTTTCTTTTTTCTTCCTCAGCTTTAAAGTAAAGTGGTGCCTGTGCTGCCGCTGCACAATCCGTGCCCCCAGTTGCTGCGAGCAGAGCATTGGTGCATCTATTGCCAACCTCCCTCATCCTCCTTGCCTCCTCTAAATCAGGCTTGTAGCCCTTTCAGTGGAGTATATCTTTAGCAAATGCATTTACCAATACATCTTTATTGCATGCAGTGCGGGTGGAATGTGATTACCAAAGAAGACAGATTGCATTAAACTTCAGCATATTTGCAAGCTGCGGCTCCAACTCGCCTGAGAGAGGGGCTGGGACGCTGCCAGCCCTGAGCCCCAGTCCGACATTATTAAAGAGTAAATTGGAAGCTAAATGATCGGTAACAGCAGAGGGCAGTGAAAGATCCTATTAACTTGGATCTTTTTTGGATTTGTGTGGCAGTGGAGTTTTTGGTAGGTTTTCTTTATAAACCAAAAACTAGGGGTTGCCTGGTTGCCTTCATTCCCAGAGTCTTCAGTGAACTTCAGGAACTTTTTTCTCCACTGTTTCTAGAAACTACCTGGAAGGAGCAGTGCATAGGAAATTATTTTGTTGTGGATTATGACAGCATGGCAGAAAATCTTGCTGTGTTTTAAGAAGGGGTGAGAGAGACTAAAGGTAACTAAACCTTGCAGCTACATACAGGCACCAGAGGGTCCTGCAAGTACAAATTCAAATAGAAGTTGTGTGAGGCAGTCTGTATTCTGTGGTTTCCTTTTATCCCAGGACAGCTCAAGCCCTGACAATTTCCCTCACTGCTCTTACTGACTTCTGAGATATATGTAGCGATCACAAGCTGTTGTGTTTTATCATATAGCATTAAAACTCCCTCCTCCCTTCCCCTTTTTAAGCTGTTATTTTTCCTTAAGTTTAAATTAGCATCTTCTACCAAATGGCTTTGTCTCACGCATTCCTCATTCAGGAAATTCAGGTTGGAGGAATGTGGGAAAGAAAGGCCAGAATCTCTTGATTTCTTCGGTATTTTTTTACCCTTTTTTAAAAAAAACCCTACAATTTGTTTTCCAGTAGAGGAGGTTGTAATCAAAGCTGGATGTGTGACTTCAGCTCACTTGCATGCTGGTGATTTGTTCTGCTGCTTTTTACTAAAGATTTTATAAGCCTTGGTGAATATTCTCTAATGAAGCATCTGGTGCTCTGCAAGTTCCTTTTGATGGCTGGTAAAAATGTCTCCAGGGCATGGTATACATTAGACTCAGAGAAAGCAAGCTCTAGATTTCTAGACTGAAAATTACAGCTTACAGTGGATGAGAATAATTCTTGTCATCTTCCCCCTTAGTGTGTTGGTTTGACACTGTTCCTTTGGGCACCCATTTCCCTTTGCCTGTTGCTTTGCACATCTCTGAGTCAGGAGCTGAGATGCACCCTCAGTTATTTCTCCCCCATGAACAAATACATCAGGTAATCATTTAATGAGTTTTTATATTTATTTTATACTCATTTCCTGTACAACCCCTCTTCCTGGAACAGGTTACTTTTTTTAGTGCAATGCAGGGATATAGCTAATGTTACCTCTTTGGGATTTTTTCTAGCCATTGGACCATTTTCTGTAGTCAACAGAGGGAAGCAGGCACCTTTAGAGCGTGGTGCATTTGGCTCTAAAACAGTCATCTGAAATGGGCCAGCTGAATTCCCAGCCATGAGTATTTCTCTCTGCCACTTGGGAGGCACATCCAGAGCATGAACTGCGAAGTTGGTGCCTGTACTGGGATGTCCATAGTTATGGGAGCAGGATCCTGCTCTGGTTGTCTGCCTTTGTAGCTACTATGCTTTCAACTTGCCCTGCCTAACCTGCTCTCTGGCTTTTCCTTTTGTTCCACCCTGAATGTGGAGTTTTGGTCCTGTCACTGTAGGCTCACTGCGGCACCGTCAGCCCCCTTAGGCACTGAGTTCCTTGCTGTATCCTGTGCTTTGCTTATGTGGAAGCTCTCTGACTTCAGAGTGTGTTACTGTGATATCTCCTGTTTAATTTAGGAGTGTTTTATCTTTTCTGGTGGTCTGTTTCCATGGCTCTGCAGAACTTCAGCTACAGCATAAAAATCGCTGGCTTTAAATCTAATAAAAGCTGGGATAATGGGACAGCTGTAGGAGGGGCAGTTCCCATTGTGTCTTTTAAAATTGCCTGTAGTTTATTGACCGCAAGTTTCACCAAGAGCTACTGCTGCCGTTAGATAATGAGAATTGAAAATTGCTGCTGCTGTTTCCCCAAGGCTTTATCTCGTGCCAGCGAGAAGAGGGTGTGGAAGGAAAAGGAGAGTGGGCAGTGGAAATCTGCGTAATTTCTTAGTTTGAGTCCAGATGGAAGGGGAAAACAAATGATTTTGTTTTAAAAAGTCTGTCCTATTAGTGAATTGCCTCCCTCTCCCATGCAAATATGCACTCACATGCAAGCTTTTCAGAGCATTTGTGACCCATTCTGTTTCCCCTGTGTTCTGTTCACACCAATAGGCTAATCTGAATTTATGCAGAATTTTAGTTGGTTAATTTGTTATGTAATTGGTGCTTATACCAGAGAATCTCCAACCAGCTATCACTTGGAAAATGAGTCCTCCAGTGACCATATATTAACATGATTTGAGATTTCAAACAGAACCTGCTTCCTGCAACTATGTGCAGAAAAAAGTCTGTTAGGGAAGAGCATGTATCCTTTCTTTTGAGGTGTTTCCTTACTGTCTCTAGGTGCCTGTCTTTCACAGGAGGACCAAGGTGAAATGTTTTGTGCTCTAGCTCCTGGCCAAACCAAGCTATCAAGAGCTGTGTACTCAGACATGTGTATTCCCTTGTCAATAGAAGCTGGATACATTGAGCTAGGAGCCATTCATAATTCTGCACTTTCTCCCTATTCTGTGTCCAGCTTCTCACAGATCTGCTATTCATAACAGACAAAGGTAAACCTACTTCTGTCAAGGCTTTAGGGCTTGTCTACATAAGGAAATTACAATGCAATAAACTGGTGAGTGAGTTTGTGGTACAGCAACTTCTCTGTATATGAACATTCTGGGTTTGTAATGGAAGTGCAGGGAAAATTCACACACATTTGCTGTGAGTCACTCTGCTATGTGCAAACAAGCCCTTGCAAAACACTGATTGACTGGATTCCAACAGAGGGCCACTTTTAACATAACCTTGAGTCGTCTGCATTCCGCTTTGCCCTTGACTATAATAAAAAGGAATGTGGTCAATTTATTGTGCTTACATTTCCAAGTGATCCTTGTAAGAGCCTGGTTCCCTTTTGGCACACACAGCAAAGCATTGCAACTCTGCTGGAAGTTTGTCTCTAATCAGGGCAGGGACCCTGATTGCTGAGAGGATGCTGTAGGTGGTCCTGCAATGTCCCATCCTGGTGGAGCAGTTTTGCTCAAGCACTTTGGATCATGCTGAAGTTTGGCCTGCTGGGAACTTTCATTTCTGCAACCTAGATCTCTTTCTGCCTAAGAAAAACAGCTTTGGGTTGCATTGGGTGCCATGGGCTGCACTGCAGGTATCAGATCATTCTGGATCGTCAGGCTCTTGTTACAGTGTTGTGTCCATTTTGATGGATCACAAAGTACTTTATAGTTACTGGGGTAGAGAGGAGCAGTCAGTGTATGTGGCTGGGGGAAGAAAATTTGGACCAGGTATGGCGAGGCCCGTATCTCTGCTTGAGAAATGGAAGGATTTCTCCTCCCTTTGGGATTCTGCAGAGGTAGATCTTACCTGTTGAGGTCTCACTGGGATCTATCACATAGTATGCTACTTGAAATGCCAGTATATCTGACTTGGAAAGCTTTAGGGTTGTTTGAGCTTTCTGGAATTCAACTTTGTAGTTTCAGATAAATCTGTGTATTTCCTATCTAGGGGATGTTGTGCCCAGCCATCCTCAGCTGGGTATGAGCCTGCCCTGCCTACCTTTTGCCGATTGGTCCTTGCTCAAAGCAAACACATCTCTAAAAGTGGGGGGTTTTTGCCTTCTCTGTAAAGGCAATTCTTTTTTTTTTTTTTTCCCATTTTTTAAAATTTTTCTCTCTTTCAACCTTTATTTGTGCAAATGCTCTGGTGATAACACTGTTGGAGGGGTTTATGACTCAGTAAATGGCCCCCACAAGGGAGTCGAGGGAGAGGCTGCAAGCTGCAGGCAGCTGCTGTTTGTTTAGTTGTTAACACAGAGGAGAGCAGCAGTGGATTAACTGCACCCAGGCATACCCTGACCTGGTATTTGCAAAGGTGAAGAGGATCCATATTTTGCTTCTAATTATGAAGGATGGAAACAGTTATTGTTTTGATTTTCAAGGTAGCAGTTCTGGGTTCTGGCGGGTGTACAGACCCAAGGAGTCTATACACAACACTTCATATCCTCAAGAGTTCACTGCTGGATAAGCTAAAAATATAGAGCTGCCTGAAAGGACATAAACCGCCATCTTAATATATGAGGCATGTTCCAGAGTAAAATGCTGGCCTACTTTAAATGGAAATGTCTGCTGCTTGTACCTGGTATTTATGAAACTGGAGGCATAAGTTCTTTATTTGCTCTGTATCTCAGCACTTCATGAAGCTCTGATGTTCCCCACAGCCTGGTGTGTTGTCAGCACTTATTTACCCACATGAACAAATTCCTGTCTGCTGTTTGCAGTCCACATAAAGCCCAAACCTTCTGAAGTTTGTCATTTTTGAAGAAAATGAGCAAAAATAAGTTTAAAACTGTTCTCACTTGGCTGTGCTTCAAAGCTTCTCTTTCCTTAGTGCATACTCTGCATCACATTTTCCTCTCAAGCTCTTGTATCCGTTGCCTGATCTGGAAGGAGGACTTTTGACAACATTTCTCTTCTGATAAACAGCATGTTGTCTAATGGTTTTAACACCCAGTCCATGTGCATTTATTTTTGGTTTTCTGGTTTTTGATTGTTTGGGGGTTTTGACATTGATACAGTGAGGCAGAATTGCCTTCAGGTCTAATTTCTCACTTGATAATTCTCATCTCAGATATACTTACAGGTAAATTTAATCTGAATATGTATGTTTTACAGATGGTTTTGAGGGCAACGTTGTTCAAAAAGGGAAAGAAGACAGTATGCCATTACAATTTCTGAAAATAAATTATTTGGCATTTTTTTACTTCTGAAATGTGGTCTTGCTACAGTTCTTGTTTTAAGACTTAGCTTGCCTGAAAGTGTTTTAAAACAGTATAAAAAAAACCCCTGTCATAAAAATACTATAAGAGCTAGCTAGTCAGGAATGAGACATCATAGCTGACTTGATGCTCTGATGTGGTCTTTGAGTGGGTGTATCTGAAAAGTCTCATTAGAAGTTGGGTATCAAAATGTCACTCTTTTTTTTTCTCTCTTTTCAGAAATTACTTCTCTTTAGGCTTTAATTGGACCTACATGGATCAAACAGGTTTCTCTAGTACTGTGCTCTTTGTGTGTTCAGCAGCGTTTTCCTGAGAACTGGAGCCTGTATTTGGTCGGGCTTATCTAGTATGGGAAATAGTGAGAGAGTGTTGTGATACATCATGCTGTTTTAATGCCAAATTTTTTCACAAAAGATTTGTAGCACTGTGTTGGCAAGTGGGAAGTGGAAATTCTTACTCAGATTAATTCCAGGAGACTGATGACCAAGCAGTCTTAGACACAAAGAAGTTTATTTCCAATTTTTAAACTATGTGTTTTGCTGCTGAAGTTAGATTGAAACAGATCCACAAAAATTGCTGTCGGTAGCAACTGCTGGTTAGAAGCACAAGGTCAGTGGTCAAGTGCTTTCAGACTCTCAGGAAGTTCCAAAGTAGCCCTGACTTCCATAACTTCCGTACTAATGTTAGATCCATCCTCTGACAACTTGGCTATAACTTGGAAAATTATATCAGTGATGCCAAAGTCTTCATGACAAACTGGGGAAACCAAAGATTTGTTATGCTCCTTGTTGGTCATAGCCTGCACAGGATGGTTTCCTGCTACGTGCAGTTTGCAGTCTCCACGCACCATCCATCAGGTATTTTGGTAGCAGGTCTTGGGGCTGAATAACTTGAGAACTTGTAGGATTTAAAGCCTTCACCACTCAGCAAAATGTGTCTGTGTAGGCAACCTGTTCAGGGGTTACCCTGGTGGCAGTGGTCCCAATCCAGTGGAAGAGTTGCTCCCAGGGCAAGCAGGACTGCTCTAACTAGCCCCTTCTGTGCAGTGCCAAAGAGAACTTGGGAAGTTAGTGAGCGGCGGGTGAGCCCTATTAGTGGGAAGCCAGTCCTTTTCTAATCAGAGAATGTTGCAGAAGTTGCCCTGATGCTGCTTGCCAGTGTTTGTTCTCTCCACAGAGCCTCCCTGTCCAAGGCTGTGGAGAATTCATCTGTTATGAAATCCAAACTTCGAGGGAAGGCTTCTTTCTGCACTGTGCCTGCAGTAATTGTTTGTGATTTTCACCCCCCTGTGACACTGTTTGCCCAACAGGCCTCCTTGTCTGGAGATATTTCCTGGCATACTTGTGATGCTTCCAAAGCAATTTAAAGCTTTCAGTCCTAAGTAGACCTTTGCAAGCCAGTGGAAGAAACCTTTCTGGACATCAGTGCTTCAAATATAGGAACAGTACATGTTGAAGACAATGTTACAGTGATCTGAATACAGTGCTAGAGTTAGCTCTGCTGCTTATACTTTGATCTGTTGGCAAGAAACTTTCTTTTGGTTGTAACATGTTTTTTGGTTAGAGACCTTTGTTGGGGGCCTTTAAGAGATGGTGAAAGGCTCTCAAAGACCTCTGCAGTCAGAGAAGCCAACCCTTGTTATAATTAAAGTTTTTACCTTTGAAATGTAAGGGAAGCAGACAGTGAAGCTTTGATTTAGGATGGTGCTGCAGTGTCTGGTGTGTCTTCTTGATTCTGAAGCTGTTTCTGCTGTACTGTGTTGAGCCTGAGCGTACACACAGAAATGCAGACAAAATTATTTTGACAATGTGTTTGCTCTTTGTCCCTGTTGAATGCCTGTTTGTCCTGTATAAATGGATTTCAGGATCAGCCAACCTTCAGCTCTGAATTAGCCTAATAAGGCATGGTAGGTAGGGTTTAAAGGTCATTTTGCAAGCAGCTGGTTCCCTGCATATATTAGGGGGGAAACGATTTTTTAAATAATGATGTTGGAAAGCTGTTGATTTAACTTCTCAAATACATGTGTGCTATAAAATTTCAGCTCTTCTGCCTCTGTCCTTCAAGTGCTCTGCTTGTCCTCTGCCTGCTCATCTTTCTGTCATTTCCAATTACCTCTGCCTGTTTGCCTCTGCTTTACCTCCCATTCAGTTTATCAGTCCATGTTTGCTGCCCACAAGGACTGGGTTTATTTTTCTGAGGAGCTCATCTCTTGGATTACTTCTCTAAGCTGTGGAATAGAAAGCTAAGGGTTCCTTGGTTTGGGCTGTGGGTAAAGCATTATTACATTGTTCTTTTATTGGGGGACTGGGAGCTCTGAACAGTCACTGCTACGTTGGCAGCATTTTTGTGTCTTTTCAGGTACCTAGTTCCCTCCTCAGGATGGATTTAACACTAGTGAAAGAAGATCATGAGATTTTATTTTTTCTTTAAATCCTGAACAGGTTGAAGCACACACAGTGATTATTCCAATTTCCCCTCTGTGGAGTGTGTGCTTCAGCTCTGACCTGATCTAAGTGTTTTATATGAAAATGGAAAATTTTTTTCTTCATTTGCTTGTTCCCTGGTTTCCTTTTAAGAGTTTCTGTCTAGGACACGTTTCTGTTTTAGATGTTATATTAGCAGCATATTTTTTGTGTTGTTGAGGTTTTCCTATGCAGTCACTGGACTTTTGATTGGCCTTTTTGTCCAGAAATTACTTGGACAAAACCATCCTCAGCCCCAGGGATGGGCTGGTGGGCAAAACCACGACAGCAGTGCTCTCCTGCCTGTCGTGGAAATAGATAAGTGATACAGGACTGATTTGTGGGTTCTGTATGGCTGCCTGTAGGGGCTCAGAAAGCAGTGCCCAGCTATGTGATGGGTCCCTGCTCAGCTTCTGTTTGAAAAACACTCTTACACAGGACTCTCTTTGCTAATAGGACTGTAAACCTTGGGATTAAGGGTTGAAACTATAGTTGACAAAGTGATTATCGACATTCTTCAGGATCAGAGAGACGTTCAGAAGAAAGGTATAAACAAATACATCTTTGCAGTAAAAACTTCAGGAAGAACTGTGCAATTTAGAGGAGTATACTGGCATAAGATTTAAAAAAATGCAAAAGTTTCTAAATATGAAAGAATTGAGGCTTTTATCTTCTGGGTGAGGCAGTAGGGCAAGTTCAGTTATGTACTTGATAACATTATGAAAGAAGTTCTTTGACAGAATAGGAGAGTTTCTGGTTAGAGATATGACACAAAGACTGGTTGATCTCTGCAAAGAAGCTGGAAAGGTGACTGAATTACTGTTTGTCCACCTCACTGCCAGCTTAATTCCGTGTTTGAGCACTTAATGCTATTTTCTTTTTCAGGAGTGTAAGATGGTAGGAAATGTATCCTTCTTTTGAGGCACTGGCTGCAGTTAAATACAGTGTGGTGGGAAGTTTTATGGATACTTTTAATGACCCTCCAGGCTCTCTGACACTGTCTTCTCATGGATTCAGGTGTACACCAGTTGGTGACTTAGAACAAGAGTTTCCCTCTGGCCATATCAGCAAGAACTGTTCAAAGCTTTTGTCTTCAGTAGTTCTGAAGGTGGCCTACATAGGATTTTCATCATTTAATAGGCTCTATAGTATTTCTGGGCCGTAGGATGTTGTCAGTACTATTTAACTTCCTGTGGCACATCAAGGTTGTATTTTGTCTCTTAGTATGAAGCCTAAGTGTGTTCATGAGTATTCTGAGGCTCAGAAAATTTTCTCAAATCTTGTAAAAGTAGGCAGCCACTGAAAAATGTATTGAATGCTGTGATCCAGGTAGGATTCTTTCCAGCTATGTGTACCTCAAGCTGACATAACAAAAACACTGTGATAGAGCTGGAAGACATCAGAGAAATTTCTGTGGAGGGCTTGTGTGGCACCAGTGATCACCCTATTGTTCTGCAAAAGCCAACCTTAAAGCTTGTGTGCAGACTCCACTCTGGAGCAGAAGCAGGTTCATTGGTGATGGTAGACCAGGTGTAATGTTCTAATGAATTCCCCTCTTTCCAGCTTTAGCAAATAACTTGAGGCACATGGGCCACCACTTTGTTGAAGAAGAACAAGCATTTTGGAAGCTATTAAATGTGAAAGTCATACTTTGTTCTTGCTGGGACTGATGAGGGGCTTATGTACACACAAAGCTATGACATGAACGTGAAACAACAGAATGCTCCCAAGTTCCTTGCTTAATCCACTATCGAATGTGTGGCCTCTGGGAGATCAGCAAGAGAGAGCCCAGGCTGTGTGAGACAGCTCCTAGTGCTTCCTTGTTTTACTGAGCCTTGACATTCGCTGCGATAGAGCCCCATAAAATGCAGGCAAGTCTCTCCAATCAGGTAGGTGTATTAGTAGGTTTCTTGCACTGATGAATTAGAGCCAGGCTGTGCTCAGTAAAAGTGGATAAATAATAAAAGGTGAGATTGTGTGCAGCGATCCCAGGTCTCCTTTCTCCAGCTGCCGCCTCCTGTCTGTTTGCTGGGAACCTTTGCACGGGCAAACGGCTTTGCTTGAGAGAACAGGCTATGCACTATTTTTTGACACTGCCAAAGGTGGCTGACACAAAGCCGAAGAAGAGCTTCTCTCCCAGGAACTGAAATGTCAACAAAGATGTTGTGCTGCTTTACAGGGCCCTGACTTGCTTTGTATTAAAACCGAACAGATGTTGGTAGGTTGGGAGCTTTGCCATATACAGAGCAGACCCTGGAGAGCAGGGCAGAGCCTGCCCAGGTGTCATGAGTAACACTGTTCTGGGTTGGTGCCAGCACTTCCCCTGAATTGGGCTCCCCCCAGTCCGTGTCTGCAGCTTTACCCTGATTAAGGAGATGGGACTTGCGTAACCATGTTGTGCATCCATGAGCTCGGTTTCTGTCCCACTCTCTGCTCCCTCTGAACCCGCTGGTGAGTTGCAGTGATGTTCCTCAGAAGGCACAAAGGCTCTGAAGTAATAAGTTCCTGTATACCTTGTGAAAACAGGCAATTAGGTGGAGGGAAGGAACCCCAGTGGTGCTCGTGCAGGGGGGAATGATATTGACTCGCTCTTTATTAGACGTGAGCTTGGTCACCAAGGAACTTTGAGACACGAATCTGGAGGAATCCAAGTGACTTCATTTCTGCTGCTCATGAAATGGCCTGTTTCCACGTGAAGCCTTTGGCTTGCCTGAATGTTTGAGAGGCTGACTTCTGCTCACCGCTACGATCAGCTTCCTTGGAGAGGCTCAACAAGGGTGGCACTGCAGAGACTGAGAAGAAAGCAGCCTGGTTTTTAGGGATTGTCCTTTGGAATATGCCTTCTCTGTCCAAGTATTGATTTCTTTCTTTGCTTTTGAGAAAGGGAAACAAACCCCTTGTTGCAAGAGAGGGCTACAGAAAGCTTTCAGAAGTTTATAGTTTGATCCTTTAATGCCTGTTCTCTTATTTTAGGATGAGATAAAAAATACAGTATTAGGTGTGAGCAACCTGGAAAAAGAAAAGAGCTCATGGATTTAAGGTGGCCTGTGTTCTTCCTTCCTGTACCTCTTTTTGTGTTGTTCAGACAAATGTTTCATGCTTGGAAAATTTGAGCTCTAGGGACCAGGGCAACTGCTGATCCTTGCTGGCTTCAGGACGTCTTCCTGCTCATCAGCAGGCAGTTGTCAGCTCCTTGGTAGTTTGTTTTTGCTGCTGCATGTTGAGGCAGGACAGTGTTTGAGATGGGGGAAGAAGAAACTGCTTCTATGTCCAAGGACTTGTGTGACAGACAACTGTGTGTGAACGAAACAGCCTGAGGTCTGTCAGCTCACGGGTGGGTGCTGAGTGTGATTGTTGTCTGTGATGTGGCTGTGATGTCTAGCAGTCCTTGTTTGGACATTGGTTGTGCAGGATCAGTGACTTTTGACCATTTTTCTCAGTGCCCACTGGTCATCCTTGCCCATCTGTTACTGAGCCCACTTGGCATGACTGGCAGGAGCTTATTCCACAGCCTGATGGAAGCGAGGTGTAGTAGTTGTGGAGTTGTGCCAGCAGGTCTGCAAGTGGGCTTTGGGCAGTATAGCAGGGGTTCCTATTTAGAAAGTTTTCACGGGCCCCGTGAGTGCAGTGAGAGGCTTTGAAGCATGGTTTCCTCTGAGCTCTGCTTTCCCACAGACTCTTCAGGCATGATCCGTCAAGGAGTGTGAAATATATTCAAAATCCCACTGCTGCCTTTTTCTCACAGTCAGCAGGGTTGGGCTTTCTTCTCCAGTCTGGAGTTGTTTGCTGTTGAGAATAAGCAGTCTCTTTTCTTGTGATTCCTTACCTCTCTTTGGGACATGATGCCATCAAGAAAACCAGCTGTTCCAATCTGAGAGCTGCCTCTGCCTTCATGCTCTCTTGTCGATTGTGTTGAATCAATGAAGTGCTGCAATACTGTAGAGAAAAGGGGGTTGTGAATGACTATGTAGAAGGAATATATGGAAGAGGATTCATATCCTGCCACATAGTTCACAGTGGCCGTATCTGGAACTAGACCTGCTTTAATGACAGAAATCCCTTCAGGAAAACTTGAACCCCAGGTCTAAATTCTTGCTTCACGAAGTTGTGGGATCTGCAAGTTTGCACATGGAGAAGAGAGCTACCTAATCTGAGCATCTAGGGATACTTGACAACAAGTCCTGGCTGCTCCTGCTAAGAAGATGGTGGCTTTGATAGGTGTTATGGAAAAAAATATTTAAAGAGGAGAAGTAAGGGAGATAATCCCTGGAGGCTAGCTGTAGCAGAAGGATAAGGTTCAAAATACTCTTCTTGTAAATCCTGCAAATTGCAATTCTGACTCCCTTAATCTCTTGAACCACTGTCTCAAATCTTTGTCAATACAGACTTGTTTCCTGTGAAGCTCAGCTTCAATGGCATCTCTGTTCAGCCAAGAAAACTGCCAGGTTGTGCTTTGACTTTGGTTCCAGCTGTTCAGTGCAAAAAGCTTTCATTGCTGCTATGAAAAGCTTTTCTTAAGGGACAACATAAAGCAGGAGTGTTGTGGTGCTTGAAGGCTGAAGTAGGCATCTTCCCTTTAGAAGAGTGTTCTAAACACAGTTGTCTGGTACATTGTCATGTAGATAAAAGGTTGTAAGGATTGTGTGTTAATCTGTAGCTGTCTGCAGTTAATCTCCCCAGCAGGTTTGGATCCAACTGATGTTTGGATCCACCAACCAGGTACGCAAGGAAATTTCTTCGGTGGCTCTGAACTGCTCTGCAAGCCTCTAGGTTGTAATTGTTCATCTGGGCCCTGCCTGCTCTTCCTTGTGATCCTTGGTTCTTGCTCCATCTTTGTTCTTGCTTTGCTTTTTCTGTTGGTATTTTCCTTGGCTTCATCGTTCAGAGTTTTGTTTTGTACTTAACCATGGTACCTCGTCCATCCTTACATCAGGATGGTATGTTCACACCATACTGTGTGTTTTACCCCAGGCAAGCTTGTGTTCTTTCTGATAATTGCCTCAGAATCAACAGTTGGAAGCCTTTCTTAATCTTGGCACAGATTTCTCAAGTAACACTGAAGTTCTGATGAGCTTCTGGAATTGCATGTTGTAGAATTGTAAGAACCTGCCCCCCTGATTCCCGACTTGGCATTTCTTATTTGCAAGTTTATATCTAGGTATGCACTTATCTTTTTTTTAAAACCTGTTTCCCTGAGGTTTACTGTCTGGAATCCTTCTCTTAAGTTTAAAAACACTAGAAATTTGCCAACCCTATTGTGCAGGATCTAGAAACGTCCCACTGGCACCAGAATCGAGTGCTGTATAGCACTGCCAAGTTTTCTCCATTGTATTTTATTTTGTTTTCTTTTTTTTTTTTTTTTGTTGAGGTGTGCTGAATTCCTGATCACTGCAAGTGCCATGCTAGCACTGAGGTGAGTCCCCATTAAGTCAGGACAGCTCGTAGCAAATATTTGAGCTGTAGGCAAGAGTAGATTGTTCTAGAATCCTTCTGTCATGTTCTGTGATTAAAACTCAAACTGTGGGTATTTCACATGTATTTTAAACTGTGTGGCTCAGTTCTATCACTGTGAGTGCATGATATCCTCCTCACCACCTAACATGAGCAGTTCTGGCCATGCGTAGGGTTTTTCTTGCAGTCTGAACAAGCAAGCTAGAGACACGCTATTGCCTGGGTTTGCTACCCTCTCGTGCTCCTCCTCCCATCTCTTTTACTCACCTCTTCGTAGTCTGGGCTCAGATTTTTCTTTTCCCCTCTGTCTTCATTTTCTCACCTGCTTCCTTCCAGTGTCTCTGCAGCCTCTCCCTCCCTCCTCTCCTCTCTTCTGTCCCCTTGGTTTGCATTCCTTTCATTTTACAGCCTATATTGGAGCTGACACCAGGCTGCCTATTCCCTGCAGCACTGAACTGGCGGTTTGGAAAGAGGAGGCTGCAGTTCCCTCAAGGGGCAAGGCAGAGTTCAGTGTCTGTCTTATATTTAAATATGCATCTGAACACGGCTGATCAGAGGAGCAAAAGAAATCTTTGGGTTCTGAGCACTGGAAGCTCATAAGGACATAGTGCAATTCTCTGCATCCCCCTGCACTCCCTGAACATGAAAGCTGCTTAGCAGAGGGTCCTTTGACTGCAGGAAAGATGGCAAAGATTCAGAGGCTCCATGAAAGGAGAGTAGAAAGGTGTGGGTGCTTTGTAAGCCTCACACCTTGTTTTTCTGCTTCAGGTTCTTTTTCATCCTGTCAGATTCATGCACTTTTTTTAACCCTGAAGGATCCCAGTGTACATTACCCAGCTATATCAGCCTTGCAAGATGCTGTTTGCCTTGGGCAAGTATAAGACTGATGACTGGTCATCAAGTTGGTATGGTGAGGGGACAAGCTGGGACATCCCAGTTCCACATTCTTACCACAACTAGTGCCATGGAAAGGTACCAGAGATGGATCTGCAGGTTTCTCAGTATGAGTAGCAGCTCTGCTAAGGCAGATTATGTACCCAGCTGGTGAATTTCCTAAATGGTTTTGCTGTGCAGCTCTGGCTGCTGGCATCTGTTCAGACAGCACAGTGCTGTAGTCACCTAAAGGGCAAAAAAAAAAAAAAGCAGGTGCTTACTGGTCCAACAGCTCCTGCCAGCAGATAAGGATCGAAAGTGAAGGAGAGCATATTGAATTAAAGCTGCAATCATAATTTTAGTTTAAACAAAATGTACATAGTTTGGCAGAATACCAGGGTCCTGACTCTTGTAAAAGTGTGTCACAGGATCCTTTGGGATCTTGGGAAGGTCAAGATCTCTACTGAAAACCTTCTGACAACTGTGTTACTTTCTGTGGCACAGGCCACTTTGCTTTGGCGTGGGCACAAGGTAAGAAAAATTCCTTTCTGCAACATGTTGGACATTTCTGATCCTTCAAGTGGTCAAACCTGGTCTATTTAGCTAAGAGTACAAGGTGATTGCAGCAAGTAGTATGGGGGAGGCTGTAGGCCCATCTTCTTCATGTTTTCTTTTAGTATCATTGACTAGTGAGCAGCCTAACCCATCACAGGAGATACCTGAGAGCATCAGGACTCAATACCAGCACATTGATGATGTCTAGAGTAGGTTGAAGTAGGCTCTGCTCTGAATAGGGAAGAAACATACAGATTAAGGTGGCTACATCTTAGTTCTTCAGAAATGCTCTCATCAACCTGGAAAAATAAATTCTTTTAATTGGAGAAAAGTCCTCCTGTTAGGAGGATCTCAGTCTTTACGCTGCCTAATTTCTTTCTTTGACTTAAAGGAAAAAGGAGTAGTTAAGACTTTCTAGTTGCAGGCTGGTGAAATATGTATGAATGATAGAAGAACTGACTGCTGGGGTGGATGGATTTGGCCTTCTGTTCTGATTCTGCCTTTTTTTGCCAAAGGATCCATGTTTTTGGACTCTGATGAGGTATGTTCAGTTGCTGTCCTTGTAACAGTTTGTGTGGTGTTTATGTGGAAGAGGTTGTGCATTTGAAGTGGGTGAGGAACGGAAACAAGAGCTGGCACTCTACAGCTGATTTCTTCTCTGCAGTGCTGCATATTCAGTTGTCAATTTTTCTCTACTTTCTGAAAATTTTTTACTTCTTGTTTTAAAATAGCTAGTAGAGAAAGAGAATCCATTGCCTACAAGGATTGCTAGAGCCAAGTGGCAGATAAATCTTCCCTGGCTGTGTTCTTTCAGCTCCTCCCTGCCCTGGACATGATTCTGCTGGAGTTGTGGGTCCCCTGGATATGTCTGTGTACCCAGTCTTGATAAGCAGCATTGTGTACATCATGGCTTACTCACTGCAGTCCTGACTGGCATTATTATTCCAGCTAGACTTTTCCAAAATAGTAAAGCTACTCATTATAGACTCTCTATTTTTCCTCCTGAAAAATTACATATCACCACATTCTCACCAGAGTAAGGTTGTGTATATGGGGGAGCCCTGGATAACAGAGTACTAAAACCACCTGGACTGGCTGCTGATTGAACCAGTTCCTGCAGCCATTGAAGCTGTAGTATCGGTGCTGGGAGAATTCCTTGGGAAAGCAAACAAACTGCTACAACAATTCTGGCATGATCTTATGTGACCTTGCTTTTGCTATGGTAGGGAACAGATTCCAGAAAAGCAGTAGAAAGGACATACCCGAAGTCACTTTCACGTATAACTCTGAGTATGCAGGGTTTGACCCTCAGTCCCTTGAGGTAAAAGGCTGCTGTGTTAACCCCACCTCTTCATCTCTTGCCAAGTCTGAAAATCCAGGTTCTTAAGAGGAGCTGTTACTTGTATGACCTTCATGCGTGAAACAGTTTCTCTTTTAAAATGTGTTTTCTCCTTTATCAGTTATTCATTGAAGAGTCTCTTTGCATCTGTAGAATTTTGAAGGGTAGCTATTATTTTACCATTTTAATTTTCCCAGCTGTTCAAATAATTGTTTTAACCTCTCAGTGCCTGGATGTGCTTTTCGCATCCTGGTTGCTCTGCATTGTATTTCTTCAGTTTCATGTTTTGAATTACCAACAGTGTTTTCCCTATTCCAAATGGTTATTTGGTGACTTTTTTCTCTATAGCTTTAAGTCTACATTGATCTGAACAACACCGACAACAAGACGATTGTGAACTTTTACTTTGTGATATTGGGCTCTCACATCCAATTTGGGCATTTTTTGGTAGTTGCTGCTTTCCCCACATCCCCAAGAGGACTTAGAGATCCCATTAAAACCAGAACAAACTGGTTATTCTGAAAGGTCTTGCCAGTGACTTCTCTGGGGTTGTGTTTCATTGTATGTAGGGAAGGGGCTCTGACAGACACAATGAAACCATCACAGAATACATTGTCTTCCTGCAGCTTTACAGGTATTACAGTCAAAGCATTGAATATGGTAGTGGTTCCTCTAGCCTGGAGGCAAGGCTGTGACAGCTGAGGACAAGGCCAAGCGTCCTGCTGGTCTGGCAGAGGAGGTGGCTGATTTGAGCTGAGGCACTCACTACCAGCGTGGTATTCCCAGCCTAGGGTGATGCTCAAAGGAGCAAGGATGCATCTTGTGTCCTATCTGGGGCAAAACACTTCCATGTGGGATTACCTCCAGAGCAGTGGTGTCTCATTTCATAGCTTCAGTTTTCTTTTTTGTACATATAGGCATACATATATATTTTTATTTTATCTTCAATGAACATTGCTTTTCTTGAGTGGATCTTTAATGGTCTTGCCATAGAAACAGAAGTGGAATTTGAAAATAAGTAATTATATTGTGATACTTTGGACACACTGCTGTAGTTTCTCTTGCGTGCTCTTCTCACATGTTCCAAAAGTTGCAGAAGGTGATTTATAATTCATCAAACTAAGCGTAAAACATCTGACTGCAAAACCTATCAATCTGATCCCATCTCTTTCCAGCCCTTTAATTAGGGAAGCCCTGCTGAAAAATGTACCCATCAGCTACTGAGAAATGGTGCATTCCTGGACCCTCGGTATAGATCTTGAGTTATCCAGGTGCCAAAATGCTGTCAGAACTGACAGATCTTAGAAAATACACCCACAGGCAGAACATTATCCATTATACTAGCACTGAGCAGTGGGCAGTAAGGAAAAATCAGCAGAGAATGTGTCTTTATCAACTTTAATTGGCTTTTCCCGTTGATAAAAATCAGTATATCTGGCAAGGAAGAGAACCTATCTAGCAGTTTGATTTTTCCATCTCAGAGCTGAAGGGTGCAGTCCATCTCCACTGACATGTGATGTGGACTTGTCTCAGCACAGTTCCTGGCAGTGCAGTGGAATCCACAGCCCATGGAGAAGGCTGCCAGTCTGTCCTCGGTGAGTGACCATGCTTAAACAAGCATGAAGAATGAATTACTCTGGTTAAGTTGGATTTCATCTGTGCTCTAGTTGCTCAAAATTTACTTCAGAGAGAGCCAAACTTAGTTAAACTTTTCTTTGGGTTTTGGCTGGTAAGTGCTCCTGGAATACAGCTGGCTCAGCTGTGAAATCAAGGCTCTTGGGCAATGGATATGCTGATAGGAAAAGGAGAGAGCAGCCAAAGGAAGCAGAAACTTTGCTGGAGCTACAGGAAATAACGCATGCAGAGGTTTGGGGAACAGAACAAGCTTCTTTTGAGTCATTTGGCACTGCAGGTTTATATGTAGCTTTACATCAAAGGCAAAGGAGAGAGCAACTGTGTGAATTTCTCCTGGGAAGGCTGTTTTGACACCTTGTTGCAGCATCTTACATTTACCGAACTATGTAAAATGTTTCAGTTTTTCCTCGGTGCTGCATGTGTCTATTGTGATTAGATTTATGACAGTTTTACTGGAGTAAATAATACAGTAAAAATTATTGCAAATCTATTATTATACTATTTTTTCCTAGTTGATTAGTGAGAACTACTGATTTCTTTATTTGCAATCAATTTGGAAACATGTATCACTTCCCTTGCTAAATTCTGCAGGGTTTCTGAGCGTGATTTTATTTTAAGTTTCTATTCTGCCAAGTCAAGCTTCTCTGTCTTATTTGTGTAAATACTGGAAAACAGAAGTACTCACATAAGAGAGGCTAGTAAGTGAACTTCATTACAAAAGTTTCCTTCACACAGTCCCTGTCTTAAAAACAGACTCTAAGACCATCACAGGATTGCAATCATATAACTATCAGTTTAACCCTTTTGTTTAAAGCTTTAAAAAAAAAAAATGTAAAGGTTTGTTGTTACGATGATTGAAAGAGCAGTCCTTTGTCCAAAGCCCGTTCCATAGGGAACCTGTTCTGCTGTTGGTGCAGGTCACCATGAGTGTTTGGAAGGTATCTTCTGAGCTGTGGCAGAACCAGTCTGCATTTTGGAAAGTCTTATCACCTCATCAAGGGGGCAACATTGAGGAGTGAGAGTGCAAGAGTGGGGCAGGGTATGTACCAGGGCTCTTTGCTGGCAAAGCTCCAGTTTGCTTCCATGCATGCTCCAACTGCAGCGTAGGCTTCCCAGTCATGAGCAGGCTCTGCTCTTGCTGGGGTTGGTGCAGTGCCCAGCACAGTAGGTTCCCTGTCAGGATAAAACTCTGGAGCCTGCACAGTACAAGCTTTAAGAATATGCTGGACCTTATGGAAAAAAAAGTGTTGATTGTGTGGTTTTTCATTTTTTATTTCTGCTTATCATATGGCTGGGAGAGACATAGTAACTTCTTGTGTTCGTAAGGTTTCTTCAGAAACTTGAAGCAAGTGGGAAGGGGGATAACAAAGTCTATTCTGTTCCTCTAATTCAATCTGCCTATTTACAAGCCCAACTTGTCAAGTGTGTTGTCACTGTTCTTTGCAGCAAGAGGAAGACTGAAGCTTTAAAATACTTCTAGAGAATATATAAATCCACGTGAATAACCTAAAACATAATTTGTGTGGTTTCCATGGATGCTGGCCATACTTGCAATCAGGGCAGTTTTGGTGTGTTGCTCTAAATGCCACAGCAGTTTTACCAGGATGCAATATTCTTGCTTGCTGGCCCTAAACTCTGGTGGTGTTGCTGTCTGCTGTCAAATAGCTGTCTCATGCCTGTGTGAAAGGAGGGATTCCTGCGTGTGCAGCTTGAAGAGGTGGGAAAGAGCTGTAAGATTTATTATGTACTAAAAAATAATGATTCCTGATGAAATGAAACTGCATGAAGAGATCAGGATTTTGACATCTTGTTTTGATGTGGTAAAATGCTTCTTTGGTGGCCTAGAGTTACTAAAGGTAACTATCCTAGCTTCTCAGATTGCCACGTGCACAGGCAGTGCTTGGCTCTGGCTCCCTGTCAATCATTCCCTAAATGCCTGATGGCACCTGAGTTGACCAGCTCCTCCTGCTTAAAAGCAAGGCTGCACGATTTTTCTATTTTTCTAAACCATTTGCTCTCTTTAATTGAGCACTGGGAGCCATTGTGTGCATAGTGCTGCAGGATTCTTGTTGTGCAAGGGCCTTGATAAATATGTATTGTGTTGTCAAGTGTTTGTAGCTACTCTGCAGGTAGTGGTGGAGGAGCGAGCTGCATACTGTTAAGAGTCCTTGTGTCTCCAGGGTCAACAAAAACAAGATGGCACAGGGGATTGTGGGAAATGGAGCCAGGATAGCTGCCTTCAGCATCACCTGCTAATAAACCAGCTATTTATAGATCAGCTGAGGCTTTGTCAACTAGATTGTTAAATTAATATTTACATACTGTCTTCATTGTCTTTCACTGAAAAATCTCATTTGCATTAGTTCTTGGACAGAAGTGGGGCTTCCTGTGCTCCAGATACACGGGTGTGTTTGATCTCAGTCCGTGGCTTGCCGTGTGTGTGTGAAGCCATTCCTGATAGATTCTTGCCTCGCAAATCCTCTTCTCCCTGTAGCAGCGTTTTCCCATCTTTCTGTGCCTCTCATTTATTGCAGGAAAGCTCACCTTTGTTCCCAAATGTCCGCAACTCATCATGAGGCTGATCTCACTAGAGAGAGAGATGAGCAGCATTTCTGCATAGCAATTCCTAGTTAATCTCTGCCTCTCAGAGAGAGACTTGAATTGTTGATGGCTTGTGGGTAATTTAATAACTAGCAAACAAGTAAGATGTGTAGATTGCAGCAACTTAGCCCAGATGCAAAATCCCCATCCCTATTTGCATCTGTTTGAATGAATTTTGTTATAAAGGTTTGCTTTTTTACATTTTAGCACCGGTGAAACAGCAGTGAGAGGAGTCACTGCTCAGTGAAGCCGTGTTGATCACAGCAGGCTCCACACCTGGCTAAGCAGTTTCAATCCCCTGTGCGTGCGTGTGTGTGTCTGTGTGCCTTTCAAAAGGGAAGAGTAATCTACTTGCTAGACGTGTGTGTCTCTCGTAGTCCTTGGGTAACCTTGAACAGTCATTTAACTTGTGTTTGTTTGCCCATCTCTACCTGGGCAGATATTACTTCTGTGGTTTGGAGTGTTGAGGTTGAATGGATGTCTCAGATTCGTTATGGATGAAAAGTGATACTGAAATGTAAGGTATTCATAGCGTCTCTTCAGACAGTTGATTGGAGTTCGGATTCACCTTCCTGTCTTTCTGTTCCTTGCTTCAAAGCCATTTGGACACTTGGATTGTGCGGGAAGTCGTAAGGCAGTAATAGCAGGGCTGTGATGCAGACAGGTGTCACAGCCTTCTCTCAGCTTCACTTCTTAGCACTCACAAAGCTGTTGATAAGGTGCTGTTATGCTGGTATTGTGTTATTCTTAATCTGTCTTTGGCCTGCAAAGGGTCTGTCAGCATCCATTTCTCTGGCACCTCGGCAGGCTCTCTGGGCACCTCATTACTCTTTGGTAAGAGAGCACTGCAATCCTGTTACTCCATCCACAGAGAGCAGAGCTCATCTGCCAGTGCCAGCCTGGTTACTGTAAGGTTAGAGCTCAGTGTGGGTTGCAGTTTATCTCTCCAGGTACATTAGGCACATAATACCACAACAGTAATACGATATCTGCTGAAACCATTCACCTTCTTTTTATTCTTTTTAAGGTAGCAGAGCCTCAATTTCCTCCCCTTCAAAGTATCTCTTCTCTTGGCACACAGGAGAGGGAGTGGGACAGGCCAGCTGTGGACATGGGACTGGGAAACCTGGAAGTCGGTTTCTTGGCACGCCAATTCCAGTGACTTGGCTGTGCTCATTTCTCCACTGCCTCTTCCATTTTAACTTTAATCCTTGCTCAAGGCAGCACCTGATTCTTACATTTTCAGATCTACCAGGTTTTTCTGCCTTCTGTTGCTATTCAGGGGAGACGGGGGGGCTTGTGGTTTTCTGCAAAATGTCAAGGTCTCTTCCTGGAATGCTGACAGCATAGGTGTTTTATATGTACACGGGCTATCGAGATGAGACATTCTTACTCAGAAACATTGGCTTAGACAGACAGACATTCCTCCTGCCACAGAGAGATAGGCAGGCTCACTGTTGCCAAGCCTTGAAATATCTGGCATGTTTTCTACTGCCCTAGTTTTGTGGAGTTGTACCTGAAGTTTTACAAGCGCATGAGAATCTTAGTTCTGTGTTTTTACTGAAAAAATAAAAATGGAAGGAATAAAGTAAAATAATCTAACCCATCCTGCCTAGACAGCAGTTGTATGAGAACATGACTCAGTTGCTTAAAACCAGAAGACAAATGAAATAAGCCTCATGCATTTCTAAACAGTTTTACAAGTCAACCTTGTGGTTTTGGGGGAGTTTCTGACTTTTCTCTTGGGTTTTCAGTATGTGAAGAGTGTGCAGCATGCCTTGTTTTCTTGACTGAAGGGATATTTGCAGCTCTGTAAGTGTTCACACATCTGCAGTATCCCCTGCAAGCAATAATGAACTGACCAAAACAATCAGTCTCCCCAAATTAGAAGAGCCCTGCATTTCTCAAATTTTGTTTGCATTCTCATCTGTGCTTTTCCAGTTGTTCCGCTTTTCAAGCCTTTCTCTAAAACAGGACAATCTCAGGCTCTTTAGTTTCAAGTGGAAGCCAAGATTTCCTGTAAGTACGTGATTCAGGGTAGTGTTGCTTTGGCATTTTCACAATTATGTCATATATCATCGCACTTCCCTCGGAGCCGGCAACACCGTTTACGCAGAGATGAACGTAATTATTCACAGAGGGGCCCTGTTGGAGCTTCAGACTCCCTGGCTGATGTACAGAGGAGGCCAACTGGCTCTGCAGGTCTGTATCTCTGTCTTTCACAGGCTCACAGCAACATGCAGCTGCCTGCACGCTTTCATGTTGCTTCTAAGGGCAGCAGCCGAGGCACGTGCTCCTCAAATCACCGATGAATTCGTAGGCACCCGCTCGCACCTCTGCATCACCTGAGCGGAGGGACACATGCAGTCAGACTCCCACAACAGAAAGGTTTCCAATAAAGCTGAAACACAGAGGTATTGTTTGTCCAACCACTGGCAAATGCACAGAGCCATTGTGTGGGTCCTGAAAGCCTGGGCGCTTTATTCTCTGCAGACTGAATGGCAGCCGCGGGTAATAATAACACAAGATTTAAAAAGCCAACATTATAGGGGCATTTACAACCCGCTGAGAGAGTGAAATCTCAGCAAGGCTGAACTGTGTCTCTAGTGATCCTACGTTTTTACTGCCTGATAAGGAAATGATGGGCAGCTCTGGAGAAATGGCCACCACAGAGCAGATGAAAGGGGAGCAGGTTGGCTGCTCGAACGCTGCAGTAAGTAAAGAGGGACAAATGGAAAAGCTGCCTGCAAATCAAGTGACCAGCCTGCCCCTCCCCGAGCTGGGGGGTGTGTATGTGTGCTTGCATGCCCATTTCCTTCCCAGGCTGGCATCAATGGGGGCAGGCTTGGTTTGCATAATTTTGAGCTAGGAGGCCTTTGGTCAGTGTCATCTGGGTTGGTGCTTTGGTAGCTGTCAAAAGATCCACTCAGGACCATTTACGTGTGAGAAGGTAGCTGGGAACTGACTGTGGAAAAGAGAGGGCGGGATTAACTTTCTGCCTCCTGAAAGCAGGCAGTCTTTCTATGAAATTAAAGTTTGGGAGATAATAAGTATTGAGCTTCCTGAATGCAAGTCTCAGTTTTAAGTCACAGTAATGATAACTACCTTACACAATTTAAGCTGAATTGACACCATCTTACATGTGGAATTTTAATATTTTCAAAACAAAGAAAACCCCGCCGCACAAAAAAAGAGACATTTTTAAGGAACAGTTCCTTATCTTAAAAATCAAGTCTTCAGTGCTGGTTCTAACAAATCTTTAACATAAATACCTTATAAAGTTCTTTGTAACTACCTGAACAGCTTTATAAGACCTAGGTTTTCGCTGCACACAGATGGAAGTTGTGTTTGGTAAGCTGGAGGCAGAGTACCAGCTTGTAGCAAGATCCTCTCAGGATATGCCCAGGCTGCAGAATAATGATGACATATCAAACCAGCCCTAGCCTTGCTAGCCTTGAGTATTACCATCAGGCTAACCCTGGCAGTGCTGAGCTACAGGAATATGTACCCACCTGTTCAGACAGGTTGTGCAGCTCTCTGCTACTCAGCAGGTTTCTGAGGCAGCATCTTACAGATGTGACCTTGGTCTTTTGCATTAAAGGTGCACCAAGTAAAATGGTGGGAGATATTTTAAAGTAGTAAAACATGTTTTTTGCTACGTGGCTAGAGCAGGTATTTTTCCTTTCTAAAAACATTCTCATCTGTTCAAGTCTCTTGCTTTGCTTCTGCCAGGCAGCATGGCATGGAAATTGCTGGGCCCTGGGTGCTGTTTCTTGTGTGGGACATTATGGGGATTCAGAAATCTAGACTGCTTCACGGATTCATTTACTTGGATTAATGAATCTGTCTCTGCCTCTGTTTCCCCAAGAGTAATGTGAAGTTACTTACGTCAGAGGGATTTATGAGCTTCTTTCTATATTGGCCATTTTGCAGAGTGAAATTCAGCTCAGAGGGCTTTGCAGAAGGACAAAGTATTTAAGTTCTGTTCTAATCCTGGTTACAGAAAATTGGCAAGTTCCTGCTTAAATAGTCTCTTTAAACACAAAATATAAATACTCTTTGATTTTTATTTTTTTGTCCTTCTCTTTCTCTCTTCCCGTCTCTCTCTCTTTTTCTTTCCTTTATGTGTTTTGTTTTTATTTTAAATATTACCTGTCTTAAACTGCACATTGTTCAGGTTGGGACCTGAAGGCTCCTCTGTGCTGGCACAGATTTGCAGAAGGCAGCTGTGGGCTTGCTTTGTTTCCACAGGTTGCAAGTGTGAAATGAAATGTGTGTTAGTGGTAAGGTCTTTGTGGGAAGAGAGTGTAAAGAGCTGTTGAGTGACAGTAGAAAAGAATGGTCTAGGAGGGAGGAAGAGAGGATGTAGCTAAAACTAAATATGATGCTTGCTTTTTACCAGAACCTTTGTAGAAGCATGAACGTGTTCCCAGTCCAGAGCTCCCCCGTCTCTCCCTCCCTTTTTTTCTCTCTCACCCTCTGGGGCTGCTGTTTTAGGATGAGTTGGTTCCAAATAGACAATACTTTTCAAGCAGATAAACGGACACCTAAGCAGCTGCACTGGTATCTATCATGAACAGACATGCTGCACAGTGAGGGAAATTACAAGATGGGACCAGCATCATTTGTCATATTATAAAAAAATATAAAAGGCCTCCCTCTACTTGAGCAGCATCCACAGGACAAGTGAACAGCACACTTAAAAACTGTCGTTTTCTTTTCCAGTCTCTTAATACGTTTTCAAATGCTCCTATTAAACATTCCACCTTTGGGTCCTCTGTAAAGAATGTGTTTTAGATGGAAGCCGGTCTCTGTCCTGACACAGATGCAGGACTATAAATTTGCTGAGGAGGCGATAGGAGATAATTATTTAGAAGGCTTTTGTGTCTTATTCCAGCATCTGGTATTCTACCAGTGCATCCTCTGAGGAGGGAAAGGGACAGGACGGAGCTAGAGAAATGCTGAGCTTGTTTTTCACTTGGTAAAGGTTTTTAATCTTGAAAGAAGGATTTGGAGTTTACGAAGGAGGAGACACTGAGAAATCAAGATGCATCTCCCAGTGCTCACCATTCTCCCTTTATTTGCTCAGATCCACGTTTTGGGTTGGATTTGGGCATCTTATCTGCTGTTCCCGTAATTGCTCTGGTTATGTTGGGTGCTGATGGGCAAGCTGCTCAGAACAGATCCCTCTTGCTGAGGGGCTCACTGCAGCGATACTTGAGTTTGCAGCTTCCCAGAGGTGCTGCTGGGTGTGCCTGTGGTTGGGCATCCCCATCTAATTGCATAACCCAACGTCTCCGTGGCCTCCCAATCTGTCCACAGCCTCCCCGTTCCGGTCCGTGTGTCATTCCCAGCGGGCACCCAAGGTTCTCCAGCCTGGATTGCAGATTCCCTACCAGTGCTTCCCTTCTCCTTGATCTTGTAAGAGGGGAGTGGCACAGTGAAATGTTTGGGGTTTCTTGGGTGACTTCTGAAACCTCTATCCAAGAGGTGCGGCTGAGTAATTTGACTGTCTCGGTTTAGGTCATTAACATTTCAAAAGGGCTGTTAATTCTCTGTCTGGTTGCCTGAACTTGGTACAGGGTTGTCTAATTGGGGCTTGGTGGGGGCCAGCCAACCAGACTTCTTTTCCTTGTGATCTAATCGGATCTTGCAGCTCGTGGGACCAGATATTTCAAGATACTCAAAGATTGGAAAAGTTAGACATATAATTAATTCTTTAAAATCTGATACTCAAATACTGGAAATGCTCAGTCAGCAATAAGCTTGTGGTGCAGAAGAGTTCAGTGCTGAGTCAAACAGGCTGACTCTGCTGAAATAGATGTCAGTTTCTGGTTTGTTACCTGGGCAGTGGAGATAGTCTCCCAAAACAATTTTTTCTTTCTCTTAGTTTTACCTGTAGGTGCCTGTAGTCTTTGGGAGGTGTTTCACAAAAACAGATAGAAGTTATATCTCACACCTATCTGCAAACAGACCTGAGAATTCCCAGTTTTCTCTTGGCTCTATCACTGCTGATTTTTGCCTCTTCAGCCAGAAGGAAAGGAGAGCGACTTCTACACCCATACGGGCAAGATGAATACAGCTATCACACAAATAAAATTACTGGCTGCCGAGTAGCAACAGCTTAATGAAAATGTGAAGTGTTAAACAAATAAAGCCAGTCAAGCTCATAATACTTCTGTGTGGAATTTCACTGAGCAAAATTTCACTGAATCACTGAGCAAAAATAGAATTAGGGGTAGAAAAAGGATATATGGAGAACTCTGCCTGCCTCTGTGCTTGGTGTATAAAGCTGGACTAAACAGGAGCGAACCATACCTTAAATGTGGACATGATATGCTGACCTGAAGAAGAATTCTCTTTATCCAGAGCAGGAGCCTGCTAAAGCAAGGCAGAAAGGGACAAGATAAAGCAATATATTTCCACTGAAGCCTAAATGCAAATTGTACAGAGGAATGGATGAGAACTGAATTTTTGCATTTCTTTAGCATCTTCTCCTGGTGAATAGTTATCATACCTCTGTGTGGTTGGTAGGTATTATTACTCTTTGATACAGAAAGGGAAACTGAGGTGAGGATTTATCTACAGCTGCTGGGAGAATTTGGGAAGTGACTGACAAAGGAGCCTAGGACTGTCTCATGCCCTCCAGGCAGTGCTGACCTTCCTGTAGCATGGGAAAACTGCAGGGTTTAGTAACACTGGCAAGCAGCTGGTAAAATCTGCAGGATGGGAGCTTAACAACCATTGTTGAGGTCCCATCTCAGAGCACAGTGCCTTAGCTGAGGTGCTGTGAAGTGTTTTCAGCAGTTCTTTGTACTTTACCCTATCTTCATGAAAATTTCTGGAATTAAAGACATGCTCTTTAGGGCTAGTGCAGGTTAGTCATACATTCCAGGATGAGATCTGGAAAGACAAAATGCAGTATGTAAAGCTGGAATCAGCTTGTGAAGAAGCCCTGCAGCCAAAGAGCTGTTGTATTTGCTTCCAAACAAAATTACATCCTCTCTCCCTGGCTTCTCCCATCTGTCTCTGTGTGGCAGTGAACAGTCAATGGATGCGATGATCCCTTAGAGTTGGGAGGACAACTGGAGTTGCGCCTTCTATCTCCTGTCTCTCATTTCCTCCACTCTCATGGAGATGGCATTTCTTCACAACAAACTGTGTCTCAGCTGGCTTTGGTCTCAGGTTGTGTGGAGTCACTGGTGTATTGGAGGTGTTTTGTGTCTGGGTCACGCGAAGCTTTAATGTGCTGTGGAATTAGAAATGTTCTAGGAGTTTATATTCTAAGCACCTTTATTTTTCTGGGTGACCTTGTGAAATTTCCTTGCACCAGGCCTGTATCTTGCCATCCTGCTGCCTTTATCTAATTTGTTTTCTTGTGTATATTGCTGACATCCAGTGAAGTGTAATTTGTTTGAGAAGTGGCACTTATAACAAGGATCCTGCTAGTAATCCCTGCATTAAATCCCTATATACACAATGTTCCAGGAATAATTAAAGTCACAAACTTCAATCTTGAGGGATGCACAGGGGAAACCTATCCTGAAATGAGGCTTGGCATTTTCTACTTCCAGTGCTTTTTAGCACTATAGGATTTGCTATTTTTGTTCCAGGACTGAAGTAGATTTAAGAGGAAGTCTGACATCCTGAATTTATATGTCCTAACAACAGTGTTCATCAGTCAGTCTTCTTACTATGTCCTTTCTCTACCCCTTCTCTCTATTAATTTTCCTCAATAGTCTGCAGGGATCATTTGCTAGCCTGATTCAAATTCTTGCACTTCCCTGGCATCTTGTTTTATAACATCTTGCATCATGTACTTTCCATTTCTGTAATCCATTTAATCCAAGATACTGAAATGGCTTTGCAGGTATTTATTGCATTTCTTTCTTCCTCGTGTTAGGAGGTAACAGGTCATTTATACAACTTAATCCAAAGTCTCTTGGCTTCTGGGGTTATTTTTTTCCTTTTATTTTCCCACTGATTATCCTGGAGGCTGGTAGCAAGTGCAGGAATGACAGTATGGAGAAGTTGCATGTATTTGTGTCTAGTGTTTCATTATGTTGTGCCCAGAGCATGGCTTGGCAGTTTAGCAGTTAAACCCCTGCAGCCACTGTCCCCCAGCAATAATACTACTGTTGCCTGTCCTTAATTTTTGGAAGCATTGGGCTTAGGGTTGGAAATAATGAAATGCTGTTGCATCAGTAAGTGGTTTTCCATTCCTTTTGGCTCTGGAAACGGATATTCACAGTTGGGTGAAGTTCATATTAATCCTCACAAGACCAGAGCTGGATTTGTACAAGTTGTCATTGTTCTGCTTTAGAAACACTCTGTGCCTTCTGGATCCCTTTATCCCTCCCAGGGGCTAATCCACAAGCTTGCAAAACACTCAGGGTGACTCCAGTTGCAGGATGGAGGGGCATTCAGTGCTGCCCATTTCTCCTCCTGCATTGCCTTCTCTCCCTGGTTCAGAAAGGCACGGTAGTGTTTGTAGCACACACGTCCTGATGTGTATAGATAGTGGGATGTAATTATCTTCCCCTGAGGTAGAGTCATTATGCTGGCTGTAAAGAGAGAGGGTCACACTCCTAATGGGAAATGATTTTAAAGCAATCTTGACCAAGTCTAGTGGAGCCATTTCAGAGCACTTAAAACTCAGCCAGTCCTTCATGGCACTTGTGATATGTCCATTTTATGCGGTGAGAGGCAATGGGACTAACGCTTGTCGAGGGATAAAGAAAATCTGTGATAAACTGCAGCTCTGGCTTTGGGCAAGTGTTGTGTGTTGCCACAGGGGAAAGGCACCGACAGAGCCCAGTCTTGATTATTATTGTTCCTGATACCAATTTGGAAAAACGCAATGCACTTGCAGAAGCAATAAGCCAGAAGTTGTGAAATCTGCCACCTTGGGCTTCCTGCGCTACAAGAGCTGCCCCTCTACCCCCAGGCTTGATTCCTGCAGAAGCAAGAGGATTGTTCCCATTTCCCAGGCAGGTGGATGGGCAGATAGTGGCACAGTCCCCAGATCACCAGTGGATGTACTAGTGGTTTACCTGGGAAGTTCAGGCTTCAAAAACATACTGTCTTACAAGGGAGATTTGCTCAGAGGTTGTTTAATAGCAAATACTACTTTGTGCTATAAGATGTCAGAGAAAGACAGACTTCAGCATGCTTTGACATGTGCTGGGGTTGTGCTCAGTAGTGAGGTGAGGAGAAGGGTTTTGTCAGAGCTGATGGAAGGTGTCAGTCAGCAGTCGTAGGTCATACTGAGGGGCACTGGCAGGTCTGTTGGGATGAGCCCAGGACTAAAAAGCAAACACCACTTCACATAAGCGATTTTCTGTATTTCAATTCTTTACAGAAGCACAATAGCCCAGGCTGTGCAGGTTAGCAAAGCTGCAAGCTGGTACCCAGGAGAGCAAGAATAACTAGTAGTGAAATACTCCATATCTGATTTTCATCCTTTGAGCTCCTCTGTAATGTTACTGGAAAACAAAAATTGTTTAAATAATGGAACAGACCCACTGAAATTGTGCAGTGATGCGGAAGGGATGAGGAAGGGTTATTTCCTTTTTTTCCATTACTTTTCTTCTCCTGCCTTGCCTCCCAAATGTGGGTGGAATCTGCATGTCAGGCAGGAGCAACATCAGCCTGGCCTGGTGGCTTTTCTTAATGGCAAGCGTGAGATTAAATGCAATTAACATTGATTGAACAAAAACTACCCTCACTTTGTATGTGGATTAATTAACAGCCATCCTTTCAGCAGTGGCCCTTTGTAGAGCTGTGTTTGTTCCTCCTGGCCCCGGTATTTTCTAGCTCATGTCCAAAATCAAAAGCACTGAGCCTGTTCCCCACTGTGACGTCTGGGGCTACCGACTCAGCAGGGAGAGGCAGCCCCCCAGCCGGGATGATTTTTTGTGCAGTCTTGTAACTGCAGAGCTGCTCAGTCAGTGGCAAAATATTTCCTGTTAAGCAAGGCTAATGACAGGAGCTCTCTGCGAGTTAGAACAATGATCAGAACAATTGTCTGGAGGAAATCAATGTTATAATGCATGAACAAACAGGTGAGTCTCAGAACAGCTGGAGATTAGTTGTGCTGGTAAATAATTTCGTATTCGGGTGATGCAGAGCTATGGGGAGGTGTCAAGGCAGAGCAAAGCAAGCAGTGTCGGCTCTTGTGAGTGGAAGAAAAGGGAGGAGGAAACCAGAAAGACTGTTTCTGTTCCTTACATTCTGTTGTTGGGGTATGTAGACCAGAGGACTTCCACGTGAAAGCACTTTCCGGGGTGTTCTGACAATGCGTCTGGTGAGTTTTTTGAAAGGCGTCTTTTCTGCTGTCAAACCAGCTTTGAAGACACCATCTGGGGAAGTAGCCAAGAAGTCATTGGGTGAACTTCTCTGCTTTGCAAATCTATTAACACCAGTACAGGGAAGAGGGAAAACAAAACTCTCTTCATAGCTTTTTGAATTCATGCTTTTTGTTGCTGCCAGGCATGCTCCTGCCCCTCCTTATTCCAGTCCCAAGGACAGTAACCGTTGGACTCCTGAAGGATGAGAGACAGAGAGGCTTTTCTGTGCAATAACTGTATGGCACAGAAGTGCTGTGATCCATTAGTCAGCCCAGCTGCTCCACAAAATAGCCAATACCCTGAGTGTAACAGAACAAATTGCACATAACCAAAAAATACCTACAGCATACATCAAACCAAAGTGACTCAAATGTCCCTTGCAGCGCTTTGGGGAGCTAATAGCCCCACAACAAATGCCTCATCCAGTGCAAGGGCCTTGAACACCCATCTTAGGACAGGTCAGGATTTTTGTATTTCATTAGTGCCTCTTTCCACACTAACTGAGATGAAAAAGTTGTGCGGTCACGTTGCTGAGATCTGCTGTGTGCCAACAGGTATTTTGGTGTTGAGAGCTGCCTGCACACAGCAGGGAACTAGGAACTATGGAGATTAATTTCTACTTTGTCACTGACACTTCAAATGCACCCAGTCATTTATCATGGGGATCTGCTTTCTGATTTCTTCATAGGTATACAGTGCCCATATGTGCGAGCGCCGCGGTGCAACTGCCTAAAGGGATGTTAGAACAAAGGTAAGGCACAAAGTGGAGGGAACTTGCAGGGTTTACCCTGTGAGACTAAAGGCTGGTTAAATAAATATGTCTTAACACAGCTGAGGCTTGGCAAACAGCGTCTCTGGCAAACACTGAGGGCGGAAGTTCTTCAGGGTCTGGCCTTTCAAGAGGGAGATTCCTCCACTGGCTGTGAGCCTCCGGCAAGACCGAGAGCTGAGGCAGAGAGCTGGCCAGTGACTGGGGGGAGGCAGAAAGGATGCTGTGGACTCCCCAGGCAGCCCCAAGCTTCTGCACTGGGATGCAGACTGGGAAAAAAGGAACAGGAAAACGACAAGAGAGCAGTGTCTTAGAAAATCTTGCTGAAACTTGCTCTCTGTTAGAGGACAAGGACCACGTTGGGCACTGACTGGACTCCCTTCTCAGCAGGGGTGAGATTTGTGGAGCAAATCTGTTTGCAGAGCTCAGCCCTTTCTCCTCACTCAACTGAAACCAGAACTGGAAAGCTACTGGCTTTCCCCACAGGGGCTGCAAAGTGGCAGGCTGTGTCAGCTGAGCAGCCAGTCGATTTTGACCGCTGTTAGTTCCTGAGCAGGGTCTCACAGTAGTGGAAGCACATGAGTTAGTGGCTCAAGGTCCTGTTTGCCAGGAGAGGCATGGAAGAAAACAAATGCTGCATGCCCCCCAGCTGGACTTGCTGTCATGAGTGAACAGATTCCTATTCCTGTTTGTGCTGCTGAGGAATTTGCCTTGGTATGGACACTGCACTCACATGTAGAGTGATGGGTCTGTAGCCCATCAAGACTAGAACCTGGTGTCTACCTGCATTCCATTGGTAGTGGCATTAAAAATAGCCTGCCCTCCTCGTGCAAGAAGGGCACTGTCCCGTCTTGTTAGAGTGAGTGTGCACTGCACTCTCCAAGGCTGATGTCTCCTGACTTCCTCTGCTAAGGCTGCAGCAGAGACCAGCTAATGCCAGCTGTGGGGCAATTATTTTGTGAGGATTCACCAAACTTTTTCAGGCTGAGCCTCAACTCTCTTTGTTGGAAGTATCCTGTCATGTGAGAACAGCTTAGCTTGTGACTCAAACTGCCTGGATTTGTTGTATATGAGACTTGCCTGGTGCATATGCAATGATGGAGGAGAGATTATGTTTCTCCTTCCCTTTCCTGGCTCCTACTGCTCAAGGTAAGTGTTGTACTAGCCTGGTAGCAACTTGCAGGGAGGGTTCCAGGTTGGAAGAAAAGGAAGAAGCACCAAATTTGTATTGGCATGGTTGCAATGCTAGGTGGAATTAAAATGTGAGGGTAAATAGTTAGCTTAGCAAAGAGAGGGTTTAGTCTTGGAGATACAGTATCCTTCCATGCTGCTGCACAGCATGTGAGGCATGGAACTGTGTGCTATAAAGTAGTTAGCCATAAGTTTATAAACTGATGGCCTAGGAACAATTCTGTGTGTATTCTGAGTAGTGTAGACATGATGGGCTAACAGACCACAGGGCCTACAGGGCTTCCACTGTGCGGCGTGCAGTGGGTGTGTGACACTGCAGGAGCTGTCAGGAGACCTCCAGAGCTGTTCCCTGTTGAACATGTTGTTCCCTGTGCTGCATGGCATGTGCTGCAGGGAATCCAGGGGAAAACGGATTCACAGCGACCAACTCTGGTCTCACTTTCATGGTCAGTTCAACCTTAGCAATGTTAGAGGGTTCAGGATAGAAGAGGCCTGCACTGGTGGGGAGATGACGCCAGATCTGGATGGCATCTGAGCAGGAATGTCTGAAACGGCCGGGAAAGTTGTCCCTCTGCGCAGGTTGTTGTGTACTGGGAGTCCTTCAATTCCCAAAAAAATGCCAACTCTGTAACCATCATGAGCAGTTTGTGTCCCTGATGAGGGAGAGGGCATTAATTAGTTGCTCCATCCAGCACAGGCTGCTCTTAGATGTAATTGTCTCAGGCCTCTACTGGGAGCAGTGTGGACTGATTGACGGTGTCATTACCTGCATCCTCTGTTCACGGAAGCTTCCCTTGGCGAGAGCTGCACTGCAGGAAATTGGTGTCTGGCCTGCCTGGCAGCCCATCAGTTCTGGGTCCAGTGCTCACTGTGCAAAAGATTTTGAGGAAGTTTAGCCATCCAGAGCAAGATGGAACCTGATGTTTTTGCACAAGGAATGTTTGTGAGCTTCCAGCTCAGTGCATCTCTGGTATGTGGGTAGGTTAGGCTGAAAGGAATTGATTGAGGTTAAGAGCTGGCTATTTGCATTTTCTTCTGAAATTAAAAATATCATAGGATCATAAAACGGCTTTGATTGGAAGGGACGCTAAAGATCATCTAATTCCAACCCCCTTGCCATGGGCAGAGACACCTTCCACTATACCAGGTTGAAATATGTAGTTATGATTTTGAACGTGAAATTGCATAACTATGATATTCTTTAAAATTGCTTTCAAAAAAAGGTTTTGCTGTCTTCCATAAGGGTTAACCACAGAGTGGCCACAGCAGTGTGGGGTGCGCTTTTTTTGTTTTGGTTTGGTTTTTTTTTTTTTTTTTTTTTTTTACAAAATGTAGCATTCCTAGATACTTCACTGAAGTGTTACAGTGTGAATATAACAAATTACTTTATTGCAAAATTGATCCTGAGTTGTTACTGCTTCACTCATTACAATTTCTGTGAGTGCTATTGGAGTTTTTAAAATGTATTGCTCTGTGCATAACTTCTAAGCCACTAATGATGAGAAAAATTACCTGGGAAATTAGAGTCAGTGGAGTAATGTTGATGGTTCATTTGTCAGATTTCTGGTTAACCTTTGTCTAAATAATTTGGCAAACAATTTTGTCTTTATTCTTGAGTCCTTTGAAGCTTTTCCAGTTCATTTTTGTCAGAGATGGGGCTGTCTTTGGAGATGCAAGGCCAGCACATTCAGTCTACATTGGCCATGTATCAGTCAATATCATCCTACTATGCAGAAGTAGTCCAAATTACATGCTCACCCTCTGACACACCAAGTGTGCCAGCACCATTATTTTATGATGTTCCCCATTCTGATTTGCAATGAAGAAAGCACAGCTTTTCTCCTCAGAAAGGCAAATGTCTGGAGAGTAGAACTGAGCTCAGATACAGCCCTAGTGAAAAAGGGGTGGTGAGACCACAGGCAGTGAACTGATCCATTGCCTTTCTCTAGTCAGCATTAGATGGGTCCTGTAAGCATGGATCAGTACTGTCTGCTCTGCAGGTGGACCTGCACATATCTAGAGAAAAAAGCAACACTTTGCTGGGCTCACCCTCTGTGTTTCTGTGTAGCAGGAGTTCACTGGCAGAGTGATGCCACTGCTGGTGTGTGAGAGCTGATTACCCAGGTTTTGAAGTAGGACCCAACTGAGGATATATCAGATTTTTCAGAGGGAGAGGTGTTGTAGCTGGTGTTGGGTGTGTTCTCATCCACTGCTGGTGGCATTGCTGATTTTACTTCTTTGACTTTATGGAATTGATAAGATAAAAACAGGAAGAGCCCACAGCAGGCTTTGCAATCTCCATCCTAAAAATATTGAAAGCCTCCTGTTTTTTTCTTCCCCTCAGAAGTTCACAGCTCATATGCAGATACCTCCAGGATCTGAAGAGGTGTCACTTAGGAGGTTTCTGAGGGGGACAAAGCAGACATGATTTTGCTTTGAATTTTAGGAGGGCTTGGGTCTTAATAGGATAAAGGCTGTCAGACATGTCAGGAGTTAGGGCAGTCTCTGAGTTCCCATCTTTCTTCTTCTTCCCTCTCTAGTGCTCACTCTTATGTTGATCCTATTCCAGGATGAGTGAGTGCTGCGTGCATGTTTGATGGCAGCTAATCAAAGTGCTCCTGTATCCTGCTGGGCAGGACTTAGTGTGGAGCTACACTTATTCTTGCAACCTGGCTGCTCTGAGGCTTACCTGGAACTGTGGCTGTTCTCTCCTGCTGTTGGCCACTGGTTTTAGAATCGTAAGTGTTGCAACTGACCATATATTCTTGTTCACAGAATCAGTCTCACCTTTGATATCATGAGCTGCTCTCTTGCTTCTACAGTCCTCTCCCCTTGAGTGTCTTGCATTTTACAGCAGGTGAAACCTGATGATTTTTTCTGTGGGATTTTCACCCTTGCAATGCTACCTTTCGTTTCTGAGGGGAACATTCCAGTGTCAACAGCTGCATAACTAGCTTGCTGCCTCTTTCTTTTGTCTCCTTTTTTCTCCAGGAGCTGTTAGTTAATTCTGGATAAACATCAGCCGCCAAAGAGCAGAGGACAGGGACCACAGATGCCCTTGGAAGCCCCAGCATCCTTCTGGACAGACACTGACCAAAACCAGTGCCTTCTGCCCTTCATGATCCAAGACAGCAACATGATTCTCTTCTAATTGCCTGCATGTATGAGTCTCACTGTGGACGTTCCTGGAGTTGGGAGAAGAGTCCCAGGAGAGGGGGATGCCATAGTTTCTTTTTATTGTTTTCCAATATAAAGAATCGTGTTGACCCCAGGGGCTTCCAGTACAGCCTGTAGCTTGGGGTCTTGCCTGACATGAGCCTGATTCACCCTGTTCTAGTTTTGGTTTCACCAACCTACATCTGACTTTCAAGAGCTGTTACCTGTCTGTTTGCTCTGGGGAAAAGAGTCCAAAGTATTTGGAAGTAACCCTGACTAGCTTGTTAGGAGTAACTGTTCCTATCATGCTCCCATTGGTCACACCAGCAGGCGTGTTCCTTCCCTTCCAGGGTTCCCTCCTAAACAATAAAGTGTTTAATGGTCACTGTGTGCTGTGAGATACTTTTAGTCCCATGAGTTTCTAAATCGCTATTTTCTGCCTACTGCTCATGCCAACAAAAACTCCAAACAAGTGTGAGGAATAGAAATATTTCAAGTCACAGTTTATAAATTGCAAAACTTGTTCATTTTGGTCCAGTGCTGGATGACTTTGGCTGATTTGAAAGTATTTGGAAGAGTGCAGAGTACTGGCTGGAGGGAACTGGTTTTGGGGAATCACGCTGAAAAACCTTTGCCTGCTGGATGCAGAGCCCAAGTTACCTTTCTCTTCACTGGCTCTTGTTTGCAGTTCCTGCTTTGTCTGCCACAAACCACTGTCCCTTTCAGGCTTGTGCTCTGTGTTGAGCCCTCTCCTTGCCCAGTGAGGGATGGAGGAGGCTGGATGCATCTGGAATATGATTCTCCTAGAGGTAAGTGTGGGAAGGTTTGCAAAAGGCCTGTCAGCAAACCAGGGGAGCAGGTTTAGCTTGGTAACTTGATTCCTCTTCTCTGGCAACATTCTCTGCCTCTGTCCTTTCTGACTGTGTCTGACAGTTTCTGAAGAATGCGAACATGGATTTTTGGAGGTCGTGTCAGAGTTTAATGCAGTGTTTATGAAAATGGATGAAGGGGGCTGAGAATTGTTTTCTGTGTTATATTGTGCTTCATCTCTTTTTTTCTTTAGACAGCAACTTAGTGCTTTACATCTTCATTAAGGTAACAAAATGCTTTTCCTTGTGGAGAGCTGATGCCACAACCCTTTTCCTCCTCAGAAGTGATGTTTGCTTACCCATGGCTCATCTCTGTTAGTCTCAGATCTTGCAAAAATTCCAGGTTTTCATCATTGTGTAGGTCAAACTTGCCGTCCCCAAGGAAGGAAGGGCAAGTTTTTCCAAACCAAAGTAGGATATTTAGTGTCCTCAAATTTGCTTTGGCAGGACTGGGTGGGCTTTTGCTGCTGCTGCCGTGCCAGCTTTTGGATCTGCTTTGGATAACCAGGTTCTACAGAGCCACAGAACTTGTGACTCTGCATGCAGAGATTTAGAGCAGCAAGGTCTATCCCTGACTAGGTTTGAAATTATTGTTGGTCTGAAGAGAAAAATACCTATTTTGTCTCCTCCTCATTTTCCTCTTGCCCCTATCCAGCATTGCCTTGGCATGAGTAATTTGCATGTCATTATTTCTGCTGCCCTAAATTGGGGGGGACTGTGATGCCAGGGCTGATTATTTGGCGGCACTGGGCAATTTTCTCTGTTAGGCAACTGTAATACATTTTCATGTTCTTTTATAATGAGCTTTATTTACCAAATTGGCAATTCCTCTGTTGAGAAATAACTGATTACAGTATTCAGGGAGTTGCTGTCATCTCAAGATATGCAGGTGTCTGTGGCACATAAACAGATGTGATCATTCAGACAGTGAACTCGATAGAGGATGGGGGGGGGGGAAATCAGCCATAAAATCATAAATGTAAGAGCTACAGCTAATGTTGGCCAGGTGCACTGTGGCTGTTTGCAGCCCAGCAAGGACAAAGTGGCACTCTAAGGCTATCCAGTACCTCCAGATGAGGGACTGCTTGATTATTAGCTGAAAATATACCTCTTGCCTGTCATTGCACTTCAATATGGGCTTGCCTAACTCTCTCTCTGGTAGCCTCTGAGGACAGACACTTGTTCATTGCACAGCCTTGAAATGAGGAACTCCTCTGTCCTGCCAGGTTGGGTTGGGCTTTAGTTTACTCTGTGCTGAATGTCTACAAACATCTTGGTGATCATGTCCATGGGGACTGTGATCCCATCTGCCTTTCAGGCATTCCCTTTCCTTTGGTGTTTCCTAGAGCCCAGGAGAAATTTTTTTGCTGCTGTTGCCCTAATGACCAGCACAGATACTTGAGCCTGGGGGAAAATGCGATGAGTGGAGAAGTCAGTAGGAAACTGCTGAAGATGAAGTTCAGTTTGCAGAGTCTCAGCTGCTATACAAGTAAAAAATATGCAGGTAACTCAGCCTCTTGAGTGTTTTCTCTTTCCCCTCATCTTTGCTGCTCCTGTATTACTGAGACCCTTGCAAAGAGGGAAAAAGCCCTGTACCTTCTCCTAAGCTCCCCCTCCTTATGTTTCTCCTTGACTGTGTGTTGGATATTGGGAGCAATTCTTTTTTACCATGCAAGATTGTGACAGCAGGTGTCAGTTATGCTCCAGAGTGGCAGAGATGATTATTCCTGGAGCTTGGTGTCCAGTGTTGAATAGATGTCCTTACCACACCGCTACCGTCACAGTCAGCATTAATGGGCAATGAGGACAGCAGGATAAACAAGGTCTGAGTCTATTGTGGAAGCTGAAATTAGAGGCAGTTTCCTCCAGAGGCAAGTTTGAGGTGGGGTAGAGGCAGCCAGCCGTGCTGCTGTCCGTGCTGCATGTGCTGGGTAAAAAAGAGCTCTTTTGTGTCCAGGAATATCTGTTTCACCAACTGAACCTGCCCAGGACCAGGTGCAGTTCAGGTGCAGCGCTCCATTCAGCTGAGCAGTGCATGTCCATTTTGCCTGCCCGGTTATTGCAGTTCTCTCTGCAAATTGGGTAATTTCGTGTACAAATGCATCTGGTGATTTGGATGCAATGTGCACAATTGTGGTAATTTCATGTGAAAATACAGCTTGCAGAGTGCTTGCTTTAAGAGTATGAATTGTTTTAAAACTTGCCAGATGAATGGAAAGAACAACCTTTTTATTCATGCGTAATTTCTTAGTGTTGCAGGAAGGGAAAAGAACAAAAACAGTGAAGTTAGAGAAGATACAGGAAATAACTGATACAAATTTTCCAGTAGGCCTCAATAGCTTTTTTAATGAAACATTCAACAAGCAGCACTTTGAGATTCCAGCGTGCAGGAACATCACCGGCGCTCTAAGCACCAAATTTGTGATCTTGCATAAAAACACAACCCGTTGCCTCCTGTTGTTAATATTTCACACTTGACTTTGCAAGATGCTTTATCTAATATCCTCTCTGCATTCAGGCTTCTACCTACTCTGCCTTGTCCATAACAGGAGAGGCGGGAGGAGAAAAGCAATTGCCAAGTGTGTCTGTAATCTATGTAGGAGGGTTTTGTGTAGCTCTAGGGGTAGAAGAGTAAGTCTCATTTCCTATTTTATAGTCTGCTGAATCCTGTGATCTCATGCTGTGTGCTCCTTTTCCAAGCAGAATTTTTCAATTTGTTTTTCAAGTTGTTATTATTTTTTATTTCCAAACTGGTTAAAAGTGTTTGTCTGTAACTTGTCGATAAATTGTTTATCCTTAACTCCCTAAAATGCTTCATTGCCACTTTTACACATGTCTCAGGATCAGCTTTTTCTTCCCTTGTCTTGTGCCCTCCCAGTGGGCTGTTGCACCCAGTACTCTTTTGGAGCCTGAAGGGCCATTCAGAGTCCTGCAATGTGTAATCCTACACCTGCTCCCATTCACTTTTTTTTTTTTTGTTCTTGTGGAAGATGGATGTGATATTCCTGAACTGATTCACCTGCCTTGCCAGCCCTATCACTCTACTCTTGGTATGTGTTGAATTCTCCTCACTTCCCTGGTTCTCCTGGGCTGATGCCTTGGGAGAATGAACGGTGATGTGGACTGAAGTGATTAGCCTGGATCTCCTTTGTGCTGAGGCTGTTCAGGCCAGTAATGCTGCCCCTCCATCTCCAACTCTGCTGTGTAATTGTGCTGGTAGAGTGGTAGTTGTGCAGCCTGGGGCAAAGCCAGAGGGAGCAAATGGAGCAGCCACTGGTCTCTCAGGAGGGCTCCCTGTCAAAAGTGTGTCTTGGATTTAATGACACGTGCTCTTTCAGACTTTTTATAGAGGTCAGCGCATGGCAGGGAACTTTTCTTTGTTGCCTTCCTAGGGAGAGCAGCACACAAACTTTTGTTTCCAAGTTGAAATCAACTGCTCCCTCAGGGCTATGTAACAAACTGCTCCTGAAACTGGTTTCCCCTTGTGAATGGCCTAAATTAGACACTCTCCCTGCTTGCCCTCAGTGAAATAGCTTGTGCTTTATCCAGCCATTTCGTTTGTGCAGTGTGCTATGAGATGCTGGTGACACTTGTGTCTGGTTCCTGCTGCCCTGTATTATTCTCTGTGGGAGCTATTGCATGAAAGGCCTGCAGTCCCAGAATGTGTAGGAGAAGGGGCAATAAGGACCTGAAATCTCATTTTGATTCCTACTTTGCATCCTCCTTTGTTTTCAGAAAGTTTGTTTACAAATCATTTTTTATACTTTTGGAGCAGATTTGCTAATTGGCAGGAGTCCAAACAAAGCCCTTAGGCTCACTTGGCTCTTTTTGAAGAGTTAGGATCGGCTCACCTCCTTATGGATACCTTAAAGCTTTAGTTTCAAAGTCCTTTTTGAATACTGAGTTGATATTGGGATGACAACTGCCGGGCAAGTTGTCTTTGTACCCATCTACTGCTAACATTTTTAACAAACTAGTGCGTGCAGGTCAGTCCTATGTACTACCTGCTGCCTTCTCTACAGAATTAATTAAAAAAAGATATTTTCACTGTTTAGGATCGGGAAAGAGTTTGGAGTCACCCAGACACTCCAGCCATGCCCTCTCTGTGCATGTGTCTTTGCATGAGCAGCTCTGCTGGAGTCTCTGGGTGGGCATCTCATTCTGACCTAGTTGCATCATTAACCTGAGTATGTAGTCTGAAATGTGTGAATGGGTAATTTAGACCTTACAGGTAAGGAGGATATCACCAGCTTTCAGCTTCTGACTGCTGAGCCATCCAAAGAGCTGATTTCTCACGGGGGCAGGACAGAAGATACTCTCCATGCTTCAGAACCTTGTGCTGAGGTGCTAGTGGAGTTGGAATGGGTCTCTCTGGCAATTTTTTCCCCCCTTTTGACTTTAGATCAGTTTTGTGCTACTTAGTCCTTGAACTGCCTGAGTTAATCTCTCTAATGGACATCAGCCGAGGACATGAGTGACACTCCCTCAGGAGGAGTGAGAAGGGTGTTATTTTTTCCCTCCTGTGACCTCTTGAACATCCCTCTATATCCATTTTCTTGGTGATGGAGTCCATCATCATAGCGAGTTTGGTTTTTATTTTCTGTGAATGGGGAGTACCACTGTAAGTCAGGATTAGCTAAACATAACATTAAAAATAAAGCACGCCTATTAATTTAATGGGTTCCTCGTTACAACCATCATAAAACAAGTAAACAGGAACTCTGCCAGAGCTGCCTGCATTCCTCCTTCGAGCGGCTGAACCAAGGGAGAGATTTGAATTTTTGCCATTTGATAAAGCCGTATGCAAGGATGGCTTTTTAAAATTTAATTCTTTACTTTTCCTTCAGTAGCCTTTCAACTGCTGAAGAAGCCTGGCCGGTGACTGCAGCGAAGCTTCACAGCTCTTAATGAGACGAAGGGGAAATGCCAGTTCAGGATTTAGCTTAAATTGTATCCGCCAAAATAAAAGCTTACAAAAGGCAGAGAAATTGTTCTTTATGGGCTTCCTCGCTGAAACAGCCTTCATAGTCCCTTTAATCCTTACTCATTTTTCTTTTGCAAAGGAAAATAAGTAGGTTTTGTGTTGGGTTTTTTCCCTTCTGCTCCTTACCTTCTAGAGTGTTATTGCCAACTTTCTTGGATTGGAATTTACTGGATTAAGCAGATCATGTGCATCTGTGGTGGCCACATAGACTGAGCCTGGCATCCACGTGCATTACAGGTGTCCAAAAGCCCCTTTGCCACGAGGGTTGTGCCTGCTCCCAGGCAGGGCTCTGCCACTGCATCTCAGGGCTCTGCAGTGGGAATGCACACAGGGGTGTCTAAACAGAATGTGAGCTGAGAACAGTGGAATTATCTGTGTACTAGGCTTGTTCCAAACTTAGATCAGGTGCTTGTGCAGTGCTGTGGGGCCTTTAAGTTAAAGAGGTTACAAAAAGAGAAAATATTCATCAATTTATTTTAAAACTACATTCTAGTATGTGTTTTTATCTAGTGCCTTCCCTGGAGTATACATTCCCAAACTGGAGGGTGGTTTACAAAATGGAATATCCACAGTAATATATTTAATATACTTCATGGCTGCTTTCCCTAACATCCTAATGAAATCCAGCCATGAAACCTCAGTGCCAGCTGTCGGTTCCACCCAGCCGCTGGTTGGCCTGACCTCCCCTGTGCCAGAAAAAATGAACTCCACTGTCTGAAGGAAAGGGTTGCCATTTAGTCTGTGGCCAAACAGATAAAGAAGAGAATTCATGCTTCAGAGTCTAAGCTGATTATCTTCTTGGAAGTACCCTCAGACAGCAGGGTCTGGCTCTTCAGCTCCTCAAAAAACAAAGCAGATGTCCTCTTTGGAGGCTTCAGGTGGTCCTGTATTGCTTATTGCTGATACAAAACTCAAATAGTTTTTGAGGGTGTTTTCAGTCAATGAGTGTGGTTAGATCTCTATAGGTTATAGGAAAGAGGTGCATTTGCTTCTCCTTTGTGACTGATGGGCAGATGTTTTGAAGTGTGGTGGTTCTGCTGGGTAAAAAACTTCATTCAGCACTGCAAGGAATTGCATAGAAAAATGAGAGCCATGTGCACACCATAAACTTAAGGTGATCTGTATCATTCTTCTGATTGTGAACTTGGTTGCTGCCAGCCATTGCTTCCTCATGGGATTGCTTGGGAGGTCCAAACTCAGCTCTCTGGAAAAAGCAAGCACACCCATTACAGGGAGGTTTTAATAAGTTGTACTCAAGAGAATTGTGCTCCAGGTTGCTTTGCAGTCACCCCTGAGACTGGGAGCTCTAACACTGCTACAGACCTTGCAGCACTCTAGAGCAAGCAGATGACAACATAATTACAGCTCTTCCCAGGAGGGCAGAATTCTGCCATTCTCAACTGGAAAGAAAATTGGATTTTAATGAGGAGTACAAGGTGAAAAGTTCTGAAACTCGGAAGCATTCAGCATCCATTGAGAATGTGGACACTGGAGCAAAAAGCATGAAATGTGGCTCAGCCCTGCTCCTTCCCATTGTACCCACAGGGTCACCCTGTGAGTGAGGCTCCCCAGGGAGAGCTCCTGGCTCTCCTTGCTCTTCTTGCTCCATCTGTTCCAGAGTAATTGGATCACTTTCATCCAGCCATAGATTTTAGGTTAAGTGATTTATAAATTTAAGTAATATTTCCTCTTGGTGCTCCATATTCCCACGTATTCTAACAAAAGCCCTTTCCAGGTTTCCAAGTTATATCAAATCTGCAGACTGTGGGAGAAGCACCTTCCCTCTCATGGTGTTTGTATGTCCAAGGGGGCTGTGCCTGGCCCAGGGTTGTCCCCTCCATGTTTAACCTGGGGACTGAGTGGTTTACGGGAGCGGAGGGGAAGTGCTCATGGAAAAGGAGTGGTTGAAAATGTACTTTTGAATGTTAACTTGGGGAAAACTAATAGCTTTGGTTCTGGTTTTCTAAGGGTCTTTCAAGTCCTGAAAAGGTAGGTGACTCTCAGAGCTGTACAATAAATTCATGGACTTTCCTGCGGCCCTGGGCGCAGTGAATTAAGTAGTGCAATGGTGCTTTTAGTCTAAACTTCTTAATTTAAAGTCATCAGTGGTTTTGTAGCCTCTTACTCTTAGGGGAGATATTCCTTACCCCAGGAGTGAGACATGGACTTCTGGAAAAGGTTTACATACTTTCTACCCTCCCTAAAGCACTCTGCAGGGCACTGACTGTGGGGACATCTGTGCAAACTGAAAAGCAAACTGATCCTGCTGGCTCTGCCTCATTTTACTTCCCCTGACAAGTAATTGAGTGATTGCACTTTATTAATGCTAATAACTTTCTAGTTTGAGCTGTTAGTATACAGTTTGATATTTATATTTATTTATTTGTAACATCCAGACTTTGTACTGTCTGGATTAATCCTCGAGCTAATCTGATGCTGAGCCATTATTGTGACAATTGAGTATACAATTTGACATTCATGCTGTACCTGGTGTAGCTAATTTATGTAACTCAATTTATAAATTACATAAATTGGTTACATAATTTACCACATACCTTGTACACTTCACAGTAATATTCCCAGCTTGCAATTTAAACAATCTTTATACTGAGAATAATTTATACTGAAGACTCTTGAATAATTTTGCAATCTATTCCTGGACAGATAAGGAGTCATGTTTGTAAAATAAATGCTTGCTAGTGTTGATTTTAACTTATTAATCACCCTGTCCCACTTCCCAGATAATCCGTAGCCTCTGTGTGTGTCCTTCTGGGTGATGCTGTGCTGTCAGGGTCAGACCTCTGCAGAGGTCCATGTCTTCAGCTTCTGCCTTTCAGGAGCTGCTTGCCTGGGAATGATGAATTTTCCCCTCTGTGATCCCGTGGAAACTCGGCTTCAATGCAGCTGGTCCTGCCTGGAAAGCCAGCTCTGCTTCCTCCAGCCTCATCCAGGAGTGCAGACCTGGCTTCTCCATCCCCCACCCGAGCACATAGGTGATGGTGGTGGTGTAATCATGGTGAGCAGGGGGCTTTGCATGGATCTGGGAGAGCTTGTGGTGCAGGAGTAGAGGACATCTCCATGAGTGGTGGTCCATCGAAGTTATGTGTGAAAAGTCCTTGGGAAGTCTCTGCTTCACCCAGCTGGTGTTGGAGGGAGACAGGTGCTGCTCCAAACCTCATGGTGCCAGGGTCCCAAAAGGATGTAGGGAATGGCATCGTGCACCCTGTTTGTGACAGCACCTCCAGGCATCTTGCAGGCATCACCTTGGCCCCGAAGCTCCTTGCTTGCTTTCAGGAGCAGCTCCCAGCAAGCAACCCCAGCACTGGGACCCACAGGAGGAGGATGGTGCCGTTCATCACTCCTTGCTCGGGGGGCCCGAGGGGCATCGACTGGCCCATTTCCATCACTGCTGGTCACTGGTGTCATGTGAGTTACCATAAATGTTATTGTGGGGCTTGTAGGTGTGAGCCTGGGTGTCTGGCACTTCCTGTACCCCAAAGGCAACGCTGCTCCTTACAGCTGGGCACAATGTTTACCTGCTGCTAAAGCCACCAGAGCTCCTGCTCTCCAGGTCTGGCTTTTCCAAGTCTCTTCCCTTCTTTTGGAGTCTGGGTTGTGACCAAGCAGCTCCCCCTTGGGCAGCAAATCAGAGAGGCACCAGGGCAAGGACCTTGCGGGCAGGCACTCCTGTTGGCATCAGCATCACTTTTTCTTTCCTTGTCATGTTACTTTTCATCCTGCTACTGCTGCTTGGCTCCCCCACGTTTCCCAGGAGGGGCCAGTGGTGACAAAACCCATTAATTTTGCATCCAGCTGCTCCAAAACCCCATTCAACCCCCAAGCTGTTGCTCTGTGACTAATGCCTTTAAGCACCACAGATACTAAACCTGCAAACAAGATATTTGGGAGAGTAGAGATGGATGTCATCTCACAGACCTGCCAGCCAACTCCCACTGATGCTCAATGTTCTTCCTTTCCCCATGGCACTACCAGGAGGGGACATCCCCTCCTTGAGGCCCCTGGCATCTGGGGGACTGTGGCTCTTCCCAGCTCTGCCTTTGCTCCTCCCGATCTACCTCCCAATTAGAGCCAACAAATGAGCTATTATGTGCACACAATCCCAGCACATGTGTGAGCTGGACCCACGCACCCCAAACCTGCGTGGGCAGACCCTGACCCGGCCAGCTCCCGTAATTATCTCCTGCAAGGCAAAACAATTAGGAGTCTTTGCTCTCCTTTCCCTCCCTTCCGCCTTCCTCTTCATTGTTCTTGGCAAAAAAAGGTTAATTAAACTCAGAAAATATCCCTTTTCTCCCCCCTCCAAAGCATGAGACTTAATTTTCTCTTTATATTTGTATTTAATTAATTCCTGCAAAAGCTCTGACTATATTTTTTGGTATAATTTCTTCCTTTGTCTCTCTCTCTCATTGTTAATCCTTGCATATTCAGTTTTTCCCCTCCCTTTTCCCCTAGATTTGAAATTCTATTACCATTTCAGAAGGCAGGCGTTTGAAGAGAAAATTGAATACCCGTCCAGTCTTGATAAGAAGGGACATTTGGTACTAAGGGTAATTTGTGAAGCACATTTCCCCGCACCCTGTGGTCAGTCCCCACCTTGCTCTCCATGCTTGTGGACAATATGTGTGTGCCACGGGGGTGTGGGGATGTCATGGCATTTTGCAGCTCTTATGTCCCTGGATGGCTGCGTCAGGGCCACAATGCCCCGGAATCCGTGCATGGAAAAGGGGTGACATGGTGACATGCTGTGCCTGACACCTCCTTTGTGCCTTCACACCCTTTAGGAGCTGACTCTTCACCCCCATTTTGCTCTTTTTGCACAGGGCTGATGCTCTATTGTGTTGTCCCCATGGTTTTAGGGGAAGGTGGCATGTGCTGACTTGGTACCTGCTGTTTTCAGGAGAGCTCCGGTCCCCAGCTCCACCAGCATTCCTGGTGCCAACAGGACTGGGAGCAGCTGCCCTCAGCCTCCCTGTGGGGAGCACAGAGAACTATTTTCAGGTTGTGGCTGTTGGAAGGTGCGTGGCCCGTGTCTGTCTGGGTGATGCATCCTCAGCGGAGTGTCTGGGCTCTGGACACAGGGTCCTGCAGCTCCTCCGCACAGCCTCCCCTCACTCCCCTTCCCACCTTGTTCTCACACCTGGTGTAGGTGCAGGGTGCTGGTGTGTGGTGCTGGGGTTCAGGCACCTGCTGACGATGGGAGAACAGGTCTAGGGATTTATGCTGACTTTCGCCCCCACTCCGGGCTCGCTGTCACCTCCCTGGCACGGGGCATCCCGCCCCGGACCCCATCGCCCCGCTCTGCAGGGGATACAGAGCGCCCAGCGCCTGCCCGTGGGGCCGGACCCGCACCGTGGGTCGGGATCGGTCGGTCCGTCCGTCCGTCCGTCCTTCCCGGCAGCAGCAGCAGCAGCAGGTGGCACTGTCGGTCCGCGCTGCCGCCGCTCCCCTCGGCTCGGCTCGGCCGGGATCGCCCGGGGATGCTCTGGGCTCAGATCTGCTCTGGCCGAGGGGCATCTCCGTGAGAGCCCCAGGGCGGGACAGGTAACAGCCCGGCTGTGCCGGCTGCGGGACCTGGCTGAGGATGGTTCAAACTCGTGTCACTTGTGACTCAAAGGGGACGAGAATCCTGGTTATGGGTCCGTGATCCTGAGCATTAAACCGAGTGTGCCGAGGGGCAGGAAGCAGCCCCTGCCACTGGCTGGGTGATGTCCAAGTGTTCGAGAGAACGTCACTGGCCCTGGGACAGGGTGGGGCTGTGACCCTCCCAACAGTGGCAGGATCCTCCCTGGCAGGACAAAGCCATGGTCACAGAATCATTAAGCCTGGAAAAGACCTGTAAGATCATCGAGTCCAACTGTTAACTCAGCACTGCCAAGCCCACCACTAAACTATGTCCCTTTGCACATTTATGTGTTTTTTGAACAGATCCAGGGATGACAACTCCATCAATTCTCTGGGCAGCCTGTTCCAATGCTTGACAGCCCTTTCAGTGAAGAAATTTTCTCTAATACTCAATCTAAACCTCCCCTGATGCAACTTGAGGCCATTTCCTCTTGTCCTGTCACTTGTTACTTGGGAGAAGAGACTGACCCCCCACCTGGCTACACCCTCCTTTCAGGTAGGTGCAGAGAGTGATGAGGTCATGGTGTTGCTGCCCTGTGCAAGTGCCCAGCCCGAGGTGGATGGTGACCCCAGAGAGGCCCTGTGCAGGGCTGGGTGTTGGGTCCTGCTTGATGCCCTGCTGGGGCTAGAAGGTACTGGGTCCCAGCAGGGCAGGACTGTCGTGCCCGTGGGTGCTGGAGTGGCTCTCCCCACCTCCCTCACTGCTGGGTAAATCATGACGGCTTGGACTGAGCTGAAGTGAAATATTCCCTGTTTCCTTGCCCAAATCTGTAGTTTCCTTCTGGCTCTGAGGCTCTGGGCCATATTGCACATTTGAATTTAAAAGCAGACTTGTGCTTGGGCTTGTTATTTATTTATTTATTCTAGAATTATTATTTTCTTTAAAATAAGGGTTCTTTTTGGCTGCAGCTCTGTGCTTCATCCAGGAGCAGTGACCGATGGACCTGAGTGCAGAGGGCTAGGGGTGGTAGTCAGAGATTGGTCCCTGGTCCTGGGGGATATCTGTGGGGATGCCTGGAACTGGGGAGAAGATGGTGGTGGAAGGGAGAGCCTGGGAGCCTGGTGCTGGCTCCCAGCCCTGAGAAGGGAGATGCAGAGTTAAGGCGATAGCTGGGGGTGCTAATGGGCACCCCTCTTCCCCTCCCTGCTGTAGGATTTGCCATCTGCTGTGTGAGAAGCAGCATTTGCTCGCTTCAGGGATGTCACGCTGGGGATGACACGTCCCTGCTCAGCATTGCTGGGCTGTCCTGGCTGGGCTGTGCTCTGCCCGTGTCCAGCGAGCCTCATGTACCTGAGGGCTTGGGTGCAGTGGTGCGCGTTTGGGCTCTGGGGGTGGCCTTGTGGTTTGGCACATCTTAGTTTTATCTTATTCTCTGGAAAGCCAGGAGGTTGGTCATGAGATGCCCAAGTCCCACCAGCTCGTTCTTGGGGTTTTCTTTCACCTGCTGGGAGCTGAGTGGGGCAATCGCAGACCAGCCTCACCCTGGCTTTGGGGATGGAAGCAGCAGCATGGAGCATCTTTGGAGTGCAGTGCTTGTGCAAGAGGTGGGAAGAAAGGGTGAAAAGAGGCAGGAGGAAACAAGTATAACAGGGGACATGAAGGAGAGGGAGCAGGGGAGAGAGAGGAAAACGAGGAGTTGCACAGAGGGGAGGGCACTGGGGAAGGAGGGGTGCAAACTCAGGAGAGAGCCCCTCTGCGGGAACAGCCGCCCCATGCCGCATGCCCAGCAAGCCCCTCTCCCCGTCAGGCTGCTAACGAGGATTAATTGCCTGTGCTGGGCTCCCGTGCGGGGCTGCACGCCGCTGCTGCCTGCCCTCCGGTGCGGGTCCCCGATGGCTCCATGGGTAATTTATGGCCACATCGGTGCAGGCAGCTGTTGGCAGGTTGGCAGCATTGCCGCCAGGAATCTGCGCCTGTTTTGAGGTACTAAATAACCCCAACCACTCTGCTCCCCATCCTAGCCAGGCTACCCCAGCTGAGCTGCAGGTAGGAGGGCAGCAGGACGGGAGTCCTCCTGCCCAGTCCCAGTGCCAGAAATCACCAATCCACCCCCAGAGGCATCAGGGTCCCCGGGCCAGGGGAGCAGATGGCTGCATCCAGCTCATGGCAGCCTTGTCACAATAGAGTCCCTTAAATACCGATACCACAATTAATTGGGATTCACTGATCACTGTTAAATCTTGCTACTTCACTGCACGTGGGGCAGACGAGAGCAGGCAGCCGGTGTGTTGCCCAGCAGAGGCTGGCAGCACTGCTGGCACCTCGCTCCGTGCCCTGGGAAATGCAGGGAGACATATGCTTCCCCAATCTGCTCAGGCCTTGGTGCATTTTGGCCATTCCCTGCAAGTGGTCTCAGAGGGTTTCAGCTGATAGAGGAGGTGCCGGGGACACTGAGGCAGCGAGACAGTGGCTGCCCTGCAGCCCCTGTCATGTCCAAATGGAAAAGGGTGAAAGGGGCAGGGAGAAGGTGGAGTTGCAGAAGTCCCACATGCTAGATATTTTTGGAGACGTGGGCTCTGCTATGGTTGGATCTTTGTTCTAGGGTGAACCAAGTCACCCTGAACCTAGGCCAGCCCAGCCAGAGCTATAACTCAACCTATAATCCTTTGCCTTCAGGGATTTAGTGTCTCTCAAGCCTTGTCCTTCCTGACAACAACTGGGGCCAGGGTGGTGCTGGGGCACTGGAGGTGGTGCATACCTGCAGGATGGGGGTTTTCTTGCTAGTAGAGTGTTCAGAGCCCGGTGGAATTGCAGCAGGCACAGTGTTGCGCTGGAGTTTATTAGGAGCCAGTTAATAACTCTGGACTGGATAGTTTGTTAAAGGAGTTAATTTACTCCTGGCAGTTCTCTAATGTGGGCTACAAGGCTCAGCTGTGGCCACATTGGGCTGAGCCTCTGCTGTCTCACTGCCCCGACAGAGTTTGCCCTGTGGCCTCACTCCTCATCCCTGGCACCAAGGCTGGTGGGGTGAGGAGGAGCCCAACAAGGATGGACTGGGCTTCCCATGGGGTGACCGCTGGCATCACCTGCTTTGTGACTCCCAAGCTCTGGCTGGGACACGCAGCACTCCAGGGATCCCCCTTCCTGCAATGGGGCACCAGCAGAGCCCTGGACTGGCTCAGACACCTGCCCTCCTCAGTCACCCCCCAGGTAGCTGAGATTCTTTGTAGCCCCACATTGGGAACTGTCTTTAAGAATACGTATTGACGTTAAAAAAGGCCCCTTTGTACCTATTAATTGAAGTCATTAAATTTAATGGGATGGTTATTACATGTTAAATAAATACTGGCTAATTATGAAAAACATATTTGCCAAGGTTTAACTATAGAAAAGATGCCTCAATTACATGGTTATTAAACCTCAAAAAATATACACTTTTAATAATGAAGTGACATTTAAATAACATACATTAACTGTCTTATTAAATGTTGATTCTTTTCATATTTGAGGACTTCAATTTAGAGCGTTTTCCTTGGCACTAACCATATGATGCATCATTAGCTGTCTTTCACTCATCATTTTGAACACTTTTTTAATAAATAGGCTGAAGTGTTTGTATTTGCCTTTGTTTTCCTAGCTCTCTCTTTGGGCAGCAGGGATGTGCCAGGGGAGTGTGCAGGGAGAGCAGGAACTTCCAGGCAGATTCTCCGAATTACTAAACCTTTCCTAAAGATGGTAAACCCCTTCCTGAATCTGTCTCCCTAGAATAGGCAGGCAGCCAAGCTCTTCAGGATTTCTGCCACATCCTTATGGAAAGGACCACTCTGTCTCACTCTTGGTCTTCCAGATCCAATCATTTTGTTAGAAGTGCCCAGGAGACGGGAAGCAGCAGGGTAAGAGGAGGTGCTCAAGGCTTCAGTGGAAGCACCATCCCGCTGTGGCAGAGGGAGGCTTATTTCTGTCTCTGATGCCAAAGCGTGGCACCAATCCTTGAAGAAGTCAGTGTTTCAGGATCCTTCCCAGGTGAGGGGAACCTGCTTGGAAAGGGATGCTCCATGGGGCTCATCCCCAGCTGCTGCAGTGCCCAGCCCTACTGCTCACAGGGATTCCTCTGCAGTCCTGCAGGGCACCAAGCTGGGAACGGGCTGTGGGGATGGTGTGGAGCAGCTCAACCCAGGACATGCAGGCTCCTGCCTTTAATGCATTTATCGATTGCAGTGTACACGTCAGGATATAATTTAGAAATCACTCTCCCAGAATCAATTAAAGACTTTGCTGGCCGAATAGGCACCTCTTCTTGTTAAAGCCCTCACCCTTCCCTCAAATGCACACCCCACCACCCCTGCTCAGCTTTTAGGGAGTTCCCGTCTCCCTCCCAGCCATCTGGGAGCGTGGGTGCCGGGATCACCCGCTGTCAGACCTGCTGCTTTTCTGAGAACTGGCATTGCTGCCTCCCAAACCAGCCATCAGTTACGGGCTGTCAGGGAGCCAAGACCTCTTGTCTTCCGGACCGGCTTGTAATGTTCCCTGCGTCCGCAGCGAGGTGAGTAATCTGTGCTCGGGAAGAGCCAGTGGGCAGCACGGCGCTCAGAGGCACTTAAATTAATTATGAAGAAGTTAAGTCTCAGGGGAGTTCCTGGGTGAGTGGGGCTCAGGCTGAGCTCAGAGGCAGTCAGCTGTGGCTAAGGGGGTGTAGGGTCCTCCAGCCTGCCCTGCGGCTGCTCCATTGGTGTGATGAGTTGCCCCAGCATTAGACCACAGGTGGAGAGGGCTCCTTAAAGGCAGCAAATGGGTGTGGCATTGTGGGCAGAAGGTAGTGGCACATCCTCTGTTAATCAAATGGGTATGGCCACCACAGGGCAGCGATGTGCTGGCTGGTCCGTGCCAGCTCTTGAGGGGTGGATGTGATGGACGTTCAGCTGCTTGCACCCCATGGTGGCTTTTTCTGCGGCACAGGCAGGGCTGCCTGGTGCATGGGTACAGTGTTGGAGGTAAATGGCTTCCCAAAACCATCAGCTGGTCCTTTCCCGTTCCCTCCTCTTGTGCCATTTGGTGTTGGCAGTGAGAGTGGGGCGCAGCTCCCAGGCGAGAGAGGCTCGGCCCAGTGGACGGTGGCTCCAGGTCTCCTAATGCATTGGGGGCATCAGGGTGGGGATGGCTGAACCAGCACCAGCCCAGCAGGGTTATAGTGCCGGTCCAGCAAAGTGGAGTCTGGACGTGTTTGCTTGGGCAGAGAACTTGAGATTGCAAAATGTATCTTTGGTACTGGGATTATACAATTGTTGCTCAAAATTCCTGTGCTGCAGGATATGGGGCTGTCAGAACGGGCTGCTGTGGTAAGCATCAGGCTTTGTATTCTGATTTTGGCTTTGTTAATGTTATGGGTTTTATTCACAAAATGGAACTGAAAAATCCTTTTACAATGGCGTTATCTTTTCCAAGACATAGAGCTCTGACTATGTCTAAAGAATTTTCCTCTCTTTTTTTTTTTTCCTTTCCTTTTCTTACCGTACTGATGAACTTTCATCAAAACAATTGCAGGTTCTGTTTCAATTCTGTAAAACCACTATAGTCAATTCTAATTTTTCCATGGAAGACTAGGATTTGGGTCCTTTCTTTGCCCCCCCCTCTCCTACAAACTGTTACAGGTGCACAGACTGAAGTCAGAGCTGGAGCAAAACATCCTCGCTCCATCCTACCAGTGTTACGCACACAGTGGTGATGCCAGGACTCCTCTGGCAGTGTGAGGAATAAACCCAGCTTAGTTCTTCCTGTGGCTGCCTGGTGGGTTCCAGGCTCTCCAGTTCCTCCTCTCCTGATGGAACACCATGATGTACAGAACCACCTCAGGAGAGCTCGTGGCTGGAAGCTCAAGCCAGGAGGCCACTGGTGCCTCCGGGCTGCAATGCCCTGCTGCCCTGGGGCAAGGCTTGTGGAGCTTGGTATTTCTCAGGGCCAGACACTTCTCCCTCAACGAGGTTTGTCATGCTCCTCAAGGGATCTCTGTGCTGCAATATAACATCCCTATATAGAGAAATTGCTTTAAGTAATGGTTTCTGCAGGTTTTCTTAAGGTATATTTATCCTATCTTTTATTGGAATAGAATTAAAGCAAATTTAGAAACTAAAATAACTTTAATTGCGAACTTCATGATTCAGTATGTTGTAAATCTTTCAGCATAATATTGTGCCATAAAAATGCTATTTTGTGATAATTATTATTATTATAATTAATGTTCCTTAATTGCTAATGTCGCAGGCATGTTATCTCCCAGGTTTTCCTGCAGTGTCTCTGGAGGAGCTGCTCCACAGGGAGGGATGCAAAGGATCCAGGCGGGTGCCAGGGCGGGCAAAGGCTGTGTTTGCATGCGGGGGGGTGTCCACGTGTCTGAGTGATGCTGCCAGCTTATCCTACCCTGGGGTTTGCCTCCAGTGCTTCCCAGTCAGGAGGAGGCAGTGAGCAGCAAACAAGGATGGATGGTGTAAGCTGTGGATAATGCCTCTGCTCCAGGCTTTGCTGTGGTCACAAGTGCTTGTGGTCACCCTGAGCTCCGTCTGACAGGCAGAGATGGGCTGAGCATGGTTTATGGCTCTGCCTTTGGTCAGGTGGGAGCACTCTGGGGTTGCCCCTCTGTCCTTGTAAGAGTGAGTCCAGATACTTCAGTCGTGGCCCAGCAAAGGTGTGAGAGCACTGACCGGTACTGAGGTATTTGAAGTGCTGTCCCATTACTGAGGCCTTTGGACTTGTGGCCACCTGGTTGTTGAATGGCACGTGGTGATTATCAGCCAGACACTGGGCAACTTCACCTTCTTCTCACTCCCACCTTTGGGTCTAGCCTCTCTTCCTCACCCCCAGCCACCATTTCCAGAGCACTAAGGGTAAATTAAATTCCCTCTGGTCCCTGCCTGGAGCTGTGCAAGATGCCAGCTTTGGGCACTGCATCCCTGGAATGAAAACAAAGAGCAAACGCGGCACTGCAATCTGTGGATGCTAAACAGGCTGACTCCCCGATGTTGTCTCCTGCAAGGCAGGAGGATGCTCTGGGGGAAAGTGCCTCACTGTGGGCTTGGCTCTCACAAACTGTTAGCACCCAGCCAAGAGCTGGTGAACCCCACCAGCATGTCGGGCTGTGGGTGGGAGGAGATGCAGGGTGCGAGCAAGGGGAACATGTGGCGGAAAATGAAGACTGGCTAAAGGGAGGTGGGGAGAAGGCAGTGGCGTGGAAAAGTAGTGGGATTGATGCTGTGGCCAGACAGGGACTGAGCAGTTCTCGTTAGAGTCCTTTATTATCTTTGAGGATGCTGCTGGGGTCTGGGAGGCAGTGGCAGAGAGTGGGTCTTTGGGCCCAGGTGTGAGGGAGGAGCAGGGATCACAGGGATGGAAAACGCCTGATGCCAAGCGCGTGAATTTTTCATATGACCCGAAGGCCTCACTCTTAACAGCATGGGGCTGCCCAGGACCAGCTGAGAGAGGGAAGGCATGAAAACAGCCACCAAGCCACCTGCTTCACAGGGGTGAGTATATATGGGATGAAGCTGAAACCAGGATACATTTTTAATGACTCAGGCAGGGCTGGGTTTCTTTAAATAAGACTAGACAATGAATATGTGCTTCTGAAGCCGTGTAGTGCACCATGAATGCATTATTTACAGCAGCTTCTTCCTTGTCCACTTTAATTTTACATGGGTACTGGAGAAAGGGAAGGGACTCCTTGGCATCTCGTGGCCACCCACTTGTTCCATGTGATGGAGATGAATTTCTGAGCTGCCAAAGGATTTGGTGTTATTCTTTCTGCTGACTTGAGTCATGGGGAGAACTGCCATTCTGGGGATCGAGCCTGACACCTAGAAGTAGGGGCAACTGTGGCGTGGAGTTTAGCCTGGCTGATGCATCATCCAGTCTTAATTGTGCCATTTTGTGTCTTCTCCCCATGGAAGACCACTGCAGCCCCCCCCTTGCCCTAATACATGCTGAGCACGGCATCTCTGCTTCTGGCACTGGTAGAGGACCAGAAAGCCTTTGGGAAGTGGACAGTGACACATGTCATCCTAATGGTGAGGGAAGAGATGAGTCTGCTCCATGAAAATGGTCCTCAGCTGGTCCTGGTGAGGGCAGATATAGGACAGCTGTGAATAAGCAGTAGTACGGCCTAGGGCAGAAGGGATGTGGAGGAGTGCTCCAAAGACACATGGTTTCCCCAAAAGGGACGCTCTGCCTGGTTCCAGCTGGTAACAGGCCAGCCAAGGTAGTGAGCACTGATCTCAGGTTGCTATTTAGCCCTCAACCATTAGATTTCAGAGTTAACACCCTTTGCAATAAACAGGGAATCTCTTTATACCTCAGTCAGAACTGTTTGCTCAATCTGTCCCGCCTTTTCCTGTCTCTGCAAGACTGGCCATGAACCTCAGGACACCCCAGGTAACCTGTGCAGAATCCAACACTGCATCACAAAATGCCCCTGGCCCTAAACATGCTGGTGATGGCACCATGCCCTTCTGCCAGCTGCAATAAATCAAAGCAGCCATGCCCCTTCCATTGGCTATTGCCGGGGCTCCTGGTGGGATGGGTGTCCCCATGCTGTGGCTGGGGTGGTGATACTGCATCCACAGTGGTGGAGGGCTGCATCTCGGACGCTTTGTAGAACTAGAGAGTCAAGAAGTGACTTTTTTCCTGTCTTAAAAATTGCCCTGACTCAGTCTGTGTGTGATGAACTCTGTGCAGGGACACTGGGCTGCTGGGAGAAGCACGAAGTGGTTCCAGCACTCCTGAGTGGCTGCAAAGGTGGGATCAGAGTCCAAGAGCTGACGGACACGAGGCTGCTTTCCCCAGCATCCTGGGAGGGTTGAGATGGCAGCTTGATGGCTTGGAAAATAGGCTGAGATGAAGGAATATCAATACGGAGTGCGAGCTGTTCCTGCCGAACAGCCCCGGGGCAGCTAACGTGAAATGCTGGTTGGTTGTCTCAGAGGAGTTGACAGGTGTCTGCATCAGGCATCCTGCTAATTAAGCACCATTGTGAGTCACAGAGCTGAGGGATGAAGGAGCTGGGAAGGAGCTCAGCCAGAGCAGGTATGGCCAGAGGGGATCTCTGCAGGACCTCCCTGCCTGCCGGGGAAGGACTGGTGTGTGCATGATTTGTCGGCTGGTGGATACACAGTCATTGGTCAGGCAAGTCTTTTGGGAGCTGGGGATCAGCTTGGAGAAGAGCAGAGCGGGTCATCCCACTGGGTGTCCATCCTCCCTCATTGCAGCTGCGTGTCCTCTCCTGGGTCCCACGTGCTGGCACTGATGCCCAGACTGACCTCCCGTTACAGACCTCGCAGGGTTCCCCAGAGCATCTCCCACAGCCACAGCCTCCAGCACCCATCCCACCAAACCTCTTCCAAAATCAAAGGGTGCATCACTGTCAGTGTGACAGGCTGGGGAAATGAGGATGCTGCCAGACCCCTCTTTGTCCTGATTCCCTTTAAGAAGATTCTCTTCCTGCTGAAATTTACAGTGGTGCTGCCTGTCCATCAAGGCCTCTGACAGAAAATTCCCCATTCCAAGGAACATGAGTATGGTGGGGTGGAGGAAGGGGCTACTTGCCCCTTTGTGGACCCCAGTGATCTGGAGGGAGCCTATAGCAGCAGGCACAGGATAAAAGCTGCACTGGCAGGCAGCAAAGTACCTTCCTTCCTGGGTAGAGCTGGGAAAGGAGGAATGGTGCCACCCTGGTGACAGCTCCTGAGCCACCCTACATCCCTTCCCTGGGTGCCTCTCCAGCACCTTTTGTCCACTGCCCTTCATACTTCTGCAGCTGTGATCCCCTGAAATGGCTCTATTCATTAATAGAGCCATTTAATTTTAATTCCACCCTGGATCCCCAGAGTTCTGCAGGCACAGTTTGTTATATTGGCTGTCAAGAAGCTTAAAGAGCTGTTGATGCCTCCTGGAAAACTTTGACAAACCCTCTGGTTGGACCCAGCGCTGCTCCTCAGCCCAGCTGCCCAGACTTTCTGCTCCCAGGGCTGGATTAGCAAAGATGTCTGTGAGAATCTGAGGAGGTAAAAAATGCATTACTGCCATCTGTGCAGAGCTGATACCCTCCTGGTGCCCATGCCCTTTGGGGAGGATCCCTGGGACTGGCTGGGCAGAGTGGAGTGTAGAGTTTGGGTGTGAAGGTCCCCAAAGCCCACATTTGGGTTCCAAACTGTTCTCTGGACCAGCCAGATTGCACAACCTGAAAACTTCTGGGCTGAGGCCACTGTGTTTCTCCCATCCTTGTGTGTTGCTGTTCAGTGCGGAGGGTTTAAACCAGGGTTACAGGCCCTGGGGGGTTCATTTTGCAATGGCCTGTGGGTGATAACCAGGGAGGTGTGGTGCATGAGGACCTGGGTGCACTGTGCAGAACTCTGCCTTTTAGCAGAAATTTTCAGCAGTCGAAAATTGCAAACAGTGGAAAAAACTGTGAATTTATCTGATTATTATTTGGTCCCTCACCACTCAGACTGGGTTAACCCAGCGAGCAGAGCAGAAGAGCCTCCCTATCTCTCTGGGCTCTCTCCAGCAACTCAGTCCTCTCCCAGTTAATTTCTCTTTTTGACAATGTAGTTTTTAGGCTGCTTTTAGAGAACAAAATGCCCCTCAGCCTCTTTAGTAATGTGGGGAAAGCTCCCCAGACATACGAGGAACAGATTGTCTCCCAGTGTGATTTTGGTCAAAGTTGTGGGCAGGATGCACTGAGTCAGCATTCAGCACAACGAGAAGGAGTCGGGTGAACCCCTCGCCCCTCATGGCTGGGCTTTGGGTCCAGCTGCCACCGGAGCCATCTCCTGCCTCCAGCCCTTCCTCCCAGCACCCTGCAGAGCGGGGAGCTCTGTAGTGCCTTTGAGGTGCCACTCAAGCCGCTGTCCTCGGGGCACAGTGAGGCTGTCAGCCCTCGGGGTCTGTCGGGGAAGGGGGGTGAGGATGCACGGGCAGGTTTGGGACGAACAGAGCAATTGAAGCCCCGTGGGAGGCAGGATAAAAGGCCAAGTTTCCTGAGATAACGAGGGTCTCTCTGTGGGGGTGAGTTGCTCAGACACGGGGGGAAGCCATGTGAGTGACAAGCGTGTCCCAGTGCCCGCCGGGCATGGTGTCAGATGAGCCATCAGACCAGCCACGTGAGCTCTGTTGGTCACTGTGAGTCAGGCTGCTTCCCTCACAGTACAGTCCCGGGATCTACCCTGCCATGTCCCTCCTAACCCTATGCTGGGCTCCGGAATGGGAGTTCTTGGATTTTCTTACTGTTCTGTTTTTTTCCCTTATGTCAGGTCTGGGCCCTCATTGGTGGCTCAGGATGCACCCTCAGCCAGATGCCTGTTCTTTTTAGCACCTTGGTTCCCCTTTTCGCTGGATGGATGCTGTGGGCAAGAATCCACCTTTTGGCAAAAATAAATCGCCACAGTTTCCCGTCCCAGGGGCACACGGGAATGGTAGCGCTGGCTTGGGGGTCGGCACTGCTGCATTGCTCAGTTTTGCTCTGGGGAGGGAGAATTTATTTCTCTCCTCTTGCCTCTGTGGCAGGAGGTGGCAGCCATGGGACCAAGGCGTCCATGCACCAGCTCTGGGAGAGAGGAAATTTAAAAGCAGTGGTGGGAGATTGCCTGAATATCTCTCCCTTCTTTATTCGTTTAAGAGGTTTCGCTGTCTCGGTAAGTCCCCTGAGAGACAGGAGCAGGAGCCTCTTTGGATGTGAATACCTGACAAGTTTTTAATGTGAAAGGAATTCACTAAATTTAGTCTCTTGGAGGAAGAGAAAAAAAGAAAGGAGAAGTGTTTCTTTCAGTCTGGGGGAAGCGATCCAAATCCCAGCCACTTCCCTGCCGGCAGAGCTTGACGATGTCTTCTCTGTCTCGAAAGCTTTTAAGTCTGGGCCCCATGTGTGTCTGTGCACAAACAAGAGGTGGGAGAATGGCAGGCACCGAAGCCGTGCCCTGGGGGAATGTGCCTGTTCCCAGCAACTCCGGCCTCCTGGAGATGGATGCTGGTGAGGGCAGGATGGGGGGATTAGTAGGAAAAAACCCTCTTGTCTGAATTGCAGGGACATAATCTTTGCTCTCAGGTGGGCTCTGAATAACATGTGAGCATTGAGGTGCTGAGGGCCAGAAGGGAAGTACATCTCTGGTGTTGAACTCAACCAGATCACCCTTTTTTCCTCAATTTTCCTTTTTACCCTTGCTGGGGCCTCCGAGGGCCCATTTTCTTCTCTTCTGGTACTTGAGATTCACCAGATGCCTCCTCTTTTTCTGCCATGTCCTCTCCCAAAGTCCCCTGTGGTGACCCTGCTGAAGAAGGCTTCCCATCTCCATGGTTCTTCCTGTCAGAGGGTCAAGGAGCTGCAGCCCACACAAAGACACACACACCTGCTAGGATGCCGAGGGAGGAGATCTGCATGTGTGACTGCACAAGGTAACCACACACCTTCTATCCTGGATAGGGCAACTCCCAAACTCCCACGGTGTGTCCCTGCCTAAGGGGCAAAGCATCCCAGTGTCAAGAGCTGGTGGGGATAAAGATCTGGCTGGCTGCACCCTTGAAAACCTGGGTGAATAAGCCACCTTTCTCTGATTTTCCCCTGTGCTGTGGCACACAGTGGGCCCCAGTAAACCATAACCATCTGCAGCTCCGTTTCCTAATGGGCAGGTCAGGATAGAACCATTCCCTGATGTTTCCATCCCAAAGGTCACTCCCCAAATCAGTGGATATCCAAATGTACTTATTCCTGATGGCCTTTACAAAAGTCCCTTCCCCAAGGATAAAGCATTTTGGTTGGGCCTACTGAAACGTGCAGGACCCCTTGCTGGGGGCAGGCAGGGCTGCAGGAGGGCACAGCTGTCCCCATAGACGGACACAGTGGCTGGCACGGTGAGAGAGAAAAGTAAGGGGAAAGCGTTAAGGTGGGGGAATGAAGGTGCCAAAAGTGCATGGCCCGGAGAGTGCTTAAAAAAAGAAAAACAACCGCTTCAGACCCCTAATTAATATTTTCGAGTGTTTTAAAATTATTTTTATTAAAAATAATATTTTAAAAATAATAGATTAAAATAAATATATTTAAAAAGTAAACATAAAATAGAAAATAATAAATACTATATTTATTATGTATTTATAGAATATAGTATATCACAATGTGTATATATAATAAATATATATTTATATTTTATATTTTAAATATAAAACATAATACATTAAAATTAATTTTTTTAAGCAGAATGGATGCGATGCCAGTGGGACTATGCTGAACGGACACCCGTGGGAAACGCAGTCCCACCGTGGGCTGCAGGAGGGCGGCCGGAGGGAACCCTCAGGTGTGTCCGGGCCCCGTTCTTTGCGGTCTTCCCCTCTCCATCACCGCTTTTAGCCCCCACTCTGACCCTTCCCCTGGCCCGCGCGGCATCGCCCTTTTAACGCGGACGGAGGGCGGGGCTGCCCCTCCCTCCCTCTCTCCCTCCTTCTCTCCCTCCCTCCCTGCCTCCTCTCTTCCCCTCCCTCCGTTCCTTCCCCACCTCGGGCGCCCCCTGGAGGCGGCGCGCGCACGCGGGCGCGCCCCCGCCTTCCCCCCTCCCCTCCGCTCCCTTCGCCTCGCGCCGCCGGTGCGGGCCGTGCGCGCGCGCGCGGCGGCGGCGGGGGCGCGCGCGGCGGGCGGCGTTCCGTCGGGGCCCCGCGCCCCGTCCCATTCATGCGGGGCGGCGGCGGCGGCGGCGGCGCGAGCGAGGCGGGCGCGGAGCCCCGGGCGGCGGCGGCCGTGGCGGTGGGGAGGGGAGGCGGGCGCGGAGGAGGAGGAGAAGGAGGAGGAGGAGGGGACGGAGGAGAAGGAGGCGGCGGCGGCGGAGAAGGCGGCGGCGGCCCGGCGGGCGGCTCGGTGTGGAATGCAATTATGGCTGGCACGGCGGAGGCGAGCGGGGACCGGAGCCGTGAGTAGACCGCTGTTGTAACTTTCGGGCGCGGCGCGCGATTGCGTCCGATCGGTCGGTTTGTTGAAAAAATAACGCGGATTTGGCTTTTAGTGCCACCCCCGAAGAATTTTGGCTTTATCTCGCCATCGCTGGCCCGGGCAGGGCACGGCGGCCCCGTCGAGGGGCGCGGAGGGGCCGCGGCGGCCGGGCCGGGCAGGGCTGGGCTGGGCCGGGCAGGGCCGCGCTGCTGCCGCCCGGGGCCAGCCCGCATTGCGCCCCGCGGCCCCGGGAGCCGCCTCTTGCCGGGGGACAAAAACCCCGCCGGGACCGAGCCTCTTTCTTTACCCGCCCCACGCCCCGCGTGGGTCCCGCGGCGGGGCGCCCGGGTCCGGGCAGGTGCGGGCTGCACGGGGAGGGGCCGCCCTCCTGTTCGGAACTGGTGGGGCCAGGGCGCTCCCGGGGGTCCCTCCCTGCCCGGTGTAGCGGCGGGGCTCGGCCGCCTCCCTGCCCGCTGCAGCCCGCCCGCCCCGGCTCCTGACGGGGTTCGCTGCCCCGGCCCCGCCGCCCCGCTGCCCGCCCGGGTCCGGCACTGCTGGGGACGTGAGCGGGGCTCAGCCTTCCCCGCGCTCGCCGCCTCGGATCCCGCATCTGCCCTGCCCTGCAACCCGCATCGTGCTGCCCCACATCCCCGCTGTCATCCTTGTGTCCGCGCAGCCCCGTGTCCCCGCTGCCGTCTCTGCATCGCGCTGCCCCACATTCATCGCCGCTGCCGTTCCCGCATCGCGCTGCCCCACATCCATTCACGCATTCTTGCTGCTTCACATCTCCGCATCCCGCCGGGGCGCGGTGAGCGGCATCCGGGCTGACTCGCCCCGGAGCCCGTAGCGCCGCCGTTCCCTCCTCGCTCCCCGTTCCCCAGGCACCGGCAGAGGGGATGCCGGGGGTTCCCTGCGAGCTGGGAAGGGATATGATGGAATGGGGTGGGATGGCCGCCGTCGCCCTCGTTATGATCGTTACTATTGTGATCGCGCTGTAGTTTGGCAGCGCAGCGCTGGGCACCTCCGAGCGAGGCGTGGGAGGCTGCGGTACCTGTGTGCGGGGCTGCGCGCCGGTGCGCGCCTTCCGCTGCCGGGATGAACGTAGAAGGTGGCGAATAAAGCCGGCTGCGCGCTCGGTGTTCCTCAGCTCTTTCCCGTTTAAGCCCAGCGAACATGCACGCCAGCCTCGGCGTGCGATCGGGGAGGGATTTGCAAAATTTCTGTGGCATGCTGAAATAAATCCCGAAATCCCGCAATCCCTTCTCCTCCTTTATCTTCCTTGCGGGAAAATTCTTCCTTCTGCCCCTGGCCGAGCGCCGGGGTGGGGGGAGCCAGGGGAGGGGGGCTGGTGTATAAACAGGGCTTAACATGAAGGTCACTGGTTAAAGAGGAGACGGATGGGAGAGAAAAGACAGGCATTAACCTCACTTGTTAGCTCCCCCCTGCCTCCTGCTTGGGGAGGACAAAACAAAAGCAGAACCTGCTAACGGGGGGATGAATATTCATGATCCTTCTCGTGTGCTTCGGGACACGGAGGGGAGAAAAGTTGGGCAGATGAGCTGCCTCCCGAAGCTGCTTTTCCTCCAGCTCGCGAGAAAATCCCTTTTTGCTGAGCGAGAGCTGTGTCAGGGGGAATTACCAGCCTTCTGCTGGATTTCTTTTTTTCATTTTTCATTTTTTTATTTCTTTTGTGTGCGGCTGCAAGAAGAAAAAAAAGGAAAAAAAAAAGAGGAGCTGAGGCTATTGACTACATCAAAGGTTATCCATTTGAAAACACCATTTTCCTCTGAACAGCGGCTAATTGCTTCCTGAACAATCCCAGGGTCTTTTGTATATACTCAGTGGGTAAAATGAGTGACTCGATGTCTCTCTCTCAAGACATTGGTGACCGAACAGGGCGGAAAGGTGGAGAAGCCAAGGAAAAGCAGTGGGGCAGAAGCCTCTGTGAGAATGCATGGATAATTTCTTAAGTGGCTGCAAGAAGAGAAGGTTTTTTCTTCTACCCGCTCGCTGCCGTGCGATCTGCTGGTGCCGGTGGATGCCGGTGCCGGCAGCGGTGTGGCGACACGGGGCCGTAAGGAAGGCTGGTAAGGAAGTTTGGATTCAAAATACCCGATCATGTGTGTGATTTGGTGCTTCCCATCCGCCCGCGGCTTTGGCTGCCGATGCCGTTCCTCCGAGAGCGGCAAGCCTGGATGCGCTCGCAGCTCTCGAGGGGCTGCGGGGAGGCAGCGCCGGGGGCTGCCTGGCTCCTACTCTATTGGGTGGCTGGGCTTTCTGCAGCTGCTACCCCTGAAGATTAAAGTTTTGGCAACGTGCTTTTGTTAGCACGGTGATAGCGGCATCGGTGAGAGTTTTCCCCTCTTGGCTTATTATTTTTTTTTTTTTTAATAGAAGCATCGGATTTGGAGCAGAGCAGAGGCATCCGCCTTCGTGCATGCTCAGGCTGTGTACGGAGCTGCGGAGCAGAGCCCTTGTGCTCCGTCACACAAAGCCCTCTCCCTGAGCGAGGCAGTGCCCTGCGAGAGAGAAACAAACTCCTCTGAACTCCATTGGAGACGGGGCCAAGGACCATGTCGGCGGCTCCCGGCGAGCGCTGTTTCGCCCGAGCTCTGCGCAGCCGAAATGGAAGAGGGTAATAAAGCGGCGCTGCTGCGTTCTGGCAGGGCTGCCTCCCCTCCTCCATGGCGGCAGCAGCCGGGGCTGGCCCCTGCCCTGCTCCCCGATGTGTCACACCAGGCCATTTATTTCGGTGGGTTTGCTGCGTTTTACATCTGCTGAACAAAGGGGAGGATCCGGCCCCAGGATCGGACTCAGTCAAGGGATCTCATCTGTGTTTTATTCCCTAGGCTGAGTGTGGGTCAGGGCCTTTGTTGCTGCCAGCCTTGCTCCTGGCTGTAGCACTAACTGCTGCCGAGAGCCGGACTCAGCCCTGAGCTGGGAATTTCCAAGCAGGAATGCCTGGTGCAGCCGTGCTGGCACTGCCGGCTACCTGCAAACCAGGGGGGGAGCCTTGCCTGCAGCATTGGGCTTCTGCTGAGTCCCATGGGGCTTTGTAGTGAGACTGCCTTTCTGTGTAGGGTGTTTCAGTGCTTTGTTGTGTTTGTGTTTGCAATGAGGAGTCAGTCTTGGTTTTTGGCACCTCCAGCTCCATAGAAGGAAGGGGGACCTTGGAAGAGCCAGGATAGCAGAGGTGCTGCCATCCGTATTTGCAACGACAGGAGGGTGAGCATGGGTCACCCCGATTCCCATATGCCATCCTCACTGCCTGCAAGCTTGGATTTTGCGTCGACTGGGCTGATGGGATGTATGTGTTGGGACGTTTGTTTGGTGCTGTGATCCATGAATGTCTCTTTACAGGTTGTGTCCTCAAGTAGTTGTGTGCTATATGGCAGAAAACAGTGGGCAGGGGAGTCCTGGCCAGTGTTTGACTGATGAATGGCTTGGTGGTGTGCCATGTGTGTGGAGGAAGGCCCAAGGGCAGGGAATCATGGCTGATGTGGGGCTTGGTTCAGCATGGACCACAACCCCTTACCTCTCCTGAGTATGGATGGGGACCCCTTTTCCCAGCAATATGCAGAGTGCTGTGGCTCCATGCCACCATCCAGTGCTGAGGTGGCTTGGTTTGGCATTAGACTGGAGACAAGCAGCTGCTTCTCTGTCTGGAGCTCCAGTCAGTACTATAGGGAACATCTCACTACAAATATATGGTACTTGGTGGGAACATGTGTGTTCTGACACTGTCTCTGACTCACAGCCTCAGTCATGCCCCTCGTAATCCTGTCCAGGATGCAGTATGGAAACTGTGTAGATACCCCAACGTGGTCCTCCAGCTATGCTTGGAAGTCAATTTTGAGCAAACATCTTGTCCATCACGGAGGAAAAAAACTCCAGCCAATAAATAAGTTTTGATGGTTTCAGTGCAAGGCATGGGCAGTCCTGGCTCTTCTCCCCTGCACTCGGGATGTGGTGTAGCCAAAATACACATCTTCCCATGGGTTTGTCAGAGTGTGGCTGGGCATGGGAAGGTGTCCTTATTTGCCTTGTTTCCCTCAGCATCCCGCATTTGCGGCTGCCTCCAGCCCTTGTTCCAGGGGGAAGCCACCATTTAAAAACCTGAATGAAAAACATTTCAAAGTTTATTTTCCCTTTAGCTAAGGCTTGGCACACCCTTTTTTTGTTGCTGGTATGCTGAGAGGTTTGAGTCTGGAGAAAAGCTCCATATCCAGATTGTCAGGCTCACATTCCACAAACACTTTTTCTCCTTTCTTCTCTGAAGTCACCTTGTGTGGTGCAAGGTGGACTATTTTGGGTGTCTCCTCTATCACCTCGATGTGGGATGTCTTGGTGTAATGGGGGACAAATCTACCTCTGCCCTGTGGGCTATTCTGTGCTGGTCTGTGTGTGGGGGCTGAGACCCTTGTGAGCTGCCTGAACCACAGAGGAGATTTTTTATTGCTGGGGTCAACTCACGGCCTGGTGTGAACCAGGGTGCGATATCCTCTTTGCTCCTTGAGCTGAGATTGTGAGGGATTTTGCTGGAGAAAGTGCCCAGTGTGACAATATGCCAGGGGTGCCGGAGTCAGGCTGCGTGGGTCTGGGTGATCTGCTCTGCAGGGACCATCTCCTCCTCATCTCTCCTCTTCCGTACTGGCAGCCCATGGATCGATCGGTCCTGGGGCTCAGTGCCCGCCTGCCCATCTCGAACGTCCCGCAATCTGCTGTTCAACTTGGCACAGAGACCCGGGAGCGTTGGTAATCCAATTTGGGCAGTTTAGCTGCACTTTGCTCTCCATGCTGCTGGCCGGAGCTTGGGAGCTTTAATCCGGCTAATGACCCCGGCTTGAGTAACCAGGACCATTTGCTCGATCCAGTTTTCCTTTCTGTCGCGGTGGAGGACAGAGGCTGAGGCTGTTTCCGAGTCCTGTCTGTGGTATCCTTGACAGTTTCCAGGTGTAGGTACGTGTAGGGACCAGAGGGTGAGGGGTAGCGTGGAGGGCACTGCAATCCCCACTTTCCCTTTGGGAGATTTCTCCTTCCCCCTTCCCACTTTTCTTCTACTCTCCCTCTTTTTTGGGTAAAGATAAGCCCTTCTTCCGGAGTTATTTTGCGACATACTATTATTTTCAGAAAGGCGAAGCCAAGAAAAATAAAAGCCTCTCTCTTCCTTGGGTTGCCTACTGTTTAATGTACAAAATACAGGGGTGGTAATTGCATTAAAACATATATAATTATACTGGAGGGAGAAAAAGAAATTCCTGCTAATTGCACGAGGGTTTTGAACTGATAAATGTTGAGCTATTTGTATTTTCTTGGGAGTTTGGTGGAGCAGAGCTACAGTCCAGCATGTGAGGGGTTAGGAGCAGGGCCGGTTTCCCACAATTTTTGGGAAACTGGGATGCTCCAAGCCCTGCTGGGGTAGCATCAGTTGCGTCTGGGGCCCGATCTTCTGAGGATCTACACCCATCCAGGCAAGTCTTTGTGTCATTGTAGGAGCCCTGCGAGTCCCTTTGCTTTACGTGCTTAGTTAAACAACTGTTTGCATGTCAAAATACTCAGGCTGTCTTGCAGAAGTAAATTCTTGGCAAGAGGAGAGGCAGATTCCTGTGTTAAGGGACAAAATTTCCTGCGTGATGTAGCCCCGCGTCCAAGGTCTGTTCCCCCACTTCAACACTGTGTTGGCACAACTGGGTGCTTCTGGCAGCTGATCCTTTGGGCAGGGCGGGAGGAAGGATGGTCACACACGTTTCGGATGACACGATGTGGAAACCACATTTCCTCCTGCGAATGCCGACCCCGTCAGAGCTGCCGATAACATCGCAGGTAATTATAATGGCAGTAAATTGTTTGCTTTGTGCATGCGGCCGGGCTTTGTGTACGGGCGGCTGCTTCACTCTTCCTGTGCAGACTGTTAGTTTCAACAGGGGAAGAGGAAAACCCAAAAATATTTTAGGAGGAGTTTAAAAATAATCTTGGAGCCTTGGCTGGTGGGCAGGATGTTTCGCAGAATCGTGTTCCCCGCTGGTCCACGTCCAGACCTGTGGCCCTTGGAAGGCTTTACTGGATAGTGTTAAGTCCTGTCTTGTCATTTTGGCCAGCCTGAGGGCTTGCCGTCGGGCTCTGGGAGCTGGAGGGAACCAGGAATCGGCCCTGGGATTTGACTTCTGGGCTGGGTGGGTCTGTCTGCCCTGTAGCAGAGCAGTGTCAGAGATGGGGTGTGAGCCCGAGCTTACAGCTGCCGAGGCCTTTGTAAAACATTTAAATCTGTTCCCCAGTGTCGCACTCCCTCCACCCCCATCTGCTTCTCCATGGTTTTTATTCCTAGAAGTGTTGGCATGCTGGCAGGGTCCCTGCCTGCCCGCTGCTGCTTATTTCCATGTCAGGCTCCTGGATGGCTGTTTCCTTTCTGGAGTCAAGGGGGGCTCTCCCTTCTCTGGCGGGACCAGAATCGGCCTGATGAGCCCTGCTGAAGTCAAGAACCTGTTTTTCAGGCTGATGTCATCGGGAAGAAATGGGGGAGGAGGAAGGCAGGAAGGCAGTGCTGTTTCCGAAGGAGAGCTGCCGCGGAGCCCCGGAGCCCCATGACGCCGCCAGCAGCCCTGGCTTCCAGCAGTCCTGGCTTCCACTGCCACCCGCTATTATTCCTTATCAGCTCGCCGAAGGTGCCTGCGGGCCTGCCGGCACACGTGGGAGAGGTTCTGCTCTGCAGGGCCTCGTGCCTGTGTGGGCGAGAGGTGGGAGGGAGGGATGCACCGTGCCAGGGCAGCGTGTCAGCTCACAATGGAGTGGGATATCCTTTGGCCCGCTGTGTGTGCCTCTTAGAGCCCCCTGGCCCTCTGTGGGCTGATGGCACTTTGCTGAAGCTGCCGTCCAGCCACCTTCATTAGCAGACAGTGGATTTTTTTGGCTTGGACAGTTCTCCCAGCACAGGTGGGCAGCTGCCTCCTCTCTTTTGCACCGAAGGAGCAGATCCATTATGCTGGTGCCTTTTGGAGTCTCAGCCCCTTGTGCATGATGTCAGGTCATAGCAGCACACCTGGGTCCAGCGTGGGTTGGGGCTGCAACCAGGATCTGCAGGGAGAGAAGCAGCCTTGCTCTGCTCTCCCTCCCAGCCAGCATCTCTTGAGGTGCATCCACACTTTTACATGTGCTCTGCCCAGGCTGAGTGGTGACACCCCCTTGCTGTGGGCAGTGGGGTGGGGGTGTGCTAGGGTGGGGGTTGTGCTGGCACTGCCCCTTGGAGAGCAGAGTGCAGGCACAGCCCCTGCCCTGGTGCCTCCCTGTTTGTATCAGATACCCTTTGCCTGCTGTGCTGCGAATGAAGCCCCTGATGGATTCTGGGGAGCAGTTTTCCCTGCAGTGGTGTTGCTGGGGGGGGACTTTTGGGCTCTTACCCTTCTCTACCTGTCCCCCTGCCAAGAGCAGCTGTGCTAGCTCTCTGGTTGTCTCTCTTCTGGATCAGCTCCACCTTGGGCAAATAAAACATGGGGCCGTGCTGAGCTGGGATCCTCCACAGGGGAAGCAGAGCCAGGACCTGAGTCATCTCCAGCTGTAGTACTTGGGGCAGCGTGAGTGGGACAGCAGAGAGGGAAGGACAAGAGTTTGAGGGGGGAAGGAAAGGCACACATGGCTTGGGAAACCTCGATTGGAGAAGTTTTGTGGTCTGTTTAATCAGAACTAACTGTGGCGGCAGTTGTGCTCAGCTTGCCACAGGACAGCACAAATGCTGGTGTCAGCACAGGGCCGGGCGGAAGCATGGGAATTTCAGCTCAGCAGGGATTAAACCAGCCCCAGAATGACCTCCCTTTACAGGGAGCAGAGGGTATCCAGCAACCAGGACTGTTCCTGTGGCAGTGCTTCATTGCAAAGCGGAAGCTCTCCGGATTCCCTCTGAGATTTGGGGGAAGTGCAGCTCTCCCAAGGGCCTTGCCGAGGCCGGTAGGAGGTGCAGAGGTGTGTGCTTGTGCTGGGGAGGGGAAAACCCAGCTTGGAGAGCTTGACTGGTAGAGCTGCATTGATCTGGGGAGGGTAAGATCATCAACTTGTGTTTGTGGCTGCCGTGGCCCATTAAGGGATGTGGAGCAGGAAGTTTGGGAGCAAAAAGTGATGTGTTATGCCAAGGGAGGGAAATTAGAAAAGGGAAGGATGCTGATGGTGAGCTGACTTCTCATTGAACTTCTCTGTTGGATGTTGGGAGACCTGGCTTATGGGCGACCTTCTGTGTCTCTGCAGGTTTAACTGGACCAAGGTGACCTCTGCCAGCAGGACTGGTTTTTAGACATTTATATGGGGCAGTGAAGTGATGGGATGTGAGAACCAGAGTCTAGGAGTGCATGGACCAAAACCAAAGTGGATGGTGGCCTTCAGGGCACTTGGTCTGGATGTTGCTTTGAAGCAGGGGGCAAAATATTGTTAATTGGTCCTTGCTGAGGTGGCAAAACACATCAGTCTGGGGTTTGAAGTGAGTGTTGATAGTAGGAAGCCAAAGTGCCGTGTGTGTCCCGGTGCCTTGGATTGGGGTCTGCGGCATGATGAGAGGTGCAGAGGGATTTGAGATGAGGTGTTGTGCTCTGTGTGTGCTGGTGGACAAACTTCCTGTAGCAGGATGGGGAGGCAGCAGGCTGTGTCCTGTGCAGACCTGTGGGCTGTGCATTGGTCTCCATCCCAGGCATCAGTCAATCCAGGTCTTTATATTCCTCCCTTGGCTGCAGGAGTGCAAGGAAAGGGTGGGGTGCACTCTCCTGGGAAGTAGACATCCAGCACGTGGGCTGCATATGGAAAGCCCCTCAGCAGCCCTCATAGGGTCTCCATATGAACTGTGATACCCAAATGAGTTGTGGGAATAAGGCAGAAGACAGCCATTGGTTCTCACTTTCATCATAGCCGGATGGAGTTGGGAAATATGTGTAAGGTCTTGGTCATGCCTGGTTTCTGTGGCAGGGATAAGCAGACCTGACAGGACCTGCTGAGGCTATCCTTGTGTGCCTCTCTGCTTTGGGATGTTGTGGTTGTGGGCAGCCTGCATTTCCATATTGGAAATGCCTGTGAGTCCTTTTTGGAAGGGCTCTCTGCAGGGCAGCATGCAGTCCCTTGATGGGAGGAGCACGTGGCTCCAGAGCTGTTCTCCTTGGTCTGATGTGACTTCTTGCAGAGGACCAGAGAAGGGGAATTGTGTGCTTGAAAAATGCTCTTTAATTTCCTCACTGCTTGTTCTTTTATGATCCTTTCAGCTGAGGGTCAAGCTTCATGAGCCCTTGGGCAGTAGATGGCTCCTTCTACTTGTCATGTTTCTCAAGACAAAAGAGGTTGAATTCCTTGCCCAGAAGATCCTTGCAGGGCAGGAGCAGAAGCTGCTGTGCCCATATTCGCTGCAGTGACAGGGCAGGACAGGGTCCCCAGCCCCTGCCTGGGGAAAAACTGAAGATCCTAAAGGTATTCCTGACTGAGTGATAGTAATGGAGATTGCAGCATTGGGGCAGCTTCAAAGCCTGCCATTGATTTCATCAGGGTGTGGTTTGAGCCGGGGATAAGATTCATAGTGATTTAACTGCTGGTTAAGGAGAGACCCCAGACAAATAGCTTTCAATGACTGTGTGTGGTGAAGGAAGGAGTTAAAGTTTAGCTCCATTGCAGAGATTGCATATTTAGTGCAGCTCTAACTCTACCACCACCAGGCTTTCCTCATTGTTGCAAGGCTTTTCCCAGGCAGATGAACCTAAAAATATACCATCTGTATGGTGAGGCTGCCTCTCCTGTGGCCTGCAGGCTTTTCTCTCCCCTGGATAGTCTCCCCTCTCTCCCCTTTGCTAATTACTGGCAGCTCAAAGTTGGTCCCTTCTTGACTATTTCTTATTGCTGAGAGCAGCAACTGACGTGGAGAGATTACAGCTAAAGACCCATTAGATGTCATTGCCCCTTTCTGGGGTCAGTTTTGGGGTCTGGGATTTTCAATCCCATGCCTTCTCTCTTCGAGCCTCCCTTGTAAAGTGCAAGACTGTAAAGCTCTGGGGTGGTTTTCAGGGAGCAAACCCGTGGGATCTTGCTGATACAGTAGCAGGGATGAGTCCACCTCTGTGCTTGTCTGCATGTTTTAAACTGTATCTCTGGGCGTTCCCAGGAGGGCTGCTGCCTTGTAGGCTAATGCCGACGACTCGGCATCATCAGTACTTTGGACTTGCTGCCTGGATGAGTGGAGAGCTGGTCCTTAATGCTCTGTCCAGGCTTTGCCTTTTAAGGTTACTTTTTCCATCCCAGTACTCCTGCTTTGTGCCATCAAAAGTGATGATTATTTTCCCAAAGCACGATCTCCCATTCCAAATCCAGGTTTTTGGGCATACTGCAGGACCAGGAAACTCTCAGCCTTGGAGGATGAGCGCTGATGCCCCTTGCCACCTCTTCAGCAGCCAGTGAATGGGGCACAGGCGTCCGTGGGGCATGTCCGTGGCTTGTTGCTGAAAGGCTTTTTGGAAGCTGGGGCATGTGAGTGCGGGCTGCAGTGAGGGGGGCAGCCTTACCCAAGTTGTGCAGCAGCTGTGACCGTCTCAACGTGGCCACTTCGAGGTGAAACCGTGAGCAAATGTCCTTTCCAGTGTGGGATGAGAGGGGCTGGGGCAGTTTGGCCTCTTGTGCTGGCTTTGTTTCTGACAGCAGGTTTCCTGCTATAAATATATGTTTGTGTGTGTATATATATGTGTGTGTGTGCATGGAAAACAAAACATGAGCCTGCTGTGCTGGCTCGCCGGCGGTGTGGCCCCACTGTGGGGTGAGCCCTGCAGATGCTCGGCCCTGCAGGATGCTCTGTGCTGCATCATTGCCGCCCAGGCAGCTTAGCAGGGTGTATTTTTTGGTCCTAGCCTCCCGGTTGGCACTCATGCATCTGGGCTGGGGTGTATTATTTTATTGCAGCGTGTTTCACGGCAGGGCTTGGCTCCAGGGTGTCTGCCCAGGGTTTTCCGTGCCTTTGGACCACAGTGGAGGTGTGTGCGGTGCGGGTCACTTCCTGGTGGCACTCACGTGGTGGCCCTGGGCTGTGTTCTCCCTAGGGTAAGGAGCTGCTTGAGTGCAGCCCCTGGGGGTTTGGGTGCTGTGTGGTTTCAAGAGCGTGCCAGCGGAGGAGCTGCCCTGCTGTTTGCTGTGCTGTGACCTCCCCGTGGGACTTGGAGGCTGTGTGACAGCAGGGAAATGCCCTTTGGCCTCTGCTCCTGCCGGCAGGGAGTTGGGGCTGTGCCGACGCCCATGCTCTGGTGCAGGGCTTCCTGCTGTCCCCACCGTGGTAGGCTTGAGCTCTGCTTTATTTCGATCCAAATTTCAGAAATCCGTGTCACTGAATCCCAAAGAAAGAAGACAAACTAACCATTCATGCAGTTTTATTTTTAATAATTGCTGGTGATGGTTTTAAGCAGGACTGGACACCACTGGTGTCAGGTCACTAGGACGAGATGTTGCTGCTGTAGTATATTTAGGAGCAGAAATCTCAGAGGAGCTCTGCAGAGTGTCATCTCTTGGCTCACCCCAGCTCTGCCTCACTTTGCTCTCGTTCCAGCTTCTGAGTTGCAGTTCCCTACGTTAATTTGGGAATCTCCTGTTGGACTTTCTAGCCCTGCTTTGTGGCAGCAGCTCGACCTCTAGTTCTCTCACCCACTTCCTAAAATAGAAGCAGTGAATCATAGAAACGCACCAAGAAAGCAAGTTTCCTGTCCTGCTCTCTCACCATGGCAGGATGATGCTCCAGCTGGCATCCCCACACTGCACCAAGCTCCCACTGTCAGCTCCACTGCTTTCCCTGCTCCTTCTCTCTGCAGTGTGAGTTTGCTGTTGGTGGTGATCTCCCTGACAGGCAGCCGGACATAGTGTTGCTGGAGGGGCTTAGCACATGGGAACAGTGGCTTGGTAAGAACTGTGCCAGTTTCTTGGGGTGGGAAAATGCCCTCTGGCAGTTCCCTCTGTCACTAAACTGCACTGCCTGCTGCTGCTGGGCTGGGGGCTTTCTGAGCTAGCCAGTGGGTTTGTGCTGACAGCGCTGATTGGTCCCACACCTCGGCCCCACGTCTTATTTGGAGCTAATAAGCTCTGATCTGAGGTGCTCGTGGTTATGCTTTTACCAATAAGCTCAGAAAAATGAATATGCTGGGCAGTGTGGGTGTCCTCTGGGAGCAAGTCTTGCTCTGGCAGTGTTGTGACTATCTGCTCTTGGCTCCCAGTGTTGGAAAAGGTTTTAGGAATGGGGGATTAGCACCATGGGGATGATTTCCAGGGCTGATGCTTTGATTGTCTCTGTACCTTTGGAGCTTTGTGGCACCTGGCTTTGGTCTCAGTGTTGCTCATGCGCTGTTGTCTAAACATCCCTTGAGGCTGTTACCCTGGTGGTGGATTTGTTGGGGTGTGTAAGGGAGCAGAGTGGAGAGTGTGTGGGCAGAGGAGAGCTGGTGGAGATGGCAGATCTGCCGAGGGGGCTTGGAAGTGATGTGGAAGCTTCGCCCAAAGTGTTGGTGGCCCAGTGGAACTGGAAGAGATGCAGGGGTGGCCAAGGCTGGGCTTGTCCTGGAAAGGAGTTTTTTCCTTGTCCTCAAGTCTGTTGGGACCAGGAAAAGGGGCAAAAAAAGGCTCTCTCTCCCTTCTCTCAGACCTCTCCCTGTGTGGCTACGTGCCTTGAGAAGGGAGCAGCAAAACTGAAAGATGCTCTATGGCATGTGAGGGTACATGTATGGCCCAGCTGCTGGCCCAGTGAGGATGCAGCCCCCAGGGTTTGCATGTGGCCTGGCTGGTGGATCCCACAGCCCTGCCAAGAGCAGGCTGCCGAGGCTGGGGCAGCCATTCAGCCCGACACAGCCCTGCTGATATGACGTGTGCAGCTGGCTGCCCTCTGACACCTGCCCTGCCCAGTCTGGGATGCTGGCAGAGCTGCCAGTCACCGCAGGCCATATTTCCTACCTGTGCCACTCCCTGCTGGGGATTCTCCTGAAGGTTATCCCGGGCTGAGTCAGAGATGGATGATAAGGAGAGGGAGGAGAGAGGGAGGCTTTCCTTCTCTGCTTCCTCTTGCAGTGGCTTATGTGCAGTGGCTGGGGAACTGAGCTGGTGTTCTGTCCACGGACCTTGAGAACAATGGTCCCGCCCAGGGTGGATGGGTTGTGATGGTAGGATGGGCCGTGTGCTGGCAGGGCAGTTTGCACAACCCCATGCTAGTCCAGGGGTTCTTCTGCCTCTGCAGGGTGGGTGGATCGAGAAGGGAGGCTGTAAAGAAGGGACTGGGAAGAGCAGAGCTGTGCATTGGCTTCCTGTGGCCATCTTCTCCACACTGCCAGGATGCAGAGGTCACACTGGTTTGGGATATTTGGCTGGCTCCCTGCTGCTTTGCTGCGCCATGTAGGTGAGCCTCAGCTGTGGCACAGCAGGAGGCAGAGCTCTATATTCTCCCTGCATGTGCCCCCTCATTCCTCTGGAGCCTCTCAAGCCAACTGCCTGATGGCTGGCCCTGTGTTTCCTAATGCACAGAAATGCCAGAGGGACGTGCTTCTCCTTGCCGTGCCTGCTTGCTCCCTCCAATCCATCCTGCCCGCAGCCCTCCTGGGGTATGTCAGGCAAGCAGGTGGCAGGGATGTTGGGCAGCATGCCAGGGTTCTCTCCTCTCTCAGCTCCTTTAAAAGGTGCTTTTGAGAGCCTCCTCTGTGCAGGGGCTTGTGTTGTACTTGCTGCTAACTCGGATTTTTCATCCGCTCCCAGCTCCATGGTGGAGTTGGGGCAGGGGCAGCAGGCCAGGAGCTCCTCTTGAGGCTTGTTAGCAGCCATCCCTGGCTAACACCTTAGTGCTGCTGGTGGTCTTAAAAGCGGGTCAGGGCCAGCTGTGCCTCGCTGGGGTGTTTGTATGTGGTAGGTGTATCGGAGCGCATCAGCAGGCATTGGCTGCCAGCATGCTCAGGCAGCTGCTGCTCTTCCCAAGGGGATTTGGTTGGGGCTGAGGGCAGAGTGACCCCCATTAGAGGGGCTACTGGCTGTGGTTGAGTCTGGGGTGGTGATACCAAGCGCATGGCAGCTCCTTGGTTGAGACATGCCGTGCCCAGCTGTGGGTGACCAGGCAGGGTTGTCCTTGGCATCCTGCAGGTTTCCTTGGTCCTTGCTCTAAGGATGTGTCTTTCTGGAGCAGGAGGTGGTGGGGAATGTTTTGTTAGGCGGCCTGCTAGAAAAGTGTGAAGCATCAGAGTCTTTGCTGGGTGGGGTGGAATAGGCTTGACACTGTGCAGGAAAGCCTCCTAACCCTACTTTTCTTGTCTTTCTCCCTCTAGGGCTGACCGGACTGGCAGTGCCCACGATGCCCTGAATGCTGAGCGCAGCGGAAGCAGAGGAGACTGTGTCCCGTTAGCTCCTCCTCCCTCCCTCATCCCTTTAGTTTGGGTTTGTTTCTATTTATTTTTTTGGCTGGGTTTGGACATGGCCTTGGCTGGATGTGAGGCTGCTGCCATGTGGCTCATTTGGCTCAAGCACCACTTTTCCATCCACATTTGGACCTTGCTGCTCTTGGGGAGCACCTGGCTACCGCTGGCGGAAGGCAGCCCCAAGTCTCCCTTTAGGACTTTCCCGGTTACAGACTGGAGCTTGACGCACTTGGTGGTCCACAACAAAACCGGGGAGGTCTACGTGGGGGCTGTCAATCGGATCTACAAGCTCTCCAATAACCTCACGCTCCTGAGGACCCACGTGACGGGGCCCGTGGAGGACAATGAGAAGTGTTACCCTCCGCCCAGCGTTCAGTCCTGCCCACATGGGCTGGTCACCACCAACAACGTGAACAAACTGCTGCTGGTGGACTACTCGGGGAATCGGCTGATCGCCTGCGGCAGTGCCTCCCAGGGTATTTGCCAGTTCCTGCGGCTGGACGACCTCTTTAAGTTGGGTGAGCCCCACCACCGCAAGGAGCACTACCTCTCCAGCGTCAACGAGTCAGGCACCATGTCTGGGGTCATCATCGAGGTGCTGAACGGGCAGAACAAGCTCTTCATTGGGACGCCCATTGATGGGAAGTCAGAGTACTTCCCCACCCTCTCCAGCCGCAAGCTGATGGCCAATGAGGAGAATGCAGAGATGTTTGGCTTTGTCTACCAGGATGAGTTTGTCTCCTCGCAGCTCAAAATCCCCTCGGATACACTCTCCAAGTTTCCCACCTTTGATATCTACTACATCTACAGCTTCAGCAGTGAGCAGTTTGTTTACTACCTGACCCTGCAGCTGGACACCCAGCTCACCTCTCCTGACTCCACTGGGGAGCAGTTTTTCACCTCCAAGATAGTCCGCCTCTGTGTGGACGATCCCAAGTTCTACTCCTACGTGGAGTTCCCCATTGGCTGCGTGCAGGACGGCATCGAGTACCGCCTGATCCAGGACGCCTATCTGACCAAGCCTGGCAAGGCTTTGGCCAAATACCTGGGCATCTCAGAGCAGGAGGATATCCTCTTCACCATCTTCTCCCAGGGCCAGAAAAACAGGGTTAAGCCTCCCAAGGAATCTGTGCTCTGCCTCTTCACGTTGAAGAAGATCAAGGATAAGATCAAGGAACGTATCCAGTCGTGCTACAGAGGGGAAGGGAAACTCTCACTGCCCTGGCTCTTGAATAAGGAGCTGGGCTGCATCAACTCGGTGAGTTCCTGCTTGTCTCTACTCAAGCCAGACTGTTTCTGGCTCCTGGTGGTGCTCTCTGGCTGGACCCTTCCCAGTGACCTGACCTGAGCTGTGTTTTCCCAGTGGGAGTGGTGCCATTGGAGCAGGGCACTTAGTTTGCCTGGTAGAATTCCTTGTGGAGATCACAGCTTCATGGTGGGGCAGCTGTCTGGATTTGGGCTGAATTCGGTGCCTGTGGAGAGTCCCAAGGAAGGGACCTCATGCCGATGCAGGTGCCTGTTTCTGGTGTCCCTTCCCTGTGGATTTGGGGAATAAGAGTTAGCTGGGCTGGGAGGTTGGAATGCTCAGTCCTCAGGGCATCTGCTGCAGCTCCACTGTGGAGTCCCTTGCAGGTGGCGCGTGGAATTTTGAGCATCATGTCACCTGGGGCTTGGCCAAGCAGAAGGTGTTGGAGGCAATAGGATTTGGGGGACAGGGAGTGCAGACCTGGTGGAGAGAGGTGGGGAGATTGGTAGTCCCAGCAGAAGTTAGTCAGATGTTTAGCATGTAGGGACCACATCCTCTCTGTGGGGTGCTAGAGAGGAGCACAGAGGGCTCAAGGCGCTGTCAGCAAGTTGGGTTTTGAGAGTGGCCAGTGCAGATTGTCATCCAGAGGCACAGGGGGTGAGAGCTGGTATCCTAGAACAGTGATTCCCAGCTGAGGGAGCACTTCCTTCTGTCCCCAGAGAGGTGTATTCCTGCCTGGTGCTCACCCCACCCCCGGGCAAGTCTAGTCCCTGCTGGTGGCTCAGCTGCTCTATGGGACTTAAGAGCTGTGGGGGGCAGGGGACCTCCTGCTTGGCTTTCCGAGTTTGTTTTCTACTTGAACTGTTACTGTTTTTTTTCTTGGCAGTGTTATAAACTAGGAGTGGTTGCAGGAGGCTACAACTCCAGGTAACAGGGAGGTCATACGCTTGGTATCACCAGGCTGGACTGCGTAGTCCCCAGGCAGGGTCAGATGTCTGGCTGAGGCAGGTTTTGGGGTACCAGTGTGTGTGTTTGGGAGGGTCTGGTGGAATTCCTGACACACCTGCTATTGCCCACCTCCCCCAGGCCCCATTGCTGGTGCTTTGCACCCATCCCGAAGCCCCCAGCCCTGTTCTAGCAGAGTTTTGGGTGCAGGCAGGTGGGCAGGGGGTCCCTGTGGAGCAGCCCTGCCGTCTCTCCCACCGTCCTCCCCACAGCTCTGGAGGAGACAGCTAACAGCTGCCTGACAAAGTAAAGGGTTTGCTGTCAAGAGCGCTGGGCTCGCAAATCAGATTCTGGCTTTGAACTAATTCAATTTTGCTGGAAAATGATGAAATCGTTACACTGCTGCCTGTTGGGTCGCGCAGCTGCTGGCTCCAGCGGTGGAGTTGTTCGCTGCTTCCTCCTGCACTCTTGGCTCACCCATGCCGTGTCCCCTGGGTTTGGGGAGGGGTCTCTGCCCCCCTGTATTTTGGAGGTGGTTCTAGGCTTGGAGAGTCCTAGGATTGCTACCTGGTGCCCAGTCCCTGTGAGCAGGTGACTCTCAAGGTGCTCTCTGGGTCCTGCAGACGTGGCTCTTGTGGGGTGGAAGGATGTGTGCCATGATGAAGATGCTTCTACTTTCATCTGGGTTGGATTGGAGAGTGCCACCCTCCTCCAGGGGAGCCAAGCAGTGTTTTCTGTCGCTGTCCTTCTCTGACTGACAGGCTGAGCTGGGAAAGACATGACTGGATCATGAGTCAAGCCCTCAGCTTGCTGAGGACAAGCCAAAACAGACCCCTTGGAGCATGTTACCTCTTTCTGGCAGGAATTTCTTTGCCCCTAATAAAATAAAGCCACCTCTGGGGTGGGTGGTGGCAGTGACAGATCTCTCAGTGGTGAGGACTGGCCAGAAAATAAAGGGCATGTTGTTTTTTAATTTGGAAGGAGGCAGAATGCAATTGCTCAAGTCAGTAGTTGCCTGGGAATTACACCCCATCCATATGGAAAATGTGCAAGGATCTCTCCTGCTCCGCTCCTTCATGGTTTATGCTGGAGGAAGTTTTGCCAGCACTGCACTCGCGGTTCTTGAGCAGCACAGGGCCAAGGGATGCTCATCCCCAGCGCTGCAGGGTAGCTCTGACTCTCCAGAGTTGGTGTTGGAGCCAGGAGGAGAGGCTGCCAGGCTTGGCAGATAGCTCAGGAGATGTTAGTGGTTCCTCTCTGGCGCTGGCGAGCGGAGCGAATTCCTGTGTCCCGTTTCTCTCTCTCTCCTTCTGGGATCCAGCGATCCGCAGCAGGAAGGGCAGTGAGCTGGCTCAGGAGCAAGACCCCTCAGACCTAAGCGTGGACTTGCACATGCAGCAGAGTCACCTTGCAGAACCACCCTGTCCGTTCCCCTACACCAGCCCTGCTGCCAAAGTCACTCCTGAACCCCTCCAGAGGCTCTGCTGCTCGCAGTCTCACTGAGAGGGGTTTGGTGTTGTGTGAAGAGAGCCAGGCTCTTTTCTTCCCCTGTGCAGTGCAGGGCTGGGGGTCTGTGTGCCTATGGCAAGACCTGCTCAGCACATCTGCCCATTGTGCCCATCCCCAAATGGGGGGGATGAGGGTCTGGTGTAGCAGGGCTGGGAAAGGGCAGCAGACTGGAGCTGGAGCGCAGATGTTACAGCAGGAAGCTGCTTAGGATTCTTGGAGTCCTTAAATCCCAGGCTGACTGTGGGCAGAATCAGTGCCTGGAGCACATGGGATGTGGGCTTCAGTTTTCCCTGGGCTGCCCCAGGGAGAAAATGAGTTTTGACTCCTCAGTGGGGTTTGCTGCCCAGCTTGCTGGCACAGGACAATGGCTGGTGACAAATGGGCCCAAAGCAGGCTAGGATAAGCCAAATCCTTTCCGGGGCAACCAGAAAAATGCAGGTGGTAACAAACTGTACCACACTGGGATTATTCCTGAGCAGCGATTAATGCACAAGAAGCCTTGGCATCCCAGCCTGGCACTTGGTACCAGCCTCCTGCAAGCTCCTCCCTGGCTCCTTGCATCCCCCCAGGTCCTCCATCACAGCCCCTGGAGGGGCACAGGGGGATGAGTTGAGCCTATAATGGTGCTAACTGGTGAATTACCGGCTAATTAATAATGCTGAGTGATGCGAGCCTTGCCGTGCTGTCTGCTACCTCATTGCTTTCATAAGTGGGCTTGAAGGGAGGCAATGAGACAAGGCATGTGAAGGAGACACCCGCTACTGCTTGCTCAGTGCTGTGGGGCTGCTTTCCCCCTGCTTCCGGCCCCTTCCCCCAGGAAATCCAAATTTCCTGACCCTATTTTGGGGAGGCAGGTTAGTGCTGGGAGAGAGAAGACCGCTGTGCTGCGCAGGTGGTGGCCTGGGGTGTCTGGAGTGTGGGGGCAACTGAGAGAATGCCAAAGAAAAGCGCAGAAAAAAGGAAAAAAATAACTAAAAAAACACACCAAAAACCCATCAAAACAAACAGCTCCCCCTTGCAATAGGCTGAGGCTGTTAGTCCCTGCAAACACCCCTGCAAATGCAAGAGCAAGCAGACCCCGACGCCTCCTGCAGATCCCAGCATCCGCAGGCAGAAACGCTGCAAGGTCACTGGTCCTGGCGTGCCGTGGTGCGTGTCGGTCCCTGCCGGCACTGGCCGGGGGGCAGCTGTCCCGCTGTCCTTCCATCCTTCCATCCCTCCGCCTTGACTCTTCTCCCTGCAGCCCATATCTGCCAGGGATGTCGGTGGGTGCCATAACCCCGGTACTGCTGCCCTTGGCCCGACCTCGCTGTGCCGCCTGTGCTTCCCTAACGAGGCAGTTTGCTGTTAATGAGCTAATTGTCGGCGTAATTATTTATCGAGGTGGTGTCAGCATGGCGGCGGCGGGCGCTCCTCGGTCCCGGAGCGCAGCTGTATTTGTCATTTCCCAGAGAGTATGTTGAGACAAAGCAGAGAGCAGTAAACACCGTAAACATCTCTCCTCCTGCATATTCAGCAGCCGAGGGGTTGAGGAAGCTGCAGATTGAGCTTGGAGAGAGCAGAACCTGCACCCAGGGGTGCCAGGGCTTAAATACATTCACTGCATTGCCCTTAACCCCTCTGCTACTGCAGATGGCTGGGTGGAAGCTGCTGGGGTTTATCTGGGCTGTCGGGGACAGATTTTTCCCCAGCAAAGCACCTGATGGATCCCGGGTGTTGGATAGGAGCCGTGTATTGGCTGAAGCGTCACTTGCATTTCAATTCGTGATTGGGAAGATAATTCTCTCTTATCTGCTGTTTTAAAATTCCTAGCCTAGTTATGCAGAAGAGGATGCATAAGTGTATGTTGGCCAGTGGATAGAAGAGGGCAAGGCTGGGATTCATAGGGTGGGTGGAGAGGTCCTGATTCCTCTTCCCTTCTTTTCATGTGGTTGCAGAGACGCGTGGTTCCCCATGTTCCTCTTTTGGGGGTCCCCGTATCTCTCATGCCTGGCTGTAGGAGTTCCCCAGTTCAGAGAAGGGTGAGCAACAGTCAGGTGGTGAAGGGAGTTGATCTTTTTACCTTAACTCAGCATTCAGGAAAACCAGAAGTTAGAGTGACTGTGGAAGCAGCTCAGCATCCCCAGACCGCCCGGGGAGGCTGAACGTGACCGCCTGGCGTCATTCCCTGTCCTCCCCTGCTGGAAAGCTGGCACGGCACTGAGTTCCCACTGCAGCCGGGAGTGGGACGACTGGCCTTGGAGATGGCATGGCAGCACAGTGAGGAGGGCAAGCAGCGTTGCCATGGCTGTGGGAGGCTAATGCCGTTGTAGCTGTGAGTGTATTGTGCTGGGGCATGGAGAAGTGCTGTGTTTTCCCTCCTCCATGTGGGTGACTGTGGGTTGTTGGTGGGAGCCGGTCTGGGCTAACCCTTGCTTCCCAGGCAGCGACGAGTGGGAATTACAGAGCTCTGTACTGCCCTTGCGTACGTGGAGCTCGGGAGCTCGGCATTTTCCCATATGCTCCATGCACATGCTGTATGGAGTTAAAACCCCTTGGGGACTGGCATGCATTTGGAGGCTGCTGCTTGCCAAAAAACCTCTCTCTCCTTAAAATTCAAAGTTACATAAGGAACCTTGTGAAGTGGAAGAATCCTGTGACTGGATCAGGCTGTCTCCCCGTCGGTCATGCCTGCCTTGCTACTCTACCCTCCTGCACCCAGGTTCACTGCCACCCTTGCGGATTTGGCTGAAGCCCCTTCCTGGGACAGAATGAGTATTTTCCTGGTGCTGTGTGACCATGTGAGGCTGTTGCCTTGTGTGGGACCTCTGGGAAGCCCATGTGCCCCCCAGGCCAGATAGCTGTGGCCAGGATCTGTTGTTTTGCTCAGCAGGTGAGCATGACCTGGTGAGGATGGTTGATGTAGGGGGGAGTGCTGTGGATCTGGTCCTAGTCCCCCTCCCCTGCCTGCATCTCAGCTTTCACAGGGGCAATCCCTCTGGCTTTGCCTTTCCCATCCTCAGGACCATCCTTGCTGGAAGTCCCTGCCGTCATAACCCTGAGAACAGAGAGGGGCCAATGCAGCCCTGCCTCAGCCTCTTCCTTGGCTGAGCTTGCAAAAGCTTCTCCCAGACCCACGGACTCGGGGAGGCATCTGGCTGAGCCAGGAGCCTTGTATGGGGCAAGGCAGCATGGAAAAAATGTGGGGATTTCCCAAAGACGTTCCTGCGGGAGGTGGAACAGGGCTGGCAGGTGGGTAGAGTGTTTGCTGGAGGCTCTGCTGTGTGAAGCGAGGCTCTTTTAGGAGCCCCGACTCGTTTGCCTTGGCACGGCCTTGGCTGGGAAGTGTTTTGTCTCCGGGGGGAGGCTGGGGCACAGGATTCAACCCCAGCTGCTTTGCTGCCAAGCTGTTTTCTTTTTGAAGCTAGCACTGGAATGAGGAGGAGAGGGATGTGTGTGTGCTGGGGAGCTAGTGCTGGCATCCCGCGTGTCTGAGATAGCAGCAGCAGGGATGGAGGGGGAGTAGGGATGCTGCGCTGGCTCCTGCTGGGTTTGTAAGTGCTGCTCTGTAAGATGCAGAGGACAGAGAGCCTTGGTCTTGGCCTGCAAAGCTTTTTCAGATGTAGAGAGGGCCTGCATGCAGTGGATCTGTCCTGAGTGCCTTACAACAGTGCATAGGGAATGTTAGGGAAGGATCAACTGATGCCTTCCTTTGTCTTGTGAGGTGCCGTGTCTGGGATGGGGGGGCAAGGGATGGGGCCATAGCTGTGGGGTGAATGTGGGTAATGGCTGATGGCCATGTGGGAGGTCCAATATATTGAGGCATTGGCTAAAAACTCATCTCTCCTCTGCTTTCTTTTGACAGCCGCTGCAGATCGATGACAATTTCTGTGGCCAGGATTTTAACCAGCCATTGGGCGGGACCGTCACCATCGAGGGGACCCCTCTCTTTGTGGATAAGGAGGATGGGATGACCTCAGTGGCTGCCTACGACTACAGAGGACAAACTGTTGTCTTTGCGGGCACACGGAGCGGGAAGATCAAAAAGGTAGGAAAGTCCTTAGTGCAGATGATGGGGAGGGATGACTGCTCACCTCACCGGCCCTTTGGGAGATACAGGTAGGGCTGTTCCTCCATGATAGAGTGACTTGATATGTTGGGGGTAATTTGCAAAGGGCCAGTGAGGGGCAGTTTCCCATTGCTTCTCTCTGTCAACCAAATTTACAAAACCTCTGCCTTTTGGAAGGGTTATAACACAGGGAAGTTGAGTCCTTGCCACTGGTGGATCACAGCCCATCTTGTTACGTCTCGGGGCAGATGGGTTTGCTCTGTAACTGCCACAAGGGGGGCTCTGCCTCTCCAGATCCATATGGCCTGGGCAGGGTGGGCAGAGCTGGGTGCTGATGGCTCCAGCCCGGTGATGGGGAGACTTCACTTCCCGCGGCACAAAAGGCTGATTGTTGGTGGCAATTAGCAAACAGCTCTGTGCGTGCCTTTCTCTGCCTGCATCTCCACAGGGCACGGATTTCCTGTTATCATAACATCATGCCTATAATTATAGCTGTACATGCCCTGTATAAACATAGCTTTCATTAACACATCCTCAGCCAGGGAGAGGCTGTGCGAAGGTCCTTGTAGGGTCCCTGCTATGGACCAGAGCTTGGCTGTGGGGTCTGGCCCATCTTTTTGTGGCTTGCAAGATGTTCCACACCTCATCTTGGGCACAGCATCCTGCATTTTTGCTACTTCTCCTTATCTGTGATGGTCAGGGTGCCCTGGAAACGGCAGGGTAGCTCCTCTGGCAGGAATCCAGAGCAGGGTGCCATTTTGGGTGGTAGTCCCCATATGTCCTGCTCCCCCTGCCTGTGCTTCCCCTGGACCTTTGACCAACCCACCAGTGCCCCTGTCTGTTAGCAGCATTTTTAGGTACACAGGCAGCATGTGTTGGAGTGAGGGGCAGGATGGAGGGGTCCTCTCCAGCCCCACATCTGCTTGGCTTTCTGTGGTCCTCGGGGGGGTGCACAGTGGTAAAAGGGCTGAGCAGGGCTGCGGGGAGCTGATGGAAGCAGCTCATCCTCCCTTCCGGATCGATGAGGGATCTAAAGGGACTGGTGTCATGTTGCTGCCAGCTTCTCCTGCCTCTGGGCTCCAGATGGGGATTTTAGATGGGAATGGGAAGGAAGGAACATATGGGAGGAGAGTTCAAATAGCCACGGCGACAGTGTTACACCTCTAATGCCTCATTTATCTAGAGGGGCTGGTGGTTAGTTTTTAGATGGCAGATTTGATTTTTCTTCATCCTCCTTTACTCAGTTTTTCTGTAGTCTTTGTGCCTTCATAGCCATTTACAAGGGGTGGTCTAGTTTGGGTGCCTGACTAGTGTGGGAGCTGCATGCTACAGCCATGACTGCAGCCAGAACTTGAAGCCCAGGTGTGGTTTGAGTGTCCTCCTTTCCTTCTTTTTCCTAGTTTTAAACTTGGTGCCCCAAATAGCTGGTCTCACTCTCTGGCCCTGCAGGGCAAGAGGACATGGAGCAGCTCCATGGAGAATGCAGAGATGGGTCTCAGCCCTATCCCAGCATGGGGATACTGAGTGGGTTTTGTAGGCTTATCCTCCCTGGAGCCCCCAAATCCCCTGGGGTTGCAGAGCTTTCCAGTGGCAGCATGGGAGCACTTTGTAGGCTCTGAGCCCTGCGCTATGAGGTCTCCTCTTCGTCCCTGCAATGACCTTGAGGTGGGCAGCCCAGCCTTCCTGCGGCAGGGGCTGCCTGGCTGCCCGGCAAAGCGCTGCCTCAGCAGCTACCTGATCCTGCCGCCTGGCTGCCGGGGCCAGAGGGAGGGAAGGGCGGGAAGGGGCTGCTGACCTGTCTTTGAGTGGCACCAATGTGTCCTCAGCTGGGGGATGTGATGCCTGGCAGGGCAGAGTGTAGCCAACGTGGCTCCTCCAGGCAGAGTGCAGGGAGAGGGGCTGCATCCTTCAGCAGTGGTCACAATCCCTCTGCTTTTAAGCTGTTGGTGTTTCCCACCGTCCCCTTGGCAAGAATCCACATTAGGCTTGATGCAGTCTGGTGCCTTCTCCACCCTTCTGCCGGCCCCCCTGCCCTTGCCAGAACCCCTGGCATGTCCTCTGGGAGAGGAAGGGCTGTGCAGACAGCTGGGTGCCCCCCTCCCTGTCCCCAGGAGCCTTGTGATAGATGCTGCTCTGCTGAGGGGCACCGATCTCGCCATCTGGGCTGGGGTAAGGTCAGGGCAGAGTCACTGCCGCGTCTGGATTTTCCTTGGATGGCAGCTCCCATGCCCAGCATTTGTCCAGGCTGTTGCGTGCAGACAGAGCCTCCTTTTGTCCCCCCAAAAAGCCACACGAGCCTCTGGCTGCCCCGCAGCCTCTCCCCAGCCCTGCCACCAACAGTTGCTGTTGTGAAGGCAGGGTGCTGGGCAGCACCTGCTGCTGCCACAGCTGCAGGGAGACCCCAGTTTCGGGGGGGTGGAAGGACCTTGCAAGAAATTTCAGATTTGCAAAACTCTGTGCAGGACAGGGACTGTGGGCCGGGCTGGGGAGGCACTGCAGGGATGGGGATCCTGATCCCTGGGATGCCGAGTGAGTTACAGCAGTGGAGCCTGTGGCAGCCCACTCTCAGCTTGTCCCTGCAGCATTGCCAGGCAGGCAGTTATCTTTGGCTGATCCCGAGTTATGTGGAGGGGCCAGGCTTGGAAAGCTCTTGGTCCCGCGTGCTTGCTGTCCTCGGTGCCAGCAGTCATGGGACTGGGACGCCCGGGGAATTCCTGCCATGCCCAGGTGAGCAATGGCTTCCCACGCTGCTGGGGCTGGCAGTGAGCCACTTCCTCTCTACTCTTGAGCTGGCACAGAGGGGACCTGGCCTTGCACCCTGTGGTCTAAGGGTGCTGTGGATAGGGAAGTGATTTGGGGACGTGAGCCACGAGCATGCTGCAGGGGGAATGTCCAGGGGATGTTTGTGCAAGGGAAATGAGACTTGCTTCCTAATTCTCTGGTTTTTCCTGGAAACCACCTGTTCTCACTTGGCAGTCTTTGTATTGGACAGTTATTTTCCCAGATTGTCTTTCCTATTTTCTGGGTGGACACAAAGCTGTGTGTGATTGCAATGGGAGTGCTCAGTTATGTGCTGGAAAGGCAAGTTTGACACTGCACCCGTGTCACCTCTTGACCTGTGTGTGCCAAGGACTTGATTTTGGCTGTGCTTGAAGTGTTGTGTGGAGAGAAGGAAGAAGGGGGGGTGTGCTGGTAGTGCAAGCCCCTCCCAGTAACTGCACCATGCTGGAGCGGTGGGACATTCGGGGAGGTGCAGTGCAGACCCTGCTGCCTTCCTTTTCTGCCATCTGCTCCTTGTTATGCAAACACGGCATCGCCCTGGGCCTCTGCGGAGCTCAGTTGTGGGTTGACCCAGTTTTGGGTGCTGCTTGGTTATTTTTGGGGGATGAGCTGAGCTTCTCTCTCAACACAGCCGGTTGCTCCCTGCCCAAAGCCGTCCCTGGCTGCTTGTGGGGCAGGGAGGCTAAGAGCTGTCCCTTCTGCCACAGCCCCAAAGGAGATTCCCAGCACCACTGGATATCCAGGTGTTGGAGATTGATAAGGCAGGCATGGTTGTGGGACAGTGCAGCCAATGCATCCCAGCAGGATAGCATTGGACTACACATCCCCTGTAGCCAGCCAAGCTCTCATTTTTGGAGGATTATCTGGCTGCTCAGTCACCACTGCAATCCTTGTAGCTCCCTGCCCTGTCCTGAAACTGGCTGGCCTTGGGCATGAACGTATCAGAACGTGTCTCTGTTGGGAATCTGCTCCCCTCCAGGCCTTGTGCTTGCCACAGCTTGTTTATTCTTTCCCACAGAAAGCACAGCTGAACTGGCCCTCTGTCTGCCTGCTTTGATTTCTCCACCTAAATAATTATAATAATAAACTCTTCACACTAAGTGGGTAATCCCCATCCCTGCACAATAGGACATCGTGCTCCTCTCCTGTCCTGGGGAAGGTCGAGGGGCTCCCCTGCAGCCTCCTGTCCTGCCAAAGGCAGGGACATGGGGGTGCTTTGGGAGAGCAGATTTGGCAGCCCACGGAGGCACCACCTTTGAGTTCTCTTTAAGCTTTGGATGAGGAAGCTTCAGTGTGTTCACAACCCTTGGTGTGTCTGGGCAGAAAATAGGTCCTGTGGAGGTGGGGCTCTTTTGAGGATTTCCCTGTCGCCTGCTGGCTCCCTTCTGATCACAAAAGCCCCCATGTGTTGGCCTCTTGGGTATGATGCATGACCTGATCGTGGTCCGTGTGAGCTGGGAGGAGAAGCTGTCAGGCTCCCTGCCCACTCTGCCGGTCCCAGTCCCCACGGATCCTTTCGCTTAGTGCTTAGTGCTCAGGGTAAGCAGCTCTGGCTGAAAAGGGGCTCTTTGTGTCTCGGCGCGTGAAATCCGGCTCCCAGAGCGCGCAGGAGGGCTCGGCCCCCCTCGTGACCCTGCTGCTGGCTACCCTACTTACTGCCTGTGCCTTGGATGGCTTTTATTTCTTGTCGGGGTAGGAGACAGGACATATTTGGGGCATGAAGCCTGCCTTGGCCCTGGTGGTGTCAGCCGGTGACTCTTGAGGACTCCCCGAGCATCGACCCCTGCGCAGCCCCTGGAAATCCTCTCCTGCCTGTATTGCTGCCTCTTCCCAGCTGGCCGCCCAGCACAAGGGCCTTTTGTTACTCCTGCCTCTTCCCTCTGCCCTCTCCCGCTCCCTCCCCATCCCATCCTCTGGAGACCCCTCTCCCCCTCCCCACGTGCATACAGCCCCCGTGGGTGCCTGTGCCCAGCCCCGGGAGGGAGATACGCTCCTCGGAGCATGCGGCCGCGCTTCTCCCCAATCAATGGCAATAATTTTATTGGCATGACAAGGTAGCCGACGGTTGCCAAAGTGAATCCATCAAATACCTCTTGGCGGATCCCCACCCCCTCGAGAGCTCTCGCTGGAGTCATTAAGCTGTTTTAATCAAGGTGGAGGCTGGAGAGCTGGCATGTTAAGTGGATGGGGTGATGGGGAGGGGGCGGCAGAGCCTCCTCCGTTCCCTGCTTGTGGCAGGGAGCACTCTGCGTCGCCCCATTCCTGCTCAGCAGGAAGGGGCCCTGCTCGCCAGCGTCGGGCTTTGTTGCGCCGCCCGGCTCTGAACAGGATGTCTCATTGTTGGAGGAAACAATTAGAAATTCATCGTGAACCGTTGGCCTCTGGGATCTGCTGGGGTGGCGAGGCCATGGCTGCAGGCAGCTGCCAGATTCGTCCTCGAGTGACTCCCGGAGGGGAATGCCACTGGGGTTCCTGCTCCTGCCTTGTGCAGGATGGACGGAGATGAATATTTCCAGGCTTCTGGCCCTCCAAGGGATGCTCAAGCGTGCGCACACAGCCTTGGGGAAGCAGAGGAAGTATCAGAAGGCTTCTTCCCCACCAAACCCCGCTCCCTCCACCCTCTGTGCCCCCAGGTTTTTTGACTCACAAGCCATAACCCTTTTTTTTTTCCTCCCCTCCCCATCTGCTCTGCTCTGCTCTGCTCTGCTCTCCTCACAAAGCCAGCAGGTGAGCGAGGAGGCCTGGGAGCCTGGCGCCCGGCCAGCCGGGAGGCAGCAGGAGCCAGCCCTGCTCCAACCTTCCCTGGCGAAAGCGCTGACAGTGCACGTCTCGCCTCTCCCTGGCGCCGGGCGCCCGCAGGCAGCGAGCCACCTCACCCCATCCATCAGCCCGCCCCGGCTCCCGCGGAGCAGCCGGCACTAAGGTGGTGTCGCTGCTGGACTTTGCCGGTGTCAGGCAAGGTGACTTTTGAGGAGCAGTATGTTGTGAAGGCTGGAGGAGCCTCGGAGATGAAGGTGGATCCCAAAGACCCCGTGTCTTCAAAAGGGCTACCAGATGCAAACCTGGCTTCTGTAATTGCCCTGGAAATGGGTTTGAGCCCCTGGAGACAGCTCAGTGCTGCCCTGCTGGGTGCGCTCAGGACCTGGCAGGTATGAGCCAGCCAAACACGGCAGCATCACCTTTACAGCTGGTCTGTGCAGACCATCCTATGCCCTGGCAGGGGCTGCCACCCTGGAAGTAATGTGGAAATAGGGCTGGGAAAGGAAAAAACCTGCGGGTTTGTGGCTGCATGCCTTGCTGGTCCTGCCCCTGTTACTGTAGGGCTGTGTTAGGCGTTTGGTGGCTACGGCTTGGCAGTACTGGGAGAGCAGGGTGGATGAGTGATGCTTTGGAGTCATTAGTGAGGATGCTGAGCCCCTGTAAACATCTGAGTGAGAGCCATTGGGGGCTGGTGTTAGGAAAAGGGGTGTGTGGGCTTGCTGGGGGCGTGCAGTGCCAGCAGTGAGCACTGGGTTTTCCCTCCCGGCTGGTGTGGTTGGTTTGGCTGCTGAAGCGTGAAGCTGCTGCGCATTTTCTTCTGCATCTTTCTGCTGCTGAATGCAGGGGCTGTGGCCCCTGTCTGTGACCTCTATTCTGCTGGGAAGAGCAGGAGCACGACTCTTGCTTTGGACTGTGCCTCCTGCTGGGGACCTCTGTGGTGGCCCCATGGGGATAGGGTAGGGGGAAAAGCCAGCTCATTGAGATGGAAATGAGTTGGGAGGGCCCAACTCTGTTGGAGCCCTCCTGTTGAAACATTGTGCCTATTCACTGGCACAAACATTGACTAATTTTGGCTTTTCAGGTGGGAGAATGGCCCCTACCTCCCACCAAAGGAAGCCGAGAAGAGGGAGGATCAGGAAGGCAGCGGTTTGGGAGGCAGGGACTGTTGGTATGCCTGGTGGGAAGGGGCAGTGCTAGTGTTCTGCTTCGCCTTTGTGCAACCCCATTAACCCAGATTTAATGGTGCCTGAGGAATTTGCCCTCAGCCCCTGGCCTGCTGGAGGAGGGAAGATGTGTGTTTAGCAGGGGCTCAGTTACCTTCAGTGTTGTCTGGGTCTCTGCATGTCCCAGCAGTGCCTCAGGTAGAGACGTGACCGAGGGGAAGGTCAGACATCCCCGTGGGCTGACCTGCCTGATTTTCCCCCCTGGATTGGGAGGAAAATCCATCATAAATCAAGACTGAGGTGGAGGTGTGGTATAGCACTTGAGGATGCAAGATGTGGACTCCAGCTGCCCCTTAGTGGCTGCTGGAACCTGTCATCAATCTCTGAGACTTTGATACATGGAGAAGTCATTTGTCTCCAGGTCCAGGCGGGGATGGTGCTCAGCCCCAGGTTGCTCAGAAGAGCTGTTGTTTGGCCTCCATTATCCCCTGCCCTTATTAATTGTGGGCTTTTCTGAAGTGGAGCAGGAGTAGGATGCTAATGGCAGGCTGGTACTGAGGGGGAAGGCAGCAGGAAGGTGCCCCATGAGGTCGGCATTGTGGGGTGAAATAAGAGTGGAGGGTGGGTGTTAGGTGGTGGTGAGGATGCAAACCCCTGGAATCACGTCCCTGTTTCTCCCCGGATGCTTTCCCTGGGTGACCTGTGCTGTGCTAGTGTTGATCCTGGCACCTCCCTGTTCTTTGTGTGCCCATGGACCAGCTGCCAGTACGAAGTCTCCCCGTGGCAGTGAGAGCATTGTCTGCATGGGAAGCAAGTGGGAAAGTTTTATTTAATGGATGCTTAGTTCTTTTAATGCCATTTAGCAGCTGGAGAGAAGGAAGAGAGCCAGTGCTGTGTGACAAGCTGGCTTTCTGCAGATTGAGAATGGTCTGAAGTACTGGGGAGCATCCCTACAGTCTGGCAGAGAAAGGCAGGATAGTGTGATAGTGCTTTAATTTGTCCACACTTCGTGCTCTTGAGGGCAGCATCGGTCGGTCTCTCTGTGCTGGGACAGATCTAGCATGGCCAGGGTGCTCAGCACAGGGATGCAAGGAGAGGGATGCAAGGAGGTTTTATGCTGGTAGAGCAGGTGCTGGGGAAAGAGTCTCTCTCCCTCCATAATCCCCATATGGGCAAAGGAAACAACACTGGGCTGAAAAAAAGCTGGTGTGGGTTTTATTAGCTACAACCCTAATGATGTATTTTGGATTGCTCTCCTGCGTGGATAAAAATTACCAGACCTTGAACAAAGGGGAAATAAAAAAGTCTCTCTGACCTTGAAGCTGTTCGTTCACTTGTCTTCATTTCATTCCCCTCGGCTGGGGATGCGGGTCAGTTTTGGGTGCTATTTATAGTCCGCTTCGCTTGGCGGTTTTCTTTACAAAGCGAAAGGTTGTCACCTTTGTTTCTGATACTGCAGAGAGGAGCTGCTCTGGGGAAAAGGCAGTATAAATGAGAAATTTCTCGGAGTGTTCCTGTATGCGGCAAAGCTTTGTAATCTTGAAAGATCAAAAAGCCCTGGACTGCCACCCTGAGCTACTTGCGTGGTGGAAGCCAGGGTGTATGGTGCTTGTGGGGGTATGTGATGATACTTTGCTGCGCTGGCCAGTGGCTGCTGGGGCTGGTTGGTGCCTATATTTGCTCCAGAACAGCAATGCTTTCTGTTTCTGAACAGCTTGGCTCACTTCTCCACATCTGGCATGGTTGGCTTTCATTGAAACAACACTTTAACTTAATTTTTCCCTTCTCCCACCCCCGTGAAGGAAGCCGTGGCTGTGTTTCCTATCTTCACTGGAGCCACATGTCCACAGGAGCCCCATTGCTGAAGTGGCATCCCCTGCCTGCGCCTGCATCTTCTCCTCCAGCCCCTTCCCTGACAGACAGAACTCGTTGAAACAACAAATGTTGCCATAATTTAATTTTCAGGCAAACAATAGTCCGGGGACAATGTTAAATTCATGAAACTGGCTTAATGCGATGACATTTAATGAAGCAATTTGTGCGCTAGCGTGGCTGCGCGTGGCTCTGGAGTAGTGGGGGTGCCACTCCACCCTGCCGGGCAGACCCTCTTTGAGAATGAGACTGGGAAAGGTTGATGCTCCAGGGTAAAAGAGGGGAGTTGTCCTGCTGCCCTCCAGGCTGTGTGTGCTCTTGGGGTGCAGTTTTCCTGTGCTGCTCCCTGATGCTGCTGCAGTGTGAGTTGAGAGCTGCTGGGTCCAAGTTCTGTGGTTTGGCTCAAAGGGGAAGGGTTAATGAGAATGTTTTGGGGCAGGAGGGGGCTTGCCCTCTGCAGCCTCTGCTTTCCCTGGACCTTTCCTCCTTTTGCCTGGAGCCCTGGAAAGGTTCTTTTGCCCCCCTCAGCCTCCTTAGTGGGCCAGATTAAAGCCTCAAATGCTGTAGCACCCCATCTCCCATGCAGGGCTGGCTCTTCCTTCCAGGTCCACCCTGGGATGAAATATCCACTGGCCTGTTAAGTGGGGCTTCCCTTTGTTGCAAGAGCTAAGAATGATGTTGCACTGGGAGAGCACAGGCTTGGCTTTGGGAGGGTTACAGTTCACAGAGGAAGTGAGAAGAGGCATTTTGGAGGGCGGAGAGCCTGGCTGCTTGCTCCAGGGGTGGATTGGATTTGTGCCATCCCACCAACATCCCTTGGGCACCCTGGCACCAGTAATGTGTAGGCTTGTGCTATGTCCCAGGAGAGGTTTCCCTGCCATTTCTTTCCCCTCCTTGATTGACAGGGCGCTGTAGATCTTAATTATGTGTCGGCATCTGCAGAGCAAACCTGGTGCTGCTGTAGCTGGAGGCTTAATGCTGGTAATGCTGCTCGCTGGGCTGGCGGCTCCTGAGGTAAGGGATTTCCTTGCCTGTCTAGGGACAACCTTTAGTCCTTGATGGATACAATGGAGCTCTGGAGGTGTGTGAGTCGGAGCTGGGGTAGTGGTGGGTGAAGGGACGATGTTAAAATGTGCATGTGGTTTTGCTGTGGGTGTTCTCCGGGGGAGCTCAGGGAGGAGGGAGTTGGAGACACGCGGATGCCATGTCCTTCAAGGACCCCTGGTCCCATTTCCCACCTTAAAGGAGTCAGCACTCATGTCTCCAGCAGGGCTTTTCTCACCTGCAGAAGTCCTCCCTGTTCCTCTTGCATCCTTCCAATCCTCACAGCGGCGACCCCTACCAAAACCTGAGCTCCACCAAACTCATGTCACTGGTGATGCTCTTCCCAACCAGGACTTAAAGCTAAACTTTTACTGAAAGATGCAGCAAAATCCTCTGAGGATGGATTTTGGGCTCAACAGAGGTGCTCGTAGGCAAGCTTGTGGTCTGTAGAGCAGTTTGCAGTCTTGGAAGCTGTGAAGACAGCAGTTCTGCTGGTCTTGGAGGCTGGGTCAGCACCTGGCTGTTCCCTGTTTCCCCTGGCTTTCTGCTTTCCATTAACACTGGTCAAAAATTAATTGGTAGCTGCTGAGCAAAATGCAACTGAAAAAATTCACAGAGGGAAAATATGATGCAGTTTTGATGTGCATGTGTGTTTCTCTCTCTCTCTCTATATATATACGTATGTATTTATTTTCCTTTAAAAGTTTCCAAAAATAGGCCTGTGTCTTGGCCAGGGTGACTGCATCTGTAATTAGCTATGGAAAGTAGTTGTCTTGGCAAGGCTGGCACATACACAGCCACGCAGAAATGCTCAGCATCCCTGGTGAGGATGTCGGGATGCGGGACCTTGGAGTCATCTGTACTGGCAAGCTTTAGTGGCAGAGAGAGGGGAGCCTCCCTGGATGGAAACGCTGGATGGGGTTGGGCTTACCACTGCCACATTTGGTTTCCTGGGGTAGGGTGATGCATGTGATGAGAAATAAGCAAAGGCCTTTAAAAAGACTCAAAAACCTGAAAACTGCACTTCACCCGTGTGGCCTGTGCCAGGTTATTTCCATCCTGCGCAATGGATGGGAACCTCCCAAATTGATTTCTTCATTTATTTCTCCAGGGTTTTTCCATGTTACTCTCCCTCTCTTTCTGATATGTTTATGAGCCTCAAGGGATCTTGTTTTTACACTCAACGTCTAAAATTAAAGACGTGTTTCTCTCTAGCAGGTGAGATGAACACTCCCTGTCTCAGCTGGGGGTTTCCTTCCTGCCTCTCCTTCCCTCCTCCAGTCTGCCGGTGGGAAAGTGTGAGCCTGCGGCTGGAGCACATAACCTGGGAATGAGATTCCTGGGCTCTCCCAGGGGGATGAGTCAGCTTCAGTGGGGGATGTGTGAGCTTTGGCTTCTTCCTCCAAGGGCTTGTGTTTTAAAAGAGGGCAAAAATTGCTACCTTCAGCCTGGGAGTGGAAGAACAGGGAATGAGGGGGGGAAATGTGCTTGCTTAAGCTTCAAGGTGTGGTTGGCCTTGGTGACTAAGGGCACATATCAGTGCTGCCTGTCTGCTCCTTAATGTGGGATCCTTAAATCCCTTCTGGGATGGAAGCATCTCCACTCAGCTCCGCACGCCTTTGGTTCCCCCCTTGCATGTACTGTCACACTTGTGTGAGCATCCTCACTGTTTTGCTATGAAAGCCTTGGCTATAAACCCATCCCAAATTTCCAAGTTCTTGATTTTTTGCCTGAGACTTGGCCCACTGTGCATTTCTGAGTCGGTGCCAGAGGTGATACCGTGTACCTGCAGAGGCGGGGTATTTTTGCAGCATCTAGTGAGCTCCAAGTGTCACCCTCAGTGTCCCTGCCATGGGTAGCAGCTCTTGCTGGCCAAGGCTGTTGAGTCAAAACTGTTGTTTCTGACTCCCCTAACCACCCTAATTCTGTTTATGCTCGAGAGCAGGGAGAAAGAGAGAGAGAGAGAGAGAGAGAGAGAGAGAGGGAGAGAGAGCGTTTTTTAAATAGCTTGCGAGTTTCTGGTGTTGTTTTTCATCAGGAAAATGATAGTCGTATAGAAGCAATTAATTGGAGGAAAAGTTTATGGTAATAAATGTCAAGAATGTTTCAAGGATGGTTTGGATGAAATACTTTTTTTTTTTTAAAGCCTCCCAGCAAAAACAAAAACCTTGCCCTATTTTGAACCTTGCCAGAGAAACAACTACAAGACTTCAATTTTCTTTCTTTTTTTTTTTTTTTTTTTTTTTTTTTTTTTTTGATGTGTGAGTGTGTAACGTTTAAGTGCCTTTTTCCCTGTTCAGCCTGTGCTCCTTAAACAAAAGCATGTGTTTTCCTGGCGCAGCTCCCTCGAGGCAGCTCTGTTGGAGTGGAGGGCAGGGTCTGTGGAGGTGATGGCTGCACATGTCCAGGCAAGTCCTGGTTTTTGGCAGGAGCTGGAGTTCTCCCTTTTTCCGGGGCGGGGGTGGACTGTGGTCAGTTCCCTTCTCCCGCCTGTGTCCGTTTCTCCTCTGTGCCATCTGCGGGTGGTGATGCCTGTAGCCAAAAGGAGGAGCAAGCTCAAGGCATGCGTGGAATACTTTGATATCCTGGGGCAGAAGGTGATAAAGGAAAGAATTAAAGCTTCAGAGTGATGTTAGAGCCTTGGCTGCCTCTCCCTGAGCAGCCATCGCCTGCGGCTTTGTGGGCTGTCGGTAACCCTGCTGTGCCTCTTGCTCCCTAGAGCTTGGGGAAGTTGGCATGAAAACAATGACATTTTAGAGGGGAGATGATTTCCTAGTGGGGATGTCTGTTTCTGTGCGTGGTCTGAAATGTCCCTGGGGGGCTGTGGCTGTGTGAATCTGCGAGGGAGCTCTCCTCACCCCAGAGCCAGCCGAACCCTGCTGCGCGCTGCCTTCCCGCTGCAGCCATACCTTTGGCCCCAGCTGTGGGGCTCAGCACTGGTGTGTTTTTCATAAAGGCTCTTAATCACATACAGGATGTTTCTGTTTGTTCAAGCAATGAAATCACACAAACAACCCACCCCCAGTTTGGCTTTCGCAGAGCATCAGCTGCTCGACCCAAGTCCTCAGCAGAGCCGGAGCAATCCTCCCCTCTCCTCCCCCAGCTCTCGACCCAGCAGTGCGGCAAGAGCGCGCCTTTCATGTTGTGGACATGCCCTGGAAAGCTGCCCGGCACTGGGGACGGGATTAGATTAGGGTTGGGAGCTGGGGCTGACTCATTGCTGGGGCTTGTGCTTGGCCGAGGCAGTGACAGCGTCTCGCGGGAGCTGGGAGGCTGGGAGACCTCGAGCCGGGACCAGCCCTGAATTCTGGGTGCTGGGGTGCAAGCAGGCTCCCTGCAAGCTGCAGTGTCCCCTCAGACCCTCTCCTAAGAGAAGCATGATTGTTTTTTGGAGGGGTGGGAGGTGGGTTGCAGGCATCATTGTGCTCCTGGGTGCTGGGTTTGTGTGTTTTTGCATTACCCCAAGCACTCAGTCTTGGATGGGGACATTGCAAACTTGCCACTGTGTTGTCGTCTTTTGCTTTGGGCTTTGTTCTTTGTGGTATTGAGCAGAAGGAGAACAGGAATGTGTCAGGATGGATTGAAATAAAGAAACCACCCTGACTTTTCTCACTCCTGTTGCGTGCATTGGTCCCATGGCTGCCGTTTCCATGGCAAAGCAGCGGGCCCGTAACCCAGCCCGCCCCGTGCTCCTCGTAGTTTGGAGGAGCAAAAATCCTCGGAGACGACAAGAATAATTTAACGAGCCATTAACAAGAGTGGGGGAAAACACCGGAGGAGCTGGATCAGGGTCGGGGTGGGGGCTCAGGGAGGCAGGGCTGGCTTTTGGCAGGGAGCGGGTCACGTTGGCAGCCTGCTCGCCTCGCCTTCGATGTGTTATGAAGTTTTGGAGGTTGCTTGAAAAGTGTCTGGGGAGCGGTGGCGAGCCAAGCGGGCCGCAGGCCAGCTCGCAGCTAAACATGTTGTTGTGTAAAATTGCAGTCAATTAATTTAAGACCTGCCAATTTCAACTGCAAAGCGCTAGGAGGTTCTGTCAAGTTTTCAATGGGATAAAAAGGGGGAAGGGGGGGATTAGTTTTCAGCACTTGGAAGGGCAAATAGTGATCCTCTGCCCAAGCCTTTAAAGCACCTCCTCTTCTCTCTGCTTCTTTTGCTGCCAGTGGTGTTAAAAGTCCTTCTGGTGTGTGCTGTCAGGGACGAGATGGCTGGAGCATGGCACCCAGAGCCTGGTGAGGTGCTAATAACCATTTCAGGGCTTGGGGAGGCACTGGCTGTGGGGGGATGACCCACTCCCCTTTGCCTTTGCAATACTCCTTCTCCATAGCCCTGTGGTGAGCATTCCCTCTTTGGCATCCCCAAGGTGGTCTTTCCCAAACTTACACAGTCATACAAGACTGCAGATCCTTGGCATGCTGGGCAGTGCACTGGCTGTCTGAAATTGCAGGGGAGCTGGAAAATGCTCAGGGCAGAACCAAGAGATACCCTGCGTCCCCTGCGTGCAGCCCTAGTGGTCAGAGCTGTCACTCATGATGAGGCGCATAGGCTGGTACTCACCATGCAGAAAGACACCCTTTCCTGGAGAGCTGACAGCCAGGTGGGACACAGTTCCTGAACCCCAAAAAGGCTTGTCCCTCCCTTTCATGGTGGCAGTGACATGGTGCTTTTCTGCACAGAGCCCCTCTTGGCACCTCTGGTAAGGGGACCCTGGCTGGAAACTCAGCTGCTATTTCATTCTCTTTACAGCAACTTTCATTGGAAACATGTTTCCTGGGTTCTGGAGAGCGTGTGCTTGTATGTTATGTGCATCTGCAAGCTGTCTTTTTTTTTTCCTTTTCTTTCTTTTTTTTCTTCTTGTTTTACAGCTTAGTGAAACTTCTGAGAAAGTGCAGCTCTGCTGTGAGTAAGAGTCATGAGACTGGTGGGGCGAGTCGGCTTCAGCTGTTCCCTTTGGGCTGCCGAGGGCTGAGCTCCTTCTTGGGGCTGCTTGAGGTGGAGAATTGTGCCAATCTGGCCATGCCTCAGCTCCTCCCTCTCCTTAACCCAGCTTGCTTTTCCATCTCTAAAAACACTGTAGCTTAGTTTTGTACATGTGTGTGCGTGTCTGTCCTTTCCCTGGTCGCATCCAACCACTGTTGCTTTCTATTTTGTCACCAAAGGGTGCAAATCTGCATCTCCCAGATTCCTGGGGCTCTGAATCAGGCTGTGTATCCCACCACGTCCAGGGGTTTGTGCTTTTGTGTGCAAGGGCTTTGCTCAGTGCTTGTGTGTGTGTGTGGTGGAGCTGCTGCATGTCCCTGCAGGGCTGCAGACTGGCTGCTCCTCGTTGCTGGCAGGAGAAGGGATTTGGAGGTAGGTCCCCCTAGAGCCAGGCTCTGCCGCGTAGGCACTGCTGTCTGCAGACTTCCCCAGAATATATTAAGCGTAATTTCCTCCTGCTTCGCAGGAAGCTTGTTAATATTTCACTGGGGCACGGGGGCAGCCTGCAAAGCCCGCGCTTCAAAGGAGGGCAGCTTTCAGCAGCTCTGGGGTTAGCTTTTGGTTTTTCCAGCTCTTGCTATAACTCGTTCTGTGGTTTTGAAAATAGGCAAAAAAACCCAGCAACCACCCAGCAGTGGAAAAAGCCCAGGCAAAGCCCACCTTTGCATGTTCCTGCCTTGCTGAACCCTTGCTGGGTTGTGGCTTTACTGTCTGCTCAACTCCACTCTTCCTGCACTGACGTTAGGGGAAAAAATTGTAAATTCACTGTAGTTAAGGGAAAAGGACTGTCTGGATGCTTTGTGAGCCCACTTGGGTTTGAAATGGCTGGAAGGGACCCAGTGCAGCCTGGCTGTGCCCAACTGCTGACAGCATGGCACTTCGGCAGGGCTTGCAGGTGGGTTGAGTTGGGTTTCCCTTCCCAGAGAGGAGCTTTTTGGGAATGACTTTTGGGAAATTACTTTTGCCTGGTCCTGAACTCCACAAATCGGAGCAGGATTGGCCCTCCAGGAGCAATAACAGAAGAATTACTGCATTGCATGGGCGTCTTTATGTGTTTTTTAAACTGTGCCTCCTAATTATAAATAATGGCTGCGATATGAGATATGATTATGATGGATGGTGATTCTGTATTCCGTGTGCATTAGCAGCTTTAACCTTGCCGGGGTAATTATGTCTCATTTCAAATTCTGATACTATTTATTTGAGGTAGGGGACTGGGAATTTAATTTTTACTGCTTTGTCTTTTAGTATTATTATTATTTGAAAAGGATACCTTTGCAAAATTGTTTTTTAATCATTCCCTCCAGTTGGCAGCACTAGTTCATTAATATTTTCAGCACCCATGTGGGGCTGTTTTGCAAATGTTTGTAAAGGTAGATGTTTTGGGGGAATGTGAAGCTGAGGGCTGATGTATAGGAGAGGAGCTTTTCCTTCAAGTCGCTGGTGTGCACCCCTCTGGCTTCAGTCTTCACAAAGCAATTACCTTTGGCCTTTGGCACTGGATGCTGCTGTTGCTGACCCATGTGTCTCTGCCAGCCTGGACTCCCTCCTTGCATGAGGTCTCTGGAGGTTCAGGAAGGGCTGAACCATCGTCTTGCCCACCCCTCTCACTGTCTTTGATGGCACGTTTAATTAAAAACCACATCAACCCGAAGATTGTGCACGTGGTCCTTAATCAGTTTGAAGTCTCTGTGAGAATAAAGTAATTATACTACTCGTTTGGTTACAGTAATTAAAACTTTAATTAACATCATTTCCCACCCCTTGGCCTCCCTTTACAGATACTCAGGCATGTGATGGGTGCCTGCCAGGGTTGCATCTTGGGATAAAGCTCCTTATCCAGGGACTATGTTCCTGTCCCATCTCTGCTTCCTCCAGCACTGGGTCAGTGACCCTTGCCTGGCATTCTCCAGGCTGCCAAGTGCCATGTGGGAGCAGCTCCTTGGCTATGGTGCTGGCAAGTCCTGGTGGGTAGCAGCTCCACTTGAGATCCCTTGAAGCAGCGGGAATGGTGAAGGGTGGTAGGTGTTCCTAAAGATCTTCTGAGAACTTGGTTTTGAATGTGGCATGTGGTCTGGTCTTAGCAAGAGCTGGGCTTTCAGAGAGCAGCCCTGCATTCCCAGGCGTAATTCATTAAGGGGTTAGCTGAGCTTTTCATTTTCCATTGCATGGACCTGCAAGAGCTGAGGTCATAAGGATTTGTTGCCGAATGCTAATCACACCTGGAAAGCTCAGGGTAGGGTCCAGCCCCTCTGCACCCTGGTTTATCCTTCTGGGTGAGCCCTGCCATCAGTGATGGGCTCAGTGTTGGCCAATGGGACCTTGTGCTCCCTGACAGCCTTCAGAAGGGATTGCTGCTTGCAGAAGGGATTGCTGACTGCAGAAGCGGGGCAGGGAGTTCTGCATCGGTGCCAAAGGAAATCCATGCCGTGTAAAACCTGAGCTCTTAAATATCTTGAGCAGCATCCTTAGGGAAAGCAATCTCTGTATTTAAATCTTCTCAATCTCTCCTTCGAAATTGCTCCAGTGTGCAGACTGAAAAGCCTAATTTCCATTCTGGTTTTGAATAGAGAGCCCACTGCAGAGAAGTGGTTTTGTTCACTCTGAGTTCTGCATGGTGGGGATTCACGGCCCCGTAGCTTTCCGCTGGCTTTATGAAGACGTGGAGAAGGCTGTAGTGTAGCCAGGGATGTGGCTCTCCAGTTTAGAAATGCTGTAGGAGGGCCAGGTTTAGGGTGTGGGAATGAAACCTTAAAATATGAATGAAAGGTAAGAACAGGGAATTTAGCAAACACATCAAGATCTCGAGGCGGAGTGAGTGAGAGGGCCTAAGTCAATTGGAAGCAAAATATTTGCAGGCACTTTGGTGTGCTCAGCGTGAAGCCAGGCTTAGCTGGCTGTTATCTTAGATATCACTGGCCATGGAATGTTGGAGGATTTCTTCTCTAGTCTTGAAAGTGCTTGTGTTTAGAGCAAGGACTGTTTCTTGAGGAAAGGTAGAACCTGGAGTTTTGATCATGGCATGTTGATAGTCGAGTGTTGATATGAAGAGGTAAAAAAAAAAAAAAAAAAGGAAAGAAGGGTGTGACTGTAACTTTCTGCTTTCTCCTGATGCCATGGGTTACATTCCCATGAAGTACATCGTGTGATGTATGATTTTGTCATTGAATCTGTAAGAAATTCTGGCTGCCCAGTCCTGCTGACTGTGTTGGGTGTTATTATTTAATGTCACTGTGCCCTGCATATTTAGACCCTGCTTGTTTATTGCTTATCAGCTCCTCCTGGGCAGTCTGGTGTGATTTGACCATGGAGACAAAACACCAGGAGCCCAGAGCTGCAGAGGCCTGGTTGACCTGATTGGTAGAAAGGCATCAAAGCTGGTGTCCAATAGGTGAAGTCGAACCCCTTTGTACAGTCAGTGTTGTCCTTCTCCCTGGGTGGAGGTGAACAGGCAGTGAATTTCATTCCTGTTATACCCCCTTGCTGCAATGTGGTGCTGCAGCAAATGGCTTTTGGCTCTTGTGCTGTGGAAATACTGCCTGGTGCACTTATGTGGCTGGAGCTGAATGAGTGGGGAGCTGCTGAGATGGGGATGCAGAAGGCATTGGAGTCTGATGGGTGGTTAAATCCAGGCACGAGCCATGGTGCCCTGCACAGGCAGCCCCACTGAAACAGGGACTTGGCTGGTGCTGAATCTGAGTATGGGGCTGCTGGGGTGGGAGGGGATCAGAGAGAGTACCCTGAAACAGATCCCCCCCCGGGTTATGTCCCTCCACAGCCCTCCTCTGTGTTGGCTTTTCCTGCCACTGGCTCCTCTGTTTGCAAGACTGACAGCCCCAGCCTAGTCCTCAGGCAGCTCCTCTCTCACTGCTGTGTTGTTCAGGGACCAGGAAGGAAACAGCTATTTTCCTGGAGCCAAGAGGGGAGGAAGGATCCAGCTGATCTCCAGCTGTGCTGCAGCCCTGGGAGCTCACACTTCCTCCCTGCTGTGTCCCTGGTGAAACCCTGATACCTCCTCCCTGCCTTTTTCCCCTGGAAAGGGGAGGGTCCCCATCACTGCTGGCAGGCAGAAAGGCTTTGAGCCCCTGGCCATTGCTCCATGTCCTTAGTGGCCAGAAGGATGAGGGTGGTGGGACAAGCCTTTGGCATTCATATCAGGGTTATTTTAGTCTGGTTGCATGGGTAATAATCTCAGTGAGGCTCAGGAAGGAGGATTTTTGCTGCCCTGTAGAGCTGAGCAGCATCATTAAGAGGTAAATAAGTGATGCTTAGGATTTGCAGAAGAAATATCAACTTCTAAGCTGTGGAGAAGCTGGGGATGGCAGCTCTGAGTCTGCACTGCTTGCTGGATGGAGTGATGGGCTGTGTGTCAGGGGAACCAGTAGCCAAGGGTTCAGGCTGGTCCCCATGGGACTGAAGGATGTGATCTCCTCGGTGGAGCCAGTGCCTTGGCAGTGGAAAAGATGGCTTTTATTTGGAAAACTCAGTATTGAGTCCTTCAGGTGAGAGTTTCCTTCCCAGGGCCTTCTCTGGAACATTTAGCTATTAACTCGCCCCAGGCTGGTCACGTGCAGTCTGAGTCCTGTGGGAGCCGGGAGGGTGACACATTACCATGGCTTCATTCATGCCATTCATGCCTGGGGCCTGCTGAGACACTTGGGATGCCTACAGTAATTAATGAACAAGGGAAAAAAATAATCTGGTATTTCTGTGATGTGCTCTGCCCTTCACTGCTATCACCCAGGGCGTTATTTTTACATGAGGAGGAACAGTGGGATGCAGTGAGAAGATTCCCATTGCATTTTGCTCTGCTTTTTCTGCCCTTACCTTCCGTTTTGCAAGGCTAAAATTCCTTGCCTGTCCATTACGGGGCTCTCCTACCTCTGCAGCTCTGTCCTTTCTTCCCAAGGCTTGAGAAAAACAGCAGGGCCCTCTTACCTGCCTGTGTTCCCCTCCCTCAAGTGGGACATTTCTGTGGTGGGATGTGGTGCTGGGATTTCACAGGACATTTGTGCTGGAATGGGCATAGTCACGTGCAGGCTCTGTGCTACTGGAGGGGTAGTTTTGAGATGCTGTGTTGCTCCCACTCCAAGGAACTGAGCAGCTGCTGTGCTGCTCCCAGGGACACCCTGGAACTCCAGTCTGTTCTCTTTAGCCTTGGAGGTAAAGTCCTTCCCTTGCATCCAGAGAGTGCAGCGTCAGTGGCTGTGTGCATGCTCTGTGCAGAGGTTAAGTTGCATCACTGTTGCTTGGCTGACAGTCAGCAAAGACCAAGGACTGCCACCCTGCTGGGCCGTGGCATCACATGGAGGGGTCCCTGGGGTCCCCTGTCCTCTGCCTGCCCTTCCCTGTGCCACTCAGCAGCTGCCAGCGCCTCCTGGTCCCTGGCAGCCCCCGGAGCAGAGGCTGCCCATTGATTTGCTTGTCGGGTCCCCCTCTGACCGCCTCAGCCCTGAGCGATGCTGATTGGGAAATAATTGCAATAATAATAGAGATATTTTGCTCCTGAGTGACTAGACGATATGAACTGGGCTCTGAGCCAAGAGAATTTTGAAGGGCAAAGCTGAGAAATCAATGGCTCGAGACTTCTGGAGCAGCCCTGGTGCTGGGGGCTGGGGGGTCTGGGACCTGGGGCTTTACTGGGGAGGGAAGCAGGGCAAGTACCTTAACCCATCCCACCTCGTGTGGCTCCCAGAGAGGGGAGTGCCTTTGATTCCTCCCACCACTTCGTTGTACCCATCAATTCCTTTTGCACCTGGATTTGACTTCATCAAATGTGCTTCTCCTATGCATTACCAGCACTTGCTCCCTCTTTCCAGCAGTTCAGTTTTCATACAGAAAGATGGAAAAGATTTTTTTGGCAGCATCTTGGTTCTGTCAGAATTGGTGGAACAGTGTATTGGGCTGTACATCCCGTCCTGCTGATGGAGCAATGCTGGCAGAGCTGGTGAGGAGAAATTTTGGGAAGGTTTTCAGATGGTGGGCGAGGAGCTGGTCAGTCCTGTGCTGTGCCATGCCGTGCTGCGTGGGCTGGTGCTGGTTTGGCCGGCTCTGCCAAGCCCATTTGGTTTAGGGGAGCATCACTCGTGTGGGTGGCTGAACAAGAGGAAAAGATGGAAATGAGTTTAATTGAAACAAAAAGGTGGTTGAAGATTTTGGGGAAGGTGGTGCTGTTTTTTGGGGGCCTACTGGGCAGGGTTGCCCTGCTGCCTCCCTTTCTCTTCTCTTTCCGAAGGCAAACCCCAGTGCCTTCACCCAGTTCTCACCCCACCTGCCTGGAGAGGTGCAGTGAGTGCATCTGTCCTCAGCTCACATGGCCAAGCTCAGGATACTGCCTGGGGATGGCACACCAGCAGTCATGTGTGCTTTGAAACTGTCTGTGAACCACTGTCACATCTGCCAGTATCGGCTGGCATTTTTTTTGCTGTTATGAGCATTGATTTAAATTAAGTATCTCCTTGTTTTTTGCTTTATTATACTGATATGATTAAAGTCCCAATATTCTCCGACTCGGGGCGATGTCGGGCCTGGGACAAAAGCCTTGCTTGTATTTATCTTCATCAAGTGAATGGGTTTCACTGAATGCAATCGAGGCAGCTCACCTTGCTCATTGGCAGGTTAGTGATGAGGCGGGAGCATCCCAGACCTGTATGAGGGGCCAATGAAACCTTCTCCTGCAGAGAAGGCTGGGAGGACAGGACCTAACTGCTGGGTTTGAGCAGCCAGCAGCTGCCTGCCTGTCTGGCAGGAGGCATGTGTCTGATCCTGGTACATTCCTGTTCAGGCAGCTGGTGGGGTGGCAGAGAGAGGGGCCAGCCAGCCAGCTGGGGGGAACAGGGATGCCGGCTGCCAGCCTGCCCGGCATAGCTGGGATGTTTCTGCAGGGCCCATCCTGTTGCCAGTTCCAGGAGAGAGCTCTTGGGAGATGCATCCCCAAAGCCCTGCCTGTGGCCCTGCTACTGGCTGCCTGTACCCTTCCTCTTAGGTGCCTGGCTCCTGCCCTGTGGCACAGAGCAGCTGTAGGGTCAGCCCTGGTAAAGCAAGGCACAGGCAATCCCAGTGATGATTTCCTTGTTATCCGAGCAAAACTGGAGGTGAGTCCTTATCCCCCTGGACACTGAAGTTTGGTGACAATACAGTGGGAAGGAGCAGGAGCCACTGCCTTCTCGTGCCTGCTCTTGACCCCTGGCATGCCAGTGCCCTCCTCTCCAATAGCACACAGCTCCCTGTCCCCACCGGCTGTGCTCACAGGACAGATGATGCCATGGCCCTACAGCTGTTCCTGGCCCTGCCTGTTGCTGCACCTTCCTCGGTGGGGGGGGGGAAAGAGGAATGTGTGTCCCCCCAGAGCAGCTGATCCAGGAATTTCATTTAAACCCCTTGCCTTCTTTGGAAACTGGAGGTGGACGTGTGGGTGGCAGCTGCTGGTCCTGGGGGGATGGCTGGCAGGGGAAGGCATGTGGAGGGACAGCCGGTGTCCCTATCCCTACACTGCTTGGGGTGAACCCAGGCCATGTGCCAGGAGGGGCTGTGCAGGCTGACACTTTAGGGGAGTCACTTTCCCCACCAACCCCACTGGGTGGACACAGGTGATGCCTTTTCCAGCTGTAGTCCTGTCAGTGTGGCAGCTGTCACCTTTGCCCTGGGCCCTCTGTTGCCTCTTGGAGATGGCCCCATGGTTTTGGGGGTGAGCTCTGCCAGAACCTGCTCTTCTTCTTGTTACATTTGCCCTGTGCCTTTTGGGTGGATGGTGCCAAAATCAAAGCAGAACGTTGGGGGCATTAGCATGGCCCTGCTCTCATGGAGAGGGGATGCACACCTGCTGATTTGGATGTGGGAGCCTGGGACTTCATGAACACCAGTGGTGTGGGGAGGGGAAGGTTTCAGTTCTGGGCCTGGACTCTGCCCTCCACCCATGTCAAAGCTTTTTCCTCCTCCTAACTCAGGGACGTGCTGTGGAGCTGGACAGGGGCGGGACAGGGACCTCATTCCAGCATCCTCTCCTCACAGCCTTGTCTTGTCCCTGCCTGCTCGATCTCTGTCCCCAGTGGACATCCCTGGGGCAGGGGAACTCTCCGCTTTCCCCAGTGCATGTCGAGAGGGAAGAGGGGAGGCTTTGAAATGCACTCCCGTAAATAAGCCTTTCTTTCGCGTTGCCCGTCAGCACCGTGCGAGCCCCGTGGACCTGGAAAGGGTCCCCGTGAAAAGGCTGCCGAGTGTGTTTCAGGCAGATAAGTCCCTGCCTTTGAAGTGTGGCAGGCGGGCAAAAGCGCCCTCCTCTTGTAGCTGCTGCCAGCCGCTGCGAATTAATCACAGCCCTGCACAGATAAGAGTACAAAGCCTGGCTGAGCACTTCTCCTGCCCAGAGGAGGGGTCTGCGGGGGACTGCTTGGGACTCAGGGTGGGGGCTTGAGAGCTTGGAGGTGAGGAGATCTTAGACTGGGGTGGGAGAGCCCGTGGCTGCGAGGCAGTGAAGAGCTCCCTCTTCCTGGTGGTGGGCTTAGGAGGTGTCCCCTGTGGTGAGATGGGGTCTCCTGGGGACATTATGTGCCCCCAAGCATGTGGGTTTGGTCCTGCAGGGAGCCAGTGGCCCACCCCAGCAACTCCCAGACCACAGCCAGATGTCTGCTGGCACATGTAAAATCCAAAAGCAGCCTTGGCATGTCTGCAGCTGCCCTCCCTCTCTGGCTGTGTGCTTTCTCCCTCTCCACCTGGTGTTCCTGGCCCAGGGTGAGCTGTAAAGCCCTGTCCTCCACTGCCGTCCTCCTCTGGACCCGCTGCCAGTGCTGGGTGGCTGCCAGGTCATGGCTGCTTCCTGTCTTTCCAAAATTTGGCCCTGGGGAGATGTTCCTCTCCGCCTTGTGCCCATTGCTAGTGGCCATAAGGATGCTGGGAGTTTTCCCCATGGCAGTTTGGACAGTGGTTATGGCAGCAGGGAGGTGCCTCCTTACCTGGACAAGCCTCAAGGGTGTTCTTCCCAGGGCAGAAGCATCCTGCAATGGAAGGAGCTGTCTTTTTGTAAAGGTGAGTGCTCTCCTCCTCCAAAACTTTGTATGGGATGGCACCACCTTGGCTGGAGAGCCAAGACAAGACCATGCCCAGGAACCTTCTCCATGCCTCCTGGGAGAAGACTTTGCCCAGGTGGGGCATGCTGTCCACAGTCAGTCATTACACTGGGGTCCCTGGGGGTTGGGGTGTTGCAGCCCATCCTTTCCCTCATCCTTCCTTTGCCAGGGGTCTCAGCTTATGGGAGTCCAGGTCCTAAACCTTCCCTCTTCAGCTGTGCTGGGTGCTTACCCTGTGGGGTGGGCTCCTTGCTTGGGTAAGGAAGGTGTGCACATGGGTCTCTGGCAGAGCAGCCCCTGGGCTTGCTCTGAGATGATTCACCCGAACAGGGAGTTTATAATTTCATGCCTCTGGTCTTCTCTGCGTACTTGCCAAGGCAGCAGCCCCACAAGTCGACCCTCACTCCTGCTCCTCTGCCTTGGTTCAGCCCTGGGATCCAGCTGCCCCCTGGGGCTCCTGCAGCCCCTGGCAGGAGGCAGCACTGCCGAGCTGCTGCCTGAAGCCAGCCCGAGGCAGGCAGGAGCAAGGGCAGGAATCCTGAGCGAGAAATTAGTGTGAGTAATTATTAGTATTGGGTAATTATATCAGCATCAGGATGAGGAGAAAGGTTAATATGTTTATTTATTTATTTATTTATGGTAAATGTCTTTTCCCCCAAGTGGGAAGGCAGGCAGGGTGGGCAGGAAGGAGTGTGTTTCCAAGGGGGGCTGCTCTGATTAAACTGCATCCTGTCCCCCTTCCCCTGCTCCCAGCTACCCTGTGGCTGCAGGGAGGGGGAGGAAAGTGGTCCCTCACGGTGTCTGTAGGAGATGGGAGGCACCTTGTGCATCCTTTGTGCTGCTCTGCCATGTTATAATCCAAACAGCCCATCCTCTTCCTGCCAGCCAGGAGGGGTAAATTCGTATTGGGCTAATCCTGCTGGAAAGGCCCTGATGCTTTGGTTCCCACCTCTTGTCTGCATGGCATGGGTACTGTGGGCAGTAAGGTCCTGCTTGGCGTGGGATAATGCTGGGGTCTCTCTGCTGTAGGTGGAGTGGCATTCCTCAGGAGTCAGGATTGGGACCAGCACTGTTTAACATCTTTGTTAGTGACATGGACAGTGGGATCGAGTGCACCCTCAGCAAGTTTGTCAATGACCTCAAGCTGTGTGGTGTGATTGGCATGCTTTTGTTAAGAGACCCCACCTGCAGTGCTGTGTCCAGCTCTGGGGCCCCCAACATAAGAAGTGATGGAATGAGTCTGCAGGAGGCTGTGAAGATGCTTAGGGGGCTTGAGCACCTCTGCTATGGAGACAGGCTGAGAGAGTTGGGATTTTTCAGCCAGGAGAAGGCTCTGGGGAGATCTTAGAGCACCTTTGCATCCCTAAAGGGGCTCTAAGAGAGCTGGAGAAGGACTTTTGACAAGAGCATGGAGTGTTAGGACAAGGGGTGATGGCTTTAAATTGAAAGAGGGCGGGCTTAGATTAGATATTAGGAAGAAGTTCTTCACTATGGAGGTGATGAGTCACTGGCACAGGTTGCTCAAGGGAGCTGTGGGGATGCCCCATCCCTGGGAACGTTCAAGGCCAGGTTGGATGGGGCTTGGAACAACCTGATATAGTGGAATCAGGGAATTGGAACATGGGGGTTGGAAGCAGGTGATCTTTAAGCTTCCTTCCACCCAAACCATTCTATGATTTCGTCGTGCTATGGAGGAGCATCAGGATGCATTTCCTGACCATGAGCTAACTTAGAATCTCCTTCTGTACCCTGCACTTTGGCCAACCAGAAAACAACTTGATTACCAGGTCTTCTAAATTTCATTTTCCTGAATCCCAAACACACCTACAGAGTGTCCTTAGCAGGGGAAGAGGTGCTAGAGAGAAGTGTTCCTGTGTGTGCATTCCCACCCCCCCCACCCTGAGCATCCTGACGTGTGTCAGGCTGGGCTCCAGCCCCGTTTGACTACCGAGAGTATTTTTAGGTTCTTCCTGGAGCCTCAAATTAACTGGAAGTGCTTCATATCTGTTGTTTTTTTAATACATCTCTTTCTCTTTCCCAGCACTGTACAGTGCAATAATGTAATGGGGAAATTACCCCGCTAGTTAAAAATTACTGCCAGTGCGACATCCAGCCATAGATCTATTTTAGAACCAGGGTAAAACTATATCGATTATTCTGTGCCGCAACTGCGGCCCATAAAAGGATTGGAAAGGTGTGTTTGTCACATTGCCATAGCGAGGTGGGGAGGTGGTGCCTTGCTGAGGAGGGGGGGATATTTCCTGTTGCCCTCCCCTGGAGAGCTGGGTTGGACAGGACTTTGTAGGGGAGAAGCTGAGAGCTGGGAGGGGAGCAACCTGTGAGGAGATGTAGGGAGTCAGGGTTGGGCTCTGGGGGTGATGCTGGGTACAGCTGAGCAATGGATACTGCAGGGCAGGTGTGTGCCATGTGGCCCTGGACTGCAGGTGTCTGGGGCTTGATCTCCTCTGATGTTTGGAGTAGGAACAAACATGGACCTGGGTAACAAGATACCCCTGCACAAAGGGCAGGCAGAGGCTTTAGGCACCTCTGGGTTCCTCAGCATCCAGTGGTTCCAAGTGTGGGGCTGAGGGGGAGCAGAGGCTGTGCAGGGGTGGTAGCAAAGGATGCTGTGAAGTCAGGTGAATACCAGGACCATTATGGGTTATGACAAAGGCTCTTCAGTCCTGTGGAGGGATATACAGGGGGTTTTTGGCTGTGCTGTGGGCTCCCAAGAATTAGCCTGACCTTGCAAGCCCAGTCGCCACATCCCTGGGGAGAGGGCGGCCCCTTTGCTCACTGCTATGCAGGACTCATCGCTCTCTGGTTGCTCAGGGGTCTCTTTCTTAATTAAATACATTTGTTTTGTAAAACTGCCTAAAAATAATCCGGGGCTGGTGCATGCAGGAGGCTGGCAGTGAATCAAAGGCGCCGCTCTAATTAAACGGGCCCGGTTTGTTTGTGAGCCGCATACATTTCCATGCTAATCAGCTGCACACCGGGATCCTGCTTTCCCGACCCGTATCCTCCTGATTGGGAACTGTGCAAATGCTGGCAGCAATTTATTGCAGAAGAGGGACGAGGTGGCTGGGATGCTGGAGTGGCTGTTGTGGGGGCGCAAGGCTGTACTGGGCCGTGGGAGTGGGTGCAATGACCAGGGCAGGGCTGTGGGAGACACCTGGGGGGTTCTTCCAAGCAATGGATTTGCCCCTCTGCTGTGGGAGGATCCTGAGTGCTGCAGATGGGGGTGCTGGACCTGTGTGTGCCAGCTGCAGCATGTAGCTGATCCTGGGCAGAGTTTGCTCTGCCTCGCTGGGCATGATGCTTCGCTGCCCGCTCCTGGGCTTTTTGCAGAATGTGCTGCTGGCATGATTCCCATCCCATTCCATCCTATCCCATGGGAGCAGACCAGACCCCCCGAGCCTTTTCTCTGGCACTGCCTCCCTTGAGGCTGCCCTGTGCCAGGGGACAGCCCAAATCTGGGGGTATCACAATCAATGGCATGAGCAGGAAGTATCTGCGGCTCGCAGGGGTGGCAATCAGGTTATGTCGAGTAGCAGAGCTGAGTGCAGAGCACACACCCCTGTGTGGTGTGTGCCTCCAGCCCCGTGGTGCCTCCTGATGTGGTTATCACTGGTACAGCCAGGAACTGGTGTACTTAGGAAGAGCTTTAACGTAATTGTGAGCCATAAGGGGATTAAATCCTTTGCTGTGTTCCTGCTCAGGGAACAAAGGCTCTTTCTGAACCTCTATTGACCCCAAACTTCCTTGAGACCCTCTTAACTTCCCCGGTCATGAGCCTAAGTGTTTTCCCTGATGGATAGGGAGATGCAAGCCCTGCCTGCGTGTGCCACAGCATCCTGCCTATGATGTGCAAGCTGCTTTTGGCACTGCTGTGGTGAAAAGGGGTTTGATGCTTTGCTGCAAGCTGGGAGATCATCTGCTCTGTGCTACAAGTTTTAGGGGTTTGGGGCTGAGCAGCAGTGGGGGAGCAGGGCAGAATGTAGAAGGGTGCAGCATGAGAACCAGGGACTGTGGCCTCGCTCCCTGGAGAGAGATGAATGCCATCAGCATGAATGCGATACAGATGCACCAGACAAGTGCAGTAAAGGGAAGAAGATACTGCAGTTTGATGTTCTAGAAGGGGTCGGGATGTTTGCAGAGCAGTCACGACTTTGCCATGCGGCAGGGGCTGTGGCGTGGCCACGCTGGTGTGGGATGGCAGGCAGCATCCCTAGTGTGGCACATTCCATATCCCACATCCTGGGTGGGGGCTGAGGTGCCTGTGGGATCTTCTCACCCCGCCTTGCTCTCCCCACAGATCCTGGTGGACTTGCCAGCTGAGAGGAAGCACCAAGCTCTGCAGTATGAGAATGTTGTGGCCCATGAGGGCAGCTCCATCCTGCGAGACCTGGTGCTGAGCCCCGACCGCCAGCACATCTATGCCATGACTGAGAAACAGGTAAGAACCCCTTCTGCTCTCCTGACTTGTAGCACCTCACACTGCAGCCCCAGCTTGGAGTCCTGTGTGCTGGGAAGCCTTTTGGGCAGCTCTCTGATAGGGTCTATCCTTTACTTCCTGGGATTGGGGATGTCTAGAGACCCTGGGGCCTCCTTCCTACTCCTTTCTACAGGGACTGGGGATCCCAGGGACAGCTCCTCTGTGCTTCTCTCTGCAGAAACAGTGTCTTGAGGCATTAATTGTTAGCAGCAGCTGCTTGAAATTCCCCGGGTCTCTGGGGACAAGGGCTTCCTGAGCCTTCCCTTTCTGCAAGGCCATAAACCTCCTCCCTGTTCTGACTGTTCCCTTCTGAGCGAGGGTTTTACAGGTTAGCAGGAGCTCCTTGCTCTAAACGACTTTTTCTCCTCTGGAGCAGTTGCTTTTGCATGACAGGGCAGAAGAGACATGGGGCTGGTGCAAAACCCGACCCCTCCCTGGTGTGCACCCCTTGGTCCCTGCCTCTGCTTATGCTGAGGCAGCTGGAGGTACAGACCTAATCTGGATCCAGTGCTGCCATCCTGGCAGCAAGATCTGGGCTCATGATAGGAAGTTTGGGTTGTCTTTGTGAGCATTTGCTTGATCCACAACCTGTGGGAGGGCTGCTGGTGTGAGTTCATCTGTCTGTGGGATGCACTGGAGGGGGTGCAGCAGGTTCATACCACTATGGTGGCACTTTCTGGTGTCAATGGGGACACAAGCCATGCCTGGTGGGGTGACACAGGGTGGCTGTGCTGGGATGTGTGCGTGTGTCTCGCAGCACCTCAGCTCCTCTGCCCAGCCAGAGGTGCGTGCAGAGTGGGACTGCCAGCAGAGCTCAGAGTGTAACAGCCTCCTGGCTACCAGCCTGAGGGTTTGGGAGGGGAAAGGATGCTGGAGCAGGGACATGGGTTTGTCTAGACAGCCCTGTGGGGACAGCAGAGCCCCTTCCTCATTCTCCCCAGTGGCTGTCTCTGGTTTCTGCTGTGCTGTTGGAAACATGCAGCTTTCCAGGTGGGGCAGAAACTGCATTTGGGCTCCTCTATGCCACTGTCCCAGGCTGTGTTTTCATCCATGGTTGTGTGTCTGTCGCAGGGCTGGCTCAGCTAAGCCTCACCTCTGTGGGGGAGATGCCAAGGGGGCAGTTATGCTGACCTGGACTGGCGGTCTCGACCTGGGCTGGGGGTCTCCCCCAGGGGCCACCACAGTTGCTGGGAGCTGGCACTTGTCTGTGTAGGGTCTGCCTGAAGGGGATTGCTGCCGGTGCCCTTGTCACCACTTGCCTGAAGGAATGTCAGGGACAAACAAAAGGCAACACTACAGATATCCTCGTTGGTATGCACCCCAGTGGGCAGCTATCCCAGTCCTGTAGACATCACGATGAGCCTCTGTCCTGCTGGGCTGTGAGGAGGGAGAACACCCCAGGTTTAGCCTTCAGGAGAGAAGTTTGTGAATTTTAATTAATGAGTGAGTCCTGCCCCGTGGGAGCAGTGTGGAAACTGAGGCACAAGCGTGATGAGCACGGGCAGCTGCTCGGTGCTGCTGGCTCCTCACAGCAGGCGAACAGGCAGCTCCCTGCACCCCCTCCCTGTCACCCTCTTCTCCTCCCCTCTCCTTAATAAAGCCCACTTTCTTCCCTTCGACGCTTGGTGTTATCAGAGTGCTGGTGGAAAGTAATTAAATGAACAGTTGTAACAGAGCTCGAAGGGCTTGGAGAATGAGGGGATTTTAATCAAATCTGGAGGAGCAATTAATAAAGGACTGGTAACCCTTTCAGAGCAGGGCTGCAGCAGCTGTGGGGTGCCCGGCCGGCACTGGGAGCCAGTGTGGGGCTGAGCTTCCACAGCCCACTCCCATACCCTGCAAAGATGCAACAATGAAAGGAGCTTGGTTGGAGTAAAAGCATCTCTGGGGTGGACGTGTTGCCTGCAAATGTGCTGCCTGGGTCTGGGAGAGGAGAGGGCAATGGTGAGGGACTCTGCCTGCTCCCTGCTCCTGCCTTCCCACTAACAGGACAGGGTGAGTCTGTGCTGGGTCTGTCTGTGGTGTCAGGGTGGGGGCGCAGCAGGGAAACACTCAGCCTGTCCCGCTTCACTCTGTGCCTGTTCCCTGCAGGTGACTCGTGTGCCAGTGGAGAGCTGTGAGCAGTATGAGAGCTGTGAGCTGTGCCTGGGCTCCCGGGACCCCCACTGTGGCTGGTGTGTCCTCCACAACATGTAAGTACCACAGGATTGTCCCTGGGGCCACGCCAGTGACCTACAGTTGGTAAAATGTGTCCATCCCCACTGATGGTCTCCTTGGGGACATCCCTCCAGACTTTGTCCCCAAAATGCAGAGGGGTGGGTTGGTCCAGGGGTCCTGTCATCCTCTCCTGCAGTGCCCAGGCTGTGCTTAGGAGCATCCATGCATGGTGAAGCTGCTGACAGGGCCTGCTAATCCTGCCTATGGGCTCCTGGGCTCGGCATCCTTGTGCCAGTAAGAAAAACTGAATATAAAACACCCCCAGAAATCACATGGGAGAGCAGAGCTCCTGTATGGGCCTTGGGCACCCGAGATCCCTACCTGGACATCATCCCTGTGCCAAACAGCCTGTGTGCCATGGTGTCAGCCCAAAGCCGTGCAGGACCCCGGGGGATTCTCCTCCTCACCGTTGTGCTTTCACGCCCCTCCAGATGCTCACGCAAGGACCGGTGCGAGCGGGCGGACGAGCCCCAGCGCTTCGCCTCTGACCTGCGGCAGTGTGTCCAGCTCACCGTGCAGCCCAAGAACATCTCGGTCACCATGTCGGAGGTCCCGGTAAGACACCTCTGCTCCCCTCAGACCCCTTTCCCCCAGACACCTCCTGACCCCCTGGAGGCAGCGGCCGGGGAGACGGCAATTAAAAATAACTAATGACTATGTGACAAACAGGGAGAAAGGGGAAGGGAGATCTGAGACAAATAAAACATAGCCAAGAGCAGGTCATTGATGAGGGCTGGCCATTGGCTCCATACTGATGGAGATAATAAACCAGCTGATGATTATTCAGAAAAGACACAACTGAGCAATAAATATTTGTCCATAATACAAGCACAACCGTCAGAAATGCCGTTCGTGGCCAGCGGTCTGTCTAGTTCAATAGCCTGTCTCTGACCCTCGCCTAAGGTAGATATTTTAGGATGAGGCTTTGATGCACAACTTGCTGCTCTTTCTCTGTGCAGACAGAAAGGATGATCGACTTCCCTGAAGTATTTTACAGGCCATTAGCACCATGAAGAGAACAAGAAACAGCATATACTAGCAATAAACTGTCAGGTCGGGGTATCCGGCACTCAGGAATCCTAAAAAAAGTTGGCCAAGGAGTTCTATGGCCTGGGGATATTTGTAATAATATGACTTTATAATAAATAATTGAATGTTGAGAAAAGCCCCAGAAGCAGAAAAGGTACTCATTTTTTTTCTCAGATGCAGAAAGGACAAAATGGTCAGAGACTGTTTAGCTGGACTTAAGATTTAGAAAAACTAAAGAAAAAGAGCAGGTGCAGGATACACCTGATAAAGATTTAAGGATGGGAATATAATTTATGCCAGTCAACGGGGTTTTATGTCTGACAAACCACATTTTGCTCTTTGATGAATTTATGACTTGAATTAGAAGAGGGACTGCAGGGATATGATGTCTTTAGGCTCCTACAAGGCATTTGACTCAGTACAACACAACGTTCTGATTAAAAATTAGCATTATACAATATTGATAAAGCATGTGTTAAGTGGATTAAGAACTGGCTCCGTGACAGATCTCAGAAAGTCCTCATCAGAGGGGAATTGTCACTGGATGGAAACAGTTTGGAAATCACTTCTGCAGGGGTAAACGCTCTTTGGTAACATGGAGATAAATGCGATACAGCTGCAGATGGGGCCTGCTGGAATGCTGGGACTGGAGGGTGGAATGGGGGACAGTTCCTTCAGAGCAGTTGGGTTTGAGTGTGGCTGGTTTAGCAGAGAAGTTGGGGTTCCATATTGCCAAGTGTAAAGTTAAACATGTGGTGCCGGGGCTGATCCCTCACTGTGTGACTCTCGGTGCTCCTTGGGTAGAGCTGGGAGCTCAGCAGTGTTTTCAGGGGTAGTTATCTCCCTGCTGATGGCAGGAAGCTGCACAGGGGCCTGAGGTGGTTGACATAGGGATACTGTGCTTGGGCTGGAGTCCAGCTTTCAGAGGGAGAGACTGAAAACCTCCCGTAAACATCATGTAAATGAGTTGAAGGCTGGAGAAAATGCCTTGCAGTGAGAGACTTCCAGAGCTCAATCTGCTTAGCTTATCAAAAAGAAGATTAAGAGGTGACTTGATTACAGAGTATAAGTGCCTTTACAAGGAGCAAATATCAGGGACTAAAGGGCTTTTTAATCTATCAAGGAAAAGCATAACAAGAACTAATGGCTGGAAGCTGTGAAAAATTCAAATTAGAAATAAGGCAAGCGTTTTGTAAAGTGAGAACTGCTGACCCTGGGGATGACTTTGTGAAGGAAGAGGTGGATTCCTCCCCTCCTCGACTCTCCCAGAGTGGGTGCCTTCCTGTGAAACACACTTCAGCTTTGACACTGTTCTTGGTCTCTGTAGAGAGGTGAGGTGTAATGGCTTGTGATATGGCAAGGGCCGAGGATGGAGGCTGAGTCATTCCATCTCTTAACCCATTTAAATCCATGCTCCTTTCTTGAGCAGGGAGATACATGGATGGGGCTCTCTTGCAAAAGCCCAGAGCAGGTCTCCCCACCTCTGGTTTCAGAGGAGGGACTGCACCCCATGTCTTTTCTGTTTGCTGGACTTACACAGAGAGTTGTTGTTTTGCTAGTTTTCTGTGCTGATGCTCTTGCCACTCCTCTCCAGCTGGTCCTGCAGGCCTGGAACGTCCCAGACCTCTCAGCAGGAGTCAACTGTTCCTTCGAAGACTTCACTGAATCTGAGAGCCGCATTGAGGATGGGAAGATCTACTGCAGCTCTCCGTCTGCCAAGGACGTCATCCCCATCACCAGGGGCCGTGGTGAGCTTGTGCCCCGGGGTGGGAGAAAGCCTGAGACAAACCTTGTCCCATATGTTGCCCCACAGGCAGATGTGGAGGAGCACAGTCCTCTGGGGAACAGTGATCCCAGTCTTGAGAACTGGACCTGAGTTGGGTTCTCAGGGTGTAGGAGGCTGTATGTTCTGCTTGTGGCTGGCTGTTGGTCTTCTCCAAGCCGTGGACACAGCTACGTGGGCACAGCCTATGGCAGGAGAGTTGGAATTAGATGATTCTTCAGGTCCCTTCTAACCCAAACCATTTTATGATTCTACTTGTTGACCACTCCTGGGCACTCTGACCCCATTTTCACCTGTGGACTGTTCTTGGGCAGATGTGCTTGTAGGTGGCCGTGGGCTCTGGGAGTTTCTCCTGACCCCAGGACTGTTAAACCTCCCTTCAGTACCACCAGTACAACCCAAGGCACCAGTCTCCATGCCAGGGGGTTATGTTTGGCTGTAGGGGCTTGGAGCTGCACTTGGGCCCTCCTGGCCTGTTTGGTGTCTGAGTGGGAATGGGTGAACAATCTCTTTTTATTGCCACATTTGGGGATTTTGTTAGTTAACTGGACTGAGTGGGGATGCCCAGCTCTCTCCCAGCTCATCACAAGCCTTGAGCTGAATGCTGGGCCGTGGACTGTATCCTTTCTGATGCCTTCTTCTGCTTGGGTCTCTCAAAGGGGACAAGCGAGTGGTGAAGCTCTACCTGAAATCCAAGGAGACGGGGAAGAAATTTGCCTCTGTGGATTTTGTTTTCTACAACTGCAGCGTTCATCAATCGTAAGTGGCCTGGATTTTGTGGGAGGGCTCTGGGAACAGATTGTTGGGATGGTGTGAGACTGGGAGAGAGTTCCCAGCTTTCTGGGTTCTCATGTTGCAATAAGAAAGGGCAGTTGAGTACAGTGGTGTTTACAGTGAGAAACCTCCTCCTTTTGCCTGTGTAATCTGGGATGGTGACCAGAGAACCCACAGTTGGTTTGAGTATGTGGGAACGTGTAGCATCAGGGCAGAACCTCACAGCAAAACAGGACTTTGGATTTGGCAGGACTTTAGGTTTGGCAAAACTTTGGAAGAAAAAGCAAGTTTACTGCATTGCAGACTGTAGCAATCAATCCATGTGACTGAAAATGCCAAGTGTCTTGTTATTCCTGGAAACAGTTAATAGGAGGGACTTGGCGATGCAAAAGGAGAAGCCTGTATTTTCCTGCCACGGTACCTGCTTCCCAGGCTTGCTGGAGAGGGAGCTGGAAAGTTACAGCAACATGGGATGGAACATGCTGCATGTCCTGGGGCATTTACCCAAGAATTTCCTAACTGGAAGTAATTGTGAATTTGCTTTCTTGTCAGGCTGCTGTGAAATCTGCTCCTGTGAGGGTTTTTAGACAGCTTGAGATATGCATTTGATAAAATAGAGGAGGTGTGGATTATTGATGTGCTGTCTAAGCAGGGTTTCTAAAATCTCAAACCACAACTCCTGGTGAGGAATTGCCGACACTGTGCTTGAGCTGAGCTGTGGGACCTGAGCTGATGCTGGGGTGTGTTTGGGCAAAGAATTTGGAGCTCAAGAATGCAAGTGATTTCATTACTCTGCCAGGAACCTCCCATGGATGGTGACACTCTGGCTGATCAGTAATTATAGATAAGCAAATGCCTTTTGGAAGTCTTTTTGCAAAGTGTTAAGTCTGGCTCAGGGGCTCTGCTGGAGTTTGCTCCTCCAAAGCCTGTTTAGAGTTTCCACCTTGATCAGGGAAAAGCAGGTGAGATGCAGGTGCCCTGGCTGGGCACCCGCAGTGAGCTCTGGGAGGGATGTGTCAGAGGAGGACCCCTGCAAACCTCCTGCATCACAGGGGTTCCTGCCCTCCTGCTCTTTGCTCCTGGAGCCCTGTGCTGGCGAGGGAGGAGAGAGTTTGCAAACTTGACTTTCTCCCTCACCTTGACTCTGAGATGAGCTTTGTCTCCCTTCACGTCCTGTGGCTTCAATAACATTAGCTCAGCTTTGGCTCAGGCTGGCTGCATGTCATTATTTTGCAAATCAAAAAGCAGATATGACTTTTATTTTTCTAAATGAAAGAAAGATGACTTTTAAGTACAAATGGCATCAGATTTGGTCCAATCAGCGCTCCGGCGAGAAGAGGTGGTAAGGGAATTGGCATTTTATTTTATGTGCCTGACACAGAGGGGGAAAGAAACCCCTATTTCCCCCCCCCAAACAAACCTACAACAAAGAGCCCTGACTGATTTATTACTGCGTTGATGTTTAATTTTGGATGCATTATTTAAAAAGGCTAATTATGGATGCATTAATATTTATGGGCTCCAGTTGAAGCTGATAGAAAAGTCCATGTTCTAGGCTGGTGAACATTATTATTATTTTTTTTTTATGTCAAGAGTTTTAGTTTGGAGGTAGTTTTAACTATGTGACCTGCAGTCGAATCATAGCCAAAGAGCATGACAATACCTCCTGGGATGATGCAATACTTTTAAATACCATTTGCAGACAGACGTCTTTAATGGATCTCTCTGGAGTTAATAGCCTTTCAGATCCAGGTTTCATATTTTGTGGAGGAAAATCTATACGTCAGCCTGATAAATTCTGTATTAGGAACAATATGCTTTTCCATGAGGCTAATGTTTTTCCTGTGGAGACCTCTCATCACTGTGCATTATGTTTTCTTTTTGTATTCGGGCAGTTTTGCTTAGGTTGGAAGCCAGAGTTCTGCGTGTCAAATCATTTCTCAGCTGAGGATGAAATGTTTAGGCGAGATTTTTCAGATGGTTGTGGAGAGATGGGAGGATTATAAGGCAGCTCTTTGCTGATGTCAGCTGGGGTAGCTCCAGGGAAGCCAACGCAGCTCCACCGTGTGCGCTGGGGAGAGTCTGACCCTTCTTATTTTCAGCAGACATCTGGAAAGGCATCAGCAAAACTCACTGCTGAAGCCCTTTTGCTGGCTGTGGGGCTGGTCCTGCTGCTGTGTGAGCTTCCTGGCTCTCTTGTTTCCCATCGCCTTGCAAAACTGCTCTTCCCATGCATTTCCAAGGACTCCTTGAACCCGCCTGGTCCAGGGAGGGGTTGCAGAAGGGAAAATGCTTCTCAACCCTTCTACAGTAGAAGGTACAGAGAGGGTTGTGCTGCCTGTATGTTTGGCTGTGATGATCTGGGCTGAGGGAGGTGCCTTCCAGGTAGAGCTCCATAGCTGTCCTGTCTGTTATAGCAGGGCTAAATAGAGTCACCTGTGGGGGATTGTGCCCTTCACAGACTGGCTTTGCTGACTCATGGGGTACTTTGTGCCGGATCCCTGGTCTGGGAATTGTACCCTCTCTGGGGCTCCATTCCTTTCCAGCAGAGTCACCGTGGAAGCCTCTGGGGATCCCAGCTTTGTGTACCACACCGCAGCAGACTCAGGGCTCCCGTGGGGCTCAGGCAGGTGTTTCCAGACAGTGGCATCTTTTGGGCTCCTAGAGGCTTGTGCATCAGGCCAGGGATGCTGCTGGCTGAGCTGTGGGAGATGAACTGAACGGGGGAATGGAAACCAAGAGTTTGATTCAAGGGGGACGTGCGTGGCTGAGGGTCGCTGCCAGCCCGTGGCAGGGGAGCAGGGCTGCCCATGCAGGCTCCCCCGCATCTCCTGGGGACAGGCTCTGGTTCCTGCAGTGGAGGGCATGATGAAAGATGCCATGGCAGGGACCAGGGTGGATTCCCTGGGGGGTTTCCAATGGGACACGGATCAAGCATAGGCATTTAAAGGCCGCTCAGCACCTTTGATTGTCTAATGAATCAGCCAGTCCAGCGCGTGCACGGGCAGATGTTGAGGTTGTCTTTGTCAGTGTTAAACTCCCTCTTCAAAGCGTTTGTGGGGAAATGAGTCCCCTTTCAAGATAAAGATGTAACACCAGGCTCCCTGCCTGCCTCCGGCAGTGCCCGTCTTGCTGGTGAGCTGGGTGAGCAGGGAATCCTCACTGAAAGCCAGTGAGCAATTCCAGGGAATACTAAGATGTATTTCTTCTCACTATTTCCATGTTTCCTCGCTGGATTTCTTCTCTGGAAACTCTGTTTCATAAATCCTGTTGTGGTTTGGCTTTTCAGAGAGTGTGGCTGTGGGAAGGGAGCTGGCAAGAGGAGTGGGATGGGGAAGAAGATGAGAGCCTTTGGTGCTTCCTTCAATTTTGTGGGCAGGTTTTGCAGTGCTGCTGTTTTTTCAAGCACCAGCATGCCCAGTGCATCAACAGACTCGACTCCCTGCCAACATGTCCAGCCATTGCAACGTGGAAGCAAAAATCCAGGTGTTGGCACCAGGAAAGGGGAAAAAATCAACAGGTCTGATGCTGAGAGGGAATCTTAGCATCCTGGAAACCTGTGTTGGTGTCTCCAATCTGAGAGGTTGTCATGGTGCTACCAGCCTTGCAGTTGTGCCTTGCTGCAGTGGCAGCTGTGACACTCAGGTCCCATCATCTGTGGAGTGATGAATTTTTCCAAGACTGGAGCAAGGACAGGCATGCCAAATGACTTTAACTTCTCCAGGTCGGAATGACACTACTGTGGCTCTGTCCCACAGGTCAGGCTTTCCCTATAAGCCTTCATTAAGTAAATGGGATTTTAATATGTGTCCTAGGAGCTGGGAGCAGGGGGACTGTGCCACTAAAGTAGGGCTGGGCTGCTGTGGTGGCCAAGGCACCTGCTGTCACCTGTGGGACGATGCCAGTCCCCATGTCACTGGGCTCCTTGCTGCAGCCTTTCCGTCTGCCCACACTCGGTGTGGCTGCTTCTCTACTGGCCCAGTGCTGCTCGTTTCCAGGTGCTTACAGATGCTTTCACAGGCATGGACAGATGGCTGCAAGCAGTTGAGTGAGTGTATCTGGGTTTGCATGGCTGAGCTGCGTGGTAGTAACAGATCCCTGTGTATTCGTGGGCTGGGGCAGGTGGAAAATCTGTAGGATGGCCCCAGAGACAGCTTGGGATAACCTGGTTTATGTCATGTTTCTTGTGAATGAGGAGGGCTGGTACAACCTGGTGTTGTGTTTCAGTGAGGGGAGGCAGCTGAGGATGTTTCAAGGGAATTGCCTTTAAACCCAGAGTATGATTCTGCATCCTTCAGCATGATGGTGGATGACCTGGATCACCCTGTGGTGGGTCAGCATGTCCAACTGTTACCCTGTGAGTAAGGACCTTGGCAAAACCCAGCAGCAATGGAAAAGCTTTGGACTTGTGTCAAAGGAAGGACAGAAATGGACTGAGATGGGCAGGGATGGAAGGAGGCAAGAGCTGACCTCCCACCCCGTGCCTGTCCTGGCTTTAGGTCTGGGCACCAGTCAGGAAGCTGCCTGTAGGTCCATGTAGAGGCTGGGGGAGGACACGGACAGTCTGTTCCCACAGCTCTTCAGGATTTCCCCCTCTCCCTGGGGCAGAGAGATGGATATAAAGTCCAAAGCACTGCAGTTCAGCCCCTCAGCCCTGACAGCTGCTGCTCCAGATGCAGGCTATGCCGGAGCTGAGTATTCACTAAGGAAGCATCTTCCTGCCAAGAGGAGGTCTGAGCAGCAGTCAGGGGGCTCACAGGCGGCTGTGCTGTGCCTGCACAGATGCTGTTTTCATCAACACGGTGTTTATACTTTCCCTTCTTTAATGGACCTCCCCTGCTCTGCTCTTGGTGCCGTTCAACTTGCCCCTGTCCCTCCTCCTTGCCCTTTTCTCCTCGTTGTTCCTTCAGGAATGTGCTGCTCCATGGAGATAGCCTCAGTGTGTCTGTGTGTGTGTATGTGTGTGTGTGCAATGCTCACATCTCCTGTCCCTCTCATGTTTGCTGCTCAGGCTTATCTCGCTCCTGTGGATGCTGTTTTTGTTTTCTGCCCTCACTGTGCTGAAGAGCTCTAGTCTCCTTTGGGCATGTGGCACGCCTGGGGCTGGGAGTGCAGGAAGAAGATTAAGTGAAGAGCCTGGACCCAGCACTTCTGTCTCCCTGTGTTTCCCATCAGCTACAGCTTTGCTTTGGGTCAGGCACAGAGACAGGCAGCTGTGACCTCTCTATGGTGGCCAGAGGTGGCTTCTGCAGAGCTGCCCACACACCCAGCGAGGAGTTGGTCCCCGAGGCCACCCTGGGGTCTGGACTCATCCTGTAGCAGTGCTTGTGGCCCTGGAGAGGCTTCTTCACTGTCCTTCTGCCCTCTCTGCACCTCTGCTTTTCTGCAGCCATGTCGGGTGTTTCCCTGACTGGCCTAACCAAGTTTGGGATCAGTTAGGGAAGTGGAGGGTGTAGTGTTGGGAGGTGTTGACCCATCTGTTTAGTGAGTTGTGAGCGAGCGTGGAGGCTGTGGTGAGGCTCTGGCTTTGTCCCTGGTGCACTCAGAGGTGGGCAGAGCTGCCCTGATGCCTGCAGGGATGCCTGCTTTGGCAGGGGGAGGTTGCAAGCCAGCAGTGACCCTGGACTTATTTTGGGATGGGGCACTTGGCACAGAGTGATCCTGACTCCTCTTGCACAAGGACATCAGGAGGCAAGGGAGGCACTGCCAGTGGGTCTGACCCCCTTCCCCCTGCCTTGCTTGGGCTTCATCTCCACCCGGCACCTGGCTGGGCTGGGGAGGAGGCAGATGGGGAGCAAGCTGTGGGTCCATGTCTGTGCTGACCCCCCCCATCAGTTTTCTTCCTGGCTGGGCTTCTTGCTCTCCTGGCACGCTTCAGGGAGGGGGAGCACTTCAACACATGAAGGAGAGCCTCCCTCTAATTATCAGGAGTGATGAAAACCTCTTAGGCAAGAAGTGATGAGGGAAGAGTGCCTGACCGTGGGAAGGAGAGAGACGGCACAGATGGCATCAGGCTGCCGAGCAACCTGCTCCTGTGCTGGGAACAGACAGCAGTGGCACACGGACACACCGTGGATATGGACACAATGGGGATACAGCCCCAACCACACTACCAGCCTGACCAGCAGCCAGGGATCCCTGCCTCAGCTCCTGCCCTGGGGTTTCAGGGAGTTGGGGTGATCAAATAGCCATGCAGGAATGAGGCAAGCTGGAAACAGGGTACCACTGTGCTACTGGCACCTGTGTGCTGACTTACCACTTTGTGCTGTCTTTGCCTAGTGGGGGGTGCTCACCCAAACAGGCTCTAAACGCAGCAGGGATGCTGCGGATCAAGATGTGTGTGGTGAGTGCTCTCACGGTGGCATTTGATGTCCTTACGGCTGATGGGGAACCTCGGCAGAAGGGAGAGTGTGAAAACCATCTCTGAGCATGGGGCTCTAGGAATGGCTCAGTTAAGTTAGAAGCAACTGGGTGGACTGAAGTAGGAAGGGGGAACCATGCACCTTGAGCTGTATGTGGAGGATAACCTGAGATTCTTTGGCAAGTGGAGACCAGAAGGGCAGCTGGGACCTGTAGTAGTTAAATGGCAAAGGAGACCCTCAGGTGAGGAGATCCTGAACTAACCAAGATTTGGCTTTTGGCCCTGAAGAACTACAAAGTGGAACTGCAGCTGTTGGGGCTGGGCTGCCTGGGGCAGGGCTGCATCGAGAGCTTCACCCAGCTTTGAGATGGCTTGTGAGGTGGTGGAAAGGGGACTAGGATGTCTTTTTGTAAATCCCCAAAGAGCTGGTGACTGGAAAATCTCTCCTTTTGCTGTGGGGGGAGGGGGAGGCAATTAGGGGGAGTCTTGGTAGTTACACCCCAGCGTGTGGCTTGTGACTGCTTGTGCCATACTTCTCTCATACACGACCTTTCTGTAGATGTGCTACTCCCATTAGGATTAACCTGTGTGTTCCCTGTCCTGCTCCTCCACATCCTGGATTTGCCTGTCCACTGGTCCTGCTTGAGCCCTTACCAGGAGGACAGGAGCTGTCCTTTTCTTTGTTTGTGTCCCCCACACCCCCCACCCTCTGCACCTCCCTCCATCAAAGCAACGAGAGATAGGGGGCTATGGCTCTGCTTTTAAGTTGAATCTCTGCAGCTGAAATAAAATTGCATATATTTGCATAAGGAGCATCTCAATTAGCATATTTGTGGGTAAAGCTAAAAGGGCTGTTCATTTGGAAGTGAAAATGTGAGCGAAACATGGAAATGACTTCCAACCCCCTTTGCAAGCAGCTTAATTAAATATTTCCTTAGTGTGTGCACATGGATTTGGGAAGCTCTTGCTGTATATGTAATGGTGTGTGAAACCCCAGGGCGAGCTGGAAGCTGTGGCCCTGTGAAGCCCTGGACGTGTGTTTGCACCCTGGGCTGCCCTCACCCTGTGGCTCCCTCGTGTGCTGTCCCCACACCTCCAAAGTGACAAGTCTGCTGGAGGGTGAGGAATTCAGTGTGCCAGGCTCTGCCACCAAAGATCTCTTCTCCAAGAAGATTGTCTTTCTGGCGCCTCACAGGGTGATTCTGTGTTTTCCTGTCATTTCCCAGGGGTAGAGGCAGAGAGGTAGCTGTGATTTAGGAGCAGGATTGGGCTGGGCAGGGCTGCCTGCCTCCTGCCAGAGCTGTGTTCAGAGAAAGAGCCTGTCTTTGTTTAAATATAATTGCTTTGGGCCTGATCCTTTTGATGCTTGGATCAGTGAGCTCAGGTATGAGCCTTCTAAGGAGAAAACTAGTACTGCTGCTTTTTTTCCCTTTTCTTTTTTTTTTTTTTTCTTTTTTAAAGCCAGGCTGATTATTTTTACTGCCATTTAGCTTATGCCTTAGCAGCTCTCCTGTCTCCTCCTTGGGAGAGCAGCTTGGGCTGCACGGACATGTCTGGTGCAGACCTGCCCTGTGAAGGCTTGTGGACTAAATGTGGAACCTTGCTGCAATCCCCCCCAGGACAGCGTGGTGGGGAGGGCTCATCCCCTTTCCTCCTCACAGGGGTGAGAACCCTGAAAGCCACCTTCCAGCTGTGGGGGTCCATAGGATCTCCTGTGCCTGCAAACAGGGATGCCTTGTGTGCTGGGAGGGTGTGTTTTTGGGGGGGATAGCAAGGGGATGTTGAGGTGCTGCTCCTGTGAATGGTTCCACAAGGACGGGACTCTGTGTGTTCCCTTCTGGGCTGGTTTCTTTGGTAAGAGGAATGTAGAACAGAGCATGGGGATCCTGGCATCCCTGCATGCCTGAGGGCATCCCCAGAAGAGACAGGGAGAGGGGAGCAAGAGCCTGCACAAAGACCCTGGAGAGGAGGCTGAGGAGAGAGACAGAAGCGTCTGGGGCTGGAGGGAGGGGGTGGGAGCGCAGACACACGCAGGCGTGGCTGTGGAGGGCTGTGGCTGAGGGGGCTGAGGGAGGGGGTCATACACAACCTATTGTGAGTGGCTGAAAGGCTCTACAGTCCTGACATGTTAATCTGACCCAACCTTTTGCCAGTTATAATTTTCCTCTCAATGAGCGTGCATTAATCTGGCCCTTTCTCCCCTGTTCCCCTGCAGTGCAGAGCCCTTGTTCTGCTGCCTACTGCTAAAATTGCCTTTCAGTGAACCCAAATAAAGCTCCCAAAGTCTGGAGCTTGGCCCCTGGCGGAGTGGGGTGGGCAGGGTCAGCCTGCCAAGCGGAGGAGGGAGCGTGGCCGCTCCCGCTGGGACACAAACCCTGTGGTGTCAGAAGGGCTGTTTCCCCTCACCTTACCATGGGCAAAGCCTGGAGATTTGGAATGTGTGCCATCTCCCCTCCCAGCCTGCTGGTGCATGGCCCTTGCCCCATGGATCGAGGGTCCTTTCCACCCAGAGATACAGGGTCCTGCTGAAGCATCCCAAGAAGTGCCCCTGTGGACTCTGCCTGGATGCTGCCCTGACGCTGCCCACTTCTCTCTCTCTGCAGCTGCCTGTCCTGTGTGAATGGCTCCTTCCCCTGCCACTGGTGCAAGTACCGCCACATCTGCACCCACAATGCTGCTGACTGCTCTTTCCTGGAGGGACGTGTCAAGTACTCTGAGGTAAGGCAACGTCAGACTCCTCCCCTCACCTGTCCTGGTCCTGCTGTGGCCCCTTGTCCTGTGGGAAAGGGCTTAGAAGAGGAGAGACCACTTTCGAAACCATTCCTACTGCCTCACCTGGGGTGCTGGGATTGCCTGAGAAGCAGTGAGGGAGGAATGGGAAATGCTGCCAGGACTGTGTGCTGGTAGAGAGATGCTGTGTGGCTGAGGAGAGGCAGCTTGGAAAGTTGGGTGCAGCCTTGAGCACTTTAGGCTGAATGAAAGAAAAAACAAGGCAGAGACGCCAAAGCATTTTCCTTTGATGCTTGTGAAGGGAGCAAGCTTGAACTGTCATTGCAGAACAACTTGTTTTTGGAGAGGGAAGGTTGAAGTCTGTAAAACGAACCATTTTGCTGCTCCTTCTTCATCTCAACTGCTTTGCTAAAGATCATGTTCTTCTGTGGGTGTTCATCCTGCGCAGCATCCATGCCACCCACTGGGAAAATCTGTCACTGACAGGGTGCTTGCAGGACGTCCTGAAGTCCCCAGCCTGTGGTAGCATTGCTGGCTGCTTTGATTGGGTTTGGAGGTCTAGCAAGCCACTGCTGGCCCTACAGTAAATACTGATTTGTGTCCTGAAGGGAGAGTTACAGGAAGGAGAGTTTCTCCTCTGTCCTTATTCTGGAAGAGGGCTCCAGTTTAACTTACCTGTGTTTCCCATTGCCTGTTCATGGGCCCAGTGGGAAGGGTCCTGCTACCTGAGGGGAGATTCACTAATGTGAGAAGACTGGAAAAAGCTGTTTTCCCCTAGTTTATGCCCTGAAGAAATCTGGTTGAGGATCTGCCCATCCCAGGCATGCAGAAGCCTGCTCCTGAGGTCACACTTCCAGGCAGTCCTGGCATTGCTTCTGCAAACCCAGCACATGGTGTCCAGACCACTGGAGCCCAGTGACTCTCATCAGCCCATTCACCTCACTGAGGGCATGAGGAGGCTGCTGGTCTCTGCTCCCTTCTCTGCCAGGCAAAGCCAAAAGCATCTGACTTTGCCTCGCAGCAGTGTTGTCTTTGGGACAGGCACAGCTCTCCCACGGACCAGCTGCTCAGGAACTTGTGTCACTCCTGAGACAGGCAGAGTGTCCCCCGGCAGACCTTTTGGCCGCACTGGGACCTGGAGCATTGCCTGGCTTGAGGTTTGGAGCGCCTGGCTCAGCCTGTTTGCACGTTGGTGTGGCCTCAGCAGTTCCCAGCAGGGATGGTGAGACACCCTCAGACCAGCCGCTGCTGTGGGCTCTGTGACCGGGCTGGGATGAGACATCCTGTCCCCATTCCTGGCCATCCTGGTCCCCAGCAGGGTGGTGTGGTGGGTGGGGGGGCTCGGTGCCAGCCCTTGGCACCACTGGACAAGTTAATGGTAAACATCCAGGCCCATCCTCTCTGCAAAAGGGTTATTTTAAGCAGGATTTGGTCTGTCTGTGTTAGCCGGAGTGTGGTGGGCACTGGTCAGGAGATGGAGGAACAGGGTAACAACAGTGCTCATCTCCGTCTCTGCTACTTCCCACGGGTGGTTCACCACGGTTTCCTGGGTGGGAAAGTGGCTGTTTTGTAGGAAAACACAGAGTGACCCGTGTCACTCTGTCCTGGACATGCCAGGGATGTTTGTGGGGATTTCTGGAGGTGGCATGGCTGGAATGGGGTGTGGGTAGGAGCCACCACTCATGTAAATGTGCCTGGGAATGAGGATAGTAGGAAGAACATCCCTGCCCTCTGGCTGTGGTGGCTTTAGAGCCTGGGCTCTGGAGATCGCCCTCTTCTGTGGCTTTGCTGTGGGGCTTGCAGTGCTGGGGAAGGGGTGGTGAAGCAGCACAGGCTGCTCTTCACTTTTTCCAGCTGGGAGTCCGTGGTGGTGACCATGGGGTGGTCAGTGATGGATACTGGGGTGTCCCATTCCAAAAAGCAGCTCTCCTGGCAGCCTCTGCTGATGCAGAGCTGCTGTGGAGGGTGAAAGGCTCCGGGGCTGCAGGAACCAAGTGTGTCAGTTCAACTTAAACAGGTTCAGCTTGTGTTTATTCTTCATTCCCCACCAGTGGGAATGGCTGAGGACTTGGTGAGGGAACCTCAAAGCCAGGGTCAGGCCCAGTCCCAGACTGCCTTCATCTCATCTTTGCTGATGGCACAGCCTTGCAGCTGGAGCTGAGACCTGCCAGAGAAACCCAAACCATAGCATTTGCAGTGTGACTCTAAAGCTCTTACCTCTCCAGATGAACCTGAACACCCATGTCGTGTTCTCATCCAGCTAGAAAAATGGTTTTAATGGAGAAAATCCAAGTTGTGCAATGTTTGGGAATTTGTGTGTGTTGGGGTCTTGCTTTTCTAGAAGCTCATCCCATCCCTTCATAGCTTCTTGCTCCTGGAACCTGGGAGTGGGCTAGGAGGGGCTGTTTTTGGCAGGATGCAGAGCTCTGTGGGCTGTGCAGAGTGTTCCCAAGGGATGGAAGTACTGGGCAATGCCGGAGCAAGTTGTGTCAACAGTTGGACTTGCTCGTAGGGGAAATGAGTTGTCCCTGTGCCCCCACCCCTCCGGGCACCCTGGGTGCCCACCAGCACCAGGTGCTTCCTGTTTGGGCGTGGGATGACATTTTTGCTGGATGAGACACTTGTGCTGGCAGATGTGGAGCATGTGACATCACGGGGGGATTTGGCTCAAACCACGAGTCAGCAGAACGAGCCCACCTGCCTGTGTGGGGAGAGGGACACACGTGCCTGCTGTGCTCCCAGGGCACCAGCCCTGCCAACAGCCGTGGGGAGCCCAGTGGGGGTGTGTGGACTGACCCACCACTTACTCATCACCCCGGCTGGGTTGGCAGCAATAATTACTGAAAAATTAGGAGGTGGGGGTGTTGGAGAGTGAGCCAGGAGCTAATCCTTGCTGAGTGCGTGTGTGCCACCTGAGGGGTCCCACTGCAGTGTGGAGGGGGATAAAGCAGTGGGGGCTGCTCCCTCCAACAGCACTTCTGAGCTGGGAGCTGGTGGGGAGCAACAGTCTTGCAGCAGTGAGGCCACTCCATGGAAATGGCAGCGGGCATGAGGTGTCTTCCTGCTGTGAGTCTTGAGCTGATTCTGAAAGGGAGGGCAACTGAAGCCTCCCTTTGCAGAGGGGCAGCCATGACATGAAGCAGGGAGGTGGCAGAGCAGCACCGAGGGTCCCCAGACTGTCCCAGCCCCGTTGCTATCTCCGAGTTGGAGCTGACATCACTATTTCTCTCTGCTTTCATTTTGCCTAGTATGTTTTGGGGGTAAATAATTTCTTCCCTTAAAAATTGTGCTTTTGGGGAATACAGACCTGTGAAGAACGGGAAACCCAGAGAGTAAAACTAGTTGGGTTTTTCTGTTAATAGTTCCTAAATGAAACAATTTCTTTCTTGTTTCTCTGCATCGTTTCAAAGTTAATTAATCGTACTGGCTGAGATAAAGCCTGGTGCTGTGCAAGGTCTGGCGTGGCTTGCTGTGGGGTGGCAGGAGGCAGCTGGGCAGCCTTGGTCACACGTGGCTGCTGGTGGCCTTGGGGCAGGAGCTGCCCTTGCAGCTGCGCTGTGGCCATCGGCAGCCTTGCGAGAGCAGCGGGGTGGCTGTGTCCACCCCGTGTCTGTTTTTAAAGCAGCTCGTTTCATCATGTGTTATTCCCTCTTGATGTTATTTCAAGCCAGCATTCCCAGGAGTAGCTGCTGTAGGTGTGAGACCTCTGCCCAGCTCGGCAAAGCCAGCGTGGGATTGCATCAGGCTGTTGTTGCTGAAGTGTCACCCACCGGGGGCCGCAGAGCTGTTTTGCTGCCTGAGCTCATTTATTTTTGCTCCCTCCTGCTCCCCTGTGCTTTGCACGCTGGAGTCATCGGCGCCCCTGGAGCAGGTGGGAGCCTGCGGCTATTACAAGTAGAGTGCTTTGCCCTCCCAATGTCTCCTTCCCCAGGGAGTGCAGGGGGCCGGCAGGGTGGTGCCTTGCTCTCCAGCTTGGACTCACCAGCATTCCCTGGCCGGAGGCACTGTCTGCTGGGCTGGTTGGGGTGGCACTGCTTTGAGCTGGTCCTGTCTGCTTCAAGCTTTTCTGTGCACTTGTGAAGGAAGGGGGATGGAGGCTGTAAGGGAAAGAGGAAGAGAGTGTAGCTTGACAATGCACAGCCCAGTGGGCATTAACTCTGAAACATACTGACTGCAATGAGACAATAAAGTCCATCTTGTTACCAGTCAGCCCAGACGTGTGTTGCTGTTGCGGTGCCAGGTTACAGGTGCCATAGATGAATCCTCTCCCTACCTCCCACCTAAAGCAACTGGTGCTGTGGGAAACACTACTGCCCTGCCACCAGATTCCTCTGTGCTCTTCTGTCTTCAGGGCTGTGGACAGAGCAGCCATGAGATGCTGGTTTGGGTGCTGCACATGAGGGTTTACTCAAGCATGTGCCCAGCCTGCCAGCCAAGGAGAGAGTCATGGAGGTGCTGGGGGGAGGCTGCACAGTGTTCCTGTCTCATCAGCTGCCTCTTGTTTCCTTTGCAGGACTGCCCACAGATCCTACCTTCCACCCAGATCTACATCCCAGTGGGTGTGGTGAAACCCATCACCCTGACAGCCAAAAACCTGCCCCAGCCCCAGTCTGGCCAGCGCAACTATGAGTGCATCTTCCACATCCCTGGCAGCACCACCCGTGTCACTGCCCTGCGCTTCAACAGCACCAGCATCCAGTGCCAGAACACCTCGGTGAGTGCGTGCTTTGCCTTGGCGTGGGCCTTGTCTGTGGGGCTGCTCCTTCCCGCCTGCCCCGGGACCACCACAGCTCATTGCATGTCCAGGTTTGCTCTCCCCTGGGCACGTAATGGGGGGTTCTGGTGCTTGTGGCGTTGAGGTGGGCTCCCTGCCACTTCACCCAGGTGCATGGGGGGGTTGCTTGGGGTTTTTCTGGGTGGGATCAGTGCTGGGGCCACCAGGCTTTATGAGCACTTCCACTGAAATTGGCTTTGCAAAGCTGAAGAAAGTTGCCTGGACTGGAGCCAGCTGGCCCAGATGTGCCGGAGCCTTGCCTCCTCCTTCTCTCTGCCTGCTCTCGCTTCCCCCTGACACCAAGCCATCCCACTTTCCAGGTTGGATTGCACTAACACCTCTGTGTCCTGCTGCATGCACGAAGCCCCCTACGTGCAGCTGTGCTGACCAGCCCTGCAAGTGCTTCCCCTCCTCCCCTGCAGGTCCTGTCCATCCTTGACTCCATCCCTGACTCTGACCAGCAGCTGCCTCATTCCCCTGTCTGCCTGCCTGCCCACCCACCTGCCTGCCCATGCTCCCTGCATCACTCCCTGTCTCTGTGTCCTTGCTTCCTGCAGCCCTGTCACTTCAGCTCTCTTCTGCAGGCATCTCTGCCTGCTCTGCCCTCTCTGGGTGCCTTATCCCTAAGTGGAAGGGTGTTTTGCAGCCCTGGGTGAGCTGTGTGTGTGCCCCTCGCTGTGTACCAGGCCCACAAGCAAACCACCCTGGGTGTTAATAGCCCCCACTGGGAGCCATGATTGCTCAGCTCCTTGGCTGCCCGCTGAGCTCTGCACCGACCTGCCCTCATCCACATGGAGCTGCCCCCTCCCTTCTCTCTCCCATTTAATCCTTTTAAAATTTGTTTTTCATCTCCCATACTGTGAAAGCTCATTTGCAGCCTAACACCAGCGCTGATCCCTGCTCCCTTTGGTGGCACGAGTGACATTTAGAGGCCATTGAAGATGAGCACTGGCACCCTCCCTCCTCCTGTGATCCTGGGGCTGTGGAGCCTTTGGGCAGGAGAAGCATCCTGAGTCATTGCCTCCTGCTCTGGCCAGGAGTGCCGGGGGAATGCTGTGCTGGCAGTGCTGGGGGATGCCATGCCGACAGTGCCGGGGGGATGCTGTGCTGTTGGAGTTCCTTCTTGGTGACAGGCAGTTTGTGAAGAGCAGAAATGCTCTGTGTCCTGAGCTGCTGGCTGGAAATGTCGGTGACTCTGTTCTTGGCCTGGAGGTGAGTGCAGGCTGCAGCACAAGGCACAGGCTCCAGGGAGCATCAGGACCAGAGTGGAATCTGCAGGGCTCTGCTGTGAGAAGCCATTAACCAGGTGGCTTAAGCAAAGGTTTGTCTTCTTGCTGCTGCTTTCAGGGAAGAAAAGAAGCCAGGTGGACCTGTCAGGGCTGTTGCTCTGTGGTGTTGTGACCCTCACTGCGGCTTTGTCATGCAGGTCTGCTCTCAGTCCCAGTCTTTGCTCGTCACCTGCATGACTTGTTCTTAGTGCTTCAAGGGGAATGTGATGGATGTGTGTGCAAAGAAACACCACAGTGGTGGGAATCCCTTCACCAGGGTCTTATTGCTGCTGGTAGCCAAGCTTGGCTGCTCTGTCTCCATCATAGGCATATAGGAGGCTTCTTGGGGGTCAGCTGAACCACTCTTGTCCCAGCAGAAGACTGTTTTGTGAACTTCCTTTGTTGTCCAAGGACTTTTCTGTGATGTGTCCATGCCTGGCCCTGCTGCTGGAGCGCCTGTGTCTGGAAACAGGCTGGAGGAACCATTGCCCTGTTGCAGAGTGTGGAAGAAGCATGGTCTCTCTGTTCCCAGGAGGCAGCCCAGCCTGCAGGGACCCCAAGCTGGGCACAGAGCTGTATCAGCACCAAGGATCCAAAACTGCATCTGCCCTGTGCACATGGGGGAAGTGGCTCACAGACCTTCATCTCTTGCAGTGATTTGCTGGTCCCCAGTTTTCTGGGGAGAGCTCATGAACCCCTGCCTGGCCAGAGCCCCTTGGCCAACCCAACCTTCTGCCAGGTCTCCTCTGTCTGGAGGTGCAGGTCCCTTCTGCCCAGTTATGGAGCGTGTGGTTTGGCTTTGTTAATTCCAAGGCAGTTTGGGATGTGTGTGCTGCAGGATGCTCCCTGTGGGGAAGTGCTATGGCTGTACAGTGCTGGCAGCAGCAGCCTGATGGCTCCTGTGGGGTGTTGGGCAGAGGCGCCTGCACCAGAGAGGAGCCTTTAACATATCAAAGGTGGAGCTTGATGAGAGGCTCTGAGTGATTTGGCTTCATTTCTCCCTGGTAAGTCTCAATTTGCCAGACATGAGAGAGAGATAGAAGCAAAACCCAGTGCCTGTGTTTCCCAAAGGGTGCCTTGGCTGCCAGGACTGGTGTCATGAGCTGTATGGCCTCTGTAGCTTTCTCCAAAGGGGTAGGACAGCTTGAGGTGTGCCTGCCCACCCTGTGGTCCTCACATAGAGCTGAGGTAACCAACACCTTGTGCTGGGCTGACAGTGGCGCATGTTTGACCTGAAAATTGTCAGGGATGCCCTGAAAACGGCACAAATTGGCAGAAGAGCATGTGTGAGGTGTTGTGAGGTGTGTGGGGAGTGGCAGCAGCTCTGTGGGGCTGCAGTCTCAGGCAGGAGATGTGGTGTTCAGGCACAGGGTGTCTTCACAGACAAGAAGAGGCGAGTTTTGGTGTGAAGGAAGCCACCTTGCTTTCAGGGTCTGCTCGCCTGCTTTAACATTTGAGGGCATTGAGCCAGGCTGTGTTATGGTGTGGGGGACTCAAATTCACACTTCTGTGCTGTTTGTCTCCTTCACGCCTTTTACAGCCCAATCTGGCTGGTTGAAAGCGCTTCAGGCTCCCGCGCCGTCACCCACTCATGACCTGCTGGCTTCTTCCATTGCATTTCATCCTTTGGGTTAGGATTTTGGGTCATGCCTGGTGTGGAGAAATAGGAAAAGGATCAAGTCTTTCCAGCCAGCAAGTGAAGAATGGTTCCCCTTTCCTCTGAAAGGCATTTAAGCACACATTGTTTCCAGGAGTTCAGTGAGATCTAAACAAGAGGTTAATTACTCTGTGGAATTAGGGATGCTTTCCTGAATCACTGGTGAATGGAAGGGATAATAAGTCAAGCCCCTTAAAACTCTTTGTTGTTTAGTTTTACTGCTTGTCAAACTCCAATGACTTGTTAACAGTTCAAGAAAGAACATCTTGGTTAAATATGCAGCAGTCCATTCATTAGGGTTTGAGTGTTGACTATAAACATTGTTTGGAACACCCAGCAGATCTTTGGCAAACTCAGGGGAGACCAGCTCTGGTGTTCCCCAGCGTTACAGGGCAAAAATCAAGCCAAAAGAACCTTTTCTGCCTCCTCACTGTGGTCTCTTTCTGCTCTTCAAAAGGAAATCAACCCTAAAGGTTTGCCACATGTATTGTCAAGATGCAAAGAGGAAAGAGAAGCCTGACTAAGAAAATGAAGTTCTTTGCCAATAAACTATTTTTTAGCTAATTGGTTAGTTTTAATGTTCTGGAAGCAGACTTGTCCAGGCTTCTTTTTTGCAGCGGAGGATGGAGAAATGGTCACCTGTCTTAACATGTGCAGGTAATGCCACTGAGTTTCTTTTCCCAAGCATCCCTGCCTTTAACTGTTCTTTCTCATCTGCTGTCCCTCAACAGGGCTGATCCTCCTGATTGCTGCAAAAATGAAACAATTTTGCTGTTGAAAAGTGCCACAGTCCTGAATCTGCACTTCTGGTTGTAACATTGGACTTGATCTGATTTAGTCCTGGCCCTGGCAAAAAGGTGTTTCTTGCTGCCAAGGATTTGGCTTTTTCTCTCCAGAACATTCCTCTTAAGGCTGAAGTAGCCCCAGAGCTGCTCTTTTCCTTTAAATATATAAATAAGAAGAACCCCTGATCTCCTTTCCATGAGCTTGTTGTCTCAGCACTTTAAATTAAACCTCATGTCTCAGTTATTTCCTTTTCCTTTTAACCAAAGCCCTGCTTGGTGAGAGGCAGCTGTGTTACCTCCCTGGCTCCCTTTTGGCTCCTTTCTTGCCCATGCCCCTTGCACAGAGAACCCCCCTGCCCACCTATTTCTGCTGTGGCTGTGGAGGTTGCTGCCCTCCAGCCAGACTCAGTTCAGGAAGTTCCCCTGGAGTGGTTTATTCCTGGGACAAAGGGATGTGGGTACAGAACAAGCTGGGCTGATGGAGTGGGCACACAACTGGGAACCAACGTGAATGCTGAAGCCCAGCCCCAGGTACGGATGCTGGGGAGGGAGGTAAGACCTGGTGGATTTATGTTTTCTGAGTATTTTTTTGTTGCTGTGGAGCCTGGGTGTTGCTCTGACATATTCCCAGGGTCTCAGGTTCTCACTTACACCCTGCCAGATTTCAGGAAGGAGGAATCCAGGTGAAGAAGACTGTGTGTGATGGGGCAGGAAAGGAGGAGATCCATGTGAAAAGAGCAAAAGGAGATCCAGAATCAGAGGCTGAGTGTTACTGTCAAGTTGTGCTGTTGTGTGGATGACGGTATACTCGGCCAAGGGTGTATTTATAGAGGAACATAAATCATACACACATGCCCTGTTCTGAGCACTGCACACCTCCTGTATATGTATCTCTAATTAACCAGCCATGGAGAGGGAAACAGGATTGGAGCCCACAGCCCCAGCTCCGTTCGCCAACAAAGCCGTGCTCTCCGTCCTAGCGGTGCCTACATTTATCTTTCCTGCAGCAGTGTTTAAAGTGAAAAGGGAGTATCAGGAGAGTTTGATAGGATCCAATTAAATTCCAGCAGATAAAATAATGATGAATTGCAGTTGAGCCCTGGCGAGACGCGATGTACATTACTGCCGTCCCCATAGTGCGGGGAAGGAGTTGAGGTCATCAACTACAGAAAAATAGGACACAGCTGCAGCCCAAGCTCTCCTCCAGAAATGCAGCCCAGGGGGATGGTGCATGTGGGAGTGAGGTTTGTTGCACAGGAAATTTGGATGTGTGGGTTTGCTTGCAGAGGAAGAGCCCCTCCACTGCCTTCCCCGGGGCTGGGCTGTGCAGGTTGTGGCTGGAGTGGGATGGATGCCCTGTGGCAAGGGATATGAGGGCTTGAGGGTCACCCTGCTTCCCCTGGCCTGGGAAGGGCTAGTGCTTTGGCTAGTTGCTACAGCACTTGCAGGAGCATCCTGAAGTGCATTTCAGTGTGATCTGCCCCCAGATCAGCAGCTCTGTCCCCTGTGCTCTCTGGAGGCACCTTCTCAAAGTGCTGAATCCCCCATCCCAAAAGAAGCTGGGCAACTGTCAGTGCCTGTTACTGCTAGCTGGTGGGTGGGAGAGCAGTGGGCTTGCTAGAAGTGAAAGTGAGACCCTCAGGGCAGGTGACACCCACAGCCCCAGCAATGTGCAAGGCTGGTGGCGTCCCCTGCGTGGGGACGGGGCTGATGTGAGAATGGGAGATGTGAGAAGCGTATGAGGTTGTTGGTTGCTACTTGGGAAGACGCCTGAGGTAAGTTTTGAGTGAAAAGCCTTGAGAAAGGCTTAGCGATGAGTTCTCTTTCCTGAACTGCATCTCTACGGAGGGAGACCTTGCTAGGAAGGCTGCTATCCAGGTCGGTGGGGCTGAAGTATCCTCTGTCATCTCTTCCACATTTGCCTTGTAAGCTCTCCCAGAGAGGGATGGAGAGGCTGGCTGGGTTGGGTAAGGAGCCAGGCAGCTCATATCTCAGTTGCTGACTCACTTGATGACATCTTTTCTCCCATCTCCTTTTGTGGACTGTGCTGCATGAGAGCACTTCTCTTTTGGGTGCCATTGGTTTGCTCTCAAGGCTGTGCCTGTCATTTTCTGCTCCCGGAGCAAACATCCCTTTCCCATAACTTGTCTTTGTAGCAGCTGCCAAGCCAAATCATCCTTTGGCACAGCCGAGTGGTCTTGGGCACCTCTGTAGAGCAAAATCTGGTCTGATAAGAGAAGTGCCTGGGTAAGTGCATCCCCCCACTCACACCGATCCTGCTGCTTATCCCAGACTGCTGCCAGCCACTGGGATTGATTAACCAGGAAGTTAATAACAGTTAAGTATTTAATGGATGTTTAGTACTGTGTTAGCTCGAAGCAGGGAGGAGCCAGCATGATGGGACCTGCTGGCTGGCTGTGGGCTCTTGTCTGCATCCCATAGGATGGACAGATTGGTAAGCAACCCTTGTCTGATCCCCACCTGCTTTCAGGTCAGGAAAGCAGCTGCTGCTTTGCTTGGATGCTGCCATCTCCCTGAGTGTGGGTGGACAGGGCACCTTCCTGCCTGCACTATGGCAAGGGCAGCTGCAAGGAGGCCTTTTGGAAACATCCTTCAAAGTAGGAGAAGCTTTGAGAATTAGAGAGGGATCTGATGGATCTCTGTGTCCCAGAAGGCTGAGCTCAGAGCCCCTGTAGCTGCAGCTCCTGTCCTTGAGCAGCCAAGTCATGACTCCAGCTCCGGCATCCTACAGGGACCAGTAACAGCATCCAAGTCGCAGACCCGCTGCTGTCTCCGCAGGGCAGGTGAGAGGCTGCTGACAGACACACAGATGCTGAGGACACATTTTTCATTGATATCCACGTTCCCTTGGTGAGCCCTCGCCATGAACACCAGCTGTGGCAACAACTCCTGCCCTGCCACTTCCCTTCACACAGTCCTGCACTCCCCCTGCTCCCCGCTGTCCACTCCACCTCCATTCCACAGCAAATTCAGCATCCTCAGCACGTGCCCTTTCCCAGAGGGAGACAGTCTCTTGTGCAACTGCCCTGTTGCTGTCTCAAGACTGGTGCATGAAGAGTTAATGTTCTCCCTCTCTCTCCCCCTATTCTTCTTCCTCCAACCCACCTCCCAGAAGAACTAATTTCCAAAAGCAGCCGGGGCAGAGAGATGCAAATAAGTGTTTTGGACAGCTGCAGGCTGGATGCCTTCCCGAGATGCCAGGGCCCCAAATGAGACATGTCAGAGTACAAATTGAAAATGCCAATTTCACTTACGCTGCCACGTGGCTCGTCACAGCTAAATTCTGCTCCGGCGCCGCCACCGCCCTCCCCAGCACGTGCTCCCTCCTGCTGCCAGGGAATGGTCTCTGCTCACTGCTCCGGGTCTGGCTGGCTCCTCGTGGTGGTCCTGTTGAGGATATCCTAGGGTGGGGATAAGATAGAGGAAGGTGAAGAGATCTGAACTCCTAGCCCAGTTCTGGCTCCATCTTCGCAGGCCTGGTGACGGGAATGTTGCTGAGAGGCTCTGTTGGTAGATCGTGCGTGGTGGGGATGTGGTGAGGGTCCTCTGAGCAAACATGGCAAGAGGTGCCATGTCCGTGGTGGGGGGAGATGGGTCTCTGCCTTTAGGGGGGAGATGTTGGTGGAGCTGTTGCATTTGCAGTTGGATGTGTGGCTCCTGGACAAAAGATTCACAAGCCAAAAGCTATAACAGAGTACCAGGCTTGGCCTCTCATTTGCACCCTGTAGGGCTGAGGGAGGGGTGTGTTGCCATAGCCACGTCTCACATTGGGCGTGTGCCCCATTTTGGTGCTGTGTCTGAGGCTGGACTGGTGATGCTGCCTGGCTGGGAGAGACACAACACAGAAGGGACCAGCTCTGATGGTCAGATGAGGAGGACCCAAGTGTTCATTGCTTTCCTGAACCACCTGGGCCTGCTGATTTCCTTCATGGGCTACGTCCCTGTCTCCTGTGGAGTAGAATAGTCCTGGGTCTTTGTGGGGCAGCAGCTGGGGCAGTGCTGGAGGCGATGCTGAGGCCATCTCCTGCTGTACAGCACCAGGGTTGCCAAAGGTGACTTTGGGACTGGCTGGAGGTGGTGGCAGGGCTGTGTCCCGCCTGTGGCTGGGTGAACTGCTGCCGGCGCGCCCGCCGCTCCCTAACAAACTCCAGCAACCCATGAATCATTCATTTAATCTCTCCTGACACGCCTGTCATTTTCTCAGGCGAGGAGCGGGGAATCTCTTGCCGAAGGAGGTCATTAGCTGTCAGGGATGGTTCCAACTGCCTTCCTGCCTCCATATCGATTAAACCTCTCTGTCTGTGTGCAGGGGCTTTGCAGGGAATATTGATGGGGCTGCTGGGACTGGGACTCAGGTGTTGAGGCAGGGGAGAGGAGTCTGGGTTGGGAGGAGATGCTGGCCAGGCTGGAAGGAGCAATGAAAGTGAGTATGTCTGAACAGCAGAAGGGGCTGGGGCCTGAATTTGGGGTCCCCTAGAGCTAGGGAACAGGATTCCCTGGCATCACCTCCCTACATGGGAGTTCAGGGGATCAGGATGGTGGTGCCAGCCCTGAAATGGAGGGCTGAGTACGGTGTGGGGCTGGGAGCAGGGCAACTGCAGTTGCAGTGTGGAGGGGAGGGCTGCTCTCTTCTGAGAGGGTTGGACCTTTCTGAGGGCTGGTGTGGCAACAGGGTGGTCCTTGGCTCTGTCCCACCCACAGTCATGTGGCCACAGCTTTGTATAATTGTGTTATGGGTGATGGAGCTGGAGGGATCCACAAGGGACATCCTCCCATTTGGAGTGACTGAATCCACTCCTGTGATGTGCCCAGGCTGTCTTCCCCAGGCCTCATTAGTGATGACCATAATCTCAAACATCCAACTGAGCATCCCTGGAGTGGGGAGGTCATGGGGGAGGGCTCAGGTGCCTGGTGGCGAGAGGTGTGTCTGTGCTGCAGAGTCACCATCTGTTTCCTCCTCTCCCAGCAGCAGCTTCAGACCTTTGACTTAATGGGGTTAGAGTCTATTTAGAAACCCTCTGTTTTGCTGCTTTATCTTTTTTTGCCAGTCCAATCCACTGGTTTCATGTGCTGTGTCTGATGCTTTGACCAGTGGCTGTCAGACCTGCTTGTTCCTAGACAGCAAGTCCCAATGAGGCCCTCATCCCTCTCCTCTGGCTGATGGGAGACATCCACATAATGGGATTGTATGTCTCTCCATGCCCCTCACTGGGATATTTTGCCTCAACGATTAATGGGCTCTGCCTCTTTCTGTCTCCTTCTGCAGTATTTCTATGAAGGGAATGATATCAGCGACCTGCCCGTCAACTTGTCTGTGGTGTGGAACGGGAACTTTGTTATTGACAACCCTCAGAACATCCAGGGTGAGTGAGGGATGGGACCAGGGTAGGAAAGCCATCTGGAGTTGCTCCAGCCTCGCCTCCAGCCCACCTCTCTCCCCTGCTCCTTCCCTGGTTTGCACCAGTGCCTTGCAGAAGGGAACAATGTTGATGGGTTTCTAAACAAGAGGCTTTTCTCCAAGAATCTTGGGGAGAGAGCCCAAAGCTCTGTTTTGGTGTTGAGTCCAAGGTGCTGGTGCCCCCTGTCCATGGGGCTTTGTCCCGCTGCGAGTTGGTGGGAGGGGGCAAGAGCAGGTGCCATTTTCCCTAAAACCTTTTGCCTGTGGGCTGTGGGGCCCATGCTGACCCCTGCAATCCTCCTGCTGTTACAGCCCACCTGTACAAGTGCTCAGCCCTGCGGGAGAGCTGCGGGCTGTGCCTCAAGGCCGACCCGCGCTTCGAGTGCGGCTGGTGCGTGTCTGAGAGACGCTGCTCCCTGCGGCAGCACTGCCTGGCCTACGAGAGCAGCTGGATGCACGCCAGCAGTGGCAACAGCCGCTGCACTGACCCCAAGATCACCAAGGTACGTGGGGACAGATGAGTGGAGATGCCCCAGAATGGGAGATGGAGGGTGGGCGTGGAGATGGGGATGGGATTCTCTGGTGGCACCTCACAGCAGCCAGATCTGCTCGATGTTTGTTTAGTACTTGAGTGTTTTTTGTTGCCATTTTATTTCCAAGGCTAAATGGTACCCCATGCCCTGGACTTTCTGGCTTATTTCTGAGATTCCCACCACTCCTGCACATGACTGGAGGATCTAGGAAAGAAGCAGCTCCACATTGCTCTTCCTCATGTTGCTGTGCTCGCTGGGGCCAGTAGTTCATCATCATCCCCTTTCACTGACAGCTTTTATGACCTTTGCTTAATAAGATTGTGTATATTCATGTTCACATGCCTGTTGGGCTGGGATCCAGGTTCACAAGGAAGGACTTGTGGGTATTTTGGCTGGATACCTTCTGCTTACCCACAGCTGGCTGGGCCTCCGTGGTGTTAATTACTGGAGACTTAGCGCAGGATCTGATCTGTTTGAGTTTCAGTGCCTTATCTGATGGAAGCTGGAAATGAGAGGTTTGGCTTTTCCCAGTGCGTGCTGCCTGCCTCTTGCACAGCACAGGCACTGCAGTGTGCTGGGTGACAGCCATGTGGGGAAAGGGGGGAACATCCCTACAGGCATGTCCCTGCCTGCAAAGAGCCCTGCCTGCGAGAAATACTGCCTGCAGAGAGCTGCTTGGGGCTGGTGGAGTGTTTGCAGGAGAAGGGATCCATTCCTGGGGAAGTGGGATTAAGCCTCAGAGTCCACATCCCTACAAGGAGGTCTGCTGTTTTATGTGGAGCTGCAGGGCTCCCTGTCCCCAGTGGCTTCCTACCATGCTCAGGCTGAACTTCCCAAATCTGGACCCCTAGGAATGATGGGGGTGGAGACTGCAGTGGCCAGGTCATGGCCAGGGTGGCCTCATTTTAGGCTGTGCCTTGTCCTCTTTTTTGTTCATGTGACTGGGCTGCAGGCATTCACACACACGCCACTCACAGGAGCTTCCCAACAGCTGATGGTGTCCAGGGCTGGCAGCAGCTCTCCTGCCCTGCATCGTTATGAAATTTTGCAGTAATTGTAGGTGCAGCAGGAACAGAGCTGTTAGCAGGTGAGCTTGACCTTGGTGCCACTCTGTGTTAGTGCCGTGGGGGTTGGCAGTCCTGTGCACTGGAGTGCAGGTGTCGTCATGGGTGCTGGGGCTGCCTGGGAGATGGCCATCATCCTTCACCCTTGGAGTGAAGAATCACTTACCCATTGCTCAGTGGCGGGGACAAGCTCCTTCCAAACCTCTGCGCTGTCTTGCCTGGTGCTCTTGGTGACCCTCAGGGTGATATCCTGTCCCTTGGGAAAGGGGAATCTCTTGGCCTCAGCACCTCCTGGCCCTTCTGTGGCCGCTGGAGCTGGGAGCAAGTCAACTGCTTGTACCCACTGGAGCCATTCGTTTGTTGATGTAAAAGGACCCTATGAAACCAATTATGAGAAAAGCAGCAGTGTTTGTTGGGGCCAGGGGTCCAGAGGTTGGAGGGGGAAAAGGGGAGGCTCCAGCAGCCCCTGCTCTCCTTGTCAGCTCCCTTCCTCCTGCACACCTTGTTTGGCAGTGACCTCCCCGTGCTGGGCGGCCAACGATGTCATTTCATTCCCGGGCTCATTCCTCCCCGAACGTGTGGCCCTTGTCAGCTTTGCTGCGGAGGAGGAGGAATTGAACATGCCGGAGCAGCTTTTAACACTCATTTAGAAACACCAAACAAACAGCCGCTGCTTGCCAGCCACCCTGGCGGAGCTTGATTTAAGGGGAAGACCCAACCTGATGCTGGCTGCAGCTGCCAGAACGAGCTCCAATCCCGTACTTGGACAGGGGCTGAACAAGGTTTGGGCAAACAGTGTTTCCCCACAGCCCTGGAGGGTTTTGTTGCTGTGTAAATGGTAAGCTGTAGTCGCCTTGGTGGGAGCCAGGGCTCAGGCATCAGGCCCAGCTCTGCTGTCCTGGGACACGTCCCGTGGGATGTCTTGTTTGGGGGGGGGACTGGCTGCCCCTGTTCAAGTTTGTGTGTGCTGAAGGTGACCAGCCCAGTGTGCATCCAGAGGGCAGTGATTAACCCCAGCAGCAATGGCTGCAGTGGGGCTGTGCAGAAACAGCCCCTGGCTCCATGTGGTCCATCAGGGCTGGGGATGTGGAGTGTGTCTGCTGCTGCATGTATCCCACCCCCAGCTCATCGTCCTTTCCTCCCACGGAGGTGATGTCTGGGAGTGAGCCCTGCACAAGTAGTAGGAGGAGGAAAAAGAGGAGGAGGCTCCAGCTGGCTCAGGCCCCAGGGTTGCAGCTGCCCAGATTTGCCAGGAATGCAAAGAGCTTGCACGTGCTTGGTTGTGGCCTGAGTCTGTCCAAGAGCTGGGCTTAGTGCAGGCAGAGGTGCCTCCTGGTGCTAGAGGGGATCTCGGCCAGCGCTGCAAGAGCACGAGCAGAGGAGGGCATCACATGCACCAGAGTGGTCTCTTTCCCTGGGCTAAGATGTGCTTTCTTCCTGGACTGACCCAGGCCACATTCCTCTCTCCTTGTCCTGCTGCCTGCAGCTGCTTTTTGCCCTGCTCTGTTTTGGTGTCACTGGGGTCCAGCCCTGTCCCCAATCCCACTCGGGGCATGCAGCCCTGCCATTCATCCCAGTTAGCGCTGCAGGTGGGCACTGGACCTCGGGGCCAGTGATGACTGATGTAAAACTATCTGTAATTGCCTGGTTGGAGGCAGCAATGGGCCCACACCTCTGTTCATCCGTCATCCTGCCACCATCTGTCAGGCCACACCTGTCTGCTTTATTGGGCATCATCCTGGTAAATGAGGCGCAGCGCTGGGGTCCCCTCCCTTCCCAGCCAGCTGGCCTTGGCACAGGGTTTACTGGCAGAGAGAAACCCTTTTCACCCCTGCCTGCCATTTGCCCCCTGCAGGAACCTGATAGAGATGCTTTCTCCTTTGAGGTCATCTTGTATGTGGGAACCTCATCCCTGGTACCTGGGACCTGGCAAAAAGCCAGGCACACCCAGGTGCTTCCTTGCCGGCTCAGCTGGAACCGTGGCTGATGCTGCCCTGTCTCCTTCCCATCCCTGTCCTTGTCACCTGCGAGACAGCTCTGTCTGCAGTGGGGTGTCCAAATCCCAGCCCTCTGCTTGGACACATCTGGTATCTCCTGGCTTGTTCCTGGAGGGATTTGTGGATGCAGCTGTCACTGGGGAGGTCTTTCCTACTCTATGGGCAACTTACAGACACACTGGCATTTATCATCACCCATCTGCTCCTTGCTGCTCGTAGGGGAGTAACACACATCCTGCGGCTGCCTGGACTGCAGCCTGCCTGAGTGAGGTGTCCCTGCGGCTCTTCACCCTTGTGACAGGCTATGCTCTCTCCTAGTTGTTCCCTGAGACTGGCCCCAGGCAAGGAGGGACCCGTTTGACCATCACTGGTGAGAATCTGGGCCTGAAGTTTGAAGATGTTCGCTGGGGTGTTCGAGTGGGCAAAGTGATGTGCATCCCCATCGAGAGCGAGTACATCAGCGCCGAGCAGTAAGTGCCTGGTGAGGGGTGGGCGTGCTCCGGGTCACCTTGGTGTGATTAAGGACAGGGGTGCTGGTGTTCAAATGCTGCCTGTGGCTGCAAAAGACCTGGAACTGACTGGGCTGAACTGGGAGAAAAGTACCTGCTGGTTATGGTTGCTCTGGGAGGAGCCCAGAGGCTCTGGGGAAGCTCTCTCCAGGGCCAGAAGTGACAACTGCCACTACCTTGATTTCTCATAAATCTGCTGGCACCTGAGACCTTTGCTTGGCACAGGGAGCATTTCGGTGCCAGGACACTGAGAGCTTCTTCCCCTCATCCTTTAGGATCGTGTGTGAAATCGGAGATGCCAGCTCGAGCAAGGTGCATGAGGCACGGGTGGAAGTGTGCATCCGTGACTGCCTGCCCAACTACCGGGCCACATCCCCCAAGAGCTTCACCTTTGTGGTAAGCCCTGTGCTGGGGTACAGGTCTGGCACCACAGGGGGGAGGTGATGCTGGGTGGTTTTGAGTGGTTTTCTGTGTGAGTTGGAAAATTTACCATTGTTTTCCTGGGGAGCAGGCGGGGCTGCTCTGGTCAGGCATTGAGTCATGCTGGTTGAATTTCTCTGAGTCTGCCACTGCTCTGCCTCCCCACTTTCCTGCTGGTACTACCAGCCTTTAGTACTGTACCCAGCCACTGTCCCACAGGTCCCTCTTCTCTGTGCTCCTGTCACCCAGTCGAGGCTGCCTGGGGATATGGGTATCAGTTCCCAGCCTGTCTGACTTCAGGAATGCTCTTTTCCTTTGACAGACACCCACTTTCTCCCGTGTGGTCCCAGCCCGGGGTCCTCTCTCCGGCGGCACCTGGATCGCCATCGAAGGCAGCCACCTCAATGCTGGCAGCAACGTCTCCGTGACCATCGGGGGACGGCCCTGTGCTTTTTCAGGGTGAGGGGCACAGAGGATGGTGGAGGATGGGCTACAGGCACCTTCAAAGGCAGTGGGACCCCCTGACAGAGCAGCAGCCTGTGCTGGGAAGCCAGGAGGGACCCTGGGAGCCAAACCCCCTGGGTGGCCAAAGGTGTCTCCTCTTGAAACCTCTGTGTGTCAGAGGCTGCAGGAAGAGCCCTAAGAACAGGGATTTTTCTCTAAAAGCACAAAGCCCTGAGGCATGAAGTGGATAATTTTTAGATTAGGGATGATAATGGAGCGGCTCTTTAAATATTTTCCTGCGGTAATTACTGGTTATCAGCCCTAATCGCTGCTGTTTGCAGCAGCCGCACGATGGGAATGCTCAGGAGCTGCTCAGCCTTTCTCGGCTGCCTTTTGTTTCCTTTCTTGGGTTTCTTTTTTCCACTTTTGCTCCTTTCTTTCTTCACCCCCCAGCTGTTTCAGAAGGGGAGAGGTGCTGAGGCAGGGGGCTCCCAGGAAGCACTGGTCCCCTGGCTGCCCTCGCCTCCCTCCTGCCCGGGCACTGACAGCTTGTGTGTTTCTGCTCCAGGAGAAGCGCCCGTGAGATCCGGTGCAGGACCCCTCCTGGGCACACGCCCGGCGGCTCTCCCATCCTCATCAACATCAACCGGGCAGAGCTGAGCAACCCAGAGGTGAAGTACAACTACACGGAGGACCCCACCATCCAAAAGATCGATCCCGAATGGAGCATCAACAGGTGAATCTTGAGGAGCTTGAGAGATGCAGAGGGGACTGTTTCCCATACGGATTCCCCGCTCCTAATGGGTACAGCTCAGTGCTGCTGAGATAACTGGCAGGCTGCGCTCCAGAGACATGGCGAGAGGAGTGTGAGCAATGGCTTGGCACCAGGGCCCTGCTAACTCCTGGCCTGCAGTGCTTAGCCTGGCAGGGGGCATGAGCAGAGAGTGCTTTGGATCTGCTTAATTTCAGCTTGACATTTGGCGGCGGCAAATAAAATTAAAATATTTCCCACTGGGGGATTTTTTTAAATGTTTACATATTTTTCTAAAAGGTTTGAATTGGCTGGAGAGAAGGCAAAGGAATCCACTAAGAGCTAGTGCCAAGGGAAACCTTCCCTAGGCTATTGATGAGGAGCGAGCTCCCCAGGGGAGTGGTCGAGCTCTCTGGGACCACAGGGCTTTTAACACCAAGCCATAGAGAAAAACTGGCAGTGTTCAGCCTGTCCTGTCACCCACTGCATGAATGATGGAGAAAGGGGTGGCAGAGAGGAACCCCTTGGGATACCTTCCCATTGCAGATGGTTAGTTGCCTTTAGCTTAGGAGCTGTCTTCAGATCTCAAACCTGGACACAGGATGGGATATTAGTGTTAATTATCAAGTTTTATATCTCTATTTGGCCTCTGGGTCAGCTGAGATGATTGGCATTGGTGTGTGCCAGATCCTGCCAGCCATGGTGATTTGTGGGTGGAATAAGAGATTCCTGAGGCATTGTGGTTCATCCAGGCTGGGGCAGATGGGCATCTGGCTGGAGAGAATGGATGCTTTCTTCCTAGAACTGGGGACCCAGTGTCAAGCTGCATTTTCTAACCCATGTTCTCCATGTCTCTAGTGGTGGGACGTTGCTGACGGTGACTGGCACCAACCTGGCCACCATCAAAGAGCCCAGGATCCGGGCCAAGTACTGCAGCTCTGAAACGGAGAATGTAAGTGGTGCGGGCTGGGGCTGGGGCTGGGGCAGTGCATAAGGAGAAGGAATGCCATCCCTATGCAACACAGGGCAGAAAGTGCTTCCCTTGCCCATCAGGTGTTATGGTGGGGAAAGGCTGAGATCCAGGGGCTGCTGCCCAAAGAGGGGCACCAACCTCTCTTGCAAAGCCTCCAGCCGAGTGCTGTCAGGAGAGGGCTAGATTTGAGTGTTCAAAACTGATGGGAGGTTTGTGGGATGTCTGCAGGATATTGACAGAAAGAGCCTGACCCCAGCAAACTCTTGTCTCCCATCCCTTGCACATCCATTGCAGACAGGAGTCTGTCTCTGCCCTGGGGTGGGATATAATACCTATTGATAGAACAGAACAGGAGATTCCAAATCTAAACCCTGTATCCAGAGATATTGCTTTTAGGAGATCCTTGTGGGGTTTGATCCTGACCTCTCTGTTGGGAGCTGGGTGTGACGTTGGTCTGTGCCTCCTGCAGAACTGCACGGTCTACAATGACACCACCATGGTGTGCTACGCACCTTCCATTGACAACCCTGAGCGGAGCCCTCCGGAGCTCGGCGACCGCCCGGATGAGATCGGCTTCATCATGGATAATGTCCAGGCCCTGCTGATCATCAACACCACCAATTTTGTCTACTACCCAGACCCTGTCTTTGAGCCACTCAGCCCCACAGGGATGCTGGAGCTGAAGCCCAGCTCTCCCCTCATCCTCAAGGTAAGGCAGTCTGCGCCTGAGGGCAGAGGAAGGGATGTGTTCCTCTGTGGAGGTGGCATTTTGTCTCTCCTGGGGCTAAATCCTGCACTGTGAGAGTGTGCATTTGCCTTAAGCTGAGTTTTTTTTGAACATTCCTCTTTGCATGAGAATTGACAATGTCATTCCTTGTTCCCTCAAAGGGCAGGAACCTGCTCCCACCAGGTGCTGGTAATTCCCGCCTCAACTACACGGTGCTGATTGGAGACACTCCCTGCACCCTGACTGTCTCTGAGACCCAGCTCCTCTGTGAGTCCCCCAACCTCACTGGCCAGCACAAAGTCACGGTAAGTGCTGACATCAGTGCCTTTGCTCCTCAGGTCCAGTGTGTCAAAGAGGTTCAGTCTTTATCCTGACACTGGCCCTGCTGTGTGTTTGTCCTTGGATAAGGACTGGATAGTCTGTGCACGTGCAGGAGCATCTTCAGGAGCCAACTTCCTGCTCCCTGGGCATCCCTCTTTCTGATTACATGTTTGGTAGGACAAAATACTTTGTCTGCTCCCCAGCACACTCAGCTGGGTGTTCTTGTGTCCTGTCTGTCCCTGCCAACAACCTGCCTTCCCTGCTGGGTGCAAGGCAGGGGGGGGTTTCCACCTCTTCCCCCCAGTGCTGGCACACGCCGTAAGGCCGGCTGCTTTGTTTGTGGGGTTGTAGCTCAGCAGTGCTCATGCTCCAGGACTCTGCCACGTTGAAAGGGACCCAGCACGGTCCCCACCAGGCTCCTCATCCGTGGGGGAACTTGTTTCACATCCCATCTGTTACTGTAATGTTGTCTGAATGAGACATCAAACTCTCTGCCTGCTCCGTGCGCACTGGCAGCGTGTCCTGCGTGCCATTAAAGCACGTTGTGCTGCTCCAGACCAGCTCCTGCCCTCCCCTCATTTTGCCACATCCTTTGTGCCCTGGGCTGGGAGTCAAGCCCCAGTTTCCAGCATGGTGCGCAGAAGCAGGGAGGGCTGCCCTGGGTGCGTATCCCCTGACACCAGGTCCATTTTTTTCCCCCACCATGGTGCAGATCAAGGCTGGAGGGTTTGAGTTCTCACCTGGGACGCTGCAGATTTACTCAGACAGCCTGCTGACCCTGCCCGCCATCATTGGGATCGGCGGCGGGGGTGGGCTGCTCCTCCTCATCATCATCATCGTCCTCATCGCCTACAAGCGCAAGTCCCGGGATGCTGACCGGACCCTGAAACGCCTCCAGCTGCAGATGGACAACCTGGAGTCCCGAGTGGCCCTGGAATGCAAAGAGGGTGAGTGTGCCATCGGCGTGGGGTTCTTTTAGGGTTTCTTACTGCTACGAGGCTCCTGCCTGCCAGAGAGGAAATGGGAATGGGCAAAGCTGCTTTGTCAGTGGAAGCAAACTCATTTTAGGTGGGATTTGGGGATTTTTCCATTTAAGAAATTCTTGTCATTTCTCCAAATGGGATAAAAGAGAGCAAGGAGGGTACCGAAGGCTTCCTGTGAGTGGGTAGTCAGTCTCTCATTATGTGACAGACGGATGCTGTGAAATTGGACAGAATTCCTTGTATGATCCTGCTGATAAAACCTAATTGCCCATTATCCCCCTGAGCTGGCTCCAGAGGCCTTGACCCTGCCAGCCACAGCCACAACCAGCACTGCGAATGGAGCAGGCACCGAAAACAAGATAATAAAATGGGGAAAGAAAGACAACCCCTTTGCTCCCCTAAATCCCCATCCCTCCACATGCCTGCGGATGGCACTGGTGACAGGGAGAGGGGAGGGAGCTGGCGGAGGGGATGGTGTCTTGTCTTCCACAGCTGGCAGATAAAAGGATCTGCTTTTAATTAAAAGGCACAATCTCTTCCCTGCCTTTTCTCTTTTCTAGTCCCGCTAGTTACAGATAAGATAGCATGCCTTTCAAGCTGACGGTTTGTTTTTTCTCATCAGGCTGACGAGCCTGCAGTCCTCTGCCTGGCTTTCAGCTCCCTTTAAAGTGCTGTTAATTTGATTTTTCTGAGGGTTTTCTCCCCCCACCACAACCCCCTTCCCTGGTGCATCTACAGGACTCCTCTCCCGTCAGCTTTTCCCTGTAGGTGCAATTAAAGGTTCAGGACCCTCCTGGATCATGTTCCCCTGGGAGTCACAGCTGACTCTGCTCAGATTGGGAGGTGCTGGGGTGGGTGTGTTCAAGTTCTTCTCTCAAGTTGTATTTAGGTCAAAAAGAAATGAGGACATTCTTGTGGTTTTGGCTAATGTTTAGCTCTGGTTTTGTTCAAGTCTTGCTGTTCCCCACTGCCCCCAGCATCCCTGGGAGGCTGCAAGTGTTGAGCAGGGGGGATTTGAGTCCCCTGGGACCTGGCAATTCTGTTCCCAAATCTGCCACTTGATTTATTCTGGGAATGTCATCCCCACACTCTGCAGCTCAGTTTCTCCATCTGTGAGATGGGGACAGCAATCACAGCCTGCCAAGAGGAGGGATGCTGAGCATATTCATGCCTTGAGGGGTCCACCCATGGGGTGCTGGGGGTGCAGCAGTGGGCTGAGTGCCAGTGCTGTGTGCTGGGTCTCCAAGACGTGTTGTTTAATTCTGCTTTTCCCACCCCAGCCTTTGCTGAGCTGCAGACTGACATCAACGAGCTCACTAATGACCTGGACGGGGCTGGCATCCCCTTTCTGGATTACCGTACCTACGCCATGCGGGTTCTCTTCCCGGGGATAGAAGACCACCCTGTGCTGAAGGAGATGGAGGTGTGGGTCTGTCTGTCGGTCTGTCTGCCTGTGCAGTGTTTCACACTGGGGATGAGTCCCTGTGCCCCAGGTACAGGGCTGGAGAGATGCCTTGGTTGGATGCTGGCCCGGCGTGGTGCAGCAAAGAGCATCTTACTGCGTGGCAGCCAGCGTGGATATGGACCGGCTGCCAAATGGTTACTGTGCTCTCTGACATTAATATCAATATTTATATTAATATCATTGCTGCTGTCATTTTCTACAGCACTTGCTTTATTCAATTGGGTTTGTTTGATGCCTGACCGGTCACTCATTTTTAGCAGGCTTGTCTGACGTTGCCTGCTTGCTTGGCTCCATTTCTCCACGCAGAACCCATCCTTGGCGTCCTTCCCCTGCTCCCCAAACCAGCTCCTTCTCCTCTCCCAGCCTCCTCACCTCTGTATAATTTAGTGCATGCAATTGCACAGCAATTGGCTTCTCATGTGCTGGGCTGCTGAGACCTCTCTCGATTAGAGAAGGGAGGGGGGTGACCTCCGCTTCCCCTCTCTGCTGACCCAGCACAGTAATTAATGTCGACGTGGGCTTCACAATGTATTTAGGAGAAGTAATTGGCCCTGGTGCAAGATGCACGGTCACTAATTACAACACAACAAGCTCTTACCAACTGCAAGTGCACGTGCTGGCGTTGTGCGCCAGCATGGCTACAGCACGGGCCCTGGCCCTCTGCCTGCTCTCTTTCCCTGGTTCCTAATCTCGGCTCTGGAGGGTGGTGGGGACCCTGTTTCCATGGATTTCCCCTTGCAGCTCAGGTTTCCGGATGCTCAGAGCCTAAGCAGGCATGATCATAGGCTTCCCTGGGGCACAGCCCTTCCTGTCTGTGCAGATGCCTGGTTCTCCTCTCACCTCTGCTCCTAAAGATTTTCCCTAAAGAGGGAGGGTGGAAAAGGTATCAAAAAGGGTATCAGAGGATGAATTTTGTGTTGGCTGTGACAGGCTGGGTGGGAGTTTGTTCACTTCCAGTTCCTAATTCAAAACATCCTGCTTGAGAGAGCCTGCTAGCTCAGCCTGGCCTGGGAAGCAAGGGGTTAAAGTTGCAAAGGAAAAAAAAAAAATCCCCAAAAGAGATTAAATAAAGCAACTACAGTTGTGTAAGCTTCATATAATTTAATCAGGTTTGCTTTTATTTGTCTCTTTACTCAGAGTGTAACATTAGCTATTGCAAGTGACGGGAAGGAAACAGTGCTTGCTCACGCACACACTAATCCGCAGTGAGCACCGGGTTGTCGGTACCAGCTCCCTTCCTCTGCAGGGTTTGGGGGGAAGCTTGTTGCTTTGTGAGAATTTAAGCCTGATTAAATATTTAATTCAGTATTGTTCATTTATTTCTGCTAATGATCAGCAAGTTAAACACAGGGGCTTAGGGAGGCGATGGTGGGGGGGGACTCAGACATTGCTGTGCTGCTCTTGATGGAGTTTTCATGTCCTCTCGTGGGATGGTCACTGTTGGGCAGGATCTGTTTCCTGTGTTACTGAAATCCTGCTGCTTTGCAGCCTATGGTCTGCTTTGACTGGCCTTGGCTGCAAAAGCACCAGCAGTGCACAGGGGTGGGAGTCCAGCATGTCTCCTGCTGCCCCAGTTTCACTGGTGGGTCTGGTAGGTCTGCAGTGTAGATGCACTGCCAGTGCACTCCAACCAGCTCTCGGGTCTTGCCATGCCGGGGAATCAACTTAAATCTCTGTGTCCCCACAGGGAGCAGCTCATGCTGCTGGATCTCAGGCATCTGCTGAGTTACCAGCATCATTGCATCAAGGTCCCTGTGTATCTAGAAGGGAGGAACTCCAGGAAAATATACCTTAAAGCATTTCCATTCCTAGCAGGACATCATTCTCAGGCCTACATTAGGGGAAATTAAACCCTGTGGTGCCCGCTAGAGGAGCCCCAAGGATGAGGGCAGAGAGGGTTTGTCACTCCCCATTGCTATTCTGGGATGCTCTAAGGCAGGTGCTCCCTCTCACCTAGGTAGTGAGGGTGACAATGTCACCTGGGGACCCATATCACAGAGGTGACAAGGACTTGGTGGAAAACAGAGTTTTTGTCCAGTGGAAAAGAGTATTTTGGAGAGGGAAATTACAACTGTGAGGAATCTTACTGAACTAAAAAGTGCCAATCCAAAGTTTTGACTGAAGTGAAATGATTTGATGTGTCAAAATGCTGTTCTTCATTTTGAGTTGGTATTTTGAAATGAAAAGTGTTGTTTTCTCTCCAAATACCTACATGAAATGAATTTTTGTGCTTATTCTCCCCATCAGGAAGACAAGGGGGGGAATAGTTTTAACCACAGCGAGGCTTTTGTTCAGAGGAAATCTTTTCTAACAGACAAACAGAGTGTTGTGGAAATGTTCATTTCTGGTAAGGAGTGTGGTCAGGGCTGACCAGACCTGGGCTGTTGATGGCACCGTGGAGATGAAAGCATCCCAGCCCAATCCCTACTGGGTCCTACATGGCCAAGTATGGCCAGAAATACACCTTCAAATGTCTCATGAGAAAAGGGACTGTTTCAGGCTGTCTGGAGTGGTACAGAGCCAGGTTTCTGCTATTTGCTTCCCTGTCTGAAATCCATCTCCCCCAAACCAGGCAGGTTTGCTGCTGGCGGAGCTCAGGGTTGTGGCTTTATTTGCTTTCTGTGCAATACCCAAAGTGCATGTTGCAGTGACTTGGGTGGGAATTGAGCTGCTTGTTAGCTGAAATTGAAAATTATAATTTGTGTGTGTGCTTGGGAGAGAAAGAGTGTTTGTGTATGGGAGGGAAGTGCATTTATGTGCCTGCACACAAGTGGGAGAGAGTCTTTGTATGGAAGGGTGTGCATATATAGACATCTGTATACAGCGATGCCTTGAGACTGTTAGCCTGGTGCTGGGGTATTACAAACTAGGTAACACTCTGGGGGGAACTGAGACTCCAAAAGTCTCCAAAGGGGAAGCTTGACAGGATGGAGGGAGGAAATCCAGCTGCTTCTTTACCCCTTTTCATTATTTCTTCTTGTGGGATGAGGGTGAATCCAGGGCATTGTTCAGTCCAGCCACCTTATCGTCACCCTCCCAGTCGTGCCTGTCTCTCAGCTTTGCTCTATCCTTTCAGGTCCAGGCAAATGTGGAGAAGTCCTTGACCCTCTTTGGTCAACTGCTGAACAAGAAGCACTTCTTGTTGACCTTCATCCGCACTCTGGAGGCTCAGCGGAGCTTCTCCATGCGGGACCGTGGCAATGTGGCCTCCCTCATCATGACAGCGCTGCAGGGCGAGATGGAGTATGCCACAGGTGTGCTGAAGCAGCTCCTCTCTGACCTTATCGAGAAGAACCTGGAGAGTAAGAACCACCCCAAGCTGCTCTTGCGGAGGTGAGCAACCAACTGAGAGTCGGGAGCCGTGGGACAGGGCCCAGGCTCTTCTGAGCGTGGTGACACGAGCTGGTGTCCTTTGGGAATGCCGTCAGTGATGGCTTTGGTGTTGGCTGTGGCAGTGTGAGCACTGGTTCTGTGGTCAGGCATTTCCTTGCCTGTTTGCATGCAAATATGAGAGTGATGTGGGACCACCTGGCCCCAGCCAACTGAGGAGTCACCCGTGGGATGTTCTCACTCTAGTTTGGCCCATGTGGGCTTATGCTGCCTGGGTAGGAGGGAGCAGGGTGCTCAGCAGCTGTCAGCTGTGCAGGGAGGGTACTCACTGGTGTCAGGCACTATGGCATGTAAGGATGCCCTCATCTGCCTTCCCTTCTCCAGGTGACCAGGTGGTCCCCCACACCTCTCAGCATGTGGAGTGGCTCTTGCCTTGCCTGGCAGCTGCATGGGTGCTTCTGTGGGCTGGCAGCAGGCAGGAGTTCTCCTTTCCCTGCCTTCTCCTCAGGGCTTGTCCCCCTTGCCAGTCACATGGGGCTTTTCCCAGGAAAGCCAAGTGGATTTTTGGAGGCTGGGAGTCTCAGCGGGGCTGGGGGGAGTGCGAGCAGGAGGCAGCTTGCCAAGCCCTGCTGTGAGTCTGCCTGGCCCATCAATATTTAACGATAGCTCTGAGCTCTCCTTCATCACGGGCTGATGAATATTGAAAGATACACCAAGTCTTGAACAAAAACTATTAATAAGCTCCACCGGTTCAGCTCGAGGCCCTCTGTGCCATCTTCTCTCTTCACACGCCATGCTGTGCCTCCCCATCTCCACCTCCTCCAGCCCAGTGCCACCAGCCTCCAGCGGAGATGCAGGGATGGCCGAGCGGCACAGGGCTGGCATGTCACCAGGAAGGCTTAAGTAAACCAGAGCATCTTTCAAACATTCAAGCTGATGTTTGTGGCATGGCCAGACTGGACAAAGCCTGTGATGTTTTGTGTGCTTGACTGGGGGGAAACACCTGGAGAAGACCCAGGTGTGAACTGGTCCCACTTACATCCGTGTTGCCGGTCTTTTAGCCATATTGCTTTCTTTCTCTCTCTGCTTCATTTTTCGTGTTACAAGGGTGCCCTTAATGTTTCAAAGCATCTCATTAGCAGTGTGTCAGAGAGGTGTGTGGTGCAGACCTGTGGCTGACTGGGAGTCGGGTGGGTCTTGGAGATGCCAACTGCTGTTCCCCATCCCTGTTCTCTGAATGCATCCTTAGGCTCTTCCCTTCTGATTGTCCCTCCACGACACCAGGTTTCCCTGAAATATTAAAACGCATTTCCAGCTCCTGAAGTAAATCAATAAAATATAAATAAAAGGCAGTATGAGGAGGCCAGCACAGCAGTGGCTGATCCGTAGCGGTAGGACAGGGGCAGAGCCCAGCCCGTGCCAGTGTAGTGAGAGCTGGACTGTTGGTCCTCAGCCCCAGCACTTGAGGACCCATTGCAGTTGCGACAGGGATGAGGCCTCCTGGCAGGTGTCTTGCTTGCGCCTCCCTGAGTGATATTTGACAAAGAGCCGCTGTTCTTCCTGAAGCCGTGGCGTGGCATAAGCGGTGCCGAGGGCTGGGCTTCTCTATACAGTTGATTAGCCCTGCTGTTGGGTGTGAGAGTGTGCTTACCGCCCAGGGCAACTGGATTAACATTGATCTAACTGGGGAGAGCTGTTATTTATTTTGTTGTGGGATAATCCCCCCCTTGCTGTGGCATCTGGCTCTATTACGGATAAAGACAAACATCCGCCAGGGCTCGAGTGGTGGCACTTCAGATGAGCATTACAGGCTTGTCAGCAAAGGACCTGGTCCAGGGCTGGGGAGAGTGTCTGCTGAATAGCTGCAGTCCACCCCTCCCTTGGCTTTCTCCCCATGTCTCATTCCTTCTCCTTTTTTTTGTTCCCCATGATGGATTAATCTTTCTCGTTGGGAGCAGGAAGTCTTCCCTTCCCTGGAGGCTTGGGTAGTGCTGTCCCCAAATGATTTAAGGATGGCTGTGCTGTTCTGGGGGCAGGGGGGAGGGCAGAAAGGACTAAACCCCATCAGCACAAGAGAAGGGGCCATATGACCCTGAGTCAGCTTGAATAAACTCTGGGAAAGTGGATTTCCTAGTGCAGCCATCTGCTCCTGGACCATCTGTTGGGCATGGCATTGCCATTGGGCAGTGCATGGCATTGGGCAGTGGGACTCCTGGTGGCTCTGACATTTGGGTTTCTTCTGGGTCTTGTTTCTTGAGTCAACCCATTTGTATTTGTTTCCCTGGTGCAAGAGGAGTGCAGCCATGTCCCTGAGGTTATTAGTATTGCCTGCGCTTTCAGGAGTGTCTGCACTTGCAAGTGGCTGATCTGATGATTAATGCGTGGATAAGCTGAAGAAGCCTAACCAGAAAGGGTCGGGGGACTGGCTGGCATTTTTACTTTAAAAGGAATGAAAGCCAAAGCCATGATAAAAATAATAGATGTGTTAAGGGGAATTTTAATCTTGAGGCAGCAAGATAAGGTGTGATGCAGAGACAGGCATGTTAAGCTCCACCTGTAGGGCTGCACAGTTCAACCTGGCTCTGGTGTCACCCTCAGCTCCCTCCATGCCAGGCTGTCCCTCTCTCTGCTGGTGTGGCACATCCTGGCTGCAGTACCAGCACCCTGAGGTATCCACATCCTATTTGGACCCACCATGTGGCGATGGTTTTGATCAGAGACCTTTAATATTCTCTGCTGATGGTTTTGCTCTCTACCTTCCCTACAGAACAGAATCAGTGGCAGAGAAGATGCTGACGAATTGGTTCACGTTTCTACTGTACAAGTTTCTGAAGGTGAGTTTGGGAAAGGATGGCAACCCTGTGTGGAGAGGGAGGTGGTTTCTGCCTTACCAGGACAGGCAGAGTACTACCCAAAGCCTGGACTAACATGCTCCTGAGCGTTGTCACTCCCTCCTGGAGCAGAGATTGCTTCCCAGACCTCCATTCCCATCCTGGTTTTCTGAGATGTGATTAATAATTCTGGGTCTCCTTTTTGGGAAATAGCTGAGTTTGAGAAATGAAATCCATATTGGGATTGCTTAATGCATAGTGGGTTTGAGATCTTAACAATGGTGCCCTGAGGAAAGATAAATATGAAGCAACTCAGCTGAGTCTTGGAGTGGTCCCCATTCCTCTCTCCTTGCCTCTTCTTGTGTAACTCAGGCGGAAAAAGCCCTGGGAGCTGGTCCTTCTGTAGGCATGACTGATTGGAGGCTATTTCTGCCTGTTTTAGTTGCAGTTTGATGAGTTGCACTCTTCATGTAACACTGTGGCTTCTTCATCTCTCCAAGACTGAGGCTCCATGGTAGGGGAATTGTTTCCTGCAGGCATCTCTACTGCTGCTGCTTCCCCTGTAAAAGGTGCCTTGTTGGGGATGAATGCCCCGAGGGACCTGTTGACAGCCAGGGACACAGCTCTCCACTGTGTTAGCTTGAATTCACCTTTTTCCCAGTTTCATCGGGGTAGCAGAAGAAGATGCCAAAGCGTAAGCTCTGTTTTTACCACTTATTCATCTACCCGTATTGAGAACATTTATTCCACTAGGACCAGTGCCTCCACCTGCTGGAGCTGCACCAGTGGCCATATAGGTTACACAGCAGCAGCTCCAGCCCATGCTGGACCTGGCTCAGTCCTGCTACCGCTTTGGGATGGCTCCGTCAGGGTGAATGGCACCTGCAGTCCTGCTGCTGGTCTGTGAGTCCACAGAGCTGTTTCTTGGGATCCTGCCTGGTGTCGGTGCAGCGAGGCTGGGTGGCACGCAGCCGTTTTTGTGGGATTTCATCCCTCATTAAGATAAAGAGAGTTTGAACCGTTTCCAGCCAAGAGATGAGAGAGAGTGAGCAGTAGTCTGAGCAGAACTCAAGTGATTGTCAACGAGAGGTGATTTATAATATCACTTACATGCACTTGGCTTTTTGCCTCTGTCGAGGGATAGCCTGTATCTATAAAAATCTAGCTAGTGTGCAGCGGAGATCGTTTGCCAGGGGTGGGAAAGGAGAGGAGCTGTGCTGGTCATGGGGAGGTGTCAAATCTCCTTCCACCTCTTTGTGCTAGGGCTTTGCCCAGCGGGGCCCCTGCAGCAGCAGTGCCCAGTGGGATCAGGTAGGGCACTGGCAGATGGCTCTTTGGGCTCTGAGGACTTGGTGGGATAGGCAGGAGTAGCTCTCCTTGTGGATAAACTCCCTCAAGGCTCCTTGAAGTGGGCAGGGTTGTGCATTGGCCAAGCAAAGCGCAGTGCACAGCCTATGAAGCCCAATAGCGGTGTTTGGGGACATTGCATTCATATGTGTGACCTGACTTCCTTGGCCTGTCCTGACTGGGCTGGGCCATGTGGGAAGGTGACAGGGGTCACCTTGCTCAGAAACTGCTTTGGATCAGCTCATGTATCACCACTGTCCTGCATCTGTCTTTGTATAGCCCTGTTCCCCTTCAGAAAGGCTTTTGGGTGCATCACCAGTGCAGGGCAGGTCTGAGGATTAGGAGTAGCAGGTGAGAGATGTGGGGATGGGACCAGGGCAATGCTTTTTATGAAGTCCTTTGCTGCACCATGACTCTGGTCTCTGGGTAGTAGCAGCAGGAGAAAGGTCTGATCTAGATGCATCCTTACATACATAGAGAGCCTGAATAAACTTGCTGGCTGTGAAATTTGTTATGCTGGCATTCATCTCCCTGGGAAGTGGTTGAAACTCCATTTCTTGAGTCACTTGAGTTAGACTGGAAGAGGCTTGAGGATGTGCTCATGGCCTCTCCTGGGTCAGAGGAGACCCACGGGGCAATTTCTGCCTGTCTCCTGGCCATGAGGATCACAGGTGGCATCAAAAGCAGGAGCAGCCTGTGGAGTAGATGGAGAGTATCACAGCAGACAGTTTGCCAGCAGGGAAACTGCCCCAAACTGCATTAATTGTGTGTGTAAATGAGGCAGGCGGCTGCGTGCCCAGCTGCCAGATCAGCTCTCAGCAAACCTGCCCGGAGCAGGGCCGGGCATCCAACATCACATGGCTGAGATATGCTGGGGTGAGGGACAGGCACAGAACAGCCCCCCATGCCCAGGGCTAGCGCCGTAGGGAGCCAGTGGGGGCTGGCGCTTCCAGCAGGACCCTGCAGAAGCATTTATCAGATTCTTAATGAGACACCTCAGGGAAAGGGAGACGGATAAATTGAGACAAGTGCTGAAAAATGCACAATATTAGGTGCCTGATGAGCTAGATCTAGTCAGTAAGACAGTTTGGGAGTTCGCTGGCTTGCCTCAGCCTGCTCCCAACGTACCAATACGGGCATGCATGGAGTATCTGCAGCTGCCCTCCTCCAGCTCGGCTCTCAGAGAGAGCCCCCCCTCCAAAGTCCTCCTCAGTCAGGCCCCCAAGCAATGAGCAAACTGCATTAGGGCTGGCAGTGTGGGCACAGCCACGTTTAGGGGGCAAGCTCCCTTCTATCAACCTGAGGGACAACCTGGCCCCATCTCAGTGGTCCCCTTCTGAATTTCACCTGATGGACTTCATCTTGGGTCAACTGCCCAGCACTGGTGTCTTTGGTCCCTGTTCATTTTGTTGGTTTCTGTCAGGGATGATCCCTAAACCACCCTCACCTGTGGTGTCTCAGCACACCGTGACCCACAGCAGCATCCTGGCCCTGGTCTTCAAGAGCTGGTGGGGCCAGTGAGGCTGGGAGTGAGATGCTGCATTTTGAGGGTAGGACCCACATTCAGAATAGGTGGGTCAGCCGAGCTGCAATGTGGAGGATGCACAGAGTCAGGGGAACAGGGCACAGGGGCTGTTTTGGTTGACATTAAGGTGTCTGACAGGTCAGAAGGAGACCAGAATCCCAGGGCACACAGGAGCCTGCAAAAGCCTGCATGGTGCTGGAGGAGTGGCGTACCCATCCAGTGAACCACTGATGCCTCCATCCTTTCCAGGAGGCAGTAGGGCTAGCTCTAATCCATGCATCCAAAGGAGAGATTTATTTCCTGTCAGCCTAGCTGGCATTCGAGGAGCAGAGGAGATGATGCTGTGATGTCTGGAGAGCAACTGGGATGCCAGTGTGGGAAGGACTGAGCCCACTTGTCTTGATGTGGATCCCCAGAGGTGGGTGCAGAACTGCAGTTGGTGGGACAGCACCTGTGCCTTGCTGGAGAGGGGAAGGCTGTTCATTGAGATGGGAACAGGGAGTCCTACTCCAGACTGTCCTCCATCCACACCACTTCCACAGACTGGGAAGTTTCACAATGAGTGTTTACAAGCAACCAAAAGAAGCAACTCAGGTCCTCTGGAGGGGTAGCCTGGGGTGCCGTGGGACCCCTGGGAGCTCACCACTCTGGTCAGCCTTGCCTCGCCGGGCAGCCAGTGATGCGCAGCCGAGCGCCCACTTGGGTCTCTCACTTTTCCAAGCTGACTTAATGAAGCCAAGTTTGCAAATGAAACATAATTTCAAAGACAGGCATGTTGTCGGAAGGTCTGGGGATGATGTATGCCTGTTCCTGCTCGTTAGCAGCTGTCTCTTTAATTACCGCAGATGCTAACGAGATGCTAACAGCATATGGTGACAGGGAGAGCAGACGCACTTTGCACCAAAGTACAATTTATTTGTGAGGCGGCCAGGAGGGAGGGACGAGGGCTGGTGGGGTAAAATCTGCTGGGGCTTCTCCCCATCCCCTCTGCTCTCATCATACCTTTTATGCTCCCTTGAGGCTAATTCCTGTGTCTGGAAGGGCTCACTGCGATGCAGCTCAGGGAAGATGTTTGGGCCCTGGGTGATAAAGGGATGTCCACTCCCAGTCCCCCTATACCAACTCATTGCTCCAGGCTGGTTGGTGCCTCCAACCTTGCCATGTCCTTTCCTGTTCCTGAATCCAGCATCTCTGGGGGAAAGTGTCTGGTCCAGTTTCCCTTTCCCTTCCTCGCAGATAGATGCTAGTGTGGCTCTGTCTGGTGGCTAAAGCTGGCTCTGACTACAGGGGTTTGCAGTGGGGGGATGTGGGTGGCAAATGATTTAACTGCAGGAAACCTCATTGCCTGGTCCCCTCCATCACTGGGATTCTCAGGGTGCTTGTCTTGACTGGAGCAGGTCAATAGACAGGCTGTATCCCGTACACAAAATCCACAGACCCAACCTGCTCTTCACTAGCCCTAGATTTAACCTTTTCAGCTCGTCTTTGGCCTGTAGAAGGAGCAGGGCTCACAGAGAAGTGTCTGGAAACTCTGTGAAACTGAGTCTAGGTGTTGGTAGACAAGGCAGCACCTTCACTGGGCTTGGAAGGAGAGAATGAGTTCCCTCCACAGGATGAATTTTACCGTGGACCCCCTTTCTTGTAGTCTTAAGCTGGAGTCTCTTTGTAAAGCCACATATGAGGTTTGATGTTGCAGGGCCACAGCAGGCTCCTGACATGGTGGTGGTTCTTGCAAGACAAAGCTGGTGCCTGGCACCTTCTCACCCCTCTCTCTCCCTCTCCTTCATCCCCTGTCATGCAGGAGTGTGCTGGGGAACCACTCTTCATGCTCTACTGTGCCATCAAGCAGCAGATGGAGAAGGGACCCATTGATGCCATCACAGGAGAGGCTCGCTACTCCCTCAGTGAGGACAAGCTTATCCGGCAGCAGATTGACTACAAAATGCTGGTTAGTGCAAGCAGACGCCTCACTGTTACTGGTGCTTGCCAGGATTGCCAGATCCAGCTATTTAACAAGATCTTGAAGGCACACTAAGTACTTCTCAGGGAATGGTTTGTCCCTTGTTCTTTCTGGCATCCCTGAGGGGCTTTTTTTTTGTCTGAGTGGTGCCCATCTCAGCCAGGGTCAGAAACAGGGCCTTTGCTTGGCAAAGTTTGCTCTTGCCATGGGCCTGAGAAAGCCAAACATTAACTGGATCCTGCTCCATATCTGTCCAAGCAAACCCCAAGACTGTGACAGATATGGGTGAGAGATGCTGCTGAGCGTGTGCTGCTTGGAGCAGTCCAAGGCTCATGCTGTGTAGGGATCAAAGCTAGAGCCTTGAGAATACTGCCAGAGATGGAAAGGATTCTCCTTCTTATGAGCCCTGTCCTCAATCCAGCTAAATGATAAGCCAGGCCCTTCCCCTGGCTGAGCCTGCAGCTGATTCTTCACTGGGGTGGGTTGGGAGGGGAGTGGAGGGTACCTGGGCATTGCTCAGTGAGTGGCAGGGAGAGGTGGGGAAGGAGAAAGGGAGAGCAGGAATGTGCCACGTGGCTGCAGCTCCACAGCAGCCCAGGAGGTGAGAAGACATGACCTGTAGACAGCTATAGCTTCACATCCCTGAACCTGCCTTTGCAGCAAGTGCATCACAGCCTCTCATTCGAGCCTTTCTGACCTCCTCTGTGCTATGCAGACCCTCAACTGCGTGAATCCCGAGAATGAGAACGCCCCAGAGATCCCTGTCAAGGTGCTGAACTGTGACACCATCACACAGGTGAAGGAGAAGCTGCTGGATGCTGTCTACAAGGGTGTGCCCTATTCCCAGCGACCCAAAGCTGGAGACATGGACCTGGGTAAGAGAGAAGCCAAACACTTCCCTGTGGGGAGCAGGGATATGACTAAGAACAAAAGTGCTAAAAGAACTGTTCAAGGCAGGAAGCTCTGTTCTCGTACAGGAGCACATTTGTGCGTGTTAAGTCCACTTTTGCTGTGCTGGTGGCAATGACGGTGTGTGGGGAGCCCTGGAATGAGAGTGTGGGTCCTGCCAGTAGAGGGAATGGGGAGAGGAGCCTCCTCAGCTCTGACTGTGGTCTGGATTGCAGGCTTGAGGTGTCTGAGGCCCAAGGAGGCCTGCAGTAGTTGAAAACAGTGTTAATCTTGTTCCTAAAGCGGGGACAGGAGAATGGAGAGGAGCAAAGGAAACAGTCACCAGGCTCTTTCCTTGAGTACTTGGATTTGCCCAGCACATTGATAGTCACCAGTCTTGGGATTCAAAAGGGGCTGGGAGGGCTCTTTGGTGGATGCCCAGACTGTGCTCCTACCCTCGCCTTGCCTTTGTGCTCCAATCACCTGCTAACCACGAGCCCTTCTCCTTGTGGGGACAGAGTGGCGGCAGGGCAGGATGGCCCGGATCATACTGCAGGATGAAGATGTCACCACAAAGATCGACAATGACTGGAAGAGGCTGAACACCCTGGCCCACTACCAGGTAAAGGCTGTCGTGGTGGAGAGCTCTGGGCAGTCATCAGCTCCTTTGAGCATCAATTCTTCCTCCTCAGCTTGGTCAGGGCCTAAGCTCAGCTCTCCAGGAGCATGGCCAGGAGGTCTGCAGTCACTTTCCTGCCTGGGCTCCATGTTTATGGTCCTCTTAAATGAGGCATCTCCAGCGCTCACAGAGGCTGTTTCCAGCTCTGACCTTACTTTGCCATTTTCATGCCAAAGTATCTGGTGTGCTCTACCCCTTCCCCCGGGCTGTCACAGAGATATGATGGTCCCCTTTGCTGTAGATGATGTCCCTGGGATGGGTGGCACTGTAGCTTCATCCCACCGGGGCCAATTTGTCCCTGTGCCAGGACTGTTCCCCCTGTGTGTCTCCAGTGTGGCAGCCTGCTCACACCATCTCTGCCCCCAGGTGACAGACGGCTCCTCGGTAGCCCTGGTGCCCAAGCAGAACTCAGCATACAACATCTCCAACTCCTCCACCTTCACCAAGTCCCTCAGCAGATATGGTGAGTGCACAGGGCATCCTCTGCTGGGCTGGCAGGGGAGGTGGCACCAGGCTGGGCGTGCAGACCAAGGCACAGGGCAGGTGACTGTAACTGTGGCTCACATGAACAAAGTCCTCCAACTCCTAGCTCTCCTGCACCATCCTATTTATTCTGGTGTTGGAGAGGGAGTAGATGTGCCCAGAGCCATTTCTCTTTGCAGTGTTTCGGACTCGGGAGAAAGACACGTGTGAGATGGCTGCTGTTAAGGGATCCCTTCCCTCTTATTCCCCTGAAATCTAATTAAAACAGGCACAGAAGCACTTAGCACTTAAAAGAGCAGAGTTGGAAGACTGCAGCGAATATGCCTTGGTTTGGAAGGGAACAGTGTGGTCAGCTCAGACTGACACAGGAGGCATCTGTGGTCCTGCCACTTCTGTGCTGGGAGCAAGATAGGACTCTGAAAAATTCCTTCCACAGTGGTCCTGGCCCCTGTAGATCAGACAGGCTTGCATGTGGCCCAGCAGGCTGTGAGGATGGTCCCAGCAGAGCTCCCAATCCATGGTGGCTGCAGAGGCTGGATTCCAAAGCTCCTGTGGAGGGAAGGGGAGTGATGGGCCTGGTGGCAAGGCAGAGGTGGGCAGGGTATGAGCATCCCCCTCTGCTTGGTGCTTACAGAGAGCATGCTGAGGACAGCCAGCAGCCCCGACAGCTTGCGCTCACGGACCCCCATGATCACCCCCGACCTGGAGAGCGGCACCAAGCTCTGGCACCTGGTGAAAAACCATGACCACATGGACCAGCGGGAGGGCGACCGGGGCAGCAAGATGGTCTCAGAAATCTACCTGACCCGTCTGTTAGCCACCAAGGTATGGTCCAGAGGCACAGAGCTGCTGCCTGCCTTTTGAAATCTGGGTGGGGAAGAGTAGTGATTTGCATTGTCCAAAAGTGGTAAGCGCTGCTTTTTTATTAGCTGCCTGCTCCCGCACAGGAGGAGCTGCTCTGTTAGTCTTTTTCCTGAGCTGGAGCTGATGGTTTTGTGTGTCAAAATCTTTGGTGAGTATCCCTTGAGTGGATATTCCGATTTGCTTTTTTGCATCCTTTGGTCTTTTTTATATCTCTGAGCAGCTAGCTGCTGGTCTGCAAAGCAAAGATGCCCTGGGACGGGCCATTCATCTTCTTTGGTGTTTGGGATAAAGGTGCAGGATTGGTGATGTGGGAAGAGTAATTACCCTGGGCATTTGGCCTCACAGCAGGTCCCCCTTCATTCAGTACATACAAACCTTTTCCAGTGCTGAGTGGGTGCTGTGTGTCCAAGATGTTCCTAGAGAGGATCAGAGGGCTGTGCTGAAGATATTGGCTCAGGATTGCAGAGACTGGCCTTAGCCATCTCCTCTGTGACTTGGGACTCCTCATGGGACGAGGGCTTTTTTGGTGATGTCTGTCATCAGTTCTTCAGTATCCTAATGGGACCCAAAACAGAACACATTCACTTGGTTTTTGCTCTGTATGGTGTTTTTATTCATATGCTTTTAGCAAAACAGTGAAGGAGACACTTTATCATTGCAGTGTTTATTTTCCAGTATAAATCACTGAGAACCAGTAGGGTTACACAGACTGTATTGTGCTGCTATTCCAGCTGTAGGAATAGAAGGGAAATTGGTTTAGAGGTTGACCATTAGTTAAAGATGCAACTCTCTGTTGGTGCTGGGTGGTGCTGAGCAGCCCTTCTCTCTTTCTCCTCTTCAGGGCACCTTGCAGAAGTTCGTGGATGACCTGTTTGAGACCATCTTCAGCACAGCTCACCGTGGGAGCGCACTGCCCCTCGCCATCAAATACATGTTTGATTTCCTGGATGAACAGGCTGATAAGCATCAGATCAATGATTATGATGTCAGGCACACCTGGAAGAGTAACTGGTAATGGAGGGAGACAGTGGCATGGGGGGGTCTAACAATATCACAGCTTCCAATCCCTCCCACAGGGAGCAAAAATATGTACCTGGAAATGATCCAGGACAAGAGGGGCCCATATCTCTGTATTTCGGGTGTGGGTAAATCCTTTGCATGCCTTCCTTCATCTGAAAAAATCCCAGGAATGCAATGCTCCCTCAGCTCTTCCATCCCCAAATCCCAGGCGCCACGCTCCCCCTGACGGCTGCAGTTGCTGAGGACCACAGCAGCTCTGTTTCCATCTCACCTTGGCCTTCTCCATCCTCCGGGCTCCTCTGGGGATGCCAGTCCCAATTCTCATCTCTGCTGTCCTGAAGGTGTTTCCACACTCCTTCCTGTCACTCAGCCGAGCGTGCCTTAACAAAGTCAGCACAAACCGAGTACACATCCTCCCTAACCCTGCCCTCAGAGCCAGCCCCTCAGCTCTGCTAATCACTGGCTGAAAAGCAGGGCGGAGCGGCTGAGGAACCCTCCCTGGGTGCTGTGATGGGGCTGGGGCTTCAGCAGGCGTTGGCTCTGCAGCCCCTCTTGGCATTTTTCAATTCTGCTGCCTCACTGATTTCATCTCTCTGATCTTGCCATGACTGGAGATGGGTACGTACGTTCCCGTGTCTGGCATTTGTTAAATGGCAGCCAAATTGCTTTTGTGTAGTTCAGTAACTGTTTGCAATTAGCAGGGCAGGAAAAGAAACATTTTTAAATGGAGATGTGAGAGCGCAGAAGTGCTTGGAACTGATTTATAACTCGGCTTCCTATATTAAAAGAAGGAGCGAAAGGCAAGGGAAGAAAAAAAAGCCCCGCTCTTCAGGGGCTGGGCACACAGACTCCTGCATACTAATGCCTGTGCTTATCTCTGGGCGCTAATTCGACGTGTGGAGCTAATTTCTCCAGGCCATTCCCTTCACAAATGAAATATGTACATGCACCCAGTACCCTCATTAGGAAAGTCCTGGGGAATGAAGTGTGTTTTGTCTTAGATAAAAGCATTTGCTGAGTGTAGGTGCTGGGAGATGACAGAGCAGAGAGGCTTTCTGGTGAGGGGAGGCTCTGAGATGCTCCTGGGAGAGGAGAGGGACAGCAAGATTGGGAAACAGTGCCATGGAGGGTGGCATGTGTGTCAGTATGCAGGAAACATCCAGTGAGTGGCTCGCCAGAAGACCCGCTGCCTCTACAGCTGAGAGCTTTATTTCCAGCATCTGAGGCTGCCTAAATTCTCCTCTGGTGTTAAATGCACTAATGAGTCCCTTGAGGAGGCCAGTTAACTCCCTTCTCCGACACAGGAGATGTGTGAAATGCCACACAGCGCCTTCGAAGGGATTATTGATGTGAGAGAAGGGGACCGTGCTTGGTTAGACCCACAGGCTCAGCAAGGTCTCTTCAGTGTGAGTGGATCCTTGGAGAAACCACAGATCTGTGCTGCCCTGGTTTGCCTTCGGGGATGTTGGCAGTGCTGAGGAACCTTTTCATGGAGAACTGTGGCCTTGTGAGGGTGGGCAGGGGGGAATGGCCATTTACCCAGGATGTTTGAATCCCTGGAGTGCTGGGAAAAGCAACCTATCCAATTCTGGGTAATAGGGAGCTTGTTCTCCACAACTGGAGTTGTATGTGCCAGCTGCCCTGCAGGGCTTGGTTCAGGTGCTGACTCCTATTTCCTTCATCCCTCAGTCTACCTCTACGTTTTTGGGTGAATGTGATTAAGAACCCCCAGTTTGTGTTCGACATTCACAAGAACAGTATTACTGATGCCTGCCTATCCGTGGTGGCTCAGACATTCATGGACTCCTGCTCAACTTCTGAGCACAAGCTAGGAAAAGACTCTCCCTCCAACAAACTACTGTACGCCAAGGACATCCCCAACTACAAAAGCTGGGTAGAAAGGTGAGTAGACTTGTCAACAGCTCCTTGCTTCACCTGGGGGAATTACCGTGGATGTTTGTGAGTGTGGGGACTGCTGTTGTTGGGAGGGCTCCTTTTGGCAACTGTCTGAAGAAGGACTGTACTAATGCTTGTGGAAGGTGATCCTGTTGTTTGGGAGATGATGCTTTCTCATGATTGTCTCCTGGAATGAGTTTGCAGTGGTTCTTTGACAGAGCCATTTATGACTTGCTTGAGGGGTGCTAAAAGCAACCTCCCCTTTTAGTTTGTCTGATGTTTTTTGTTTAAAAACTTGGTCTGTGCTAGGGAATTACTAACACCTCCCTTGATTGCTTTCAAAGAGCAAGGAAAAGTCAGCCTGGGACTAGAGAAGTGCCTTTTCTGTACCATGACAATACATGCAAGTTTTGCTGAAATGCTTGAGAATTATCATTTCCCTTCTCTCATCCATCATGTCACCTGGGATCCTGATGAGAGTACATGTTCTGAGGCAGTGCCCAGGCTGCTGTCTCTGTGCTGAGGACCAGGGAGAAGAGCAGGTCCCCTGACTCCTTTTGACACCCTCCACCTTCCCCGTTGAGCTGATGAGAGACATCCCCCTGTCCCACTGAATTAATGCAGTGTTGTAAAGGTGCAGGGTTTGAATGCTATTGATTGTAAATTGATGCACTCAGGCATAACGCTGTGTTTAGCTTTATCCTTTTGGGAGAGAAACCTAGATGTCCTCCAAAGCCCTCCAAATAGAGCTACTGTTAAAATGTTGCCATTTTGTGAAGTGGAACTTCATAAAACTTAAAAAATGGCAGATTTCAGGTTGCTGATGCAACTTTTCCTTTGTGGTGATGTGCTGGGCTAAAGATGGTGCCTTTTTTCCTTGACTGAGGACCCTTCCTTTATTCAGCATCTTAACTGAATACAGAATGAACCAAATGAAAGATGTCCAGGCAACAATAAGCATCATATTCTCTAGTTTGTAAAGATGGGACTTTGTGGCCTAAATCATCGTTTGGATACTTGCTTGTACACAGATATTTTTGTCATGCCATTGGCATGCCTGGTGCTTTGTAGGCAGTTGCAAAGACAAGCTTCTTCCCTTGAGGAAGATAGGGCTTGGATCAGAAGAGACAATGCCCCTGAAATACGATGACTGAGATGAGAGATGAGCTGCATTGTAATAGGAGGAAGTTCTTTGCATGGGGCTGGATGGGTCTTTGGAGTGGGGTCCCGCAGGAACATCACAAGCTTCATAAGGTGAATTTCTCTGACCTTGCCATCTCTATGACAAAAATATTCAGCTCTGTATGTGTGCCTGGAGGAAAAAAGGTATAAAACCATTCCAGAGTTAAACATTGGTCTAGACGTGCTGCGTCCCTGGGGAGGAGGTGGGAGATCTCATTCGTGACAGATGTTCCTGCCATTACTTACCTCTGGAATGGTCCCAGAGGCAGCTGAGCAGGGGGCAGAGATGTCCTGTGCAAGAGGTGACTGCATCTCCTACCGCTCCTCTGCTGCAGGGAATTATGGCGTAATCAGCATTTCTGGCTTTTGGCGTGGTTGCCGTCACAAAGCTTTGCAGAGGTGGGACAGGAGGGGTGTGAGGATGGCTGGGTGGGACTGATAGTCCCACCTGTAGGTCTGTCTGCTGCCATGGTTCTGGAACCAGCTGAAAACAGGGCATCCTGCCAGGCTGAGGAAGGAACAGCACAGTGAAGGGCTTGGGAGTTGGGGAAACCCGAGGGGTCTTGCTGCTGGTGTTGTGGCACATTAGGTGACCTCTGGAAATGGTAGGTGTGTCTGGAATCTTGGGCCACACAAGCCATGCACACTTGTACTGAAAAATGATGGTTTCTTCCCATCCTGTGTGTCATGATAAAACCCAGAATATAAAACTGCTGCTCTAGGAGATGTCACTCTGGGGTGATCTCTCTAGGGGTGTAGCAGATGGCTGGTTTTGTCAGAGGTCCTCACCGCAGATCACTGCTCTCCTGGCACAGTCTAAGAATTCTCTTGCATCATTTTCTGGATGTGAATGAGCTTCTTTGTAAAAACTGCCCAAGTAGTTTATCACTAACTGAGTTCAGTGCTGTGGGATGGAGTGGATCCTCATATTCATCTCCTCAAGTGGTCTTTCTGCCATCTGCTCCTATCCAAGTGCTTCAGCCATGTTCCATCTCAGCATTCAGCTGATGACACTAATGATGCTAATCACTGTACCAGAAACTTCACTGAGTGAGGAGTCATGAGGAGTACAGCAAACCTGGGAGAGACTCTCTATTTCCAGGTGGTGGGAACAGCTAGGGCTTGTTTGCTGTGGGTAGGGTTTCTTTATAAATGAGGCCTGAGGACACAACCCTGGTTTCCAAAAGGACCTCAGCAACCAGTCCACTGGTGCATCTGCTTGGTGTAACCCTCCTTCTACAATGGGTTGCTGCAGCTTTGATCTCTCTGGGATGTGATGAACATCCTGTTGGATATTCTGTTTTTCCACTACCACCATGCATGTATTGCTGCAAGGGCGGGATGTGACCTTGTCTTTTGTTCACACCCCTAGTATTTAATAGAAAGCAAAGGGGCATTATTTGCTTTAGCAACACAGTGACCTTAGGAGAGTGGTAACAAAGCCTCGCGTGTTGCTGCAGGTGTGGAGGGTCCTCGTGTATGCGGTTTGGTGGCTAAACATGCCAGTGGGATGGGAAGAAGGAAAAATGTGTGGTTTAGGAGAAGTTGGGAAATCCCTCAGAGCAGCATCTCCTGGCTTCCCAGCATGTTGGGCTGGACTGATGGAATAGCATCCAGCCCAGGAGCACATTCTAATGATGCTGACTGCTCCATGGAGTGCTCAGAGACCTCTTGATGAGAAGCAGTGTTTTAATGGGTGATTATGGGATGTCACTGCTCAGAGGCAAGGTGCTCTTCACTTGCCTCTGCAGTGGCTGTTCTCAGCAAGCATTGTGGCAGGGATACATCCTCTTCTGCCCATCCCTGTCTCTGACCCACTCCTCTGTTCCTGCCTTGCAGATATTATGCAGATATAGCTAAAATGCCAGCGATCAGTGACCAGGACATGAGTGCGTACCTGGCGGAGCAGTCGCGGTTACACCTCAGCCAGTTCAACAGTATGAGCGCGCTGCACGAGATCTATTCCTACATCACCAAGTACAAGGACGAGGTAAGATGTGGCGATGCGGAGTCGGGCCTGGGCTGAAACTTTGTCCTTGTTTCTGCAGTCCCCTGCTCTTTCCTGTAGAAAAACACACCATGAAATGCAGGATAGTAACATAGCCCATATTTGTGCTTGAGCTGGTGGAGTAGAAAAGGTTTGGGAGTCATGAAGCCAGGGATGGGGTAAGCGACACTTCATTCCTCACATTTTCTGCAGGGAGTAATGTGCAAAACACCTATTTTACTACACATTTGGCGCACGAGCTCCGTGAGGCTGCAGACTTTATGGCATTATCTCAGCATTCCTCCCCTATCCACTGCCACCAATCTGGCACCATGGAGGTATCAGCACTGTGGAACTGTACAAGTGGTGTTTAGCTCCACTCCCCAGGGAAGCTAGAGGATGTGGTGGTCTCTTCAGTGCTTGTTTTGTGAACGTCAGTAAGGATGGTTTAAAACCCCTCTGTTGTAATTTATACAAATTAATTTCTTAAAGCACTGTTCAAATGTACACCCCACATCTTATTAAAGCAATAAAATATGTAACTACAGTAAAATATGGATTTATACATATAGCATGATATTACAGGTTTTATTGTCTCAATAAAGTAGTTTGATGACTACGTTTGAACGGTGGCTTATTTAGGTGACAGAGTACCAGAACATTTTCCCACTTGGAGAAACACAGGAAAGGAAATGGAGTCCCTGTTGTACCCTGCAACAATCCTGAGAGGCTTCTCCCAGCACCTCTTTGAGGTGTGAACTTAGGGAGTCCACAGGCAGGTTCTGGCTGACCTGGCTTCTGGGTTTAAGGTCAGCACTGGAATCATGGTGGCCAAAGGCCTGTGGAGCCAGGTGCTCTACAGGGAGAGGAGGTCCTGACTTTCCTACAGGGATGGGAAGAAACCCTGGTACTTGGGAAGGTGCCATGTGGTTGTCACCATGTGGTTGTCACCATGTGGTCACAGGTGGTGACCATGATGACCACACTGGTGGGACCTTTATGCTGCTCCTTAAACTACTTCTGATGGCACATCCAGGAGGCCTCCATAGCTCTGGGTGATGAGTTGTCTGTGAAGATCTGCTGTGGGACAGCCATCATTCCTCAGCCACCATCAAGTGCTCGGTTCCTCCAGATTAAAAGTCCCTCAAGCCTTAAATCCCCCAAACACTGGGTGACAGCAGGGAGGGAACCGTGTGAGGGGACCATGTGGCATTAATGAGCTGCTCTTTAGGGGTTCAGGTCCTCTTCTTGTGCACTAACGGCAATCTGACATCTGTTGAGTGTCTTGCTGTTGCCTGCTCTCCAAGCATCACAAGTGTGTTCACAGCTCTCAGGAACTTCTTTTATTATTTGTAATGGGATTAATAAATCGCAGCTGTTCCCTTTGTTTGTTTTCATTCATTAAGCACAATTATATGCAGCCCGATTGCACCCTCTTTGATGCAAAATGGGAGAGAATAATTTTTCCTGTTATTCAGTGCAATAATATGCTGTCATTGGCTGTGAATGAAAATCATAATTAATTTTCATTTGGGTACTTGCATCTTGGTAATCAGTGGTCCTGGCTCCTTACAGCAGGTGACAAACCTGGGTCTCTCTACGCTCAGCACAGGTTTTCTTTGACTGCATTGTTTCCATAAGGCTGAGATAAGATGAGTAGATAAATGCGTGAGCAGTTTGGGAATCTTTTCACACCTCAGCATCCCAGGATACACAGCTCTCTTTTTGGGAGAGGCAGAGGAGGCAGGCAGGGGGAATAGGCTCCTCTTCCACTTCTCAGACCAATCTCATTTGGTTCCAGCTCAGGCACCTTTCAGGCATGTGGGGTTTTGATTTCTGCATGACTGTCATTGTAGGTATTTTGCTCAGTGTGTAGCTTGGAGGCTGAGAGCTTCCATGGAGATTGATGGGGAGGAGTGTCCCCAGTAGCAGGTTTGTGGCAGAATCTATGAGTTCTTGCCAGTCCAGCTGCTGCCCCGGGTTGTTGCTAAGGGTGGTAAATCAGATGTGCCTGGCTCTTGCTAGTGAATTTTCACCTCCTCGGGAGCTGGTGCTAGCGCTGAGATGCAGCTTTCCCTTTTCTTTTGGGAAGAGATTCCCCTTCAGGCATCTTTTATTGCCACAGGAGACAGAGACCAGCCTGGTCCTGCCCAGAAAGCCTGGGGAAGAACCAGTGTGTTGGTGGCCAGAGGCTGGTTGGGGCAGTGTGGTGGGTGCTGCTCAGCACGCCCTGCCCACTGCTTCACAACTTGCCATCACTGTAGCAGCTCTTAATCAAAAGGAGCTGATTCCCCATTAAGAGTTACCTGTAGGGCTCCTGATGGACTTTGCCTGCCTCCTAGTAAGTCTATTCATTATACAACAGTTTGTTTCCAATTATGCAGCCAATGAAATGGTTAATCAAGTCCCCTTTGACGGATGCCTTGATATTTAATTGCAAAAAATTTGCTCTCTCAACTAGCTCACCCGAGGAGATGAGATTTCTGTCAGGTTTGTTTTTTTAAATCAGCTTTTCTGCTCTGCTGGCATGATGTTACTGAGATGAGACTCCTGGCTGCTGGGAGGGCAACTGCCCCTTCGTTTTACACTTCATTACTCCCTTCTCCCCACTCTGAGCCTCGTCCTCCACCCTTCTGCTGCTGCTGGTCCTTCCCCAGCCCTGGGGGCACAGCCACATCCAGCCCAGGGCAGGGAACCACCCCTCCACCCTGTGATCTGTCATCATGGCCATCTCGTTTAGAGAAACAGGATTTCAAGGGAGGAACCTCATGCTTGGGTGTCTGTGGGTGTACCCCTTGAACAGAACCGAGGGCTCCCCAGGCTTTGCTGGTGCATCCGATGTCCCCCTCCATCACCCCAGCGTCCCCCAGTTGCCAACCTTGGGAAAGAGATGAGCAGGGTTTTACTACTTTGGGTAGCTGAAGCCATGTGGATTTCATCTTTTTGTGCTCATAGAACTAGTTCATGGCTTAATCATGGTCTCTGAAACACAACTGCTGCTTCCCTAAGGCATTAAAGGACTGTTAAGTCACAGACATGGTGTTGGCTTGGATTTGGGGTTCACCCTCCAATGTTTTCTTCACTTCCCCATGTGCAAGTTGCCTTCTTGTGAGTGTCAGGCAGGTTCCTGGTGTTACTGCAGCCCCTTGGGGGCCCCAGTGGCCTCTGTCTGTGGGGTGGCACCACTCAGAGCCATGTCCTCCACCTCACACCTCCTTTGGCCCTTCCTGGCTCCCCTGGGGACAAGAAAAAACGTGCGCTGCTTCCCGTGGGGTCACATCCCCATGCCCTGACGCTGTCAAAGACCCAGCGGGCAACAAGGAGCCGTTTTGGGTAGGTGGGCATCTCCTCACCCTCTCTTCTCCCCTCTCTCCCTAGATTTTAGCTGCGTTGGAGAAGGATGAGCAGGCCCGGAGGCAGCGGCTGAGGAGTAAGCTGGAGCAGGCGATCGACACAATGGCCTTAAGCAGCTGAGAAGGCGGCGGTGGTGCCAGCGTCCCGGGCGGCGGAGGCGGCAGGAGGGAGGGCCGGCCAGCGGCAGCAGCGGGCACAAGACTTTGGGGCTGGGACCGGCGGGACCCGCGGGAGCCTCCGCACGCTTCCCACGAACAAACAAGGAAACCTCGCGCTTTAGCGGAAAAAACTACAAACAAATCCCGACGGCGTCAGCAACGTCGATAGAACTCCCTGACCCACAAACAAACCCCCCCAGTCCAGCCGGGACGCAGCAGGGACCTTGTAGAGAGGCAATGCCAGGCAGAGGAGAAGGGGGATCGCCTGCCCCATGGACCTGCTGGGCACCCATTGCCTGGGCAGAGCCCCTGAGCCCACAAGGAAGGAGGGTCGGGACCGCGGGGCTTTCTAGGATGGCGTTTGGATGTTGTTACTTTGGTGAAGGGAGGGGGGGTGGGCTCCTATTTTTACTGTACTTGACTTGCTCTCCCTTCCTTCCCCCCCAGCTGTCCACCCCCTCTCCTCCTCCTCCTCCTCTCTCTTTTTCTGTCTTTTCCCCTTTCTCTCTCTCTCTCTCTCTCTCTCTCTCTCTCTCTCTCTCTCTCTCTCTCTCTCTCTCTCTGGCCTTCTGCCACTAGTGTTAACTGCTATATTTGCACAATTTACACAAGACAAACAAAATTTTTAATTTAAAGGAAAAAATTATAACAAAAAACAGGAGGGGAAAAATATTCTAAATTTTTTGCAACAAACTAACAAAAATGGTTTTAAAAGATAAGCTAAAGGACTGATGCTGGGGAGATACGGGGGTGGGGGCAGTAGGGGTGGGCAGGAAAGGGAGAAATCCTTGAGCTTTGATATTTCTAAAATATGTCCTGTGCCATGTTTTATTTGAATGTTGTTTAGTGCGAAAAAAAAAAAAATTGAAGAAAAAAAAGGGTGGGAGTTTTGTTAGCTGAATAGATGCTGTTATTTAAATGCTGCTGAGTGGTTCTGGAGGTCACAAGCAGAGAGGAAGGGAGATCCCAAGGCTCGGGGTTTTTTTTTTTTTTCCCTAAGGGATTGCTGAGGGATGGTCAGTGTTTTGTTGAACTTGTCCTTGTTTGTCCAGTTCAGTGGCCATGGGGTGGTCTGGGCAGTGCTGCCTGCCCCTGTTTGTCCTGGGATGATGGAGGGTAGAGGGTGGTTGCAGGGGCTCCTGCTGTCAGGAGGGTTGATAGAGAGCCAACCTGGCCATTTTGGGGTGGACTCTCTGGCACTGGAGCAGCCTTAACAAAGCCTCTTTATGTTTATTTTTTCCCCCATCGTGTCTTTGTGCTGATGTAGGGGAAGAGACCAGATCCTCGGGGAAAGGGGAGGCAGATCCTCTGCACCTCCTGACCGGGATCCCCCTGGCAAACCCCTGGCTTACCAGCCCATGGAGGGACTGGGACGATGGTTGCCATGAGGCTGTTGCCCTCTCTTCCACCTGGGAAGCCCAAATGTGTGCAGGACCTTCCACCCAAGGTTGACCTTTCTTTCTCTGTCTTTTCCTTCTTTCTCCCCCTTTCTCTCCTTGCTGTCACCCCATCTTCCCCCTGCTGCCTCCGCCCCGACAGGGACTTCATTGGTGACCTGAGGTCACTCCCTCAGCTGCCCCCTTCGAAATGTCAGTTCCTCGCGGGTTTGTGCTTTCCAGAGATGAAAAGGTGCTGAATGCTGCCTGGAAAGGCAGCAGGAGACCAAAAACTTCCAAAAAAAATGAGCAAAACCCTTTCCTTTTCTGTACTGAGAGCTCCCGTTGCTGCCCAGGCCACAGCACACGGGGCCACACTCTGCCAGGAGCGGGTGGCTGTCAAAATCCAAGTGGAAAGAAGCCCAGCTGATTTCTGTCCGTTCCCTTAAATTGCAAGTTAAGGGGGGGAGAGGGAGAAATAATGAAGTTTTTAATTAAAAAAAAAAAATAATAAAAGTGTGTATATATATATATGTGGTTACAATCTAATTCTCGTGCCCCAGTGGGGTGCTGTATAGTTAACTGAAGGAGAATCGAACCGATATAAATACAAGATGAATTTACACAGCCAGTTAAAACAAAACAAACGACAACTGCAGAAAAAAAAAAATAAAAAAAGGATACCAAATGGTCTGGAAGGAACTTCCAAGCCTTTCTCACCATGCAGAACAATCGTTTGAAGCCTGCACATCTCTCATTATGTTGTAATTTTGTTTGGTTTTGTTTTGTTTTAATAAGGAGGGAAAGGAGAGAAGATGCTGATTAAAAAAAATGAAAAAAAAAAAAGTCAAAAAAATCCAACCACAACAACAAAAATACGTTTGAAAAGGAATTAATAATTGTTTCCCAAACCTACAAACCCTGAGCTGTCGCTGGATTTCTGAGAGCTGTGGGCTGTTGCATGACTGTGCTAGATTTTAGTCTGAGTTGATCTTTTTAAGAAACAGAAGAAAAAAACCCATAAAACAAAAAAACTGCAAGTGTTGAATATTAGAGGTTTGTTTAGACCTGTTATCTATTTTTTTTTGTTTGAAATTAATTTGCCATTTCTCGTCCAAAAGAAGAAAAGAAAAAGAAACAGCAAAAAGAAAGACTTCAGAGGTTCACATCTCAAATGTGTTACTTGGAGAACCTTAGAGGACAGCTGTGTGCCCACCCACCCTGTGCCGGGGCCACTGCTGGCTGCCAGCATCTCCCTGAGTGGGACAGGACCCTCTGGGGGTCCCTTGGGGTGGTCTTTTGTAGAGTTTGCTGCTGCAATGGGGTAGAGGGGTACCTGTGGCTCCCTTTGGTGCAAGATTGGCCCAAAACTTCTTCCTCGTGGTGTTGCTGCCTGGGTGGCTTTGGTAAAGGTCGTGGAAATTGCCTGGAGGATGGCAGCTGTGCATCAGTGGCCATTGTGATTTGGTGGAAGGGGAGTGGTTGTCTTGAGGTGTTTGTCCAGGACTGACGTGGGTCCTGCCTGTTGCAGTGGTAAGAACATTCTTGGGGGCTTTGATTGCTGTTGAGGGAGCCAAACTCATGTTTTTTGTGGTGGTTGACAGGGAATGGTGGGACCTCCCTGTTGGTGGTTGTAGGGGATTGAGATGTGTTTCTTAAGAGCATCTCCCTGAAAATTTCCTTTTTGATGAAGAGGGCTGGAAGCACTGTTAATTTTGGAGGGTCTTTTAGCCTGTTGCTTTCCCAGCAGCAATGTTATGGGTGCTCCCTTGGCCAGGCTAGAGGGACAGGCAAATTTCTTGGCCATAGTGGGTCTGAGTAAGATTCAGGCAATGGAGAAGCTTCTGGAGAGGTCATGCTAACAGTGCCACGGTGTGGCTGTGCTTTCTGGGCTCCCCTTGTGCTGTGACCTGGTTCTTCCAGCCCCCTGGTGATGCTGAGTGCCCGTAGTGTGGTCCCAGGGACTGATTCCCCTTGATTTCCTCCTGGAGAGCTTTGGGGTGTCTGTGGTTTGCTCCACCGAGGATCCCACAGCACCTTCCCACCCCTACGGGGTCCCCTTGCTGCCTCTTACGGGGGGGATGGTGGTCGATGAGGTGGGCATTGCAATGCTGCCCGCAGCCTCTGGCACTTCATGGTGCTACCTTTGCCTTTTGTGTGATGCCCAGCGTCCTTAACCATGCCAGGCAGCCTGCCCATCCTCCCTCGCCCCAGCCTGGCGAGGGGCAGAGCCGGGCTGGCCGACCCCATCAAACCCTGCCTCGTAACGGGGAAAGGTGGGGAGAAGAAGCTGGGAAGCATTTGCAGGACTCCTCTTGCTGGTGGTCTCACCCATGCTCCAAAATGAGGTGAGACAAAGAAGCATCCCCTGCCCCGAGCCTGCGTTTCTGGGTGCTCCTGCTCTGCCCACCGCTGTCAGAGGCAGCTGGACCCTGCAGGCCGATCCCCCACCGCTGCAGCAAGGGGGTCCCTCCCTGCTCACATTGCCTTTTCAGTTTGGGGTTAAAAAAAGTGCAGCCTGGAAGTGTCCCCCTCAGCAGGAGCCCTGTGTTACCCCCAGGGCTGGCCCCAGCCTGGGGACAGGGAGCAGGGGAGTGGGTGGCGGGATTCCCCCGGGCTCACCCGCTCCCGACCAAAGCGCACAACAAGCTGTCCTTTAAGAAAGCAGGGGGAGACCTAAGGCGGACCCAGCGAGAGGCAGAGAATTCTAGTAGTTTAAAAAAAATTAAATGGGGAATAAAAAAAAAATCAAACACCAGAGTCCTGATTCCCTTTCTGTGATTGTTTCAGACTTGAAGCAACAGGCCAGCGCGGCTGGTCGAGCGCCCTTTGATCGTGTAAATATCCTGCTATTTCCTATTTTAATGTTCTTCAGATTTAGTACTTGTAAATAAACACACGCATCAAGGAGAGATTAAACATTTTTGCTAAACCTGGTGTTTTGCTGTGTTTTTGGGGGTGATGTGGATGGGAGGACCAAGCAGCTTTGGGTTCTTGGGAGCAGTGAACAAATCTATGGCTGTGCCAGGAGGGCATGATGCAAAATGGCATCAGGATGGGCCAGCATCACTTTGGGCAGCTGGGTGTATGTGTGGGTGTGGGACTCCAAGCTCTTTACAACTCCAGGACAGCTGTGGGGGCTGCTCTGGCTGCTCACAGGGGGATTTGGGTGGTTGATGTGTATGGCATTGGAGTGGTCTTCTCCATCAGCCTCTTTCCTGGTTGGCTCAAGTTAAATTGTTTTAAACCATTTCCTTTTGCTCATCGCCTTTCAAAGTGTTCAGAGGTGCTGATCAGAGGCAGAGGAGCTGAACCCTTTGTGATGCAAGAGGCAAATACCTGCCCAACTATTCTGCTGCTTGCCGGGGTCCACAGGAGCCGACTGGACTGGGGCTGGGACAGCTCCCTTCTGCCTCTTGGACTCATCCTGGTCCTTCCTTCCACGGGGTCATAATGGGGTGACAGCACAGGTGCTTGGTAAGAAGTCCACGGTGGTGAGGTGATGCTGCTGTCATGTCTCTGTGGGCTCTGCACTTCAGGGCATCTTCTTTTCCATTTCTTCATCTTTTCCAGTTCCTGATCTTTGTCTTTAAAGCTGTCACCCTGTAACCCTGGGTACCTCTAAACTGCACTCTAGGCTGAGCAGGGCCCCAAAGCAAAGCAGTGGGAGGGGAAGCCCAGGGCAGCAGCCCTGCTGCTGGCAGCAGTCAGCATAGCACCATCCTCACCGGGGTGGCCAGCGATGCTGGGTGGCCACAGAAGGTGTTGGGGGACATTCCCAGGCAGAAGGAGATGAGTTTGGGAGTGTATCCCCAGAGTGTGGGGTTGGGACCAGGGCTCTGTGCATGATGCAGACCAAAACTGCACAAATTTAGCTGCTTTTTTTTTGTTTTTCTTTTTTTCTTCTTTTGTTAGCCTCTTCCTGCCTTGGGGCCAATCTCCTGAAAGATTGGGCTGGCAGGGCTGATTGTGCCGTGGGTACTGAATACATTATTTCTTTGCATTTAGTATATGTATAAACTGGATGTTTTCCTGTTTTCTCTTGCAGTTTTCTTACTCTCCAGTGAGAACATAATCAACAAACATTAAACATCCACTATTTTAGCCATAGTGTCATTAAAACAAAGGTTATTTTTAAGATAGAAAAGCAAGATCAAATCAAAGTTTTCTTCTAGAAACCTTTCAAATGTTTAAGAAAATCACAGTTGAACTGAATTTTGGTCAGGTTTCTGGGAGGATTTAACTGAGGGCAATGGGTAAAAGACCCTCATCTCCTCCAATTTTGTGACTGCAAACATCATCCTCATGGCCATATGGGAGTGGGTGGCAGCTGGAGTATCAGGTGAGCATCATGGTAGGTACAGAAACTGTATTTAAATAAGTTCTCAACATATATTGGGATTTCCTTTTGTTTTTGGGCCTTTTCAAGGCATGGGGATGAGAGGGTGTCTCCCTGAAGAGTCATGCTGGGTTTTGGTGGTGGCACATCCTTGTTGGATATGTTGGAGGGGACCCCACACTCCAGGCTGCAGCAACTCCTACCTGGTGCAAGAAGCAGAGCCAACCTTAATCACTCTCTTCCTCTGGGAGTCATTGGGGTTCTCTGCTTTCCCTGGGGACAACTACCACGGATCTTCCCCAACTTGGAGTTGAAATTTCTTGCTGGAGGGTACCCAAGTGCCACGTCAAAGTGCAGAGAGGGGAAGAGGTGACCCTGTCACCCGTCTGGGACATGCTTTCATCTGCATAAACCCTTTTGCTGGACTTTGGTGCTTTACTCTGAGCCATTTGCAGACAGGATTTTTATCTTAATATTTGTTCTGTTATTTTACCTGGAAACAAATAGTTAAAACACTCCTGGTTGACCAAATAAATAAATATCTAGTATTTCACCATTGCCAGGATGTTCTTCAATACAAATTGCACCAGTTTTCCCAAGGAGTAAGAGCTCCTGGCAGGAAGCCAGGGCCTTCAACGACAGCTACAAATGTCTTTGTTTGCCTCCTCAGTCCTAGTGCAGAGCTAAGCAGAAAAAGATTATCAAGGCCTGGGAATGATTGTGTAATCCACAAATGCACTTTATTTGATTAAATGATAAAATGTGAACCTTCCAGCAATAACATACACCACTGCTGCCTGAGACGGCCGTAATCCAGCAAATCTGCAGAAGCCACCACATGTCTGGAGCTGGCTGGGGCTTGGTGGTGGAGGCAGCCCTCTCCCTGTGGCCTCCCTGCCTGATCTGGGGGTTTTGGAAACCCCCTTGCCATCATCTCACCCGAACCCAGGCTCCAGGTGAGTGTCACATCCCAGGGCACCTGTGTGGGGTATGAAGGTCTCATCCTTGCTCTTTCTACAAAAACCTCTATCCCCGCACCATCACTGTGGTTTTGTACTTTTCCTGTGCACCTCTTTGTCCTCCTGCCCTGGGAGATGCTCTCCTGCCTTTGGGCCTCTCTGCACCATCCTTTGTTTCTCTTAGATGTGCAGTGAAGGCCAGGACATGCAGATGGTGGGGCTGCTCCTGCAGAACCACGTTGCTCAGTGCCATGTGTCACCTTGGGGCGTGGTGGGTGCAGGATATGGACAGGGTGTGGCATGCTCATGTCCCCAGGCACACAGTCATGGACAGCCATGTGCCAGTGGTGTGGGTGTCAGTCACCTCCTGCCCTTGGTGAGCTTTGTTACAGAAAGACAAAAGGTTTTGGCTTGGGAGTTTAACACCTCTTTGACCTGCCACCAGTGTCCCAGAGGCTGAGCCACTAAAAATGATGTTAGGCTCATGCTCTTCTTCAGGCTTACACAAAATGTTGGCAGGAACATCTCCCTTGCTCTCTGGCCCCAAGGTCTGGCATTGGCCAGCCTGCTCCTTTCCTTCCCCTCCTGCAGCGTCAGCCTGGGCAGTCCCAGTCCTTTCCATGATGCTGCCAGCCCATGGCCCAGGGACCCACAAATGGAGAGAGCAGCTGTGCTAAGTGGTACCTCACTGCCCCTTGAGCTCCAAAATCCTGCAAGAAAGGGACCTTCCACATCTTCAGGGGGCATGGGGGGCCCTCAAGCAGCCACCTTCCATGGATGAGAGGCTTTGGCTCTCACACAAGATAAATATATATATATATATAAAAAATATAATATATACTCCATAGTCTATTATCCAAATAAATATATGAAATTGATAACTCTGTATAGTATAATAAGGCATTACAATGCAATGCAGTGTAATGTAATGTGATATAGTATAATATAAATTAAAACCTATCTATAGAACTAAAATAGGCTGCAAGTGCCAGGCCCTGTGCTGTGTTCAGACACCACATAGGTAAGGCCAGAGCAGCATCACGTGGCCCTGTGAGTTGAAGGATACGACAGGGGGTTTCTTCCTCCTCGGAGGTGATGATTAAGTTTCTTCTGAGCTGCTGGGAAGAGGAAAAAAAATAAAAAGAAAATCCATCAATTTTGAAGGCAGTAAGGGCCGAGCACAGCAACACCTCCTTCCTCTCCCCGCCTGGACTAATGAAAATCTCAGCCACGCTGGGAGGCGACTGGTTTATGTTTGTTCTTTGCTTTAAATGTAGTGGTAAAAAGCCCACAGTTTTGGGCTCGGATCGGAGGTGGGATCATTAGGAGGTGGCAGGCAACAGCTGATACACATTAATGTGCCATGAGCAGTCAGAGCTCCACTGTGTTTTTTTTTTTAACTGAGGCAAATTATTGCTTCAGGAAAAAGACTGTCTCCCCTGGTGGAATTAGAGCAGGGGGAAGGGGGAAAATTGATTTATCTCGAATTTTCTGGCACCAGGCTGACAGCTCAGGCGATGCAGGCTGCCCTCCTGCAGAGGGGCTGGTGGGCAGGTGACATGGTCCTGGGCACTGCCCCCTGCCCCTTTGCAGAGAGTCACCCTTTGGAGGGGCTGGAGTGGCATGGTGACGAGTCTAGAGACCATGACTATAGGGAATCTGACTGTCAAGAGCAATTTTTCTATCCAGTGAAGTCAGTGGAGAAACACTGCTGCAGGCGTCTTGCCTGTCCCTCTGATCCCTGAGGATTTGGTGGTTCACCACCATGTTTCTGGCACAGGTGGCCAACAAGGTCACCCTGGGCTGGCAAACCCTGAGGTGATGCTATCTGTCTCTGGGGGATTCGCACTTCTCCAGGGTCTTTTCAGGTGGTGACTGGTCTGACATTGCACATGCTGTCTCTAGGTGTTCTTCCCAGCAGCAACGCTGTTCCAATGGGCTTCAATTAGCCTTCCCCTCCCTCTGCTGGAAGAAAACAGAAATGTCTGATGTCCATCCTTGGGACCTGGGTGGCATCTTGCTGTCCCCTGGCTGCAGATGCTGTCCCTCAGCAGCTGTGGTGCCTCCAGCAAGGTGTCTTCTGGTAAGGCATGGAGACTGGGTGAGTTATTTCAATGATCACCTCTCCCATATCAAAAGGGATTACAATTCACATTGTAAAATAAGCCATTAGCTCATAGACCATTCAGATGAGTCCTAGTGGGGGGAAACTGAGGCACGAGGGCAGAGCTGCTTCGCCCAAGGTCGTACAGAAGGTTGCAGCAGGGAACAAACTGCTCACTGAAATCCCCAGGAAACATGCTTTGCTTATGGTCCCAGATGCCTGGGCCACTTTGGCTGTCACACTATCCTGAGCTGGAGTTTTATTTCTTCCCAAAACTGCCTCTTTTTTTCCCTTTTTTTTATGAACGAAATTCTCCCTTCGCAGCTCCTTTTCTCTCAGGGGCTCTTCCACTCAGCGGTAGCCCAATTTCCTTTTATAGCTCGTACAATGACTGTCCTAATTACAATTAAAACTGGGAACACTCTAATCAAATCTTTTACTATTCTAGACAAACTCAGAAAATGAGTAAAATTAGTGACACATGGTGAAAAAAAAAATAAAAAATCCATGAGCTGGTGCTAATGCAGAGAGAGAGTTAAAGAGGGCAGCGGGATTTCTGCTCTCATCTGCAGTAATTGGTGGTGGGGAGGAGGCGCAGGCACCACTGCAGAGTGGGACTTGAGCATCCCTGGGTGTTCCTCCATCCTGCTGACCCTGTGCTAGCTGGACTCGTTGGTTTGAATAATCCCCCCCAGAAGTTACCATGGCAACAAAGCCTTTTGATGGTGGAAACCTTCAGCATCAAGAGTTAATCAGACCCTAAACCAAAACGGGGTTAAAGGCAGAGCAGAGATGTGTGAACAGTGGGATCACTGGGGCAGAAGAAAGACAGCGAGTGGAGAGTAAATAATAAGCAAGGAAGAGGGGTCTGATGTCTGCTTGAGCTCCAGCCAACTGCCAGAGGGGATTTTATTGTGATAAAATCACAGGGGTAAATTTGTAAGCTGGATAATTATTTTTCATTTTCAGAAGGGCTGGCTGGATGATTTTATCACCCTACTCCATCACATCTCCCCACTCTGGGTGCTGATTTAGCAGGGGAAACGGGGTATGCTGTGAAGTGGAAAGTTGGGCACATGCTCCACCTGGATGGAAAGGTGTCCCTCAGCTGCTGTCCTGCCATGGGATGGGGCTTCAGGCCAAAATGGGGCTTGCTAGAGTGGAAGGGCTGCACGTGCTTTCAGCTGTCTCAACACGTGTTATCAGTTTGGGTATGTGAGCATGCTGCTCCAGATTTAACACCTAGAAATCCATGATGTGGAGAGGTGGTCTCCCATGTGTTCATGTTTGGGAGGAGACAGAGAGGAGGATTTATGGCTGTATTTCTTGGATTAATGCTCCTGGATCATGTAAGGGTTGGAGAGGTAGGATGAAGGCAGAGCCAAGAAGTTCAGCCCTTTCTGTAGTTTGCTGCTAATTTAGAGTTACAGATCCTGTCTGGATGATCACTGCAGGTGGTTTGTTTCCAGAGCTAGCATGATTTTCAAGGGACTGATACAGAGCAGGGACTGAACTGTGGTTCAGGAAGGCAAAACCTGGAGTGGTGTTCCTACTATTGGATACCAAATGATGAAAATGGTACTGGTGGGGTAAGGATGTCTTTTTGTGTTAAAGAGAGCAGGTGTTCATGGCTAATCCCAGCATTATGCTGTTACAGTGGCCAAGATTTGTGAGGTTCCTTTCAATCAAGACTCTCACTGATGCAGGGAGAAGGACAGAACATCATTGTGGGGAGGAATCTGTGCTCATTTTTGTTATAAGGATGTCAGGGAGGAATCTGCCCTAGTTGAGGATTAGTGTTACAGTCACACAGAGGTAAAAAGGAGGAGATTTGGAGTGTCTACAGAACCAGGTGGAGCAAAATTCCCAAAGAACCAGGGCTGTTGCTGTGTTTCATGTTGCCTGGCATCCCAATTTTCAAGTGATTTAATACCATGGAAGACCTCACGTTGGACCTGCCCAATGCATCAGTGTTCTTCCTATCCTAAACTGTGGTGTGATATTCCTCTAACTGCTTTTTCTGGAACAATTTCAGGTTTGTGCTCTCCAAAAGCAATGTACAACAGGGCTTTCCCATGCTCATACTCAGTATGTTTTTCCTGCTGACCAACCTAAATCTTCCTTGTTCCAGTATAATCCCCTTTCTGGTCCTGCTCAGCAGAGAGGTGAGGACCAGATTGCTCACAGATGCTATTTTTGGAGGGGTGTCTAGTTTCAGGGTCTCAGTTATCTCCAACTTTCCCTTGACCCCCCTCTTTTGTTTTTGGAGATGTCTGAAGTTTCAGCAGCAAGGAAAAGAGTCTTGGGCAAAATGGGTGAACAAGCATCCTTTTACCTTAGAGTTTATCAGCTTTCCCACCAGATCATGCAGACTCACAGCTGGATGTGCCCCAGTGGTTCCTATGATGGAGAGGCACCTTGGAGCTTGGGGTCGATTTAGTTTGGTTACAACACAAACAAGGAGCTGGTTGCTCTCGTCAACTCCTTTTCCTCACTCTCCGTCTTTATTACTTTGTCAAAGTACTTTCAAGTATAATACTTAAATTTTATAGGTCTGAAGCATGAGATTATTCAATTTGCTTTATAGGCCCAGTTTGATAAATCCACTTGAAAGCCCGCACTGTGGTAATTGAAATGCACTGCCTGGGGAGGAGGGAATTTCTGCTCTGGCTTCAGCTTTCGCTTCTGACTGCTGCTGACTGGCCACATGGGCAGGAGTCACCAAAACCAGATGGGATTCACAGAGCAGGAGCTGCCTGGGGCCCCAGGTGGGTCTGAATGAGATGGGAGATGGGAAAGCTGCTGGGACAGAGCACTCTGAAAACGTTAATTCCATATTCCTCCTCTTGTTCTGATATCTCTGACCCAACCAAGCCTCAAGGGTCATTGAACTGTTGGGGCCCAAATTGAAATGACAAATTACACTGAAAGCAAGAGGATGGCCAGGAGCTCAGCATGACTGCCACTAGGATGTCTTACATGCCTTCAGGAGCATCGTTTGAGAATTCATCCCTGCCTGTGCTGAGCCAGCAGCAGCTGAATTTCTCAGCTGCCTCCAAATGAATGGAGGCTGAAAGCAGGTTCTGGGGGCAGAAAAAGCCTCTTTGAAGGGGTTTGACACCTTCCTGCTGGAAAGGGTGAAGTCTGGGGGAAACTCTCACCTTCGCCTCAGTAGTAGAAGACTGTGCCTTGAGCAAAGTTTTGGTGGGTTTGAAGCAGGAGGATGGCTCAGACATGAATCTCTTGTTCACAAGGCTTTTGGGAACCACTCACTTTCTCACTCATGCCCCATTCCATCTTTCTATTTGGGGAATTTGAACCAAAGATTTGAGCTTTATGTTTATTAAGGAGTAATATATCATGGTGCCTGTGAGAGCAGGGACTTGGTGCAGTGAGCCAAGAAACCATTTCCAGCCTCATGTTACAGGTGTCCTTGATGTCCAGCTCTTCATCTAAAGTTTTATAATTGGTCTTGGTTCTTGGCATTAGATGAACTTACCTGGCAGACCAGGTTTCTTCCACCATTGGCTCCCAGAGGGGCAGCAGTCCCCGAAAGCACACGGTCTGAAAGCTGAAGTCAGTTTACACATTCAAAGAAAGGGTCTCTCCTCAGGTGCTGGTCTTATGATGCAACAGTGCTTGAAGCTCCAGTAGAAACACCACAAGTGCAGGAAACTTGCAGACCTCTGGGTCACATTTCTGAGGGTACCATGGTGAAAGGTTGCTGTGCTGTGTGTTGAATTGAGGTCTTCAATCCAAATGTTGTTAGAAATTTCCTCTCACCGTTCAACAAAAAAATGTTAAGGTTACACTGAAAGCAACATCGATCCTGCGTGACACTAAATATTTTGCAAGGCCTTGGAAAATATTGGAAATGTTGGTTATTGTTTTATTGCTTGAAATGTTTGGTTTGGGCTAATGTGATGCTATTGTTTCTCACCTGAAAAGTCTGAAAAATGCCGCAGCTGAGTCTAGCGAAGACCTCACTAAATGGAACTGATCAGGTGTGAAGAAGCACCAGTTTCCAGATTTCTGCCTGCCCTTAGGGCAAAAAGCTGAGTGCAGAAAGTGTGTTTTGAAGGCAGCTTTTAGGAGATGGTCCTGCCAGCTTGGTGCTTCCCACAGGCACAGAGGGTAACACTTTCTGCTTGTTCCCTTCTGGCTGCAATGAAGGGAGGTGGCATTAGATGTAGCTGGGAGTTGCACCCCACAGCCTTGACTCTAAACTTTCTCACCACAACAAGGCTTTGCATGGCACTTGGAGGAGGGATGAGATTGTCAGCTCATTGTTTCTGCTGGAGAAGTTGCCCTTCTTTTCCTGTTTTAGACTTCATTCCCCAGGGCTGTTAATACAGAACTTCCCAGAAGGGCTAAATTTAAAGCAAATGGAAGCATATCATATTTTTGGCCCCAGTAGGTAGAACTGTAAAATACACTGTGTTAACTTTTGCTTCTCTCTTTCTGCACAGAGTGTATATAATAGACTGTCATTGTATTTAAATAATAAAGCAGAACCAGGATTATTTTGTACACTTTTTTCCTCTTCTCTGATCTCCCCATTGAAAAATGCATGGAAAGCAACAGATGTTTCGACTTTGTAGCTTGAACCTTCTCAACTGTTTGAAGATTTGATGTAAAGTTCTTTGAACATCAGTTTCAGAGGAGACTCTCTTAGTAACGGTTGCCATGCAAAATTCATAATTAATGAAGATTTCAGGGCTATGGTGGGTTTTAAAAAAGTTATTTCACTATTTGTGTAACTATCTTGTACTCGTCTTAATCAGCTTGGAGGAGCAGCATCAGCCAAATGGAAGAAACAGTCACAACTGCACCCCAGCACATGGCACTGACTCAGGGTGTCTTCTCCAGACTGTGCAGCTCAGGGGTAGCCAGAAGGGCTCTCTGGCTGGCCATGGGGGCATAGATGCTAATTTAGGCAGGAGCTGTTGAGAGGCACCTGGTAATTAATTGCTGGGGTTCAGGCATTTACCTGCTGCCCAGTGTATCAAAGAAAGAGCTGCTCTAACTTGGAGGACTGGATTACCCTCTAGTGGCTGCTGATTAAATAGAGGAGGGACGTGTGTTTCTTGCAGACGTGGCTGTGATGTGCTCAATTCTCCTGTCCAGGGGTGCAGCTTAGAGGGCAAGCAGGAGGCTGCAGGGTAGCAGCCACCAGTGCTATGGGGAATATTGGGGCCCAGAGCCCCCCAGGAAGAGCACCTGCTGCAGCGTGATGCAGATGCCTGGAGTAGCCATAGTGCAATACCCAGTACCTGATTGCCAGCACCAGGAGGGCTCGTTTTGGAAGTGCCTGCTGCTGGGAATGCTGTGGCCAGGCTGCCTGGCACAGCATCGTGCTGTTGTGGCTATCACACCAGAGTTGTCTTTGGGATGTCTAAAGCAGATGGCGGCATCACTGTGGGTAGGCAAGGAAAAACTGTGGCTCACGGATGGGCTGTGGGTTTTCTCTTGGCTGTCCCACATTGCTACCCAGCAGCTGCTCTGGTTATTTTTGGCATGGGATGATCTGTTCTCTGTCATGTCTAGGGATGCAGCAGGACCTGTGCTGGGCTGGTCCTGGCTGTAGTGTTCTGCTTAGCAGTAGCAGACATGCCCCTATCTGTGCCAGCCCAGATTTTGGGCAGTCTAAACAAGACTTTTTTTTTTTCAATTGAGTTCACTAACTGTTAAGACTCCAGGGAGATCTGGGGTCATGGCAAAGTGATGGTCCCCTGTTTTTAAGGCGGGACATGGGTGACTTTATGGTGTATTTGGCAATAAGCCAGCTGGTACACAGGGATGTGTCACACTGGTGAGACTGACTGTCCTTGGCATCCCCTGGGAGAGGCAGCGGCTCAGCAGTGTCAGCAGTGACCAGGGATACTTTGCTGCCACCAGCAAGCCACCACTGGCTGCCATGGCAGAGGCAGTCAAGTCATGCATTTAATTGGTGTCTATTGGATTTTTTTCCTGCAGCTACAGTTTGTGCTACTTATTGTGACATCCATGAGAAGCGGTGATTTGGGTTTGTTTGTGTGTCTGACTCCGAGGATTTCTCCACCCTGGCATCTGACCCCTTCCCCCCATCCTGACGGCTGTTTTTCTGTGTCACTAAACTGAAATAAGAGGAAGCTTTTGGGTCGTGGGTTGTAGGCTAGGCAGGGCTGAGACAGCACAGGAATGAGAGCAGAGCCAGGCCAGCCACCAGGGCAGCTGGAGGGAAGTGTCAGCCTCCTCGCTGCTGATGCCCCAGGGCATGGTGGCAGAGCTGTCCTCCAGCAAGAAGCTGCAGCCAGGCCTCTGTCATGTCACCATCGTGTCACCACGCACCCCAGCTGCTGGCTGAGCTGCTGCTGCTGCGGGGACAGAGCAGATAGGCTGGGCAGCAGCAGAGCTGCACTGCCTCGGGATGGCTCGTGTCCCTCTGCAGTTGCTCTGGGCTTTCTGCCTGCAGAGCTGTAACTCTGGAGCAGGAGTGGCTTCTCCCCTTGGAGGTGAGCAGGGAGTGGGTGGAATGTTGCTTGTCCTAACCCTCTTGGACCTACTGTGTCTCCAGTGAAGGCTTCCCCTTGGATTTCCACTTAGGGGCTATTAGCATTGTGTCTGAGGGGGAGTGACTCTAAACTGGGTGAGAGACAGAGAGGGATAAAATGATGGAGAAGTGCTGAAATACATCTCCTGTGAGAAATGTGCATCTCAGCCACAGCTTGCACATTTGTAACATGTCCTTGTTGCTGGATGAGACAAAGTTTCAGAGGTTCTGGGCATGGACAAAAGAGCTGGGACTTAGCAGAGCTTCTCCCCCAGCACTGGTACCTCTCGTCCTCACCATGGAGGACTGGGCTGGAAATGTCTGACTTAAGCACCTGAGACTTTGAGACATTTCAGAAGCTAAATCTATATTTCTCGGCTGACACTGGTCTGTAGAGTAAGTGCATATTAGTCATGGGCTTGATGAGGGGGCCAAGGCTGCTGTTCAGTCCCAGCTCTATGTTAAGAAGCTGCTGTGGTGCAGAACACACTGGTGCAGTACAATGGACTTCAATCTTCACCTTGCAGTGAAACTTCTGTCCCCAAGGTGTTGTCCACTGTGGTGCTGGACCTGATGGTCCCTCCTGAAGGTCTAGTTTTGATGAAGTCAGAAATGGCTGTGATGTGTTGGGTGCAGACCTGTCCTCTGACCAGGTGGAAATACTTCCAATGATGTTTCTAAAAGGAGAGAAGAAATGATTGGCATGGAGAGGCATGTGCAGCTGGGGACAGTTCTTGGCTGTACCAGGCTGTCTGGTAGCCCACTTGTCAGGGCTCTGGATGTTGTGCTCTCCCTTTTGTCCTTCAGGGAACACAATGCAATAGATGGTGACAGCACAGAGAGCTGTCAGACTTGGCCTGTCATCCTCAACCAACACAGTGGAAGCCTCCAGGCCTTGCTGCCCTCTCCTCCTGACCAGTTTGCTGGGCAGTGTGCATGTGAGTGGCATCACAGTAGCTCTCACCCTTCTGCTTCTTCCCAGACTGATCAGTCAGCTTCTAGTGCAAATGCCTCTGCCCTTTTTGTCCACCTGGGGATGGAAGGCACCTTCTTCCCTCCCTCCCTCTGGTCCTTCCTGTATCTTCCCGTTTCCCTCTGGTCTTTTCTTTGGATTCATCTTTGGTGTGGTGCTGGACCCCAGACTGAGCAGAAGGTGCTGGTGGTGTGGGACAGGGTGCAGTGAAGGTTAGAGGGGCTTCCTGCAGGAACTTGTCACTTGCATAAGCACTTTTTTGGGATGGGCAGCATGAGCTGCCCATTTTTCATGGGCAGCAGCAGCTCCCAGAGAGCAGTTTGAGTGAGGTCACTGGTTTTGGGAACAAGGTGTAGAATGCAGCTGTGTTGAGCTATGCTGAGTCACTTGCCTGGGCCAAAAACTGTGTCTTGCTGCATTTTACTGACTTACCTTTATTTACTTTTATTTGTGAGTGTCTCTGGAGTGCTCTGAAGAAACACTGCTGCAAACCCAAAGGACCCATATTCCTGCAGTTGGAGCTCAGCCCATGCAACCACCTCCATTCCATTATAATAATAAGTTCCAACTCCTCCTTCACCACTTAACCCTTTCTGCTTGGCCTCCACCTCTCAGGGCAAGCCGAGCTTGGTGGGATGGTGCCTCTCCCCCCTGCCGCCGGGAGCGCTGGCTGTGACACGGTGCAGCCAGCGCTGCTCCTTCTCACCTCCACATCCCCGCTGCCCCGTGACGGCAGCGGCCCTCGCCGAGCCCCTCTTGAATAACCAGCCGTGGCAGATGTGGCCTCGCAGCCCTGACGGAGCTCTGTGCTCGGCAGAGGGGAACGGCTCCGGACTCTAATCCAAGCAGACAGATTGAGGTCAAACGCGCCCTTCGCGCAACAAGCGGAGAAGGGCAGGGGAAGGGGAGGGGATGCCTGTGCGGGGGGGCAACGAGGACGGCGAGGGTCCCGTGGGGACCAGTGTGGACTGGGTAGCCTGTCCCCTCTCCCACAGGGCTGGTGCAGGGCTGGGGATGGTGAGGGGTGGCAGGCAGAGTGCGGGGTGTGCAGAGTGGCAATGGCAGCCTGGTTTGTGCAGTTGGTGTTAAGTGCGAGGGGAGGGCTGGCTATGGGTCGGGATGTAGCAGCACTGGACATGTCTCTCCCAGCATCCCATGCAGATTGCTTGGCTTCTCTCTGTTGCGATTTAGGCTCCTGAGAGCCTGACGAAGCTGAGGAAGGTGCAAAGTTGCCTCCTTTGGACAACGAGCAGGGTGGAACTGTCAACTGCACCTCATCTGGTTGGCAGCCTATAGGTCTCACTGCTGGGGAATGACCAGCCTGCTGTTGTGCAAAGTTACGGGTTCAGAATAGTGAGAGGTTTCATTGCTAAACCTCTATGGATCAGCCACTCCTGCTGCTTCCATCCACCTCACTGCCCGGTGGCATGCGGGTGTCTGTAGGCAGAAGAGCCACGCTGCCCCACTGCAGAGCACCCTTCTGCCTCCTGCCTTTCTCCCAGCACCTGGGCTTCCCTCTTGGCTCAGCCCTTCTTGCCAAACTGAGCAGCAGGAGATGAACAGCAAGGAGCTGAGCAGCTGGAGGGGGATTAAATCCGCTCAGGTTTGCTCTTTTATGGTGCTTTGGCATTTGCATGCTGTGTTGTGGATGCTGGTTCCTGCCAGCAGGGCAGGACTTGCAGTGCTCCTTGATTCACATCCAGGCTTGGGTGAGGAGGCTTTCATCTGTATCACTGAGCACAAATAGCATGGAGTAAAAGAAGAGGCAAGGATATATAAAAAGGAAATAATTCCCCCCCAAACAGGAAGCCTGGGATGAGCACTCTCTATTTCCAGGGCCCGATGGCTGTTGCAATAAAACACTACACTGATCTCATAAAAAGTATGCCCAGGCACTGGACAACAGTGGCTGGTCCCATTGCATGTGTATAAGGTTGTGGTGCCTGCTAAGATGAGCTCTTTGCTGCCTGGGAACCATGGAGCCTTCTGGTACCTTCTCTTCTGGCTTAGGATGGAGATGGCTCAGTTTTCTTTCATTCCAGGTAAGCTTGTGTTATTAAGAAAGTCCTGAGCAGCTCTGAAAGCATCTGCTCTTAGCTGGTATTGTTTGGACATGTCTAAACTGTACAATGCCCTGCAATGCCTGAAGTCTTTCCCTGCTAGCCAGGAGGGGCACTGAGGTGTGTGTGCTGTGTGGCAAAAGTCCCCCCTGGCTGCCTGGGACCCTGCTCCTCATGCTCAGATGTCCAAAGGTGATGTCTCCATGGTGTGACAAGCTCTGGGAGAGAGGCTGGGAGCTGCATGGCTCTGAGGGCTGGGCTGCTCTGATGCAAATCCTGTTAGTGGTGAAGAAGGATGAGAGGGAGAGAAGTGTGGAAAGAAAATCAGCTCCAGACAGAATATATGTATTTTTTTGCCTGCTCCCCAGGAGACTTTTGAGAGTCTCAGAGCAGCATTTCACATAGTTGCTCAAGTGGAACTGCACTGAATAAATAGTTGCATTTCAGCAGCAGAGATTTAAAACCAAGGTCTTGGCAATTTCTGGCTGCTGAAAATCCCTTGGTACTTTTTGGAGTAGTGGGTGTGTTAACCCCAGTACCTTGGCCAAATTCCCAGCTGGGAACCACCTCATAAAATCCCTTTTATACATCTAGGAGGCACCAACTTAAAAATATTTCCTCCTTTTTTTTTTTTTTTCATTGTTTACCCCAGATGCCTCCCCTCCCTGGTGAGGCATAATTTTTAGTTCTGTTTCTAGCTAGTTTATGTATTTTTAGTACCCATGTTATCCTTCTACTACCATTGCTTTTTCCCATGTTTACTAACTACAGTTGGGATGGAGACAGAAATCACATCTCTTTCAGCCCAATAAATAAAATATTCATGTGCCCCCTCTTCTTGGGCCACTTCCCATCCTCTGGTTATCCTGATGGCCTTTTTTTTTGCATCTATTGCTGCACTTGGGAGTGGCTGACCAGTTTAACTCATGAATTGTGAGATGCCCTCCTCTGCTGGGATCCTCCCCTGCATATACTTTAGGATCAAATTACCTGCTTGGTGGCTTTATCTCATTAATTAGCTGATAATTGACTCCTACAACCTTTCAGTCACTTTCAACTTATGAATTCCCCATTTGCAATAGAAATTCTTGAAAACAACATGGCTTCCTTTGGGGATTTAGCCATCCTCCACCTGTGCTTCCAGTCTAATATCTGTATTGTCTTTCCTGGTTTTCTCCTGCTTCTCACAGGCTAGTTTAATTAAGATGAACTCATTAGGGAAATTGTTGACCAGGGCAAGTCCTGAGACCACTCTGTGGGGAACTCCACTGCCAACCTCCCATCAGGTGAGCTGTACCCTTCGCTCCTTGTCCACAGCTGTCCCCCCACCAAATCCTAGTTCTTCTACAAAGAACCCCCCACCAAATTCTTCTACAGCTCCTGGGATGAGCCTCATCGTCTTTATCATAACAAATCACTTCCCATCATGGCCCTGCATTAAATAATTCACTGAAATGTGTATTTTGCTTTATCTAAAAGATCAGATGGTAACACAAAAAGTGAGACAAAAATAAAACCAACCCCAAGTGGGATAGTCCAGCATCCCCCCCATTTCACAGCCCTCTGCAGTCTCTGCTTCATCCCCTGCGCACGGCCGTGGGTGACAGCTGCTCAGATTGCTTTTTCATCCTTCTTACTTACAGGTGCTGCATTTTATGTTCCTCACCTCCTTACTGGTGGATTTATTGAAGCCCTTGCTCCCACTCCTGTCGTTTCATGGAATAGTTCCTCCAGGAATTCGGGCTGTGAGATACCTGGCCTTGTGATTTGATCACAGGAAGATCCTGGATCTTCACTTCAATCTCAGCTGTGGTAAGTGTGTTTTTCGTACTGGTCACCCAGCTAAGTTCCTCTGTTTATAATTATTGTAGCTGTCTAGAGCTGCTGAGGAGAATTTGTTTAGTGTTGGACCCTCACCTAGGTTTTCTGTGAACTCTCTTCCTCCAGCCTGAATCACAGCACTGCTTGTTCTGTCTTTATTACCTCTGTGTTTATATGAACACAGAACCTTTCACTATTTAATATCCTTCCTTGTGTCTAACTCAGTTTGACTTCTGGCATTTCTCACTCCATCCCTTTTATTTCCAGCCCCTAAAATCCTGTTCTTTGCTGATTAATCATTTCCCTTTCTAAGTTCTCTTCTTATTCCTTTTATCCATGTTACTTTACTTATTCCAGCATGTTAGGAGCTGCTCCTTCAATATTTTTCTGTGTTTGGGGTTCAGTCCCCAGGGAGTTTTTCCTTTAGTTCAAAGCCATTTGAACCCCCTTTTTATAGCCAAGGCTGGGTTTGCCCTTTTGAAACCAGGAACCTTTAGGCAGCATTCTGCTGTTGTTTATCTGTCTGTTCTGTTTAGAATAAATCAAAATGAGGCATGAGTTTTAAATAAATCACTTTGTCCAAGGTTATTTTCCAGTTCCTTCTCTTCCACAGGGTTCTTATCTTTCGCCAATATTGAGGCTAAACCACTATCATATCTTGGTGATGTACCTACTGTTGGTGTTCAGGTCTGTAATTGTTGCAGCGAGGATGTGTGATCTTTTACTGTTGCAGTTTTGGGTTTTACTTTGGAAGTCAGTCTCCTAGAATGGACATTTTTCATACTTTTTCCCTTTTTATTAATAATGTTAACAGAAATCCCTCAATATACATCCAAACCCATCCCTGCTGCTCCAGAGAGGACTTTGAGCGCCCTTCTAATGGGTGCTAACTTTTATTTCTTCTGTCCAAGTGGCCCAAAATGATCTTCTTCCATCCTGTCATGAGTCTTCATCTATCACATTAGTGAAGGTATTGCTGACTTGCCATCTCCTCTTTTCCACCTTTCCTGAGGGAAGCAGAGCCACTGGTACCTTTGCTCCACCAGGTTTGTTGCTCCTCCTGGCTTTTGTCACCTCTGCAGCACGTGGGATCATGCCATGCACTGTTCTGTCCCACTGGGTATGTTTGTCCCTCTGAAACACCTCCATCCTTTGCCTAAGAGAGTCTGAGAGAGTGAGGGATGTGAACCTAAGTGCGGAGTGAGTGCTCTACATCAAGTCCACCCTGCCCAGATCTTTCCCTCTGTATGACCTCTTTGGCTGAGTAGCTTGTGAGACAGTCTCTCTTCACTTCTTCAGCCTTTTTTGTAGCTCAGGATGTTGCTGCTGAATCACTGGAGCTGCCCATACCTCTAACAGCCCTGGCCCCTGTTCTGCCTCTTCAGTGTGGTCCTCTGATGACCAGGAGTGGGGAGCCAAAAGCTCCTGCTGCATGTACAGCTCCTGCTGGGCCTCAGCAGCAAAGCAGAAAAATGGTTTTGTCTGAATCTTCTCCATAATTACCTTCCTCTTTTCCCCTTCGCTTTCTGCAGCATATTGTCACTGTCTTCTGGTCTCTTGAGCCTTTTGGGATCTTCAGGTGAAAACATGGGCTCATTTCCTCCGGAGAGGAAATGAGCAGCCTCCAACTTGCCCGTCTGGGTGGATTATCTTGTCCTCTTGCTTTTAACAAGCTGCAAAAGATTAAAGAATGACTGTGGATTAGGTTGGTTGTTTTTTTGTTCCCTGAGTTTTAACGTGGCACATAATTGGAGGCAGAATAGAGGGTTCTGGGTCCTTGTGCACCACTCCTTCCACACTGTCACTGGCAGCAAACCCATTAGTGAATCCATCCAGGGATAGGGACCGAGGGGTTTGTGGCTTTGAAAGACATGTTGTTAAACATTTCACAGTGTTTGAACTGTTTGCATGTATTGGTTTTTGTTTTCTTCCCCTTTTCCCCCCTCCACTTCATCTTCAACATCTGCTCGCCACAAACCTGATTTTAAAAATACATGCACTTATTAACTTATGAGCTGTGGTCAGTACTGTGGGAAGAGAGACCTGGAGGGAAAAGGGGTTTGTGCAAGCAGCAGGGCTGTAATGAGATCAGGAATGGGGGAGGCTCTGCATTTGGACTCTGCTCCTGCTCTCACTGAGACACTTGATCCTCAAGTGAACGAACAAAGTACATGACATCGTCAGCTCTTCAGCAGTTTAATATTTCTGTGGATGATTGATAGCAAAGTGTACAGGACCTTCAGACATAAGGATGGGAGAGTTTAGATCACAAATATCCTGTGCTTACGGCTGATAGCAGGTGCCTAGAGGAGAGCAAGTGCCCTGGTGCTCTCCTCTGCTTCCCAGTGCAGCAGTGACCAATTGCCTGGGGCAGGCAGTCCAGCTTTCCATCTCTGAGGGTTGCAAAGAAGGGTCTGTTTCTGTTTATTTCAGACCTTATAGCAACATATTCATAGATGCTCTCATGTGGTGTGTAACAAGCCCTGGCTTCTTCTGCTGATGTTGAGAAAAATGGAGTCAAAGGATGACGCCAGCTTTTTCTCCCAGAGGAAGGATCAAGACAAAGCTTTCCAGTGTGGCAAGTGGCCTGCTGGCATCACCTTCTGCCTGGTGCAAGTGGTTGGCACCTGGGCAGAGGCAGCTCCCAGACAGCATCCTGTAGAGGTGTTGTTGGGAAGTGGTGTCTTCAAAGAGGGTATTCAGGAGAGATTCTTCTCCTCCTGCTTCTCCAGCTGACCTCCTGTGGAGAGAGGGAGCCTGGCACAGCAGTTGCCTTGAAAGAGCACTGACCTGGAGTTACAGGAGTGCCCTGGACACTTCAGAAACCTCACACAGCAGCTGTCAGGAGAGTGATGAAAATCCCACCATGCTGGAGTAGGTGAGGAGGGTCTCTGCACCGTAAGCACCCGGGTGGGGAGCATGGTTCCCTGTTCTCTATTCTCCATATTGCATGTTCTGAATTGCCACAGGGTGCTGGAAGGTTGGGGAAGCAGGGAACAGACCTGTAAGCATCATTGCTTCCAAGTCTTCAGAGACAGACCTAAGCTAATGCAATGCTAATACTTTGCATCACCAGGGCTCTCCAGTCCTCTGCCTGCACTTCTCCCTGCCTCCCAGCCAACCATGCTAAATGTTCAAATGTATTAAGGAATATAGATCTATATCAAGGAAGGATGGGGCCAGTTGGGAAGTGGTCTGCATGAGCCAACGTTGGACCCCATGTAGGGCAGAGCAGAACTGACCCTTCATGCAATTCCCACTCAGATGATGCAACTTCATTCTGTCAGGGGTGACCTGGCAGAGGAGGTAAGACCCCTCCATCCTATCTGCTCCTGGCTGGAGATCAGTGCTCCTACTGTACCTTTCTGAGTGCATTTACCTCAGCTAAAAAGCATAAGTTGTGAAAAACTGTGGAAGGTGGACTTGTTTTCCTGATTTTAAGCATTGTTTCAGTTTGGTGGCACTTCTGCTAAAACTTTGCAAACTAGATTGCTTTTTCTCTCTTAACCCCTTGCCCCTACACCCACAAAAGAAACAGATTCTGCTTCTTGCAAGCCCCACAGTGCCCCAGCTTCTGGCATCTTCTGAACGTGCAGCTTGTGATGAAGGAGGTCTTTGTGCTCGGTTATTGTTGGTGGTTATCCTCCAAGAGCTGAGCTCAGCAGCCTGTTACTGCAAAGTTGTTCAGGAACATGGCAGCTCTGGACAAACAGGGCTTGTGGTTGAACAGCTTCTCACAGGAGCTTAGTGGCTTCTAGTAGAAAAAAGCAATTAGTGCTGAAGCATCTGGGATGTGTTATGACTCCTGACACACAGAGAGTCATATGGATTTTTCCAAAGGGATGTAAACCCAAAAAAGACAGGTCATCATTTGGCCCTTCTGATCTCAACATGCATCCCATTAAGGAAGGGAAAAAATGATGTAGGAAATTTGTGAGTTGGCTCAGTTGTGTGTGGGAAAAGATAGCAGTGAGGTGGGGAAAATACTGCTTTAAATGTAATGTCCATATGCCCATTTAGGATTTAATAAGAGAGTTACCACATCACTGGTAAGTGACAGCTGGTTATTAGAAGCATACGCTGAAGCTGTGGATCATCTAAAGTCAAAGCTGATGTTTAGCTATTCATACACCAGTACATCTGCCTTTAATAATGACTTTTAATTTTGTTAACATGCTTAAACTAGCTTATGAAATCAAACTAAGATGGGAATCATACTCTTAATGCAACCACACGAAAAGGATCCAACCCCAAACCCTACCTCCCTGACTGTATCCCATGCTGTCCTGGATAAAAATATGTCCAAGGGTAGGTTGAACCCAGCACATCATTCTGGCAGAGTTACAACAGTGCTGTATTTCCTCTCTCTGCCTATTCTTTCCTTTATTGACTTCTGCATTTCCATGCTTGGCACCCTCCAGAGTTGCTGTGTGGTTAGTGTGTGGCATGGGTGGGAAGTTCAGCCTGGTTTGAAGCTGATTTGAAAAATAGGCAGAAAATGTAATTTCTCCTGACTCTTTTAGAGGATGCAGCACTTCTGGCCTCTCTAGATGAGTGAGAGATCTGAATCAACTCTTCAGAGTGCAACATCCTGGGTTGTGAGGGAGCAAAAGCCTGGACTCGGAGGCGTAGACTCTGTCTGTTGTGTTTTTGGCTTTAATAATGACAGACAGCGATGCTTTTAGTGTGGTGGGAGTGTCCGTTAGCCCATCAGGCTGGATGAGCACTGCCAGCAAGTTGCTGCACTCCAAATTTGCAAACAGATTTGCTTGGATTGGGCTTGTCCTCCGCTTTTCTAAGCCAGCCTCGGTGTTTGTGCCAATGTGCTTTCACGGCGTGGAGGCAGCGCTCTGAGATGGCTGCTGGTGGCTACCATTTGGGCAAGAGGTAAATGGGTGCCCTCCCTGCAATCTGTGCTGGTGACAGAGAGGGAAGGAGGGTTGGCCAGCCTTCAGTGTTGCCAACACCTTCATCTTCCTGTCCCTGCACCTTCTGCCACTCCCTGCTAATTCCCATGGCCTCTCTTAGTTTCATGCGTGGGGAGATGCACTAGTGTGAAATGTGCTCCTTGTGTACATGGTAGAAAGGCAGCAGCATGGTGTTGGATAGTGCCTTGGGTGCCACCCAGGCGTGCTCTGAGTTTGGCTTAAAAGAAGAGATGACTTTTTGCCATTGGTTTTTGGGTTGTCTGGAGCACCTACTTGTGCCTCTCTAACCTGGTGAGGTTCAGCCAGTTCCCCACAGTGCAGGTCGTATGGACCCAAGGCCGGGGTGCTGCCTTACAATCATCTGCGCATTGAAGTCTGTTTACTCTTTTTCAGCCAGTTTGTTACTTTACATATTTGAATGCCTCCCAATTAACAAAATCTTTATAGGAAGAAAGAGCGGGATGCCACCCTCAACTCTCCTTTGTGCCCTGCTCCTGCCTTGCTCCATCCTCCTTTCTGGGGGGAGCTGCTAACATGACAGCACGTGCGGGCAGACCGGGCGCTGCCGAGGTGAGTGTGCTCGGAGACGCTGCCCTCATTGGTCCCTACTTCCGTCTAACCAGCAGAGCGGAGAAATTGCCTGTTACCTCGGGTCGATTTTTCATGCACTTCTAAATTGCTTTGTATTGACACGCTGTCAGAAATGGATTGTCACATTAACCCAGCCAGAGCCGGGCTGGGGTTTGCAAGCATGTGCTATAGGACTGATATCTTTACAAGTTGAGGGCGGGCTGGGGGGAGCGGTGGGGTGCTTGGGGTCTTTGCTCTCCTTGGTCTCCTCTCGGGTGTGCAGAGATTATTTTGCAGCTCTTTCTAATTATGATTCAGATGAGCCAGTTAAAGGCAAGGCTCACTGTATCCTCTGTTCTGTAGCCATTTGTTCTTCCTTTGTTGGATGAGAAAAGTGACTTGCTGCTGAACTACGGGGCCCAGTGGTCTGACTCACAAGCTCTGTCCCAAGGTAGTGGTAAAAGACTGAGTGTAGAATCCCAAGGTTTAAAAAATCTGGGTCTCACAATCTTTGCTCCCCCATCTGGGTGTCCCTCCATACTCTTCATTTTATTGCCACCTTTTCCATCTGCCATGGAATAGACACAGAAGGAGCATGTCAGAACAGGTAGATAGCCAAAGGAGACTATGACCCTGTGGGAAGCCCATGCTGGAGCAGGTTTGGTGGCAGGATTGGTGACCCTGCAGGGCCCCCACACCGGAGCAGCCAGAGTCTGAAGGACTGTACCCTGTGGGAAGGATCCCATGCTTGAGCAGGATAGGAGTGTGAGGAGTCCTCCCCCTGAGGAGGAAGAAGCAGCAGAGACAACATGTGATGAACTGACCAGAATCCCCACTCCCTATCCCCCTTGCACCGTGGAGGGGGAGGAGGTAGAGATTTTGGGAGCAAAGTTAAGCCCAGGAAAAAGGGAGGGCTAGGGGGAAGCTGGTTTAAGATTTGTTTTTATTTTTCATTATCCTACTCTGATTTCATTAGTAATAAGTTAAACTAATTTCCCCAAGTTGGTCTGTTTTTCCCATGACAATATCTGGAGAGTAATCTCTCTCTATCCTTAACCCAACCCATGAGGCTTTCATTGTATTTTCTCTCCCCTGTCCAGCTGAGAAAGGGAGTGACAGAGCAACTTTGGTGGGCACCCCGCCAGGGGTGACTGTGAAGATGGTGAATACAAGGAAGCAGGAGTGATGGACTCACCTTTCCCCATGAGCCAGCTTTCACAGAGACTCCAATTCCTTCTGATCATTTTCCTAGATGACGTGTAATTTCTGGAGCTTCCCATTCCTGCCCCTAATGACCTCCTCCATTTCTCTAATAAGATTCCTCCTCAGAGATTAGCAAATGTCTCTGGAAGTCGGAGTGTACACCATCCACTTCATTCCCCTTATCTGTCATGTGGCTAAAAGAAAAATCCAATGCAAGAGTATCTGAGCTGGCTAAACTCTGCCTGTGAAGCCAGAGGAGTTAGTCCTCATGCAAGGGGGTCTGTCCCTTAGTGATGAACAATTTGACACTGTTCATGGGTTGTGCCTTTTATTTCCTATCTGAGCTACAAAGGCAATGATATCTCCTTGTAGGCCAAAGATTGCTATGACACACCATGGTTTGCTTGGGAAGAGTTTGGCTGGGTAGCAGGTTCCTCATGTGGTTCATTCCCTTGCATCAGCTTCATGATGTAAGTGAGCACAAGTGTGTTGTCCTCTCATACATTTGTAGAGAAGGAAGGCTGTTTGACACAGGTGTGCTGTGCCCCAAAACACAGAGCAGTTTTAGGGGCCTCGTTTGAATCCTCAGAGCCCCTGCTCAGCTGCTTTGCAACATCACTGCCATATTTCTGTGTTTCCCACCCTTCCTGAGGATCTGTTTCTTCTCTCTGCCAGACCCACCTCTATTTTCAGCATGCTGAACAGGTCAGTACTTATCTTATACCTAAGGAACACCAGGCTATTCTGGGCATGTCTCTCTCTCTGGCAAAGCTCAATCTGTGAAGCATCTTCTGGGTATAGCTCAGAGATCAGGGTCTGATGGAGAAACTTTGGCCACTCTTACAAAATAGTATGTTGGCTAGAGCCCTCCCCCCTCTAATCTTTTCTCCCTTTGAAAAAGAGTTGAACCCACCTGGAAAGACTCTCCTGATTCTCAGGGAATTCTGTTTTTGAGGTGGCAGAAGAGTCCTCTCAGTCCTGCTACTTGAACTTTTCCACTTTGGAAGGAGTAATTAAATATTATTTAAAACCGGGCTTGCAGTGAGGAATTAAAAAGAAGCAAGACTTTCAGCCAGCTCTGGCACTCACCTGGGAGTGGGGGAGATGTGGGTTCCTGTTCAAACTCCAGTGAATGCTTATATAAATTATGCTATGGAGTCATCTTACCCTCCTCCTCTCTTCTTCTTCAGCCCAATGAATATTTACTCATTTCATGCATGGTGGAAGAGACTGAAATTCATATGAGTATACTTGACTAATCTCAAACTTCTATGCAGTGTTCCAGGTCTCCTCTCCAAGTCCTTCATCTCCTAAAATGGGAGGGAGCTGCTCCCTCTCTACTGCAGTGCCCTTTCATAGGCATTTCTCTAAATCTTTGCCTAAATTTATTTACCTTTGTCTTCAAATGAGCACAGCTTTAGTTGATTCCTCATTTGTTTCTATTTTTGTCCAGCTTTGCCTTTTTTGACAGTGAGGATTGCAGGTATCTTCCTATGTAGGAAAACATCTGGATGGTGGCATGAGAACTGCCCCAAGCCATTCCTGCAGTGACCCTTCTCTGGGCCCCTTGAACTCCTCCATAATACAGGAGGGGTAGTCACAGTGCCGTGGGCATTTGGTCATTCTTGGCTGAAGTTGAAGATATCAGAGCCAGCTCTGAAGTGGCATTTAGCCAGGCACACACTTTATCTGGTAGCTTCGTCCCTACAGCCCACTTTACATTAATTGCCATGCTGCTGATGTGGCAGCGTGTTTCGGTCCCTGATGCCTGAAGCCAGGCGGATGAGAGACGCCAGACTTCAGCCCAGGAGCCCTCCCAGGAGCTTCCTCTGCCCTCCTCCCTGCGACTCTGTATCTGAACATCTTTGTCCTTTTCAGTGCCTGACACTACTGCTGTATCACAGATGAAAAACATCCTTGCTGTATGGAATAGTTCCTGCCATTTTCCCGCTTGATTTGTCTTTCTCCCCTCTTTTTTTTTTTTTTTTTTTTTCCTTTTTTTTTGCTGTTCAGCCTTTTCTTCTTGTTCCTGAGCTCCCTCCCCCCTCTCCCTGATCAGTCAGACTTCTCCTAAGCCCTGATGTGTTGTGACTGGGGCTGACTGACAGCGCTTCGTGCCTGACACACATCTCTGGGATGCAGCCCAGGATGTGTATTTAAGAGCAAAGTTGGATTGTAAAGTGCCACGTGGGAACCTCTGAGAAAGGAGTCAAAACACCATCAACCCTATTCTTCCTGAGAGGAATGGAGATGTTGTGTGGAGCCTGTTGATGCCAGGAGTGACTCTGCAGCTTGCAGGCTGGGCAGGGCTCATCCTGTCCCAAAAGCACTGAAAGCTGTATTTAACCTCTTAGCAGAGCCAGAGCAAGGGGAGCCACAGAGAGCCAACCACGCTTTTCTGCACTGGCGATGCTGCTTTTAAGCTCATATTGGGTCTAGGAGGATGACATGGAACAAGCAGTGGAGTCACCTTCTACTGCATGTGTTCTGGGTGCTGGACATCGTACCCTGTGGTGGCTGTCTCTGGTGTTTTGGCAGGGAAAGATGAAAAAATTTGGGATACAACTGAAAAGAGGGAGTTGACTCATGAGACTTCCTTCTATCTTCTCTTCGTCAGCGGACTTTCAGAGAAGCTGTTTTCCACCTTCCCTAAATTTTTTCTGTTTCCACCCCAAACCCGGAATGGGTAGAAGCCATGGAATCATTAAATAATTTGGGTTGGAAGGCACCTTTTAAAGGCTGTCTAGTCCAATATTCTGCAATGACCAAGGACATCTTCAAATAGATCAGATTACCACTCAACGTGACCTTGAATGTTTCTAGGGATGGGACATCTACCACCTCTCTGGGCAATTTGTGCCAGTGTTTTACTACCCTTGTTGTAAAAACTTCTTTATATCAAATCTAAATTGACTCTCCTTTAGTTTAAAACTTTTTCCCCTAGAGATGTGCCGGCAAAGCTTTGGCTGGAGTCACAGATCTGACCCAATTTGTTCAGCCACCACATTCATCTTGTTTCAGCACTGCCTGGGCTCTTGAGTTATTATTGGTGTACATGAGAGCATTTTCAGCAGAATGGGCTCTGATGAGTTTGCAGAGAGCCATGGCTCTGCTGGGGATGAAGAAGGATGGCCTGGCATGGAAGACCTGAGTGAAGTAGAAACATCTGTTGTCCTCCTCTCTCTTAACCCACCTGCAGCCTCAAGACTGCTTGCCCAAGCTCAGCAATTATCTCGTGGGGCTTGGAGCCAGGCTGTTCTGTTTTCTCCCAGCCAGTTCAGTCCAGACAAGCTGGCTGCACTGGAAGGTCTAATGTGCACTGGGAGGAGGCCTGCAGTTATAAGGACCATACTGAGCTTCATTGTGTCACCATCCACTGCTTGCCACCTCCCGAGTTTTCTGAGTGCAGTCATCTCTGAGCACCTTCTGTTTTTATCTCCCTGTCTTACGCAAAGTCACCTAAAAAGCCTTTTTGCTGGCACCCCTGGAGACCCCAGGTGGTGCTTGGAAATCTCTTACAGAAGTAATCATCCTCTTCGGATTGCACCATCACTCACCTTCAGTCCCTCTGACAGTCCCAATTTACTTGTGTGTTTGGTTGTAGAGCACCAAAACTAAAACACTGTTGGTAGGCTTCTGGTTTATAGTTTTCTTTACCTGGGAGAAAAACAGCAGGGTCATTGCTTGTCCCTTGATCTCCTCACCTGCTGCCCTGTCCCCTGCTCTCCTGGTGACTTTGACACTATGGTGGAAAGAAGGAATAACACCTCAATATATCTGGTGCTGGGTTGGGAGGGGTTTTTACTTTTGTAGGTGGGGAAGAAGCACATGGTGATTACAGAGAAGCAGAGGCTATTTTTGGGGCTATTTTGGGGCCTGTGCCTCCTCCCAGACAACATTATTGTTCCTTTATCCTGCCATGGGACCAAAGGGTATGGGTTGGAAGGGACCTCAGAACCTGCTTGGAGCAGTACAGCTTGGATCAGATCACTTCTTGACTTGATTTGACTTGACTACCATGTCAGCTTTCCTGCTGTTTCTTAATGCTGTATTTTCTCTCACTTGAATCCTATTCACCTCCATCCTTCCATTTTATTTTTTTGTTCCTGTTTTCCCTTTGTCCAGCTACATCTCTGGTCCATGGAAGAAGTGGAGTATGGAAGCCCACCCTGATTTATCCCTTACAGGCACAACCCACCATTCACACTTCAGCAGATGCCTCTTGAGCAGGCGAGCGTCAGAGGTGCACCAGCAGGGGCGAACTGTTCCAAGAGAGACCTGGATTGAGCTATGAAAAGCTTCCTGACTGATGTGATATCTTGGTTAAAATCCTCCTCAGGAGCTAGCCTGGAGTTGGCTATTAAGGGCCATCGCTTCAGAGGGAGGGGGTAATTCCTGTGCAGGAATTAGCAGTTCAGCACACCTGTTACCACAAGAGACTCCAGCTGAAATGAGAAGAAGGATGGGAGGGGGTGAGAAAAGAAAAAAAAAAAAAAAAAAAAAAGCTCTTCAATTTAGCACAATTATCTCAATTTTCCCAGGATAAGGATCCTTGAGATATTTATCTGATTTATAAGGGTGCACAGCAAGGCGACAGACACGTCCTTAAAGAGACATTTATCAATTTCTTATGTGTGGCTGAGGGGAGAAGAAAGAAAAAAACAAATGAGTAAGAAGGAGACACTGCAGGGAGAATCTTTTGGAGCTGGGAAGGAGAAAGGATGCCAGGCTGCTCTGTATGTTTTCACTTGTGTTTAATAATTTGTAGAGAACTGTGCCGGCCGCAAGAAATGCCGAAGGTTACTTCAGACAGGTGTCTGGGCAGAAGCAGGAAGGGGTTGGCCAGACTAGGGCAGCAGCAGAAATCCTGTTGTGGACCGTGTCACCTTTAAACTTTTGGCAGTTGATACTCCAGGGTATGCTTGTTAAGTATTTTCTGGAGAATTTCTTTTGCTTACTTTTCTGCTGGGGAAATGATGAGGATTAGATTTATGCCTGCTTGGAGAACTTGCTCAATAACAGAGAAGTGCTCCAACATTGCATCAGCCTGGGTATGGTGAGACAAGGTTTCTGTAGGATTCATCTTATCTAAGTGCAGATGTTCTGGGCCCAGGAAATGCATGACTGTCTATACTCTCTTAATGCCTCTTCCTCCATTTATGCCCTGCAGCTCCCAATGTTTTCTCTGCACCTTTGTAGCTAAAAGTATTCTAGAGACCTTCTGCATCTTGGAGGCTGCATCTTTGCTCTCACAATCATCCTTGTCTTCATATTATCTGTACAGGGAAGCAGGTATGAAAATCCTCATCTTTCCCAAAAGCATAACTGCCTACTGCCATCCCTGCAGCTCCTCATAGCTCCCTTTCCCCTCCATCACATTCAGGCTTCTCAGCATCCTTCCACAGCCCTTTTGCCTCTCTGCTGCTCCTTCACATCTACATCCCTTATTGTTCCGCCAACGCTGTCTTGTCACATTGTACCTTATTCCCTTGATTTGACAATAGAGAGAAAAAAAGAAGGGATTCAGTGGAGGCGAATGAAATAGGAAGTGGAAGAGGAGGAGGAGAGAAAGAGAACATCAGAGGGAATGTGAGCAAATGCTCGTAGCCTAACGTGGCTCAGGAAGTCACCTGGGGGAGTCATTGACTGAGGGGTCACTGACCCTTGTGAGTAAATTTCTGTAATAAACTCGTGAAAGTACTGGCAGGCCCAAGTGATTTAGTTTAGAAATTGCTGTAGTTCAGCTCCCCTCAAATGCAATTCAGCAGGACTGTTAGCAGGCACAAAGCCCTTGCCAGCCTTAATATGGATTACTTTTCTTTGTCCCTTAAGTTCATCTCTCTACAGCATGGTTATGTTCTCATAAATTTGTTGCAGCGTGTTTGCCGGCAGCTGACCCATTGGAAAGGATTTGTGTCCACCAGAAAAGCATCTTGGATAAACCTGTCATTGGCAATATGACTTTTTAAGGCCTTTCTGCACACATGTTGCTCTAGGAAATAACTGCTTTGTCAAAGACCAACCAACTTCACTTTCAAAGTCTGATTAAGGTAGCAACTCTTGGCTGTCACACATGGGCACCTGCTTGTCATCACTTGCTGTGGATCTCACACCTCCTGTCCCCCTTTGTAATAGCTGACTTCAATAAATGAGATGCAGCATAACTATGAGGGGACAGATTTTCAGATCCCTGATCTCAGTAAGTTTCTTACAGTTCTAGAAAGTCAGAGGTGCTTATCTGCCTGGGGTACTTAAATTCTTTTTTGGGATCTGTATGTGTGTATAAACTCCACTTACCCAGTTCTGTGGATGAACATTGTTGGGGTGGTAAGGGAATTCATAAGCCTCCTCTGGGGAGAAGTCCACTTGTTCAGCTCCCTGTATTGGTACTGTATTGTTCAGTGTTGGTATTTGTGTGTTGGTATTTGTGGGATGCTGCTCCATGGGTAGGGGCTGGAATACTGCAAGTGGAAGTGCAGTCAGGTGCAGGATGTCTACATTTATCCTGTTTATCTTCATCTTGGCCTATCTGCCCATCATATCCTCTAATACAGACCCTTAGTCTCTCTACCCGAATGTGAGCAGTGACACAAGGGATGTGGCAGAGGGGAAATAGCCCCAGCTGACATAAGTAAGGGTTGTTGGATATGTCTGGGAAGGCTGAAGATGAGTCCCTTTCAAGCTGAAGCAGCCTTTCAGGACAGCCTTGGTATACTCTGGAAGGGGAAACTAGTACAAGGAGTGTTTCCAGCCCATTGCTACTTACCTGCTCTCTTCCCACCGAACTGCCTTTAGTCATGAGCTGTGCTGTGCACTTGGGAGGGAAAAGAAAAAAAGAGAAAGAAAGAAAACTGGGGATAGGAAAAAGCAAATCAAAGAACAGTGTGTTTCTTGTTGTTTGATCTTTGAGGAATGCTGAGGAAATCTCTTAGGCGGCTGTCTCCCCGGTTGTGCTCGTAAGGAGATTACGGACCTCGTGCTTTCACAGGAAAACACCCGGCCGCTGGGCCTGGCACACTAATCCAGACAAAGGATAACAGCGGCCTAATTAATTCTCATGTCTCTGAATCTGATAACAGCACAGTACACAGACGAGTCCGTAAGGACTTAATGAGTTTAATCGACTGCACTTGATGATTTTATTTGAAACCTTGTGCCACAAATTAAACTATTAAAAATGCACTTGAACTTGATTGGCAGCTGTAATCCAGGCAAAGTCGACTTAATCCATGGGGGCGGGGAGCAGGGATAGATGCAAAAGGCTGGAGATGATGGGAGTGGAGGGGAGTCTCAGGCAGGTAAGGGGATTTTGGAGTGAGTTTAAGGGAAAGCCAGAAAGAAGGAGAGTGCCTTAGGGGAGCTGGGGGTGAGACAGCGGGGGTGGTGGGGTAAGGCGTTTATCTGTAGTTACCCAACTCTGGTCTGAGCTCTAGGATGAGGGAAGGGTTTGCATCTGTTCTTGTCCTGTGCTCTGCCCCATAGGGCTCTCCGAGCAGCTGGAGGGGCTTTTGGCTGTCAGCTGGTTGGAGCAAATTAGCTGCTGGTTTGAGGTGTAAGGCCAAGGTTTTGCACAACTGGGGTGAGGAGGGCATGAGTCTTGGGCTCAACCTCCAAATCTTGCACAAACCATCTTGGTGAAAGGCCAGTGAAACGCACAGGGGGATGCACACTGCAGTGTGTCCCAGGTGTGCACGCAAATACTCAGTTGCTCTTCATCTCTAAAATCTGCCCAAATGAAAAGCAGCCTATAAAAAGGCACCTTCGCCCACATGGACTGTCTGGCACATCAGTGCAGAGGCAGATACACCCTCCTATGTGTCCTCTGCTCACTGTTGTCACTGACATGTCCTGTTGTGCTCATCCAGTTTGTTCCCATACATAAATACCTATATACATATGCAGACATGCACAAGAAGTGATTTGGCTCAAAATGAGCCATTAGCCCAGGAAAGAAATAGCATGGAAGTCTGCTTTGAAAGTCCCTTGTCCCCTACTCTGCTATTTAAAGTAATTTGCAAAAGATTTACAAAATTATAAACCAATTTGCAAATAAATGATCGTGATGAATGGCAAATTCTTTAGGAGGTGACAGATCCATAATAGATCTGTAATCCCCCTTATTATGTGGGAACCATTAACAGCAGTGGGTGTTAAGAGACTACATTAAAGCTAGAATGGGCTTCAGCTAAGTCTCGAGTGGAACAGGTCAAGTTTTTGTTGCTATGGCTTCGTTACCTATTGTCATGCTCATAATTGGTAGAAAGAAATGTACCTCAGTGTCACTTGGGTTTCACAGCTTGCTCACTTCACTTATCCTACCCTAAAACTCATGCTCTTTGGCAGCAGGGGGAAAGCCTTCATCAGCTGATGAGTGAAGGCAGAGCACAGCACCATGACAGGAGTGGTGGGTGGCTCATCTCTTTGTGCATCTCATCTCCAGCTTTCCTCGTGCTGTCTTCTGGAAGTGATAGGACAAGGGGTGATGGCTTCAAAGGAAAAGAGGATAAATGTTGGGGAGAAATTCATGGCTGTGAGGGTGGTGAGGCACTGGCACAGGTTGCCCAGAGAGGCTGTGGGTGCCCCATCCCTGAAAGTGTTCAAGGCTGGATTGGATGAGGCTTTAAGCAACCTGGACTAGTGGAAGGTGTCTCTGTCCACGGCAGGAACATGGAACTGGATGGTCTTTAAGGTTTCTCTCTAACTAGTCTACACTGGTCCTGGCTGCATCTCGAGGGAGTGCTGGGAGTGAAGGGTTTTTTGGCAAGCAGCTCGAGGCTGTGTGTGGTGGGGGAGGCTTTAGTGCAAGGGGGAGAGGAGTGGGAGGGAGTGCATGTGATGTTCTCTGGGGACAGCACGTGGCACACTTGCACCCTGTGCCAGAGGCTGAACCACACTGGCTAAAGAACTCCTCGGAAATACTAAGGGATCAAGAGCCAGTGTCTTTGATTTATGAAATAGCAGGGCTTTTCTACCTGGAAATAAGCAGGTGATCCAACAGTCTAAAGCACACACCCCTTACTGTGAAGGAAGGTAAGAGCTTACTCCAGTGATTCCCTTCACTCAAAGAAAATCCCTTCCTGACCTTACACCTTGTGAGGGGTTTAATGCATTGTACACAGATGGGACAGACTGAGCAGCTGCCAGAGAAATTTTGTGTATTCTGCTGAGTACCAGCCTGGGGCAGAGGGCAGCCTGACCTCACTTGCTCCTGCACATGCTTTGAATATGATGCTCTGAATTTGGTGTATTGACAAATAACTACAATGTTTTTATTTGATAGGTTGCAGCTTTCCCCCCAACATTTTGCATCTAACACCAAACCTGTGGCAGGGGCTGGGCAGTGTCACAGCGTGCCGTGACCTTATGAAGTCCATGGTGCCTGCGCTGGTCTGTGTCTGTACCATTCTGGGACAGGAATGCGAGTGAGGAAATGGGCACTGCAAGCAAAGTTATTGATCAGTGAGTTGGTGACACTCTTTCTAGGAAAAAAATGTGTTAGAGCAGTTTTTTTCAGGTGAGATAACACTGAGATCCTGCCTGCTTCTCCTTCTGAACCCTGACACTTTTGGAAAGCATAGAGATGGTAATTTAAGGTGTTGTGCATCCTGACTAATTACAGTGGTCCTGGCCATAGCTGATTTTTACATTTCTCACCTTAAAATGCACTGTAAAGTTGCCATTTACTGTTAAACAGATACTGTACGCTTTCTTAGTAGTGGCTACATTTTAATATTTTTTTTAATGAAAGCAAAATAATTGGCATATCTTTGACAGAAGAATGCTTAAGGATCTTAACAGGAGAGATCAGCTGGGGAATGGCAAAATATTTTTGTCTATTTGGTGTTGTTACTGCTTTGATTAAACAGACTAATATTTCTGAGTCTGTCACTTAGCATGAACAGCAGGGTATTTTGTTATCAGGTAATTTCCCGTCTACAGTGGCTACAGAAATGGTTGGATGTAAATCATGCAGTTAATAATACTCCACTATAGAAGGCAGATGCAACTGCTAATTGCAGAGCCTGGGATGCTTGGTGAAATCACAACAACTTATCAGCCTCTGTCAGGTCGCTTGGGCTCTTTCCCAACCTCACAACTTCTGCCAGGCGGGATGCCACAGATGATGGTGCAAGTCTGTCTCTTCTGCTGCCCTTGCAGCCAAATCCTGGGGTGATTACAGGCTAGGGAGCAGCGCAGCCAGTCCATGGGCTGTCCCCACTGTGGGGAAGCACAGGCAGCACCGACACAGTCGGCAAACAGCCACACAGCCAGCACACGCAGTGCTCGTCAAATATTTACCCTTTGTTTCAATCCTGACCTCTTTGCCTCTCAAGATAAATAATTTAGTGTGGAAGCCTTGAAGGTTAATCTTGCATTTATTTAATGTTACAGGACACTTGGCTCACTTACAGCTAAAAGCCCTGCATGCTGGTTGTTAGTTTATTTAATCCAAGATCCATTTCCTTCCCCCTCTTCTCTTTCAATTGCTGAAAGGCAGGAAGGAGAAGGAAGTGAGGAGAAGGAAGAGTTATCTGTATGCAGCTTTTAGCCCCTGCTACAAACTCCATCAGGAGCAGCACCCTGGGGAAGCGTCGATCCGAGTGCCTCAGCCCAGCCAGGCATGTCATCCACCAGTCGATCCAAGAGGCTGGCTCTGAATGCCAGTGAGAAAAAAAGGGGAAAAGCAGAGGATCTGACATCCCCGGCACACCGGCTGCCTTTGCCTGACAGAAATTGCTGGTGTGCCAAAGGAAAAAAAAAAAAGAAAGAGATAACATGATGGGGGCAAGGAGAGGGAAGAGGTGAGGCAGTGGGGAGGAAGAGTATTTGCCTTCATTGATGAGATGTTTTTTCTCTCCTTTGTCCGAAAACATCAGGTGGTCCTTTGTAGGAAACCTCTGCAGCATTGCTGGAAAGCTAATGCAGAGGGGAGGGTGTCTGAGGGAGCTTTGGGCTCTGATTTACCTTGAATGATGTTTGCAGTAATTTCTGGCAGGCTAGGTAGAAACTTCTGGGAGGTTTGCAAGTGATTCAGCACTGGGAGGCACAGCAGTGGGGGGCTCAGCACCCCTTCCTGCTGCCAGGGCCAGCAATAAGCAAATGGCAGGAGCTCCCAGACTCCAGCAGAGGCAGAGATCAGCTTGTTGTCCAGGAATTTCACACTGATGGATCTGAAGGGAGTTGTAAACTTACTTGACAGTGACTTTCAAAGATGGGAGGAAACATTTCAGCATCATCCTTCTCTTTGCTTCTCATTTCTAGAGATGTACAAAAACAAATGCACAGTCCTTCCCTCTGTCAATATGTCTACACTCTTTAAACATATTGGACAAAACAGCTGGGGAAAAAAGCCAAACATGTGAAGCAGGCTGACTGCTGAAGTTGATTTGGCTTTTACAGCCCAGCCCACCACTTTGGAGAAGAAATTTGGTGCTAGCTGCTCCCTCCTAACTGGGGCTTACAGCCAGTAACTCATGAGGAGGGCAGATTCCAAGACTTCAGACCTGTCTGTATGCATTCAAGAGCAGACCTACATGGACACCAGGCAGTGAGGAAGCCAGTTGTTCCAGTCCCCATGGCCAAGCCCAGTGGCAATGTCACTACCACATTTTGGACCCAGGTGCCCTCCTAAGCTCTGGCTTAAGAATGCTCCCTCCCAGACTAAGCTTGTGCCTCACTAGCTCTCGACAGCCACTTTGGCAAACTCTGCATTTGTCTGGATGCACTCCTCACCTCTTGCAGTGATAGCTACACTCATCCACCACTTCAGAGCATCTTGTCAACTTCCTTCCCACCCGTTTCTAGAGGCCTCCTAAGGAGAAATGTCTCTGATTTCTCTAAAGGAAATAATCTCTGCATTTGGTAGCATTAGGGCCAGATAAGGAAGAGGAGAAGCGTCAGAGGATGCTGGCAGTGTGATCACACCCTAACATAGTCACATTTTCACCTGCTCATGTTGTCCAGCCCAGCTGTGACTTGCTGGTAATTACTTGCTTGTAACTGGTGTGAGACTCCCACTTCTCAAAGCCATCTGCTTACCTCCAGGTCCCTGCTGTGTGATCTTTCATTTGGAGTTCACCTCTACAGTTTATGGCAGTTTCCAGGACAACATTCCAGCTGGAGAGCCTCTTGACTCCATCCTGTGCTGGCTTTTTCTCCTTTTGAAGGACATTTTGCTTCCTTCAATAAACACCAACAGGGTGCTCAGTGTAGCCTGGCAGGATTTGACCCAAGAGAGATAGCCATGTGTGGATAGACTTGAGTGTCTGGGTGTTCATTTGTACAATCCAAATCTCCTCAGGTAGAGATGGGATCAGAATGACCTTTTCCATGAGCTTCAACTGCTTCAATATTAAATGGGGAATAGCACAAGATCAATGTGACTCATGGCTTTTCAATGCCTCAGCCTGAACCAGGAGAGACAGTAATAAGAAAAAGTCAGAATAATCTAATAAAGAGTGTGTGGTGGTTTGGTTTTTTTTTCCTTCTAGCAAGGGTGCTCATATGTGTTTGGATTGGTGAATAAGCTTATTTTTGTTCAAGACAGTAATTCAGCTCAATTTTGATTTCATTTTGGTTCTTACTGGCATTTAATGGTTAGGACATGAGCATGGGATCTCTGGGAAGAGGTTTAGGGCACCTACATTTGACCCCTGCCTGAATTACCTTCTGCAGGAATCACTTTCCCCGTGCTGTAGAGGAAGATCACCCATCAGCTGCTTGGAGATGCCCTGCATGAGCAAGCAGTCTCTGGAGGTAGGACCGCCTGGGGAAACAGCAGATTGCAATTGGTGACTGCTTAGTAAATCCCCTCACGTTGGAAGAGATTTGAGCTGAAGATTTTTTTAAGGGCAGCTGGGAATTCGCAACCAAGAGCCGTGTTTGGCTCCTCAGACCTTTGAGAACATGCACATGGACATGTTCTTCTGACACTTCCATGTCAGCCTTTATGCACCACTTCCAAGGTTTAATGCTTTAAATCGTGACAAACGCCCTTTGAATACCCTCCCAATCAAAACAGCTCCTATCAAACTGGCACTCACTCTCAAAACACCCTGTCACCCACATGGGTGTGTGGATTGCTGCCAGCCTTTTGGCAAGCTCTTCCCTTTTGTACTAGGACAGGGTGATTGGCGTTGCTTTGTGTATTTTGATAATGAAGAAATGCACCATTTAGAGAGAAAAAAATTCACATCAGTGTCTCCCCAACAAACATGATCTGCCGACTGCCTTTTCCTTTTTTTTTTCTGCTCCATATTTAAAAAATATATCAAGCCAGACAGCTGCAGCAGCTGAAGGAAGCAGCTAATTCCCCTAACAAGTCTCTTGCAGAGAGAAGTGCTGGGCAACCCAGGTCTGAACATGGGACTGGAAGTGTATATAGGATTAGGAGTATATATGGTGGCCCAGATTCCCCAAAGCCAATTAATGACTGTTACAAAAGGAGGATTTTCTTTCTGAGGTTAGAAATGCATCCTTGAATCTGGAGGGGGAAATAAAAAAAAAGAATTAAGAAAAAGCTAGAAGAGCTCAGGACTCAAAGAGAAAGTTCAAAGGGTTGGGTTTTTTTGCAGTTGCAGTTCAGAAGAGAGGGGTTTGTGCATGTGTGTGTGTTTTTGTACAAGCCTTCCTTCCTCCAGCTCTGCTCTTTCTTATTGATCTCTCTCGTAATGTGATTTCCCTCTTGTATAACTGAAGGAAAAATAACTGAAAGTAAAGTCCTGCAGATTTGCTCCTGACCAAATGTTAGTCTTGTCCTAGATGGGTCCCCGACCAGCACAGATGCCAAGTGCTGATCAGTGCCATCCTGCTGAACCAAGGGCAGCTTTGTAGCAGCCATACAAACATGGATATTGGGGGCTGGGGCTGCTCAGCAGAGCAGGGAAACATGCCCAGTTTTCCTTGGACTTTTTTTTTTCTTTCACTTAACATTTTAATAGTGGGTTTCCTGGAGAGCAGTAGGATTTGCTGGAAGTGGTCTGTGACCATGCACACACATCATGGCACCGGTGGGCCATGACTCTGCTGGATGCGAAGGTGGCTCTTGGGCGTCCATGCAGGAGATTTGCACCACTCCATTGCCTCTCCCAGCTTCCATTCCATACATATCCCTGCTTCTATTTACTAAGAGCTTTGGGATCCCCTGTGATGAAGGCGTGCAAGCAATTATCACTGGAGCTAGAACAGAAAGCAGAGGGCTTGTTTGTTTTTTTGGATCCAGGGCTGTTTGCTCAGCTGCATCTGTATCACTGCTAATTATTAAGACATTTATTACCGTGCTTTATTCATATGTGTGGGTGCTTGTTTACCTTTCCCTAAAGCCTACAGATTTACTTGTTCTTGGAGAAGGGTTTTTGGATCCTCAGTAGGATGGTTGGTGATTCCCAATGCTCCCATTGAGGGGTAGGGGAGCGAGATATCTTTTTCAGTTCAGGACTTTCCTGTTTCATTTCTATTCCTTTTTTCACAAGAGCTGAAATTTGTCAAGTTCCCTGGAAGAATATGGGATGTCTGCTCTGCTCTTCATTTTTTATGTGTCCCTCACCCTATCCATTTTAATCAGGAAATCCTGTGTTCAAGAGGCTTCTCTCATCTCAAAATCCAGCTTGAAGTGCTGGAACAGGGGAGATGGCTGGTGCTGAGAAGCTCTCCGGGGGCCAGGGCAAGGTGGGGGATTAATGAAAGAGATCTGTTCATACAGACCATTATGAAAAGTGGAGTTGAGGCTTTGCAGGTGCTGTGTGTGGATGGGGAGATTAGCCTCTGCTGGGGCTTACAGCTTGGATCAGGGCAGGTGCAGCTGGCAGTAGGTAAATAAAAAATATGTGAGCTTGATATTAAAAAGGGGCTCTTATGTGGAGAAAACCTTGAAAGCTGTTCACCTCTGCCCCAGCCCTGCTGCAGCTCACCATGGAAGCAGGAACAGTAAAGGGTGCATTTTCTTGAGGGCTTATGTGTGGTTATGCTGGACCATTTTAGTGATGTCCTGGTAAGGAATGGGTGGCATTAAAATAATCTCCATGGCAACAACCATGGAGGGCATGGATGGAGTGGTCAGGCCAAGGATGTGAGAGTCAGGACTCCTGGTTTCCAGGACTCATGGTGTGGTCTAGGGCAAATGGCTCAATGTCTTTAACCTGGCACTTACCATCCTGTCCCATGTAAAGTGGATAGAGATTGAGGATTAAAGGTGTTTGCAGGCAGAGCAGGGAATCAGCTTTTGAAACTCCCACTGATATCTGTGAGCTTGCGATCCAAAGATGTGCAGACAGGCTCTGGGGGGCACTGCCAGATCTGAAGATCTTTGAGGCAGGAAGGGCATCCAGAAGCCGGGAGCTGGAGTCTGCAAAGCTCCACAAGGACAAGGCTCAGTAAGGACAGTGGCCCCTATCTTCTGTGTATACAGCAAAGGACACATGTGACATGATCAGAAGCGGCAAATACCCAGTGCTGGTGAGGTGCAGAGAAGGTCTAAAACTCCCACTGTCTTTCCTGTAAACCCTTCTCCAGTAAAAGGCACCTCTGAGTGTGCCTGTGAAGGCCAGAGGTGCATTAGTGAGGTACCTTCAGTGCACACAGTTGCCTCCTGTGCTGCTTCCCCCTTTTTCCCCTTACCTATTAGAGAAACCCAATGGTATCTCCTGCTTTTGTGTGAGTGCTGTCCCTTAAAAACTCAGGAGGCAGCAGGATGGCTCAGCCCCTTCCAGAGGGGCTTCTATGACCAGTGGATCCAGGAAGCCACAGCTAGGGTGTCCTGTTGCCAGGTAGAATCATCTTTAACTTAATGATAAAGTGTCTTCTTTACTCATCCTTTTCCCACTCTCTTACCTGCAGCTTTACAGTGTCTTTTCCCTGATTTGCATGGATCTAACTGGCTTGGCCTTGCCAGAGTGCTCAGAGCATTCGTGGCTGCGAGGAGACATTATGCAGGAGGGATGGGATAATTTCATGAGTGTTTACATACATCTGCATTCCATATCGGCTCCAATTTGTGCGTTTGTCAAAACCAGCAGGCTGGTATTTCTCAGAAATTTTGCTAGCTCTTGCTTTCCCTTAACCTTTCCTGTGCAGAGCAGAGAAGAGCCTCTGTCCCTCAGGCAAAAGCAGAGCTCACGTGTGGAAGCCGCCTGCCTATCCCAGCAGCTGGAGGGATGCCCTTTGATAAACTCTCAGCTGGATGCAGAAAGATGGTCTCTAGGCTCCCCCACCGGGGTTTCTCAGCTCCTGAAGCAAGGAAAGGGCTGTGGTCACCCCTGCTTCATCGCTTACGTGAACATATGGTGCACATTGCAGCTGCAGCAGAGCTGAGTGCCCCATGCAGCGAGGAAGGGGATGCCGGCTGGTCTCTCCGTTCCTGTATCCTGCTCCATCTTGGTCATCTACAGCACAGCAACCAGGGGACTGAGCAGGCAGAAATTTGTTGTGCAGCAGCAAATAATTTTAGCTGATCTTTTTTTAAGCAGGTGGTGTTTAGTGGCAGCTTGCCTTGCCTTTCTTTGTTTTATTGATTTGAAGGTGCTACAGTGTTGTTCAGGTTAAAAAAAGAGAGAAAAAAACCAGGCAATGTGGACAGACCTGGGGGATCTTGGAGCTGGCACAAAAGTCTTATCTGAGTTCTCATCTTAAAGACTTTGTGGCTCTTGGAAGGAAACTTGATGTAGTACTCTGGCTGTGACTGTTGGGAATGATCCTGCAGTGTGATCCTGCATGGCAAAGGTGTGACAAAAAAAAGGGATGATCTTCAGCCACATCCTGCAAGTACCCTCAACTTTGATGACTGCTGTGACCACACACCTTGTTTTAGCCCAAAGGCAGAGCAGTGACCAGTCCAGGACTACTGAGCTGTGTGGTGTTTGCAAATAGAGAACCTGCACTTCCCAAGACAGACCTAAATCTCCCAACAGGTTGGCAGTGCTCAGCTGGGTGAGGGTGCTGTCAGACAGAGCCTGATGGTGTAGGAAACACCTGATTTAGGCTGGGACTCCTGGTGCTCCACTGAAGAGCTTCACCAGGATTTAAGGTGTCCTTGTGGGATCTCAGGGCATGGAAGCTGTCTAAGGAAGGCTGGGCCCCCAAAATCATGGGCATACTTATTCAGGGTGTGGAGTTTAGTAAGTAAGCATGTGAGCCTAGTCAGGATTCATGAATCCTTTGGGACCAGCCCTGCTCAGGAGGCACCATGACCCTGCTGAAGAGCTGATCTGTCAGGGAAGGAGGTAGGAACAGGGCCAGCAAAGCAATGGGACTTGATCAAGCTCTGGTCTCAGGAAAAATGACCGTGACTTGTAAAACCAATCTATCATTATGAAGTGTCTCTTTCTCACTACAGGGGCTGGCTACTGATAAGGATGCAGAGCACAATATGCAGAGACTAGCCATTGGTTTAGTTCTTATTTACTTGGAGTGTAACCCTGAGAATTAAAAAATAGCATAGAGTACCAGTTCCCAGTAAACAGTGGTTTGGGAGGGATGAGAACAGCCTTTCCTTTCAGGCCAGGAAACACAGAAAAATAGTTATCCCCTTATCTCTTCCTCTAGAGAGCAGAGCTGAAATGACATGCCTCCTCTTTCCCCTCATCATGGGATTGCTCTGATTGTTGTGATGATTGCCTCAATCCATAAGAATTTTAAGAAAAAATACCTTTTGATTAGTCACCCCAGCCTTGTGCAAGAAAACCAGGCATCCTTCAGTCAGCCAGGTAAGCATCAGCTTTCCCAGCCTGCTGAGAGAGGAGGGTGACCTGTGGAGGCAGCCCTGGGATTTGGGGCAGGGCTGACTTGGCTGCAAATCACCCAAGAAGGTGCAAGCATCGGAAAGAGAAAAAAGGAGAGTATGAAGAGGAACACAAACTGTACAGATGATAGCAGCAGCATGTCCAGGTATTGCTCTCTAAAGCAGTCCTTTCTGGGAAGAGAATTGCATCAGCAAATAAGTGTTGGCATTTACCAAAGCTTTTCCTATCTGCCTTCCAGTTGCACATGTCATTTCGTCTTCACTGTTGTGGGGTGTTTTGGAGCCATCCTTTCATATGTCTGACCAGTAATTAATTAGGAGGGGATCAAAGCTGATAATTCCCTGTAATCCCTTCTCTCTCATCTTTTTGTTCCGTAATCCTTTTAATGCTAGCAACTGGGGGGTGGGAAGTGGCAGGGCCAGTGAGTAGGGGGGAGCCTGAGCTGTGGTGTGTGGTGCTGGTGCTGGCAGAGCTTGGCTGTGTGATGCCAGAGCATCCCTCTACTTCCCCCCAGTGCCATCCCCCGGGGGTGGCATCCCAAACTGGGGGAAGGTCAAAGGGTACCATGAGAAGGGAGGATTTTTCCTGTGGGGAAAACGGGGTTGGGGAGCAATGAAGCAGGGACAGGGTAGACAGCAGAATCCCTCATTCTCTGAATGCTGACAGATTTCTGTTCAATCTCAGGGTCTCCACTGAGCACCGCAACATTTCTGCTACCACGAAAGGCTTTTCACAGCCAAGTCTCTGCAGTGACCATTAGGAGATCCCTGCTGTGCCTCCAGCTCCAGGCCATCTTTCCCATCATACCGGTGAGGACACTCAATCAGCACTCCCCATCACCTTCTGACCTGGACAGAGGCACTGCCATCTGGGAACGTCTGATATCTGCAGTGGTCCTGCTGTTGATAGCACAGAGGAGGTGGGGAAAGAAGCCCTGGATAGGGAGGCAGGTGGGAGGACCTGGTGATGGGTAGAGTGCAGAGCTGCTGGTGGGCTCAGGTGTGTCGGAGAGGAGTGATCAGAGATGGTTGGTTTTGGGCTGAAGAAGTTTTAGGAAATGACAAAGCCATTGTCTGATGTGCCAGTGACAGCTGACAGTGTGATAGCTCTAAACTTCCATGTGAATTAGCCCACATGAGTGCTGCTGAACACTGACCCTCTTCTCCTGCCAGGTCAGGAAGAAAATAGAGGGTGTTGCCAGCCTACATGACAAAGTGTTTGGGCGTTGAGAAAGCCCAGGGCTGCCAGCACTACATCAGCCTCCAACCTACGGGAAAGTTGTTCACATTCCGCAGCCACAGCCCAATGTCCTCATCTCCCTCTGATTCAACTTCTTTAAATACTTTCTTCCCTGACAGCTGGAAGAGGAGATGTGAACCTGTCGATTCCAGGGACTAAGTGGGTCTGAAGGGCCTTTTGTTTGATCAGAGCTGTGGTTATTACCCGTGACAATCACAGGCAAGGAAGTCTCCAATGTGTGTTTGACTGAGTTAAGGTGCCTTTGATGCAAACTTCTCTTCATTCCATTTAAACTGCAGATCATTTCCATTCACAGTGAGGGGAAGCTAAATAATTCAGTGCCAGACAGCAGCACTGATGCAGCTGGAGGTATGGGATGCCTTTACCATGCAGGCAGCATGGCCTTGTCTGCTTGAGGCAAGGGAGTTTTGGGAAATGCAGCATCTCTCTGGGCTGGGTGGAGGTTGACCAATGGTAACATGTCATGATGGAGCAGCTAGAAAAATGCACATGATATTTTATATACTGAACAAGGGACATTTGCAATCACAATCCCTAAATCCCCTCTCTCTGTGTGTTTAATAACACAGATGTCTATAAAGTAAATGCCAGCTGATTATCAGAAAACATATTTTCTGAGCATGAACAACTTTGTAATAATCAAACACTGCTGATAAACACTGACTATGTGGTTTTGCAACTTCAGAGGCTTATAATCTGCTGTGTACCAAAACAATAAATACACGTCAAGTAAACTTCTATGCCTCCAGATCATGGTGCAAATACAAGTTGAATCCTTGGAACTGTTGATATCTATGGGCTCCAACCTTGCTTCTGTTGGGGGTGGAGATGGAAATCTGTTTTCTGGATGTCATGCACTATGTGTTTCTAATTCTAATTCTTATAGTGTGACCACCACCACAACGGATGGCCAGAAACCTTGCCCACAGTACCCAGCAGCCAGGAGCCTTCCTCCACCCAGCTTCTTACCTGGCAGGTATGTAGTTCACAGTGTTTGGAGATGAGCATGGGTATTTACTGGGTTGCAAAAGCAAACTGGGAAAGCCTCTAGCAGGTTTGTGATTGTTCCCAACTGAATGACTATTTTCTGGTCCAAACAGGGCCATTTTCTTCAAAAAAGTCACCTGTGGATCTCTTTTGCCAAGATCCCTCTGCACACAGGTAGGAGCACACAAGGCTTTGCCTTGTGCAGTCATTTTGCTGAGCTGCGGCTCTGCTGTGGGCTTTTTTTTTCCCTATGCATCATTTAAAATAGCACAGATAGTTAAGCATCTGTTCTAAAATAGCTTTGTTAAAAAAAGAAAAGCTTACTCCCCGTGACAATCAAAGGAAGAAAGAATAATCTCCCCGCAGCACCCGCCAAGTTACAGGTGAAGGGGACTGTGTGAGAAATAAGCACGGTGCCTCAGCTTGACACTTCCGACGGGGTCAAGTTTTCCCTGCACCATAATGAGGCCTTGTTAGGAAAGTGGGAGCAGTGAGCAGTGCTCCTTTCTCTTGGATCTCTGCATTTCAAGATACCTGTAGAAGGAGTGCGGCTGGGGATGGGAAGGGAGAAAAAAAAAGAATTGTTAGGTATTTCTACCTTGGGCTTGGATGTTCTGAGGATATAGCAGTGAAGGAAGAAAAGATGGGCACAGGGGTAGCAGGAGGCCAGACAAGCTCTGCAAACAGTGCTCATCTTCCCCCTCTTTTTCTTTTATGCCAGGCTTTGTTGGTGCCTCTGTTAGATGTTTTAGCTTCAGTTTCCGTGATGAGGAACCTGGGAGATGTGTTGGCAAAAGCTTTACTTTCCTGGCAATAAGAAAACTATACAGATCTGGGGGCTCTTGTGGCATCTAAGTGGATGGGGAGGGGGAAGGACTCCAAACTTTCAATCAAGCCCTGCCAGCTCTTTTCCATTCGAGAGGAATGAGGCTTTGCCTTGTTAAAAGCAAAGCGCGAGTGAGAATGGGCAGCATGCCAAGAGCCATTTGAGAGGCAGGTGAGACTTTCTGAAGTAAGAAATATCCATTCCACTCTAAATTGAAGTGTGTTAAATAAGGATGCTGTTTAGTGCTAATAAGGCAGGGAGCGAGTTGGAGAGCACAGCTGGGGTTACAGCTCTCGGCTAGCACAGGGGCCCCGGATTCGGATTTGGCTGCGGCTCTCGCTGCGTGCAGGGAAATGAGCTCCAGGCAGGTGTTGCCCTAGTTCCTGAGGATGCACACTGGTCAGTGAAGGCATGATTTGCTTGACTTAGCTTTCTTTTTTTCCTTTTCCCAAGCGTTCGAGCCCTAGGGTGGGAGTGATGGGGTTTGCAGAGGTCAGGGCTGATCATGCAGAGGGATGGGACTGGTTTTGGAGCTGTCACGATGTGGAAAGTTGCAGTGATATACCACAGCATTTGGGCTTTCCACATAGGGATGGGGAAATTTGGCACAGCACCTGCTTTTATTAGCCTTTTCTCTACTTGCAGTCCCAACCCTCAACAGGAGAAATGCTCTCCTTTTTTTTTTTTTTTTTTTTTAATCTCTCTGCTTTTCTAAAATGCTGGAGCATAAAAGAACAGATGCAAATTAACACATAAATCCAGGTTGGAGGGTGTCACCAAAAGGATAGGTATTGCACAGTAATTAAAGACCATGAAATTCTCCATGAGATGTTTGTTAGTGGGCTCTAAATGGCCAATTGCTGTTTCTTAAATATTCAGTAATTACTGTAACTGGATGCAGTTTGGCTTGGAATTTAATAAGACCTTACTGGAGAGTCTATTAGATCACCAGGAGGCTGGTGGGATAATTTAACAGTAGTGCCTGTCTCTTTGCTTATTGATTGCACTCCAGAAGCCAGTGCAGTGGTATCCAGTTGATAGGGCATGAGAAAGGGGCACGAGGCACAACCTGCCCCCTGCTCTGCTGCCAAGGGGGCCAGGGCCTCTGGGGGTGCTCATCTCCTATGCTGTGAGGGGCTCTGTGCAGCACAGAGCCCTCCTTCCTGAAGCCCTCCCTTGATTTTGTAGGCAGAGCAGTGAGGTGCAGGAGTGGGGATGTGTGTTTCCTCGTGTTTGTGCAGCTCTGCCTGAGCTGACCCTGGCGCTCAGGTGAGTTCTGTGCTCTTTGCACTCTCGGTACAGACCCTGTGGCTGAATTGCCTCTCTTAACCCAACGTAGAGGATCCTTGAAGTCTGTTGCCAAACCCTCCAACCATCTCTATATGCAGCAGCCTTTCATATTAAGAGTGAGGAAACACACCCTGGATATTTACCTCATGACATAGTGGAGAAAGACTCTTAGGAAAAAAATGCTATTTCCATCCTTGCTGGCTGATGTGTCGGAAAACATGAGCTGCCAAGTATGTGTTTCCCTGAAACAATACAAGGCCTAGGAAATTACCCATGAGGAGGGGATGTTGCCCAGGCTCAGCTGTGCTGTGGGTCAGCTCCAGGGCAAGGGAGGCTGGTGCGGGAGGGCAGCTCTGCTGGGCTGCCATAGGAAGGGGCCCCATTGCCCAAGCCGATCCTTTGTGAAGTTGTTTCCGGGTTTTGTCTTGGATTGTCTCCAGGACGTCCCTGGACACCTTTTGGAAGTTGGCTCAGCTTAGGAGCCATGCCCAAATGACATCAGCAATCAGGCTGCATGCTCCTAGGCAGAATGTCCCGGCTGACTACACTCCTGAGCATCTCCACGGGTTTTCTTGCTGTACCTTATGGCATACATCTCACACCAGGTTGCATACTGCAGAAGATATTCCTCTGGCAAGCTGCTGTGCAGCCCCCAGATTATCTCAGATATTTAGGATTGAAAAGTTAACAACCCATATTTGGCTGGTGTGCTTTGTGCAGTGCTTTGAGGTCACAGATAAAACGCTCTGTAGAAGGACTGTCAGGTCCTTTCCTGCCAAAGGCTGAGCTTGTGCAGTCCTGGTTGCCCTTAAAATGTGTGCTCAGGAGACATGCTCTGCTCTCAGACAGGAAGAGGACAAATTCCTTAATCGCAGCTCAGGCCTGCCCACCCTGCTCCCAGCACCGACCAGGAGAGGTCCAGTATGTCTAAGTGATGGCTGCAGCATCCCTTTATGCCTGGAAGTGATAAGCCCTGATTTAAGGCCATGACATAATATTGAATTTGAGATTTCTATTTCCACACATTGCTTCTATAATTAGATGGTTTTGTATTGTGTGCCTCTCCCCCAGGAATGGGAAAAAAAAAACCCCAACCTGTGGGAATTTTTGCAGAAGTTCCTGCCCTCCAAAATGGAAAAACAGACTTCGGGGCTGAAATAACTCGAGCTGCTGAGTTAATTCCATTGTGTGTAAGTGAGGAACAGGCACTTTAGCAGAAATGCTTCTTTTAACTGCAAACCAGCTTTCCATGATAATTTATTTCTTTTTCCTCCTGAATGAGATTTCATCCTGCCCTCAAAACCACAGCCCTTTGGATTACAGAGGCAGGGCATCACAGGATTATTTTTCAGGGAGGGAGACTTGATTCCATCAGAATATTTCTGTCTTCCTACCACTCAAGACATAGTTGCCTGATCTTTCAGACACATAATCTAAGTGGCCCTGCAGCACTGGGACCCAGTTTAATGCCGAGCCATAAATCGAAGGATCAGCTACAATGAAATCCAGTTCACAGATTAGGGAGTCCTGGTTGAGAAACCCTAGAAATTGAACTAGGGGACTGGAGTAAATCAATTTGATTCATCCAAAGGACAGAGCCACTACCAAAATGCATAAAACAGAGAAGGGCGGAATCTTCCATTATCGTGAACCTAAACAGGGATGAGCTATTCAAAAGTGCAGTCTGACCTTTTCTAGCTGCAATGTCCCAAGTGCTGACTTCACTCTCTGTCTGCTTCCTTTATTCCCTTTTCTTTTCCTCCCCTTCCCTTCCCTTCCCTTAGCTTGGGTGGTAATTTTAGGCTCTAGGCTAAAAAGGAATAATGATGGTCCTAAAAAGGCAACTGGCTTCTGTGCAAACCCTGGAGTGGAGCTGGACTAACCACATGCCCATTCCTTGGCATGGAACTTGGACCCCTTGATGCAATGTAGGTACTCTTGGGAAAGGGAGGGAGTAGACGGGTGCTCTTCTGGGGGAGTATTGCATGTATTAGACCTCACTGGGACCTCAGGTGGAGAATGAAGGGCACTGGGATGAGCATCTGTTGAAAGAAAATGCATTGTGCCTCCCTCCTGCCTAGTGCTCTGCAGATTATCTTCCTCTCACAGGAGAAATTGGTGATGTGAAGCTCGAGCATGTGCTCATTTCATGCTCCGTGTAGCAGCTCCAGAGTGGAGCGGGACAGGGAGGATGAGAGATGGTGCCACAGGCCATGAGCCTTGCTCTCCTAACTCCAGAGTTTGCTCCTGGGGTAAGACTTCATTTAGTGCAGGGGGAAAAGCAAGCTCCCATGCAGCTTGCCATGTCTCCATAGGAACAAAAACACTTGGAAAACATGCACAATGCACTCTCCTCCAAGCAGAGCAGTTCATACGAGAAGGTAAAGATTACAGCTCTGAGGAAAGGCCTTCTACCCTGATGTGGGATGCTCTTCTCCCACTGCTCAGCACAGCTTTGCCTGCACCTCTCCACTACTGCCAAACTGTCTGCAGTGTGGCCCAGGGCTGGACTGCTAAATACATACAGGCTGGCTCAGGAATGCCCTACAGCAGCAGGAAAGTTGATGGATGCTGCAGATAGCTGCAATGGGGCTTAGAAGGTCATGGCCCATGGATGATCCTGGCACAGTCCTCAGTCCCTGGGAAAACAGTGCTTTTCCTACTCCCACTCATGAGCAGGAAAACTGAACCTTTGATGGAGGAAGCACAGGGAGTTTACCAAACAAACTGGGTGTACATGCACACTCATACCCTACACTTCTTCAGAAAATGCTCTTCAAAGGCATTCTCTGTGGAATATCTCCTACCCACAATATCCTTGGAAATTGCCCCTCTGCCTGAGGAGTTTGCGAACAATAATGACTGGCCCTTGTTCAAAACACTAGCCATAGCTGGTGGGAGATGGTTTACCACAAGGCAGTCAGCAGAGCAGTCTATCACAATTCAGATGTGGCTTGATCAAATTCAAGGCGGTATAAGATGTGGAACAGATTACAGGCTGGATCACATAAGCCACAAACCACATTAAGAGTATAGGGACAACAATAGATATTCTGCTCTCACACTTAAACATGATCCTGAATGAAAGGATTTCCCCTGCCTCCAGCCCTTCCTCCCCTAAAGCAGGATTTCTGTCTCCAGAAAATGCCATCCAGTTGCATAAAGAGCCTCCGGAACTGTGAGCATCTTTGCATAACAATGTCACGTCAAACAAATTCCTGCCTGCTCCTTGCCTACCACCTGATGTATTGTGCCCCAAAATGGTTTTGACTACCTGCCACCTCAGCAACACCCGCTGGCTATGAAGGTAGCAATTGCAGAGGCAGCTGTGAAAATGAAAAGTAAAATTGGGTGGGAAAAGGAGGGGAAAATCCAACTGGTCGGCGCTGATGTGCTGGGAGGATGTAGGGAGGAGGAAGGCCAGCTGGGGATAGGTTTTGTCCTCCACTTCCCAAATGAGAGATGATGTCTCTCAAGTGCCATACAAATGAGCAGTGGTGTGGAAGGGCTTTCCAATCATTAGTGATTGTTAATCAGCTCATTAACAGTGATGGTCAGCATTTTGTAACAGGCATGATTTGCTCTCCTCCAGAGAGTAGAGCCCTCTCTTGCTGCAGCCCTACCATTAACTGTGCTTGTGTGTTTGTGTAGGGGCAGAAGGAGGAAATAGAGAATTTTTTGGTACCCAAGGCCTGATGCTGAGCCACCATTTTGGTTCTGGCAGCACCCACATCCCCACGGGTGGTGTGTTGGGTCCCCGGGAGATGGGGAATCAGTGCTCCCCAGCGTGTCTGGAGCAGATGTAATTAAAGCCTTCCCTGCCTGCCACAGAGCATATGGGACATGTTAGCAGAGTAATTAAATTTTGTGAAGTGAGTCTTTGCTGGAAAGCTGGAGGGTGGGTTGGTGGGAGGCAGGGGGAGCAGCAGCACTGTCATACGCCTGCCTTCGGGAGGGAGCGCGCGGCCTCTCACCACCGCCAGTCCTCGCTCAAAATTGCTCCTCGTGTGACAAGTTGAGAAAATAATTAAGTGGTGGCTCATTTGCATTATTTGTTGAGTTTGTACATATTAAAAATACTGAGGAAGCTGGTCAAGCTGTACAGATGTTGCAGATGAAATAGCTGTGTGCGTTAGGGACTTCTGAGAAGAAAGGCAGATGTGGGGGGGGGCAGGGGAGCAGAGGGGGCAGAGAAGAGGGGGTGGGGAGGACAGAAAATCTGTTTCTTGCAGACATGGGTAAAATACACGTAGTGCACAGTAAATTTGCCAGTTAATGGAGTTACAGGAGGATGGAGACTGCTCATGATTTGGAGTCACTGGGTGTCACTGGTAAGGGATGAAGGGAGGGAGGGTCACAGAGGCTGGAAGGGTTGGTTTACAGGTTTCAGGCTGGGTTGTGTCTTTGTTTTACCAGGTGAAACTTTCTGAGACAAAATCTTCAGATTGTAAACTTACATTTTGGCATAGTCTTTTTCACTTAAAATGAGAAGGAGAACCTTACTTTTAAAGAAAATAGAAATGTCAAATAATAACTCAGTTTAAACAAAATTCCTTTCAGGGTTGAATGAGTCATTTGTAGTTGCCCCACATTGAATGCTGATTTGTTTTGCTTCCCCCCAAAGCTGAGATTTGAGGAGAACCATACTCAGCTTATGCATCATACTGTTTTCCTTGGTCCAGATCTTTTGTTTGCACCTATTGAAGCTGGTATTCACCCCACATTGTGTTTATGCAGCTCTTACAAAGGAGCCAGTTCTCATAAACATCCAGTTTCCAGCAGTGATGACTGTGGAGGTTACTAATGCATGGAATGGGTTTATCTCTTCCTGTGAGCACGTCTACAATGACCTACCCTCTCTCTGTTCAAGATTCTCGTAGAGCAAATTGGGGAAGTGGTGACTGACCACTGACCTCTCTGGAATGGTTGCTGAAATTAAGTTTCATTTGGGCAGTGGTGAGGGATGCGGGTAGATTTGCTCCTGCCCTGGTAGGCCATGGTGTTTTCTGTTCAGAGCAAGCGTGTGGCAGCTTTTGAATACCACAGGCAGTTCTGCTTGAAGAATTACTCCCTAATAACCTTCCTTCTTGATGAGAGCGACAGCCCACTGTGCCAACCCCAGCTGTATGGCTGCTGGCCTCCCATCATCCCTTGGAAGTTGAATGGGGCAGTGGGATGCAGGCTCTGGCAGCCTCTTCTCCCTCCTTCAGGGCACTGCCCCCCTTGTGTGTTACAGCAGCCTCCCCTGGCAAAGCCTGAGCACTGGCCTTGCTGTAGGTGAGGTGTGACACCCTGCCTGTGTACGTGTTTTGGGTCGTGTAACACATGCAAGGGAAGGGAGAGGGGGTGGAATGGGGCTTTGCTTTGGGAAAATCCTCATGTAATGTTGAATCCTCAGAACTGCTGAGGCATGGAAAAATATGTCCATGACAGCAATGTTTACTTGATGTATTGGAAAAAATGCTCTACCAGGCTGTCCATAGGATGTAGGATCACCCCCCCTAGTCCACAGAGACAGACCCACACGTACAGGCAACTGTCTTCTTTTACCCTGTTCTGAAAAGGATGATGAGGAGGAAGCAGGGCTCTAAGTGAGTGATGCTCAAAAGAGGGGGTCACAGCAACTGTTTACCAAATGAACTCTTTCTAGCTTCATATTTGCTTAGCTTCTGTGCCACTCCCTGTTTCAGCTAGGAGGGCATAGCTGTGACTGGGAGCATAAATCTCCTCACAGTCACCCTCAATTCTCCCCATCAAGGCATTTTTCATTGAAAATGAGACATGCACATATCAAAAATACTCCTGAGCCAAAAAAAAAAAAAAAAAAAAAAAAAAAAAAGCCCTGTCAGTAGTTTTGAATGGTGGAAAGTTTAGAAGGTTTCAATATTCTTTTCCTCTCATTTCTAGTTAGAAGTTATAGACTGGAGACTCCCCACAAGTCATTAAAGCTCCTACACTTAGCATCGATTCTTCCAAAATATTGTCTTCCCCAAAGGGTTTGCTCATTTTTTGGAAATGCTTCCCTTGGTAGTTTCTCTTGCCTCTCCTGGCAACTGCTCCTTCATTTAATTGCTCAGCAAGAGCAAAGCTTTCACTGCACCCCATCTCAGCTCAGTGGGTTATGGTTTAAGGTTGTCAGGCTTGTAAGTCTGCAGTAATAGCAGATACTTTGGAGATCTGGGATGAAGAGATCCCGATCTTGGGTGCTTCTCCAAGCTTCCTGGCTTCCAGACACTCACTACTTCAATGTGCAGAGGTATCCTTGGCCATCCTTGGAGTACAAAAGGGACCAAACCCCACAATCCCACCTGGGGTCTCTGGCAGCCTGCTGACCTCCAGTGCCTACTGTAGGAGCATGGTGTGAGTTGTGCCACCTCAGCCTGATTTATGCCCTGCATGCCTGTGTACCACAGCCAGATAAACTCTCCCATACACTGGGAAAATCCAGGTGTGGTTTGGGAGCTGGCTTTGCAAGGATACTATACCCAAATGCAGAGAGAAACAGGAACTCGGAGTGGCCATAAAGTTGTGCTTGTTGCCCCTCTCCAATAGCGCTGTGTCCAATAGTGGTGTACCTGTGAATGAAGGTTAAGGCTGTCAGAGGGCTCTCAGCTGCGTCAAAGCACTCAGCAGTTGAAAGATACTGTCCCCTCTCCTCCCCATTCCCAACTCTATCAGAATGAAGGGAATCAGCAGCACTTCCATATGGCATCTCCACACCTGATGATAGCACCATGTCATCCCTATACTTTCTGGTGTTTTAGTAGTCCAGGGCATGTCTCTTTTGTGCTGCACCTCTCCAGCAGTGGGGGCTGAAGGACCCTCGCAGCCCAAGGGAAGACCCTTGCTTGAACTGCAAACCAGAAGGATGGAGAGAGTTTGTTTAATTAGCACGTGCCTCCTGTGCTCAGGAGGATGAAGCTGCAGATGTCTCCAGGTTGTGGGCCATTTTCCCACTGTGCCAAAAATGACAGGCAGCTCTCAACACACAAAGAAAAGAGGGATGGGAAGGACATGATGAAGCTGCCTTGAATAATGGGGCACAGGCAAGTGCCTTTCCTCCGAAGAAGGCTGAGATGGTGCTGTTTGAGATGTCCCCATCTATTACAGAGCTCCTGATTTCTCCTTGTTTTGGCTTAGATGGCAGAAACTTCATTTACGATTTGCTTTGCAACATGCCAGCCTGGCAACTGCAGTGAGAGAGGGGGAGCGAAAAAGAAATATGTAACTAGGTCAGTCTTCTCCACATTACAGCTTCATCCTTTACCCAGGGAGGAGTTGTGGTCTTTGCCCGCCTCTCGCTGTTCTCATTCAGTCACTTGATGGGGTTTCGAGCTACTTTGAGCCTGCAACCTTCAGATCAAGACTTTTTCTTTTTTTTTTTTTTCTTTTTTTATTTCCTTAACTTGGCTTCCACGTTCGACTCTGCTTCTTTCAACCTGTGTTCAGAGGCTCACAGTGGAAGAAACCTTTGCTGTATTTAATTGTAAAAGTTCCTTCCCTATAAAAGTCTTGGCAAACTGGGCTGGCTCAGTGGTTAGTTCTTTGCTCTCCTCCTTGCAGGGGCAAAGTTCAGTTACTTAGCGGCTGGCTGCTTGTTCCCTCATCCAAGAAGGAGTTTTTAATCACAGTAGGACTGGATGGTTTGGCTTATTCACAGCAGGGCTACAATGCCAATTGCCATTAGGTGTCTTGTTCAAATATGGCCTGGATTGTTAGCAAAGTTTTAACTGTTTTGTGTCCAGTGCATGAAGAGTTGCTGGGATCAGCCCGTTTGCTGGTGGGTGGATGTGCCTGTTCAGTAAATGCATCCATGCAAGGGGGCTTGGATCCACCAGGGGATTTCCCATTGCCCTTTTTGCACCCCTGCTGTGTTTGTTCTATTTGCCAAAGACCAAGGAGTCATGGGGTGGGGGAGGTCAAGCCCATGCAGGTGTCCTTGCAGGCTGAGGGATGCAGACAGGGACTGCAGTGTCCTCCCTATGCATCCAGAGGTAGTGACCACTCTGCTTCCCTTATCCCTCAGCATATTCCCCTGTGGCCAGATGAGCAGAGCTGTCCTACTGCAAATCTTTCCCATCCCCCTTGTGAAAAGCCCTCCCTCACAGCATTTTGGATACCCCCCTGAAACACAAACCTTCCCTTCCCTGTGGTGATCCTCACTGATGCTTTTCTGTGTTGTCCTCCTCTTCTGCTCTGTTGGGCCAAAGCTAGAGAGACAGTGGCCCAGTGAGGGTCCAAACTGGCTTTGGAAACACTGCTGGCTTGGTAACCTTAATACTATCAGTATGAAAGTAGAGATGGCACATATGGGCTGTTAGTAAGCAGCATGTTAATTATAGTGAGGTGCTGCATTACTCACTCTAGGCTAGATCCTGCCCTCTGGCAAGTGGCACTGTCATCACGCTGTCCTCCCTGCGAACAGGAGGGCTGGGGACGGGTGCTGCAGGCAGAGCGCATCCTCCTGTCAGTTCACATGTGTACCTGTGCCTGTGACTGTGTGGGGAAGCTTTTCCCTTCACTGGGACTGGATCCAACAGCAAAAGGCAGCAATAGCTGGGGTAAGGGACTAGGAATCATCTGGAAGAGGAGCTCTTTTTGTCAAATATTAGTGAGTGTTTTACAGGCAAACCTGTTTTTTTCCTGTTCTTAATGATTCTTGTATAACTCAGGCTCAGACAGTATTTGCAAACCATAGGGAGAAAAAGATTTAAAAACAACAACAACAGAAGAGCATTAGCAGGAAATAATCTCATCAGCCCCAACTCTCCAGCAGCGCTGAAGACAGGAAAATGATGCCTTTTTATTAGCCTTATTGTCTTTAATTAAAGCATTCAGCAGAACCCTCTGATAATGGACTGCAAGTGAGGTCGGCAGCATTTGTAATAACACAATACAGGGTTCAATTAAGTTGTACTTTTGTAGCTTTTCATCGCCAGTTTAAACAAGCTCATGATATATACAGAATGATTACCTTTCTGAGCTGGGGGAAAAGAGGGGGGGCACAGGGGCTTGGGAAGACAAATCACTTGTTGTTGTAAAACTGATGCTATAAAAGCACTCCATTTCCCCACAGCATTTTCATGTGTTCAACCAGCTTGTAGGGCTGGTTGTAATTTGGCTGCTATACTGCAGCCATTAGGTACGGCTTTCTATGCCACAGTTTCCTGTCGCTGTGGGTAACCACAGCTGTTTTCCTAAACCTGAACCTTTAAAAAATACATTTCTGATGGTTGCAGTACCTAAGAACTCCAAACAAACAGGGGGATCAGAGAAGGCAGAAGAAAAGGTCAGAGGTCCAGGTTATAACCATTTGAGCTGAAAGACTATGGATGATTGACAAGCAGTTGATATTTGCTGCTCCTTCTTTTCCCTGCTCTTTTGAATTATTGGTCATAAAACACCCTGCAGTCACACTCTTGCTGTGTCAGAGAGAGAGAGAAGCCAAGAAAAGACCCACATGGCTAACACTTAGCTTTATCTTCACCATTAAGAAATGCTAAATTAGAATGAAATCGCTCTGGTAATGCAGGTGACAGTTATATGGAGACCAAATGAATTCCCTATGATCAGTGCCTTTAAAGAGAGCACACTGGCAGAATTCATGATGACGGGACACTTACCACGCGTATAACTCATGTGCACGCACAGGAAACTTACAGTAAATCTGGCTGGGGTTTATGTCAGGCTTTTTTTTTTTTTTAAGTGTCTTTTAAAGCTTCTGTTCAGTTTCTCATCTCTCCAGCCCTGGTGTAAATTTGCAGTAACTTCCTTGCACTGCTACCCTGGCGGAGAGGAAGAGATGTGAATGGGAAGCAGGGGTTTTCCTGAGGCTTCTGGTCAGAGATGCTGCACATCTCCATCTCTCATGTTGATGCTGCCTGGGCTGTGCAGCCTCGTGCTGCCACCCAGAGATGCTACTTCATGTCCTGGGACAGGAACCATCACCAGTGGGACTGTGATTCATGATGCAGTGCTAGCTCACACCAGCAAACAGCTCCCTATGTTCAGCCCAAGAGGTGAATCTGATGGCTACAGACATTTCTTGCCATGAAGTTAATGTGGGACTGCTTCTGTTACACTGTATGGCTCCTATTGGTTGCTGTAGCCTTACACAAAAAAGAGGATTGAACTTTGCTTGATCTCAGGCACAGCTTTCCCCACAGGCTGTGTCACTTGCTGCTTTCATTGTGTCAAAGAAGCAGGTTTTGGATAGGGGTCTGTGCACACATAGCTTTAAGCATGTGGGTTTCCCTTGCCAGGATGGTGGGCCTGCCATAGTGATAATAATCAGTCCATGTTTATTGCACAAGAAGATCCCCTTCTCCTGTGCTGACTGTTGTGCTGTGGTACCCCATGTTGTCACAGTTTGTCCCACAAGGATGCTACCCTCTGCATACAGGCAAAAAAATTACGTTAAGAGATAATTTTCTCTGCCTCCTTACAGCCCAGTTTTACCTGAATTACAGTTCATTTTGTATGTTTTTACCATACCTTACATAGTGCAGCTATGTGCTGTTAAACAGCTGTTCAGCTCCACCCTAGAAAAATTGCTTCAATAAAGCACATTTCCCATACAGGTCATATATTGGTTAATTCATCCTTTTGGGAGAACTTCCAGACAGGAAATGGGGAGGCAGGCGAAGTTGTCCCAGCAGAGCACAACAACAATTAAATTAAATCCAACCCTGGCTCCCATTACCTGTGATTGTTCCTGAAATTAAAAGAGAAAGCAAAGGCTGTACTGGGACTGTGTCGCTGTGTCGTGTCCACTGCTGAGTACTCCATCTCATGGGGGAGCTGTCGGCAGTTTTATCCTGGAGAAGGTGAGTCAAGTTTTATATGGTAACTTCTTAACTTCTGTGATTCAACAGCTGGTCTATTTTTGTGTCCTTTGGCTAAAATAGTAGGATGGTGCCATACCTATGCTATATTCTTTTCAAGGTACGATAGATAGGTAAAGGGGGATCCTAATGTGCCCAGTCCTCCTCATCCATGATGTTAAAGACTGTTGAAAAGGGAAGACACATTGCAGCTATCTAGAAACTGAACTGACCTCTTGTAGATTTAGAGTTCAAGGAGGTACAAAAAGGGCTGCCTCTGACTGTTCCCCTTGGATCATGCATTCCTGTCAAACCTGCTTGGACTCATGGATATGACTTTGTATGGTCATGGCAGGAGTCACTTCTGTGCAGACCCAGCCTGTCGCGTGCTCCACGTGGCTTTGCTGTTATTGCACTCTGACTGCTGCTGAGACAATTTCTTGCCTATTAAAATGCAGTTACGGCCTGGAAAGCAATAGTGTAAGAATGGCTTATCACTGCTCCATAGCTTTGTGCTCCAGTCATCCATACCAAAGGCCTGAGAATGCTCCCACAGAAGCCAATAAGACTTTTACCATTGACTTCAAAGGCAGCAGAGAGCAATTTAGCTGCTGCCACTAGTCAAAGCAGGTTAGGCTACAGCTGGTACTTCCACAGCTAACTTGGCTCTGAAACCCTGACAATCTAAATGTATTTTTGCTACATGGGATGTTTAAAAATAGACAAGACAAAGTAGCGGAGAAAACAGATTGCTGGGAATATTCCCTCCCTGGTAGGAAAAATGGACTAGCTGAAACTAGCAGGGCTTTTCCATCTCCAGTGTGTACGAGTCTATGATTTTTGTCGGCAAACTAAGCACTTCTGAGCCGGAGGCAGCACAGAAAGTCGCTAAAAGCAATTGAGAGGTGCTGGTATCATAATTTCTCAATCCAAGATAACTTCTGGTTTTGCATATATTCTAGGGCTCTGGAAGATTCCCCTGAACCCAGTAAGATGCAGTATCTTCAGTGGAGGCAATTCCATGGACATGAATCATAAATCACAATAATGTGAAAGTCTTGATAGGGCTGTTGTCCCCGCTGCCTCATGGGAGGAGGATATCAAGTGCACAGCATTAGAGAAGATCAAAGAGGCACCTACCAGCTATTAAATCACCAATAATGGGTGACTTTGCCTGCCCACGTATAAGCAGGCCAACGATGCTTAGTGAATCAATGTCTGGATACCTTAAATTATCCTCGGAGCACTTACTTTGAAGGCATGCAAGACAAGGGGTGGTGTTTTTTTTTTTTTTTTTAATTTCACCTTTAGTAACATGGAGGATGTGAATCAGGACAAATAGCTGCCTATGCACAAGCAGTCATAGTCTAGCTGTTTGTCACCCTCGTGGACTGCATCAAAGCTTGGTCAGGAGCTCCGATCTTTGGGAAGGAGAAGCTAAAAGAAGTTGAAGAGTAATAAATGAAGCTCAAAGTCAAACCCCTCAGACTATATATAAAGACAATTCACTCAGCAGATCTACCTTCTCAGAAGAGAGCAAGAGGCTTACATGAATGGTAGAGGGAAGGGGTGTATAAGCTGAATAAATACCCTTTGCTAGAAGGAGAGGCAGCCTGGGGAAGTCAGGAGAAAGGAGCACAGACCTGGGCAGGGCTGGTGTGGAAGAAGGACCTCTGCTCTCTGCACTCTCTTCAGTGTGGCATTAGGCAAGAGAACATCCTGGTTGAAAACTGGAGGTACCCTGTCATTTGAGGGGCCAACTGCAGAGGAGCCTCTGCTCGCTCCCACTGGATGCTGTGCCTGCTAAGCCCAGGCTGGGGACTCACCCCTGCCAAAGAAGCACCAGGGCATCCATCTCAGCTCCTCAAAATGCTTGGATGGTGAATCAAAGTGGACTCAATACAAACCTGAGTGTTTCATTAGCCAGGTTTTCTACCTGGGAGGAGAGGCTATGACTGCACTGACCTTAATGGGAAATTAGAGCTGTTTAAGCAGGTAACAGCCAGACAGCTGGGTGCAACCATGCGATAGAGGCATTCGTCTCTATTTGCAGGCAAGCTGTGTGTGTGTTTCCATTTTGCTCAACTTTTGCTGCTTGTTTATTTAGTTAATAAGCGACAGCAATCTGCCTCATACAGCCAAGCAAACAGCAGAGCAGAGAGCATCCAAAGAAGGGGTTTTGTTGAACACTTGCTGATCTTATGGCACAAGATGTGTTTCACCTGCCATGGAAGAGAATTGGAGGGAGACACTCTCATCTAACAAAGGTTTTCCCCTAGTGGGGCATGTCCTGTCCCTCTCCATCAGTCTAAGTACAAGACTAATGTGTTCTCATCCCTAGGTTGGGATTAGTCACTACTGAGAGACTGGGCAGTGTGTCACCATCTCCTTGCTTCTCACATCCAACTCATGGTAGCTGGACTGGGGTTGCCAAAATGTTTGTGTGTTGTCCCTCAGGAGACAGACAGGCGAAAGTGGCTAGACTTTTCTGTCTATATTAATGTTTTAGAGAAAGAAAGGAGAAAGAAGACAGTGTGGACAGCTGCTGCAAAACTTCTCCCTCATCCATCTCCACAGGAGGACTAATGTTGCATTTCAGGAGAATGCTTTGCCACTGTCTTGTCTTCTGTTTCTTCACTCAACAGTCCTTTCTGAATTTTTGAGTGTTAGTCTTATGGCCTCCTGCTTTTATCCATCAGCTTTAGGTGTCTCAGATGCTACTCAGGAGCAAAACCCAGCTGCTGCCTTTGTGAGTTACCAATCTTCCCCTTTGGTGGCGATGATGTTGGTCACCAGTATCAACCAGCTGTCCTGCCATTGACTTGTGCTGCAGGTGGTTACTGAACTAGAGAAGGACTGAGACACACAAACTCATTGTAGCACACTGTCAGGCAGGCAAGAGATTGACCTCTGATTCTGGACCTGTACTGTAGGCATGTGCTAAGGGACTCTAACTGCCCTTCCTCATTACTGCCTAAACTGTGGTTTCATTGTGATACCTCTGCTGCCCACGTTTTCCAGTGTGCTCTTTGGATGTCTGAATTGCTGGCTCAGGTGGATGATTTCTAGCACTGTCCCCAGAATCCTCTTTTTTTACAGAACAGATATTTGCACATTTATGTTTTCTTTCCCAGCACCTTCACTGTTCATATCTGGACCATTTCTTCCCATGGTGCTCTGAGTACTTCCCCTCAGTGTGAGGAACTTGAATGGTAGATGAAAGAGCAAAGAGAGGGAATCACCTCTCTGAAATTAAACAGCAGAGGCAATAGCAAATATTTCCCAGCCGGCCTTGACCCAGACACTGGCAGAGGCAGCAAAAGTCTCCTGGAAAATACTCTGTAATAGTTTTCAGACTGGGTCCCACTTGTCTTGAGAATGCATTCTGGACCCCAGCCCCATTGTGCTGGATGCTGTACGGACAGAGAACAAGAATATGCACGCACATAGGTGGATCACTTCTTTCATATGTACACATTAAATCAGATACTTTTGGATCTACAGTTAAATCTCTGTTTTGTATTCACAGGTCCTCTTGGAGCATCAGTGAACACATGCTACCTAGTTTATCCAGTGCTTAGCTGCTAATTAGGAGGTTTTTAGGACATACAGTTTGAGGTGTTACCAATTAACTCAATTGTGGACCAAGACCAAAGCTGTTATTTGCTTTGTCATAGCAATTGAAAGCCAAATAAACAAATACTAGTGTCTTTTCACTCTTTCCCTTGCGCTTTAGCACAGCTGTGCAGCAAAATAATGATAATTTCATTGTCTACTTTCCAAAACTCTACATTTAAAGCAGATCATAAAAAATCTCCACATGGTTTACTTTGCCTAATTGTTACAAACTCAGGCTGTAAATCCCAGATGAAAAACCATATCTTATATTAAAAAAACCACAAAGACACAAAAAAAAAATCCAACCAAAAGGAAGCAAATGAAGAATGAAATATGTTAGAGTTTGTCCGTCTGTTGTTTTATGATCAGAAGTTTAGAAAGAAACCATGAGAGAGAAGTGCTTGATGTCCACAGGACTTCAGAGGGACTTAGTATTCATTTCACTGTAGCTTTTCTGAAAACTGAGTGTAAAAAAAAAATCTTAGTTGCAGAGAACTAGCACAAATTAGCACTTTTTCCCCCCATCCTTTTAACTTAAGTTTCTTTTCCAGTTTCCCAGAAAGACACCAGCCACGCAGTTTGGGATAGCTTGCCTGTGTTCCATTGCCAGTGGTCCATTGCACCTTGAGATGTCCTTGCCTCTCAAAGGTCCCTGCTCAGTGAGAGGAACAAAGGACGGGAAGGACAGGAGCCAAGATGATGGGAATGAAGTGAATCAGGAAAAGCAAGATGAAGCATCTCAAATGCCAGACAGAGGACTGATCCAGGAGTTGAAGCTCTGGAACAACCAGCAGAGACTTCACAGGTTTGCCCTCCTTCATCCCTATCCTTCTCCTCTATAAGCCTCTTTTCCTTCACCTTGGTAGCACAAACATGAGATAAAAGGTAAGAATGGAAACAGAAATGCACATGGTCCTGGTGCCCCCCTAGCAGGCAATGGTAAACCCACAGAATTAGGTGAGCTCTCAGCCTTCAGCAGTTCCCTTCAGTGGTCACATCTAATTAGGAGGATCCTGGATTTTGACATTATTGATGTTTTTAGCAAGTTGGTCTCTTCCAAGACGGCGAAGAAGTCCAGCTGGGAACCCATATGGGGAAAAATATATATATATTCCATAAACTTGTTATCCCTAGAAAAATTCTTGTATGTACTATGTGTGAGCTCACTCTCTACACCTACTCTTTACCACAACCTCATTTTAGACATTACATGACAGATAGTCCCACTGATACCTGTCAGCACTTTTTTATTTCTACTTGGAGTCCACTGTAAGGCAGTTGGTGCTCTCCTTTAGAGAGGAAAATATTTTCCTGATCTTTCCATAAGTTTTTGGTCACTCACAGCAGCCTCAGTCATCACCCTCTCCATGGCTGGAGCATCAAATTCACCCTCATCTGATTATTTGCAGGAAAATGCAGCCCAGATGCTTGGAGAATATCAACACTGGATTCCCTTGGTACCCTGGCAATATTTGGGCATAATCGATGATTTAGTGCTGTGTCAGTTTGAGTTCTAACTTGAAAACAGTTTATTTTAGCACAGTAGATATATTCCAGCTACTTTAGCACAAATGGTGGGGGATAAGTTATAAAGGTATTGCAATCCTGCTTGAGGTAGGTCCCCATATCCTCAGAAACACAGACTGGGAGAAAGGGATAAGTCTGTTTATTTTTCAGTTCTGATGTAAGCAGACTAATGGTGGTCATGGTGGTGCATCCTGGCACCAGGAATGCTATATCCTTAGCTGAGGTGAATCTATAGGCACACGCACTTTACCCCACCCAGAGGTGTTAAGAGGATGGCAAATCTGCATTTTTAGCATACCTCAAGGTTGCTCATGGGGACAGATACGTGTGTGTGTGCTAATAGCACTGTCTGAACATGCATCTGCATTTCAGGCCATGCTAATGCAAGCACGTACTGATGTGCTCCAAGCTGAGCCTGCCCAAATCTGAAGGCGGGTGCCCCCAGCCCACAAGAGATGCTGTTACACTTCAAGTTGGATGCTCTCGATAAAACTGTATCCCCTCACTTCCTACGTTCATTCCCTTGTCAAGAGCAGACTTGTTTTAACACTGTGGATTCTAAATTTTCTCTGATGTAATTATTGTTTGACACTGCAGCCTTTCCAAGCACCTTACGCAAGGAAAAAGAGAGAATTAAATATGAGAAGCCCAGAAATAAAACTATTAAAAGGAGATGGAAGCTGTTTTGTGAGCAGCAGGAATGATGTGGTGCCTCTGGGAGAGGGTACATGGAGCCAAAGGAGATGTTCTGCTTTTAGGCAGTACCTTTTATTGTATTTCATTGAAGTTCTGTACTCTTTTCTGAAGTTCTTAGGTGCAGAGCTTTTATAAATGAGTCTGTTCTTTTTCTCTTTGCTCTTGCAAAAACCGCAACTTTCATACCATTTCCCAAGCCAATCTTCTTGAACAGACTGCAGCCAAAATTTCCCTTCCCTAATTAACCTGGAATGGTTTTTGAAGAAGTTTTAGCCGCAGAGAACATCAAATTTAGCTCTTTGCCTGGAGCCAAGCTCTGGGCTAAAGAACACATGTCATTTTAGGAATTCATGCAGATGCACCTTGACATCTGGGATGTGATATGTCGCCTGCACACTTCCCTGCTGAGATAACGAGCAGTACTGGGCACTGCTGATGCTGCAGGTGGAGTGCAAAAGGTTTTTCCCATTCATTCCAACACTTTTGTCCGAGCTATGTAACTAATTGCAGGAGACTTTTTTGACAAATGCAAGCCTCTTCTGTTGATATTTGTCCATGTGTAACTTGGTCACCTCATTTTCCCCTCTGGGTTGATTTGGTGGAGGGTTGCTGGAGTATTTCCTGAGTTAAAACCCCATATTGGATGGGGTTTTCCATTAAGCCATTGTTTACCACCGCTAACTCCAATGTCGTGTGAAAAGGCAGCCAAAAATAAGTAACATATAAGTTTTTATGGTGTGATTTTGGGACCTTAATAGAGCCTGGTTTACACGTGCCTGGTGACAAATACGTGCTGTAGGTATGCAGAGTGGGGCTGGAAGGGATCGTGTGCCTCAAGTCAGGATCAGCCAAGTTGTTCTCTCTGCAGTGACTGTAGAAAAACTGGCAGACTGAATTAGGCAAGAACAGATGAACATGCAGTGAATGTCTCATTTACATCAGGTCCCTTTATGACTTCATGGTTTGGGTACTCAGCACCTGAGGCATCAGTACCACAGCACTGCAATCCTTGATGTGTTCTTGAGCTTTCTGTTCCGCACAGCTGTGACTTATTTTCTCTGCACTGGTGCTGTTTGGAAGATGCACAGAACAGGAACAGGGAGAGATGGGTCCATGATGGTATCTTTCACAAAATCCAATTCAGACAGAACAAAGGTAAAGTCTTGCTGAACTACATGTGCATCCTGTCCAGAACATCTTTAAGAATAATTGAATGTAAATAGTTGATTACTTTGAAATGCTGAACCAAAATAATTCACTCCTGACATCTCCTTATGAGCCCATTCAGAATCAAAGCAGAAGCAACAATATAAGGCCTGAATACTTTGAACCCTCAAGATTAATTTTTTGAGAAACTGTCTATTGCCCAAGAAGTATTTGTGGAAAATAACTGGGAGAATAATTTAGACTAGCAATAGCTTGTGAAAAACTGTAAACATCTGGAACACCATTCCTGAGCAGGAGAAAGTAGACAAATCTGTTATTTTCTATGACTTACTACTTTAGCTCTGGTAACTGCATTGCTTTCAGTTTGATGGGGGTTTTGTTAGTTTTTGTGAAAGAACTTGCTCAACAAAGAAAACCCATTTTTCCTCTGGGATAAATAACCTCCTGTAATTGCACAACTCCACTGGTTTTTAATTGAGTCTGTGTGCCCACAGTGAGTGATCTTTGGTTTTATGGCCAAACACCAGTATTTCCAAGCTTCATGGAAAACCTCTCCTCTCGAGCTACAGAGCACCATAAGGTTTGTAGTTCCACAGGGGTTGACTTGAGCCAACAAGCAGCAGGGCATCATGTCAAATTCTGCAGAGTATAAGCTTTCACCCATCGCAATACAACATATTTTCTAGCCATTCTGTGAAGAACAACCTCTGAATACACAGTGAGGCTGGCTTGGCTTCCTGAACTGCTTCTCAAGAGGGAGGAAAGACAGGAAGCAAGAGTGCTCTTCTATGTTTGCTTGCCTGTTTATTCTTAAACCTACTGAGGACCAGTTAAATAGTAATGCTACCCTGTTCAGCTCTTTTTGTCAATGAACTCCAGCTACTCTTAAAATGTGGTAGTTTACAGTCACATGAGGGACATTAATAGTGTATTTAAAGTCTGACAAAGTCCTAAGGGCTTCCTCATTAGTTTCTACATGAACACAACACAGGAGCCTTGTTGCTATAAGCAGCATGAAGTTTCCCCCCAAGCCTATTGCACAAGGTGGAGCCAAGCTGTCATCTCGTGCTTAACCTGAGATGACCCTGGTAGGGCTGCCAGACATTTGGGTCGTGGTGCTCCTGTGGGAGCGCAACCCACATGCTAAACTGCTCTCATGGCAGAGAAAGGGCATAAGAGGAGCACAGAGGAGAGCTCTGTCCTACTCTGCCTTTTCTCCAACTATTTTCTAAATCGATGATGTAGAGATTGTTTTTGCCCCCTCATCAGTAACGTGGAGCAGCTTTTGCCTGAAATCCCTCAAAGTGTCATTTTTACTATGCCTTGCTCATAACTTCAAGGCTTTGAATTTTTTGGTTTTTCTTAATTACCAATCAGCTGCTCTCCAGCTGCAGAATTAACGTGTGGGATGGAGTTGCCTCCAGTGGCTATTTAAATTAAACACAGACCTACTGAATAGGCACCAAGTGCCAGAAGATTTCTTTTGGAGTGAGAAAAGGTGAGAAACTGCTTTCCAGTTAACATTGCCAATGTGTTTCTGAAGCAAAGGATGATACCTTTCTGCCTTCAGGACATTATTGTCTTTCTCTTGCAGAACATGTGTTCTGAAAGCCTGTAGCCATGTCATCTCCTAGCTGACATTTCACGGGGACACTGCAAGCAAGGTACAGCCAGCCTGGCTTGGAATTGCATAGGAGACGTCCAAGACAGTACATGTAATTCAGCTGATATTACAACCCACCAGAGGCAAGGCTGACTCCAGACTCAGCCAGAGCTCTGTGCAGGTTTGCAGGTGATGCCAACCAACCTTGTGGATAATGCACAGTCATGGCAGACCCTGGGAAGCATCTACTTGAGGCCACGTTTTTAAATACGGACAGGTTTTGCCAGTGATCCCATTGGATATGTGTCATGAGAAGTTTGAACCAGGCAAGGGAAGCTGAGCTGCTCCCACACCAGTACCTCTGTAGACTGTACATGGAGATTGTCTGGAGGTTTAGCAGCAGTGGTGCAAGGACAAGCCCATATCTTGTTGCCCCATGCCTCATCCAAGCCTCCCTGCAGCAGCACAAACACCAGTTAGCAAGAAGGCTCTGAAAAGGCTGAATAGGTTGAGGGGCTTTGGGAGGAAGGGCACTCAGCAGCAGGTTTGTGCTCAGGCTGGCCACTGGTCCCTTTGCACTGTTTGTTTATGTGGCTCCCTCCCAGCTCAGCAGGATGGATCAGCACAGCTCCTCACATGGGTGCAGCTGGGCTGCTGGCCAGGCACTGGGGGCTGTTTCAACACAGAGATTTATGGTGAGCTCAGGGAGGCTTGGAGGGGGTTGTGGCTGGGAGAGAGTGGTCCCTAGAGAGAGCAGCAGACAGATTGTGCAGCTCTTGCTGTTCTGGGCCAGCATCTTCTTTCCTTGCCTGTGCTGGAAGGATGCCACAGAGCAGAAAGCATCAGTCAAACCTGCTCACTCACATGTCCATAGCCCTCCCTTTATGCATGCGTTAAACCTTCACTGGAACAAAATTCCACCACTTCAGTCATCTCTCGGGCTGCCAATTCAAGTAGCATTTCCCAGCCTGGACCCAAAGGGTTAAGGTGGGTTGTTAACTTCAAAGTTGGGCTCAGTGGGCACTGTGGGGATCGGAGCAGCCTGGGTCATGGACGTCCTTGTGGGCAGGTCCCTTCTCTCCATTCTGTGAAGAGCAGATGTGGCATAAAAACTTCCTTTTGGGCAGGGAATGATTAATCTTTGGTTCTTAGAGGATGACAAATATATTATATTCGCCGACATGCACATGCATTCTCTTCTGCTGATGGGTGACCCCTGTCTGAATGCCAAGCGTGTGAGATTCAGCTCTGTAAATGAAGAGGAGAGCTTTGCAAGCTCATTAATGCTTTGAAGTTGCTCATTAGGAGCAGATTCCTCGGGAGCTGGCGAGCGCAACACCCTTTGTGAGCATGACTTCATTTGATATTAATGTGGGTGCTGCAGCTGGAGGCATCCAGGGATGCTGTGCCGTGATTCTGCACACACAGACCCGCACAGCAGATTGCTGTGGCTGTAATGAGAAGGGTAAAAGGGAAGCAGGGAAATTTGCTGTCCTCTCTTAAGGAGGCACTTAAGGAGCTGAATTTTTGTCCTGGCAGCATGTGAACAGGTTGACCTAGTCCTCTGCTGAGCCGAGGACTTGCAGCATCTTCTTTTGGGATGTGTGGAGTCCTTCTTCCTTGCTTCCTAATACCTGTGAATTATCTCTGGAGGCCAAGGTGACCCCTCTAGATCAAGGAGCTCTTTGTCATTCTATTTTGAGACCTGGAAACATCCCTTTTTATGGTCAGTGCCTCTCACTTCTACATCATCCAATCAGAAGCCCTCCAAGTAGCTCTGCTCCCCCAGGGCACAGTCATAGGCAGCCCCTGGAGAAGTAAGGAGGGAATTGCTCTCATCTTGAAGCAGGGCAGGACCACAACAGCCTGGCTAAGTGTATCTCCAGCAGACAGAATTCTCTGGTGAAAGGGCTTGGCAGGATTTCTCTGTGTGTTAGCATCCCTTTGTGAAGGTGCTGGCCTGGCAAGAGTGAGGGTGGCTGAAATCAGAGGCAAAAATTATCAGGCTCCTATGGCTTAAGGGCTAGAGGATTCCTGCACATGTGTACTTGGGGGCTGTGGGTTTGAATCCCATGAGATTTAATAGAGGTGTTTGGAGCTTTTTCTTTTCCCTAAAAGAGGGGAAAAAAGCTGTACCTCACCCCAAAGGAAAAATAAAACCCCTCTTGCAGCGCTGTCTTTCCCAGATAAATGCCCTAGTAGAGTCCCATATATGGACAGGAGGGGGTGAGGGTAAGACCTGAGGTGCAAGGCCAGGGCTTTAAACATGTGCTGTGTCTGGCTGAGAGCTGTCAGGCTGCCAGAGCTGCTGCCTTCCCCTGAGGACCCAGCAGGGACAGGCTGAGACCCTCTGGAGATGTCCCTCCTGCACCAGAATCCCTGTCAGTGTCATCACCGGTGGCTATGGTCTTTGCACAGGAATCTAGGGTGGCACATAGGGGTTGTGCCACGCTCCACAGCCCATGAGACCTGCTGTCTCCCAGTGAAATGTCCCATCAGCTGCTGGGGACATTAAAGAAAGCAGTGAGGAGGGAATGGTGTTGCTGGGCTTGGGGAAGTGTCTTGGGGGTGGGACTTTGAGGGCTTGGTGAGGTGTGTGTCCTCAGGGGAGGAGGTGGTGGGCCTGGGGAGGACCCACAGCCCACCAGGATGGCCGAGTGGTGAAGGCGTTGGACTTAAGATCCAATGGGCACATGCCCGCGTGGGTTCGAACCCCACTTCTGGTAGGAACCTCCTTTTCCTCGGGGTCTGAAGTTCCCACCCCAGCTTTTGAAACATCAGTGGAGAACAGGGGTGAGAGCTCTGGGCCCTGTCCCTGGGAACGAGGCCATTCAATGCCCAGTATGAGGGCCCTGGTGGGACTGGGCCACCCTGCCACCCAGGCTGAATGTGTACAGAGACACGAGCCAGTCCCTCTGGCACACAGGCTGTGGATCTCATCTTTCATGCAGAGAGTGCTGAGATCGTCATGGGCTTGAATCCCACATGCTCCCAAAATAGCAATTTGTTTTTCCCATGATAGAAATAGAAAAACCTGACTACCCAGAAGGGGGGGAAAAAAAAAGGTGTTGAGCGCTAAACAGCTCGGGCAAGTCACAAGTGCAAACAAGTGGTTCAGGGGGATGGGCTTGGGGTCTGTGGTTTGTTCCTATTACCAGCTCTGCTCTGTGACCCCAGACCCATTTCTTGGCTCACCCAAAGCAACATTTGGCACTCTCTGAAGGGATTTGGCAGTGTCACAACCCCCTGGAGGAAGCCAGAGTAGCATGAAGGGGTTCCTGATTCTGCTGGCTAGATTTGGGAAATACACGAGGAGCTGAGAGCTGCTCCTCTATTGCCCAGTCACTTATGCTGTAGTCTGTCTTGTGTTGGTGCCTATAAATGCTCATGAGACTTTTGTTCCCTTCCTTGCGTGCATGGATAGGCACCAGATATTTCCCTCAGTAGAGGGTTAGGCTGCTGGACTCACAGAGATGCTGTCAGGTTTTCATTTGGCTGCTTTGCTCCAGCCCAAGGCCAATCGGAAATGTCCTACTGCTGGGACATGATTTGAAGTGATGGTGTTAATTTGGTTAATTAGGATTCCTGGGTAGCGTGCGCTTCTTGCAAATCAGCTTACCACTGTAGTATCACTGCAAAGAGTTATTTGCTGGTGCATGGGGTTATGTATGAATTTATGATTATGATGTAGGACCATTAATTTAATGTTTGTGGCAGATGATACAGCTCAATTAAAAGTTACACGTTAGAATCTTTGGCTCCCTCTCTGATATATGGGAATCAGATGGTGGCCTGCAGGAAGGTCTTACAGAGCCTGTATGAGTGGCCATATAACAAATGGGGCACGACCCAGAGGAGAGGACATAGGAGGAATTACTCTGCTCCTCTTCTATTTGATTAGTGTCGTGAGGAAAATTTTGAGCACATCCGCGAGACGTGGCTTGTTGCAACTAACCTCAGTCATTGAGTGATGCAGAGAATGACAAACACATCTTTGAGAACATCCCAGAGGGTCTCAGCAGCATTAAGGGTCAAGTCTTTTACCTCTGGTGGCTTGGAGTCAGACTACTGTTTAGTTCATGTGTCAAAGGCATTTGGTGGCCCCTGATGAATTTAAAGCTGAAATCCCATTTGAGCTTCTCTGTTGATCCGTATTCTCACAAAGCTTGTGTTTTTACTGCCCCAGGGGTATGGGTTCTGGTCTGTTTCATATTGCAAAGCTATTGGGCAGACAGAGCATCATTTGAAGGCACTAGGAGCTGAATGACCAGCCTTTGTATGGCACAGCCTGCTGGAGTTGTACGGATGGCTGGGGCCAAATGTTAATCTGAGTCAGGACTGAGATCAAATGGCAGACCTCTGTAAGAATGTGGGGCTGGAGATTTGGGGATTGAAATAGCAATGAGTCCAGTGGCCAGGGTGGGTGAAAGTTGTGGGGACTGATAAGTGAACTGCCTTCTACCAGGACACAGCTTTCTTCTGTCTCACCCCTCAACCTCCAAGTGCTTGACAGAGCTAAAAAGGACAGACTGCCTGATAGCCATTTTCACATATCACATTTATTAATGGTTATTAATGGTTACTGCAGGTTAAATATCAATAGTTTATTGCATATGTATTTGTTATAGATTAACTATGCAGTATGCACATCAGTTATGTTGTGGTTAAAAGTAAGCCCCAGTGAAAGGTTTTTAATAATGAATTTGTGTTCAAGTAGTGTATAATAAGGATCTTTAGCAATCTTAGTCTCAATTTCACATGACAGTTTTATGTTCAATAAATACCCAGAGATTATTAAAAACATATTTATCAAAGATTAACAGTGATGAAATAGATACAAATCTAAGCTGTTAAGCTCAATACACATACTTATAATAATCAATTCCCATATTAAAACACAATAACAGCCTTGTTTAATCTAAATGAAATGGGATATTTTTGGTTCTTTGTGAGTCTGTCTTTGGCTGTGTGCTCCTGCTTGCAGATCTCAGATTAGATCCTGGGACATTTGTACTTAAAATAAATCAAGTACTCAGGTAAAAACAAAGCAGTCCTAGAATAACACAGGCTGTTTCAGGACCAGGGAACCAGAGCTTCAAAGGATGTAGGTCAAAGTCACTCCACAGGCATCAGAGCAGTATGGTTTGCCTCAGCTTTGTATCCCTGAGAAATCCCTATATCCAGTCTAACCTATAACTTATACCACCATTTCCAGCCACACTTCCAGGACTGGGAATCTGGAGCAGCAGCTCTCCACTTTACAATCACAGATGCACCCATACTGTTGTGGGTACACAAAGCTACCACCTGCCTTGTATCCTGTTATTATCTAGCACTTGGAGGCAGAGTGCTAAAATGAGATAACTGTTTGGGAGATAAACAAAATGTTATTGTTTTACTCTTGTAATGCTGCTGTTGTAATTGCTGGCTGGTGGGTAACAAGAGCTGGTACCTCTGCCTCTGCCTGCACCTGTGTGCAGGTGCCGTGAGCTCTGCCCCAGACACTCATTTTTTGTGAAAAATGGACTGTCTGGATATATTATGGAGCATCAGTGGCCTTCAGACCACCTGAGGATTCAGAATCCTGAGCTCTCCTGACAGCAGGCTGGAAGCCCCACAAGGCATCCCGCAGCTGGACTGTATCTGGTGCCCTATCCCAGCATTCGGTGATGGTTTTGTCTGTGTTTGGGTTTGCACTTGTGCATCAGTGGAACTAAGTGCCAAATCTAGGTGAGGATGCAAATCATAGGCACCTGAATTTGAGGGAGACACTGCATGTCTAAAACATATGAGCTGCATCATGACACAAGGGGGCTGTGGGGGTTGTTGACCCTGTAATGTATTGAAGGATATCTGCCTCTTGCAATGGCAGGATCTCAGAAAACAGTCTGAGAGGGACAGGCAACTCCCTCTCTGCTGCTCAGAAGTATTTCAGATATGTAGTGATTTTCCATCTTCCAATGGTCTGTTGATTTCCTTTCTTTAGGAGTTTGAAAACCAAGCTCAGGCACTGCTTTAGGGGATGCTACTTCTTCATGTCAAGTGCTATGGAGCAGTTCTGTAGGATCAAGGGTATGCTTAGGGCTGCCAGGAAACCCTTCAAAGGCAGGGCAGAGTCAGCACATCATGAAAGCAGCTGGGCAGCCCCTTGGAGCTGGACAACCTGTTGGAGAGATGATGGTTGAGAAGAAGTCGGGAGCTTTGGGCCTGTATCCACCACCTGGTCTATGGTATATGTGTTTATGGGCATATCTATCTATATCTCCTGGTATGTGAGCTTCATCTGTGCCTGTGGCACCAGTATATGGTACAAGTGTCTGGCTTTGAGGGATGTGTTTGACTTAAAAGCTGGCCTGCAACAACCAAGGAAGATCTTCCTGTGCTTAGCTGGGTGAGGACAGTGCATTTCATCACAGAATATCACAGAATATTCTGAGCTGGAAGGGACCCACAGGGATCATCAAGTCTAGCTCTTAAGTGAATGGCCCATACAGAGATTAGACCCACAAGCTTGGTGTTATTAGCACCATGCTCTCCATCACCATATTTTGGCAAGGTCTGGTATGCATGATGTGTCCAGTGACCATCTGTGTCAAGAGTCCCTGACTTCACTTTCCGTCTGATCTGGGGATATGTGATCTGAGCAGCTTAGAGGCTTTGTGTGTTCTCAATGAAATCTCACACTCCCTGTGGACATCAGAGCAGTTATATCTCTTTACTCCTTGAGAGAGTTTGTCTCCTGCATGTGTTCCTCATCCGAACCTGCCTGGTGGAGGATGCTTAGCTGGTAGGGGGGAGTTTCACATCTTAGCAGTGGGCTGCAATTACAGAGGTGACCAGAGAAAAAAGAGAAGCAGGCACGCACCACTGCCTTTAATAGAAGGCAATGATTCTTCTGGGCTCCAGAGTAATAGGAGAGATCTGGTTTTAATAAATTAGCAGCCTACAAGTAACAATCTCAAGCAATTAAACACTGGAATGAAGGTGAGCACCATGAAATGTATTCTGGAGCTGACAAGGGGGTGGAAAAGACAATTTCTGAGCGGTGGAGAAGGCAAAAATATAATAAAAATTCCCCAGAGAGCGTAGGAGAGCTCTGCTCCCTCTCTCATTTCTATTGTGCATGCATGTGGATGTCTTGTCCTGCTACCCATCACCTCTCCTTCATCACTGGCTCCCAGGGACCTGATTTGAAGCCTCTCTGAACTCATCCAAGTCTCCATCATCATCATCATCATCACCCTTGTGCCTGTTCTCACCCATGTAAGTAAGGAAATCTCTGTGGTGAAGAGAGGATGATTGGTGGGAGACATGGGAAATAACCGGGAGGGTGAGGATAGCTAAGAGCTGAGGAGGGGAACAAATAAATATGAAATAAAACTGTTAAGCTTCCTGTCTTACATTAATAGCCTGTATGGAATCCTCTTTGCCATAGAATTCAATTTATTTCCATTTAAAGGCTGTTCTTCTCAATCAATGCAGCTAATAAATAGCTGCTGATGGCCATGACCCCCTGGGCTGAGGGAAGAATTTATCTTCTGAGCCAATTAAAGGAATTGAACAATTCCTTTTAATAACACTATGAGATTTTAATACAAGAAAAAAACCAAAAATCCCACAAGCCCAACAGGAGGGGGAAAGAAATCCTCCCCCCCAGCCTTGCAGAGAAGGGTCAGGCAGGTTCTGCCAGGAGTCAGGATTAGATGCTTTAACTTGTCTTGTGAAACTGGAAGGGGAAATACAGCTTTGCCTGTGAAAGCACAGGAATGCTTTTCTTTTCTGGTGTCTTAAAAAAAAAACCCCAACCCAACCAGAAATCAAAAAACATAATGGCAAATTGTGTTCCCTTGTTGACAGAGCTGTAGGGTTTTGGAGGGATTAGTGAGCCCCTCAAGCACGGTGGGAGAGATCAGCTGGTCAGGTCAGCAGTGATATCTCTTGCATTGCTGTATGGGCAGGATGCCCCTCCACAAGTGGGGATTTATCCAGATGCCTGTGGGTATAAGGACAGTGGCACCCACGGCAGCCAGGCCTTTCATCTCAGACATTTCCACACCTTCAGGGGTAAGACAGGGCTGGCCTCTCCATGGCTTTTTTTTCTAAGCCTCCCTTTACTTTGTTTTTAATTGGCAAAAATCCTCACTGATACACTTCAGTCCTGTGGGGTCACTCTGTGAGACTTGTGGGTTCTCACAGCTGGTACTGGAGCCAGTGCTTGGTCAAGAGAGCATTTGTGCCTTGTAAGACAGACAGGTGTGAAGGAGGTGGCAAGGGAAGCAGAACAGATACCTATTGAATTTTCACACAGCTACATAACCCCAAATGGCAGTGGGTCTTCTCCACTCCATCACTCTCCTGTCAATGAAATCCCATGACTCCTGTTGGCATCGGATGAGAGCATCTGTCAAATACACAAGTCTCCTTCGAACACTCCTGTGCAGTAGGGAAGTCTCTTATCTCCATTTTCCAGATGGCAAGCAGAGGCACAGAGAGGTTAATTGACTTGCCCAAAGTCAGTGCAGGAGGTCTATATGTGATGCCAGATCCCTTGAATCCCTGTCTTCTGGCTTAATCATAAGACCATCCATCTTCATCCATTTTCCTCTCAGGATTCCCCAGCATCTATGATGGCTTAGGCACTCATGTTGGCAAACTGCAGGTGGAGACAGAGCTGTGAAATGGGCATTTTTGGCAATAGTTTCTCAACCCCATTTCCCAACAGGAAATCAATTTTGATCTTGAAAGTTTAGGGTTTTTTTAAGCTCCGGTCTGCTTTATGAGCTGCAAGATAAACGTACTTGTTTGTTTGCCATTTGGGGAAGCGTTTCAGAGATGCCAAGGTAAAAAGACATTTCATCAGTGCTTTGACAGAGAAAGGACCTCTTTCCTGGGTTTGAATGCGCTGCCCACATCAAAATGATAAGCAGATTGAACCCACAGGTAGAAAAGAAACAGTGACCTTTATTTTCAAGGGATCACCTAGTAATAGATCCTGCCAGACTCTAGAGATTTGTCCTTGACAGCCATTCCCCATCTGTTCAGCAGGTCTGTGCACGCAGGGCCATTGAGAAGTGTGGCAGGGCGTGAACATTTCCATCACAATGTCTTTTGTTTCAGAAGTGTGAATGGAAGAAGTGGAGAGTCCTGAGATAGCCGTTGAGGAGGGCGGAGCATGTGTTAAGTTCCCTCTGAGACCGGGAAGGATATCACAACTGTAAGTCCGCCTCTTTCAATTTGCAGGCTTTCTGCAACATCCCAACATCCCTGCTTTTTCTTCTTGCTCTCCCGTTTTCATTTTTTATTAATTACCTGATGACAATTTTACCAGAGGACTCTATTTTTCCATTAATTATTAGAACTACAGGGGAAACTTTGAGCTGTTGGAATGCTCACTTTGAAAACGTCAGGCTGGGTGCATTTCCTAATGCCTACCTGTGTATCTTTTTGTCATTCTCCTTGCACAGGAGGCTAAATGACCTGCCTGGGATGCAGAAGAACTTCTTTTTATTGCAGTATAGAACACTGAGAAAGGAAACTTTAAGTGCTGGTTTGTTGGCCCTGGAGACCAACATACTACTCGGGCAGAATCGATCAGCGTGTTCTGTGTATGATTTATTATCATGTCGTGTGTAGCAGAATTCACAGACAGTGTCAGCGTAGGACTGTGCTGCACTTGCATCACTCTTTGCTACAGCTGAATGTGTAGACATGGCAAGAGAAGGATTAATGCTGGGCTGAAATCTCAGGTCCAAATGTTGTCTGTCCCCAGTGCAAACAAGTAATGGAGCTGGAGGAAGAACTGCTTTTTCTCTACTCCTAAAGCCATGGCCTATAGAGTTGTCCCTTCTACAGTCCCCACAGTATACTGAGATTTATGGGAATGTCTTGAAAGAAAGCCAGGAAGCTCAGTGTTAAAACTGAAAACTCCTTGGTGTGGCATATCTGAGCACCACAGTTATTCAACCTCTGTTTGACAGAATACAAGCATTTTTATGATGATGATCTGTGAACCTGCTTTTGCAGCTTACCTTGGGAGTTGCCCCTTGTGCTGGGAAGTGCTGAGGGTCAGAGGTGGGCAAATGGGGGAGACCTCATCAAGCTTTGGGTAGTTGTTGTGCCACTCCCAACCACCCAAATTCTCACTTTCGTGTCAGCAATCAGCTGGGATCTGGCATTTGTTGGAGGTCATTGCAAGCATGGGACAGGGAAGAGTGACTACAGCAATAGGAGATTTTTTGTTAAGAAATGCCCTATGATGACTAACATGGCCCTATTTGGCCCCAAAGGCTTTCTGGAATGAAGTTACAAACAGTGGATAATTGGATTTAGCCTGCAGCAGTCTTTTCTTCCCAGACTACCGGGTTGAATGCATTTCTATTTCATTATCTGAGGTAGTATGTTTTAAAGGTGTCTGAGGAGGATGTTCTAATGAACTTTTATGGAAGGACCAAGGATTTGGTCTGGATAACATGACCACTATGGGGAATGAGATTTGGTGAGAACATTATTTGACAGAACTCTTTATAGTGCTTAGTTGTCTGTCTAGTTGGACCAGATCATGCCCACAAATCCCTTACTGTAATGTGATATTTGCTTGCTGGTAAACCTGCCAAATATGTGTATGTGCAAGAACGCTCTCCAAAAGAGTTAAGACAACTCACAAAAAGAAGAGATTCGGAATGTCTCAAAGTGAAGAGGATTAAAACCTTATTTTTGTAGGGAGAAGATTTGTTTTCATTATAAAAATAATTTTAAAAAATCAAGTCCCCTCTACCAAAAATTATTCATCCTAAACCAAAAGGTGTTTTCAGGGGACACCCTTCCCCTCCAACTATATCAGAAATTAACAGTTTTGACAGCTTATTTTCCACCAGTTCCAGGTAATGCACGGGGGTCCTTGAAGTGCCTGTGGATGAAAAATTGGAGATCAGTCTGAAATAGTATATTACTGCAAATACAATTGTCTGCTTCCATGGAGGCAAATTGTGCTACAGGAAGAAAATAGCTCTTCCCTGTGTGGTTCTGATTTGTCCTCAAACCCAATCATGTTCTTGGTCTTGGCCACCACAAGGTGACCAGATAATGGGACCTCGAAGGAAGCTAAAAGAAGAGCAACCAGACCACCCTTCTGCCTTCTGATCACTAAATGATCAGATGTTTGGAAAAAAATGACTTATGTAGGAAGTCTCAAGCCACTAAACAAGGCTAGGAGATGACAATGTGTACTTCTGCATGTGGAAAAAAAGCGCCAAAAAATATCTGAATGGGGTAAACATGACAGAGAGAGCTGAAGTATCAAAAGGACAGCACAAAGAACAGGGCTAAGAGCTGGCAGATTTCCTTGCTTTCTTTACTGTTTGGAGCAGTGGATGGGAGATACCTGAGAGGCAGAGAATCATCATCATGGCAATATTTCACTTAAGCTGGTCCCTCTGTGACTTGATTTGTCACATCCTACTCCAGCCTGTGACTGGCATAAGGTTTCCTCCCACTGAAATACTGCCTGGAAACAAAACAAAGCAACAAAATATTTTCTCCTCCTCTTAAATGTGGTGACCCCCAACACCACAGGGCAAACCCCAGGCTGCTGAAATCAAAAGAGCTTTTCCCATGGGGCTGTAAAAACTGCTCTCACCTGCTAAATGTTATATGTCCTTGTAGGCTCTCCCTTCCTTCTGAAGTAATAAGGCAACATATGGATTATCGTTATCAGACCCCAAGACTGTAAAGAAATTGTTATATATTTCCTATAGCTCTCTCTGGATGCATGGTTGGATTCTCAGGTGATGGGAGGCTATGCTGATTCATGGCAGCCGAAGACACAGCCTCTTGTGTTTTGTCTTGTCTTCTCATCTCATTGAACTTTCCAAGGATCTAAATTAATGCAAGGGAAATATGACCTTGCCTCAGTGAATTGTTTTGGGGGCTAATGTGCTGAGTGATTTATGGGCAAAGAGGGGTTTTTTTTCCCTCTTTCTTTAATAAAAAGGACTTTCATTCAGCAGCTCTGATGGAAAGCCTGTGAGGACCCATGATAAGTATGTAACCGGAACAGACTCATATTAGCTATCACTGTTACAAATCTATTAGTCCCACACATTAGAGCATGTGCTGGACCTGATGAGCTACACTAGTGGGAACATGAGTCATTTTGTGAAATAGATGTAGCTTGCAAATCTTTTAGACTGTTATCCAATTCCTTTTCTTTCAGTTTAATTAGGATATAAAACATGGCCTTACGAGCTCACACGAGTGGAGGGAACTCCACGTGAAGGATAGGGAGCCAGCTGCGAGGGTTTCCCAGCTGCTCTGCTGCTGAGCCTGTTGGCTTTTGCCTGCAAGGTGTTTTTGCTGTTCCCCCAGGGACTGATGGAGGGAATGTTTCTTGAAGCACTGTAGGAAGACAGAGCTGCTCTTACTCACTTGAGGGTGATTTGCACGAGGCGGGTTGGCCTCAGATTTTCTCACATCCCTTCCCTGCACTGCCAAGACCCAGCATGCTGGGAGATGCTGGGCTGTCTCCCAGCTGTCAGAGCCGCTCGTGCTGGCGGGACACCCAGCACCCGCTGAGCCTGAGCCAGGGCCCAGCAGAGATCCTGAAGTGTGGAGGGGTCTGCCAACAGCTCCCTCACAGGGTAACACAGCGACAGCAGAGAGCAGCAACGAGGCAAATCAGATGGTGGTTCTTTTCCAACCACATATGCAAAGCACCTATAATGAGCAGAGACGAGCCCCTGAGACCTGTGATACTGATGATGAATTAATATAAAATCAAACCATACACTTTAAAGACAAGAGCATCCAGCCCTTCTCATAACTGATGCAGGACATGTTTCATCCAGAGCATATCTGCTATCATTGGCGCACTTTCTGTTCTTGAATTCATCTGTTCTGCACATTTGGGGACTGGCATGATTAGCATTTGGCTTTGTAGAATTCAGAACCTAATTCCTATGAGTTTTCATGTCTTCCTTTTTCTTGTTTTGATTCTTGTTTGTCCGTTTGTTGGTTTGTTTATCAACATATTTCCTGTTTGAAACAAAAATAGCAGAGATGGGCACTTACTTTCTTCCTGGACAGATTCCTTTGGATACTGATTTATTTCTTTTTTTAAAGATGGACACCTGGTTTCCTTATAAATGAGTGTTGGCAGGCTGGAAAGCTTGAGGGGAGGAGGGGGACAAGGAGATATGCATCTGTTTAGAACAAATGCAATACTGTAGGAAAGCTTTATAGTATCATCCAAGATTGGCCTGATTGTCTGATGCTTTAAACATATGGTATGCTCCTATATATATTATGCATGAAAACTAGCTGCATGCACATAGCAGTCATTCTGCAATGCTTTACACAGACTCTGCCAAATCCTGAACTTCTTATTCAAACCCAGCTCTCGGTGAAGACAATGAGCTTTTATCTAAGCCTCACTGCGTTTGGCATGCTTCATCCCTTCTCCCTTAATTTAATCTCAACTGGATGAGGATTTCAACATTTCATTCTTTGGCACTGAATGCTGACCTTCCTGCTCCCCAGGGCACACAAAGTTGGAGCTGGAAACGTGTGGTGGTGTGGTAATGAAAGAAGTGCCACTGGGAAGGGAAAAAAGCCTCATCTGAGCGTGGTTAAGAGGCTCTGAGGCAATGCTGACATACCTGTGTCAGCTCTGGCTCATTCCCACATGGCATTGTCTTTGTCTAGGATCTTTAAGGCGGTTTTCCAGATCCACCAGGGCAGGGCAGGCAGTGGGATGGACCAGGATAAGGGCTGAGAAAATGCTGTAGCAAGCCCTGTGGTTTCTGTCCTGCTCTGACAGAGACTTTTCCTTCCTGCTTAGCCTTAGTCTGAGAGAGTTTTCTTTTGTGGGGAGGAAAACTGCTGTTCTGGGAGGACATTCACACCATCTTTGCACCGCTGGGCTGGCAAGAAGTGGAACCAGGGAGGGATACTGCAGCTATTACCTGTATTTCTTGGCTAACATCAGTGCTGTGCTTGGCCCTGTATAGAGATACCTTTTTTTGCCGGGGAGGGGGAGGAGGAAACATATTTGCCTTTTTTTTTTTTTTTTAAGTTATTTAGAACTTATTTGATAAGGGGGAGAACAAGGTGTTTGTCCTACCAGGCAGCCCAATATCATCATATATTTCCTTGCTGTGTTGAAGTGTTTGCCCTTTACTGGAAGTGACAGACCAGAGGAGCTAACTGGCAAGCGGTTATTTCATAACTTGGTATTTCTTCTATCTCTGTAAGTGCTGACACTCCCAAAATGCAAAGGGTGGAATTTTCCAGATGAAGAAAAGCAAAGGTGCTTCCAACTGTTTGGTTGGACACCACCTGTCGTTGAAACAGAGCCTCCTATTGCACAGCAAGATGTCATCGTCCTGTCAGATAGTTTCTGAAGGCCTGAGGCATCCAGAAAATAATGTGGAAGGTTTTGCAAGAGTCTCTCTGCCATTAGCTCTGCAACAGAAATTTTCCAGGAGTAAGTAGTCTTTGACAGGTGTAATTATGCCTAATGCAGTGTCGAAACTTCGCAGTTTTGAGGAACTTACTGTCAGTCTGATCCCTGTCCACCCACGGCTTTATCAGAGAGGGTGTGATAATGGTCAATGCTTCTTTTAAGCTGGCAATAGTTGGAAGGCTGCAGGAATTCTAGGAATTTAATTAGAGAGATTATCCTTCCCCTTTTCTTTCATTTTTAGCACTGCACAAGGCAATTTGTTTTTTTATGTCTTTGAATTTCATTTTCTTCCCCGCCCAAAATGTTACTGAAATCTCCTGGGCTCTGTCATTTGAGGAATTCCAGTCCTCTTCTTCCTGCCAATATGATCTGTGGCCCTGCTACACTGCCACCAAAATCCTATGCAATTAGACCCCAAAGGATGATTCACATTCAGATTTAATCTTGGGCAAAGAGAAGCCTTTAGATCAAGCAACCCCACTACTGTGCAGAGCAAAGACTCTGAATGCACCACCATGCAACGATCATTAGAGGAGCAGGAGATCAGAAGTTTAACACTCACGTAGATGAATGATGGATAAACATCACTTTCCTAAAAAAAGCACTTTTTCATGCCCTTTAATCCATCCAGAATTTAACAACTGGGTGCTGACTGAGACACAGCTTGATTGGAGAGAGATGAAGGGACAGAGAGGAAGCCTAACACAAAGCCAGCTCAAAGAAAATGCCTTTAATGCTGCCTATCTCAGAAGCTTTGAAGAAGAAACCCTTGTGTCCTTGGTGGTTCTCTGTGGCAACTTTTTGGCATTAAACTTCATGTAAGAGAATGATGAATTTTCCATTATCACATATGGAGATGGGATCCATTGTGCTAATTCCCACACTGTGGAGATTTAACATTCGCCAGGCTTCTTCCTGCAGATATACTGTGATGTGTCCTTTACAAGCTGCAGCTGAACTACACTGAAATCTTGACTGACACTTCTTATCTGATAGGAGGTGCTTTTCCACTGGCTGCTCTTTAGAGTGATAAATGTCAGGAGTTTGGGAGTTTGCTTGTATCTCGGCTCTCCATCTGAGACTTTGGGCAGGTAATTATCCTGAGACCATGGGACTTTGTCATGAAATCCACTGCCATGCTCATATAGGGAATGAGTCCGCCAAGGGTCATGGATTTGGTGTATCTGGGAATTGGGAAGCATCCACAAAGATACGGAGAGAAGCATAAAAACTGAACAAAGATTTTCCCCAACCAAAAATGAAAGTAGACCTTTTCTGACATTGTGAAGTTGTCTCTCTTGATCATCTGGGAAGGCCATGAGTTGGGATTGACCCAGTAGTCTCCAGATTTGAGGCTTCAGTCAACCAAGCAAAGCAACTAACCCTTGCAGGCCGGTGTCACAGCTGGAGCAGAGTGATAAACCTCCTACGTGAGGGAACTGGTAAAGAAAATGGAGTTCTATGGCACGTAGTCAGCTCTAAACAGAAAACTTTCTTTCCCTATAAATCCTTAACACATTTTTGTCTCGGTGGAAGGTGCAAGGAGGAAACACTTATAGAAGTGAAAGTTTCTTTTGTCCCTTCCTTCTCCTTTTTCTCTTACAGGTCCACTCTGTGTTTCACTTCCAATATTTATCACCGGAAAGCTGAAAACAGGATTCACTGCAATCCAAGAACTTTTTAGGATAACATTTCTCAGAGCTCATGAGGTCTGAGAAATTAATGTTGGCACATAGTGGAGGAAGGAAGAGGCGGGTGTCACCTTGCTCATTCTCCTCTTTGCTCAGTGCTAGGATGTTCACACCAGTGTGGCTGGAGTAACTACAGTCTCCAGATAGAAATGTCAATATTTTTTTTCTTCTTTTTCTCTGAAAAAGCAGCAAAATGAATATCAGTGAGCTCTTTGCATCCTTAGACACCACAGAAGGAGATAAGGAGAGTGTTCCCATCCCAGCCAGGTGTGTTAACTGTGAGAGGCTGTCTGGCTCTGGATGATACAGCAAAGCCTGGGGCAGGTGAGCTGGGATGGCTGTGGGGTGGCACTTAGGGGATAGAGAGGCTCCCACACTGCTCCCCACCACCCTGGAGCCAAGTGCAATTTTCTTCTCTTTGGCCACCACAGCTCTGCTGGGTGTTGTGGTTGTGATTAACACACACCCTGCTGCCACCCTCCCTTCCTTGCTCAGATGTGCTGTAGCTGGTGCTTTAGGTGCAGCAGGATGCCCTGCCTGCGCATTCCTTAGGTGTCACACTGCTGTGCTGAGGGAAACTTCCCCTTCCCTGCCTGATAGCTGGGACAGTATTTTTGTGAGCGCTCACTGCCCCGTACCCTGCTCCAGGCTCCGTTTGGAGGGATAGGCTGAGGAATGCTGGCTTCATGTTTAAATGCCTGAGTCAGTTCATTTAGGTACTTGAGGGTAACAGTTGCTTCATCTGGTTGGCTTTTCTTCTGTTGTTTGTGCCTCTGTTTGCTTCCCCCTCCTTTCCCCTTAACATACCCTTTGAGCTGTTCTTTAATTGAAGTAAACGGAGCAGCTGCTATGGTGTGTGTTGTTTTTCCCATTTTCCCCCGTGAGTCACACATTTCCTTCCTTAATGTCTCTATCTTCAGTCGGTCTGTACTAATGAAGCCCCACATCTCAGCTGCTGAATGCTCAAGCTCATCTGCCTGGAATTTTTGAACTAATTTCAGTTCATTTCCCTCTTTCCCCTCTCTTTCCCTCTGCCTTTCTTCCATTCCCACTTCTCTTTATCTCCTCTCCCTGCCTTTAACTCTTCTTCCACACCTCCTTCCGTGTGACCCACCAGCCTGCCCTCAGCCCCCTCGCTGTCTGCTGCCCTTCCAGAGCGAGATGAGACCTGTGCATCGTTGCTTATGCAGGATGCTTGTGCTGGGAAGGGACAGCAAGGACTAGGAAGCACCTACACAGATGCCAGGGCAAGGAATGGCTCCTACAGGTCTCTGCTGCAAGGGGGCTGGAGAAGCCCCTTCTGGGATTATGGAAGCTAGGAAACACCAGGAATGGGCATTGCCCTTTTTTCCCCTCTTTGCTTGACAGGGGAAGGAAATAGGGCTGCACACTCCCATGCCTGAGGCCTCCTAGAGCAAGCTGCCCCTTGGCTGTATGTTGTGCAGGAGTGTCAATCCAAAGTACACAGTGAGGAGAAAGCAAGAGCAGTGGCAAACAGCAACATCTCTGCTCTGCTTTGCTTTGCTTATGAAGGTCATTCTTGCCACAGCTTTAGCTGTTCTCAGAAAAGAACAGCATTGTGGGGTGCAGGAAATGATTAGTTGGTGTGCCCTGCATGCCATGGAGGTCTGAGGCACAAGGAGGAGATGTGCACTGAGAGGCTCTGCCTTTGACAAAGTCAGGAATGTCCCATGGCACCACTGCTCGGTGCTCGCTCAGGCTGAAATGAAAGCATGTGCTGATGTTTGCTGAGCAGGATCAGTGTAGTCCCGTTTTTTCCACTATTATCACTATCTTTTGTGGGTTTTAGTGGACAATTCTTACTTAAACACTAAGCCCTTCTCTGTTGAATTTATATCCTTACTATTGCAGAAGACAGAGATTGCTGTTTCTTCTCTTAAGAAGGTGTGGAACTGAGGCACAAAGAAGCCAGGACACAATTTAAAAGTTAGGCTCAGAGCTTGTCACCTGTGAAATGTCAGCAGCCCTTGTCTAGAGGAGCCTGGGACAAATCAGCACTTCAATCTCAGCAATGTCAAGGAAGCCAAAGAAACCCACAGGAGTCTCTGGTTTTGATGGCAGTCCTCACTGCAAACCCCATTATCACAAGTGGGTCAGATCCCTTCTTGGCTTTCACTCCTTTATCTTTTCCACCCAAAGCAGCTGCCTTTTCATTTCAGGAATACGCAGAACTGAGTCCTTGAGATTCAGCAGCAGGAATCTGACCCCAGACCGTGACTTTTGCAGGTTAATTCCATACTTACCACCAAACATCTGACTCCTCCAGAAGAAAAAACAGGGTCGTTTTAAAGCCATAAGACAACAAACAAATGCAAATCTTTGCCATGGAGATGGCAAAAAACCACTTTCACAGCGATCAGAAACTGGCTTGTGTGCTCCTGGGAGAACCAGCAGAAGAAGCCAGAGTTACAAGCACTGGAGGAATTTTGCTCTTGCTTCAGATTTTGTTATGCTGTTTTTGCTTTAAAAAGTGGGTTCAAAGTTAAAAAAAAAAACACATGACAAAACAAAGCATGCCAGTTCTTTCCTCTTTGGCTTCAGGGCCTCCTGTTGAGGTTCCCTCATCACCATAGAGATAATATTGCTTGTTAGGCCTAAGACTAGCAGTTGGAATTCAAGTGGAAAAAAGACCTAAACAAACCCATTATAAATCCCCAATTACTTTCAAACTGTCAGGCTTATTAAAAAATGTAAATATCCTTCTCGTTCTTGCAGAAAGTGTATAAAAATGCATGAAGCTAAAAGTCAGCTGAGCTGAAAGGAGTTGATTTCTGAAATAACTTTGCTGGGAAAATGGCAGAAGTTGCTCCTGGATGTCAGAGGGAGGAAAAAGTACACCTGCCTGAGCCACTGGTTCAAATCATCCTTGCTGTTAGTGTGTTGCTGATGCTATCCTTGCCTTACTAGACCACTGGTTTAATATAACTTTGGGGCTATTTTTCAGCTAATTTCAAGACCCAGTCATAGAGATCCAACAGAGGGAATTTCTACCAGCAGATACATGCTGGACCCCAGCTGCACTTGGCTTAAAATGAAAGTTTTCAGTACTTACTTCTCACCTTAGTGGAACTGTTTGTTGGTTGGTGTTTTTCTCCTGCTTTTTCCTCTCTTTCTTCTTCTGCAAATGGGGAGGGCATTTCTCTTGTTCTTGTATTTTATCTTGCTCTGATTCCTCAGGAGTTTGTCTTTAGTGCAAAGCAATAACATCTCCCTTCTTACCATGACCTACTCCTGGATTCAACAACAACTTACTCTGGAGGGTGGGATTTCCCAGCTGTGCAGCAGAGCTGGTGATAGCCCTGCAAAATGGTGAGGTTATTTCTGGAGGGAACCAGAGTTCCTTTCGTTTTCTTCAACATGAGTTACTTTGAGGACTTCCTTCCCCACTGCTACCCTATCCACACTTAATGAGGAGGGAATTTTATCAGATAAAGGAAGCTTAATGTGTTAGTGTTAGGCAGAGTCAAGTGTCATCATTCTGGTGGTATGAAGTGTTGCTCAGTGTTGTCTGCAAACTGGGGAAAAAAACCAGTATTTCTTCCTCTGGCCTCAAAGTCAAACATCTGGGTCATTGGCAGAAGGGTAAAATGCTCCCTGGGGAGCCCTGAAAAGCAAGCTGGTGTTGTGCCATGGATGCTGGGAGGTCTGTTAGATTCTATAGAAAAAAAAAATCCAATTTGATTATCTCTCAGGATGAAGATATAAAGAGTTCTTGCCTGGAAGGGACTCTCCTTGTCTGGCCTCTTGTGTGTCTTGTGATATACATTCCAAATACAAGAACATGTTTCATACAGTTGCCCTGCTTTGGAGCTCAAAAGCTTTCTTTTTTTTTGCTGCTATGTTTGTAGACTTCACAGCATACACCCGCGATGGCAGGGTGCTCAAGCCAAAGGCACAAGATTGCCTTTAACCCAAAGAACTTGCCACCTAATAAAAAGCCAGGAAGAAGAGCTGGATGTTAGACAACAATGAAACAAATTAGTGTAAGATGCAGCAGCCCACCACATCAGGGACTTCCTTGAGGTTCCAGATTTGATAGGTGTCACAGTGAAGGAGGAAACAGGAAAGGATTTGAAGGCAGAATCCTAGCGCAGGCTGACAGAGAACTTCTTCTGAGCAGAGGGTGGGAAGGAGAAAGGATTAACATGCCTGTGTGGAAGTAGGATGTGTGGGCAGGGGAGTGGGATCTTGGGATGTGCTGTGGCACTGGTAGTACTTGGGGAAGGGGCAAGAAGGGCAGCCCTTCTTGGGGAGATAAGGCATTTAAACATCCCATTATGGCATTGCTATGTGCACACCAATACATGGTACAGGAGTGCCATATTTTATCCAATAACCTCTATATACCTCAGAGGTGTATATATTAAAAGAGTAAATGTCTAGCTGTTTAATTAAGGAAGCAAAATTGAAGTGATAACATAAAAAAGGAGCATAATTGCTATTCTGATCAACCATCAGCCAGGACTACTTTAAAATCTCACTAGAGACTTTATAGGGACCGCTGAACTTGGCAGTTCTGCCAGTTCTCTCTGGAAAAGCCAGATAGTGGAATCCCCCTTTTCCAGCCATTTGCAGGTGCTTTGGCACTAGTTATATTTTTTGTCTGGATGCTTATGAGAATCCGTGATTTTAATTTCTGAGCATTTGAAACCATCCCCAGAGCCTTGGCAGCAGCATTTTCTCTGTGGGGGGTGAGGGGGTGGGGAAACTCCTGTTTGAAGCAGGAGCACTGTGGAAGACGCAAAAGCAAAGCTTGGCCTTCCTGTGCAGTTTTGCTCCACATTGCCTTGACTGCCTGCAGTCAGTTCCTGATGAGGAGCTGTTTATAATAACCCAGGGACTGCCCTCTCAGCCTGGCAATCCTGCCAGGACCTGCCATCACCCCTGGCCTGACCGAGCATCTGAGATGTTTTCTGCCATGAGACTTTGGACAATGTGTTTCCAGAGCGAAAGGACAAGAGTTGACTCCATATTAATGCCAAATTTTAAATGTTTTGACTATAAAACTGAAACACCATTACCTATTCCCTGCAGAGCTCACTTACTCTCTCTCCCCTTCCCTTCTCCTCTCCACACTGTAGCCTTTTGTATGTCTCAGGCATTAATCCCTTGCTGCCGGGGTGTGTAAATTAAAGAATAATAGAGCTGCAGAGGCATAAGCTCGCAATGATGGGGAATGTGTTTGTATGCTAAGAAGCAATTTCAGTGAAAATTAACTCAATTTCATCTGAAATAGTGAAGACCGGCATAAGCTGGCAGATCCCTGAGGATGGTAAAATTACTTTGTCAAAGCTCTGCTTGCTTAAATTAACCAAGCAAGCACTCCAGGTTATTGGCAAGATGCAGCTAGTAACTAGGTTTTAATAAACAAAAATAGCTTTTTGGATAAATAAGAAAAGTGCAAAGCATCTTATGTATTTTGCTGATGTGCTCATCTGTGTGTCCTCAACAGCAAGACCTTCACATTCCTTCAGGAGCTTTCTTCAAGTCTCCATGGCTGGCTGGTGTCTCTTCAGAGCCTTTGCAAGCACGCATTAATGAGAAAGTGCTTTTGAAGATGATCTTGGATAAGTCTTTTCCCAGCAACTGAGAGACTGGATGGCTCAATTTGCAACATCAAGGTGCGGTAACAGAACAGTTTTCAGAGACTTTTTTTTTTCTTTTTCAAATCAGAAGATGACTGTTACCAGATTTATGACCATTGTGGCTCCCTCCCCCATTAATTTCATTTCTAAGGATACTATTTTGCAAAAAAGCTTTGTTGTTGGAGGTTGCAATCATTAGGAAGCACCTTCTAAAAATGCATGTTAGGGTTATTCTTTTGCCTCTTAGTCCACCACCATCAGGAAGGAAGATTATTTTGTTTGGATCCCATTCCTCCAGTTATTGTGATTTTGGTTTTGGGACTAGTATTCATTAGGAATGTCATTAATTAGACAGAAGGATAAAGAGCTTAGAAACCCATCCATTGGAAAGGAATATGGAAAAGATTCTGAGAATTGCAAAACCACATAATCTCTCTCTCTCCTTTGCTTCTCTCTCTCCAAAAGAGGCCATCAGTATTCAGAGAGCACTCGGTATTTAAAGGCTTTGGGTATATGTCATCAGTACCCCATTGGAAGGATGGATAGTTCCTTCTTGCTTAGCCAAGACATGATTTCTGGCACTGGGAGTTCCTTCCGTTCCTGGTTCCAAGACCCCAGTGAATGGGATTGTTAATAGTTTATCCAAGGAGAGTTGCAGAAGGATCACATCAGCCAAACAGGAGCATGAGGTGGAATTCACGCATACAGGGACTGCACTTCCCTGGTTGTTTGTTACTCCCCTCCCTTCCTACCATAAATCTCAGTATCTGCAGCAGGGAAAGCAGCTGCATAAAAGATTTGCTGAGCCATCCACTCATTAAAGTGTTTCACTGGTAAAGAAATACTTTCTCTCACTGTTGCATATTTACAGTTTGGAGATTGCTTGTTAGGACAATCTGAGGTTGTATTTTTTAGCTGTGCTGCTTTCAGATGTCAGGAGAAGACACTTGGTTAATAACCCACTGTTACTTTCCATGAACTCTAGTGCCCTGACTTGGGAGACAGCTGGCAGCCCCTCTCCTCATAAAAAAAACACAGGGTAGGAAATACGGGACCAGCTCCGTGTAAAATCACCTCCCTTTGATAGGATTAATTGCAGAAATGCCACCAACTTGTCGTTAAATCCAACAAAGGCATTTGGAGTGAGGAATAAATCGCACAGGGAGGCAGTGGCTCATTTGGACAAACGCTCCCTGCTGAGACCTTTCATCACAGCACTGCTCTGTTGGGTTGTCCGTCACTTTCGCTCCTTTTCCCCATTAATGCCTTGGCTGTGGTCAGAAAGGTGCCAGCTTTAAAACAAAAGCCTCAAAAATGGCCAGGGGAAAAAACCCACAAACCTCCCCCTGCCCTGCGCTATCACCAGCCCGTCCCTCCGCTCTCGCAGAGCTGCTATCTGCTCCCTGCCTGCTGCTCCTGTGTTGTATCTGCTCCCTCCACTGATAAGACCCAGTTCATCCATTGTCAGCCCTGCTGAGCCAATCTAGCTGCATTCGAGCGAGCTGGATTTTGTTCTGCATCACGTACCAATGACAACTTCCAGCTACGGCCTTGCTTTTAAAACCTCGCTGGCGAGGGTGCATGGAGCTCGCGGAGCAAGGCAGATCTCGGAGAACAAAGGGAATTCAAGGCGGCTCAAAAACAGACTTTGAAAATAGAGCAAATATGCTGTGGAGGCCATCAGGACAGACTAGATAAACATGGGACACCACAGGTAGCCGCAGACTAGAATGCTGTACTGTGCCACACCTGGAACAGGGGTGTCAGTGGGTACAAAACACGGCACTGTGCCTGCTATAAAAGCAGAAAAGTGATGATTTGTGATTAAGGCACAGCAGTGACACTGAGTGGTTGGAGTCTGTTGCAAGCAATCTGGGTTCCCTCTCCTGCAGTGTTAGCCAGTTGTCCTGACTGAAGGGGGGATTCTGCAAAGGCATGTGGAAGGCAGTCAGGAATGCAGGTGAATCAACAGGGTCCCACACCTAGACCTCTGCAGCCCCCTGCAAACCTCCCCCTGTGATGTGGCAGTCACTGGGGTGGGAGCAGAAGGAACTTGCCTCTCAAGTCCTAACCAGGGCTGTGTTGGAGCCAAAGCCTCAAAGAGCTACTGTAATATGAATAATAAATAAAATGTAGCTTTCAACTTTGGTTTTATTAACAGGATGACATATTTTAATATCAAATTACTTTAATACTCTTGACTCGGAACACGAGGAAGAGTCAAGATGCAGGGGAAAAGCCAATTGCATAGGTGCTTTTCTGAGTATGAAACTGCTCAAGCTGTAGTTTGTGTGTATTTCACCTTTAATGAACCTGACATTTTATGAGTCAGCACTGATGGGAAATGTGACGGTCGTCTTTCAGGGACACCTCATGCTTCCTCTCTGCCTGCCAAGATGTCACCTCCTTGCTCTTCTCCCTCTTAGGCTGCCATGCTTTTCCCCAGCCCTTTTACACTTTCTCTGCTCGAAAGATTAACCCTACAGTCTCATGCTGGAGAACTTACTTCAACTGAAGAGAAACAGCAGTACAAGACAGATAAGAAAGTAATTGTACCCTGAGGAAGCACGAGGAATGTCTGCATCATATACACTTGCTTTACAAAACAGCAGCTACTTATGCAAAAGCAAGTGGCCTTTAAATCTAAGACAGGGTACATGGAAAAGCCATTGCAGTAGCTCCCTCATTAGACCTCTATCATGGCTACTTGGAGCAGTTTCTGTACTATCCTTATGTTAGTTTTCCGCTGTTGGAGACAGAGTGTTTTACTGATTGCATGCATTGTGTTGTGGCCATATCCCTGGATCAGGGCAGACAGATTATGAAAATCCAGTGTGAGAATCCTGAGGGGAAGGGAAGGGAATGGAGGGTTAGGACGAAATATCTTGGAGGGAGGAGCTGGTGGCAGATACAGAGTTTGGATCAAGGCTTGTATCCCCCAAGATGTCTCCTGAGGCTGCCCAGAGGAATCACATACTTTGTTTCCAGAGGTCTTAATATGAAAGCCTTCAAGATAAACATCACACAAAATCGCTCACTGGGCGCTCCTAGAGATCAGAGGCACCCAGGCAGCAGCTTGTGTTCCTGTCCTTCAGCCTTCCTCTGGAAGGCCCATGATAGTGCAGGGAAAGGTTATGGACATGCAGAAAAAAAGATTAGACAATGGCACAGAGGAAAATCCATGAAGATTTATTAACCACAGCGAGCCATTATTTTGGGTCAGCAATACCAGGCCTGAGGTCTGGGGGAGCAGGTAGAGTACACAGCAAAGCAGACTCAGTAGCCTCATCCTTTCTGTGCTCTTTTCTTGCTGCTGTCAGCAATGGGGCATCAGGCTGGATGGGTGCTTGGCTTTGTTCACTGCAAAGCTCTCCTCTCTGAACCTCAAAGGTAAAATACCCAGAGATCTCTGAGTCAGTTCACTCAAGTGTCTTTCAGATGGGAAAAGCTTTCAATTGCTTCCAGCCTGGGGCCAGAGCAGTACCAGTGACCATGCAGTAGAAAGCTCCACATTCCATATTAACCAGTCACTGCAGTCTTGTTCTCTCTTCTTTTCCTTGCCTTGACTTTGGTTTTTTTTCAGCCTCTAATGAAGCACAAGTATCCGGAAGGAAGGCATGCCAGGGGTGACAGGGAAATGTCCTTCTGATCTCTCCTCTTGAAGGAAGATTTGGAACATTTTAATAAAGTGGATTAAGAACTTGGACACAAAAAGTAACCTGTTTCTCGGTGACGGGTGCTTTAATCTTCTCCCTGAGCTGCTGATAAAGGCTTTCCTTAAAGAAACCTCCTGAACACAAAAGGGAAAATAAAAGAATGGGAGAACAGACTGAGAGGTGCAAGATGTTTAAAGGCACCCCAAAAAATGAAACTGCTCGAGTGTTAATTGTGTTCTCTTTTCCCAGAGCCTGTTTCTCTCTTTCGTTTCTGATTTTGGATCAATGCTAGAGGCTGCAAAGCTAAACCAAGGAAGGAAAAAGCCTTTGATTAGACAATCTGAGTGGTAAAAAAGGTATTGAACAGAAAGTGCAGTCAATGAGCTACTCAATACAACAATTAGAAGGTGAAACTTTTTCTTTCCCTTTCGTAGCAAGACACACCTCTGCTCTGCTGGAAGCAGGTGGGTGGGAGGAATTTTCCCCATTGTGGTTCCCAATTGTCTCCTGGACCTATTCCATTTCAAAGAAAAATATGACCTATAAAACTGGTCCACTTTCATATCACCCAGTATAACCTATAAGACTATCTGACATTTAAAGGGACATTCCTGGTGTTTACAGTGACAAGATTACTGTTAAAATAAATTAATAAAGGGATGTAGGAAAAATGTTGTCTCTACAAGCATTCCTGGAATATTTCTAATTACAGAATCTTTCCAACACTTCTGGCAATGTAAATGGTTATGTAGCTGAAAATCTGGCCAGATGGGGAACCTCATTCTTCCATGAGAATGAATATGACAACAAAATCTGAGCAAGTTGAATGGATTGGTCTGACATGCTAACATGGTAAGTTCATGTATTTTTTTTTTTCCTGTCTTGATGATTGGAATTACTGTTGTAAAACTGGATATCTTAAAGAATAGTGTCCCTTCCCCAAGCACTTTGAAGCATGGGACCATCTCAGGGTGCTGCAGTTAGTTCAACATGTGCCCATCCTGAATTCCTTCAAGCAGGTCCATGGAAGCCAATGGAATTCGACAAGGTCAAGTAAAGCCTTTGGGTCTTTGCAGACTCAGCTTTTGGTATGAGCAGCATTGATCTATTGGGCTACATTTTGAGCTGAATTTGGTTCAAGAACATGGTGTCTCCTTCAGCCTGGACATCGCCTACCCCAATCCAAGGCAGACCCCAAGCTGCCTTTGCTGTGGCTATGCTGGGAACAAAGGGTGTCATCACAGGCTCTCTCAGAACATGGACAAGCAGAAGGCATCTGTGAGTCAACTCTTTCACCCACTAGGCAGCCTCAGATATCAAAGCCACATGAGTCCCAGGGGGGCCTTATTTATTCTTGATGCTTCAGTTTAAACTTGTCTTTGCTTCCCAGATCTCACGGTAGGAGGGGAACTGAAGAGCTTGTGCCTCTCTCTTCCTCACAGTTTCAAATGCATTACAGCCATTTATAGCCACAGACCATAGCAGCCAAATAAAACTTGGGTTCACATGTCAGCTGCATCCAATTCCGTAAGATCAAGTCTCTCATTTTTGCCCCCTCACCTCTGAGGGGCTTCAGCCATTCCCTCCAATCCCTGAGAGAGTTTTGCTGTCTGGTTTTCCCTCCAAGCACAAACAGCTGGGGCGGGAAGGGTTAACCTCCAATTCCCTCACTCCTGACAACACAAAAAGTCACAAATACTCCTCTGCACTGCTGCTGCTCTTGTTCTGCAGTGTAAAGGGAGAAAGAAAACCCCAAACAAGCCAGAGATTAAAAACCAGGTAGGTTTTATAGATCAGCTGCAAAAGGAAAAGCAGGAAGATGGAGCAGAGGGCTGGGAGGGGGCAGCTCTCAGCTGGCCCTGGACAGGCTTTGCTGTTCACCTCTTTTACTATATCCTTTACTGTCCTATAAACATGGCTAAGCTCTGGCATGACCTAGCAGCATCCTTACACCTCACAGAGCACTGTGTCTCCTTCCTGGGAAGTGCCTGATCTTCCTCTGCCACCCATATACTATCTCCCAGTGAGAGATTTACAGGGCAACCAGCAGCCCCCTGCCAACCTCACACAGCACCTTGCTTTGGTGCTCTGCTTACAACTAAGGATTATGAAAATACTCATTTTCTTATGCCTTTTCCCCCTTTCTACTGACCCTTGCTAATATCCTGTCCCTCCCCATGTTGCTTTCTGTGCAACGTCATTCCCCAAATAGTCTTTTTTTGGGTCCTGTTTTTTCTGATTTGCAAAAAAAAAGAATGAGTCCAGGAGCTTTGCGATTTTTGTTTTCAAGCACACATTTTGTTTTGATAAACTGCATTGTTTTGTCTATAGAAAAGTATTAACTGCTTACATCTATTTTCTCAAAGACCTCACATGAATATTAAAAGGGATTTATTCCTACAATGGCTTCGGGCAGTTGAGTAATCCATTATAGGCTGTCATATCACACTGTGGTAATGTGAAAAGCTGGGAGTCCCTCCAATAATATTTATTAGCAATACAGGCACATTTTCACTTTATGGGTTTTTTTCTCCCTTCCTGTGATAAGTTCACGTATAAAAATATTCATTAGTTTCTTTAAGCTGTTGCTTGATTTTAATTATGATGGTGATAATGATGATTTAAAACAATAAGTGAATTTCACGCAAGGGATACTGACCTGGTTTATTGCGTTTATTTTAGTATGTACCAGAATGCTCAATTTAAGTCCTACAGACCACCTGGATTGTTCATTTGGCTGGCTTTTCCCTCCCTCCCCAGAGTCTCACGTGGCCCCCAGGAGTGGGCTATAGGGCTACTCTACTGCTGCAGACCCTGCACAGGATTTGGGCATGGGGCAAAGGGGGATAGGAGGGTGGGAAAAGGCTTTTCTCCTTCCCCCTTCAGTACTAAAGGTGTGCAAAAAGCTTAAAAGCATTGGAGCAGAGCAGGGTCCTCATATGAATCTCTAACCTCACTTTCTGCCTCCTGTCCTCACATGTGAGTTGCTCTGCAGTCATTCTAGTTGCCTTTTTCTTGACTTCTTCCACAGGAGATTTCAACCTTTCTCCTACCTCCCCCATTTCAGTTTGAGCTTTTCCCTGCTGTAATTCTTTGGAGGCAGCATCTGGTCTTCACCCATCAGCCAGAGCTGGAGCTCAGGAGTTGCGTCTGCACCTGCCAGCACTGAGACACAGCAGAGACTCCCCCGTGTTCCTCCAGGGTGATCCTCTGGGAAGGTGCTAAGCAGTGAGGATGGGCTCTCTGAACCGCTTTGTTATTTCCCTGTGGGGCCAGCCAAGAGTCCAGCAAGGACAGCAACTGCAGTGACACAGACTCTCATTCCACTGGGACCCAAGCCAAGGCTGGTTCCTTATTTCACCGAGGTTGAATCGCTGCCAGAGGCTAATGAATGGTGGTCAACAGTGAACTGACCTTCCTCTGAACTCACAATCCCAAGGAGAACAGCTCCATTTATCCAGAGCCCACTAGTGCCAATCAGCTTTTCTACATTCACCTTCAATCGGATCTGGAGAGGAGGGCACTCTGAGAGCGGTTTTGCAGACCTTGCATGGATGCAGACACACAGAGAAAACACTGGCCTTCATCTCTTGCTTGCTCCTTCTGAGTATACACAAGACCAAGCAGACCATGACCTGCTCACAAACACACCCCGGAGATGGAGTATGTGAGAAGTCCACATCATCTTATATGACAGTCTGCTGTTACACTGTACGAGGTGTCATGACCTTGGAAGCAGCCTGTGGGAAAAAAAGGTTTTCTCCAGAAAATTTGATCTTGGTTGAGCTGTGCTACAAGGTTGAGGCAGTGGGACAATCCACAACAGCTCTGATGAGTGAGTAACAGCAGTGGGGTTGTGTGAAGTGTTCATTAGTCCCCATGGGTCACACAGAGCTTTTGCTACCCCTTCAGAGTAATTTTTACTGGGCATGTGTGTGTGGAGAGGCTCAGGAATGGGTGGAGTGGGAGTGGAAGAGGTTTAGGAGCATCACTGTTTGCCTCTGCCTTGCCCTAATGGACTCCAGCCTTCTCCTGTAGTTCGCAACTGTGTCTCCTCTTCCCGCAGTTGTCACTGCCTGTTATGTGGATAAAAACTGCTCTGAGATTTTGCCAGAGCCAGTCAGCTTGTGTTTGTACATGGCCACATGTGGGACCAACATCTGCAAGTGGAGTTGGGCTTGTGTATGGATGCAGATGGTCCCTGCTGTGAGCAGGAGGATGGGAGTGTGCACTAAAACATCAGGGCTCACCTCCATGGCCCATTTGTAATTCATTCTTCAGCCAGAACTCCCTGGCCTACACTTGTGACATAATGATTGTCTCCACAGCAACCAATTATGATGATATAAATAAACCCTTACGACATTATTGCACTGCATAGAGGAGAGACAGAAAGTGATGAACAACAGGCTAGGGCTGGGGGTGGAAGAAATAGTTGTACAGATAGTCAAAGATAACTCTAGATGGTCATGAAGGTATTAATGACCCTAAATTCTATGCAAGCAAATAGTATTTTTAAGATCCTTATTTCCCAATGGTAATAATTAAGAAGAATTCCCATTCAATCTCCAGATAGTTCTCCCAAGAAAGCACCTTATATGGATCAGATGGAAGTGTTCAAACCTGTATATCAAACCCAGGCTGCATTTCTCTTGTTGGACTGACAGAAAAATCTGCCCAAAGCTAGTGGGCAAGACTTCTGTTCTCTTGCCCTTTGTAAATACTTATTTATAAGAATGTCCTAATCTTGGATGATTGTCTTGGCTCAATATTGAAGTGTGAGCAGCTTACACAGACTGGGTGGTTTGGAAAGGAGTTGTCTTGATTCAGGTCATCTTTGGGCGTTCACACATTGCCCTGTAGTTGGAAGGAGGTGCTGCAATGGGGCCTTTCTGTGGGCATTCTGAGGATGAAGGTCATGGATCCCCTGAAAGTCTCCTCAGAGGAGGCAGTAGAGAATCAGACAGCTTCCTCGTGTCCTCGTTCTTCCATGAGAAGTGAAATTCTGTATCCCCAAAGGTGTTTCTCACCTGCCCCCGTGATCCCAGTATCCTCGGTTCGCTCTTCGCCCGTGGCATTGGTCTCCAGTCCCTTCCAGGTGAAACCTCTTCACTTAGGTTTGCAGGTGGTGGCCATCAACCCTGACTGTCCCCGCGTCCCTGCCTGCCAGTGAGTGTCCACTGGAGTATCGGTGGAATCAACATACACGTGTTCTCCTCAGTTGACTGCAGAACACTTCAGTCTCCTGCCCTACATGTAAAACCTGGCATAGATTCTCTTTTTTTGGCTTTCCTCCCTCTCCCAGTGTGGTGCTCACTAAACTTCCCACAAAGTACCAGACCAGGATGTAAGTTGTGTTTTTACTCCCCGTGATAATTAATGATGCAATCCCACCATGAACTTGCCACAGCAGTTCAGTTGCTTGCTCAGTACTAGCTGGCTTGAGCTCAACAGTGGACTTTCCTTTTCCCCAAGACCTCAAGAGCAGTTTGAAATCCAAGATCAGGTACCTGCATGTGGGTGTGGATGAAAGCCTGGCTGCATTATGTTGCAAGGAAAGTAGCCAAGTGAGCGAGCTGTTCCCTCAGCCAGCTGCAGAGGACTCATTAGCCAGCAGCTATTTAGGTAGTGGCACTGCTGCAACTCTCAGTCGGAAAAGGCTGATTTGTAGTGGCTCCCTCTCCACACTGAGACTGCACTGATCAGGAATATAAATACTGCTAATCCCCTGCGTTAATACCAGCAGCTTTGATCATCTTTCCCCATTATCACTCCCTCGCTGTTAATAAAAGTGTTAACCATGGGGGAGAAGAGAAGGGGGACTGGACTAAGCGGTTTGTGGTTGGCGATGCTGTAAGTAAACTGACAGGTCTGGAGACCAGGGAGCTGGGGAAACCCTGGAGAGATTGTGTTAAATAAACACTTTTGTTCACACAGGATGGAAAAATGAGACACCCGAGGCAACTTGCCCTTAGTGACAAGTGCTTCTGGACTACAAGGGGGAGCCCAAGATCAAACTTCTGTCAGGCACTTGCTACCAGTGTGTGTTTCTCTTCCACCTGAAGCAAGTGGCTGGGTGGCTTCCAAATTTGAGTTGGTGGGAAAGAGGCAGAGAGGGCCCTGTGTCTCCAAGGAGTAACAGATATTTATGGCTTCCTGCTCCTTCCATCTCCTTCAGGTTCACACATGCCCCGAGTCTCTAGTTCCATTGCATCTAGCCTGGAATCTTAACTACGAAAATTATTCCCAATCTCTGGATAGACTTTCCTTGAGTAGAGAGTGGAGACAATGCATTTCCCTATGTGGATCCTTACTGATAGCTCAGGCAGACTGGGCAAAACAGATGGTGATTGATAGTATTTGCTTATGATGGTTCCTGATGGCATTTTGAAGAAGAATGTGGAGGATAACTAATTTGCTCGCCAGAATCTTAGCTTACTTTTGAAAAAGATAATTGAGTCTCTTGCCTTCATATTGAAAAGATAAATGTGCCTTGAGAATGGCCAATTGTGTCTGATTGTGTCTGCAGAGAGCTGAGAATAAAGAAAAGCAGGTGCATCACTAGCACATTAGTTACAAACTCTCCTGATAGGCACTTAAGTGGTCCCATTATTAACCAGCCACTGCAGGACTGAAAGGGCAGGGACATCCCTGCCACAGAATGCAAAGGATCTATTGGAAATGGCACTGCATTCAGGTCTCGAGTGTCTCACTTGGAGCTGGATATTGAGCAGAACCTGGGAGAGTACCAGCAGCTTTTGGTTTTGTGGTGTGGTGGTCAACAGCAAGGCTGGGGGAGGAATCCAGGGATGCCTGAAGCCAGACGTGGGGGAACCACGTCACTGGGAAAAGGTGAGTGAAGAGTGGAGCAGGACATCCTCCATGACCCCAACACCTCTTCTACATTCCTTACACACTAGCTTCTTGTTTTCTTGGGGGGAAAGGTGGCATCATTTGAGGTCACCTTTTCCCCCACCTTATTTTCCTGGTGCACCTTCTGGCCTTCACTCCTGCAGAAATACTGTGCAAACAGCTGTCTTTGCAGTGACTGTTCTTTTCTTGTTTTGCCTTCATCTTGCTTTCTCTGCACCATTCTATCCCCTCCCCACTGGATTGCGGAAGGGTAGGGTGGGGCAGGTGTAGCCCTTGCTTTTTGCTTTGAGACTGCTCAGGCTGAGGTGCACCAGAAGAAACAGCTTGTCTGGACTGAATGCAAGCCAGACAGTGGCTCGACTCTGCTCCTGCAGAATGAGGCTGTGAAAGAACAACATCCCGCAGTTTGAAGAAGCTGTGCCCATACCCATCTATCAGTGCAAGCCCCCACGGCTGGATCAAGGCACCAGCTGGAGTCTGCCCAGGGCTCCCATTCCTGACTGCTGCTTGCTTGGCCCTGTTCACCTGGAGCCCTTCCCCACTGTATTATTTTCACTCTCTCCTTTTTCTGGTGGCATCAAGCCCAGAGCTTTCACAGGAAAGGGCAAATGGGCTGGGACTCATTTTAGCAGCAAAAGGGAACTTGCAAGAGCTTCACAAACTTCTGGATGGGGCCAGAAGGTCTCTTTTTCTGCAGCAGCTGGTTGGAGATAGCAAGAGCAAGATTCGCCTGAACCTTTGATAATTAAACTCTCAGCTGCCGAAGAGCTGGCTGCCTGGCTGCCAGATAAATGCTGTTTCCCTTGAATTAGTGTGGAGCCAAAGTGACATCCAATGGCTGGTTAGGCTCATCAAACTGGCTGTTCTCTACAGCTATCCCAGGGGATGGAGCCCAGGCGGCCATTTGCCAATGGAAAAAGGCAAGTACAAATTCCAGGCACGTATCATCATGCTGAATTTATCACATCTGCAGTTCAGGTACTTTTAGACTTCCTGATGTCATAATACTCCTTTATACAAGAGCTTTCAGGGAAAGCTCCCAAATATGCATTAGACGGAGATGTAATAAGACAGGTCCTGTATATTAAAGAGCTACTGCCAGCTCAAATTCAGTCCCAAATTTAGGGTTGAAATGAATGAACTATTATGAAGCCTGACACCATCAGAAACATTCTTGTACTATTTATTTTTTGGACAAGAGTTGGAAGAAAAATGGTGGGGGTGCTATTTCTTTAGGGGAAAGCAAGTGCCACCTGCAGGGCCCGCAGACAGGGCTGCAAAGTGACAATCGGAGAGCCAAGCACTGATAAACATGAGTCGAACACCAAGCCTCATCCCCCACGCTGAGAGAAATGGAAAATGCAAACAAAGAGGCAGAAAGAGCGGAGAGCAAATTGGTTTTCAAAAGCTCTTCCTGTTTCAGTCATCTCAGGTACTGCTGGATGCAGAGTCCCCGAAGTGTGGCGGTGATTTTTAAGCGGACAAGGTCCCTGTGCTCCAGCTGCATGTGTCAGGACAGCGAATTATTATTGCAAGGTCACTGATGCAATTTGTTAGATGCCGGGCAGGGTCCTTGCTTCCTAAGAAAGGGCAGTTTTAAGTCAGATGCACAAGGCTAAAGAGCTGCATAGCAAAAGATGACACTGAGAAACAGATATAGACACCAGCTGTGGAGAGTTTGTTCGCCCCACAGGGTGATGGGAGGGGAACAGAGCTTTGTCAGTCCCATTTAGGAGATACCTCAAATGAATCTCCTTGCTGGGTCCTGATACTGTGAACCCTAAGAGGCCTCTGACATGGGCAAAGCAGGGTGGGTGGGTGGAAGGGCAGCAAGGGCTGGAGGAGCTGATCTGCATGTGGCATAGCCCCCCAACGAGCCCAGGGAGCAAGGAGAGGTCTCTGCATTTTGCATTAAGTGATAAAGGAGGCTGGGTGGGCTGACAAGGAGATGGCTCCTCTCAGCTGTTATTGAACATCTACTCACCAGGGCTAAATGATCAGCTGGTATTTAAATATTAAATATCAATAAATCAGCTGGAAGTGTGCCTGTCCAGTGCCTGATGAATGTGTGCTGGTGAGAGCTATGCTCAGGGCCACCTGTGCTGGCAGCTCCCACTGCTCAGCTCCCTGTGCCACACACACACATACACACGTGGAGAGTGAAGGCTGCACATGGACAGTTTATGAAGGCCTCTTGCACTGACATTTTCTTTGGGAAAGAGTAGAGAAAAGCCCTCAGTCCCAGCAATTCAGCACTAAAACATTTGCTTCGGCAAAAGCCACATGCACCTCAGTGCTGGGAACACATATTTGTCTGCAAATCAAAACCTGTTCTTTCAAAACCATACGTCACTGATTGATCAGCCTGATTAGCTTGGTTTTCTTTTGTGCAGGCCGAGCTGGAGGTAAGAGTTTTGATTTCCTTTTTGAGCTGGGGAAGAGTTTCATTCCCAGCAGTAGTCTGCTTGGCCACCGGTACAAAGCTTTGCAGCTCAGGGCTATGCCATGAGAGCTGATTACAGCCTGGCTGACCTGCCTTGACATTTAGTTGTTTAGTAGAGCCAGCTCTGTCCTTGCAGTAGGAAGAGCTTTTTTGCCTATCCCTATCAGGGACTGGAAGGGCAACTAATATTGACTAATGTCAAGTGGCTCTGCTGTACAAAAATGGGGTCTCCTGAGACCCTCCATTAGCAGGACTCACAACTGGAGCCAGCAAAACTATAGGTTTTCATTAGCAAAAGTGTTTTTCCTGGTGAAAGACTTTGACAGAGATCCAAACTGAAGTGCAGAAGGCAAGGATGCTTGGCAGGGCTCATAGAGAAGAAAAACTGGCAGCAGCTGGTATTCAACACGCACCAGGAGCTTAAAATGGCCATACCTTAGTTCTCTCTTAACTCAGGCAGGCTAGTGGGGGTAAAAGCAGCACAGCAAATCAAAGACATGGCCAGCAGCTGTAGCACAATTGCTGCCATGTGCAGTATGAAAAATGAACCTGGTCACTGGATAACCAACCTCCTAAAAGAGCAGAGGTCCAGTCCTCTGTGGCCAGGAGGAACCATGCTGAGCAATTGGCATGTGAAGGCTAGCCTCAGGCTCTGCTTTTGTTTAGTTAACTAATTTTAATTTCACAACTATGACTTCTCATTACAGCAGAAGTCATTCCATATCCCTGTCACTTCAAGTCTGGATGATGATCTGGTGTGGGAGGCCTCATGTTTAGACCTCAGCTTCGTCGTCTTTCCTGGAGAGCTGAATTTTCTCTTGGTGAGAGTGACATAGCTCCATGGAAATGTAAGTGCTCCAAGGGCCTTGCTGATTTACTTCAGGCAAGTTGCTGGTTCAGTTTTCTATTTTATGCTCTGGAGATATTTTTACTCTATATCTCTACTGTGGCCCCCAAGCAACTCCAGTTTTAAACTCATCACTGCAGGGCTCTCCTAGTTATGTCCCTGGATTGGAATCACAACTGCTGATAGTGCTACAGGGTTTTCCCATCACAGGTGATTTTGAAGGTAACTCCCCCAGAATGTAGTGTGCAGTTGTGGGAAATCTGAGGTATCCCTTTTAGCTCTTACCAGTCCTTTTGTAAGCAGATGGTGGCTTTATTTCTCCAGGATGGAAAGACACCCATCTGATTTGTCTAGAAAAACTTTCAGCCAAGATAAAGCACAAAAAAAATACCCAGAAAAGTTCAACCTTCTCCTGGCCTGTTCCCTTGGTAACCATCACCTTGACGTTATGGTATTCAAAGACAACTTCTTAACTTTTTAGAGAATAAAACAAGGAGCTGCTCAGGCAGGGTCAGCAGGAACTGGGAAATGTGTCTCCTTTGCTCCCCAGGAAGAGGCAAGGTGTCAGGCAGGGAGGTGACTGGCAAGGGGCAGGCTGCTATTCCCTCCTCAGCAGATGCTGAGCTCGTTTTAGGGAGGTATAAGAATGGTTAAGGTGCTCTCTCCCTTCCCTCCCAATTCCCCTCTTGCAGAGCTGGCTTAGAGGATGAAGTCTGATTTGGTCAGCTCCCTGGAATGTCTCAGTGGAGCGCTCAGGGGAAAGCTTTACCCTTTGAGGTCCTCAGTGAAATGATGTTCTCTATCCTTGCATTGACTTCTTGCTGGGGATCATTTCTGTATGGTGGTCTCCTGCTGCTCTGCTCTGCAGCCCACAGAGACTTCTGCCTGGGGTGTGGGTCTGTGTGGGCTCTCAGGCCCAGGGTTGTAGAAGAAGTGGTGCCATTCACTGAGAGGTCTGGATAACTGAAATGGGCTCTGGAATCTTGTGTTGCTCCTTGAACCATTTTGGATCTGTTTCTTCCTAATCACTGCTGTGCCAAAGCATTCCAGTGGCAATCCTGCACTCAGTACCTCCAGGAAGACCTCCCAGGAGGGCAATACTTTTCATATGCAATTGCTTCATTGTGTCAGTTTGGGAATACACGTATAGCTCCATCTCCTTTCACTTTCTTGCCTCAGGAGAGACTGGAAGACAGGCCAGCATTGCCGAGCTTGCAAGTTCCCAGAGAGATATCCTGTTGCATCCAAACAGCATCCTACCCAGTTAGCGTGCAGAGTGGGTATCTCCCAGATGCTTCAAAAGAGGGATGCAATGGAAACATCATGTCTAGATGACAGTCTGGGATCCTCCCTTTGTCACTGGAATATACAGGCAGCAACCCATGGTTGCCAGTTCCTCCTTCCTTGTGTCCTCCATGCATATTAAAAGCACAAACCTCTACGCTGTCACTGCAGATATACAATACATATAAAAGGTAATCCTGTATTTATTCATAGGTACATGCTCATTTATCAAAGAGGCAATCTCTGTTGGCATCAGTATAATAAAGGGTCTCTCAAAGCAGTACTGCCAGGGGCCCTTTTTCCCCAGGGAATGTAATGCTGCCATGAATATGACAACAAGTCAACATGGGATAATGCTGCATCAGAGGGCAATAATTCTAGGGACACAAAAGGCAGTATAAATGCAGGTTAAGGGACATGGGAAATAGTACAAGTGCAGTGACTTCCACTTCTCTCTTCGGGGGAGTTACAAATTAGTCATCCTCTTTGTTTTGTACATGATCAAACGCAGGTGGGCATGGAGGGGATAAGTGACATTTCCCCTGCCTAGCAACAGGTATTGATAAGCAAGGAAAATCAAACCTGTGTTTGAACTACTCCCCTGTGCTAGGCTCCATTCATCACACCAGCTTAGCATCTTCAGGAGATGGTCTTTTGGGAGGAACCAGCAGGACGTGATCAAGCTTCTAACCAAAAGCTGTGTGATCAGGTTTGCTTGTAGATGCACGTTTGGGCAAGTGTGTTCATATGGATCAGCTAAGCACTAACTACTTGATGCCAAATTCTGGATTTTAAAGGAGGCCTCAGATTCCTGCTCAGCTTCACAGAGACCCTTTATCTGTGCTCCAGCCATTTTAATGCTGTGGATGATTTATGGTTTTATGCAGAAAACACACAGAACTCCTGCATTCCCATGTCTGTGAGGACGTCTGCCTCCCATTTGTCACTGGAGTTCACCACTTGGGAGTCTGCTTGTATGATTATCTCCATCTGACAATGAGGTATTGGCTGTGGTCTGGGATTGCTTCCCTGTATTTTTGGTGTGGTCATAACCATGAGGTTTTTCACAATTTCTTTTTGATTCCTGGGTATTTGGCCAAGCATTAGGTATCCATGAAAATGCTTGCAGATCTTGAAATTTCATAAACATGAATGGGAATGACAATTTGGATTACTGGGATTGGTAGGATGTGCAATGTCACCCTTGTCCTTCCCCAAAGTTACTCTTTGGAACATGAAAACCTTATTTTCCTGGCTCTTCTTAGACTGCCTTGTTGGAGCAAAACTGTTTCTCTTGAGCATTCAGTGGCCTTTGATGATGGAGGATGCGAGGACCTTAGTCACTGGAGGACCTCAGTCACTGGGGTGTTCATCCTGGCAGTGCCCTTGTGAGGGGGCTGTTAAACGATGCTGTTATTCCCCACCCCTTCATTTACAGAGGGAGGACTGAGACCCAGTGAAATAACTCACCCATGGTTTCATGAGGCAGCTGGGACACTGCAGATTTAACCTGATTATCTGTAGGGTATTGTTTCTTCCTGCCTGGATGCCTAAGAGACATCTTGCTTTTTCTGCTTTTGTGACACAAGAAGTCTTTTGGTTAAGGCTTCTCATGGTCCCCTCCCATGAGGCGGGCATGAATTACGAACTTCAAAACCATCTTGAAGTTGCTGTCACCTGGCAAAGGCTACAGGAGCCTTTGTGTGAACCAGCCTGCTGTGGCAAGCCCTGGAGATGGGAAGAGTTTTACCCCTTCCCCATTGCTGTGACAAGCACATCACATCCTGGCAGGACAGCAGCGTCCCAGTGCCAGCCAACCTCCGCAGAGCAAATGGTGTGTGGTGTCAGGGAATGCTTTCAAACAGCTGGCTGGCAGAAGAGGATTCATCCAGATGAGTCTGAACATTTATATGCACAGCTGATATTGCTGGAAAGCAGAACTGGCATGGGAATAGCTCACAAAGTGGGAATGCAGGGGAATCTTCAACAAAGGCTTTTATCTACCAAACAATTCAATCAGCTTGGGTGCAGCATGAAAGAGTGGCATGCACTGAAGAAGTGAAAGGGGAAAGGTGACTTCTTTTGCCTCTATTTATTTACCCAAGAAGCTGCCCTAGCAATGAATAATTGCAAATAATAATCATAATATCAAAACCCGAAAGGGCAAAGAAAGAGCAGCTCCGTCCCTCCCCCTCTGTGGTGCTGGTGTTTGAGATGTCATTCAGATATGAAGTTGAGCCTGCTTCCAAAGGCAGGAGGCTGGCAGTCAGCGTATCTTTATCACAATCTCTTTCATGCTCTGGTGAGCTCTCTACCCCGTGCAGGAGCAGCAGCAGCAGCAGCAGAGACAGAGATGCCAACCTGTCTCTGAGCAAACAAAAAGATTTGGGCTGAAGCCTCAGCCAATTCAAAGACCCCTTGGGTGTTGGTTGCTGGTTATTTTTTATTCCCCTCCTGCTTTGTGCTAAGGCATGCAATGGCCTGTGCCTTTCCCCAGCTAAAAGGTCATTGATTTTTCATGTGGAAGAATTATCAGGTTCATCGTCTTCTGCGGATTATAATGAACAGTATCTTTTATCTGCTTCCTGCAACCTCAGCACCAGTGCCTGAGCTTGGAAGGGAAGCTTGAAAGCACAGTTTGTTTTTAGCACTGGAGAAACAGTGTCATACTCTGGTGGAGCGTTGCAGAGAGGTCTCTGGTTCAGTCAAGATGTCAGAAGTCTGATGTGCCAACCTTCTGTATTCTGCTTCTTTGGGCAAAAGGGGATGGCTACTTATCCCCCAGAACTCCTTAACCATTTCCCTTTCCATTTTTGGCCAGGTGAAAGGAATGGCGCTGGGGAGAAACCCTGGACCTTGTTGAACCACTCTAAAGGGGAGCTTTGAACCTTGTGATCGCCAGCTTAATACAACCTCATTGCACCATTGGAAGATGCCTCTCCTTGGCAGAAGAGACCTGGAGGAGGGTACAAGCTGTGGTTTCTGATCAGTGCTCTGGGACTCTGCAATGGGCAGTGATGGGGAAAAAAAACCCTCCAGCACAACAGCAGCTTTAAAAAAGGGGATGACTGAGACAGTTCAGTGGCAAAGGGAATCCAGCCATGAGGAGAAATCACATCTCACAAGAATGAGCCAGACCTGTCCCCCTTTCCTCAATAGAAGTTTTTCCTCAAGCTTTTCAGAATTTCACCCCACTTCATCAGTTTTAAACTCCTGCTCTGATTTTGGACAAACTGGAATCAAGGACCATGACCTCAGATAATTCATCATACACCAGGTCCTGAGTGAAACATTCACTGTGAACCCAGTGCTGGGTTGAGAGCTGGGATGGAGGTGTGCAACTCTGAGTCCTTTTGTTTAATGTGAAGACCACTATTTTTGCTTTTCCACATTAGTGATTAGTCAACAGGATGAGGAGAGATTAATTAGAAACTTCTGAAATGACTTCTTTAGTTTTCATCCTCTCAGATTTCTGTCCCTGAATCTCTCCTGCAGTCCTCACATTCTGGGCATTGAGCACGATGTGAACACTCCACAGAGGAGCTCCTCTGAGCAGATTTCATTACAGCTGAAACAGGATATGGGGAGGAAGGGAGGCAGGGCAATGGGGGAGCAGCACCAAAGGAGAATTAGTTGACAAGGAGAAGCATGTGGAAGAAAAAGAGGAGCACTTGGGACTTTGGATGAAAAGTAGTTCATCCCTTCTCAGCCCATTAATAAGTTAATAACTTATCAGAGATTAACTTAACACCTTGAGGCACAGAAGACATTGCCTTGTTCTCACATTAGCTTGGCTCTATTGTAATTCCTTTATCTTACCTTTTTTTCCCCCTCAGCTATTGCATACTCACCTGGGGCCACACTAATATAACAGCATAAGATTCAATTACAAAAGACTACAATAAGAGTGCAAAATTCTCTCCCTGACATGCTGAATCAGTGCTCATAAGCATTAATTATTGAGTGGCTAGCAGAATTATTTTTTTTAAGTTGAAATGGAAAAAAGAAAAAACCTTAAGGCATCTCCTGTGCACAGAGCAGCAATGCTCCCACGTAGGATGTCCTTGGCTTTGCTGGCTCTTGGGGCAAGGCGCAGGCAGGAGAAATAGGGATGGAAGAGGAGGAGCCAGAAAAAGACAGGGTGTTGAGAAGGAAAGGAGTAGCTGAGGGGAAAGAATGCCAAGTTGGCACAGTCCCCTCCCGAGGAAGGAGAGCCCCAGGGATGTTTGGCGCTTTTTATTTCCCTTGGTCTAAGCACAAGGCTTTTTATCACAAAGGAGAGGAGGGAGCCCATGTGGGGGGAAAGATAAAGGTCTGACCACTGGGTCTCTGCTCTGCCTGGATGGGGAATATCCTTATCAGCCCATTTGATGTCTTCCTGAGAGCCTCAGCATTGTGTCCAGCACTCAAACATCCCTGTCCCTATCACCAGAGCCGCCAGTACCTCCAGCTTATCTCCTTGTTACAGGAGCCTCCATCTCCAGAGAACCTAAGCACATTTTACATGGTATCAACAGAGAGAACAAAGTAGTTTGTCCTTTCACTGGCAGCTTCAGAGAAGCTTGGGTTTGAGGGGATCATGGAAATTCAGCTCCTCTTCCTTATCTGGGGAGGTACTTGCAGATCTGGACTTTGAGGCAGAGCAATGGGAAATGCTTAAGCTGCTGCTCTTCATTTTGTGAACCAAAAGATGATGCCAGGATCCAGATAGGTTAACGCATTTTCTTTTGTCCACAAGAAGTCATGGAGTTTAACATCTATCGATGTCTTCTCATTCTCAGCCACAGATGGGTTAGATACACTAGAGCAAATGGAATATTTTCACTGCATAGATCCAATATTTGCTTCCAGCTTTCTTGGAGCAAATACAAAGAAACAGCAGAGCTCAGGGCATGGGTTTGCTTGGGATATCCCAGCAGACAGGAAGGGTTGGCCAGTTATTTCAGCTGGAGCTGCTCTAGGCTCACAGATGCCACTACAGAGTTATGTTATGATGACAAAGACCAGACACAATTCCCTCATCTCTCTGCCATGCCTCTCTTTTTCTATATTTAAACGTACACATTCTGTAGGGATGAAGACTTGGCTTCAGAAAATGTGCAAAATTCTGCTGCCCCACAGGGTTTTAGTCTTGTGTTCAGATGCACCGTGACAAAATAAACAGTGTGTGTGCGAGAGGGAGTGAAGAGGATGACATCAGGATTACAAGCAGTGTCAAAGGAGACAGACTTGCCTTTCACAGGCGATATTTGCATGTGTAACACAGGCTCCAAAGACTTCTATCGCCTCCCTCCTTTGCCAGCGTTGTGTGTTATGCATTAAACATATGGCTCCACTTAAACCAGGGGCCAGGCTCCCCATGCGGGGTGAGGGTTTCCTGCGGTTGCCCCTCATCCTCCGAGGATGGGAAAGTTTGGCAGAGACAGTGAGTAGGAAGGGCAGATGGAATCCGATTAGTCAGCGATGGCACCGCAGCGCGTAATCCGATCCTCCCCGCAAATGTCACACCCTGCACTCGCTGGAAAGAGAAGGCGAGGCAGGAGGAGCAGCCGAGCTAACAGACCTAGGGCTGACACAGTAACCCATCCTGGGTTTTATCCAAAGATGACAAAACAGACATGTTTGACTGGGTGACAGATGAGATCTTAGAGGCACAAGATCAGGCTAACCCTGCTTTTTCATGGGCAGAATAGATGACACTCTGTTATACCTTTAATTGGGCTAAAACATGAAATTGCATGTTTTATGCTTGTGCTTGGATCCGGATGGATTTGATTTAGAATCATATAATCAAGTGAACTGTGTGTTGGTGAAAGATGGCATGACATGCCTGCTCTCCCTTCACACAGCAGCAGAGGCAGTACAAAGGGAACTTCACCCCCCACCCTGGTATATATCAACCCAAAGTGATGAGTTTGCTGAAAATTTGTGACCTCATCTTTCCTGCACATCTCTACTGAGACAGATGCAGTGCAACGTCTTCTGGTTTTGTTTTATTTTATTTTATTTTATTTTATTTTATTTTATTTTATTTTATTTTATTTTATTTTATTTTCCTTTTTTTATGTGCTATCTATAAGCTTATGTTACATAGGACCTAGCAGGTACCCAGGTGATGGCTATTTCCTTCTGCACCTTGGGAGATGAACTAGGTTTTTGTCTGATAACTAAAAATGAAAGACTCTACATCTCATTTCTTATTCCCTGAGGCATCGATTTTGGTATTCTATAAAGTTATGGATTTGAGTGGAGATTGCTCTGATGTCCTTATCCATTCCCCTGGTAGCAGACTCAGAGAAAACTGCAAGGTGTGACCATTAGTACAACAAATCAAAAATGCCTCTGCAAGCAAGTCACTGAAAGTACAAAAGGCCTTCACCTCTCCCTTCCTCCTCCTTTTCTTCCTCTTTTCCCAGTCCTTGTCTCTTTTCCTTGAAAGAAGTTGCAAGGCTTTGTGTTTAATTAAGACATATTGTCCAACCAATTGGGAAGCAGGAAATAGCAGGAGATGTTTTACAAATAGGAACAATTCTTGTTCATTATCCCTTAATTGAAGCAACAAAAAGGTGCTGGAAAACATCCATCAGATGCACATTCATGTACATCATCAGAGAGGATTGGATTTAGGAACTCACAAAAGCGACGTCAAATGTTCCAATCAAGAGTTATACAGGCAGCAGGGAAACAAAGAATTGGAGACACAAATACATCAGAATTAGCCCAATTACAGATTATATGCTTCTGGAAAACACGTTCCCTGGCTCTCTTCCAGGATTTTCTTATTTCACACTCCTGTCATCCCTAGCTGTGGTATGAAAGTCAATGTTACTTGTCCCTCCTCTGCTGGCCCTGCAGCTTCTCTCAGGGAGGGTTTCAGGGAAGTCTGTTGTGACAAGTTCTGACTTGCGGACTGTCACCCCACCTTGAACTCGGGGTACACTCACCAGGTGTCTGAGAATGACACTCGGTGGAACTTTTTCATCCTTGTTCCTTCCTATTTTGAAGTTTGGCTGCTCTGCTAAGCCACTGTTCTGGAGCAGAAGAGATAAATAACGTAAGAGAGTCTGCTGAGGGAAAGATTTTGAGCCTGGAAGGACAGGAAATCCTGTTACCCGTTTAAGTATGCATTTTAAATCTTGCTTGGCCTGCTCCTGAGCTCATTTACACTCTAACACCATGGCCCTGCAGAGCCAGCCTTTATTCCCACAGGTCTGTTAGTCTCAAATTCTCTGCCTTGTCATTTTTTAAAAGGTGCTTTGAGTTTTAAATGAGGGGCAGAATATGCCAAGGACCCTCAAGGTACCTACTGATACGTAAGAGCACCTCAATGCTTCCTGGAAAGAAAGCCATCACCAGGAAAAATGGCATCACACCTCATTGGACTGTAGTAATAGACCCAAACATGACAGGATATTGTTAAAAATGCTCCTGATCAGTACCCACAGCTGTCGAGCTAATTATTCTCACTGTCTTGTCATAGATACATATATGGTCTCCAGGGTACCTGAGCATTTCACAATCTCTAATATAGTTCTCTTCACACACTCCTCAGAGAGACATCTCCACCATTGCCTCCTCCTCTCCTTCATCCCTGTGGGATGACTGAGGGACGTGGTGGCTTGGCAGCCTATTCCAATGCTGGGCACTGTGGCTTTTCCCTTGAATAGCGCACATCTCACCAACTTTATCTGTCCCAGCATAAGACATGGAATTTAAGCTCCCACCATGATGGAAGGAGGTGGGAAGCACCAGATGTGAATTCTGCTCATCTGAGGGTGGGGACCCTCACGTGGGCCCTGATCTTTATGAGAGGTGAGTCCAGGGAGAAGCACCCCAAGCTGGACCACGCTATGGGACTGCTGTGAAGCAGTGGAAGCATGGCCTTATCCTTCATGAAACCACATGTGGTGTCAGAACATTCCTCCAGCAGCCTGGGGACGGCGTGGAAGAACTTGAACCCAAACCTGAAGATATCCTTGGGAGACACTGCTTGAGCTCAAAGTTTTCTTGGGCTGATGGAGGAAGCCTGTTGGTCCACTGTCCAGCTCTCAAAGAGAGCATACAATACCCAGGTGAGGTTTTCCTCCTGAGAGGATGAAATAGGAGTCTCTGTGCCCTGTTTCAGCTGGGAGATCTGCAGAGTGGCTCTGTCTTTGCCTTCAGTGAGAAATTCTCCGATGACTTTCCCTTGCACTTCCTCCAGCAGCTGCAATTCCTGTGTTGTTTTCCTCTGTCATCCCCACAAGCCCTCCCTGCCTTGTTTTGAAATCCCACCAACCACGGAAAGTGTTTGCATTGTAGCTGACATTTGTTGATTTTCTTTAGGTGGCTCAGGGCTGCAGGCATTCCTCATTACTTTTTTATTAGCCAATTTGAATACTCATTTAGCCTCACTATGCATGTGATGGTTTTTAATTCTTCCTTCAGAGGCTTTTGTGTAGAGCCTGTCCTTGGGCCTCAGTAATAACACAGGATCCTACACAATGCAACTGAGGTGAGAGACCAGAGCTCAAGAAACAAGACCCATCAGTCTGGGCTCATTTCATGTAGACAACAAGGCTGAGGCATCCTTTTGTTTTGCCCATTGCTTTCCTGTACAGCAGGACTGCCAGAAATCACAGCAGTACAAGACACGCCAGGGTGGCACAGTATGTTGCACTGGACAAACAAGTCTCCAAAATACTTTGCAAAATTAAATAATTAAAATGGCAAGACCATAAACAAGGTAAATTATGGAAGTGGTAGAGTGAGCGAAGTCAATGAGGAATAAATTAAGTCATTCAGGCTAATAAGAGAAAAAAAAAATTACTATAATCATTATGTATTAAAAAAGCCCAACAGGTGACCAGCAGAGAAATACTGTGTTTTGATCTCCAGCTCCTGTGCACTGCTTTGGGCCTGCTTTTCAGGTGTGCTAGGTACCCAAAGCTGGTTTAAGACCATAATTTTTTTTCCAATTCTGACCAAAGGAGGGAAGTAGGGAGGCAGTAGATGATGGGAGGAGAACTGGTCCTGTCATTTTTCAGTTTGCAAGGCCAAATAAAAAAAAACATGTCTCAGGAATGGATAGTCACTGTGCAATATAGTTACTATAGTCACTATCTCTTTGGGGCAAAAGGGTGGCTGGGATCCTTCACCACGCTGGAAGGCTCTGGAAGAATTGCTGGGGTGGCAAGGGAGGGAGCACAAGCACCACAGCTGCCTGAGCTGTGTTGCTGTGGATAGATATGAACCCTTGGTCTCTCTGCCTCTTAGTCCGGCAGCTTGCTCAAGCGCTAAATCCAGCTGCACACAAAAAAAGGTATGTTCTGCTGCTTTTTCAAGTGTCTTGGATTCTATTGTGTACAAATTTACAAATGAACTGCTTGAGTGTTGACTAATGCTGCAGCCTGCAGTCAAGGTAAGAGCCCATTTATTTATAGGCTCTTCAAGGACAAGAAGATGCCGTATTTGTACAATCCTCCAGCACACAGCTAACAAACAGTTACCTGCCTCAGCCACATTTCAGAAGAGGACGATATATGAGACCCTCAAGGAAAATACACAGCTCAGCCATCGTCTGCTGGCAGGAAGGTCATGCAACGCCACTGGCTTCTGATGATGGCAGAGCTGCAAATGTATAAAGAAGGATTTTTTTTCCTGCGCCATCAGTTTGATTGGAAGTGTGTCCAGGAGGTTACTCAGGACATCTAGCTGAGCTGTGCTGGGAGCAGGCAGTCCCAGCTGCTGTGTGTGCACAGCACCCACTCGTTTAAATGAGGCTATGTGTTTGCAATCGATGGGACTGTCTGATCCCTGGATGCTGGGGAGCTCTCTTTTTCTATTTCCTGCTGATATTTTCAAAGGTGCATGACCACACAGATCACCTTAATAACAAGAGCCCAAAAGAAGAATTAATAAAACTCTGAGTGTGTCTTACCCTGAGATCTCCCAGTGCTTAACAAAGGAAAGGCACCATCAGTTCTTTTTATATGGGGGCAGAAAGAGGTGAGGTGATTTATTTATCCACACTCATGCAGTGAATCGGTGGTAAAGCAGCAAGCTGGACCTCTCCAGCTGTGCTTTGAGGCTTCCTATAATGTTCATGGGAACAGCTCTAAAACATTTATCCTTCAAGAGTGCATCCTGCCCCTGCTGCTTTGCGCAGAAATTAGTCCTATGAAGAAAAGTTCAGCTTTGCACTGGCCTGGGCTGGAGCACACAAACGGCAGAGTTCTGGTATATTAGAGCACATCAACATAAACCTGTGGTTGCAGATGTAGAAAGCACACAGAGAAAGGACGTGCATGAGATGGGAACAGAGGAGTATGCGATGTCTGGTGAATCTGTGCTGGAAAGCCAGTTATTTAAATTCACTCCCCCTGCTTTTAGAGGAGATTGCATTGGCTTGCCCAGTGGATGTGCCCCTTGTGGCTGTCAGAGGCAAGGGCTTCTACTCAGCTGGAGAGGCAGCTGGGTGCTCCCCCTGCCCCAAGGTCCTCAGAGATTTCAAGCAGATCCAAGTGAAGAGCCTTTCTGCCTTGTCTATGGATTTTTGTGCATTCACAACACACAGTGTCGCTGTCATTAAGGCTACAGGAAAACAGCACATCAGGGCACATCTAGAGGACAGAGATTGTTGACCACTTGTGCTGAACAGAGCAAAGGTCTGTAATGAAGCCCGGTGGGATGTGGTCCATCTGGCCTCTCAGCATGTTCATCAAAGCCTCGCTCTTCAGGGCAGCACTGAAGGCTGGATTGGGCTTTTCACAAGCAGCCAGCCTGGGGGAGAGACTGATCATGAGGGACGTCTGCCCGCACTGCCCTTTGGCTGCAGTGAATGGTGCAGGTTTGAAGGGGTGGGAGCTTCAAGAGGGCCAGAGGGAGATGGGGAAAGGAAAGGATGGAAGTTCCTTGAGCTTTGCATTGTCTGGTGGGGATGCACATGGATAGCTAGGGCAACTTTGCAGGTGCCCAGCAGACACTGAGAACCTGAGGTATTTACCCTGCATATTTATCCACTGTCAAATATTTAATTATGCAGGGGAAGATACCACTTAGGCTGAGATATCTTGGCTTCATTAAAGAAGCTGCAGAAATCATTGCTCTCTCCCTCTGGGCTCTGTGAAGGAAAATCCTGCTGATGGAGTCAATTGGATCTGGAGGGGCCACAAAGCTGTTGAGCCCCAGGTTAGCAGAGGATTTAGAAGCAGACATGCCTGTGCCTGGGCATTAGAGCATCAGTGTAACCAAGCTCCCAGGCAGTTCTAACAGGTGCCGTGAGCTGATTACAGAATGTGCAGCCCAGGGCCCTTGCTCCACATCCCCACAAATTTCATTCCTGCGGATAAGACGGCAATGAATTTGCCAGTCATTAACAACAAATAATATCTCTCAATCCTTCTTGGGTAAGCATCAGTGTGGAATTGCTCTTTCACTTTCATTTTACAGGGCTCCCTGTGATAAATTTACCTTGTAAAGGGTGATTAAGATACCTCATTATGTTTTAATGTGTCTTTAGGCCTATGTCTAGCAGTAATGCTCATTCTGGATCTCCCTGGAATTAGCTGGCTGTTACAGCCCAGAAAAGCCTGCATGTGGGATAAGACTGGCTGGGCACCTCACCAGTGGGCCCTTCCTCATGGTGGGGAACCTCAGGAAGCCCAGAATCATGTCTCCAGCACTGGAGACAGTCCAGATCAGCACATCAGCCAGATGAAGGTCTCACAGGAGAATCAGGTTGGTAATTTCTTCCCCTCACCAACTTGGTTTATCCATCTCAAACCACAGGCGTGCAGGTTAACTGGGAGGTCCCAACCAACTCTGGCTGCCAAAGCTTGAATTCATTATCAGGTGTGGATTTTCTCTCTAACAAGCAGTTCCTCAGAGCCTTGCATGGTGAAGCTGGTTCAACAAAGTGCAAGGGGTTATTTGCACCCTAAATTTCAACCCAGAAGCCCTCCATCCCACACTGATAAACCTCGAAGATGGCTAATTCCTATTTTGTGCTTTACTCAGCTGAAAACTTTATCTAGTGACATGTAGGCACAGAAGTGCCCTGGTTTGGGAAGGCAGGCAATTATTTCCTGCCTGAAGGGAGAAAGTTCATACTGTGCTGTGCTTTGTGTTTTCTACAGAGCAGAGCTACTCTGATCGCTCCCAGGCTTCCTCAGCTGTTTGTCAGTCACCAGCTCTCTTCATGGACTATGTGAGGAGCCCAAGTACCTCATTAAGATGTTTTCAATTGCTCTTTTCAGCCACGTGCATAGCAATGCACAGTGTAAAACCTAAATTAGGCACTCTGAAAAACTCACAGGAAGATGTCCATGCTTTAAGCATTCTGTCTGTGTGGGAGGGAACACAACTGATCCCAGAAAAAACTTCTGCCCCATCACCTCCTCTCTCTTTCTCTTTCACTGCCACCCAGTGCCTGCTTTTTGTGACTGGGCATTGGAATGTCACAAGGTAATGGGGAGATACTAAGTTATGTTTTATTCTTCTTGTTCTCTCGCTTAAGATTTCTATTACATACTTTAACTATTCCAGTTTAAGGCACTTTTCTTCTCTTTTAGAATTCCAAAGACCTACTGATGAAGCTTCTTAATGTTTTGAGAAATTTCCTATATTCAGTCTTCTTTCCCTATCTGTTTTGTGGGCACCATATAAAGACTGAACGTTACTACAGATAACAGCATTGGGAATTAAGCACTTAGCTGGGAAACCTCTCCCATCCCTTCCCATATAGGTTTAGATCTTGCTTGCTGGTTTTTAGGTGAGAATTAGAGCTTTGAGTCCTAAGTCAGCCACAGGAGTCAGACTGTCAAGGGCTGGGAGGTTGTTCCCTGTGGAGAGTCTAGTGCTGGGCTAATTTCTCCTGGCAGTTTGAGGTAGCTGTGTCAGCCTTCCTCCCTCCCTGTGCTGAACTGCTGCATGGTGTTGCCACATATTGTTAAAGAGGGGCATCCTCCACACAGCAATGGGCGCATTTCAGAGGCAGGTGATATGTAAAGCTCCCCAGCTTCCTTCAGGCTGATGGGCTGCTCAGTGGCCCGTGTGTTAGTCCCTGGGACGTGTAGTTTTATGCTCTCTGAGAAGAGCAGGGCAGTTGGCACGGTCCCAGAGATTGCCCTTCTGGTCTAGTTAGAGCCTGTAAGCATCAAACGCTCTCATTCATTTACTGGAGAGTGATAAACAGCCTGGGAAATGCCTGGCTCAGTCAGGTCACATTCTTGCTCTTTTATGAATGTGACATCTTTAAAAGCATAACTGCTAATGTCACGAGAGACCCAGAGGAAATCTCAGCTTGGTCAGCTTAACACTAGGTTTCTTGAAAAGCAGCTGGGTGCAGAAGATGCTCAGGTTGCTTTTTACAGGGCTATTTCTACCAAAAGTAAGTGATCTAAACACTCTTCTCCCCTAAAAGACATAATTTGCACAATCTGGGACAAAGCTCTGCTCCTGAGACATGATGTAACACATTCATGATTACAGCAATGGAATTTTTTGCCTTTTTTTGTCACTGGCACAGCTGAGACTACAGATCAGGCAAAGAATCACATTATCAGTTATGTCTGGGGTGGGAAGGATGCAGCAACAAAATGGGCAGAAATGTGTCTGATTCAGGAGAGATAAGGTGCTTTCTGCCCCAAAAGTCCCCTGTCTGGGGCTCTCCACCAGTGGTATGCAGGCTCTCTGCTCTCCCAGGGAGCCAAATTCCCTGTAAAAGACCCTCTGATTAAAGGGAAACCTCAGCCCCAGTGCTGGCCTAGACCTTGCATTTAAGGCACATTCTTCCCCATGAAGAAAACCCCAGAGCCCAGAGGCACTTGCAACCCCCAAAAGCCGAGCTGGCTGGAAGCTTTGGGAGCCACACAGGTGCCAGAGTGAAAGACGCTGCTCTTGGGTGCTGCAATCTTGCAGGAATTTGCAGCTGGTCTCCCAAAGAGGAAGCAGAAGCCCCCGACATTCCCAGCTCCAGCGCTGAGCAAGGCGCCTGCCTTTGTGACACCATCAAGGCTGTGCAGCTGCTCCAGCATTAGTTTGCAGCAGAGGCACTCGGTGGGTACGTGTGTGAGCAAACATCGAAGGGTGACAGGCTTTGCGTGTCCCACCTGGGTGGGCACACCCTTCCATGTGCACGGTGACCTTGAGAAGGGCTCGCTCCGAGATTCCCATGCAGCTGGTGTTTTGCATCGCGAGCCATATGGCCAGCACCATAAACACTGGCTCTAATTGTAGCTCTCAACCTGCCAAAAGTCCAAAACAGGGAGAGTAATGGGGACAGAAGCTGGGGGTGGGGGAGACAAAAAAATAGAATTGCAACGGTTGCCTAAAATAGGCTCAGGAACAAGGAAAAGGCAAGGGAAAAAAAAAAGTCCTGAAAGGCTTCAGAAGTCTTCAGTACTCCAGTAAAAATTGACTTCTCTGACCTCAGGCACCTGACTCAGCATTTAGCAAGTCGATATTTTACAGTAATAAGAGAGAGAACACCAGGTGTGAGGGAAATGATGGCAAATTTGTGTCTAAAAAGGCAGGGACATTCCTTCTAATGAAGGACTGTAGAGAATATGTTCCTAATCAAAGTGCTAATAATAACCTTGTTTCTATAATTTGCCTTTTTTTTTTTTTCCAGTAAAGTGGGGTTACGCATGACAGGGATTTTGCGGGTTCAGAGGGGGACTAGGAAATGGTTTCAGTTTTCTGTTTTTTTAATTGACATAAATTGAAGGAAAAGCTGGTCTTGATCCTCCTTGCCTGGGTGTTGTGCCAGTCCATTCCCGGGCAAAGCTGGTACAGAGTAACTACCAGGACAAAATGGAGATGCTTTTCACCTATTGTGTACAGACTTAAACAGGCAAGATTCAATGCAAAGCATTGGTATGCTGTGGGTTATTTAGTCTCTTTCCCAAAGGGGAGAGGCACGAATGCAGCCTCTCTGATCAAATGCAGGCATAAGGATACCTGTCCTCCCTGTGATGGTTTGGTGCCGCATCCACAGCGGTCACTTTAGATGCACCAGGTAACCCCAAGTGTCTGCCTGTCTCCCTGGAAGTCCCACTGGGAAATCTGAGTGCACAGGAGGAGCTGGGACCCAGTACAAATATCAGAGCTATCCTGGATGAAATCACATCCCCAAGGTGGGAACAAGACTCTGCATTTTGGCTTTCATTCAGCAAGGTCAGAAAGGATCTCTGCAGCTGCTGCTGAGCTTCTTGCTTTGACCAGTGACAGGAGGGCAACATCTCCCTCCACAGCTTTTAAGGGAAAACTCAGAGTAAAGCCAAAGTAACCCCAAAACGGTGTGAGCTGCTAAGGCTGGCTTCCAACCTCCCCTCTATGACACACCCAGGGACAGGCTGTGTCCTCGTGATCCACTTTGCCCTGGGCCCCCCCAAACTTTGTAGCACGTAGAAAACCAGATCTCAGTCGTTTTAAAAGCAAATTTAATTAAAAATCAAGGAGAAAAACCTCCCCCGGAGAACCAGCAAAACAGCAAAATAGGTAGACACCTCTGCCTCTAATTTATGCGAGTTTAAAACTAATACCAAGATTGGTTTAATTACCTGGGAACAATGTATTTCTCCCGGATTGCAGAACAGCTCGTTAGTGTATACTCTTTTTTTTTTTTACCCACTTCCAGTTGAAATTGATAATACATCCCTCACTCAAAACATTGTCTCCCAATCACCATGGTTACTGCCAGGTTTTCCACAAGGACCCAGCATATTCATCTGTCAAGTATGCTAATGGCGAACGGACCCTGTCACACAAAGGAGCAGGCTATTCAAACATACACTTGCCAAATAATTGTACATGTCAAAAGAATGATGCTTGTTATTTGCCTAATATTATCCCCCAGAAGTGGGAAATAGTTCAGCTCTCAATGCAAAATGGCTTGCCCTTATCAAATAGGCAATTTGCTGATAATTTAGACTATTAGAGATCTTGGGGTGGGGAGACAAAGAGGGGGGTAGCAAATGTAAGTGGCCTTTTATAATTGCACTGAAAGCAAAATGGGGCATTAAGTGCCCCGGAGGTGCAGTAACGAGGAGCATCGCAGGAAGCGCTGACGGCCGATCCGAGGGGCTCCTCACAGCCTCCCCTCTCACCTCTGTCAGGTAGCTGCTGGTGGGTGGTTAATTATAATTTAGCAGGAACACTTTTCTCAACTGCTTTTTTTTTTTATTGCTATTTATCTTCATGATGGGCCAATTTCACATTTGTCTATTTCGGTAATTAAGCCAAAGAAAAATGTTACCGTAGGATTCCTCTAAATTTCTGAGCTTCTAGCAGCTGGAGTTCTTGAGTCTGTGCTGATATATCTGCGGCCGAGGCCATGAGGTGGCCTTTTCCTTCTCTTTGGGGCACTTAAAGGCTCTTCCCATTCAGAGAAGGTGTCTGGAAGGGCTGAGCCAGACCAGGAGCTGAGTGACCTGCCAGAGGCTGGGGCTGTGGCTGACAGCTGAAGACACCCCTGCCCCACCATGGACAAATACCTAGCAGAGGGCTGAGACCACAAAACCCACATCACCTGTGCCACACATGTGGAGGAGGAGAATCCTGGAGCACTCTCCTCTCAAAGAGAGAAACTAATTAACATCTCTAAACTGTCTGATATGTCTAAGCTGTAAAAGTGGCAAATATTCAGACATTTCTGTTTCTTTGAATAGAATGGGCAAAACTTCTCTCATTGTCACCTCAGGGCTTTCAACATTATTGTTCCTACTTCACATAGTTTTGTAAGGAAACAGGAGAGGCCACAGAATTTATTTCTTCTTCCCCCTACTCTGCCCTTTTCCTCTCTTCCTCCACAAGGATTAGATCTGGGCAGTTACCAGGTGCTGGCTGGAGAGCATTGTTCAGTGTAAGAAGAGTGCACAGACACCAGCCTCCTGCCTGCAATCTCCTGTGGTGTGTCCAATCTATCTGTATGATTCTTGGCTTCACTTGGTGTCCTCCATGCCCTGTCCTGTGAAAACACAGCTTCCTACCAATCCCAAATGTGCACCAAGCACAGTGACTTTCACCTGGGTGAGATACCTGAGCGGGGATTAGGTATCATGTCCTAGAACCAGAAGGCCTGTTAGCATCTTCCCTAAACTGCTTGGTCTTCATTCAGCCTGCCTGATCTGGTCTGTAAAGAGCAGTGCAATCCTGTCCTCAGTATGTGACCTTATTTAATGGGTGTGGCTGACTTGTGATTCCTCAGCCCTGGAAGTGTTCAAAGCCAGGCTGGATGGGGCCCTGAGCAACCTGGTCTTGTGGAAGGTGACCCTGCCCATGGAGATGGGTTTGAAACTAGATAATGTTGAAGGTCCCTTTCAGCTCTAGCCATTCTGTTGTTCTATGATGATTTTCCTCAACTGAGGATTCTGATTGCTGACCCCCCTTGTGCTTTCTGTAAAACACAGTATTTTGCCTTGGGGAGGATGGAGAAGACTTCCCTTCAGTCTGTAAAACTGACTTTTGTTTGCTCTGGAGATGTAAGTCCCTAAAATGCACGTGGGGAAGGCAAGAAAATGTATGATCAGGAAGCTGAGTTTAGGGAGTGACCAGTAAATTTTGGGTGGGATGAGAACAAGTATGGGTTATGGTTTGCTACCCTGTGGTGTTTCTTGTGAAAAATACTAATCTTCTAATGAACAGAAAGAGGAGAAAGAAAAAAAGCATCAACTAGCAAACAACCTAATCGGCTATTAAAATATTTCCAAGCAGTGAAATTAATACAATTCCCAGCTCATAACTTATTTGCCTCTGTACAAAATTAACATAGATAAATAAATTAAAAAAAAATAACCTCACCCAAACTGCTTCATAATAAAATGTGATCATAGCAATAATAAGATGCTTCAGTGCATGAATTTGGTTGTATTAATTCACCCCTGGTGTAATTGACAGCTCTCAGCCTTCAGCTTTCCGCTGAACAGCGCACTACAGCTGAATTATTATACCTGGCACTTCAGACTCTTCCAAATCTCATTGCCTAATTGCGTTCTCTTCTAGTAGGTGAGTGTTAAACTCAGACATTAAAGGATCTCTGCCAATTACCTGAAGCTCAACATTTGATCTGTCTGAAAATCTCACCGATCCATGGGGGACTGCTCCTCTGTCTGCATCCTGAGTGCTGCCTTCTCTCCTTGCCTAGTGCAGTGTAAAGTGAAAGTAATTCTACCCCTGGCTTTAAGGGCATAAAAGGAGTGAATAATAGAGGGAATTCAGGCAAGAAATTCAGACCCCCCTCCACCCATTCAGAATTAGTGCTAGCATTAATCCAGCAGCAGCTGCTAATTATGTAGGATTTGTAGAAAAATGTATTGCTCTCTTTGTCTTCCCGTTTCTGGTTTTACAGATGCTGTCTGACTGGTGCCTCTGTGAGACACCTTGTAAAAGAAGCAGCTTTTCTGGGATTACCTCCCCATTGCATTGCTTCTCCTGCTTGTAGTGCACTGATGTGTTTCAGTCCGTGGTCACTGTAAAGCCTGTGTGGCTCAGCAGTGCTTTGGAGACCCTTGTTTGCAAACCAGTCAGTTAAATTAAGAAGCTTGATTCTCATTGCTGTGTGATGACATCTTCAATTTAGCTGGTGCCCCAGTGAGGAAGTAAACAAACAATAAAAGTGTCACAATTCCTTCTAGTTCCATTAGACAAACAAGAAGTTTATTCAGTGTTTTGGCAAATGAAAATTTAAACAAACTGTCAAGGGAGACATTTTCCCCATCAGATGCTCTCTGAAAGGGGATTATAACAAGAAAGAGCTATCACCCACCATGTCATTAAAAACAAAGGCCCCTGTGAACCCCTTTTATTAAAGATTAGCAGCACTGATTACAGACTCGCAGGCTGAGCCAAAGACAAATTAGAATATCTTTTGCCATGGGATAACTTACACTCCCCTCCTAGGCAATGAGACTATTGCAAACAGTGGACTCCTGAGAGCAGACAATTTTCACCTCTGGCCATTTATTCTCTGCCATTTAGAAACAGACTGGTGATCTGTCTAGACTTATTTGCTGCCAGAGACCAACACTTCATTACACCTCCCGCTGTATGAGTCCAGGTGAGACCAGTTGTACATACAAGCAGAAATACCAGATTTTGGGCTTTTGTCATGAACAACGCTTAAGGCTACTTCAGCAAATGTTGCCAAGCCAAGTGCCAAGGAGCTCTGTTCCAGCAGGGACAGACCAGGATGGTAATGCCATGCTTAGCAAGTCATGCAAATTCAGTCTTCCTGTGGTGGCCACAGGCCTGGTGCAGATTTAAAGACACATCAGACTCGTTGCAAGGTGCTGACCTTACTGCCTCTGACTAGTAAACATCCTGTATATACTCTTCTAACGAGCAGAGATGTTCTGGACAGCCCCGGAGACCAAGCACAAACAGTTGCAAAAGGGATGTTAGTGCTGTCTAGGATGGCTGTTCAGACTTCTCAGTGTGATGGAGACAGTTTTTCCAGCCTCCCAGATGGGGTTATTGTTTTGACACCCAACACGGGAAAAATTTGTGTCTGTGGATAAAGGAGAAAATAGCTCTGTAAATATTGCCCTGTGAGATCCCATGGTACCCAAGGATACCCATGGACAATGGATACCATGGTTTGGATCTCTGGAACCAGATTGATAGCACTGTGAGTGATGTAGGGATTAGATTAATTCATTCCTTAGACAGTAAGGCTTGTCCTAAAAGTGATACTTCACCTACTGCTGTGGACTGACCTCTCCTGGATGTGAAAAACTGCGGACCCACTGTCCATCTCTAACAAAGAAATAATTGAATAAAACTTTTTCTCCCTTCTCTCCCCCTTCCCTCCCCGGGCTCAGATGGGAAGGCACTGAGGAACCAGTGCAGGAACTGTGGTAACATTTCAAGAGTCCTGTGCACACAGGAATGTCAAAATGAATGGTGAAACAAAATCCTGCAAAACAAATCATGATATCACATGCAGAATTCCTCTCTTCTCTTTTGAGTGGTCTATAAATTTGGTCTGAGCTCTCAACTGTTTGTACCAATGTATTTCCAGATGACACCTTCAGAGGATTGTGTGGGATGAACTTGTCCTACCTGTCTTCGGGTGGAATGAATCTAGATCCCTGCAAGAAATGAATAAATAAGTCTGTGGCTAACCTGTCATTTCTTTGGCCTCCTCAAAATTCTGTTTTATTGTCCTCCAACACTTACCCCATCACACCTGTTAAGTCCTCTTCCCTCGGGTTCCATCAGACCTCCAGCTTCAGAGCTGCACATATTCCTACACCTCAGCAGAGACACTGCTGGGTTTGCCTCTAGTCTCATGGGCACATCCTAATCACAGGTTGCTCCCTGTTTCCAGCCTCAGACTTTGCTCTAATAACTCTGCAGAGTCAGTGCTTCTGTCCCAGTGCCTGTAGGTGCCTGTTTTCACAAAAGCAAAACTGGCCAGATTTCAAAACACCAGCCAGGAGCTGCAATTACCAAAGATGTGCCTGTAAGCCTTCCTGGGGCTGGAAAAGGGATTGCATTTGAGATGAGGAGATACTGCAGTAATACCGCTCCAGTTGGACTCATCTGTCGGCAGGAGAGAGCCCAGCCACTGCAGGGTGACAGGAGGGATCACCTGGTTTTGTAGGAAGCTGCTCTCTGAGACATTCTTATGTCATGGGCAGGCAAGCCCTGTGTAGAGAGAGAGACTTTTTTTAGCAGCAAGAGGCTCACTGTGGAATGAGCCCTGCAACTTGCACAGTCACAGCATCAGTCTTTGTTTATGTACTGAACTGATGAGCAATTAACTTGGAGATGATACATTATATGCAGAGCACAGGCCTCGTAATGTGCTTTCTCTTAGGGCTGCCCAACATTTCCTATTATTAGACTGCACTTTCTGTTACTTACACCTTTTCCAAATCCTAACCACTCAGGCTGAAATCTTCCCTCATGGGTGTTGCCTCGGGCTGGACTGATCATATTTTGTGAGGAAAGCTTATATATGCCCTGGGGGAACCCCTAGTAGGGTTGTGCAATCTATGCTAATAGCTCAGACTGACAAACAGGGAGAAAGGGATGTGGGAGAGCCAGGAGACAATAGAAATGCAAACCAGGGCGTGCAATTAGGCTGGGATGGAGCTAAACTGAAGGCAGAGGGGTCTTGTAGAGAGGCCTCTATGATTTCCTGCTGCATGCTCTTTGTTCATAATAACTGGAAGAGTGATCCTTCATTGTCTGGTCATGTCTGGTTACATTTTCCTGCATGTAAATTACAATACAGCTTGTCTGACCTCAGTGTCATCATCCCCAGCAAATTGCAACTGGTTCTCACACTGTTATTATGGAACGCACTGCTTTATAGGGGAGATGTCCTCCCTCCACCTTCTATCACCTACGCTTTCCCATGCTCCTGAAAGGGCCAAAAGCTCTCATTACTGTATGACTGGAAAAGTGTCATGGGTTAAATCAGCATAAGGTGTGTGCCTCACAGGAAAAGGGCAACAGGTACGGCTCCAAGTACCAGTCGTAGGGGCACGGATAGAACTGGTCAGTAGAAAAAAAATGGAGAGGATTTGCTTCACTTTTCTCACTGTTCATCCTTAGTGAGAAAAGCACTGAGGCAAGATATTATAATGAGCTCCCAGCAACCGTAGCTTGAATATTTGGCACAAAGTCTGGAGCAGAATGATCCCCTATGGCCCCATCAAGTGGCTTCATCTCCATGTCCTAGCCAAGCATTAGCCAGTAGAGAGGATGCACAGATGTAAGGTCAGGCTACACAGGGCTCACAAGTATAGAAGGTGTCATGTTGGAAGAGATGCCCACTAGTCTCCAAGTAGGGCTGTGGGGCTGCTGTGCTGAAGGGTATTGCTCTAGGCAATGGACTTGGGCTGTGCTAAGGGGACAGAGGATATAAAATATTGGGGAGGCTGACTGGGCAAAGAAACTGTTGCCTGGTGAGTGAGATACTCATGGGCAGACCTCACTTCTGCAGGTCCCTGAGGTATCCAGAGGAAGGGGCCTCCTGATAGCAGTCTCTGGATTGTCTCTGCTGGGCTACTGCTATCAAGTTTCCATTGCCCCCTCAACATGGATACTCCCAGAGCCTGTGATACCATTCTCAGAGGTCACCTCACTCTCTTATTAATCTGAGCTTCCAGTCCTGCAAAAGATGTACTTATGAAGAAGCTGATCTCAGGACCTGCTTTTCATCCTCTTTATGAGAATAGCTCTGAGCAGGGAGGGTGAGGACAGAGAAACTCACATTGCTTTAAGCAAATATGAAGTCAGATGTACTGGGAAAAAAAAAAAAAAGCTAAATTATTCCTGCAGCATCTCTGCTCCCTATGTGTGGCACAGCCTGCTAATGCTTCCCATATCTGCCACCTCCCTCCCCAAACTAAATGAGAAACAAATCCATTATTTGAAGGACATTTGTCTAAAACTCCCCTTTTGTGCCTTGGCTATCTGGGACCTGCAGCTGTCACTTCCTATTCTTCTTGTAATTGCTCCTACTACAGCTAATAATGCATTTATCAAGCAGAATTTACTTATTTATTTATTTGTCTCCCTTTATTATTTTTATTATTTAGGTATAAAATAGGTCTTTTTCTTCACACTGCTCCATTAGAAATCCATGGGCTTCCAAAGAAGCAGTGGCTGTGCTGTGCTCCTGCCTCAGCTGCAAGGAATTAGTTTATTAATGTATTGCACCCCTGCAGCAGCCTCTGGGATGTGGGGTTTTCACCTGATAATGTTGCCCCTTCCCATGATAGCTCCTAAGGTGAAGCTCTCACAACAGGACAAAAAGCAATCCAAACCACAATTTCCTTGGCTGACAATTTCCTCTGTTCCCAGAGGTGTGGTCGAAGATATTTGCGCATTTGAAGGAGGGAGGAGTCAGCCCTTCCCAGGCATAGTGGAGCCGAGATCAAGGTCCTGCAAGGCCCCAGTTCAGGATTCTGGTGATGTCTGCATCCAGAGGTTCATGGTACAGCCTCCCAGGGCAAGCAGCACTTGGACATCTTGGAGGGGGCAGCGCATGAGATGTGGCTCTGCAGGCTCAATTTGGATAACTCAGTTCTTTGTTCTTGCCTTCCACCTTTCTACCACACCTTTCTACCACACCTTTCTGATGATGAACTTTGGAAATGCTTCTTTTTGGTGGGAACACCAAGCTTATGTTCACCTTTTATAACAACTGCAGAGGGTGTGAGGAATGAGCTTATCAAACACACATGTATCCTGCTTTATCTAATTGCCTTCTTCCGTAGGCAAATCATGGCTGTCTTTCACTGCTTGTTCAAGGGCTGATAGGAAAGAAGGTGAATCTCTAAACCTTCAGGTTTCCTACTGCTCCAATAATCTCCCCCAATTCAGGAATTACCCACAGAGCCTGTCCCCCAAAAGCAGAACTTTCAGCTCTCTCCTGCTTCTGTCCACGGAATACCTACTTTGAGAGTTGTTACACATCTGATGAGAGATGGGCCAGAGGTGAAAGGCAAAAGGTTGTATTAATGCAACTTGCTCTTGCAAATTAGGCAACAGAATTGCAAAAGGGGAGACAAGAAAGAAATCATTCAGTTGCAAACTAAAACATCTGGAACACCAACTGCCCTTTTGTTCTAAGGAATAATGAAGCAGCTGTTCGAGATCTCATGGAGATACGAAGGAGAGAGTTGTTCTGACATCTGTATGGACATTGTTGAATCTCCAGGTCTCTGGGGCTGAGAGGAAATTCACTTCTCCCTTGAAAGAGCAGTGGATAAGCTTGAAAAACACAGACATTTTTCAGATATTCCTCTGCTTTTGCCAGCTACTCCTGAATTAACAGATGAATTGGTTTTCCTGGTCTTTTCAGAGTGTATATGTAGAAGGGCAAAGAAGAGCAGAATTCAGCCCATCAGGTTTATAGGCACAAGGTCTTGGCCAGTTGCTCACTGGGATGCTTCTAGCCTCCCAGGCTGGCTGCTTAATCCAGGAACCAGTTGGAAAAAACAAGTGATCCAGACCTTAAACGCTTCATTAACCAAAATTTATGTTCAGTTCTCTGGATGAGAACTGGGTGGATCCGTGAAAAACAGATGCATATTTGGAGTGCTAATGGATCCAAGACTTATGAAAAATTCCCTCTGAGATGAAGGAGAACCAGTTCTCCCAGGCAGTGAAAGACTTCTTTTCTGTAGTACCTCATGTGCAGTTGTACCAGCAGCACTCTGCAATCCATGTTCCCTCGGCTTGGTGACCTGGGAGTTATGGAATCATTTACAGTGGGAAAGAGGTAGAAAGACTAATTCATTCTTCTGTATGTGACAGGTATTGCCTTGCTCACCAAGCTGAGGATTTTACCCTGATTCTTGCTCCTGACAAACCATGGGGACTTTTACTCCCTTGCTGGCTCGAGTGTTTGTGCCTCACGCTGCAGACATGGTCTCTGGGACCAAACTCCCTCTGCTCCTTCCCTTCCACTGCCAATGTGCCAACAAGCTCTCTAAAAAACAGAGTTCTGAGAGATGTTCAAACATGTTATCTTCCACCCTGTGGCAACACTATTTTGTATGCAGTTTAGATGCCACGAGTAAAAAACTGCCTCTCCTCTCTACCAGAGCACATTGGCCACCACGGAGGAAGGAGGAGTTCCCCTCCCTATCCTTCATCACTCTGTCACTTCAGGACTTCTCCTTCCAGCCATGCGTGTGCCCCGCCAGCATCATCGGCGTCGCTCAACAGAGATTGCAGCTTGCTTGTACTACACTTGTGTAATGCAGCGTTTCACCGGTCCTAAGGGAAAGAAAAAAAGCAGAGCTTCAAGCTGAAGTTGTGTGTGTCCTGTGTTGCTAAACGGCTGTGCATTTGTACAAGCTGTAATGGCTGGAAAGCGTGTCCTCACTGATAGCACAGCGACTACTTGGATTGCTAAAGGGAGAGGAGATGGTGTCCCTGTGCACTGTCTTGTTCAATTTTATCTTTCCCCAAGCACAGGAAAAGCATTGGGGAAATGTTACTGTGTTTGTTGGTTTTGGTTTCAGTAAGTTTAATTTGCTTGTTCCCCCTGCAGCCACCACGGTCCTTATAAAGCTAATTCTTGGATAATTTTTAAAGGAAATTAGAAAAAAAAAAAAAAAGGTATCTTCTAAGCTTGTAAAATCCCACTGGCAAAAGAAACTTAAATGAGAAGCTTACTTTCCTTTGATACTGAAGCTGGATGGACTCACTCAGAAGGATTTTATTGAATTGCAGACACGGGTTAGCCAAACAATTTTGCAGCTTTGTCTGTTTTGGTGAATGGATTCTGCTTTAAAATAGTGGAAAAGTTTTCCTAAAAGTAGAAAAAAGTTACCAAAGTGGGTTTTTTACATGGATGTTTCATAAAGCTACAATAAGTTTCCCAAAACCTAAAATTAAATGCTTTATTTCTGGTTGAGTAAAATGTTGCATTTGACCCAAAAGGAGTTGTGACTAAAATTCCAGCAAATTTGGACCAGACACTGAAGAGCCTCTGGCACTGAGCCTACAATCAGTCCTCTCTCCTTTTCATCTTTATTCAGTTATTTTATTTTCATGAACACCAGTTTCACCCAGAGGTGTAACAAAGCAAAGAAGCACTTAATCATGGGTCTTTTGTCACGGGCCATTTAGATCCTAAAAGACAGATTACAAGGAGAGTAATCTTTAAAACTAATACAGAGCAGAGATCTCTATAGTTGCTTAGGATCCATTCATGCAGTTTGTGATGTGCTAAGGAACCACCTTATTCAATCAGAGTAGGTTTATTCCCCTCCAGCTCCCTTTCCTGCCTCATTTTCAACAGCTGTAGAGCAGATAATCTTTCACTTGCCTTTGCATCCACCCTAACTCGACCTGTGTCTCTTTTACACACTGGGTAAAGTGTGATCACAGCTTAGTGATGGCCATTAGACCCTATAAAATTAGGATTAGTCAGGATGACTTCCTACATTAGATGATTTTAAGTCATCGGCCGGTGGAAAAAAAAGTGTGATTCTCTCCTCTGTCAGCTGGGACATGGCTTTTTTTGTGACAGCATGGGGTGTGATTGTAGTTTTTCTCTTAAAGCCATTGATTCTGCCTTCTACCTGCATCCTGCTGCCTTCCAGCCTAAGCTTCTCAGTTTGCCCTGTGTAGAGATCATTTGAGGCTAATGCCAAATGGTAGGTAGGAGGTTTTGGGGGAGGCAATTCTGTGGCAGAAACTTCTGTAAAATAACAGGAGCAGACTAAAACAGAGTTCTTGGGGGGCCTGTCCTGGCAGCAGTCCGAAGACTTTCTGTGTTCATGATGAGAGAGAGGAGAGCACTAACCTGGTGAGCCCCAGGGGTGGGTGGCTGAGCACAAGGAAAGGAACCATGTCTGTCCCAAATGCCTCCTCAGTCCTGAAGGAACCTCCTTCCTCCAAACCAAGACTGTTTTTATTTTCCTGGAATGGACAGGATCCACAAACCTGAGCACCACCCCATAGGTGATCCTATTGTGGTCCAAAGAGAATCAGGTCCTTACTGAAGGTAGTGCAGACATCATATTTCAGGTCAGAGATCTCTACTGAGCAGCTCATGAAACATCAGTACCCTGCACCCCAAAACTGATCCTACCCAGGTCTACAGTTCCTGATGTCATCCTCAATACATTTCATAGGCCATGGACAGGACAGCAGCACTGAATGTAACTTCAAATGACACCAGTGGAAGTCATTTGGAGGGGTGACAATAGTAGCCAGTGCTGGAGAAACAGCTGGGATTTCCTACCCATGACTGTTGCTTAATGCAAATTTAATGAAATAGTAACTGTTTACTGAGAAACAGGGTGAAGCCACACCTGGAGACATGGGGACAGCATTTGGAGACAGACGTAGGTAGTGAAGGACACCCCCGAGGTGAACCCCAAAACTGGGGTCAGACCCCCCCAACTCATCGGGAGCTCATCAAGGGGTCAGTTGTCCAAGCAGCCAGGGGCTTAGGGGAGAGGCTGGGGAGGACACGGCCTGCACAGCATACCCTGGGCACTGTCAGGCCTAGCTTTATTCAACATAGATTTACACCAATTTTGTTAAATTCAACTCCCTGTGTCCTCAAGGAAAGTGACCCCGTGCCTGGCTCAGCACCAGCACGAGCACCCGCAGCACAGCACTCGGCAGGTTGCTCTGAGCCTTCGCTGCAGCCGCAGAGCTCTCAGCATCCGGTTGAGCCGAGCTGACAGGGTCCGGGGCTCACGGGTTAAGTCCAAGGACTTAACAGTTATGACTGAAAGAGAGAGCTGAGATGAAGCCCCCTGGCTGCAGAGATCCCCCTGCATTCCTCCCCTCACCCCAGCCCGTTCTCCCCACTCACTGCTGAGGTTATCGTCCTCGCTCAGGTCCCTCAGGTACCACCTGGCCATCACTGGGAACAGAGATCTGTCAGCCCCTGCTCCCCCTGGCCTTGCCCTGCCCCCCTCACCAGGGACCCTCCAGGGACCACCAGTTGCCCAGGAGTTGGTACTGAGCAAGGTGGCCACCAAGCCCACCTGTATGGGCAAGGGGGGCAGAGGAAGGCCAAGACTCTGCCCGGGGGCCCCAGGGCTGGGGAGGTCAGGGGCCAGGCTGCCCAAAGAGGGACTCGGGGGGCTGGGGCTCACGAGTGAACCGGAGGGCTGTCTCTCTCACGGTGGCCTGAGGGCACTGCAGGTACGGCCAGCTCTGTTCCAGGTACTCTTCCACCCTGTTCATGTCTTTCTCCAGCTGGAGAGAGAACAAAGGCACAGGGCTGGCATGTGCCCTCCTCAGCTGGCCAGACCAGTCTCCCTTTCCCAGCCATCCCATTTCCACCCAGGATATTCCCATCTTCCAGCCACAGCTCAAGCAGAGGGGGCTTGGCGGGTCCTGAGACCCCTCTGTGCATCTGCCAGGACACAGAAAAGGTGGGAGTCACCCTTGGGAGAGGGGAGGACCCCAGAGAGGAGCCCTTGGGACCAGTTCCAGGCTGGGATTCAATTTGGGGTTGTCCTCACCAAGCGCTCTGCGATATCCAAAGGGTGCTTTGTTTCTATCGGCTGCTTGAGCTCTTCCCACCCCAGGATCTCAGCCACGGAAAGGAGGGCTTCCCTGGAGACCTGATGAGCAGCAAAGAATGGGAGATGGCCCTATGGCTGGGGAAGGAGAACTGTCATCCCCCTCCTCTTGGCCAGGCTGCAGTCCCAGAGACCCCAGGGCACCCCTATGGACATCTCGCAGCCGGGACTGCCTCAGGTCCAAGTGAGCAGAGCTCCAAGCCCGGAGCTCATCCTGCCCTTTGGAACTGGAACATATCCTGGCCATGGGCTGCTTCTGCTGAAACCTACTGGGCCAGGTAGGGCAGGTGTGGGTCAGCAGCCTTAGCCCATAATGTTCAGATCACCCCCGTGGGGTCACCTGGGCCACGCTCTCAGACATCTCAGTCATGTGGAGGAGCAGCGGCATCACTCCCTTCCGTGCTTTTCGTTTCATCCTCCACATGTCCCAGCACACTGCAGCTTCCACTAGTTGTTTGAAGAGGAAGATGGAGTACTCTCGCACCTCAGTGCACTCCTGGGAGGGAGGACATGATACGCTGAGCAAGGACCCCAGCACAGGAGTCTCAGGTTTCCCAGAGGCAGAAGACACCCCTCAAGGCATGGAGGAGGGGAGAAGATGATGGCTGAGCATTCATCCACAGGGCTCCTGCTCCTTACATCATCAAAGAGTGGCAGGAGCTGCTCCAAGAGCCGCACAGCAATGTTGCTGGCATTCTTCCTCCCTACACGATGCACCATGATTTGCAGCACCCGCAGGGCCTTCAGTCTGATGGTTTTGTTGGTGTGCTGCAGGTGCTCCACAATGTCTGGCAGCAGGAACCGAAGTCTTCTTGCCTGCAGAGTTTCCCCTTGTGAAGCTGTCAAAGCCCACCTGGCAGCAGTCAAGTATGAGAGAGCAGAGGAGGGGAGGGAAATGGGGGAAGGAGAGCAAAAAATTCCTGTCCCTGGCTCAGTTATCCTACTTTTCTGACTAGGACGATGGGTTGGCAATCCTACCAGCCTGGAAAGCTCCCCTGGGCACTGGGGGAGGTGCCAGCCCTGTTCCAGGGAGGGTCTGGGAAGTTGTCACCCAGCTCCTGATTCCCAGCTGAGGCCAGGCCACTGCTCTGGCCTGTGTGGCTCAACTCAACACCTTACTCACCGTCTCAGGATTCTCCAAGGTGATGCAGAGACCTGTGAGCGCCAGTGAGAGAAATTCTGGCTTTGGACATTTCTGACTGTCCTTGAGGAGTTCAACGATTTCAGTGTTGATGGGGTTCAGTATCTGAAACAAAGGTGGTAGTGGGAGATGGGCAGAGATGTGGGGCTCCTATTCCCTGTGGGCAGCTTGGGGTGAGGGCACTGGGGCCAAGTGCCCATTCTGGGAGTGGCCCTGCCCCTGGAGCCTTGTGGCCTCTGACCACTGGCAGCATCTGAGGAGCGAGTGGAGAGCAAGAGCTGGCATGAAGGAGGCAGGACATGTGGGTGACAAGTGTCTGCTGTCCCCAGGGTGAGCCAGGGCAGGTCACTTACCACCTTATAAACTCTGATGGTATACAACACAGTGGGGCTGAACAGCTCGCGGTCCTGCTCTTCCTCTGAGTGAACCCTTCCCTGCAGCTCCATCCAGAACTTGGACCTGATGTTGTTCTGAGAATACATCTGGTCCCACACGGCCAGGGCGGTGCTGCCAAGCACAGAGCGCTGTGTCAGCGGGGCTGCCTCAGTCATGGCACTGTGCCCAGGTGAGCGTGGCCAGGCTGGAGCCTTGGGGTACCTCTCCTCCCCATCCCTTGGGCTGTTGGGCCTGGTACCTGTCATATGGTGCCGTGGAAGTCAACATGCTGTGCACCAGGTCCCTGGGGTATTTGTGAGCCAGCACTGCAAGCAAGATGTCCAGGCTCTCCACATCAGATGCCAGGTTGATGTGCTCCAGGCATTCTTGAATGCCCCTCACAATGCTTGGCACCTGGAGGGGACATAAGTAAGGGTGGTGCTTCAGCCATGTCCTCAGCTGCTCTTCCTAGCCCTCTCTTCTGCCTTCAAGTGGCTTCAGGGACACAAGACACATGATTTTGGGATGGAGGGAGGCAGCAGGGAGGAAGTCTGACAGGGCTGAAGGGCAGGGCAATCCAGGCACAGGCCACTTACATCTGTCAGCCATAAGTCAGGGGATCTCATGGCCAATTGCAAGAAGTATCTTGCTGCGTGATGGCCAGGGGTGCTGGAGTCCTGCATGGCCTCAATGGCAGCAAGCATGATGTATGTCCTCTCACAAGGTGTGAGGTAACATTCCAAGGCCTGTGGCAAGAAGGAAGGGAGTGAAGGCTGGCCACACCAAGGGCCCTGATGGTGCTGCTTGGCTGGGTAGCATGAGCAGCCCTGGCAGTGCTGGTGTCAGTGCCTGCAGGAAAGCTGACAGCAGTGTCCACAGTCACTGCGTGGGGGAGGATGAGGAGTATTCACAGGCATGGTGTGCTGGCCTTCCAGAAAACCTGGTGGCCAGGAGGACTGGAGCTGTTCTAGGACACCGGAGTATCCCTTGCTCAGGGACAGCAGGAATCCTCTTGCCAAGGACAGCCCCACTGATTCGGGATCCCTTTGCTCACACAAGGCCCCTGCTGATGCCCCAGAGAAGAGTCCCAGCCAGGGGGGGAGCCCATTACCTTGATCTGGGCCCTGATGTTGTCGCACCACTGCATGAAGGTGACAGGTAGCCTCAGATGTTTTTTATAGTGCTCTTCAGGGTATGACATCCTCCCTAAAGGGTAGTGGAAACACAGGAGAGTCGATCAGCCAGAGTAGCTTTTGATTCCAAAATTGTCCCGAGATCTACTGCAAGGGCACAGGACAGAAGCGAGCAAGGAGGTTTGAGGGGGCATCAGCAGTCACGGTGATCAAAGGCAGCTTTGGCTTGGGGGGTCCCCAACTCAGCGGGGTTCAGAGTTGGGAAATGAGTGGAGAGGGAGGGCAGCAGAGAGCAGATCCTGGACATGAGGAGAGCACTTGGCTGCTGCAGCAGCTGAGAGCTGTGATGCTCTGGGGAAGCAGCTGGAGGGGCAAAGGCAGTCAGGAAGAGAAGCAGAGCTACTAGGAATGTGTGTGTGTGTGTAGGGATGAAGGCCACCACAATAGCTCTTACTGTTTTCAGCAAAGATGAATTGACAGAGGTAATAAAAAGCTCTCGAAGCTAAAGATTTTGTCTTTCCCTCAGAAAACTGGAAGCAGAGGAGACGACCCAGCAGCTGTCCCAGGATGGAGATCTGGTTCACTCTGAAGTCATCAGGCCAGTGCTGGGTGAGGGAGACAGAACAACAGAAGGGCTGAAGGCAGGCATCTGCTTCCAGAACCTCGAACCCAAGGTGTGCCCAGGGCTGGATCCAGATGAGTCCAGGCTGTACAGGACCCTGCAGGTCTCCTGGAGCAGCCAGCTGGGCAGCATCCCTGCAGGGAGAGCAGCAGGGAGAGGGGCATGGCCTGGCTGGAGGACTCCTGGGCCTTACCTTCTGCATGGACAGTGCATAGCTCAGATTCCCAATCCTCTCCACAGCCCTCACCTGCACATCTATGCTCTCAGAGTTGGTCAGGTCCAGCAGCATCTGGGAAAAGAGAAGCTGCTGGTGAGCCCTGGGAGCAGACACCAACTCTGGCAGCAGCAGCGCAGCTCCACTCCTGGTCCAGACTTGCTCTGTCCCTCAAGGCTTCCTCTGGCCTCAAGCAAAGTCTTGGGGGGCTCCTGGAGTCCCCCTCAGGCTAGGGACAAAGGTCCCAGGACAACTCTGTGGACAGGCAGTTGCCACCCTCTGCAGCCACTGTGCTCCAAAAGAGCCTGGTGCTTCCCAAGGGAAGGTGTGCTTTACCTGCACAGAACTGGTTAGGGGACCACCCATTCAGGAGTGGGCAAACCCTCCTCCCTAGGGTGAGGAACAGCCCTGTGACCCCCTCTCTTTGCACAGGCCAGACCTCCAAGACGTGCTGCAGCTCCTCAACGACTCTGGGTGGAGGAGAGTTGAACACCATCGCCTCCAGCATGACATCCATGGCATCCAAGGTCTTTAAGGAAGACAGAGAGTAGTGGTGGTGATTCTGCTGTCCCTTTCACCCCAGGAGACAGATCAGAACTCTGAGCCAGGGGAGGATGCCCAAGTTGCCTGGGAGAGACCCAGGGGCAGGCAGTCTGCTGCAGGCACAGCAACCTGTGGCACTGGATGTGGCCAGGCCCCAGGAAGGGGAGAGAAGCATCAGGGTGGGAAAGCAAAGATGAGACCCTGCCCTGCCATGGTCATGGGGCAGCACAGGGTGGCCAGGGAGCAGCCCAGAGGGACTGGGGGCTCCTGCAGATTACCCGGCACTTACTGATAAGTAGTATTTGTTTCTTTGCCTCATGCCCTTGTCTGAAGGAAGCCAGAAGACACAGGAGATACAGGCTTCGAGGAGACCTCTCCTTTTGCCCTCTAGCACTGTGCCCACAGCACTGCAGAGAGAGAGAGAGTGGCCAGTTGGATCCTGGTGCTGGGAGCAGCACCGTGAGGCCACAGAGCGCTGGGTCCCTGGGAGGAATGGGTAGGTGGACATGGTGGTCTGGGGCAGGAGTGTCCAGAAGGGATGGGCAGGTACCTCAACACAGTGATGGCCCGCATGGCAAGCTCCCTCACAGGTGAGTGTAGGTACTTCTTGGGCTCCTCTTCCAGCAGCATCTGCAGAGCATAACCCAGTGCCACCAGCCCCTTGCTCTGCCCCAATGCTGCCCTCAAAGGTTGCTGGTGCTGGGGGGACTTGCCCCCTTCCCCAGAGTGTCAGGTGTCCCCTCACCTTGATAGTCTCTACCAGATTGATATTTTGAAAGAAGATTTCCAGGCCCTCTAACAAGCCAGTGTCCAGGGCGCTGCTGCACACATAGATGATGTTCTCCAGGAACATCCTTTTGTCATTCTCACCCTGACAGCCCGGGAACAGAGAGAAAACTGAGGAGTGTGACAGGGGACCTGCAGCCAGAGATCTCCACAGGGAGCCCTGGGTGCAGTGCCTTGTGGGAACAGCAGGTCTGCCCAGCCTGCACACCTGGACGGGCACAGCAGCTGTTGAACTGGCCGCAGTTACCTGGTAGGGGCTCCTGTCAAAGTCCTGGAGAAAGTCTAGGGCCTTCTGCTTCACTCTGTACAATGGCAGCCAGCTGGCATCTAAAGGAGGGGAGAGCAAGGAGAGCTGCAGAGGGTCTGGTGACAGGAGAGAGCAGAGGGGAGGACATCTGTCTGCCCTCCAGTCCTGTGCTTCCTCCCATGGCCCGGCTGGAGGGTGCCCTTCAAGTCCCCCACTGCCAGCATGCCGGGGAAATGGGATCCTGGCATCTTGCAGGGTACCCAGCCCTGCCCAGCCCAGCAGGGCTCCTCACGCACCCAGCTGCAGTGGCTGCTCTGCAGTCACATTATGGGGCTCTCCTGGAGAGCTGCTCTCCTGGGGAGCCCCATTCTCCTCCAGGGCCACCCCGGATGGGCTGAGGGGTCCCTCTGCCATCCTGTGGGTGGGGATCAGGGAAGCTTCTAGAAATGCCTAATTGTTGTGGGGCAAGATACGGGGTGGGCTGTGCACAGGGGCTCTCGCCAGCTCAGTTTTCCCATCTTGTCCTGTCACTGTTCTACCGGATCCTGTGGGCCACTACCTCACTGGCCACACGTGCTGCAGTGGGGGTGTCACAAAGGGCCCCCTGCCACCTGCCCCTAACAACAGGGCTTACTCAGGGACTGTTGACACAGAGCCTGCCCCTAGCTATGGGGGCCAGTGACCCAGCACTGTCCAGGCAGGGAGGGGCAGGCTGTCCCTGGGAGGCATGAGACTGGCTCAGCCCTGGGCACCTGGGTGCTCTTGGGCTACCTCCAGGCACCCTTTGCCTCCTGTCCCTTCAAGATATTCCTGGTACCCTCCAGTGTGTCCCAGATACCTGTCTTCAGATACCCTGGTGCGCCCTCAGGACATCCCTTTCTCTGCACTTCAGAGCCCAGCCTCTGCCCCTCAGTGACATTATACATGTCAGGTTCACTCAATCCTAATAGAAATTGTAGGTTTTGCCACCTCAGCTCTTCCTCCCACCAACCAGAAGAGCTCCTGCAGAAAACAGGACAAAGAGAAGGAAAATTCTGCTGAGGTTTCCCTTTCTGAATTTGGAATCTTCCAGCAATGGAGGTTCCCCTTTCCCTGGTTTTTGGCTTGTTCTGGTCTGGGACCATGATGGAGAACACCTTCGTACAACCACAGCCCGTTCCCCACTCTGCACATCACCTCCAGCACTGCTCTGCTCAGGACCCCTCCCCACAACCCCGGGTCCTGTGTGGGACCTCAGGATGCTCCAGGGGTGTCTGTGTTGGCTCCACCAAGGCAGAGGAGCCCTGGGCTGATGTGGCAGGGCTGAGTTCCAGCCTCTGCTTGGGGTTTGGGGTGAAAGGGCAGAGGATGGCACTCAGCTTTTGGCAGATAAATTGCTCTTGTGAAACAACGCATTCCTAGAAGAAGGGGCAAAATCATCCTCCTATGCCGCTTCCACCCAGTGGAGTGAAACATGTTGCAAAGAGACCGCTCTAATAAGTAAAACTCATACAAATCCTTTAGAGCTTGAGACATTTATGTCCTTATCAGAGTCCAGACTCAGCAGCTTGGGTCTATTTTAACACAAAACAGAGAATTTTGCCTAAAAGCTACTGCTGTTTCTTGGAGAGGAAAGAAATTTTGCATCTTGACAATCCTGGGGCTTGGCTAACATAGTTATATCAGAGAATTCTCCTCTCTAAGTCCTTTTAAACTCAAGAGTCTCTGTTTATACAGGGCTTAGCCCAAAGGGGGCTCATTCTGTGTTAGCCCTTTGGCGCTGCAGCAATAAACAGGATTAATAACTGAAGTCAGCAGGGCTTGGTACCTGTTAGAATTTCCCATGGACTATGCAGAAGGTGCTGTTCCTACAAGCATCCTGGCAGTGAATTATTTATGGGCAGCATAAGGCTTGCAGTGCTTGCCAGTTTATTAGATTTATAACTAGCTGTGCTGGGTCCATTGAGTGTGTCTGTGCATGTACGAGCATGTACTAGTTCAGCTGTTTCTCTCCAATCCCCTACTAGTTAAGGAAGATCTGCTTACACACGTTTCCAGTATAAACACATCACTTTGTGACTTAGACGTGAGAAAATCCTGGAGAGGCAAAGGATTGCTACTAAGGGAAAAAAAAAGCTTGTTAGGATACCTCAACTAAAGATGCAAACTTTCATTCAAGCACAGGTTGAAAAACAAAACCCCAAGATTATTTGGAGGGCAAGAAAGTTTAGTTTACTCCCCAGTTTTACAGCTTCTAAGAGGCCTGTGTGGGTTTTATTTGGAAACAGGTGAACATCTACCTTCTTTTATGGCATATGCATATTTTTGATACCCAAGGACAGGCAGTTTGCTGTATGGGTGTTGCAAAGGATTTTAAACACAATTCTCTCTTCAAACCCATGAGTGTGAGCACCTGTCTTCCAGCTAATGTCTGCTATTCCACTTCCAACAGATCTCAGAATAGGTGTTATTAAAGGCTCATTTTTTCCTGTGCTCTCTATTGTGTCTGTGCTGTGATGTTGCCAGTAGAGTCATGGCTGCAGATGAAGGCTCTGGCCTGGGGCCATGGAGCTCTACAACACCTCTCTCTGAAGCAGCACAGGTGACTGTGTTGCTAACACCAGAGGTTCTGCTCTGAGGCAGGAAAGAGGTGACAGGAGCAAAGACCTTTATTCATGCAAATGATCCAGGAAATGGAGCAAAACTTCCTATGGCTGGAGCAGAACTGGCTGAAAGCAGAATGTTTTGCAAAGTTTTCTATGAGCCCTTGTCAGCTCTGACTGCTGTAGAGAGAACCTGTTTGAGCTGTTCAATAAATTGGAAGGTTTAAATAATGTATGGACTGTCATTCTGTGAAGCACTGTCTTGTTCAGCCTGCAACAGGTTTCTTTCCTCTTCTTAAAAAACTTCTCTTCACTGGGTATCAAAATCTCTCGAATAACTTGGATTCTGCTTTGGAGGGCTTCTGGTTAGACCTGAGCAGACTGGTGTACATTTCATAATTCTGTTTTCATGGTGTCTTGCAGTGCTCTCCCAGGCTTCCTCAGGGTCCCTCAGTGAGACCTGTGCCTTTTTCCCTGTCTCCATATTTGAACCTGCCCTACTTTCCTGGGGTGAGTAAGTACAACAGCAAAACCCTCAGCATCAGAGACGTTGGGGAAGAAGAGCAGCTCACACAAGCATTTGAGGGCATGGAGTGGCGCTGCACAATGGATAGATAGAAGCCACTCAGTGCTTTCCATATCTGCAAGTGAATTGGTCACACTAGGATCCTTCTCTAGTTCAATGGGGAGAAAAAAAAGCTCTTAAGGGTGTGATTCATGTGACCTACTTTAGACATCTACTTTGGAATGAGATGAATTACACCTCTGGCTCCATTGACTGTATATTGATGAGATGTCTGCCTACTGTAAGAAAGGAGCTTTGGGTGACTAGCTTAAACTTAGAAGCCTGAATTTAATCAGATTAATTCACCCTATATGTCTACACATGCTCCAGTTCTCTCTCTTGTTGCTGTGTAGGCATGACAGGAAGTGCCTTTTTTTCTTTGTGAGATTGCAAATAAATCAGATTCAGAAAGCACTCAAAAGAGAGCAGCAATGTGAGATAGGGATAGCATGTGCAGGAAACTGGGCAGGAAAAAGATATCAGCTTCTCCTCCCTGTCTTTGGAACAAATTCACAGGAATCAAGGGAAATATACGTGATTTTGTGCCTAAAAATAAATATATATTGGTGAAGTGAGGTTTCCTGGAGTCTTCTGGCAATTTGCCACAGAAAAGAAAAAGGTCCTCTGCTCCCTACTGAGATGTTCTTTCTTGAAAGGTTTGGACAATTACTGCATTTTACCTTTCTCACCACAGCGTGGATGCTTTCTTCTTTTTAACAGTTTGTCTATGAGCATTTTAGCTTCAGCTTAATAAGAGAGGATTGATGTTCACACTCTGTGGCAAGGTTGTACAGGGCGGTGTTTCTGCTTGTTGCAGTAAGAAGATTATCGAAAACGATGCCTCAGACAGGTATGGGGGGGGCATGATAATAATAAAAAGTAGCTTGTCTTCTTCCTCCAATACAAGAAAAAACCTCAAAAAAACCATTCCCCCCACAACAAACAAAAACTAAAGCAAACCCCCCAACCAGTGGCAAACAGAGGCTAAAAAAATCTTGATGGTGTAAAATGATTTTCATCATGAAAATCGAAGTCCTACCAAAACAGAATGATAACACTTTATGTTCAACCCTCCCACTGGGAATAAAAAGGAAATCTCACCTATTTGCCCCATGGCTCTGACAAAAGTGACTCGAGTGCTTCAGTTTAGATCTATAAAAGAGTGCCTTGTTCCATTTATTTATTTCAAGTGCCCACCTCCCTGAGCAGATCTGAGCTCCTGGAAGATGTTCACATACCACCTTGAGAAGGCCTGTACAATAACTGAAATATAAGAAAGTAAATTTCAAAGGACACCGTCACAAAACTACTTCTTTTGTTATCACAGTGCTGCTTTGCAACTGCACAGCAAAGACCACTGTGGGAGCCTGACATCAAGACAGCATTGCCCTGCAGGGCCATGTTCAATACCTGGGGGAAGAAGGGCTGACAGGGACAGTGTCTGATCGGCTTCCCATATACTGCAGGTTTTCTTCCCAGCAAAGTGAATGTTGTCACTTCTTCAAACACAGTAATGCCACTTCCCACCTCTCAGATTCAACCAGGAATAACCAAGAGTCAATTTTCTCTCCTTGCCCTGTAGAAATCCACAATGGGACAAATGAGCTTTTCTCCACCAAACTGATGGACTTGATTTTGGTCCTGTTCCCTCAGACTTCAGTAAAAATTTTAAGGCTACTGGTGAACAGAGGAATAGCCTGGGGCCATGTCAGCCCTCTCTTAAACCCTGAATACCATCCCAAGCCTCCTCAAGTTGACACAGGGAAGCCTCAAAGTTTAAGATCGGTGGTTGTGCCTCTGGAAACTGTGATTCAAGGCTTGGGTTTTCATTAAATATTATGAGGATATAAAATGCAGTCAGGCTCCAAGTCAGGCTAACATGAATGTCTTTCCTAATCATACCTCACCTCACTCTTGGCTGAAATCCACATGCCATTCCATTTCTCCCTGTCATTGGATTAAACTGGACCCTCTCTGATTTGTCTTGGTGAGCTGGGCCACGAAAGGCTGGGAGTGAAAATGCAGTTTTGTTTTTTTTTTTAGCAGCATGATTTTATACCAGAAGAATCCATGTTCTGCTGCAAAAGCAAGGGGTCTGCTTTTGAGTGCCTTGTTTCTTTGTGTCTATTTTTATATATTTGATCTGTTTCACTTTGAAAAATATCAGCAGCAAAATACATCAGAGCTGGCTGCATAGTGAAATGGGTGGAGGGCTGCAGAGATGGATTGCTAGTGCCAGAGATCTGCATGATAGGATGGGTAACTGCCAGATAAGACGGAAGGTTTGAACGGAGATCTGTAGATCTCCGATGCAGAAATTTAGCTCTTTCACTTCTAGTCATGCCTGTGTAGGTGAACACGGTCAGAAAAAGGTGGTGTTTCCCAGGACCTTTGTGAGTGTGACTTCTCCCTGTCTACATGAATTACTTTGCATCAGTCAGCTTTGATCTTCTGAACGACTCCTCAAGGCCATGGACAGCTCCCTTTAAGGCTTTCTGCAGATTATTAAATGTAATGCACCTATAATTTTAATATCACATCCTGTTCAGAACTCATTAGAGCTCAAAAAAGGGCATAAGTAGCAGTGAAACCCTTGTTCTCATCTTAAACCAGTCAGTAGAATTAAATGATTTAGATATAAGATTACCTTCTAGCAAACCAAAGCAAAAGCTGCAGAGAAGTGCTGTCCCCATCACCTGAAGAGGAAAGGGGACTACAGAGACCCTTGAAAGACACTGCCACGTTTGCTGAAGGATGAGCCAATGCCCAGGAGCAGCCTTCCAGGCTCGCTATTCCATTGTCAATCCTCGATGGTTCCATCATTGTGATGACGTTTTTCCTGATTGATACCCCTTGTCATGGACATGAGAATCTGCTCCCTCAACACTTTATGAAAAGCCAGGTAAAATAATTCCACCATGCCTTCCTTTTTATGAAAATGGAGCAAAGCGTGGCACACAGACATTCAATCTCCCATCGGAGATAAAGCGCCTTCATTTACTAGCTCAGAAAATCAATACCTGTGATTTGATATGAGCATTTATTTTCACTTAACTCCTTTCTATCACTGAGTCATTGGGGGAAGGCAGGAGAGCTTCATTTAGTGCAGCAGGATTTGCAGCGAGTGCTGCCGAGTGAATTGCATTTCACCGTGTGTACACATTCATCTGTCTATCTGATATTCGTCTTATGTCTCTGCCATTCCCAGCAGGATCAGAGAAAGGTTATGTCCAGAGATGGGGCAAACCACGGTCTAATATCTTGTACTGTGGCACTAGTGCCCGGCAGCTCTTTCAGTGTGAGCCTGTGTGACCATCTCTTCGAGCTGGCAGAGGATAGGATGGCTCCTGGGAGCTTTTGGGTCATTCCTGGAGTCATGGAGTCTGATCTGCAGAAGAGACACTCATATATTTTATTTAAGGGGGACAGTGCAAGAAATTCTATGTGGGATCAGCTTGGGAGAAAGCGGAAAAGAATGAGAAGAGGATCTTAATCAAGTCCCTTCCTTGCAGGGACATCAGAAGCCAGGGATGTCTGTCACTGGTATGTATTGTCTGCTGCAGCATCTGGCTATGGAGGGCTGTAGCAGCTGCCTGCCCCAGCAGGAACAGTCCCTTCCAGCCTCTTCACAGGAACCCAGAATGGTTTCCAAAGCCACCTGGGGCCATTTCCAAACACCAGAGGAGTTCTCCCAGGCGTATAATCATGTCCCTGCACCGGGGTGATAACTAGCACTGGCTGCTGCTCCTGGTGTCACTGTGGAGGCATGTAGGTGGGTGAGGAAATAAATAATAAACAAAAAAGTCAGCTTGTCAGTGTTCAAGGATGGAAATGAAGAGCACTGACCAGCGATGACCTTTTGTTTACATTTCCCTCCAAAAGGGAGAAATAATTGCAGTTTCTGTGTGATGCTGCCTTCAAATTACACCCTCTCTCCCTTCTCTATTCAAGACCAGCCAGTGATGACATTAGAGTCTTGAATCAAACTAAGTGGTTACTATGGTGTCAGGCTGAAATTATGAATCTCGGAGCCCGCCAGCTTGGAGAAGGAGCAGTGGCGGACACATAATTAAAACTGGGAGAGAGAATAGAAGCCACATTGTATCTGAATAGCAGCGAGATTGCACTTCCGAGGAGCGGGTACCAAAAAAAAAAAAAAAAAGAAGAAAAAAAAGAAGGAAGAAAAAAAAAGATGTGCTTAGCAATGCAGTTAAATGCATAATCAAGGACCAGGAACAATGCTCTCTGCTGGTATTTTATTGCTGGCTGTATCTCTGCTGCTCTCCCTCCAGTGCCTCCAGTGCCCTCCCCAGCATCCAGCCATCCCTTCCCAGTGAAAAAAAGCATAATCTCTCACACTTGGCATCTAGAAGAACAGCTTTGCATGGCAAAGCGACTTGGATGTGGACCCTGACACCATCCTTTCCCCTTGGACAGGGCCACAAACAGAGAGGTGACTGATGAGGGGTGTGGAGGGAAGGGCAGGGTTGGGAAGCAGGACTGATTTGGTAATTTCAGCGGTTATTAGTGGAGCTCATTGTGAGTTTGATAGATCTGTGCTGCTTTGTTACAGTTAAGTGGACTGATTGTGGAACACAGAAACGTTTCTAGTGACATGACAGCTAATTTAGAAAGGGGAGAGTGGTGGGAAAAGAACACGCATTATTCCATAATTATATCTCACTCTGTTCCAGCCCCATGACTGACTCCCCTGAGAACATAACTCTGGTTTCTCTGACACCTTGAACAAGAGCGAGGTATCAGGCTTCTTCCTTTGGGCTGCTGCAGAGTGGGCCCCAACCTGCTTGTGGCCTTTTATGCCTTATCCCACTGCCGCACTCGTTAAACACCAGCATTATCCCGCTGCTGTACTTGTCAAACGGCACTGACAGCATGATTTGGATAACCCTCGCACTTCCCAGGCACCAGGTTTCCATGACTCCATAACACAATGCACAGGATTTTGTCTTCCCCGTTTGATGTTGGAGGCTGCCTGTTCTGGTGTCCAGTGTGGGTTAGAGGAAGATTTGAGTAAGGAGAGCAGTTCACCCCAAAGCTGGCAATGAGCCATTTTATTTAGACTCGGAGCATTCCAGTTGGAGCTCTGGGAAGAAACAGGACACTGCACCTTCTGCTACAGGCACGCCCCTCTGAGTGTTTCTAAGGGGCAGGTGTACAATTAGCAGTGATAAAAAGTCAGAGTAGGGTGTGTCATTAAACACAGCCAGAGCTGAACCAGCAGAAGCTGGTGCTGAGGTTTTTTAGCCCTGTCAGGAATATCATTTGCCGCATGCAGATGCCCTAAGGAAGATTTATGAATTAACCTTTTATATAAACTGTGACCATTGGGCCAAACTGAGGCCCTTATTCAACAAAATGCTTATAGGATGCAGTTGGCCATTTAGGTCTTGTGGAATTTGAGAGATCAGAACCTTCATGGTCTTGTAGCAGAAAGCAGTAGGAAAAACATACAAATATTCAGAAAGCTTTTTATCACTAGGCTCAAAATACCTGAGCTAAAAGCTCTCAGGGACAGATCAGCTGAAAGATTAGGCGTTGTTTCCACCCTCTCCCAGTCCTGGCTCAACCCATACAGATAATTAAAGGCTTGCAGAGCTGGATACCAACACTGCAAAAGAAAAATATCTCATATTTTTAATTGACTGCCTGTGTAGGTAATATAAAGAAATCCAGACTGTGGTCAGTAGGCAGCTCAAGAGTTGCCTTCCATCCTTCTTCTTTCAGATCTTTGAGTCTGCATTTAAGGACAGAGAAGGAAAAATAATTGAAATGTAAAGCAGAGGGGTGGGGAGTTGGCAGGAATGCTGGGGGAGGGCGGTCCTGAGAGCTCTGCATTGGGAGAAGCCCTCAGATGCAGCTGCTGCTTCATGGGAGCAGTGGGCTATTTTTAATGTGCTGTGGCTGTATTTGCACTTTCAATTGCTGTCATTAAGAAGGCAATACAGGCTCTTGTAATTATTACGTCAGTGGGGTTCATTGGACTTAGCCACCTCCTCCTTTTGAACACCTGCTGGATATCTTGCTAGATATCTAGAGGCCAGGTGAGTCTGCTCCAGTTATACCAGTCTGGCAGTGTTATCGGGGCTTGCACATCCCTCATACAACTACAGATGTGCTTTAGATGGAGATTTTTATAGCCCAAAGATGATAGCAGCTGGGCAAGGCAGACTGAAGCCTCTCCAGGCAAGAGCTAAAGAAAGTTTCTTGGCCAGTTTGAGCATCTCTTTGCAAATCTGACTTTTGTGTGAGCATGTCCCTGGCACAAATATTCCCTCCTCAGAAGAATGCAGAAATAAAGGAGGAGTCCTATAGGAGTGTCCTTGATTAGGAAACTAAAAGAGTTCTGTCTCTGAAATCATTCAGAGATCCGTAGTAAGAGATGCCCTTTTTTAGGACCCTTGGCTAAGGTAACTCACAGGATGTTATTTGCCCTGATGTGATGGATGCAGATCTTAAGAAAGGAAACAGTGACCGATGATCAGGGATTGCCTTGTGATGGCAGCCAATGTGAAGGTTCCTGGCAGATTTAGGAGGTGCAACTTCATGCAGATGTGATTTTCATGACAATCTTAGATTTTTAAGAAACAGCAGAAATATGGAAAGATGTAAGTTAATCATATCTTGAGGCAGAGAGGAATTTTTCCTTATTCTACCTCAATTTTTCTTCAGGTCAGAACAATTTTAATGAATTTACTTCTCCTCAGTGTTAGCCTATCTATTCTTCTTTCAAGTTCTTGTGGTCAGACAAAGTGTTCCAAGCCTTAGTTGCTACTAGAATCCCTGTTTTAGCAGAATATGAATTATACGATTAAGAAAAATATTCAGAAAATAGAAATATTTGGCCAACTCTGTTGAGCTTTAATTAAAATTAATATTATACTTTATTCAAGCCGAAATTCTGAAGCATTACATGTAACTGAATATATTTAACCAATTAACTAAGTCAAACAAGGCTGTCTAAACTTAATCACAGACCTCTCCATTCCCCTATTATGTCAAGTGCTACTAATGCTGTTATACTTTTGACAAGTGGCCCCTGGCAAATGAGCAAATCAATAATGTATTTGAGCTAGGAAACCAGCACATTTCTGCAGTGCCTTTTTTTGAGGATCTCAAAGCACTGTGGGGACTTTCAAGTTGTTGAACTTCCAGGAGTGTGGGGAGGCAGAACCAGGTGATTGAAGGAGTTGTCTTTATAGGTGGCCTACACAAGGTGGAGGGACAGAGGTCTGGATCCTTTAAATGGCTTTAAATGCCATGCTGGACCCTTGGCACATGGCAGATCTTACCCTACTCATGCTCCCCACAGGACAGGGATCTCTTAGTTCCCACTTTACTGGGGACTCCCATGGGACACTGATCTCCGCTTCCACTCAGTTTGTGGTTTCCCATCTGAGGAACTGAAATCTGTCTCCAGGATTCCATGGACTGAACTTTGGCTGCTTTAAGACTCAAATCCATGATCATCATGCTGCTGCCTGCACCTCTTTGGGATTCATGGTCCTTTTGTTCCTGTGATTATCTCCTGAGCTCTCTCCATCATCTGTGCTGCACAGTATGTTTTATGGCCCATTCAGGCTGGCATGAAGATGCAATACAGATTGATTGGCCATCCCTATTCTGTTGGAGGAGAACAATGCCTTCCAAAATTTTGGAACTAGTGAAGTTTTGAAAGAAACCAACATTCACTTTTCATTTGGGACTTTTCTGCAATAATAGTGAATCTCATTGCTGAGAATCTGTTCTTGATATTCATCCTGAATTTTCCTATTATTAGAACAGAAGTCTAGGGACATATTTGTAATGTCCCTGTACAATAAGTAAAATAAGTATTTATATAGTCACAACACTTGACTGTTTAGCCTGAAATTTGAAAGACCTTTCCAAATACTAAAGCAATAACCCAGGTTGTGAGAGCAAACATTTTTAGACACACTGTACACGAAGAAATCGAGACCATGAGAAATCCATGCATGATTTGCCTGCTATGATGTATTAGGTCTGTGGCTGAGCTGGGTAGAGAGTTTGTGGGATTCATTCCCCAGACCCCTTTTCTTGTAACTTTTTTTTTTTTTTTTTTTTTTTAAAAGCTATACATGTGTGGTTTTTGTTCTTCCTTCTCCTGGGAAAGATATATCTACAAAACAGGTTTTCAATAATGAGTCATTTATGTTGTATCACAGTGTGATTAATGGATCTTTACATCCCCAGAGGGGAACAGGCTAGTGACACTGATGCCACACCACCTCTTCTGAAATCAGAAGCTCAGTTCCAGTTTTAGAAGCTCTGGGATGAACCAAAACCATTTCCTTGACTCCAGTGGAGTCTCTTGGGACCACTCCCAGTCTGGAGTCTGTGGTGGTTGATGCCCAGGAGGGCTTGAGCCCTATCATGCAGCAACAGGAGCGTAAAGAGCACCGATTGTGCTCAAAGTGAACAGGCACTTAGAGGAATGAAAGGCAAAGATGACTCGTCCCCTGGAAAGAAGCAACGTCAAAGGAAGAAAGTTTCAATAATAGTAGATAAAACTGTTACACATGAAAGGACACTTTTGACTACACTGATGCTGTGAAGTTGTGTTTAGGGGCTTGCAGGTGTGGGAAGAGGAAAGAAATTAATACTAAGAAAAAGTGGATGAGGGAATTTCTTTTATTAAAGGAGGAAAGAGGCCCTGAATGGAGGCAGAAAGGCTGGTGAAGGCAAACACTCCACAAGTTCCTGAATTTTCAGGGTGGGGAGTTGGAGGAACTTTGTTACGGTGCTGAAAATCCCAGGGTCCCTTGGGCATCACCTTTTGTGCTCTGCCTTGGCAGAGGATGGCTTTATGAGATAATGACATTATTTCAGCACAAAAGTCTTTCATTCCTGCAGCAAATTAAAAGCAGGAAAGAAGGGGGGATAGGTGGGGGAGAAGAAACCAATGTTATTTACTCCTCTGCAGCTGACATTAAAGGCTTCTTTAAGGGCCAGTGGGTTATTAACTTCCTGTCGCCTGCCACAATGATATGCTGTGACATATTGTCACAGCATTCCAGCGAAGCCTTAAACATTAATTGGGAAGTAAGATGAGTGAAGCGGCTTTAATGAGATACCTTGTTGTAACTTCCAACTTTACACATTATTTACAGTGATTCCACTAATGGTTCCATCCATCAGAGACAGGGAGAGGGACTGGGGATGAGAGCAGGGAAAGGAGGTGAAAAGAAAGTGATAGATATCAGGGGGTGAGTGAGAAAGGTAGGATGGGAATAAGCTACAAGGTGTGGGACAGGAAGTTCCATCCCTCTGGTAGTTTTCACCCTGAATTTAATTTCTTTCAGTCGTTTTCCAGCTACATCAATTTTGCAGCAAAAAGATGAGAAGTTATTCCCTAACATAGTCCCACTGATTACCCTGGCTTTACTATGCCTGTGTTACTCCTCCTCTCCCTTCTTAATCCTTCTCTCTGCTTTTTTTTCTTCCCTAGGATGCTAACTGAAGTTGCACAAAACCCACCCTGGATGGATGGGCAGATGGAAGCACATTCATGAGGTAGTTAAATGCTAAGGGGATAGAGGGATCTCAGGAAGCTGAGCCGGCAAAGCAAGTCCTGTGAAGGCAGGGCAAAGATCAGTAAGTTTGTTTAAAACTTTGCTGGAGAACTAACTTAAGAGCTGGATTGTCAGCATGTTATTGAAGCCACACCAGATGGGATGGTGTAGCTGTTAAATTTGGTTGTTGTTATCATTAATGCTGTTCAACTTAAATCTGCAGACAGCAGGTAAAACTGCTGAGAGACCAAAGGCTGTGGCAGGTGCAGATTTAGAAGACAAGATATAGGGAGGGTGCACTCTCCAACCTGGTGCTGCCTGGTGTAACATCCCAACTTGCAGCTGTGTGATAGCACAGAGACTCCAAGGCAGCACAACTCTTCCCATCAGCAATACAGCTCTGCCTACCTCTGCAGAGCCCTAAGACTCAGAGCATGAAATCCTTGGTAGATGGGTGTGAGGCCAGGCTACATCCTTTTAACATGAGTTTATCCTCCATTCACCACTAGGGTCAAAGCTGAGGAGGTAGCAGGTGAACCCAGTTTCCATGCTCCCTTTATTCCCTAAAAGTCAGCCTAGCTTGTAGTTCAGATAGGTCAATACTGTAAGGAAGAAGATTTGACCCTTTTAATCAGAAGGAGCAGAATGAGTCTGGGGAAGACCATGTTTATAATAATATGGCCTGGCAGGAAAGTGCCCAGAGCACCAGGCATTTCATTCCTAGCTAGAAGACACTTGAATTACAAACTACACAGTTTCAGGATGCTCCATGCACCAGCAGGTTTATGCTCCCTGTTCTGTTTTCCATTATATCATTTCTATCCTTGTTAACAGCAAAGTCCCACAGAAGCACATGCAATCACAGCTAATGGATTCCAGTTTTATTCCTAGCTTTAAAGTACACTTTTTCTTGCAATACTGGGCTGGATGGCTGCTGAAATGGAGCAGACAAAGAGACAATTAATTGCAAGTATGGGTGTATAAAAAGCACCTGGGGATAGATCAGATGGGGGAAACACATGGAGTTTTAGAGCACATGCGCATGCCAATGGCCCCTTTTCCCATGAAAAGTTAAAATTCTGAACTCCACTCACAGCTACCTGTCAAGGTTGGCGTGCCTTTAATTATAACGTCTGCGTGCTTCTTTAGGCACCATTTAATTCTCTCTGACAGCCACCGATTTAAAAATAAAGGCAAACACTCAGAACTTAGTGGCAGATTGGAGCCAGGCAAGGGATGTGCTAATTGCCAGATGTTGTTCATTTGACTCTGATCCATTACCAAAATTAAAGAAGAAAGAAATGGAAGTAGGAAAAAGAAAAGAACCCGCCCCGCCTCCCCTCCACTGAGCTGTCTGTAGGTTTGACTTGCTGCTCTTAGCGAACTTCACTGAGCAGAGCACATTGGGGTGTTTCTGCATTAACAGCATCACAGGCCAAGTCACTTTATGCAATGGACTGTGGAGCATCTCTCCTGGGGTCCACTGTTCAGCGGCTTCCAGGGCTAGCAAAGAAATATTTCCCCACAGTGCAGCCATCTGTAGCCTCTCTCTGACATTTCCAGCAGCTAATCTGCTTTATCAGAGATGAAAAATTTCCATAGCTGGTGGCTCAGGAGAACAGGAGGAGAAGTCAAAAACTCAGTCTGGATTTAAAGTAACTCTTCACTTGGATGGCTGTTAACACCCAGTCCCGGCATCTCTTGTGCTATTTAGTCTGGAAAAGAGGATTTTTAAGTGCCAAGGGAAAAGAAACAAGGTCAAGGATGAAGACAGACAGCTTAAACTTGCTCCTAAGGCAAATCTGAGCTGGATTTGGTCTTAGCCCAGTAGGTTTCCCAATGCATTTTGCCTCAGTGAATTCTGAAGGGAAATTCATTTATTCATTGTTGATTCTTGGGGTGAGACTCGGGTGCCAAAGTCAGGCATTTAAAACCAGTTAAGATAAAGGGATCTATCAGAGGGATCCAAAGAGTGTTTTTAAGACAACGGAGCTGATGGAAACCTAACCCTTCCAGAGCAGTTTTTACCCTTCCAGGAGGTCACTGCATGAGGTGTGGTTCCTGGAGAGTGGGAATTTGGTACTCATCAAGCAGTGAAGCCATCATTCCTTCCTGAAGCTCCTGGAGAAGCAAACTGGGGTGCGATGTAGGTCTCACAAGATTGCAGGGTGATGAGCCGTAAGGCATCTTTTTGTAACAGAAAATGCAGTGGAAGTCTGGGCTGCAAAATACTGAGTACTCATGGAGACTTTCATTTGGGACTTCAGCATTTGCTGTGGCTGTCAGGCCACATCACTCTCTTTAGAGCGTCTTTTGCATAGCCTGGCCAGAGGGGCAGCTCCAGGAGCAGGGCTGGGCACAAGCACCTGGCATCATCTTGTGGCTGCTTCTAGAGACAGAGCCCACAGAGGGCTTCAATTTTGTTTTAAGATAAAAGGGCTTCTCTTTCAACTGCCAGAAGGATCAGTTCATTAAATAAAACCTAAAAAATTGCCTCTGACTCTTGCTCCTTACAAACTGCTTGGGGTTAGCCATCAGGACGAGTATTTATTGTGAGCAGAGGTCGGCTCTGAAATGCTCCATGTGCAGTGCTTCACTATCCACTTTCAAAATAAAATCAAAGAAAGAAATGACTGAAAATTGGGATTTCAGCTTGTTACCCTCTAAAAGGTGGCTGACACCCTGTGCAGTCCAAATGACATCCTCTTGGATGATCTGTACCTTTCTTTTTTCCCCTGGTGTATCAGATAATCCACTGAGTCTTCTTTTTCCACCAGTTCATAAAGCTCCTGTCAACAGGCCAGGCTTAACACAGGAGTGAAGCAGAAAGGGGCTGGATCTCTGGACAAAAAGGTCTCTTCAGGATAGGATGTGGTCTGGTACAGGAAAGGGCATATAACTTCATTTTGAGCCATCTTTCTCACCTCCAAATCAAGGTTTTCCTGAACCCTTCAAAGAATTACATATGTGCCTAAAATATGTAATTAAGCTTCTGGCTCACATACAGTCAGAGCCTAAAAGAACCAGAGTATCTATAAATATTGGAGTGTTTTTTTTTTTTTTTTTAATTACTCATTCCTTTAAAAGTAAAAAGTAGGACAGATGAGCTGTGAAGGAGGGAAACAAAGCAAAATTAGTCTTCTGTCATTTTTGACTGCTCTAATCCACATGAAAAAGGTTCTAAACAACAGTGGTTTTGGGTCTTCCTCCCTCAGTGGGGTAAATGCAGGGAATTCATTAAACAGACAACCTGGCTGTGCCTAAATCCTTCATCTATTACAGGGATTTGTTTTAGAAAGCTCTGCTCTTGCATGAGATATATTTGGATTTGGAGTACAAAGAGTATCTTCATTTAATAGCTCTCCATTCTCATCAGGTTGGACTTCCTTGGGGCTGTCCTTTTAGTTCTCTGGGAGTTTATTCTCATACAAGGTTCATCTATTCCTTTGTCAGATATTCTTTCAAAATGGCCCTGTGCAATAAATTGACTTAGTTTGGTAAAATTCCTTCCTTTAACTAGTCTACATGGACAAGCAAAATCCACTATTAACAGTACAGCAATAATGTTTTACAAGGACATTCTGGCTTTTCTTCTGCTACAAATTCAGTTTAATTTTGACAATATTTAAAACCAGGATGTAGGGCGTCTTGCCCATACTTTGCTAAACAGTTCAATTATCTTGTATGTATCCCCATTTGCAGTCTTTCCATGTTTTTGATCCTAAATATCATGCATAGAGTGGGCAACCTCCTATGGCCAGACTGCAGCTGGTGAAAAGTAACTTTTCCTTAGAGTTTTCTTAAAGTGCTGCAGAACTTGGGGACCCACCAATTTAAGCATGTACAGCTGGGGGAGTTTGATTGTTTGGACCCAAAGGGAAAGGGCAGCTCTGTGTTTCAAACACCTGAAATACTGACTGTTGCAGAGGCAGTGCTCAAACACGAGACAGGTGACAGACAGCTGCTTGTGTAGTGCAGAAACGACCCCCACAGGCTTGTTTCTTCCTACCTGTGCATCAGTAGCAGATCCCACCACCATCTTCTTCCACACATATGATAATACTTGCTGCACTTTGCACCAAAGTCAAGAGTTATCCTAAGGGCTTTGAGTGTCATTTTGCAAGCAGGCTGCAGCAGTCTGTTGAAATGCTCCTTACGTGAGCTCTGGATAAAATGCAGGATGAGTGGAGGGGAGAGAGGGAACTATATTATCTTTTTTCTCTAATAAGAAGTGATACAGAAAGAGAATACAGTATACAGTTCACTTAACTAATTCTCTAACCAGCAGTCATTGCAATGTTCTCTGTAGGATTAGAAGGGACAAGGGAAGAGGCAGAATAATAAATCCAGCCTGCCTTTTTGCAAGCTACAGCCATATCATTATAGGAAGGAGTTTAAGGACATCCACTCTGGGGAGCAAAAAATTAAAAACAGAGGCTGTTTCAGCTCACCCTTGGCAGCACAATTAATTAAAATTAAATTCAATAAAAAATAAGTTTCAGATGCCATCTGAATAAAATCTGCCATCTAAATCGTGTTATCTGCAGATGTAGGACTATCTGTGCTGGTGAGCTGATTTGAATGGGAAGATGCATCATCTTGGGATGCAATATATCCATTTCCCACCTGCCACTGCTGCCTGGCATGTCAACCCACATTTGCAGTCCGCATACTTCTCCTATCCCAAGAAACATGGGCTCTGAGGAAACATGCTGTGCAATGGAAGGTGGAAAGCAGGGTGAAGGATGGCATACCTGTATCCAGTCTGGCTCTTGGGACACCCAGCTTTGGCCAATTCTGCTCCTTGCTAAGATGCCAGGCCTGGCTTAGCTTAAAGCAGTAAATGTCACAGAGCTGTCACGTTCCTGTGTGACACTGCACCAGGAACAGCAAGTCCACACAGTGGGTTGGGAAAATTCTTTTAATGTGCTGTATTGGCCATTGCATGGCTCCAGCAGGGACAGGGCATCTGCCTGCTGAAAACCAGCCTGCCCTGCTGATCCCCCCTGTACCAGATCCTGCCTTACCCCTTCCCCAGAGCAGAGCCAGCCATGGTGTAAAGGCAGCAGTTTAATCCTTTCACATTGCTGATGAGTCATCTCCCTCCAAAGTGGCATGAGAGCCCTGATGGAAAGTCAGATGCCATTCAAAAGAAAGCAGGAAAATTGGCTGAGTAGTTTTTTGCTTGTGTTCTTTGTTGTTTTTTTTTTCTTTCTTTCTTTTAGGGGACTTTTAATTTCCATACTGTTCATTTAGACATGCATCCCAAAGGATAAGTGGAGAGCCCAGGTAATCCAGGCTGCACCACATCCTTATTAGATTAGACAGAATCAACTTCCCCCAGGCCACAAGCCCAAGGACAGGGAATTACATGGGTTTTCCATTTTTCCCTTCCTGTTATAATCAATAGTAAAACAGCGAATTGCTGATAGGGGAAGGGAGTTATGTCCCTGGAGCACATCCCCACTCCAGAGCACTTGGTCCCCTCTGGTTGCTTATAGCAACTCAGGCTTTTATCTCTCCTGGTCCCAGTCCTGCAGATGTGTGGTGACATCTCTCAGAAAAAAATCCCAGGGAAGTAAATCACTATCTCAGAGGTTTGTCTCCCATAAATCAGTATTACTCTTCTGTCCATACTGAGCCTGTTCTCCCTCTGCTTCTGTTTTCAGTCAATCAGTGAGAGCTGAGGCAGGATTACTGTTTTTAGATACCAGAACAAAGATTTGCTTCTTGCATATCTCCCTCCACCAGTTTACTGTGTAACTGCATAATTATTTAGCGATGTCAAAAGTGCATCAAGATTAGAGGAGACGAAGCTGTGAGTGTCTTTGAAGAGACGTTTAGGAAAGGCTTGCTATGATACAGAAACACCTGCAGGCATGGAAAAGAGGAAATGGGGAAGCTTTTCTTTCAGACAGGGTCTCCAGAGGCTCTTTAGCCAAGAAAATGCAGTGGCATTATTAAAAATGATAATTGTGTCATGAAAAATTAAATGGCAGGTGGCAGTCAGAGTTTAGGGTGGAACAGGGGAGATGTGGATTTTTTTACCACAGCTTATGGATATTAAAATAAGGCATTTAGAGACTGATCCAAGAACAGTTCTTCTCACTGACTTCAGAGAAAGCTGGATACAGCCTTAAAAATCAGGAGGATGTTGACTTCAACCCACTGGAGCTAATCCTGATTTACACTAAGGTGCAGGAGGTCAGCCCAAGATCTGTTGCCTGAAAATGCCTAGACATACCTATCTGTGTGGTCCTGCAAGAAAGAGAAAACTCAGCCCTTGCATTAATACTCCTCTGCCTGTATTTGAAGGGACCAGACATATCTCTGGATCTTCAGCTTTGCATGATGTCTCATAAACTCTCAAAGGATCTGCCACCTTTGAACAGCTGACACTTCCTTGCACCATCTCCCTGCTCTGCCACGGTGCTCCCACCCCAGTGGACTCAGCTGCTCCACCCCAGTGCCCTCCTGCTTCCCTGCAAGCACCCAGGGCTTCATTTTATTCCTGGTGTGAGACAGGCTGGAAGGCAGGGCTGTTGCAGCGAGAGCTGTAGAGGCTAAACTGCTTTTAAAAGCCACTTAATAAAGCTCAGCAGAAAATCTAAAATGACTTAAAGGAAACTAATGTGAATCTCAATTTTTAAAATTCATAACATTTATCAGTGTCCATGCGAGGCAGCGTAACAAGTAAACATCGAGTCTCATTGACTCTGCTGACTCCCCGCCTGCACTGCTGACAGCAGAATCAGTCCCTCTCCCTGTCGCTGGTGCTTCTGTCTCAGGGCATGTTAGATGGATGTCTGAGCTACCTCAGCCAGGATCTTTTCTCTTGTAAGAGGCAAAGAAGCTCTGCAGTCTAAAGGAAGAGGACAGAGGCACGTCCCAGTGCTCTGGGAAAGAGCATTTACTGGAGCTCTTTTACATGCCGTTCATCTCTGACATTCCCTGCAAGTCGCACGACTCCTGAAGCTGCCAGGAGGGGAGGGATAATCACCTCTGTGCTCCAGTCCTTCCTCCAAAGCAAAACGTTTCTAAAATTGGCAGCATAGAGGTGCCAATTGCATTTGAGATGTGTTTTGAAATGCTGGTGAGGATCAGAGAAATGACTCTGGAAATGGCAACTTGTTATTGCACATCCTTGGTTTGCAGGCAAATTCCTCCCTGAGACAAACCTGCTGGGCTGGCTGACAGAAATAAACCAGCCCTGAGCGGTCAGCATGCTGGTGCCTGATGAGAGCCCCTGCTTCCAGGGATGCCCTGTCCCTCCTGCCCTGATGCCCAGCAGTGACCTAAGAGATTCTGAACCCCAGCAAAGGCATAGACCTTTCACATCCATGCTGCTCAGCCAGGAGAGCAACAAGGCTGCTCCTGAGGGCTTTGCAGCTGCATGCATGGTGCCCAGAGCAGGGGGACCCCACTCTCTAGGGACTGGCTTTTGATGGCACAATGTACCACCAAGCACAAGGCATGCTTACTCCTGAGGGTGTAAAAAATTATGACCCCCTCAGCCTTGGGGAATGACCCTGGTGACTCACCTCTGATCATCCGCCTAAAAACACTCTGCTGAATTTTTGTTTTCTGAGATTTTTCCTCTGTAACATCCATCAGACACTGTCTTTTTATTCCTTCCTTCTCCTACAAAGTGTTTGCTCCAATTCGCTCCTCCAGATGAGACCCAAAGCTGCTAGCATTTATCACTGTCACCAAAGTATCCCTTTCTTCTGTTTGCTGACACTTCACCCACCGATCCCAATTACTGGCTGTCTTTTCTTCCATTCATACAAATTCCCCATGCAACTTTGGATCATCAATTTTCAGCAAATGGGCTGTTGGCGAGTGCCGGGCCCTGCCTCATCCCCCTGGCTGACTGGTTGCTTCCGACACATGGTGTCCCTACTGCTCCCAGGCCGGATGAATGAAACTTTGTCATGAGAACAGTGAATGAAGAAGAAAGAGCTTGTTCCCCTGGCCAGATTCTTCCTGTATTCACAGCAATTCAGCTCTTAGTGAAAATCATCAGATGGGGTACCACAGAAATCCCAGATCCATCACCTGGTTAAGAACTGGCACTTATGTGTAGACCACATTTAGTGAAGCCCAAATTGCCAAAAGAAATGAGAATGGTCCTGTGAACCCTGAGGAGGATGCAGGATGCACATTTGTGTGACAGGGATGTCATAGATCCCAGTCACTTAGATCTCATCAGCAGGTCAAAGAGGCACTTCAGTGCAATCCTTCCTGTGCTTAAAATCAAGCATTTATTTAACCCCTTGGAGACCAGGGTAGTTCTTCTTCTCAAAGCCTGCTGTTGGATTGCTTTGGGGGTGTCTGGGAGCACCGTGGAGATGGTCCCAGATAAACACTGCTCTGCTTGCACGTGTGTGCAGTGTGTTCCTGCCGCCTGCCTCAGCATGGGCTGCTCTGTGGCATTTCCAGTGAATGGTTTTTCTACAGCCCTTTGCATCTTCCGGTTCATCTGTGTGTCACTTCTCCATATCCCTGGTTCATGGAATTGATCAAAGGTGAGGAGGGAGAAATTTGCATGGGATTCCCTCAATAAAACCCTGAAAACAGGCACATTGAGATGCTACTAATAATCCTTCAGTTTCTTAGCATATGATAACTGCCTCCTAAAATATTAATCTAATCATGCCATGTGATCCTAAAAATAGGCTTTCCAATTCCACACTGTTCTCTCCTTAAGGTTTCTTGTCTGTTGTGGTTTAACCTTTTCTGGCATTTCACTGATTGTAGCAACTGCTTTTCCAGAGAATTGCAAAACCTGATGCCCTTTCCCAGTGTGTACACACCTATGTATATACCTCACACGTCACTCAGCTTTCCCATCGTTTTGGTACAAGTATCTCCTCACCGGTATGCACATACATTAATCCACCCAAGGAAATCAGAGAAATTGATTCTAAAACACAGTGCTGCAAAATTCCAACCTCTTTTCAGCTCTTCCACTACCTCACCTATCCTGGCCCCCTCCAGGGCAAGACAAAAGATCCACACGTGCCTGAAGATTTTGGGAAAACTGATCAGCATGTGCACCCCTTGCAGGTCTTGGAGCACCCAGACTTCATTGCTTTCTTTCTGCTGCTGCAATGCTAATGGATGAAGTTCTATAAATATTTGATTGACCTGTCACTGCCATGCTGCTCTCATTTATCACTTGCTCAAGCTGGATCCGAATTACTTTGGAATATTTTGTGCTGTCTTTACAGACTGTTCAATTCTTTTCCTGACAACCCCACTGCCCCCTTCCCTCCACCTTCAATGCAGAACATCCCATAATGGAGCAGCTCCTGAAAATAGCCCTTCCTAGGCCAGGTAAGAAAACAGAGCCAAGTGTTTTGGGCAGTGGGACATGGAAGGTGAATCTAAAAAGGAAAATCAAAATATCGAAAATAACCCAGAAAGTGGAAGGGTGATGTATGAAGGGTGAATCCACCCAAGCCTCACTATGAGGGAGGACATACCACAGTGTATGAGATCAACAGCCCCTCTCTGCCATTTTCATAGTGCTGTGTCCCAAAAGAGAGTTACAGATTTACAAGAAATTCAGGTAATTTGCTCGTCATGTTACCAATAGGAAGTGAGTAATTCTCTTTGCTCACCACTCTAATCAAAGTCTGAGTATTTTACTAGCAAGGGCTCTGGAATAAATTAGGATATATAGTCCATACAATCAAATTCTATTTTGTTCATTTTTACTCCTGTCTTCTTTAGATTTTTACATTTGGGATGAAATCAGCAGATTTTAGGGCTTGCCGAGATTGAAATGACTGTGTTCAGTGATGCAGCCCCTGAACATGCAGAGACCAGTGCTGCTTTGCTCATGGTAATGAGTCCCCCTCAGTTTGTAGACTTGCCTGCCCCAGGCTGCCACAAAAGCCTTTCGCTCTGTGCTGCTGAGTATTTTTGCCCCACTTTGATCCTCCTGCAAACCCCCCCCCCATCCCCCCCTATCTGCTCCAGCGCTTCCAGGGGCAGTCCAGCCTCAAAGTCCTCCCCACTGATGCCACTTAGCCTTTTACTACAAATCTACCTGCAAAATACCGGGGCTGAACCAGCTCTGGAAGAACATGTGGTGTAGGTGGCGTATAAATCCCATGGGCTGAGTTGCCTCTGCACAAATAAATCCTCTCAGCCTTCAAAAAACAAAAGCCTGACACATTGAACTACTTCTATCATTAGAATTACCCCTCTCATTAGCTCCCCCCCTCTGCCTCCTCCCTTCCGTGTGTCAGCAATATGCCGATCCATCCTGCTTACACCAGCTCTTACCTACACTCCAATTACTTTCTCATCTCCCCCACTGGCTGTTTTCAATACTATTATCTGCTGCATTTGCTGGATCCGGCTTTCAAGCATTTGACTGATGCCTGATTCCTGTAACCAGAACATGTCTGTTGATTGGACTGTCAATGGATTTCTTGGCAGAAAGGGCACTGGGCCTTGCAAATGTGAAACTGTATTTCAATCTCATTTAGGAGGAAAGAGAAAGGAGAAAGAATAATAACCTAAAGCCACATTTCCCCTTGCTCTCTTTGAACAAATGCTTTAAGTAAACAAGCATTTTCCCTCTTTTTAATAAGGTCATTTGTGACATCACTTTCTTATCAGAAAAGGGAATGTTTTGTGTTGTGTATTTTCAGCACTGGAAGGCCCATCTTTATTTTTCAGCAAACGGCTTCTTACAGAGTCTTCTCTGGGGAGGAAAGAGTGGGAAGTGGGGAGGGAGATGTACATCCATCCCTGTCTCCTGGCTGCCTGCAGTGACACCTTGCTGTAACAGGAGCACACAAAGCCGTCTCCGGTCAGCCCTTTGCAAGCCTGCTCGCAGCCAGAGCCTCTATGGAAGAATGCACCTTTGACTTTCCTAAATAACAATGCAATTACCTTCAAAAGCTGGCAGCCAAAGTACGTGCTGAGAGATGGCTACCATTAAGAAGAAATTATCTGCTCTCAGGGAACGGCCAATTTGTTAACTTGTGAAGTAGGAGAAAGATCCCTGCTCCAGACCACATGGGTGTGAGGATGGTGGTGAGAGAACGGCTGCTTTTACTGGGGAAATCTCCTGGGGACTGAAGAATGAGTCCTGGGTGAATTGGATCCAGTGCACTTTGCTACCTGTGCTATACAGGTACAAATAAACAGGCACACACCAGTTCTCCTCTGTGCACGTGGCAGGAGTCCCACAGAGTCATTCCAGACACGGAAACCACTCATGAGCAAAGAACAAAGCAGTCCTGCTGCTGGAGACCTGAGCTCAAACATACCTGACCCGTCACCTGCCTGTGGCTGAAGGAAGGTGCCAGGATTGCTGGTGTCACTTAAAGTTCCAAAAGCCCCAAGGCAAGGAGCTGCGTTTGCAAAACCAAGTCAAAAGCAGGGGGAAGACAATTTTTGAGACAGGAAAGGACTGAGGCATGAATAAATTACTTGAGGTTGGCTTCCTGAGCATTTAGGGCTGGACAGGTGAGCTCTCACACACCAAATATTTTTTCCCCACTTGCTTATCAAGGGATCTACAATGCATAAAGCCAGGATAACTGTGATCTGTGCAGAAAGATCCAGATTCTGTTCGACACTGGAGGTAACCTTTGATACTGCACAGAGAATATCATGTGGCATTTTCATATCTAAATGCAACCCCAAGAATCCTACCAGTGAGTTAGCCAGGAAAACAGCTGAAATCACCAGTGCTGACGGGACTATCTGAAAATATCCACATGTTCAAACTCAGAGGCTTGCTTGAGACCTTCCTGGAAGACAAAAACAACCCTTGATGGCTCAGAAATGGATCTGGTGGGCTTACAATGATAAAGAAAGAACAGCAGAATCAAGGAGTTTTGGAGATGACAGGATTTTCTAGGTCACGTTGCCTTTTTTCCCCCTTGGCCAATACAGACTGTTTTGTAGAGTGTAGCCTTGAGACCTTCTTCCAAGCCAACCCTAAATGTTACAAGCAATGCAGTTTGACAACTGCTTAGTAGATGCACACAGGCATAAGCTTTGTAGGTGCTGAAGCTGTTAGAGTATAGCCAGTAATCTAAGCAAGTACGTTTTGAATATTTATTACCTTTTTAAGAGGAATGAGCTTGGGAAAAAAAGCAGTCTGGAAGCAGACTGTGCAGAAAACTACTCCCTGAAAAGGGATGGATAATCAGTTTCCTCCCTCCTTACAGCCCTGACGATTTCTCCCATCTTTCCCCCTTCCCATGGGCTGCTGGTTGGGGTGAGACAGCCCAGATGTGGAGGAGAGGATGTACATGAACCTGGTACTTACAAAAATTCTGGAAAAACAGGAAAAAAATGGGCTTTGCTGCCTAAAAGCCAGAGAAGAGGCATAGCCAGGCCTGCCATGGGTGATGGAGGAAGGAGAGTGCCGTCAATGGAGGACAGAGTGGTGGTGCGATTTCTGGAGAGTCAGGTCCATTTCTCCCTTTGGTAAAGAGAATGAAGCTTGTTTCTTACCTCTCTTCTGACTTTTCCAGCAAAGATGTTGCACAATCACAGGCATCTGTAGTAAGGAAAATATAAATACATTAGGAAACACAGACCTAGTGTAGCATCTGTCCTTCCCTCTGGGTCAAGCAGTGATCTCAAAGGATGGGTCATCATGAAGGGAGCTCAGAGAGCATGAAGCAGTGACATCTGCCAGCAGACAGTTAACTCCTACAGAGTCAGCCAGGAGACCTAGGCTTTTAGCTCAAAAATCCCATTCTGGTGAAGCGAATTAGGCTCAGGAAAAGCTTCTTGGCTTCCCCAGTAAGACTTGATGAAAAAGCATGGCTTCACCAGAAATGATTTGCAAAAATCCAGGAAATTTCAGTTCTGGACTTCTGCATTTTACAGGTGTTTATGTTCAAGCCAAAGCCTTGTTTCTCACAGTCACATTTAAAACACTACAGCTTCAGGCAAATCCACTCTTAGCATCCCTGCTGAGCCCTGAGGAAAAGGGGATGGGACAGGAAGCAGTTTTGGGTGCTATGGACTTGTTGCCATGTCACAGGGACTCTGAGCCCAGCTCTGGGAGCCAGGAGGACATCAGTTCCTGCTCCAGTGGTGCCCACAGGTACCCCCTTTTTGTACTGCCAACTTCCCACTGCACAGTGCTGGAGGAGGCACAGTTAGGGGAAGGATGACAGAAAGGAGGGAGAATGAAGACCACAGCAGCCTGAAAAGCAGCAGCAGCAGGCCAAGAAGAGGTTATTCCCCTGATACATCTCCTCTTCCCCCTCCCCATCATGCCAGCAGCCTCTTTAACTTCACATGGAGGTTGTGAGGATTCATTAGTTAATGTTTGTGAAGCACTGTATAGATGGAGAGAGCTATGTAAGTGCTAAGTATTATTATTATTACAGAGAGTCGCTGTTAAGGCAATGGATATGCTCTTAAGTGTCATTTCATATTTAATTAACGTACAATAATTGTCTTCCTAAACCTGCAGGTAAATCTTTATTCCTGACACTTCCTTTAAAGAGACACTGCAGCAGAGCTGCTGCTAATGGTCCTCCTTCCTCCTGGTCTCGCTCAAGGAGGAGTGGGAATAGCTGGGAGCAGGGGAAGCAGAGCCACTGGGGAAAGGAGGGCAGCAAGGGCTTCTTGTCCTCTCCACCACGCCTCTGTGCACACACACCACAGCCCCACGGTGACCCTGGGTCTCTACCACTGATCTGACCTGAAAGGTTTGCTTTGCCAGCCCCAGAGGAGGTGGATGTTGTCCCTCAGGTGGAGGGCAGAGCTCCAGAGAGCCGCTGTAAAGGACACGTGTCTGCAGCCTTTCCCCAGGGTTTTCCCTGGGGTCAGGCCATTGGCAGCATCAGCCAAGCAATGCACATGTCTTCTGAGTAACTAAACACAGCTGCAGCTGTGCACCTTGTCATTATCAGCAGAATTAAAGAAATTAAAACAAGAGGATAGAGAAACATGGAAGTATAGTACCGGGAATTTCCCCGCTATTTCTCAGGGACATCTTTGCCAAGAAATAGTATTCTCAGAGCTAGGCTATATATCTTTTACAGACAGAGGGAAGCAAGAAGAAATCATCTGTGGGGCCATCTGCTTCTCTAGCAAACGGGAAGGGGAAGCCACCTCTCCCACCTCCCAGCTATGTTTGTGTTTTCGAGAGATATGGGGGAAGTAAAAAAAGAAGCAGTCCATCACTAACTCAGAGGTAACATGCCTACAGGAGACACAGGAGGATGCCTTGGCCCTTCCTGTCTTTCTTACCCAAATACCTCTAAGATTTGTTGATAAATCAGTGCCCTCTATGGGCATCTTCCAAAAAGCCCAAAGGACAGGTTTCCTTTAGTTGCTCCCAGGGAGCTCAGGGGAAGTCACAGATGCTGAGGTGCCAGTACCAAGCCCTGCACCTTCGCCTTTGCAATCCCTTTCCTGCTCGCAGGCTGCTGCCCTCCCCTTACTACCACTCACACACATGCCCTTCCAGTCCCCACAACAACCTTAATGTGATCATCTGAATGATCCTCATCAGGACTAAGTGCTCTGAAGGTCACTGGCGATAAAGCTCCCGCCACAGCCAAGGACCAGGCTTTGCTCCAGCTCTGGCCCTGTTGTCACCCTCCCCTTCTCTCCCTATGGCTCCTGAGGCAGCCCAAGTGACAGAGCCCTGGGAGCTCCCTCCTTGCCTTCCCCTCCAGCCTCCCCCTTTCTTCCTCTGCTCTCATTTATTTCAATTTGCTGTGCTTTCCTCCGTGGCTTGCAGCATAGCTGGGGAGGGTGAGAGGAAAGCAAGAAGGGGAGGGTAGGGGAGAGAGGGGGAGAGGGATGCTATTGTGGTGGAGAGCCTGGGAAACCCCTGGGTTGCACAGCTGGGTGGTGGGCAAGGGTCTGTGGGCAAATGGTGCTGCAAAATGGAGGGGAGTCCACGGCCACTGAACAGCTGCGAGGGAGCTGCAGGGAGAGGGAGGATGTCAGCTGGCTCATGGTGAGATTTAAAAATGTAAACTCAGATGTAAGGTCAGACTGGGGGTCACAGGAAAATCGGCCGATTTTTTAGGCTGATTTCGGGTGTAACCTCTGGTGGTTCAGAACATGACAGAGGTCAGTGAGTTGGCCAAGTGCTGTCAAGACCTCAGGATACTCTCGTGGCATCTCGGACTACCACAACTGACTGCTTAATTGCCAGTTTAGGGGAAGGAGGGCAATGTGAGCTCGAGGAGAGATAAAGGTTTGGGGCAAGGGCCAGACTGCTGCCTGAAAGGGATATTGGTGAAATTCATCCTCAGTGCAGGCACCACATTCCTGTGATTTGTGGATAAAGGGGAACCACCTCTGTAACAGCACTGCTCACTTTGCAACTCGTGGACTTGGCTCTTCTTCCTGGATTCCCAAATGATTTCACTTGCCAGGAGTACCTTTCACCAGCATCCATCACCTCCTGCTGCCCTTCCTTTGCCTGTGTCATCACCCATTGCCATGCAGAAGCTTTTCTACTATCCACAGAGGCAGTCCAGACTGCCATAAATCTGGTGCTTTCCAGAGCACACCAACTCTCTGGTCCTTCACAAACGCAATTGAAGGTACAAGCCCTCCACTTTCAGACCCTGTAATTCCCAGATATGGCTCATGATGTCCATGATGCTCCTTTCCTTAAGGAATCAGACTGATGTGTGATGTTTCTACTATTCAAAAGCCAATTTCCATGGCTCCTTGTTCTGGATGTGTCCTCAGCTGGTCCTTGGGGAGGTGGTTTACAGAGTCTGTCCTCTTTTACTTCCTTCACAATGGCTGTAAGAAACTCCACTGTTAAGCAACCTCATCTGGATTGGTTTTATTCTTTGTACTCATTCAGCTGCAGTCTAGAAAGGAGAAGCAGTGGAGATGTACTTGAGGAAGGGCAGACTTAAAGGGGATGTTTCAAGTTAGCATATAAAATCAAAACCCGAAACCATTAAAAGCCTCAACAAATGGGTGACAAATAATGTGTATATTCTTATTGCTGACATGATTTCCTATCTAACATACTGAATAATAGCATGAATTTTTAATCCATCTTTGGAGCAGAGATTGAACCATCCTCTCTAGAAATATATTCCACACATTTTGGATATTGCTATTAGTCGGTATTATCAATGCTCTCTTTCCCTCAAGAGCTTTCTTCAATAGTCATCACTCTACATTGCAGGTCATCCAATAGAAAATTGGAACAATGATAAAGAATCAGAGAAGAAAGAAAGCAAAAGAGAAAACTTTATTCTCACATCACAGCAGATCTTAAGAGCAGATGGAAGATAATGTCACTACCAGTTCTAAAAGAGGATACACAAAATAACATTAAGGAGCCCTTATTTTAACGTATTGTCCAGAAAGTGTACTAGTGTCCAAAAATACAATAATACTCAGAACAATCTAGCATTTTCAGGATTCAAGTGTGTTTCTACCTGTTAAAGGGAAAAGCAAGAGAGAGAATCCAGTTGCTATGGAAATCAGGCCATCTCCATGGGAATTCAGAAAGTAGAGTATTCTCTTGGCCAGTAATTCAGACACTGAGCAGTCATTACTTGACCATGACATTGAACAAATCTGAGCTGCTCGCAGGACACATAATTTCCCTACCACTACTGCCCCATCTCAATGTCAGCTAATTTTGTGAGGAATTGGGTTGTTACTGGAGTCAAGAACTTGTTTTGTGGGTTGCTTCTGTGAAGGTGTCTCTTCAGCTCCTGTTATTGGGATATAGATTTATGTGGGTGGGAAAAAAGAAATTCTTGGGCTTGTAGCTCAATAACTGGTTTTGCTTTCATGTTTGTTACCGTGCAGTAAGAAAGGGTCAGGTGAGTAATCAGGGAATGAAAGAAATAAAGGCCACATTAAAGAACATTAGTAAGAAGAGCTGACAATGTTGTACAAATCCATGTCTTGTTCAGGGCTCCTCCCTTTGGCTAAGTAATATTGATGGTTTAGCTGGGGGATCCCATCATTTTGCCACAGGCTGGTGCCACTGGCTCTGCTTCTCCTAGGAACAGGTGATCACACAGAAGCTGTGACCACACAGAGGACCCCATGCACAGGTCTCCTTGAAAACCGCTGATCCCCATCTCTGGTGTCATCGTATGGAGGAGGCTGAGAAGATCAAAGACAAGGAGTGCCATGGGATGCCATGCTGCAGTGCTCGTATCTTTTGTCATTATACTTAATCAGTGGTGGGCATTTGGTCTCTACAGCCCAGAAGACTGGATATTGCCCTGCTGAAGTCGAAGGAAGCTCTGGCATGGCTGATTTCAAATCCTTGCTTTGACTGCAATGCAAACACCATATATGATATTTCTAAGTCCTATATAAGCCAAGAAGATTAAAAAACATCTTGTAGAAAAGATCCTCGGTTGGATATGCCTTTGTTCAAGGGAAGGGCTGCATTGTGATACAGATGCATGCATGTCATTCAGCAGTGGGGAAGTTAATGGGGCTTTATTTGAATACATCTCAGTGGGTAAGTAAGGCTCACAGACAGAAATGTCTCTCTGGTATATGTGTGTCAGAGAACACCGTCTGACACTGGTGTAAAGCTGTTTGATGTAGTTTCATCTTTTGATATGTTTAGAATTTTAAAGCTCAGGCTAAGTTGCCCAACTTAATTTGCAAGCATTTAAAGTAAGGGTTAAGTGAAGGTCACAGGCTACTCTCATTTAGAGGGAAACCACTGCAGTACTCGCATGCTTTGACCTTTTCAGTGTTTTCGGATTCCACTGGCCAGCTGCGCTCTTTTATAGCACTGTTAACCTGTGAGCAGTGTGTGGAGTGGTCATCTCCCACAGTAATGCAGAAAATTCTAAAAGGTTAAAATAGTTGAGAATATTCTTGGCAAGAGCAGGTACTGAATCCCTAGGAACAGATTTTGTGTGTCTGTGTGGCAGGAACATCCTGCTCTGCAAGGTTTGCATTAGAGGTGAATCGAAGAGAATGCAGAACAGGGCTGCACACAGATGGAACCAGGTCACATAAGTTCAGACAGCTCTGGCTGCAGGTTATCTCAGCAATCAGCTCAGTGGAGAGAGAGGTTTAATACAAATAGGGATCCATGCTGTCTCATAGCTCTAAAAAATAGTACTAAAATAAATTCCAGCAGTAATGCAAAGCTAGGGACTCATGTCTTTTCCAAACTTCATACGCATAACCCTGGGAAATGTGAGGTTTCAGCATAACCAGAGTTAACAGAAATGAGCACTGGTTGTGTAGAGGATGGGATGTGTTTTCTCACTTCAGCAGTGCTCAGAAAGTAAACTCCTTGTGATTCATGCCCTTTCTTTTTTATGCTGTACTTTTTCCCCCTCAAGGTTTATGATCCGGTTCCTAGTTTTGCAGCTCTCCCTCTGCCTTTCATTAGGAGAACTGGAAAAATTGTAAACCCCACTGCCAGAGTGAATCAAGTCTCTTGTCTTGCCAGTATTGTGTCTTCCATGGCTGTGGCTGGTCCCAGATGCCTCCTAATCACAAGCTATCTCTCAGAGACACACCTTTTCAGTTTTTCCTAATGTCACAAATATCTGGAGAAGGGAAAAAGCAGATAGTTTATTCTGAGCAATGAGAGGGGCTTCATTTCATTATGATACACTCTAAATATACAGAAAGGGTCAAAAGTCTCAGCTTTTGCCCTAGGAGTTCTGACTGCCGCAGGCTAAGCCTCTAACTCTGAGATCTGTGAAAAGGAGCAGTGGGAAATCACTCATCATTAAAAATTCAAGTTGTCCAATACATCAGTTGAGGTCTGACAGAGCGTTTCCAGTCTGCAGCTCTCAGGAAAAAAAAAAAAAGCACAGAGTGGGAGATAGAGCCCCCTTCTCCTCCTGAGCATCCCTGTGAAGGGACATGGGCTCCTCCAGATTTCTCCCTCTCTACACAGCCAGGAAGAGTGCAAAACTGCCATTTGCCTTTCCAGACCACCTTCCAGTGTGGCAGAGAAAGGGCTGGTGTTACACACACTGATAGCGACAGTACGTGATACCCAGTCAGCAGTTTGTTGCAATCAGAGCTTCTGCTGAGCACGTATAAAGCCTACCCCTCTCCTGTTAATTGAATGTAAGCCCTTTGGTACTCCTCTGTCTTTGATCTCACTTCGAACGAGACGTAGGGCTATTAAGGCAGAGGAACTGGGTGAGCACAACGCTCACAGTAATCTGTGTCACGGTGAAGGCATGTTATGCAAGAGACTAGGAATGAGATGGAGCATGAATCCCCCCCCCCCTTCCTGATCTAATCCCAATGGGTGCTTTCTAATACTCGCCGGACAGCAACTACAAAGTGGTACAAGTGATGGGCATAAGGGGAAAAAAATCATGCAACAGACACACGTAAAAAATCCTGTTTGCACCAAGACACCTCTGCATCTCTACAGCAAAGACTACCTGCTTACCAGGGGATAGAAATGACTCTTTGAAGTAAAGGCAGATTACTGCATTCATCCTGCAGTGTTACTGCAGGATTTGAACTCTACAAAACACAGTGCTACAGAGAATTGCTGATCATATTGAGACCAAAACAATAAAAATATGCAAAATAACAATATTTGAAGTTAATTACTTCAAATTATTTTATGCCTGAAGCAATTACTGTTTGGACTGGGGATGACTTGTAGGTCAAATAGTTAGATCTGTCATAGAAAAAGCAGAAACAATTTCAATAGTTAAAATGTCAGTGTTAAGCTTAATTAACAGAAAAACCCTCCTGCCTATCCTGGTTCTGTACTTTCTTCCAGGAACACCAAAGTGAGCACTTATATAACATGCTGCATATTTCAAAGGAAATTATAAAATTAGCTAGTAAATACCTCTTTGAAGGGCTGGAGGTGAATGTATTGCACCTAACCTTAACAGTGTTAGGCTTATTGTAGCATCACACTTTTCAGATTTAGGGGTCTAAAATCCAAAGCATCTGGTTTTGGGACCTACGAAAAAGCTTAGCTTAAAACTGAAAGGACATAAAAGCTTGTTATTATTTAATGATTAAGGTTAATTGTGATTTTTCTGAAATGTGTTACTAAAAACCTGGAAATAAAAAAATTAAGAAAGGAGAAGAAAACCAGGACCACTTTGGTCTGATTTTGTCAGGTTAAAAATTAAACAAAAAAACTTATACAGAACAGTTAAAAAAAAAAAAAAAAGGCAAATCTTAAAGTAACAGGGGGGCATTTTTAGGCAGCTCAGACCAGAGTAGAGAATATACAGACAAACGTGGCAATTCCTATGTGCTACAAATCCTCATACTCAATGAAAATCTGCCCATGTATTTTAACATCTACAATCACTGGTCCAATGACCCCTTCTTACACTTGCCTGCCCATGCCCTCTGGTTTGGTCAGGCTGGATGGTGTCTGATCACGCTACAGATTTTTCCAAGTTCAGCAACCTCCGCAGTGCCCCAGGTCTCTGGTGGCACTTTTTAAGCAGAGACGTGTTCCTGAAGGTCCTTTGCCAGGAATGAGCTCTGCCAAAGGCAGCAAACCCTTGTTCATCTCTAACCCATCTCCTTTTGCAGCTCTTTGGTGCAATGTCTCTCCCTGGCTATCTGTGGAGAGTCTGGATCCCTGGCCACTACGCCCAAGAGCTCTGTTCTGCCACTGCTGACAAACAACAGCAAAGCCACCTCCCCTAGGCCAGGATTGTCCACCAAGGTCACACCATCAATATGTTTGGTTTCATGGAGCTCTCTTGATGGCCCAGTCATCCCCTCCTTGCTGATACATGGCAAAACCCACCTACACACAACAAGTCCTGAGCCTCCCTTTAGGGCACAGACGTTCCTGATGGGTGGTTTGATTGTCTGTTTTCAAAATACAGTCACGTGTATATGATAAGTAGGATCACACTGACTTGTTTCCTACGAAAACAAATTCCAATGCTCAGAAGCTAAACATAATTTTAAATGTTATCATCTGACTAATCATATTTTACCTCTGTTGGTATTCCATTTTTCTGGTTTGAACCTGGGTCAGTTTTGCATATGTCCAATCTATTTTATATATACATGTTCACTCTATTTGCACACTCAGATGGGAGACATATGCCTCTTCTCATTTGGGCAGGCCATAGTGTTATTAAAATGGAAATGTGCAGGCTTTGGGATCCAAATGCAACATATGTTTAAAAATGAAAGATAATTCTTTACTTATAACTACCAGAAGAACTCAGAGCTTTTGACTCCATGTATAATTACCATGAGACCTTAACAGCTTAATTCACTAGGTAATTACATGGTTATTTTTTGTTCTATAAAAGGTAAAGAGGTAACATTTAATTTACAGGGTGCTGCATAATCCTGTAATTACTTAGTAATTTCTGTGTCGTCATACATTAAAAGCAGGGGCCTTTCCATGGCCCACATATGACATGATGAAAAGTCAAGCTGTACTCAGCATTGTCAGGAAAATCGGGGGATTTCTTGGCCTCCTTCAGAAAGGAAGTTGAGAGAATGAGAAGCTGAGAAAATGAAAGACACAGGCCTTAAGTACAATGATGGCAGTTTGCAAATAAGAAATTTCCCTCCTGGGTCACTGTCATCTCTTGCCTTTAAGTTTTTTGGAGAACAAGTGTTGCCATGGGTTCAGGCCCTCCATGCCCCTCTTTTCTTGCTTCATGCCATTGCATCCCATATATTACAGCTAATGCCTACAAGGAGGGACTGTGACATGGGTTTTGTTTCTATAACTGGATGATTATTGTTTGTATTGCCCAATAGCTAGTTTGGCTGTGAAGATAAGCTCTCCAGTTCTCCCCAGTTCTCCACGTAATGGAGCAGTAGTGATTACAAGAAATATGGCAATTTCTGCCAGAAATGAACTCAGAGCTCCTGTTAAGAGCCCTTCTCTCACTGCTTTGAGTTGTTTGATCTGGAAGCTACTGCATTGCTAAAATGACAGGTAAGACATTTGGAATGCTACAGTGTGTGTTCTCAATGCTTTCAATGCTACAGTGTGTTCTCCTTGCTTCTGCCACACTCAGAATCCCCTGCTCTCAGGATCCCCCTTCTGCTTCTGCTCCACCAGCACAGTAGTCAAGGCTTCATTCAGGGTGCCTGAACATGTTATACTGCCCTTTTCACTTTGTCTACAGTTTTAACCATGATGTCTTGTCAAACGGGGCTTTGGCAAACATATATCCTATTTACCCATGAAAGATCAGCCAGTGTCTTATTACATCTGCATCACTTTTCCCTGCAAATGTGATGTGTTCAAAAAGGCCCTTGAAAATTACAGGATCTAACCCTTGATCAACACTGGGCACCTGCAGTTTCCATCACCTTCAAAGGCTTTGGGGACACCCCCCACACTCATGTTCCAGCCTGCGGTGTGACATTTGCTCCCAGGCACAGAGGCAGCGTGAGAAAGTTTCTCTCTCCAAAGTCCCATGGGAGGATTTGTCCTGGGCTGAGCCCTCACTAAGGAGAGCAGCACACATTTATATAAATAAAAGCAGCACCTGCAGTTGCTAACAATAAAATAAAGAGCCTATTAATCTTCATGTTTCATGGTATCAGTGGCTAGTGCCAGGAAATCATCTGCCCACAGCCTGGGATAGCAATGTGCGATTGCCTGGCTACAGACACGAGATCTCTTCCTTTCCCCAGACCGTCCCTTTTCCTCTCTGATGGTGTCATTTTTTCCATGCTATCCTTTGAGCTGCAGTGAAAGCTGAAAGCAGATATGAGAGGGCAGTAAGTGCAATTTCTAAGGTGCAGCTCTCAGAGTGTATACCACAACCTAGAGTAAAAAATATCCTTGTTCTGCCCATATACTGTAGGCATCCACTCCCCTCTGCTCTTGACACAATAACCTATAAAAACTGTGGTCTAATGCATTAATAATCCACGAGTAGAGGTCCCAGAGTGGCCATTGACATTATAGCCGTTAAGGTGCAATGTGTCAATAACAATGCACAGCATGAGAGCAGACACTCTGCCTGTGTGTGCGAGCACGCATACCCTCTGCTGTTTAATCCTACGCACTGATTTCCAAGTCGCATCAGCTCCTCTCAGATCTTGGGGGACTAACATGACAAAAATCCCTTACGACTGCTACCGTGTGCATTTAACAAGAGCTGTTCCAGCCCGGGAAGGATGCAGTGATTCTGAGCCTGCCGCCTCTCACACACAATAATTTATTGGGCTGACACAGCCTGACCACAACAGTGTTCTTGCACTGTTAATTTCGATGGCATTTTGTGTTAACATGAACAGAGCAGTGCCCTCCTCTGGGATGCCAACACTCCATAGATCTAGGCATCTTCCTCAGAGATGGAGATATTCCACGTAGACCTATAAAAAGGAAAATTAATTGTGTCTACACACCCACACGCTTTCTTAAAATACCGCTAATATTTTACATTTCTCCAGTGGCTTTTATCCTAGAAGTTTAGGAAGCACTTTGAAACCTTAAGTCTACAGATATCACACCCACCCCCTGAGAAAACAGCCCTCTCTGCAGTGCATGGCAGCAGCTGCTTGGCAGCATCTCAGAGCCACCAGCAAATCAGGATGGGATGTGAAGATGGGTCTGTTCGTCTCTTAAAGAACAGCTGATGAGCATAAGGCAATTTAAAAGAAGTGATATAAATGATCAATTCCTACCATATTACAAGGTCATTTAAAAAGAAGTAATTTTGGGAAGGAACAGCTCTTTGCAGCATTTTAAGACTCTGCCCCAGTGTGCAGAAACACCACAGGGTGGCTGGGTTAGCTGTGCCATGCACCAGGAGCTCAGCAGAGCCCACCAGACCCCTGGATCAATAGGGCAACAGAATGCAAAACCTCATAATTTGGAGTGCTGTTACTACTCCTCTTGTTTTTCTTCCCTTCAACATACCCTTTGCTTAAAGCCCGGCGCTCACCAATCCTCCAAGAGTGATGCTTATAGATATTGGCCCAAATATAGCTGTAGGTTACAGGATTTCTTCTCCTCCTCCTCCTTGGAGGTGGATAAGGAGCTCCTGTTAGCACTCCTACAAGCTTCTTGGCTAGGACATCTAGCGTTCAGTGTTGCAATGCTGGATGTTGCTCACCCACACCAGAAACCCACTCCTTAGGACATTCCTGAACTTCCCTTCAACTGGCACATTTTGTATCTCCTGAAGGTGTAAAGAAGGGTCCATGATTGAACTGGAGCCAGGATGTTCAGTGTGGCTGCTCCCCCATTAGCACTGCAGAAGTGGAGTGATGTGAGCAGTAACCAGAGGTTGTCAGTGACGTGCAGGCAGCAGCTAATTTACCAGAGTGCCGTGCTCACACCCATCAAGGCTCCCTTGCTGTAAACAGGCTTTAAGAAAAATGTAGATTCTGGTGGTGAAAGGCAAGAGGCAATGCTGCCCTCCTGAATGCGACGTGAGCTGACTTGAGGAATAAATAACAACTTCAAAAGTCATTCCTAAAACTTGTAGAAGGCCTTGCAGGCTGCCCATCTAGCCATGAATGAGCACTGCTGGTTACTGAGAATGGGAGAAGACATGGATGGGAAGGAATGAGAAGGGGCAGAAAAAATCAGAACAGCCTGGCAAAAGGGGAAAATCAGGAAGCTGGTAAATGGACTTTGGAGGCAGATGGAGATACCTCTGTCAAATATAGTCTAAAACTATGTTTTACAGGGTAATCAATCTTCTCAGAGGGACTCTCCCTCAAAAAAAGAGATAAGCATCCCAGAAAAGGGACTAAAGTTATCAGTGGCACTTGTATATGGCCCATCTCAAGCCTCAGTGACTCCCTCTGGGACACAGGGGCACAGTAAAGGTGTCATTTGCTGCTTATTGGGCCAGAAACTGCCAAGACAGCTCTGGCTGCAGAGAGGCAGCTGCTGCTCCAATACTGTACTGATCACCACCGAAATGGGGATGGTTTAAAAAGAAACTCTCTTTCGCCCCTCTGAGAAGGCACACGCAATCTTGCCACAACCCTGCTTTGGGTTTTGCTGGTTGGCTTCCCCTAACTCAGCGCTGGAGCAGAGGGAAAGCTGAGCTGAGCTGAGTTTCTGAAAGGGCCAGAGCAAATTACAGCTTTCTCCCCTGCCCTGAAGTTGCAAGGAAGGAGAAGCACATCACGTTGCTGACCCACAGCAGAAGAGAGCGACAGTGAAAGAGAGATCTGTTTGGCTGCCCCGTGACACTGAATTTAAAAAAGAAAGATTGCTCGGTCCAACCAAGCGAGAAATCTTCTGCATTTTCCCAGAATATATTTTCATGACTTGGTTAACCCTATGATTAACCCTGGGCCAGGCATCAGAAGCTTTTCTCACCAGAGAAGGAGGAATATGGAATATTGCTTATTTCATTGTCAGAAGGAGAAAAGGCCAAGCTACAGACATGCTGACATGATCAGCCCACGTTCAGATTTTAAGGGAATAATGGTGCACTGTAGTAAGCCTGAACCAGACTTCCAGAAGTTGCAGAAAGGTTAGAGAAGAGCAAGCAAAATGATTAGCATAAAACTTCCCAGTTTCATCCACGCAGGCTGCAAGAAGAGAGGAGGAGGAGAGAGGGCAGGGGTTTGAATCAAAGGTTGTTCACTGTGCTGGAAGCAGAAACTATCAGGTGCCATGTGCAGCATCTGGCCCGCATCCTGCACTCTCAATGCAGCCAGTGGTATTTTAAGCAGATTGATAGAGATGTAATCAAGCTCAGGAATGTGCATATTTGCTATATGGAGGGCAGTCTTGTTCTGCACATCAGGAGAATTACTGACACCCACAAGTGGAACATCCTCCAAGAAGTATTGCTGCTTTGAACTTTATGGGTCACTTCCCATCACTTCTGAACTTACAAGGTTTTAGAAAAAAACCCCAAGGATATTGAAAGCATTCTGATCCTGAAAAAAATTTAACAGTAAAAAGCTGAAGGCTTGTGATTCACTCTGAAGAACTGAAAACAGAGATTTCATCTGGGTCAACCTCTGGCATAAGCCAAGACAAGGAATGGGAAACTGGTCCATGCTGTGTTGAAGCAAATAGAAGTACTAGAAGTGATAGGCAGTGTATTTATTTTTGAAGAGTATTTCCAGGCAAGTAACCTAGGCCACAAGGAGTAATGCAATCCAAAACAAAGCTAAACAGGTGGTTTATGGCCATGGTGTCCTCTTTGATATCAAGCAAGTTCACTGTGATGCTTGCTGAGCTGACGGAAGTGACTTGGTTTGTCTTTGCAAAGTTCTTGTTTTAATTCTTGCACAGATGCCAGTGTTAGCATGATGCTTGCTTTGAGATCACACCAGAGGGTGAAACCACTTGAGCCTCCTTTTGTTACACACAAGGGACTTCCAAGAGGATGTTGGTAAAAATTCTACATAGCTGCAGGTTTTTTCCAAATTGTGGTAACAACCACATTTGACTCACACCTCCCACCCCAATTCTATGAACAAACCTCATCTGAACTTTGAGTTAATTGCCCAGACACAGCTGGTCTGGCTTGCAGTGCCACTGCGGATACTTCAAATGGCAGTAATTTCTATAGGAAAAAAGGGATGCTGAATTTTGCTGAACACAACATTTTTTGCCAGCTTGCCCAATCCCAGCATCGCCATTTATGAGAAGCTCTTGCTAAAAGAGTTTGGCACATTGATGCTCATCTGGTCACAATGCCAAAGGACCTTGGACAACCTGTGACTGTTGAAATACTGCCCAAGGACACATTTTCCCCACTACCAAGTCTACAGCTGTTTTGAAACCATTCACCCATAGAGAGGATGCAACTGGCTTCAGCTACGCTCTGTGTATATATGGGGCACAGCTGTGGTTTGCTCCATATACTTCAAGACCTGGTACGTATTTCTCCTTCACCTGTTTTCGTAGATCCTGGGAAGACCAGAGACATCTAAGCGTTGGTGCATTCCTGCTTTCTTAGGAAGCGCAGCAGGTGTGCTTTGGTCTGAGCTCTGAATGCCTGTTCACATGGAGTCTGAGCCACAAGTCCATGTTGCAGATGGCAAAGGTTATATGTGCAATCCTAGCACCAGAAATGCATAGGGAAGCATTAGAGGCAGGGAAGGACTTTTACATGCTGTAATCACCTTTATAATCCATCTCCTGATATGTATACTGGACATAAAGAGATTCTTTGATATGAGACCTCAGCTCTTTGCACACAATCATTTAGTTTGGGAAGACATTTGTAGGTCAAAATCCCCAAGTACTAATCCAGCAGATATCCTTACTGAGACAAAGGTAAGAAAAGATAGGAGAAAGAATGTGGGATATTGCAACCTTTGGCCCCAGGCTATCTTGCTTAGAGCTATCTTGTTACAACGGGACAAAGGATAAGGGAGGCAGCAGCACAATCAGCCCTAATTAACTTGGCTTTCCCCATCTCTTTTAGAACCTTTCCCATTATTTATTTTCATGCCAATTTTGTTGATTAATTATAAATGATGCAATCAAGGCTCCTTCCATTTACGTCTGTTCCAATAACAGAGGTCACTGGCCACCACCCAGGGGACCCTGACTTCTGCCCACCCATCTGTATCTCTGACAGCTTTCTCCCTTCACCCAAACTGATGTGTTGCAACCATGTGGCTCTGCAGACCAGGACAAGGGAAAAGTCTTTCCCATTTCTCACCAGTGTAACACTTCAGAGGAGGGGAAAAGCACAGCAAGAGGCTGCTAAGGAATGAGCGTGCCAAATGGGATTTCCCAAACTGAAGTTCCACTGGCAGAGAGCCTTTAATGTGAAAAGTGTCCCCCATCGCTAGGGATTGTATTCACAAGGATGGAGAGGCCAGCTTAAATGGCTGACTTCTGTATGGAGAGCTGGCAGACTGCTTAGTACAACTGTTTGCTGTTCTTTCTGCAATGCACACGACTGGTCACATGGAAATCTTTTTCCTCTGTGGCTGCCTGACAGACCTTTAAAAATAACAGCATAAACCAAACAATCACACAACCAACAAAGCAGGAAAGAAAATACTTTCCAGAATGAATAGAAGAAACTGTGTTTGGTTGTTTTGTGGTTTTTTTCCTTTTGTGAATACCAAAGGACCCCTTGAAGTTCAGCAAATCAGACTGGAGAAGTTTAATGGCATTTGTGCTACTGTGGTGACCCAGGGCTCCAGGAGGGAGAAAGGTTAAGTGGTGTGTAATGCACGTACTCCCTCCCTGCTCAGCTCCGAGCTCGACATGCAGCATGAGGCCATGGCATGTACAGTGGGACACTGCCTCTACCTGCACTCTGTCCTGAATTCTCTCCTACTCATGCCAGATGTACAGCTTTCCTCCCAGAGGCTTAGGTGACTGAGGGATGCATTCAGAAACCTCTATGTATTGGGTTTGTGTGGCCAGGTGTTGGTAGTGGGGCAGAGAGGAGGAATACAAGGGTAGATTCTGTGAGAAGCTGCTGGAAGTTTCCCCCATGTCCAGTGTAGCCAATGCCAGACAGCTCCAATATGGAGTGAAATTAAGCTCAGGAAGAAGGGAGAGGTGGATAAAAGGTGTTTTAAGATTTGGGTTTATTTATCATTATCCTTCTCTGATTTGGTTGGTAATAAATTAAATTAATTTCCCCAAGCTGGGATTGTTTTACCCATGACAGTAGCTGGAGAGTGATCTCTTTCTGTCCTTACCCTGACCCATGAGCCTTTCATTAAATTTTCTCTCCCGCTGTTGAGCTGAAAAACAGAGTGACAGAGCAACTTTGGTGGGTACCTGGCATTCAGCCAGGGTGAGTCCACCACACTGTCCAATTAGCATCAATCAATCAATCAATCAATCATTTTCATGAGTTGTTAGTGCATTGTATCAGTAGATGTGCTCCTGCAGATGCTGACAGGTCTGGCTTTAGGTCAGGCTGTGCAAGCCTGGCACGTCTTATCATTAAAAAATTTTGGTTTAGATGGGGTGGACTGGAGTCACTGGACCCCACGGGTTTATGATAAGACAGTTCAGGGGCTGCTTGCAAACAAGGTGACTTTGGCAAAAAGATACCAAAGTGTTTAGAAGCACATGGAAAAAGCAAAGGAAGCTGTTATGCTGGAGTGGAGAGGGTCGATGACACAAAACCCCAAATTGCAGCTGGTAATTGGGGCTGTGGTAATACGCTGGCCTGTGGTGCTGTGGAGATTAGAGATTCAGGCAAACCAGATCAAAGTAATGGGTAGAGAATTTTATAGGCAACAATCTGATTGGACCTGAGCAGGGATTTATTCATGAAGATCTGGAAATCAAAACAAAACTGAACAGCTTTTTCGTTGCCCATCTAGCTCCCAGCAGTGACTCATGGCTCTGCAGAAAGCAAGTTTTGAGCACTTTTGCCAGCCTCTGTGAATTAATGTGGACCCACAAAGGTCAGTGGCACAAAAACCAGATGGCTTCACACAGTCTGGGAAAGGAGGTGACCTTAAACCTGAACAGGACTTAATCCTCTGTCTGACAGTGGAAGTAATGCATTCATTAAAACACTGCTTGGTATCTGTGCAGCTTAAAAGTGCTCTCTGATGTGAAGGATGATCAAATCCAGAGGCCAGGTTTGGTCATCTTTGGGAAACTGGGATTTGGCCCTGTGCTTCCCTGAGATATTTCTGGGTTTACAGACCAGGCTTTGTGGTGCTCGTAGCCTGCCAAGGGGATGATAAACAGATAAAACTACATGGCAACCTGAGCTCTTAGCATACACACATCAAATTTGTTAGCACTTACTCAAAAATTGCCAGCCCCCGAGCAAATCACTTGATACTCTGCTGAATGTGCACAGTCTCCAGCACAGCAAAGTCAGAGCTCTGGTCTAAGGCCAGATCATAACAACAAACGCTGAGCTTGACAGGCAGAGAGGGGCTTCATTTTGACAGGCAGCCTCTGGCAGAACCCTCCATAACAGGCTACCAACCCAGCTGTCTCCCTGCCCCTCTGCCTGGGATAAGCACTCACTGCCTCTGTGTTAACTTCTGCTGTCAGAGCAGGAGTCTGTTGATAAATCACTGTCTGGGGAATGGAGAGAATCACAGTGCAGACAGAAACACCTTACCCAAATCTCAGCCTTAGGGGTCGAATCTCCTGGCAGTGGAACAGTGGGCACCTTTGATTGCTGCAGCAGGTTTCAGCAGTAAACATAAGGGTCAGAGCTCAGATCACACTCCTACATTTTCCAGCACAAACCTCTATGTCTTTGTGCAATATGTACCATTAAAATGAACCACATGATCTTGGAAGAAGAGAAAAAATAAGATTGCTGTGATTTTCTTCGAGGGAAGAGGAAAGGGCTGACTGCACATCTCCACTTCTGAACAAAACTGCAAAGCAAAAGCACTCACTTTCCCCTTACTAAGAGACCACGCAGCCTGCACCTCCATAGCTATTTTGCAACCTGGGACCTTCAGCCTCACTGCTGTGCCAGGTCCCTTTGCATGCAGGATGGGATCTCACAGCTCACCTATCTCCTCCAGCCATCTCTCAGCAGGGGAAAGCAAGTCCACAGGTCTAGACAATTAAACTGAAGTACAAACTGAGGGGGTGAGTGTGCTCCCCATCCCCATTAAAATGTATTAACGTCACCCGAGGGGGCTAGAAGACAACAGGCTTTGAGGAGGAATCCTGATGGGGAAGAAAGATTGTATCTTATTTGAGAAGGATGGAACTGAGCAGATGTGGTCAGCCAGTGCAAAGGGCTTAATTTCAAACAATCATCATCATCGCTACCAACTCCAAACTCAAGGTTTTCTTAGTTGAAAAATGGTACAGCTCATTTGGTGTCAATAAATCTGACTCCTGAGTGAAAAAAAACCCTTAAATATTTCAGCACTTTGGGGCTGACTCGTGCTGAGCTTGAAATTCAGAGGTTTGCAGCAAGAACTCCAGCTATACTTGAGCTTGATAAGAAAGAACACAGATAGAGTCCTTAGGACCTAAACTGGCTTCTGCAGCCAGTGGGTTGGAATTACAGCATTGCCCCAAACTTTCTTTTCTCTGCTACAAATCAGAAAGTACTCCCCATCATTTCTCACAAAGACAGGAACTTCAGATTCACTGAGGCTTCAAGGCTTCAGCATTTTCGTTCAGAGGCTCACTGGCCTGGGCATGAGAGCAGGAGCCCATACATACATAAACAGCACCAAAACATCACCTACCACTGATGTTACCTGTGCCTTGAGGGATGCATTGCATCTGCTAGACTTCAGCATTGGAGTGTGCCAATTAGTGTGGAAGGTGACCAGAGACTGTGAAAATGAGGGATAAGACCATGAAGAGAAATGATGAGAAGAGTAAAGAGAATCTCCAGTGGTCCATAGGAGGGAAGGACAGAGGGGGAGCCCACCATGAAACCCATTATAATGGGTGATAAATGCTAAAATGGTCTTTGGCTGGGGTGCTGTGGTCAGATCTAAGGACAGGGTACAAAGGAGGGATCTCAGATTTGAAAGTGGGACTTTGCTTAGCAGTGACAGGACACGATGTGAACCAGATCCTGCCTGGGAGGTTAGCAACAAGGCAAACACACAGCTCCCTCAGAGGAAAGAAACACATCAAAGGGGATGGGACACCTTGCTCCAACAGGAATTTTTCATCTTTGGGAGATGTCTTAACTTCTTATGAAAAAAACCTGACATGCTGAAGAGGATGTTCAGCCCTGCCTTAAAGGCATCCAGTGGTTCTGCTGGTTAGATGGGGTGGAGAATGATAGGATGAGATGAGATTCTTTGGTTTCTATTTGCCCGTGATTTTGCAAGATGATTTCTCAGATGCAACTGGGGAAAGCAATAAAGGTCCAGCCAGTGAATTCAAAGCAGACATAGATCAACTCAAACATATTGAGGTTCCAAGGAGTATTTGGAACTGTTGTCACTGACCAGGCTTGTGATAATGAATTTCGTACTCTAGGGATCAGATGTTCCTCTCAGTTATATTAAATTTATTTCTCCTCTTGATAAAGCTAAACTTTCCTTTCCTGAGTCAGAACTTTGAGTGAGGGAGCGACAGAGGCAGAGAGAGGTTCTGTTACTTAGGGCCAGACTGGAAAGGAGGCAGTAGGAATCTGGATGGGGCTGATACCTCACATCACACTGACATTTAATGAGATAAAGAAACAGTGCCATGGACAACAACAGGATTTGTAAAACTGTGCATTTTCTCTGCATTTCTTCTTATTTATCCACTTACTCCTTGAAAGCTGGGGAAATATAGAAGAGGGAAAAAGAAGAAAAGGTAGGCCCTTGCAGCAAGAATACAAACAAAAAAAGAGAGGGAAAGAGAGAAAGGGAGGGCCTGTTGGAGAGCATCTCTTTCCTTTGGGCATCGAAGTGTTCTGACATCAAACCTTCTGTCCTCATTAAGAAGCCCTGTGTCTACCATTGTGACATCTTTATTCACACACCCCAAGACTTCAAAGACTCCAGGAGATTTCCTTGGTGGGTTCAACATAAAAATATCAGGAGATGAAACAGAGCAAAAGGCAGCCTTGTGCATTCTTGTTTTAATTAGACCTTGGGTGGAGGAAGGGGGGTGAGGAAGGAACAGAATCACTGAGATGCACATTAAGGTGTTAATGCAAACACACACACACATCCATGCACATGCAATCCTGATCACTGGGACTCAGCTTCTCTTCTTTCACAAGCTTTTGGAATAGCAAACAGACCCTGAGTCTCAGAGTAATGATTTTTTTTCCAGCCTCTAAACCAGATCCAAATTCATCTCAGGAATAAGAAAGTGCTGCAGGTGAAATACATGTTTCTGTTGCCTAAACAAAAATCTTGAAGTGTAACTAATAAAAGGCAAAATTAAGAAAGGGAACAGAAAAAAAGCACAGAGGGTAGAGGAGAGATGAGCTAAGCATTCATTAACAATGAAATGTGGATCTAGGGAGAACTGTTCTTGTTTTGTGACTTGCCTGTCTATTTTCTTTTGTTAAATAAATTATTTTCCAGGGAATTTCCAAACCACTTGTTTGGTGCTACTTGAAATTTGCAGTGTGCACCCATTTGGCTTGAGTATGTAGGTGTTACCACACATTTCTTGGTTCCAGCAGGATGACACTAACTCTTCATGGTCTACTCTGACCACTACTGAAATTTCAAAGTGAAAAACCGGGGGGGGGGGGTGTTAGCAAATATTCTCTACACTTGTCTAAAATGTTGTCTTTTTTGGTTATCACCTCACCTAGCAACTCATTCCCTTGAATGTTCATGGAAAGCAAAAACCACAATGAATTCCACTGAAATTAATTTGGAGCAGTATTTAATGAAAATTTACGAGTCTTTCTTCTCATCCAGTTCTAGGACCAAGACAGATTCTTCTTTGCAAAAAGCAAGTATCAAATAATATTTTAAAATGTAACTAAAGATATAAAAGTTTGCCTCTCTTCAGTTGAAGTGGTCTTGGGCCATCTCTGCTAAGGCACAGAGAAACTCCTAGCTTATGGTGCCTGCTTTTCAAGCATTAGAGACCAAATTTCACAGGTTGTCTTTTACTGACTCCAGTATACAATGTGCTGCAGGGGCCAGGTAGATAGGAAGGGGGGCACTGCTCTCTTTCTGGATATAGGATGCATTTTCTGTAGGTACTCTGCTTATGGAAGCACCCACAGAGACTGCAACCCTCCCCCTGCCTCCAGCACTGGGGGCTGTCCCCACAGAGGGCACACATGATTCTGGCACATGAACAAGATAACTGCCATCTGCAAAATCTAAGCAGCATTTTATAAACAGCTAAAAACAAAAGGAGAAGCAAAATCTTTCCCCAGCCCTGCTCCTGTATCAGGGCCCAGTAATCTACTCTCAATTACAGTATTATTAACTAAGCCCTACACCTGGCCCTACTCATTTACAGCTATTCCTGTTGACAATGGCAGTGATTAGCTGGTACAGCCGTGAACTGGGTCGATCCCTTCAGTATCTACCACCCTCCTACAATTCACATTTCACAAGCAGCTCTGGTTTGGAGGGAAGGAACGAGGTTTGCGCAGAAGCAAGATGAGATTCGGGAGACACCAGCAGAAGGAGGGAGCTGCCCCCCTTACACAGACAACATCCACCCAGGGACAGGGTAATAACTCCCCCAGCAGGTCTGAATTCCATTTAATTACAGAACTATCTGATAGCTGATAGAATCGAGGCAGATTCACATGCCTGCTCTCACTTAGTAGCCTGTGGCTGCCAGCCAGTGGGAAAAGTGTGGGTATTGATTTGATTATCTTGTTTGTCCACCTAGACTTGCTGGTTGCATCTGCTTTTTCCCAGTTCAAATGAAGTGTTTTCCACTGATTAATTAATTTTAATTTGTTTTTGCTTCAAGTGCAAGATTTGGTTTTTATACACAAGTGAGTACCCACATTCCTTCCCAAGCCACCACTGTTAACAGGTGCCTCTGTGCAGCTCAGAGCTGAAGTTCTCCCATTTTTGCTGAAAAGTTCTTTGTGTACTGACTAAAACCTCTCCCTTTTGCCTGTATGGTTTCCTGAACAAACAGAAATGCATCATTCAACAACTCGTTTCCTCATGGACTGAGGCAGCCTGTAGTGCTATGGGAGGCCCTGCACTCCAGGCCCTGGGGTTCCACTTTTCCCCGGGTTCTCTCTGGTGGCCCTGCCACACTACTTTTACAGACATGGAGGGAGATATCCTCCAGCTGAGCCCCCAGCAGTGTGAGCCCTTGGTTCCTGCAAGCAAAGGCTGCCATTCTTGGTGGTGGTGAAAGGGGCAGGCAGGGGTAAAAGGCAGAGGAGAAGCTGTTTGGAGAGTACTTAAGGTTTCACTCCTTTTTGTTTCAATTAGTGCCACCGATGCATTCGCTTCAGCCCAGTTCATCAGCACGTCACACTGCACTCTGTCACTAGGGCCAGAGAAATATGAGTATTAAAATGCCTGGCTATCAGCATTTTGCCTAATGCTCCTAAAACACATGAACAAGCTTTAAATGCCAACAGGGCAAGGAAACTTATAGTGAGAGGGAATTTATGGGCTAGCAACACCCATGGTTTGGCTCACTCCTGGCCCAGGGGATCAGGCTTTGTCAGTGCCAGGAGGCAGCTGTAAAAACCTGAGCTCTCGCTCCACATTAGCAGTGTTTTACAGGGGATTTGCAAAGGAAGAATATAGTATTTATCTTTTTAGCAACAGAGGGAAAATGGGGAAAGTTTTTGGGAATATCCCAGTACAGACCAGGACTAGAGTCAGGATAGGAACACAGCCCAGCAACCCACAGCTCTTTTGGGATCCATGGCACAATAAGTGCCATTGGTGAATAATGGATGCTCTTTCTATTTTCCCATTTACCCAGAAATGTGTAAGGATGAAAAACAGTCTGTTTTGACCTACTGCCTTTTTTCCAGTGCTTTTCCTGGGGAAAGGGAGCTGTGGTATGTGTCCTGCTCCTCAAATAGCAAAGGCAGATGCTGATGTGGTGTTGCCTAAAAACACTGTGCTGCCCAAAACTTTTCATCCCACTGAAAAATTAGCTGCTCAGTTGAAAGGAATAAAGCCAGAAAGAGCTCTCATCCAGCCATGGATATTATCAGCTCGAGATATCATCTAAGTCAAGCAGGGATTGATGGCCAAGTATGTATTTCTTTACCAGGGATTTTTAAATTGCCCCCAGACATCCATGCAAATAAGTGTAGAGAGGCAACCTGGGCTAGATGTCTCTTTGAAGGAATGGTGGCTGCTGGTGGGCCATGATGCTGCTGGAGTCTTGGGTGATGCTGTGTTGGGATATCCCCCTGACCTTGGTCTGATCTATCCAAGGCTCCCAGCAGCAGCAAGGCTTGTGGCTGCTTCTGTGGGTGCAAGAGACAGGGTGAGGGAATTAGAAAGTTAGAAGATGAGGTGAACAGCAGGGCACAGAAAAAGACAGAAAGATTAATGGCAGGGACACAATCAAAAACAAAAGTTAAAATGGAAATGTTAATCATTTAAAAGAGGGTCTCAATGGAATTACTTGCTTTATGGCTCAGAATAAAAAATAGAAAGGGGAAAAGAAGGAGGAGAAGTCCCACTAAGAATAATTTAGTGCTTTGTGTAATGAGCTGCCTTTCTTTTTGGTAGTTCCCTCTGGTGTCTTATCACTTACCCTGTGATTGACTGAGTCTTCTCTTTGCCTGCTCCTGCTAAATGGTGATTTGCCATCTGGTAGTCATAATTTCTTTCTTTCATTTTTTTTTATCCTATATTCTTTTGTAATTAGAAAATAAATTACTTTTTTTTTTTTTTTTTAACTGAAAAAGAAACATGTCTAGCATATTACTTACAGATGACAGTTGGTGTGAGCTCAGCAGCAAGGCAGAGGGAAGGGACTTGACTCCTGTCTCATTTGGACAGATCCCAGCTGACATGCCAATGGATGCATCAGCTTTTCTGTTGAGAGCACTGGGTGCTGAGTGAAAGACTGGATGAAGCAAGCAGTGGCCAGCAACTTTAGTGGGATGAGAAAGCTCACATCTGAGGAAGAATGAGAAAGATGAAGGCTCTGAAAGGCTGGTGCAGCGTTACATCCTGAACCTGTAAGAGGATTGTGTCGCCGTGCTGTTCCTTGGACCTGTATCAGACTTCAGCTTTGCTCTGTCACCACCAGCTATGGAGGGAGCCTTGAGCACGCCAGACGCTGAGCAGCCTGCCTGAAATCAGGGTGCAGGATCTTCTCCATGGAGCCAGCAGACTGACATTGCAAATGCCTAATTGCAACCCCATTTCTCCTCTGCTTGTTGCTTGCCTCTTCCCTGCAGCCTGTGTGCTCACCTCGACTGCCACGCTCTCATTATATCTTTGTACAGCAGCAGCTCTCTCTGCTCTCATTTCACTTGCCTCCTCAAGGTGCTCCAGTAATTCAAGTGATAAATAATAACAATAATAATGCAGAAGTCGGTTGAATTGAACTTGATTACTCTGTGACTGAGTTTGGGCTTGATTGACTGAAAGCAGCACACATCCCCCAAGTTGTTACCCTGAGAGCCTAATTTTCTCAGTGCAATGTTGCTTCTTCTGGCCTCAAACTGATCAGGCCTTGAGGCCTCTGCCAAGATGCAACCCTGTCGTTCCCAGAAAGACCCCACTCCAAAGCATGATTTGAATTTTATATTTTTGGCACGTCATATGATGAAGCAAGAAAATGACAGGGAAAATATCCATTTCTGTACAGTGCCAACAGAGATGTGTTTCCCTCAGCAAGTTCACTGTTTTGTGATAGGGAAGGTGTTGGTTTTATGGGGCTTTGAAAGACTGTTGTTTGCTGGTAAACTGGATGCATCAAGACATTCCTGAATATCTGAACCAGGCCCTGCCTGATTTTACACCACTTGCATGGTGGGTTATATATTTGTGTGCATTAAATTGGAAGGAAAGAAATACAGCCTCTAAAGCAGGAAAAGATGTGGTGGACACCAGTTAAACCATTGGATTTCAATCTTTCACCCATACCACTCCTTCACGACCATGGGTGGTATTCCCACAGCTGTGCTTCTCTTGGTCCTAACACTGCTCAAGAGAGTCAGTGGTGGAGCTGCCTGGCTACCTTTCATCCAAAACTGGGGGCAAAGGGCAGCTCTCCAGGGACAACCTTGGTTTTTCTTCCCATCCTATGCTAGCTACACTGCTCTGATTCTTGCATCTGTCCCTTGTGTTGGTCTGTGCTGTGTTTTCAAGGGACATGCTGGTATGAGTGGGCATTTAGTAGCATCTTTTGTTGAGCTAAGGAAGACAAGGAGGAAATGATCTGTGTGAGATGGAGCCTATGTTTTTCTTGGCTTAATATGGACGAATGAAGAAAAAGGAGGGAAAGAAAACAAATCATTTTCACTTATTCTCTAAGCCACTGTAGTGCTGTAGCCAGGAGCATCTGAGAGACAGAAGGAATTTGAGTAACAAGAAAATGCCATTGTACAGACCTAATTATAGTGATTGCACCTGTTAGAGAAAACAATAAGCAGTAAAATGAATAAACCTTCCTGGGACTCATTTTATCAACAGAGTGTGACCATGTGAAAACTCCACAGAGAAAATCTACAATGAAGGCATCAGTGTACTCAGACCACCTCCTTTCCAATCTCCCATCCTGTACTCAGATGAGCAAGGTAACCAGAACAAACCACGTGCTCATTTGCTGGCCATATGTAGCTGTACACAGATGCAGGTGTCCTGTTCATAGGATACCTCCCTGTTTTGGTCACATCTTCCCACCCAAGGCATTTAGATTCATATGTATGTGGCTGCAAACTTCTAGTGCTTAGGACAGAACTTTGCACAGGTCTTCAAAACTTTGCAAAATTTGACAGTTATCCTAGGGGGGGTGGAGGAGTCTGTTGATTCTCCTCAGAGTCAGTAGATCAGTCAGGGATACTGCTAAAAACCAGTTCCATCTGTGGTGATAACAAGCTCTTGGGCACAATCCCAGAGTGGCTGCTGTAGAAAGGACTGTGTTTGAAATCTGATAACAAATCATTATTATGCAACAAGGTGAAAAAGTGCTCCTGCTCCACTGCCTTCCCACCACTTGTGGTCCTCTAGACCTCATCACATCCCTTCCTCAGGATCCACAGGACCCTACTTGGTGTCTCCTACTGAAGTTGTTCCTTGCTTCTGGCTGTCTTTACCCCCTTCTCCCCTGTACCTTTCCAAGCTCCCAATTATAGCTCCTCTGCACTGCAGAAGCACATCTAACACTGAGCTTTGCATGCTTCTGTGGTTAAAGCAGACAAAGAGGATTAGCCTTTATAAAGAGTTAATGCTGGGTTTTTGCATCCAAAGATCTTAGAGCAGGGGAAGTATCATTAGCAGTGTCTTGTGGATGGCAAAATTGAAGCATGAGGAGATGAAATGAATTTGCTTATTGGATGATTATTCCCTAACTCCGTTTGCCTCACATCTCACAGCCCACATCCTGGGCCAAAGCCCTATTATACGACACACAGCCCAGATAGAGGCAAAGCCAAAGAAACAAGGAATCCTATGATACTAAATCTCATTTCTTCTTTTCTTTTCCCAAGACCACTGGCACGTACAAAAGGACAAAGAAACATCCCAATCTTTGTAACACGTCTGAGTGACAGCCCTGGTGTCTGCAGTGCTTCGGGCACTCTCTGAATGTGCTGAACAATGACGCCTCCAAAATATTGACCCAACAGTGTGCCTCGGCCCTGACTCGGGGGGAAAAAGATGAATATGCTCTTGATGACTGTCACCACTGAAAATCAGGCTGTGTTATTGTCAGCTGGAACAAGAGAGCTTGTAAGAGTCACTTGGTGACGCAAGCTTTGAGTTAGCAGCTCCTGGGGGCTGCCTTCTAATCACTGCTGGAGATAATGGTTTTCCTCCACTTCCCAGCCAAGTCTGACCTAGTAGGTAAAGGTAACCGTAACTAATTAGTAACAACTTAAACCAGATCTAAAGGAAACTGGAAGAATAATTCATGATGAATAATTTATTGGATGAATTTTGCCTCTTTTTCTGTTTGTGAATTTTCTATGCTTGCAGTGTTGATTTCTCCAGCTAATTGGTTGTTTGAAATTGTTTGCTGATGCAAATACTTCTTTGTGTGCTCTTTTCTTTGGGAGAAGTTCATTAAGAGTATCCCCAAACCAAAAGGAATTGACTAATTTTAATTGGTCACAGAGGCCACATGACATAAATGCATTTTGTGGCATGAATATGTTTCTTCAACTCGCTGATTGAAAATATTCCTTCAAACGGTTCATTCCATTCACAGGATCTTTCTGTGAACATCCCTTCTAGTCAATATGCCCGTTGGCTATTCCTTCTAAAGAAACTCAGATTCCAGAAGACGTCCAATGTTACTCAAAACAAAAGAACCAGGAAAAGATGTTCAAATGGAACTGGATGTGAAATAACTTATCTGTGTGTAGGAATGTTTGTATTTGTGTACCTGCATCAGCACAGATATTGCTCTTTTATTCAATTGGTTTAAAAGAAACTTGCACTTGCTAACAGTAAAAAGAAAAAAAAAAAGACACACAAAATTAAAACCATTTAACTAAACTCTGCCTCTCTTCTAGGTGACGCTGTACTAGTACCCATAGTTTTGCCCCAGATAACATCAGTATATTCTCCAGGACATGTACCAGCCACCACAATGTTGCTTTGTGGTCCTAAGGGCTTCAGAAGGTCTGCCTTCAAGAAAAGATGAACTTATGGCTTCTTCCCCTAGCATGAAACTAGAAGCTCACATCCTGTATTGCAACATATCTAACATACAGCAAGCAGCAAAGAGGTTCAGACATGGAGAAGGGAGGGTGAAAACAAGCCACCCAACCTGATAATGAAAAGCAAGCACTTGGCCTTGGTGTGGAGCATCTCAGATAAGTAGTTTAATTGGCAAGCTCTGGTGCTGGAGGGAGGGAAATCTAAGCTAAATTAAAAGATTAAAAAGATATTTTTTCATCAAGTGGCAAAATGGAAGAAGTGGACAAGTCTGCTCAGGAGAAAATGAGCAGGAAGGAACTGTGAATGTTGTGAAAATATATCCATTAGACCTGCCTTATCGAAACGTGCTTTTGCCAAGCATCCAGTCCTGCATCTCCATGGCAACATGGCCTCGTCAACAGAGAAGAAAGTGTTTTTGTCAGGATGGGCCCAAACACGTAAAAGCCATTTCGATTTGGGGGCAACACGATCTTCTTCAATCAATACTGCACACATAGTAATGACTCCTGCCACTTTTTTCATAAATCTCCACTTTCTGCTTTCATTTCCTGTGGTTTGACATCACTGTGAACTGGAACCAGGTTTAAATTTCCTACAATTTTCATCCCCCTCTGCCCTCATCTGCAACACACTGTGCCTCACGCAGCATCTTTCTCCTATGTAGCACACTCAATGCACAGTGTATTTACAGGTAGGATTAGCCTGGTCTGAAACGTGAAACAGACTTTGAGAAATGCCCCAGTGCCGCCATCCGCAGATGTTACAGCTGAAATTCTAGGCATGAGTCTGAGATGAGGGGCCAGGCAGAAGATGGGGAATCTTTCTCTCTAGGAGTTACCTCTAATAAGATGCAAAAATGAACGCCTTCAGAATCTTGACTATCCAAGAAATTGTGGTGTCCTTTCTAGGGCATGGCTGATAGGTCTTCTGCCCATAACCTGTGAATAAAAATGATTTTTCTTCTCTATTTTTTCCTTAATTTCCAATTTGACAAAGTTCTTCTTGACTGCCAGTTGAGAACAGTGAGTTGGTCTTTTCGAATAATCAGCTCAGCAGTTCCACCACAGAAACCACCATGTGGCCAAAGGGATTTCTGTGCGCATGCAAAAGTCTGCCAGTGTGTGTGCTGGGGAGGGAGAGATGGAATATGTAGGAAATGTAAATGCCTATCTCTATTTTTCATTTAAATTAGTAGAGTTTAGGCATATAATCCAACATATTGCTTTTAAAATCTCAGCAGTAGGCTGCTAAATGCTTTACTGTGGAATTTACTAAAGAAATGTAAAATATCTTTTTTCATAATAACTACAATCTAGCTAGACATAAAGCAATGCCCTTTTTGTTGTTTTACATTCTATTTTACCATTTGTAGAGGGATTTTTGAATGTACCTCCAATTGAGAGATCATATTTAAACCCGATTGAGAAGTCTGATTTTGTGAAAACAGAGGCAAAAACAAGTCCATGTTTGGGTTTTTTAGCCAATGCAAACAGAGGGAAGCTCTTTCTCCAGACAGGGTGCTGTTGCTTTTGAATGTTACATGAGGGTCAGTGATTTGGATCCTGCCTGTTCCCTGGGGGCCTTTGCGTTTTGAAGAGAGGGCACGTGGTCACTGACATGTTTGATTCCCAGATGAGTTTTCCAGCCTTATAAGTACACTCTGCATGTTAGTGTGGCAACCTTCAGTGCTGTGGCCAGAGCTTGGAGGAAAGGAGCATAAGGAGGGGTGTTTAAGTTATGTTAATGCCAATAAATAAACGGCTTAAATGTAGAAAGAGGCTGTCATTGCTAAACCACTCGCTGTTTACAAATGGATTTGCAAACTCTCAGCTTGAGCTATCCCAGTGAGGCAGGATATTTCCCTACGAGGGGTTGTCATCAATGTATCTGTACACAACTTGTATCTGTGTATACCACAGCCAGACCTCAAATAAACTGCACTTGCTTCATCTACCTAGCACGAGGAGCAGAAACCCCTTAGAAATGAGTGGTGATACCACACTGCAGGCAAAGATACACTGGATGGGGTGCAAATAAGGATCTGTGTATTCTCTGCCTGTGTGTCTAACCATCTACTGAACTGTCTGTCTAGCCACTCTTCACAAGTGCTTTGATATAGGCTAAGTGGTGGCATCCCCTGGAAGCTTTCAGAGCTGGGAGAGCACCTGGGAGAGAGTACTGGGCAAGGAGACACACAGAAAATGCAAACCAGAATTGCTAATTTGGTTCCTTCATTCCTGACCAGAAATTTTCATGGTCATTTGGTAATCTAGATGGCTTGCCTTGTTGGTGACTGCAGGAATTGCTATGAGACTTATGAAGGAGTTGGGCAAAGACACAGTTTTTATGTGGATCCATTGTTGATACAGGCTCATTCTTTCTAACTACTGACAGAAGAATCCAGAAAATGGTTCATGGACTGGAAATCATGAGCTGATGCTATTTTGTTGATGATTTTTCAGAATTTCTCAAGATTGATTTTTTTAAAATTTTTTTTTTTAAATGAATCTCTTCCCATGCTTCTAGAGTGAAATTAGTCTACTGGAAGTGAGTCTGAAATACTATCTGATGGTAACACTAGGAAAAAAAAAAAGAGATTCTTTTCCTCTTGACTCCCCTTTGGGTAGGAAAGATGAGGATGGTGGCAGCCTTCAGCAAGAGAGCATTTCATTTCCCACACTTTATTTTCTGCTCTTTCTTCTTCTAGAGCAACACCTTTGATGCATTTGCTGTGCCTGGGGGTTGAAGAGGCACCTCCTCTTACAATAGCCAGATTAGGAGTAGCAAAATGAAGAAAAAAATCCATTTAGCTGCTTTCCCCAGTCTACTGGCTTCTCTCATTCAGCCTTGCCTCTGAATTCTTCTGAAACTGGAGAGTTCAAGTGAGACCAGGAGCTGTCACTTTACGACAGTTCAATTTCAGTCCATCAACTAAATAAATCTCTTAAGTGTTGATTTATGCTGTGTCCCCTCCCCAACTTCTTTACCTGTTCTGGGCAGGAGTAGCCCTTTTTCACTGAGGATAGGCCTTTGACTATCAAATCTGAAGATGTTGAATCCTGCAACTATTAATGTCATTGCAGCATGGTATGGGGAGGAGGAATTTGGGTTAATGTTTGGATAAAAGTTGGCTCAACAGTAGCACATCAAAGGGTTTACTCTTTTCAGGGGAAATTCAGGACTTGAGGAGGATGCAGGAGATTGAGTTCAGCTTTTTGGCTTTGAACTGGTCCCTGCCAGTCCCTCTCAACACAGATGGGCTTGGTGGAAAATACATCCTAAAATCACTGGAATCTGGAGAAAGAATTTTTTTTCCCTGCCTGCAATCGAGTCCAGAGATATTAATTAGATGCTGTGCATATGCTTGGCTCATTAAGACAAAAGTTAAGGCAGCCTTTCCTCAGCAGCGAAAGACATCCCACTGGAATACTGATTAAAAAGAAGCAAGGTTGATAGGAATAGATGAAAAGGAGGTGAGTCTATGAGGCAGACCAGTGAGCTGGGAATCAAGATGGCAGGGTTTATTTCTGCTACTAATTCTTTTTGCAGCCTGGTGAAAGTTTGCAAACCTGTCAGTGCCTCCATTTCCAAAACTAGAACTGCTTTCAAAGTTATGGTGGTGTTGTCCTTTTTATTTCTTTTTTTTCCTTTAGTGAGAATTTATTAATGTCTAAAAAGCACTTTGGTATCCCAGAATGAAAGGAGCGAAACAAATGCAAAGTATTCTATTGTTTTAATATCTCCCCTATAGGCTAGGATGGAGGCACCTTGCCTCTCACTTCCTGCAGCTGCAGCCTCTTAAGCAGTTAATGTATGCTGCATCTCAACATCTAGGTATGGAGACAGACCCAGACCCTCCCACCCATCATTTACTCCCCCTCTCCTCGTCCTTCCCCTCCCTTGCTCTCCGTTGCATTAATAGCAGAGATGGCATTAAAGTAACTTTATCTCTTTGGTGCACACATATACAAACTCAATGGTGGGAAGTGTTATGAGGCTTATTGCTGAGTGCGTAATGACTGCTTCTTTTTTGGATGAATGAATTCAGTGGGTGACAGGTATGTAATTCATGGCTTTGTAAAAAGCTTTGAGAGGAAGTGTATGAAATGTACTATATAAATGTCAATACACTGCACACTTTAAAGCCTGTGGGTTGAGTCATAGGGAGGGTAGATTTAAGGGGGAGATCATAAATAGCAGGAGAACAGCTGGTTTCTCTGGGTAATGATGACTGAAGATCTGAGTGGTGACTGCTTAAACACACCCGCTCGGTAGAGGTGCTTACACAGACCTCTTTTCCACAGTATCCAAGCACCTCACACTCTGTAATGCATTTATTCTCCAAACAGGAGAGGATATTATCTCAGCTGTGCAGGGAGGGTGCAAAGGCATGGGGAGTCTCTGTGGGAAAGAAGGCGTGGCTGGCAAGCTCAGGCAGAGAGGGACCCCAGCCCACCCTAAAACACTGCCCCTCCAGACAAGGTTCCTGTTGTGGTGCCACCTGAGCTGAGCACAAATGGGAGCATTGGTGTGATCCTGTGCCCCACACCAAGTCCTCTCTGCACTCCTAGCACTGGTGGTGTCCTCTGCCTCCCCTTACACAGACAGGAAGAGTCTGGCCCTCAAGGGATGGGAACACTGGCCTTTCTTCTGCAGAGACAGTAAATATAGACTGGCCTCTGTGCAAGGGAGCCCATTTTTCCCAATCTATAACATCTACCTTGGAAAATAAGGGCTGACAAGGCAGCCTTCAGTGAACTCGAAATAATGCCTGTGGGTGCCAAGGTCTGATAAGAGGTTCATATTTTTGTGACCGTGCACTTCCTGCAGCAGCCATCTCTGCCATTAATTGTTTCCCTGTAGGATTTTTGTTATATATATGGAGTAATGCCTGAGGGAGCTATGTAAAAGAACCTTTGGGGCTTGTCTGACTTGGAAAACCCCAGCACCAGTATTTATCACCAATTAACATATTTGCATGGCTGATACTTGTAAATTGTTTTCTTGGCTGAATAAGCACTGTTTAGTCCAGGAACAGGATGGATATATATAAGAAAATTACCAGCAAAGGCAACAAGTTACCATAAATCAGCAGATGATGCAAAAATACGAAGCATTTCAAGGTAGCTCACTGCTTTTCTTACCTCTCTCCCTGCAGATTACACTGCCTAATTACACTGTCATGGAGGGAGAGCACATGAGGGAGAGATTGCACTTCCCTTTTTTCAAACACTGTGTGAAAAAAGACACTGAAAACCTCCAGTTTTACTCATTAGAGTGTGTATATCCACTTGGGTCTAATCTGGAGAGAGGATTCCTCATCACGCTGGTTTAACTTATCTCTGCCCTTTGGTTGTATCTTTGTACAGTGCCCAGCACAGCAAGTGCCAGCACAGACCAGGATGCCTGTGGGCTCCTGCAAGGCATCCAGCTGTAGTATTAACCCTGCCCGTGGCTTCCCGTGCTGCAATCATGGTCTGCTGTAACCTGAGTGAGTGCCTGCAATTAAACCTGGAGAAATAGTGCCCTGGCTTTTATGAGCAGCTCCACAAGCAACAAAGGGGACTGATGGAAAGGATTTATTTAGTTTCTCGAGGAGCTGGGTATGTTAAATGTTGTGACTTTTTAAGGCTCACTGTAACAAAGGCCATAAACAATGTGTAGTCGTAGAAACCAACTAAACAAAAGTCCCTAAATCCCAACCATACAAGTGAGAGCTCAGAATGGTTTCTTGGCAAGTGCATCTGTTCTTTATGGTGCAAAAGGTGCAGAACACAACTTGTTCTGACAAAACCTCTGCTCCTCCTGTAGACAACAGTTGCCTCAGGTATCTAATGTGTGGTACCTCCACTGCTAGAGGTGAGACTCTGCATGGCAGGGTCATCTGCAAAACAGAGGACTGAGGCACAGAAACAGGATAATTGACATTTATGGGAGTATTTAGACCTCTGAGTCTTGCATCAGGATGAGCTTGGGCACTGGCTTGGAAGACCAAATCAAAACAACATATGATTTTTACTATCACACCTTCAGGTTTGCTACTGCACACACCTAGAGAGGACAGTGCAGGACTCACCAGTCAGTGTGAAGACATCTCAGCCCAAAGGCACCTGGCTCAAGGAGAAGGACTAAGCCATGAAGGCTGGCCAAGGGCCCTGGAAGAGTGTGGGCAAGACAGACTCCATTGTATCATGATGTGGTGCCTGAGCACAAGGAGTGTGTGGTGGGACAGCTGCCAGCACTTAGGGGTTAAAGGCAGTGTGTTTTTGCCATCTCCCCACAGCCCTTACTCAGGCAGACTGCTGCAGGTATTGCTGCTATCAATCTCTGTCATTAGTTCAAGTGGCAGAGGTCAGGGTGTTGAATTGAAAATGAACCAAGAAGGAGGGATAAAATGGTACTAAATAATGGGATTTTTTTCTTTCTTTTCTTTTTTTGACGAATGAAATTGCACGATCAAACTGATTCAAAAAGCATCCTTAACATGGCAGTAGTGATACTCTTACACCCAGAGATGTTGTGCCCCTAGTCTCTGCACTTTACCCATCTCTAATACAGTGCCCACTTGCACCACAGGTGAGCTACCATTCCCTTGGGGACGATCCAGCCCTATGTGTTTTTTTCCTCCCATGTTCACTTTTTGGCCTAGTGACTTATTTATTGCTTTCTCCATCCTGCACTTAATACCAGTTATAAATTTCCTCATGGGCTTTTTTGCTACAGTCATTCTCACCTTAGTGCCTCTCAAAGATTAGATTATCTTCCTACATTTGTGTATGTCTGTGCTGGAGCTTCAGGAAGAGCTCCCAGAGTGGGATCCATCCAGGGACAGGTTGAGAACCATTTTCTTCTCCCTTACTCAGAGATGCTGAGTAATGCAGGGAATCAGATTTTAAGAGGTATTGCATTTTCTGCTTTCTCTGCACTCAGCATCCTTCTTGGCTATGAATGAATATATAATTTGGGGGGTAAAAGTGTGCAGTCTTGTTTCATGAATCTTTATTCGTTCCTATTCTTCCTAAATCTTTACTCTGCCCTACTTTCACTTCCTTTTTCTTTTTTTTCCAACAGTGCTTTCTTTCTTTTCTTCCTGTCTTTCCCCCCCCCCCCCCACTTTTTTTTTTATCTTTCTTTTCTTCTGCTGTCCTCCCAGCTTTTCATTACTGTCATCTTTTTTCCCAGCCGCTGAACCCTTGATGTTGTTCTAATTGACAGACGGGGTTTAAAAGCACATTCGAAAGCGCCTGTCTTTTTAAATAGACTCCTGTCTCATCAAAAGATGTACAGCAACATTCCATTAGAGCACATCATTTGAAAATAGATTGGGCTTTTAGCAACTGCACTCATATTTTTATACTTAGGCTGTTCTGCTGGGATCGTCCCTCCCCCTTGCCAGCCCCCATCATCTCCTCTTATGTGGAGGAAAGTAGGAAAAGATACATTAAATAGAGATTAATGAATATGCTGTTTTGTTTGGGTTTTCACCTCTCTGCAGCTCTTGGGTACTTGTTCTGCCTGTTTATTTCTCAGAGCCGCAGCACAGAAAGTTTTGGAATGAAAATGGAGATGCAAAACGCATACGTGCTGACGTACGTGAAGACGTGGCTGAAGAGCAGCAAAAAAATGGCTCTTGTTTCACTGTGTTGTCTGGTGTTTCACTAATAGGGATTTAGTTGTTGCTTTCTCAACCATTTTGTGCAGAGGGAATTAAGATCCTGCTCTGCAGTGAGGCAGACCAGTAAGTGGTCACTGAGGGATGGTTCTGTCCCACAGCTGTGTCCACATGAGCTTTTAAATAAGATCTCTTGGATACCAACAATATGGTAGTTGCAAGCACTAGGAAGGCAGCTGAGGAACAGGTGGAGAGGCTGTGTTGGGACAGCAGAGTTCTGGAAATAGGGACTGGAGTGGTGAGAAAGCCCTGAACCTGCTTTGACCTTTGTCAATTAAAAGCCAGGTTGGCTCCAGCTGTGACTGCTGCGTTGTGTAGGGATGGAAAGGCAAGATCCAGAACCACCAGTGAACCCAGTCTTTGGGCCTTGCCATATGTGTGATGTTGTTCAGTGTCCCTGTACCTGTGCAACCTCTTCAGCAGCTCTGATCTCAGGCTGGGTATGACAGCAAGCAGGCAGAACTTTGGTGTCCTAAGAAGAGAGAGTGAAATGTCTGGAGGAATTAGGAGCCAGGGAGGGTGCAGAAATCATGGGTATGTCCTGGTGGGATAGAGAATTGAGCCAAGTCTGCACTTTCCTCCCATCGTCTTCTGGGCTGCTGTGAACATCTGCTACAATGTGCATTTTTCCTTATTGCTTGGAGCAATGGTTCTGCTCAGTTTCAAAGAAGATGAAAACAGAAAAGGTCTTGCAAAGGTCTATTAGATTATGTAGTTCCTTCCGTTACCTCTGCAACCCCTCCAAATATTGTGCAATGATAATTATTGTGTTCCTGAAATTGCTGAAGTTTAATTACCGTCTACTTGGTAATCGTGTTGAGATGCACCACTATGCTTTATGAGGCCATCATTTATGAACTACAGTTACTTGCTGTTAAACGTCAGGGCTACTTCAGTCACAACCAACACAACACAGCAATTGCTCTCACCTGAGCCCAGGGGCCACTATTGTTTTACATTCAGAAGAAAACTGGCCCAGACTCTTAAAAACTGGATCCAATTTTAACTTTAGGTCTGCTAGAAGTGCTTAGACCCTGGCATGTAGTGTGGACCAAGAAACAAAGACAAGATCCCCTTTCTGGAGTCAGAGATGGCTTTCCTCCACAGGCAGGAGCATTCAGAGAGCATGGCACCCATCTCTGCACCATGTGCATCTTGAACCTCCATTCTCTTAAAATACTGATAAAGGAAAGAGGAATGGCCAGTTCTCACTTGTGAATGAGATGGATGTTCAGGGTAATTATTTACTGTTTTTTCAATATCCCAAGGATCTGCCTTTATACAGACTATCCCTTCAGTCACAGGCTTTGGTGTTCACAGCTCCTCAATGTTTCACCCAGATATGTCAGTGGAAAACATCATTTACCTTAGGGACTAAGCTCTTCTTCCCAAGCATAGGTAGTAAAAAGCTATTCCTGTTCTAAGCCCAGCATTGATGAGTAGCTGCGACTTAATCACTCCTTCTCTCCACACCCCTGTCCAAGTTATTCACTCTTGCTATGCCACTATTAAGTCCAAGACAGAAGCAATAGGTACAGTTTTCAGTCCCCACAAAGTCGGAGCTGAATGCTTCCTTTTTGCTTTCCATGTCCCTGTTTCACGTGTCGTAATGATAATCTCTGTCTCTTTGTTGGATCCTCACAATAAACGGCTTCTCAGATTGATTAAAACCTCTCCACTTGGCTCTGGCTGTGCATCGATTTTAGCTGCTGCTTGTTGCTTTGTGTACAACACATCATAGAAATCAGAGGTGGGAAAGACCTATTAGGTATCAACTTGAATGTCTGAGCCTCCCCACCCCCATCAGTCATCCACAATCTAGCAGGAGATTATTCATTGCCATGTATTTGTGGCGATTTTTCCCAGTCTTTTATCAAATAGCCCAGGAGCCTTCTTTCCCCCACAAGGCTCAGCCACACCTAACCACAGTGCTAGCATGAGCAGGGAAGCTGGTTGCCTGGTTCCTAGCCCATTGCCCCTCTCTGCTCAGTACAGAATGTCTCACTGGAGCCCTCTAAATAAAGATGCTTCCTTGGGGCTCCCTCCTTTCGGAGGAAGACACAAACAAGCCAGGCTGTGAAGCTGATGGGTGGTTCTGTAACTCTCAAGCAGGTTACCTACCTATAAAAAGATTATCACCCTCCCTCCCTTTCTTTTTACACCAGCCTTTTGAAAATTACTTTTCCTGCAGAGGGGAATAAGTGGGTTCAGAGGATTTTTCCTTGTTGAAGATGGGACCATTGCCACCAGTCCACCCTCCAAGTTTTGCTTTCTCCAGAGCAATTCCTCTCTGATTGAAGGTATTTCCATTATCAGAATACTTGGTCAAAGGTTGGACTCGATGATCCTGGAGGTCTTTTCCAACCTTAATGATTCTATACGTGGGAGCTTGAACCCTTTTAAGCCACTGGCTTAAAGGTTTTTTCATTTTCTGCCTTCCAACCTGACCCTTGGCTACTTCAACAGGATGGACCTCTCAGAGGAGCCGTGGGGACCCTTAAGAGGGAAGCAGGATGGTCTGTGCCCTGTGCTGACAATATCTTATCACACACACAGATCAAAGACCTCCCTGCAGCCTATTGATTTATGGGGGCATACTTTCAAGCATAATGCAATAGAAGCAACCCTAGAGAAGAGGTAAATATCTCTCTGCTTGTTTAGTTCCCCAAGGCAGCTCACAGGAGGGTGAGTGTTGTGCAGAGGCAAGGACAGCATATCTGAGAGCAGGAGGTGAGGCATCCAGTTGTTGGTTGCACAATAAACCCCAATCTGTGACTAAAAGGCAGGAAGAAGGGATAAGGCAGCTGGCAGACAACTTTTACATCTCCTTATTCCCAAAAGCGTTGAGCAGCTCTTGGCTTGGCCCGGAATATTTTCCATTTCTATTGCCAGTAACGTGTAGAACAATGGAGAATCATCCCTTGTTTTCTGCATCTCTTTTGAAAAAATAAAGAGCTTCTGTGGACACATTAAATGGGCTGGATTAAGCCAGCACATATTCCACCCTTGCTCCCACTATCTCATGTTTACCACTGTCTGGCTCTAAGCCTGCAGAGGCATCCAGCCAAGAGAGAATAGACACTGGCTGTGTCCACATCAGGAAGGGCAAGTATCTCCTGCAGTGAGACCTACAACACTGACTGTCCATCCTGGAGACCTACCAGAAAAAACTGTAGCTCCTACACAACTTATGACCCAGGTTTCATTTGTAAGAGCAGTGTGGTGCAGGGATGAGAGGAGCATCAAGCTGGCTCTGGATATGAATTCAGGAGGTGTCTGGGGTTTGCCCTGAAGATCAGGCTCATGGAGAGCACTGCAAAGCCACAGAGGCTGGGATGGATGTGGGACAGAGAGGGAAAAGGAATTCAGTGATGTAACCCATCTGTAAGAGGGGCACTAATTCCCTGGAGAGGCAAGGGGCTGCAGCTGGAGAGATAGCAGGCAAGAATTCTCCCCAGACTATTTATTCAACTTATTTCCAGACTAATATCCAGACCTTCATGCTTGCTGTGATCACTGCTTTTCTGAAGTCAGCTCTATTAACATTGGTGCTTGTGTGTATTGGAATAGAAAAGGAGGAGAGTAGGTGGAAGAGAACAGTGAATTTTTTTTTGTGGACGTGTTGTGTTTCACCATCACCCACTGTCCTTACTATTGCAACCCTTCCATCTCAAAGCCTGCCACACTAAGCTGCTCAAAGCCCTAGGAACCATCACCAATTCCTTCACAAGAAAACCATACTGGCTCCCACAAAGGTGGGAGACCTGAACAAAGGGGTGAATGAACAGGCACAATTCTTCACTTTGTCGGGGACAGCAGTCAAACCTGCTCCAGCCCCTTAAAAGCCTGTTCGTGGACTCTGAAAAGGGAGTTTTCAGAGCATTGGAGGAGGGGTTAGTAATGCTCCCCTCCCTTATTTCCCTTGTGCTGGTGAGCTACACACAGAAGTAACACAAACCCAGGAAAAGTGTAGGTTCAGCATGGACTTCAGCAGAATTCCTGGCCATTTTCTCTCCTATGCGAACATGAGAGCAAAACTTTTCTTTTATCTCACTGTGGATGGGTTTGTTTGCTGTAAAACCAATGTGTTATCACCTAAAAAAGCTTGAGGAAGCTTGGTAAAATTTCCTCAAGCCTTTCTTTAAGGCCATGTTGACATGGCTTAGCTAGAAATTAGGCTGTTGGCTGGTAACTTGTTTACTGATAATAGTTTCCACAAATAACTACATATTTCACAAGTTTTCTTATCATTTCAGAAACACCCACCCTGTTCCCCAATAAATATTTCCACCTCTGGCTACAGAAAGGGTTGATATGATCCTCAACACAATGTAGGGCAGTGAAATCACTGGTGAGGAGAGAAGGTTGAGCAAAGCAGGGTATGCAAGGTGGGAATGCAAGAGACTTCGGGGGAGAGCAGGCAGTGACAAAATTGGATGGACATTTCTGGTAGGTGGTGGGAGCTGGGAATCATTTCTGTTCATTGTCCTTTCTTCTCATTAGCAGGAGTCTAAACCCACATGAGGAAAATCAGTAAATTAGACTGCTTCTGTGAGGTAGCAGGCTTGGTATCTTTGCCAGTCACTGGCTGGCTGTGTGACCCCAGGCACTCAGCCATAACAAATTTCACTTCTGCTTTCCTATAAGAAAGGAGGCAGAGGGAGCCTATAAAGCATGTTGGGAATTGCAGATGAAAAACACTAGCAGATCAGAGCTGGACTCAGTCTCTCTGATAATTCATCAAGAATGATTATAGTTATTTGAAACATTTTCTACTGGTTCACAGACAATCTTAATTTTTGTTTGCCTCTCTTTTTGGCATTTTTCCAAAATAACTTTCTTTTAGATAGTGATGTTTTCACCCAAGCAATCTTCTAGCTTTGCACTGTGTTTCCTTAAGTAGCTTTATAACAAACATTTAAAAAAAGAAAAGAAAAAAAGAAAGAAAAAAAAGTCACTGATACCTACCTGGCCAATTGGGAGAGCTGTAAATTTTAGATTCCCTGCACAGATTCTCTATCCTAAAAATATCCTAGTTATTGACAGCAGTAGAGTTATCATCTTTATTGGGAGCCTCTGCTGTTATTGTTCTCCTGTTTCAAAGTTTCCTTGGACAGCTTTAGGCTCCTCTTCTGCCACCCAGCTCCTCAAGGGCTCTGCTTTCCTTTTTCTGCATCCCTGTACTCTCTTCTACAGTCTAAGGGCCAAGGCACTAAGCCATGCTTAACCCCAAATTTCAGCTACTTTAGCTGCTGAACTACAAGATATTCCCACTAATGGTTTGCACACTGAGACTCCTCTGAGATTTTTCTGATTGTGTATGAATTTGCATCAGACCATACCCTTCCTGTCAAAATTTGAGGTCTACCCTCCAGAATGGTGGGGGATGAGAGCCTGGGTTTGAGACTGGTTTTAGGTTTGCAGTAAAATCCTCACAGAGGCCCCAGTTTTCTCTGTGTCAGTGATGGTTCTCATCCCACAGTGGACAGCACACAGACAAACCAGTGAGGTCCCTTCCCAGCACTGAAGATCATTAAAAAACCTTTGTTTGTGAGACCTTCAGGTGGGCCACACTATATATAAAGTGAGAAGCCTTGTTCCAACAGATATTAAAGACACTTCCTCTAGGAGAAGATGAAGGTCTGTGTTTGATCTTCAGTAATAAGTGCAGAAAAGGACTTTGCTCCTTGCTGGACCTTGTGCTATTTTAATAAAATTCAGTTCATTACAGTTTAAACATGAAGACTTATTGGAAGATCAAATTTTGCATATAATGCCCTAGTCTGACAGTAATGTATTTGCTATATAGTTAAACCAAAAGGGTAGGGAAAAGCTCCAATTTCTAGGTAACTATACAAGCATAAAAATAATAATTTAGTGGGTTTGGACAGGGTATTTTTTTCTTTTCATTCACTTGGCTCTAAAGCAGCCTCAGCTTAAGAAATTAAATTTGACAGGCGATTAGTCCATAATGTGGTGCAATCACTTCTGGTATTGAAGGCAAAATTGAAAACAGGCTAGATGTTTAACTTTGAAATGTCTGTCTTAGAGGTGATGGGGAAGAATTTTGGTTTTTTGGCATCAAAAGCAAGTGACTTGCAGAACAGGCTGATCTCATACCAACAGGCAAGATAGACTAGGTGAGGCTAGCTGTGCATATACAGTGGTAACCAGCATGGGTTTGCTTTTACCTACTGGGAAGTTTATTGCTATTCCTCTGTTTGGTAAGTGAACAAACATTCTTCAGAACAGATGATAAAGTCCAAGTCTCTAGCTTTTATTATTCTGCAGTAAGTTGTTTTCTGCCCCAAATGCTCCTTTTACAGCAACAGAGTCTGAAATGGGCACTTGGGGAACTAGATCCTGAATTGTGACTTATACAGGTGTTCCCAAACTGCTACATTACCAGTCTGAACTTTGCATCTGCAGGCTTGTGCCTGTGAATGAAGAAGGGAAGTGATGGAGGTAGCTACAAAATTATTTCAGATTCACATTCCAGGCAGGTATCCTGCTGCTTTGGAGTATTGCTCCACTGGCTGTGAAATACCCTCACTGCAATGCAGAATTGTCACCATAGGCTTCAGAGAGCCATCCCCAGTACAGACCAGTCTCTCTTTTTCCTCTGTGTCTTTCCCTCATGGGCAAATGACCTATGTACTCTCTTTTGTGATGACTGTAATTCACAAACAAATTCCTGGGCACCATAGGGAACAGGGAATGTCTGTGAACAGGGAAATGAGATGTGCTGCATGTGATGAGGAGGACAGGATGAAGGAGAAGACAGGATGTTCTCTGGAACAAGGACTGAAATGTTCATCCACAGCAGGGACTGTTCACAGGGTAGTGGGGGACAAAGAGATCTCAGAGCCCTCAGCTCTCCTGCTACACTCCTCAGCCATGAATACTGGCTCTCAGACTGGGAATTCATAGTTAGGATGTCCAATGAATCTTCCCTACCAAATCAGACCAAAGTATAGTCATGGATATGGCCCAGTTAGCTTCATAAAGCATCACTTGGCCTGTTGGGAAGAGCAAACAGTGCTTTCCCCTCCAAAGATTTCCATGAAGCAATATAAAACTGCTTTTGATGTAAAGCTACCCCTCAGCAGCACCTTCAGGACAGTTTGGGATCGGGAAGCATTAAATGTCATCTACTCATCTGATAATCTTTCATCACACAGATGAAATCCAGGAACTTGGAGAGAGCTCAAAAGTAGCAACACCTCTTATCTTTTAAGTTAGTGGATCTCTTTTCTCTTTGGATATTCAGGCCAAGTAGAAGCTGGACTGAATCTTCACTTTTCAGAGTTTTCTGAGTTTCTTCTCTTTTGGCAGGAAAACACCCAGGAAAGGAGACAACAGCTTTTCACTGTACTGGGACCAAATCCAGCTACCAGTAAGAGGGACTGTTATATTGCTTTCAGTCAAAAATCCTCCCTGCTCTGCTGTCCATGCAACAGGCTAAAAGAAGCCTGCAGCTCCCAGTGCCCTCCTGGAACAACTGCATGGCTTTGCATGGAAATATTCTCCATCTAGAGCATGATTTCCTCACTGCATAGGAAATAAAGTATATAATGTCTGGTATGAATTGTAAACGTAGTGACTATCTGGATGCAGTTAAAAGCCTAGGATAATTCAGGGGTTTTTTTTCTCCCATGCCAGCCTTACCTGGTAAACACTCATAACACCAAGGGTCTTTTTTATCATTCATGTTTTGATATAATCATTTTGTGTGTTCCTCAAATGCCACTGCTGAGTTGTTAACTCATCTCAGGCAGTTGATGCAACAACAGTAGAGAAAGATAAATACACTGATACTCACTCCAGAGGGAAATCCTTTCTGTCTCATGTCCAGTCCTCACTCAGGCACAGCTCTTATCTCCAGCCAGTTTTTCAGCTGAAAGGTGCAGAAGAAACCCAACTGGAGAGTATGCAAGGACACGTGCAAGATGCAAACGTAGAGATGCTGTTCTGATGACCAGCTCCAAGAGGGATTAAATCTCTGCCTCAACTGTCCTAGGGGAATGAGAATCAAAGCCTTATTGCTTTTCTTGGTCACGGTTACAAAGACCATCTCTAAATTATTCATGTACCTCACCTGTGAGGGGTGAGGCTCCAGACAGTCAAGAGCAGATACAATTCACCTGAAGACCCCAAGGTACCCACTCAACACCTGAGTCCCAACCACCTCAACCAAAACCTAAATTAACCTCATTTACCACCTGGACCCATCCTAATGTGCCCTTGCAGAGGACACTCCACCTTGAGCAGATTTATGCTCCTATGAGACAGATGAGAAGTGAGAGGACAGTCTGATGAACTCTCTATCTTTTACTGACTTCTGTACACCAATCTCTTAGCTATTTTACTTCCCCTTTAAAGACAATAAAGGGAGGGATTTTAGCTCACTGGGTTCATCTAAAATCCCAGTAAAGTGACTGAAACTCTCTTAATATTCTCTGTGACTGCTGGTTCTGGTGGCTAGCTTCTGACTTTCATGGCTCTTGGGTTTCTTTCTTTTTAGTAAATGCATGTGCTTGTTTCTCCTCCAGAAAAACAGACAGACAGATGGCTGTAATGATTTTGTTAGGCCAAAGCATTCTTGGCTGGATTCCCCAAATGAGTGATGTGGTGATAACTTAGTAGTGTTTCCTCACTACTCCAATGCTAAGCAGAGAGGGAAAATGAGAGGGATTTATGAAGGGGTAGAGGAAGGGGAAAGTCAGATAATAATAACGTTGAGGAAATATTAACAGCAAGAAAGACTTTTGACGGGGTTTCTCCTTGAGTAACCTCAGCTGAGGTTACTAGCTCATTCTAGCTTCTGGGAAATTTTAAAACAATAGGGTGTGTGTGTGTGTTTAAACAACAGCTTCATTTATAAACATGTCCAGATTTTTTCTTTCTTTTTACAAATACCATTAAAAATTGGGAGTGAAAAAGCAGCTTAGAGATGGCATTTCAAAGGGGGCTGGGGGTGGAGAGAAATTGCAAGGTAAACAGGACATTTTCTATCTTCCCCCTACCTCCAGCCTGTGTGCAAGGAAAGATAACAGCAGCAGGAGAAAGAAAAGTCTGCCATGGAATTTAGCTCTTCTTTTTTCTCTTGTAACAGGGAGAGAGGGAGAGACCACATGTGCTTCTGAGGCATCTCTGTCTGCTTTGAACCTTATCAACAGGGACTGTGCAATGCAGTTTCTCTTTCTCCCTCTCTTCTAACTTTTGAAGCAAAACACTTACGTGCAAGGAATGTCAGAGCAACTGACAGCCAGGAAGATAGAGGAGAAAGCCAAGGAGTAGGGAGGAGGGGGCTATTGGTTCCCCTCCTCCTCCTTTGTCTTTTTTTTTTTCTTTTTATTTTCTTTCCCCGTTTTCTTTCTTTGATTAAAGGAAGAAGGAAAGAAGAGAACAGTGCAGAGATGTCGTTCCCACCCGTCCCTTAACAAGTCTCAAGAGCATGGCCTGTGTTGAGTCAAGCAGATTGTTAAGGGAGAATGGCTGTCAATGGGATCTCAAAATGCAATGCTTTTTTTAGGAATAAAGGAAAGAGGAAAGGTCTCTTGTCAAGGCTGCTTGCTGTTTGTGAAATGTTTTGCCTCTGTGAGACCTACAGGGAATCTGGGAGTGTGCTGAATCCGTTGATCTCCCACGTTTGCTTTGGAAGGGATCCCTTGCCACATACCTTTGCAAGTAGAGACAGTCCATATATGAATCACTACTCCCTGTTTTTCACATTTATATACTCTATTAATAGGCATTCAGAGAGATATCCTAATGTGGCAGGTAGCTGTGAAATAGGAAAGGAGAGGCTGCTGTTTGCTGGGGAGTCATAGGATGGTGGGAATACCTGAAAGGCAGGCCAGAATTAGGAGTTTGGAGTCAGAGCTGAGCTCTGGATCCAAGAAAGGATTCTTGGTATCTTGCACCAAGCTTTCATTCTGCCCTGGCAGAGTTTGAATGAGTTAGGCAGAGGTTCAAATCAAAATCCCAAACCTGAGCTTGGAGGAAGTTTGGAGCCAGATCTGAGCTGTTGCAGATGGTCCCTCTATATATAATGAGGTCAATCGAAACATCTGATCTCAATACCCTTGAACTTCTGAAGCAGGGCATGAATTTGAGTCCAGGAATATGGGATCATCTGGACTGTGCAGTGGTGTCTTGCCAATTGCTTTTCTTTCCTGGCAGGCTTGACGGGTCCCAGCCATACTGTTGAGTTTCCTTTAGATGATTCAGGTATAAACCTAAAGAAAAGGAGCCTTTCTGGACAGCCTTTTCCCCCAGGCACTTTGTAATTCATGCCTCTTTTCAGGAGAGGAACAAAAGATGAAAGGAGTGGATGACTTGTTAATCATCTCTTATTTTAATGACAAAGAAGGGGTTAGAAGCATTAAAAGGGTTGTCCTTTCTTGAAGCCCAGTTTCCACGTGTGTGAAACTGGGCAATGGAAAGTGTATTTCTTCTGAGTTCAGCCAGGGTCAGGGTCACCAAAAATGCCAAACGCCCGGTTTTATTCCCCTTTTAACATGGCAACTTACTCTGCTCGGGAATTGCTACACAGTGAGGATGAGGAAGGTGTAAAAAATCTCGGGGTTAAATGATGACTGTGGCTGTGTGGCCAGGGTGAAATCGTTGGCACCAGTGGTCCTACAGGTCAGCTGCTGCATGGTGGGACTGAACATCCAATCTAATTTATCAGCTGCTTCCTGAAAAATGACAAAATCTACTACTGGGCTTGCACTACTGTTATTAGAGAGCAGCATGTGTGTAGAATAGATAAACCAAGGCAGCAGCAGTTTGGAAGATGAGAGTATTACTTCCACTAAAATAAAGCAACCCTGGAAGACTATAGCCCCCTCCAGTGACACAGCAGAGAAGGGAAGTGAATGCACATCCAAGATGCTGAGGGAGACGCTATCCATCACCAGGTTAGCAGAGAAAATATGGACATGGCACATGTTTCAAGGGTTTGAAGGTGGGTAGAAGGGAAGCTTCAGAGCAAGGGAATGGGGAGGTTTTGCAGAGAACCCTATCAGGCAGTGCTTGCTGCAGGCATGCAAGAACAGGTGGCTTCTTTCATTCCATGGGAAGAAGTGAGAAAAGTGCTTTTGATCCTTCAGGGGGTACTAGGCTCCTGTTGGGTCATTTGAAGTCTATTTATGGTATTGCTGATACTGCATCACAGCTTTCAGTCAATCTGTGTCCCCAAATGCTGTTCATACTAAAAAAAAAAAAAAAAAAAAAAGGAATCCAAGAGCGGGGGGGTGTTTGGAATGATGGAGAGGGAGGGCATGGACTGCATGCTCTGTTCAGCGATGAGACATCCAGAAATGGAGGGAGGTGGAAATGGGGGTGGGGAAGGACCCAGTCAAACGAAGGGGGGTGGGGAGACCAGCTGTTAGAAGAAGATGCAGGGGGAATAATACCAACCCAAGTGCCATCCAGAAGTTCATCTCAGGCCAGATTTCAAGAGGACCCCATTTCTCCTTTCTGCTTTTTCACAGGGCTCTGCTGCCCTGCACAGGTCTGTGATTGCTGTTGTTTCCTTCAGCTGTTTGGACACATGCATCTGGACATGGCCTTTGCTGACAATGATTTGCAGTAGCACAGATGGCTCCTGCTCAAACTGTTACTAACTGAGCCGGTGCCTCACTCAGCCGCTGTCCCAGCACTCCCATTGCTGTGTGCACTGTCTTGAGGAGCACAACTTTTCCCTGCATCCAAAACATCCCTCTCAGGGCAGCAGCCATCAGACAGCCACAGTGACCTGATGTGTTTCCTCACCAAGGCTCTCTCCTTCAGCCAGCAGAAATGCTTGCCTTCTGGGGAGCGGGACAGCCCATGGTCCTGGAATGTGCAGGTGGCAGAAGAATAGAAGAGCTTGAGGCAGACTCTCCATGCTCATTACCAGGCTCAGCCCTCCCTCTCCAGGGCCTGTCTCTCTATGGCTGTGAAAGAAAGAAAGATAAAATCTCTCTCCATTAGTCCCAGACTTCTCATTTCACTCTGTTTACTGGGCTGCACTGTTCTTGCAGGAGGAGTCTAACAAAATTTAAAAAAAAGATGTCTGAGAGATGGATGCCAGAATGAGAGATCAGCAGGCTTGAGTAAAGGAAAATACAGGTGATAGAAATGTCTTTCAAATAGGAAAAAAGGTATCAATCAGCCTACAGATAAATTTAGGATGGCAATTAGGATGTTCTCATTATTAGACTGACCATCTTGTGGCACCACTCCTTTCAGAAGGTATAGCCATGCTGAATGACCTGGTGCTTGTGGTAACAGGGGTCTGGGGCTCGGTAGTTTAGGAATTCCCTTCCAATTAAAACCCTCAGGAATCCACTTCCAATTTAAAACCCTGTAAAAATTACCATTGTGCTAGAATGTTCCAAGGAACTCTTAGTGGGAATATCTTTAGACTGTGTGAATTCCAGGTGGGATTGGGATTCAACACACCTTACACAGCTTTTCACGGGGAGCCTCCACGGAAGCAGCAGCCGGGTAAATGCTGCAATTTAGCACTGTGTTGCTTGGAAGTCTGGCTGTGAGCCAAGCTGGCTTTTACCTGGACACAGGTTGGGTGCAAACCACACCATGACCATTACAATACACTTGCTATGTTTGCTAGCACAGCAGCTGTGTCCTGCAGTCAGCGAACTTAAAATAGAAGACTTTTAAAATGAGACATACTGTGTATTGTAAATTCAGCAGCACTCCAGGTGCGTCTAGGCAGGGTGCATCTGCTAAGCCTGGTACAGTGATTTTAAAAGATCACTAGATTTTGCTTGTGCTAAAACTCACGTGTTCTTTTGCATTTTCTTTTCCCTGTAAGCCAAGTGTAAACAGAAATAATACTCAGGATCTTCTAATTGTTGTAATGCGTAATCTGTGTGCAAAAGTACCATTTGTGACAGGTTTTCTCAGGAAGTGAAAGTAGAAAGTCACCCCTGAAATGAGTTGGTTCTAGGTGAGAAATTGAAACACTAAATTAACATGACATCAGGCACTTCAGAATGGCTGTGGATCTAGTAAAGAAAATAAATAGGGTAAAATTCCTGTAGGACCAAGAGAGACCAAACATACCAGATCCAGTGTTATCCAGGACTGTGCGTAACCCAGCTAATATTTACTTAGCTAGCAGCCATGTGTGAAATCAGATATTTTCACAAGTATTTCAGAATTTGATCCCAGCTGATACCTTGACATTTGCAGTAAAAATCGTTGTTTACTAAGAAAAATGTCCCCAGGACTGCAACAGGGATACAAGTTTTCCTTCTGCAGAAAAGTGTTGAAACAAGATACAGAAGCAAACACCAGGCACACTATTCACTACAGAAACAAGCTCCCCTTCCAACACCTTTGAAAGACGTGGGAGAAGTAACTCATGGAGACATGACTCATAATAATACTGCTTACTATGGTGCTTTTCACTGGGAAAATAAAATGAACATGTTATATGGTTATTTTGCTCTTTGTCTCAAATTACCTGTTACTACCTGAATGTTCTGAGCTGCACCAAAGACAAAAGACTTCTTTATACAGTGCAAACAGTGAAGTATCTGCCATAATCCAGTGTTCTCTTACCTGCCCATGGAGTTTGGGGTTACAGTCAGGTGAGGGAACGAGAAGGGGCTGCCAGAGGAGGGGACCAGGGCACAGTTACAGTGATGGAGACATGGGAAGGCTATGGAGGTTTAGCTCTGAGCAATGCTATGAACCACCCTACCTCTTTGTGCTCCTCTGCTCCCTCCAAAATTGACAACCAGAAATGGAGCAGTCCTACTGAATGGGTCAAATAAGCTCTCGAATTGTTCCTTTCCCTTCAATCAAGAATTTGCCGTGTGGTTAATTAGTCTGCCAGTCTCATCCTGGTAGCACTGCCTTTGTAGTGTGATATATTCAAATAGGTCAAGAGCTCATTGTTTCCCCCCCCCCCCCCCCATCCTTTTACTCTTTTCTTATGTCCCTAGTTTTCTGTTTTTTAATGATGCCCTCCTCTGGCACAAAGTGACTTGGGCAGTAATTTGTCATGTCACCTTCAGTAAAATTTTGAACAAAATCGCAGAAGATTCATGAAGGAGCAAAAGCACTATATCTTTTATGCATTTCAGATGGTAAAGTATAAATCAAAATGCCCATGGACCTGTTTGCTGGGAGACAACAGGAAAAAAAATGCAAACCACAATGAGTAAAGTTAGACTGTGTCTGTGCCTGATCCTGCACTAACCAGTCTGGGATTTAATTTTTACTTGCTCAGGGACCTATTGTCTTTATGGCAGAGTGGAAGCAAGTTGATAAAACAGATCTGAGAGAAATCCAGCCCAAATGCTCCTCTTACTGCTTATAAGTCAAGGTGCAAGTGAAACCCTAAAGGACACAGGTGAAAGGCTTTGTGTTGAGACAGAGGGGCTCAGTGTTGGGACATGATGTTATAACTGCATAAAGGGGTTGGTTATTCTTAACCTTGGAGAAAATGACCCCTGGTTTTGGCCTTGTGGTTAAGGATCTGGAGTAAATTTGGGTAAATTCAGCTTCAAGTCTCAGCTCCTCTGCATGTTTCTTTAGTGGGAATGATTTCTCTGTTCAGCCTTGAAAGTCTGAAACCATTTTAAAACTGAGCTGTGAAATCCCATCAGAAATGAACGAGAACTGGCTGAGCAGTTTCTCATAACTCACCTTTCCAGTCTGAGGGTGAAGCTTCTTCCTCCAAGCCAGTGCTGATATTCACCTTCCCTCAATCATTTGTCCTGAGCTTTTTGATACCAAAAGCTTTGGGAAGGGGATTGCCTAATCCCTTGTTCCTGAGCAGCCTCCAGTCCCTGTGGCCTCAATTTATGGTTACAGTAAGCACAAAATTACCGGGATGTGAAGAGATGGGGAGGGCTGGCTGCATTCAGCCCGTGGGATGTTCAGCAGGGTGGATCTGCATGTACTGCCTGCCCGGATATCCATACCTGCACTGCATCCATCGCCTGTACCACAAAGCTCAAGGAACTGATGGGCCTGCTGAGTCTGCCTCTGATCAGTCCCCTCCTCCACTCCAGCTGATTTGATGTTACAGGCACAAACCATAATATCTTCCCCCCCACCTTTTTTTTTTTTTTTTTTTTAATGAATGATCGATCTATTTTAAAAGTACACACAGCTATATGGTAGGAGAGATTAAACAGCAGCGTAGAAAAACATCTCCTGTGGGGAAATCTGATTATACACTTTTAGGGGGGTTTTCTTGTTGAGAGTCAGCCTGCATATTTCTACACTGTACTTGAAGGTCACTCATTGTCTTATGCTGCCTCCTACAACAAAATTGAGAGGAGTATGATGAGATCTTACAGTCACCAGAGAGCTCATTTGTTCAGCAAATCCAGCCGTGACCCTTTCTAATATTTTTTTCCCCTTCTTTCCCTCACTTCTGCTGGCTTCTTTTTAGTTGAATGCTTCCACTAAAACCTCCCTATCAATATTCAGGGATGATTTCTGAAGTTTGCATAAACTCTATATCAAAACCAGCAGAGACTAAAGTGCCAGGCATATTTGTAGAGTCTAAACATCCATCAGAGACTGTGGGATCAAAGACTTTGGGTCACTTCTGCTTCCTCTTTGGGGGGAGAGGTGCCATTGTGAATTCTTTATTTTACCGAGTTAATTTGAATGTGATAGTTGCTCATGTGTGAAGCTCAGACCTGGGTCGAGCTCTGCCAATGCTGGTACTGCAGTTTGTTTCCAGGAGTTGGGAGGAGTCCACAATGAAAATGAGTGTGCTATGCTGTTGTCCAGATTTGGTCCTGGTGTTCGTTCAGATGCTCATGGAGAACAGACCCTGCAGCCAATTGAAAGTGCTCGGGTTGCATGTTTCCTTATGAGTCTCTTCCTCATGCGAAAGGCAGAGTTAAAGCTTTGCTATGTATGGAACACAGAATGTATGGACACGGAATCTGTGTTTTCCCAGCCTGTGTACACTGAAAAGCTGTTAGAAGGTGGGAGAAGAAAGACTTTAAATTCACGGATTTGTAATTTTTTTGTGGTTGTTCTCCAAGCAGTATTTCTCTCTGCCTTCTGCTTAATGAATTAGCAAAGCTAAGAGAGTAGCATGAACTTTCAGAAGATATACTTCAGTGCCCCTTATGGCTGATCTGGAAATGATACTCATTATAGCACTGTGTGAGCAGGATAGGTATACCAAAGATGTCAGGAAGGGCTGCAGGCTAAAAAGCTAACCAAAGATTCCTTTCAGACATTTTATTCATCCCAGGCATGGCATTAATAGCATCATTAATTTTGTAGTTTTATTTAATTTCCAGGGATTGTGCCAAGTAAGTACCACAGAGTTTTCTGTGAAAACAGTATCAGCCCGCTCTGAGATCCAATGAGATTCCCGAGAATGACAAATGGGGAACAAAGTCTAGGTCAGGAGTTTTCTCCTTTCCAGTCTGGGAGAAGCAGAGCTCCAGGCCCCACCAGTGCCTGAGCTGTAGCAGAGCTCACTCCTGCTCATGGCACTGGGAGCGGGAAAGGAAGTCTGGGCTGGCACAGGAGCTTTTCAGGGAGGGCAAATAAAACTTTTCCATTCCTAGAGGCCACCCACACTTGCCTATAAAGTACATGCAAGGTGGGCATAGACAGCCAAACCAGAGAGGGCTGCACTAAGGGGGAGCTGTTATTACCAGGTTATATGCAGCAGGTCTAATTATCTGAAACTATTTACTGGAGATGAGAGGAACAAGGGTGCCAGGAAGAGGGGGATGGGTGGGAAAAATTGTTTCAGTAATTGCAATGAAGTGATCAAAAAAATTCTGGAAACTAGAACCCTGCTTTGCATTGTCTCCCTCCTTCTCTCCCCCAAGTTTCATTAGTTTTTACAAAGCAGCACTGGGGAGATTATTTATCTTTGATCATTCCAGGATCAATCTACAAATGTATAACCTCACTTAAAATCAGCATATGCCAACTGTTAAGCTCCATGTTACACCCTGGTTTTTAAAGGCCTCAGGAAGATGCAAACTGTAGGCAAAGAGGAGATGAATTACTTCAGTGAGGCATTTTAGAAATTGTTCGAAGAGAGCAGCTACCCACCGTCCTGATTAACTGCACAGCACTCTGCCAGCTTCATTTCAAAAGCAGGTAGGGGTGCAGGAAAGGAGGAGAGAGAATAACCAGGGAAGGGAGACAGACAGACAGCATCAGCAATGCTGATTTTTCTCACCCTGTTTATTCAGATGGCTTGCTAGGGATTGTTTTATTCCTGATGCTGTTTCACACCTTATTTATTACTTTTCCATATTTTTGCACCCTTCCTAATTCCACAGGTTCAAGACGGCTGTTTTCTGCAGCCAGCTAATACTTTCAGGGAGGATAATCTGAGGATTCTCCATGTTTGACATACTTACCATCCTGCTGCTCAACTCCCATGGTATGCCTCAAATATTTATTTAAAAAAAAGAGAAAAAAAAACCCAAACCCTCCCCAACCTGTTTCCTCAACAGCCTTTGCTGCTGAAGCTTCTCACGTCACCTTCCATGGGGAGCTTGTGGGATGATGATCTTTTTGTTTATTCATTTATTTTTGGCAGCATCACTCTAACTGCCTCTAAAGAAGAGGGTTAAAACATTTAAGAAAATAATTTGTAAACATTTATCATGGCTCTGCCCAGGCAGGCAGTCACAGTCCTCACTCTGGAGCCACCACGTGATGAACTGCCATGTCCCAACCCCAGAGCTGGCTGAACGCTGGCAACCCTGCATTTTACTTGCCTGGGGCTGCTCATGTTTTTGCAGAGGACAGGGCAAAGGTCAACCTTCAACAATGGCTTTTAAAAGTAAGAGTCATAAAAGTGTGCCAGGAACTCAGTCTCCATACCTTCATGTAAGGGAGAGAAAAGTGAAGAAGATGGTTGTGTGTTTAAACTTTTGGTTTTTTTATTAAAAACTATTAATTATTAAATATTGAGCACAAAAAGATCACAATTTGAGCAATTTTCTCCTCCAAGATATGAACTTTTTCTTGTTGACTGGCTTAAAAATTAGACATAATACCCTGCATCTTCAGTGGCCAGGACAATTCTGGAAATCAGACCTTTGGTCAGAACTGGAAAGAAGTCTTCAGGACACTATGCCATCCCAGATTTTAGGAATGGCATATGAGAAAAGGAACTGTGTGTCTCTTGCCTGGGATATTGTATTTTCCTTGTCCTATTGCTTCAGCCCTTGGTAGCATGCTGGCTCCCAGAATACAGGCAGAAAACAGGCTTCTGGCCCCAAACTGTGTGGACACTGATGTGTGACCCAGTACACAAGCATGCTTCTTGTTACCCAGGGGGGATGAGCCTGCTTTTAGATTTATTAGCTTGGATGTTCTTTCCTGGCTAGGTTTGCTTGCTCTCCCTCCTGCACAAGCTCTTGGAAAGCAATGTTTTCCAAGCAGTGACTCCCAGACCTGCAGAACTTCCCATGGCCAGCATAGGCAGCACTCAGCCTCTGTTCAACCTCTTTGTGGTGGTTTAAACCCTCTTTACACTGTCCTGACAACCCTCTGCTAGAAAATAGGGCTAAACCCACTGGGCATGGGCCATGCACTTATGATTGCTTTTTCCTGCTGGTCTAGAAGAGGAAAAAAATCTATACAGAACCACTGCTGTAGGCAGCATGGACCCTGTGGTTTGCATCAGCTGGTGGTGATGCTGATGATTTATATAGAATAGGAAACTACGTTTAGCAAAAAAAGGAATATTTGTCCTCTGCATGAGACCTTCTCCCTCTCTTCACCCCCTTTTTGTTTACTGCTGCAGGGACCAGGCAGTGCTGCCCACCCCTCATCTGCCCGGGTCACGCTTGGGGCTGGAACTGCCATGGGGCTGGAGCTGCTGTGGGGCTGGCTCTCCTCCCACTGCAATGAGAGAATGAATATTCCACTGAAGATGCCTTTGTGTCAAGTCTCTACAGGACAGCCTCTGCTTCTGAGTGGACGGGTAATTTTATCTCTAGACTCTACAAGAACATCAGGGTGTCTGCAAGAGATTTTCAGCTTGATCTCTGTATTCCTGTTACAGTGTTATTACTTTTTTTCCATTTTTTTTTCTTTCTTTGCCCCAACTCATTTCACTGGCACTTATACCAGCATTTCCTACGTTCTTCAAGATGTGATAGTCTGGCTTTCTGATGACCTATCGCAAGACAAAGTTGGACTGCTTATCAGTGAAAGGTACCTTGTCAACTGACTTGGGAGCAGTGTTATATTTAAACAGAAGCAGATGAAAAGCCATGGGGAATAGAAACCACTGCTGCAGAGGTATTAAAGAAGAGGCTGTTGTGTGAACAGGGATATGGGGGGAGGTGAAGTTGGAGGCTTCAGAGTTAGCTGTGGGCTTAGTGAATAACTTATTCTGTCTAACGCTTGCCATGAAATATCCTAACAATACTCAGGCACTAGTGCTAGCAGAGATATTATCACTTGGGGAGACAACAGAAATGGCCTTATCATTTTGACAATGGCTTTTTTCCCTTATTATCACTAAGTAACAATATCTCTATTTCACCGCCACTACTGAGCCATTGTTTTTTTGATAAATAGAGTCCTTTTTGTGATTTTTTTCCCCCACTTGTATTTTATCCTTTGTGCATGTGTGCATGTGAGTAGATTTTAAAAAAAGATGTTCCACCCAATGGTGCAATAATAAAGACTACATCTCTTAAAAGCTGAAGAAGCTGTCATAGGGAATATCTACCCTAATGCATAGCTTGCCTGGTGTCTAAGGGACACCTGAGCTCAAAGAAACTCCATTCTGCCTGTGGGGTTCCCACATCTCTGAATGCAAAACAGGAATATATAAGAGCTAGAGTATATAAGAGATGTTAGCACCTATTTATCAGTAGAGATGTCACATTGCTTTAGGAAATGCCTATAACAAAACTTGCATGCTTTGATGTCTGTTTTGTCCTCAGATGCTCATATAAAGACAGCATCTCCAGCCCAGGTATAACCCTTACAAATGCAGCTGTTTGTGTTCTCCTCAGTGTGCTCCCAAAATGCTTCAACTGATGGGGCCACATCCCATCTTTCCTCCAGTCCTGTTCCAGAGCTGAAAAACCTGCATGGACTGAGCAGAAGTTGAACTGGGGCTATATAGTTCTATTAGATACGGTATATAGTGATGTCTGGATGTATTCACATTTGAGTCAGCTGAACATTCATCCTCATTTATCCCCTATTCTCTTTCTCTTCCCTTCTCATGCCCATCCCCATGGTGTCTGAGCACCACTGTCTACCTGACTTACCACCTTTGTTATGGATTACCATCTGCCTGGGCTATGGGTGTGCTCTCCCATTATCCACTCATCATTCACAGTGGCCCTGTCTGGATACTTCTTTCTGCTGATACCATCAGCTGCCATCTCTAGTCTATGCACAATAGAGAACCCTCTGATCTGAGCCCATTGCTATGGTTACAGGCATCCTGCGGGCAGTGGGATCAACAGGAGCCATAAATGAAGGTAATACTGCAGTATTTGCATAAAGACTCCCTACCTGCTGTGGAACAGCCACGTTCTCCAAAATAACTCCCATGAGTTTCTGTCACTGCCATTGCAAATTTACATGGAAAGGCTGGGACATCGGGACTCAATTTACACTTTCTTGTCTTGGACTCATAGTGAGAACACTTTTTATGGAGTAGGAGAGAAAATTTGTCTTAGGAGATGACAGTACTCATCTCCTCTAGATATGAAATAATAAGGAAGGTCAGTTTTTACCTTCTCCCTAACTTTGCATGCCCTGCTTTGCAGAGAGACACAGAGTGCTTGAACCAGCAACATAGTAAGATACTTGTTAGCCCCAAAAGCCCAAGCACCAGGGAAGTGAGTCATCTATCATACCCATGCTCCATCACTTCCATTGCAGCACTAAATGATGCGCTCAAAACCTGCCACTAAATGGAGAGAAAATGTGACCAGCCTAACTGCTATCAGAGAGTTAAATGCTTAAAATAATGTCACTGGAGGATCGAAGAGAAAAGACGGGAGGTAAAGTGGGCTATTTTCCTTGTCTGTGTTATTTTTTTTTCCCTAAACAGAGGAGGCACATAGTGAAATTAACCTTTACTCCTTTGATTTCCTCCCCCCTGCTCTTGTGCACACACACATACACTCTCTCTCTTTTAAGGCTTATATATTATGATTTGATGCAGGAGGATTTTTCATTAGAAGATATGAATAAGACTCTAATACAAATCAGGCTGGAGAGTCTTTTGACAGGATTTTTAAATAGTGCCCCTTGTCTCCCCGATGCAGCCGCACACTATCTTGTTCCCATGCTGACCTCCCTGTCTTTCCTCATTAAAGAACCAGTCCAGGCTGCTGAACCCTCTCTCTTTTTGGAGATTTTCACTGCTTTGTCTCACGCACAGTCACTCCTGCTGCTGACGGACAGCTCCTCACCCCCAGTAATTTCTGCACTGCATTAATTTCTCATTAATCTGCATCATGATTTATGAGTCTTAAATGATGGAAAACTTCTAGAGGAGTGCTTCTCATTTGGCCTGCTGGCTTTTCTCCCTTGCCCTTTCACCCCTCTTCTTCAAAAGCAAATAGACCTCTTCTCCTACTATCAGTACAGCATCGTCTCTGTGGATGGTCCAAGTGGGGAGAAACAGGTTAAGCACAGTGCTTTCTGGCTGCTTTCCTTATAAATGATTTCAGCAAATAAATGCTGTGGAGAAAAGGGACCCACTTTCCTTTTCTAAAGACCTTTAGTAGCTGCTCTCCAAGTCTGGGAATATGCGATGGCTCTGACTGCAGATGAATTTGGCAGTTCTGGGGGCTTCTGTAAGAGCCTTCTTGGAGTCTGGAGATGTTTCAGCGAGGACATTTTCAACACTGCAGGGGTCAATGGCATTAGCAAGAAGAATGGTGACTCCTTTCAAGACAGAGAGCTGGACCTTCAGGCCTAGGGTGGCTGACCCACTGGACCTGTAGGGTGTGTTGCTGTGAGGCTGCATTAGTCTAGCTCAGGGAATTGGGGAAAGAGCAAATCTGTGCACTCCCTGTACTGATTTCATGGGAGTCTGTTGTAGCCCTACATGAAAATTGTCTTTCCTTCTGTTTCCAGGAGTACTTGTAAAAGAGAATGCGAAATTACTCAGTTTTAGTAACCCACCAGTACTTTGTGTGCTTGTTCAAAACTTCTGAATTCATAGAATTTGAGTCCATAAATAGCAATGGGATTTCCTCTTCTCTTGTTGTTGGTACATGGCTCTGGTCCTCAGGAGAGTCAGAAAACACAAAGAGGTGGGAAGTGTTTTATTTAGAAGACAAGAGAAGAAAATGCTGAGTGCACCAGGCAGGACTGAATAAAAGCAGCATATAGTTATGGCAGCAGTGGGAAAATGAATAGCAGAGTCAGGAGGGACAGAAGAAGCAATGGGTGGAGGGTGATTACGAAATCCTTTGTGCTCTGCCCTGACTCCATTGGTTCACTGCTCAGTAAAGTCAATGGAAATATTGTGTTGACTTCCTGTTAGTACATTCAAATTTCAGACAATTTAGCCACGCTAGATTTCAGACAGAAATACTCCTCATGGCACAATAGCCCAGAAATCATGAGCATGATGGTCTCACACAAAAAAAAAAAAAAAAAGAAAAAAAAGAAAAAAGAAGGAAAGCTACCTGAACTTTTCCATTGGAGGAAGAGATTAGATTTCAGGTGAGTTTAGGAAGAGAGGATTTGTCTCGAATCTTTATTTTCCTGGTTTCTTCCCAAATCATGATATTCACAAATTGACACAGATCTTCTCACATCCAGCGTGTGAAGCTGGTTCTATGTCTCAGGCTGCCAAGCTGCCAGAGAGATGATTTACAAAAGCAGAGATGACCAGGACTAGCAATAAAGCTTAGTTGTAACTGCATGAATATGTAGATGAATATGTAGTTATTCTAACAGCAATAGGGTAAAGCTTTTTCTTTGGGGGCTGGAAATAGAAGGAGAAAATTGCTCAGCTTTTTAGCCATTGTTTTAAATTGATATTTAGCAGAGCAATTTCTGTGTTGCTTGGAAAAGAGGAGAGTGAGAAAGAAAAACTTCGTGTAAAAATCTTTCTGATTCTACTTTGTTAATACTTTAAATCTTTTGAATTTTAGTAGCGTGGCTCAAAAGAGAAAATCAGAAATTGTCTCTATGTAAATAGAGCATTTACAGAGAGCACATAACTTGGGGTGGGAAGACTGCAAAAGTATTTTAATAGGTAACCTTTTATTCGGCAAAATATGTATTACTTCCTATTATGATAAACAGTTTGCATATTTGAGATGAAAATGTTTATACATATACATTACAATTACATATTCATTTGACTTTATATTACATACACAACTCAATTTGAATAAATGTCTGAAGCCAAAGGAATAAATTAGTATTGGTGCTGAGTACTTTCTTTGCCCTTCTCCATTGTGTTTGCAAGATTTGCATTTTATAGTTGCACATTAACAAATATGCATATTTCATTATGGTTTTGGATTAAAAGGTTATCATCTCTGTTACCCATTAGTAATAAACAAACACAGACTTTCCATGCGAATTTATCCCTGGCTCAGCTGTTTGCTGATTAGGTTGTTGTCGCTGGGTTTCCTTGTTTTATCCTTGTGGAGAATACCTAAAGCAGTTTCTAAAGTGCTTATTGTCCTCTGGGGAGCAGTGAATGAGAAAAGGAGGCAGGCGAAGAACACCCAGAGGCATCCTAAGGTGATGAAAGGAAGGAAGGTAGGGACAGGTCCAATCTGCAGCCAGGTTAGGAGCTTTGTTTGGGCAGCTGGTCCCCAAAGACCAGGCCCTGTGGCAAAAAAAGATCCTTAGAAAACCTGGTGAAGGTTGTGCAGGCTCAGATGGACAAAAACCTAGTGATGAGCAGGGAGCAAAGAGGTGATCACCCCAGTGTCCAAAAGCATGTCAGTCTCAAAATCAGGATGTTCCTCCTACAACAGGGTGACACAAAACTCTGAATCTGCATGTAGGGAGACCTCAAATATGGACAACATGGCACCTGAGAGAGGGGAAGAAGGGATTGCATTTTTATTGGTACCCACTGGTGGTGAGCCCCAGTGGAGCTGTGCATGGGGCACATTGCTTCAGCCTTGGCTGAATGTCTGTGGAAACAAACTGACTAAACCTAGCAGCTTGCAATTGCATCAGCTCTTGTTCCTTGACATCATCTAAGGTCAGCCTGTTTTGCCAAAACACCCCTATTGATCAGTTCCGTGTTTGCAGGCACTGGCAGGATGGAGCTAGGAAAGGATCAGGGCTGAAGGATTCCCGACTGCCTCTGCTGGGGCCCAGGCAGTTACCACCACTCTGGAGTAAACAACATGGGTGCTGGGGGAGATTAGCTGAATTTCGAGGAGGCTTTAGAGTCAGCATTCAAAATATAGCAAGGACCCATTTCTGCAGGTAGCACTAACAGGACATTGCCCTTTGAAGTCAGCATCAGCAGAAGGGAGCATCTCTGTCCTAAAGCCAAGTGTTATTTACCAAGCCAATGCTACGGCTGGACCAGTGTCCTCTTGTAATAGAACTGTGCATGCCGTAGGATTATAGTCTTTGGCTCTAACTGTTCACCTACTGCAAATAAGATCCATGTGTAAAAGCCAGTGGAATTTTAATGGATTTTTATTTTCACTTTATTGAATTTTCCTTTTCTTGTCTTTTTAATACAAGTTTGCTAGAGTCAGTGGGTGTAAATGCCTCAAAAGAAGCCATTTAGTTTTATTTTTCTTCCTTTTCAGGGGAAAGGAAAATTGAAAGATTCAATGTCTCTTCAGTAGAAGAAATAAAAATAGAGAATCTCAGTGGGGATATCTACATAGCTCCTGGGATGCTACTTTGGACTCATCTGATGTGCCCTGCTGTTGTCATCTTGGTATTGCTACCCTATGTTTACTCTCTAACCCTCTCTGCATGTCCTTTGCTGTCCTAGACCACTTTACCAGGTGACATCAGGAGTGCTACTGCCCAAAGCTGTCCCCTGTTTAGGCCAGGCCTGGACACTCTCTACCAATGCCCTTGAGGATCCATTTCCAATTGCTAAAATAATATCTTCCAAGATTTTTGCTCCTTTTCCTGAGAAGAGAGAATGACCTCTCTGATCTGATCAGATCAGAGCAACACCGCTCCTCACGTATTCAACCCCAGCTTGGCCGTTTGCCCAAAATGCAGACTTTTATTTCCCTAAGACAAAAGCACTGGATCAGTTTTTCTTCCAATCTTCGTGATCCTGCTTGCATCCATCACAAAGGCTCACTGCTTCCTCCCAGCTGCCCGTCTAGGTGGCAGCTCCGATCTGGGAATAAGTTCTGGGACAGTAAATGTTTTACTCCTGCTGCAGGAGTTGCTGATTTTTCTCAGAGGCGATGTTGTGATGAGCTGCCTGCTCTTTCCATCCATCCCTGCCATCCCACCTGGAAGCAGCTCTGTGATGGCAAGTGAAGGAGTACTAAAGGTCAAGGTGATAGTAATGCATGTTAATAAAATTTGCTCACTGAAATGGGGCATTCTAATAATTCTAATGCACAGAACAAAGGTTGAAAGGGAGGTTGAAAATACCCAGTGGGAGGCTCAATTGCCCTGGCAATTCAAATGGGACGAATACCTTTTTCCATTCAGCTCCCTAAATCCTTTCCAAATTGACAGTAACTGCCATCTGTCAACACTGAAGGGTATTTGAGGTGGCCTGTGGGACCCTATCAGGGTCCTCACATTGGGGGCCCAGCACGGAATTGTCTCACACATGCCTTTTGCATGTGTAGCCTGAGCAGAAAGATCATGCTCGAGCTGTCAGTCCTGGAAGTATTTTTTTCAGCTCCTACACTGCCAAGCCATTTGTGATGGTGATGTGATGTCTGTGATAAGTACACAGCAGTTTCCCACAGAAGAGTCTGGAGGTGGTAATTCTGTTCACCTAAGCCACCAAACAACCATCTGATAATTGTAAATTTGGAGTGGAACTAAATAAGCTATGCATAGCTGCAAGGCTTCATTTCCAGCTACTAATCCTCTTAAATTATTGAGTCACTCTGTAAACTATTAGCTAAGTATTTTGAAGAAGAGTTTCTGCTGTGTGTAGCCTCATGTAACTCTACAGATTTCAGGCAGAATCTAACTCAGTACAATAGTAATAAATTGGTACCCTCCTGTAACATACCCAAACTTTAAGTGTGTGCTGGAAACATGCAGACCCTGTGTAAGGCATTGCTGCAGCACTGCAAACCCAGGAGCTTCCATGAAACCAAAACAGCACACTGGTCTGCACAAACGGATTTTATCTTTGGACAGGTGTCTTCTACAGATTTTGTCTCTACTCTATGAACATCAAAAGCAGCTCTGATCCATAGCAATAAGAAATCTGCAGTCCTTTTCTGCAGGCCATTCATAAAAGATTTTCCGAGCTTTTGCACATAAATACTATCATGTTGGAATCGGTCAAATTATCCACTGAAAATGATTTCTGCAAATGATTTAGCTCCTTTAACAGTTTTCTCTTTGCCAGACTATCTGCAAGCAGATTATGAGTTTTATTAAAGTGTTGATTACTTGCAGTTTCACAACTGTTCAAACTATAGTCAGTCCAGCCAAATTCAAATGTTGCTGCATCTATGAATGACTCTCACTTGCAATGAGTAAGATCTATTTCTCATTTACTACTCATATTGTACTGGTGGTCATCCATGCTGCACAGTCTTGTTTCTACTGCTGGGATGATGAGAGGGACATGCTAAAAGGAAAGAATCCCCTTTATTCAAAAAATGTCTGGAGGCATGTGGAAGTGCTCATCTAATCCATTGTGTGAGTCATAAATAGGAACTGTTCAAAACATATTGAAGTACACTTCCAGGAGGAATACTCCCAGCTACTTAACAGCACCAGTATCTCTGAAGCTCATTTATCCCCACTAATATTCTTGAAATAAACACTCAAGTGTTCATGAATAAACGTATCCTTTCTGACTGATGTGAATCCATTTGTGGCTATACATTATTCCAAAAGAATATTGTAATTCACTCTAATTTATACAAGAAAAGAGAAATTGATGGAGGAAATAATGAGGTTTGGGGTAATGTAAGCACTGTCAGCAGTCTCATGAAAGACTATTGTAACATCTTCAGGCTGAAAAACCATTTTCTGAAGCTGAGTTGCCCATGGCTGAAACAAGGCTGAAGATACAATTGTGGCTGTGCCCATCACGTAAAGGGTGTTAGTGCTTATATACATAGATGTTGGAGATGAATCATTTTGGTGGCAGCCAAGCTGGGCAACAGGACATGGCATCTCATGGCCATAAACTTCTGAGAATACCTTCATATCCCTCTAGGAGCTGTGGATGATACAGTGTCTTTTGTGGCGTTCAGTAAGCATTCAGTGCAAAGTCTGACTGTAGCCTGCTGCATTCTTGTTTCAGATGAGGTGAAGGGTACCTTCTGCAGCAATGTGGCAGAGTAAAACTGCTTGGTTTCTTCTTCTTTAAGAGACTGTCACACTAAAATTCTTTTTTATTTTATTTCCCTGCCTCTCCATCAGATACTTTGAATAAATCATATTTTCAAAAGAGTTCAGTGCTTTGATTTAGGAATTACAAGGGGAGGGAGATATGAAACTATCTCAGAAGTGCTAGCCACTAAACAGCCTAAATCTGACCCTTGGGCTTTACCCTAAGGTGAAGCTCACCTCTTCTTCCTGCCTGAGCTCCATGTGTGGAAAGTGTACAAACTAGACACTTTCTATCCAACAGAACCAGCAACCTAAAACTTCAAATTATAATAGCCAGAAAGAATTTCTTCAGACCAACAAACACTTTCCTGCATGGTAGGAAATGCAGTCAGGCTAGGTAAGATAAAAAAGGAAAGCAAAGAGTGGATAAGCATCAGTCTAATGGTAACAATACAATGTTCTCAGATAATGGAAAGATATGACAGCAAACAGTGAAAGGATGAGCAAGATAGTTTGGAGAAAGTGTAGTAATATACAGAGGATAATATGTCAGGAAAACATCTGCGAAGACAGGAGCTATTTCTGAGCCCCATAAAGTCAACAGGCTGCTCTGTAACCAGGACTGTCTTTGGGGATTTCAAAATGTTTTGCACTTATTTACAGTAATTCTGAATGTTTTTTCTCCCTTGCTCAGTCACAGAAAATCAAGTTGAAAACAGAAGAGACACACAATTGTCTGGCTTCTCTGCCACAGAAACCCTTTCACATTATCCCTCTTGCCTCTAGAAGGATGTCAGCTGTGGCTCTACATTTAGGTTTCAGCAGGGCTCCAGTGGCATCATCTTGGCAGTGCTGTGTGAGGACAGTGCTGGCCAAAAAAACAGCAGAAGCTGTGAGCTCTACTGGGCAGCTCCCAGTAAATACACAGTCAAACATTTACTAGAATTGGCTTTTCCCTTTTCCCCATGCATGGTTTGTTCATTCAAGATACTTCTCTTCAGTTTTGCAGAGGTGTGAAAGCCTGCTAGAGATTTTGCTTTTACCAGAAACTTCAGTGGGTATCCCGGTAGTACCACACAAAGGTTTATGAGGTGAGATAGTGATAGACAGGAGAAGATTTAAGAGCTAAAAGGAGCTAACAAGAGTGAAGGGGGTCATCAATTCCAGGACCCACTTTGCCAAATCGAGCCACTTCTGTTTCTGTGTTTCTCTCCACCGTGGCTGTTTCTGAGCACCTCTAAGCGGACCTTAGTAACAAAAGTGCAGAACCCTTTAGACTGTGTGGATTTTTTTTGCTCTTTCAGGGCTCAAATCTCTGTTGAGGGTAAAGTTTACTTGTTTTTAAGGATGTATTTAATTTTTTATTGCCTTTCAGGTGCCCAGGCTGTGGGACTAACATGTATGTCAGGGAGGAATCAGAATTCCAAAAATCATGCTTGTACTGGGAAAACATTTTTCTTCCCTTCTAACCTCTACCATTTAAAAAACCCAGCACTGAATTGTAACATGAAGTTGTATAAGCTGGGATGGGGCAATGCTAATGTCCCAATTTCTACCATGTAGGGGGAGACTGCGGGGATTACAATTTCATGCACATGTTAAAATCCTAAGGCATAGACCTGGCAGCTAGACCTGAAAACCACATGGGGAAGGGGCAGGGGAGAAAAGAAGCAGCTGTCGACAGGCTCATGTCCTGCTTTCTCTGCTTTTTATTTTTGGAGTACATTGGGATAGTCTTCGATATTTGCTCTGCTGACACATGTTGGCTGCCCAGGGTAGCTGTAATAGGCCCCTGTGGGAGGTGTATAATTGAGATATACAGGCACTCTGCATATTAACAGTAAGCACTTGTCCTGCTTTGAAAAAAGGCCAAAATAATCTCTCTTCCCTTGCTCTTCCTTTTCTGCCTCTTGCCTCTGGGCGACCGCATGGCTTGATTTGCTCGGAGGCAGCTGGAGGTTGGGGCAGGTGGCACAGAGCTGCTGGGGTGAGACAGTGGGATGGCTAAAGGGATAGTAGGCTACCAGAGGGAACTAAAGGAATGATAAAGGCATCCAGTGGCTGGAATGACAGTTTAGCATCATATGTCATTTAATGCTATACTCACAGGAATTTTACGATTTGGTGGAAGAAGATCTCAAACCCTGATGCTGGTGTTCCTCGCCTCTTTTTCACTAACCTGCTTTTGTTACTGACCAGAGATGTATGTCATCTTTCTGCATCAGCCAGTGAAGCCCCTCCTATTTAATCCCCTCACTTCCTAACTTGTTGTCCCTCCCTGCTCTCATCTCATCCTCCACTCCCAGGCTTTACTTCTAACGTGATGTCATATTTTTCCTGAGCTTTGACCCATTTGTGCAGTCCAGTTCCTTCAGATCTGAGCACTTCTTCAAGTGTTAATCTTTCTGGACAAGAAGACCTCATTTTAACAAGACATTATTGCTGGTGCAAGCCCAGCTGAGAGATGTAGAAGAGCAGAAAATGCAGAACAGCTGCACGGAGACAGGGCAGTGTGGAGGAATACATGCCATAGCCAGATGCCTTGGAATCAGCATTTTGAGTTAGTTGAAGCTTGAAGTTTGAGTGGAGGTTTGGGAAACTTTAGTCCATTTCAGCTTATCCATGGTTTTGTCAAAAGCTGGCAGCTGCCTTGCCAGTGCCTGTCTCATATCCAGTACTATTTTAGCAATCTTTTGATCACAGACTGTGCTTTAGGGCATCACAGCTTGTCTGGGCATAGGTCTTTGCTGGAGATTGGTGTTCTCACACCGGAATTATTTAAACTGTGGGATGCAGGAGTCCCCCCAGTTCCCCAGGGAGCTCAGTCTGCAAAGGCATATGGGCAAGGCAGAAACCAGCATTGTGTGCCCTAAACAATCCCCTGTTCTGGATGAGTTGGAGGACAGGACTGGAAGAGCACAGAGCTCAGTGCCCATTCCCATGGCATGAGCAAAGCCACTGCTTGCTGTGATAAGACTCAAATAGTCAGCTTTTTTTTGTCCTCCAAAATCTCTTTTCTTCTCTGCCTTCTAGAGGACTGGATTCCCGTTCCAATTTGCTTTTGACATTTCTTTTACCATTTCTATCTTCTGTCGAAATCAGACTAGAGTTCTTTTACACGCTATTTTTAATGTCTCAGGGTCCAAGATGAGCTTAAATCTCTATTGAGCTGGTGTATCTGCAGGCTTTTATGGACTGTATTTGCCAACCTCCATGCTTCCCTGTGTGTAGGGGCTGGAACCAAACCAAACCAAACCTCCTTCTAAATCGACTCTGAGTTCATATCTGAGCAATGAGATCCAAACTAGGATCCAGTGTCCAACTGCTGTAGAGCTTCCAGAAGAGATTGCCCAAAATGCCAGGCTGGGTAAAATCCATATTCTAGCATTGCATCTGAATCCCATCTCAAGGGAAAACAAAACAAAGCAAAGCAACATCTTGTTTCTTGTAAAAATCCTTGCAAGGATTAAAAGCAGGGGTGCCTTCCAGGTACCCTAAGACTATTTCTGCTTGGCAGTGCTTCTCTTTGCAGCTTTTCATTTGATATCACAGCTCCTGCCTTCCTTTCTTCACCAGCCTGATTCATAACTCTAATCATTTATGAAAACATAGGGCATATTTTTATGATCACCTTGTGTTTTCTAAGGTCTGCCCAGGGTGCTTAAAAACAGACCTAACTCCTCTGCTCAGCCTCGTCTCCCAGTTCTAATGAGAACACAAACAGCAGCTGCAGTGACAGTGGGTTCCTCCTGTGGGCTGGATGCTCTTGCCTGTTCAGAGAACACTTTGGCTTGGCAGGGCTTTTGCCAGGGATGAAAACACACAAAGAAGAAGAGCAGCTTGGTGAGGTCATTTCTGATCGGGCTCTGCCTGCTGCTACAGCGGCTGCTGCTGCTTTCAGCGCAGCCTGACAAAATTCTTTGGCTCCTGCACTCCTTCCTGCTCCTATAATCTGCAAATTAAACCAGGAAGGTGGTGCAAGAGGGTGAGCAAGGATCTTCAGATAAATCGGGGGAGCTTTCAGTGTGCTTAAGTATGCAGAGTACTTTGTTCCCATCCAAGGGGTTGAGGGGTGTCCCTTTGCTGTTGGCACTTCATGCCTGTCGTGGTGTTTGATGTTCCTAAGAGAGCTACAGAAGCTTCAAGGCAGTGCTGGCTCTTTGCTCTGTGGGGCTGTGGGTTCTCCCTGGGCACGTGGCAGCGACACAGTAGAGCTGACGAAATGCAGTCTTGTGAGAGAGATTCTTCCCACACACACAGCAGGCTGCCTTTGCCCAGGGTCGGACCAAATCATTCACCCCTCTGATGTCTGGAGATGTGTTTTCTCATGCTCTTCACAAGACCTCTCTCTCCTCTTCTAAATCCTTGCTTCCACTTTCTAGATTTCTGAGCACAGCAGCATCAACCTGGGATGCTGCAGCCCACTGCCCTTGAGGAGACATCCATGCAGCTTACAGCAGCACCCAGGCTCCACTCACCTTGCCAGAAGTGCACAACAAAGGCCCTTGAATAGCTTCTTCCAGAGTAATCCCCCCAGGAGACAGAGGATCAGTTAGTCTTATCCCATGGGTCTTCACAGCGTGTAGGAGATGGCCTCAATTACCATTTTGTTTTAGCCATAAGGACACTACTGCCAGACTGGGTACTGTGAACCCACATATCACATCACAGTACTGCAGTAGGCTTGCTGAAATGCTCTATATTTTGTGTCTGGAGCCGCCTGAATCTCCCTAACCACCTGCACTAGCTCTTGGAGAGCAGCTGGCTCTTCCTGCTCTCTGGGGTGAAAGCAACTCCTTGACCATAAAGTGGAAAGAACACAAATTTTATTGAGAGACCGAGGCTTCCTTCCAAATGCACTGTCTTTGCTGCTTTGCAGTGTTCCTGCCCCTCAAGGGCTCTCCATGCTCACTGATAGCTACTTACCTACTTCCTTGGACTCCGACGGCTCCCAGCTCAGCCTTAGATAAGCAGCTGCTTCTTTTGGATTCTGGCCCCAGTTTGGGGATTGCCACAGCAGGTATCCCTCCAGGGTCTTCTCACCTTCCCATCCAAATTGAGTCTAAATGTGCTTAAGTCTTTCCCCTGGTATTCCTGTTCTTCTTTGCTCTCAGTCTTTACCTCCTTAAAATGCCTGCCAATGTCTTCAGGCGCCTCCTCACGTTCCGAGCAGCTCTGGCTCTGGGCCATGCTGTAGGCTAGCCTGGCAACCTGTGCAGCAAGGTGGCTTCTTATCCTTCCATATGGATTAAAGTGATGAGCCGCTCTTGCCCAGGCCCATCCCCTGCCTGTTCTGCCTCCCTGTCCACCACACCATTGTTGGGATAGGACAGAACCTGCCTGAAGGCATAGCTGTAGAGAGCTGAGACCATCTCACGATCCCTGCTTCGTGCTGCTTATCTCGCTGTCTGAGCTTGTCTTTGCTTCTCACCCTTCTCTCCTCCATGTGTTCTGGCTTCTGATGGGGAATGATAAGGAGCTGCAAACCTGTCAGGGGCATGAATAGGGTAAGAGGGATCAGTCACTCCATCGAACACTGAATACCCTCAATACCATCAAAGGGAGACAGGCTCAAAGCAAACAAAAAAGGGCGTATTCTTCATACAACAGGTTGTTTGACAGTAAAGCTCCTTGTTCAGGGATATTGTGGATGTTATCAGCAAGGTGGACTTTGGGAGACACTGGGTAAGGACACAACAGAGAGATCCCATCTGGCTCAGGATAACCCTGGGGTGAAAATGGCTGGGGCACTATTTATTAAGGGGACATTTCACATGTACTTATTATTCCTTAAATATCTCCTTATTCCCACTGCTAGAGACCAGAGGTTGGTCTAAGGGGAATTGAACCAGCACAGCCATTCCTAAGCATCACCTCCTCATCCTGAAATGCTGAACTGTTACAGCATGCCTTTATTAAGTGGCAGTTCTGAAAAAGCAACCTGCATGGTAGAAACTGGATATAATCTAAGCATAACAGTCCTTCTACAGCCCTAGAACAGACTCGTCTAAATCAAACTTGCAGAGAGTACCCACTTCCAACCTGTGCCACCATCAACCAATTTCTAACAGTGGCTTGTGGTCAGGGAGCTGTAAGCAGCCAGGGGACCACTGGACTTTCGGCAGTCAAACAGCACTGAGAAGGTAGTACAGCAATGCAGCATTTCTCATACAACCAGAGAACACATTTGTGTGTTAAGAAGAAAAAAAAACCTGTAAGTCTAAATGTAGCAGTGCCATCTGCTGACCTATGCAATAGTAGGAACACAAGCCTCGAAAAGCCAGGACTTACAGAAGGAGTGTATCCATCCCTTCCTTCACAGGTAGCATGCAGAACCTAATCCTTGCAAAACACCCGTGGATTTGGGGTTGTGGCTCCAGAAACTCTGCCATCAGGGCATAAAAAAGGGTTCGCATCCTCAGTTTGTGTGAACTGTCAGGACTCTCCTGAAAGAGCATGTAATTCATGGCAGACAATGCTGTGCCCCCCTGGACATGTAGCAGTGGCTCTACACACGGCAGCAGTGGAAAAATTCCTCTCAGCTCTGTCTGTTTTCTTAAAAAGACTTATATCCTACAGCCTGTCCTGGGAGCCTTGCTCCGTTTAATTTAGGCATTGCATTTTCTTTGTGTTTTACTTTGATAGACCAAGGCTTTTCCTTCTTTGCTGTTGTTGCTGCAGGTCAGTGTTTTAAGACTGATGCTGAGGGAAGGTGCCAATAAGATCCGTCTTGTGAGCACAGAGCAGCTTTTGGCACTGGCCATCACACATTAAGCAGTGTGGAGTAGAAATATGACCTGCAGCCTCCCTCTGTCCATCCTCAAAGGAAGAGAAAAGTCTCCCTTAGGCTGGAGATGGGGGAGAAATCTGTCAGCTGGCAGTGAGGGCTGGTATCTCCCAGCTCTCTGATGGCCAGAGGTGATCCCAATTGCTCAGGATCTTGCAAATTCTTTACCTGGTGCAAAAACTGAGAAAGACCTTTTCTCTCTCTTCTCCAGTATCAGATGGGCTGATCTTTCTATGGTACCAGATCTTTCCATGATAATCTCCCCCTGCTTGAATGATTGTTTTGCTTTGCTTTTCAGAAGAGTTTATCTTTTGTGGGCAGAAGGTGAGATGATACCCCTGAGTCAGAGAGCAGGATCTGTCCTCCTGCTCCCAAACACTGAGTGTTTTATCGCTCTGAATCCCTGTTGTGGATAACAGGAGTGGAAGACAGCTGGCTTACTTCCATTTCTATGGCAAGCTTATCATTTTAGGTCCATTAGGAAAGGAGAGGCAGGTGCAGACTGAACTGACACCTGTCAATCATTTACCCTTACTTTAATGAAGCATGCACTGGCTGTCACTGAGTGTATTATTGCCATTTTATGGGTCCTTTGCTCCAAGATTCTCTGTCTGTGCAGAAGAACTGCTGTAACAGAGGAGAGAGGACCAGGAATAGATGTCTTTCTGGAACACTGAAGAAACAAACAACTCTGAAAGAGGCATTTTTTAGGGTTCTCCCCAGCCAAACTTCTTGTTCTGGGTCAACCCATCACGTCCTATCTATAGCAGAGGCCAAGGCTGCTCAGCAGATGTCCTTGGTTTGTTTCTTACCACCATGATGGGCAACTTCAGACCAACTTTTTCTCCCCATCCTGGACTGCTCTTTAGCCTCCAATTACCAACCTTTGCCTTTTCTCAGCCCCAGCACTGGCAACTGTGTTCAATGGGGAACACAACCAGTGTAAAGCCTGACAGCCTCTGCTCCCCATTCTCACTTATGGGTTTATGTTTACTCCTTTCCTCTTGCCCATGGGCACAGAACCATTTGCCTGTAACAAAACACTTTCCTGAGATGATGGCTTTGTCCCACTGCCCTTTCCATCAAAAAAGACATTCATGAAAAGCCCTTTAAAAATTATCAGAGAGGCACCCACAAAAGACTAATCACATCAATGTCCTTTTCTACCCTAACTCCACCTAGCCATAAAAAAATCCCTAAAGGGTATTCCCTAATCCACTCCTATCACAGTCTCCACTAGAGGTGACAAAGCCTTGTTCACTTGCTCTCACAAAAGAAGCCTCTTCAGTATCCACAGAAAAGAGTAACTTTTGCTCCTGGGAGAACTGTAGAGGTGGCAGGAGAAAGCCTCCCCCATGTGCCTCCCCGCAGAGCTGAGTGCTGTGCAGGCTGTATGGCTGCTTTGATGGAGGATGTTGATGCCTTCTCTGCTGGAATGGTGGCCCTTCTTCCCAGGAACAGGGAGCAGCACTGCTGGAGCGTCAGCTTTGATTTTCATTGCCTGTCTGGTTCATTACTGATCGGGTAATGACTGACAATAGGCCAATCAGATCTCCAATATCACTATGTCAGCTTCATAATTAATAGTACTGCAAACTAAGCTTATTGTGATTTAATTAGTAATGCTGTAATAATGCTACCGCCTGGGCTTAAGGTTACTAATTTATATAAATAGCTATGTTAATGTTTTGAAGCACCAAGTATTAATTGCATCAGTCTCGGTGTTAGACTTCGGTTGCCTAATGGCATCTGCAAAACTCAACAACTCTTAGTGTTGTGGGGGGAAAAAAATGTTTTTGATCTTTTGCCTGTTGTTTTTAACTAGGCAAGAGGCAGTCACAGACAAGGCTGGAGGGATTTGGATAATATGGGCCAGGGAGCAGTATTTGAGATTCAAATCCCTTTTTGCTTGGATCTGTTATTTTTCTTTTTCCTTTCCACCATGAGCATCTCCCCCTCCCCTTCCCTCTCCTCCCTCCTTCCTCTTAAATATATAAATAAATCTGAGCTGCTTGCATCGACAGTTCCAATTTGCCACAATTGGAAGTTGCACACATGAGAGATCTCTGTGCAGCCAGCTCGCATTTTATTTTCAAATCTCGAATTAAAAGGAAAGAAGGGGGAAAAAAAAGGGCCATGGGAGCACAAGGAGGATTTGCATACATCAGAGCTCTACATGAGCTAGGGACGAAGCTCTTTCTCTGGGCTTGAATAAACTACTAGAGGGAAAAGGGAACAAGAAAAAAGGAAAATTGAGTGACAAAAAATTCTGACCCTTTCTATGGGCTTGATGGAGGCTCATCTGCCTGCAATGAGGCTGGTGACAGGTCCCTCTGTTGGACTAACATGAAGTATGGAGGGAAGATGTGGGGGTTTATCCAAACACAGGCTCCCAGGCCAGCATGATCGTCTCCAAAGATGGTGACCCTTTCCTCCCGTTTGCAAAACAAGTGACAGAGATGCTGAAAAATCCTGGAACTGTCAGATGAGCAAAATCTACAGCAAATACAACTGCTTAGAAGTCTAACTGAAATGAACTGCACTTCCAATTGTGCTCCAGCTATGACTGTACTCTAAGAAGCAGAGTCTGTGATAAATATAACTTGGCTGAATGCAAGAATTTAGATCTTGCATTAGATATTGAATTCATTACCTCTACATATGTCTATATACAGAGGCTGTATGTGCCCTTATCTCATCTATATCCAAAACACTCTTAATTTCATTGATACTGACACTTAACTCTTGAAATACTACTTCTCCTTTTGAAGAAGATCCACTAGCAAGCCAAACCATACAGGAACAGCACAAAGATGTGACAGTGTTAGGAATAGGACCCCCTTTGGGGAAAATCAGTTTGCATAAGTCATGAAATATAGATTTGTTCATTTTTAATGCATTTTTCTTGCTTTTTTCTCCTTGCAAAATTCAGGCCAGCTGGTGGGATTGACAGTAATGACTCCCAGTGAGCTGGACTCTAATCAGCTCAGCTGGAATAGACTGAAGGACTTTTGGAAATCTAAACCACTCCAGCAAAATGGATTTATCTTCTCAATTAGTCACAGATGCTAGTAGGATCCACCAGGTGCACTACCAAATAGCCCCATGGGGCATAGCTTGTAGAAATCTTCCACTGCTGCAGTCCAGTGGTGACTTTTGTCTTCTTCAGAAAAATGTAGTCAGAAATGAGGAGGAATGCCAAAGAGGAAAATATGTATTTCAAAGTTGACAGTGAAGTGAGTGGTTAGATTTCCCTTTGCTAGTTCATGTTGGTCTGGTTTTGAAATCCCCACCTGTGTGAACAGGTCATCAAACGTCTTGGCCAACACAACCAACTCAGCACTTCGTACTGACCTTCATTACCCAGATTAGAAAGGAAACTAGCACACCATATGCCAGACATTAAAGTCTCCAGCAATTCTCTTTTCAGCACTGCACTCCTGGGTTTGGATCCCAGCCAGGTAGTGCTCTTTGAAACTTATAAATTGCTTTCATCTCCCAGACAAGGTAAAATCAAATTGGTGTAAGCGATGTCGCATTGTTGATGAAGATGCAGACGCAGAGTTAACTCTGACACAGACTTAGCACACTGTATGAGAAACATCTTAATAGGCACAGCTGCTCTTTTTTTTTTTTTTTTTTTTTGGCCTTGGGAAAAAAAAAAAAACAAAACAAACCACCCAAACCAAATACTGGTGCTTCTGAAAGCTGCAGTAATATTAAAGGAAAGGAGTCTTTCTTCATGAAGACTCCAGACCAGAGCTGTGCAGCCTTTCAAGCATGCCCATGAATGGTGAGGTATGAACTGGGACACATGGCAGTTTATAAATGGTGGTACTTTGCTGAGCTATGTATGTGTCTTAAAGTCCTTTGCTTTTGATGTATTTATGGCCACTAATCTCTCTCTGGCTACAATCCCTGCCCAAGCTCTATTTCAATCCTCTGTCCGTACAGGACTCATTTTATCAGGTTTTCCCATCTGTAGCTGTAACGATAATTGACTGTTACAAGTCTGTTGGCTCTGGAATTCAGCCCTTGAAAGGAGTGTTCCTCACCCAGAGACTGTGATGGGTTAGCTAAATACAGTTGGATTTGCTTTCCTCATTTTGTTTCCTCCATCCTCAATTTCTGTGATGCTGTAGGATTTACCATACTTTCCCCTGCTTTTTCAACCCTTCCTCAAGAGCTTAGGATGTTCCCTGGAGTTCTTTCTTGTTTTGCACAGCAATGTATCTGTCCCAAAGGACTCTCGACAAACCCTTGCTTTCCCATTCCCCTGCCCTACCCTCTCCTCCTCTTCTCTTTCTGGAGACACAGATTTCATATGGGGTTCAGAAACTTTTCTATGCAGCACCCATACCTGTGATATTTCCAGATGCTGCCATCATACAGGGTGGTCCTCCCCTGCTCAGGGGGCTTCTATGCAGCCCTTATGGAGCACTCCCTTCAATGCTGGGCTGTGGTCCCTGTGCTCAGCATGGCCACCAACACTGTAAATCCTGCAGGAACTCTGTACCACTCGGAATTCCAGCTGCCTATCAAGTCTGATTGAAATAGGCCAACTGGTTCAAAAGTTATTGTAGTGGAACTGACAGACAGAATGATTGTCACGGAAATCAGGCTAAAAATATTAACTTTCTGAGATGGAAATTTTGTTCTTTCATAATTATCAGCATAAAATAGATGTGTAGTGCTTAGCACAGTCCTCTTCCTACTTCTCACTTCTGCTTTTCCTTCCCTTGTACTGCTGTCTTTCTAGAGGGCTGGAGATAGGAACCCATCTCACTCTTTGCAAGCTCCAGAAATTCTACGGGCTTTGCAAACTAAAGGAAGGGATCCATGTTTCGTGTCCCAAAAAGAAGGGGAAAATTCTAGGCTATCCTAGCATTTGAATAGTGGGTATTTGCTTATCCATTCCTTGTGGGGAATGGGAATTTGCATCGCCCAGTGAAAGAGAACCTCCCTCTCACAGTTTACATTCTCACAATGAGACTGCGAAAAACCCAAAGCACACCTGGCCTTGTTACTGTGGGAAGTGATCTGAACTAATGACTAAGGGGTACTTGTCTCCCACCTGGAGGGGGTTTGTGGTGCAGCATGAGCTTCACCAAGGGTGGATTAACACAGAACTCTGTCTCCATTGTCCCAGGTTAGTAGTTTAGGGCACAGAGGACACCAGGAGAGAAGGGGACAGGGCATGCATTGTCCTCCTTCCCTCCACCAGCACCAGTCCCAGATTTCAGAGACCTTTTTCAAACATGTTTTTTCACCAGAATAATTTTGTGGGCATTGGAAATGCCATCTGTGGGAGAGGGCATATGGAGGGGCCAATGGGGCAGGAGAGCAGGGGGACAGCAGGAAGAAGAGGGGTGGAGAGAGAGAGCACAGAGAAAGAAACACTGTAAAAAGCAGTTAGTTCCTCTTCGTATTGGCACAGCAATGTTTGCAGCATGGCTTAGCATGCCTCCTCCTGTTAAATAAATATTGTGACAGTTCTAATCCTAGTGAGCAGGGACGTAACCAGAACTTGGATTTTCACTGAGGGCAAACAGTAATGGGTACACTTTAAGTATTTCAAATAAGGCTCTAATTTAGATCCACGAAGACAGCACTGTTTGTTAAATAAATATCGAGCTCATCTGGTACCGGGCCAGTTGTTGTGCTTAGCAAGATATATCTAGCTAGTGGTTATTTAACTGAACGATGGGTGAATAAGCCTGTTCAGGATGAAAAATGCTTTCTGATTTGCAGAGAGAAAGAGTGAGAGGAAAAAAAAGACAAGAGAAAAAAAAAGAAAAAGAAAAAGAAAAAGAAAAAAAGAAAAAAGAAGAAAAGAAGAAAGAAAAAACCCAGCAAAGTAGGAACCTCTTTACCTTTTGTGTATGTCCTCTCCAGAAACTTTGAAAGCAATCAAAGGAGACAGCTCCAGCTTGCCAAGGGAATTGGATATCATTTAATTGCTCTAAAAAGAAAATGACAAATGTTGGTTCATAACTAACATGCTACAACCATCTTATGAAATGTTAATTGGAATATGTTACACTTCCCATATACCTTTAATGAATTAATGGGGATGCCACTCTCTATTTATAGGCGAGTTAAATTCCCCTGCAACTCCATTTACTTCTTCTATATATTATTAAACTTCAGATGGCAGTTACATAATCAATATGCTGTCCTTTCATAAATCTAAATGAAGAAAATCCTGGGAGTCCTTTGGAAAAGCACAGAATGGCTCATATTGAGTTTTCTCTGTGAAACTCTTCAGCTCCTTCCTCTGTGTAACCTCAGTACTTTGGTATTTGAGGTTTGATGATTTATTTATTTATTTTTAATAAAAAAAATATGAAGGGATGAGATCTATTATAGGGAAAAACACCCCAACCAGAAGACTCGACTTCATAAAAATATGTAATTGTATCACATGGCCTGTTGTATTAATTCCATGCTGGGTTTGATTCCATGGGATTTTCTTACTGGTGACAAAGTTGGACAGGTTTTTTTCTAATCAGGTTTTTTGTTTCTGGAGATATCTCTGAAGTCATCAGTTAGGATCTGGTGGAAGATAGCATCACCTGCATTAGACATATCACCTTAAAAACCAAGAGGTGACTTTAGGATCAAGAAAACTGTAAGAGATTCAGTTAATATATGCTACAGGACTAATAGTCTACAGCTTCTTATATGGAGAAATAAGGGCCTTGTGGTACTAAAAATGGTATTGCTTAAGAGGACAAGAATTTCGTTGAACTGTGGAGCCTTTACCCTCTGTGTATCTTGTTAAATCCATCAGCAGAGGATATTGCTTAAGGGCCAAGCAAAACTCCAGCATATGTCCCTTTACAGATGCTCTTTGGTCTGTGTCTAATGAACTGCTGGCCTTTGTCTGGCTTCCAGCATGGAGCTGCCCATTTCATCAAAGCCAACAGCATCCACGCTGCCTGGCAGCACAGCTGAAAGCCTGCAGAGGCCAAGGACTGAATGGGATGCAAAAGGTGAACAATTCTCATGCTGAATGAGATCCTCCATGGATCTCTCCAAGAGCTGGTCTTGACATCAATCAGAAGGTCCCTTGCTCACCCCGGAAGAATAAATATTCCCTAACCATCTCCCACATCTAGGCACTATTAACTCCCTGTGCCTTCAGTACCTTGGGACACAGACAGGAAGCCCATGTTTAGCTGTACCATTGGCTCTTCTGTCCATCCATTGAACTTCACATGTAATCTTCTGTAACATTTGCTGCCCCAATACCTGTTTTCTCTGAGTCCTCTCTTTTTAAGCAAGATTGATTTCTAGCTTGAGAGCTTCTGCTTCTTGTGCCCACAGATTATAAATGAGACTGGCATCACTGCTAGGTATAATCTTCAGCTTTCCTTCAACTTTTTAGAGCTTTCCCATAAACAAGGGCAAAGCCTTTCCAATTCCTCTGTGTCTCTTCTCCCCCTCTTCAACAAAGAATAAGAATTAAACCTGCATCTGCTAAACTGACCAGCAGCACATGTCAAAAATACAAATGTTCTGATCCTTTGCAGATAATGAAGAAAGAGATAATGATGCAAATAATTCTCCTGTGACTGTTGCTGGGAGTTTGTTTACATCCATCTATTTCCAGCTTGTCGTGTTGCCATTAGTGCTGCTCATATACAGATGTTAACAAGGGCAAAAGGGTGATCTGTGGGTCTCCTGTAGTCACCTGTAATGCCGTCAGCCTGCAAGTTAGCTGTCAGATGGAGTTTACTCCAGGGATAGTGACCAGTCTGGCATACAGACAGAGGGAGGGCTGAGGAGGAAATGCGTGAGGACACAAGTTCAAGGAAGCAAGTGGGAATTCTTGTGTTTTCTTTTGCCTGTCATGTATTTGCTTCGGTGTGGGGCTCATGCCGGGTGATTCAGACTCCAACCCAGCTAAATGGTGCTGAGCCAAACTTAATATGGCAGCTTGGGATGGGAGATAGTGCTGTCTAAAGCCCAGGATGATTTTGGCAGTGCAAGAATTGGCTCTTCCCATTTGCGGACCTCTCTTAGCTCTTTTAGAAGTGAAGAGAAGGGGACATGGATGGCAGGGTTGCCCCAGAACCCCCAACATGGTCCACAATTGCTAGTATAGAGGTAGAGCCTGTGGTAACCTCAGTGACCCCTCCATAAGGCAGTGGCCCAGGACAGTCTGATGGTGCCAATGTCACCAGGTTTCCAGGAAGTCTGTGAAACTCAGTCCAGCTTAGACCCCTCTTCACAACAAGGAGCATTATGGATGTGTTGTCATCTCCTGGGCATGAACCACGCATCAATCTGTCTTTTCCTTGGCTTTCAATGTTTATGGTGCCTGTCTTGCAGGCCTGTGCTATCTGGACATTTGGAACCTAGCTCCTTTTATCAGAGGAGTTGACTCTCTCTATCTTAAAATAGCTCATTATGAAATCTCTCATTTGGAGCTGGAGCTGAAAAAAAGACAATTGAGACACAGCCTAGAATTTCCCGAAAGTGTTTGTATCCTGGCTTTTTGTTCAACAAGCTAAAAAGGAAGCTCAGGTTTTTGTTTTGAATGCATTATGATGTAGTCAATTTTATTTTTGTCATACCTCTGTCAACAAGACTTAGTACAAATGATCCCAGTTGCCTGCTAGAAATGACAGGAAGGGAAAGGGGTGTGGGAACACACAGAAATATGGATATAATGGAACAGAGCATGGTGCTGAGTGAGAAATTTCACTCAGAGAAGGGAAGAGGGGAACGCTGCTCTGCAAGCAGAGGATGTGCCTGTTTGCACTATATGCAAATAAACAACATGCTTTTGACAAGAGGAAGATGAAACATTTCCCCAAAGTTTGGATTGCACTGGAAGTATACATCACACTTCTCCAGAAACAGGAGCACTGATGTGGTTTGACAGACACACGCAGACAGTCCTTTGGTAATCGTTTAGTGTACTAGACTTTGCATTAAAATCCTGGCAGAGGTCACAGGCAAAAATGAATTTGTTCAACTTGCCATAGTCATTAGTCCATACCAATTCTGGCTGAGAGTACAAGTGAAAATGAATCTACAGTTGTCTTGCTCATCATTTCTCCACACCAGCAAACTGCTGAGCTATTTGGAGCGATTTGTTGTGATTGGTATCAATTGCTTCAAAACTACTCAGGACAGAAGCAGTGAGGGATATTGGGAATCATGATTATGAGGAGTTTGGATGCACTGAGACACCTACATGTGCTCTCGAAGTGGGACACAGCCACAGGTGGCTCCAAGAAAAAGGAAAGCTGCTCTGAACAGGGTGGAGGTTTAATAAGAATGATGTGAGAAGAACAAAATCGTGTTGCAGAAGATGTTGGGTGTATGAGCAAGCTGTGCTTTGGTCAGCACCTTGGGAGAAAAGCATTTGCAGCATCTGGCTTAGCTCTACATGCTCCAGGGTTGAACATTCTTTGATTTTAATGAGCCTCTTACCCACCTACCAAACAAGTCACCTGATGTCACCTGAATATGTCGTGAGTGGTGCTGTTTTTTCCACAATCAGAGCACTAAAGCAGTGCATCCACGGTGAGGCAGAGTCCTGAATCATATGGCCTGGCTGCAGGATGCCCTTTTGCAAATGGCAAAGGAAATCAGCCCTCAAAAACAACCCCCTTCCAAGCCTGCTGTTCACTTGGCTACAGTGTTTGCTATTGCTTGGCTGTAGATTACAGGTTCAGCAGCATGCTAAACAGCCAACATTATGTTTCTGCCAAGGAACAAGGCTCCCGACTACTGAAAACTCCCAGGGGCCCACTGGAGCTGTTGCTAAGCACAAGGGAAACCTGGTTAGCAAAGTCAACTCCATGCTTTTCTGAGTGTGCCTCAAATTTTCTGCTCCACCAGTCCCTCTGCTTTTGGACACCGGCCTTACAACGCAGAAGGCGCTTTCTAACAGGCAGGAGGATGCCAGGCCAAGTCTATCTCAGCAAACAATGGCCTTTATAAAGTGCTGCTGCTTTTGGATGCTGTTAGAGCACGTCTCTGTGAGGATTTTAAGAAACTGGGTCAAAGTTTCTCCTTCTCCTCTGTCAGCCAGTTTGAGACCCAGAGAAATACCGGACAATGGAATCTCATCTGATGCATGGCCTGAATCAGCCCCTGCTGACTGAAGAACCCTGGATATGTTGTACATAAGGTCCCTTTCCCTTCTGCCAGACCACACAACAACATGTTAGGGAAAGACATATCCTAAACAAAAAAGACTTGGATCTGTGTTGATGTCCTGCATGACTTTTGCAATATCACACAGTGCAGAAGAGGCATCAGAAGCAGCCTCCAAAGGGATAATTGTGCATAAAGCTGTCAGGAAAATTAAAGGGCTGTAGACTCCTTCACCAATATATATGCCATGCTAGTTGTATTATGGAAAGTCCTAAATAATGGCATCCTTTTTAGCTACTTTCCTTTCTGGGCTGCATCTGGTCCTGCTTTATTTAAACAGTTATATACGGATGTGTTGTTTAAGGAACAGGATTTATGGAAGAAAACTGCCAGTGTTTTGAGCCTTGCTTTCCAGGCAGTGCTCTGGTTTCCTTAATCACCGAGGGCCGACCTGACTGTCTATAAAAGTAGAGGGTTAGGGTTTTTTTCTGGTTTAGCTTTGCTGCTAAAAAGCTAACAAAAAATGTGTTCAGGCTGCAGTCCAAGGCCATAGTGAGCTCTCTCTCAGATAGAATTACACAGTGAGTTAAGGCATCCTTTGAGTGTCTTTGGTGACATCTCTGAAAGATAAGAAATCTTCAGAGAGTAGAAGAATCATGATCACGCTTAATTAAAGCTCATTGGAACAAAGTCTTGATTTTCTAGAGCAGAGTCTTGAAAATTTTCCAGATAAATGTGAGCAGGAGCAGTTTCAACTTCATTCTCATGCAAACTCAACTGGAAATGATTACAGCCAAATAATAGCATTAAAGTGGAAGGAAATTACTGCATTGATTGGTTGACCTGAAGAACAATAACGGTCCTCGTCTATTACAACTGATTTTCCATAACATTAGTGTTACACAGAAAAGTTCAGATTAAATTCAGGAAGCTGGAAGTAAGGCTGAGAATCAGCACACTGCCATTGTGAGGGCTCCAGTCCTTTTGCACAAGAACAATCTATGTGAGTAAAGGTGGTAATGTCTTTGCAAGAAGTAGAAATGTTATTTACATCCCTCAAATATATGCACGTGTGTGTGTGTGTGTGTGTGTGTGTGTTCAAAAAATAGAATCTTAGGCCAGTTTCTGGGATAGGAGTAAGGAAAAGGTCCTCTGCAAGGAATCCAACCTTCAGCTGTGAACGATGCTGCAAAGAAGAATCAAAATCATCTTTCTGTCCCTCCAGAACAAGAGCAATAATCAGCTCAACTTTTGTTCCTGGAAGATGGGTATTTTAGAGGGAATTGCTTTACACAGGAACTGCTCTGTGCAAGGTCTTGGTTTGCATTTTGTTGTGACCTGCAGAGATGTAGTCCCCTGTGATAAGTCCCATGGTGTTATCCCTAGATTAGTCCAGACCTACTTTCAGGGAAATGTGCCGCAAGTGGAATGGACCTAAAGAAAAGAAGAAGCAAGAGAAACCAGCTCCCAAATGAAAAGTCATTACTGCCACTTTCCCCCCACATATTCTTCAGTGAGTGCTGATAATTCAAACACCCAGTGTCCCAGCAGCTGGCACAGAGATACATGACTTCAGTCCTTGCCTTCCCTAATACTGGCATTGCTTTTCCCTTCTGTCTCCTGTCTCCTCAGAGGAAATTGTGTAAAGGGCCAGTTTTAGCCTCATAACTGCTTAGAAATCACTACTAAGCAACAGCACTGCTCATTTGTATGAATGAAGGGCAGGGGAGCGTTGGTCACATCCCAAAGACTAAGCAGGGCTGCTTGATGCCCTGAAGGGAAACAAATTGTTGATTAAAATCCAGTTCCTGTTTGGCAGGCAGGAACTACAAACACGATGATAAGAACAACTCCTGGGTGATAGTCTCAGCCAAGGAAAGATTATTCCAAAAAAGACTTTTTTTTTTTTTTTTTTTTTATTCCTGGAAAAAATATTGGCATGACACTCACTGGATAGCTTTGCTGCATGTGTTTAATATAAGATTTTTACCCTGAGAAGACCTGCCCCATGGTGAAGATGAGATTCAGACCAGGACCAGTGTCAGAGCAGTAGCTGGCCTGGGCTCCTTGGGAGACCAACCCCTCAGTTAAATCTTACAGTGTACAGCTCTTTCCCTGCTTAGACTCTCCTATTCTGTTCATCATCTATAATGTTCCTTATCTAATGAGGAGTTAGAGGATAAATGCACTGAAGAAGTCCATCAGTGCCAGGTTATCTGAGCGTGTCTGCTGCAGATGCCCCGCAGTCCTGTTGGAGTGTGCCTTTTCAGGGAATTAACCTCTACCTTACCCACTTTTGTACTCAGAAGCATGGGTTGACCATAACTACCATGAAACTGTACACTTGAGTACAGCAGCAGCATATGCTCTGTGGGACAGTCCTTTGCTATGCCCCATAGCTGCAGTCACCTGAAACTGCTTTTCATCCATGGGCTGTTCCTATGCTGAGAAAACACACTCTCTGTGGGTTTGTACATCAGCTGGAGATCTGGGGGAAGATCAAAAAGGCTTCAAGGGGCTCCAAGATACCCAGGTTTCTAGTCCCTGTGTACACTCTGTCCATACCCCTGCTTGGGAGGGCAGTGGGGACAGGCAACTTCTGTGGTGCTCAGAAGCTGTTTGTGCTGCCTCGCTCCATGTTTGCTTTTGCTCCCAGCAAATAAAGGGTGGGCCTTGCTAACTGTGCGGGCACACGGATCCTGGAGAAATCATTAATAACAAGCTCATGAACTTTGGGTAAACAATTTTTGCTGCTACTGTGGGTTTTATTCCTCCTTTTGTAAAGCCCATGTCTGTGGTGCTGTGTGCACCAGCAGATTGCAGGGGTGGGTCCCGACATCTGGCGTGCTTCAGATCTCCTGTGCCAACTGCACGCCTCAAGTCCCCACGTGCCACACAGCCACCCTCCTCCCTGGTCTCTCTGCCACTGATTCTCGCTCGAGCTGTTATTTGTCTTCGGTGCACAGCTGGTCGGTTTTGAACAGAGGGGTGGGAGGGGAGGATGGAAGGGGCAGTGTAGCCACAGAGCCGGCAGTCCATCACTCCTCCAGAATGCATGGCCCAAATGAAAACTGGGAAATTAATAAGACATACAGTGTCTAGAGATGCTCCTTTTTATCTGGGCACTATTTGTCACAGGAAGCATCTTCTCCTCAGCCTCTCAATGGGAGCTCAAATAGCACAAATCCTGCAGTCCAAAAGTTTTATTCTTCTGCCATGCCAGCACGTCAAGACCACGTGTGTGAGGATGAATGCAACTGGATTGCAGATCCCTAAGGAGAGCACGTGCAACTTCGAGAACTGACTGGAGCCTTTGTCAGGCAAATACGACACATGGTGGGCGGGGATGTTCTGAATTTGCAACAGTGGGTTGACTGACCCATGTCCATGCCTCCTTCATCCACCTCCTTGAGAACGCTTGCATGAAGGATGCAGCAGAGTGGTATTTGTATCTAATAGTGAGTACCCAGAATCCTCTCTTGTGCTGGGACGTGTGCAGCTTTTGGAAAATGAAGCTTTGCTTCTGCAAATAAAATAAATACCATGAGACTTCATTGACCAGTAACACACCGTGAATTACAAGACGTCTGTATCCTCAGGGTAGCCCATAAGCTGAAATATGTTTCCATAAAATGCTCATCCTTTACAATTAAAGCACAAAATGGTACAAGCCAAATGACTATCCAGAAACAATTTGTGAACACATACACACAAATGCTTAATGATTTATTACTGGAACAAGTGAAAAACAGAAGAAGCAAGCAAGCCCCCCAGAAAAAGTCAAAATCAACACTTTTTATTCTGTTTCATGTTTTCTTGACAGCATGATTTCCCCTTTATAGCCCTCTCCCTCTTCCATGCTGAGCTCCCAGAAGTGCTGGCTGATTCTTCTATGCTACCACCTCTATGTCTCAGAGACTCTGTGAAGTTGCTGCATTTGTGTGGGGTCCTAAACTGCTGCTCACAGAACCCAGGGAGAAACCTGGGGGTGTAGGAACACATTGTGCACTTGAGGGGCTGCTGGATTCCAAACCAGAGCACATAAACAGCAATTCATGAGTCAGCAAGGATGTTCTCCAAGCCCATAAAAGCCTGAAGTGCTCTCAGTATCGTCCCCATGCAGCTGGGTGAGACCTTCTGTGTGGAGTGTAAAGGCAGAATTTTCAGGCCCTATCTACAGCAACACTTGGGAAGAAAGAAACCACTGGGAGACAAAGAGAGAAGCAAGGGAGAAAGAACAGGCAAAGGGGTAGAAGTGGGAGGGAAGCAACCTAGGTCTTCCTTAATAGGGCTGAACATGGGTAATACTGAGCACTCTGGCTGTGAAAGGCTGCCAGTTAACAATCACACAAGCTGTTCGTCATTGCCCATCATGGAGCTGACAAACATGTCCACCAACCCTGGTGCTGAGTCCCTGCAAGACACCAAACAGTAGCAGCACCTCCGAGCCTGACCTGGCGAGTTCCTGAGCAGTTTCCTTGCTGCACAGGAAAACACCACTTATCCCTCCATGTTCCTGCCCCACTTTGATAATGTGTTGGCATAGGCAGGTCTTCTCTACTTTGAGTCATTTTTCCATGCAAAGGTCTTGGGGGCAGGATACCTTGGGAAAAAGAAAAGTAGAAGCCTGTGAAAATTGTCCATCATCTGCATCCTTATGTAATGGTTGCTTGCAATGATGGCTAAGAGAGGTCCATCCTCCACTCATCACCTCAGGCAGGCAGGAGATTGATGGCTGCGTTTGAATTTGCTCTTTCTGCCCTACTCCCCCCCACACCTCAGTAACTCTCCTTATCCTTAAACTAAAATGTTGGCAAATACATAAATATCTCCTGTCAGCAGGAAGCTGTGTCCATTCTGTTCTATATGCAGACACTGCTCTCCCCTCTTCATACCCTGCCATGCACTGCTTTCATGGGCCCTGGGGGAGGAGCTGGGAGTCACAACTCATAAATTCCCATCATGTCAGGCAGATGCTTTCACATCATTCAAAAAGAAAATCTCTTTCCCCAAAATAAATAGCAGGAGGTAAAGAGAGTTCATGGGTAGACACCCGGGACACTGATAAATCATTGTGCATTGGAAATCATGCTGGGGGATTTGGAAACCCTGGATTGGTTTCTAAAGGAGGCAACACAGAGATGTTCATGCACAAGAGAACAACAACACTCTTCTGCCTTTTCCACTTCCAACAGCTAAAATCTTTACTGAAAATGTATGTGTGGCCAGTGAGAATACAGGATTCTGTGGGAGCTGAGAAATGAGACATGGTTTTGGAGAGTTACAAAGAATCTTGACAGACAGCTGGCATGAACAACTGCTTCCCATGTGCCAAGGTTAGCACATGGACTAGTTGAGTTTATGACTAACACTGCAAGGAGAAGAAGTCACTGGGGTTTCTACAGTTTTGAAAAAAGCTTTGTCCATCACCATAGGTAGTACATCTTTATCATCTTTACTACTGCTTCCTACGCTCCTGCCTTTGTCGTTTCCCCTCCAGCCCTTTTTTTAGCTAGATGACTTGATGGTAGCATTAAAAATATGACTGTTTTCTCACAGTGTGGGGAGACATCAGCCAGCCACCTGAGTCTGACCTGACACAATGGCATTGTGCAAGAAAGGCTATGGAAAAACCAGTCCCTGAGAGAAAGAGGAGGAGTGAGAAGTGGTTAGCTGACTTCTGAGAGAAGCAGGATGGCCATCTGGGCTTGGTAGTTGGTAGCAATGAGAACTGGAAGCTCTGTAAGCCTCAACCATATCTAGTTATTTTTAAAGGAGTGGATAAAAGCCTTATAAGGTGGGCTGGGCATTTTTCTATGAAGAGGACTTGAATCCACTTCCATTCTTCCTTTTTTCCTCCTCTTCTATTGCAGCAGTTAAAAGAGGACCCTGGATAGAAAACAGTGTGTTACAAAGCAACCTCATGTATTGCCTAAAGCAATCAGCCAGCAGCTTCCCTTTGTGAGGACAAAAGTGGGCTTTCTCTTTTTCTCCCACATGTAATCATCCCTTTCAATGCTTTCTTTTCCATTTTTAGCTGTCCCCTTCCTTGCCTCCCAAAGAAGCATGTGCACCACAGAAGCCACGATTAATGGAGAGGGAAGGGTGAGAATCCTGGATTCCCACTGAGGAGCAGGAGAGCAGGGAGGCAGGGCTGATGTGCCCCACTTCATGGCATTTTACATTGAAGAAATTAAGGCCCATCCTTAAGTACCTTTGCTTTAGCAGGAAAAACAGTTTTAGAAATAACACATAAGTCTTAACTCCCTGTTCTGAGTGGCTCTTCCTTCTCACAGTCTGACTCTGGCTTTGCTCCTTGCAAAGCTGCTGCTTCTCCTGACACTCGTCCTGTGGGTGTACTCAGAAGCTGGAACAAGGATTTCAGGCCTACACAGTCTCAGGCGCAGAACAGTAGAACAAAGAAGACTGCCTCTGTACCTAAATTTTAGCACTGGGAGCTGAGTTATAGCTGGAAGTTGTGAACTCCAGCTGTCCTACCAGTATTACCCCTCAGGAAACCATTCTCTACCATTCAGGTGTTGGAAGATGATGCCTGGGATGAATAAAAAGTGAAGCAGAGTATCTTTTCCCTCCCAAGAACCTCTTATTAATGTCAAACCTTCAGCAAAGTTGGATGCTTCCCTTTCTCAGGAGTTACACTGTGGCTATTCCCTCACTCCTTGGGACCTCCAGATCTCTCTCAGCCCACTTATTTAGGTCAGGAGCAATCCCAGGGGTCTATTTTTGTCATGTGCAAGGATCCTGCATTCCCGGAGACGGCCAGGCAGTAGCTTCTGTTGCATGTGTGATCTTGCACATGGGCACTAACAAAGTGAATGTGAGCATGAGCTTTTTGAGACTTCAGAAAAATAAACCCAGATGGCATTAGATAAACTGTGTTGGAGGGAGGTTAAGCATGACTTATCTACACTCCCTACAGTGAGCAGTGGGAGGACCAGAAACAAAGCCCAGGAATCCTGCTCCCTCTTTGTCTCTCTCATTTTGCTGGTAGCACTTCTGCCTTGTTGAGGATCTCTTCCCTCAGCCCCCCCATGGGGAAGTCCGGAAGAAATACATTTGTTATGTTAAGAGCCCCTTTGTCTTGAGCAGGGAATCAGAGATAGGAGTATCCCTGAGCAGTGTCTGTGCCATTTCTGTGTTCACTTTTGTCAGGGGGACTTGGGATACAAAACTGGGGAGGAGTAGATGAGATTATTATTCTATTTTTCAAGCAAGCTTGGGGGGCGTGGTGGAAAAAGGAGAATTCTCTCCTTCATTGAGAAGTTTGGTCATGAAGGGCTGACTGCTCTTGTTTCCTAAATGTATATGGTGCCCTCAGGGAGTGTCTGGTTTTGATTAGATAGTGTCTTGTGGAGAGTTCTTGATTCTGGACTACATGACTGTGAAAGGAAAGTGTGTGACTCCTTCCCTCCCCTATGAACCGTGAATGAATAGCACCTCTGCCCAGGCAGGAAAGAGGGGCCCTCAGGCCAGCTGGGAATGTGCATTTATTATAAATCAATGAAGTAGCAAAGATGACAGGAGACAGAAGAGATTTCTCTGTTTTGTTTTGCTTTTTCAATTCTGCCACTCACTTCTTAAAATGGTAGAATATTGCATGTCCATAGAGCAGCAGGTTCTCTAGGAAAAGATGCTTTCTGGGGAGTCTTGTGCATTAGGGTTCAGTTTGGGACTGCAGAAGACTCATGGGGTCCTAGAGAAGGAATCTCACATTTCCCACTCCCACTCATGGCCCCTGCTGCTCTAAGACTGGGGGTGCTGCAAATAACAGAAAGAAAAAACCCCAGCAGGGATTCCATCCTCAGCCTCATTCCAGTCACTGGCAGAACTAAGAGAGTCAAGCCCTGGGCTGGCAGATGATCTCCCCAGGAGTGGTCATTGGAAACTCTGCTGGGTACTGGAGAAAAGCAGGCTCTGCTTTTTCCATGCCTTATGCCATCAATAGAGGTAGTGGCATCAGGAAGATAACAGGATCTCTTGCCTTTGCACTCTGTGCAGCTTAGGTGATGAGTAAACACTTGTTTTTACTGGGAGTAGAGAGCAAACACGACTGAGAAATAAGCAGGAATTTGCATGTGCAGTTAGATGCTATATTTAACAAGGTCATGTTACTAATTAAGATGGTGTTTCAGTAGTGCCTTAGCTACACGTTGCTAAACAAGCCTCCATTTGTTGACCTAGAGACACCGTTTCAACACTGCCCCTTTTTATTCAAGGAATTCAAGCTTGTAAGGAAGATGGGGGAATGAAGGACAAGGAAGGGCGCTTTCCCATACACAGACACATACACCCTTTTTCTTTTTCTTCTGTAGGAAACAAAGATTTCCTCTGTGTGGCTTCATATCTGTGTATATTCCTATTAGATACATTCACCTTGAGGAGTTTTTGCATAGAGTAACACTAGCACTCATTAGTCACGTGTATGAGTCAAGGAGTTATCTCTCCAGGGACATCCTGAGGGAGGACAGACTCTCTCTAAAGTGAAATTCCCCTCTTTTTGAGGATTTTTGCAAGTCCTAGTTAAACACCTGAAGGCCTGACTCTCCTGGATAGAGACTACAGAGCTGATACTGCAGCTGAAGCGTTGTTAATTCATCAGCAGGGAGGAATCTAATTGTTTGTTGCTCTGGTGACTGTCATGATGACTATGCAAATACATTTTTCCCTCTCTCTCCTGAAGTTCTGTGCCCTTTGATAGTCCCTGAGGACTTTTCTTATTTAAGTTCAGCTGCTCTTCATTTGCATGAGTCATCACACTGGATGACAAGGCGAGAGAAAAGGAGCGTGAGAGCACAACCTGTCAGGCACAAAAGGGGGCCTCAGCCCTCTGAAAGATGCTTGTTTCTGAACTGCTCACAAGACCTTTCTTAAGGGATCTGGTGCAGATGAGATGCTGCCCAGTAATTTCCCTCGACAAGTGTCTCAGGCTGCTTGCTGCAAGATGCATGAGGGCTCAGTGGGTTTCCCAGGAGGTGCAGGCTTCTCCTGCCAGACTGCGATCTTTTCCCAGTGAACTCTGCACACCACGTGGACCACGCCCTCCTCATTTCTTCCCGGGAAGGAACAAGGGACCACCAAGTGAGGTGAGCACTCAACAGACACAGAGTGAGCACGGGGTGTGGTTCTCAGCCCCATGTGTGGATAAGCTATGGAAGTCCTTCCCATGCAAAATTCTGAATACTTATAGTTTGTGTAGGTTCAGGGAAGATACAATCATGTTCATAGATGAGGAGTCCACCTGTGTTGTTAACTAGGAAGACATTACATCTCTGGCTCAGTACAACTGTGAATCAAGGAGAGATGAAGGATGGGAGATTATTTGGACATGCATCACTGTATTCCAGTTCAACTCCTTTATTAATCTCTACATTCTCCTTGGAGGCTGGGGGTGGTGAACAAGCCCAGCACCGTGGAGAAGTGCTCAGCATTTGCAAGATAGAGCTCAAAACTGAAAATGCCTCAAGCCTGGGCTAGTTAGCCTTGGGAATTTTTTGCTTTGGGAAATACGTGTTTTGAGACTTATGAATGGACAGAAAAAGTATTTGCAAATACCTTGAGCCTTTCTGTGATAAATATTACCTCAAATTAGTTGGCCAGATTAAAGAAGACGTAGACAGATAGCTGGTATTACCCCTGAATGAAGCAGGCAGAGCTGGAATCATTAAAATAAATTTCCTCCCAAGATTCCAGTTTTATTTATTATTATCATTATCAGTATTATTATAGTGTCTAAATGTACCCTGGGCTCCAGGGTACCACAGAGAATGATAACCTTGCCAAATTGGCCATCCATACTACTGGCTAGAAACAGATAGGGCTGAGGAGTTTCAGTGAGCAAAGGGAGCAGCCTGCAAGGGACCTCCTAATGCCAGTGCTAAAATAAACACTGCTGTCCTCAGGTGGAGATGTGAGTCACAGGTTGTACCTGCCAGCATTCCAGGCACAGTTCAGTGGGAGCTGCAGTGTTCCCCCCTTCAGTGGAATGTCCTGCTATCCTCTGATTTCTACCAGTATGTGCAGTCTCTTAATGAAGAAGAAGTAAAGGCTGTGCAGCCTGGTACACCTTGGTGCACACGTACCCAGGCAATAAGACATTTCAAACCCATCTCCAAATTTAAGATTTGACTTCTCTTGTTCTCCATGGGGCCTCCTCTCCTGTCAGAGGATTAATGCAAAATAAAAGGGAAAGGGATAGTGTGGGGAGTCCCACAACTCCCATCTGTGTTCTCTGCAACAAACAGCGAGGCAGGTGCTACAGAGAAAGACACTTTCTGATTTAGTTATAATAATGTTTTGTCAATCACCAAATTGCTAAGCTGTATGTAATGATTTCCATATGAAAACCACGTATCCTTTATAATGTGAACTTGTGTACCTACTTGTTAATATGCATTTCTATTGATCTATATACATAATTATGTTAGTATAAAAGACTTAAACATATGCCTGCAATCTTATTAAAACGAAGGGACTGAATTGAAAACTGAGCTCATTCAACCTGAAACCTGTGGAGAAAGAGAGTCCCCCTAAGTCCCTTTAGTTGTGCTTGAAAGTTGAGAAATTACCCAAAATACTAAAGGCTAAGTAGAAAAATGTGGCAAAATGGGAAGAATTGTCTTACAGCAGAATATTTGTTCACTTTTTTCCAGTAAGCATGGGCTGATATTAAAGCACATCTGATGGAATCTGAAAAATTCTACAAAGCTTTCTCCTTAATCCCTGAGGTTCTTCTGGATCATCTGTCTTCTACAGTGCTCCTGCTTTATTAATAAGACCATTGCAATTACAGGGCTGGCTGCAGACTTCCCCAGGGTCTTTCTGAGCAGATCCCTCCCAGAAAACCCTGAATGTTTCTCTCTGTCCCCGAGGTGCCACTACCTACTCAGTCTCTCACTCCTACAGTGCATTCTAATTTTGCCATCCTTGCCCATTCAGGGTTCCTTTTAGCATAGGAATGAGCCATTGGATGAGAAGAAAAGGAAGTGGAATGTATAAGAAGTTTTAAATATGTGTCTATCAAGCCTAGATGCTGGACATTCCCATTAGGTACTCGGATGTGCTGAGCTACCCTTGAGGTGCTGTTCTTGAAAGGCTTGGGTTTGGTCTGTCTTTCCTAGACATGTTTTCACCTCACCCTCAATCCGATGTTCTTTTAAGATAGGCACCACCTCTGGCTATAGTTGCTGTTAGGTCCAGGCATCTGGCAAGCTGAGCAGGGCTGGGTGTCGGTGTCAAAGGGAATGACTCCTTCATCATCTCTTGGGAACCTGCAGAGCCTTTCTGGATTCACAGCTTGCTCTCTAGGTGAAATTCCAAACAGTCTTTACTGAACTAATGAAGTGTGTGCATATGACCAGTATTATAGACACAGGCAAGTTACATGAATCACAAATTCTTTCCCTGCAGTGGAATTTTGTGGAGTGAAAAGTTTCGGTGAACTTCAGAAGGAATTTCTGTTGAATGCTGAGTTTCTCTGGCAGGTATTTCAAGCAAAATTGATGGGAGTTTTGCCTTTACAGCCACTGGCCTTGCTTGGAGGTGCCAGTGAGTTTATTACTAATTTAAATGTTGTTCTCCCAGCTTGCACGAGAGTTAAATATTGAACACCTCTCTCATGCTTTCCAATGCTCCACCTATGGCCTCAGGTCATCAAGGAATTACCTTCATAAGGGACTGTTAATTACACCTTTTTCAGGTATTTTCAATAGGTTTAAAATGATCTCAAGGCTTGATACAAGATAGCCATAAAAACAATGGGCTTTGAATTAATGCCCTTCTGATGAAGGTGCAGCTATTGCCTGAGCCTTTTCTTTGTAACCAGAAGGAGCAATTAGGAATCCTCATATTGCACTATATCTTTCCTTACTGCCACTTGCCTGCTTGTAGCCATTACCTAGAGAGAACCAAAGAGGGAAACAGCTAAATAAGAACCTTCTTTAACTGTATTTTTTATCTTGATTCATCTTAGCCTTTATAAATTTCACAAGTGCTTTTTATTAAAATAAGAAGCTAATGAAAGATGTCTGAGTGGGTCAATTAACCCCAGTCTGAACAGGTCATTAGAAACAATGGAGAATTGTATAGGCAGTCACACCCGACAAGCATGGAAACTGGCCAAATGAATCAGATAAAGAGACTGATCATTTTTAAACAAATATAATTTGCTTGATTTGTTTTCTTCTCCCTCTCTAATGGCAAAATTGCTTTGAAGACAAATAGTAGACCTCGTTCATGATCTTACATTTACAATAGTCGTTGTCTTATAATCCTGAAGCTGCAGTGTGTGATTTCAGTGTGTGTGCAAATGAAGTGAGACAACTACATCAGCCTGGGCTGATTTTTTGGGGAAAAGACTGGTCACATCCAGCATGGTTAGAGGTATCAATTGTGCTTTGCACTTCTGAGCTACTAATTTGACTGGATATGTTCCTCTTCTAATTTAGTCTACCACAGTGACTGGTGCAGGCTGCAAGGTCTTTCCTACGGGTCTTCACACTACCCAGAGACTCAGCAATATTACAGACTTCTTTTTCTACACCTGTCCTTTTTGATCTCTTTAACCACAGGAGGAAGCTTCTCTGTATTAGAGTTCAGTTTGCAGCTGCCAGCAAATCCCACAGCAATTAAGACCCCTGCAAAGCTTCCCGAGTCCCTCTCCAAGTGCCAGATGGGTCCCTTCTTCTCCCCACCTCCCGCCCTATTACGATGAATGTACTTGAACACCAAATAAAGGATCCTCTAATAAAAGTCCTGGCTGTACAGGGGTTTCTCTCCTTGGAGAGAGGAACCTGTGACAGATGCTGGTCCTGTTATGGACGGTGCCAGTGGAAGAGGGTGAAAAGGGTTGTGGAGACTCTTGGGTGGTTCTGAAGACAGGTGTGTTCACCTACTCCCATGTGAGCCTGTGGGCACCCCAGGCCTGTCCAGAGCCCTCCTCCTCAAATCATCCTGGCTTATTATCATGCCACAGGGCACATTTAGATCTGCTGCCTGCATGCTGCCAGCAAGATGGCTCTGTGAACAGGATGCTGGCAGGAGGCAAAATGCACACTGCTTTCAGCCTTTGTAAAGGCTGCTCTTTCAGAGAGCAGCAGACAGCCTGCAGGAACCCTTGGAGAACAGAGCAGAACAGATATGACAAGGGAAAAAATTTAGGGATGCAAGTCTGAAACAACAGTTTCTTTTTTTAATATACCTTTCATGGCTTACCAAGGGAAAGCAAAGAGCCTATCAAGGACACACAACCAGCCTCTCTCCTCTCTCTTTCACTGTCAAATTTGTTGCCTCATTTGGGTTTTAGAAACAAATGATTTTTTTTTTCCTTCTAAATGAATTAAGCTATCTGGGGATGGATGATGGATTCAGGAGATACAGGGTAGGTTACGAGCATGCTCTGTTGCTTCCCTGTGGGACACCTGTACTCATGAATCTGCAGACACTGACCCAATTACTAAGCCAGCACCTGGATACAAACTCCCCGTGACCATGTCTCCAACTTGCTGTATTCACTGTATTTTGTTCTGGGACTTCTGCGTTTTAGTGCCTTTTTATGCTAAGCTGGCATATGTAAGTGAACTCCATTTTCTGAGCAATTCGCTTCATCCTTTGAGATGTCCTTGTTTTTCTTTTAGTCATTTGAAGCAGGTCCCCTCCTCTCCCTCCTCCTCCTCCATTCGTCTCCCAGGATGACCTGCTAATTTAAATGAAAAGAGATTGCAGCAACATTCCCTTTGTCACTGTAAACTCAGGGAGGCTTTTTCCCTTCATCGAGGACAAAAATTTAGGACAAAAATGTTTATTTACTCATCCTGTCTTCCTCTCTCAGCACTGACTTCTCCCTCAGTGCCATGATGTTTTCTCCAGTCTAGGTTTAAATTTCTTTTTTTCCTGTTTTTTCTGTGAAGTGACACATCTCCAGTCTCACAGACTGTTACATAGTGTTTTCAGATATTCGGGCTAAATTTTCCTTTGAGTTAGTGTCCATAGTCTTAAAACAGACTTCTCATTAATTTTCTCTGTGAAATTATACTCATTGTTTAAATTTGATGAAGCTTCTTTGCATTAGACCCACTTGTGGAGATAAACGTGGAGCACAGGATAACAATCATTTATGGTGGGAGCAAAAGGATTTAGCCCAAGTTCTACAAAGGTATTTATATAGTGCTATCTCCTATTTAGATGGCTAATTTGCTATAGATTTTTACTCCTTAATTAGAAATTGAGAGTGCTAATAGCTTTCTGCCTCTAATCTTAAATGTCTGTCCTAGCCAGTAGGTACATTTTCAGAATTACAAGCTTGTGGCATGGGGAAAAGGCAATACACTGTCAGGAATTCTTCAGTTTATCAGTAAAACCCAGTTTCTGGGTAAATTCTGGTAAAATATGCATTGGAGGTATTTTCAAGAGGAGCTAACTTTGTTCCACGTAGCTGGGAGTATCTTCTTGGAACTCTAAGTTTTTCAGTGGCCAGACTGGAAGATGGGGTTCTCAGAGGCCTGAGTCTTCCTTCCTGTCTTGTTGAGAAAACCTTGTTGACCTACATGTGGTCCCAGTAGATTTGATAAAGATCAGTGAGCTACAGCCATGCAGCTGACAAACAGCTGTGCTTGTCTGTAGCCTTGAAGGAAAGACAAGGAAAATACACAGACTGTGGACTCCCTTTCTCTTTCTCTGCATGAGAGATCCCCAGATTAGTAATCACATTAGGAAGGACAAAAATTCCTCAAGGAATTTAAATGCTTTCAGTATAGGACACAAGGGCAAAAGGTCTTTATTGGAGAAGAAAATACCTCATGCACTTGGTCTGCAGGTTTTATGTGATGTCTAGAAAAAACGACAGTAAAATTGGCACCTTCTTGCTCAAGAGGTCCCCAGTGAACGTTCAAGACATATCTTGTTTGCAAACACAAATGGATTTTTACTCCTGTTTTCCCTGAGGAGATTGCAGAGCTATGGCAGACTGAGCTGTATTCTCTTCTGGCTCGTGCATCATCATCAAATCTGTCGGCTAATTTCCATTTGAAGAATCTTTATTGCCAGTACTGAAGCAAGAGCCAGACTGAATTCTCCTCCGATCAGGGTAGAGTTGGATGAGTTGGCATTTAGAAAGATCATTTTTCTGAGTGGTGAGCAGAGACCCATGGAAGTGGAAAAAATATTGGGTCTGTTGGAGGTCACCACTAGAAAGCTACCTCTCTGACTACTGCTGGGATTTAATCCCATGGAGAGGGACAGTTTCATGTTTCTTTTTTTTTATATGTGTGTGGTTTGCTTCCACTCTGGAGTCCAAAATCACAGAAGCTCTCAAATGCTCATTAGTATGTGGCACCTGAGGGTCAATTTGTATAATTTCTTCAGCTATTCTAAAAGGAACAGCAAAATAGGAAAAGAAAAAAAAAAAAAAAAAAGAGGGCTTTCTCCTTTGGGTCTCCTTCATCATCCCTGGGAGAGGTTTTGTTCTCAGGGATTGCCTTGCCACCTGAGAAACACCACCTAGTTCCCAGAAAATTAGTAATATTAGACTCATAAGATATTTACAGTTTTATCTTTCAATGAAAACAGACCCAAAATCTGACTTCAGACCCAAAAGGAGGGAACACTCTCACCCATACTTATCTTAATGATAATGACAGGTTAAAATTCTGGGTTTCAGTCTTGTCTTTATTTCCTGTGCAATATAGGATTTCTCTTTATCTTCCTAATTTCCTTCCTATTAAATTCCCTTTCCCTCTACTGATCTTACATCCTCCAAAGAGGAAGACCATCACGAAGTAAGGTCAGCCCAGCAAAGGCTTTTGAAATGCTCTCTCTTTCAAGGAGAACCACAGAAATAATTTTTAAGGCCACTATGTGGAGTAGATTTTTTTTTGTCTGTTCTATTCCCATTTTCTGTTCCTTATTCTAATGTTTGTAGTGACAGCAGAGCTGACACCAAATGTTAGTGCCTGAGATGGGAAACTGATCTCAGACTGGCCACTCAGAGGGGTCTTTGATGCATCTTTAAAATGGCTTGCAGCTCAGCTTTCCAGGGGCTTAAAGAGACTTGGATCTGACAGACATTTTCCTACTTTAAGTTACTCTCTCCCTGCTTTGGGTGATGTTGTACCATATTTCTGAATGTCTGATGGTCCGCTGCTGGTGTCCTGGGCAGGGTCCAGACATTCCCTTGATGTGCAGCTCCTGCATGCAGGCACTGAACCTGTCACTCTGCTTCCTGCATGGGAGATGCACCACACAGACAACTTCTGGGTGGGTGGAGGATCTGCTTTTGGCTGGCCTTGTTCACCCTTGGCTCTGCTGCGAAGCTCAGGAACAGTGAAGCCATACCTGAAACCACCCTCTTGGCTGCAAAGGAGACTCAGGGCTTTATCCTGCGACAAAATAAGCACCATAGCTGCATGCTCACATGGAATGATTTCCCTGAAAACATTTCCTCTAAGATCAAGCACAGTTTTTCTGTTCAGGATTGGAATCATCCTCTCCCAGCAGGGCTGAGCCCTCCCTCAGCACTGAAAGGGCAACCCCCTATCATCTAACAGGCCATTTTCATCACTGTGTGTGCATTTGACAGATCTGGTCAAATTACGGAGCCCTTTCTTTGTGAGAAAGAGTATAACAATCTCAGATAATGGGAATTGTGCTCACTTAAATCCCTGCTTATGCTAAAGGATTGCCCCAGGAAGGGAAAACGTCTGACCCACTTTCATTGCAGCCCTTTGAAAGACGCTGCTGTGCCTCCCACAGCCAGGAACTTTGCAATGCCAATAATGGGCAGTTTGTGCACAGTACGTGTAAGTAAACACAGTGACATCTCATCTGCTGTGTGTGTGCTCCAATAAAGCCGCCTCACCCTGTTCCCGGGGCTTTCAGCCAGGTGTGCCTTTGCTGGCAAACGTCACTGAGGTGCAGAACTGTGTGTGGGGGAACCTCCATGGACTTGGCCATGCTCCAGGTGAAGGGGCCCCCTTGCTTCTCGAGCACCACATCAGAACCAGCAGCTCTATTTAGCAATAACTTTGGTTTCATCCTGTGAAAGGAGTGGGGTGAAAAAAACCCGAAGATCCCCAGGAATAGTGCCTTGCAAGCATTAGGAGTGCCTCTTTAGCAGCGTGGAAAGGGATGTAACTCTTCTGACTGCACTCATGTTAAGCTGATTGCCACTGGTTGTGAATCTGGTCCTTGCTATTTTGGTTATTTCTAGTAGCTGCAAGCAGGTAGCCAAGGCTGCATGGAGGTTATTTAGCTGCATGAAGAGAGGAAATACCACAGTGCTCTTGGAAAATGGGCCAATTCTGTGGTATTTTGTCTCTGAGCAGAGCAAGATGGCTCAGGGGAAGGTGTTAGTCAATTAAAGATAATCTAATTAAAAACATAAAATAAAATCCAACCCAGCATTTGCTCCTGCCTGCTCTTCCCCCAGAGGAAGGAGGCACTGAAAGAGGAAAGGATGCTTTTTCTGCTGCCACAGTGGGTAGAGGCAGAGAGGGTATTTGAAGGGGGTATTTCCTCAGTCCCCATCATTACCAGAGTCCTTTGTGTTCATTTTTGAGTATGAAAAGGCCAGGTGAAAAAGAAATCTCCTCTTCTGGAGCCTTTTCACAACTGGTAATATCCCCCAGATTCCCTCTGCTCCTCTCTGAGGCTTTTAGTACCTCTTGTTACCAGATGGCAGCAGGCTGGCATTTGTCTAGTTAAAATGGATGCTGGAAGCAGCATTGAAAAGCACATTGTTTGAGACTGTCATTATTTGCATTTCTGACTTGGCAGATACCCAGTTGGACCAATCCGACACAGGCACCTTGCGCTGAGTTACCCACCCTGAGGGATCAGCCTTTGGACATGAGAGGAAGAAGAGGAGGTGCCTGATTTTCCAGATCGTGGTAAAACCTGCTCTGCTTCACTCTGTCAGGCTGACCTGGCTCCCCAAGACCCCTGGAATGGGAGAATGTCCACCAAAGGAAGCACATGGTGGTACTGAGGAGGGGGTGCTCCCTGAATGCGTGGGTTGGAGCTCCTCAGGCTGTCGGGGTGTCAGTGTGTCGGGGAGCAGGTCGAGGTGTCAGGGTGCAGGGAATCGCCCTGAACGTAGGGGGTAGATGTAAAGCTAAAGCTGGAGTTGGGGGGGAAATAAATGATAACTTAATATTTGAAAGGTAAGTGTTGGTAATTAGTCTGCAACACTTTGATCATTAATGCATGCAATCAAATTATCATCAAGAACGCTTTCCCACCAGCCCCCTCCCTTCCTCTCCCCCTGCTTCTCTCTCTTTATTTTAAGGGCTGGCACACGGCAAAAGTTGACAGCACCAGCCCCATCGTGCAGCCAGAAGGCTTTCAAAGGAAGCTGCTGCTCCCTAGTGTTTGCAGGATTCAGAGCCGGAGCCAAAAACGCAGGCAAGAAAGAGCGAATCCCCAAAGAAAGGCAGAGCAATAAACTAATGGGCCCAGGCAGTTTTCTATCCCAAGCACCAGTTCTTTGTTATCTGCTTGACTATTGATTGCAATCCCCATGGATACAGCTCAGGTTTTCCTGCTTTGAGTTCTTAAGTGAAATTAAAAGCATGCAGTTCATTACTCAGTGCTCTCCTCTCTTCCTCTGATCTTCTGGCTCCAATCCAGGCACCGCTGCCCAATTACACCCCCGGGAATAACCTGCCTTTTCTTCCCTTCACATTTCTACATACTCTGCATCTTCAGGAAGATGGGGGAAGAGATCACACCGGGCACTCTGTGAACTCTACCTTTCAACAATGGCATGAATAAGAATTGATCAGTGTTCCTGCTCTTCACCTGCAGCTTTTTGTGAATCCTGCATGGATATCTACCCACCTGTGTGCACTGTATGCATGTGTGAACATGTATGTTCCAGTGTGGCAGCTCTGCAAGGGATCAGATTTTGGCAGAAATGATTGGAGAATATTTTTCTTGGGTAAATTCAAGTTCAGCAAAATTACCTTTTTTTCTGTCCTTTTTTTTTTTTTTTAGTGGAAGGTCACCAGCTTTGGTACTGGGAATTTGTAAGACAGGGCGAGAGGAAGAGATGATAAGAGTTACAGAAGACTTGTAAAGGGAAATGTATTTTAAGTCCAAGATTGGGTTTTTTAGCTAGACCAGAAAGTGCAAATGCCCAATCCACTGTAAACTGAGCAGGGGCTGCTACCCTGAAACCTCTTCTTGGGATGCCATGGGGAAATAAGAAGAAAGAAGTCAGTAGCACAGTGCAGTTTCTCACAGTCAGAGAAAATCTTCCTCTGGACTGTTCCACCTAAAACATCCCAGGTCAACCTGAATCTCGCCAGCGCTGTTGGTGATACAATCTCCTTTGACAGCCACATCTTAAAAGGAGGGCAAATGAATGCATTAAGATCTCTCTGGATATTTTATCCAGGCATCTATCAGGCTCTTCTGAATAGTATTTTGTCTGTAGAGTTAAACATCAAAGACATGGAAAGTCAGTGGGTTGACTTCCTCTTTATTCCCAGAATTAGAGGTCAAATAATGCTTGATTTCACAGTATAAATCTATACATACACTGTTGATAGGTGTAATAATAATAAGTAAGTGACAGGAAATGCTGGTGAAGGGTGTGCTGAAATTTAGGCCACTTATCTAGGCTTTCAGCATGGCCTGAAGCAGGACCTACATTTAAGATTTTTGGCAAGCCTGAAATACTTCTTTTCATTACATAATTGGCCTGTAACTCTAATGATGATAGTGGAGCTGCTCCAGATTTACACTAATGTAACTGACAGCAGATTTTTGGCTCTGAGTCTGTAAGAAAAAGCTTGCCATAAATTCAGTATTCAGACTGTCCTTTGCAGCTTCTCTTTTCTCAGTGAGAACACAAGTAATTCTCCCTTTTCAGATTAATTCCTTCCTGTAATATTTTCTTATGGTTACTGAGAGTTTGGATCTGTTCAGCTGACCTATTTAAGGTAGGTGAGCATGAGTAGGGAACACATTCATCCCCTATGTAACAATGGAGATGCTACATGTGCACTATTCCCAGAATAGCTCCCTCCCGAAAATTACTACTCTGGGCCTGTTTTATAGGCTTTCACTAGAGAAGCTAAAATTGACTCAAGTTTGAAGAATGTCTATTTAAGTATCTTTTAAATTGTGAATGTTTAAAAGAGGCGATTTTTGAGCATGAGTCTGGGGATTTTTTATTTTAACATTACATTTAATGGTGTCTTTGGCATTTAACGTGAGGGGGTGTACGTGGTATATCTGTGTGTGTATGTTTATATCTAGAGAGAGATAACTCATGTGGAATGAAAATCCATTTAGCAGAAAAATGAGATCTCTTGAGTGTTTGTATTTTCTGCTGGAACTAGAAAACACTAGTACTATAAAAAAATAAAACACAGAATGATCTAAACCAATAAGATATGATTTTATGCCAAGATGTGAGAATGGATCTATATCTTTATCAGGTTTCTCTCACTCAAGAGATTAAAATCACATGGAAGCTTGTTAGAAATTCACTCTATACAGTATATCTTTCAGAAATACACTGTAATGATGTCTGACAGCTTCAAAAGTGAATTACAGACTCGGGGGTAGTTTTTACCTCCTCCCCTGTAAAAATACCACAGCTCAGCCAGGTCCATTTATTCGTGTGCTCAGACATGCACAGAGGCATCCCAGCAGGATGCACCCAGGCCTCTGGGCAAGTGCAAGATGCTGGATCAGGATCACTCAAGCTTTTCCCTGTTTCACAGCACATTGTTAGGAGCCTGTGGTGGCTCGATATTGCATTGGGCTGTTTCCATAGAATCATAGAAAGGTTTGGGTTGGAAGTGACCTTAAAGATCACGTCGTTCCAACCTCCCTGCCATGGGCAGGGACATCTTTCGCTAGACTAGGCTGCTCAGAGCTCCATCCAACATGGTCTAGTTTTCCACCTTTTAAACTCAGGCTTGAAAATGCAATGGACTGACAATTGAGCTGATGGGACAATGGACCTTACAGAGGGTCTGGGGTCCTGTGCTGGGGTCCTGTCATTGTCCAAGTGGCATGTGCTGCTGGCTCCTTGTCCCAGGGACAAATGCACTTTAGCTAATCCTTCTGTGGATGCCAGGATCCACCGTGTTCAGCAGGAAGGAAAAAAAAAACCACCCAGGGTACCTTCAGCTGGGTAACACTTATTCCTGTTGTACTCAATACCAGGGAAGCTGCAACCTCTGTCTCTTGATATTCCTCCTCCTTTATTTCCCCTCTCACTTACCGTGTCTTGGGCAGATGTGTTTGCTATTATAAAGTCTATTGAAACATAAACATATACTTTTAAAATAACATTTCACTCTGACAATACTCCTGGAGAGAGCTGAGAATATTATGGTGAAGATAATGTACTCCAGACAATAAGAGAAGACAGGAGCAGGAAGCTTATCTGGTAGAACCCCTATTGCCTATTTAAACAATAATCCCCTTCAAAATGATGTTTTTCTGTGTATGCTTAAAATGCATGATATTCAACGTGTTCGTGTGGCTTTTAATAGCCTGGATAATTTTCCATACAATTAATTCCCTGAATATATTCTGTTTTGCTCCTGCAGTTTGTAACGTGGGTTGCTCCAGTGTGGATGCGGGATAGCCCCTCCTGGAGTGACACTCCAGAGCCAGGCACCCACCACTGTGGAGGTGCTCAGTGAGGATGGGCACCACCTGCTCGAGATGGGTGGGTGGTTCTTCAAAGCCTGATGCAGCCACTGTTTCTTTTCTGAAGACAGATTTTCAAGCTTTTATTTTTCCTTCCCCGCTTTGATTTCTGTGGTAGTGGAATCACAAGGATTTTGTCTCTGAAAGCAACGCTAAGCCCAGATAGGGAAAGAAAGGGCTAAGTGACAACCGATGAGCAGCTGGGGGAGGCAGAGGGGGTGTCCTGCATTGCAGACTGTGCTGTGGTGCTCTGAAAACTGTGGAGAGCCTGAGTTTCTGCCACGAGCCAGGAGAGTGTTCCCTAAGGGAGAAGGGTGCAGGGACTGGACCCACTCTATCCCCCAACTTGGTCCAGGTGGGTGGCCAGGCTGGAAACAAGGGCAGGTATGGACAGATTATTTCCACTGCTGAACTTTAGTGCTTCCAGACAGTTTAAAAGGACCTTTAAAACTATGCTTAGTCCCACTGATAGGGACAGAGAAAGTGGATAATTTCCCATTTACTCCAGGCCCACAGACACCCATGTCATGGAAAAACACTTTTGCCCACCTCCATATGTGCCATTGGGCCTGAGCAGGAGCTCAGGGTTACAGGACAGGAAAGGCTGGCAAGGCAGATCTTCACCTGAGTGTAAATCAGCTTTATCTCTTCTAGGGATAACAATACCAGCTTCGCTTACACCCGCTGAGGATCTAATTGGCATTTGGCTCTGGCTGCAAAATTAGGATTGCTTCATCATTGTGCTTCTGATCCTGTATCACGGGAATCAATGAGGAATTTGATTACAGGCTCCTACTGGGATTCTCAGCCCAGCCTGGGGACGTTAATCATCAGAGTTGTGACTGAGGGGTACAGAGAATTGGCTGGAAAATTCAGATCACTTTTCAAAAGGAAAATGGAAGCCAAGTCTATGTGGTCTGAAGAGCTTAATTACAGCTGAAATTTAACTTGGAAAAGAAAATGGTCCTGAGGGTTGATGCTGTTTTGTTATTGACTTGTGCTCAAGCTTGCCTTCTCTCCTGTCTTCAGCTGTTATATGGGTATGGTGACTAGAACTACCCCCTGAAAAAGAAGAGATGCTGATGTGATTATTCATCTTCTGGCATGTTGTGGTTTTAGTTATAGCAAAATGTCATCTGTCCCTGCCTGGGAAAATGCAGATACATCCCATTACTGGCCAATCCCACTTTTCCATCATCTTTCCTTCCAACCTGTCCTAGCCAGCCAGCCCACTGAAGGAATATAAACCATATGAACTGTTAACTTCAGCCAGGCTTAAACTGGGCATGAGTCTGTACCTGCTGGTGCTGCTGGGCACAGGAATGTTCTGCTTGCCTTCCAGCTGGGGCTGGCCCGCTGGCACTGCAAGATTCTTCTGCATGGGGTGGGGAGCCTGGGAGAGGGATTGCACCCTGTAGTCCTCTCCCAGCTGATATCTGTGTTTGAACCCGCCCATTAGGCTCAGATGAATTACTAAAAGCTCATTTTGCATTGCAAGACCATGACACAGATGAGCAATGACGTTGGGTCATGACCCATTGATGATAGAAGTGAATCAACGCACCACAGATGAACAAAAGAGAGATTATTAACTCAGTGGTTAATGCAGAGTGCCAAAAATCAGGATTTCCCTCTGGCTTTGTACTGATTAGTGTATGACCTCAGGAAAACCTCATGACGTCTCAGAGCCTCAGTTTCCTCACCTGCAATATAGTGATAAGGCTCATCACAACCTTTCACTGCTGATAAAGAACTGAGCTTACTGGGCTGGGAGCACACAAGGTAAAAAAAAAACCCCAAAAACATTAAGTAGAAAGATCTGCTTTTGGTTGCCCTCCCTCACACTCAGTGGGGATAAGCAGGGTCATATGATCTATGAATGCAAGATTGCTAAGTGTGGGTGGTTTTATTTGTTTTCTTCATTTTAATGAACGACTCTTCCACCTTTTTTCAAGCTCATGAGGCACCTTCTACTGCTATGAAAACAAAAAAACCTCAGTGTATTTATCTGTGCCAGCAGCAGACTCATAAGCAGACTAGCAAATAAGGTATGTGCTGCTCAGGACTGTCTCATGGATATACACGAGTTACATCCTTTTCCATCATTTTGTTGATTAATAGGCATAATATCGTGTCTGATCACTGCAGTAAGTATACTGTGAAAGATAACCACTGAAGACATCTAATTGTTTTCCCTTTGGGTTTTTTTTGGGGGTAATGCTTTAAAATAATGGCCTTAATCATTATTAATTCCTTTAGTGTTCACTGGAATAGCATCAATCACAACTAACTCCTTTGCTATTAATGTGGATGTCACAGATACTTCTTTAGGGTTTATTTCTGCTAGAATTCAGTGTTCATTAGCTGGAGCAGGTTTTTTTCCCCCATTATTCCTGGAGGGCTTGAGAAATCTCTTTCTGGGGGGGGGGGAGCCAGCAGCCTGTATGCTCAGCTCATCTGGTGTGAAAAAGGATAGCTCTGCTTTTAAATGCAATGACCCTTGGTTTCCCTCTCTGTCACTCTTCTCACTCATCCAGTCTGCATATGCTGCTCTAGTCATCAAAGATTAAAGACAGATTCCCACACTCTCTGAAACTGTCAGGAGACCCCCAGTTTTCCTTCACACACTCTCCAACCCGGCATATAGAAGAGAGCAAAAAACCCAGAGTTTTAATTTGACATGCTGACAAGCCCAGGATTTTAAGATTAAGCTGTGTGTCTAATGATGCTAATTAAGGAAATCTCCAAAGATCTAGCTGTGATCATAATAAATAACAATAAGGTCCTCAATTTCTCTCTGAAAAAGTAATTGTGAAAGGAATGGAATAAATTTCTGGGGCAGTTGCAGCTATTGCAAGATTTCCAGCAATGGAGGTGCTCCAGCTCCTGCTGTTCACCTTGCCACTGTGGATTTGCTTTAATTATTTTTATTTTTGTTTGTTTATTTGTTTGTTTTCTGAATAGTACAAGCTGTAGGCTAGATCTTGGCCTGCCTTCCCCTCTTGGGAGACCTCTTGAAGGGGATGTGTCAAGAGCAAAACCCATCCTTGCTAGTGCTTTCCATCAACCTACAGCACTGCCTGCTGCGGGCACAGAGCTCCCCTCAGCATTTTTGAGTTATATGGTGAACAGTGACATTTAAAAGACCTTCAGGCATCCCACCTTGCCTCCAGCTGCCATGGGTTTCCCAGTATCACTTCCACCCACCAATGCCAGGCATCTCTTCCACTGTATGTTGTCTACAATGTCTGTGTGTAGGCACCTGAATATCCCTCTTGAGCATAAGCAGTGTCCTCGCCAGGCCTCCTCCAAAGTCAGTCAACATAAATTTACCCCTAATTAAATCAGTGGTGATACACCTCTAGTGACTGTTTGCCCAATAAAGGGCTTGCCTCTGGCTCAGAGCTTTGGGAGAGTGTTGGTGGAGTAGCTGCAGTGTTTCTGCTAACCACAACTCTTTCTTCATGTAGCTTGAAAGGCAGTTTCAAAGTCAAGAAACCTGAGCTGCCATCACTCCTTTGGTCACGTGTTTTTCCTCATTAGCGGGCTAATTTGCTGCAAAATGCTGAGAATTACACGTGCCTGTTGATATTGTTCTCTGATGACTTCAGGAAAATGCTAGTGGAGCATCTTGTCGCATCTTTCAATTCCAATCGACTCAGTATTCCTTATTCTTCACTAAAATAAAGTTCCTCCCAATGGCCATACCCTTGTGAGCAAGCCTACAAAAATAAAAAATGTGCATGTGCTTGTGTGAGCACACGTGCTCAATTCCAACTCCTGCTTCACACCTTAGATAGAGCAAGGTCTAATGAGTGGTGCAAAGCTAAAGGCAAGAAGGGACTGGCTTAACATTCCCCAAGCATCCCTTCTAAATTCATTGCAGTTAGTTTTCCAGTGTTGTTGTAAAACTCAATGAGTTTGTCATAGCTCACAGTAACATCTCCTTTCAGCAGCAAAGATAACCCTGCTGTTGTAATAGATGCTAAGAGAGACTTCCAGCTGGGAGACGCTTCCGCTCAGCTCCTCCTGGCTCATCTGGAGTAAGCTGCTTTGTGGCTCATCCAGGAGAAGATCCTCATTTCAGCACTGCCTTGGGAAACAAGTTTTCCCAGCTCTCCTGCAAACAGAGGGCTCTCAGGGGTGAAGCCCACAGCTATGCCTCCTAAATCTAGGGAAAATAGCAGGCACCAGACTGATATAAAGTTTCCTGTGTTTATCTTAGGAGTAAGGGGAAAGATAAAAGTCCTCGGAAAGGAGAAATGAAATAAAATAGTGATGGGAGTGGAGGCTTAGATTGGATATTAGGAAAAACTTCTTCACCGAAAAGGTTGTCAAACATTGGAAAAGGCTGCCCAGGGAAGTTGTGGAGTCACAGACTCTGGAGGAATTTAAAAACTGTGTGGATGTGGCACTGAGGGACATGGGTTGGTGATGGATTGGGCAATGCTATATTAATGGTTGGATTCACTGACCTAAAGATCTTTTCCGGCCTAAATGATCCTATGATTCCATGAGAACGTAAAACTGGGAGATGTGTTTCCCCCAGTCTTTCCTTCTGTTTTGCAATGCATAACACTGGTACCTTTAGCAACTCAGTCCACTTTTCAGTTACATCTTTGCCACCAGGATTACAGCCCAGGATTTTACCTCTCCACTGATTGGTGTGAGTGCTGGACTGCCTCTTCCTCCCACCCCTTTCCCTCCCAGGTGATCCGCCATGAACATTCACAATCCTGATATCAGCCCTTGCCCTGACATTGTGAAATATCCTCAGGGGCAGGGCAGGCTTGTCCTGGGGTAAGGTTGCCTGCAAGAGGATGGTTTACTCATGCTGATCCTGATCCTGCTGATCCTGACTGCCTCGACCTTCACACCGTCTGTTTTCCACAGTTTGAGTCTGGTTGAATATCCGATCCTGATGGGATGCTGGCACTGCTGAGCTGACCCTTCAAATTCCCTGACCTGGTGCTTTCTCTTAACCCATTTGTGCTTCTTGTAGCCAGAAACGGTCACATCAGGCTTTGTGATACCTTCTCCAACCCTTCTATAGTTTAACTTCTAGAAAGTTCATATCTTTATTTAAGCCAGTGTAGGCTTCCCAGCTCTAATTATGGGCTGCAAAGGTTGATTTGGGATTGGAGCTGCTAGAATGTCTATACCAATATTGTTTTCTATTGAAAAACAGTATTCAGTCAAAACCAAAATTTCTTGGGGTTCATGAAATGTTAGCATCTTCTTCCAGGCAAAATCTGATTTGAGGTGAAAGAAAAATTTCTGTTAGGGAAATTTTTAAGTGTTGAAATTTTTTGTCTTTGTAACATATGTAGATGTTTTAATTTATTTTTTCTTTTTTCCCTGTAAATTTCATATATACATGGTTTAAGTTTAGCTTTCACATAGAAATGCATAAAGATAAAGTAGACTAATAACTTCTGCCAATAAAACCTGTTTCCATAGATGTGCTGCTGGAAATTCTGCCATTCTTTTTTGCATCCCTTCATTAAAATCCCGGGAGGAGTTGCTTCTTAGCACTAATAGAAATATGTCTTTATTTTTTGGCACAGTGTTTCCTTTTTCTATTGTAATATAAAACTTAAATTAAAAAAAAAAAAAGAAAAAGTTGGCTGGGCATTCTGCTCGGTGGACAGCTAGGAAATCAGATGTTTTCCTGTTCTGCATTGGATTAAAACCAATTTTTCTAACATCTTCTTTTCCACTGTGATGGAAATGTTCTATCTACAGTGTTTCCTAATCTCTGCAGCAGGGATCTATGGGAGTTCATGGACTATTTCTAATGGATCTGCAAGACGCAACTGAGAAAAACAGGTTTGTTGTGCAGACAGTTAGATGTGCTGTTCAGGGCTTCCCTCCTCTGCCAGAAAACACTTGAGAATTTCAGATAGAGAATCTTTTAAAATTGCTCATTCACACACTGCATTGGAAAAATCTGCCACATCACCTACTGTAATTATAACTTTTGCATTCCCTTAAGCATGTTGAAAAAACAGTTCTTGTTTCATTTATACACATTTTCCTATGCTCTGGGCATGTCATTTACCTTTTCCTATGCCTCAGTTTCCTTTCTGGAAAAAAAAGATTTCCTTTTCATTCACAGGAAGATTTTGGAAGAGGCAGTTCATATTTACAAAGTGCACTGAGCAGGAAAATTACTTGCTAGGGGAGGTTTCTCATTGGAATAATTAATCTGATTCATCCAGGGCCAATAAGGGTGTCACTGCACAATATTTCCTTGTGGAACCTAAAGAGACCAGCATGGAACAGTGAAGGCTGGCAGCCTGTCTGTATTCCCTGAGCCTCCACGATTCTCTGGGCAAGGGGCTCGTTGAGTCGGCAGCCACAAGGCACTTACAGATGGGGTTTGATGCAGATGGGTGCCCTGTGTTACTCCGGGTGCCAGGCTGAATGGCACCACAGACATTAAAGCTGGGAAGAAATCCTTTGCAGTGTTTTATGCCTTTCTATGTTGTACTTTTAGCAGCAGGGAAAGGGCCAAGGAATCCTTATAGTTACTGAGCTGTAGTTAATAGTACAGTTAGTATTGTCTATTCATCCATCTACTCAACTGCCAAGGGCCATACAATTCACATGTACTGAAAGGATTGAGGTAGTGAGAAATGGGTGGAGATGTCTCTGCAGTCACTAGGCTTTTCTTTAGGCCTGGAGGACTTGAGGTTTTCCCCAGTGCTGGAGCAGGAATCCTGAGGATGCATAGCAGGTGCTGCAGGGAGAACTTGTGGCTGCCAGGAAGGGCACCAGAAAGGGATGCCTGAGACTCCCCTGCCTGGCACGTCCCATGGCCTCTTCTCTCTCTCTGACCAGAGCTGAGTCTGAAGAGCCTGTTTGTATGCATAGAACAGACCCAAAACTCTGATCTGGCTCACAAGCCAGTGGCTGCTTGTTTCTGTCTCTTCCCTAGCATTTGCATGCATTAAATCACTTTTTTATTTCCAAGGACAGTAATTAATCCAGCAAGTCCTTCTGCTATTGCTCGAAATGTATTAGCTGCTTAGCCCAGAAAAGAAGTAAGAGAATCTGTGCTTTAATGGCAAACAATGAGGTTTAAATACATCCCATCTCCTTTAACATCTTCTGGTAATTAGTGACAAAGGCCCTCCTGCTCAAGTACAGCAAATATTTAACACTCACCTCCATTAGTCTGAAATTCATTTACCAGCTTGTCCTCTGCCAGGCATGGGAGCCATCCTCCACCCTGATCCCCAACCCCTCAGATGTGAAAGGGCTCCCAGAGAGCCCTGGCAAGGAAAACACTCTTCTCATCGGCTACTTTAGTCTTGCGTAAGATAAAAGACAACAAATGTCACCCAGTGTGAACCACGACTCCAAAACACCTGCAGGATTGTGATGGTGAAGCTTCCTAAGTGACATTTAATGGAAAAGGAGTATTAAATGCCTAGAAGACTAGAAAAACTAAGAAGTGCCACTGTCCTGGGGAGTCCTGAGCATCTCAATGTGGAGGGTGCACTGTAACAGTATCACTCCCCACTTGCCCAGTTCTTGCCTTGCCAATGACAATTATTGTAAGCAATCAACAAAGTTACATGTTGCTTCTTTCGCTCCCGGGTGGAAGTGGAAGAGATGAGTTTTATCTCTCCTGGGGCTCTGTCAGGAAGGGGGAATGGTTCTCCTGTGGCACCCAAGCCTGTAAGTCACGTTCAGCTGTCCTCATGATGCATGGTGAGCATCATCTTCTCCAGGCGTGCAAGCGATGGAGCCATTAACAAAACAGATGATGGGGCAGCCTGTGAGCGGAGTGCTCTGCTCCTCTCGCAGCATTTATCTGGGACATGGCAGACACAGATTCCTGCTGATAAAGCACTTTAACACCTGCAATGAAAACGCTGTATTTTATTTCAAATTAATTAGTTCCTGGATTTGACAGACCTGTGGCCCAAACACTCCTTTTATTCACTTAGTGGATGCTGCCTGGATATACAGAGCATGTCAGGACATGGACCCTGGAGCAGAGAGGATGCTGGCATCCTCCTTGTGCCAGAGAGGGGTTTGAGGCTCCTCTCGCAAACCCCCATCCTAAATTCCCACTGTGGACTCCCTCAGCAGCTCCAGAGTGAGTGCATTAATGATCTGGGGGTAATCTTTGCTTGATGCTGATGCACAATCACGGTCCTCTTTCTGGTGTTCCTCTCCCTGTCACAGTGTAGGTGGTTTAGACAGTGAAGAGAATGCCGGACAGTCTGCAGAATCCCCATCACTGGGGGTCTTTTAAAAGGGGTGGGACAAACACCCATAAAGCTATTCAGACCGAGGCAGCCTGTGCTGCTGTGTGCTTCCTGTGTATAACAGCAATGAGAGTGCCCTCACACCGTGCATGAATAACAGTGTGTCCTTTCCAGACAGAACCAGGCCAAAGTCTTATTCATCCACAGACTTTCAATCCAATTGCTCCTCCACACAAGTCATTTGTTATCAAATGCTGTGTGAATTTCTGGTCCACACCTCCTGTGTCCTAGGGTAAACCTACACTTCAGAGCTTTCCATTTTGGCTGCCCAAAAAAAAGAAAGGCCCAAGTTTTTATGTCTCATCTGAAAGACCTGTCCATACATGGTGATCTGGGTGAAATAGTTTTTTTTTCCTGTTGCACCTTGCAACAAGAGCTAGAGCAGAGGTCTGAGGATCAAGCCCGTTGGGATGCCTGCCTGTCACTTCAAGGTGTTTTAATTTGGATGCTTAAATCACCAAAGTACCTCAATTCCTGCCCAAGGGCACACAGGAGCTAAGTCTTTTCACTGAAGCAGCATTCAATTCCCTTCCTCCTACAAATGAGCTTGAGCTGTCCTGATAATTAGTACTTTATCTTGGATTGCACAAAAAGGAAAAAAGAGGGAGTGTGGTGGGGGGAAAGTCCTCAGCCTTCACTGCTGGGCAGCCTCACACTTTCTTCTTATTAGCTGTGATAATGATGGGAGAGAATAAAAGGCCCAGAGCTGCTTCAGTCACCTCATTTCATCTGGTCTGAGATTCGAGTCACTCGAGTGTCAAGAGAGCTTTTTAATTTCCAATATCACTGCTGCCAGAAATTAAAAATAAACTGGGAGCAAAACCATCAGATTATCCAATCACACTGGAATTGCCTTTATTGTTATTGTTACAGTTGTTATTATTATTTGATCAGCTTTGGGAGAATTAAAGCTATTCAGCAAATCAAAATATGTCTTGGATTTGAATGGACTGGTATTAACTATTCTATAGTCTGTATTAGTGATGGGCTAATAGCCTGAAACATCATGGCATGCTCTGCTGGAATCAAGTTTAAATTAATGCTACCAGTTCATAAAAATTGCTTATGTCTATATAACTTTCATTGTGGCATCTTAAAATGTTTAATTAGTTAAAGCGACTGGGTGAAAAACTCCAGATGTAACAGAGCCAGTATCTTGACAGTACTGAAAAACACAGGGAGATGAGATGAAGCCACCAGGACCCATAGGCTTGGAGGATTCAGTCCAGGATTTACTCATGCACATCCTCTCAAATGTGTGCCCACTTGCCCCCAAGCTGGGCCTGGACTGATGGAGGCATTTTGGCTGCACTTACAGATGAGACCTTTGATGTCACCTCAGGAGCAAAAGACAAAGCAGCAGAAGGAATAGGATATACTAAAAAAAAAAAAAAAAAAAAGAAAAAAAAGGAAAAAAAAAAGCTCAGAACAGCTGTTCTAACCACATTCCCTCTGTTAAAATGAGAAAAATCTTTTAGGAGTGGCAAGGCACAAATTAGGGATAGGGCTCTCTATCCTTTACACAAATACACACGGCCCTGCTCACAGTTCTGGTATTCACTGAGACAAGGTCACAAATCCAGACTGAAATTGCCCCTTACAATTTGGGGCTACAGAGGTGGAGTGGGAAAAAGCAGGACTCAATGCTACAGCAAAGAGGAGGAGAGGGATGCTATCCAAATGCAATATCCAGTATCACAGACTCTGTACGTCCTTACAGCCGTACTCCTGTGTTAATGTGTTACAAAAGTCAGTGCAGAAATGCACTTTTGCAGTAGAAAAGTGACTGCTCTCTGTGAAGAGTATCCTGGGAGAACACCAGCAATACTGCTGAGGTTTTGTTGTACAGAGGAAGGCATAGCCTTGCTCTACCTGAACTGGATGAAGTCTTACAAACTTTGTATCTCTCAGCGGGAAAGTCCTGGTTTGTAATTGCTGGCTCCTCATTGCTGGTCTGTGCCTCCATCTCCCCAGTCATCAATAATTTTATTACTTAAACTGGATTTTCCACATTATATATTTTTGGCTCTCAAAAACTCATTCCATTTTGATTGGAAATGTCAACTTGACATATGCTTGATCTATTTCCCTTGATTCTCACAGCACAATTCATTTCTCAGACCTCAGTAGCACGAGGGCTTGGAGGAAGGAAACAGCAGATTACATCAGTGTGAAGTTTCATCAGATCTCTCTGAACAACGTGCCATTGATGTAGCAGTACTGGATTTAAGTTTTATACCCCCAGACATGTGAAGGCTCAGGGAAGTGTGTGCTTCCAGCCTTATCCCCTTCTCCCATATGGATGCAGCCACCCTACATATCACCCACACTGGGCACACTGAGACCTGAGTGACCTCACATCAATGTCTGATACTGCCTGAACTACACTTTGTCACTTCCTATAATGTAAGGACCTACTATCTAAAGATATCTAAAGATTATCTAATTTTTTCACTGAAGAGAAATTTAAAATTACACATTCAGTTATTAAATATTAGATTCCTAATTCACACTCATCCCTTGCTGATCGCATGGCTTTAGTAATTATTCAGGAAACAGCACTAAGCATGCAGGATTCTTCCCTTCTTTCTTCTAGTTGCAAATTTTAAACTATTTGCAAACAAAGTATTATTGACAAAATTGTGTGAGTCATTGTGTATAATAAATAGATTTAATGATCTCTGTAGACAATCACAAACAAGAAGAAAAATTCATTGCATAAATGATTACTTATTAATTATTTGCTCCATTCCAGTGCTTGATGTTGCCTCATGAGAATTCTGAGGATCAGTTAATTAAGGTTCAGAAAGGATATTGAATAATGTTTGAGGGATCTAAAATACTAGGCTGCTTCTGTGATGTTTTCTTATTTGAGTGGACTTAGTCAGATCTTTACAGTCTATTTCTTAACTCACCACTAACTTTGGATTTATAATTATTTGCTATGCAAATCTCTAAATATTTAATGTCACCTTCATTTCACATGCTAATCAGCTGTCTACTTCACTCTGATTTGTGTGTATAATTTTGACTTTAATGAAGATTTGATTGTTTACATGAATAAACATTTGAGAGAATAAATTTAGTGTCCAGTCTCAAATGTAGCATATTTTAAAGCCAGAAGAGACTATTTGTATAAAATATGTCTAAAACAGACCATTTTATGCCTTTCCAGTAGTTCTTGCAGTGACAGGAATGAATTTTTCCCGCCACACAGGTGAGTGCTATTGAGTTCAGTAATGTCTTGTTGAGAAAGAGCATATCTTTTAGAGTACATCCCGTCTCTATGAAAAGCCTCCAGGTGATGATAAATGCATCCCTTTCCTTGACAAAGTGTGCTAATGGTTGTTCTCCACTGGTGCAAAGTGAAGGTATAGTTCCTATTGAAAGTGGTTTTCAGTATCATTATTAGTTAGCTTTTCATAGCCAAAAAAAAAAAAAAAAAAAAAAATCAAAAGAATGCTCCTTTTAGCTCTCCATGACATTCACAGCTCCCACAGCAGACGGTCTAGTGAGTAAATATAAAGTAACAGACTTTCTAACCACACTATTTACTTGGTTCTTTGCAATGGCTCTGAATGAGCCATTAAGGACTGTTGTGTAAATATAGGATTATGGGCTCTTTAAACACATGCTATTCACTCGCTTTGCCATTATGGGGATCTCTCACTCCCAGGCTCCTACTGACAGACTCTTTGTTAATCCTTCTTTCAGAGGAAAGACAGCACTGGCTCTCTGCTCCTTGCTTTGCCATCCACCTGTGTAACTCAAAGAGCGCCAGTGGGACAGCTCTGCCTCTTTGGCTGAGCACACACAGAACTCGTGGTCCTCCTGGGGTTAAAATGATCATGGCACGAGGGTTACATTTTGGCATCCCACTAGTGTGACTTCATTAGGCTTAAGCAAACTCTCCATGTGTCTATCCCAGTCTTTTCTGAGGATACTAATGGATTTTGCTGGGGGTTTATATTGGGGAAAAGGGTCATTGTTTCCGATCACCATGATACAGCAATTATCTAGTTTAGGACAGGTCAATGTTATGTTGAATTCACATGCCACCACTCACTGGAGAGTCCAAAAACAGCTCACCCCACCTTTGGGCAGAGTCAAAACTGATAGCAAAAGACCCAGCAGCTATGGATAGATCCTACTAGTGCAGTGATCAAAGTTCTAATCAGAAGTCCAGCCTGAATTTTCAATTATACCAAGTTACATCAATAAAAGCTATTCAGAAATAAAGTCTTGGAAACACACATGTACCCTGTAATCTGTTGTTCTTATTCATTCTGAACAATACTACATTTTTACAAGATGTGCTACTGTTTGGCCTGAAGCTATTGAACTTTACATCCTACCAGTGATGGAGGGAAATCACAGAGATGACAACCTGAGTGGCAGTGAGGAACAACTCCAAGCATCAGTGAGAACTGGGAGAGCTCCAGTTGTTAGGAAGGGTACACCCATGGTGTACCATGGGCTGGGAAACACCATCTACCCTCAAACAGCGTGAGGTATTCTGATGTCTGAGACAATATATGGCTTGCCAGTTCCTTTCCTTGGTGGGAGAGGATGGAGACTGAAAAAAGAGCTGGCTTAGGAGTCTTCTGATTTGTTTCCACTCCTTCAGGTAACTTTTTAGGTCAATCCAAGTGACACATAGTGTAAGAAAGTGTAAAAACAACTTCCACCACCTGATGCCATTGACTCCCTTATGCCTTGTGTTGTGTAAATTACGAGGTAGAACAGAGGATGCTCCACCACCACCACAGTTCAGAACAAATGCAAAACATCCAAAGGACGTACACAGCATCAGACCTTATCCCTAACCAAGATCCCAGAAAAAAAACAAGTTCCTGTGTGCTGATTGCACTGGGAACTGCAGGCTACACCATACCATGCTGAACTATCTGCAGTCACCTGAGCACATTCATATCTGCCCTCTATTCCTGGAGCAGTGCTGAGTTTCCTGAGTGTAGGGCAAGATGCAGCCCAGAGGATTCAGTTTTTCTTCCTTTCACTGCTTCAAGTCTCATTTCAACAGGAATCCTAAGGTTTCTGCTTCACAGGAGCCTCTCACATCTTAATAATAATCAGATACCGAGCTTCCAAAAAGACATGCTAAGTCTGAGCCTGGGGCTGGCTCCAGAGTCTACTGAACTCGAATGAAATATTAACAGTGATTTGGATTAGACGCTTTATGGTTTGACAGGCAAGAGAGAGGGGCTGATTGCTCCTTGCACTCCTATGGATGTAAATCATCTAAAAGGAGAAGAGAGGATAAAGTCATGATCTTCCTACTTGCCACATGAGTCCTTTGACCTGGTAACTAGCAGCATCACTTGCTCCAGGACAGCCAGGCCAGCTTGTGCCTCATGGGGGGATGTCTCCTGGTAAGCCAAAGTGGGGATGGAAGCACAACCCTCAGGGTTTTTAATCTTCAATATGCTGAAGGACCATGAACTAACTAGTAACCCTTGGTATTACACCTGATTTTGCCTGTGTCTAGAGAGGCCAGTTTCTTTTATGGCTCTAATTTACCAAGTCTACAAATGTCAAGCCACAAAAGGTCCTAATAGCACGAACAGCTTTGCTTAAAAGGTAGCAATTAATAATCCCACTGCTTTTCCAATTTTCTCTTTAAGTTTTTATGTCCTTTACTGTGAGTCCTTGGCAGACATTTTAAGGCTTTTGTCTTACAAGTCTTGAGATGCTTAGAGGTTTGAGATGTCTGTGGCATGAAAATATATAAAACCACAAGCTTAGAAATGACACAGGCCTTGTTAGTTAGTGGCTGCATAATTCATGTCGTCTGTGCTTCTTTCTCTGTTTCTGGTGGCTTCAAGCATGTATGGAGGGTGAAGTACTTGAGCTAATAGCCTCCAGCTAGCTGAACCTGGCAATATCTAGCTTTATCTCCAGTTGCTTTGAACAACCTATCCAGAACTGATGATGTTGCTGCATGTTCCGCCTACAGAAAAGCCATGGTCTTTTCTAGGATTTTTTAAATAATTGAGTCTTTCCTCAGGGAAGAAACAGACATAAAATTATAATTATGAAATCTGAATGCTGATTAGGTGACATAAAGTTCTTTCTTTTGCGATACTTGCTAGAAGACTTCTAACAGCAAAACATGCTCAGGATGTCACTTTTACATCACAGACAAAACATAGTGAGGCTCGAAGTTCTGAATTGGTGCCAGGCTGCTGTACCTGCCTCAGGCTCAGCAGAATCCCTCGCAGGACATGAGAACTGTCTCTGCAGTTGCCTTCATTGCAAGGCACCCCTTAGAGCTCTGTGGAGAACATAAGATACCGAAATCTCCCACTAATGTACTTGTTTGCTTAAAACTATTTCAGCCTGCCTTTGTCAGCCTGTTAGTGTTTCCAGCAAGGATTTGGAGTAGATGTGAAGTCTGGCTGGACTTTTCACTTCAGCTCAGTGACCCAGCAGGCTGAGGTCTCAAGGAGTTTGCTTTCCAATCAGCCAGCTAACAGCACGCTTTGTGTCACAGGGAAACCTGACAACGCTGCAGCAATTAAAAATATCTTCATGGCTACACTGAAGCTCCATCACAAGATCTAATCAAGCTCTTGAAAACAGCTCATAAATTTTACAAGGGAGGAACAGCTGGAGTTGGCATGAGGGAGTGCTGTTGTTTTGGCTCGCAGATACAATAATTCCCTAGTATTAAAAAAAAAAAAAAAGCCTGCTACACACATGCTGGTCCCATGGACGTGTTTCTACTGGGTTTTTTTCTGTCTTTCCTCCCACATCATTTTTGTGTTTTGAGTTTGGGTGATAATTTTGGAACTGAAAATGTTTTTAGTGGTTTAATTTAAAAAGCAAAAGGGAAAGAAAAGGTGATTTCTTTTTCTCTATTGTGTTGTAAATAATTTCTGACCCTAAGAAACAAATGCACAAACAAACAAACAAAATAAGCCATGAAAGCTTTGATCTACAGAAAAAGAAGACTGACTGATATTTAAAGAAGCAGCAAAATAAGGAAAACTCTTTCTCTAAACATTTTACTGATGAGAAAATAACATCTGTCATTTTGACTGCTGCATTTGGAGCCTCAGGAGCAGAACTGTCTTTATAAATAGGAAAAGCAAGAACTTACCTATTTAGGGAAGAAGTTAGAGGTGGCAAAAAAGCCATTTTGAAGTACCATAAACATTATTTGGAGACATTAATTCTTAGAGGGTAGTTTTGAGTTTTACTAGGAAGAAAGGAAATTGAAAAGAATGCATTACAAAATAAATTGATCCTGCTCAGGATATAGTTCCATAGGCCCTATCCAGGGGATCCTCTCACCCATGAGAAAGTCAGGGAGTGACTACACAGGCACAGGGATCTGCCTGCAAAAGGTAGATCTTGCCTTGCAAAGAGAGTTTCTCCAAATAGAGTGTCCTGAGAAGTAAGCTCCATGTCACACAGGTGAGGTGCAAAGCGTGACACATCTGGGCCATCAAGCAACTCTCTTCTCTCCAGGTTACCTGGCCTGGCACTTGCTGAGAAGTGCAGTGTGAGCCCAGCACCTCACCTCTGGTGCTGGCCAGCAGCTGATGCCAAGGGAACAGGAGAGATACCACAGAATTACCCTCCTTCAAACACTGCACCGGACTGTTTGATGTTCAGGGAGTTTCCGAGCCCAAGGTGCCACCTCTGTACTTAACAGCTCTTGGGGGATTTTACCTCTCTGGATTTCTCCAGATAATCTTTTGCACCCTTATAAACTGTCAGCATCAGCACTACCCTCTGTCCTGAAGCTCAGCTTCACATGAAATGAAGAAGTGCTTCACTGTTTTTAAGCCATCACCTGATGGCTTAGTGCTAGACAAGAACTGTTTTCCCCTAGTCACCTCCTTTAAATCACTGGAGATTTGGTCAATCAAATCTGGGATTCTTTGATTCTAGAGAAACTGACTTTTCAGACAGGATCTAAAACCAGTGATTTGTCCCAGGTGATTAAGGACAACACTGAGACATTTCAGTGACTCTCTACAGAACTGTTGGGGTCGAGGTGATTTTGTTTCCTGTTGCACCAGGCACTTTTGAAGTTCTCCACCCCGTAGAGAGATCAGGTTCTGCCTGTAGAAATACACAGTGTAATTTGGATTGAACAAGGCAGAATGCACAAAAGCAGACACAAGACTGAGGGACCCTCAGCTTCTGCGGGCAACTGAAAGACATCTGGGAAGAAGATGGAGCTGTTCATCACTCATGGAAAGTGATGAGCAGCACTTCACATTGAAGAGCAGCACAGTCCAGTGGTAAGGGCTTCAGTCTGGGGCTCCAGGATGCCTGGGATCTCATCCCAGTTGTAACCCCGGCTGGCTGGATTTTATTGGCTTTCACGGTTTTTCCCTGGTGCAAAATAGAGAGGCTAATACTGATTCACCTTCAGAAAGTGCTGTGAAAGCTATAGATGAAAAGTGCAATGGAAAAGTTAAGCAATATTAATGATTATGAAGCCACAAGGTTCTCCAAATAGAAGATGCTAAAAAGTACAAAGTGCTATTATATTTTTATTAAAAATGTTATAGCCAGGTATTCTCCTCCCTTTCATTGAATGCATCCAACTTCCTTCCTCACTGGTGGAAATTGAATTACTTGCAGTGTTTTGTGCTGAAATTTTTTATTATATTCTAAAAAAAAGATACTAATAATATAGATCCGATAATTAAATTGCCACGAGAAGGTGATAAGTCATGAATGGAACAAACAAAGAGAATAAAAGGGAAGAGAAATACAAAGAAATGTATTATATGACCAGCATATGGAATATTAAAAGGAATAAAGAAAACATAGCCCTGATAATAAAGTCTGAGTAATGACTTTTACAGTTTATGTTCAAGGCACCATCTGGGCAAAGAAATGGCTTTTAGAATTCCTGGTGTAACTCTTGCCCTCCTGAACTTCAGGACAGGATTTTCCTCTGATCTGCATTTTCAGAAGATCCTGCTTTACCATGGCAAGCTACTGCTCCTGCAGGCATTTTACTTCAAAAAAGTTCAAGGAATTTCACTTGGATGTCTTTTACTTCATACTGTTTTTCTGACTTTGTGAGGGAAGAGTGGAGGAGGAAGGGGTAAGGGCTGGTGGGATGTCCCCAGCTGCATTCAAGGAGCTTTCAGGCCCTGCTGCAGGTGATAAAAGAAAAAAGGCTGGGGGGCAGGGTGCTGGATTAGGGGTTTACCTTGCTGTTATTCCTTGCGGAAAGGAAGGGTGGTGGTCCTCCTGGGGATCGTTCTAGAGCAGCCCTTCTTCTGGGCAGGCTGTGTTTACAGTGGAGACAGCTGGCTCTGGGGTACTTTGCTGTCTTTCATAGGTCTGCTGGGACAGGGGAAAGCAAGGCCTGTTTCACAGCATGTGTTAAAGCAACTTCAGGATAGTTCTAATCTCCCTGGATGAAGCTGTGCTGGGGTTTTGCCCTACAAGTTGGGGCAGTAGGATATGCTGGTTTTGCTCCCTCTTGCTGTCTCCTGTCTGGGAGCAATCCCTTTATGCCTTGAGACACAGCAGCCAATATTGCAAAGCTAATTTTCCAGCTCTCAGTCCTTTGCAGATGTTCCCATTAAGTTAGGATCCTTAGCTGACTGCTTTAGGGCACATTTCTTGCTACTTTAGGCTTCTTAATCTTACTACTTTAGGCTTCTTAACCACAGCAGAAATCAGGCAGGAAGAGCAAGCTGGTATTAAGGATTATTCAGATAACCACAAGCTGCATAAAGCCCCATTCATTGAGATGTTTTCATCGACAGGTTTTCATCTGAGAGCTTATGGAAGTGGCTAGAAGTAACCATTCAAATGCTTCCTGTTTCTCAGATAAGCCCTGGAACTCACCCGGGTTTATAAACCCCATCAACAGAGATGAGCAAAGTCTAGACTTGGAGTTTTCTGGATCCATTAGGATACTGTGCCTTTGCTTGATGCATGAATGTGAGAGACGGGCTCCTTTTCAGCTGAGAAGAGTGCAAGGCTTATGAGGCAAATCAGACCCTGATTTTCCTGAAGCCCATTGAAAACTGCAAACTGCAAGGGTGATATACAGAAAAAAATAAACCATCTTCCCCTGGATGGCAGCTGGAATGACGCCACAATTTGGCACTTGGCTTCAGTGGGTCTGTGTCAGCAGGTAGTGATGTGCTATGGTGTCCCACGCTCCGCAGCTGGCTCTGCAAAGTGAAGGGGCAGCTACCCCGTTGGCCTGGGTGTGGGACCTGCCAGCTGTGACTGGGAACATTCTGCAGCAAGTTCTCCTTTGTTTAACTTCTGCTTGGGATTTGAAGATGAAAGCCAGGAGTATGAGAGTTAACCATGACAGAAACTGCAGGAAAACCTTCAATGGCAGGTCCCCATTAGATGAACCAGACTGGCTGGTGTTAGTTTGGTTACAGGGAACTGATGTAGATTTTTCCAATGTGGCAAACACTAAGTGCTGCAAGTGGCTGTTTGCTGAGACAGAACTTAAAAATAACAATCATTCCCAAGTGTGTCTCCTTCCACTTGTGCTAAGATGTTATTTTACCAGCATGTTAGAAAGGCACAAAGCATTCAGACTAGATGATGACCATAGCTTTTCTTGGCCTTCACCCTGACCTGAGTGGAGTAGAAAGCTCCTAAATTCTGGAAGTGAAAGGAGGGAATAGCAAGGGAGAAATTTTTCAAGGTCATGCATCATCCAAGGAGGGAATAGCTAAATGAGACCCCAACAAGTACGTCCCTCCTTAGAGTCCATCTGCAAAGGCTGTAGCACAGTAGGAGAGGGAATCTGGGAGCTGGAGCTGCTAAAGAGCTGGGCAAAAGGCACACTGCCTCTGCAGCCTTGCTTGTGTCGTCAGGGCTCTCGGCAGAGGGTGGCAACCACTCTGCTAAGTTGTAATAAATGGTGCTTTTGATTAAATTTGGAGCAATTTCCCTTTAAGAGAATTCCCTTTAAAAAGAATAATAACCCTTTTTTGAGACCTGAGTGTCGGCAGAAGAAGCTGGTCTTGTTTTCACGTTTTAGCTGTGGAACAGTATCGGGCGGCACCATCTGATTCCTTTTCTTACAATTCTTTTGTGTCTTTCCTTTTGTAAGCAAAAATGAGCACATTCAGGCACGAGAGAAAGAAGTGAAATCAGATTGTATTGCATTTCTTTGGCATATATGGTGCAATGCAAGATTTTTTTCTCCTCTTAACTCCTGAAATTTGAGATAGCCTGAGAAAAAATACCAGCATGGGCAAAAATGGGGAATCAGCTTTCCATCTAAATGCTATTTTAAAAAATCCCATAAATGTAAGTAGCCTTTTTGTGAAGTTAATTTTTTTTCTTTTATTATTCCTCATCTCTGTTTTCAGGTCGTCTCTTCTATGCACTTTCAGATGAGCCCATGTCTTATGAAAGTAATGTTTTGTTAATGGAGTCCATCAGCAGTTCTAACAGCAGGAATGAAACTGAGTATTTCCTTCTCCAAAACAGCTCTGCTAATTTACTTCAGACTAAAGTAAAACTGAAAGATATTATTTCAGGAAATTGTAAATTCATCCCAAAAAGCAAAACTTCAAGGGAGCTAAAACTGCTCAGGTTACAGTGGGAAAATGATTTAGGTTGAATAAAAAGAGCAGGACAAAGCTGTAGGGAAGTGTGACACACTGCATTTCAACCCCTTCAAAGGGAAATAAATATTTGGAATTGTTGCTATGTTTCATTTTGAAGTTATTTTTAAGGGAAACTTTATTGTTTCAAAATGGCATTTTCTATTTAGAAATGAATCTTCAAAAGGGGTTTTAAGGAAATAAGGGTCAAACATTCTAAACTGTTGTTTCAGCACAAATGTGGCATTTCAAGTTAACCCCCAAATGATTTTTTTTTTTTTTTTCCCAGGGATTTAAATTCTTACTCCTGCAAGCACTCTGGTTTAATTTGACTCATGCATATTTTCCCCCTCATGAAATTTTAGGTTTTGCAACATAAAATAAAAGCCACTTTTTATCCCTCCACCTGCCAAAGCCTCAGTTATCCAGCCCTCACACATGCACACCACTTCTAGGGGATGCTGAAGCCTGGCCAAAATCATTCTCTGCTTCTCCGTTCCCCAGCACTCCAGAGAGCTTTGCCAGCATGGCATAAAACCAACCTGTGCTCCACCGTTTTCCCATTTCTCAGTCCCTGGTAAAGCTGTTCCAGGAATCTTGTTCCTGACCTGCAGCCCATTCATCCATTCCCCCATGACCAGTCCTAGCATATGGCCTGCAGTGTGACTCCCCCATATAGATGTGGTTCCCCATGCTCAGTCCTGTGCACTCCTCACCGTACCAAAAAGTGAATGTTGCTCAAGCGACCTCACTGATACCATGGCTGAACAGTGACCTGTTTGAGATTCAGTGGTTTTGTGGCATAGGGTTAAGATCTGACCCTTTTAAAGACAACATGCCTTTGAATTTCAGCTTTCAAGGGGATCTCTGGGCTTTTTTCCGGTTGCTGGACTCATTGGGTCAGCACTTCCCTTCCTCTGCTCCAAGGTCACCACACTGCTCCTCTTCACACTGGGCAAAAACACCACACGCTTTCCCAATGTCTGCCAGCGCTGCTCCGAGATCTGGGCAAGTCTCAGGAGGGAGCAATGGGCATCTCAGCTGCATCTGCTTAGAGCTGGGCTGACAAACCCTGGCTGACAAACCCATCCTTAGTAGGGTGAAGGGTCTTTATGAGAAAGTGAGATTAGTCATTCTAATCATAGGCTAGAAGCTTCTCTTTGGATGTGGAACAACACCAGCATTTTGTCCATCCTCAAACTGAAGTAAAACTGGCTCTTTCTAAAGCATCTCTGTGCTGTCGCAGTGGAGATGGGTTTTTCTCCCTCTTCCCCTGGTTCATTCTGGGCAGAGATCTGGTATTTTATCCTCTCATCAGTGCAAGTGTGGGGATTTCACAGAAAGCCTGAAGTAATTTTCCAGCTGTAGAAGTTTTGCAGACATAACTTTCTCCTTTCTTAGTAGAAAACCACCATATTTTTCAAACATAAAAAGGAGTTGCTCTCAGCCCAGGAGGTACCTCCTAAGAGCCACTTCCCAAGTTTTTCCCCTCTCTGATTATACAGTCTTGACAGGAATCAGCCCAGCACAGTTTTCACAGCACAATCTCACTCAAGGTGGCAAAGGGCAGTACATTAACTTCAGCACCAGTGGAAGTTTAAGGGCAATGGTTTTAAGCAAGCACATTAACGAGTGAGGAGGGCTGCTCTGCCAGACACCGGGATGAAGGGTTATTTCTGAAGGCATTGGAACTAATAGCCATGCTGCCTTTTTTTGCTGTTACCTACCCTTCCTCTCCTGCCTGCCCACAAGCAGCTAGGAACTCTCCAGTTTTGGGGTTTCAGGATTGGGAAGATATGGATTCTGTCCCTTTTTTGGATCACCTCAGCCAAGTCATGTCATCACTGTGCCTCAGTTTCTTCAAGAGGGAAAAGAGCATAGATACACCGGTGGATGAAATATTTTAAAAGCTGTAGAAGTATTCAAATGAAAAATTAGTGAGGAAACAATATGTAAAAATTATTCTGAAACTCTATTACTAAGTGCTCTTGCCCTCATGCTAATTATTTAGTGTGGTACAAGGATTAAATACCAGACTCTATGCGTACATGACCCCTCACACTGGCTACTTGGGTAATTTTGGTGCTCTGAGAATAACTGTCTGCACCTCTGATTTCTCCAGTCTTGTCTTTGGCTCCCGCTCCCCATGAGAGGATCTGTTCCCCAGCCCTCAGCTGTAACACAACTCACATCATTCAGGAGCTGATGCTGTGAGATTGCTACCCAAGATGAAAGAAATCTCATAGGAACAAGCAAATCTGGGAGACTTGCAGTACAAGGCAGAGTCCCAGAGGTATTTGGGGGCTGCAATGAATCAAAGCTGTCTTCCTCATCCTGGTCCCCTTGATCAGTAAAACTCGACTTCTCTGGCCTGCCTCAGATCCCAGCTGCTTCTGCTTGACAGTATCTGCATTCACACCATTGCCATGGAAAGCTTGGATGTGAGTTAACACAGAAGTCCTGGGTGTACCTAATGTGCTTAATGGACACTTGAAAAACCTGCCATGTGCCTTCACAGCCTCATTTAGCAAGGGAAGTTTTCTGTGGCTTCACAGAAATGGGTAAGAGAGAACACAGAGGGAAAAACCCTTTCCAGCTGCCCCATGTTTCTTCACAATAAAGTGCCAAAAAGGAATCTCTCCTGTTTCTAACCGGTGAGAGCAAGGCATAGTCTGGGAGAGACCAGAGCTGTTGCCACTCTCTCCCAAGCACCACGGTCTTATTGCTCGTGCAGCACTCGGTGTCCAAAACACCAAGGGGTCTGGCAAGGGCTGCTGGAGGCCACTGCTGCTCAGAGCTCAGTGGCAGCAGAGCATGAAGGGAGAACAGCCAGCACAGACCAGCGAGGCAGAACACACTGCCCACCCCGACAGTGCCCTCCCTGCCCACAGGAGGGGAGAAAGGGAATTTTGGCAGGTGCTCAGAGGGGAATGTGAGGGCTGCACCTGCCTTCTGTCTCCTGCATCCCTCCTTTGGGACAGGGGGTTAAAGCCTTTTTACTGCTGGCAAAGAGGGTCTGATGACTGCTGCTGATCCAGGAATGTTACTTATTGATTGTCCTGGGGTGCCTGGAGGTGGATATTGTGTAAGCAATAGTTAATTGCATATATATGTAGATGCTGCTGCTCATTTGCTATCCTGGAGCACAGCTAATGAAAAATGTGTTCAGATAGACTGACTGCAGATGTGAAGCCTTCTTCATTGTCAGACAAGAAGCTTTACAGAACTTAAAAAAATAAATAAATAATACTGACATGACCAGAAGTCCTAGGCATTTTTGGACTCAAAAGACTTTTCCTTAATTTAGCCCTGCAGTCAGTCCATGTGCATGTCCAAATACAGCTGATCAGCCAGCGGGGAAAGCACTTGCCTAATTAATCTCTGGAGTGACAGTGTCTGCATACAAACCAAGTGTGCATCTGCTTGGTAGATGGATTTGCACATCTCTAGTGCCATACTTGTGTTTCAGTGATACATCAGTTCCTGAGCACACATGACAAGGAAGATGTTGTCTTCTGCCACCACCCATAAGCCTCTTCAAAATAAACTCCAGGAGTCCCAGGCTGGTGAGACTTTGCTGTAAATTGTGTGTTGGCCTGTACCATACCTATTGACACCTGTAACTTTGTAGATGTCCATGTCTGCATGCAGATGTTTGTCTTTTGTGCTTTTTAGAGAGGTGAAGAAAAGGAATGCAGTGAATTGGGATGGAAATCTGCCAGCTCTGGTCTGATCAACCTCTGTGACTGTATCTGCAAGCAGTACAGGCACAGGTCATCCTTTTACCTGTCTTGAAGTGCAGCCATCCCAGGTCTGGGCCGAAAAAGGTTTTTCCATGCATTACCGTCCCACACAAAAGTTTAGGACAGGAAATGACCAATTTATCTACACACTCTGTTACAAGTAGCAATGGTAGATCCTGAAGTGATGAGCTGATACACAGCAGGAACGGAATTAATCTCTGGAAACAGGAAAAGGAGGTCTAAAGGAGCAGATTTGACCCAAACCTTGTTTCAAAATTTAAACTTAAATTAAATATCCTCCTAATTATTTTCCACAGTTTTCATTCCCTGTGTCTTTACTCCAAGTGCTCTCTGAAGTGCAGAAAAAAAGAAAAAAAAAAAAAAAAAAAAGGCATTGAAAGCCAGTGAACACGACTGCCAGGAGCTGTGCCTTTCCAGCTTCCTAACCAAGTCTGCAGAATGGTCCCCAGCAAATCCTTTGCAAATGCTGTACTCAGCTCCAAGCCTGCTGGCTTAGGCTGGAGGAGTTTAGCAAACGCCACAGGGATATGCAGTGCAGGAGGAACCAAACTCACAGGCTGTGGGCATCCTCATCAGCAAGCTGCAGTGGTTTGATTAAATCCTTCCAAGCAGCCAGAGATAATAACACCATGAATAGAGCTTCCTAATTTCATTTCCCAGCACCACGGAAAAGGTATATTTCCATACATATGTGTAGGACTTTCACTGCACTGGCTTTAATAATCAGTAGAGATAAAGGCAGAGCTTACCCTTTTTGGCACTGCAAATTCAGGAGTTAAATTCAAGAGACACCAAATCCCTCTTACTGGTGTTTCAGCAGTGGCACAGAGAACAAGCTGGTGGGCACTGAGAATGATTGATGGTGTTGCTGACCAAATGGAGAATGGTGATTTATGGACAAGCCACGGTCCAAGGCATGCATGCTATACTGGAGAAAAATAAATGGATTCAGTTTCAGACCCCGTGGAAGGTGCTGGCCAAAGGCTTTCATTAAGTTAGCCTCTTGGATGTGGGCTGTCAAAATATTTTAACATCTGCCTGTGACCTCCAAGCATTTTCCTTTTCCTTCACTGCCTGCTCCAGCCCCAGACCTCCCTTGCAGTCAAAACTGACAGCATTAGCCATTAGAATCACTCTTTGAATTAATTACCCAGAAATACGCTTTCAAATCTTCCACTTCATGTAACAGCAAATTAAAGGGCAGCCTGGGTGGGGTTTTACACATCCTGCTTTGGCTGCCCCTTTCCAGCTAATGTGGCCATTAACACCCTGACTGTCTGCCTCTGCTCTCACTTCCCTGCTCCATGCTTGCAGAGAAAAAAAAAAAAAAAAAGGGCAGAAATAGCTTTTATTTACAAAACTTTTAAAGAAAATTCAACATATTGATGGAAAGACTAGAGGGATGGTCTAGGAGACAAAGGTCCCCGAGGAAGCAGTGCCTGGCCTTGTGTCTGTGTAGAGACACTGGGATATTCCTTGCTTTGACTCAGGTGTCCCTGCAGTGATCTGGCAGTTCAGTTTCCCATTTCTCCATTTCTCACTGCAACTCTGCCCTTACCAGCAACAATCACATCGGGCTGGTACTCAGGCTTGGCAAGGGGGCATGACCAGTGTGAGTGATCTCATAGCACCACTGAGGCATCTCCTGCCCCTCCTTGTCTGCAAGCTCCCCAAGGGGAAACACAGAGCACAGGGACAACTCGTATCATGGGTACCTCCATGCTAATGACTGATGCTTCTTGCTCAAAGTTTATGTTTCTGGAGCAATAAACAATAACACACCAAGCTCTGAACTTCTTCAAATCATTCCTGTCCCTTTAGCAAGCAAATTTTTCTCATATCATGGTCGGAAGCACTGACGAGATGATCCCCCAAATATATACACAAGTAGTGTCCAGGTGTAGGTAGCCCAACACTAGCTCTGTGTTTGCTGTCCCATTTAATCTGCCTTTTTCCCATTCTAAGGATCAAGTGAAGAAGCCTGGCAAATAGTTTTCATCATTTATTCAGGAGCTTTATGAAATATTTTTCAGGTATTTTATTTTTTTTTAAGACAACTGTTTAAAATTCAGAGTCAATTGAATGCCTAATTTGTATAAAGAATTACCACAGAATTACCACACTTTAATCCATACCCATTTCTGCCCACAACATTGGCAAAAATCCCTTCTCAAGCAAATAACCTGATGTGCCTTTCCTCTCCGTGCTTTTTTGAGCCGCTGAGATCCGTTGCACTCTGCTGATGGTTGAGATACAAACATCCCCTTGCCTGAAAGCGAGCAATTAGCTATTCCTCGGTGGGTAACTCCCCACACACACACTCTCTCTTCCTGACAGCCCCTATTCCCACATGGACCCAGTGAAACCAGCAGGCTGTCTCTGTCTCAGTCAGGGGCTCCAGACAGCTGCCCCCAGGGGTGGAGAGGGACAGACAGGTACCTGCAAGGATGGGGTGGCCCTGGGGAGCCGGAGGATGCCTGTGGGAATGAGACCTGCAGCTGCATCAGCGCAAGAGGAATAAATGAGGGGCATTGTTTCTGCCAGTCCTGAGAGGTGATGTGATGGCTAGAAATGGTTAGAATTATTTTCACCCACTTTCTTCTTCCCCACACTCCCTTTACCCTTCATTTTTGTCTTTCCTAGAGCAGCCCCTCACAAACGCTCTCTCTGTAAAAACTCCCCATGTGAGCTGACGGAAGGGATCAGGGCTCCCTGAAGCAGAAGAAGAGAAATCAAAGGGCCTGAGGAGAGAAGGGAAAATAAATAAATAAAAGGGCTTGTTTATCTTTTTATTAATAGCAGAGCAATGTTCCCAAGGGGGTAGGCCAACTGTGACTCTAATCCAGCCATGCAAAGCTGCCTCCCTGACTGTTTGGTTTGTGTTTGTTTTTTCTCTTCTCTTTTCCAGGGTTAATTACTGGGAAAGAAAAGTGAGACATTTAATTCCTGCCTCAGATGTTCCCCTCCTTCTCCAGTGAATCACACAGAACGTGAGTGCTTGCCCACAGAGCAAATGTTGAACTCCTCTGTTTGCTGCCACATCTGTCCAGGCTCGGTGACACTCCCAGGCTGTACAGGAACGAGGACAGGGACAAATCCTCCACACTGCACAGTGAGCCGGTTACTGACAACGGGGGGTGGTTTTAATTCGTGTTTCTGTGAAGAAACATTCAGCTGGGTCAGTGACACTGCTCTGCCCTTACCCAGGGAAAATGAGCATAACCTACACACTGCCTGGCAGCAGGATGGCCTCCTGACATGTCTTGAAAGAGAAGCAGGAGGAGGTAGCCGTGATGGGCAGATAGGCTTTGAAACACATCCCAGGGAGGGGAATGCAAGAGCTACAGATATTCATGTGAGAAGTGGCCCTGTCCTGCTGTACCTGCAATAGCAGTGCAGAATGCTGGCCAGTTTAATGACACTATCCCGCTGCAGGGATGTCCACCAAGGACTCGCTCACCATTCCCAAAGCCCTGCCACAGAAGAATCCTCCATGACAAAGTTTCTGAAGTATACTTTGTGCTTGGGCTCTGGCCTGGCAACTGAAGACTTTTATTTTAGGATATCTGAGAGAGGATTTTCAAAGGCATATCTCATCAAAAGTCAAAGGGAATGAAGAACTTGACCTCCTTGTGTGCAGCTTGGCCTCTCTCCCCAAGCTGCTCTAGCTTCCTTTTTAGGACAGCAAAGCCTTATCCATCCTGCTTGGTAATTAATCCAATTTGTAGCCATCAGGAGTTTTCTTGAAAGAAGTGGTCTCAGTGGTCACCTGCGATCTCTGAGTCCACCTTTAACTGTGACACAGCTTGAAGCTGCAGCACAGTTGGTGCACCAGAGACAAGGTCAGCACTGAGATGTGGCACAGCAGTTAAATTAATAAAATGAATATCAGTAATTTTGCCAGGGTCTCACAGCCTCCTCCAACCCACCTTTCCTCAGGTGGCCAGTCTCATCACAAAGGCCTGTGGCTTCCTGAGCAGGTTGTCAGCATCTGACCTTCTGCACAAGAACTTACGGTAAGTGGTTTTGAATGAGTATCCCCAAAAATGTACTGTGGGAAGCACAATTCCCCAAAAGTTACAGTGAAGGGAGAGGAAAGGGCTGGTCTGAAGTATTTTTTAAAGCAACTAATTGGGGTAAGGAAAAAAGCAAGAAAAGATAAGCATTCAGGTGGGAGAAGAGAAGGTGGGGGGAAACTGCATCTTAGGGCCTGGAATATTGTGCATCTCTGAAACTGCTGAGAGGGATGTAGTCGTCTCTGCAAATCAAGATGAGCTGGCTGGCCAATGAAGCATGCCCGGCATTTTATTTCTCATACTGTTTGGAGATAGGGATTCAGCTGAGTGCATTCAGCAAATAAAGATCAAATAACCTGCTGTGAATAATGTTTTAAACCTGGGTTCCTATCAGGATCTAGTTATAAGCCCATATACTCCGTTGGATAAAAAATAAGTTACACATGGCTGGAGGCAGTATTACTTTCTATGGAAGATGAAATCTGTTTTGAAATAGAAAATGTCTAGTGATTCCCCCTCCTCTTTCTATTTTTTTGGAAGGGCTAAACCACATAAAGCTGCCTGATGGAGAGGGTAGAGGAGGGTCCACCAATATTTCACCCACCACCTCTGGGTCCAGAGCTAAGGGTTTATGCTAAAAGAGGGGGTGAGACCCAGGAGGAGAGGTGAGGTGATGCCTACGTTGCCAGCAGGTTTGGCTATTTTGCCTGGAATCAAGCTAACCTCTATTGCACTAAGCTCCTTAGCTGTGCAGAGAAACAAGCCCCTGATGGGCTGATCCTTTGCTTTTCGTGATGATAATCAACACCTTGGCTGTCAGCCACGGGGAAAATCCACCAGTTGCTGGTGCTCCTCTCTGGAACATGCGCACCTGAAGCAGCTCATGGCGTGATAGCACAGGGAATTTCTACTGAGCCGCTTGGGCCGTAGATGCTGATCCTTGCTTTTGAAAAGCACCACGCTGCACAAACAGTCCAGTTGATTTTAATGAAAGTCTTGATGGAGAAAAGTGCTTTTCCACAGCAACGTGGCAATGTAGCCCTTTCTCTTTTCAAGGAGAGTCGGTAGCACCCTACTGCTGTATGTGGAAAAACATACTAGAAAGATAGAAAATGGCTACTGAGTGTTTTCATCATTATTTCAGAACTACTCTGACTGTGGCGTTTCACTTGACCCTCTTGTTTTACTTTCTCTTCTTTGTCCTTCACCTCTTTTCACACAAGTCAAAGCTTCTAGTTTTTAATGAGCCTCAAAGAATTGCAAAAAATCTACATAAAGCCTCAGTATTCCCTCTTCAGTAGTCCTTCAGCCAGACAGATGGTTAAAAATTTTCCCTCTAATCTGTTTTGTTTTTTTTCAAGAAAGACATGTTTATTGTGTGAAGTATCTGCTTTGCAGCAAAAACTTCAATTATTCCTCAGAAAAACAAATATTAAAAACTGAAAACATTTTGACTGAAACCCTAAATACTTCAGCCAAAAAAAAATAAAAAATCTGATCCCCAGTGTGTGTGTGTGTTTGTGTCTCTGTTAAAATACTTTGATTTGGAAATGCTGCCACACAGGGGATTTTGTCAGAGCAATTCTCGTTGTCATTCCCCACCATGGACTGAGTGCCCTTAATCTGCCTCCTCCATGGTGGGCATGGCAGAGGTCCTGGGGGCACTGCCTCCCCTCTCCGAGGGAGGAAACCCTCTGAGAAGGAATGTGAGCAGGAGATCTCCCCTACAAAGACAGTGAGAGCCTGAAGTGGTTGAAATCTGACTTGTATGAGATACCACAGGGACATTATTAATATGAAAAATCTCTGCTCGTGGGTATGGTATTCCAGAATTTGAATTTCCTTTAAAATGCTGAATTAAGAAAAAAAAAAAAAAAAAAAAAAAAAGCAATGGTTTTGTACTTTTAAAAATTGTTTTTGCAGGGAGTTTCACATTGGTTAACCAGCTTTAGTCACCATGAGTTCTGGACAAATCTTTGCTGAGCTGCCCACCCCAGGTACCCTTTCCAGTGCAAGCCCAGAGATTCACACAGGGGCAGCTGGGATCTGTTCCGTTTTTTGAGTGGTGAGGGGCACCCAACCTCTAACCCTCAAATACTGCTCTGCAGCTATTGAGTGCTGACTGCTGGAGAGTTGCACTGGATGTTGAGAAGATGGGGAAGATGGGTCATATTCCTGCTGATAAGGAAGCACTCATCTTTGCTTGTGCATGAAGTTCAAACTGTTCTGCAAAGCATAAATGGAAAGACGGACAGTTCTCAAGTCTACTGGCAAGCACTGAGAACATGGGGAGACATTTCTTCACTCCCTTCAGACTGGATGAGTGGTGGGAAGGAGAAAGGGGATGCAGGTGGACTCATCCCCCCTAACCCAAATTTGTTCTGCCCACTCTCAAGGCTGACCAGCACTCGCTGCAGTACATGGCATGGAGCCCAAGCAGCTACACAAACCCAGCTTGTCAGCATGGTGTATTAGCTCTGGCCCAACGCCATCCTGATGTGGTCATCCAATTTCTGGTCAGCTCAGCATCTCGTCAGCACTTGCTTGCATCCCCTTAGTGGACCCAAGGCAGTCATCTTTCATGCCTCCCTCCTTCTCTCTCAGCCCACAAGGGTTTCATCTGCATATTTACAAGACAAACTGACTTTCCTGATTTACCATGAAAATAAACTTTGTGATGAATAAATGGAAGGTGTCTTGAAAATTTAGGAAGCCTCCAAGTATTTCTCCTGATGCAGCTCTGGCCTAAAATGTTCCTGTTAGAACGAGTGGAAATATATCCCCTGCTTCTTTCAGTCTGCAACTTAAAAAGCAACCCCCAATTTTGCAGCAATAGCGAGAGGTATGAGGCCCGGAGAAGTACAACAGTCTTGATTACAGCTTTGTTGAAAAACATTGTTCTGAGATGTCTGGAGACAAGATAATAGGCACTGCTTTAGTTTAAAATAAGAGGCATTTCATGAACAAAGATCCCAGTGTGCAGAGACAGGGAAATATTGAAACTGTCTTTTGGTGCTCTCTAGATTTGCCTGTCTGGATTGTATTGTCATTTTGTTTTCCCCAGAAGTCCCACTTTTGGAGAAGCCACACCACCAGGCCCTTGCGGTATATCCAGCCAATCAATAGTTCTATCTGAGAGAAACTTAAATACGTGGAGAAGGAAAGAGTCTGTGTAGATCTGATCCTTGTGTTACTGGATAAAGTTGCTTTTTTCCTGCATTCTTCACCTGCCATTGTGTTGTGCAGTTAGACACTGAAAATAATAATTTTTATTTGCATTTTATCTTCCCTGAACCTGAGCTGTCTGTTTTCAGCATGAGTGGTTTGATACTCAGGCATGTTTTACTGCAGTAATATAGTTGTTCTTAAAGGCATGGTAGTGGAATATCTTGTAAGTACCCAACTTTAGTGTGAATTACTGCAGTTCACCCACAGCCTGGCAGGAAACATGAGTTTCATGACATAGTTTGAGAGCTGCTGTTGCAAAGGTCCAGGGAACATGTGTTTCAAAGTGACCACTTAGTGAAAGGGAAGTTTTTTTCCTGTCATAAAGAGAATATCTGATGGTCCTGGGGCATCTCTGACTCCATGGAGAAGAGAACTTCAAGTTTCCAGCCATAAAACACTGAAAAAAAGCAGCAGAGCCTGATCCTGTCAGTATGCTTAGCATGGAAAGGAGAAGTGAGAGTGAAGGCCGAGAACATAGCAACTCTGTTCTTGCACATCAGGTCCTAAATACAGACATCTCTGGCATTTAAAAATAAAAGTAAATTCCTTGAGTCAATTGTAGAAGTTACTATCCTTCCATTGTCTCTTCAGTTCTTGGCTATTGACAAAGATGCCAAAACGTCTCTCTCATTTACACAGTATTTTCTACTGAGCTTCCACCCAAACTCAGGAGGAGAGAGCAGATTAAGAAGCCACTTTCAGCCTCTGAGGGCAGAAGTCGCCTCTTAAGGTGAATCAGCAGCCTTGGAGACAGCAAAAATCATGTACAGGGGAGGTTTTGGTACAATCACGTGTCACCAGCCTCAGCCAGAGCTGCTTCATCACTATTGCATTGGTTTCACTGCATGGAGATCACTGAAACAGACCTTGAAATCTGCTAGTAACCAATTGCATCAGAACATTTCAGATTTAATAATGAGTATCTTCTGCTTTTCATTAGGGATATAGAGCTTCCAGGCTTCCTGATATGAATCCAGGGGAGCTGGCAATAATGGGAAACCAACAGCCCATGCATAATAGAGCTGGGCCTTATGCTGACACAGCTCTCTCTTTTGTCTAAAACCTTTGTGAGTTGGTGTAGGACTCCCAGGGGACTAGTTTTGTTGTATGGCAGGTTTTGTGAAAGTTCATGCTACTTCCTCATGCACTTCCTATCTGACCAGTGTCAGCCCCTGCAGTTCCAGCCAATGCCAGAGCTGGGGAATTCACTCACCTCATTGCAAAGCTGACATTTAAGCTTTTCCTCCTCTCTGCTCCCTCCTACAGCTCCAAAGATCAAGGGCAAGAGGGCATCATTAAACCTAACCTTGCAATGAACACACACATCTCACTGTTGAGCCCCCACATCCTCAGCCCCTCTGGCTTCACGTCCGGCCTCATAACCCTTCTTGTTCCCAGGGAAGTCACTCTTCCCACTTGAAAATCAGTACGTGCACTGTCCCTGCTGAAAAGCCTGTTCTGATGCTCTCTGCACTCTCAACTGCCAGCAAGCCACAAAACTTTGGTGCGTTTGGATTTAGCCACTATGCATCTGTAAACCATGAGGATAATCAGTCCCTGGAGAGCTGTGGAGACTGGGAGGCCACTCCTGTTAACCAACATCTCCTGAAGTTGCCTTTGTAATCTGGTGGCTTCCCTGGCACCAAGGAAAAGTGCTGTATTGAAAACTGGGAGCAATAGAGTCAGGACAAGGACCAGAGCACAGAAGGGAATTGTTACAGTGCTGTCCCTCATTCCCTCCATCTATGACCCAGCTTTGGGGCAGTAGAAATCTGGTCTTGTTCTGCATTACTCCTGCCTCAGGTGAATCCAGTTTCATGCCATAAAAGCTAGGCTCGTTCCCAGCTGTTTGTTCCAGATTTGCAAAGTTTCCTTCATTGCACCTGCTTTCCAACAGGTTTAGTACCAGCAGTTGCTAACAAGCACTGTTGGCTTGGTGGCTCACCACAATTCCTCTGTTTATTTGCCTGGGATTTTAGTAGGGTCGCCATGTTGTTAGCACTAAAAAATCTTGGTTCAACTGATTGGTTTGAATCACTGGTGAGGAAGAGCAAGTATCAATGCATAAATTATCTTGAAAAAGAGAAACACCTATGAGGAAAAAATGAAGTCTTGCAGTTTGTAACCCCAACAGAGCATCACTGTAAGTTGTTGAAATCAAAGAAGAGAGCTGGAGCCCATTCGTGCATCCCTGTCAGTGAATTTAGGCTCTTTCGAAAGAGCCATTAACATTTGTTTAGTTATTTTCAAGCAGAAGTTGGCAATCTTTAATCTGTGAAATTTCCCATAATTTATTGACACTTACACATCTTTCTTTTCTGCAGAAACACTGCTGGTTTTAATTAGCGCAAATTAATCAATAGCAGGGGGGCCACGCTGAGTTCCAATGAAAGGCAGGTGAGGAGCGCTGGTTGCATGTTAAACACGGTGATATGTAAAACTGACAACTGGAGATGAGGCGTCGTGGAGCTGCTGAGCAGCAGGGCAGGGGGAGCGGGGGGAGCTTGCACAGCTCCGAGGCCGCGGCACAGCGCACGCCGCGCAATGGAAAGGCAGGCTTTTAATTATGGTTTCAAAACTTTAATAAGTGTTTTTGTGTGTGTGTGTGTGTGCTACAAGCCTCCCCTTGTTGTTGCTTCGCAGATGATGAGAGATGTTTCAGCTCCTGCTTAGCACGGCATGGGATCGTTCAGGGTTGGGTTTTTTTTAGCTTAAGCTGGAAAGCTGGGTTTTGTAGGGCTTGTCAGTCAAAGAGGGGCTGTCTCAGTTACACCTGCAGACAGTCAGTAGTGCCTGCATCTGCCTGGGGATCTGTACATGTCCCTGGTCTCAGCTTGCTCACACACCCCTGATCCTGCACCCGCTTCTGCAGTACATCCCAGAACAAGATGTCCTGGGCCCTAGGTCATCCTGATCCCTGAGAAAAGCTGTGGATTTCTGGTCATTTTCAAAGCATGGTCCTGATGCTCACTGCCATATCCACTACCCTAGAGCTGTCAGTGGAGACAATCAGGGGGAGTTAGAGGGAGATCAGTGAAGAAAAGACTTTTCAATTGAAAAGGCATAACTTGTTTGAATTAACATAGGTATGGATTCTGTGCTTTTAGTTCAATAGCCAGATACAACTCCTGATTTTCTGCACTGGTCACAGAGCAAAGTCAGTTGTCTGACAGCTCTGAGCAGGAGCAGCCTATCACAGAACTACAGAGTGGTTTGGGTTGTAAGAGGCCTTAAAAATCATCTAGTTTCAACCCCCTGCCATGGGCAGGGATACCTTCCACTAGGTCAGGTTGCTCAAAGCCCCATCCAACCTGGCCTTGGACACTTCCAGGCATGGGACTTCCACAACTTCTCTGGGCAACCTGTTCCGGTGCCTCACCACTCTCACAGTGACTAATTTCTTCCTAATATCCAATCTAAACCTACTCTCTGTCAGTTTGAAGTCTAAATTACTCCTTACCTCCTTTCCTCTCCCATCCCTGTTCCATGCAGTGAGGCCTTTGCCTGCTGCAGTTCTTCCAGATTCTCTCTGCTGATGTATTTCTGTATGTTCATACTAAGCCACAGCCAAATTAGCAGCCTCACCACAGACACCCACAAATGCTGTCCATGTAATTCTATCACTGGATATGACAAGCCACACTGCACTTCCTTTTTTTCCCAGATCTGCAGGGCCAAATCATTGCAAACTCACACATTCCTCTCTTTGTCTTTCTTCCTATTGTATCCCAAGCAACAGCACAAATAATAATTCCAGGATCAAAACCTGCTTTCTAATATCCAGCTTTGGTTGATGATGATGTATGAAGCAGAAAGAAAAGAGACAGTTTGATTTTCATAGGCTAGGTGTTGACCCTGCTGGGCTTAGTGTAGCATGAAACTGGTTTTGACCAGTAAACTGAATAAATATACCAGGGAAGCTGTAGAGGGGCAATATATATGCAACACTAAGGTGCCATTTTTGCAAAATGATTTTGATTCATCAGAGGGCTAAGCTGATGCCCAGTGCATTAGAAATCCTGTGAACAGGAGCTCAGGGAAATATTTAAATTCATAATCTCTTTGCAGGAAACAGTTTCTTCCCCTACTTCAAAATGTGAAGCCCTTTGGCAGAGCAGCTCAGGGCAAAACCCACAGGACGTGGTGCTGCCAGGCAGCCCAAGGGATGCAGCAGGGAGGTGAACAAAAGCCTCTCTGCTGCACTGCCAGGTCTGCAAGAGCCACGAAAGTCACTAGCACCATAGATGTGGCAGAAAGAGCAAGAGCTGGCTTGTTAGCAGAAAAGCCTACATATCCTTCGAAATTCCATCTGGCTGGAAGCAGCAAAGGAAATGGCTGGGAGCTGGTCTCTATGCTAAGTGGAGGACTTAATAGAAGGGTGATAAGATAATGGTTATTTTGGTTTTTCAGCTCACAGAAACTCTTCCCAGGCAGGGCTCAATGCTTATGGATTGTCATTCCCTGTGCTCAGTTCTCTGGCAAGGAGCTTTGGCCCATCCTTTTGGATCTGTACCACAGCATCATCCATGGCAGAGGATGATGCTGACAAGCTTAAATGTCAGGTATGTCACAAGGCATGAGACATTTCTGGTTGAATCCAGAGAGATCTGAAGCTGATCCTCAGCTTCCCCAAACTCAGGGTGGCTGAGCCTGAGACTCCAGTCTGAGCGTACCTCAAAGGACAAACCCTGTTTTTGCTCCCATGGAATGAGTGCAGGGAAGCACTCAGTTACAAGGATTTTGATGGATGCACGATGAAAGAAGCACAAACTCAGCAGACATCCTACTCAACATAGTTTTGAAGCTGTATCTTCCTGGCAGGATCCAAGATGGCCAATCTCTGTGAGTGCTCCAAACTGGTCAGACATAATCCCAATCCAGTCTAAGAGCCATCTGGTCATTTTTAGCAGGGTGCTGCACTCTCCTTAGTAGAAGCATTCCCTAAAGAATTCTAGCATATTTTTATGAATTATGAGGCATTTCCCTTTAATTCCTGCAACATCAGGCAGGAATAACAAAGAACTGCATCTGTTGTCTTCATTTACACTCCAGTGCCTGATTGTAATTTTTTGGATGGTGCTTGAATATGTGGACTGGGAATTCTGCTGTCCAAAACCACAGCCCCTGCATGGTGAGAGTTCCACTCAACAAGCTGGGTTAGGCTGGAGGTAAAGGAACCATATTATTTATGCACAGCACGGCACGTGTCTGCTCATAGGCAAAGGAAATCAGGGCTCTTACCATTGCTCTCTTGGCTAGGGACAATAAATAGCTGGATTGAGGTCAGTGGATTTTGTGGACAAGAGGAAACTCTCTATTTTTTAGCCCTAGGGCCAATGATGGCTTCCACTGAGGAAAGAGCAAATATAATAAAGAAAAGCTTCTCATATTGAAATACATTTTTCTATTAAATATAGAGGTCATATGAGAAAAAGTGAGAGAGGAAGAGATCCTGGCAAAGGTTTATTTAATATAAGCTACATTTATATTTTTTTGTGAGTTACAGAGCATAAATTGAGCATTTTAATGTATTCTATAATGCTGCAGAAACATGACCTTGAAGTTAGCATAGAAATCTATTTCAGCTTTTATTTAGCAGCTGTGTAGCCTTTCAGAATATGAACTTTAATAGGAGTGGAGTTAACAACCAATTGTCTCCACTCAGGCATGATCATAATCTGATTCATGAACACATACTCATCTCTATTACTATTTGTTTAATTTTCCATCTTTTTGAAATAAATGCTCAAATCCCTATTCTGGCTCCTAGATCAAGACTTAGGCCCCTGTGTGTTTTATCTGCTTCTGTGAAGGAGAAGCACTTGGGAGAACAAAGGCACACTGCAATCACTCAGAGAGCATTTGCTGCCCTGAGAAAACTTCCACATAACACAAGTTATTTCTTCCCAAACTGATCTATCTTGCAATCATTTGCCAGAAAAACAAAATTTTCTTCTTTTTTAATTCACTGAAACGTATTTCCAGCTTCAAAGAAAGGTTTTCCAAAAAAAAATTGTTTCAAGTTGCAAAATCCACTAAAATTTATTTTTTTTTTTAAAGGGGAAGAAACAAGTATTTAGTAGGCATATATTTTGATAGGAAAAATACACTGTGATGGGAGTAATCATGCTGTGCACTGTGTTGCAACCCAGCCCATGAGGTACCAGAATGATAGCAGCCACCTCTCACAATAAGTATACTTAAGAAAAGCAAAAACTTTGTAGCAGTAGATGAACAACTTGCAAAAATAAAAAGATGAATTAAAGAACCAGGAATGAGTAAGCCCTGTTCCAGTCTATTTGCTGGCTTCTTGATTGACAGAGAGATAGGCTGGAGGAAAGAAGCAGCATCTCTTGATAAGAAACATTTCACTGCTGGGTTCCTTTTCTGCCTGTCTGTCTGGAGGCAAGTGACAACTAAGCACACAGCCCTGCACCTGCTCCATCAGATGTTGTTTGCTCAGCATCATGGTTATCACATCTGAAAACCCCATCCAGGGGTCTCCTGTACTGCCCTGTCCGAATCCCTTCCTTTGTGGCTCTCAAGGTCTGTTCCAAGGGGCTGCCCTCTCTTTCACCTTCCAGTCACCGCTGGCAAAGAGAAGGAAAGGAAGAGGAGGCAGAAGGGAGGAGGGAAGTCATAGCGAGTGGTGTAAATGAACAGAGAAGGAAAAAGTTACCCACCCAAAAAAATGTATGCAGAGTGAGTGCGGCTGACAAACTGTCACTGCCGGTGTCCTTCACTTCCCTCGCTGTCATTTGTAATTCATCAGAAGCAGAGAGAGGACTCAGAATCATAACAGAGTGGCATCTTCCATCACAAGAAACTCCGTTCTTCTAATTAACTTTCCCACTGACCCGGAGACAAACACTGTGTGTGTGTGTATGGTGTGCAGAGAGAGTCAGGGAGGGGTATTGCTCTCTGATGTCTCCACGTTTACGACACTGCTGTTTGATTGGTATGTGGGGAGGGGTGGGGGAGAGATTAATTTGTGCCTCTAAAGCATGCATGGGTAGTCTTTAAATTTGCTTGAAACAGAGGTTTCCTTTGCCTGTTGTGATCTGCCCTTGTCTGAAGGAAAACATGTTTACCGTACAGCGCAGCAAACAGTGTGGAGCGTGCATGCAGAGGATCCTGAAGGAGTTATCTGATTCTTTTTGTGTGAAAAACAGATTTCTGGTCCTCATGGATGTTGACTTCACACAACTGCTACCAAACCTGCCCCTCATCCCTGTTGCAGGCAGGCAGACTGACTTACAGGGATGACTTATAAGGAGGGCTTACAAGATGCTCCAAGGAGGACTGTGACAAGACAGACCAAAGATTCAGCTCACCCTGTCTCTTGTCTTAAACATTAGACAATAATAATTATTTAGGAATCATTCTTAAGAATTGGGTGGGCAAACCTCTTAATGGTTTGAACAATGGTTTGTGGCACAAGGAGAGCCATAGATTTGGGGGAAGGTGGTGTCTTCATCTTCACAAGTGATTGAGCTGGGGGTGGGTCGCAGGAGCCCGGGGGCACAAAAACAAGGTTTCAAGGTTTCCAAAACAAAATTGCAAGGTTTTGGAACAGATCTGCTAAAACACAGTCAGTCTTTGCAGACACCTTGGTCTTGAAGAACTGATTTATTATCAATGCCATGGGATGAAATAATTTTTTAATGATCCTTTTGTAATTGAGAAGTAAGATACTAATGGATTATCGCCAAGCTGGACCTAAATGTTAGAGCAAGCTATCCTGGAAGCAGTAACTGCCTGATGCAACAGCCTGGAAATCTTGGGGTGACTTGATATAAATTAACAAGTAGAGGTTTATAATGCATTAAATATGACAATTAATCTTATGGTCAGTGAAGCGGCTTCTCTGTGAGTTATTTTGATGTCAAATTACATTTTATTTTACTCTCCCTGAATCCCCTGGTTTCACTCAAGATGCCATAAATTTTGTATTCACAACACCAATCAACAGAGTAAAAACTATTAAAGAAGAAGGAAAAAAAATGTAGTCACTTAAGTAGAAAATAGTTGGCTACAGCAACCTCATATAATCTGCATCTCTCAAAATCACTTTTTACTTACAAGAAGGTTCACTTGGTAGCCACAAAGTTTATGTGAAGCCTGTCTAGGCTGCAGCCTGTTTCCTAGGGCTGCAAACGATTCTCTGTGTAACCCACATGCCATAACACCAGATAGAGCTCAGCCAACAGTGCTGCCTCTGCCATGAAGTACAGAGCCCTATCACAGTTATTGTGTTCAATTAGTTTTCCTGTCTAGTTTGAGCAATTACATCTGAGGAATTTTTTTTTTTTTTGGATGAAATATGCTTACAACACCTCCTCCCTTCCAATTTCTCATTGCATGGATAAGATTATTTCTTTATACCGTGTATGTGGAGATCAGTGGCACATTGCAGAACCCACCATGTCTCTGGAAGGCACTTTAAGAAGTTTATGAGGGCAGCAGCTTGTCATCTGACTGGTCATTTGCAGAAGATATATGAAACATGGTCAGGCGAGCAGAGAATGAACAGTTGTTTATTGCAGGGAATTTGATGAGTCCTTCCATGGAGAGAGGTGTCAGAAGCAGCATAACCTTGGTCCTCGTAGGTCCTGCTGAAAACAGGCCAATGAGATTAGAACAGTTGTCAGTATATGTGCACATACAGCCAGAATTACTGGGAAAAGCCTTTACCCATCCAATGGGAGTTGGGATGGGTAAGGTGGATAGAGTATGTAGATGAGTAAGGTATTCACACAAATTTGACTTTAGGGATTGACTGACATATGATCAGTTGATTAGGAGCTTGATTAAGAGAGAGTCATCCTTGAGAGCAGGGTCCTTCGCCCCCAGGTATGGAAGGTCTTGTCTTTTGTCTCACGCACTGTCCTGTATTTCTGGAGGACCAACATTCAGGCTCTAAAATCTAAATACTCTTTTGGGGTTTCCAGGCTGTTTAATTCACTCAGCTAGAAATAATCTTGGTGTTCAGAAGGGCACAGCAGTTTGGGAGGCCATGGATTAATTTATTTAGTCTATAAATTAGGAAAAAATACTGGCCTCAAATGCAAGCAAGACAGATGCTGAGGAAAGGGTTGCAAGCCAAAAACCATTAGAAGGAACTTGCACACATTATATCTGTGAATTAGCCTCGGGGTCAGCAGAGTGGAGTCCTGGAGCCCTCCTGATAGCTGACGTGAGATGAAAAGCTCTGCAACAAATGGGCCCAGATTTCACCTGCACTCAGCTACCAAGGGGGCTGTTTCTGAATGGCCAGGTGTGGCCTTTCGCCCCAAGCTTTGCCAACTTGCACATGGCTGAATGAACCTGCTAAAATGATCAGCTGGGAAATAGCTAATATCATTAAATACCATTTAAGCTGTCATTTTTATGTGTAGAGTCAACACCCCTCATGATGAATGGGTCAGGCTCACGCCTCAGGGAGCGATCACTGCAGGTGTGTTGCTGCCTTGGAAAAACATCAGGGTCTTGCTTTGCCCTGGCTTATATTTAAGACCACAGCACAGTTTATGTAAAGGCAAGATTGGGCCCTGAGGAGCGATGTCTGTCACGAGGCACATGAGAAAGAATAAAGGAAGAAGCCTGATGTCAGATTCTTGATTTTGCTGAAGTTCCAACACAGCACAAATTCCCAAAGCCCCAGGAAGGAGCACTGAAATTTTCTTTAGCAGACTAATGATGTTTGAGGCTATTTTTCTTGTTGCAGACAACTGCACACCAATAGCAACAACAAAAAAAGAGCCTAATGAACCTGCAGAAACGTATGGCCCTAATGAAGATGAAAGCCTCTCTTCCAGCTACCTTGCCTAGAAACACAAAAAAGGAGGACATTAAAAAAGAAAAGACAAGGTGCCAGCTGCTTGGAGAGATTTCAGACGCACAACTGTGTCTGCAAAAAGGAAGAAAAGAAGGAAAGGAAGAAAAAGCTTTTCCCCTGGGGTTCTTCTGCAGGACCATTCTTCATTGCAGCTGAGCTTGCATTAAATGGCGCAGCTGGCTGGAAGAGGAAGGCTTCTGGGTGAAGGGAATACAGAGATATATATTTTTAATGGGCTCATAAGTTCCTGCAGAGAGAAATGAAGAGCTGTTAAGCTTCTTGAGCTGAAAAGTTCTGATTCCAAGGGCCTTGAGTGTTGCATTGCCTCCGGTGATTGTCAGCTCTCTGGGATCTTCACTCCATTTGTTATTTTATTTGTATGAGAACAAACAGCCTATACCCTGATAAGATTTATAACTAATGCTGAGCAGGATTGTACAGAAGATGCTGAAACTTGTACTGTAAGGCTTGTTGGTTTTTACTGAGATCTGTTCCAGGATAGAAAGACATTAGTGTACCAGCTTTCTCCTCAGGAAGCTGCCTTCAAGGCTCAATTTTTTATTTTTTCTTTTACTGGTTAAAGAAGTTTGTCCTTTATCTCCAGTCCCTTGTGATGTTTTGGAATAACAGGCAGTTTCAGGGATAGTGCTCTTTGACAAAATTTTTGGATGTAGGCAAGGTTGGACTGGCAGAAGATGCTGCATGTCATGTTTGAGGAGGGTTGGTAGAGTTGTGCTGAAGCCCTGTCTGTATCCTCACCAGTGCCACAACACAGAGCTGACATTTCTGGGAGCCAACACTTTTCATGCTACAGCAAAACACATAAAAATCAGTTGCCTAATGAATGTGGTTTTCCAATGAAGGGAAATAAAACTCACCCAGCAGCAGACTAAAGTTCTGCCTTCAGCTCTTCTGTTAAAAGTCTTTGGGTCACCCTGAATTTTAGAGCTGAGTTTGAGACTTTACATATTGAGGATATTTTAGAATAAGAAGAGCTCTTAAAAAGGATGATAATTTCTACTCTGAGCATTCCTTGCATTGCAATGATGCCTTGAGATTTAATTTTCAAACAGGGAGTACATGTGCCAAGTACTGTCCAGACTCAAAGCAGCACAGCCCAGGAGGATAACATATACCTTCGGAAAGAGCAGAAACATCTGACTTGCTAATAACAATGAAAACAATTTTTCCAGGGACTTTATCTGGAAAATACACGAACAGGAGGAGGAAATGAAAAGGACAAAGCTCCAGTGCTTAAAGATGTTTCAAAGGCACAATTTGAGCTGCAAAGGAAAAAAAAAAAAAACAGAATATGGAGAAAAAGAAAAATAAATCCCTGCCTCACTGGGACTGCTGCTACAGGGTCATTCTTCATTGCTGCTGCTGCTGATTCTGCATTAGAGGTGTAGCTGATTAAAGATTTGGTTTGGGGGAAGGTTAGGGGTGAGGTAATACATAGATATATATTTTTAATCAGCTTGTAAGTTATTAGAAGGTGAAATGAAGGGCTGTTCAACTTGTACAGATGAGAAGTTCCTAAGACCTTGAATACTACAGATGTTTTACCAATTGCCTTTCTTCTCTGCAGACTTTACTCCTGTTATGATTTTTATTTGTGCACTGACCAACAGGAGCTGTCCTCTGATAAGATTTATGACAGATGTTTTTTGTTTGTCCTCAACACAAACTACACCACTACTGATGATATCTATAAAACATTCTCTGGTTAGACACAGGTCACCCTGCCATGGAACTGAAGACGTGTAACCACTTCCTACCACACACACACAAACTCTTCCACCTCCAGTCTGATGATACACTAAATTAAAGTAAAGCTTCCAGCACCAGACCAGGTACAGTGTGGCTGCACGATGCAAAGCACGGATTTGGTGGGTGCTTGCTGTGGTAGTTCAGGTTTGCTCAAAACCTACTGATGGGCTAACAGTACATCACCTGGCTTTCTGCAGGACCTGGTGCTACATCTGATCTTGCAGTCAGCCCAAAACCTCCAGAAACTTTACATTGCCCTCTCCATGGGGTTACAGAAAAAGGTAGCCCTTTTTCAGTCCCTAATATGGTACTGGTCCTGCATACACCTAATATGAATGGCCTTAGGACCAAGGGTATAAAACATTGGCTTGTGAACTTATCTGTGCTTGGAATACATCACAGCAGGATGGTCACTGCAATGTGAGCCTGCACAGCTACTTATCGTGATCTATGTGTCACATCCTGTTGCTCACTCAAGTCATAAAATTGGGGCAAAATACATCTTATAGATGCATATTTCTTTTTTCTCTTAACCAGTAAGATGTTTCCAGCCAGGAAGGCTCATGAGCTGAGAAGCCCAGGCTACACGTACATTTTTTCCATTAAAAGAAAAAAAAAGGAGATGGGGAAAAAAAAAATATGGCACAGGTTTCTTCTTCCCCCTCTGCATCTCAAGTGGTTTATTGAGATTTAAAATAAACAAAAATTGCTACACAGTAACCTCTTGCCCTCTTCCCTGAGAACCAGCCTTTGAGTCGTGGAGCATGGATAGAAGAATCATTAAAGTGTGATAAATAAACCTATCATGGGGATAACAGAAGTCCTGAGCTACACATATCAGGTAGATGGAAAGAGAAAGAGGTTACACCAGTGAGGTGAAAGGGCAGGGCAGCATGCAGCTAACATTTAAAAAGGAATTAGTGAAAGAAAAAAACAAGCAAACAAAAAACCAGAGTGAAAATAATCCTGAGAGGTGGTCAAAGGAAGAGTGGAAAAGCAAAGACATTTATTCGAAGCAGAAGTTACGGAATTAATTACAGTGAGCTGGGGTAGGATTTGTGCAGGAAAAAAAAACCCAAACAAAAACAAAACCACAAAACCAAACCAGGCTATTGGTATTTTCAGGGAGAATCTTACTGGAATGACTTCCTGATGGCTGGTTAGCTTTGGTGAAATCCTGCTTTGCTGTTCATTTTATTAATGGAGATTGTGAACATATTTGATTGTAAGACAGAACTTTTTGGCTATTGTTTTCTTCTTAAATTGAATCTTTTTCATGTTTTAATGAACAATAGGGACAGGAACACCTTGTTTTCATTCTCTTTCCTCTTTCTTTTAGCATTAGTAATGTACAACAAAGAGAAGGGAGATGAGATAGCATTGCTATTCTTAGCACCTAACGCAGATGCTTGTGGATGCTGGAATAAAGATATGTGGGCTCAGATAGTCTTTCCCTCATTTACACATTTCTCTTGATAGAAATTATGAATTCATCCTTGCCTTTGTGTGGATTCATCTATTTTTCATTTAATTTTCAATGTGTTGAGGGGGTTTTTTTTGTGCTAGTTCATGTTCCAGACCCAACATCTCTCTGTTTCTACTGACTGCAACTGTCTCCCTATTGTAAGTCAGGATCACCACTGGGGCACTGCTCAATGACGTGGCCTTTCAGGCTGTTTCTCCTTTGGTCACTCTTTCTCCTCCAGACCCTGGGTATGAACTCATAACACTGTGGGTCACAACATCACTGCATCAGTTGTACAGCAAAAATCTGAAACGATCAGCCTCATCCGTGACAGGATGAAGCACGTGTTGATTTGAAGAGTCTCAGGCCTCTACTGAAGGTCACATTGCAAGGTCAGGGGATGTGTCATGACAGAATAGGAGAAAATCCAAGCAAAAATGGATTAACCAATGTCTGAGTGGACTTTGGACTAGGTCCAGAAGAAGACTGAGTTGCTCCTCTGGAGCAAGAAGGAGTGGCTTCCTTCTCCCCACTGCATCATACCAATTTATGGTGTATTGTGAATTTACTTTTATTTGCATCTCTCTGGGGAAAGTGGAGAGCTGAGTTTCAGGAAAATAGAAGTTTTACTAACCACAAGCTTCCAGAGACCACTTTCACAGCACGTCAAAAGGGAGATCAGTCGGTCTTTTGGGCAGTACTGTGTCTGAGAAGTGACTCAGAGCCATTTCAGAAACCAGTGCCTGCTTGGAGAACCTGCTCACCAACAGAGTAGAGAGGCATAAAAAATCCCCATGGATTTCCTTTCCAGGTCCTTTTGAAATCCACCACATTTTAAATGAATATCACCATCTAGCACTGGCTGCATATTGTTCCCCCCCAGAGATGTGACCACAAACCTTTATTGTTCCAAAGTCATGGGCAAAGCAACGAAGAATATATCCTGCAAAGCTGTGTTAATAAGTGGCTTTTGAGATTCACAGTATTTTGCATTGTGCTTGCTGGATCTCCGTGCTTAGAGGTTGTCATCATCTGCCCTAGATAGAACATGATTAATAAAGAACTGTTTTAATGTAATTTTCGCCACTGACCTTAATTGCACAGGTCAGAAATGAAAGCAGCTTACCATATGCCAGACATTAAGGTCTTGAGCAATTCCCCAGCAAATGTTACACTCCCTGGATTGGATTGGAGCCCAGCCAGTCTGCACTCACTGAAACTTATAAATTGCCTTTATCTTGCTGGCAATGTAAAATTAAATTGGTATAAGGGATATTGCATTGTTGATGAAGATGTACAAGGCAGAGTTAACTCCAATACAGTGAACTTATGAAAAGATATGAAAAATATCTTAATTGGCTCAGCACCTTCCTTGCATGGCCTTGAAGAAATCCAGTGTTCCTGAAAACTGCAGTAACATTAAAGGAAGTAGTCTTTGTTCATTCTCTTTGTGTGTTTGAATTGTGCAGCTTTTCCTATGCTGCTCATGAATAGTGGAGCACAAAACAGGATGTATAGTAGTTTAGATGATGATGTAGTGAGCTATGATTGTATCTAAAAAGTCCTTTTCTTGTGTTATATTTTTGGCCTGTAATCCTTCCCTTGCTACAATACTTCCCCAAGCTCTATTGCAGTCCATTTTCCATACAGGACTCACTTTATCAAGTTTTCTCATCTCTAGCTATAATGGCAATTGCACGATGTAAATCTAGGAGCAGTAGGGAGTCACTGGCTAGAGATGAAGTCTGGTGAATATTAACCCTTCTGGGCTCTCTTAACATTTGGACCCAAAGTTTGGAAGTAAATGAAAATGAAAATCCTCCCAGTAATTTTCTCTCCTCATGAACTCAGTCAAAGAAATTAGAATCAGCCAAGGCCTTTTGGGTCAGTTTGTCCTGTTCCCCTTGAGTCTTCATGGTCTGTTACATCTCTTTGAGAGAAGATTGGGAAATTATTGTATTACTCACTTGTTACATTCCCCCTAGAATTATAACTATATTGATGTAATTGTGCCAAACTGAGGCAGACATTTTCCAGAGAGAGAGAGTGAGGAAGGCAGAGTTTGTACTCTCAGGGGTTTATATATTAGCACAGCTAAACAGAGACTGCTGTGCATCAAAGCAGTGGGGCCCGACTGTTCAACTGAGAGGGACCATGTAGCACACCAGAAATGCTGTCAAAAATTCCGGGGGCCTTTCCCACTCCCGTGAGGGATGTACATGTAGTCATGGAACAATGTTACACACACACAAGAGGTGGCATTGCCAGCAATTACTCTCATGCCTGATTAACAAACCAGAGTGCTGTGTATCCTGCTTTGAGCTCTGGGATATTTGTGGACAAGGGCAACAGGCTTCTTCCAGCTACACCTGCAAAGGGAAAACTAGGTTGGATGAGTGAGCTAGAGACTGGACAGAGAAATCTGAAAGTCCGTCAGTCAGCTGTCCTTGACCCTGGGCAATGTTCCATGTGTATAACTGGCCAGAAATCCTGGGTCCTTGATGACAGAATCATTAAGGGATTTATGGCCTCAGCTGCCACACAGATACTTGCTCACTGTCCTTGACATGAGGTCCAGTCTCTCATAAGGTGTAAGGGTGCCTGAATATTTCTCCTGTGACTCTAAAGAAAGTTTCAACACTCAAAGACTGATGTGCCTACAGCACCAAACCTGGAATGCCATCAGTGCAGCTTGCATTTCTTTTCCTTCACATTTATGTGAGAAAGAATGGACCATATTCAGTTTTGGAGGGTTCCTACAGGAGCCTTCTTGTGAGTTTGGGGCCATCCTGAAAATCGACAGTCCTCAAAGTGCCAACAGTAAGATATGTGTAGGATCAGGAGGAGGAGGGGATATGCTGTGAACCATCCATCTGGACACAGGAGGAATCAATACCTTTCAGCCCCCAGGTGTTAGGGTGACAAGCTCTAATAAATGCAGCAGATGGGTATCTGGTAAAGAGTCTTTAGTAGGCTGGCTGAGTGCCTGACAAACCACAGGGAGAAAATCACAGTATTAAAAGAAGCCCCACGCAGAAATGCACTGAAACATTGCCAGCAAAACATCCAACCCGCTCCCAAAAGGGCTTCCTGCACAGCAGAAGTCAAACCTGCTGTCTCTTGCATTCACTTATTCCTTTTTTTTCCCAGCCCTGATGCCATGAAAGGGCTTTGGTGATCATCTCACCAAGCACCCGTCTCCCACCCTGTCTCTTTTCATGTTCTCCTAAAACCTGAGGGATGAACAAGCAGCATCCAGGCTGTACATGGGCCATGTCTAGAAGTTTTTAAAAAGAGGGAGACCGAGAGAGAGATAGATAGAACTTTCAGCAGAACATATCTGTTAACTGGCTTCTTCACCTAATTAGCTGTGGAAAAGTCACCAGATGGACACAGATTTTAATGATGGCTTCATTCAGAGTCTTAGAGGAGTGGGTTGGATATAAGAGATAATTATCTTGACTTTTAGATGTAAAAGGATTCTATTTTATTCTGCCTTTTTTTCCCCTCTAGTTCATTTTTAATGAAAGAGAGGAACAGTGAAATTCAAAACATCAAATAAAAAAAGGAAGGTTGACAATCCATCGTTTAATCTCTGCTTAGTGCCAGCCTGGAGTGACATTTCTAAGGATTGGTTTGATGGGAAGCTTGTTTGTTCATAAATTGCCACAAAATGGCATTCTGAGTTTAACCAGGGACTTTCCCCCTCCCCTTGTGTGCTGGGAGGAAAGTTAAAGCCATATGATTAAATGCTACAGGGGATGGAGGTGTGTTCTCATGACACAGAAAGAAATAGAGATAGGAAATGCCACTTTCACAACTATTCTCTTTCCTACTCCTCATGCACCTCAGATCCTGCACTATGGTCCCTAAGAGACATCCAGATGAGATCATGAGAGCATATCCACTGGTATACAGTGCCTCAAAAGTTGATAAAGACCTCAAGAATGCTACTAGGACCCTCCTTCAGAGAACAGAGCTTGTCTGCAGGGCAGGAGAGCTGCTACTGTTGGTGAGTGGGTGATGGAGGATGGAGAAGAAGAAGGCAAACAGAAGAATTAGATGAAACTGGAAGATTACCAGAGGACAACTCGTCTTCATCATGCAGAGGAGAAAAGTTCATTTCCCTATGTGCCATCTGGTTCCTCCAGCCTGTTTCCATCTGGCTGTGGGTAGGAGAAAATCCATGAGCAACTCAGAGCACTGAGCAGCTGTGGGCACGAGAGGCAGGTTCTAGGAAGGTTTTCAGGAGTTAAGATTAAAGAAAAGTGAGTTTTATGAAATCAGCTGCATCCCAGTGAGAGTGTGTGCTTCAAATGAATACTGTGCATTGTTGAGGGGTACGCTCAGAGGTAACACACGTGGCATGCTTTTGGTAATATTTATCTGGGTTCAGTTGGAGCCTGGCAAATGGTGGTTGGATGTGGCTTTCAATTAGAATCTTATCAGCAGCATGGGCACTTAGACCTCATACATATCTCAGGGAAAAGCCTCATCTGCCCCCTGATCTGAGTTTTTAAAGGGAATCTCTTCCTTTGCCAGCAAGTCCCTCCCATCTCCATGAATGCTTTCCAAGCATCTGATAGAAAAGCGAGAACACAAACTAGATTCAAAATATAACAAATTGCCATGTCTCTTTTGAAACTACTTTGATGGCTGAGAATTTGCAATATATGGCTATCAAATTTGGCTCTTGCCATTCAAATTGAGTGCAGTCTCCAGGGACAAACTTTCCTCTATAGTATCATAGTGAAGGGCCTAATAGTAGAGCACACTGATGGAAATGCAATATATACAAGACAAGGCCTGTAGTTTCTGAGAACTTATACAGGCAGCTGGATAAGTGGATCATGCTATCCGTGATTGAAATAACTGGAATCTCTGAAGTCCATAAAATGAGGAAACCACTTGAGAACAACATTGCTGGAGAGGCTTTAGCATTCACTCCGCTGGGGTAGCCCACAAGACCAGCCTTTCACACGGTGCTCCAGCCCTCTCTGTGCAGCTGATGTGCAGAGCGAAGTCTGTAGAAATAGAAGTTGATGGGAAAATTCAAAGGAGGTCATTCAGAGCTCTTGCAATATCCCCCTTTCCAATGACATTTTCAGTGAAGAAGGAAAGGATGAAGGGCAAAATCTTTATTGCTATTGTTATCATTATTGTTATTACCATTATTTTATTATCGTTTTCCCAAGCCAACATCAGTTTTGTGTTGAATATGGCTCTCTGAAGTAATTCAGGGGCAAACTCTTTCCCCAAGGCTTTGCACTAACTTCAATTGACAGTCTTCTTCCCAGTCTGAGAGGAAAGGGTTTGGGACCCTTTGTGTCCACAGGAAAAAATGGCACAACTCCTCAACACAATGAGCTTGTGAATCACAGGAGAGGTCCTGGACCATCTGTAGCTCTAACTATATTGGTAGATAGATGTAGATATGGGCATATACATATACACTTGTGCATGAAGCTGTTTGATGGGTGCTAAAACATATTATCATTGCTTTAAAATGTACAAGAAAGGCAGAATAAGAAAGAAACTGTACCCTGTCACCAAAAAAATGTTAGAGTGTAATTAGGGATAGAGAGTAGGATCAGCAAGTCTGGAGCTAAGCAAGGCCCCTTGGGTTTGTACATCTTCTCCTGTAAGAAGTGTCGTGTTGAATCCCATGAGCTGGTAGGCTTAATGTGCCTCTCCACAAAGAGCTGGCCCTTTCACTAGAGCAGTGTTTTGTGGTGATTTACTGAGGACCTTGTTTAACATGAAATCAGACATCATTTCCAAACCCATTAAATTGTTTTTGGCTTAGCGATGTGGCTAGATTTTTCATTCTAGTTTTCCTAGGGGCTTTATTAAAGTGTGAAGCTGCTTTCTGCATTTCAGATAGAAGTAAGTGTGGTATTCATCATTTTGAGCTGCTGGTATTGAACAGCTGCCTTTGCTTTTGGAGCACCCTGGAATTTCAGCTTGTTTGTGTATTTAACTAGCTGATTAAAAACAGGTAGAAAAATCTCTTTTGCAAAGCTCATCCAATATTTAGAGAGAATCTTAAAGAGGAAAAAAAAAAAAAGTCCATTACAGAACATATATGGCTTCAAGCTTTAGAAAAGGGAAATGCTCAGAGACTAGTCAGGGGTCTTTTCTGTTAAGCATCATCTGGATGAATTCCTTAAACGAGCAATACAGCCAGAGGAATTGGGTGTGCTGAGACATTCCCTAGCAGTACTCAGGTTCTCACAGGGTCTGATCACACATTAGAAATGCCATGGTCAGGCTGAGGTGATCAAATCATCCTGAGATTACAGCTATATCATTACTGATGTTGCTTAGAGTGGGTGAAGACCCAAGTACTTCCTTGTTTTAGCTGTGCTTTAATAATGCTCTTTTTTCCCCTCCATTCCCTGTTTATTTACATGGAGAGGGGCCATTGGAGTGACAAGCTGAGTTAATGAGATGGTTAATCATTTCCTCTTTCTGTAATTTTAATTCAGCAGATTGTTGCCTTGCATCTGCATGTGTGTTTGTGCACCTCAAACTCCTCTGACACATCACCTTTCCACGGCTATAATTTTTCATCTAAGATTATGGACAGGCATTTGGAAAGTGGCCTCAACCAGTGAGGCGAGGCGAACTAAGATCATTTCTATGAATCAAGGAGTATAGTGATGCATAAAATATATGTCAAATTAGAACCAGAGCTTCACTGTAAGAAAGACACCAATTAATGGGTTCTATGGGTTTGGGTTTAATAGAGCAGAAGATTTACCAGCCTTTAAAGGCTTATTACCAACACTGTTTACTGGGTGAAATCATTTGTCAGTGGCTAAGAGCTTCCTATGGTTTCCCTAGTCCCTCACAAATGACAAGAGATAGAGCCATAAACACTGACAGTGGTGTGCTGCTCCTTGATAAAGGTATTTCCTAACCTTTTTCATCTATGAAGCATGAATGGACAATGGGATACATTTTATACAGGGAATATGAAGAATCTCTTCACAGAGAAGTCTCTCTCTCTGGCTCTCACCCAGCAGGAATACCTCAACTCCAACGAGCATCAGTAGTGTGATGAGCCTCAGGTAATTTGTTTGACTTTCTCAAGTGCTTCCTCCTCTTCCTTTTCTTAGGAAATCTTTTCTTTCAGTTTACATGCTCTTGGTCTTCATAATTTAAAATGAGAGACAAGCATCATCCTTAGTGTAGAACTACCATAGAATCATAGAATGGTTTGGTTGGAAGGGACCTTAAAGGTCATCTGGTCCCTCCCCACTTCCATGAGCAGGGGCACCTTTTACTAGACCAAGTTGCTCTAAGCCCCATCTAGCTTGGCCTTGAACATTTCCATATGAGACATGGAAAATTAACTGATGTCCCAGAGCTACTGGGTTTTCTTGTATGAACCTTATAAAGTCTGATAGGAAGTGTGTTGGAAACCATATTTCTTGTCTACAGACTGGTCCACCAACTCCCCATGACGTTGACTTGTCAATAGGGAAGCGGGTTATGTCCAGGTGGCACAGGATTTATCCAAGTTTATACAAAGAATCTTTTTTCCTTGGGTGTATTCAACACTAAGGATGACTTATAGTGAGTCCAATAATATGTGTTTAATATCACCAAGACACTGAGCTTAAAAATTTATCATGTGTTCTTTAATCTTCATAAACAAAGGGATTTGCCAGGCAAGATTATTTTAAGACCACTTTAAAATTACTACTTATTCCTTAACTGTGTTGTGTTTGTGAAAAGGCATGGATATGTGGTTTCTCAGATAATATTATTCCAACATAAGAATGCAAAGAACTTTTTGGAAAAAGAAAAACAACAAAACAAGCCAATGGAATGTAAATAAAGGAGAAAAGCAAAATATTTGGACTTCTGAAGTTCTTCCAGTGTTTTTTTTAAATGTATTTTAGAATGGTTTTCATTTCCCTTGCATATAGAAGAAAAAAAAAAAAGGAAAGAGAGAGAATTTTCAAGGATCTGAGGCTTCATAAGACTTAGTGCAAAGAAAATCATGGTTATAAAAACACTGTGTTTTGCAGGGACAAATTGTTTGAGAAGACCCTTTCTTGGATCTTTCCTTCAAGTGAAAGGTCTTGTTACCATAATACGTCCACACTAGTTATCAAAGAAAAGGTCAAATGTGAATTTGGACCACAGGAAAAGGCTATCCAAGTAAATTACTGAGGTCACTCAAAGTAAAAATTTACAGCACTGTTGGACAAGAGATGATGCAGAATGTTTCCATAGCCAGTGATCCTAAAAAGGTCCTAAAAAGCTTACTCGAGTTGTCTTCTGTAGCAAGATGTTTAGGTGCAAAGAGAGAAGACTGAGTTATCTCTGCTTCAGTCCTCTGACCCAGGAGAGGTCTTTGGGGAAGACAAATCTTGTTGAGTTTCATGTCTGTGTTTGTGTAAGCCCCACTGATGGATATGAGAATGGTGACTCCTTCCTAGAGAACTCAAAAGCAGCATATCATGTTCAACATTGTGTTCCTCAAAGAACTGTAGAAAATCAGTATTGTAATCTAATGAATTTGAGAAGATGTCTCCTGAAGGGCTAAATTACCATACAGAATGTGATCCTTTATTATAAAGCTGTAATCTTATTTTACTGTTCTACTAATGATGTACAGTGAGCTGTGACTGGGGGAGCCCCAAGAAACATAATGATGGCTGTTTATTATAGCAATATTCAATACATTTCATTAATACAGAGATGTTTTCACTCAGGACATTGGAAATTCTGTTGTAGAGCAGGACAGAAAGAACATATATCTATGTGATGCGCTATGCTAAAATATACACTATTAGTTTCCTCCTGCTTTTTCAAAATCAGACTTGATTCCAGTGTTTGGTTGATCTCCTCAGAGAGGACTCTGCAATGCCTTCTCAAAGGTTTGCTCTTGAGTGGACCAGAATGTAACTTACTAAAGCACAAAAGGAAGGTTGACTTTTTGAGGAGCTGGTGGCAAGAAGCCTTTGAATGAGGCTGGTGGTCCAGCTGGAGGGGTTTGTTGGTGAAGGATGAAGATGCCTGTCAGAGCTGCCTGGTGGCACTGACCTGCAGTACCACGTGGTCCTTGCATTTGACTTCATCTCTTGATGAGTGAATTGCTCCCAGGGAAGCTCACTCTGTTCCATGCTCTGCAGAAACAAGGATGCTCTTGAATAATTGCTCCACTCATACTGTTTCCTAATGCTCTGCTCAGACTGAAACTCCCAAGGCCAGTCCTGCTCACTGGTGACTAGAGGTGAGAAGTGATGTACAGAATGGAAAAGCAGAAAGGGATGGGGCCAGCTTGCCCAGGCCATCAACCCCACAGGTCAGCTCTTCCTTCCAGCATCTCCAGCTCTGCTCCAGCAGTTGTGCCATAGAGGAGGTCTTGCTGTAGCAGATCTTCTGTGGCTGAGGCACAGTCACTGCCCAGCCTTTCCAGCCCTCTCCATCTGTCCACCCGTTCTTCCCTTCCCGTGAATGGCAGAGTTTGGATTAAGAATTGCTGGGCTGGAAGGGTATTCTGCTTGTGGGAAGAGGATGCTGGATGGGCAGCAGCCTATTCGTTCCCTTTGAAGGAATGGCAACATTGTTGGAAAAGGGGTGGTATCAGCAGGTTGTGCCCACCACAATGCACTGGAAGGAAGAAATAGCACTGGCATATCTCAAGAAGCAGTGGTGCTGGAGTGGGTTTAGTTAGCAAGTGCTGTTAATAATGACAGCCACCTGTTTCATTAGCCATAGTTTCAAACAGAAAGGATGTGGTATGCAAATCACCATGCAAAGCAGGCTGGCAAGGACCAGATAGGGGCAGGGAGTTGCCAAAGGCTCTGATAGCAGCTGAAGCAACAGATGTGTTGCACCAAAGAGTGCCAGAAGGGAACAAATGGCCATGACTGCACTTTCCCTTGGGCAAAGAAGAACACTGACATTGCCATTTGGCAATATTTCAGCCAGGTCTTTATATGGGTAGTTGACCTTGATTTGCAAGGCTGATACATTAGGTGCCCTCCAGTTGGCGTCTGCTATATTGGCCAGTACCTAAAGATATGTCAGCATGAAGCCCAGACATAAAAATTTATCCCGGTCTAATTCATTGAAGGGACAGGAACTTATGGTGCACTAGCATACTACTTGAATAAATTGCATCTCATTGCTTTTTATAGCTTACATATACACTATAAATTTTGTAAGAAGAGGGAGAAAGGGAGCTAAATAAGATTAAATACATGCAGAAAGAGAAGTTCCTTTTCCTTCCAGTTGTACCAGAAGAGCAGTTGCTTCCCTTTGTCTGGAGGTGTGAGCAGGAAGGATGAACAGTGGATGAATTTCAAAAAATTCAAAGGCTTGGCTTGATTCAGACATGGCACCCCTCAGCCGAATTGGCCAGGAAACACGGAGAAGCCAGGCTGGCTGAGTATCGTGTGCCCCTGGAGCTCAGCTCTTAGTGAATGTGAACCGACTGTTGAAGGAATTTAGGATGAGACTTGACTGAACCTCTGCCAAGATTCGTCAAAGGCTGAGATTTGAAGAAGGATAGCCCTTTGAGATTAAGAATAGCTAGGCTGTGTTCCTGGCTCTGTCTCATGCTCCTGGGGTGACCCTGGGCAAGGCGTTTAATCATGCAAAAAGGAATACCAGCTGTATCCTCACTTTACAGGGCTGCAGGGGTGTTGAAAGGACAGATTAATTAAAGTTTAGGAGAGACTTGAACAGAACAATGACAAGACCTACATAAATAGCTTGTTGCTAGAGCTAATGGGAAATGCAAGCTGCAACCCCGTGTGAATTTCTGACATTACAACATTTGGTTATGAGCGGGTTGGTGCAAAGTAGACAACTTTGGCAAAATGAAAAGGTCACTAATTTCTATTAAGAAATACCAGCATGTTTAATTTTGGCTTATTTCAGGTACTTTCTGGCTTTTGAACTCCTTCTTCCAACACAATCTATGATACCAGGGCTCTTAGGATGCCTTGTGGCACTGTAGTCAGAGGAGAAACTATCTCATCCTGACAGAGGTAATTTGGCTGCATATCTCTGTAGTAATATGCAAAGCTCTTGAACATTTTCAAATCACTGCAGAAGTTCAGGCAAGAATCTGCTGCTTGTGAGATCAATCTAAAATTTAGATTCGATTCAGCAGATCATAATATTTGAATTGAGGTCCACCACCCCATCTCCTACAGGTTTTTCATTCTGAGTTTCCCATCTCAGAAAAATCAATGTGTATTTAAAGATGGTTTTTTTGGGAAACCATATGTTGCTGCTACAAGAACACATTGATGTCATATTACTGGCTGGCAATATGTGGTATATAGTGACTACTTCTATTTTCCAGTTCATGCTAAAGCCCTTTATGCTGCTCTATGGGTATATTAGAGCAGGAAATCATAGAATTCCTTATGAACCTAAGCTGATTTATAATACCACAGACAAGGTGAAATAGGAAGGTTTTTCTGCTTTCAGTATAAAATAGACAAAACCTGTTAGTTCAGCCAAATATTCCACTGTCTCTGTAAATAAACCAAATCCCTCAAATAAAATTAAATGGATATGCTATTAATCCTTTAGAAATAAAATAATTGTCTTTTTTTTCTGTTTTTCTTTTTTTAATCCCTTACAGAAGCCTAAGTTTATATAGATGCATGAGAACAGTATTGTAGGAACTATTTTGCTCATCTATATGCAACTAGGTTGGGGAAAGTGTGGTTAAAAAAACTGTGCAGAGAAAAATAAAAGAGATTTGTGGGCAGATCAGGAAAACAATGTTGCACATGGGAAAAAAAAAGGGGTTGTTCTACATTTGACAGTGATTTCCAAATTACTCTCAACTTTGCCATGACAAAATTACTCAATTTCCCTCCAAAATAAAAATTCAAATCATTTTTTGAAGGTAATTTACTATTCCATAAAAAAAATCCCCAACTAACAAAATCACATTGCTAGGACTTTCTTGGGGAAAAAAATTATTTTTTTATAGACTGTTATCAAAATGCATAATTTCAGGGAAAATGTGAACATGAGAAATCAAAGGACTGAGAGTTTTGAGGAAAGTAAGAGGAACTTTATAAACTTTTTTGTCACAGATTCTCTGAATCCATTTGGTCGTCCATCCCTTCTGAGTATCCTGTAAAAAAACAGTAGGTTTTGGAGGTGCTGTGTGTATTAAGTTAACCTCTGCTGAACATTCTGGCAGAAAAGGTGTTCTTTTTGGAAAAGAACAAGAATTTTGTACCTACATCACTCTTGAAAGGTTTTGGACAGAGCTAGTAACATTCCCAGAGCAAAAGAAAATCCATTCTTATGAAGTTTCATGATTGACGATTTTATCATGCCCACATGCCCAGATCATTACCTGCATAGTAAAGGTTGGTTTCCAAGGTTCCTCTTAGCCTTGGCTCTTCTCTGGGACCCACCATGAGCACGCCAGGAGTGTGAAGGTGTATTTCAGTGCTCCTGAATGGGTGCAGATCCCTGCACTGCTCAGGGAAGGATGGCCGGTGTGGCTGGTGACAGCAGCTGATCCACATCAGACACACTCTCACTTCAGCTGGGGCTTTTAGAACAAAAGGGACAAACAGCCTCTCTTCTTTGGAGGTGAGGGTGAAAATCATGGTGAGAATGGTAGGTTACAATCTCTTCCTGCATGTGCCCTTTTTTCCCCCATGAAAACTCTTAAACCAGATTTCTCCTGGGAGGCTGCTGGCTCCTGCATTAGACTCTTTCTTAATCATAAGCTCCAAATCCTATTCTGACTCCAGACAGCATCTCATTTTTTGGCTGAGGATTGAGAGAAGCCTCCATCTCTCCATATGCAGGGGCACAGGGATCCTTTCCTGGTCTCTGCTAAACTACAGTACTCCCAAGACAAGAGACAATAGCCTCATTTACAGGCTCCAAATGATAAGACCAGGCTACAGAAATCATAGCAGATTCTTGTTTTCTGAACGGACAAGCCAGAACTGACAACAAACTCCCGGAGTGGTGGGAATAATATTTGATGGCCTCACACTCCCACCCATGAGAGTGCTCATCTGCATATCTGGCAACCCTGCAGCAAAGGTGCAGCTCCTTCCACCACCCTGGAAGATAGAAGAGAGGTGAGAGCCCATCCTCCCACTGTGTCTGTGCCAGGAGTGATTCTGGTGCCACCAATGGTTATCACATCTGCGCCTTCCTTCACAGCTGATGCCCAGACTCCTCCACTTCCACCCGGCTTCCCCCCTTCTCAGCTCAAACTCCTCCGGAGAGGGGAGGGAAGGTGCTTGAAAATTCCCTTTGAAATCTTGCCTGTGAGGCATGGATTTATCAAAGCAAAGAAGTTGTATGTGTGAGCCAGAACATCAAAGGGAAGAACAAGAAGGAGTTTCAAAGGGGTGCCCTTCTTCCCCCTTCCCTGTTTCTACTCGTGTACACACGCGTGCACACACATGCACACACATATTTTCCTTCCTTTAGAAACTATGGGACTTCTGCTGGGGCTTCTTAAACTCGGACCTGATGAGGGGATTCACAATCCCTCACTGCAGATGCAGCATTCGGGGCTTAACCAGCTAAAGGACTGCACAATTCCTGCCCTCAACTCATGGACAGATGCAGCTGAACCGATGGCTCAGAAATGGCTCCTTACAAGGTCAGGATTACCCATAAAAGCACATCAGCTCCTTAGCCAAAAGACAAGAAGGTGTTGTCTTTAGTACAGGTGACAGCTGATAAAACATTCTTTCCCATGTGTTCAATAAAAACAACAGGCTCAGAGCCCCTCTCAACACCTTTATCCTGGCTGTCAGTTATGAAGCCTCCAGATACCAATGAGACACAAGTCAGGACAAAGATTGCCCTGTTTTCTGAGGGGTGAAATAGTGGCATATGCACTGAAGTGACTCAAAGCCACAGTGACAGGACAAATGCACGGCAGAGTGCGGAGCAGAGCTCCAGCAGATATTTGGGGAGGGAGCCTGAGTTTCAGGCTCTGAGAGACAGAGAGATGCCTGGCCTAATTTATGGGCTCCAAGGCTCTCCATAGCTGGGATGAAGTGAACTCTGGGCTCAGCCTTTCTACAGGGTGATCTTGCCCCATTCTGCATTTGCCATCATTAGCAGTGGATGACAGAGAGGATGACTGCCGACCAACATGATAGTCAACATTAGGATATGATAGAGGCCACATTTGTAATAATAATGTCATGTTCCTGGTCCTCATGATGTTGTCTTTGGCAGCCAACCTCTCTCCTCCCAGAGCTAGAGCAGTGCTGTGTCCGTTGCCACAGTAGTCCAGCATTGGAGAGTTCTCTGTGTCTTGCCCCTAATGGGGCTCTGCATCATCTGCTGATCCAGTGACTTGAAAAGGCATCATGTTACTTAACTCTGGTATTGTAAAATCCTGAAGTCATGCCAGTATAGTTAGGGCTGTAAATTCAGCCAAAGGGCTGTGCTGCTCTGGTGTCATCCAGCAGTAAAAACTTGACAGCTGATAGCTGAAAACCTGCAGCAGATCAAACTGCCCTGCATGTTTGGTGCCTGGGGTATCTACCCAGGAGCTCCAGTCAGTGTCAATGAGTGTTTCATATCCAAACATGAGCAGAGAGGTTAACTTCAGGGTGGGTATTTCTGCAAAGCTCCAATCACAGCCCTAATTGCAGAGGGATGTACCCACAGAGAGGTGGGATCTAAATCCTTATAACCGTACTCTGTTCTGATGAGCTCTGGCTTTCTTTAGAAGTGGTAGACAAAATGCACTGCCTTAAATGGGGCACTCAGCCCCTGAGCTGGTCACACAACATCCCAAAAGAGATATGTGACAGGGCAGCAATCCACAGCTCTCTGCCCTTAGCTTCAACCACGACTTTCCTGATGCTTTCTTTGAAAATTTACTACCCCACTAGAAGAAGTTCAAGTTCACCTCCTTCCTGCTTTTCTACAGCTGGATCCTTGCTCTATTTGGAAGTTTTCACCATGGGTGTTTGGGAAAGTGTTGGATTAAGCTGGGTCTGCCCTGAGAGTTACATTTGGCTCAGCCTCAGAAGGTTTGAAAACATGGCACTGAGAACCCCCTGAATCACTTTGTCCCAGAGGCCCCACTGTGGGATACTTACAGGAGAACAACACTGCCTTTCACTCAGAGTATTTCCTGCTGAGAGCACAACGAAAAATAAATGGGTACCACATGTCCTGTGTTCTGACTTTGAAGACTCTGCCTGTGCACAGCAAATTGTAGCACTTTCCTGGGCACATGGGTAATGCCTAGGGTGAGTCAGATGTTCACATATTCCTTGTCTCAGCTTTCTCTACTAAAGCAAGAAAACACCTTTGGTAACTCATTTGCTGCAGTTCTAAAAGACCTAAATAAAGAGACTGTATGCTGAATTTTGATGAGTTGCAAAGTCTCGAGCGGCATAAGGCAACATCTACCTGAATTGTACCTGATTCTTTTTCCTGTTGTTTCGTGGATGATGACTGATGTGTCTGCAGGTGTCTAGACAGAGTGAGGCTTAAAAGCAGCAGCCTGTATGGCCACAGCTGTTGCTGCCAGATGACACTGGCCAGGATGTTGGCTTTGCCCTGTGGCCTCTCGGTGAACTTTCTTACTATATTCTATTGTGTCTTCATTAACTGGGCATGGTGAACGAGGTCTGGAATTGGTTCAGTGGAAAAAAACCCTCCATGTGTCAATCTGCACGGCATTTGTGTTGTTAGAGTATAAATCAGCAACGTGGTCAAGGGCAGCACTGGGCTGCAGTTCACAGGGGTAGTTTTCTCTCCACTATACATAATGCTCATAGAAATTTATTGCCAGCTCCTTGAGAGACTCTGAGCATCTTAATGGAATCAGAGGCCTCTTTTTATAAATATATCTTATTTCTATTTTTACATGTGTGAGTGAATTTCCAGCTCATAAAAGTGAAGGCCTCTTCAAAGTTCACACACTCACCAAAGCACAAAACTGCAGTCTCATTGCCCTCAGGAATGACAGGCTGAGGCTCCTGGCTTTCCCATCCTTTGTCCCTCACTACCAACTCTGAAACTCTGCTCATAAACATCAGTCATGATCTTTGACTTTTCTACAGTTGCCTTGCTGGGACTGTCTCCTCTTCAGTGCTTAGTCCTGCCTCACTGGAGGACTCTGTCCTTCTTGGAGCTGGATTAACTGCACCAGCTGGGTTCCTAAAATGGGTCCAGTTCAGAGCTGTACACAGAAAATATTTTTCAAACTTGAATAATTGAAGGGAGACCTTGCTTAGTGTAGGTAGGGACTGAGGAAGTTGGAGTGGGAATAAGGAGAGGGTCAGGAAGAGAGTCTCAGGAAGGAATTCAGTAGCAAGAGGAGCAGATGTTTGTCCTCAGCATGCAATGGTTTCATTTTCTGTAGGGTTCATCATCAAACCTTACTCAGTTTCTGCCGCTACCATTATCTTCAAAAGACACATCAGTCTATGAATGCCCCTCTTCTCCTCAGCCCTCATTTTATTTCCCAGGCATGGGCATCCTCCCTTGAACTTCAAGCACCTCTCCTAAGACCTCAGTTTCCTAAGATTATTTATTGATAGCCTCTTTCTTTTCTTTTTTTTTTTTTTTTTTTTCTTTTGGCTCCATAGCTCATCAATTAACTGGAGAGGGTATTGATCAGTAATTGTGTCAGGTTTCCCAAAGGTTTCTGGGAAATGCAGCTGCTGCTGCTGCTTCAGATGATTGCATATGCTCTGTCTTTGATTCACAGAGCACAGCCAGGGAGTATTCTCACTCAATGTGACTTAAATGAGCAATAAGCTCACAATTTACCCTTAGGAGGGTATTATTTGCAGCTCTTGCTGGATGAGTGTTTGACATTAAAAAGAAAACAGAAGAAGCCAAAACCTAACAATTAATTCCCACTGAGCCAAATGGAAACTTTAAATTGGGGGTCTATGGCAGTCTGACATATGTTAACTTATAGCACTAGGTTACCTAGCTGGAAGAATATTTATGTCTGGCAAACTAAACTTACAGTAGTAACATGATTTGTACCACAGTGCAATTTCACCCTTCTCCTTCTACAGGCTCAGTAAATTAAGTTGATGTTGGTGGCCCTCTGTGCTCTAAAACTGCTGCTGTAATCCCTACTGGGTCTCCCTGTGCTAGCACAGCTCCTAAATTTGCAAATTATTTGCTTAAAGAGATCAGCTATTGATTAATAAGGGATTTTTTTTCTGAGACTTCATCTGCTTTTCTACATGAGGGATAATTCTGCCCTAGCAAAGCCTGTAATTCCCAAGCCTGGGATTCTGAAGATGGACTTGGTCTGTTCAATGTGTCCATGTGCAGGCACTCACCTTTTTTCCATATTAAACCCCTATTGATTGCATATGAGGAGAAAATATGACATTGCATTTGAGGAGAAAACATGACATTACCTTTGCCTCTGGAACAACACTTACGTGGTCTTACAGCCCACAATACATCTCTGGCCTGAAAGACTCAATATCCACCTCAGTATCAGTCCTGTGTCTAAGACCAAGATTCTTTCCCTTCAAGAAGCCACTTAACAAACTACTTGAACCTGGGTCTTGAACCTCTGACATAAAACTTCAGGGAGCATTTGATTGAAATAAGCTGTTGTCCCCCCTTGTGTGACTCTATCGCCCCGAAGGGCAAGGAAGAGGAAAGGAAAAGGACTTCAGGAGGGGCTGGAGGGTTTTGAGGGTCTCATCTACAGTGAAAGCAGAGAGACTGATTTGGGACCTAGATATTTTGATCATGCTGTCCCAGACCTGCTCTCCATTCTCCTGGATTTCTGGTACTGCCTCCTAGGGCTTTTCAAAGGAAAGTGATTTCTTTCCTAAGTCCAGACCTATTTTCATAGTTCAATGGAAGTAATAAAAAGCTTGTCAGATGAAGCTTGTTTTCATAACACCCCCTGCAAGCAGACATCCAGCACGTGCAGACACACATGCAAACACAAAGGCTTTCTCATTATTCTCGGCTTTGTATTATCCAACTTCCACCATTGTTTTTTTTCCCACTGTTTTGTATTTTGACCTGTATTCAGTGCAGCATCCCTGCATGTGTTTTGTTTCCCACAGTAACCTATGTACACATGTATCCATACAGATTATGCATGCATCAAATCTTCACAATTCCCTTGTGGCACCTGGCACAAGTTCAAATGAGTTGAATTGGAAAGCGGTGGCTTTTCCCCCCTTATCACCGCATGCAAATCTTCATTGGGTTGGTGACTTTCAAGCATATCACACCCACTGTTTGTGTTTTGTTTTGTTAATCTATTAGCTCTGCAGATAATAAATCAGACTTAGAAAGAATTAGCACTTTGATGATGCCATTCTGCCTCACAGAGGATCTTTTTTTTTTTTTTAAGGTGTCTCGTAATTATTTCCATGAAGAGTCAGAATGCAGATTTTCTAGCTACCAGCAGAGCATCTTCTGTTATTCCACACACTGAGCACCTTCACCAGCCTGTCAGCTGCTTCTTCTGATTTCTTCTCTTGTGATATGGACTTTCACACTGCTCTGGGAAAGCTTCACAGCCCATAGATGCCACCTGCTTCCTTGTGAACAGCTCCAAAAGCACTTTGAGCCTATCCTGTAGAGGATGAGTGGTTGTTGTGGGAGATGAGCCAATATAGAGGGCTATAGTTAAGATTGCCAATGGAATGAACCTGCCTGCTGAGGTGGGTTTGATTTGGGCTGTTTCAATTGAAGATTAACTCTTGGTTTCAGACCTGATGCCTTGTTCAGCCATTATTTACCAGAGTTCAGAGCTGTTGTCAGCAGGTTGAAAGGTGGTTTGAACAAAGAACTGGGATCCAGCAAATAAGATGAAAAAGGTTAAAATGCAGCCCACATAAAAATTTAGTTCCTAATTTTAAGACAAAACCAAAATCATATTAAGAAGCTAAGCTGAAATAGCAGCCTTATTTCTTCATAACATTCTCATATATATGCTGTAATTCATTCCTTCCCCATCTATCACAGTAAAGAACATATTTGCTTAAAGTAGTTGGGACTGAAAGAGATGTGATGAAATCACTGTCGATGGTCAGGCTGGGAATTCATCAAGATGTCTACTGATCTCTTAAAAACGTATCATTGCCTGTTGAACTGTGGAGCCTAATGGAAGCAAAATTAGTTGGCAAAGTCGAGTTTATTTTTCCAGAGTTAGGGACTTCATCGCATTTCCAATTCTCTGCTAAACAAAGCTACGAGCCTACCTTTTGTTCAATTTGAAGCATTTAATGACTTCATAAAAAACCCCGGGCTGTTGAAATTTATATCCATAAGAAGTTGTCATCTTTGCCTCATTTTCAATTTTCCTGTGAAGTTATTAAAACATTATGTGATCGTAATATATTTATGGGGAGGGGGAAATGAGGTCTAACTCTGACTGAGGCACAGTGATTTGCTTAGAACTATAAAGCATCAAGCGCCACTAACTTGTACAGGGGAAGATGTGTGTGTGGAGTTTTGACTACATGTATTCCATACTTGTTGCAGAGAGTTTCTATTCTCCCAACCTACATAAATATTAATAAGACTCAAAGGTATCAAACTCTGCTCAACAAGTTGAACCTACACTCCCTCCCGCCTTTGAATTTCTTTGCCTTTTTCTTTTGGATAGTGCATGACAGAGAATAGGAGTTTTGGAGCAAACTTGCTGGTAGTGTTTTGTTACTAACAAGCACAGAGCCCATTATTATTCCCTATGCCTTTCTTCACAGGGGAGAAAAAAAACCCACTACTAATGGATGTAACTAGCTTTCTAGGTTTCTGTTCTGCTCTGTCTTCTGTTGGGTTATCCTGCACTTTCCCTCTGGTATCTGAACTTCTGGCTTGTTTTGACAGCTGGCTACAGAGCCAAACTTACCTTTGTGAGTAGGATGCTGAGCACGTTGACTGTAACAGCTCTGGACAGGGATTGTCTTTCTGCTGTGCATCTGCACAGTGTTTTGTGAGGAGCTCCTCACCTAGGACTCCTCTGTCTGACTAGGGCTCCTAGTATGGCACCAAAGACAGACTTACAATTCAGAGAGATCATTGCTCTCAGTCTCTAGGCTTCCTCTTCATGGAAAGAAGTCCCTGCAATGTCCAAGCTGAACACAGCAGGCAGGCTTAAAAGATCCCTGTATTGAATTAAAAGGGACCTCTGATATTCTGACCAAAAATTTACTATTGTTTTCATCCCGGTGTGGCACTGTTCTGAACATAAAAATCGTTTTAGGGAAAAGCTGGACCTGACATAAATCAGAGTAACTCATTGTCTTGAGCAGTGCTACTCCAGTCTCCAGCGGTCGAGAAATGGTCCAACCAAACTGATGGCCTGTCAATATGAGTGATAGGAGACGTATGTTTCTGTGTGCTAAAAGCAGCACAACACATTGCAAGGGATAGGAAACTGGAGCGGTTCCGACAGAGTCACATATGGCTTCACATATATAATGTGCAAATTCATCAGTCAAAAATATTGAAACACTTCATAAGGGTAAAGCTCTGTTCCTACAAGGACTGCAATCCCACAGACTTAAGGGGAGCAGAGTGGAATCAGTGCCAAGTGCTTGCAAAATCCTCCCACAATAGTGTTTTCTGGGGTGGTCACATGTGAGCAAGTTTCATCTTGGAAGACCAGGATTCCTATCTGGCTTTAGTCATATCCAGCTGAGCAATTGCACTCATCTTCCTCTGTCATATGCATAATATCTTCAACGATCCTGGTCTGGGAGAAGCTGTCCATGCCCAAGCAGAACTGTGATAGCGAAGGAGGTTGCCAGACAAGTGCCTCACCCTCTATCTGTCAGAAGATGAAGAGACAGGGTTTCATCACAGTGAGATGTGAGTTGGTGGACTACAGCATCCTACTGGTCAGGAGAGAGGTCCTTTGACAGGGTACTCCAGAGCTGATGTCAAAGGATGTTGTTGAAAGCAAGCACAAAAGACTATAGACAGAGATAAACCTCTGTGCTCAGGTCAGGAATGAAGAGCCTTGGCAGAGCTCTGGGAGGAATCCAGCAAAGTATCTGCACTCAAGATTTTTATCTCCAATCTTCACTAATATCTGGTTCTTTCAGGGTGGCTACATCCACTCATTAAAAAGAAGATACAAAGAAAATATATGTAGGGATTTTTCCCTTCCAGATGTATCCCAGAACCATTAAGCTTCATGTTTTCACGTCCAAACCTCTCTCCAGCAGCAAAAAATGAGTGTCTGGGCCCACCAAATGCATATATTTGTCTTTCTGGGATGAGCACATACTCCCTGCTTTATGAGGTTTATTTCTATGGCTAATTTTGGGTTGATAAGACACGTGGAGCTCTAGAGTGTAGCTCACTGTGAGTGTGCTGAACTGACAGGACAGATACATGGGGCCATTTGCTGGCACATGGAAGAAACAACAAAAAAAGATTAACTACATTAGAACTATTTAAGATAACCCAGAGAGTCCTTCTTACAGCCAGCTCTGCTCCTGCTGGCTCTAACTGCATAATGCCAGAGCAGAGAGCCAGGCCCAGCATGGCTGCTAGGAGAGGGGTTTAATTATTTTCATTCTCCATTTTCATTTCAGCCTTCCTAGTAATTTGCGTTGCCTTTGTTACCAGAAAAAGGGAGACAAAAGACATTTGCCTTGTAGATTCATTTAAGAAGCAGTTCTCATGCTAGTGAAAGCAGCCTGCCTGACAAGCTGTTAAAAGTGAAACCCACAAATCCACACAGGTTCAGCGTGGAGCACACAGCCAGGGCCACTCTTCTGGACCACGAGCCTCCAAGGGCAAGAAAGGAGTGCAGTCTTCTGAGCCACTCTGATGGGGTTGCCAGCAGGAAGGTCAATGCAAGCCCTGGCCTCAGGAATGCATTCATTATTTGTTATAAACTGTTCCCTGGCAGGAGCTAAGCTGGACCACTAACCTCTTCCCCCTGGCTCACCAAAGATACTTTTGATGGGATTAGCTCATGGTGATGGGACACAGTGAATGATTTGGAGGCAGAAATTGCAGAGGGAATAACTTTGTTCTGTTACTGAGCCTTGGTACTTGATAAAAGCACGAATCAGCACGAATGGAAGGGCGGATTGTTTGAGACAGTTCCAGATGCCCACGAGACCATCAAATTTTCCTGTTGGAGTTAAACTGATGGGTGCTGTTCCAGAAGACACACATGGGAATGCTTTTTATTTTCATTTCCAGCTCAGAAAGCTTGTGCCCACTGTTTTCTCGTTGGGAAACCACACTGTTTTCCGTACCTGCTTATCATAAAATAAGAGCCTGATTGCACAGCATAGCTTTCATTCCAAACTGCTTGTGAATTTAGGAGTGGCAACTGCAAACCACTGTGGAATGTCAATGTCCACAACCAGAGATTTGTGTGTCATTTCTGCCTGTCCTCTGAGCAGACCGTAAACAAAAAAGCCTACTTTCCAGAAAACCATATTAACAAAGAATTCTTCCCTCAAAGATAGTGGAGTACAAGAATCACCAGGCCTTTCTCAGAGATACAACTGTGTTGTGTCTGAAGGGGGGGGGGGGGGGGAATAGTTGAGTCTTTGTCATTAGCTGTCAAAATTGAGACAGAGGCTGAGAATTGGAGTAAGAGGTCATATAAGAATCTATGTGCATGGATTTACCTGTGCAGATGAATTTATCTGTACTAAAAAGAAAAGAGGAGCTCCATCAGAACTCTACAGAGAGACATTTCTTTTATGAGAAAATACGAGGGGTTTAATGCAGTGATTACAGCATTAGTCTGCTGCTGGAGAAAAAATATGGCTGTGTTCATTAAAAGTATTGAAAATGGCTGGCTACTGTGTGGATACACACAGCTGATGCAGTCAATACATTCATTATTCTGGAAACACAGGCAGATTTTGTGCTTTGCTGCAATTTGCTGATGCTCTGCTTTTCATTCCATTTGAACCTGTTTCCCTTCATGTTAAATATTTTTTGAGTAGAGTTGGCTCTGGTGTTTTTAATGCCCTTAGCTGAGTTTGGAGGTCACTGTAGCAGAGCAACTGGTAAAGACAGCAGAAATTCAGAAGCAATTGAACTGCTTCCATGAACCGCTCTTCGCTGTGCCCTCTGGACATCTGTTGTGCTTCCTTAATGGGGACTGTTGGCTTTGCTCTTCAGGATTCAAGCAAAATAATCTCAAGTTCAAAAATACTCTGAAGTGCTGGTTAATTCAGGTCTAAACACAAAAAGCAACACAAGCTACAAAATAGTTTGTAATGCTTTGTGGCACTTAACCTGAGTGTGTACCTGCACCAGTGAAGAGGAAACTCCGCTGATTATTGACTGAAACAAATTCCCTTTGCACTTTTTAAACTCTGTGAGTTTCCCATAACCTTAAATCCTCAGTCCCTGGTGACAAGGAGGAGGAAAAAGTCTTGGCAAAGGGAAGGTGAGAGGGAATTGGAAGGCTGTGGCAGGCAGGAAGTTTCTGTGGTGTGCTGGAGCAGCTGTCTGCCGCACAGGCAAAAGCAAAAACTACTGTAGCTCAACTGCTAAAGGCAGAGCCTCTTCTTGAGCAAAGAAGCATGGCAGCATCAGGGCAAAGAAATCTTCCTGGAAGCAATGGAAAGTAAATGCATAAAGATGCGGGATTCAACAGCAGCCATGGAGCTGCTATTCCATAGCTGTGTCAGATGAGACCAGCCAGGACTTTTGTGTCTCTTGACACAATGGAAATTATGCAGGAACACAGTACGATGATTTTGCTCAGTGTCTTTTGTACATATCTGGAGCTAGGCAGGAGGCAGTTTCTGGGGAAAGGACATTATCATCAGTGTTTTCCAGAAGTTTCCAGCAGCTCCCTGAGTGAGTTAGTTGGTCTTTCATAGGAATTTTCTGCTTGAAAACGTTAGAAGGCTTTTTTTCCTCTACTGTGCTGCAGGCTCCTGAACGTTATGTTGTCATACTTGGCAGGAAAGCAAGGGGTAAAGAAGTGTTAAGTTATAATGTAAATTGAGTTTATTGCTGTCTGGCAGAATATTTTGGCAGCCTTTTGTGACAAAGCCTCTGCCACAAACACTTTTTAGCATTTGGAACCAGGTCAAACCATTAATCTGGGTGTCTGCAGGGACATGTACAATGCTACAGCAGCTCCTACCGTCAGAAGATGGATGCATCCCTGGCTTCCCACTGCACACACTCACTTCCGACAATGTTAGCTGGTAGGTTTTCCTAGCAAGAAACATTATTTGGGCAGGAGGAAATGACTGATTCAAAAGGGGCTGTGTTAAACAGCTGTTCAAACCATAATGTTTCCAGTTTCCCAGTGTTTCAGGACAGTCAGGACATCTTTCTCGAAGCCATCAGAACTGTAGCACAGATCACTACTAATCTGCCACTCTGCTAACTTCAAAGCTACGGCAGAAATCTCTCCCAGTCTGGTCCTCAGTGTTTCACTTTCAATACTCCAGTTGCCTTAAGTCAAGTTTTGTGTCACAGATCATCACAGAAAGTCCTAATGAGGCCTAATGATGTGATACCCGCAGGGCACAACGGGAATTTGGCCAGTGAGTCTAGCAAGAGGAAGGACTCATCATGTATGTCCTCCTAGGATGGTGTTCCAGTTCACTATGTCTCTGTAGCAACATGTGTAAACATCCACTGGGTTATAACAAGTGTTTCTGTCAGGATCCACTCTCCATCATTTCAGATGAGGAAGGCAGGGAGAGAATGATGGTTGTCAGCTGCACTTCTTTCCTTACTCCCGTCTCATGAGCGTACCAGTCAAAATTAATAGGGCCATTGTGCGTGGGCAAGCATAGGAGAGGATTTATTTGACAGAGCTGCAGATGGAAGGGTTAACTATATGCCTAAAATGGCTTCACTACTCAGATATTTTCTTGGAAAGCTTTGAAATGGTATGCCTTTGTAGTCTTTTTTTAATTAACATTGATCATTGGCCATACCAATTAATGCAATTACTTGGTCCAAAATAAAACATCCTACCAGATCTGTATCATATGCTAGTCCTCTCAGGAAAACAATTTGGGCAGAGCAGAGTGAAGAAGTGGATTAGCCAAAGAAAGCATTTCTGTTAAAAAAAAATTATCATTTGGGTTTTGGGTTCTTTTAGAAGAAATGATACATTGCCTGAGTGCAGAGTCATAATCTATTTCCTTTTCAATAGGAACTAAGCATGTTTAATTACTGGGCTGTCTTATTAACTATCTATTATTTTTATTTAAAAACATGAAATGAACATTAAAGTTTAGGAAATTATTTCAATATTGAAATTTTCTCCCAGGGTACAGGTAAGATTTGAAGTTTCATCAATTTTGGAAGATGGGGGATTAGCTATGCATTCAGATCTCATTTTTCCAGTTAATTTCAGTGAAGTTTACAGGAGCTGTTATTTTCCCAGTTCTGCATCCTAACGATACGTTGGAAAACAGAGACATGACCTGAGCATAACCTCCATCTGATTTATAAGCTATATTAATATGACTGTGGGTGGTGAGGATTTGTATGCTTAGATCCAATTTTTTTTTTCCTCCAAAGTGTTAATCCTTTATTTGGAAACCACACATAAAAGACTTGGCTTTCCAGGACTAGATCATGTGTTTTCCAGGCCGATGGGCACCTCATCAGATCTACTGGTGGGAATTTGTTACCATCAAACCTGAAATGAGAGCTTAATTCTGGATTTGCCCCAGGGCCAAACCTTTTTCACAGTTACAATCCATGCCTAAATACCAGCACTTTGATCTTCCCTGCTTCATGGACTCAACTCTTTTATCCTTATAAGAGATTCAGGCAGATCTGTGGTGGAGATTACACCTCACTTCTTTGTACCTCTGCTTGCAAACCATCAAACCCCACCATGTCCTATCTGTTCTCCCTCACTGGGTGGTGGGGTGGGAGGGTGTTCCCAGACCATCATGGGAGGGTATTCCATACCCACCCTGTGAGACAGTGCCCTTCAGACAAGTTCACAAACAGAAGCACAACAAAAGTGAGCAGGCAGAGGACCTCCCACATTTTTCAGACTCTGGAGGACTCTAATGATGTTGCTCATTGTCACATCCCACCGTGATGCCACACACCTTCTGAATGTTGCTCCACCACAATGAGCAAAGAGTGCTCCTATCTCTGCACCTAACACAATTCAATGGACCTCCCCAGAGCTGTCCCCTCCTGCTGCTCCTCTTCCACTGATGGAGAAGGGTTGGCTTCTCCCCAGAGCTTTGACAGACACCACATATCTTGCTGCAGCTTCTCCCGGCCCTGTGCCTGCTTGATGTGGTTACCCCTGCTGAGGAAGTCCAGCAACATTTTTCAGACCAGAGGGGTGCTTTTCAGCTCAAAAGGGCATATCAGGTCAAACGAAACACTTTGCAAATGGGTGGTGGGAAATAAATTAATAAATAAAAGTAATTCCTTGTTCCTCAATACACTGACTGGAAAAAAAATAAAAAAAAGAGAAAAATTCTGGAGTTTATATATTTTATATACTCTTTTACTGGTTTTGAAGTATTAAAGCTGAAAAAAATGAAGTGAAATATTACTTGGCCTGTCACCTTTTCTGTTCACCAAAGCTGCTATGAGAAGGAGGAGGATTGGAATGTATCTCCCACACCTGTTCTGTATGTATTCTTTAGTATTGCCAATGAGCTGAAACATTTTTTTTTTTTTCAGTCATCTTTAAACAGCACATGAGTGATCCATACCCTGAGCTTTGGCACGGGTCTGAGGGGTTACCTGCGGTCCCTTTTCTAGGTCACTCATCTGGGGCATGAGTCACAGAGGAGTTGACTTCTGTCAAACATGCATTTGAATGCAAAGAGTGAGATCACAGAAGGAGCACAGAAGAGAGGTGGACTTTTTGCCGTGGGGCACTTGCGAGATGAATGGTGCCAGACCTAGAGGACACAAAATTAGGACATGCACTTGGCAGAAGGACTGCAACACAGGAAGCAAATGGCACTGGTTCAGCTGGAAATCTCTGGGGCCATGAGGAGTCTCAGGCTTCTGTGTGAATCCTCCAGCAGCAGCCGCCTCCAGGAGCTGAAAGTTGGGAACTTTAAGAGAATCAAAGCGAATTAGGGGTCAAAATCAGTGGAAATTCATTGTGAAGCAGACTCCTTTGGGGCTGCTTGCAGGCTACATGAGATCTAGATTTAATAGCTGGGAACTCCCCGGAGCACTGACCGGGCTGCTGCCATGTTTGAGAAGTGCTCTCCCTTGGGTGTAAGTTGCAAGAGTGCACGTCAGCAGCCGGGTCTGAACGCCACACTCGGTGTCTGCGCTGCGCTGGAGAGAGAGAGTTTAAAAGTAGGTCACAGCTCACTGTGATGTAAACTCTTTCTTCTCGGGTGCATCAAGGCACTCTTTCATGTGCTACTGAGGCAGGAGCAGCAATTCCTGAGCACACTGAGCATCCGTGATCCATCTTCCACAGTAGCTCTTCTGGGGACTCTGGAGAGCTGGAGGTTGCTGCCTTCCTTACACCCCCACAGGGTCTGGTAGGAGGGGAAGGATAGCAGCAGATGCCACATGTCGTGGCACACAGAGCTTGGATGACAGCTGGTGACATGAGATATCTCAGCTCTCAGGTCTTAGGATGCCTTTCTGTGCTTGTTAACACTGCCTGGTGCTGATGCGATGTCCTGCAGCTCACAAGAACAACCCTATGCTGCTTTACTTTCCATGTCCTGGCTGCAATTTTATCTCTCTGCCCTCATCAGATGCTTCCTGGCTCAAGCACATGTGTTTTCCCGTGGGAAAATGCACTTTTTCTTAGTGACAAAGGCAAAGCTTGAGATAAACCATCTCAGTACAGTGAGATTAACAGAGGTTGAGAGAAAATAAATGTGTGGTCATCACCTAGTGTCAGAAGCTTTGAACAGATAGGAAGCTGAATGCTCCATTCACTATTTTTCTAGACAAGAGGCAAAAAAGCCAGAAGAAATTGCAGTTGTCTGTTACTGGCAGAACCAAGTGCTTCACCTCATCCTTTCACGCCTGCAGTGAATGGATGACAAGACTGGGACCTTCTCTTTTGTCTCTAGGTTAAAATCCCACCCTCTTGTGGGTGGGATTTTGTTTCGCGTATCACCAGGGCTACTGCTCTTGGTGGTTTCCAATTTTCTGCCTCAAGAATATGGAGATTTAACTCTCATCTTCATTGCTTTCCTGTACAATTACAGCCTAGGGTTGAAACAAGCAGAGCATGTTAGAGAGATAGGGTCACAAAAGCTCACCGGAAGCAAAGCAAATTTACCTGTTCTCCACATGATGAAAGAATGGAGCCAGTGTGAACATTTTCCCTTGAAACTGGCTTTCAGAAACAGTTAGCACCTAAATAAGTCTATTCACAGGAAATACCTGCTTCTCATGGAAAATGTCAGTTTTTCAGATAAAGAAATAAATTAAAATGTCATGTGTCAAAATATATCAAAGATATTTTGTCTGAACTAAAACTGAGGTGCGGTTGTTTGCAAAAATTCAAGCAGGGAGAAGTTAGACTTCTTTGACTGAATAATTACTACAGCTGGCTTCATCCACAGTGTGGTGTAACTGTGTCGCCTCCTTTTTATGTACAGGAAAAAACCTGAGATATCTGAGTGATGAAATTAAAGTAGAAGCAGGGTATTGAGTACTCTGGATAAAGTTGTTATCATTCTGTCAGCCCTCTGAGAGCCTTCAGCCCCAGTGAGGTCGGCTGGCATCTCTTTCTCACTCTACATCAGCACTGCAGGCATCAGGATTATCTCGTGGAAGAGACGCTTTGTTTGGGCACACTGCTCAGCGTAAATCTAGCAAGTGCTGCCCTTTTTTTGGTCCCAGGTATAGTCACACATCGATCATTTGCCAGCTGCTGGTGCCTGTGTGTGCTACTGTGGGGGCAGGCAGAGGGCTCTAAATAGGAGCTCCTGTGTGATGCTGCACAACAGGGGCTTCTTCTCCCCGCCTCCATGCCAGCCCTGCCAGGCAGGGATGTGCTCACCACCACCCCCAACCTTGGACCCCTCTGAGATGGGTACACAGGGAGCCTGCTCTGGATCTCTCCAGGAAACCTGCCAAATTGCACAGGATGAATGCAATCTGGAAAAATCTGTTTACTGTGATGTGCTCATACAGCTGGAAGGATTTAGCTGCTATTTCAAGCAGACCTTCCTGCAAATGTAAAGGGGCATCTCAAAATGCATTTCAAACACAGAAGTGAAGGGCTCTGCTCTGGCTCATTTTCACTTATCATGTGTCATCTCTTAAGTGGCCTCAGTTTACCAGACACCAGCAGACAATTCAGTTCATGAACAAAACTCCTGCAGTTGCATATGCCAGTTGTCCACGTCATGGCCAACAGGTCTGCCTCAAATACACTGGGGTGTAATTCTGACCCTGACTAACACCAATAACAAAAGTGTCCCAGATACCATCTCGACTATCACTGTGCACAGGACTCTCAGTTTGAGGCAGGGTGAGTTATGACACAACAGGTTCAACACAGCTATAGAAATCCTCCCCAAAACAGTGAATTGTTTTCATCCTTTATACACATAGGAAATAAACTTACACTGTAGTCCCAGTAGTTTGTCTGAGGTTCCCCTCTTAATATCTCTGCTATATAACACCTGACAAGAGCTTACCAAGTGGTTGCCTACCCTAAAAAGAGAGAAGACATGAAGAAGGACATACCAACAGCTCCGCAGATGGGTACTTGGATGAAGCCCTAAAGACTAGAGCAATGGCATCATCCACAGTCAACTAGAATTTCTCTTTTACAGGTAATAAATATTGGATTATTTATTTTGCATCATGTCTGCCTTCTGCTTTCCTCTCTTTTCTTTTTTTTCTCTCTGTATGATAAGGAAAGAGCATATGATGAGTGTAGTATATTATAACTGAATATTAATCTCTTCTACTCAGTCAGTGCATACATTCATTTATATGGATGATTTGCTAGTTTTGTTTGAATACACACACGCATATTTAACAGTGAGGTTTATTATGAAAAATGCCCTCGAATTAACTCTTTTAAAAGATGCCAATATTATTGGCAAGAATTGCATTTTTTTTTCTTTGTAAATGTGCTGCTTTCTTAGACATTCATTTCTTTGGAAATCCAGTACTTTTCCAAATGCAAAGACAGTGGTGATGAGCAACTGTCATTCCCACATTAAAAAGCAAAACCAAGCCTTGATCTTTCTACAGCAGATTAGGGAGAGAGATAAAAATGAGACGAAAGCCTCAAATGTCTGTTCCACTAGGTTCGAGGCATTCTTTTTGTTTTAGTTCCGCACTCTGCCTCTTTAATTCCCCCTGGCTCAAATGCCAATTTTCTGCTATGTTGGCATGACTGCTGAAGAAATGCTTCTGTTAATAAACTGCACAAAATAGCTGAGCAATTAGGCAATTAAACTGTTTTAAATTTAATTTAAAACCCTGGCATTTTGCTAGGAGTACTTTTTTTTCCTTTAATCCCATCTTTTTTGTGTGGTAGGAGGTAAAGGGCAAGTTGGAAGGGTGGGAAGGCAGCACAGTGATGAGGGAAGAGCCTAGTGTAGTCAGAGTTGACTCAGGTTCCTGTTACAGATAAACACAAGGGCTGTCCACTTAGGGGAGCTCATTCCAGCCCTTGTCTCTTATTAGAACAAGTAATTTTTTTCCCAAACATTTAACACACAAACAAGCTTAATCTGATTTCTGTCCTGATCCCAGATGGGTATCAGGGCTTGTAAGCAAATGATTTCGTGAGCTGCCTACCTGCTCTTGGCTGCTAATTCAAAATAAAAAGTAGCACGGGAGAAAACACAGGAATCACTGTGCCCGGGGGTGAGCAACCTGTTCTGCTCATCACTGAGTGTTCCCACTGCATTCAAGGGCACTTCTCCAAGTTACCTGAACTGTAGGAAAGTTTGTCCCTTGGGCTTATTTGACCTATACTTACAGAGATGGAGGTTTTTTTCTACAGATCAAGTTTGCATTTGGTCCTCTTTGTTTCTCAATGCATTAAATCTCTTTGCTTACAGTAATGGCTGGAAGAAACAAAATATTCACCTTACTGCCCTGCTAAAACTTTCCACTAATAAAAATGCACCATGTTTTCCGAGCCTTTTTGCTTTACCTATATTTGTATGAATGATGCCACAGTTAAGCAAAATACCCTTTTTATACCCTGCAGTGCTGACGGTCTCCTCAAGGAAAGCTTGTATCTCCATGGTCACATAGTGGCTATTTTTAGTGAACCAGTCATTCTTGTTATTCTCCTAGCCTCTGAAATTAAAAATAATGGAGAAAGAATTAAAAGGTTTCTTTTAAATGTTACAGTAGTCACATACTCTTTGCAAAATTCTAAGTGAAACTCCCCCCCACACACCCCAAGCTAATGGGGATATCAACATTCAGATATTCACGTCATCATTGCAGTCAGGCTCACATTATCATTTCCACTAAATACACCATTGGGACCAATCCTGTGGTAGCTGCAAAAATGTACTGTAAGTTAATTTGTTATTTCTGGTATGATTCTATGCTTAATCGAGAGCTCCTGTTCTGCACAATGAACCCACTTGTTGCCCTGAGAACAGCCAAGTCAGTCCCAGGAAGTTCCTCCCCATGAGCCTGATTATCTCCACACCTCCCTGCTGCAGAGGAGCTGTTGGCAATGCAGGCTGTGCCAGGGTGCTAATAGAGATACAAGGGCTGGATGTGCTGGATGACCTGGGGATGTGAGACGTGCCACGGGAACAGGCTGCTCAGGGCAGTGTTTTAGAGTGATGCAGAGAAATGAGGCAGCAGTGAGACATTAATTTTCTGCTTTCTGGACATCTCAGAGCACCATTTCACAACCTTTTTTGTCTCAATGTGTTAGCATAGATTGCAATATTAATTCCTGTCCTCTCCTCCCTCCTGACATTGACTTTCCACCACTAGCCCTTTGGCTATCCAGTCCACTTTGACAGCAGGGTCTTCTGAACAGCATCTCTGCTTCTGTGTTTATACACTGCCCAGCATGAAGGGAAACTGATTTTTGCTGGACCTTTAGCTGCTACTGTAATGCATATAATAATAATATTACATCCTTAAACTAGCTGTCCTGTTTCAATGCATCTGACAGCCTTCTTAGAAAAAAGAGAGAGATGTATTACGTAGACATGAGCAAGCTCTAACATCAAGTGGACAGCACATAATTCCAGATCATCTTCTGAGTGTCACAAAAACCCAGACTGTCACAGAGATGACATAGGGAAGGATAATTAAGATAATGGGGCTGTCTTTATGTTTGTACATTGCTTAGTAGCCATCAACAGAATTACAGCTCAAGGCAGACCTTAGTACTCTCCTCAAGCCTCCTTGGTAAAAACGTGTAGTCATGAATTCAGAATAGGAGAGTTTAGGCTTTGCCAATGTACATATGACAGGATTTTCAGGCACCATAATTCTTAGAAGAGAAGCACTGGCTTTCCTGGTCCTACAAGCAGCATACTAAAATCTTTCTGTGGCCAACCCCACTGATAGAGAACCATGGTCTGGGGGTGACTCAAAGGTGGGAGGTGACAGTTCCCCATGAGATATCAGCTCCTTGATAGGTTGGACTGGACACATAGCTACACCCTTGGGCAGGCTGATGGTGCCATCCTCAGTGACCAGTACTGCTTTATGTCTACCAAGGCTCAGGATTATCCAGCAAGGCCTTTCTTTTGGTCAGGGAACTCACTCTGATGTGCTTCAAAGGCCACATTTGGTCACAAATCACTCCTTGCACTCTTCTGCTTCATTTCGTAAGGTGGTGATTAAAGGATGTCCAAGGAACTCAGCTGTTTATTGTAGTTCCTCCAAATGCCAGCAGAGGTTGCATTGAAATGTAAGATAAACACGTATGCAAATAATGCATTGACTCTGATTCAGTCACAATGACTTTGCCAATAAATATACAATCACTTTATAATACATTACATTTGTATATGTTAAACGACCTAATTGATAAGAGTATGAAAGCATTAAATTACCATATAGCAAGACAACTATACCACACTAGACATCTATTAGCATACTACATGTCAATCAGTGTTTTACCAATTAATGGCTATCTAATTATCTTGCTATAATGAGCTTGTTAAATGCCAATTAAATGGTAAGATGTTTCAATGCATTAATAAGAATGTAATTACACAGTTATTGGTGACATAATTTTCACATCATTAACTAGAAACTTCTCCTTACTAAGTTTAGTAAGTATGTTCTTTTAACTTCCCATTGATCCCAAATCAGGACAAAATCACCAGTTGGTTAAGACTGAATGAGATAGCTATAATTATCAGGATAATTATTGGAAAAGTTTAATGTCTTGGATGTTATATTATAAATAAGCAATAACTGAAGGATGCACTGGAGAAAAAGCCAACTGGAAGTGTAACTGTCTCTGGGATAGAGAACTTCTTCCAGACAAGAAATGTACCTCTTGTAAGAGATCAGCTTTCAAATTTGGAAATTGTAGTTGATTTGCACAGCAGAAGGTCAAATTTTCCTTATCAAACTTTTCTACCAGAGTGCTGTAAATAAAAAGAAACTGATGAGAAAGACCAAATCCCTACCTGGTGTGTGTCCCCAGGTGAGGATTCCCTGGGAGTCTCCAGGAGCTGGTGGTCTGGGATGATGCTCACCTTGCTTGCTCTGTTCTGCTCCTGGGAAATAGTTTCTGCTCCTTTTTTGTGTAGCTGAGAAGGGTGAGGTGCGATGATAACCCCACAGTGTGCTCCTGCATGGAGAAGGGTGATAGAGCCTGGTGGGACCAGCACTTTGCTGGGTCTGTGGAGACTGTGAAGTCATTCCCAGTTACACCTTGTGCTTACTCTAATGTTTGGACAGGTACCTAACTTAATCCATTTTATCTTTGCATTTTCTGGGACTTGCAAGAGTAAAATAATCATCAGTGATATTGAAGTATCCAAAACCTCCAGGTCAGGGGCTGCAGAAACACTGATGTCAACAGCAGCTCCCCACAGAGCAGGTTTCAGAGCAAGTTAAACCTGTCCACAGGAAGCTGAACTCAGATCTTCACTTCAACCACTAGGATGTCATAGTTTGTATAAAAGAAAATAGCCAATCTTCCATCCCAAATCTTTTATTTATGAAAGGGAAATAAATCACCCAGTGCATTTCCACACCAGGAAAAGCTATTTAACCAAGCCAGCATGCGTGAGCCATGGCAAATGCACAAATAGTTCTCAGTTAATCTCTTCCTTCGCCCTCTCATTCTATTTTTGCAAAAGATTGGGCTCATACCATATCTACTGTACTTAAAATGAAGGAAGTGATTGAATGCCAGTTTCTGAATTAGGCACTGTACTGAGATATGTGTGTAACTAACTCTGCTCTCGGCCTCAGTGCCTTAATTAACTACCCCACCCTGATGAGTGCCACAGATCCCAGTGCAGCCCAGCATGTGTCCTGCACCCCCAACTAGAGGTGCACTGCCCATCTCCAGTGGAGCTTTGCCAGTATTTCCCAGTCACCAGGAGGCAAGGGATGCTCAGTGGTCCATCATGGCTCAGCAGAGAGCTGCAGCCTGCATGTTTAAGTTTAATTCTGAACTGGGGCCAGTGGAACTACCTCATCTTACCCAAGGATGTAACCTAGCACTCTTCTAACATTTTTTTTTCTTTTTCTCTATCTTTCTGACTCCTTCAGTGTTTTATTAAAAGAACCAGGGAGGTCTGCTGAATTCCTCTGTCTATTTAACAGGAATTTGCTGTTCCTATCTTGGACACTTAAAATGGGCAAATGCATACACAGACATCACAGTAACATCATCTTCTATTGATCTCTTCTGATCTAGGTGCATTGTGAATGTGCTTTGCTGGTTTAAAGAATTGTTTTCAGTGGATACTTCTCAGGTTCTTTCCTTCCCTCAATTTCATCTTCTTAGAGACAATTTTGTGTGAAAACACAGAGGTGCTCTCCTCTTCCACAACAAAACAAAAGTAAAGGAAAGGGAGAGGTGGGTTGAAGGAGAGAAACTCTTCTACCTCTATGCAGCGTTTTTGTTTTCTACCCCAAAAGCAGTATGAAATTGCACTGAGCAGGTATGGTAATAATCAGCACTGAACGGAGTAATGATGTGTCTCCTGCACTGAAGCTCCTGACAGCAAAATCATGACCTGCTCCCCACAGGTATCAAAGTCACTAATTACCCATCACGCTCTCTGCATCGGCATTCATTAGAGGAACCGACACTGTGTTATTCAGTCACGGGAAGTCTCTTTCAAGTCCCAGCACTTTTCCCTTTGATAGAAAGAGGCTGCATCAGCACAGGCAGCATGTTTGCCTTCTGTCACTTGCTGGCTGCTGTGCTGCACAGCACATGAGATTCGAAACTGAGGATGCAATGAGTTCAGCTGAAGGAGCAGTTCAGTGCTGCTTGGAAAACGTTTAATAACAGATCACAGACGAGCACATTTCTAAGCTCTGTTGCTGCTGCTGCCCACCTCATCTAAATCTCTTCTCAGTAACATCCCCAGTGCTGCCATCTAGATCCAGGTGTTTCCTTTGCCTCTCAGATGAACAGACCACCTAAAGAAAATGGGTTGTTACTGCTGGTTTTTTAGGGCTAGGTAATCAAGATAGTTCTGCTTTAACTGTATTCGTAGCCTAATGAGATGAGAATTAGAGTCCACCTTACTAAATGCAGATCTAAATGTCCTTGGTGTCAGCACAGACCATATTTGCCGAGAGTCTTGTTTTCAGACCCATCTGTAACATGATTTATACTTCTGTCTCATACCCATTTCCTTGTTGCATCCTTTCCCCTTATCTTCTGATTTTTTTTCCCTAGGTTTCTATTTGCTTTTACTCCATGTCTTTGAAACTGAAAACAGTAGTTAACAATTAAGAATTATTATTTTTTGGCATATTATCTCTGCAGTGGCACTCACCAGAAGAAAATAAGAGTCAGCACCAGTAATGTTAAAGAATTTATAGGTTACCTAGTCCAGAAAGACACTAGAGCCTTTCTATACACTGAAACATCCAGCACTGATCACTGTTATAGCCACAGTACCTTGCTTGGGTGAACCATTAGTGTATTGTAGCGTAGAAATGCCTATAGTGGCTGTAAAACATATTTATGTATCTATAAAGCAGGATGCTCTGGTCTACTGAAAGCACTTAGATACTTTGATAAAGAACAACCTATAGAAACTGGATGTGTGGTGGAAAGAAAGAAGCCACACTCACGTTTTGAGATCAGTGTTTATTTCCAGCCGTCTGCAAGGAAAGCCCATGAGTTCGATGATTATCTGAATGTATGTGGAACATTTGTAAAAAGCTGGGAGAATTCCATTATGTGTAAGCTGCTTAAAAGGTGGCTCACTTAAGGTTATTACATCGCTGCTTTGGGTTATTTTTGTTTAATTCAAACTCCGCAGTGGGTGAGACTCAATTTCAGTTTAAACAATCACTTCAGTACCTTATCTTTCTCATCATCTTCTGTACCTACAAAATTTGTGGTGTGGGATTCAGATAAATAAATACATGATTACACACACACTAACTCATCATTTTCTCCATGACATTCTGCTTTCTGTGAATAAAGAAAATGGCTTTCAGGGTGCTTTTCCCTTCTCCTTTTAAGTGAATGATTTCCAAAGGGCCTGTCTGTCCTGAACAGATTAACTCTCTTGCCTCAGAATGAGGCCAAAGCACAATTTTTAGTGTCAGAAAATCAGTTTTAAATCCACAGAAGCTTCCGTTCAGAAACCTATTTAAGAATACACCTATAAAGAGTATTCTTTAACCTGCTCCATCTGAAGAAAGAATTAAAATATTTACCCACTGACCTAAGAAGGTGCTTCAAACTAACAGCCCTATTGATGGAAGGGGTAAGATAATGTGTGGACTGTGATTTTGCCTCATGCTTTTTCTCATAAGAAAATGCATATTTGACAGCTTTTGAATTAGCTGTGCCTCAGTCTGGGTCCCCAGTGAAAAGTCTGCATGATGTTTCGGAATGCAAACTTTAAGCATCCAAAGGAAATACTGCATCAACATCCTCTTTGGAAAGATTTTTCCACCACAAAAGGACTCTCAACCACATAACACCAAACCAACAGCAATCAAAGAGGTGAACAAAGAAAAAACTTTCAGAATGAATACTCTTTTAAAAGTACTGAAAATAGAGCATTAAAAGACATGAAAAAATGCCAGTCTTCCCCTCAGGAGAGCCTTCATGGAGGAACCTACTTCTGGGAATATGTTTCTTTCACCATTCCACTTTCATATTCGTATTCTTAGAATTTCTTAAGTCTATGTTAGAAGAAAGGGACATTTTCTGTAGATCCCTTTCAAACAGCAGCTCTCCTATCAGTCCTGTGAACTCATCCTTTCCATAGGGCAAAGCAGGTACCTAATGATCAAAATTCAGCCCAAACCACCCAGATTCAGATCTTCTGCAATGTCATGGCAAAAGTTTCCAGCCACTGCCGTGTGCGTCTTTTCTCTCTTCATGATACATCTTTCCGTCTGGGGGTGGAAAATGGCTGGGATCTGTGAAACAACACAAAATTGTTCTTTCAGGCGTGTTCTTCATCCCCCAAATTAAAGGGAAGTGCGAAAGTTTAATTGTGCTTCCCTCTGTGTCCCTCTTCTCAGAGCGGTAAATTGGGGTAAATTGTGAATGCACTTTCATTCTGCTTATCACCAGTCTGGTAACTCCCTACACCCTCTGTTTTTTCTCCTGTGATGCCATAGAAATACAACAGTGTAACTAACACTTCTCCTCATTTAGAACCGCAGGTGGTGGGAGTACGTGCGATTTCAGTGTCTTTACTTGGTAATTACAGGTCTGTTCCTATTCCCACTGCCTCAGTGGGGTGCTTGTATAGTACACGTTGTTAAGTCCTTTCAGGTGTTTTCAAGGTGGATTAGCATGGAACATTGTATCACTGCAGAATGGTACCTGCTCTGCTGTGCCTGTGACCACTGTGTGTAGAAGGGATGATGGAATACAGGCTGGCCTAACTGCTTGTATTGACACAATGGTACTGTAAACCCTGGCTTATACAAGACACATCCCAGGAGGGAGAGCATAGCTGGGATTTGGGTGGTCTGCCTGGCTGACCATGTTTCCACATCTATGAAAGCAGTGCCTCTGCAGAGGGTGCAAAATGCAGTGAACCCCAGCTCCTGCTGCCCCCACAGCATGCACACAGCAGGTCATGACAGTAACCTTCACTCATGCTGCATCCTCTCTCCTTTCCCTCACTGAAGGTGTCTGGGAATGTGAGATGTGATGGGCCACGGGGCAATGGCAGCAAGATTGACTCAACCTGTGATTTAATGCATGTGACAGGTCCGTTTAAAAATGTAAATATTATTACCCTTTGATTTCAGCTTCCGATTCCTTCAGATGTCTGTGGTTGATAAGTGAGGTTCCCTTCAGGTTCTGCCACCTTCCATCAGTGCATATGCTTATCACAGACAGAATTCAACGTGTAGTCAGAAGGCACATTGCATATACATCCCATGAATGTGAGTGTATGTTAACTATGTTTTAATATACCACATTCATGTTATACTTTGAAAATCACAATAGCTGGAGTCAACACTGCTGACAGAGCAGATCCTTTCTGAACTTCTCTTTGAATTGGGATATTGCATGAAAGCTGGAAGCCATATCTTTCTTCTATTAAAACACTGAAGACCTTTGCCTTTTCTCCATTGAAATAAGCTTGTGAGTTCAAGGACTGAATTCAGCAGAGTTCATAAGCATATGTTTAAACCAATAGGATTAAATCTTGGGTAAGGCAAGGAAGCTCAGAGCATGCGTTTATCCTTAAGCACAGGCTCAGATGCTGTGCTGAGTAAGGACTGCAGGACATTTGAAGCAACTCAAAGCCCTTCTTCCCAAGAGTCCTTCTACTCCACTTTTGCCTCTTGGTTTAAACGGAGCCAAAGCTTCCCCTGCAGCACACAGAGAAATGTCAGGCTGCAGAGGTGTAGATGCCCAGGTGTCTCCAAGGCACTGCCATAAGTGCACAAAGCTATTCCAAGGCATCAGGAAATTATTTGTCTTCCATTCCTGCATGGAAAGAGAGAGAAAACCCAGAGCTGTATAGGCCAAAATAGGATCTGCAAAATTCTGTGTTTCCAACAAGTTCCTTACAGAAAAGGCTGAGCCTTTTTTGTCAATGGGCTGTCATATTTGTATTAGTACATTAAATGTGACCGATGGTCAGAAGTCAGAATCCAAACCCTGTTCATTGAGAGCACTTGAAATCTGAATCCTTCCACATGCTTTGGACACCACTTGTCCCATACACCATTTAAAGTTCAGGAGCCAAATAACAGCTCTGGTTTTTACCTGCTGCTCCTTAAGTGCCTAAAAAGCAATCAAAACCAGAGGTAACTCAGGGAAAACTGTCACAGTGGTGGAAAACTGTTAGCAATGGTGGAATTTTGTGCTTACTGATAGCTTGCACTTCTGCCTCTATAAAACCAATCGCCTCAAACACCTTTGGTATCAAACTGCATTTGCTCAGTTGTAGCTTCAGTGAAGATGTCAAAAGCCTTAAGTTTCCAAACAATGGCTTTAAACTCAGTGGCAATTGCCCTAGCTATTTCTATCTGAAAGATAACTAGCTAGAAGGATGCCTGGATGGCAATCTTACCACAACAGGTTCCAAGAAAGCAGGGACCATGAGACTGAACTTTCCTTTTCTTGCTGGATTTCTTGGCAGCTGAATACCTGAAGATCAGTTTTGGTCCTTCACCTGCCTTCTATTTGCAGTACAGGAGCAAGATGAAAAGACCTATTTTTCTCCCTGGGAATGTAGGAAATGCTGTATATAATTGAAACTGCACTCCATAGTCTTCTCTCCATCAATAACTAGGTCCAGCATATTACAGCCCACCTCGTAGTCCCCTCTTGAGTTTTCATCTTTTTTCTAGATTTTCTATATTTTTGCCATTTATTTGCTTATAAATATTACCATTTAAGAAGGGAACACTTGAGGGATATTCACCTGAGGTCTGAAATTATATATTTTTTATTGTAAGTATTGGAGAAGGATGCAGGAGACATCAGCAGAATGTTGCATTATGGGTTATAGATTGCTGCTCAGCAGTTGGTGGGTTGGCTATTTCTTTTAATTGCTGATACTATATTTTCAGACAGTGCTGATCTTATGATGAATCTTTTTACCTAGTTTTCTGCAATTAAGCAATTTAGCTGACAGTTGAAGAAGTTTTTTCATAAAATAAATAGTCCATTGTAAAAATACACCTATGCCTGTACATGTATTGATAAGCACATACACACACACATGCATACACAAGCTTGCACATGCACAAAGACATGCAGTTCTATCTCACAGCAGTTCTGACAGGGAGATTTCCTCCCACATAACTTTAAATCTTTTCTTGTGCTAACTGAATAACGCAGAATTTTGCTTTCACAGACAGTTCTTGTTCGTAATGAGGTATTTTACAACATTTTCTTTTAGTTCAAAAGCCCAAATATCCAGTGAAAAGCTGTTTCAGTGACAACTTTGTGTGTGTGTGCATCACTTTCAACCTCAGTGTGCGTGTCCCATTTTCAGCTCCTGAACTCTGAATAAACTGGGCTCACCTCCAAGAGTTATGACTTTAAGGAATATAGGTAATTGCACCATTACCCTTTTTATTTGTTTAAATTTTTTCCTTCAGCCTGTTCTGTTAGTTTATCATACATGTGGTCTAATTAAAGTTTCCTGCAGGACATTTCATCCAGAATAAATAATGACACTGCTCAGAAGGGCTCTAGTTACATTTTTTTCCTTCCAACTGTGCTGAAAGGGAGGTTGCTGTCTAAAAAATCTGTGCCTGGGCGGAAGAGACAGTTTTATAATTGCATTTCCAGTCTTCTTTGTATTCTTTTGTGTTATATGCTTGTACAAGGAGAAACTGGACAGGCCTTTTGGATAGCAGCCAGGCAGAATTGTCAGAGAGAGAGAGACCAGATTGAAAATGAAATAGGAAGAGGGGAGAGAAATAAAAAATATCAAGATGATCTCTCTAAACAATGACTTAAGAAAGTGAAAGGAGAAAATAGCAATTTTTTTTTTGTCAGCTTCTGAGGTTTTAAAATTGTCTTTTGCTTTCTGGTTGGGTGGTGTTTTGTTTTGTTTGTTTGTTTTTTTGTTTTGTTTTTTTTTTCCCCCTCCAATTCTGACAAAGAAAATTCAAAGTATGGGGACATGTTTCAGAAATGGAACTGGGACAAAACATTTGATTTCTGACTAAAAATCGAGCACTGAGAAACCAGGTGCACTCAGAAGAAAGAGATGGCAGTGGCTTGAAATTTGATGCTCTGGCAGTCTCAAGGTCATATTCCTACTCTGGCTGAGAGCAGCATTTCTTGGTTTGGGATTCTATTAATTAATTAATCAATAAATACATATTCTATATCCCCGTGAACCGAGTAGAGATAGGATCAGCATACCCAGACCTAGTGACTGTACCCTGACCTCCATGTTTCTGAGTGTGAAGGGCTCTTCTGATTTTCCTTCCGCTTCTCATCTTTCCTAAGTTCCTGCAAGATTCAATTTTCCAGGCTGATGTACTAGAAAGTTGGTAGCAAACAGGTTAGCTCTGCTTTGAGCAGAGGTGGTATAGGCAACCTCCAGAAATCCCATCCAACCTGGCTTTTTCTGTGATTCTGTTTAAGTCAATCATGAAAGCATCTATCTACAAGCAGTAGCAGCTGTACTCTTTGTTCCAGAAAGGCACAAGTCATGGTCAGACAGACTCTTCAACTGGTAAACAAAGAAAAAAAAAGAATTAAAGGGAGGGGGGAAAACCCTCTTTGAGCCTTGGGATGTGATTATTTGTACAGGGGCAGATTGAGAACAACTGAAATGAAAGGAGAAAAAGTAAATGCGGGTCTGTGAGGAGCTGAATGGTGAGCAGGTCTCTTCCACACTTTCCTTGAAGGCACAGCGTGTGGATGTACTTTATTCATAATGACAATGTGATGTGATTCATAGCAATTGCTTCTTCACAGTAAATTATTCTAAGATGCGTTGTTGTGCCACGTTGCAATGGCACAAATGAATGATGTTAAAATACTGAGCAGACAAAATGATAACACCTGTTACAGAGCCACTTATAAACCGGAGTGCACGGAGGCATTTGTACCTGTCTCTATCACACATTGTGAGCTACACATCTTAGGATGGCTTATGAAGGAGAAGGCAATTTCTGTTATTCTGTATTAAAACATTTCTCAGAGTTCCCTTAATTTACAGACATCCTCTCTGTTTACTTGACATCAGCTCCTGCTCCCTGGCAGGCATCATAGGAGAGAATTCTCAACTGGCTCAGCACTCAGATTTCCTACCCAGGTCAGGTCTGAGAGGAAGAGAATAACAATATCTCTATGGGTACATTGGTATTTTTAATCCTGCCCCATGGTAGCACATAATTACCCAGACTAAAGAGGACCAGGGAGCTGTACCCCTTTCCAGTGCACCGTGGGGAAACTGAGGCTACGAACAGGCATGGGCAGTCAGGGCAGGACCTCATGAGGGTCACAATATCCTGAATTTCCACTGATTTGCACAGGTGCTCAGCACCTGTGTGAGAGTCAGGCAGGTCAATGCCCTTGTGCTCCTACCTCTAAAAAATCCTAATGCAAAGCTTCCATGTGCCAGTGGAGGAGTGGTGATGGCTATTGCTGCCCCTAGATAGGGCACTGTGTCTTTTGCTATCTGTCAGCAAGAGTCTCAAAGACTGACGTGATTCAGTGCAGAGAAGTCAGGACTCAGCCTGTGATGGCACATGGCTTTCCATGAGGGATCAACAGGCGACACCAGCTCCCAGCCTTCAGCTTCCAGGAACGTGACATGCAGCAAGAGCAGTGCTGTGGGGAGGGTCTCTCCTGCCACACTGTATTCACAGTGGTGGGTAGAGCCCAGTGCTGTCACCACAGACAGCAAATGCAGGATGATCCCCTTACACTGAGCTGAGAACATCTACCTTCAAGAGAAAACCCAGGAGCACAGTCAGATTTGGGGGGTTTTTGCAGGGGTAGGTGAAAGGCAGAATAGCTTTCCTTTGATATCTAAGGAAACTGGTTTCATTGCCCAGCCAGACATCTCTTGCCAGATCTCCCATGGAAATGGAAGCCTAGCCTAACCAGCTGTATTGGGGTTTCTAGTCCAGTTTCTAACTTGGCAAGTGAAACACTAAGCTTAATTTCCTCTTTTTATTTCCTCTCCTCCTTGTTCTTTTTCCTTGATTCAGTGTGTTGGCTTTATTAAGATGCTACCTACAGGATTCTCTCCTAATGCTCACAAGTGCCTCTTCCATCCAGAGGCAGCTGGAGAAATTGCTCCTCTAAGCACCAGACACTTAATTAACAATGAGACAAATTCTCCAGGTTTCTTGCTTTTTCACTCATTTGTCCTCTTTTGCGCTGTCGAGTGCAGTGAGGAAGCACGTACCAAGGTCTTGACCAAACACTTTGAACTGCAATCATCTTGGGATACCCAAGGAAGATAATTACCAGTTTTGTTTCTCTCTTCCTCACCCCTTCTTCCCTCTGATGACAGGGGGATGAAGTGGATATTCAGCATATCCTCCTGTAGACAGAAATGCCCACATTTCCCTCTCTCTTCCCTGCTAAGGGGTCCCATGAGATATACTCCATGCCCTCTGACGACAATGCTGATGTCTCTCCTCTTAACTACACTAGTCCCACTGGGAAACGCTTAGGAAGTAATTTGGCTCCTACTAAACTTTGAAGTTCAGGTTGTTTCAGGATGGTTTGTCAGTATGGAGGCAGATGGCAGGGCCTCTGGGGCAAGTACTTGGCCTTGCCATGGAAAAATACAAGACAAGAAGCTTTTAAAAGCCCAGTATTGCTGTGCTCTGCCCCAGCACTGTCTGCTTGCCACGGCTGGAGCTGCAACATCAGTTTGGAGCCATGCCATGGGTATGTAGTGGACCAGTGCATGGGGGCAAGGGAAATGCATGTATCATCCTGAAAGACCGCCACTGCCTCTTTCATCGTGATAATTTCTGTTTTAAGATACAGGCATTACTGTTTAGCATCAAACCTAGCCCACTTTCCCAATTACCAGTGGGCAGGACAAAGGAAGCTTTCAGTGAGAGCTGAGAAGGTCCAGTCTGGCCAGTACAAGAGTAGTGAACAATCCCAGAACTTTCTTATGATTCTTTTCACATATCTTCCTAAGTACCATACTACCATCAGCAATTACAACTCTCTCCCATCCATGTGTGCATGGGACAGTGCCTGTGCATGGGACAGTGCCTGTGCATCAGTTTGCAACAGCTTGTGTGGCTTTAGCAGAGATCAAAACATTACAGAGACCAAAATGTCCCAGTACAGCTCCTCCAACATCACTTCTGAATCAGATTCACTGTGTCCTAGCTACTGCAGCCCCTAAAAAGCTTTGGCTGTTTCCAAATGTGTAGTAAGCCTGCTTTGTGACCTGGAGAGTGAGGTCTTGAAGAGACATTTCAAATTCATTGTAAAATCTTCCTACAAAACTGGATAGGTGGACAGGTTCAGCTCTGTAATCCAGCAAGCTAATACTCTGTTTGCCAGCATATTCTGCCTCTTTTTTTTTTTTACCTGCAGATCACTGTGTAAAGCCTAGTTAAACCAAGCCCTTGGCATGTTTAAAGTTCTGTGCAAATATTTGCTAATCAATCCTCAAAAATCCCTTCTCTGTACTGAGCAAGTAAATGTTGCTGGGCCTGATTCAGTCTTACAGTGTATCACACCCTCACCAGGCCCAGGTGGGAGCAGGTCAAATAGGATCAAGTACACCATTGCACCAGCTCAGAGGAGAAAGGCTTTCCAGCTTCCACCTCAGCACTTCCCCTGCCTGAAGTAGTTGTTGGCACAGTGTTGCTTTAGGCTTTATGTCTAAAACTATTTTGCCCCAAGCATTCTAATTACCCTGTCTGCCTCCTCTAGCCTTGTTTCAGACATGATCCTTTCCTCTTTTCACTTTGGCACAGCCACCACATGACTTAACAAGCTAGTTTCTTGGATTCCAACTATCTCCCTTATTGTCTGGATTTTAGCTGTGCCCTTGTCTCACCCTTTGGATTGGCACATCTCTGACTTTCCTTGCTTTCTACCCAAAGGAGCTGATTTCTCTCTTATTTCCCCTCGCTCCACTTCTTGGGTTTATAACTTAGTCCAGTCTGGTCAAGCTTATTTTTGCAAGGCATTTCCCAGTAGGGTTCTTTAGCATCTCAGCCATACCATGAAGCTGCAGCACTTGAACAGGGTTCTCAGATCCCCCTTCCCTGAAGATGCCTGATAGCAGTGGTGGAGCCCTGGGCTCAGCTGGAGGAATGCGCTTACAGGCCCCCTCCTCATTTACTGCACTCATTGCTCTGAAAATATTTGAGACTCATTTTCTGAGAAAGCTCACTTTTTTTTTTTTTTTTTTTTTTTACCATATGCACTGAAGATTCACATATCCTTAAGTTACTATCCTGGATCTGCTCCTGCCTTCCTGCCTGTGGTAGGTCTGCTTTTACCATCATCATCTATTCCTCCATGTGGCTGTTACCCTCCATGTGCCTGTAATCCCACAGCGTTATCCCTGCTGGAGGGAATCTTGTTGTTAACAAGTGTGCATTTGCAGACTCTTCAGTCCCAGTAGGCTGGGCTGCCTGTACAGCAAGGAGGACTGAGAGAGATTTCAGTACCAAACTGAGGTAAACAGCAGAGCCCTTGACTTTTACATGATCTCTCAGCAGAACTGCACTTTATACACAGATCTTTTTGGACTTTACATTAGAAATGCTTATTGATGCCAGCTGTATCAACAGCTGGGTTCCTCATCTGCAATGGTTTTGTATAGCCTGAAGTCTTTAGGTTTGCCTTCATGGACTGGAGATCATTAGCAGTGAGAATCCTTCAAATGTTGACTTGGCTAATTTGTCTGCCAGTGGGTCTATGTTGCAATTTAATACAAAATTGAGAATATAAAAGTGAGTGACTTGCATTATCCCACAGGGATGGTCTTGTTGCTAGTTCTGCAAGAAGGAGTTTTGCTTTTCAGGACAACTGAGGGTCACCAGGCCACCAAGCCCTGGGTAAAGACAGGACTGTACCCCATCCTCTCAGGAAAGGCTGTTGGTGTTCAAAGTTTAGAAATCACTTGTTGATTGGATGCTTCCTTGTTACATGTAATTTGGGCTGTGGGAAATTATCAGGCTCTGAAGCAAACTCTCAGTTTGTTTCTGAATACCAAACACTCCATTCTCTGCAGAAAATGAAGCTGGCCATGAGCACTGGCCAAGAAAAATTTGCATCAGTGGGTGTTGCAGCTTTGGTTCAGCATTTTATCTCATTTACTCAACCTCCAGCAGAGCTAGGCAGAGATTGCAAAAAAAAGAACAGGAAAACAAATCTCCCCTCCAGCATCTGCTCTTATGCAGAAGTAAATTCACTTTATGCTTCTCCGCTGTTGAAAGCTCAGAGTGAATGAATAGTGTTGCTGCTGGTTTGGCCATCTGTCTGGGCTGGGATCTGAGGGAGCTCCCCAGCCCTGCCACTCGTTTCTTGCTTTGCCTCAAATTGAACAAATAAACTATTTTTGTTTCAGCTTTTAACCTGTAAAAGAGGGATAACCCTTTTCTGTCCCCCCAGGGATACCTTCTCCCAGCCAGCACAGGAGCTGGTTTCTGTGGCTGTCTGGTACCCCCAAATAAATGCTGTAAGATGTGCTCAGCTATCCTGGCATGAAAAGAGGTACCTCTACCAAAGGTCACCTCACCCAGGGTCTGCTGAGACAAGTACTAGTATGTGGCTCTGTTGTTTGCAAACTGTTTCTCCATGCAGTCCACAGACTTGCTGAAACTGAAACAATCAAAATGTCCAGCAAAAGTATGACAAGTAATTTAGCATCCTGGCTATTTGCATGTTAAAAAAAAAAAAAAAAAAAATTTCTTGGCATTTCCTTTAAGCCTTCTTGAACTACAACTAACTTCTCTAGCTTTTCTTTATTGTTTGATTCTGCTTATCCTTATATCATGTGTATTATGTAAAATAAATAAGTGCATGAAACAGAGAAAAGAAATAATGGAAAAGAGTTTGTTGCAGGAGTTCCCCCTTGAAGCCTCCATCTCCTCCTACAGATACTACATAAAAGCCTCTTGAGGAAGATAATAGAATAACAAGCCAGGCTACTGAAGTGGGGAACAATCAGGAATCAAGTAAAATGGAAAGTGGAAAAAATAGTAATAATAAAAACAAGAATGAAAATTATATTTCAACAGTATTGGTGCTGAACAGATCACAGTGTTTAAGCCAGAAGTGTGGTTTGCAGATGATAATAAAAATAATTAACTTCAATACTCTTCCTTATTCTTCCACCCTTTGCTCCCACCTACATAATCTCACAGGATCCTTTGACACAAAAGCAAATTTTGTCATGTTGGTTTTATCCTCTGCAGTTTAGTACAGCAGTTTCAAGGCCTGGGCTGTGGACTTCATGAATGGGTGGTTACTTTGGCTGAAGACAAGGCTCTACAGGGATCTTTCTTTCCTTCCATTCTCTTCACAAAGGCTTGTTCAAAAAAATCTATATTTTGAAATACGACCCTTCAGCTCATGCAACACAGCATGAAAATTCCCAGGTCTCTATCTCTTGTTCCCTAATACTAGTGGAGAGGGTGTTTTTGGTCCAGCTTTGCTCCTGATTAGAGGAAGAGAAGTGTGTTTTTTTATAAGGATTACTCATCTGAAACAGATCAGCCTGTTTAATCTTCCCCTTTGTGTGTCTGCCACAAGTCCTGTCCACTGGGACCAGATTGGGAAACACATTTCACATCCTCACAGGGACTTGCTATCAGCATCCTGATCCCTGATCCCTGGGAGTCTTGAACCAAGCCAGGATTGGTCATGACAGACGAGAAAGGTCAAGGCTCTCAAATGCAGTGAAGGAGTGGGATTTTGAGGGAAATGTTTTAGAGGAGGGCTTTCTGAACCGTGGTCCCCTGCTTTTCTGCTGTTGGAATACGTGTCTAAAGCAGGAAGGCTGAAGTCTAAATTTTTTGATGAATCACCGTTAGGGCTTATAACCGGTGAATTCAGGAGGCTGACAATGCTTGGTTAGATTATTGCTGTGCTTGGCTCAAGAAGTCAGCCAATAATGGTCTCTAGTAAACTGTTTCTTTTTGAGATTTTGACAATGGAGCCGGGTGTTTCTTTGACAAGTGATGAGTCATTGAAAACATGGTTCCCAGAACGTGGTCAGCATTGAGCAGTTTCCCTGCTTACAAAACTGCCTTTTCCAGAAAGTCCCTTGCCCCAGAGAGCATCTTCACCTGCCATTTCACACCCTGTATGGGATCCACTCACTTTTTGTCTCTCCCCAACATGCTGCCAAATCTCTCACCAAGGCTTTGCAGGCTCAGTCAGGCTCATAAGAAATGACTCAGTCAAGCTATGACTTGTACCAGGCCATAATCTTAGGCAGTGTTTTTTACTGTTTCAGGTCTCTGGCTCCTCCTAATTGGTTATGATTGTGCTAGAATTTTAAGCAAGATCTCTGATGACACATCTATGGGCTTTCACCTTTGAACACAACTTGTAATGACTCAGCTAAGTGCTGCAACACAGAGCCAACGCACTTATATCAAAAAAATGAATTATGAATAGGTTGGTTTTCTTAAAATACCCAATCTGCTTTAGTAATTATCCTTAATGCATCACTGCCCTGGCAAACAGCAGCATTACTGATGTGTGAGCAGGCTGTCTATGTCGTACACATAGCCTTTGGAGTCTGGGAGTTCTCTTCTCTGCCCAGGAGGAAAATGCCAAGGTCTGAGTGCAATGAGGAGGGAAGGAAAAGGTGGGCAGGAGGGCAGGTTATCTGCTTCCTTCCTTCTGACTTAATTCAGCAGAACATGTCCAGGGAGTGGAGTTTGGATTTCACAGCTCAATGGCAAACACCACGTCAGCCCAGCAGAGTTTCTGCCTCTGATGCGTCCAGTTGGAGCCAGCAATGTACACTGCTGTTTGGGGCTGCTGATTTTCAAATCCCTCTACTTCAAGTGCTCCTCAGACCCCCTTTTCCCTAACTGAGTTTGTTTCTGTAGAACCCTCAGCCTTATATAACTGAGGCAATGTACCTGAGGAGAGGACAGAGCAAAGGACTGGTCCTCTTGGCTACCTTAGTGAGCTAAATGTGATGAGACTTGGAGGGACAGGAGATCTATGTGACCGAGGCATGGGGCTGTTTATCTATGCAGACTTTTCAGAACTCCCTTCCACTGCAAAAACTAAAAAAGGAACAGCATAATTTGAAAAGGCATTTTATTTTCTTACTCAGCTGAGCTCCCAATCAACATAGGTTGCCAGTTCCTTGCTACAGAAAAATACCCAACTGGCTTGGCCCTGTTTACAGTATCGCTGGTAATTTGGCACAGCCAGAGGGTAGCTGTGTCACTCTCAGAACAATTTTTTTTTTTGGCATGACCCTTGTATGCTTTTGCTTGGTATTTTGCCTTCAAAACAGAGAGAGGATTAGGAAAGAAAAAAAAAAGTACTTTTCCCTGGGGCGCCATCAGATGCTAATAAAATCTTTAATTAATTCAGATTCGGATGGGCTCACATTTCTCTCGCTAGCTCACAACTTCAATCAAGTTTTTTTCTTTTTGTGACGCTGCTTTCATGCCACTTTTCACTGCATTTCTGATTTATCTGGAATTGTGCTATACAGGCATATTGGCAGGAAAGGCTGGGATAAAAGAAGACTAGGATGAGAGAAATCATTAGCACAGGATGTATTTTCTGGTGGTTTTTTTTTTTCCTTTTTTTTTGGAAGAAAACCCAAAAGGTCCTATGGCTGTTATGAATCCCTCAGGAACTCTTTAAATTACAGACAATTTGCTTGATTGGACTGCACTGGTCTTAAGCATTAGAGAGAGACAAATCACTCTTAACAAACATTAAATCAAATAAGATAGAGAGAAATCTTGATAACGTGAAATGAATTCTGTAAAATTAAAACATCTGCTGAATGCTCACTTCATAATAAAGTGATAATCTCCCTGAAATGGGGCCTGTCTCATTACCAGTTTGAAGACTGGTGTGGATGGTCTTATCTAATACTGGTTAACTGAAAAGAAGTAAGTGATACATTTTCTTTACTGGCCTCAGTAAGAAAGAAAGGCCTCTGTTTGCCTTGCTATCAGTCCTTCCAGGGTTGATCTCCCCATTCACTTGCCATCCTTTGGATAAAAGATTTACTGCACAGGGTACCGAAATTGTTCCAGATTGTCAGAGGGAAGCATTTCAGACACCTTCCTTTGAAGGCAACGAAAAGATTTTTCCTGGGAGTTTCAGCTAGTAGTGTAAAGATGGAGGCAGGGAGTAGATATATTCCAGCCTAGGGAGAGGCTGGAATAAAGACCACATTCCCAGTGCTCCCAGCCCTGGCTCTGCTTGCCAGAGGCTCCCTGGGAGCCGGTGAGCAGAGCAGGCTACTGGCCTGGATGGACACAACATGCAAGGTGAAGGAGGGCACTTTAGAAGGACCTGATTTCATTTACAGACTTTCATTTTACTTCCTGCCTCAGCTCCTTGCTGGAACAATCTTGGAGGATAGCCTGACCTGGACTCTCTTCTACTCTGTGCTCTTAAATGGCCGATCAATAAGCCCAGGAAGGAAGAAAAACCATGCGGTTGAATTTCCTTAAAATATACATGTAGCCATGCACAGCAGCAAGGGATTGAATTCAGTGCTCAGAACACAGAGCAGCATTTATAACTGCTTCCCTCCCACAATGCTTGCCCATGCCCCCTGCTCCAGAGCTCTCCTGCAGTAACACATCTGTGATGCTGCACTTCTGCAGGGAATTACAGTCTTTATTCCAGGCCACTGACACAACTTCTGCATGGAAAAGAGGGATTCCCTTGAAGGAGAAATGCCATTTCCCCCTGATGCTTTTTGGGTCATGCCTCTCAGTGTGCTTTCACCTGATTTGCTGAGGATTACCACTAGGTGATCTACCCCACACGTGTCTTGCAATCTTGCTGCAGATCACGGAGCTCTGCCTGCTGCATAAAAAAAGTGCCGTGGCCTGGGGCAATATTATAATTGAATAGATATAACAGATTATGATCCGTTTGATGTGCAGCATGAAGCTGCAGCACTCCCTATCATATTCCAGCAGAGCGAAGCCAGGGACTCTTTCTAAAGCATCCATACAACCAGGAAATGTAAGCAAAAGGCTCTCGAAATAGTAATAATAACACAACATATCTCTAGGGCTGACAAGTGTGTTGAGTACTGCAGTTTCACCCATAATCTGTCATAAAGTTAGACAGTTCTATCAATGGGGAAATAAACAGTTGGGATAATAAAAGGTGAGTGCTGAATAGCAACCCTTCAGCTCCCTCCAGGCTTTATTAGGATAATTGATTTTGGAACATTAATAAGGATATTGATTAGCTTTAAGGAATTGAAACTCAGGGTGAGGGAGGGAGCTGGGGAGGAGGGAGCTGTTGCTCTTGGCTACAGACTTGTGGTGGAAGCAGGAGCCCTGTTATGAAGAGTCGATCAGCGATGCCAAGGGATTAACTTTTATCTTCTACATGAATTAGGAAAGTGATTTTTTCAAGTGTGCCATCCACAGCATGAGGACCCGAGAAATTACAGAGCAAGAGTTCTTCAAATGCCACGAGACTTGCCTTATCATTGTCAACCTCATGGGCAGTTTCCATTTCGTGATTCAGCACTTCGAACAGGCAGAGCGGTGGTTCAGCCACAGTGGGGCTGGGGGGGAAGGAAAGTCAAGCAGGAGGTCTGTATAGAGGAGGCTTGCATGCAGCAAGGAACTGATTAGATCAGGAGTGTAATCAGCTCCCTGAACTTCCAAAGTGAGGTTTCACTGATCAGTGAATTTCCAGGCTAAAAGAGAATGCTCATAAATATGGAATTTCACTTTCCTTCTTTTCAAGATCAAGTGGTTCGCATGATTATTTTTTTCCCTGCAAATTTAAAGCCCTGACTTTCTGATACATTATAGAAGAAGAAGATTGTTTCCAGCCATTGAGTGAACAAAGTCATGGGCATCATGTTCAGTCTTCCAGTAAAATAATAGCCTTGAGTAATTCTACAGCATGTGGCAAAATCAGAGTGAGCTTGCATTTTGCATACTGCTGTGACTTAACACAAGTGTCAGGTGGCTTCTCAGGGTCTGGTTTCAATTAATTTAAAGATAAACCTGGACCTTAACTTAGCTGCTGGCCAGGTTTCCTGTATCATGTCTTGAACTTACAAGTTTTTACACTAAATGCTCTACAAAAATACATGTAAACATGTAAATACATGTTTAAAGGAGTTTTATGTAATTGAAACAATGTGGAATGAAATAAATTTAAAGGCAGAAGCTGCCAGGACCAGATTTGTGCCTCAAAATCATCTAAATCACTGTGCACACCAGAACTGAATGTCTTCTTTGATGGATCTCCCATGAGTGTAAGATATTAATTTTTGAGTGTGAAGCTTTTAGTAGTTTCTTACTAATACACAGATAATTTATATGGTCCCACTGGAGCAGCCAATGACCCTAACAGAAAAAAAGATATCCTATTAATCTCAGGTACATATGGACCCAAGAGGTTATTAGGAAATACCTAACAAATCATGAAATGCAAAGACGGCAAACAATAGCAGCCAAAGCCACTTGTTTCTGAATTAAGATACTGTGTTTCCACCTTTTAGCCAATCACCTTGCCACCCAGGATGAACAGACCAAAGATGTCTGTTAATGGCAGTTATGTTCCAACTTCAATCTTTTGGGGAGTTATTCCAGGACTTTCAGCATTTCCTCCTAGAGCTCCACCTTCAATACCCAGCACAGCTGTAGGCGACCCCTGTGATCTCTGACCATTCAAAGGGAGTGAGATCTGAGGGTTTTTCGCGCTCCGCCATTCCCTTTATGCTCCAGAAACAAGGGAGATGCTTTTGTCACGCTGCTGCATGTGGGCATGGAGAGCATCTCTGGGACGGTAGGGGCTTGTGACACACGGCTTGACTGCTTCGCCTCGGCTTCTGAGCAGCAGTCATGTCCATGCAGCACACACAAAGAGTAACTAATGTCCACATTTTTGATTCCATCAGCTTGTCTCTTATCTTGGTCTCCAAAAGCAGATAGTGAGTGGAATATTCAGAAGAATGAGGCCATGGATAAAGATTATAATGGACAGGTAATTATAATAAAGAAAGAATTATTAGATAACTGGATAGATAACCAGACGGATAGATGTGGATAGAGATCTGATAGGGTTTTTTCTTTTTTGCAAAAGCCCTAAAATAAAGGAACTCTTGCACATACATAAATCATCTAGCTCCGGGATAGGAGCAAAGACAAGTTCCCATAGCAACAAGATCTATGCTGTAAAGCTGCGCTGCCCTTTGTTATGTATCATTGTGATATTTCTCTCAGACATGTCATTGTCAATTACCCACTGAAGGAGAGCTCAAATTGTGCAGGAGCCCAGCAGATCCACCTTACATTATTTTTCTGTAATTAATGAGATTATTGAATTTCCACACTAATAAAGCATGGCAAAGAGTCTGAAAACAACTCCTCTCCGAGCCAATTTAGGGTGATTTCTCCGTGCAGCACCCCCCACCCCTCAGCACACACACCTCTGCACAGACCTTGGTGCGGAAGAAAAAAGGAGAGCGTGAGCTTCTGTAGAGCTCTCCTGCTCTGCTATGAGTCAGCTCGCCCGAGCGGCATTGACGTTTCTGTGTTGCCAGGAGGTGAAACTCTGTGTAAATGTTCCTAAAAGCAGTTTTCAAGCTATTCATCTTTGATAACATTGTTTCTTTATGAATGCTTGAGCTTCACTTAGCTGCCTATGCATCACTTTTTGACAGGTCTCCATCTATTCTGCTGCTGCCTGTATGCAGAAAGCTCCCTTTCACATATAGAAGAGGCACTTGCTCGAGTCAATCCCCTCTTAAGCTTTTTCCTGATGAAGTTTCCTTTCCAGAGGGCCCTATCCTGCCCTACATGTCAGCAGATTGCACCCTCGTGCAGTGGGGCAGGGGAGGAGCACTGTCTGGCTGTGCTGCACTGGGAGAGCCAGCTCAGGTCCTGCACAAACCACGATGTCATCTGTGCATTGAGCGGCAATGATTTTGTACATGTTGTTCAGCTCTTGAGGGACACAGAGAAATGAGGCTTTCCCTTCATCTGTCCTCCTCCCCCAGCCTTTCTCTGTTCTTATTTTTTATCTTTAATTATTTTTTAATATCTGAGGAGAAAGAAATATGTGGCAGGAGGCAATTTCCGAGTAAGTAGCCAGGAGGGGACCCTCGGGGGAAAAAACCACAGTGGGATGTGGTTCCTTTGTTACTGAGTGCATGGAGAAGGATGACCTTTACCTTGCTGTGTCTCGTCTGGAAAGACGGATCAGCATCCCCACAAGGCCAGTGCACTAACCCTGCATCCACTTGTAAACACTTTAAGATCTTCTAATGCTACATTGATAGATAGCGAGATGAAACACAGAGGACTTGTGCCAGCATATTGGAGAGTATTGAAGAGTCATTACCTCATTTTGCAGCTGGTTTTTCTGCAGTAATGCCGTTGTGGGTCTTTTAGACATGCTTCCTGCTATTCATCTCCTTCAAAGGTTTCCAACGTGCATCTGCCTCCTCGGCTCCTGGAAGCATTTTGAAATTCTCCCATGACATGTGCTTTCTGGAGGCAGAATGCTGCTAGGATCACTGAAAAGTCTTTTCCCTGCCTGTTCCCTTCCTTGCAATAACAATAATTTATTGGGAAGGTGTTTGCCAAGCCCTCACTCTCATGTGGGAGATGCAGGGAGACGAGGCCCCAAGGACTTGACATTCTCTATAGACGGCAGCAGTTCAGGCAGAAAGTGCAATGGACAGCTGGGGGATGATCTGTCTTCGAGCACAACAACTTATCTTCCCTTGGTGAGCCTGCGGTGGCGGTTCCCCACTGCTCTCCCTCCAGATGAGTTACTGTGTTGGGCTTTCAGAGAGCAGTTTCACAAAGAAATATTTTGCCTGTTTTGCTGTGGAGCGCTCCCGTCTCCTAAATGTGCTCGACACCATCTCGTAGAGCACTGTGGGGCTGAGCAGCACAGCCAGCACGTCCTGATCCTGCTCCTAATTCCAGCACTGCCCCTTTTTCTCATCCTGCCTTAGCAGTTACTCTTGCAGAGAAAACCCGGATTTTTTCTTTTTAATGCACTGACTTCTAACAGAGGAAAGCCCTGAAAGGGCATTTACACATAGCTTTTATTTCACTAACCTAATTTCTCTTTTACCTCTGTTCACATTTCTTTCTATTCCTTTCTCTCTACCTACCCACCTACCCACCTACTGAGACTGTCTAATCTCTCCATAGTAATTCTATCCATGTTTCCAAGACCAAAGTGGTTATGTTCTAATGTTCAAAGGTGTTCTCTCTTCAAACTCAATCACAAACCTGTCGTTATTTCTCACAGGTTTTCCAGCTACCTGCACTCCTGATAATGATCAGATCAATATCTATGCTCAGCATTTCACCATTCCTCTTGATGTAGTTTGCCAACTAATTGAAGAGCATCCTGTTTCCATGTGAAATATACTGAAAAGCTCAGCTAGTAACATAGCCAGAAGCAAACTACTGTATCCATAGTTTGGCTAAGCCTGCTTTTCCTGATTTATTGGCAAGTATCAGGATCAGAAGAACTGATGCTACTTTCTTTAAAGCTGAAAGGAAATGTCAAATTCTGCTGCTTAAGAGCTGCATAATGTTGAATTTCTGCTGATGTGACATAGTATCCTGGAAAATTGTGTAAGACATCCTAGAAATACAGTGTACAGCTTCCATTCACAGGGAACACCATCATGATGAATTGGCAAGTCACATCCTTAAGTTCACTAAAAGAAAATCTTCTTAAGGCTTTTTTCTAATTTAATTGTTATCTTGTCCCATGTACATACCTTTGTCAAACAAGAGCACAAACAAGCCTACTTGTAGACCCCAGGGAAATGCTGCCTGACTGAGGAAAACATTTTCTTGATCACATTACTGCAATTCTAGGCTTAATACACTGGTGATAGGAGGAAATTTTGTATGGCAAGAAGAGTTTAAAGTTTTACTCTAGATTAAGGCAGGCTAAGTATCAAAAACAAACCAAAGAGGAAAATGGGAACACTAGTTTCGCCAGCCCACAATGAAATCTGCTTCATAACCCCTCCTTCTCTAGGAGAGAGGACGTACTGAGCACTAAGGATCACCTGAATTCCATTCCCTCAGAAATAGTTTCTGTATTTCTCGTGTTCCTCCCATTTGAGGCCTGGGCGGGAGGCGTGATCTGCCAGGCTTGGAGATGACAACAGCCTTCTGGGCTCTGACTCAGCGTCACTGCTGTCCTCTGCCTCTGCACCTGTGAGGGAAGAGATGCTGCTGCAGCTCACTATTGCTCCCGCCTGCACACTCAGCCTGATGGGCCTGGTGTCAATCTTGGGAACACTCTGCAGATACATCAGCTCAGAGCACCCAAACTGCTCCTCCTCAGCACTGAAGTCCTCAGAGTGCAGCAGAACTTTTACAGTAACTGATGGCTTTCCAGTAGCTTTCCACTTTCCCAATTTTTAAAGAATGTGTAAAATAATGACACAAGAATCAAAGAATTAGAGAACTATAGAATGGTTTGTGTTGTAAGGTACCTGAAAAACCATCTAATTCCAATCCCCCTGCCATGGGCAGGGATGCCTTCTACTAGACCATGCTGTTTATAGCCCTGTCCAACCTGACCTTGAAATTCCTAAAGAGTTCATTGCAAGGGCTGTGTTGACAAAATAGGAAAAATCATTCTATCCAGGAATTGGTTTTTATCTCCCTTCCCTGGAAAAATCCATTCTATTAGCCACTGTTGGGACTGCATACTGTGTTATGAGGACCTCTGATCTGAGCAGTACAACACACTTTATGTTAAACAAAGCATAAATCAAATTAAAACAAGTCCTTTAACATGAGAGTCGTTTGCTCTTGAGCTCAGACCCAGCAGCTGCCTCCTCCTGTCTTGCTCCACACAGAGACCATCTCTGGACAAATGATGGAAATTGTGCTTTGCCCAGCATCATCTTCTTTCAGCTTTGTTTCCAGTCTGCCTTAAAACCAAGCATGGAAAACTACATCATTCTTTGCAAAAGAAAACATACCCCAGGGATTCATTTAGGATTAATTTAAACTTTCTAGATCAGCACTCTTTGTTTTGATACTCATTGCTATTTTATGGTCAACCTATTATTTCAATTAGAAAAATTGATCTAAACAAAAATTAATTTGGAGAAGAAAAATAAAAATCTGTTATTCCCAGTGTTAGCATTCATCCCCTTCTCTTCCCTTTCCTTCAAAATGAAAAGCAATTTTCAGTTTTTGCATTCATCCCTTCCCCTTTTCTTTCCTACAAAACAAAATTTGGGCAAAAATGAGCGTGATTCAGGAATGCATTTCAGTCTTGACAAATCTGCATTTCCCAATTTTAAGTGGTTTTGTTGAAGTTCTTCCAAATGGTTCCACCTTCAATTTACCTCTGGCCTTTACTGTTTTACCTCCTCCTTTGGCTCCTGCAAACTATTACTTCAAAAACAAAACACAAACAGATGACAATTTTCTATGAACCTTTCTGTTCAGACCTTCTATTAACCTTTCCCTTTGTACAGATAAACACCAATAAAATACAATCTGCCCCTGGAATCCTGCAGAGATTTGTTCCTTTTTTGACCTAATACCCAGGTTTTAGCCCAACTGTGTTTCACTTACTGTTTACCTTTGTTTTCTTTTCCAGGCTGGTCAGAAAAATCCTGAAAATTCATCCAAGTGACAAACATTTTTTGGCATGTTTTGCCAATTGTTTGTTAGTGTGTTTAGGGTATTGTGCAAGGAGAAGGAAGTAAGAGCCTGTGAAAGAAAGACTGCGGTGAAATATTAGGCTGATAAGTGATAATGTCCCCTCCAGGTACTGCAAGAGTGGAAATATTCTTACACACGGTGCTTCTTGCTTCTTGTTAATAAACTTCACTTCCCGCTGAGCCTGGCTGAGTGTCTCTAACACAGGTTCCTCTCAGTGAGGGACCTAATGGTGCAGTTTTCACGGGTAATCGGCCAGGCTGAGGCCGCAGACTCCAAAGGCAGGTGCTTTCCCGGCTGGCCAAGCAGGTTTTTAAGTGGGAAGGGAAGAGAAGCTGTGCTGATGTGGTGGCCAGCACGCACACAGCTGGGAAGGGGATCCCGCTGGCTGCTGGGTGTTTGCTTCAACAAAGACCCACGGTGGGGATGGGCTGGGTAAATCATCCTGTGGTCAGCGGCCAGAATTCATGAAAAAGTGAGAAACTGAGCTTAAAAACACCAATCCTTTTTCCTGTGCTGCTCTCAGGTACTCCCTACCTAGAGGGTCAGGCCATCCCTTCCAGGCCAGGGTTAGGCTCTCAGTAAGGAGACCTTATATCATGGTCTTCTGTGTGAAGTGTTTACACAGTTTGTAAGTATTTCAGGAAAATTCCTTCTGGATGTGACATTCATAAACACCTACAGCCCTGAAAAAATAATGAGTGAGTGGAATATTTGAAAGTCAAGAAGCACGAACATTTTTGTGTTTTTACTTCTTGACACATCACTGAAAAAATGAAGAGAAAGCAGGTGAAGGAGGTCTTTAATCTCTGGGTTTGATAATTTTGCTATATAGTGAAGCTGCAGTTCAGACATTACTGCAGCAATCTGCCCTGCTTTTGTGCTAACAAAGAAATTCAAGGTGTGGCACCAGGTGTGGCATCTTTCAGCATCACTGTCATTGTCACAGCATTCTTCTCTTCATGATGACATGGGGAAAATACAAAAATGCCAAAACTTTTAGTGTTACTTTGCAGCCCACAGCACAGGAGAGTGAGAATCTGTTCTTGGTTGTGCATTAGAAAATACTCATAAAATTGCAGATGTTTTTTCAACAAGGAACACACAAATTGCATGTTTCTTCATCTTTTCTGCTTGTAATTCATCTTTTGCAGCTGGATATCTATGGACTGTTGTTTCTGCTCTCTGATGACTAAATAAAGGTATATTGGGAGAGCAGCTAACTCAGCACTGTATCCCACCTAAACATGATTGTGAAATGAATGTATGAGTTGAGCTAAAATACTTGAAGCTTTGGGGAGATTTGCAAATAACATCCAGATATTTGCAAATAGCAAATAATCTGATGCCGAGAATTGAAATAAGCCATTTCGAACCTTTCCTTTTCAAACAGAATCATGCATCATAGTACAGGAGCAGGAGCCTATTTATTTGATGATGGATTTTTTTTCTAACCCAACTGGCTGTAATCTTCTGCATCCCACAGGCTTTCCCCCCCCCCCCTTCCTTCTCCTTCTCTTTCCCGATCCAGTATGGGTCAGAGCAGCTTTCTAAAATTTAAAATGCTTTTTAGCTGTAATTCTTTCCTTACAATTTCATATTTTAGAGATCAAGCCAGCATGTCCAATATGATTTCATTCCCAAGCCTGATTGCCACATTTCTATTCCCAGCATGTTGAGAGACAGGCCTCATGGTAACCGTGATCTTTTTATTCTGGACACCTAGACTTTGATCTTCACAGCACAAAGCATGGAGAGCTGCTCAGATAAATTCATGGAAAAACTGCTGAGCAGGATAGGGGAAACGTGAGCTGTGATGGTGCCAGCTCTGCTGTGTGACCACCAGCTTTCTCCTGCTTGGCAGCAACCAGGAGAAGCAACTGTACGAGTACAAAGGCAGGCAAGTCCCCACAATGTACCTCTCATCTAGATAAGCCTTGATTTTCCATAGTTGGGAGTTTTGGAGGTGGAAAGAGGACAGATTTTGAGGCCACTGCTTCCAGCAGAAAAGTATGTTGTGAGTATCACTGTTTTGGTGCCTTTACAGTCTCTGTTCCCACCCTTCCCCTCCCGGCTGTGTGAAATCTCTGTAGGATCGAGACCTTTGAAAAATAGCCCTGAAAGAAGATAAGACTCAAGTATTTTGGATACCAGCTTTTGGACAGCAGTCAGCGTGCTGCTGGACCACATTGTAGTGACAGTGTCTGTTAATGACCATTGAGTTCCCAGATTCCACAGTAAGCGAAAGCCTGGGCACTAAAAGGCAGAGTTAAGGGAAAAGAGTGAAGGATGACAGTTTTATTTCAGTTCAAACACATCCTGATTAACACCAGGAGGATGGCTGGAGGTACACTGGCAACACAGTCATGAATATAAATTTCATGTAGGATGTTTATACAGGTGAGACCTCTGATAAAATTACACATCTGGTCTTCACCTTCCACAGTATCAGCACAGGACTTAAGGAAGCACTGGCCTCTTAAATGTAAAAGCACTGGGACTAGGAGCTATGCATGGTGGGGGCACTTAATGCCGTGAAGAGATCCTTTGGTTGTGCAAGTCCCCATAATAAAGCATCTGAATCTCTAAAAGAGTGTTATTTGTTAACAGTTTGAGGCACTGTAACTAATCCAATACAATGCTGATATTCCATGTGGAAACTGTGGGCTTTTATTTTCAGTTGTACTCTCTTGGTTAGCAAACAAAGAAGCAGCATTGCAGAGCCACCTGACAACTTCTGTGAAGAGAAGGTCTTGGAGAGTTTGAGGTACTAAAGAAAAGGCCCAGCAAGAAAAAAATATCCATAACCTAAATTCCAGGCAAGAAAGGTTTCTAAAGGGATGGAAAAGTTACAACGAAAAGTACCTCTGCTCTCTTTGCAGGAAAGGAGATTGCTCTAGAGGACAACAAGAGCTCTCACACAAAACCTCAACTGATAGCTGCTGTTTCAGAGGGTGTCAAAGGCTTTACCACCTCTGTTGTAGCAGCTCCTTCCCCAAGAGCTGTGTTGGGCTCAGGAGTGTGTGGTCCATGGTTGTACACATCCTTCAGGCTGCTCCTGAGGGCTCGTGGCTGTTCAGCCCATTGGGGGTGCTGCTCAATCTGCTCACAGTTTCCTGTAACACCCTCTCAAAGGCACATCAAAGTTTTCACCCCCACGTTCTTCATACCCCGAGTACCACACGAGACTGTGCGTCTCCTGACAATTGAAATTACTCTGGGGATTTATTTGGCTTAAGAAGATATGCAGTAATAAGATTAAGGTATGCATACATCCTATAGAGAAGGACGCAGAGATGCATAAATGAGGAGTATGGTGGCTTCTGAAGTGACACTGAGGGGCTGTGCCAGTACTGCAAAAATGCACAAGAGATTTCTACCACCCTGCTGCAAACCCACACCTTGATCAGCGTTGACTTTTAATGAGCCAGGCCAGCAACTCATGTAACCCATTTTGTCTTAAACATTCCTCCAGTGCCTTTTAAATGGCGGTATTTGCACTGGACTCCTGAGCTCCAAACATGCAAACATGGTCCACTTAATTAACTACATGTCCTCCCAACATTTCTGCACTAACATGATGGCACTGGGGTATGTTTCAGTATTTTTAAAGGCTGCAGGCTATAACTGAGGGCAAGTGACACTGATTGCCAGCAATATACTCCGCCACACTAAAGCAGCTTTCCAGTAGCTTTTCCAGTTTCCTAGCAACGAGGCCAGTGAGAAGACCTAAAAGTCTTTCTTAACAAGCTCTGTTTGTCCAGAATATGCACTTATCACCGCATTGCAAACAGCGAATGATCTCCCAGGCCAGCTGATTATTAATAGGGGGACAGGCAATGGAAAAGCCTGATTCAGGAGGAGCTATTCCCACAAATTTTTTAGGCAATCAAATATTTGTCAATCTGGGGAGGGGGATGTGGATTAGAGAGTGACATAGATGCCCTAATTTGAAAGCTTTGTGTTTTCTATTCCTCTGGGCTTTTCTGACATGTTTCAGGGTTATTCCTGAGAAGTCTTCTAAGGCCACTGCAAAGTCTCAGGTGAGATGTTGTGTCCTGTGCTTCCCCCATCAGCCTTGATTGCTGACACCCACTGAGTTTGGAGTGTAGCACCAGAACACAGCAAGTGAGGAACTTGTGCATTATTAAACACATACATGTAAGAGCAAGAAAGCAGCCTTGGGATTTAAAGTGCATATGAGTGTTAACTGCTTTATTTCTCTATTTATTTTTTCAGAGCTGACTTCCATGGCTAATTAGCTTCTTTTCCTCCTCTTTTTTTTTTTTTTTTTTCCCCAGAAGCCCAACTGCCATATTTTTTTTCCTGGCAAATGGATGTGTTGAAAGACAGCTCTCCTCCACACAGATACTTTTTTTTTTTCACTACATTCAGCTAATCATGATACACTCTAGATGATATATGTAGCTCTGCCCCTCAAGCAATCATTTCCTTTTATGGCTCTGAAGGGACCAAACCAGGTGACAAGCTGAGAAAGTTAAATGAAGAAAGTTTCCAAGACATTCTGGAGAAGCTGAGCCAACAATCCGCAACATTTAGCAGTAGAAAGGAGAGGGCTAGAGAGTGACCATCTGCTGGTATTGGGAAAGAATAAACACTGAGGAGAAATAATAGGAACTTCTTCAGGTGCTGTGAGAGGGCACAAGTGGTAGCAGCACACCAGAATAAACAGAGGCACACACTGGCTGAGGAGTGGGACATGTCTCTGGCTAGCAGCCCAAATCCTGAATTCCCTGGCCCCCACTCCTCCAAGCAGGACTGCTGAAGTGTGCAGTGGTGGAAGTCAAAAAGGATTAAAGCCATTAGGACTCCTCTATATAAGAATATATAATGCCTGAACAGCAGACAGAGATGTATTAGAGCAAGTTGGCTCACACTGCTTTTGCACTGTTTAACACTGGAATAACTCTTTTCACTTTAATGCAGTTATTCCCAATGATTTATGCAGGTATGAGAGGAGTCCAGCCTACCAAGCTCAAATAGATCTTTTAGACTGTATGGTTCTGCCAGGATAGGTGGTACAATCCCTCATATCTACAGGAATATACATATATATATGTACCTGTCAGTGTGCATTTAAACTTTTTGTTTAAGGTTTTTCATATCGTCCTTCTTGGGTACTCTCTTAGAAAGGAATAGAACTTTGAGGTGTTCTCTATTGACTGAGTGTAATCATGTCAAGATTAGCTACAGATAACTAACTTTTACATAAATCAAGTAGAACAAGACAAAGTCCTTCTGTGATTACATGTTTAAGTTTTGTTTCCTGAAAAACTTACCCAGCTGACTAGTGGTGGGAAAATAGCAGATAAGAGCAGGAGTATTCTAAGTGAAGGTGATACAATGCAGAGCCCTTTGCTACTGGCTGAAGCAAGCAGAAGGTAATTCCCCCACTTTCTGTCATTTCCACAGGTTTTCTGTAATTCTAGGTGTTGACTATACTCTGCAGGTGCTCATTTCTCTCCCCTGACTAAAAAGGCAGACAGGATGGGGAGGCATTTCTAGGCTGCTTGCATACAATTTGGGGGATTGTGAGTTTTAAAATTAAAACAGGAGGCAGAGAAGCACTTAATAAGATTTGATGAGAACAAGTGGGGAGGAGAAAGACAAAATCTCTCTCACCTCAGATGTGAATTTCTTTTTCCTTGAAATAAAAGAGCAGGATGTTCTGAGGAAGTTTACATTCCAAAACTTAAGTCTGGACAGTCCTTGAACAGCAAGTGATGGCAGAGTCAAGATCCAAAGGCAGCTGTGTTTTGAGCTTGTCTCAGTACTTTGGAAACATCTGCATTCTTTATCAACATCCATAACCAGCAAAAAGATGAAGCAGTATTTCTGCAGCTGCAGTAGAGTGATGTAACTAGCATACATTTAATTTTATTTCAAGTTTTGGCTACCTCTCATGCAGGGCAATGGAAGAGATTGTGGATGGCTAAAGATACTCGGGCATTGTGGAGTGGTAGGAACTGAGTTTTTCATGTCACACAACTTCAGAGACAGTAAAGAGACTGAAAAAGAGAAAGTCCCCCACATGAGTACCCATCTGCAGTGGGAATCCAACCCTGGTGTTCACTGGTAAAGTTTAGAGAACAAGGCTGTTGTATGGGTGGAACAGAGGAACTCTTCAAGAATTTACTCCAGATAAAATAAGAAGAAACCCAAATACTGCGCCTAAACTTGATCTATGACTGATTACTGTGATCAGAAAATACATGATTGACCATTAGAGTGTGCTTTGTTTTCATGCAGTCAGGTGAGGGCCGTCTGTGCTGAAATACTAAGAGGGTTTGATCCCGTGCTATTTCCTGCCTTGAGGCCAGGGAGATAGCCATGCCACATGCTGTGCTCTTCTAAGCCATTAACCTTTTGAAGTTTGTCCATGATGATTTATCTCTCCACCACCAAAAAGAAATAGCTAGAAACACCCTAGTACCTGGCACTCCAGTGATCCCCTTGATAAAGGTAACTTTTCATTTTCTGAATGTATTTCTTTAGGTGCCTCCTAATACAAAGATGGGAAAACCATCTCTGTATAGTAGATTGCTTTGATGAGAGTTTAAAGGGCTTCTCCAAGCTCTCCAAAGACCAATTGTAATGAATGTTATAGTCTTATTCAGTATGAGATTTCTCCACAAGCCAGAAAAATAAGCGGTGCCCAGTTTATCAGACAGACAGAAGGCTCATTTGGTTAGTAATTAACCAGCACTGTTCCTCTACTTTTCAGGGCAGGATGGCGTAAACTATTATGGGCACATCCTTCAAGAGGGAGAAACCTAGCCCAGACCAAACATTCCTGTGCCTAAGTGTGCAAGTCTGATCAATGGCTCTGCAGACTGCTAATGAGCCACCTCATTAGCTGCATGCAGGAATATTTACCTAGCAGCCAGGTAATGGTGTGCCAAAGCACAGCAAGCAGGTTGGCTGAACCGCCCTGACATTTTCACACTGTAAACTTGCCCCCTTAGTGCCGTGGTGTTAACACAGCAGCAGGTCAGTGTGGTGTGCTCTCACCCTGCCTCCCCACTGCCAGCCTCAGACACCTTGCTGCAGTTGAGGACACGGCCCCGTGCGGCTCCTCCCTCCTGCATGTGCTGCTCTGCCTCTCCTTCCAGGTCCTTGCTGCAGCACTGTGGCTTTTGGTCCCGGGAGCACAATTATGTCAGGAGTGAGAGAGCTCCCCCAGCCTGACTCTGATGTCCCGACAAGATGTATGTGTGCTTATTTTCAGAGGTTCGCTACTCTAATGGTAAATCAGGTCTGATCTAAACTCTGGTGCACTACAGCTCCTGATAGGACTTGGCAAAGTAATACAGAAGAGCCCATGCTACCCACTGATTGAATTGCAGTCTGACCTCTCCTGACTCTTCTCTGGCAAGACTTTTGTTCATCTTCTTCTGTTCAGTATTAGCCTCTTCTGATAGCCCCGGTTCCAGTCTACCAGCAATATTTATTACCTTTTCCACAGTATGGCTGTTTTCAGTTTTCTTACATTTCCAATTATACTGCACAGTTGCCATTGATCTGTTTTCTGTTAGCATGAAAATCAGAGCTGTGATCTATATAATTTAAGACTCTACCTTCATTAACCTTCCTTTTGTTTTTAAGGCAGACTATTTAAATTGATCTTTATTAAATAAAATTACAGGAGCTATCAATCCTCATGCTTCATGGTGTAAGCTGATCAGTGGCAAACTCAGGAAGTAACTGCCTGAGCACCTCTTTTTTAAGACACTGTACAATTAGATGCGTTTCAGCAGTTTAATTCTTTTCTGAGGAGTATATGGACACCATCAGGGGCAGTATTCTGCCCTCACAGAATTGTTGGTAATTTTGATGTAGAATAAGAGAGCAACTGGACTGGACGGACTCTTGCTATAGCAGCTCATCTCTCAACTGCCACAGTGGTTAGCACCGCTCTGCTGATGTATTTCCAGGGCCAGATCCTTCACTGATATGCAACAGCAAAGATCCTTGATCTTACATGATACGAAGATTCTCAGCTTGTGTAATTCAGCACCATTTGAGCAGTGACCCCCTGTTATTTTGCCCTCTCCTGTGCCAAATAGAGATGGGTGTGTGAATGATGAGCTTATTTCTGAAAAGCACCATTCTCAACCCATTTCTTCAACTGCAAACTGCAGCTTCTGACTGTCGTGATACTTCAGTTTTTCACCAAACCAGAATCCTGTACCACTGAGGGAAACAAAAAAGCTTTAGCACAGGATGTCTGCATTCTCTCAGATATCTCTTTACTTGCTGTGGTTGTATGTATCCTAGCTTCTTAAATTGACTTTTCACATTGTCTAAACATATTTAGACACAAGATTTTACAATTACAATAAAGTTGCTTTCAACATCCTCCTACTCTCATTCAGATCCATTCTCTTTTGCTCTCATGTTCTTATCATATTTAAGAATTCTGCACAAATGAGCATTAATGAACCAATTTTAAATTATTTTTCTATGAGCAATTTCAGCTGCAAGTAGCTTGATTATGTGAATCCAAATGATGTGGGTGGGGGGAGGGAGAGCACAAACGTGTCTTTGCTGCAGTAACCCGTGACCGATTTAAGTGCTGGAGCACAGGTATGTGCAGAAGGGTTGAGCTGCCACCTGAACGCTGTCTGCACAGCACTGGGTGGAGAGGAGATAGTGCAGGAGTGTAAAAGTCAGGGAAATACACAAAAAGGCAGGGGAAATAGAAATCTTTTTTCCCTCCCTGTCTGTCTGTCCCTCTCTCAAAGCCCACCTCTGCGGGACATGGCATTGGTATCTGTAAGCCCGCCTCCCTCCTTTTGAAGGATAAGCTGCAACACAATCACCTGCTGGCAGAGAAACCAGCATGGAGTGGTTTGTGGGATGGGTGTCCCCATGGAGGAAGGGTGGGGGGCACAGAGAGGGTGGGTGGATTTTTCTCACCATGCACAAGGTGCATCAGTCCAGGGTGGGAAGGGATTTAACAGCCATGTCTGTAAGGCCCATGCTCATGTAGGGACAGACAATCTCTTAAAACCTTTGTGCAACAGCAGTGCACACTAATATATTGTTTTCCAATCCCTGGTACATTCTATACTTTAGCTCTATAAATTTTAAAGTTAATTCAGACAGGAGTTATTAAGTATTGCAATAAAATGTGACTACCTTCTGACAGCTTTGTTCTTTTCTTTCTTCCCAAAGCATGAGCAGAGCAGAGAAGCTGGTCTGGTGCAGAAACCAATAACCACAAGTTAAACCAGAAGAGTTCAAAGGGCTCAGTCCACCTCCTGTGGAAGTTAGAAACCAAATGGGATCCAACCTACAGCAGCTGAATCGTGGCTCCAGACACCTTTGGGAAGGGAGATCTCAGGCTCTCTCCAAGTTTGGGGCAGTTTCCGTTTTGCCTTCCAGCTTTAGTAGAGTGGGCATTACTGACTTTGGGCTTTGATCACTCTGCAAGGGAGGGCTGTCTGGTGGTTGCAGAAAAGGCACTGGTTTCAAAACTCCTCTTTTTTTTCCTCCAGCTCTGCTATTGACTTTCTCTCTGACCTTGGGCACATCAATTCTTCCACTGAAGTAAGTGGGAACTCAATTGCATTTTACGTTTCTTTATGAGTCAGATTCTCTTTCTGCAAAATGAGGATCATAACACTTAACTACCTCTCAGAAGCGCTTTGAGGCCTAACAACAAATTAATGTTTAAGATTCTTGGATTTTTTTAAAGAAAATTTCAGAGAAAAATGTCCATTTGTTGAAACTGAAAAGTTCTGCAGATGAGGATTGTTTTCAATGCATTTCTTAGCTTGAGAAAAAAAAAGAGATTTAAAGCATCATTTTGAAATGGTTGAAATGCCCTGTTTCAGCACTTTGAAAGTGAAACATTTTTGGTTTTCATTTTGAAATTACTTTCCATTTATTTTTTTCATTAAATTATGTGCTATAAATATGACAAAAAATCAAGGCAAATTGAGGCATGATATCTCTGTTTGTTAAAAGTAAACTGGTTTGAACTACCTGAAAGGGCATTACTTTTTTTTTTTTTTTTTCTTAATTTCTACTGCAGAGAATTCCGACATCTCCTAGATTTGCTCTGACTGTCTGGCACAATTTCAAAATCCACCAGGAAATGGGATTTTTGTCCTCCTCAGAACCTGTGAGGGCATGAAGTCTGCAACACTGCCCTAGATGTCACAGACGACTGCTATTTGAGGAACTATTCTGATAAAGTGAAAATATCATGTCAGAGAGATGCAAGGCCTGGGGAAGAAGATGAAAGACACGATCCAAAGATGTCCAGTCATATTTGATTGTGCCCACTGGACACCAATTTCCATAAATCTGCAGATATTTAAGCATTGGAGCAGGCAACTTTCAATTCCTGCGGAGTCTCTGTTGTGGGAAACTTTTAAATTCTGCCAGACATTTCTAGAAAAGGCATAAGTAAAGCTGACCCTGCATTAGCAGGGTGAGGACAGATGAACAAAAGGCCTCCTTCAGCCCTGCAGGTTGATGCCATCATTTGTTTGGGCAATACGGTGCTGATACCAGGATGTGCCTGGGAAGGCAGAGGGACTAAAGCAAGGAGATAGGCAGGAAGAGAGAGGAGAAACTGAATTTCCAACATACAAGAATACAACATTCCAATATACAAGAATGAAAGAGAAGCAAAAGGGCAGCTGGCTGGTCTCACAAGGTACATCAGCCAAGGGAGGAAGTAGGAGATAACTCCAGAGGGGTCCAAACACAGCATATACTAAAAGTAAATTCAGCTGAAAGATTTGTTCATAATGACCCTTATGCATTGCATGTCTAACAATTTTTAAAAGAAGTCAACTACTAAGAGCTACGCTTCTCACAGTTAATGTTTGTTCTCAGGTCCTTTGCTTTCCATCCTGAGTTGCAACATCCCAATTCTTACTCATTCATACCCCAGACATACTTTTAATTTGGGCCCTCTCCTGTGTTCATTTGCTTTCTCTCCTGTTCCGGCAGCAGAACTGTCCTAACTGTTCACCAGGCAGGATCAAACCGGGGCTGTGAGTGTGTCCCTGAGATGAGAGATCTCCCAGGCTGAACACAGGAACACTCATCACAGCGAGCAGCTGATCCAGCAGAGTTCAGTGGAGTTGGACAAGGACCAAGCTGCAAATTAGGCCTCATCTTTTGTGATGCCAGCTGCCAAATGTCTTAATAGCAAGCAGCCCACTTTATCCTCGATTGCAGGGGATGCAAACCATTGCCTGAGAGATGTGGCGTGAGTGGAAAAGGTGCAGCTCCAGCCCTCCTGTCCCAGTCTCCCTCCGTGTGTTCATACATCTTAGTAATGTATCAAACACTGCGCACGAGGGCTGTGTCCACAGACATGGGACAAGGGTCTCCCTGAAGTGTGAAGGTCACTGGACACTTTGCAAACCAATTTTAGTCCGATGAACTGTATCCTGCAGCTGCAAGGTGGAGTTTTCCAATGCCCACCTACAGCCAGCACCATAGTCAGCAGGACAGCGTATCTGTGTCACCAATGCCCTCTCACCCGAGACAGGACATCTCTGTGCTCTGTGACCTTTCTTAATAGGATTCTCACAGAGATCAGATTAAAGGAAGCAAGGTGATCTGAGCCCTATCTCTTCTGACACTCTGAATTTTCACTATTTAGCAGCTTCTCTTTAGAAGGATTTCAGATCGCATTTCCATATCTAGCATATGGAGGCTTTCATTTCTTTGACAGGTTGATTCTTTATCAGACATTTATGAGGATTTACAATACTAATGCACTCCACATGCAGTGCAGGGTTCCACACAGAACAAGTGGTGGCAAAGGGACGGGACGTCCTCAGAGCAGTTTTGCCTTCTCTTTCCTGTCCCACCTTTCCTATGCTTTATGGAGGCAGGTCAGTACAACAAAGGCCGTGATAACACTGATGCCCTTTCCAAGCATTCTCTGCTGGGATGAGTGGTGATGGATGCAGGCCCATTAAAAGAGCTGAGTACAGGAGGTTCTTCTGTCCTTGTGAGATGGGGACACAGGCAGCAAGAAGTCCCCTGCCAGTAGGGTGAACAGTGATAGGCAAAAGAAGAGGAGAAAGGCACTGGACCCTGCAGGAGATCTGCAGAGAGGAGACAGATACTGGATTTGCAAAATAAAATCCTCCAGGACAGAGCCCTCAGGGCAGGGATTTTTCCTTTTTGACAGCCTACAGTGAATGAAGCACAAAATAGCCTGCTGTCTCTACAGACAGCAAGGATATTTGGAGATGTCAAACTGTAGTACAGAGGATGCACAAGAGGAATGGAGACACAGCTAACTACCTCCCAGGCTTCTCATTTCTTGTTCCAAGCGGGAGATCCTGAAATCATGCAAGCTTTTCTTGCGTTCCAGCTGGAATCAAAAATACAGCTTTCTTTCTGCTTTGGGATAGCAGATGGAAATAAAGCTTATTTGGTCTTTGTTATCTGTCCTTGGTTCAGATTTAAAGGTGCTTGGATTCAAAGGCCACATATTTTTAGTCCTAGCAAGGGGCAGGGAAATAGCAGTGGACACAGCTAGGCATAAAGTCAAGTTTTACATTCCTAAACTCCATGTAGAAGCAGTTTCTCTTTCTTGCAGGGGTTTATAAGGACAAGTTATTTCTGCTGCATAGTTGATGATTTGCCTAATATAGCTTCAGTCTCATACTGAGATTTGCTTTCTGATTTGACTTTGATTTGACAGTTGCATTTGGTAGTCTACAATGATCAATAACAGGTTAGCTTTAGTAATACAGTTTCTTGATTTTTAGTTCGAGTTGGTTAAGTGCATTGATAGAATCTGTAAAGCACCAAGAGGCCCATTAGGCTCAGTTAGAACTCAGGAACAGCTCTTCAGGTAGAGGCTGACCTAAAACTGCACTGCTCCCTGCCCAGATGACAGCTGGGGAGCACAGGGTGCTGCTCCTTGGCAGCAGACCCTGTCACAGTCCTGCCCTTCTCGTGTTCATGAGCACGTCCTTGTGTGTTCAGTGAATTAGTCAAGAAAAGCAAGTAACCAGAAACAAAACCCCAAAGAAATACTTTTGTGCCACTTCCGCTTCAGCTCACCCAGCTAGTTCAGAGCTTCAGGTGTGCTGGTTCCAACAGCAGAGGAGCATCAAAGCTGTGAAAAGTTAGAGAACCAGCTACAGTACTGCACCAGCAGAGAAAGTTCCTCCAGGAAAACTACATTGCTTCACTAACTATTTATTTAGATTTTCTCATTAAACATTAAAAGAGTCTTCAGCTGGTTTAGCATCACCTGATACTGCCACTTGAATTGAGAATGGCCACATCTACTTGGGGCTTAATGAAGTTTAATTAATTTATAGCCACACCTTACTGCCTTGGTATTAATTCACCTGCAGATGCACGCATTGCCTTGTCCTTAGTCTCTCATTCTCTTTGAAGGGCCAAAATGTACTTTGAAGTGATACATAAGAGTCTCAGCAAGGTTGGGATTGTGGTAAAGCAGAGGGATTATGTAGAGTCCTTGGCCACAGCACCTGCCAGAACTAGAATTAACTTGACAGAGCAAGCAGTGAAGGAGTTGTAAAGGAGAGTTTCATCTCTGATCTGCAAAGGGCAGAGCAATACAGAGAGAGTAACTGATGATGCCTGCACAGAGCCCCTCCTGACACTGCACACTGAGGATATTTGTGCTCTTGCAGGGGGATGGTCTGAGCCCCCTGCTCTGTCCACAGACTGCTAAGACATAAAAAGAAAGGGAGAATAGGAGAATGTTTAAGGAGTTTGAAAAGGAACAGCACAGAAAAGGCTGTGAAGAGTTTGGTGTAAATGCACTAACATTGAAGAAACTTGCAGCCAAGTGCCAGCCATCCAATATGCAAGCACAGTTGGATAATGTTAAGGGTGATGGCTAGCTGCAAACAGATTCTGGGTGCCTGTTATTTTTCTGAGAATTTCCATGCTTTCTGGAGAGTTTAAATCAGAACTTTAATGGGCTTTTGATGTTGTTTTAGTTTGGTGAATAGTTTCCCGTTGTATCTGCTTATTCAGTGAAATAGCAAGGAAGCGCTGTTACAGTGGAAGATGACAAGAGACTATAGAAGCCTATCTCAGCTGCATTTGCACAGCAGAAGCCTTTAAAAATCACTGTGTTATGAGCAAGACATTTCCATATTTCATGGCTATTTTTGCTGGATGCCTAAAGTTGATGATACAGCAAAAAATATTTGAAAGAAGGGAAAAGGGGAAAAAAGTCCTTCTGCTGTTCCTTTCTTTCTTGCAATTTGCATCTCAGCCATGTTGCTTGGCAAAGCCAACAAAGCAAAGTATGTTGTGGCTGTAAAATGATAAGCACATGGGCTACACTGCAAATGATTTTTTTTCCTGGTACTGGGTTTGGAAAAATGGGGATTCATTTTGAAGCAGTCTCTTTTTTTTTTTTTTTTTTTGTTTTGCTGCTACTCTCTCCCCAAAAATTTATAAAGGCAGCTATGCCTTTTGGGAGCAAAAGGTCAGAGGAACTCAGAGACATTGATTATCAATGTGTGCTCCCACTTAAACAGGGGCAACAGAGAAATGTATGCCTGATAACCATCACCTCAGATACTCCCCTCACTTATTCAGACCTGCAGAGATCTACCAGACTCTGCATTTTTTGTGGTGCAAGAAAGCATGCACACAAAAAGAAGTCAGTAATAGGGAAGGGCAATACTGCTACATGATGTTTGATGGGTCTGTAGGACATGGCACTACACTGAGGAAGCTAAAAATAGGTAAAGGAAAACAGAAACAGAACTTCAAGAAAAGTTTCCTGCTACATTAGTCTGTTGTATTTCCAGAGAGGCTTCTCAGGACTCTGGGATATTATACCCTTCTGTGATACTGTGCCCAAAATTATTGGTTGCTTTTGTAAGCCCCTGGAGTTGTTTGGGTTTGGGTTTTTTTGTTTGTTTTTGGGGGTTTTTGTTGTTGTTTTGGTTTTGGTTTGGGGGGGGTTTGTTTGTTTTTTGTTTTTGTTTTTTCCTGTATAATTTATACTAATTGTGAATCACTTGTGACCATTTCTCGGGCACCTTCCATGCGTTTGGCAGTCTTTGTCCCACTGTGAAAGACACAGTGTATACTGAAATGCTCAAATAAAAGTGCATGTTCTTCTGCAATTAGCTCAGCTCTTATGGCACTACTAAAGAAGACAGGTTTGGGGTATTTTTTTTTTTTTTCAAGTAGGGATTTGGAAAGACCATGGACTGCAAGCAGAAGACCAGCTTGTGGATGATGGAAAAAGATCCCATCATGCCCAGTACCAATGGAGACTCCCACTGTGCTGAGCGTTTTGAGCCTGCCCTGTGACTACCTTGTTGTTTGGCACGGAGCCCAGCACTCCCAGGGCCTTCCTTGGGCACACAGAGAGCAAACACCACTCAAGAAGCTCTTTTAAACCCAGGTGTAGTGAAGCATCTTGCCCTTGACCTACCTTCAGCAGCCCTGAAGGGGATGAGGTGTTTCCCTTAGATCAGCAGACCAAATAAAAGCAGAGACCTGCAGTTATCTTTCACTAAAGGATTAAAGTTTCTCTAGTTTGACATTATTACAGTGACCACAGGCAGCCCTGGGCAGGATAAGGGGCTGCCAGTGGGGACATAGGTTTAAACAGCACGTTGAGATGTCAGAATAAGGAAAGCTGTTTTATCCAAAATTTTAGACTGTGGGACTCAGGCATGTCTCACACACCCCATGGAGACACTGAGGTAGAAACCACAGCACAGGGCTGGCAGTCAGAAAATAAGCCAGCTCCTCCCAAGTTGCTGAACATCTCTATTGCTCACTCTCTCCATCCATAAAACAGGATTATAACACTTGTCTCAGATGGGTGTGTGAGGATCTGTGGCTGTAATAAACCTTGTGGCTGTTGGCTTGAATATACCATACCAACACTCACTTTTGTTACTAGGGAATAATTCTTTGCATATGACCAAAACAAACCGAAGGGGATTTTAGATGGTGGCTCTGTGCCATAGAAATTACGGTGATGCTGGCTCAGGATAAGCAAATGGTTTGAACAACTCCATCCTCTACCAGAGGCTGAAACAGGGAAAAAGCCCATTTGATTGGTTTTTTAATAGTGGGAAGATCATGCAATTTTTTTCTTCATATGCTTTTGGCTCTGGGAGCAGTGAAAGAGCATTAGAAGTACTCAAAACACTGGAAAAGCAAAGAGAACAGCTAACATTAATCTGGCCCTCAACAGAACAGTGCGAATGAAGGTCGCTTTCATCAGATTTCCACTATGTTCATAGGAGAACTGGGAGCAATTCTAGAAATAAAATCCAAAATATGGGATCTGTTGCAGATTGCATCTGCTGAAATACCTGCAGAAGTCAGCAACTACTCCTGCAGACTGAGGTGGAGTTTGTGGAAACCACTAAAACTTTCCAAGAAGTAAAACTTTCCTGGCTTTGACTCTGTTTAGGTCAAAATTTGGGGAATTACTGGCTAATAGCAAAAATCAAGGGATGTAAAAGCCACATGAAACACATCTGCAAATTACTCTTCATAGGGTCATACCCTAACACAGATGTGTCTAACACTAGAAGACAATCCAAACCCAGAGAAACCACTGAATCTTTCCCCTCACGGTTCCTTTTTTGATTCAAACCTCTCACTAGGCTAAAAGAGGAGAAATTCAAAATTAGGTCAGAGCTCTGAACTCCCATTAGAGACACTGAGGTCGCTCTGGTTGTTGCCAGAGTAGTGTCTTGGGCTGCAATCAGGACTCTTTGCTTACCCAGAGAGGAGCTGGGCCCCTGTGTTACAGCAAGGATTCGCTGCCCCAGGACGGCCGTGGAATAAGGTTTAATCAGGTTAGCTAGGTTTTCTCTCTTGATTTCACAGCCTCCATTCAGCCCACCAGATTATAAACTTTCAACATGTAATTGAACCTGACTCAAGGAGCCAATTGTATTACAGTGAGCTCTAAAAGTGAGAATGGCAAGGGCTAAAGTTTTCATTCAACGAATGCAATTTCTATGCGCAGAAATCAATTCAATTGACATCAGTTGAGCTTTAATGCTGAATTAAAGAGCTGCCAGGTTTCCCCCATGGGGCTTTTACAGTCCGGGTTTTATGAATTCATTAAAATGCACACACAAACTTTTAGGGAAATAGCATTACACTGTAATAAGAGCTACAAATCGACCATATTCCTCTGAGAGAGAAGTCTAATTTGAGTTGCCTAGTTGGCAAAATTGTTTTCCATCGCTTTGCATTTATTAACAGAGGGTGTCATATTTTCCCTTGTTTCCATTTTGGTTTCTAGCTGTTTGCTTAGCAGGGCAGAGCATCATGTTTAGAAATAACAAGGGGAGATGAAGTCTTTCGTGAGCAGGTGCTCACTCGGGAAGCTGCAGTGTTATAGGGCTCTCTGAGGCAAACCGTGCTTCAGGACAGCCAGGATGGTTGGCCTGGAAGCCTGAAAGACTCAGTGGACACTTTTAGATTGATGGTCTCTGTCAACTGAAAGTTGGAGTCCCTCAGTCTAGGATGGAAGAGATCAGCAGGATGTCCACAAAGACATCTGTGCTGAAGAAGAAACCAGCTTCAGTGAGAGCTGAAACTGGATCTGAGAAGTGAGAGAGCCAGACACTAGAAGAATATCTGGAGTTTCAGTGACCAGGTGAAGGTCACTGAAATTAATCTCACAGACTGAACTAGAAGAAGTAGCCCTGCAATAGCCCACAGCCTCCATCTTCTACACATTAACTGCAGGCACAATTAAACCCACAAATACCTGTTTCCTCTGATTTACTGATAGTGACTGGGAAGCTGCAGGAGCAGCCACAGAAACCATGTCCACGGAAAAGTCCTTTGAACAGGTCAGCATCACTGGGTTGCCTCTGTGTCTGGGTTGTTGCACACATTGCAGCACTCTTGCTGATAATGAGCGTTCACAGGGTTTCAGTAAGTATGCTCTATAATTGGATTGATGACCCTGGTGATTGGAGGTCTTGACCTATCCATAAAACAAGTGGGACTCAGAAAGCACAATTTCCTCATCCTGCTGTTTTCCTAGCATGACTTGGCTCCAGCTTTCGATGGATGACGGAGTCTCTAGGGCTAATTCAACTCCTGCAGAGAAGGCACAGTTGATGTCATTTGGGATGGTGAATTTTGCAATGGGGACACACATGCCTGTGGAAGGAGACTCTAGAGACAAATCTGACAAGCAGCCAACCCTCTGTCGAGTGGTAATAGATAACAGTCACTGCCAACTCCCATTTCCAGGCTAACTTAGTGATGTGGAATGACTCCATATGCTCCAAACAGATCTGATTTCCCACTTTGATGGGTCAGGAAGAGAAGCAACAGAAAGGGGCAGAAAGGGGATGACTCAGGACAGGGCTCTTTGATCCCAAGGTTGAAGATATCCCAGTGCTTTGTCCTGTGCTGGATGCACACATGGGACTCCCTCCAAGCAAACAAAACTAAATGGCACCTCTGCCCCTGGAGAGGGCATACAAATCATCCAGAGCATCCTAAGCAGGCACATTACAGAACAGATTTATACAAAAGGCATATGCATCTGTTGTCTTCCTCTAGATGCCGAAGTAGCCAACAGATCATAGTGTTACAGCAGTGGAGTAAGGAAGTGTACTAAGGAGTTATTTGTGCCACTTCCTCCGTGTTTTGCACAGACTAAGTTTCTTGCAGCTATTCATAAAGGGTTGTGAAGAGAAACCTAGGAGAAGATTAACTCAAAGATTTTATCTCTATTTGAATTGCTGGACAGCTATTACTTTTAAATAGCAGATATTTTCCTCTTTTTCAAATCAATCTACATATATTATTTTTTTTTTCCCCAACAGAGTTTTACATACAACCAGGAAAAAAAATACACTACAGATTTGCTGATGAGCCAGTTAGGATATTAGAGGGGGAGGGAGAAGGGGAGGAGTCAACTCCATCTCCTTTTTTTCTTTTCAGTGGATCATGCTGAGTCTTTCGAGACAAAAAAGAAACTCCTTATGCTTAGAGAACTCACAGGAGAAAAGGAGGAGCAGAAGGTAACTAGGCCAAGCATTCTTACAGTGAACCCTGGTGATCTGCATGCTGAGAAGAATGTGGACTTCACCCGTATCCCCAAACACTGTGAATATCCAGAGGGAAAGTTCTATCCAAGCTGTCTGGAGACCCATCATCAGCAGGACTGGGATCCTTCTTTTTAACCTGTAAATTGACACAAATGGGCAAATTACAGACGCAGCGGGAGGGATTATGCCTGAGGCAGGCAAGATGTGATTCATGCAGCCAAAGCATGGAGAAGGGGAAAGCTCATTGCCTCCATTCCTTGCCCAATCCCTTTTTCCCAGGTCAAGAAGCAAAGCTCATTGGAAATCGTAGTTGCCTCAGCAGGACACAAATCGTGCTGCTGGCCAAGCCCTGCAGGCTGTGGCAGAAGCCACGTGCTGAATCAGCTTTCCTGAGGCCACCTGGCTCACATGCCCCAAGCTGCCAACTCCAAATGTAAGGCTTTCGAGCTGAAAAATCTTAGACACTTGACAGTGCAATTGTATATGCAGAAAATGTCTGTGACAGATAAACTGCTAGATAGATTTTAATAAGAATTGTTCTTAAAACCAAATGTTCCAAGAACCTGATCCAAAAGCAAAAAATCCAGTGAGTCCAAAAAAAATAAATAAAAAAAAATAACTTGTTGGCACTAACCCCTTCCCATTAAAAGAAATTTGGAAACAAAGCCTAAAGACAGTTTGAAATGTGCAAACATTAATAATGCAGGTTATTGCAAATCTCTATTTATTTGATCCCCCTCTCCTTCGTACTCCCACACATCCCTCTCTAGACCCACTTGTGTCTGTGCTAGACCATGATAATTCATTCCCTGGGAGACTTTCTCTGGCTGCAGAGGATGGAGAAGGAACGAGCAGGCTGGAAACTCCAGCTGCATCCTGGCTATCAAAAGCGATGTGGAAAAGAATGGCGATTCCCGACCAGTAGCATCGAGGTTTATATTTTCTTGTTCCGAAGTGTAACTCTTGCAGCCATTCCCATCCTCTTTCACCCCCACCCTGCCCCGGGAGGAGAGCGGGGAGTGCGGTGGATGGTTCACTCGTGGGGTGCGAGTGACACCCTGTGGCCACCTCTCCCCGGGATCCTCCCGAATCGTCAGGGCTCTGACAGAGCAAGGGATGGGAGTGGGAGGATTTCAGACCCCCGCCAGGGGATTCCTTTCCTCTCGTGAGAGGAGGAAGAGGAGCTACCGTTTGACTCAAAAGGCAAATGACTCTCTGAGCCTCCCCCAGCTTCAGCCAAACCAGAGGTCTGAAGTGGAACCAAAGGTTTTCTGTCCCCATGGGGCTAATTTAACCTGCTTCTCTCCAGCCCATGTTATTGCCTGGCACTGCAGAGCTCGGCATTAACTGATGCGATCTCAGGATCATTCCATAGCTCTAGCTGGTGGACTCCACACTGCTAGGGTAACAGCTGGACTTGATGATCTGAGGAGTCTTTTGTAACTAAATGATTCTATGATTCTATGATTCTAAGGACACCTCTGCTTGTGAGATTGCCAGTTGTGCTCAGGAGACCATGGAGAGTTGAATGGTTTGGGCAAAGGTTGAACAATAACTTTGTACTTCCCTAAGCCAGTGCAAAGGGCAGCAAAGGACCACTCATCTAATCCAGATCCAGATCCTCAGAGCTGTTCAGGCACACAGAGTGAAACCAGAACAATGGAGATGCAAGACCATTAATCCAAAGTGCTCCAGGCTCACTAACAGCCAGATCTGGACGCATTCAGGGTTTAGGTAGAGATTTTTTCAGCTCAGACCCAAGCCCCACCTCTGCAAATGTTTCTTTTTATGGATAACTGCATATTTGGATTGGTGGGGTTTTTTTTTAATTTTTACATGACGACAAAAGCAATGAAGATGTCTTATTCCCAGCACACGGAGGGAATCATCCAATCCACCACTGTTTAATTCTGAGGGTGCAGAACATTCTGTTCTGCTGTTGAGAGCAGAGGAGAAAAATGTCTGTTACAGGAGGAAGAAGAACCTCACACTGCAATCACATAGCTGCTGTATTACTTGTCTGGACCAAGTATTATTTTGTTCAAAATGTCAAATTCTGGGTGTCTGTGTTTCAGCAATCCAGAGAGGAGTTAGCTTAAAAATCATCCTTCTGTCACTGAATTTCCAAATTACAGGGGGATAAAAAGCTAGTGAAAGGAACTCTACCTTCAGGTTTGCCAACTCCTTCCATTTCAGCAGCAGGCCAACAGTTTTCACATGAATTCACTGCCCCCAGCACAATTAGGTGTATATGATTTTAGGTTTTCCTGCAGTAGGAGGGAGGAATGATTAATTTCTTTATTAGGAATGGGTGGGAGGAGAGAGTTGAGTGTACATCCATTCTATTGAATCCCCAGCCTTGGTGTACCAGCCCCTCCTGATGCTCTCACAGCATTCCTCTCAATTGGATAATTTTAGATCTTTGCATACCTGCTAATATCTTCTGCAAAAGAAGGTGTGGGGGGAAGTAGATAGCAAATTTGCATATATTTGCATACATCTGCATACATCTCAGCACATTCCCTCAGAGGTACATGCCCTCCTGTTAGGAAGTGTTTGTCCACCAAATTCCTGTGCAAAAGTGCTACCACCTTCTGTAACAGAGGTGAGATGAGAGAATCACAAATACTTATGGGTTAAACGGTCCTTTACCCAGCCCAACATCTCAGTAATGGAGTAGGTCAGCCTAAAATACAGGTTACCAAATAATTTCATATCTCTTTGCCCTTATCTGTCCTAAAACATATACCAAAGGCAAAACCCTGTTGCAAGTTGTCCCAACCAAGCACTTCCTATTCTGCTTCTATGGGTTGTATGTCCCCAGACCCACGTCAGCTCTATGGGGTGTTCCCCAAACTATCACAACTCCTCCTTCCACAGGTGTGAAAACATGGATAAACAAGCTCCCAGGCTGTAGGTTTCAGAAATCACATATAAACACAACCAGACAAGGAATCCCAGAGGCTTTGGTTCTGCCGGGCATTTTCCAGTGCAATGGCCCAGTTCAGTCATTCTCCATCTTGAGACACGTTATGGTGACTGATGCTGTTTTCATGGTTTGATTTGTAGTTCACTGGTGGTCCTGGAGGATGGTGCATCAGATTCCCAGGAATCAGAAGACTTGGCTTTCACTGAAAATCGAAATGCAACAGAAAATAAAACAGCCCACCTGCATAATTTCCCTCTAACTCTTCAGGTTGTGAAAATCATCTTCCTAATGTAAATAGCTTCAGTAATTAGGATTGTTGGATATACGGTACTAAGAAATGTGCAGTTCATTATTTTTTGAATGAGAACATATTAAATTATGCTTTTTGATATCTCTTTTTGAAATGTGGATTATCAAATTTTTATGTGTTGGTTGTCTGTGCTGACTCTGGCCATACCCAGCAAATGCACTTAAAACACTAACATTTCCTCATAATAGCTTGATTGATGAGATTTTGCTTTAAAAGGAGGAGGAGAGGGAAATCAGATAAAAGAAGCTGGCTTTGAGAATTTTTATATGAATATCTGTGAGTCACAATGCACCCAACTATCAAATGATCCAGGAAACAATTGAGCATGTTCTGAGCAGATATGGAATAGAATTGGTTGCTGTGGGCCAGACCCTCACCTGCTGCAAAGTGCCTTAGTTGCTGCTGCTTGAATTGAACCACTGCTTCATAGCATGTGACCTTTCATCCCCAAAATGCAGCAATGCAGGAAAACCTCTCTGCTTTGTCATGGGTGCAGCTTTTTTGGTGTGGTTGCTCCTCCAGCAACTCTGTCCCTGGGGGCACCAGATCTCTGGCTGAGCCCATGCTGAGTTTTAGCAAGTAATGAGCAGAGGAGATGGGATATCCACCTAGGATGTTATTCTCTACAGAGACCCACTTTCCTTAAATAAAAACATACTATACCTGTAAGGTTTCCCTCTAGCTGTAGGAAGGACCAAATATGAGGGTTCAGCCTTGGAAATGAGAGGTCTGTCTTAGACTTGCCCTGCCTGTTAAGCATATGGTGCATTTTGAAGGAAGTGAAGCTCCAGTAATTCCCCTCATGCTGCAGCCTCAGATCCATCATCCTTTGGCTTTTACAGCCAGAGGGAGACAGGCATATCTGTGCTTCAGAATAGGGGCTGGAACATTAGTCAAGCAAACCCAAATATAAATCCAGCACCATCAGGTCTTTCCCTGTAGCTATATACTGTCTCCCATGTGATTTTAGGCAACATTTTCCAATCTACTTTCTGATAAAACCATCGTCAAATAGCATTTAGGACACTATCCCAATATTAACACACACACAAAACCCCTCTTCCTGCAATCAAGTATTTTCTTCCACCAAGAGAGTTACCAGGTTGTGGGCACATCTGTTGGCTTGTTTATACTTTAATGTCATCCAAGTAATAAGAGCATCAGGAAAAAGAAAACAAAACAGAGAAAACCCTCTAGTGGGCTTGGTGCCACTGTGTGTGCCTATGGTAACTACTGTGAGCATTAAGATGAAGCACTTCAAGCATGAATAATAATAACAAAAAATTCCAGAAGATAGATTAAAGCACCACAGCACTTTGTAATAGTATTTGTAATGCAGATAAAGCATTTGTACTCTAATTTCCAGCACCACCGACAAAATAAGTAAGTGTGCTTCGATTGCATTTTTCTTTCAAAAATGTTTCAAAAAATTATTCATATTGAAGGAAAACAACTTAAACTGTATTTAGAAACACAATGCAAGCGGGAAACTTACTCGCTGTTATCAGCATGACAGGAGCAACCTGTTCCTTTGATAAATGGTGCTTGAACAAAGACACAAAGCTCATGTGCTTTGTGTTTTAAGTTTAATTAAGTAGCGAATTAATGTTTGCAAAGTGCTTTGAGATTCTTCATCAGACAGAACTCATACAAGTGCAAAGTGCTTTCAGCATGAAATGCACTTCCAGAAGTTGTACTAACCTATTTATGCCTTTCTGACAGCCTGATCTGTAGCCTGAAGTGGTCAGGGATGAGATCCCTGCTGACTTCAAGGTGTATCAGATCCAGCCTGCAGGACATGAGTCTTGATTTAGTAACAGAAGAGAGGTGGAATACTTCCCCAGTAAGAGTTAGGCAGGTATTTAAGTAGCTTGCTTTAGAGAATATATTTTTATATGCATGCTATTCATTGAATCATAGAGCCTAGGGCCAGAAAAGGCCATTATCACAGCTCGGACGACCTCCTGTTTATTTCAGGCCATTACATTGTACCAAATAACCCTGTGTGAGTGTAACAACCTGTGTCTGCTAAAACAGATCTTCCAGAAAGTGCTTCCAGGCTTGTTTTAAGGCCAGGTGAATTTAAGGAATCTACCACTTTCTTTGGACAAGTGCTTAATCAACCTCACTATTCAAAAAGGTGAACTTTATTTCCTTATGTCTCCTTTGAATTTATCTGGCTTCAACTTCTGGCCATTAGTTCCCAACTATATATTTCTGCTGAAAGAGCCCTTTAACAGACAGATGTTTCCTGCAGGAGCATTTGGTAAGGTAGCCTTACTAAGGCTACTTTTATGCTTGGGAGTGGAAGATCACTGCTTGGGATGAGAAAGTAATTGAAAGAATTAATGGTATTCTATAAGGATCAAAATGTGGTAAGTCTGGGACAGACACATCTGTGCCCCATAGATCCCATAGGCTAGAAAGACAAAAAAAGTCAAGTGAGGGAAAATGATGGCCAGGGATATGACTGTCACAGGAAAAGCATCCTCTTAGCTCTGTTTTATTGCCTCTTATTTGCATTGGGAAGGCTGAGGTGTACAAAACCCTCCCTTTCTGGGCAGTTTCAGCCTGTGTCTTGGCAACACTTGGCTCCCAGGAGGAGCAACAGAACAAGGACTGATTCACTGAAGCAAACCTGGAACCCAGCAGGGCAACAGTCCCACCATATTTCCATGCCAGCACGTAAGTTTTGGGAGATATGGATAACTCTGGGCCCAGCTTTGCAATATTGCTCGTGCTACTGGAACACGTAGTTAAAGTAGACAGGAGCTGCATTTGGCCCATCACACTGGCAGGCAGATGAAGCACCGGGATGGGGACCTGCTGGAAGTTAGAAGCTGGATGCAAACTCAAACCTTTAAACTAAACACGCTTGGAGAGCCATATGCCACCAACCCAGGCAGTAAGGAGAAACCGTCTGTTTCCTCAGAGCCTGGTGCAACTCCCACGCATGGCAACAGAGATGGAGCTGGATGGGGCCCCTGGAAAGCATCTCTTGTTTCTTATTTTATTATTATCTTTAGGCTCTCCTCATAAAGCTTCCAGTGCACAAAGGCGAAGAATTTGTGAATAGACAGGGAACACTCACCCCTGCATAAACATCCAGTGTTTCCATGACCAGGATGCTGAACTGCTCCATGATCACTCTGCCAGCACTTCTGAACTGCAGCAAGTGAATATCATCAGCAGCATCTCCCAGCCCCAGCACAAGAGCTTCATTTGCTTTACTGTTGGCTTGGTAACAGCTGCTGTTACTGTTCGAGGTGGCAGGAGGGCAAAAAAGTGCTTATTGCTTCAGAGCTCTTCAGGAAAGCCTTGTAGCATCCTTGGTAGGGTTTAACAGCAGCCAGGCACTCCCTGGAGCAATGGCCAGCAATGCTCTCAGGTTGTGCTCTTTGCTGCTGTAGAGTTGTTCCCACCTCTTCCACAAAACGCTGGGGCAGGGGCAGAGCCCCGGGGCCAGGCTGGGGTACCCAGAGCACCAAAGGAGCAGCTGGGAGCAGCCACTGGGCACAGACAAACCCTGACACATTCACTGTGCAGAACAGGGCAATAATGGTCAGCTCTGCCCCACCCTGGCATGGGAACAGTGAGGGTGAAACAGGTGTTACTCAATCAGTTCCTGAACAGAGTCTCACAGCTTTTTCATGTTCAGTGGGGCAGGTGACAGCAGACCCATCCAAAATGCGACCTGCCTCTGTCTCTCTGAGTATCAGCCAAGACAGACATCTGGAAGGAAAACTGAGGTCTATGTTCAGATTTCACCAACAGCTCTGTGTAATGCAGCATATAATGCAATTACTGCCCACCTTTAATCTGCTTTAATATGGCTGGCTGCATGACATCCAGGTCTAGGTCCTATTTTTAGTACAGTTTGTGTTTTTCTCTACCTGCAGCTGCCAATGTGTAATGGGAGGTGGTGTTGTAGCACCCCGCTGCAGAGATCCAGGGGTGCTCTGTTGTGCATCAGCCCACAGCAGGTATCAGCTGGCATGACAGAATATGATCACAGAGTCATAGAATGGCTTAGTTTGGAAGGAACATTAAAGATCATCTCTTTTCAACCCGCTGTCAGCGGCAGGGACACCTTCCACTATGTCAGGTTGCTCCAAGCCCCCTCCAACCTGGATTGAACACTCACAGGGACAGGGCAGCTACAGCTTCTCTGGGAAACCTGTGCCAGTGACTCATCACCCTCACAGGAAAGAATTTATTCCTGGAATGACAAGAGTGATGGGAACTGATACTTTTGGATGGGGAAGAACTGCACAGAGCCCTAGTCCTGTGAAACTTGGTGACCTGGCAATAGGGTGACAATTACAAAACACAGGTGTTCACAGCTGTCACATCATGGATCTCCGAATTACGTGAGGCTGAAATATTACTTAGGAAATGTGACTTTAAAACTAGAACAGCAACAAAATCAAGATATTTAACAAGGTTTATCTCCAGGTTCCCACAGGGAAAGTGCTGGGGCAGAGCTCACTGTCTGTGAACTCCTAAACCATCAGGGGCTAGTGCAAATCTTTCAGGAGGAACACTTTGCAGAGAGCACATGTCGGATGTGAGTGCAGAGAAATTCAATCACAAGCACAGAAGGATGCAAGAGTTGCCACAGAACATCACCTTTCTATCCATGATGGGTAGGAGAAGATGAAGCTTTGGCTTCATCCTCAGCTCAAAGCCTTGAACCTCAGCCTTGCAAAACCACTTTAGTTTCAGGTGACACAAACACTTCGGAGAGAGAGGAAGAGTTTTTTTTCTGGGTGATTCTTTTTTATGCCCTCACCCTTTTGCTTCCATCTGATTATAACCAGGATGTTGCCAAGTTTTCTAGGCTCCTATTTTTAATTCTCTTCTCTCTCCTCTCCAACTATCTGACTCCCTTGACCCGCTACCATAATGCGCTCGCAGGGAAAAGCAATTGTAGGAACTCTCGGCCTTTCTGCTTTGTGAAGGACAGGACTATCTCCGGGCTGCCATTCATTCCATCAGCCACTGCTCAGGGAAAGCACAATTTGCTGCAAGCTGATAGCAGCACGCTGACACTTAGCGGGATGGGAACGTGCTCCAGCCTGACAAGGAACAATCACACATTGCATTAAAGGAAGAAAGGGGACAGGGAGGAGAGAGCAAAAGAGGTAGAGAAGGGGAGAAAAAGAAAAAGAAAAAAAAAGAATGGTTAGCTATTCAGAAAATGCCCTGCAATTTGGGTGTCAGTACTAAAATGTTAGGTCAGATGTTTTGATTGAATGTCAGTAGGGATTGTGCGCTGAAGAGTCATGCTTCCCATTTTACTGACAGAGGAAACTAATGGGAAAATATTCCAAAGTGACTGATTTTGGTGCCAAGACTCTTTTACTGATACCTCAAAGAAGCATAGAGAATGCCACTGCATGAATAAATATATTTCTCCCATGTTATTTAAATAAGTATATAACAAAAAATTGAAAGTAAACTCAAACTCAGCTGAAAGAACAGCTGAGTCCCTGCAGCCCACCAGTAAGAGCTGGCAAGTCCATAGAAGAAGTGTCCTTTTTATTCTTTTTTTTTTTTTTTTTTTTTTTTTTACTCTCCCAGTGAGATCAACTTGATGATCTTGCCTCTACAGCCCGTGTCTCTTTGGGAGAACAGCATTGTTAATTTGCTCTCTCACATGACTGGATGTAATACACTTCTATAACCTTTTAACATTTTACTGCTTGCATGGCATACCTGTGTCTTACTTATTGCTCATCAAATTATGCAGGGAACTCAGAGCCCTGCTAAGATGTTTTAAATACATCTGCATCAAAAATATGCTTCTGTAATCCAGGCAGCACAAAATCATTATCACAGCCTCATTTGCATATTAGGATTCATTCTCTCAGCCTGAGAATGCAGCACTGAAATAGCCAAGCATAAAAGAGATGGAGAATTTTCCTCAGGTGGTGCCTCATAAATCATCAGTTTTTAATTTACGGATTTGTTTTCCTCTGAATTTCCATCTATTTATTTATTTATTGTTTTCCAGAATGCGGAGTAATTAATACTATCTTCTCTGCAGACAGAGAAAGAAATAAGCAAATAAAAGAAAAAGAAGATATGTTGCCTGAGCACGTTCACCAAATTCTCTTCATAATGAGCTTGTGTGGATAGGGACAGTTGTGGAAAAGGAAGAGAGCAATTTAAGTTTTGGCTAAGGACTTCTGACTTCTGTACGCAGCTCCTACTCCTCATCCACATGCCCTGGGTGACCTTGAGCAAATTCATCAAACTTTGAAAACACGTTGAATGCCACTGACTTTCAGCAGGACTTACTCCTCAAAACTTGGGCACTGGGCTCCTAAATGCACAAGGCTGATTTAGAAAACTTTACCTTTCATATCTCTATGCTTTCACCTCTAACCCTGGACTGTGTGCTCTGGGCTGTGTGCTGTTCAGGGCATAGACTGTTTTTCCCATTGTATGCCTGCAAGGTGCTCAGGATGACAGGCTTTCCTTTAGGACCAGCAAGCTTCACTGTATACGTGAAAGTGGGAGATACAGAAGCCTCAAGCCTTTCGTAGCTGGAAACAAAAATAAATGTTTCCTCAACCTGCTGGTGGTTTCCAGTGTCTCTGCTTATGGGTGTTCAATCTGAGAAAAGCTAAGGTGACCTGATTTAGTGAGAGTAGATTTTCAGCACTTTTGGTAAAGCTGAAGGCCAAAAAAATTTTTTGCTACTGGTGAATTAAACTGTAAGCCAAAGCTTTTTACTTGCAAATCTCCAGTTCAATTCTGGCTCAGGCAAGCAGGCACTGGGAGTTGTTCCTGTCTGACAGTTGCATCAGTGGCATCTGGAAAATGAGCTTCTAAGTTTCAGCTTAATTTCTAGTGAATACATTACTAAAAACCCATTCAGTGCATACATCCTGGTACCTACCAACTGCAATTGCCTATGAATCATCAGGGATGTATTTGTACAAACGATGCTACCACAAAAACAAATGGTAGTGATTGCATCATTCTTGCCTCAGCACAGAAATCAGACACTAAATCATAAAACCCATTTTGTTTCTTGAGGCCAAGAGCACAGAAGGAGAGGAAACGGGCCCAGATTTTGGAATCCAGAGCTGGATAGGTTTATCTAGTCTATGAGCTTTTCCTGAAATATTGCTGAGAGCTGCCTTGTGGACTGACAGAGACAATGGCCTCAAGGGAAGGCAATGAGAGAAAATTAATTATAATGTCAAAGTTAAACTGGAACAAAAGCAAGTGGAGGCAGAGCCAACTGTGAGCCCAATGAACCTCTCTATAGTAGGAATTCTGCATCAATTAATAGGACTGTACCCTGATAAAGGTTACCTTGTCACTGCTAACAGTATGTGATTTTTTCCCCTATACCCATATCTATATAATTTGTCAGGAATGAACTTTAGTAACATTATCCTGTCAGAACTTATCACCAGAATGACCACACACATGGTACAGTAGATGCAGTGGAAAGATCTGCTTTGATTTTCTCCTCTGAGGTGCCAAACTCGTTTCAAACCTGCATTAGAGCCACTGGCACCAAGACAAGTCACGCAACTCTGTGGTGGAACCATCCTCAGGAGCCTTCACTCAGAAGAGGAAGGAGAGGTGCAGAGACAGGCTGGTAAGAGGTGAGATATGCAGACTGTGGTACCAGCTCTGCTAACAGCTTTTGATAACTGTATCAGGCTCTCTGGATTATGGGTTTTCCAATTGTGCCATTTCATGTGGGAAAATTGCCCACACAACTGGATTCTGAACTTGGCCAAAAATTGCAGTAGTGGAGCATAGTGGGGTAGGGGATCCCTACCAAGCCTACACCTGCGCTGGGGTTGCAGTTTAGCTAAAAAATTACACCTATACATTTAGAGTAAAAAAATGGTCACATGCATGATTTAAACTTGCACCTTTTATCCCCCTGTGTCTTCATGTCCTTTTCCTTCCCCCTCTCCCTATACCACATTTAGAAAACGGACAGGATTTTTAGCTACCTCACCAGATTACCTCTGAAAATGAATTAATGCTTGTAAAGAGCTCTGTGATTCTTGGATGGAAGGCACAGAGATTATAATTAAACTGCTAAACACTGCAGCTGGATTTACCCAGAGTGCTGCCAACAACTGTGTGCTGTCCTTTCAAGCACAGCAACACACGCACTTCCAGCCAAAGGGACAGATATGATCCACATTTGTGCCCCCAAGGCTGTTTGGGTAAAGAGCAATCAGCAAACTTCATCAAGCTTAGAAGGCTGTTCAGGGAAACAGAAGACTCCTCGGTAATTCTTTGGGACAATGAGGCCACTGAAAGCTGCCTCATGACCCCTCACAACAATATTAAATAGCTACAAATATTGTTGTTTTATTCAGCATAGGGGACCAAACTTACTTCTGATCTGTAATGCAAGAGCTCAGTGAGGCCATTTTGTCTTGCGTGGGACTCTTGGTGAGCTGGCTCTGGTCTACCTCCCAGCCATGATTTTTCATGAGGACCATCTTTCTTGTGGTCTTCTCCAGCAGGCATGCCACTTGCAAGTCTTCAGAATTGCATCCTGTATCAGCCATACAAAATAATTTTGTCTGCTATGGAAAGGGGTAGTCACAAATGTTTGTAGCCCTCACCTACCACCCCTAAATAAGAGGAAGACTATGTATGAGGTTAAGTGGCCACACGAAGCAAATCATCTTCCTGGTATTCTCTGTACAGTCAATTACCCAGGATGTCGAGCACATCATCATGACCTGAACTATTTGGATCTATGGAGAAGTAAAGCCTGAAAATACTTTAATGTGAGCACTTTAGCTGGAGAAAGGGCATTACAGACCAGCCTGCTACAGTTCAAGGTGAGAAGAGTAACGTGAATGAGCCACAGTGGCGATCATGGCATTGGCATGATAAGCCTGCTCTGATGCTCACTCCTTCTCCTCTACTCTAGCCAGACTCCTAGGAAATATTCCCAGCTTGTCCTCCAGGTACTCCTAGAAGGAGGGGAGGGAGGACCAGAGTTGTGTGCTCAGCACTTCCTAGCACTGAGGCTTTATGGGAGTCAGGGATATAGAAACAACAGGAGCCTCCAAAGGATTCATGCATTGCAGTGGTAATACTGGGTGCAGGAAGTGATAATATCTGGCAGACACGTGTTTATTAACCATTTTATAATCACAATATATGCAATTACAGTCTGACAAGGCACCAGCGATGTGAACAACATCTGGAAGCGTACTGGGTTCTTCAGAATGAGTACAGTTTCATTTCCATTATTTGCTTCTGCTGAGAGTGGCAGTAAACTGTAGTTAATAAAGGAAAGCCAGCTTTTATGGGCTAGGAAGACAGTAAATATATGCAAAATGGTTTGTTGAATCTAGCAGTGGGGTGCCATAAGAGGCTTCATAAAGCAGGGATAGAGTTTAGCATCATTCTTCTAGGGCCGGGAGTGATGCAGAATAAATCTCTCTTGAGTCTACTTACTGACTGCCCCAGTTCAGATGGTGCATACACAGTCAGTGCTTCTTTCTCAGCAGAGTTCTGTTAATCACTGTTAATGCCAGTCATCAGATCACTAATCATTTGAAACAAGAAACTGCAGATATTAAGACAGAGATTCAGAACAAGATAAATAGCACTGATCTCTCCAGGGGCAGGAAGAAGGTCTGATGCTGCCTGGTACAGCATGATGCTGTTTGCCTTCCTAATCTTTATTAGGATAGAAGCTACTCTACCCTGGCACAGAGAAGGAAGCAGAAAGCTTGAGAAACTTTCATATGGACACATGGAAAACAGGGATGGATGTGGCCAGACCCTGACAATGTCCCTCTGCAGCAGAGGGGAAGGGCAAAATAAACCCACCTCATGGCTATGCCCTATGAGACTCAAAGGTCCTCGTGTTTTGTAGCAGTTTGACTATTGAGCTGCAAGTGCCCATAGCCATATTTGGAATCACCTGAGCAGCCTTGATGGGAAGGCAAGATTTCTTAAGACCCACATCACTCTTCTAGCCCAACCTGATTCCTTCTGTTGACTACACAAATCTGAGAGCTGAAGCAACACCATTTTCTCTTGCCTTTGGGGAGGTTTTGAGAGTAGGTCCACAGGCAGAAATTGTGGTTCTCCTGATGGCCACTTGTGTCTCAGTTTATCATTTGTGGTCCTGGAAACATGTCCTGAGTTGTCTGAAACAATTCATTTTTCTGCTCAGAGCAAAGGCAATGAAAAGGTTATGCCACTGAGGTGCAAATTTTCCTTGTAAATCAGATCCAGAAGTCAAAGCCTGGCAGCTACCTCCTCTGACACAGCTAAGATTCTGAACCAAGGGCATGTGCCTGCAGATGTCAGAGTGTGGATTTACATGGCAGCTTGGGATGTGGGTCTCTGGCTGAATTTGCATGTACTACCAACGTCAGCTTCATTTCATCTGATGATGGCATTCAGTGTCCTTGGCATCAGACATCTTATGATACAGGATCTGCCATTTTAACACAAGCTCACCTCGTAAGTGTTAGAATTGGGTAGACAGCAGTACAAATGCAGTACCCAGTGACTCTTAAAGGCAGGACTTGACAATATAACAAGCAACAAAACTGGATGTGCAGGGGAGGAGGAGGGGAGGAGGAAGAATAGACTTGTGGCTTGATCTTGCCTGGACCTGATTTCAACAGACTCCATGGGAGTCAGGACTATTCCATACTTAACAGTGGGAGTTCAGGTAATTGTGAGATTGAATCTTACAGGAGACCATGACTCGCCAAAGGGGAAGTCAAATAACATCAAAGCAATCGAAGGAATTCCTCAGGAATTACTGAGTTAAATTCTCTGGCTCAAACAGGACCTTAGGCTAGATTAATTACAATTGGTACATGTAGATCTAAAATCTGCAAATATCACAAGTTATGTCCATTTCTATTTTGTTCTTGCTTGCAAGATTTTACCTTGAAATCCTGATCTGACTGAAGCAAAATGGGGAATAAAGCGAAGAGGAGGAGCAGTGCTGTGTGATGTCTTTAGAAGAAGCTTTTTAGAGACAGGGAATGTGAATGTGAATGCCTTTGGAACAGATGTGTGAGGCCAAAGTCCTGCTTTCCTTCAGTGAATAAATGGAGACAGAGCCAAGCAGGCTGGTGAGATGGCCCCATGAAGCTTGTATAAACAAGCCTAGAGATACTGTATAAAGAGATTCTGTCTGGCTAAATTGCTTAGCACAGCACAGAGATACAACACAACCACCAGTGGGACTGGTTCCGGATCAGCCTCTGCTGTACACCAGAGTACAGGCCAGCATCACAACCATGATCTCACCAGTAATGGAACAACTGCATGTCCCCAGGTCTCCCCCATCAGATTACATCCCAAGCAGAAGGCTGTTGTGAAATCCTGCAACTCTGCAAACACTCGTTTTACTGGTGATGAAGGACAAGGTGTGCACATCACCACTCCTCAGGCAAAAGCACAACTCAGATCTTGCCTTCAAGACCACTTTTCAGAATTGCCCTGAACCTTTCAAGTCCTATCAGTGCTGAGGCATCTCCACTGTTATTCTGAAGATCTCTTTGGGCTGTGCTGGTAAATGCTTCATTGGATTGGCAGTGATTCAATGAATTGTTTAATCTTTCTCAATTGATTCACAGAAAAAGGAATGAGACAGTTCATTTTTTTTTTTTTTTAATCTTCTTTTTCTCTAAGCTTCTTTTTAGAGTGAGGTCCTCTCTCTTTCCCCTCTTCCAGTACTTAGATGCACTGACATGGACACACTCACACTGGACATCAGTGGCAGCTTCCCCTGATACAGACTAGGTGCTATTAATCACTGCTGGTGGATAATATCTCTGAACAAAAATATCTGGAAGATGGTGACCCCTTCTAGAGCAAACAAGTGATTTGCTTTTATTTTGGGTAAAGTGCAGGCTGATGAGCTGCAATGTTAACGTTAGGAGCTAGAGTTCCTTCGTATCTTCCCAAACTGCCTATCAAAAAAAAAAAAAAAAAAACCCAAAAAACTTGCAAACCATTTGCATAATATAAAGGTTGCTTCTCCAGATGGCTAAAGCAGTCTTGACTGTTTCTTTTTTAAATTCCCAACTGTTGCTGTCCATTTCCTAACTCCACACTGCAGAACAGCATGTAAACCCCTGCCTCTGTGGAGATACAGTTTAGTTGTGTGTTGCATTTAGTTTATGCACACTTGCATCATCCTGATGCAGGTAATATCCACAGTTTGTATGTCTGCAGCTTACTTTAAACATTTTTTTCAACTAAATCATTATGCAGGCAAATAAGAAATTCTGCCTTCCTTCATTTCAAAAGCAAGCCCTCAAAAGCCTTGCTGAGGAGCCTTAAGAAGTGGTCTGACTTCCAGGAGGGTCTGAGGACCTCACATGTCTGTTGTAATATCAAGGGATGGAAATCATACAATTCTGATGAAGTATGGTTTGTATTAGACCTACGGAGAGGTCACTTCAGCCTGTCAGCACAATGGTAAAGCCAAGTTTGTACTCCAAGACAGGGTGTAAATCTTCCATCTGCCAAAATTCAGTAGTATGGGATCCAGAGTTTAGGTTTAGCTTTATTCCAGAATATACACGCAATTGTAACATCATTAGGTAAATAAAACAGCCTAATGGGAAAATACTCATCATAATTTACCCTTCTAGGACAGCAAAGAAATAATTTTCCTTCACTCTGAGGTATTAGCAAATTGGCTTAATGAAACTGCTAATTAAGCTAGTCTTCTTTCTCTGAATCATCAACTACATTGTAATTTCTATGAGACAAAAGGGTCCCATGGTTAATCTGGTAAGGCCAGAGAAAGGATATTGCAAATTATTGTTGTTATTTTATGACAACCTCTATCCTCCATTCTGTTTGATCTCCCTTGTATAGTCTCCTCGATTCTCTCCTGCCTTCCTAAGTTGGACTTCTGCCTTTATAGAGGGGGTCCTGCATTAAAGCTGTTTTTTAAATGGGAAAGATATATAAGTAAAATAAGACACCAAAAAAACAGGAACTATTTTTATTAGAAGTACTAGATCTGTAATTATAGGTGTTATTCCAGTTTACTCACTCAATATATGTTCTCATAATAATCTCCCTCTGGTAGGACTGGCAATGATTCTTTAAATCCCTTCCTAGAGACATGTAGGGTATTTATGATGAATGAGCTTCCAAGAGCTCAGATATTTAATTTGCAGCTACCATGGCTAGTGATGATTAAGATCCTCTTGTTTTTACAGTGTTTCTTAAATAAAGTGTAAACACGGCCTGCCCAATTCCGTTAAACAGTGAGACACATGGGAATGCTAATGGAATTGCTAAAAAAGATACTGAAACTGGCCAGGCACAGAATAAATACACATGATTACACATATTTACACGTCTGCATGTAGCTATGCTTGTGCATATGAAAATAATGCATGTCACACAGATAGAGATATATAGGCAGTTATGTGTGCTCCTGTTGTCAGACTGCAAGTAGTCTTAATGTCTAGGGATTTCCACTAAGATACCAGCTTGATTTCCCACCAGGAAACATGGGGAAATTAAAACAACCTGTCTGGTACTTGGTGAGTATAGTTCCCTATTCACAACTGATGAATCAAACAGATAGGCTTAATACTTGCAGAGAAGTCACATGAGAGAAGGAAGAGGAACAGAATAATAGATAAGAAGAAAGCCCCATTCACAAATAGCTCCTTCCCACCATAACGCCCCCAAAGGGCCAGCTAGGTTTGCTCCTCCTGTAACTGCACCACACAGAAGTTCACTGAGCTGTATGGGTGCTTGAGGGAAGCCTATTGCAGGTTGAAGCAGAAGAAGATTTCACATCTTTACCTGGGAATCCAGATGCTCTCCCCATCAGCCACTCCTTTTAGCTCCTTCCCCCAGCTTCCACTCCTCAGGAGGAGCAGCCTATGGGATCCCATAACAATGCCTACTTGAAATCCCAGATGTTTATTAAAAGCTCTGCTTTTCTTCATTCCTTGGCTCATCACTTCTGTTCTCTGCCTTCAAGCTACAGATCACATGAAGATTCCCCAGGCTTTTCACAATGCAATTTTATATTCTGTATTTCCTTGACTGTACAATATAGCTGACTTTAGCAGAAATTGCCCCAAAATGTTGCAGACCATGAAATGTGAATTTTCCCTGCAAAGTGACTTTCTATTCAATCTCCTCAATTCTCACCAGATATCAAGACAATACTTTTATCCTTCTTGTTTTCTGCTTCTCAAGTGCTCTCCAGGTGCAGCTGATCTTTTCTTCTAGGCTTCAGTCCACCAGAAAAACATATATATATATTTACACACATCCATGCACCTATATACAGCTGTAAGAATTAGCAAATAACTAAATAAACAAACAGAAAAACCTGTTACATGCTACAACTGCTTCATGAATTTATAACATATGGTGGCAAAGCACTATAAAAACAGTAAACTATAAAGAGGGTTACACAGCTTCATTCATTTATCATGTTACAATGAGTAATTTGTGCACTAGGCAGGAAAGAGAAAACCCACACAGTTGGAGAGTGCATATGTATTTCTGAGGCTCACACTAGAGAGCCTTTTATAAAACACACACATGATTTGAATTCCAAAGCGAAAGCACTGAGAGGCAATGCATGGGCTAATATTGTTATAATGGTGTATGCAGAGCTTAGGAAGAATGGGCACTGGCTGACCTCCTTTACATTCAAACAGTCTGGGTTTCTGTACAGTTCACTGTCTGTCCATTTAGAAGTTGAACTCCAGTCTACAGCTATAAAACTTCTCCTCAGTGCTGCTACAGAAATTGCAAGGTAGTGCCTAAAGAACAAACCATAGCTGGGTTCTTCTTCTGCTGGTTTTAATCAGGTTTCACTCTTTTTTGCCCCCCTTCACACATCTGGTAGGGGTTATGTTGAACCACATTCCCAGGCAGGTCCATGTACTCATAGTCCAAGCTCAGTTTCATACCCAAATCCACATATTATGTACAGACAAACCAAAAACAGTGAAGTTAAGTGCTGTATTTCCCTGGAGAGTTTCTGACCAGTGCTGTGTCTCACACAAGGTATTATTAAATCCCTTAGATTCTCCAGATAGCACACAGCCCCAAAACTCACATCTACCTGTTCCTGATTTGAGATTTCGTATTTTTCATTTCCATTTGGCAAAGAGCTTTTATGAAACATATAACACATGCCACATGCTCTGTCCTGGAAATGGATTAGTTTTCCCAATGGGGAAAGCGAATGATGTAGGCTGTGTCCCAGTTGTCATGTCCCAGTGCAAATGGTTAAGATCTTCTTTTTGTCTCAGCAAATGCCCCATGGAAGCTTGAGCTGGGTTTGGGCCCTTGGGTCATTGCTAAGCAGTTTCTCTTTCATCCTTTTCGACACCAGCAGACGCAGCTTGAAACATGTATACAAGATGCCGCTTTACAGCATCCCTTATTCACTGGTACCTTGGAGACTCCAGTTCATTGAAAGTAATAAAACCAGATCATCAAAAAGAATTCTTTTGAACAGGCTTTGGGCTCTGCTGTGCTACTTGGTTACGGATATTCATCTTCCTGGAAACAGTGCTGTTTGATACAGCATACCGGCATGAAAGCATCAGCTGCCTCCCTGGTGCATTAACCCCTCGAGTGTTGAAATCACAATCCTTGAATAGCAAAATAGTTATCACTTATAATTGCTTGAGGGGAGAAGTAGATTTTATTCTCCCAGATGCACAGAGGCTGCACACTGGGGTCAGAGGGTTCCCCTATCCTCATCCTACTCCAGTGATGCAATGGGCTGTGCACAAAAGGGAAGAGGGAGCAAAAAGAAGCAGTCTCTGTTGGTTGCAGCTACAGGCAGGCTGTAAGGTGACTCCTGTATCAAAGGGTGCCATAGCACTTAATCCAAGGTGAAAACATAGATGTGCTGAAAACACTGGCATTCTGATGCTTGGGGCTTTAACTTTCTGTTAACCTTACATATCTTGTGATCCTATATATCTTACAGAGCCCTGACGTCAGGGCTTTAACCCAAACCCCTTTGATCTGGCAGGGGGAGAGTTGACACTGTTGTCAGAGTTGCCAGAGTTCTGGTGCTTTTTGATTGCATACAAACCCTCCCTACTTTCATCTTTCTCAGCTAGAAAGAAGTGAGGGTAAACACTGGCACCTTGAGCATAGGTGTACAATCCATGAGTTTCATTTCTCTAAATGCAGAAGGAACAAGGATGGTGCAGCTGGGCTAATTCCTCCTGAGTTTTCTGGCATAATTTTCCTGAGAAACTCGCATAGTTCACTGCAGACTGGTTGCATCTGTGTTTGCTGCTCAAGGACGTTCATTCACATTCTGAACTGCTGCTTTGTCTCCTGTAGGGCGGCTGTGTGCCTCTGCCCTGAGACCTCTTTAATGTGTTCTAGATTCACCCTGGGGCAGCAAACCCAGATTGTCTGCAAAATTCTTTCAGTAGCACATATGTTAGACTCCAAGATTGTCCCTTGAACTGCTCTTGTCAGCTGCTGGGAGGCAACAGCAGAGAAGACCACTCTGTACATTTACTTCTTTCTTATTTTCTTTTGCCAGGCTCCACCATCATCTCTCATTACTGGAAAATACCAGGGGTTTGGGTTAGGTAGTTATTTGATACGAGCTGGTACAGCTACCCCTGTGCTCTGTCTCTCACACTGCACTGGTGAAACTCCTGTGCTCAAGATGAGTGAAGAGAGCTTTACCTTCCTAACTCCGTATTTTGTACCACTTCCCTTGTGAGCCCTAATGTCAGGAAAACATATGGTGCCTTTGTATCATGGCTTGAAATAGATGCAAAAAGAGAAGAACATTTAAATGCCCCCCCTTTGAGCCTCCCTCTCATCTCCCTGCCTGAACCTGAGCCAGGTCTGCCCCGCTGCACCCACAGCACCAGAGAGGCTGTCTCAGGCTTCACATCCAGATCACACACCAGCGGTTGCATTCACAGCATCCTTCTTTTCCCAGAACAGGCTGTGCCAGGGACAATGTTGGAAGGAAAATGGCTGAAGTTTCAGATCAGCTGAGAATAAATCAATGCAGGATCCCCGGGAGGTCGTTTTTACACAATCGCTCTGCACTAGAACAGCAAGCGGAGGAGCAGGAGAGTAGAAGCTGGCATTGATCACACCTGATTACTTATTAAAGTTTGTAAGGAAAGATGTTGGAGGAGAAAAACAGCAGGAGCACCTTTTATGACTAGACTAGAAGGGTTTGGGGAAAAAGAATGGGGAAAATAGCTCAAAATGGACTCCTACAATATTCTCTTATGTTATGGCCCTACATTTTTTCTCTAGATTTCATCACTAGTTCATGTATCCTCAGGCTAAGGCTAAACTGTCACTTGTGAGAGATCTGAGTAGAGCCAGGATGCAGGCAACAATACGTGCACAACCATGACATGAACAAATATTACAAAGAGATGCCTCTTAACTGAAGTGCATGCATGACTTTGTTTCTTTACATCTCTGTACAGACCTTCCTCTGTGCATGTGAACAGGCAGTTCTCCCTCTGCACCTACGAGCGTGTGTTTGCACATATACATAAATTTGGCGTTGGAAGATAAAGATCTTTTTCCATGTGGCAGTGTCAGTACAGGAACTGCATGTATGTGCAGGGGCGCATTTATCCTTAGGGCAGCACGTCTCCACCCATGCCCATGTCTGAACACAAGCCCCCCAAAAGCACTAGTTTGTATGCAGAGAGCCTAAAGCAAATGTGTCCTCTGCAGAGCAGCACGTGAGCTACTGCGGTGTTAGTTAAGAAAGCAACATCTCTTCATAAAACCTAAAATAAGCCCTACATCAAAACCAGTACAAAACAACTCTAAACCCTCAGGCTACTGCAGGATTATACCGTTGTGAAATACATTATCCAGCCTTTAAAGTCATCTTTGACTATCTGCCTGGGGTCATCCAGACAGCCCAGACTCTCAGCTACATAATACCCCAAAAAAAGTTGAGCTTGCAGGTGTTCCCAGGAAGGCAGTACATTGTGATCCAAGTCCTTCCTGCAGGGAGAGGCCAATGGGATTATATTTGAATTTCTTGTTTACCATAATAACGGCTCAACAGAGAATTAGCTCCAACACAAACTGCTGTTGGAGGGAGATCTACTGTGTTTGGTGGCAGGAAGAGAAAAAATGAAGAGTTACTGGACTCCTGTGAATGAGTCATTGCATCAAAGGCTTGGAAGCAGATAGGCTATTCCTTAGCAATAAAGAATCAAGACACAGTAATTTCCAATAGCAGTCTTCAGATGGATTTGCAGGTAGAGTTTTCTATTTTATCCACAGCAGGCACGCCAACTTCAGCTTCCAGTTGCTGTTTCTGGTTAGCCAGCCAAGCTTCTAATTGGATCTCCTGTTGGACATTATCTCTGAGACACACCGGGGCTGGGAGCAGAGGCCAGGCTGCTGCCTTGCCAATACAGCCAAGCCATCAGCACTGTCCTGCAGTGAGATCCAGGTAGAGAGAGGGCTATGTGCAAAAATCTAGCCAATGCACCATGTAGTCATCAGTCCACAGTGAGCTTCTTATCCCTCCATCCCAAGGCAGCAACTGAGCCAGCCGCTCTTGCATGGCCCTCTCATATTGGCCAGTCCGTGTTGTTTTTACACATGGGCAGTCTTGACTGTCCATCCCCAGCCCAATCTCATTTATACTTCCAAACAAGCCCAGGAGAGGGCTGGGATCTCCAGGGAAAATGAAGCAGGGTGAATTAGCTTGTCAGCAGCTTAACCGAAGTACGAGCCAAACCAATGCTATCAGCACAGTTAAATCCAGCTTCACTTCAACAGGCAGTTGGGTACTTTCAGAGCAAGAAAATAAGTGTCCTGGGAAGCTCTGAAATGGTTCTTTTCTTGACATTAGAAATTCTCAGACCAGGATGTCCATAAGTTGTGGGAAAAGGAGGCTTGACATGCTACCACCCAGGGGCTATATTTTATGAGAACCCTCAATTTCAGAGAATGAAAATGTTGAGCTGTCCCCAGTATCCAGTCGGGATCTTCCAGGCAGCAAGAGGAAGTATGAGATTATAAAAAAGATGTTTTTCTATGGACAGCAATTAGTCTAGAGGATTATTTTACCCATTCCAAGGACTTAGATGGCAGATTTTTTCTGTTGGTTGCAGCACACATTTGCCCACTCCTTTCCTTGCTTACCAGCTGCTGTAGTGGTGCATTTTGTAGTTCTTACTGGGGAAAATTGGCACAACTTCTATGTGTTTTCTACATAAGATCAGCAAACGAAAGGAGCTCAAAATCAATTTTCCATGAAAGCAAAAGCCACCTCAGGATCAGACAAGTGGTTTCACTCCTGTGTAAACAGCCAGTGCCAGAATGCCTTATCCAGCCAGTCCTGACAGCAGTCTCCCAGCAATCTCTTCTGGGCCTGGCATCACTACTAACATGAGGACCAATTTCCTTAGTGTGGGAACTAAGGAGAGCAACTACTGCTTCTTAAGAAGTGATGAAGTCCCTGGCCATGTACAACATGTCACTGTTGTTCCTTACAGGGTACAGCTGTGAAAGTGCTTGCACTCAATTTATCCTTCTGTTGCTGGAGATTTACAGGAAAAGAGGTAGTCTGTGCTTACAGAGGAGCAGTGCAGATAGTCCTGTGAGCTCTGTGCTTCTAGAGCTGGAGACACTTGTGCTCCCATGACTATGCCTGCGTGTGCAGCTGACCTCTACAGAGTCCCTGTTCTTGTGACCTTGGGTTCAGTGAGCCAGCTAATAAGTTTGTGTTAACATAAGCAGAGGCAGTGGCAGTCAGAAAAGACATCAGAAATTAAACCTGAGGAAAGGAATTAGAGGAAAAGGATTCATTAATTTCCTCATTGCAATGACACATGCTTTCCACCCACTTTTTTAAAATGACATTTTACCTGCTATTAGTTTACTGTGAGTGTCTCTGGTGCTGCCTTCCCTCCCCACAGCCAGTTCCCTCAAGAACAAAATTAAATTTAAGCTACTAAAGTTGGACCTTTCTGAAGTAAAAAGAATCTTTAAAAATGGATTTTTTTAAAGGTCATTTTGAACTTTATCTGAGCACCCATGGAAACGCAGGCCATTCAGCTAAATAATGCCACCTGACCACCTCCTGTCACCATTACTAGGATAAGAACATCATTTATGTGATGGAGAGAGAGGATGGCTTTCTGCTCATTCTTTTTATTCCTCTTCTAATTTTTGGAGGTTTTAATGCAGTTCATTTTTATAGCAGCTTCTCCACTTCCCACTTTCCTTAATAACGCTTAGGAAAGGTCATGAACTTAACACTGAAATAGGACATCCTGATTTTGACCCAGGACAAGACAGACTGCACTCCCTGCTCCCATGAGATCAAGCCCCATTCTCTAGGGCTCTATCTGCCTGTCCTGACATTGGCAGTCTCCTGACAGGATGGTGTCAGAGCAGTCCATCCTTCTCCTTGTTCTCTTTCCCTCTTTCAGAAATACAGGTTCATGAATAAATAAAATGTAACCTATTACTATGTATCTAACCACATGCTTAACATCAAGCACAGGAACAATGTCGTTGACCTCATGAGCCTCTTTTGTGAGTTTATGCTTCACTGTGAATGGATATAGTCTGTGGGACCAAGGCCCTGCTCCAGAGGAAGCTCATGGAAGTACAGTATTTATCACAGCAGTGTCCCTTGTCTGCCAGAGAAACCCTCATCACTGACCTGAAGCATCTAGAAATAATTAACATTATCTTCAGCATTTTCTTGACAGCAAAGGATGGCATGGGGAGATGGCTTTGTACTGCCAGGCTCCAGTCTGAACAAACACAGCCTCTTTAAACCATGGATTTGATTTCCAGGCATGTCAGATCCACCTCCCTACTGTCAGCCAAAGGTGAGGGGGGTTGCACTCAGCTTGCTGTAGGATGAGCCCTGCGGCAATGCTCAGTGCTGTGAAAACACTGCATGTTATTTACTGCATCCAGTTCTCTCCAATCATGACCTAAACAAGGCCATATTTATTGAAGAGACACTTAAAAATGTACCATGACATGCTTTGTGGGAATGGAGACTTCCCTCAAATGGAATTTCAGCACTCTACCGCTTGCTGCAGTGGCATCCATGTCCCACTTCACAGCTGCCCGGTCTCTTTGAACAAGCTTCCCTTTAACAACGTTCAAATATTTAATTTGCCAAGTGCCGTGGGAATCCCAAAGGTTTGGAAGAACTATCTATTATAAATGACAAAACATGACATTATTATAGGTAGCCTACCTACTCGATGTCATCTGTGTTCTATGCTGCTCCTTTAATGAGGCTGTCTTTCAAATCCTGTACGTAATAGAAAAAGATCCTGATGCTAGCACTTCCCAGGTACTCTAAAAATTAAAATAGGCAAGCCTTTAAATATAAAAGTCTGCTTTCTAAACCCTAAACCCCTCATGTTCGGAGGAAGTGCTTTTAATATTTTGTTATTTAGTTGTACAGGCATTCAGGAGCAGGCTGCTCCCAGCCACCCAGTGCAATTCAGTAAGTGTTCCCCTGAAACCTAACCACACAGTGCCCTCTGCTGCAGTTTTCTCTGACATATTAAATGGAGAAATAAAGAACGAAACAAAAAAGCCCCCAACCTAGCCGTGCTTTGCAGCCTATCTCCTGGCTTAAATTGAGATAAGCAGATGGTTTGTTAGTACTTATTGATTGCTGAGTAATATCCAAGGTACTACATAAAACACTTTAGCCAGAGAAAAGTCAAAATAACAAAATGGATTCCATACAAGGGAGAACAAAAGCAATTGAAAAAACAGGTTGGAAGTGCAGAAGTGCTAACAGCTCCATGCCTTAGCCTGCCTGTCCCTAATTTCCAAGCAGAGCTCCAAACCCACTTATTTAAGCTAAATAACTAGTTGCTATAGTCTCGTTGCTTTGTTCCTCCCACCACGTCCACCACATCCTCAAAACACTTACAAGAACTACGTGAACAAACCTAAGGACATGCAAGATTGGCAAGACCAAAGTCTTGCACAGTCCTGATGCCGGGTAGCCCACACCAGATGGAGTTGGCTGCAAGCAGCATTCCCCCAGTAGAGAAGGATGGGCTGGGAAGAAGTCATTTCTGTCATCCTACTCTTGACTTTGACAGCAGCGCTAGCAGTTGACATTCTAGGGGACAGGGATCTTTGTGGATTACTGAAGAAGAGGACAAACACAAGGCAGCCTTGGGAAACCTCAAGGCCAACGACAGCAGTTCGGCAATTCTTACCTTAAGCTACTATCACTCTGGGCTCAGTTAATTAAAATCAATAACTGCATTTGTTTTGATTTGGATTTTAGGCCTTCACTGAATGGTACTAAGGCTTTCTCCCACAGATTCAGTAATTATAAAGTCAATAATTTAAAATTAGCTAGACATACTGTGAATATTGTCTTGGCAATGTAAGCCACAGGGACTCCAGGGAGTACACAGGCACTAGAACTTTAAAGCAGCACCTTGCTAGTGCTGCAGATGAAGAATAGAAACATTTCAGATATTCCAAAAGATTATATTCAAACCCAAATCCCAGTTTTCTGGAACATTTCCTTCTGATTTCTGGCTTAACCTGATAGAAAAATAGGGTCCACCTGAAAACTGTATCAGGAGTTGACAATATCAATGAGATGACAATCTCTAAAAATTTGACTTGCCACCAAAGCCTTCAAAAATCAACTGGCTTTAAAACTGCACCATTAAGAAATGTTGAGTTTGTTCCACAGTCAGCCTGATATTCGAGATTGTCAGACTCATGTTTCCAAACCATTGTTTGCAACAGAAGCTTAAGAAGATGGTAGATTTTCTTTCCCCATCACTGTTTTTAGCAAAATACAAAAATTGAGGGTTGTGCTTTTAAATCATGATATTTGACAGCAGTCTGGGTTTGTGTCTGAGTTATGCTGGTGTTTAGCAAGGCCATGCAATCTATTTAAGCACAAATACAGGTTTATTTGAACCATCCCTGAAATCTGAGCTTCAGCCTTCTCTAAACTTTTAGAAAATGCCAGTCTGTTAAGTCTTCTGCTTTACCCAATACCTTCTCTTGTGCATTCCTGCATCTTCCTGGGTCCCAGCCAGGCCTGGAAGCACCAGATAACCACAAGGAAGATTGCTACTTGAGATCACCACCCAGAAGCAGGAAATATTGTGAGCTCCTTGGGCGGGCCTGTTTATACTGAAGGAGCCACCCTACTTAGCAGATGAGAAACTTTAAATAGATCCAGAAATTCAGCCAGCAACTTATCCTTGTCAGCATCAGCTACTATTAAAAATCAACTAACTCCACTGGAGCAGCGGAAATCCTAAAAGGACGGCTTCTTTTGACATAATCAGTCAGCAACACTAGTCCGATCAGCAGAGAGCACAGTGTGGGTGAATGAAAAGGCACAATAGGAAGAGTTCTCAGCTCCAAGGATTCAAGATGTCCAGCCTGCTTGTCCGCAGACTGGAAGAAAAAACTGAGGGGGCGACTACAAGCTGGGTGAGAATCTGGATGCACAGAAAGATCCCTCTCTGATGCAGGTACCCCAAGGGTGAAAAGCTGGAAGAATCCCTGTTCAGCACAGTATTTAATTACCTAAAGGGAAAACCATGTAAATAGACTTTAAGAGACACACTTGATAATAAATCTGTGACAAAAGGCAATGTGGAAATCCGTACTTTTGAATTTATTATCTGACCTCCCTGCTGAGCATTCCCCTGCAGCTGCAGGATAAAATAAATTGGTCTAGATAAAGAAACTGTGGGAAACATTTGAATATTCTCTGTTCTGAAATATTAACCTGTGATACTTCTGACCATCTCTCTCAAACTGAGAATGGCACAGTCATAGTGGACAGATCAAGACATTAAGAATTTCACTGGAAGAGAGGATTGCAAAGGGGAGTAGACCCTGGTCAAGACCCCTGCACTGGAAGTGCAAAAGAGTCTTGCTAAAACTAGCTAGAATTTTTAAAAAAAGAACAACCCAACTTTCATTAAAACACTCTCCTGGGAAATGTGCCACATATGACTACTTAAAGGAACTGGTTTTGCTTAGAAATGCAGCCAAGTTCCCATATTTCTGAAAGATAAGGGACTTTTTTATCCTTTATGTCTGCATTTATTTTTTTTCCTTTCCTTTTTCTTTTAAAAAGCCTTCATAAGAAACCTAGCGTGGAAAGGTGACTTCAGAGCACGGCAGACGGACACCACGCCGTTCATTAAAGCGGACAAATAAAGGGCTCATCCTGTAAAGCAGCTGAGCACCAGCACTTTTTCTGTCAGCTCTAGAAAAGCTTTTGGCTTGCAGCACTTAACACAACTGAACTGTGGAGGCCATTATTCCTAAGGTTTAAATCCAGCCTGAGTCTCTCTCACTTCATTAGTTCTTCATCTGGGCAAAGGAAGACCTGGTCGGCACAAATCCTGGGAACCTGACAACCTCATTGCTTTCCCTCACACTGCAGCCACCTGAGGAAGAAGTCCCAGCGCTCTCTATGCTGTTATTTATTGTAAAATACACATAACATTACCAACAAACCCTGTGCCCTACACCCACAGGAGGAGACGTTCCCTGAGCCTAAGTGTTGGCAATCTAATTATGGTCTGTTGAGAAAATCTCCTTCTCACCTCAGAACTTTACAATAACAATACTAATAAAAATTAAAACACTGTTCAAGGACAGTACCCATGCATTTTAGACTGAAAGTGTGACAGGTAAGATTAGATGAGACACATTCAGCAGTGTACTGGAGCCAAATTTTGAAACAGAGGACTATCAACATCATGTCTGCAGAAAAGCAGATATACAGTCATCTCTCACTTGCAGGCACAAACTAGCAGATGGTTTGCAAAACCAAGGAAGTGAACTTCAAGCACCCACTCTGTCTTTTACAACTTCACAGGCATGAGTTTTGCACGCAAAAAATGCATGTGTACATCATTAACAGATGCAGGTCCTAACTCTTCCACTTTGATTATTTCATTTTAACTCCCTTGTTTGTGATGCATTTCAAAGAGGAGCACAACAGCTTCTCACTGTTTATTCAAGATCTTGAAGGAAAATTATTCCTGGTGGGTCTTGAGCTCCCCCCATTGACTTCTCACTAGCAGCTTACATCCAGGCCTCATTCCAATGCTCCACCACTATCCAGACAAGCTTTTCTGGGAGGGCTGTTGAATCTTTACAACAATGAAGATATGATTGCCCTCTTCTGTGTGTATGCTCACTGTATTTTAGTTATACCACTGCTAACAGAAGTTGTTGCTCTGCCCAGCCCTTTCTGGAGAGTGCTGCCACTCAGCTGAAGAGCTTATTTTCCTCTTTCTTTAGGTTTCTCCCTTAGCTCTTCTCCCTTACTCCCTGGCCAAAGTCTCGTGTGATCTGAAGGGCTCTCCCTCTCTCAGAACTGGAGCCCAGGGTTATTACATGCTCTGTGTTATGTGCACCATCAGCACTCCAACGAGCTGATGGTAACATACTTAACGGTGCCAACATTTGTGAGCGTGCCAGAAGACTTTTGATATCGTTTGCCATGAACACTAATCCATGAACTCTGAGCTGCAGGCCATCCACATGTCACTTGAATGACTGGCTAACAAATCAGCCTCCAGCATGGCTCAGGCTCCACTGACTCTCCATTGTCAGTGTTGACAAAGGGCGTAACCATGCTCATGGCTAAGGACTTTGGCTGTCTCCTGGCTTATGACCAATTTCTATGGTAATTCAAGGAGAGCAAGTCATTATCTTTTTTTTCTGAAGAAATAACCAGTGTCTCTTCTCTTCCTTCTACCCATGAAATACTTGTGGCTTTGGGGAGATCTGGAGCTCCTTCTCCAAGACAGGAAATGCAGTTTGAAAATGCAGTACCTTTATTCCCCTCCTGGTGGAGAGAGACTAAATTCCCAGAAGATCAGTGAAGGCACTGGAATAATGTGAGAAAGACTGAGGCCACGGTTTAGGCCTTTTGTCACCTTCTTGATCTTTTAGACACATTCTCTACTCTTTCTTAGCTGCATTCTAGATATATAAAGAGGCAGCAACCTTAGAGAATACCCTTCATAGACCCTCAGTGGAATATAAAAATGGAGATAGGTCACGCTCTTTCTTTTCCCGTCCTGTGACATGAAGACTCTGTCAGGAAACAAAGGGATATGGCTGGAGGGAACTCTCTGATTCTACTTCATTGTTAAATTGACTCCCTTCAGCAACATCAAGGCTCATGGCTATTTGAATGCACCCGAGGAAGGGCAGCAAGCCCAGGTGAAAAATTAATTTGATTTTAGGCGAAAGAATGGCTAAAGATTTTCATGCTATTATGTTTAAAACACTTCTCTGGTTCTTTTCTACCAGCCATTTGCTCTTTCCTCCAAATATCTTCTTGCAAACAACTTCATTTAGAAATGCTTCCAACATCTGCTGTCTGCATCAACTTGTCTTTTGTGGCCTTTTTTCTAATGGAGAGATTGCCTTACTCTGTGTTTTTCAGAACGGTGTGTAGCTTTACCCTTTTAAGTGTGGGATCAGACCTTTACAATGCCAAGAGCCCTCTAGTCCTGTGCAACAGCTGTGGAAATATTGCATATTCTATTCTATTCTATTCTATTCTATTCTATTCTATTCTATTCTATTCTATTTGTAAACCTCCCCTACCCATTTCTACCTCAATGCTTTCCCATAGCACACTATGCTACATCACTAGGAATTATTTTATGTGGCTTGGTTTTTACTAATCCTCAGACTAAGCTGAGTAATGCCTAGGAGAGGACTGTCTTAATGAGAGAGTTTATATTAAAGAAAGCAGACCAAGGCCTTTTATGTGGAAGGTGGGGAAGCTTTGTACAGCTGCTGACTGGCCTGCAGGGAGCCACAGTTCAAGCAAGCATGCTTAAACCTTTATTAAACAAGTCTTTCACAGTTCTATGCTTGAAATAATTTCCTGGGGTTTTTCTACAGGCCTCTTTGCCCTTTCCTCAAAATCTCTTCTTGCAAACCACTTCATTCGTAAATGTTTGTAGCATTTCTGCTGTTTCAAGTATTTTGACACAGTCTCCTAGAGAGTAGAATGGTTGCCCAAACAGCTCTAGTCTACCCCTTACATCGATTCCCAGCACACTTGAAGAGTAAGATTTTGAGAGCTGAGTATGATCTGGTATTCTGTGGGAGAAAAAAACTCACAGAACAGAAGACAGATTCAGGGCCTAGTCTGTTAAGATAATCAGAGCCATTATAAGCTCTTGGGGTGCACAGGCAGGACACTAATGTGGCACTCCCTTCATCTCTAGAACTAAACAGTCATTTTCTCTCTTCTTTCTCCTGAGTTCAATCCTTTCCTTTTCTCCCAACTATCTACAGTGACTGAAAGCAAAGGTAAGCAATATACTGCCACCTCAGTGTTTCCATATCACCCATCTGTGTTGCAAGTTGACATTGTCCCCCCACCCATTCTTCACAGAATTATATAACTACAGAATGGTTTGGGTTTGAAGGGACCCTTAAAGCTCATCTACTTCAATGCCCCTGCAATGAGCAGGAACATCTTTAATTAGATCAGGTTGATCAGAGGCCCATCCAGCCTGAGCTGGAATGTTTCCATTCCATCTAACACTTCTCTGTGCAACCTGTTTCACCACCCTCATTGTAAAAACATTCTTCCTTATATCTATCTGAATCTACTCTCCTTTAGTTTAAAACCATTACCCCATTCTTGCTCCAAGGTAACAGTGATAATAATAACCAACAGCAGAGAGCGCACAGAGGGGAAAATAAACCCTCAAGTGGCATAATTTGCCTGGGATATTTATTCCTGATGGAACTCGGCACATTGCCATCAGTGTTGAGTGTGCCAAAAGAAAAAGATATTTCTAATATTTATTCCTTTCTCTGACCTTTCTGGAGCTGATGGAGGTTTATGTTGGAGAAAGCAGACCAAGTTTAATATGAAAACCTACCAACCTTCAGACAGTGGTACAAACCTTTGAGACTGTGATATTAATTCCTGTAAAAATAATAAAGGTAGTGATGTTTCTAACACAGAGTCTGAGAAGGAGAGAGAACAATTAGCCAAAGTTAGGAACCAAACAAGCAGTTTTGGCTGGAGTATGAACAAAGTACAATGAGTAGGTCTGGCCCCTGCATGTTATGTCAAATCTTAGCAGCTGCAGGTACTGTATCCACTTTCCTACATGCTGATACTGCAATAAAAAGCTGAAAAACTTGGGCTTATTTTTCTCTGTGGGAAGTGTATAAACACTCTTAGTCTAGAACTCTTTCATGGCCAACATTCAAATAAATGCAATATACAATTTTTCAAGCTCACTGTGCAGTGAACACCATACATACACGTGATCAAAAATGATTTAAGCAAGTTAATTGTCTCCCACCAGGCCCATTTTCATCACTGGTGGCAGTATAGCTTTTATATGTAGCTATTTTTAGCATTAGTAAATAGCAGTAGGACAGGTCTGTGGAAGGCGTGGGAGGGAGCACTGGACTTCATTACCTCCTGCTTTGTTAAAAACTTCTATTGAACCTTACGAAATCACTTATCTCTGTGATTTCCTCACCTACGGAAAATAATTCCTGTCACTCAGAAGGTTGCAATATTTGATTTACTACCATTAGCGAAGTTCTTAGATGTTGCACCAGGACAACCCCTTAGGATTGCTCACAGAAAGCTGTTGCAGCAATCGGCAAACACGGGGCTGCTCTGCAAGGAGATGACCGAGTTCTTGGGACCTCTGCACCCTGCCCGGCACTCCCCAGCCAAAACCCTGCCGAAGCAGGGCAGTAACCAGACAGGATTCCTCCTGCTCTGTGCCCTGATACGGGATCTTTCCATTGTTCTGGCCAGGAAACATCCCCTTCCAGCTTTCGGTCCGGACAATTACTAGGGTTCTTGGGAAGAGAACAGCCTGCAATAAGCAGTACCAGATGCTTCAGCATCCCCTTCCTTTAACCCTGGAATGTGTAAGAAAAGGGAACTTGTTTCTGCTGACTTGTGTTCTCAAGCCATCATCAATTTTATTACAGGAGACGCTCCATCTGTCCTCGTTGTCCTCCCTGTGCAGAGGACACCCAAGGGGCAGGTGAAGGCACACGAGGGACGCTCCTCCCTCCTTATAAAAAGTAGCTTTTATCTTCGGCCTAATTCAGAGGACACCGAAGGAGGACAAGCCCGGCGGCCCCGGGCGATCGTCAACTGTTCCAGGCCGGGCCACGGGGCAATCGGTGCCGGTGGGTCCGTGATGGGGGAAAGAATGACCCCCGTGCCAGCCCCAGCTCCCGGCTGTCTCGGCTGGCACTGACCCCTCACCACAGCTCCGGAGATACATTAAGCTCCCCGGACCCGCAGCCGCCCCGCCCGGCACCGCCCCGGGCCCAGCCCGGCACTGCCCTCACGCCGCCGGGGCCGCGCGCCCGCCCCGCTCATGCGCGCTCCCGCCTCCCCCCCGCTGGCTCATTCCACTCGTTGCAGAGGGGAGGGCGGCTTAAACAGCGCAAGTTTATCACACTCTGCGGCGCCTTTAGGGGAGTTCTGGCTCTTCTCCTTCTGCTAAAAAAGTACTTTTATTAATTTACAACGACCCACAGAGAATGTGGCTGAAATGCAGGGTGGGGGCGAAAGCCCTTCTCGGCGTGTTGCTCTCCCCGCTCCCTGCGGGTGGGTCGGCCCGGCCCATCGCCCCGCCCGCCGCGGAAGGGGCGGGGCGCGGTGCGGCCGAGGGTCATCGCGGCCGCCGCGGGGAAGGCGCCGCCGCTGCCCGCCCGAGCCGGCCCCGCCATGGCCCCGCCACCCGGACAGACCCCGCTCCCCGACTGGGACGGGCTGAAGCTCCGCGTGCGGACCCTCATCGCCTCCCACCGCGTCATGATCTTCAGCAAGAGCTACTGCCCGTACTGCAACAAGGTGAGGCGGCGGCGGCAGCGGGAGCGGGCTCGGCGCGGTCCCCCCGCGGGCCCTCCTTCCTCCCGGGGGGTTCGTCGGGACACCTCTGCCCCGGGCAGGGAAGGGCGCAGGGGAGCGGGGCTGAGCTCAGGCGGTGTGAGGATGGGGTTTGGAGCGCTGTGCCCATCCCTCTGGAGCACCACGTGCCAGCCCTTGGAAACCGCGTACCGGGCGTGAAACGAGGCAAAGATCCGAACTGGCGTCCTTGATAGTTCTTTTCCCTTTGCCACGCGGGTAGATGGGATGTGTGGAGAGCTCTGATCAGCTTCTGTAGCTGCTGCTCGAGGTTTAGGGTGCTGGATGCTTTCCTTTCTCCCTGGAAGTTTGGGTACCGCGTTGGCGTTCAGCTTGGACAAAGCGGCGTCCCAGGGGAGGGTTAAGTTTTCTGCTCTTTCTAAATTTCAGGGAGAAGGTTGACTCTATAGGAAGTTTAAGTTCTAAATTCCCTCTATAATGTGTGTGGGTTTGTTTGGTGTTTGTTTGTTTGTTTGTTTTAAAGACACTCTTGCTTGATTGCGTTTTTTAGAGAAAAATGTCTTTTTAGCTCTAGCTGTGCATCAATATCACAGGGTGGCTGTAACTACTGAGCCAGAGTCATTAAAAAAAACCCCAGGGCCTTCATTAGAATTTTACAATACCAACACACAGGACGAACCGTGCAGAATGTGGGTGTTTGTAGGCATTAGGATTCTTAGATGTTTACAAAGACGATGTTAATGAAATTTTAGTTAAACCCCACACTGCCATATTTCATGTGGCCGTGGTGGAAAAACAGTTGGAACTGTGGGATCGAGTCCTGGTGTTCCTCAATGGAACTGACAACCAGGAAAATACTCTGAAGCTTCACTCCCACGTGTAGGTTGGGTTTAGTTCCGGGAGCTCTTGTGGGGGAGGAGATGTTATGACCCTCTTGTAAAAAAACTTATGTGAGTATATTGTATCTCACTTAAAACTTAATTGAGGTTTTGGGAAAGGAAGCTTCTGTGTATGAGAGGATAGACAAAACCAACGCCTCTTCTTTAACTATGTTTTGGCAGATAGTATAGCACATTAGGCAGCTCAAATCCTTCTAAAATTTACTTAACAATTTATTCACTAGAAGTCTTGGTAAATGAAGGGCTGGAGTCTTGCTCCAGTCTAGTCCAGCTGACAAAAATGTTATCTTCTGTTGCAGAGAAATCCTCTTCCTGAGGACTTTGGTGCTGCCCATTTAGAAATACTTAATTGTTCTTGTCTGTATTGCCCTGTTTGCTTTTACTGATCATGATTGCAAGTCTTGATGCTCCTGACACTCAGTCCAGTGGTTTTGAGATCATACAATGGCACAGTAACTTTTTAAGCCTTGTACCTTTTTCCTTCGTCTGTTCATGGTGTTGCTGTAGGTCTAGACTAAGGCAATGAGCTTGCAGGGAGAAAAAAGACTTGATTGTGCTAATTAAATTCCAGATTGTTTTTTCCTGTGTTTATTCAGACCTTCTCCATTAGGCAGGATAATTTGCTTCAGGGAAGCAGTCAGATATGAGGAATATTATCTTCATTGTCTTGCAAAGGGGAAGAATGAATATTGGGAGTAGGAGGGCCCTCTCTCATGGCCTTTTCTAGGAGGTAGAGTTGAAAGACCCTGTATGAATTTTTCAGAAGGAACAGGTGACAAATGGGGCTGGGGGAAGAGGAGCTGATTGCTCTAGTAGGCGGATTTCCTTGACTTATTTTCCTGTTTGGAGTGGAAGAGAAAGGTAATATAATGAAGAAAACTTGTAGCAGAGGTATAGATTGCAGACAGAAAATTAGAAGAAGAAAGTTTGAGAGAAGGAAGCCTCACATGAGACATCAAGTGATAAAATAGAAATATCTGCAGCATTATGGGTATTAACAACTCCCACTGAAGAGTTAGAAATTAGTGAAAGGAATGGGAAAACAATGGGTAATGCAGCATTCTTGCTAGCTGATCAAGTCTGTAGAATTAATGAAGTGGATATAATTTGAAAGTGTAGTTACAGCTTGGTGCTTAGCCTGTAATCACATAGTTCTGAGTTCTTAAAGACACATATGAATAGTGTGCATTGTGTCTGTCTTTTACTGTAGATGGCTGTTAGCAATATGCTTTTGGTAGGATTAATTGAAAAAACTGAAGATGATTAGCACAAGTGCAGAGAATGCTGATGCTCTAAAAAGGACCTTATTTGGGGGATGGAAAGAATTCGTTATTTCAGATGGAGGTAGCTGTGCTGGAAGAAAATTAAGATTGTACTTTTCTTCAGAAACATCCCTGCAAATAAATTCTGTAAGTGAATTAAGTAGTTGATTGTATTCAGTTTAGCTAGTAGCATGACTTGGCAATTGTGCAGTTGCTCTTCTGCAAATGCAATTTGTTGTTCAGTTGCTTTAAGAAGACAGTGGTGTAGGGGGGATGGTGGTAGAATTGCTTGCTTGTCATAACAGCTTGGCTGTTCTTTAATTTCTTAGCACCTGGAAAAGATACTGAGCAAGATAGAAATGCATAAAGAAAACACAGGGATTTTTTAGCATGAAAAAATAGCAAGTCTGAACACTGTGATATGTCGAAATTTGAGGAGCAACAACTGGGATTGCATAGAAGTTGCTGTTTATTTTAGTGATATTTTATGCTATTACAGATTATGTTCTCAGTCTTCAGGGGGTTCTGGTCAATTCAGCTGTAGCTATTATGGAATGTTAGCTAATATTTGAAACAGCAGGCTTAGGACATACCATTAATACTTTTATGGTATGAAGCTTATTTCAAACCTGCTGAGCTACCCTAATGACAGCATCTCCAGGAAGAGTTTTCTAAAGTTAGACCAATTGCTCAGTTTCAGAGAAATTATCTACTGTTTAATAGTATTTGGAAGAGTTTCTAGGCTATCACTTTTTGTGAAAACTAGAGGAGTTTGGTAGGTAGATGAGCATTGCATTGGTGAGTAGGGAAGCAAATGGTTGTATGCAACCTAGTGTCTCATTCCAGACACTTGGAGAAATTATTGTTTTAGAATTGGGCTATATGGAAGAAAATCTGCCCATATGCTGCTGGAGTTTCCAGCAATGTGTAACTCAGGAATTTCTTGACCTGAGTTTGTATTAGTTTTATTGAGTTAAAAGTTTTCAGTGGATTTTTTTTTTTTTCATTATTTGGTCTAATAGCTCCTTTGATCTTTTAATTTTGGCTTTTACCTTTTACAGTGTCAGTTGGGAGTAAGTTTTCTGGTTATGTTCCACAGGGAAGTTTACTTCTTTTTCATTTCAGAATTGTTTTCTGGTAAATGCAGTTGTTGCTGAGTGCTCCAGTGAGTATTTCTGAGAAATCATTTCCTGTTCTCGTTATCTAGATGTTACTCATGATTAGTGTATGTTATCTTTCTACTCCTAATCATTTCCTTTTCCAAACTGAAGTAATCTATTATGTCTTGCCGGCGTTGAAGATTTTGTAACTGCTCATATGCTTGTTACTGTTCTTTCTTTCAGTTTCATTAGCACAAGTATAATGTGTTCATAAGTATAAAGTGCAGTAGCTACTTCTAATTAGGATGCTGACATTTGATTTTTTTTTTCTCTTCACTACATATCTTCAGTAGAGAATAAAGGTGGCCTAATGCTTTCTTATTCTACTGATGTTCTGTCCTTACCAGCTGCTGCTGCAATGTTTTGGTAACGTTTTTTAAAAACAAACAAACAAAGAACCAAAAACAAACTAATGAAATCTTACCTGTTACTCTGCTGCTTTGCTGCAAACTAGACCAGCAGCCAAGTAGCTAATTTTGTGACTTCCTTTCAGATTCTTAACTTACCACATCCTAGTAGTAATCTCTTTAAGCTCTGCTTTTTAGGTTTTTCATGGTGATCTTTCATTCAGCTTGGGCTTAATAACAGCAGATGCAGAGCAGGAGGTCTGGAGCAGTTCCACTGCTGTTTCCCTTTCATTCAGCCTGTAGCCATAATCATTCCAGGAAGCAAACCTGAAGGTAATGGGGAGCTTAGGACCAAAGTTTTTAGGTCACCTAAATGGGTAGAGGACTAAGTGTCTCGCACACTGGATCTGTGAAGGAGGAGCTTAGTTTGTTGAACCTTAAGAAGGTTGAGGAGGGATTTTAGTTACTGTCCTCAGCTGTCAAGATGACCAGACTCTTCTCAGAGTTGAGGAGTGAAAGGATAAGGGCCAATAAACATAAGTTGCAGTGAGAGATAATTCAATGAGATCAAAGTTCTTTCCTGTGAGGATGGTCAAACGCTGAACCAGCCCAGAGGTGTTCTGGTGTCTCTGTCCTTGTGGATGTTCAGAATGAGAGGACAGTGCTTGAGCAATGTGATCAGCATTCACATTTTGGCTCTGCTTTGAGCAGGGAGTTGGCACAGATGACCTGCAAAGGTCCCTTACAACTTCAATTATTCTATAACTATAGAACTAATACAGTTAATTATATAAGCAGAGCTTATTTTTGTATGTTACGGTTGATGCACGATATGGTAAGAAGCTCACCATGTAGTTGGTACAGAATACAAAATCTTCCTGTTTGCATAAAGCTGAAACTTCGTCAGAGAGCACTGGAATACTCAGTCTTCAGTATAGTAACAGCATGGATCAGAGCGACATTTAAAACATTTTTATTCATCATGTACTTGACATCTTTAAACTTACTCTAATAATCTTGTAACTCAGTGTACTTTTAATGAAGCAATGTCAGTAAATTTGAGGTTCATCAGAAAGTTGTAAAATGTTCAGACTCCATGCTGGCAAGTGAATCCATCACACAGGCTTTTAGTGATTCTTGCTAGAGCTGTTTTCACATCCAAATAGTTATGATTAAAGTAGATTTATTTTTTTAATACATAGTCTTAAAATATTTATTTGCACGGACATGTCTGCAAATTATTTTTCAGAGGAATAAATACTGCTGTATGTAATACTGCACCCTGTGCCATGAGGTATGGCATTGTCCATCTGAAAAGATGGTTCACAGTTTGAATACTGGCAGTTTAATAAATAATGCTACTGTAAAAATCTCATTTCTAAAAGGCTGCCTGGTTTGAATCTGTCCATCCAGAACCGAGGTTAGAAAAACACCCAGCTGAGTACACTTGAAAAGTATTACTATTTTCTGCAGCTTTTTGTAATGCCAGATGTGGGGGGTTTTTATTTTCTTTAGTGTGTTTTGTTTTGCATGTTATCCTCTACTCCCTTCTTTTGCTTTTTTTTTTTTTTTCCCCTATTACTCCCAAGGAACCTTGTTGTTTTTCCATATGGCAGCCACTTCCATGGCTTTTGGTATGTCAGGGATGCAGGAGATGCAGGAGTCTGCAGCTAAGGAAATTGTATGTAGAAACTTTTTCTTCAGATAATGAAACTTGTCTCAGAAGGTTGACTAGCCCGGATTTAAGTGCAAAACACAGAAGTTATGGGAAACTTCAGCAAAGCTATGTAGAACCCAGCCCTCAGAGCGCAGTAACTGAGACTGAGAGGTTCCCTGTGTATGTCAGGTTTTACCCTGAGCTGAGTGTCAGATATTGAGCCAGCTTTGCACTGCCCTTGTGTCTGTCTGTGTTGCAGGTGAAGGAACTCTTCCGCTCCATGCGTGTGGAATACTATGCTTTGGAGCTTGATGTGACTGGTAAGTGGGAGAAAGAAAATCCATCATGTGCTGTTTAATGAAACTAAAAAATAGATGACTGGGCATGATTCCTTAAGCTGTCTTGAACTAATTGGAGGATATACAAAACCAATTAAAATACATTTTAATATGTGCAGAGATACAAGTAATTAGTCTTCAATGTGGATTTTAAAAAAGGATGTGTTTTTAATTGGACTGAAGGTTTTGACTCTGTAAAAATGAGCAACTGATAGAGGATGTGAGGTCTGACTTCTCTACAAGGAGCTCTGTCTTTTGGGAAAAAAACCTGTGGTATTATTTCCTGCTTCTGGTTCTGTTGTGGCTTTAGATGAGTCGTTAATGTTTGACTTGGTATATGGGTGACCTTCATTGGGAAAGTTACTGAGTCACTGGAAGGGAAGGGTAAATTCCAGTACCTTGGCTGCTTCTAGTTTGAGGTGGGGTTTTTTTAAAGTCCAAGGTGCTTTAGTTTTAGGACATGTGCAGTGCCTTATGCATATATGTACAAAGTGCATGTAGGTTTTAATGTAGTTTTAGGAACAAGTAGTTTCTTGCATGATTCTTAATAAACTCTAAGTTGCACTGTTTGTAAGCTGTTGAATATGTATCATCAATTTTTTTTCTGTACAAAACTTAAGTTTCTTTTTTTTTTAAGTTCTAATGCCTTTTTGAAGTGTTTTTTAGCTCAGCAATGTCTGGGAGAAATGTATGTATTTATTCATCACTTTATAGTTTTTACGTTTTATCCAAGTTGTGGTACTGTGAACTAGTTATAGCCCAAGATATGCAAAGTACAATGCACAACCCTTTCTTTTTTAGTTTTTTTCCCCTGGAATTGCTCCTAATTAATAATGTATTCCCCTTGCAATTTCTCAGATTACTGATATGAAATAGACAAGGTCTTGGAATAAGAAGATTTTAGTCAAAGTGATAACTGTAAATTCTCATTCCCACATTTACTGCCAAGAGATCCAAATTGAGCGTGTGTGTAGGTACTGATGATTCAGATGACAGGTCAGGTCAAGCAATAATTTTAAAACGGGAAAGTTTTAGACATTGTGGTGGTTAGAAACAGTTTGAAGGTAGCTTTAGGGTAAGTAAAAAAGCATGCTCATACTTCTCTTTCCCGTGTTCTCATAATACAGAGCTGCTGGACAGAATTATGTGCATGGATACAGAACATACTCCAAAACCAGACAGCTCTCATGAAAGAAAAGCTGTCTGTGTGATCTCCTGAGATAGCTGGGAAAGAATTTTTGTGTAGTACCAATTGTGAGACTGTCAGGAAGAGACTGATGAGAATCCAGGAAATACAAGGACTAAACTCATTACTTCAACTTCATTCTGTAGAATTATGGCTTGAAACACCAGCTTAACCTCTGTATTTAAGCATGCTCCTTTGAGAAGTCGTTTCTGAAGACTTGCTTATGTTCAGGAAACCTCAAATGTGATGTTTATAATAGAATTGTTTTCTTGGCAGGCCACAGTCCAAACTCTTAATACTTCAGGTTGTTTTAAAAGCTCTCTTCCTGAAATTGTTTGTAATGTACCCGTTTCTTTTTCTCTTAGATGATGGGGCCAGTATTCAGCAAGTGTTGGCAGAGTTAACAAATCAGAGGACAGTGCCTAATGTATTTGTCAATGGAACTCACATAGGTGGCTGTGATGCAACGTACCAGGTAACTTGACTTTAAAATTAGATGGAAGTAGACAAGACTGAGTGAATTTGCTATTTGATCATAGTTAAATTTTGTGTGACATATTGGACTGGGTGTTCTAGGTCAGAGAAGGCAATGTGACTCAGTTGCTGTTTGTACAGAAACGTGTGTACTAATTTGATTTTTTCCCCCCACCCCTCTCAGGCTTATCAGGACGGATCACTGCAGAAACTTCTTGGGGATAGCAAAGATACAGAACCCTATGAATATGACCTTATTATTATTGGTGGTGGCTCAGGTGGACTTGCATGTTCCAAGGTAAGACATGAATATTGCATTAGAGAGCAGGCTGTATGTAAAACTTCTTCAAAAGCTAATCTCTCAATTATATTACTATAAAACAGTCTATATTTTGATGAGTATTATTATTCAACTTGTTAATTAATGAACCAGTAGTGGTGCTCACTCAGGAGATAATGGTCTGTGTGGACCAGTTTCTAGCCAATGTCTATTCAGGTCTTGATCATAATAATAGGTTTTAGTTTTCTGGCTGAGGGTGGAACTAAATGTTCAAGTACCTCTTCATGTGTAATACACAGGTGCTTTAATGCTTCCAAACAGTAATCTAGAAAACTTTAAGGCTACTCTTGAAGACTTTTAACACTTTAGGATACAGAGTCATCAGTCTTCTGAAATGAAGTGCTTTCAGCTGTCACTTTTTTTTTTCTCCTCATCCATGAACATGCCAAGTCAGTCCTGCCCTCCTAAGGGAGAAGGAGACCTAACAGCGTAAATATTTCTTCGGATGAGGCAGAAGAGAATCACAGGCTCATAAGCCCATTTCTTACCTTTTTCAGTTCATGGGTTTTGACAGCATAGGATAATCTGAATGCAGCATTGAACATGCTGCAGACGTTCAAAGTTTGGAAGAAAGTAATAGTTTTTGAGGGATTTCAATTTTTATCTAGTGAAGGAGATAGAAAAGCCATATATGGTAATGAGAGTAACTAGTAAAGGTAGTAAAGAAGCCTTCTATTAGTGCTAAGTGCATCACGGACATAAATGACTGGACAGGCCTTCTTGGCTGACTAATGCTGATTAGTGGTCTTCATCTTTTATAGGAAGCTGCTGCCTTGGGAAAGAAAGTAATGGTATTGGATTATGTTGTTCCAACACCTCTTGGAACCTCGTGGGGTAAGCTTTTGTTCTCTATTTTATGATGCTTGAGTACCAGTGATACATTCTGAGATGTTATATATTACAGATTTGTGTTCTTAGAAATTGAGGCTAAATTCCTGTAATTCTGGTGAACAGATAACAAAAGGAGATGTTTTGCTGGCATTTCTGCTGCTCTTCTGGACACTTATTGCAGTTTTGTGCATTGCTAACTCTGTTCTTTGTCAAATGTTCTAGTTTTGATCACTTTCAAAGAGTGTCTGTGTAGTGTGTGTGCACTGGTTCTGTTTTGTGGACAAGTGCCTTGAGAACAATGACTGTAAACGTCTCACCTTTCCATATTTTAAGGCAGCTGTCATCTGACCTTGTAGGTGATAGTGACAGTTGAGAATGAGTAAGGAAATTAGTGAAATTTTATTGAGTTGAGAAATAAATGTGCTTTTGTAGCTAGTATTTCAAACACATGCATGTTTCAAATTCCTCATAATAGATGATACTAAACTCTAGGAACTCAGGGCTTTTTGCCTTGTTTAGTTGCCAACCTGACCAAAATCTTAAGCACTGTGGAATAAATAACCTGGGTCTTTGTTTAAGATACACTCCATCTTGGTTCAGTGAGTCTACTCACCTCTTAAACTGAATACAAGCTTAGTGTGTTCATTGTATTTTAAAATGTCTCTTGCAACAGAAATTTCATGTTACTTGTATGACTATGGCAAACTTCACCAATTGATATGTGGGTAATTATATAAAGCACAGGAAAAGCATAAATGTTTTGTTTATGGAAATAATAACGTGGGTTTTTCCATCTTAGGACTTGGTGGCACATGTGTAAATGTAGGTTGCATTCCTAAGAAGCTAATGCATCAAGCAGCACTTCTGGGCCAGGCACTCCAAGATTCAAGGAAATACGGGTGGCAGTATGAAGAACAAGGTTAGTAAGAACAGGGAGGACAGCCCAAGACTGTACAGATGAGATGCTGAGCTCAAGACTGTTCTTGCACTTTGGACTCAGTAAATTAGAAGCAGAGTTCAGCAGTTCTCTCGGGTGAATCAGAAGACATCCTCCTTTTTGAGTCATAAAAACCTTTAGGGTTGAAAGTTAATTGTGTTTTGCTCCCTGTATTATCTGAAATAAATGAAAGAACTTCTAGAATGGGCTTATTTCAGATAGTAACAAGTCAAGTAAATATTAGCATAGTAGAACAACACATAAGTAATTATCCCCATTATTGATAATGATGTTTTCTTAGCATGATGTATAGCAAATAAGGGTTTTTTTAAAGCGTCCATTGCATTTTTATTTCTTTAAATATGAAATTGTCTTATTTCAGTTAAACACAACTGGGAGGTGATGGTAGAAGCAATTCAGAACTACATTGGTTCTTTAAACTGGGGCTATCGAGTGTCCTTGAGAGAAAAGTCTGTGACATACCTCAATTCTTATGGGGAATTCGTCGAACCACACAAAATTAAGGTATGCACTGCATTTAAAAAGCTTAGTTGGGAGGGAAAACTCGTGTTCTAAAACTGCCTTTTAAAATCCAGCACAGAAAAGGCTTTGTCTTAGCATTGCCCACTTAGGTGAACTGAAGTTAAAAACTATTTGTGAAATACGTTATTGATTTAAACAATTATTGTACTTTAGTACATTCCACAGTGTCTGCAAATGTAGTAACTGTTACATAAGAGTTATGTGGATATCTGTAAACCTGTGAATAGAATAGAGTAAGGTGGTCTCAGTCTCTAACTTCATGACTGAGTTCAGCAGCCTGAGTGAGGAGGGGAAAAAAAAAAAGAAAAGCTTTAGCTGGATGATTTTGCAACTTGGAAAACCTTCATACTAAAGCATAAAAACTATTGAAAATAAATTCAGATTAAGCACTTGCGTAACAGCATTGCTGGAACCTTATGCTGTATCAGCATACAAATTAAACTGTCAGTTTTGCAAGACAAAGCATGTGATGGCAATCTTGCTGTAAGTGATCATACTGTAGCAAGGTTAACCTAGAAAAGTGCATATTGAAGGCAACTGTAGCGTTCAGTGGGTGTAGTTGTCTGTTTTCAATATGAAGGGTGAACTGTGCGTGTTTCAAACCCAGAGACCAGCAGTGAAAGATAGTAGTGTGTTCAACTTACTTCATGTACCAACTGTTGTAGTGTCCAGGCATGCAGGTCATCTATTTGCATGACCTTAGTCAATAAATGAAGTACAACAGAAAGACTTCCAGCAGGAGGTTGGACTCGATGACCTCCTGAGATCTTTTCCAACCTGAATTATCTGCTGACTCATTGTGGGGGGGAAGTTTCCCTTTATCTGTGTTGGTATCTTCCAACTAGAGCAAGAATGAAGGTGAGATTTTGGGAGAGAAAGACCAAGGGTCTCTAGAGGTTAAATTAGTTTGAATTCACTTAAGGTTGGATCTTAAGCTCTCTGAAATCATGCAACTAGTTTAATTTTTTAATTTCCACATTAGCCTAAGAGCTAATTGATATTATTCTGTCACTAGTCTTGTGTTGGCCTTTTATTGGCAGGGGGGGCAGAGAGGGTCTTAATTGGTTGTGGCTTTTTATAACCTGAAAGTGAAGTCATTACAAATAGTTCAATATAAATGAGTAGTTGAAATGGGCAGAATTCAAAGAGTGAGTGATTTTAAGTGCTCTAATGTAAGAAAAGCCTGATAGTCTGTTGTTTAAATCTGTTGTTCTTCAGTGACCTGCGTGGCATCTGTAAATGCATTAGATCGTTTTAAACCACTTGTTCTTGATTCTTAAACATAGTTTTTATTTTAAAACCTATGAAAAAGACTGTCTTAACTGCATCTTTATCAACAGGCAACTAATAGAAAAGGACAAGTAACCTATCACACAGCAGAGACTTTTGTCCTGGCAACAGGAGAAAGGCCTAGATATCTGGGTATCCCTGGAGATAAAGAATTCTGTATTACAAGGTAAGATAACAAGGTATAATAGACTGAACTTTGTCTCCTCCAGTGTTTGCAAAGACGAACAAGTTTGTGTTGGAAGAACCTTGTAACTTACACTTCTTTTCTTTCCAGCGATGACCTCTTCTCCCTGCCTTACTGTCCTGGCAAAACTCTAGTTGTGGGTGCTTCCTATGTGGCTCTGGAATGTGCAGGTTTTCTTGCTGGTCTAGGCCTCGATGTCACGGTGATGGTGCGTTCCATCCTTCTGCGGGGCTTTGACCAAGAAATGGCTGAGAAAGTAGGTGCTCACATGGAAACACACGGCGTGAAGTTCATCAGGAAGTTTGTACCTGTTCAGGCAAGTGCTTTTTTTAAGATGTCTTCTCTCCACACAAGGTTACTTTGAACAGCACATGTAAAATACAGGTGCTGTCTGGGAAGGCTTTGACTCTCTGCAGAAATAAATGTTTTACGAGGCTAAGCTGTTTTACTGTTGAGTGATAGATTAGTGGGTCAAGGCTTGAACTGACAGTGTAAATGATATCTGCTCTTTGGGTCATTCTAATCTTACAATAATTTGCACAGGTTGAGCAGCTGGAGCAAGGCATGCCGGGAAGGCTGAAAGTGACAGCAAAGTCTACTGAGGGACAGGAAATCTTTGAAGGGGAATATAACACTGTAAGCATTTCTGGATTTGAAATAACTGAATAAAGATACTTGTGAAAAGTACTTTTTTCTTGAACAACTTTTAAAGGGAAATTCTGCTTGAAAAATCTAAATTACTGGTGTAAAAAAATATGTTGAAAATTCAGTATTCATCTTCAGTTGAACCCTATCAGCAGAATGGGTGGAACTTTGTGCCTGGAATTCAGTTCATATGAACAGTTGCTTCCGGTTTTGTTCTGAAAGTACTGTTTTGCTGTTTGTTGCATCTCTGAAACAAGTTGCACATGGGGAAGGTGGATTCTTAAAAAAAATTTTGAGAAAGTCACTTCATTCCTATGCTTCAGTTTTTTCAGTAGAAGACCAAAAGAAGTGTTACGTTATGGTTCTCTTGCATAAAGTTATGTTATTTAATTTTGGGTTTTGTTTTTAGGTTTTGATAGCCATTGGTCGTGATGCATGTACCAGAAATATTGGTTTAGAGACAATTGGTGTCAAAATCAATGAGAAGTGAGTATTGCTCAACTCCCTTAAACCACTGAATGCAAGGATTTTTTAACTCTGTAACAACGCCTAGTGGTACTGATGGATTTCTTTATTTATTTTTAAATGCTGTTATACCTGGCATTTATGTGAACCTTTAAAACTTTTTTGAAGTGAAAAAAGGCATAAGCATATTCAGTAAAATGTGCTCAGTAGTTAGACTAACACCTTTGTAGCAGAGCTTGTCCCCTCTGTTTTTTTGCTGAGCTCTGAGGAGGGTTGTGATACTAAATTTTGTTTTCTTCTGTTTGTTTTAAAGGAATGGGAAAGTACCTGTAAATGACGAAGAACAAACCAATGTGCCTTATGTTTATGCTATTGGGGATATCTTGGATGGAAAGCTTGAACTTACCCCAGTTGCCATTCAGGCAGGGAGACTGCTGGCCCGCAGGCTGTATGGGGGTAGTTCCAGAAAGGTAAAGCTATGAGCATACATCTTCAACTTATTTCTGTTTTTGCCTCAAAATTGCAGTAACGTGACCTGATTTGTCCACTTGTCTATGGGCTCTGCAAGTGTTTTTTAAAAAAGAAAAAAGTGCTAATACAACTGTTTATGTTAGGAAATGTATAGAACTTGTATAGTCTAAATATGATTCTTTATTTTTAGTGTGACTATATCAACGTACCAACGACAGTGTTTACTCCTTTAGAGTATGGCAGCTGTGGGTTTCCTGAAGAAAGAGCCATAGAAGAATATGGAAAGCAAAACTTGGAGGTAGGAGCACTCAAGAGTCATTTAATTTGTTGCTTGAGAGTGTTTTTCTGGGGCCTTGCTGCTTTACTCTCAAGGCATAGTGTTAAAACAAGATTAGAAGGTTAGCAAGATAGGTAGAACTGTTTTGGCAGTGTTTTCATCTGGCTAATAAGATACTGGACTTAATACTGTTAGAATTGCACGTAGCTGTTTGCAGGCAGCTGAGAAGCATTTGACCTCAGGGGGCCAAACCTGGGTTGCAAAACTCTTATTTGTTGTCATGAATTAAAGACTTTCTGCTGAAGTGTACCAAACTCCTGAGGTGAACTGACTATTTTCTGCTGGTTCACTATACTTGAATTGGGAATCAGTTTTTTCCTGACCTTATCATATGGCTGTAAGAGTGTTGGGCATAACTTCCATGTTTTACAGTAATTTCTGGCTTCTGCGCTTCCCTAGGGAGTTTCATTAAAGCTGCTTGCATGCCTTGTGTTTAACTCTTTATGTGTTTGAAATCACTTGGCATTATTTAGCCCCTGCTGTTAACTGTTTTGCAGAATAGGTTTAAACTTACAGTGACTGGATATTAACTTTGCACTTCTCTTTCTAAAAGTACAGTCTTAAATGCTATGTATTTGTTGCTGTTTTAATCAAGTATTTAAACAGGGATGCATGGTTTGAGTCAAGTCTTCTGCTGACTTTTGGAGGATGGCCTCTGTAGGCTGGGTGAAACAGAAATCACTGTCTTGCCTAGTTTAAGTAATAAACATCTAGTGGAGTAAATGTCAAACTACCTATTTATAAAGGTAGTAAAAATTAGAATTACCTCTGACTGAATTAATTTGTGAAATTCTAATGCTCTTTCTCTTGTCATTCTCCCAGGTTTATCACAGTTTGTTCTGGCCACTTGAATGGACAGTACCAGGCAGAGATAACAATACCTGTTATGCAAAGATTATCTGCAATAAACAGGACAATGTAAGTAACAGGCTGGAGTGGATATGCTGAGTGTATTGAAATCTTTTTAGACAGGCCAAAAGACTAAGATCTTTTATTCAACCTGCCTGAGGCCAGCTCTACCCAGTCTGTTAAAATAAGTATTTGTTTCAAAAGGGGTAATCAATGTGGAGGGAGCTGATGGTTTTGTTTGGGGTTTTGGATGGGGTTTTTTGGTGTTTTGGGTTTTTTTGTTTAGCAGCTATTTGAGCAAGTGGTGGCTTTATACATTATGAAACTTCATCCTGAATTCCTATTTGATAATTTGTGAAGAAATTTGCCAGTTTTTCTTCCAAATGGGTTTTGAGTAATTGTGCCACCTGGTGTCTTGCTGGTATCTGAAGGTGTAGGAACATCCTGGGAAAATGTTTTAAAACACAGCTTGTATCCCTCTTGATAAACAATTAAGGAAACAAATTGAAACAAACCACACCCATTTTTAACTTGTAGCCTACTGCTATCACTCTAGATCTGCTTAAAGACAGAGTTCAACTATATGTTTTCTTTTTTTCTCTTCTTAACTGCTTGGGGAGGGAGGAACAGCCAGTGAAAACTCTAATATCAGATTTTTTAACAACCGGTATAAACAGATCCTCTATCTGACCTAATTTCAACATAGAAAAATAATATTAAATCTAAATGTGCTAAAGATACCCTATATCTATAAATCATAAAAACAACTTATAAAACTAGAATGTATTTAGTTTTACCCAGTATCTTTGAATTAGTGCTGAGTAATCACTTTAAAACTTGTTTCATTCTGCTACAACAGACTGGAAAGCACTGCAGATCTGCTTCATTTGAAGTAGTTAAAGACTGCTGTTGACCTGCTTGCATAACACACATTTCTAGTGTAGTGGGAGTTACACACTAGAACTTTTGTTGCCCTTTGCCTTGTACTAACTCATGTTTTCCTCTCATGTGTTGTAAAGAATCGTGTGATAGGACTTCATATTCTTGGGCCTAATGCTGGTGAAGTGACCCAAGGTTTTGCTGCTGCAATAAAATGTGGTCTCACCAAAGAACAGCTTGATGAAACAATTGGTATCCATCCTACTTGTGCAGAGGTAAGGAAGGGGCAAGGCACAGCTTGATTTAAAACCTGCTGTTGAAGACCACTTTACTTAGATGCAAGGAAAGGCTAATACATTGTATTTTGAGATTTATTTAGTACTTTTTTAACTCCTAACCGTAAGATACTGACACGTGATAGGAAACGTGTTAGTTGTGCACTGCAACCTGTTTTCTGTTGTAACAGTTCAAAGAAATGTAGTATTGTTACTTTACAAGAGGAGACCAATGCCATGTGGATGATAATGCAGGCAGCAGTAAACAAGCTGTTCTTTTGATCTGTTGCAGGTGTTCACTACCATGGATATTACAAAGGCCTCGGGACAAGACATCACTCAGAAGGGCTGCTGAGGTTAAACCTGCTGTTTTACATGTTTCCATGTTGTTCACACTTGGTTCTGGGGAAGCTCTAATACATCCAACTGCTTAGCAGCAAAGTAAACGTTTGCATCAGTACCACTGTACGTGCTGCAGCTGGGAGTGGTGCCTTTGAGAGCCTTCCTCAGTAAGTTGTGTTGCACATGGAAACAGTAATACAGCAGGAAAATCTTGGACTGTAAATCCTGGCTTTGCTTGGAATTAGCACTGTGGTGCTTTTTTGACGTTCTAGCTCGGAACCTTCTCGTGAGGTGAGCTACGACTGATGGCTCCAGGCAAGGTTGGGAGATCCTTCCTCTAGTCACATGACTGAACTCCTCCTGAAGGAAATTCTTAAATTGCACAAATTAAAGCTGATACTTCTAGGTTCCAGTGTCTTGTACAAATGCTTGAAATAGAAGAAAAAAAATATAATTGAATGATTCTTGCCAACAGTTTACAGTTGACTGATTTATCTTTTTGATGAATTTTGTTATACTTAGTTGTATATTCAGTTGAGGCAAGATGGCACAAGTAGAATGCAGTGTTGAGCAGTGCAGTTCAAGCACTAATCTCCCACCTCAACCAGGCTGAAACTTCAAAGTAACATGAGACATTGCTGTTGCTCACATTCATAGTTGTTTGACCTCAAGTGAAGATGTCTTTAAAATAAAAATTTAAGATGGAGGTATCCCGTGTGTCAGGGTTGAAGAGCATAAGTGCAAGACCTTGTCAATTTGCCCAAGTCTGGTTTCAGCTCTGTAACTTTAAACCTTACAGAACCCACAGCCCTTAAGTCTGTGCTCTTAAGTGGAGTACTAAAGTCTTGGGGGAGCAGACTCTGCCCCACTAATAAAGTAGGTGCCTGCCCATGATGGTAGTAAGCATTGTCTAGAACTGCTCTCTGAATCATGTATGGCAGCACAGAGCAATGACCTGGTGTGCTTTGTGTAGTGTTGTGTACAGTCAGTACTCTGAAGCTTTCTTCCATCCCTAGCAAACTGTTCTGGGGGAATTGTGCTTGAATTTGGCTCTTAGTTTTGTTGAAAGGGATGTTTTGAAATACTATTCTGAGCATTGTATGATAGTAAACAGTTTTTAACTATTTAATCTGTGATGTACCATGGAATTTGAAGTTCAATAAACAATGCATACAACACACTGTGTGGTGTCTGACCTTGTGGTTTATGTTGCCTGAGATTTTATTGTGCTTCAATTATGTTGTTTATCCCATACAGTACTGAAACCTCTATAAAGCTGTGCATGCTGTAATCTTTTAAATGGAGAAACAAGTTGTTTTGTCACACCTGGAGGCTTGCTCAAGAAATCCAACATGCTTCTATTTTGGTGTACAGAATTCTCTCTGTTCAGACTAAGAGAACAATTTTATACCACTTTGTATATTCCAGAAGATCTTAAATACCTATGTTATAGTGTTTAACTACAACACAGCTCAGAGATGCTCAGTAGAATCTAGGTAGAGTGTTAGCAACAACTCTTGCTGGTGTTCAAATTTAATAACTCCTGGAGACTTTAGGGTTTTGCTGGGGGGGGGGCCCTGTAGTACTGAAAAACACTTTCACTTGACTATGGAGACACTGAGCTGCTGAGCTTTGCTGCAGAGCTCTTGCTTTGCTGCAGTTTTGAGGAGTTACTTGTTCTGGTCTCATGTTTGCTAGAGCCACATGCTTGCTGTCACTTCTGCAGCAGTGACCCTGAGAGTGGTACTACCAAAATGTGTGTCTGAAAGTTTGCCTCAATACATCAGGTGTTATAGTTTGGAGTAAAGTAGGTGCAACAGTAGTGTAAAACTGAGTTGCAGTGGATGAATCAAAAAGTCAGGGGAGGTGAGTGTGGACGAGGGTGGACAGCTGGGAGCAGGTAATATGACGGAGACTTTGTGAAATCTAAATGGCTGAAATGAAACTTGGTAAACAGTGAAGTGTTCAGAAGGCTTTATATCAGGAAAAACTGACCCAGAGTGGCAAAGTTTACCTGGTATAACCCAGCTAGAAGGGAGTGAAGAAGGAAGCCAAGTCGATGAATGATTAAGTCCTGAATTTGCTATTAGTAAGCAGTAATTGAGTTTTATTTCAAATTCATATTTGATTTGCAGGTTCATGTTAATTGATCAATAATTACCACTTGCATATCTCTAACAGTGTACTAATTGCAGATGTTCCTTGTGTCAAGCTTGCCCAAGCTATCAGCTCTAGGTGACACTTAGAGTGATGGCACTGAGAACTTTGTGCAATTAGTCTTTTAAGGTTTAAACTCTCTAGTTAAAATATACAGTAAGTTGCTAATAGCAAGAGGAAGTGTCACTTGTGTAAAATAAAATGTCCTATGACAACAAGAGAGTTCAAAGCCAAAATTTTAAACTGGACAGTAGGTGTTGGAGAAGATACAATCTGAGAAGCAGAACTTGTAACAACCAAATAAATACCCTGAGTTTGAGTGGTAAGGATGCTCCAGCAGTGGCATTAAAGGCAAAATGGTGTGTTTACACTTCTGTTGTCTTAGATGTTCACTAAATTCTGAAAGGATGTCCTGAAAATGCTCTGGTGTTTATTCGTGCTGTAATGCCAGGAACCTTTTATAGGCTTCATCTGAAAATGCGCAGTTGTGACTGAATCTGCTCTTAGCCGTTTTGTTGAGATCACTGATAATTGTAGTGCTCTGTATCTGGACTGAAGCTCTTGAAACAGTGGACAAACAGCAAAGCTATGTGTTTGGGTTTTTTTAACTTACTGGTGAAATTTATCCATTCCAGGTCCAGGAGTGGTTATGATTATAGTTATTGAAAACATGGAAAACACTTAATCATCAAATTAGTAGATGGCTTTCCTCATAGCATGAGTTTTAATTATATTTTGAGCACTGTAATTTGCCTTGAGTAACACAAGCAGCCTGTTGGCCTGTGCAAAAGCTGTGGGGGCAAGTCAGAGACAAAAGGGGGAGCTGAATATTCTGTAGTAAGCATAGAAATTCCAGAATTAGACATGAAAGACTTTTCCTGTGTAATTGAACTGTTTAAAGCTTCAGATTCTCACAAATCCCCTCAGAGCTGCTTTTGACAAAGTCTTGAAGTGTTTACCTTTTTCAACACATCTCATACTGGAAGAAAATTGAAAAATAGAAGGGGGTGGTTAGCTTTAAAATGGAGTTCCTACACATTTAAATCTTGTGCTTGTCAGGCCTCCCTCAAATATTGGCAAGGGAGAAATTCCTGGATGTGCCTTGGAAGCAGTGAGAACAGCAGAGGAAGGAAGGATCAAGCGTTTTAACTAAAAATAGCTAGTGGATCTAATGAAGCAAACCACATTTAGTGAGTTTGCAACATTATATAGTTTATTCTCCAGGTTGTAATTCAAGTAAATGAAGAGACAGGTTTGGAACTCCATTTTAATTGTCAATACATGGTGAGAGTGTGATGGAATATCTTCACCTTCATTAAGGTGTGTGAGCTCACAATTTGGAGCTGAGTTTCATAGTTTCCAGTGTTGCCCCTAAAAATAGTGACCATCCCTTGAGATAACTTCTTTGCCTGGCAAAAACAGGAACTGTGCTGGCTCAGAAGTGTCAGAATGGCAAGATGTTTGGCAGGCAGCACTGATTGTCTGCTTGCTGACTGCAAGGCACTATAGAAAATAACATTTACTTATTTTGCAGAGCCAGTGTCACTGGTCTGCTGGGCTACTGGTAGTTCTTCTGCACCAGCAAACATGACTCATGTTGGTTGGTGCTTTGTGGCCCTTGCTCTGCATGGGGAGAAAGGATCAAATTACCAAAACCAGCTGTGTAAGTGTCTGCAGCAGATGTATCTGGATAAGGAAGAAAATAATGACTCTCTTAACTAGAGATTCAAGTAGACATAGCCAAGTTTGGAGGTTTTCTTGAGGTATGGTATTTTTTAATATCTTTTCTTTAAACAATTTGCCACTCTGACAATGCCTGCAGTCTGAATGTTACGATGGTGAAAATCTAAAAAGTATTTCTGACTTGTAAATAGTAAAAGCCTTTAAAAAAAGGAGATTTTGGAAGATTTCATTTGTAGTAAACAAGGTTTGTAACCATTTGGCAGCTTTGTTTTGTCCACTGAAAGGACAGAAGTGTTATTTCTTTAGTTAACTTGGATAAAAATTACTTACTGCAGTCTCTTTTTTTTAAATGAAATATGGGAGTTGGGGTATTCTGTATGTACCACGACCTATAAGGAATTCACTTTGTCTCCCTTTCCAACTACACCCTGCTGATCAGTTTGACCTCTCTGTTTCTGCTGCTGCTCTGTGCCTGCTGACTGCAGGCACATGTAAGTTGTAACTAAGTGGACCGAGAACTGAGGTTTGTGAACCTGTGAGTGTCTGGACAAGAAATTCTCTTTAAGTAGCACTTGCGCTGTTGTTCCTGTTTGCTTTTAGCAGAGGCTGCTGGTTGTGGGTACATGCTGGTCTGGTTCCCTACCTTCTTGCCTCGTAAAAATGTGACTCTTGGAAATCTGGCACTGACTTTTCCTTATATAATCTTCCCTTGGACATGCTCTGACTTGGGGCTTGCGTGGTGTGTGGGTGGAGGGCAATTTAGAGCACTGGTGTCTGAACTGTTGCAGATGGTGATGGAGTGGAAGTCATGGGTTGGCATGGTGCACTGCTAGGGGAAAAAGGAAAGAACAGGAAAGAATTGGTGGGGGTGGGAAGGATTGGTTTCACTGGGATTTTCCACCTACCTCTCTTTCCCTCCCTCACCTCAAGCAGGAAGAAAAATCATCATAGAACCTCTACCACCTTGTGGTTAAAACCCTGTGCTGGGACTGTATCAGCCAGGTTTGCTGTTAGGTGATGTGTCTGCTCCTTCCATCCCGACTTTCCTGGGTAGTGATACCAGCAAGCAGACTGGGAAGCAAAGACTTCACTATGCACTGTTCCATCCCTTTGCAGCCACAGCTTACCTCAGCCTGATTCATTCTGTTCCTCTACCCACCCGTCCCCGTTGACAAGATGATTGTGTGCCCTGTGGGGCATGAGATTTTCCTACTCTCTTTCACCAAAACAAGAGGCCCCATTCTTTCCTTGGAGCAAACACCCCTACAAATTAATTCTCTTCCCCTTGCTCTGGCCCTTTGCAGGCTTTCAATTACAGTCCTCATCTCCCCATTGCCTTTTTATTGCTCTTGAATGTTAATTTTAGTGACCTCTGCCAATCCCCTTCCTCCTTTCACCAGAGGGATAAGGTTTAGAAGGATTATTGCTCTCAAAGGTGACGAAAGGTACTCCTTGACTGCCAGATTGGCATCTTCATAACACTGAAGGTCTCTGCTGGGCCAGGGAGGTGGAGGAAAAAAGCTTGGGAAGCAAGCCAGCTGCCTCCCACATTGGATAAACTATCATTAAACAGCCCCTTCCCTTCAGGCTCCTGTTTGTCTCTCGTTCTTAGTAAAGGAGCTGAGTTTCTAAATTAGGAAGCCTCAGATTCTGCTGTTGAGATGTTCACATTTAATTTAGTTTGCACTCTGCAGGGGCTGAAGTTCACCTCGCTGATCCTGACCTCAATCAGCAGGAGATGCAGACTTTTAAAATGTGTTTGTGCCTTGTACTTGGGTTTGTCATGTGGGCAGTGACAGCAGAGGTTAGCTCTCTGCTTTGTGTTGCATCTGTGATGTGACTGAGTTGGTTACTTAAAGTCTCTGAGGATAAGCTTATATTGCATGAGTGAGAGGATTAGTTGCTGTTTGCACAGCATTTTAAAGTTATGAGATGTGTTAAGAGCAATGTCACTGACAGGATCTATTTGATGCAGATCTGTTTCTGGCTGATGGCCTGCAGTTGTGTTAGGTCTTGTTGGGAGCCCTGTGAGAAACTGAATTCCTAGACTTCCCTGCTCAAATTTTTTAAGCAGGGTGAGATGGGTTAACCTTGGGTGGCATCAAGTACCCACCAAGCTGCTTTCTTACTCTGCCTCCTCAGCAGGTCAGGTGAAGAAAACACAATGAGAGAGCTTAGGGCTAGAGACAGAGACCACTCATCAGTTACTGTCACAGGCAAAATAAGCTCGACTTGGGGAAAAAAATTTAACTTACTGTTAATCAATATTGGAGTAAGATAGTGAGAGATAAAAACTAAACCCACCTTCTCCCCCAGCTCAACTTCACTCCCAACTCTTCTACCTCCTCCCCGGAGCCACAGGGAGATGGGGAATGGAGGACTGTGGTCAAGTCATAACTTCATTTCCACTGCTCCTTTCTTACACTGTTCCCTGCTACAACAACAACTGCTACAGTGTGGGCTTGTTCCAGGGAAAACAGTCCACAAACTTCTCCAATGTGCGTCATTCCCACAGATGCTTAAGTTTACAATTTTGTCTTCATCCCCCCCTTTATAATATCAAATACAAATAGACACTTAATGCTTTTGAGATGGGATTTTATGGCTTGGCACTTTTCCTGTGGTCCTACTGCTGTCCACAAAATACCATGGGTATGACAGAGCTGTTGTTTAGTATCACACCATCCATACATGGCTCCAGGATTCCAAGAGTCTGTACCTGTAATCTGGGTTTAAATGACCTTTGCAATTCATCCTAGTGGCATGTGATAGCAAGCGTAGATTGCCGCTAAATATTGCAGAAGACTGTTAAGCCCAGAGTTACTTTCTTCCAGCTCAGAAGGAAAAACAGCTGTATTTGTCAGATGTTGAGAAAGGAACACATTTCAAAATTCAGCAAATTGTAAAGATAAAATGAGTTCCTGAGTAGAGTTTGGGCACACTTTCCTTATGTGGTTGTTTTCTTCTGTTCTTTAAAAAAAAAAAATGGTTTCAGCACGCTTTTGTTATCACTAATGGTTTTTTAAGTGATATTTATGTATAACAAAATACAACATGAAAAACCACATTTTATCATCTCTAAACCTAACATAAACAAATGGGATTAGCTACTCACAGTACATCCCCTTATAAAAATCTACTAAATTTCTTACTTAGTTTTTTTATTTGTTTGTTTTTTGGTTTGGGGTTTTTTTAAGATTTAATGACTCAAGGAAAAGAATTGCTCTAAATGCAGCTTTCTTCCAAAACCTTGTGATTTGTATCACGAAGCGGGCAAGACATGTACTAGAGATGGTTCAGGTTCATCTGACTTTGGCCAACACTGTGGCTTTTTTCCACGTCTTGCATGAGATCACCACTTGTTCTGGCAGAGGTGACTTGGTGGGCTATGCTACGGAGTGCTCACCTTGCTGCTTTTCAATTGCTTCTATGCTGTAAGTAGATGATTAATACCTGGAAGATCAAAACAGTTTTTTCAACCAGCCCTAAAAATAGTAACATGCATTTAAAACCTTAATGATTTTCCAAGTGAAATGTAAAAATGTCAAGGTAATTCTTACTCTAAATGTTGTAGGTTTTTTTATTCTAGCGGTTTCCTAAGTCCTCCTTTTCTAGAATGATGGTACTTTAAATGTATTCATTAATTATTAAAACATGAAAGATTGTAACCTTTAATTTGAGGAGTTCTTACCCACCGCGAAGGAAACTAAGCGATAGTTTAATACTCTTCATCATTGATTTGTGTTACATTAAAATTATTATGCCAGTAGCTGAAGCAAAGATAAAATATTGTGTGGAACCCTTCTTCAGCCCCAGTTGCTGCTTTGCTTTTCTTGTTTTCTTAGGTGAGCTCAAGTAGCCATTAAGAGTCTTTCCTTCCAAACTGCTCTTCAGAGATTCAGCAGTCCGTGCAGAGAGCAGAATTAGTCTGCTTGGAGAGTCCACAGTTTATATCTCAACAGCAGAAAACATCCTGAAGGAATGTTCTGCTCTCATTCAGCCCACAGCCCTCATATTGAAAGCTTTGTAGAATTAGTGTAGAATAAGGAATCGATGCTTCTGATTTACGAAGACCACAGGGCATCTCAGAAAAAAAACCAACTGGAATGCATGTTATTCTAACTTATTTCTAAATGCTGGATTGTAACACAGGGTACTGATTTTCTTGGATATTAGTCTCCCCCAAAGCAAGTGTTTACTGCCTTCCCAATTTCCAAGCTATGCCTTGTCAAACTGTTTGCAGGTGCTGAAATGAATCTGCTGTACAAGACCAAAACACATAAGCAAACTTCTGTCTTATGAGGGCTTTTTTTCCTGGCTTCTGTTAAAGCAATAATGTCTGGACTAACACATGCCATAGTCCCAAACAGGGACGGGAAAAGGACTGAAAATCTTGATGGTGTATAGAATTATCCTCCTCCTAGTAAAAGAATGACTTTATCTATTTCTCAGTTGTGTTTCTGGAAAGGTTTCTGTAATTTGTCAGATGTATGTTATCTCCCTGAAGATACCACAGTGGGAAAACTCCTGTCTCCTGAATTAGAACAAATTCTTCGTATTTTACCGCTTGTGATTGAATTGCTATAAAAATGAGACAGTTTTTGTGTTTTTTTTAAAGCAAAGGAAACACAGGCTGTTTTCTATAATAAGGAAAACAGTAGGTAAAGTGCTTAGATAATGTTCTGTGCTCAGAAAGACCACAAGCTTATTTGAAATGTGTTTACTTGTGAATTATGATCTTTTGGGTTCTTAGGTGAAAAGGAAATTGTTTTCAACAAGTGAGATATGTAACTTCATCAAAATTAGGATGTACATTTTGCATCAAGATCACTTGTTTGAAGTAAAATCTCAGGATTGGCAGTGAGAGAAGGAGTGTTTCTTCTTCTGTATTGTGTACTCCAAAGGTAAGAATAACCCACAGATGGAGGGAAGTCCATGAATCCTGTATATAGGACTGTAGCATCCAGCATTTACACAGCAGGAATATGAGGAAAATAGCAGCCTTTCTGATTAAAGCCTTGTCTTGGGTTTTTTTTTTTTTTGTTTTTTTTTTTTAGAACTAGAAATAGCTGTTTAGAGACAAATATTATGAACCAGTCTTGCTGATGTCTGTTCTATTTCTGTTTTTTTCTTGAAGTCTTTGCATATTTGCATTTGTGCCAATGAAGAGGCCAATGAACTGAAGAAAGAGAAAGAAACCAGGAATACTTCTACGGTAAAAAGTGATGTTAATGTTAGCTGACTTATCTAATACTACTCTGTTCTTTAAAATTCAGTCAAACTTAGTTCATCATGATGAAAAAATAATGAAAATGTAAGAGATGAGGTAAAGGGTTGTTTTTCTCATCCACAGTCAGATGGCAAAGAAAGCAGTGAAAGTGTATAAGGGTCATGGTGAAATTGTCTGTACCAAGTGACTCACATCCTAAGACAAATACCTTGAGCTGTTTATGCAGAATATGAGAGAACTGAAAAATCAGTAAAAGGGCAGGAAACTGTGTTTTCATAAATCTTAAATTTTCAGTGATGTTGTCTGGCTTTCCTATAATTCATTAGCCCAGTTCTCATTTCAGATTAACCAGGGATGGGATAGTCCTTTTCTATTCCATAGTGTAGTGATACAGTCTCAAAAAAGTACACCAAATAGACAATACTCCATCCTGGACCAAAACTATCCTTTTTTTTTTTTTTTTTTTTTTTTTAACCTAGAAATATTCACGTTTAAAATGTGCTAAAATACAACTGAGTTAGTTTTATGTCTTTGAAAAATGAATGATTCCAAGTACTCAAGGAATTTGAGGATTTGCCTTGGGAAACCTCTGAAATGTTACTATCTGAAGCACAGAATGAGTGTCTAAAATAGTTTTATGGCTTTTGGAGAGTTGTGGATTGGTCTCTTGATAATTAGGGTATTTGGTTTTGAATGCCAAGTAATAACTCTCAGGCACTTTTTGTACTACAGCTATTTTTTCATGTGGCATTTTCAGCATGGAGCACTGCACTCCCAGTCCTTTGCTGCAGTTTGGGAAGATGGATAAATTATTGATGGAAACAGAAGCAAATTCTATTGCCACCACAAAAAAAAGTATCAATTAAGGCCTTTTAAACATGTTTTTACATGTTTCCTTGTAGTTTGCACAGATCTGATCTCGCCAATGTTATTTTTAAGTAAAATACAATTCCAACACACAAACATCTGGTGTACGAGCATAGCTTGCTGTCAGCATGTGGAAGCTTACTGGATTTTAGGGAATGGCACATCTGCTGTGAAAGCACAGAGAGTACACCATTTCAACTTGTTTCTGTCCACCTCAGTACCATCCTTTTCTATGACAGTATCTGCTGGCATGTGCCAGATGACCACTCCAGCTGCAGTCAGCTTTTTAAGAGGGTCTGGGCAGAGGGACAGGTATTGGAATCAAAGATCCCCAGTCCATTTGTCTCTCCCCTAATTTTCAGAAATCAAGTTCCCGTGAGTCTATGAATGCCTGTAACCAAAATGAGGTGTGATGTTCACTTCAAATGAATATGGATATTGCTAGAACTAATCCTTCAGCTCCAGCTGCTAAGCAAGTCCCGTTCTTCTCCTTTGTATATTAACATTTGACCTTGCAAAAGTGCTGTTTCAAAAGGACAGCCAGGACTCATTTTCTGGGACAATAGCAAGTCACTAAGCTCAGGCAGCGAAGGCACTTTCCACTCAACAAACTGAACTTAGGGTGCCCTAACTCAGACATGTTCGTATTTTTCAATTATCTTCTCAACTGCTTATAAAAAAGGTGTCATTGTTTTTAATTGCCTGTCATCTCCCAATAATCTGTCCCTTAAACTTATGCCCTTAAATTTATGAGGGAAGTGTTTATGATAAACTTACTCTTAGGCTGGGCCAGATTTTGCATTTGCTAATAAGCAGGAACATCTGGCTGTTGCTGTCAAAGCCAGTGCTAAACACTGGAAAAATGTCAAGACTATATAATTTTGTAATGAACTTTATCAAGAGAAAGGGTCCTGAGCATTTCAAAGCTTCTTTAGAGGTTTAAAAAGCTCTCTGGCTAAGAGCCAGCTTCAGCTTCTAATATTTTTTTTTATTTTTTGACGTCACAAAAATTATTTTTCCCTTATCCTGTCTGTTTTCTAGTGGTATTTTAAGGAAGACAATTGGTTGGAAGTATTCTTTATCTTCCTTGGGAATTAATCTTGTGTGATCTCATAGGTTTTTTTATTAAAAACAACAGAATACTGGAGTAAAAAGGGCTGTTTGCATGTGTCATGGACATAATTAGGCTGTCACAAATCTCCTTTTCCACTCAACTATTTCATTTTTGTTTATCTTCGAATCCTTGAATGGAACAATGCCGTTACAGTAGTGGACACAGAGCAGAGGTTTTGCAGATATTGTTGAGGAAGATGAAACATTTGTTTGAATTTCAAGTGACAGGAGGTGATTCTATGAGAAAAAATATTTGTATAATGAACTTGTGAGTTTCAGCATTAAAGGAGGATTTTTTTGAGGTGCCTTGTTCAGTAAGAGGTTAAAAATAGCAGCATCAGATTCCCTGTTCAACTCCTACAGTCAGATTTGGTGCTGATGTCAGGACATGCCCCTACTGTGTGTTCAGTTCACAAGATAAAGATCATCCTGACATTATTTCTGCTTACAATTTGCACATGGGTTTTTGTTAGAGTCTGACCCCACCTCAGTGTTTAGTGCTGTGCTGCCAGCAAAGTCCACTGCCTTTCAAGAAGGATCTTCCTGTACTTGATAATTTCTCCCAGCACTGTACTTTTGTAACTTTGGGGCCTGTGCTGACAGTGCCCTCTGGTCTGAGAGTAGCTTTCATTTCTCAGATAGAACGGAAAAATCCTACCTTGCCCAGACAAAACCAAAGTTTTCATTAAAACTGCCACTGTTTCAAGTTTGGGAAAGAAAACTATCTTTATATAGAAGAAAAATTTTTCCTTTAGGATTTGTTTTCGTTTAGAATCAGTGGAGCAAAACTGTTTGGCTAAACAGAGATGATGGAAAGAAATCTAAATGTTTCCTGTGACATACACAGACTCTGCAGTCATGCAGTATTATTACAGGATCCTTCTACACAGCAGAGACTCAAGGCTTTGGCTACCCATGGATTCTAGCAGTAGTGTTGGTGGGAACAGGCAAGCAGTACCAAAACTCCTCTCCATCATTTAATCATTACTACTGCTTTATTTACACAGAAGTTCAGCTTGAAGAGGAGCCTATCCCATTAAAAGACCTTTCTAATAATTTGTGACTATTTGTGCTGAAGCTAAGATGCAATGGATTTTTAATTCAAAGCAGCAGCAAAAAAAAGGAAGTAGAGGGGGTGTTATTTGCAGTGTATCTTCTTGCCAGTAAAAAAAAAGAAATGTCCCTTTATGAAGCATATGTAACTCATAAAATCTGAAAATTGCTTTGAAGCATTGGCCTTTTACAGAACTACACTGTGTAATTGGCTTTTTCAAGAAACCTCTGCATCATATGCTTTAAGGTATGTACTAAGTGATTTAATAGGGTATGTCATTTTTAATTACTATGGAAGAGCATTCATAAGTATAAAAATGCAAGTCATGTCCTCTTGGCATTACTGCTTCTAAAAGCATTTTTATGTAACCTACAGGAACTAGCACAGTATTTTCTTCATCCTCTAAGTGCATGATAGTTTTACGTTTTTGTGATCTGCAGGATGAGTTCAGTACATGATTTGAGGTAAATTAGCTTTAACTGAGCTCTCAGAAAAACTGCTGCCAATTTTTGAGTTTAAATGGTCTAAAATTAGCTCATCCATCTCTACAATACATCACTGTCGTAGAAGCATTCCAGTTCTCTCCACCCTCTTAATACCATCTAATGCAGTATAATCTCTACTAACAGGAGGGAAAAAGCTATGTCACTGTGACCATCCCATCTCTACCACAGCTGCATCTGAGACCACTGACCATATGTAGAAAATAATTGATTTTTTTTTCCTGGTATTGAGTTTTCAGCAAATCATTATAACTTAAAAACAACATAAAACTTCTTTATAGGAGAAGGTGATTTGCTTTGAAAAAGTGTCATGTGCAATTTAACCTGCAGTCTATTGTAATTGATGTTAGATGCCTTTGACAGTTATTTCATGATTTTTCTCTTCTGTGCCTGTGCTCCAGCCCTCCGTGGTGAAAGAAAGCTGATGCCTGACAAAGGAGAAGCTGCTGTGCTGTTCTTGTTGCAGCCTCCAAGCATTTGAATAGTTTCATCCAGTCCACAAAATGCAGGTGGAAAAATCCAGCTGAGCAGTGGTGTTGGGAGCTGACAGGAGGTTTGTGGATTTAATGGCAATTGCAAAACACTGAAACATTGTATTCCAGAAAGGAGCCTAACACGGGTGCGGTTGAGTAAAGCTCTGAAGTTTTGAATGAGTAATAGATTTGTCAAAGAAATGAAATTTCTGGGAAAGGTCCCAGCTAACAAAGTGAGTTCTTAGTGCTTATGGGTAGAAACACGTCTTCCAACAAGGCTGGAGCTGGGCATCTCCACATACATTCAGTCTTTCATCATCTGCAACACTTCTATCAATATTTGAAAGTTTCCAATACTTTCTAGTGCTTAAAATGTATAAAACATGTGCTGCCACTCATTGAAGTGTGTCAGTGGGGACCAGCTTTCAGCATAGAGCAGAACTGTGTGACTTCCCTTGGAAAAAGAGAGGCCTGTTCTTCAGTAGAAGACTAGTAGAATGGAAGCTCATTAGCACAGAGTTGGCTAATCCTTTTCCTTTAATGAAACTTTAGCTTTGCATTATATTTTTCTGTTGTTATTCATTTCTTCTTTTTCCATGGCTAAGATTAAAATGCTCCCTCTGCACCCAGGCAAGGTGTGGTATCTCTGTCTGTGTCCTTGCTCCAGCCAGCCATCAACCTGCTGTACAAACACCCCAGTGGAACAATTCACCTCTGGGGCACATCAGACCCTACACAGCAAGGTCCTGGTTTTACTTTTGCCGTTTCATATGCACCTTGTTAAAAATGCTGCTTGTTCCAACTTCTGCCCTTGGCTGCAAATGAGTCCTGTCCTGTCCAGCTCCCTTACTTTTTTGATGGGAAAAACTAGAAATATAGTTTTCTAGCTCAAACCAGGTAAGATGATGGTGTAGGGGTGTGTCTATATGAATGTAGGAAAGCAGATATACCTATATTGGTGCTTTACAGCTTTCAGTGACTTGTGGTTGCAATGTCAGTATTAGCCTTCTTCCTTAAGTAGGAAAAAATAGCAGAGAAGCCCCAGAAAACAAAACAGAAGGAGACTTATGAAGCTCATTTAGTGCATTTTCTTCATTTAAGATAGGTAAAACTACCCTGAAAATGATCTTGCTTGACCTATGGTAAGCCTTGAATTGCCCCTGCTTTGGGTGTTGTTTGTATTTACGCCTGTATTGTGGGAAAGAGATTAGAAAGTGCTGCTAAGGAGAAAGAAGTGGGAAGTTTGAGCATGTGGCAGAACCAGAGAAAGGATTGCAATTTCCATGCAATTTGGTGGTAACCTGTGAAGTATAGATTAGACATGAAAGAAACATTTCACCTTACCCGGACCAGGTAAGTACAAAGACAAAGAGGTTGAATGAGTGCTTCAATAGGTAAGAGTTATTGGTTCTCTGCTAATGTTGCTGCTTGCTTTCTGGGTAAGAACTTGTTACCTGAACCCATTTTATGGCAAATGATGTGCTGAGAGTCTCAAATTAACCAAATACTTCAACATCCCTTTTTTATGAACCTCACATTATAGAAGTTGTTATTCTGTAAAAGCTGTGACATGATTATAAGGGAAGCTGTGCTGTTGTAGCCTTACATTTCCCTTCCTAATACTATTAAAAATAACCAGGATTTTATGCATTAGTATAAGCTTTCACCCTGCTAATACTGCTTATTCTGCTGGACTAAATATGAAGCTACCAACACTGAATTGTAAACTCACTGATGATGAGGGAAACTGAAAAGAAAGTTTTGATAAAAGAATATGAGTCAGAAAATTCATTTCCATTTTAATGGGATTTTAGTAGCATTCTGAATAGGCTTCAAGTTTAAATCCAGCACTTAGAAAGCTCATATTACAAATAGGGTTGTATTTTCAGTGAAAGTATATGTGTGTTTTCTCCTGAAGCAACCAGTCTACAGGTAGTATCGTGTATGCAAAGAGGATTGTGTAATTGTTTATTTACATAGGTTGCTGTGGGACTTAAAAGCATTACTCCAAGTGCACACTCCCTTTGTATTGTAAAGAGAGTTTGGGGTTATACAAAGGCACATTAGATGAAGAAAAACAAAAAATATCTGTGGGGATACCGTAATCAGAGAGCTGTATTTGCATGAGCTGTACTCACAGGCATCCAGTGGTCTTATCTGGTACAAATAATCTAGCAAACTTATTAGTTTTATTTTCATTTTATCTCAAGAGTAAAGTTATAACTTCTCCCACAATGAATTCATAAGGAAGAAAAAGAGATAGCTTGAGTTTCACTGAAAGAAAAAAAAGGCAAAAGCAATACTTATTTCTTTTCATTCCCCTTTAAATATTATCTCTCCTAACTAACAAAGAAAATATCAATTCAGATAATCACTGAATTTTAAAACAGGTAGCATTTCCAAATAGATTCTGTTTCACTGTCTAATTAAATAATTCTAATCTTGCTAAATTGTGTTTGCTGTGTAATACAATAGTGACTCTTAGATACTTCCACGGGCTTTGCTGTGGAGCTGATTACCAAAGGCTATTCTAACGTATTCCTAGGGAATCACCAAGTGATCCAGACCAACACTTCTATTATCTCCTGTGTATGTCAAACAGGAAAAATATAAAAAAGGAATACATTTAAGATGTAAAACGTAGGCCAATTAGTTGCAACATTTACAGCGTGGACCACTGTTTCTGCTGTCTCTTTCATAAATTCTTTCATAATAAGTTCTTACGTCCCTTTCCAACTGCAAAGCTGCTGCATTACTGCTGTAATTCTGGCCAGGAAAGCATTATTTCTGCTGATGTGCTCAATGAGTTGCAAAATTTCAGTTAAAGCATCAGCACAACAGTTAATAGGTGTCATTCATCCATAATGCCAAGGATTAGCTTGGATTAGTCCTCCATTGATAGTTGCACTCTGGCTGTCCAGGGCACCAATCACCAGAGACAAACAGTTTAAGCAGGCAAGAACAGTGGGGATGGTGAAGTGACCTGCTCTGGTGCTTGGACCTGCATCCCTGCATGGGGTCTCCCCTATTTTTACAGTGCCAAACCTATCGGTAAAGAAGTGGAGCACTGAGAACTAGTCTGTCTTTCACAGACCAATTTTTATTCCAAAAAGCTGTTACTCTGATCCCCTGCAAGCATATTCAGGAGTGCTGTGGAGAAGCTAATGTGTTATGGATTATCTGACATGTCCAGATGCATCTTTCATTCCCAAGGAACCAAAGCCATTCCACAAAGTGCACAAACTTCTTTTAATTAACCATCAGAGGTAAAGAAACCTCCACCTCTTTCCCAGAGCCTGAGTTGCCAAAGCAAACCAGGGCAGGTTGATCTGCTCTCTCTGGTTCTGATGACTGTTCTCATGGTTCTGGTTCACATCTGTGGGTGGTGGAATCAGAGTTAAAACCCTTTTCCACTGATTCAGAGCAGATATTGGAACAACGAATTTGCAGGAAAAAACCCTCATCACTGCATCTCACAGTAATATAGGCTGTGAACTTCTTTATGTAGAATTATTTCTCTAGGTACAATTATTTCTATTTTCTATTCTTTTCTATTACTTCCATTTTCTACTTTGTTGTAGAATATTCATATAGTTATCAGACTAGAACAGAATGGGATAATCAGATGGCTTTTAAGATAAACATTAGGAATCAGGAAACCCAACTCCATTCTTCTTTTCTTTGCTAGATTTATAATGTTAGTCTTTTCACTTGTATTTATAAATCTGAAAAAAAAAAAAAAAAACACAACAAAATACAAGTGTGTTGTCTCAGGTCAAATACCATATTGAAGCCTGCTTAGGTGGCCACCCCAAATCCTTGCTGAATATGGAATTCTTGACTAAGGGATAAAGGCTTTAAACTGAGCGTAGATTTAGGTTAGATATTATAAAGAAAATATTTACTGTGAGCGTGGTGAGGCACTGGCACAGATTGCCCAGAGAAGTTGTGGATGTCTCTTCCTTGGAAGCATTCAAGGCCATGCTGAACAGGGGGCTCTGGGCAACCTGATCTAGTGGAAGGTGTCCCATGGCAGGTGTGCTGGAACCAGATGATCTTTAAAGGTTCCTTCCAACTAAAATCACTCTGTGATTCTATGATGATCTTAAAGATAAGCAGGAGAGGGTGAGTCATATGGAGTCTGATGGCCTGTGTGTCTTCATGAATTTTAGGAGGCTACTATTACTCTGTGGTTAAGATGTTAAAATGTAGTGTGAATCTAAGGAGGAAAAAAATAACGCAGCTTCTCAAATAGAAGAAATCCATGGTGAAAATTGATAGCTTTGCTCTAAGTGGCAGAAAGAAAGTGAAAGCAGGTTTAGATTAGCATCTTAGAGGGATTGCTTTGTTTTTCAAACTTCTCTGGTAAATTAACAAAGTTTTATTAACATGTGGCTCTGTCATGATGTACAATTAATAAGATGTGTGTTTACTTCTCTGTATCTGCTATGTCTGCTAGATTTGTTAATGAAATGTCAGCCACACAGTCATGGCTTGTTAAATTGGACCAGAATAGCTTACAGTGCATTGGGCACTAAGGGAAAATCCTGCCGGATGAACTCCACACTGTACTCTTGTCACAGCAGTTCTCACTGCTCTGCCCTCAGTAAGTGTTCTGCAATACCTGAAGTCTCAGAGGGTGTGTGAAGGTGCATCAGAGGGCAACGGAGTTTGGCTCTGCCTCTGAAAGCTGCTTAAGAATTGTATTGATGGAATGTGAGAGATTACAAAACACAGACTGGATTCTCTATGAGCTGCAATGCTGTCTACAAGAAAATGTTACTAAATCATCTGTTTTCACTAAAATGAGTGAGTAGAAGTGGATTGCAAGTACAGATCTATATGATTGCTTGTCGTTGCTTTTTAGTAGTAGTTTATTTCAAAACATACTGCACAAGCCTCTGCCTGTAAATCTAATCTTCAGACACAGCACTGATTTGAATATTTTCTCCCAGAAAATGGTGGGAGAACTGCCTATGTAGCAACAGGAAAAAAAACAATCCTTCTTCCTTCTTATACACATGTGTTCATAGACACAACACTCATACAGCCAGAGGTGTAATCATACCTATTTAGTTGCCAGTGCTAGTGGGAGACTAGTGGTGGCCCCAGGCAGAGATTAAGGGGCAAGTACACGGAATGACTCATTGTGTTACCTAAGGTAGCTCTGCAGGGGCTCTGTGGAGCCCTTCATAATTGTTATCTGACCCTTCCCTTTGCTGGAGCAAGCATTAAATCCAGAATCAATAAGAGGAAGTTGCACTATGGCTTTGAATGAATAATTCAGTAATTTTGCAGCACCGTGTAGCTACTGAAAGCCAGCAGTTTGTTGTGATTCAGTGGGTGAACACACTCTCACGCGCTGTTCTCGCTGTTCTCGCAGGCCTGGTTACGTGCACAGCTGAAGTTCACAGAAGTTTACTGCATCTTCATGATGAGCTGAACGTGGGGAATTTACATTCTGCTGACTTACACGTGGCTCTGGATGAATGGGTGTGTCCCTATTGGGATGCTAAAGGTACTGGGAGTCACATTGTGCAACCTGAGGGATCGTTGCATATGAAAAGCTTTTTACAACACTCAGTCCAAGAACTCAGATTGAACAGGGCTGATCTCTCCAGGCAGCTTTCTTGTCCTGAGCTTTATTGCAGTTGTCCTCTGAGATGTGAAGATGAAGGTATGAGTTATAGTCACAATTATAGACACTCCATTTTCTGGAAGAGTTTATGGAGAGGTAAAATCACAGCATCATGCAACGCTATGGGTATGCAGGAAATGAAGTGACTACCTGAAAGTTGTAGTGAAGATTGTGGCAGAGCGTGAAATTACAGCACTGAGGTAGGACTAGGGAGATTTTAACTAGAGCAAGATGAACATTTACCCACTAAATTAGCAGTCAGGAAGAGAAATAGACTTGACAAAACATCATTGTTTCCTAGGAGCATACCAGCTGTGTTGAAATTTGGGTTAGAAAAGATGCCAAAGACCAGGATGATTTTTTTATTATTTTGTCCTGAGAAAGAAACTGTCCCAGTGGTCAAGATTTAATCTAGGAGGGCCAGTGCAAGTTCACATTTTTGCTTTTTCTCATTCAGTTTGGGTGCTTGAGTCTGTGTTTCCCTCATCCCAAACAGCTGGGAATTTTGGCCTTTCACTCTTTCCAGGCACTGGACTCATCACCTTTCCTTGTTAAAGGGACATGCAAGTATCTTTGGAGTAATCAGAGTTTAAGGGGGTGAAAATCCTCTCTTTAAAATTTAAAATCCTTTAAATGCATAAATTAATGAGTTGTATTGTGTGTGCTGCTTGTACTAGGAGAAAAATACTTACGCTTTGATAGTTAAAAACTGTCTGTAATTAAGGATACATTTAGTCATGGTCAGTTTATTAGACTTATTTGTTCTTTCGAGAAGATTGTCTTATAGATTTTTTTCCCCTCTCTCTGATGTGCTGTTCTATATTGCTGTTAACAGTAATAATATGTAACAACACTTCACGTATAACGTGAGAAGGGAGCAGTGTGAAATCAGTAAAACACATCAAGATAACAAGCATTTCAGGTATTTTCCCAGCCCTCTGTCATTTTTCTGTGCTTGCTTGTGTGTTTGTTGTGTTTTTGTTTACCTGTTTGGTTTGTTTTTTAAGCTCTGAGTGTGCCAGGGCTTGTAGTTTGTCTGCTGAGCCCATTCCTGCCCTGATACAGCAGCCAGTAGACTGGGTGGTGATTTTTGTGGGGAAAAATCCCTAACATAATGATAGATCACTGAATCCCACCATTTGTGATTTATCTTGTATCTCTGGAAATGCACGGACTGTGGCCTTCCCTAATGACTGAAGCACAAGAATCCCTTTCCCCCAAGAAGACATTCAACTACTTTACTCCAGAACAAGCACAAAAAAATGCACTTAGATTATGTGATTTCTGCAAAATGGAAAGCTTTAAGTTGTTAGGCAGCCTCATCCTCTAAAACTGACCCGAAGGACTCTTTGGAAGACTTTTCTTCACACCTCCAGCTCACCAGATGATCAGTAGCCCTGCTATGAGGGTCTCCAGGTCAACAGCTGCATGTTTGGATGAAGTCAGCGATGGATGTTCCTGTTTAACCTCTTCTAGGTAGGTTCAAACTCGCTCTAATTGGAACACTGACATCATGGTAAAGGCCTGAGCTTATACCTTGACCCTCTAAGCCCACCTTCTTCACTTGGATTCAATACCTCAGTCACCACAGCTCTCTGGCTCCTTATGTGCATTCACAATGGGGTTGGAGGGATGCAGCACTGCAAGATACCTGGTATAAAGGTGGAGAAATTGCACCAGCAGCTTTCTGGGGCTCTTACCTGTCTGAAAAAAAACACAGAAATTGCAGCAGAAGTAAAGGTAGATCCAGGATTCTGAGAATACTACTTTATTAATGTTTCCAACCTCATATGGGCTTGAAAAGCTGAAGTTTTCTGGGCTGCTGCCAAAGGCAGGTAATGAAAGGTTGTTTAGCACTTGGGAAGTGTACAAAGCAAATGCTAAACATCAGATACTTCTGCTGTCCAAGTCATAAGACTGCCTAGAGAACTGACGGTGATAAATGTCCACAATTATGGTATAGAAATACCATCAGGAATTTAGGGTGGAACAAGGCAGGGCCACCCTTCAGTAATTACATGGACTTAGGGAGAGGAAAAAACTTCCTTGAGAGAGAAGTTTTGAAACTGATACATAAGGTAAGTGCTGATTTTATAGTAAGAAATACTTTCACATAAGCCTGCAGTGGTTTCAACTTACAAATTCTGGTTTGGAAAGTGTACTGGATCATTCACAGACCTGCTGCATCCGAGAGTCAAATGTGGGGGCTTCTGAGTGGAAACTAACATCTAACTAAACATCTCACTGATGTTTTTGCTCTCTTTAGTACTTTTCTTAAGTCACTTAAGCATCTGCAAGAAGTTTAGTGGTGCATGAGATGAAGAAAGGTTCAATATGTATAAATAGGTCCAACTGCATTTCCAAGATGATTTTCTCCATGCACAGTAGCACCAAGTTGGTTAACAGCGAGTACATTACACTCGTTTGTTTTATTTGTCCTCATTGCTTTATTAGCAATTTCAGGATAATATGTTTCAAACTACGTTTACTCTCATTTTGCTGGATTAGTTATAGAACCATTGTAACAACCATCTGAGGACACTGAAACACTTGAGGTCTGATCTCCATTTGCACTTGGTGAGTGGATGTACAGTGCATGTACAAAAACTGTACAGGCTGTTGATAAAATATAGCAACATCTGAACAGAAGGTATTCCTTATCCTCATGAGTCTACTCAATTAGCTTGGCACAGAATTAAACTGCTTTCCATGTGGAAAAAACGTTTCTGCTCATTTATTCTTTGTTTTCTGAATACTACTGAAGTCTTACCATTTATATAAATGTGGAATTTTTTCCCCAAAGAGCCTTGAAGTGTTTAGGCTTAATGCAGGATGAGAGACAGGTCAATGAGTTAGGAGATTATTCCTGGGGAGAGGGAAAAACTTTTCTAGTCTGTGACAACACAAATTAAAGCATTTTGTAAGACAGTAGAAATGCCAGAGAAGGAGGCGGGTGATGATTAAAAAGATGTGAATGAAAAAGTGACAACAAGAACAGAATGGGGGGAGCAAGGTGATACATGAGGCCACAGAAACAAGGAGCAGGAGCTGAATTTGAAATGGTAGAAAGCAAATGAGACACACAGACACATCTCCTCCTTGACAGGACAGGGGAAGGCTGGTGCAGCAGAGCAGCTCTAAATGCTCATATGCAGGATTACACCAGAGAAGAAGAGACCAAAGCATGAGCTACTGCTGGGGGTGAATAAGCACAATACCTGCAGAGCAAAACACAGAACTCTTGCTCAAATGGTCATATTCATGTTAGCAATTTAGTGAGTTATCTTTTATGAAGTCACTTTAGAGCCACCTGTAAGTCCTTTGAATATGATTGACAATTACTGTGACTATTTGCTTTTCCTTCTTGGGGACTGTGAAACTTTAATCAAAATTACTTCAATATAATAAGTTTGCAAAAGCTGAATTCTTAATTTTTTCCCCAACACTTTTACAATCTGATCAATCTTTAACAATGAGAGTCAGCTGAAAAAAACCCCAATCTTCTGCTCAGACAATGCAATTTCATAAAAAATGAATTATCTGATGTGAATACATTGATTTAGATTAAATTTGATGGGAAAATATCAAAATGAATAATTGTACCTTATTTCTTTCTGGCAACGTCGAAATATTTTATATTGGCATTTTATTCCTTTAATTTCAACTTCTATGATATTTACATTATTTTGATATTCCTATACTATTGCATATAAGAGTTTCAGTGATTCAAACTCAGTATGTTTTTTATTTGCACTGAAAATAAATGTCAAAATGTTGGAATTTCCCATGGGATGAGAATTCCACTTTCTATTTACAGTAAAATGTGTAAAGAAATACAGTACTCCAGAGTAAGTCTGACCTTAGTACTTCTCAGCTCTGGAATGCCAGGCAATCTAATATATGGATCAGAAATGTGTAATAAGATTTCTGAATGATTTATGCCAATCACATTTTCATTATGTCCTCACCAATACTGGCAGTGGTAATTCCTTATACATTAATGCATCTTTTGTGTCCAGCTAGATCCAACTTACATGAAATAAACTACCAAGAGTCTCCCTGGAGCATGGCTCCCAGCTTTAAGAATTGTTCAGATATTTTGTCACTTTTTGCTGAATTAGGTCCAATGCTGATCAATGCATGATTTCAATCTCTAGTGTTGTCATTGGTACTTATTTTACAAAATGTTTTGCAGTGCTCATGAGTTTCAGTCCATGTGGAGATAATGGCAACTGGCCTCTTGGGCTTGCTCATAAAATTGATCTGAAAGCAATCAATAAGATGGTGAGACTTTCTTTAAAACACCACAATGGCACTTAAAAATATTAGAAGGCTGGGGTTTTTTTTAATTAACCAAGTAACCAACCTTTCATGTAAAGCAAGATGGCTTCAGCTTGTGCTGAGGAAGTAATTAAGACATTAGCTGAAAGTCAACCTATACAAATGGTGTTGCTTAAGGTGAGGGAAACTGAATACATTCTAAGTTTGTTCATCTGAAATAAGCCCCTATAAAAAAACTGTTGATTTAATACTTTCCTGAAAGAATTACAAGGTGCATGAATTCTTTCATCAGCTTGTCTATTGGAGAGAAACTTACAAAACCCTATGCAGATCCCGCTCTGAAACTTTATACAATGGAAAACTTCTTGACTAAAAGGTTTGAATTTAGCTGTCTTAATTCAGGTCAGATTACCCCATCCTAAAGACGTAGGATTTGATCTCTTAATAAGCTATCTTCACTCAAAACACTGACAAAAATCTAAGATAATAGCATTGAATTTTCTTCTGCATTGTTAGCCCCACTGGGGTCTCCTGTGCACCACTTCTGCTACTTACAGGATATACTTGAAAATTCAATGCAATAAATGTAAGCAGACCTGTATAAAGGACACATGGTAAACAGAGCTTCTGTAATAGGCAGTATTATACTACCTAAACTTGAAGCAACACACAGAGTAAATTATTTTATTATCCACAGAATCTGCTGCTGATCCAAAAAACAGGCTTTTTATATTTAGTTCCTCAAATCCAAACTTAAAATGCATTTGCTGATGCCTGCTGAAAATTTCCAGAGCACCTTGCGCATCCTACTCCACCAGAAATACTGCCTGAAACCTGTTTGTAGCAGCCCTGGGGGGCAAATGCTGATTAAAGCCTTTGATGTTCTGTCAGAAACAATGCAAAATATCGGCTTTTTTTTTTTTTTTTTTTTTTTTTTTTTTCCTGTTTCTGTCGTCTAACAATTAGTCCAACCCAAAAACTCTAAATGTAGCTGGTTTTCTCTAATCAGAGTATTGCTACTTTGTTTTGGTCTGCAGGTTATGTGGCCTCCCTTCCAAGAAAGAGCTATGTGTCTTTCCTAAGCACAGATTTTTGTGCTTCACTTTCTATTTATTTCAAATATGACAACCCAGAAAGTTATTGCACTGACCAGGGACACCACAGGAATTCCTTTACTTTGAACAACTCCATCACCCTCTCTTCTTGCTTCTTTCCTGCTGAGTGTCTGCTGCGACAAGCTGGTTCACGGTCATGGCTGGGTAAGAGGAGTCTATTCTGCCTTAGAGGATGGCAGTTTTGTGAAAAGCTGCTCCTGAAAAATGTATTTACTGGATTACAAATGTTGCCTTGAATTTTGTGCTGTCTGACAGGCTGATCTCATAGTAGCAACACTGCAGGAAAGTCAAGGTAGTAAAGATTTTGTGTTGTCACCTTTTAATGTCATCCTTAGTATTTTTCTTATTTATTTTTTGAAGCAGAATATGTTAATGTATGGCATTATGTGTCAGATGTAATATTTTAAAATACTTTCAAGACATCAAAAAAAGCACCATCTCTCAAAAAAAAAAAACAACCTGTCTAACTTCAGGTGGTGCACTTTTTGCTTTAAGTGGAGCACAGCTTTGCAGCCTACACAAGCACATTTCCTTGTCTCTGGTTGTTTGCCAAACCAAACCATCCATTATGTGCCCTGTCACTTGTACAGACAATCCGTGTCTGAACTGGAGTTTCTCGATACCCCTTTGGGTTCTGTAAACAGAGCCCTAGCCAATTCTTTCCATGCTGTTTTCTTTGTCAAGGATAGTTTAAACCCCATCCTCTGCTGGCATGTTTCCCTCCTAATTGCAGCAAAGTAGCGCTGCCGACGGATGTCATTGGGAAGTGGCTGATAGTGGCAGCGTTTGAAATGACAAGCCCAGTGCAAGGCACAGAAGAAAAGCCCCTGCTCTCTGGAACCTGCTGTAGGAACAGATAAATGTATGTTAAATACATAATTAGTGAGGCAGATCTTGCAGAGGAATCACTTGTGGCCTTTACAGAAAGGATCTGTCTTCTAGGGCTGACTGAATAAAAGGCAAAGGGGTGGGGCACGCACCCAATGAAGGCAAAACCAGAGGCAAAGGATGGACTGGCAAGCACAAAGAGGACAATAGATGAATTCTGAGGAATTCTGAGACAGAGCAGGGGGATAAAGGAAATAAAAGTTACCTAGATAGAGGCAGGGAAGAGACATAAAGGTCTGGGGTTTGGGTCTGGGAGGATGATGTTGGTATGACTGATGCTGGGCAGGGACCGAAGCGGGGAATTGAAACTGGGAGGGAGTTTGCTGGAAAAGCTGTCCTTTGGCTGTTTTGAAAAATGTTCTATTCACAAATTTTTGAAGGATAATTAAGTACTACTACAAAAAAATTGTGGTGGAGGAAAAGAAAATGAAGTCTATGCTAAGGGCAGTGTGGGTATGTCACAAGGATGATTCCAAAGTCCTGAGAGTGCACTGAGATAGAGAACCTCAATGACAAGATAAATGCTTTATTTTTCTCATGCAAGCTGTCAGAAATAATTACACTTAATTTATAGCTTTCATTTGAAGATATATTCAATAGTTTTCAAAAGACACTCCTATGTCCAAAAGCACATTCCAAAAGCTCCTATCCCCTTTGGTAAAAATAATTGTTCTCTTTTGTAATTTATAGAAACGTGTTTGGTTTCCTCTCATATCTGCTTTGGTACACAGGTTCAGCAAATGGAGACATTCCCCATGCTGTTTGTTCCAGAAAGGTGAGTTATGATTGTAACATCGGGGATGAGAGTCTGACGTTGACAACATTTTTCTGCAAGTCACCATGAGGTAACGGGAAGTGTCTGTTTTAATGATCTTCACTGTTTAAATTTTTATTCTATTCATGTGGATTTTTTTTTTTATAGCCTTTGATTAAAGTTCAGAGGAAAGATGAATTTAAAAGTCTTCAGGTTTGTTAGATCTGCTACAGCTTGCCATTCACCCTGCCAAAATTTTCCACTGTGTACTTCTTGTAGTTCTGCACGGTCTAAATTTAATTGACTGCAGATGAGAAGCATTATTATGGATCTGTCATTGCAGCCACTCTTCATATGTCTCACTAGCTGGAGTGAGCAGTCACTGGGTTTGTTTCTGACCTAATTCATAATGATGTAAAGCAGCAGTGATTTCACAGAGGAGGAAACAGATTTAGCTGGTAAGAAGGCAGAACTCAGTGCTGCTCCAGTAGTGCTTATTTATAGGTGAATGGAAGAGTAAAGTCTATTGTTAAAACACTAGATTTCAATTTTGTAGGAACAGAGCTGTTCAGTTGACACAATAACATAATTCATCATCTTATTTCACTGACTCTATTAAGACATTATGAATAATCTGGGCTTTCCAGCCTAACCTCCTTATGAATTGTCTTACTGAATTGTCTCTCCAGAAACAAAGCTATAAAGATCAAAAAGTGGACAGAGATGTATCTATCATGCCAAGTTATGAGAACTGATAATGTTATTCTGATGTATTGAAACATTATCATTCCTGTAGTCTCATTTCAGTAAGTTCACGTAAACTAATTTATATGGGTATGTCTGTGTTTGTCTGTGCCTTGATTTATCAAGTATGTTTGTTTATTAAATCTCCCTTACTGATAACAAACAATTACTACTTCAGGTAATTGATTTAAAACATGGGGGTCTCAGACCATTGCCAACTGATGCTGTGCCAAGACTTATAGCACAAATTAACACAGACCAGAAGTTTTCATGCCTTGTACTTGCTCCACACGATCAATAAGTGAAGTAAGACTGTGGCATCCACCAGGATTGTTAACAGGATCTTGTCTGGAATACAAATGTCCAGTACATTGCTGGCAGCATCTGGGTTTTTTTCTGCATATAATTAATAGCTGACTTTGGGAGAACAGAAGGCACTATGATCTTAGTGGGAACACCCAGGGAGAGGTTGAGACTGTGATCCTGCCTCTGTTAAAACTGATTGTCATGTGGTGGATTTGGTCTCTCTCTAATCTGGGGCAACCTCAAAAATTCCTGAGAGCCTTCCTGCGAAATGCAAATATGATACTGAAATGGGAAGTCTGGTGTGCATAGCCATCAGCAGTGTTTTTAGGCATGTAAGATATAAGAGATGGAAGGTAAGATGGACTGGGACATCTTAAAACAAAGCCCTCATCAGAGCAGAAATGTCCAGCTTCCTGTCAACACCATCAGTTAAATAACTCAGCAGCATTTAAAACAATTGTTTGGAATGGAGACAGGAGCTGTAAGCATCTGTGCTGTCAATTAAAGAAAACTCTGTGAAGTCAGTGGAGAAGGACAAGAACAAACACTTGTTAACAGAATATTGAATATGAATAATTGTCCTCTGCCTTCACAAATTGAAAGTGGTGGGTAGTGATTTACTGCTGGGGAAGAAAGGCAATCTTGGTATGACACGGAATATTGCTTTCCCAAATCAGATTTTCAATACTATTGTATAAGTATTATTAAATTAATCACTAGAAGTTAAGGGTAAAAGTAAGGTTTGGAGTTTTCTTCCTTAACAACTATGTTTCTTTCCTAGTTACTTTAACAGCTTTTACCTGACTAAGGTCAACAAAAAGTTTAATTACATTTATAGTTTTTTTTCATCCAAAACATCTCAGAATTTGCATAGTGTGTACACCATGTCTTCCTGATCGGTTCTTTCTCATACTTGGAGTATTTCCATTTGACAGAGAAGATGCACACCAGATTTGCATGTTGAGATTTTCAAAATTTAGTCCAGATTCTGAAGCCCCTGAGACTAACTCAGATGGTTAGAGCACGGTGCTAATAACACCAACTCTGTGGCTTCAATCCCCATATGGGCCATTCACTTAAGAGTTGAACTCCATGATCCTTGGGGGTCCCTTCCAACTCAGAATATTCTGTCTGATTCTGTGCCTCTGACAAAACTAAGACTAGTCTTCTGACAGAATTTGTGTCTTGGGCCTCTTAGGGCTTTCAGAAGGATGAGCCAATTCTCAAACATTTCCAGCAGTAAAGATTTTGAGTTAATTTTCGGTTTTTTGGCCTTTAAAAATAGTGTTTTCTTCTGTTTCTTGTATTAATGATTTGTTGGTTTTTCACGAGAGTGGTTGCAGACGGCAAATTTTAGCTAATAAAAACGTAAATGTGTTCACAGGAAAGTTTGTGCCAGAAATTTTTATGGGTCACTGTTCTGCTGCTGATTGAGTAAATCATGGTGGTTGCTCTAACTTTCTTCCTCTTTTCAAATTTGGTAACCAATGATGGAGCAGGGAAGAACTTGGTGAGAAGAATGTTAGCAGCCTGACACTTACAACTGGAAACATAAAAACAGAAGTCCCTCTGACTTTTTCTCAGAAATCTACATAACATGACTTTTGTTGTCAATTTTAAATAGCCAAATGAAAGAAATTTGACTCATGAGTAAATAATATACAGTTAATTTAGCATTTAAAAGAAAAATAAGTTGCAGTGTAAAAATGATATTTGGGAGGGGTTTTGTGTGTGAAGTTTTATTCAATTCTTTTGACTGCAAGAAATTAGTGAGCAAAGTATTACACAATAGTGAGGCTTCATGGAAATGTGTTTCTCCATTTCAGGCTCAGTTGTCTTTTATGCTTCTCACTTCTCTCAATAGTGCCCTTGAGTTTCTTTCTCCTTCTTGGTCTTTGAAAGAAATAATACCTCTGACACAGAATGTTTTACACATAAAATAGTCCTACTCAATTGTGAATTTTGAGTAATAAGAAAAAAAATCAAAGACTCATTCAAAGAATAAGAAAAAAACCATTTAAATTGTGTTACTTTCCTCCACTTCCCTTCCACTGACAAGGTTCAGTATTGGTTTGAAAGACTAAAGATGTGGATTGTGAAATCTAGTGCCAACTCCAGTGTCACCTCCCCTGTCCCCAGTCACGGGCTCCTCCTTCCCTTTGTATTACACAGGGCACATCACCTGTGTAGGTGTTGCTTTGCCTACATCTGGCTCGGGTACTGGGGCAAAACCCTCCCTTCTTTGTCCTGCCACTCAGAACAAAGATCGGGAGCTTAAACTTAGTTCTTATGTTTCTGTTATGCCAGAGACAGAAGTAAAGCATATTTCAGAGCTGGCTCAGCTAGTCAGCTGGGAGAATATTAAGGCTGGTTACTTTAACTCATGTAATATCCTCTACTATAAACACACTCTCACTGTAAAATGACTTTTAGAATCCGTATCGCCAAACATGAAATTATCCTGCAAAGAACTTATATCTTAGGTCAGTATCCCCTAAAGTATTAAAGACATTTGGATCAAATTCAACAGAACAAATCTAAATGCTATTGGGAAGTTCTAGTTAGATTTTATAGTTTTGTAAAGCGCCTTTTATTTCTGAAAAGGCATGTGGCTACTATTACTTCTCTCCGCAGTAGCGTTTACATCAAAGAAAACCATTCAATTTGTGTGTGACACGAAAACAATGCAGAAATCAAAATTTTTAAGATCCATTTAGACTGCACACCACAGACCAAATGGAAAGCCACATTGCTGTGACTGACTTACAGAGGACTTGTTGGTAAAGGAACATTGGTTTGCTGATGCTTATTCTGTCAGACGATAAAGTACAAATGGAAAGCAAGGCTGAAAACCCTTTTTGGTAAATACACAGCTAAATGCCTCCCAGACCTGCCTCAAGCATCCACTTTTGCTACCATGTGATTTGGTTGGGCTGTCTGTAGATTCAGCTTGCTAAGAGATTTTTCGTTTAAGTATCAGTTGCTGTGGTAACAGCATGAAGAGCAGATCAGATGGATGCCAGGACCAGATGGGTTTCTCTAAGAACTCCACATATGTGAACAATTGGTGGTGACCCAGTTCCAAGAGGTTATCAACACAGATTTGTACTGCAGCTGACTTAACCTTGCCTTCTCCAGGGGTCTGGACCTTGTTTCTGAACCCCAGGGGTTCTTGTGAATTAGCAGCCCTGGAGTTTCATCAGAAGCTCATGGACTTCCCACAGAGGAAACACTGGTGGATTAACAGAAGTTATAGAGTTTCATGCCCTGATGTTTATGCTGCCTCCTCATTGTCAAGGGCTGGGCTGAGCCCAGTCTTGAGCTCTGTCAAAATGTTGAGTAATTATCACATGATAATCACACACTGCAGTTTCTCCCAGGCTTAATCTGATTTCTGCACTGTAGTTGCTTACAACCCACTGAAATTCCACCCACGGGCAGTTTAAACAATATATCTGATTAGATTCAATTTTCCATGGTCAGAGCTATGTTACATACAAGGTTCATCAGCAAATATTTGATCCTTATTGAGGTCTTTTTGGTGGGTTCTTTTGCATTTAAAACTGACTTACTCAGTTCTTCTGAATAATTTATTTGAAATCATAGTAATGATATGGTGCTTACTGTTTAGTAAAACTCTGGGTTTCCTGTCCTGTTTTGGGAGGTTTGGGTTTCTGTTTGGCTTTTTGTTTTCCCCAGAAATGTGTGAAGGGAGTGTGCGTGTGGTGGTTTAGACACAATTACGTGGGCCGGGCCAGTCAGCGTTCCAACTCTATCTGGAAAGGGGATGGAAGGCAACTCCTTAAACATTGCTTATTTCCCTTCCTCTCCTACCTCCAAAATATGTTCCAACATGTTGATTTGTTTAATCTTGATCCAATCTCCAGCACGTTGAGGGTTTGTAGAGAAATAATGCTCCGTCACAGATTTGGGGGTATTTGGGAATACTCCCAAAACAAGGTCCTGCCTGCTCTGTACGGATGATGTGTGTCCCATGCCTCCCTGGCTGGCAGCAGCATTTGGCAGATTCACAGCCATGCGGTTGTATTTTAAAAATACATTGGATATTTGATAGTAATGCATCAGAAGGCTGTTCACAGAATTGAGTAAAGTTGTCTCCTTTGCTTTCAAGTCCTTCACAGGGAGTATTTTGGGGTATTGTGTTAGGCATTTTGTGCCTAGCTGTGCTGTGGCTGTGCCATGTAAATGCCAAGTTGTCCTCTGATCTTCAAACCTGTTGCTTCATGGCCAGAAGGTGTTCAGCCCGTTCAAATGGCAGGTGATTTTGGACTCCTAACATTTATTTTTTTTGTCCCTAGTCAGCAGGTACAGTTCTAAAAATGTCTGTCAGGAGGCTGGGAGTGAGTCTCCACATCAATTAGGTTCTGTCAGCTTTGCCAGACACTTAAAGCAATTAGATCTGAAAACATTCTGGCTAAATTTACATGGAGCACATTCTCTCTTCCTGCCCCTTGCTTGCACATCTGAGATTGTGCTGCAGCTGGAGACATACCACTAGCATCAGGGAGCACATTGTGCCCCTGGCAAGTGCTCTGGGCTGTTTGTGGGGAGCAGCCTCCCAGTCTCTCTGGTCATGGCTCAGCAAATTAATCTGCCCATGGTGCTGAAACGAACCACAGGCTGCCCGTCCTCACATGAGACAGTCTGTGCTCATCCACACAGAGAAGTTTCAAAGTGATTAATTTCTGCATTTCCAGCTTTGTGCTTTGAACCTATGGATGAAGAGAAAATACTTGGCAATAGATAGAAAGCTAGAGAGGAGCAGATCAAAAGAAACAGCAGAGCTCTGAAAATTCTGTGGTAGCAAATGAGGAGACTGGAGCATTTCTGGGACAAGGTCACTGAGTAAGGTGGTAGAATATTCCATTTACATACTTCTGGCTTTGAACCAGAACACAGCATTCTGGGAGAGCTTACACAGGATTCTTAAGTGTTACAATGTCCACACCTAATGGTGGAAATAGTAAAAGTTTAGCTCAAGTTTAGTATTTCCAAAGAGTCAGAGCTCAACCTGTGATATTTGACTTTTAGGCAGGCTTGTGCTGGCTCAAGGTGGCACATATTGGTGCTTGTCAGTAGGCTCAGCTGTCTGTGTATGTGTTTGAGTCTAAAATGCTGCCTCATCTCAACTGAGACTGGTTTTGCTTTTCTAAGGTTAATTTAGTTGTTGCTTGCTCAAGTTGCTCACTGTCACACAAATGGAATAAATTTACTAGGTGATGGATTCTTCCTGTGGCAATGTGGCAAAAAATTATTCCCCAGAGAGGAATCCACACACAGGGTCTGCATCACTTAAAGTTCCATTCAGAACCTATTTTGAGGAGCTGATGGGTCTTGGGTCTCCTGAGCCTCATCTAGTCTGGGATGACCTGTATTCACAGGCAATTACTAAATCAGCATTAAGATTGTTTTATAGATGGTCTCGATTCCTTGATCTTTCAGTGCAAGCTGTTCAATAAAGCTCTGGGCCATTTAGGAGAATTTGCTGGCTGAGAGCCTTCTTGATAACATTCCTGTGCTTGTTTCCTGACTGCTTTTAAAGATATCTTAGAAGCTTTTAAAAATTATCTTTATATCCTGCTGTGCAGCAAAAGCTCTAAGTTTCTCACTGGCATGTACAGATGTTTCTTGGATATTGGTAACTACTAGAAAAAGGGATAGCGGAAAAAACCCTTAACCTAGTGGATCTTCCCTTTTCTTCAGCTGTTGCTTTGTCTGTTTTCATCATCTTCAAAATATACTGCTCTGCTGCATCAGTGAGCAGGACTTGATCAAAATGTATCCGTTGTAGAAAATTGGGATGATCTGAATTTCCACAAGATTCAAGCCCAGCTTTAGGAATCCCTTTATTCTGGCCATTTCACAGTGTTATAGAGTACTTATGAATTGGAATAAGTGCCCAAATAAATGAATATGCAAGGTTAATTAAATGTAAAATTCAAAGAAGCTCCATTTAGATCGAAACCTGAGTTGGAAAGAAATCCTTTTAACTGTAATATATATTTAAATGTTTTATTGGGTTACTTTTATTTAAAAAAAAATTGGTTTTACTTCTCATCATCCTCTGAAGTGCTTGCTGTCCATATACAATAGCACTGGGCTACTTAGTGTGGAGAACCCACAATAAATCACACTCCTTTCACTTCTGCATTGAATCAGCTGCTTAAAAAAGAAAATTACAGCATCGTTCGGAGGTAAAATGAAGCAGGAATGGGATGGGGTTCCTAGTGGGGAATCCTGATTTGAAACTCTGCAAGCATATTCATATGCAGGTAAATGTGGTTTTAAACTTAATAATGTCCAGTTTTATTATATTCTTAAAATATTACTCTTTATATATCCTTACTACACTCATCCATCTTTGAAAACCCATCTTAAAACAACAAAAGAGAGAAAAGGCTGCTGTTCCTGGTGTTGCTGCCATTAACTCCCACCTGGAAGGTTTCTTAATGAGAATGTAGGATGTGAACAGCCATGCTAAGCCGGACCAGAGGTCTATACAGCCTCTTATAGAGCCCCATGAAGAGGAAATTAAAAGAATAGGGAATCTTCACAGCATTCAGTGCACTGTAGTACTGCAGCTACTTGAGCTTTGACTGGGACATCTCATGGATTTTTCTGTCTTGGGTTTGCCTGATTGATTTTTGAACCTGTAAAAAATTTAGTTGAACTTGTACTGCTGTGAAATACAAGGAATTGAATTCTGAATGAGCTGCTGCATTCAGAAACATAAGAATCAGTTCAGAGTAAAGAAGAACTGATCCCAGCAGCTAAGCCTGCCACCATGTGCTAAAAATACTTCTGAACAATCCTTTGCGGTGATGTCTGGAGTTGTGTTGTAGGCAGTGGAAGAAAGAAAGGAAGAAAGGAACCTTTTGTGAAATCCAGAGTCAGGGCACAAGTTTTGCAAGAACTGCCATTGTTCTGGCCAACGATTGGGAGATTTCCCATCCTGCTTTAGTAAAGAGTTGCTTCCAAAGCAGAGATTGATGTCCAATGAAAAGTAAACCTTTCATATTACAAACATTCACAAAATGCATCTGTCAAATTAAACTGTGCAAACAAACTAGATTTTGAGTAGGGAGTTTCTCTGTGTTATGCAGGTCGGGTTTCCAAAAAGAATTTCCTTATAAAAACTAGACACAGTAGCACTGACTTTTTTCTTCCAGCTGTCTCCCTGATACTCTGATCCTTCTACATTTCACTCACTAAACACACAAAACTTAATTTGTGGGTTTTTTGCAAAAGTTCTCTGCTTGTTTCTGTATTTTCCATAAGCCTTTCATTTCTAAAAGTAATTTGTATGTGAAGTTTTTCATTGCAACTTAAATTTTGATGAATGAATGATAATGAAGAGGCATTTTCATGAAAGAAAATAACTTTTGATCTAATAGAGTTTTGAAATTTCACTTACTCATCATGGGTCCTTCACTCAGCCTTTAATTTTTTTCCTAAGAATTATGGGAGAAAATTTTTCATGTATTTTTGTAGTACCAGATACAAATAACCAAGGTCTAGCGAAATAAAAGATTCAGAACACTTTTTCAGAAGGGATGCTGTGGGTGAAAGCAGTACCGTAGATGAAATATGCATGTCTCCTGAAAGGTAGGGGGCTTGAAAGTCTTGAGATTTACTTCTGCATTTTTAGTCTGAAATCATTTCTTTTGCTTGCTCTGATATAAAAAGGCATAACACAACATATTCATTGGACTATTTAGTACAGCTGATGGTCTCTCTTGTGTACCATTTGTGTCTCATACTCCATATTTGAATTTTGCTCACTGATGCAAAAAGTATTTTTTTCCAGTGAGCCTTTTGTTCCCGTGAACCATCTTTTGGTAAGTGCACCATACAGGTGAAGGTGTGTGGACTGGATTCTTGTGCTTCTGGCTACAGGTGGGGATGGGTTTCGCAAGCATTTGTGTTGGTTGGTTTTTTTTTTTTAAATAAACATCTTTTTTATAGTAATGTTGATTTTTAAACATCCTTAATTTCCATATTGCCTCTACACAGACCGATCAGCTCTTCATCAGACTCAGCCCACAGCAGCAAAGTGTAAAATCAACTCAGGGATTACCTTTCCCTTATCAGAAGGAATGATTGTGACAGACAATTTGTATAATCACCGGGGCCAAAGCTTGCAGGTGACAGGGATTTGGAAACTCCTGAGTTGGGAATCTCTCTGCGTCCTTCCTTCGTCAGGGTATGTTTGGAGACGCAGCCCGAGGAACAGGTTTGCATGAAACCACTTTGCATGGCTGTACAAAGGGCAGCAGTGTGTCATGCGTGTCTTCCCCCAGCCCTGCACCCACTGGGTCAGAGAGCAGCAATGCTGGTGAATCATATTTGCTTTGGCAACATCCCCCTCGGGTTCCTTCCCAAACCTCTTGTGGGAGCTGGACACCTTTTGACACGCAGGTGGGTGGGATAGCTGGGATTCTCCGTGGCTTCAACGGGCATTTCTCTGCTCCTGGTGACATCTACTGGTAGAACGATCTCAGCCTGTGCGTTTGCAGGAGGTAGCTTGGATATATACATCAGGTTTAATATATGCACCTAAATCCAGCACAGAATTTATTACTGTAAACATTTCTGTATTTGTATGGGTTATTCTGTAAGCAAAGGGAGGCAGATTTGTGGCAGGAAGGCAGGGCTCTTGGCAATATTGAAATGAGAACAGAATAAATCACTGCAGAGGGTTTTATAGGCAGCACTTCAGCTGAGCTATGAATAAGTGGGATTATGCTGGTGCTGCCTCGAAGGCTTTTCTGTGGTTTTGTTTAGTTTGCTTGTTCTGCTTTCCCTATACAAAAGGAGCTGTTGGTAGGAAGTGTCACACTACCAGAGGTTACTGGAAACCAGGCTCACTATGGGAATCTGAGACGGGACTTTTTGTTTACAATCAATGCTTTCCGGCCATGGCATGTCACAGGCTGTTGGTTTAGGAAACAACGGTAAAGCAGGCTTTTCTTTCTGCTAATGGCTTGTGTTATGTGCTTTTTTTTTGAGGTTACGGAGACTGAAAATTAATCCCCTCTTAGAGACACCTTCAGAATACATGAAGCAAAGAACAAGAAGTTAGAAGTGGAGAAAAAACTAAAACGGTTGTTTTGGTTTTTTGTGTGTTTTTTGTTTTGTTTGTTTTGTTTGTTTGTGGTTTTTTTTTTGTTTTTTTTTTTTTGTTTTTTTTTTTTTTTTTGAGACCTTTTAGCAGACAGAAAATTTTACTGGGACAAGGCAACAGTTCACCCAAAAACCAAAATAGGTATTTAAGGATCATAACCCTGTCCACATTACTACTGTGAATATGTTTTCTTTGGTCTGTGAATTCAGAAGCAAAATGCTTCTGTAACTGTAATGGTTTAGGTTTGGGGAGGTTGAATTCTCTTCATGTGCCTGCAGCTGATTTGGCTTTACCCAGGATTAAGTGCTCTGCTCTCATCTTTCCCATGTAAGCTTGTGCAAGGCACTATATGGCTTAGTTAGTGTTTGTCAGATTTTTGAGGACGGGAAAACATTTTTCTGCTGATATCAAAGTATGTGATTGAAGGCACAGCATGAACATTGTCCAAATTCTACGATCCTTGCTCCTGTGAAACCTGAACTCACAGGGGTGTTCGTTGGCAGAGGAGGAAAATCAGAGCCGTATTCAAAATGCTCTACAAATGCAATACCCTCCCCTGCTCAAGAGCTGAACTCAGGCTTGCTCAGTTCTGAGCACATATATCAATATGCACACAATTAAGCACAAGAGACCAGTTGTGCATCAAGTTCTTATCGATCCTGAAGCTCTGGAAAAAAGAACGGAAAAGAAAAGCTTCTAAGATAGAAAGATCTTCAATTGAGGAGTAGGGGGAGGAAATATTCTCCATCATCAAAAGGGCTGGAGCTGGCAGGACATTTCCTGTAGTTTGTAGTTTTAATAAGTTCCTATAAGAGTTCTAAAGGCAGTAGCTGAAGTAGAGTGTTGCCAGGGACAGCAGAGGGGCAGATAAGGAATTTAAACTCTCTGCATTTAGAGGTCAATTTGAATGGCCTGGTGAGAACTGGAGCAAAGACCAGTCAATGAATTCTCTTAAGTCAGATTTAGTGCCATGAGCAAGAAATGATTCTGTGGGGGGAAAATTGGATCATACAAGGATTACAGGGTCCTGGAGGACAAATTAAGATTGCAAGAAAAAGTTTGGTTGTGGTATATTTTACTGCATTTGTACATTTGGCTTGGCAACAAGCAAGTATAAAAAGTCACGACAGATTTGGAACCCACAAGTTTTAAAGACCTCTTAGATTCTGTTTGGTCTCATTTACAATAATGAGTTATTTAGATACGATTCTATAAAAGTGTACTCCAGAGTATTCCTGTCTGTTAAGCCGGATGTTGCTGTGCTCACGATGTCACTGCATTATCCAATATATGCTTAAACTTGTCTCTTAATTACAGCTTAGGAGATTATATCCAGGAAGTTTACTGAACCAGGAAGCACTGCTCCCAGAAAGTCACAAATGCCAAAACAAGTAAGAGTTTTCTCAGTGATGCAGGTACTCAGTATTGTAACTGTAGATGTTTTTTCCCACAAAGTGTTCTCTGTTTGCCACCGCTGCTTTTGTGTAGGATATGAAAAACCCATCATGCACGCACTTTGCAGTTGGACAAAGAAAACAAACTTATGAAAGATGAGATAATAGAGAAACTCACCTTTAAGTGTTCCTTACTTTGGATGTGTCTCTTGGAATGAAGTCACTTAGGAAAGGACTTTGAAAGTTTTGATGTTATAGTTCTTGAAAAAAAATCCCATAGATATATGTGTATGTTTTGGGGGGCTCCTTTTGTTTGTTTTTTATTTTTAATCTAAAAAGCAAGTCCTACAGATTTCCTGAAATTGCCATACTGACAGAGTACAAAAGCATGGGAATTCCTGAGAAATGCTTGTGAGAAGAAGGTTCCTGTGATCCAGATGGACTATTTTGTCTTTAAATAGGTATTTTCCACATTTTTTACCCACTCAGTATAACTTACAGGGAATGACACATTTGTCACTGTGCTGAGACTCTAATGACCCATAGCAGGATAAATTATGCTGTGTGCTCACACAGTTATATCCTTGAAATACATTTATTTTTCTGTGTGTGCAGGCTAGGATCACAGGATGGTTAGAGACATCAAGACTGTCTTATGAGCATGCTTAGCTATTCCTGCAGGCAAGGTCAGCTATTCTTTTTAAATTTACACACAAATTAGTAGAGTTAAAAACTCATTTTCTCATAGCAATTTGTAAGAAAATTAATGACTCATCTCTTGGTAGGTATTTTAAATGTGAACAAGAACAGTTTTGTAATTAATTCACTACAGAGCCTGTCTACACTGACTGATGTCCTAAAATCTAGGGATATTGTAGACCTGGGAAAATAGCACTGAATGGTATCGTGTGATGGCCAAGCCTGAATGTTTACCTGTGTATTGCACCACTTGTGCTCCTTGTCCTCTTTCCCCACCACAAATATTTACCTTGTTCTTCCTTCCTTTCATTTCTATTGGTAATTCCTTGCCACCTCCTTCCACTGTCTGGTAGTTTCCCTATAGAGCTCTTTCCTAATGTCACCTGATCCTGAGTGGAGAAGAAGCTCAAATTCTCCTGATGTGGGGTACCTGATCCTCTCAGGATCAGGAGATCCTCTCAGATACCCCACATTAGGAGAATTTGAACTTCCTCTCCACTTGTGATGTTGACTGACCACAATGTCACACTGCAGAGCCTTGAAAACCAGGTTAAAAAAAAGGTAAAAGTAAATAAGCTGCAGAGTCGTTAAATTTGGTAACAACAACCATTGTCCTGCAAAACAGATCTCCACAGTGGGTGCAGAGGATGCTGCTGTGTATAATTATTTATAATTTTATGTACTCATATTTCTAATTATATGTAATATTTAGCCACAGCTTACTTCCCCAACCGGGAAAGATCGGTATTTTGCAAAGCCGTAGCAGCTGACACGCCATACCTGAGGGTACCGATTTTCCCTCAGGAGCTTTGGCAGCCGGATCCCCGCAGTGCTGTCCAGCAGCCGGGAGGTGGGGCACGGGCTTTGCTGGATTGTGTTGGTGACGGTGCACAGGTCTGGTGCTGAACACAGACCTTGAGGTTTGTAAGGTACAGTGGAGATAAAGAAGCAGCAGATTGAAGATTAAAATTGCATGAGTGAAATAGTAGAAAATGAGAGTTTTTAGGATCACTCCCAAAACTGAAGCTGATTGGCCAAGGGGTCTCTGGGCACTGCTGGTGAAGGTTGGCACATCCAGGTGGCAGAGGTAAGAAATAGGGAAAGACAGAACAGCAGGGAAATTTCATGTAGCTCTATTTGCCTCTCTTTCTGAAACTGCCCAGGGCAGTCTTAACTGAGAACACTGGGCTGTACAGATTTCAGCTTAAAATAGATGTATTTTCTATGCTCACAGCAAGGACTCAGCAAAATCCAATATAAAAGCTGGTTTTGAATGTAAGGCAAAACACAGTCATTTACATTTAGGTAAATTTAGGGAAAAACATGGAAATCCTCTAACAGAGTTGCTACAAGTTTATTCTGCTGTAACTGTGAGCAGAGACATCTCCAGTCTCTGGACAAGCTGTGAGAGACTCAGTCTGAGCTTCATCACATACAGGATGTGTGTGTCACAATATACTTGGCAGCTTGTAGGAGGCTTTAGTTCTAGGTTGATAAACACAGAAGTGTGATTCAATAAAACTCAGAACAACACTGCATTGGTACCCATGAAGAATTTTTCCTTCCATAAGCTGGTGCCAGCTTTAATGCAGTCAGTGCACATCTCTGTTTAGAGGCACATAGTAAAAGGTACATTCAGATGTTTGGAAAATTCCATAACTGCCCAGAAATAGCTGCTCTGAGACAGCATTGCTATTAATTTATCAAGTGTGCCACTAGGTTAGCATATTTATCCACTCTAAATGGACTGAAATTGCTTATTTTGTAGTTTATAAAATTGCATCCTCTGGAATTACCTCCTCTGCAGTTAAAAGTGTGCGTTAACACACCTGTTTAGTAGCATGTACTAAATACAAATGGACTTGGGCTCTTCCCCAGAGGGTGAGACCAACCCCCACCTTGCTACAACCTCCTTCCAGGTGGTTGTAGAGCCATAAGTTCCTCCCTGAGCCTTCTTTTCTTCAGGCTAAACACTCCCATCTCCCTCAGCCATTCCTCCTAGGACTTGTGCTCCAGCCCCTTCTACAGCTCTGTTACCCTTCTCTGGACTCACTCCAGCCCCTCAATATGTGTCTTGTAGTGAGGGGCGCTATTAAAAATTATTCATGCCCTAGAAACTGCCATCTTCCTTCCCTCATCCCATTTTTCAGGCGAAGAAGGGGATTAACAACCCGTGCTCATCTGTGCCATGACGCTGGTCCTGACACTGCTGCTGGTGCTATCAAAGCGGGTCAGTCTCCCTCAGGTTTGAGAGCTTAATCTTTGGGAAGACTGAGTAAAAGCACTCCTCTAAGTCAGGTAAGGTCCTTCCTTCTCAGAGCACTGATGATTATAATTGCTACCATCTTCCTTCTCTGTGAGGACTGTGAATCCAGTTGGGGATCTGGCGAGCCATCTCTGACAATATCAGATGTTCTCAGAACTCTTAATCGAAGGCAGCCCATGAAAGCACCCTGGGGAGTGCTTTATTCTCTGTGTTTAAAAGGACATGAAAGTACAATAGTTCTCTTTATATGGGTACAAAGCAGCCAATTGATCTTGTCAGTTTAATAAATAATACAATTGCTTCCATCAGACACTGTTAATAGACTCCTGTCTGAACTAATGTTGTACAAGTACAGAAATGTTATCTTCCTCGGTCTGCCTTGGATTAACCACCTCCCCCCTCATCACCTAGAGGTAAAGCTTCCAGCAGTACTTCCTGAAGGGCATCAGGTCCCCTGATCTTCATCTCTTTCTTCATTTTAATGTGTGTTCTTGGAAGAGATGAGGTAATTTCCTGATGCATGTCTAGCCTGGCTGGTTCCTACTATTTGTACAGATTCAAAGAAACTTCAGAATGTAAAATAGGCAGCAGGTTGGGGGGGTTCTTTCTGTTCATTTTTAAATCATTCACTGTTTATGTGGTCTCAAGATGCAAAATTTGGATCATGCTTTTCAAACCCTGCATAGCTGAAGGGAAGCTTGGATGTAGCTCCTTACCTGGGGCATTGAGAACACAAGGACCAGACATCAGCAAAACTGATACAAGGCTTTGCTTCAAGAAGCTCACAGCTCAGGGGTTTGGGATGTTTCTGGTTCAGTGCCAGCATAACCAGCTCATGCCCTTCTGCAGATTCCCCACTCAGCATTTTAAGTAGGCCCTGACTCTTTGTATTATCAGCACTGTTTTTTGAGTGAACTGTTCAGGTATTTCAGGTGCTGGGACAATACATGAAGCCCAGGGATTTGTAGCTAAGAAGAAAGATATTCTGTTTGAGCAGTGAGGTCCTACAGCATGAGGAGAAGTCAACAGACCTGGGATTCTTATGGATCAGTGGAAAAAGTAATTTTTAGGAATTGAATGCTTCATCCCAAAAGCCTTTTTCCCTGGATCCCTGTGTGATCTGTGCTTACATGAGTATTGCTTTTGAACAGTTGCATTGCTTGCAGAGAAAACACATTTCTGCCCAGCCACTTAAAGATGAACTCAAATGCTTTTTATTTTAAATTCAAAACCTAATCAAAATTCAGATTCCTTGGCTAGTTTTAGATGTAACTGCAGAAAAAAAAAGAAAAGCAGTCTTCAAACAATTAAACGCTCATGTTGAAAGTCAGTTTTCTTTACTCCACATCCATTTTGAATTGAGGTTACTGTGTTTGAAGGTTAAGACCAAATAATGCTTTTAAAACCACATTTGGTATTTGAAAGGCAGCGCTGTGCTCTTCTTTGAGTGCTATTGATGCTTTCAGCTGGGGCATGAAAGACCTAGAACTCTGATCTCTGGTTTTGGCAAGTCGAGTCATTCAATTTTATTTCAGAACCATGCAGCTGTGAAGCTTTACAGTTTTTGATGTTTAAAAAGGTAGGGATTATTTCTGTTCTCTGTGATTTGTGAGAACTGCTGCTTCTGTTAGCAAACCCAGGAAGAAACCTGTCTGTCTGATGTGCAAGGACTGTAAACTGATCCCTGGCAAACACCTGAGTAGATATTACACATCTGGCTGGCATCTCTGAGATCAAAGCTCTCTCTGATGCTCTGCTGCCCTTTGAACAGCATTTAATTGGCCATGAGACCACATTTTAGGACCTGGGACTGAGCTTTGCCTCCTTGGGTCACTGGATGAATCCAGTGTAGGTCTGCAGGAAACTGGTCGGTGTTCTCGGCCTCCTTTCTAGTGGAGAGAGGGATGCCTGCTCTGGTTCTCTTACCTGCTGAGTCGTGGTGAAGATGCTGATTTTGCAGTCCCTGCTTTTTCCTGTGGGGGGTTTCAACCACAGAGTTTGAAGCAATTGAGTGAGGACTGTTAGGTGGGGATACCCCGAGTGTCCCCTGCAGAGATTTCAGACAGGTTTGGCTGGTCTGTCCCATGTCCTTTGGGGGATCCCAGGGACCTGTCCTTGGCTATGCTGGGGGTAGTGGCTTTCTGTCTGGAACGAGTGATGCTCTAAAGAGCTAAAACCTGCCTTTGTGCAGGAACTTTACTCAGCACAATCAATCTCTTTTCTCTTTGGTAGCTGGGGAGGCAGATCTGAGATCTATGTCTCTTCCATGATGATTTCACAGCCTGGACAGATGTTGGAGGGATGCGTGGTGGGGAAGTGGGGGGGGATCAGAGCAGCCTGAATTGACAGTGCATGTGAGGACACTGACAGAACTCCTCCTCACACCATTCATGTGCACATAAAGAGGAGGAGAGTGGGACATGGGCAGATATGCAGTAAGGAAGGGAAACATCAAAGTCATCCCGCAGGATGTTTCTTCTGAGCGAAGGACTCTGCTAAGGCTCAATTCAGCTGTGCATGGCACACCTGCTGTTTGCAGCCAAGTCTAAAGGCACTGAGGATACCAGCACCTTGCAAGATTAAGCTCTTTGATTCCAGTCTCTTCAGCTAGAAAGCATGTTGTTTTATCTAATGCTTGTCTCTGTCTGTTTTAGGCTGTGGCACCTGCTGAGAAAAGGTATGCATAATGAAATGATTAAATCATGCGTTTTCAAATTATCAAAGCCATGCTGTTTCAGCTATGCAGAAATCCTGTTCCTCTTACGAGACATCTAGCCGGATTCAGGGTTTATTTTGGATTTTATATTTCTTAGAAGGACTGAATGAAAGAGAATCTAGTTAAGGCCAGTTCTGCTCTTCTGTATGCCCAGGGCCAGAGATGATGACATTCATATTCTTCTTGTGTCACTGCAAACAGAAAATAACTTTGCAGTCTGATTTTATGCTCTAAAGAAAATCATTCACACTGTGACAGCACTTCAAAATATTTCAATCCTTATTCTGTATATGCTGCTGGCTACAACTGCAGTGCAGAAAAAAATATTTCACTAAATCAGTTCTTACAGGACAGGGTAAAGTTTCCAAATCACTCCTGCTTTTGTAACTAATCCTTCAACCCTTCTGAATCTCCAGTTTGAGATGTCTCCCCTGGAACTCTGCACTGCTTCAAGCTTTGGCATCCCTGACACAGTCAGTTGCTCAATACTGTTTAAATATTGTGCATGGTAAGATCAGATGGTGCTATGAAGGCTGCTACATATAGAATCACCTCTGACTGTGGGAGATCTCCCTAGGGAAGTGTGCCCTGGAGCAGACAGTGAAGGAAGTGAATCAGAAAGACACTTATGGTCAGAGTCCAGTGCATCCTACCTACCCATTCACCAAAGTAATGTATCTTCAAAGGATGCTGTTGAGGCAGATTGACCTAAAATAAAACTTTGTGTCCTTTTTTTTGAGTGATTAGCATGTATATGTTCCCATGTTCTGCTGTTTGGGGTCACTTAGAAGAGCATGTGAGAAACCAGCTTAAAACAAACAGGGAAGTTGTTATCAAGGAGGACACTGACCTGCCAAGGTCATGGAAGTGGCTGAACAGAGGGACATTAATAGGCTTGTTTTTATGAAAGAATTGTATATATAGGGGCGATGGCACAGCAAATTCAAGGCAGCTGCACCATAAGACTCACTTATAGGTTAATTTTTGCAGATCCTAGATACAGCCTCAGGGAAAAAACAGTGAACAAATCCCTCCCTCTCTCAGAGTGCCACGTTTATGAAATTGAGTAACAACTGCAGGCTCTCTAAGAAGGCAGAGATTTTTAATTGAATAGCAAAATATCCGATCTACATTGGAGTCAGAGAAATGACATTTTTTTGGGCCAAGCAGAAGGGTTTAATTTAGACAAAAGAACTTTTAAGAACTCATCTGAGTTACCATAATGAAAACTGTCAATAGCAGCCTCATTTTTATTATGGAAGTGTTGCTCCAAAAGACTTCAGATCCACATGTGCAATTCACCATCTGAAAATCAAAATATTTTATACCAAATTACACTTGCAGTTTCAGAGAGCCACCATTCCATGCCACAGTGAAAGAGCTTGTGATCATACAACTGCACTACTGGAGTGCCACCTTTGCTCTGCAGCTCAGATGTTGGAGGCAATACAGTGATAAGGCAGATGGCATCACTCCAGCAGAAAGTGGTAATCAGGGACACTGAAAAAGGCAAGGCTGAGTAGCTGTATGCAGACAGCACATGGAGATAGAAGAAGAGGAAAAAATCAAATTCTGCATTAAGACAGAGCCTCCTTAGTGACTGCTTCCATTTGCAGTCGCCTTGTAAGATGAATTTGCTTGTTTTACTCCAGATATGGATTTTCTCAGATGACAAAGTTTGAAAAAAAGGCAAAACTCCCAGCTTAGCAGCTATGCAGAACGAACACAGCACTCAAAAACCAAAGAACAATTTCTTCTCTCCAGATGAATGAAGCTGAATGGTTATGCTGGTTGCCTTCACTTTAAAATGCTGCTGCAGAGCAGAGTTTGATGCTATTCTCTTTTGCTCTGCCTGTGGTGCTCTTTGGGGCAGGACATGATTCTGCCATGGAAAAATCCACCTTGACAGAAGAGTTTGACATCTATTCACAGACTTCTCATGTGGAGCTTAAACCTTTGCCCAGCTAGGAGCTAATGTCAACAGTGTCCACATTCAAACTTTTCCTTGCAGAGTTCTGCCTCATCCACTTCACTGCTTTACATCTTCCTTGAACCTAAAACTTTAACCAGCAGCCAAGAGAAAAGCTTTGTGGGGTTTAGAGTCTCCAGTGCAATCTATTTGAAAAATGTCTGTAGCTAAAAGGTGTAAAGCCTTTAGCAGTCAAGAATAGAAGAACTTTGTGTAAATAACAAATTATTCCAGTTCGTATTGATTTTTCTTGTCTGAGCGATTCCCAGACCAAATGTGCTCCTCTTCAAGTCAAAGGGTGATTTTTCTAACTGCAGTCACTCCAAACTCTGAAGAGCTAAACCCCAAGTTTTTCCTTCTCTGCTCCATCATTGCTGCAAACAAAAACTTTACAGTTAAGACTCGCCTTACCATTCTGTTGCTGTTTCCTTACTTTTTAAGTAAGGAAAAAGCTTCCCAGCTCCATAAAACAGACATGGCCATAAAGAGTAACTGCATGTAAAAAGCATAGTTGTGTGCAGCTTTTTCCTCCCAAGTGTCCCAAGTGTTCTGATGTTTCCTATCCCCTGCTCCCGTGTCTGACCTACAGGCTCAGCTTCCAGCAGACAGGAATGCTTGGAGTCTGTACTCTTCTCACCAAGTTCCCTCTGCCTGAATCAGACAGTAGCAGATGTGTGCTCACAACATTGACAAGAAAGAACACAGTGGAGCAAGAGATGAAAATGCCCAAGCTCTTGGGATCAGGTGAGATTGGTACTTCTGTTCCTTACTTCTGTTTCCTTTCTTGGGTTCTTAAATGTAATTCCCCCTCCTCCTCTTCCTCCTTGGGGTTTGCCAAGGAGATTCTGCTTCTGCCAAGGGGTCAGTGATGTTGATGTTTGAGATCTGTTGGCAAAGCTGGCAGCAGTGATGCTTTCAGCTCTGCACAGAGGTACCAGCTGAGCAGAGACCTGGAGTGAGCCCCACACAGCCTTGCAGCAGTGTTGCCTCAAGTAACATTACACAGCCAAGATGATGGATTTTAGAAAATGAATGAATTCAACACTCAACATTCATGAGTGCACTCTGGGAGGATTCTTAACATCTTTTTCACTAACAATAACAAAATTGGCATTTCAAAAACCAGAAAATATATCAAATACCAAAGGGACATCCTACTGAGGGAGAGGAAATCAAGTTGATTTGACTCCAGAAAAAAAATTGAATACTTGGAATATTTCTTTCTGTACAACTGATATAATGCTTTTTATTTTTCCAAACAATAACTACACTTTAATTGCATTTTCTTTTTTTAAATAAGTATTAATTCGATGTCTTCATCATGAAGGTGAAATGAATGGTGCAGGCTTTCATTTTTGGATTTTTCTGAGAAAACAAAATTATCAACAAAGAAGTGATAGTGATCAGACCTGGGCTAACACAGCTCTAATAAGGTGCAACACATTGTCTGAACCTATGTCAGAGCCCAGCCAACCTTTTTGGCTGACCTCAGCCTCAAGCACCTGTACCAAAGTGGTGGCACAGAGCTCTGTGGTCCCCAAGCTGCCATCAACAGCAGGATTGTTGATCAACCTCAAACGTCCAGGCCCCAGAGCAGAGTCATACAGGAATCCTTCAATGGGAAGGAAACTCCTCTTGAGCAATTCCTCTGTAAAAAGAACAGCCTAACAGCACTGTGGGCTTTTTTTGGTGTATAACACAAGGTTTTTTTGTCCCCCCAGAGTTTCTTCCAGTCTTCTCCTGTTCCAGATCTCCCAGCCTTTCTGCACACAAATTTCTCCTTTGATCTCCTTCCTTCCCAGCAGGAACTGGCAGGGCTTGCATCCCTTTTCTTCCTGATTATTGTCAGTATGAGAGATGTCCTACATACCAGGTTAGAGCTGAGCACCAGACATCCTACATCTGCAGGAAAAAGGGCACTGCACAGTTATTTCCCACCTCCATTAAGTGTGTGGTGCCTTTTGTATTCAAACAGAGCACTTGATCTTAGACAATTTATTTCTTTCATTCTTTTTTCTTACAGTCTCCCACAGCAAGGTCCCCAAAGTTATCTAATAAACCTGGATGTTATGACATCCTCCCACAAAAAACTCTAAATATCATACAGGAAACATCACCTAGTAAGTGATATAATCACTGCAAAGAAGGAAAGCAGCACTCCTCAAAACACAGTGAGTTGCTCTTTATCTTGCTGTACAAATTATTTAAGTTTTTTTTCTGGGGTATGTTGTTTTGTCTTGCTTTGCTTTTCAGGATCTTATTTTGCCTCAACACTTGTGATCATGTGCAAGAAATGTGTATCTCCAGGCACATAAATATAAAGAGAAGACATTCTGAGCTGCCACGGGAATGCAGGTCCACCCAGTTAATTTTTTTTCCCGTTGTACTGGGTGGAGTGGCTCTGCAGAACCACTCATATACACACCCTTTCTTTTTTGGTATTGTTAATTATTTTAAACTACTCTTCAGGTTGGTAGCATAGCTTATTACTGTGGAAAATGGGCAGTTTCTCTCCTTCTGTGGTGACTAGTAAGTCATGAAAAGCTTTTTAGCTTGATTTATTCTGAATTCTGCCATGTCTTGCTGATTTATCTATTATGCTCTAAAATAAGGCAAATTAAACCCAGCAGTTGAACTAGACAAAGAGAAGGGCATGCATTTTCCTACCCAGAAGGTACTTTTGAAACAAAAGGACAAGCTTTAAGCCAGTAAATGGTATCTTTTGCTTTGAACTACGGACAGCACCATGCGATTATCACTGACTCTGTTGTCACGGCGCTGTCGCATTATCACTCCGCTCTGCTTTGTTACCACATTCAGTCAAAGCAGTGACACACAAAGGAGAAGGCAGCACTGTCAAGTGCTCCGAGGATGGGATTGCTGAATGCTGTATTTTAATAATCTGACTTGTTCACATGAGCCGAGCCAGCCGCAGCCAGCGCAGGAGCAGTTGTTGGCCAACCAAAACACAGCTGTTGTAGTTCATTTTGAAGCCTACCAGCCTTTCTGCTGTCCTTTTTCAGAGATTAGGCTTAATCTTCTGTATGCAAGGCTTATGTCACCTTATTCAAGAGCGGTTTCAGTGACAGCCTTGGAGATTTTTCCTCTTTGCCTCATCCTTTGTGGTTTTGGCAGGAAAAACCTCTACTAGAAATATACCCTGGTAAAAAGCAAAACTGTGTAAAAGCCGTGTGGTTCTGCCTCACAACCAGCAGCCAGCCCATAGCCATGCCAGTGGCCTGGGAAATCACAAGGTTTTTCAGAAAAGTGTGAGCTGTCTTTTGAAATGTTCTCCAAACTAGGGGAAGCCGACCCTTTTGTGTGATTTAAGCCAGTGGACAGATGCCCAAAACAGAAGCTGTGCTTTAAGCTGAGCTTTATTTTCTTTTTTTCAGCTTTCTCTGAAACCCAAGCGAAATTAAAGTGTGGGAGGGGAGGCACTTGTCTAATCTGTATGGATCAAAATTTCATAAAATCCTAAGTGAGCAACAGCAAAACAAAGAGCTGAACCTCCCCAGCCTGCTGGCCTCTCCCCACAGCCTCATCTGTGCTGTGCAAAAGCCAAATCAAAACTATAAGTAACTCTGCTCAGCTGCCAAGGAACTCATCACATTGGTTTATCCAGAAGGTCTTCTGCACCAAAGATAGCCTCAGGCGTGTGGGTTACATTTCTGGTCTGCTTTTAGAAGAAGGCTGTTCTGAGAGAAGCTGAATGTCTGCCTTCAGGTCTATGATTACTGTAAAAGCCTGGATTTGAGCTTTTTTTACTGCCTGTGTGTCACAGCACTCCTCTAATGATCACTGGTTGCTGCCTCAGTTGAATAAGTTTCCCAGATTTACCATGAAAAAGAGAAACCCTCCACCCTGGGTTCTTTTTCATTTTATAATTATCTCCTGTTTCTCTAACTTGCTCTTTTATCCTTATGTTTTGCTCTTGCCTGGATGTGCCCAGTGCCTTGCAATTAAAAGGAAGTGGCTCTATATAGTTCACAATCTAAGATCACATGCTGCCAACCCTTGCTCATTAGAGCAATCCCACCGGAGAGAATAAGGCTGTTTCACACCAGGTCGGCTTGCCTGGTGTAGTTTAGTAGGTTCTGACCTCAAGTTAAGTATTTTAAAACATCAGCAAAAAGCTCTCTGACTCACTGCTAATAACATAATTGCTAATGGGAGGAATCTCTAAAAAATAGATCCAAATATGTTTATATAACAGTCAGAAAACTTTCATTCCCAAAGGGAAGGAACAGTTGTACTTTTAACATCACTTGTGTTTTGGCCTGGAGGTGTCCTGTGTGCTGTGCCAAAAAGTAATAATTAAAGGGACACAGGCAACATAAAACTAAGTTTATTGAAATTCCTTACCTGTCCTTGGCAATGCAGTAGGGTTCTCAGAGTGAAGAATTTTTTAATATAAGTTTGTTTTGCACCACTCAGACTCTTTGTTCTTTCTACGGTGCTCAGTTTCAAGAAAAAAAATCTGTTTTTTCTGATTTCACTTCTAGTTTGTGTTCGATCTCTCAGTGTTACTGTGCTGTATGTGTTCTGAATTTAAAAGACATCTGCTTCACTTCAGCTGGATCCCCCACTGTCAGTCTTTGCTTCCTCCTGTTATGTGCATGCTAAAATATCACTGGCATGAATATGCAAGGAAAGTAAATGCAAAGCCAGCAGCACAGATAATTGCTGATCCTTTTAAAGTGTCCAAGTCTCTCATGAGGTCTTTGATGCAGAGGCTGTTAAGCAAGACAAAGATTTTGACTGCTCTCTTTGCAGGCGACAAGAGAGAGCATCTGCAATTACTTTATGAAAGCAACCACTGGTGAGAATTACAAATCAATACACGGAATGTGCTTGGTGCATTTTATGTTAATGAAACCCTGCTTCACACAGGGTTTGGAGTTTCTCAGCTGCCTCGTTCATCCCTGGCATCCAGGCATGGTGACAAAGGAGTGAGCCACCTCCTCCACAGCTGGGCTCACGTGGCACATGCTGCAAGCAGCCCTGCAAATTTTGCTGATTTTTTTTTTTTTGGAGGGGGGTTCCCCCAAATGGGTGGTGTTGCAAGTAGTTCACTGTAAATCACAATTCACTTGGCAGCCAAGTGTTTGTGAGTGAAATTGCAAGAGATTCAAATTAAAAGAAAAAAAAAAAAAGATTACAAAGATGCATAACGCCGAGACCACAGGCAGGCGTGACCCCCTCGGCCATGTCAGATGCAGGTTGTGCCAAGCAGACATTCCCAATCCAGATGCTGGCACCCTTCCAAACCGAGAGTCTCGGGTTGAGAAAGGGGGGGTCGACTCCCACCCCCGTGTTTGAGTGTGGAGGGCTCTGACCCGCCGTGCTGGGCTCAGTGCCACACTCATGCAGCACAACAGATTCTGGCCTGGAGCCTGCCTGCATCTGGCCAGCTCAAAACTTAGCTGGAGGAATTTATATCCATCTGCACCCATGGCCCGTTACTGCTCAGGGTGCAGTTTGAGGTTAAAGCTAAACCAATCTTTTTTCTAGGAACACTGCCCTGAGCAAGGCCTGTCTGATCCAGGAGATCTGATGTTCTCAAGAAGAAAAAGAAAAAAATAACAACCTTTTTTTACTTCAAAGCTTTACCATTCCCCCACTTATAAGGGTTAGAACAGAAAGGTCTTGCAGTCTTACACTGTCAATCACCCTCAGTCACAGCCCAAAGGCCGTCAGTAACTGCTTGTAACAACTACACAGAGGTGGGAAGCAGACAAAAAGCAAAATGCTAGCAGAGAGCGTAAGGTCAGCTGGAGTAATGGGTACACTTGGGAAAGTGTAGAGTGCCCACAAGGATTGCTCAAGCTGGAATGGAGGATCTGGGTTAGCACGTTGGTTTCTGCCGAGGAACCAGCACTTCCTCTGCAGCGGCAGCAGCGAGGAGATGACCCAAACATGGACAGTGCACACTTCCAAAGATCCAAGAGAGCACTGGGAAATAAATACTAGAAAAATTTAGGCTATGTAAATGCACAGTCGGGTCAAAAGCCAACAGGAAGCACTCCCTAAGAGCCAGACCAGTCCACCCAACATGTCTGGCAGTCACAGGCTCTGTAACCCATGGATTAATGACCTCTGGAGGAACATCCCTCCCATGGATGATTTACTGCTGACTGATTTCAGCCCCACATCCTCAGATGTGTTTCCTCTGAGCTGGCTGTGATTGGTGGGCCAGCACAAGTCACGGAGGACATTTATGGGAATTCTCTATATCCGTGGCACTGACGAGGGATTGGCTGGAGAGGCTTCCAGGAGAGCAGCACTGCTGGGGATAAACACTCTTCCTCCCAAGGGCTGGGTGCTTCACAGTAGCTGTGTTGCTCATGTTTGGATTTTCATTTAATTCAAATCTCTTTCAGCTTCAGTTTGTATTTCTTCAGGAAAACCAGTTGCTGTTTTGTTCTTCCAGGGCTCAGTAATCACTTGGCTTCTTTTCAGCTGATGCTCCCCTGCACAGTGAGGGAAGTGTGCTCCTCTCTGTTCCAGCTTTTATTTATCTAGTCCTTCCCTCAAATGCAATGAAGAGGGGTTTGTCTGCACGGCACTGTGGAGGGGTGAGAGGGGGAGCCTGTAATGCCCACAAGGTTCAAAGGTAAATTTAGACAAAATAACAAGCATGTGTAGGGGATGTTTTTGGGAGCACGGGGGGCCTTTGTGGATCTGAGTAGATCTGGCAGCTCAGTGTGGCATCAGCACAGCTGCTGGGGGCTCAGTCCCCCCGGATGTACTCAGGCAGTCAGGGGCACAGGCTCCTGCTGTTTGTGGGAGGACGGGGGTTTGCAGAGCACACTCTGCTCTTGGCTGCTCTTGAAAGAGCAGCAGAGCTTCTCTGGGGATAGAAGTTGCCTTTGGACTGGAAATGGCATTATTCCCTCTGTCCGTAGCAGCACTCTGAGCAGGTTTGGACATAAACTTCCCAGTTGAATAGCCTGGGCTTGATCTGCACTGGGGTTGGCCCCCTGCTGCAGTGGGCATCCTTGGGAAAGTGCAGCTTTTGGAGTTAGAGTGTTCCTGTTGTAGATAAAAAGCTCATGCACCTCTGCAAAATACTTCATTTCTCATGGTGCAGGTGAGCTCCCCAGGCAGGAATGTCTCATTTGCTGAAATTGAGCCAGTTTCTCAGCCACATTTCATTTCAGTATCCAAATACAATCCTAGCTTGTGTGCTGCAATGGAGAACTAAACCCCTGTGTGAGCTTGTTTGGATTGAATTGTCAGTGTGTAGGATTATAAAAACCCAGGCTATGCCCCCATGCTCATGTTTGGCTGCACTGATAATATAACTTTTCCTGGGGCAAGTTGGAGCAAAGTGACAGGTTTACCCTTTACTCTGGAAGTGAACTGAAAGTGAACTTACACTCTGAATGTGTAAGGAAAAGAACTTGAGAGGAACAAAAAACATTGGATTAGTAGTTAAAGGTGTCTTGCAGGAGATAAGATGGCAGGAGTGAAGCTGACTTAACATTAACACCCATAATGAATAAGGGCTTGTAAGTTAACCATGAGGGGTCATTAACTTCCATCTCCTTTTAACCTACAAAAAATTATTTTCCTCCCATTCTCTTGGGGTTTGGCCTCTTTGAAGGTGATCAAATGCAACTCAGCTTTTCAGTTCAGTGAAACCTTTTAATCCTTCCTGTGCATGAAACACTACATACCACAGTGTGGCACTTGACAGTAAATTAAATGAACACTTCTATATATTCCTGAGCTGTGAGAGACCCTCAATAAATAAAACAAATCTGCAAATAAGGAGAATTTAGTAGAAGGCTGAATGTTTTCCCTTCCCCTCAGAGACATGGAGATCAGTGTTACTCTTATATGTCTGTGCATCTGTGTAAGTTCAACCAGACACCTGATCTCTCTGTAACTCTCTCTCCCCTTTTCCTTCAGAGCAAAACATCCTGTCCTCTAAAAACATTGAGGGACAGCAACTGCAGCCGGCTTGGCTGCTCCAGGCAGTCCTGCATCCTTTCCCATCTGTGCACTGTTCTGCAGGAGGACTCCTCATTCCCTCCACGCTCCTTTGCAGGTCAGCAAAACAGCCAGAAACCACCCCCCCAGGTCCATGATACTCAGAGGGGATGGGTGTTCAGTACAAGCCAAGAGATGGCTGCTTTTGTTTGAGGCAAGCTTGAATAACAGATATGTTTGAGAAACTCTGGGCTGCCCAAAAGTGTTGCTCAAGCTGGAATGGAGGATCTGAGTACTTTGTTTGTCTCTGCCGAGGAGACAACAATTCCTCTACAGTGGCACCAGCGATGAGATGACCCAAACATGGACAGTGCACACTTCCAAAGATCCAAGAGAGCATTGGGAAATAAATACTAGAAATACTTTGATAGCGTAAATGTTCAGCTAGGTCAAAAGCCGATGGGAAGGGTTCTGCAAGAGCCAAGACAGTCCATCCAACACGTCTGGCAGTCACAAGCTCTGTACCCCATGGATTAATGACCTCCAGAGGAACATCTCCCCTCTTGAGGATGAGCACAAGAGAGCACTTGCTGAAATGACAAAAACCCAGGCTATGCCCCCATGCTCATGTTTGGCTGCACTGATAATATAACTTTTCCTGGGGCAAGTTGGAGCAAAGTGACAGGTTTACCCTTTACTCTGGAAGTGAACTGAAAGTGAACTTACACTCTGAATGTGTAAGGAAAACACTTGAAAGGAACAAAAAAACCCACACTGGATTAGTAGTTAAAGGTCATCAAAACAGCCAGAAAATCCCTCCAGGTCCCTGATTCTCACATGGGGTGGGTGTTCAAGCCAAGAGCCAGCTGCTTTTGATGGCAGCATTCCAGCTTGTGGCATGGGGCTTTCCCTGTCAGTATTATTTCGGAGGGATCCTCTATCCCAGCGTGAGGGTGCTTTTTGTATTATGTGTTTGAAACCATTTGTCTTCCTGCAGCATGCGGCTGCTGTGCCTTAACAGGGTGCAGGACAGCCAAGGATCACCTGACAACACTTAACACCCTAAAAAAGTGATACCTGCCCTTCCTCAGAGACTGACCTTCAGCACTAAGCCCATGGCTCTCTGCACCACCTGAGTTCCCAGAGGTGGGAGAGGGGAACTAGTGTGATAACCTAGACGTCTGTCAGAGAAACTTTTCTAGATGGACATCAGGAAGAATTAACTTTTTGGAGGAAACTACTAGGAATTAAGTCACCTGTTTTGCTCTGCCACTGACTTGTTCTTCCACCACAGCCAAGTCTGTTCATCTTGATGTAAGGATTGTAAGACCATGCCTGAAGGAGAAGTCTGTCTCATTCCTTTCTGGTAATGGCTCTGTTTACTTTCTACTTTGTCCATATTCAGTTGATCTGGAGATATACCTTTGATGTTTGCAAGAGGGTAGTGTGGATTGGAAGTCCTTGTTGAAAGAGCCAAACAGGTAGTTTAAAATGGTAGTGAAGGTGTAATTGGTTAAAGAGCCTACGAGTAGCTACTGGTAAGGCATACTTTTCACCACATTAGCACACAAAAATGTTTATGGGGCTCCTACAGAGCTTTCAAGATTCACTGTACACTTGGCTGCATGCTTTTTGCCATAAAGAGCTATAAGTGTGTCATGTTCTCCATTGCATTAACCAGTCTGGCAATGCAGTCTCTTCTGAATCAAGTATTTTTATAGTGGCATCACTAAAACCATGTTGCAGCTTGCCATGAAGAATTGAGCATGCCCTTTCTGAAGCAGACATTTGGGGGGGAAACTGATGACAACTCATGGCCAGTGGGCTTTCCTCCTGGCCTGTCTGTGCCAGCTTCAGGGAGTTCTGCAGACTGTGTGAGCAGAGCTCTGCATTCCCAGCTGATTCCCATGGATTTTACTCAGGACTCGTGCAGTATGGTAAACTGGGAACAGAACTTGTGGTTGGGTGTGGTTTTGGGGACTGCTTGACAAGATAGTTGGGAGGACTGTCCTTTGTACATCATTTTGATGTGCTTTAATAAAGTCTGATCTCGAAGGGCATCACCCAACAAACATCCATCTTGGTGAGCCTTTGGGGTTCTTTGTGTTAGAAGTTACTTTGACAATCCACCTGTCTTGCTTAAGTAATAGTTATAATACTCCCATAGAATCTGGTTGAAGAATTTAAATTCAAAATCCAGGATGCTGTCATCATACTAATCTCTTTTTATGCAACTGTTAATCCAACTTGTAGGCTGGTGCATTCACTGGGTGCTCCTCCTGCACACCACTGCTCACCATCACCTCCTTCTCCAACCTCAGCCCCCTACAGAGCTCTGTATACATCATATACAAATTATACATACACTTTCATCCTTGAGATTCTAATGTAGAGAAGACACAGCACATGCCTACTGACCCAGTAGTGTCCCCTGTTGTTTCCACTCCTGGTCCCTGTGTTGGAATGGATAATAAAAATGCTGCTCATTTAATCTTTACTAGGCTTTTCAAAAAGGCTCAGAAAATAAGATGCTGTCTATCTGAGGGGGTGTCAAAATTCACAGGCTTTGTTAACTGTATGGATTAGAAACCACCTGGAGGTCTTTTTTTTTTTTGATCTTTGAAAATTTAAATTCAGTAACCAGTGTTTCCCCTGCAAGAGAGGGTGAAATTACCACCTCTTAACTCCAAGGAAAAACCTGCTTTCCCTGATTTCCTTACGGTGCTTTAGGTTTTAGTGATTAACAGTATCAGCCTTCATTTTTGTCTTTGTCATCACAATACTGGATTTTGTGCATATGGCAATTGATGCAGGTATACCACCCTTTGCTAAAATGAACCAGCAATTCCAGAACCAATAATTCATTTCAGCTGCTTATAGTTTTGCCAAATTGCAACTATTTGGGTTGAAACTTTCTAAACAGAGAGTGTCTGCTTCATGCTGATTAATTTGTTTTATATTTCAGCAAAAATGTTTCAGCTGTTCTTTGACCAAGATTAAGGAGATGTATTACTGAATGTTGTTCTTACTACTTACTAGGTTATGGTGGAGGTTTTTATCCCTTTTGTAAAAGAAATTCTATGACCTACATATGTTAAACTTGACGCTTGTCATGTCTTGGATGTGCTTTCTGGTGTCAGGCAGGGCTGCCCTGAGAGCCTGTGTGAAACAAATGGTAAAATCACAGCCCATTTCATTGCCTCCTGTTACAGTCTCTCTCCTGGATAACTTGCTTTCCCTGCTTCTGTCCTCTATCCCACTACCCAAGCTGAATAGCTTGCTGTGTCCTCTTTCTACCTCTCTTATTGAATACACTGGGGGTTCCACATCCATTTCCCCTCTGTGTGGCAAAGCTGATCCTTGAAAATCTGTCCCAGAATGTACCTTTTTGCCCTCCCTGAAGTCATATGATTTTAGTTGATTGTATGAGTCTGGACATTCTGAATGTTACCCAGTTGTTACAACCCCTCTGGAACCAGTCACCATAATTGGGAGATGACATTGCCTTTCCTGCTTTCTCAGTATCTTCCCTGGACAAGTTCACTCTTGCCTCAGAGAACCATTCTGGCACCTGCCTCTGTCCAGGTGTCTGTTGGGGTCCTGGGAACTGGGGTTGTTCAGGTGCTGATTTAGTAGCAAGTCCTGTACTGTTAGAAATGGCACCTTCTCTATCTGGAGAGGATATGGACACCAATCTCCTCAGAAATGCTTGTGCTAGATGAGTTTCTTCGGTTTCTTCAGATTGATAATTGATTTTACAGCCAATATTCTTGAGGGCAGGTAGGTGGAAGGGCTTTTTTTTGGATGAGGAGAAAACCAGATATCTGAAACAAGTCAAGGAAAGATTTTTTTTTTTCTCCCCTACTTACTTAATATGTTATTTACTGAATATCATTAATATGATTTAAAGTTGGCAAGAGAGACTTGGTACAGGAGAACAGAGATACTCACATCTGTCACTGCAACTAATGGGGGCTTTTGCTGAATGCAGTCAGGTGCATTTGCTTTCACTGCTCTTGGATCTTTCACCAAAGTACTGTTTTTAAAACATTTGGTTCCCCAGCAGGATTTCCTGCTCTGGCTTCCATGAGATTAATTGTTTCAAAAGCTGGACTGGAAGGAAAGTTGTGATGGCTAAGTCCATATAGACCTAGCACTACTTCTCCATGCACAAAAAGCTGATAATTTTAGCACTGCCATGTGTTTCTGTACAGTCTAATATTTCATTCAGCTGTTACATATTTTTACTTTCTTCAGCCATTATTTAACACATTAGAGAAGAATATAAAGTGGTTTCATGCTGCTGTTGATTGATACCTTTTCCTTTACAGTTTTCTCATAGTAGTTTTTAAGTTTCATTGTTACACTCACAAACATCAACATGAAATCACAGATCAGACTTCTCTGAACATGGGACAGGTGTTTGAGACACTGCATTCAAGATGAGGAGATTTTGCTTTGTGTCATTCACTGTCATTCCTAACCCTGGTCACAGAGACTGTGATTTAGGATTAGGTTTCCCTCTTCTCTCCTGACTGATTGCAGAATACATTTGGGAGACTTCAGTTGAAAATGGTTTTCTTTTCTTGGCTTCTGCATAGTCCAATTAAGATTTCATTGGAAAACTAGTTAAGTATGTCTCTTCTTCAGCTAAAGCTGTAGCAACCACACAACTATAAATTCCTGTGTAGTCAGGCAGTAGCTCACGAGATCCATGGAGTCATGCCCACTCTGTCAAGCTTTGGACATCTTCAGAGGAGGCTCTGGAAAGCCAGTATTTGTCTTGACTGCATGCTTGGCTGGTTTAGCACCATGAATCTCTGCTGGGCTCTGCAGGAATAGTTTGGCTGGCTACAAAACAACCAGCAGAGAAAAAACAGCTAAGGGACCAGAATAGGAGAGGACAGTAGTCATGGTTTAACCTGGTAGGCAGTTAAACACCACACAGCTGCTTAGACACACACACAGACACACACAGAGGACTGGGAATAAAAAGTATAGGACTACAGTAAAGCCATATATACTGCACTGAAGTGTGGATGAGAATTAACTGTCAGAATAATAGACCTTTATTACATTTTCTCCCCAATTCCTAATCTTTTCCTTGCATGGAGCCAGAGTTTATATTCTGGGCCAGCCATATTTCTAGATAATGTATAACCATGATTCCCTCTCTCTGATTATCTTACAGCTCAGTTTCAGCTGCTTTGCTGGGCAGCACGAAGCTTTTCCACATGGTCTGTGGACATCATTAAAAAGTGACATGAACTCAGTGCTTTCAGCCCAGAGGGATTTGACCCCCCTTTAGCAGAAAGCTGAGGCAGAGCAGCAGCCCCTGGCTCTCACCAGCTTCATGGTGTTAAGGGGAGCTCTGAACAGGGAGCTTCAGCCTGCACACTCCATGCAAACTTGGATGAGAGCCATGTTGCAGTACAGTACGGATTTATATTTCATTCAGAGCATGCTCTTTTCTGCCACCTCTGCAATTTGAGCAGCAGGTTTTTTTAGTTTCTCACTAATTATTAGGTATTCCTAGTCTTGCTTTGTTAAAAGCAGGAGGATGGGGGTGGCTTTAGTCCCCCATCCCACATTTGGGAGAATGCTCCAAAGGACTGGAGGACTGCAGTATGGTATTGTTGGCCAGGGGCATTTCAGGGCATAAGCCACAGAGAGGCTGACTGTAGCACTTTGTTCAAGCTCCTCCACTCCTTTAGCTCCAGGATGCCAAATGGAAGTAAAACAGAGTAAGCTTCAGTGCAGTTCTAATTGCTTCAGGTTTTAAACTTTGCAACACACGCCTGAGCTATCTTGTACTGCGTCCAGGTGGTGTTTTCTGAACATGCCCCCACTGAAAGAGATAATCATGTGTTGTTTCATTTATGAAGTTTAGAAAGCAATTTAAGGCTGCCCAGTTCATTGAATTGAACCTCTGCACAGTAGCATATTCAGTTTCTGCTGTAACCTGCTACTGCTGCTTTTAGCTGTAGCTGTAACCGCAGAAATAACAGCCAAAAAAAAAAACCAACAACACCCTACTTACTTCATTTTTAAATTTTTTTTCCAGTGACACTGGCTGCACTGTTCATTGGAAAGAGGGTTTGGGCAAGGCATATGAGAGAGGCATTGGAATTCTCTCTGGCTTTGCTGAAATCACACTATTGCTGAGAACATCTGTGGAAATGAATTGGCTTTTTCTCTCCCTCCCTCACTGATTGTAAACTTCAGAGAAGGTCAGGCTCATGGGTGTTTCTGTGGATTATTTTAATGACATCAAAAAGGGTAGAGCCTGTCTCATTGCAACCAGCTGGAAATACAACAACCTCTTTAAAAGTATACGAGTTAGCTGCCATCAATATATAGGTTTGGTAGCAGTCAGGCTGTTCTTGAACATTTTCAGCAGTACTAACTTTACAAGCCATGTGCTCTGAAAGGGAATCTGTCCATACCCTGAGCAGTGCAGAGCACCAGTTACTCAAGCAGCCAGACTATTTGTGCCTAAACTGAATGTCACCTTGTAGGTCATGTTGCTACCTCCGGGATCGCCCATAGGAGGGGACAGCCATATTCTCACTGGGCTGCAACCAAGAACATTTGCAAACTAAGACTGGGACTCACAGGTTTGAGTTCCTGGGAGCACATGATGCAGAAACTGATGAATCATCCCTCCAGGGCCAACATCTGCAAAAAGAGTCTAAGGCATTACCTGCAAACCTTTGATCTAAGTAGTTTGGGTTGCAGACTGGAGGGCTACTTGGGCTGGTTATCCTTAACTAATTGTGGTAGTAATAAGAGCTCCAGCTGCAAATCCAGTGCCCCGTTCCCTTCTGTCTATCTTGAGCACTGGAGTGAAGTCCTTGTTTGAAAGATTTCTTTATGAAAGAGAGAAGCCAGCTGGCTTGGCTTTCTCTGCAGTGGCTCAGAGATTTCGAATGAGCTTTCTCCACTTCATACTAAGCTGATTTGGTACCTTTCCAGGACCAAACTTTTTCCAAAAGACATCTCTGGATAGAGTTTCTGGAGGAGGAAGAAACCATGCCTCCTTGATACGCCTCATAGACATTATGGGACTGTGGCTGTCTGAGTTTAGCAGTGCTGGACTTTCTAATGCAGATATAATTCAATTAGAGCACCCAGAGGATTGGAGGAAAGCCTTTATTATTTTTAGTCTAAATAAAAATAGTATCTCAGGCTTCCTAGAATAGTGAAAACACAGAGTGTCATGAAAAAGTGCTAGACTAAGAATGCTGGACTAAGAATATTTATATGCCTTTTCAGCCAGGGTTTCCATGAAATAGAAGCTCTTTGAATTGGGTTTGACCAGCCCTGTCATGTCCAGGCATATGCAATTACTTCTTTATGCCTAAAACTGCAGTAACAAACCTGGGTTTAACTTTGTGGCAGTATGTGCAGGATACTGCCTCACAAATGGTATTTAGATGGTGATGATTATTTTAATCGTGCCTCCTTCAGTAAACAAGAAACTCTGTTTTTAGTCATGAGGGAACGTTTCAGCAGTACTAAAGAGATTTAGGAACCCCAAAACTCATCTAGACATGGTCAATGAGGGCAACACCTAAGTCACATATGTTTCTTTGAAAATGTCCTTTTATACAGTTGTCTTTTTTCTCTTTCCTCTTTCTCCAGGGCCAGGCTCCTTCACTGTAGAAAGATTCAGCAATGGCAGTATTTCTGGATGGTCTGGTTAGGCTGTCAGGACATGGGGTGCTGAGGGGAGAAGGGACAGACCTTCCCAAGCTTCTCTGATGAGAGAGGGACAGGAACTAATGGGACCTCTGTCCCTGACTACAATACAAGTTTTTAAGGAGAAAGAGAGGTTTCTCAGCATATTCATTCTCTGGCTTAAGAGACTTTTACAGTACTGCTCTGACCACTGCTGGCAATTTATGTTGTTATTTACAGGGTGGGGTTTTCTCCCTTCCCTTTGCATTTGGAGCCACTTCAGATGGCTGTGTGCATCACAGCAGCAACATGAATGTGCAGAGAAGAGAGCTCTCTCCAGCACGCAATGCCCCTCCAGGCTGAGAAGATGCTCTGCTTTGCCACAAGCACTTATCCCCACACTACACCCCCTCACTCCTCTCTCAGGGACAAACTTGCCTTTGCTCAGACCTGGGGAGTTGGAGAATGAAATACCCCAGATCACAATCTCGTGCTTAATGCTGCTGTGCTAAGAAAGGGGACTTTCCAGATGAGGTACTAAAACCAGGATCTCTATTGTGCTATGTCTTGGCTCCTGGCTGGATGGATGTAGATGACAAGACCAGATTAATTGGTGCTGGGATTCAGGTCATGAACAAGTCAATGTAAATAGACTGAAGTCCAGGAAACAGGACTTTTCAGAGAGATTTCTGAGGAGTCTTTGCTACCTGCTCTGCTCCTCAGATACCAGGCTTGTCTCTGTTATTGAGTCACAGGCTTCCAAGCAAACAAAGCTCAGCTTAGAATAATCTGGTTTATACCTTTTGTGAAGACACAAAAGCACACTGTTAACAAATTTATTTCTATCAAATGTATGTATTAGACTTCCTGAATGTGGTTTCTTGGGTGGAATAAAAATTAATACAATCTCTGAGCAAATGCTTACAGCAGCCAAAGATCTGGCCTTTTCATTACAGGCTTCAAACTAAGAATCCTGGGCTGGCAAATCCATCAGCAAAGGCACTGTGCCTGCATGGGCAAGCACTGCCTCCTGCTTCCTTATCTCCAGCTTCAGCCAAATAGTTTAAAGAACAGAGTGCTCAAATTGCCCTGGAATATGGAGAGGCATCCCAATGGCATCTCCAAGCCCCTGCTTCCTCAGTTTGAGAATCTTCTGAATACATACTGTGCCTGGGCTTCAAGGACAGAATTCCTTGTTCTGACATGCTGGAACTGCGGTAGCAAAATCGTCATGTGGTGCAGGTGTTGTGCCCATCTCACCTGCCACTGCTGGGGAGGTCCAATTGGACCTGAATGCAGACAGAAACTTCACAGGGTTGCAAACACTGAACTTCCAAATACCCTGAGGAGGTCATGATGAGTTACTGTGAGGTTTAGGGCTACCCAGTAATGTGGACTCCCAGCTGTGTTCCCTCTGGATGTCGATGGTAGGAAAACAAAATCTTTTTCCTGTTTTGGAAGAGTTTCAGTTTACGAAGGGGTTTCAAAACTTTGGACAGTTGTTAGTCACTTCTGGTGCCCAGTTGGAAGGCACTATGATATTAGACTAGTGGCATAGTGTAAGCTCAGGGAGGTGCTCATGTGGCTCTTACTGGGTTTAGAAGATGTAAAGTCTGTGTAATAAAATCTGACAGCCCCTCTCCTGCTTCAATCTCATCAGTGTCTTGTTTGCGGTGCTATAATAGTCGGGACAAATAGATTTGTGTGCGTGCTCTGCTCTCTCATAAGCTAACAGCAGCTCCTAGAAGACAGGCTGCCTGGCTGTTGTCTACATGGATGCTCTCCAGTGGTAGAGCCACCAGACTGACCAGTCAAAACATGCTGGTACACATGTAGCATCTCTATTCACCAGCCCGAACCCAGTCATTCCTACCAGGGTGAGCACCACATCCCCAGTGAGTCCTGGCATGGATCTGGCCATCATGAGAAGGGCCCCTTTTTTTTGAGGAAGACTAGTTGTGTTTGTTTTTTAATCCCAAACTCAGGCAGTAGGGCAGCTCTCTTAATTCCCCAGGGATTTCAGTACTGCTGTGTTGCACTGTGAGGTGATGCAGCAAGACACAGGATGCAGTCAGGCTTTCCATCAGTTCAAAAATTACAGGCTTGGGCCCTTGAGAGTCCATCCTGCCCAGAGAGATTTTGATATATAACTATAGGAGTATTTGTATTTTTTTCCCCACAGCAGAATTTAGTGTTATTTTGTTGGGATTTGCAGCACAAGGTAAGACTAAATCAGAAAATATTTCTAATAAATATTGAACATTCAGTTGCCATTAATACTGAGAAATCCACAAGGGAAGGTAATTTAGGTCCTGTGAATAGTCTGACAATGTAACTGTTCTGAGTCAGGTGTTTGTGAGCCAGGTAAAATCCTATGGGGCCTTTTTCAACAGTTTTTACCCTTCCCTTCAGAGCCCTCATGATATTGCAGATACAGTTCTTCCTTGGAGGAAGCAACAGGTAGGTTAAGGAATGAGAGGGAAAAATTCCTACTTCTGGAGGAGACTTGAAATGCACGTTTTTCCTACAAGACCTATTTGTGCTTGAAATGCTCTAACTCTTCTTTCCCAGCCACCATAATCAGACTGTAAAAACGAGCACTGAGCCTACAAGTCCCTGCTCTGTGCAAAGCCTTGCTCGCAGGAGATCCGTGTAACACAGTAGGAAAATTACTTCCCTCCGTCTCCTCCCTCTGAGTTGTGTTGAGAAGCTCTCACAGGGATGGCAGGCGGGGCTGACCATTGCTTTGGGCAGCAGGGACAGAGGCTGTGGCTTTCTGCTGTGAGTGTGCCAGGAACAGCAGAGCAGGAGGCAAACACCGACCGTGCTCCTAGTGGGAGGCTTGACAGGTTTGCTGCTCTTGCTGTCGAAGTAACTGCAGCTCCCAATGCTGTGCTAAGATCAAGGTCAATTGGCTTTCCAGTGTGTACCTGTAAATCACATCCCTTCCTCATGTGAGCATCTAAATCAGGCATCAGCAGAAAACGAGCTCCCAGCTGGGAACAGTATATAAACCAATGAAATATAAATGCCTGGTACAAAAGGCAACAAAGTCCCCAGTTGCCACCACTGAATAAAAAGGTTGATGGGAGTTTCCATCTTTACCAATGGAATTTTCAGTAGATGCAGGCAGAGAATAGTCCTCAGAGCCTGTAATTTGGTTTGCTCCCATCACCACTGGTGCTTTTAAAAGAAAACAGCTGCTGCTTTATTTTTTATTTTATTTTTAAACTGTGGCAGCAAGAAAGTTAAAGGAATGATCCCTTGAAATCTATTTTGACAGAGGCCAGCATTTCAAAATGAGAAGAGAGAGCCCAGTTTTTAGTTTCTTGTTCTCTAGGGAAATTTTCAAGGACATCAGGAGATCACTGCAAAAGGATTCTTAGGAAATCATTAGGGTGGGTTTTTTTCAAGAGGAGGACAGTGGGATGTGGAAACAGCAAGCTATGGAACTAGCCAGATTACAATAATGAGTACTCTTGATCAGATGCTATTTGCACTATTCTTACCCTTAGGTTTGTTTTTTTTTTTCTGACAAGGCATATGAACCTGCTTAACTCTGGGCAATGTGCACTGTCAAACCTACAAATCAGTGGGATTTCCCAGGGTGTGAAATGACTTTGGCTGCTTTGTCTCTGCCCTGTACCCCTAAACTCAAGGAGATTTCTCAAGGCAGCAATGCTATTTTACATGAACAAGTGTCAAAATCTGGCCATAGACTTTAAAGGCCTATCAAGCATCTTAGTTTATTATATGTTATTATTAATTTTCCATTTACTTCTCCAGAGGTATATTATGTCATTTCTACCTTTTATGCAACCTGTTTCTTTTATATACTGACCTTGGCAATATTTACTCCAGCACTTAATGGTAAAAAGTCCACCCCAGCATGATTCTCTGCTGCTGTTAACTATGGCTGTTAGGTATCGGTGCAAAGTGAGCATAAACACTCGTGGTTTTATGAAATAATATTTGAAAAGTTGCATTTTGCAGGTGCAAAGGACTACAGGAGATGATGGGAAATCAATGCACTGCTTGAGAAAGCAAGTATTCCACCTTAGTGCTATCAGCAGCAGTGACCTTTCCTGGCTAATACAAATATGTGACAGAACCTGGCACCCTGCTCATCTTTCAGAGCAAAATGTCATGGGTCCCAGTTTTGACAAGGATGTTTCAGATAAGGTGGCAGGAAAATTTTTTTGAGGGTTTCTAGACCTGGAAGGGATTGCTTGGCAAGATCTTAGGTGTCCCTCGCAAGGAGATTTTCAGAACCAGCTGCACACACATCTGCTCAAGCAGGGCATGGGCTGGGGCTTTGCAAGGTCCCTCTCAGCCAGCACATTACAGTGATGCCATAAAATTTAAAACAAAGCATTGAGTATCAAGATGCACTGGGGCCCCTAGAAATCCCGGAGGTAGGACAACGTCTAATGCAGTTCTTAGGAAACAGAGAAGAGATTGCCCATGGTCATCTCTGGTAGCAGCTCCCCAGCTTCTGGTCTCTGAGGGAAGCCTGTACTGCATCAGTGCCATTCCCTACATCTCTGCCCAAGCCTTTACTCCTTTGGTGAACCCCGTGGCTGCGGCAGCACAGTCAGTGCACCGGTGCTGGTCCACCAGCAGATGGGAGTCTCACTGGTATGAGGCCGGGGTAAACTGCTTCTGTGGCATCCAGGCTCCAGAATTAAATAACTGGATGCAAAATCAAAACATCCCCTAGAAAGGGTCTTTTTCACAGTCGCTGGACAACCAGAACTCTGGGAGGAGTTCAACAGATTCCTCAGTTTTCAGCTGAAACTGGGCTCTGCTTAGTTTGTATTCAATATGGTCATCAGACCAAAGTTTGGGGTTAATCTCACTCAGTGGCACCAAGGTCCTGGGAAAAAGCAAGGCATGTGGGAGAAACCTGCTGAGAAGACAGTAACGAGCACTACTAATGAGCAGGGAGGGAATCAAGCATGCACTGCATCAAAGGCATCTTTCTGCAGGCAAACAGCATTCCTTCTTCAGCTCCAAGTCAGCTGCAGTTCAGGCCTCAGCAGTAACAAGTAATTTTCTTCTGCACCATGTTACTAGTACCTTTAGACTGTTACTGTTACTTTTGGTTATCATTATTGCTTCTACAGTCATAATTAGTCCCACCCATGGTCTGAACTCCATGCTGTGAGGCGGTGCAGACCAGGAGCATGGGGAGTTCACAGCCCGTCAGGGAAGGAGCCATTGCCATTCCATAGCAAAGACTCATTTCTCGGTTCTTCCAATTAACCTGGTAAAGTGGCAGATTAACAGAGCAGGGATCAGTGTTTGTCCACATTCATTTCACCTGTGCTGCCGAGCAGTTGTATTTTCATGTGTGCTTTGTGCATCTGTTCTCTAGCCACCAGTGGTGCTGGGGTGGGAGAGAGGAGCTTCTCCAGTGCAGACTGAATCTGATGATTCCCTTAGAGATAGCTTGGGGTAATAATTTGAGACTCTGAGAACTTAATCTTCTGCCCTTCTACACATCTGGGGTCACCTTTCTTCTCAGGTAAGGGCCAGCCACTGTTGTCTGCCTTAAAGGGCTGGAGTTGCTCTTTCTTTTCTGTATGATGGGGCTGCAGGGAGGAGGGGGATGGTATGAGACAGCAGCATGTGTGACCAGGGAGCTTTATCAGACACACAGAAATAGGCAACAAAAAAAGTCCTGACCTCCCAGCAGCTGGTGCCATTGCCACCAGTCAGTCCTTACCATAATGCATCTCTTCCCCCTTGCAAATGTGTTTGTCCTTCTAAAAGGAATATGTCGGCAAATGTGTTTGTCCTTCTAAAAAGGGTGCATTTGCAGCTGAGTCCACATAGGAATCCTATGAAATCCTCATGGTGTGCTTCCCCTTTTAGCCCTGCGGATCTGAGCAGCACGTTCACCTCCCACTGCTGGAGGACCAGCCTCGCATATCTGATGTGATCACAGATGGCCCTGGCCCTGCCCCTCGGGTATGAAATACAGACAGCAGGCAGCAGGACTCAACAGGTCAGTGTCTGAGTTTCAACCGGGATGTTTTACTGTATTTTCTTTCAAGGGAATTTCCAACTATGGGTGAAGTTTGGTCAGTTCCAGTTTTTATTTCCCTGGTGAACCCAGGGAGGCTGGGCCAAAGGGATGATTATTTTCATTAGCTCTTTTAAGAGCCTTGGGCTAGACTTCCTGGTGTTTCATTACTATGAGATGCAGATAATGAAAAATTAACCAACAGTCCTGAGTACACCATCCATCTCCTGAAAAGCTACTGGAAGGGGGTTCCCACTGTAAAGGCTGGATATGCTTTCAGGCTCTGAACCTCCCTCTGTCCCCAAGGACAGCAGCACCAGACATGCCTTTTAGGACACCCATAGAATCACTCTGGTCTCTTCTAATGCTGACAAAACCTGTAAGTCTTTACTCCCCTCTGAGGTTGCTGGAAGCTTTTTCAGAAAAAAAATAAAGGGAGGTTTCATTTTGTAGTGCTATTATGAGGGTAACACCTGTAAGTGGTTACCAAATTCGTTCACACTCACCAGACTCTCCTCTCTACCTGGACTCAGCCAACCCCTTCATCCCTGCAGCCTCTCAGCCCATCTTTGCAAGTGAGGCAGAACCCAAATCTTTGCACACTCACTAAGGGGTCAAAATTACTGCACCCCTTGCAACAGAGAGCAAGCTGCATCTGCAGAGCCATTCCCAGCCAGCAGCTCTCCCCTAGCACCGTGTCTCACTTGCCTGTGGCAGGGGTCATAGTCCCTCCCTGCATGTATCAAACAGGGACAGGCTCTGATGCTGAGATTATCTTTCCAACAAAGGTGTGCCCTTGCAAGGAGGTATATTACAGTCTCATTGTGGTCTCATTTCTATTGCCTCTCTCTAGACCATTCAACAGGGGCTTTAAAGAGCTGTATAATTCCATGGTCACAGCTCAACTTGGCCTGCAAGATGCTGTGCATGATTTAAGTTCATTTCAGCCTCCTTTACTGCAATGAATTTCTCCTCCTGGTTTACTCTGCCCTAAATGAGGGCAGAATGAAGCCCAGCATGTGCACACACCTAGGCTTTCTTTATCCTTCCCAGGGGCTCCTCCTTGAGCTGTCCTCTTTTGTCTTAACATTAAGTGTTTGGGAGCTGAAGAGAAGCAGGGAATGAGCGTTGTCAGTGGGAATTCAGCTCTCAGCCTGGCTCTCTAATTTGGCAGGTGGCTTTTGAGTAGATCTCGAGTGTTTTACAGAGCTGGGTGAAGAGCATTACTGCTATTTCAAAACTGGGGCAACATAAGCTCAGGGCTGGTTCTGCCTGTGATTACAGAGCCTGGGGGATAGAGGATGCAGTAAGAGAACTTTGCACTCCTGCTTTCCAAAAACATGGCGAGAGTGGTAGAAAATTATGTCCTCCTTCTATAGAAATTTATTGCTTGAGGTAGAATTAGTCAGAACTATTATTGCTTTCAGTAAAAGTCTGCAGGGCCGGGGGGTAGCCAAACAAAATATTCAAACTGAAGGTGTATTTTAAGGCCACGAAACTTTGCCGTGCTTAAGAAGCACTGACCGTGCTGAGAAAAGTCATCAGGAAACTCCCGAGCCTGCCAGCACATCAGCGACTCTTCCCTTCCCCTCGGGGAGTTTTAAAGCCGTGACGGGAGCTCGGCAGGGAAGTGCGCACTCCCGAGCGCTGGCAGGGAGCGGACACGGCACCGGGCGAGGAAACCCCCCCCGCCCCAGCCCCGCACCCCCGGCCCCCGCCCCCGCGGCGGGGCTGGACGGGGCGAGCCCAGCGGGGCACTGGGGGGGCGAAGTTCCCCTTCCCGCGGCTGAGCCGCCCCGTGTCACTTCCTGCCGGCGGCGGGCGCGGAGCGGGGGCCCCGGGAGCGGAGCGGGGCGGGGCGGGGCGGGAGCGGCGGGGCTGCGGGGCTCGGCGGGGCTCGGCCAGCCCTGGCCGCGGGCGCTGCGCCGCCCGGCCGCGGCCGAGGATGCGGCGGAGCCTGGCGGCGCGGCTGGCGCTGGCCGCCGGCCTCGGCTCGTTCCTGCTCGTCCTCTTCTACTTCCAGAGCAGTCTCAGCCCAGGTGGGTCCGGGGGACGCTCTCGGCGGGACCCCCGGCGGGAGCGGCAGAGGGGGCAGGGGAGGGTGCGAGCGGAGCGGGACCGGGAGCCCCGCACGGTTGGCAGTGCTTTGCTCCTGGAAGCCTTCGGAGGTCAGGGAGAGCTGGCCGGTCCGCCGGCGGGTTGAAGTTGGGGTGAACTCGCTGGGGGTTGCACATCCCTCGGCTGGGACCATTGAACTTCGCCGCTGCGCTCGCCCGCAGCGTGTGACCGGCGGTGCCGTCCCGGCGATGCTGTTCCGCAGCGAAACTCCAGTGTCATTTTCTCAAGCTGCCTTCTTTCGGGGGGATGTTCCCGTTCGGTGCCCCTGCGGGGCATGAAACTGCTCGGCTTCGTGCAGCCCTGCCGAGGCTGTGCCGGGGTTGGGACGGGAAAGGGGAGCTACCCTGTCCCGCAAGTGCCCACTTACACCCGCCGTCACTGACATTCCTGGGGAATCGGTTAGAATGGCTCAAGGGACTTCTCTAGCGTCCGCTCTTAAAAATTTCTTCCACACTGGGAAACAATTCAGAACTAAAATATAAACAGTTTTGTACTGGAGGGGTAATTTATTTCCCTGCCCGATTTCTGCTCTTTTGGGGAAATTAGCTCCTCTTTCCTTAGAGACGTTATTGGGTAATTCCTGCCGTTTTAACAATGTACTAATGTTTCCTGAGTACAGCAGCAATCCATCAATGGGGCCTTTAAAGTTACATCTTAAAATTCAGAAGACTGATTTGACTGAAACGTTTATGGAATTTTATCAGTGTGGACTAAATGAAATGCGATTTTTCCTTTTATAGGGGCTGCTCCATCACTTTAATGTGTTTTTTTTCACTAAAAATAAAAAAAGGGCATAACTGTTGGCTGAGCAAGATTGAAAAGGAGTTGGGTTTCAGCAAGCATTTGTTATTTCTAGATGAGCATGTGAAGTTTGTCAGATGAATTCAGAAATCCCAGAAGACGGCAATCAGTATTGTATTCCTTAGTAACTTTTTTTAAAAAGAAATAATTTATGCATCTTAATTTTATGTTAGAACTGCTCAGTAAAAAGTGCCGCGCAGAAGCAGCTTTAACCTTCAGGGCTCCTAATGGAGAGATAATTGTGTTTTATAGTGGATACTCTTTCTAGCATCTGACTGGAAAATGTTGGTCTTTTCAGGACTGTTTTTCAAAAAGAGGCCTTTGCAGGTCTACGTCAGCAGAACCTTCTGTGCTGAGTTGATTTTAATCCTTTGCCTGAGTTCCTGTGAGGAAAGTTGAGTATGAGTCAGCAGTGCCCTGGGCAGCCAGGAGGGCCAACTGTGTCCTGGGGGGCATCAGGCAAAGCGTCTCCAGCTGGGCTAGGGAGGGGATTGTCCCACTCTGCTCTGCACTGGGGTGGCCTCACCTTGAACATTGTGGCAATTTTGTGCACCACAATGTAAGGAGGATATTAATCTCTTAGAGAGTGTTCAAAGGAGGGCAATGGGGAAGCCATGTGAGGAGACTGAGGGGAGACCTCATTGCAGTTACAACTTCCTCATGAGGTTAAGAGGAGGGACAGGCACTGATCTCTCTGTGGTGACCAGTGACAGGATCGGAGGGAATGGCCTGAAGTTGTGTCAGGGGAGGTTTAGGTTGGATATCAGGAAAGAGTTCTTCACTCAGAGGGTGGTTGGGCAGTGGTCACAGTGCCAAGACTGGCAGAGTTCAAGAAGTGTTTGGATGATGCTCTCAGGCATATGGTGTGACTCTTGGGGATGGTCCTGTGCAGGGCTAAGGGTTGGACTTGATGATCCTTGTTGGTCCCTTCCAACTCAGCATATTCCATGAAAGGAAAGTCTGTGAAAGGTCAGAGAAAACCAGGTGACAGTAATGGTGATGGCATCTTAGAAGGGGTCTGAGGGATTTTGGGTCTGGAGCACTCCCTTGAGAAGTGCTGGACAGATGGGTCTTTAGGAATTGCAACACCCTGCAAATCTGTTCCTTCGTATGGGACAAGTGTGATTTTTGAAACTTTTGGAGATGGTGATAGGTCTGGGGTAGGGATCCCCAGCTACTGGAACCATGTAATGTTAGTCACTCAGTGGGAGCCCATTTTTGAGGATGGTGATTTGCCCCTTAAGGTTCACAAAAGAGGTGAGTTAAAGTGATATTCATGTTCTCTAAAATCTGCTTATTTTCTAGACACATAGTTTTCTCCCTGGGTCCAGCCTTCATTTTTGGGCCATTTCTTTCCCTTATTATTTCTCAGTTTACAGTTTTTCCTTTCCTGTTCAGTTCAGTGAAAAACTCACACTAGCAGAGGAAAGGTCATTACCGTATAGAGAAAAGAAGCAAGCTAAAGGTTGTTTCAATTTTTTTTTATCCCAAAGGAAAGCAAACCGAGGCCAATTACTTGAATTTTAGAAGTTACAAGTTACAATAATAGGTAAACAATATGCAAACAAAAGTGTATCTTTAAAGTGATGGTTGCCTTGAGGTTATTTGGAGTTCTAGTTGTCTGGTGTCATTTGGTTTCCATATAATAATGAAGAAATATGCTTGAAAAAAGCAGCAATGCTGTGAGTTTCCCCCAGGAGCAGTCAGATCCTTTCTCCATCATTAGCAGGATTGAGCAGGTTGCCTTTCCTGGGCCACCCACAGCCCATTACATGTAACATTCTGAATTAATCCTTGCTAACAGCACATAGAGACCAAACCATCTTGTGACCAGGACAAGGAATACAACATGGGAAGAAAGATAATGTAATCAGAAACCTTTAAGTTTGGGGGTGCTAATGGCTCACTCAGCATGGGGAGCAGGAATTAACTCTTCCATTTGCATTACCCACTTGTAACTCTGTCCGGGCAGTTGCGCACCAGAGTGGTCTGTACTGAGCTCCGTGGCTGTGCTGAAATAAAGCTTTCTTGTTCTGCCTCAGGAACACCCACGGGCCAGGCTGTGCTGAAATAACTCTGCTCCTAAATGCTGCTGAGTTGGTTATTTTGGTGCTGGGCTGAATTTGTTTGTACTGAAGTCAGTGGCAGAATTCCCCGTTGTACCTCCCTGGAGGCAGAAATGGGCTCGGTGTGTTTGCCAACCTCGCTGGCACTCAGGAGAGCTGGGACAAGTCTTGGTGCTCCACAGGGAGAGCAGCCGTGTGTGGGCTTGTGTGCTTGAGTGTGCCTTGACTTTGTGGAGCTGTTTGCTTTTTGTTGCCTTTCCTTGTCAATGGCTGTACTAGTGTGCAGACATGGGCAGTAGTCCCAGCTCTCCCCTGGCCCTGGGGTGCAGCTACGCCTGTGGACTGTCCCTTGCTCAGTTCAAGTCGGTGATGACCTGTCTGTCCTGCTGACCTTTGGCTGTCTCACTCCAGGCTCACAGACACATGGCCAAGGGCAGGATGTCTGTGTTGCAGGAAGGTATTGAAGTGGTGTCGAGCACGCTGGCCACAGGAGTTTCCAAACACTGCACAGTGTGTAGTTCCAGGGTTTGGCTGGAGCAGTTACCTTGCAGCATTTCCAGCCCTCCTGCATCTGGGCTGGTGGTATGGGCAGGTATGCTCAGCTCCTGGGCAAACCTCATGGCATCTCACCTTGGTTTTAGGGAATGATGAGGGCCATCAGGAGGCTTTGGCTGTACTGGTGTCACCCCACAGCAATCCAGGAGATCCCGCCTGGCATCCGCCTGATTGTCATTTCTCTTCTGAGTTGATCTTCCTATGCTGTTTCCTTCAGGAATAGTGTACTGTTAATTGTGCTGACTTCTGCACACTGTACATTTTCTGCACAGAGGTGAGAATAAGCAATGGGGTTCCCAGAACACTGTTGCATCTCACTCTGGAGGCAGCACATCTAGGCTGGCACAGCAGGAGATAATGGAGGCTGCTAATCCTTGTCTACATCAGAGTTTTGATCACTGCTGTTCTCAGGGGCACCACACAGATTTTAGTGACAGTGGGGGAGCTGGGATGACTCTGCTAGTACAGATGTGGGGTAGAGAGAAGGGGGAACAGCAAAAGGAGGTAGAGGGAGGTGAGTGGCAAGTGCTAAAGCCCTGCATTCATCTACATCTGAGATTTCTGCAGACCAGTGCTGTGGGGCTACCTCAATGGTAGGTCTTTAAGGAAACCGCGAGTAGGGAAATTGTATTGATGTCCAGAGAGCTGGCAAGTTTTCTCCAGTAAGAAAGAAGGAAAGGCCATCAATCTGAAAGCACTCCTTTATTTCTGCTCTGGTTCTGCCCATCTGCAGCATCCATCTGTTGTTTCTTAGGTCTTTTTAGCAGCATTTGTTTAATGTTGGCTTCTGCACTCCCCATGTTATTTCACGACCTGCTGTCAGCATGAGCTGTTGAACTTCATGGGGCTTTGTAGGTGAGACATACTCAGCCTTTGGTCTGACTCTTTCACAAGGAGAGATACCAGACTGTAGTAGTGTCAAGGTTGTGATACTGCTTCAGAAAGGATTCAGAGTGAGAAAGCAGTAAAGTCCCTCTCTCCATCCTCATCTGCCCCTGCATCAATCAGCTGACCTCCTCTGGGCACTGATAGAACAAAGCCTTCTCCAGGCTCTACTGGAGTGGAGGTGCCACTTCACCAGCCCAAGAGGCAAGGACTGAGGTGTTACAGGAGGATGAGCAGCAGCAATGCCAGAAGCCACACCAACACATGTAGCAGGTATCACAGGCCTCAGGAAACTGTCTCACTGTTGTGTTGTTCTTAGCCCTCTGATGTGCCAAAGTGAATAATGGAAGACACTTGCTGCCACCACTCTGCCAGTTTTCAGGTGCTCTCAATTGCCCAGCCAAACATCTCTCAGCACCAGCAGGTCCTGGAGAAACTCACTTCTCATTGCTCCAGATCTTGTCTTTCAAGTTTTTTGAGCTGTCATCCAAATCTGTGGTTGCTCTTGTGAAATCTCAGTCAGCTCCATCCTTGTGCCCAAAGATTTTTCTGTTTAGGAGTATACAAATTATTGTAGAGATCATAGACTGATAGAGATTATAGGTTTGATAAGTGTTTTTTGATTGATGTCCTGCAGGGCCCAAGTCCCTTAACCTACTAGTGCACCTAGACCTGGCCTGAATGGAGATAAATACACACTTAAATATTAGCAGACCCTTGCAAAGCAAGGAGTTTTTTTTCAGAACAGGAAAGAGCCTATTTTAGTCCTCAGTTCCTCCCCATTGTTTAAAGGTATTTTCAGGCTGAAATTCAGACACTGCCTTGGGACGTGAGCGTGGTTCGGCCAGCAAACACTCCCTGAGACTGGGTCATGCTTCCAGCTGGCTGACACATGTCCTCAGCCTTCCAGATAAGGAGGGCTACTCTGCCTTTGCCCTGGCTAAGGGTGCAAGCACAGGCAGGGATGACAAATCTAAGACACCCTCAGATGGTGTGGATTTTTCTTTTATTTTATTTGGTTTTGCCATGGAGTAGTTTTGCCCAGCTCAGATTCCTAGTCACAGTGCTGTGATGCCCAGGATGCAGCTGCTGCCCTTTGAGGAGCCAGTGCTCACAGTACAGCAGTGTTTGTCAGCCAGGATGTCAGGCAACACTGGCTAGAAGCCCTCAGATATGCCATGTTTGAAGAAGACATGAAGTGCTGTAGCTGTGACCCATCACGGTAGAAAAATCCGCCCGGTCCGATGCTGAGAACAGGGCAGTAATGAAGCCCATCTGCTCCCGAGGGCCAGGCTCTTCATGAGGAATGCTTTCCCTAGTCCTTTTTGGCTTTCTACAGTTTCCTGAGAATCTCTGATACGTGAGAGAGGTTTTGGAGGGGGAAGGAGTGGGCTTAGCACGCCTAGAGTTAACTCTGTCCCTGCAGGAGAGATTCGTGTCTCGGTGGCTCTGCCGGTTGGATCCAGCCTCTGCTGGTCCCGCAGCCCTCTGGCATCCCAGCCTGGCTGTTTCTCTCTGGCAGGATGTCACACCTGTGTTTTGTCCCCACTCACAGAACTCCAGCACTACTATTTATCCTGCAATAAGAACTCCACAAAAATATCAACAGTAGGACTTTTGCCTGTGTTGGTGCAGGTGCTGGTCAGTCAGGCCTGAGGCTGGGAGCGCTCAGGCAGTGGCCAGGACACTCCTGGGGCTGCTGAGGTTACACGTCGGGTTTTCTTTCTTGGTCCTTGCTTCCTGCAAGGATCTTAGTGGAGAGCATGACAAACCCTCCATCTTCATTCCAGTGCAAACACAGCTGTCTTTCCCAGGACTCCGTATCAGAAGCCAAGAAACTACAAAGGCATTAGGTACTTAACTCCCAGTACTTCCCCTTGGAGCTGAGTACCCAAAGAAGATCTTAACTCCCCAAATACCTCTGTGGGGCCAAGAGGGGTTGTTTTACGTGGAGGCTTTGAGGCGCAGCTGGGCAAAAGCCAAAAACTTTCCTTGTTAAAAAGCAGTTAGGGACTGTTAGCAGTCTGAGAAGGGGGAAACATCTCACCAAGTAGCTCCGGTGGCCTGAAAGGCCTGGTTTTAATATTGCCATGCCTTGCTCCTGCCTGTGTGGCACATCTTGCACTGGTGCTGAAAACAGGGAATAATAGAGCTACTCTAAGAGCTGGGGGGTACTTTTTTCTCCTAGTAAAATTATTCATGGGTGGAAGGCAGTGACTGGTGTCAGTGGAGAGTTGAACTCCATAGTCACAGCTTATGCTGCCCAGTTCAGACCAGTCTACTCTCTCCCATACATTACCTGTACCTGCAGAGCTTGCAGTGTTGTAAACTGGGACACCCTGCCTCTGTTTCCTGTCTGGATCTGCAGCTATGGCACAGATCTATATTCAGCCACAAGCCTTCTGCAGTTTCCCCATTGATTCACATGGGTGTTTAAATTTTTCCTTTCTTCAGATACAACTACCCCCTTGGCAGTAAAATCCTTCCAGCAGGGCTGGATGATGGGAGGTATTGCTAAATGCACCTTACACATCCTGCTGCTCTATGAGGTTGTCCCTTATCCCTGATGCTCATCACCAGATGCTGAGATCCTTGCTTCAAGACTGGCTGTTGTGGTTTCTTCTGGGTATCTCAGTTTTGCTCTGTTGCAGGTCTGTAGTCCATGTCACTCCAGTAAATTATCGAGTAAAGTCACTTGTAGAGCTCTGATACATAGGGTTCAACCCCCAAATGTCTCTTCTGCAGTCTAGATTTGCTCTGTTCTCCATTCCCCAATTGCCCATGGCTTCCACTGGGAAGCCAAAATTTCAGTCTAAGTCAAAGCTGTACATGAGCAAATGTGGGAAGAGTGGCCACTTCTTGGATAAACTCTTTCACCATGACCTTCACAGGAGATCACCCATTCTAGGAGGTAGCACTAGGACATGTGGTTTGATTTTGTTTCTCTTATAGTTTTTATGGGCTGGGGAGCAGAGATGATGCATTGTTTATTGTGTTGGAAGGAGAGCATGATGCTCTGAGGGAGCATGCAGTGTGGCATGAGAGCAGGGAAGGGAAGGGGAGCCAAAGGACACAGTTTGAGAAATGGCTCTGTATGACTTGGATCCTGTGCAGAAACCATACCCAGCAGTGCCACTGCAAGGCTCATGCTGTCAGGAGATGTGGTGTGCTAGCTGGTGAGCAAAAGGAGGCTGCAGCAGCACCAGCCAGGCCATGAGACATCTACAGACTTTGTAGGAGGCAGCACAGTTGGTTCCAGCAGTGCCAATTCCCCTCTGCAAGGAGCTGAGCAAGCCAAGGAGACCCAGTAGCCAGAGGAACCTGCAGTGGCTAACATCCTTCACTGTCACCACACCATTTAACAGCCCTCAAATCTCTACTCCCCTCTCACTGGGCTGAATCTGTCAGAGTACTGTAGTGCCCTGAGTGTGCTTTCAATCTGAGCCCCGCAGACTGGACAGTGATTGCAAAAAGCAAACACACACCCTGCCCTGTGCACACACACTCCCCTGCAGTTTTCAAGTTGGTCTCAGCATCAGCCCCAGCCATTGCTGTGACTTGACCTGGGCAGCTGCCTAAAGTATGGGCTTTCAGTATGAGAAGCTGGTGAAGAACGAGAGCTGGTGCTGTCCTGCTGACCTGCCAGCCTGGCAGGACCTGTGGATGTGTGAACATTGTTATGGTGGCTGCTGGTGGACAGGGGAAGGGGAAGAGGGAGGGAAGCTGAGTTCTCCACTAGCATTTTTGAATGCTATTGAGCAGGTTTAATTTTTTTCCCAGGCCCTTTGCCGCAGCCCTTACTGGGATGCCTGAGGTCAATATGCTTTCTGAAGGTCCCTACCTTGTAACCTTTTCCAGCTCTCACATTTTGAAGTTTCAGAGGCAAAGATCTGCCTGAATTTTGTTTCTAGATCTGGTGATCCTTTGCTCAGAGCTCCTTGCACAAATGTATTCCCTTTAGCTTGCTGGGATGGCACTGAACACGTTTAGCTTCAGGGCACGGAGTTGCCCAGCCTTGAACCAGCCAGTGGTGAATTCCTGCAGCCTGTTGCAGAAACAGGCTGGCTGCCCTGCCTCCTCCTGTTTTCCCCATAGTGCCCCTGAGCTCTTAATATCTGGATGAGCTTTGATTAGATAAACAGTTGTAAAATTATGGGCAGGCAGACTGATGGGAATTTGGCTGGGAAGAGCTGGGAGTTGGTCTTTCCTGGGAGAAGAAAGCAGGGTTTCTCCTTGCTGGTTAGGACTGCAGCAGCTCCATCACCCTCACGTTTGGCAGCTTCATCTGCAGCTGAGGTGTCTTATCACTTTCTACCAATGCAGGAAGGCTTGGCCACATAACCCACATCCTTTGGCAGCTCTGTGTCAAGATAGAAATCACCGTTCAGCATTGAAAATGGTCGAGACCCTGTTTTTGAGGGTGCGACTCTTTCTGTCCCAGTTGCACATGCTGTCTGTGCTTTCTCAGGTCCTTCCCTGAACAGCAGCGAGAGCTTCCTCACCTGTACAGCTGGGCTCTCCAAGCACCAGCCATTCCCAGCCCTGTAGACAACCCAGCTTCCTTCAAGCCCTGTTTGCCTCCCTGTCTGTTAGCATGTCCTGCTCTCCCCACCTTATCAAGGATCCCTGATACACTGGGGCAATGCGTGACAAAGGCATTCAGTGTTCCCTGCTCTGTCTGACAGTGTGTCACATTGTGAAGCTGTTTCTGCAGCTGGGAGATGCTGCAAACCACACTGCCCCAGATCTGTGTCTGGTGTCGTGCTCGGATGAGTCTGTTATGTGGCCGTGGACGCAAACTATGCTGACCACAGGTGCCGAGACCTGCTGTGCTGGAGAAATACCTGATTCCAGTGAGATTCAGCATTTTCTTAAGTGGACTTAATTTTCATAAGACTCCCTCAGAGCATTATCCAATGGGACTGGAGCTGCTTTCTCCCCAAAAGGGCCTCCAAGGGTGTCACTGTCTCTGCAGTGGTTCAAGTGACAGATCAGCAAGCCTCTAGCCTGGGCATGGCAGATGGGCAGGTGCTGGCATCCCTACCCATGGTACTTCTGTGTGGAGATGTGCCATTGAATGTTTTGGATATTCACATCAGTGCACAGGGCATGTCATGGCCCGTGGGTCCCTTCCCATCAGCTTTGTCACCTGTGGTGTGGAGGAACACCAAGGCCATAAGTCCTGGCCTCCTGTCACAACAGTGCTCACAGCTTTTCCTTCTCCATGTAAATGCCACTTGATTTATAGCCCTCCATCTCCTGGCTGCTTTCCCAGCTCTTCCAGAGAGGGAGCAGCAACAGCAGGTTTGAGGCGTCCCTTGCAGTGCTCTCACTCCCTGTGAATTTGCAGCCTCACTGCTGATGTGGAACCTGATCCAAGCCTGCTCTCTGGCCAGATGTTACTTCACTGACCTTGCAGGAAGGTGGGTAATATTGACATGATGTTCAAAGGTGATGTTTGTTTGGAGCCACGGGGTGTGGGTGTTTCTGGGGCTGGCTGCCCTGTTCCAGAGGGCTTTCTTCAAGGCAGGGACCTGGGAAATCAGCACTAACTAAGTGGAGGTTAGAAGATTCTCAACAATTCCCCATCCCCATTTGTACAAGTGCGTGGCTCTGCCCACCTCGTCTGGCCACAGGGAGCATCTCTGCACAGCCAGATCTCCCCATGGCAGGAAGAGGCAGTGAGTTCAGCCCTGCACAGAGCCAGCCCCTTCCTTTTGGCAAGGGTGCAGGGGTAGCATATTCACAGCTGGGTCTTTTCCAAGTTTACTTCTGGCGGTATCAGGGAGATTGATTTCCCTTTAGCTTAATAGGATCAGCAGACACAGGCACTGTGAGACTGATACAAGGCTGAGTTGACGCTGGTGGGGTTTTGCACCTACCAGTGCTGCTGGGTGGTGTAGGTGCAAGCCTCATAGTTCCCTTCTTCCTGAGGTCTCCATCAGAGCTTGCTCATTCCCTGTAAAAAGTGCTGAGTGTGCATTTTTTTCCAAAATCTGCTTGTTGAGGCTCTCATCAATCCCAGGTGCACAGCACTGGCAAGATGGCTTGAAACCTACTCATCAAGGCTTCTCTTTGTTGTATGAGTGCAGGTAGCCTGTGTGCAGAGGGCACAAACAGCATCTGCCCAGACCAGACCTGACTGTGGGCAGGTTTTGAGCAAGTCCAGCCTGGTCCCCTGCACCCTGGCCTGCCGTGGCCTCAGCAGCCGAGCAGAAGGCAGCAGGCTGGTGCAGATGGTCTCTTGGCTTGGTAGGTCCATGGTGCTGTGTGAGCAGCTGTGGATTGCCAGAGCCTGCCCAGTGATGAGAGCCTGAGGGGCTATGGACACAACCATCTCGTGTGGGTGTGCAGGGAGAGGTGGGTCTCTGGTGGAGCTTTGCCCATGAAAAATCAGCCCCTATGCACCCTGTCAAGGACCCCTGCCTTGGCACTGCCAGTGCAAGCCCTTCTTCTGCAGTTCCTGTGGGCAGCAGGCTGCAGAGGGGGAGTTTACTGACAAGGAATGGAAATGCTGGCAGTCCAGGCTTGCATTATAAACGCAAGCAGCCAACTGGGGCCAGGAGAGCGACAGGCATAATGAGGAAGAGAAATTGCTCTTGGAAAGCTTTTAGCTTGGTTTATATGAGGAATTAACCATTTGGAAACAGAAGATTGTATAGTACTTATTCACAGGTACTTTATTTTCTCACAGAGGCCGTATTCTTGCTGGATATTAATAATTTTCTGTTCCCTATAAAGATCCTAATTGCAGTCCTGTGACAGCAGAGAGCTAGTGACATTGTCCCATCAAAATACATCCCTCCACCTCTAATGCCTTTGATCCTTCTATTAAACCTTCCTGGCATCTGCCTCAGGCTGATAGCAGGTGACTAGAGCCTCCTGCTGCTGAGGAGACACGAGGGTTTAAGAAGAAGCACTGAATGGGACGGAGTGTCCAGACCAGCTGCTGTTGGCTCTGTTCCTAATACAATCCCCACAGATGATGCTGGGGTATTTGGCAGCTTCGTAGAAGCAGCTGGATTCTTTCTTTCCTTTTCTGCATGATTTATTGTGAGCTAATCCTATAACTGTCACCATTCTCCATCACTTGATTAGAGGTTCCCTGGCTGATCCTTGACTCAAGTTGACTAAATGGGAATAAGAAGGTCTTCCTTGGAAAGCAGAGCCTGAGCCATCCCCACCTCTGGGGAGGAGGGAGCCACATAGCTAAGGTCCAGCTGTGCCAGCCCCTGTGCCTGGGTATGGCTGGTGACACTGTGATGGTCCAAGAGGTGTCATTGGCAAGAAATGAAGAAAAATTATCTTTAGAAACGTAAAGGCAAAGAAAGCTATGTGAGAAAGTGGGAGTCAAGAGAGGAAAGAGATTTACTGAGGCTTTATAGAAAATAAGGAGTTTCCTTATGTAATTTTAATATCTTCCTAATGGAAGTGGCAGTATCTTCTTCCTAAGTAAACCTCCCAGGATCCTGAACATCAAGAGTAATGCTCAGATGGTTTTAAAGCGTGTCCAGAAGCCAGATCTCTGAATCACAGTCGCTTCTTGAACCAGTTGCTGCCAGTCCCTGCATTGGCTTGAGTACAGCCAGCATTCCCTAAACAGCAGTCATCTGGCTGAAGCATGGACAGACCAGGGATTTCATGTTTCAGAAATCTCTTCCAGGCAGTTAAAGGCTGAGCAGCCTCCTGTTAAAGAAAAAAAAAAAAAAAATTAGGTTAGAAAGGTAATTATTTTCCTGCCCAGTGTGTGTGATATGTAGTAGAAATCTCAACTAGTGCAGAATGTTGAGACTCAGTCTCATATTAGGAGTTTAATGTTCTTTTTGTAGCAGATTAAAAAAACATCCATCTGACGACACCCCTTCAAACCTCGCAGCCACCTCTGTGGCTGCTGTCTGAGCCATGGTGTACAGCAGATGGAAGCAGAGTTGGCTGCAAATCATCAGCTCTGAATCGTCTCTCAGCCCCTGTTAGCTGCAGAATGCTGAGTGTGCACTGCAAATATGAAGCTCTGTGGGATGGGTTTGTTGGCCAGGCACGTGGAGCAAAACACACACGAATGACTCCATTGTCTCTTTTGCCTGGCGAGTGCTCCAGCAGCCTGCTGGGAAGTGCCTCTCTGAAGGGCACTGGTGGGGGGTGAAGGGTCACACTCATCTCATCTGGGAGTGTTTGCACGCCTCAGATGGTGAAAAGTCAGCTCCATACCTTCCAGTTCCTGCTAAACCTGTAAGAGCATTAATAGAAGTGGACAGTGGAGATGACATTGCCAGCAGTGCTTGCTATGTTTCTTTGGAGCGCTTTCAGCAGAGATCCCTCTTTTTTAGTGGTTTGGACAAATATCCAAATAGCTCTGAATATTGGACCGCTGCCTTCCTCCCATTCCACATCCCACGTGGTGCTGAGTAGGACACGCAGGCTGTGGTGCAGCAGGGATTGATCTCTCTCAGGGTCCTGTTTCCAGCCATGAACTGTGCCAAAGGCACAGCAGACCCTGAGGAGTGAGAAGAATGGAGGAGTTTCCCCTTGGAGAGATGTTTTCTGGATCCTTCCAGGGGAGGAGGGAGTGGTGATGTGAAATAGGTCCAATTGTCACGTTTCTGTAGTAGTGGCAGTGCCAGCCCCATGTGTGACCTGTCACAAGGCTCTCTTGGGGTGTGATTCTTGGCAAGGATCTTGGTCAGGACATGTTCAAGCTAGAAGAGAAGATACTGAAAAGTTGGTGACAAGGGGGACAGTCCCAGACTGTGGCTGGGAAGGAGGTCAGGTCAGCTGTGAGGCTGCTGCCTCTCACACCAGCTGGTCAGGAGGTGTCTGCCGCCGTTCTTGGCAAACAGGCATTGCCTGCCCTACAAAAGTTGCCGCAGCACTTGAGAGACTGGGCTGAGGCATTTTCCAATGAAAGGCAATGTGGTTGTGTTGAGCTGGATCCAGACAGCAAAACCTGAAGTCTGGTGGCACTTGGTGCCAGTGGCACTTTGTGCCGGAGGCCAGTGCCCCATATCTGCTGTCTGCAGTTTTATTGCATCTGGTGTGAGCCATTGAGCAAGGAAATGGTTATGGGTAGGTGACAGTCGTGAACAAGGGATGCTGCAAGCCCACTTCAAGGAAGCAGGGAACATCCATCTGCCTTTTTCAAGCTGGAAACCATGTGAGAGTATGTAATATGCCTGGGGCTCCTGGGCTCTCCATATATGCTTGTCTGCCCTCAGATTTCTGTGAGGGCTCTGTGCTGTGAGTAATTTGCAGTGTGAGTGGAATAAGTGCCCCAATATCAGACAAAACAGTGATGCAGCTCTGCTGCTTCTCCATCCCCCTATGCAGCATGGCAGAAGCACTCCAGTCCCATGAGCCCCAGGTACAGGGATGCAGGCAGTGGATTACTGGGCAGATGTCAGGGATCTTATGCACAGGTGGAGGCAGGTGTGCTTGGATTTTTGGTCCCGCTTCAGTTCCCTGGGGCCTTGCGTTTCCACCCCCAGACATTCACCACAACCACTGCTGCTTCTGGCAGGTCTGACTGTTCCCTGTCTGGCTGGAACGAGAGCAGGACATGTACTCACCCCTCTGCGTGGCTCTTCCCATCCACGACTTTCCACAGAGAATAGCATAGGACCTTCATCCACACCTGGCATTAACATTTCCTGGAGGCAGCACTCCCCTTGTGCCTCTCTTGCCCATGGACTGCTGCCTTCCAGCCAGAAGGGCACATCCCGGGAGGAGTGAATGACTTTTCCTGTTAAAGGCAGTGCCATCCAGTCGAGTTATCCCATGTAAAACAGTGACTCATTGTCCCCTTTTGGAGTGTGTTTCTTGGCTAGAGGAAGAATGTTAACAGTGCCAGGGAGCCTGGCTGCCATTGCCACCCAGTTGTGCCACACAGCCCTGGGACTCTGAAGAAGATGCAAGGGGGTGATTGCTGAAAACAAGGGTATTATTTTTAGGACGTGACATCCTCTTTCATCTCCTTCCCAGAGGAAGTAATCTTGGGCATCTTGCCTATGCACACCTTATAATGGTGAGCTCTGGGTATCCCAAATACTTCCACATCTCTGTGTGTGTAGGAACTGTGTGATTTGGGGCAGAAAATGTTGCAGAAGGGTTTGTCCCAGGGGATGGTAGCTATTTAGCATATGCATTTGGTGGAGTTTGGAAAATCTCCGTTTCCCTCTTGGCCAAGAGGTTTGTACAGCTGTGCCTTCTCATGTGAAGTGAGCTGTGTCACCTCACTGCCCGTGGAGCCTCTTCTGAGGAACATGGCTGGGAAGGAGGTACTGGGGGTGCTTTGTCAGCAGAGATGTGGGGCGAAAATAGGTTCTGGGAATGGGGCGCCCCATCACCCTTCCAGAGCCATCTGTGGCTGCTTGGAGTTGGCCTTCAGTAGCTCCCCAGAAAAACAAGAGTCATTTGGGGAAAAGGGAGAGATTTTCGGGGAAGGAAAGTCTGCATGATAGAGGCTGGTAGGACCCCTCCATTGGCTCCACAGCAGTGAGACATGTTTCAGCCAGATACTGGAGAGGAGGAAAGTTGTGAACCATTGTGCAGCCTTCATCCCTCTTCTGCACCCCTCTGTCATCTTGCCCTGAAATGGTACTTTATTATGGTGGCTAAAACATCACTTCCGAGTGACCCCAAGTGGTTTGGGTGCTGCAAAACCACCTTGTCTCATATGCAGATGTGCAGGTTCACCCATCCGAGCTGATGGGAGAGACAATTTGTCTTTCCCTGCTGCAGCTCATTGTGCCTGTTGTTCGTGGGCTGGTTCTCTGTGCAAACCTACTCATGTGCACGTCCTGTCTTGCCCCGCTCAGGTTTGCCCTGAGCTGCTTTGTTTGTGGTTTTTCCTTTAGCTTTGTGGATAACCTCCTCCCACCACATCTCTGTTTAGTTCTCCACAGATTTTAAGTGGTGGGAGGTGAGGGGAGGCAGGGAAGGGAGGGGTTAATTACTTGGTTTGGCTGTTTCAAAAGGTCTAGGGGGGGATGGGAGAAAATGTGCAGTGCTGGGAAAAAAGCCTGAGCTAAGCCTTCAAGCATCCCCATGCTGCTGGGACTCGGTCTGATCCAGCCAAGTTCAAGTCACTCAGTTGGTTTAATTTCTGCTGAATGAAAGATCATTAAGTCAGGACCATATGAACCACCAAAGGGGCGCTCTGCCTTGCCATGGGGAGCAGTCCCCTCAGGCTGGGCTGCTGATACCAGGGTCTCTCAGGGCACAATCCTGGATTTGGCTGATTCAGCAGGGCCTTTAAACAAGAGTGTGCTGGACTACCTGAACCAAAACATCCAATGATCTGTTGCTCAGCCCCAAAGTGATCAGATCTGTGTTTTCCAGCCCACTGTGTCATGTGGGTGCCATTTGGGAAGTGCATTATACAAACTCATAGCAGCAGTCTTGTAGTGATAAGAGAAATTAAATACCCTTTGTTAAGCCCTCTGATGGACAAGCAGATGAGCTTCAGGCTTATATGTATGTTTTGCTCCTCAGCCTTGTAAGAACAGACATATTTTGGTTTTCTGTGGTTCTGGGGCTGTCCTTGTGAGAGGTGAATCTGGCTGGAGATGGTCATTTGCCACGGGGTATAATCAGGCCGACACCACCAAGGTGGTGGCTATGCTTGAAAATAGAACCCAAGCTACCTGAGGCAGTTTCTTATCCTGAGAGTTAGGAGGCAGTGCTGGTGAAAGACACTTATCCAGTGATTTCAGAGGGGCAGTTGAGCTTCCTGGTGCCATGCCAGTGCCTGAGGGTTGTGGCTCAGCTGGTGGCATGGAGGAATGCCACTAAATCATGTGATAGATAGTTTTGCAGGGCACAGGGATGTGCCTGCCTGCTGATCTGCTCAAGGAAGCAGAATCCCAAAGGTGACAGTCCTACCCTTCTGATAAGCTACATTAGCTTGGTCAGGTTATCTGGGAAGGACCTGCTCCAGGTCCTTGCAGGGGTTCAACCAGCTACAGACTTCGGGTTCTCCTTGGAGGTCCTGCAGCTCCCACTGCCCGTTTCTCCAGGGAGAGTTGTACGGGATCAGGACCTTAATTGGGTCCTGGTGTGAATGCATGGGCTCCTGTGCAGTTCTTTCAGCCATCCATAGCTAATCAGCTCAGTGGTATCCTGCCCCTTGCTCTGGTCTAATGTCTCAAAACACCCTGGAGCAAGTGAGGCAAAGGTCCCTGCTGCTCCCCAGGATGCTCCAGCCTGTCAGTCTGCTTTAAGGCAACAGGAGGACCTGGCAGGGGAAAGGTCTGATAGGGAATGGAAAATTATTCCCTTTCCCTAACAAGTGAGCCGAGACAGACATCTCCAATAGACTCTGTGCCACCTCTACCTCAGCAGAGCGTCATGCAGAGCAGCCAGCCCTCACTGAGGCTTGGACTGCAGAGCCGAGGGTGGGCTGTCAGGAATAGCCTGGATTATATATTGCTGGCTTGTTCATCAGCCAGGAAAATACTGGAGGCAGCCAGCAGTGGGTCTCTGTGGCCAAAGTGCACAGGGCTGTGTGAGGTGGCAACAACCTGTTACCTGTGTCCATATAACCCCCTGCACAGGAGAGACACCCACTGCTGACTTGCTCATGGGAACAGGTGGTTCCCTGTGTCTGTGCTGAGATTCTGCAAGAGGACCTTGTCATGAGGCAGAACACACTGAAAGAGCCCTAACTGGAGAGAAAAACACCATGAGAAGAGGAGCAAAAGTGGGAAGGGCCACAGGGGCATTTCCTGAGCTGCAGAGAATGTTGGTCTGGAACAAGAAATGCGTGTTTGTATTGTAAATGTTAGTTACAGAGTTTGTGTGTTGATGCCAGCTCCCTTCCATCACTCCTCCTGCTCACCACTTGCTGGCACAGCCTCAGGATGAACAAAAAAGGTCAAGCACAGTGGTTGCTCCAAAGGGATCAGTTCACTGCTATGGGGATGCTGTGCAAGGTGGGGGCTGTCACAGGTTGATATCTGAGCTTTCCTCTTCTTGGGGAGCAATACTTTTTGTCAGATGCAGGGAGAAAAGACCAGAAAATGTCTCTTCTGGTTGTTCTCCACAGGGCTGGTTACTTCTTGCTATTGCTTGTGGCTGTCTGAATGTTGCTGTTCCCCATAACATGTTCTCTCTCCCCAAAGTTCTTACTCATGTATGTGCTCTGCTGCCAATTTACCTGCCAGAATGGGGCATGGATGCTGCCCGCTGCCTCTGAGCATTCTGGGCACAAACACCTGGGTGAGCCTTTGCACTTACACCTCCTTACACTTGCAGCTCCCCGGTGCAGGTGTTTGTGTCTGAATTCACAAAGCCGAAGGATGCATTTAAGCAAATCAATCATGTGGCTCTCTTGGATTTCTTTTCCTTTCTTAAGCATTTTAATTCAGCCTCCTTTGTCTATATCCTTGACTTTCTAAATGCAGTAAAAATCAGCAGTCACGAGACTCTAAGGAGATTTGATTGCCTCTTTGAAGCCAAAAATTTGATTTGATTTTGGAGGAGCTAAAAATTTCCATTTCCAAATCAAAACCTCTGAGTAAGAATTAAAATAGGAATGAGTTTTGGTTTTAATTCCCGGAGGTTCTCCCTAAGCTCCGTGAGTGACAAAATTACCACAGTTCTTCACAGCCAAGTATAGCATGTGAAAAAGCAAGTGGTCACTTATTTGGTCATCTTCTACATCAAAGATAGGTCACTGCTTTCCCCAGCATTAAGCCAGTGTATCTGGAGTTCTCTGTGGAATTTTGGTGTTAGGATTCCCACATCATCCTTGTTTTGAAAAGTATCTGTCTTTAAAAAAAACAAACAGAACCAACAAACAACAACCAGATCTTGTGCTTAGGCAGAAATTATTGGAATGTGTCCTCCACCATTAGGAGCTCAAGCATAAAAGCCAGACCTTCCTAGAATTAGACTGCTTTCTTGAGATGGTGCTCGTTGACCCAGTTCGTCTGGTCCTTCCAAGCAGGGCTTTTCACGTGGACCACTGGCCACTGCCCAGGGTTTGACTGCTGCTTCCATGTGGGATTTCTTGGCTGCCATGCCCTGGACCATCCTCATACAGCTGTTGTGTCGAGCTGCATGTCCCAGGCTTTGCTATCAAACCAGGAGGGAAAACTGAGCTCAGACTGAAGGAACTGTCTGGATCCATCACTGCTGCTGCCAAGCTCTATTTTCTTTTTCCTTCTCTGTTTTTTTTTTTTTCATCTTGCTTGGATGTTAAAATCGAAAATTGGACAGATTCAGCAGCCAGTGGCTGCAACTTGGGTTTGGCTTTGACTAACACAGTCACAATATCCTCTCATAAATTAGATGGCAGGATCCTTCTCTGTGTCTCTTGGGTGCATTATTTGAATAGTGAGGAGCCTGTCTTCACAAAGCAGGGCTTAGTTTCTGCAGTCAGGGATGACTGAGCCATCATTGCAATGCCTGAAGCACTCACTCATCACCTATGACAGGTGCTGGAGAGGAGTCAGCAAGGTCTGGAGAAGCTCATTGCTGTGCCCACAAAGACATTCAGGTCCTAATTTCTAGCTCTTCTAGTGGCTGACTTAAAGTGCTAAACCCGTTACATCACAGAGCTCTGGGTGTTGTTTCCCCTTCTGATAAAAAGGGATAATACAGTAATTTTTTTTTCCACTGTAAACTCTTCCTTCTCCTATGAATGCAGTTCAGCTGCACACATGCCATGTGTTCAAGGCAGACAGTTCCTATCACCGGTATCTTTTCCTGTGTTCTGGTCATAATCCATCAATAATAGCACCTCCTCTGAGTTCAGAGCTTTTTTTTGGTCTGAGAGAGAACATCCCCTTCCAAGAGGGTCTGCCCTGAGAGCTGAGTTTTCCTACAGAACAAAGAAGCACCTATCACACTCACCCACTGGCAGTCGCAGGCTGTAATTAACACTGATCATTTCAGGCACCACAATTATTTTTTCTCTTTTTTTAGATTTTGCACAGACACAACAGGAAGTGAAGCTGGGGCTGTGAGACGGCAGCGGGAGGCAGTGATGGGGTCAGGATTAGCTCCTCAGGGCCTCTGGGGTGCCTGCTCATGTGTAAGCACATGTGCTGTCTCTTCACTTCCCTTGGCTGGAGACCACTGCATCTTCTCCAGGGTTTAACCCTTTCCAGTGTTTTTTATTGGAGACCACAAATGGAGTTTTTGGCTCCTCATGGCTCTGGGGTCCAGCCTGGAAAAAACCTGAAATCTTCATCCTCCAGCCCAAAATGAGTTGGAATGCCTCCTTGTTTTGTCTCGGCCACTGGCTTCCTCTGATCTGGGTTTTCCAAACCTCTTCATATCTGGCACCTGAGCAAGTGGGCATGAAGATGTCCTGCATGTGAAACACCTCCCCTCGCTCTCTGCTGGCATGTTTCCAGGGTATAATCACATCCCAGCTCGGCTCACACACACATCCAGCCGTTGCAGCCTCCCATGGGGCAGCAAGTCCTGGGATCACCTGGCACTTTCTCAGCAGCTTTGGATCTCCCTTTGTCCCAGGAGAGCAGAGCTGGCAGTGCACAGCAGGTGAGGGTCACCAATGCTATAGATAATAGTATTCATGCTTTTTTTGCTGCTATGGCAAATACCTCACCTGATATGTTTCAGGACTTCATTTGCCTTTCTTTTATGACTGTCACACTGGCAGCTGATAGCCCAGAACTAATGCATCTGGGACCTCCTGCCACTTCCAGCAGCGAAGCAGAAGACACAGCTGAATTCCAGCATTGTGAAATTAAATCCTGTTAAATTTCCACTCCCCTGGTCCAGGACTTTCCTGTTGGTGTTTCAGTCTCTCCCTGCCATGGCAACCTTTCTCAATGCTTTGTCTGTCATCAGTATCTTTCTATTTTTATGCCAAGTCCTTCCCGAAGTATTAATCCCAAAGCCGATCTGGGAGATATTTTATTAGAAATCTGCCCTCTGCCCAGTATTTCTCATGCAAGTGCCACCTGCTTTCTAGTTGCTCATATCCTTTACAGTTCACCTTTTAAACTTCATCTTCCACTGAAGTACTTGTTTCCTGTGGTGTGTTATATCTCATGCACTATGTTTATCTGGATGAAGATCTGACACAAAGGCTTGATCTACAGAAATGGCTTATTTTATTCACAGACGAGGTTGCCTGGGTATGAGCTGTGCTTGGTAAGTGACATGTTTATTTATTTTTCAGTTGCACCCACATCTATTTGTTTTCTTTCCTTCAGACTGTTTTCTAAAGCCTGGGTAATGCTGATGTCAGCCTAGCAGGCTTGTCGCTGCCTGAATCCTGTCTCCGGGCCAAACTTTTCAACTCAGGCATTGGATTTGCTGTTGTGGTTGCAGAGAAAGAACCTCCCTCCTTTCTTAAGGGTCTCTGCAGCCAAACCAGCAAATTCTTTCACCGGTGCTTCCAGAAGTCTGGAATGGGCATGATCCACAGTCTTTCCCTCACCTCACACGTCTGTCTGTCTTTGCAATCAGCTAGTACACCTAAATAGTCACAGCTTTAAAATCTGTTCCCTTTTCCAAGCAGAGCTGGCAAGTCAGTGAAACCTCGGATCCTGCTGCTGTGTTGATGTCACGCTGCAAGACAATAACTTTAGTTGTGATGGGACAGCACTAAAATCTGGGGTGCAGGGGGAAAGGAGGGAGGAAACATGGCGCCTTTTTAAGCTCTAAGGGAAAGTCTGAAAGCATGTGTTGCACAGGAGACTCAAAAATGTGCCTGAGCTCCCTTTCAGGCTCAACTCATTCAGTGATTTTGGGTCAGGGTCTCTTAGCATGGGAATTTTGGTCTCTTGCTCTGCATCACCAGACAAGGTGACTATTCCCTTGTCTCATGTGCAAAGGACAAATGTGATACTTCCTTCTGCCTGTCTCAGTGAAAAACATTTTGGATTTGCATCAGGGATATGCACTGTTTTGATACTTCTTACCCAAATAGTGATCCAGCAGCTGCCAAAGGTTGAAGTCTTTTCCCCTTGAGAAAGTTGATATGCCTTGGCTAAGCAACGTCCCTGCTTTCAGATGCAGTTGTGGCAATGCTAAATTTCCAAGCATTACCAGTGCATGTGGTGGAATCTGGGAACCTCAGAAACAAGCTGTAAAGTCAGGAGAAAAGCCAGTATGTGAAGATCTTGGCAGCTCCTCCATGATGGAATATCCTGCTGTACTCAGGGCCATGGTGCCAAAATGCAGCACTTGATTTACTCGGATGATACTCCCTCCTCAACACTGTCATTTATTTCAGTATTCCTTGGCCTTTCCAAACTGGAGTCTCAAAATGGGAAGACACCCTAGAATGGGAACAAGCTGTGTGATTGAGTGATAAGGTGGTTGGGATGAGGCAGCCAGGGAACCCCCTTCCCTGGGGGGTTGTGTTCAGGTTAGGCCTGAGCTGTGTTCATAGAGTTGCATGATGAGGATTCAGGGTCTGGTGACAGGGGAGGACTGGAAGAGGACTGGGAGAGGACTGGGAGAGGAGTGCATGAGCAGTGATGTTACAGGTGGCGGGGCTAAAGGATGGTGAAGAAGGGATGGCCACATCTTGGGGTCATGGGGCAGAACTATATTAGGTGAGAAAGCTGGACCTTAGTGGGGCTGGACTCTGTTAAATCACCATCTACAGATTGCTGCTGGCTCAAGAGGATTGCAGCAGCCCTGGCCTGCTTACCACTGTGATGGCCAGTGTTGCTCTGCCAGGTGGTCCCACTTGTTTTTGGGATGCTTTGAGCACAGGCAGCCTGGGCTTGTCTCTGTTCACGCACACGTTGTCAGCCACAGGCACCTGCAGCTGCCCTGACCCAGCCCTGCAGAGAACAGACACTCTGGTCCCATGGGACACACACACACACCAGCTGCTGCCCTCCCATGCACTGGTGCCTCGTGGAGCTGTGCTGGGCTGCAGCTGCATTTCCCCATCTGCTGTGGAGCTTAACATTGGCTTCAAAAGTCATTGTCATGGCCCAGCCAGGATCCTATTTGCTTTTCTCCTTGGGATGCTTTGTGTAGTGCAAGCAGACAGTTTCTGAGGGGGAGACTTCTTGCATTGGAGCCTTGTAAAAACCTGCTGCTGGGCCAGACACTCTGAAGGGTTTGGCAGTGCCCCGGCAGGGATGGTGTCATCGCTTTGGAGTGCACAAGGCGTCAGGATGCAGTGAGTGTGGAGTTGCCGGCGTCTTCTCCCCGCCAGCTCAGCACTCCAGGCCTCCTCCAGCTGCATGGGAGCAGCTTGCAGGGGATTTTTCTTTGTTTTTTTTTTTTTTTTTCCTCTTTCCCTTTTTTTCTGGAACCCTGCACAGCAAGAGCATAGAGGGGATCCCAGGGGGTTTGCTGCTAACCAGAGAAGATGCCTCGTTCTCTGACAGATCTTGCGCTGGGGAAAGGCTGGAGAAAATCCATTTTGGAACATCTCTGCTGGGGCTGTTGGCAAGAGTCCTGCAAGGTGCAGCAGCTGCTAGCCAGGCTGGTTCCTCTGAAGAAAAGAGGACTGAAAGGTCAGAGCATGGATGTGACCTGCCTGACCTCTGCTCCCTCTCTGCTTTACTGCAGATTTGCCTTTTGTTAAGCCCGAACAGCCTCCTGCCGAGCCACTGTTCCTCCAGGGCCATGACCTGACGCTGCACCAGGCATTGAAGCCTTTCCCTGGGATGTTTCCACACCCCCTTGCACAGCACCAGCACGGGCTATTTGCATTTCTAGTGGCTTTAAGTCAGCCTGAACCACCCAGAGTTTGCTACTGTCCTGGTGAGAAAGCTTCTGGTTGATGCACGTGTTAATCTCAAAAACAAACGCCTCCGCATTGTTTTTACTAAATATAGGACCAGTGTCTGCTGCGGTGCAGGGCACTGCAGACAACCCACAGTGGGGTCACACTCCTACATTGAACAGGAGTTTATCAGCCCCAGACAGGAAAGGCTCTTAAGTTTAATGGTCTTTGCTCTCAGATTTGAGCTGCAGTGAGTTGAGTTTTCAGGGCTGATCTCATTCCCTGTCATTTGCAGAGGGCTGAGCCTGGAAATGTGAAATGGGGCCCCTCTGGGACAAGCATCTCAGTCCAGCACTGTACGTTGGATTTTCTGCTTATCTCTCATTTGCATAGATGCCATTTCACCCTCCTGTGGGGTAACTGATACCAGGGATTGAGGAAGAAACTGTACCTTCTCGTTGAGTCACATCTTGATCAATCCAGTCCTGCAGGAAGTGTCATTTCCCACAGACTCGCAAGCATTCAGGCATTGCTGATGAAATCTTGTGAGGTCAGGCGGTCACTTCCTCCTAATTGCAGCTCCAGGAATGAATTATCTTTAGCTTAGACCCTGGTTACTTTGTGCTTCGGAGTGGTTTTCATTGAAGCAAAATACAAGCACATGAAAATTGAGATGGGCTCTGAATTTTTCCTGCTGGTTATTTTGGTTACACAGATGCCATCTGGGGCTTGTATAACAAATTTGGTTTTGTTTGGTGATGGTCACTGAACAAAAAGAGCCCCAAACTGTCATGCAAAAAGCCTCTATTAGAAACCTACATGTTGCTAGAAAGGGCTTGTGTCATGTGCTTTTCCCAGGAACTTGGAGGACTAGAAGAGCTTCCCAGGCCGCAATCTCCTGAATGATTCCTATCCTCCCCTTCAGAAATAACATCATCTTTCATTTTAAAACTCATGTTGTGATTTCTTCTGTGGAAGCCAACTCCAGGGCTGCACAGCCCCCATGGTTAGAAATCTCATGTGAAAACTGTTGTGGCATCCTCTGCCAACAGGGAGGGTCAGAGACAAGAAGCAGAGGGTGAGTGAGTTGTGGGACAGCTGCTTAAAGGTATTACTGCAAGCGAGAACGTGTGCTCCTGCCATGGCTGGCTCCCTGCATTAGGTTTGGGATATCCAGGCCACATGGTTCTGTTCATGCTGTGCTGGAAATAGGTCCCTGGGGCCAAGGAATGGCAGCTGAAGCAGATGCTTCATAGCCTGGAAGGTGGTTGTATCCCTACATTATTTATGAACATGAGAGCTTGAGCAGCTGTCACCAACTGGGTGTCCAGTGCCACATTCATGGCTGGCCAGATCCAGCCCTGGGTTTGGTGCTGCTGCAAATGGACCTCTGAAATGAAACCATCCAATCTGCAGGGCAGGGAAGGGCAGGGAAGACTGCTTGGGTGGGTAGCTTCAGCTTCAAACACCAGAGGAGACAGTGGTGGTTTAGAAGGGAAGGAAAAAAATAAATAGCAAAAATGAACTTAAATTTATTTACTAGTCAGACAAAGCACCTGACCAACAATTTGTCTGTTCCTGTCCATGTCTCTGAGCCTGGAAGTGCAAACTCTCAGCCTTTGGGGGCTCAGCAGAGAGCTGCTGGTGTTAGATCTGCCCCTTCCCTCTGCCAAGCACAGATGCCATTTCATTCCTCACAGGGCTGCTGAAATGCTGCCTGAGGTCATGTCTTCTCCTGGGTCATTCCCTCAACAATGCAGCCTGCACACAGTGGCATTTCCCAAATGCACATGGATCAAACTGTTCCCAGTTGCTCTTGAAATTGTAATAAGATGTAATCTTTATTTATGGCTTTTTATTTGTTAAAGATTAGGTCTGGAATCCTAGCTACAGATTTTTTTGAAATGTAAGAGGGAGGGACAAGTATTGCTTGAACATCACTTCCAGAACCAGGTGGATTTGTCTCTTCTCAGGGAATGTTGCCTTCTTCCAACCTGAGCATCTCCAGAGAAGGTGAGGGAAGCAAACCCTTCCAATCCTTCTGATTTTTCTCACTCCTTTTCCAGCCTCAGAAGACGGAGCTATGAGATCCACCTGGCAGGGGAAGGCCGGTCGCAGCCCACTCCAGGCCCTGTACGAGAGTTACCAGGTAAGGGGAAGGGGAGATGGAGGTAGTGGGGTGAAGATGAAACTGCAAAAGGTGTTTGGGTCCTTTTGCTGTCTTTCCCCTCTGGGTGGGCAGTTTTCCCCTCATGCAGCCACACATCCCTTTGCAGAGAGATCCTCACCCACAGCTTCCCTGCAGGAAGTCCTACAGGAAACCACCCTCCAACCGGTGCAACAGGCTGGGGCAACATGCCCCAGCCACTAAATGTGCCCTTCATCTCCCTGTCATGGGACAGGGAGTCCATGGGGCTCTCATCTTCTGCAGGGCAGAGGGTGAAGTTGGTGGTCCTAGCAGTGGGCTGCCATCCCTGCTGCCTCCCCACTGCCGATCAGCACTGCCCCATACAGGTGGAGCTGGATCTCCTCTCCATTTGTGATGCTTTGTTTTGCTGTCTAGGTCGATGCTTTTATGACTATAAGCAGCCAAAGTACATTTGCTCTCTGAGAAATGGCAAATATGGACTTCCTCGATCACACTGCTGGCAAACCTTAATGCTGCTGGAATGTCATGGTGTTATTCCCTTAAAAGTGATGCTTAATTTCCCTGGCTTTTAAAGAGAAGGAAATAAAGGGAACAATTTTGCTCTGAAATAACTGCAAGACATGCACTTACTCCAGTGGGCGGCTGTTGAAAAGTAGTCACATTTATTTTGTTGCCATGCCTGCAGACAGTGTCTGTCTGTCTGTCTCTCTGGTCCAATAGCTTTGAATTATGCAAGTGCAGGGAAAAACACCTGAAAAAAAATCACATTATTAAAATGCCTCTTTTTTTTAAGCCCTTGCAAAAAGAGTTTCCAATTTTAAAAGGCAACAGGGCGGCCCCAAACAAAAGAAATTCCTATTGAAAGGTTTGGCTGTGTCACAAGATGTTGTACCATGAGAATGCCTCTTCAGCTATGCTTATCACCTCCCTAGGTGCTGTATTTTCTTCATAGTAGCCAATGACAGTAGCCAACAACATCAGAGTCATATCTTGGTGGCAGTTAGCATCTATTTACCTGCATTTCCTCCATCTGAGCGTTTTCCCTTATAATCTCCCTATTGGAAGGAGCAGGGATGGGATGCTTTCTCCTACCCCTCTCTCAGGTTACTGCCCATGCAAGTTCCTGGAGAAAGTAGTTGCTAAACTGACCTGGACAAGGTTCCCTCTTTTGTGGAAATGAGATCCAAAAGGGTCCAAGTGTGGTTGATCCCTTGCAGGAGGAGCTTTTTACCCAGGTGTTAGTGCCTCTCTGAAGGAGACAAGTCTGCTGGATCACTCACGGGCTGGGCAGTTTGTCTCAGTATCCCAGCTTCTTTAAGGTGCTTTACAAACCCTGCCTCTCCCAGGCTCTGGTGCATCCCAGTCCAACTTACAGTCCCTCAGGGAGCAGTGAGGGTGCACCTGAATCTTGGCAAAGGCCGTGCCTTGGCAGTGACAGCTGTCAGCAGCAGGGGTGTAGGGACCAAGGACATGGCCAGCCGTTGCCCTCATCTGGAAGTTGCCATGTCTCTCTGGGTGGCAGAGCTGTTTGCTGTGGCACTTTGGGACACCGGCAGGACTGTCTTCACAACCCCAAAGAGGGACCCCCCGTTGTCTTGCAATATGGCAGTAATTGCACAGCATCAGAGCAAGAGCCCTGTGGGGTCAGAGCTGTCCCAGGTTGACCGGCTTGTGGTGGAGCCATTAGCGGGCATTGCTGGGAAAGGCTGTTGGATGTTCCCAGCAATGACGAGCACGAAACCTCCCAACCCTCGTGAGCAAAACGGGCAGTGAGTGGGCAGGAGGAGGAGGGGACCTTCCCCTTCTAACTTCCTGGAAATGGTTTTCCTTCCCCAGATGTTTTAATGACATTTTGGGATTTCTGATGAAAACCATGACAGGAAGGGTCACATCCCCAGATCTGAAGGGAGTGTTTCAGCTGGGCAATGGTTAGGGGGCTCTGGGCTCCTCAGAAATCAGTGCAGCAGCTGCCAGGCCTTGATGCAAGAGTCAAAAGGGATAAACGACCATGTCTTAAATCTTCATCCCTGCAAAAAAGGAAACTGTGACCAGAGCAGAGGTGTTGGAATGGCCTGTGTTAAAAAAGTCCCTCAGGAGAAGGAACCCAAAGCCTTCAGGAAGGGTCCCACCACATTAGCCTCTTGCTCCTCTCCATCATGCCCTGCCACCCCACCTCACCTCCAGTTCCCCCCTCCCTGCTTCCCAGGGTTGGACTCTCAGTGTTAAAAACCAGTTCCCTCTGCCTCTCCTTGGCAGCACATCCGTGCCTTTTCCACGATGCATACCTGAAAGTGTGTGCCACTCTTGGCTGGGGTGTTCACAGGGAGCCCACAGCTGTAGGTGTCAGTGCACTGCAGCAATGCCCCATAGCAGCAGGAGGGGCCCTGCAGCAGCCAACAGGCTGCAGTGGCTGCCGTGGGGCCATGCATGTCCCACAGACTGGTGTAAGGGAGAACACGTTAGCCCAGCGTGTGTGGGGGGATGCTTTTAAAAAATACCATCTTACTGACCCTCTGTGCACCTCCTGTTCTTCCCTCACCCCCTTTGACTTGCTCCTCATCCAGCTCTTCATTATATTTTGTCCTCTCCTTTGCCCCCAGCCTGTCCAAGGATTAAATGCACCAAATCTTGTTCAAAGTCAGTGCTGTCCCTAAAAATCCTACATGGGTGACTGCCAAACCCAGAAAAGGGGGGGGAATGGGGACAGCTGTGGGCCAGGTCTTGTGTGTAGGCCACAGTTATCTTGGGCAAACTGGTGACCATCTCTGTTGTTTTTTTCTCCCCAGTTTGAGCAGTCGACACTGCAGGCGGTTCACCACCAGAGACGGGAGATGTTGAGCAACATCTGCAACCGTTACACCCGCAAGCGGCGCCTCCTGCAGCGGGATGACTTGCGGCATTTGGTGGTGGATGACACGCATGGGCTGCTCTACTGCTACGTGCCCAAAGTGGCCTGCACTAACTGGAAACGGGTGATGATGGTCCTGACAGGGCAAGGCAAGTACCAGGACCCACTGGAAATCCCTGCCCACGAGGCCCACGTCCCATCCAACCTGCGCACCCTCTCCGAGTACAGCGTTCCCGAGATCAACTACCGCCTGCGCAGCTACCTCAAGTTCGTCTTCGTGCGGGAGCCCTTCGAGCGCCTGGTCTCGGCCTACCGCAACAAGTTCACCCTCAGCTACAACCAGGCCTTCCACAAGCGCTACGGGACCAAGATCATCCGGCGGCACCGGCAGGAGCCCAGCGACAAGGCCCTGGAGCGCGGGGACGACGTGCGCTTTGAGGAGTTCGTCTACTACCTGCTGGATCCACGGACGCAGCAGGAGGGGCCCTTCAACGAGCACTGGGAGCGGGTGCACTCGCTCTGCCACCCCTGCATCATCCACTACGATGTGGTGGGCAAGTATGAGACCTTGGCCGAAGATGCCAACTACATCCTCCAGCTGATTGGGGCCGACACGACCGTCAAATTCCCGGCTTCGTCCAAGACCACCAGAACAACAGATGACATGACGGCCCAGTTCTTCCAGGACATTAGCCCCTTCTACCAAAGGAGACTCTTTAATTTATACAAAATGGACTACTTGCTCTTCAATTACTCCATCCCCTCCTACCTCCGCATCCGATGAGGCAGGGGCTGGTGGGGAGAGGTGAGGGAGAGCTGGATAACTCTCATCTTGCCACAATTCCTCTCCTCCCACCTTGTGCTCATCTTTTGGTTGACTTCTTCCCTGTGCCCTCTCATTAGGTCTGCTCCAGATCCTGATGGTCCAGAGGGAGTATACCTCTCAAAACACTGAGGCTGGAGCTTTTCCTTTCCCTCCCATCCTTCAGTATCTACAGGAAATGGTGGTGGGATGGGAAACTGCTGGGTAGGAGGGCTTGCCTTGGTTGGGGACTTTCTTTTAACTAAGGGACTCCTCTGTAGATCCAAGTCTTGGGAAGGCTCCTTTTTTGGGCAGGATCCCTTCGGGTCTTTCTCCTCCTTACTGGGCTGTTTAGGGGTAGACATGGTGTCTTGGGGGTCAGGGTGGAGTGTTTCAGAGACTTGCATAGAGCCAGAAATAAAGCAATAATTTAATGTAACTTTTTCTCTTTGTTGAAAATTGCTCCCCCCTTTTCTTTTTGCCTGTTCTCCTCCGTCCTTGTCCCACTTCCCCCACCATTCTCCATTGCTGGGGAAGGCAGAGGTGTGTCACTCTGACCACACATTTCTCCCTGACAGTACCTGGAGGGCTTTTTTGTTCCTCTCCACATGCTCTCAGTTTGAATACAAAATATGCCAAAGAGAGAGAGGACATTTTTGCAGCAGATCCATGGTGCTTTCTCCTGCCTCCGACAGCAGAGTGCTCAGTGCCTCTGTGTCTGTGCATGTCTCTGGATTTCTGGTCAAATCCAGCCCCCAAACCTCCTGTTTTTTTTTAAACAGCAGGTGATAACTGTTGTGTAAAGCCAGCTGTACAGCACGGGTGCAGGTGTCTGCTCATCATCCACCGTGTCCTGCCCATGGCCTCACTGGTCAAGCAGGACCCCCCTGGCAGCGCTGGCTGCTCTTCCCCTGGCACCATGTGCTGCTCCCATGTGTGGCCAGTGCCTCCCACACCATTGCACTGGGAAACTGAGGAGGGTGCTGGGATGGGTTTGAGTTATAAAGTGCTTCGGGGAGCACTGGGCTGGGATGTGGGAAAATGCTGTGGTTATGGAAAGGTGATGCTGGACTGGGAGGCCAGAGAAGTGTCTGTGTGTGTTTGTGTCTGTTTGTCTGTGTGTACGTGTGCATGCATGTGTGTATTTGAGAAAAAATTGAGGATAAAAATGGGGAGAGAGACACCTAGAGGGAAACAACCCTTTGCCTGGCTGCCTTTGGACAATCGTTCCTTGAGTTAAAAAAGGGGAGGATGGGGTGAAACACAAAAGAAAATGACAAACCTAGCCCTAGGACTTTAAATTAAAACCAGTCCAAGGAGCTGTATTTCTTTAAAACCGTATTTCAGTCTTCCCTCTTTTCTGTTCGGCTTTGGCTCGGTGACTGCCTTTGTAAATAAACACACTGGTAATAGATGCTGTAGAGTGTGTCTGCTGGCTTGACTGCAAACACTTGACTTATTAGTGCAATACAATGGGAGGTTTTATAAAACCATAGTGCTCTCAGGCACTTTCAAAAACAATGTTTCCATCTAACAACTTTCAGCTGTTATATCTTAACCTTTTTCCTCTCTGCCTCTGATTGGCATCTCTATGCTGACACTCCCTCCTGCTTGCTGCATTTGGAGATTGGTTTTAGCAAAGCAATGAAAAAGTAAATGGAACTGCTGGTGATCCTGGCAGTCTGAGTGATTCTCCCAATCTGGACGAGAGATCTTGCAGAAATGGCCTTTCTCATGCTGTCTTAGTATCTCCCTTGCCTGGCTGGAACACAAAGCACAAAAACAGATTATATGATGCAACAAATTTCATCGGCAGCATTCAGGCTTGGAGTGCGTTCCTCCTGCTTTCTCAGGAGTCTCGTGTTCCCCGCTTAGCACTGCCTCTGCTTGGAAAAGTAATTGTTCAAGTCTCCACAAGATCTTTTCATTGCTTTTGGTCATGAATCATAGTTCGGGGTCAGATGCAGAGTCACAAAGGGATGGATTTTTGGATGGATTTCTTTTTTTTTTTTCTTTTCCTAAATACTGTTCCCCGCAGGTACCTCTAAAGAACTGATGGCACAGTGAGTGGCAAGGATAGATGGACTTGCTCCCTGCTGTGCTGTCTGTGGGTGTTTAGGCAACATCCAGTTGTCTCGGAGCCCCTTTGGGCTCTCTTTGGTGCGAAAGTGAGGGAAGGGCAAGCTCCGGGCTTTGTTCTTTATCCAGGTGGTTTCTAGCCTTTCCTGCAATGGTGGAGATGGGGAGATGGTCCCAGCTGTGAACGACTGTTTAAGTGGCAGCCTGTTCCTGGCATCCTCATCAGACCTGACCCATTGACCCAAATAACAGCCCAGCCACACGTGTATGGAGCGACTGCAGCCCTCCAGCCCCAGCCACGGGCTGCTGAAGGCAATACCCTTGGGTCACTTAGGACCCACCTTTGGGCTTTTTCTGTAAAAACCCAGCAACCAGCGTCCACAATCCAACCTTTTTAGGTCATACCGTTGGCTTCCTCCCTGCCTGAATCTCGCTTTCCAAATCAAAACCTGCCCATGCAAACAGGAAAAAAAGGGCCACTTTGTGTTTGTGAAGTGAACATTTTTCAGCCCGGGCTGGAGCTTTCCGGGCCTGGAAACGCTCTGCCTGTGCCAAAGCCGAACAGCCGGGAATGGGACGCTCCGGGGACGGGGTCGGGATGCTGCGGGGACAGGATGCTGCGACCCTCCCGCAGGCACGGCCCGACCCCGCCCCAGTCCCACGGAAAGCGCTGGAGGACGGGAGCAGGACGGAGCTAGGAGGACCCCGTGTGACCGATAATCCCAACTACAGGCGGTGTAAGTGCTGGGAACGATTTCGCGGAGGGATCCTGATTGCTTGAGGCTTTTTTAACTGTTTCACTGCGTTCCTTTTTAGAGGAGAAATTATCAAGGGAGCCTCGGACACCTCTGAAGTGTAAATGAATTTCGTTTACTCCTCTACTTGGGAGTGGGAATGTCGAAGCGCCTGATGTGCAGCAAGGGCATGGAATACAAGGGAATGCCTGGGGTCTGCCCTCCAGGAGCATGGAGCAGGGGAGTGTTCCCAGAAGGAAGACAGTGGTGCGGTGATGAAGGGCACAAATGCACCGCTGGGATCTCAAACGTGACCAGTATGCAGCCCTGTGGGATGCGTCTGTCTTACTGGAAATGGAGCTTTGGTTCAGCTGGCCTGTGGGAATACACACCTTGTGCTGTGCTATGCTTTCGCCAAGGTTTGATCTTGAATGGAAGTGAAGACTCTTCTCACGCAGCCTCGAGCAGTGAGGTGAAGACAGAACCAACCATCCCACCAGGAATGAGCTCAACTGCTGCCACCTGGAGAAGGAGCAAAGGGTTAACCCCTCAAGGGCAGAAGGGGCATTTCTGTCTGTGCATGGACTTCTTTCAGTGCCCTTAAAGACAAGCTTTACATTGCCAAGAAAAAAAACAAACAAACAAACCCACAAAACCACCACCACCAACAAAAAAACTTACATCGGCAGTGATGGGTTTGGGCAGGAGGACCGTGCTGGCCAAGGGAGAGCTGCCATGGCAGCACTGCCAGGGTCACCCCAGGTTTGCAAAGGAAGCACAAAGATAAATGGAAAAATCCAAGGTAAACATGATGATCACACAGGGCTCAGCCTCTATTTAAACCCTCCCATCCTAATCCCCCTCATCAAGTGCCTATTAAAAATAAATTATTTAAGCAGCAAAGCATGGCCATTGCCATATGAAGTAGCATTGAGACTTCTGAGTCAGAGAGTACCTGTGTCACAGAGCCAAGTTGAGGCAAGCACAGCACGGGCATGCCTGGGGATAAGTGCCAGTCCTGGCCTCACTGGAGTGAGGACCCCAGTAGTAATATCCCCCCGCTCTCAGAAAGGCAGCTGGTACCATGGGGGTTCCCATCCTGGCCTCAGACAGGCTGCAAAACTTGGGGCCAAGCAACTCCAAATGGGTCAGGTTGGTCCTGGAGTTTGGCTTGGAAGCTAATGGGGAGCTCTCAGAGCACCAGGGACACAAAAGAAACTAGAACAGCTTCACTTTGGCATGTTCATGTGTGCACACCTATGCAAGGTAAATTATAAAGTATAATAGGATTATTGCAAATACTTGAAATATAGGTGATAATACATGCATCGCATGTAACATGAATGTGAGTATAAAGTATGTATTACAAGAATAATTAAGAGCATTTATTATTATATCTACATATTATGTATTGATTATGTTTGTATATGATTATAATACTTAATAGGTATTTGGCTATGTCTACATATACATATGTATACAGCATCATATTTATTATATAAATACAGAGATGCCCCCTAGCATAGAAAAGAGAGTACCTTCCCTTCCTGCAGTGTTGAACTTTGCCACAGTCCAGTGTGGCTTAGCAGTTGTTTGCTCCAGCCTCTGGAGCATGGTGGGTACTTTGCCTGTGCTGTGGGTATTCCATTCTATGGAGCTGTTGGCCCCATCCCTCATGGCCCACGTGAAGCTGTAGAGTTTCCCCGTCCAGTGGAACAAAACAGAGCTTCAGTGATCAGGAGGTTTCCTTCCAGAGCTTACTGTGCACCACAGATTGGGTTGTTTACCAGCTGGAGGATTAAAGAGACTTCCACTGAAAGGGAAAAAAAAAAAATTGTGTTTTCAAGTATGTCTTGGAAGTGGCGTCTCGCTTGAAGGAGGCTTTTCAGACTTGCTTGTGTTTGCTGGCTGGCACTTCACTTGTCCCTGCTAAGGATGCTGCATCACACATAGAGTTTCTGGAAAATTACTGTATTAGGATGGAGGCAGTGACTGGAAGCTGGGGAGGGGAGAAATATAAATGCTTTGACTATTCCTGAAAACAAACTCCTGTTCCCTTCTGTCTCTACAGAGGGTGACAGTCCCTTCTTTGCCTGCAAAAAGAAACTGCTCTGCACCCAGGAATGGGAGAACCCCTGACTGACCTTCCCAATTCAGCTGGGATTTCCCTGAGGCCTCAACACACTGGCACTGTGGGCAGGCACCCATTCCCTCCCAAACTCCAATGCCCTTCCTCAGCTCCTGTCCCACAGTGAACCTGAGTTTACTGAGGAGCAACTAATGACTGATGTCAGGAGTGAACGTAACTGCACTGCTAATACACCTCCCTTTTTAAGGATGTTGCTTACTTGGGAGCTACAAGGATGAAATACAAATAAAAGTCACTGCTGGCTCAAACAGAGGTGCTGGTGACTCTGGTGGGGTGGCTCCAGCCTGGTGAGAAGCTGAGCACAGTAATGACACAGACACAGCAGCAGAGAAGTCAGGCCCACTGCTGGCAGTGACTTCCCCGCTGCGTTAGATTAAAGACAGAAATCACTATGAAATGTCCACACCCTGTCTGGGCTCTGCTACCCACATAGGTTTGCTCTGAAGCTGTGAATTTTGTGGAGAAAAAGGAAGGAAAGCAACCCCCTCCCCAAATCTCCTCCCCAACAAAATCATTCGAACACACCACCACAGGGAGCATAAAACCAGGTAGGGCCTTCTGTCATGTACTGAAATCTCTTAAAAGCTGAGGATCCTGCAGGCATTTAAGCACCAAATTTCTGTTTTTCAGGGGAGAATGCCTGGATATTTCAGGGGCTTCTGGTCCTGCTGGGATGGCCGAGGGAGCCAGTGTCAGAGAGAGGGAGCAGTGCTAACCAGTCACTGGAAGGGGTGGGGGTACTTTCTTAGATGAGCAGGTTCACATGGAGTTACAGGAATGCTGATCCAGAGTTACATATAACCACTGTTAGCAAATGCCCTTTCTCATTTGCACAGGGAAAAAAAAGAAGGAAAGAGAAAGAGTAAACAGTCTGAACAGCCAGATAACTAGCCTCTTGCTGCCCTTAAAAAAAGGAAAAAAATAATCCCCTCTTATTGAAACCATTTCCTTTGGTTATATCATTTCGCTTGAGGCTGGAAGCAATTTTGAGTCTTAAGTGTGCTCCCTGCACTGTGTGCACGAGCTCGAGGCTGAAGCTTGGCTGTCCACCAAGGGGTACCCTGGAGAACAGCATATCTTGCTGTGCCCTCTGCAATCTCCCACATCAGCTCCAAGCCCCAGTGCCTCCCTTCAAGGGAGGGGGGGGAACCCCACAAGCCCAGCATTGGCAAGGTGCAGCATAGGTCACCCTGGCCCAGCTGAGTCCCACAAGTAGGACACGGATGGCATCCATTATGTGTTCCCATCCATGTCCTCTGTCAACAGTGACAACCAGATTAGGCTGAGTTCTTCCCAGAAATCCCTGATGAAGGGATTTACCAGTACCAGGGCTTTGCTGCAAGCAGATAGAGAAGCAGTTGTGGGTTGGACAGTGGGAATTGATGCTGGAGCGTGACTGGGGTCCCCTGTAGTCTGCACCAGCCATGGACTCCAGTCAGGGCTTTTGCAGGATTGGGGGAAGCAAGAGCAAATCTGTGCTATTAAGAGGAAAGCAGAAAAAATTTCACATGTTCAGGATCCTGTAGAGGTCTGGGGTGTCTTCAGCAGCTTGTCTTTAGAACCAGCCTTACCTGATCCACATGAGCAGCAAAAGCACCAAGCTCCAGAGAAGACCTCTCCAAGGCAGTGGGGGACACGCAGCAAGGAGAAGGAATGCTGGTGTTGAGGCAGCAGGAGTTATTTTCCAGGACTGCTCGAGCCAGTGCCAAATTGGAGGAGCTAATAAAGGTTTACAAAATAAAACACTAAGCTCAAGTTATTAAAATATGTACGTAGGCATCCTCTGGCGCAGCCCCGTCAGACTGGGACTGGCAATCAGACACTCACTTTGCTTTCCCCGCCGGCCCCCTCAGCTGCTGGGCTGCAATTATCACACGTGGGTGCTCGGGGCTGACGGTGCAGCCGAGCAGAGCCGACAGCACTCAGGCTGCAGCGGGAGATAAAGCGGCGAGGCCCGAGCTGGGGGAGTGTGTGTGCCTCGAATGCTGAGAGCTCCCCATCGTGAAGCCAGCATGGGACAATTTATCCTTCAAAACCAAAAAAATGAGGGAAGGGGGAGGCAACAGCTTAGCATTTTTTTTAAGGAGTGCTTTTCCCCACACCTGGCAGCCCAGAGCTGAACAGCTTCTGCTCTTAGGGGCCTTCAGCCATGTGTAGATGCCATGCAGGGGCCTCAGCTCTGGAACAGCTCTGGGAAACCAGAGCAGAACTTGGAGCAAAGAAACACCCAACACCAGCAGTCACCCAACGCAGCTCAGATTTAAGTGGTTCAGAGCTGGCAGGTCCTTGAACAAGGCCCCTGTCTGCCAGCAGGCTGGAGGACTTGACCTCCCCTTTCCCTTCTCCAACAAGAAGGTGGCAGATTATTCTTCACATTGAGGCCTAGTGACATTTTTCAAAGGTTTGATCCATGTCCTTGACTCCTGACCCTTCAGCATCTTATTATCCAGATGACCCTATTGCTTCTTCAACTGCAGTGAGAATTGGATGTTTTCAGCCCCACAGCCCCTCCCTGACATGTCCCTGACAGCACCAGAGCTACCCTGGAGCGAGGACTGAAGGAGTCATTGGCCACATCTTTGTGCCCAGTCATCACCCAGCCCAACACAAGCTTTACACACACAGGCAGATTCAAGACTCATTCCAGAGCAATTGTTAATGAGTGGGTGGCAACTGTGGGAGAGGGAATGGGCTTTAATTTTAACCTGGAACATGAGCAGCAAAAGGCTGGTTAGGAAAGAATTTTCCAGAGCCCTATTAAAATTGCATTGTCCAACCCTGAACGGATGAGAAAGAAGCAAGAAGTTCTACTTGACAAGTCAGAACTAGAAACAGGCAGAGTCATAGCAAGAAAAAACAATCCCCAAATCCACAGGATTACTTTTTTTTTACCCACTTTATTTATGTGTGTGTTTCTATAAACATTTTAACTACTGGGCATTTCATAAACCGTAAAAACAAACCTTCCTACCCCCAAAATGCAATCAAACCAGCTTGTTGGTCAGACACCAGTGATGATGCCAGGGCAGGTAGGTGGTATCCCTACATAACCTCCTGCTGGGCTTGAGCCAGCAGCTCACTGCCTGAGATCCTGAGCGTCTGTCTGAGCAATGGAGAGGAGACAAGTTTAAAGAACTAGTTGCTCTCCTCCTCCAGGGATTCAGCAGGAGCAAAGGGGGGGGAATAAAGAATTTCCCTTGAGGGGAAAGTCAGAGTTACCAATGGAAGGGCTGCAACATCCACTTGCAGGATCAGGTGCAGTGACCTCAGCAGGCTTTGGAGCAGCCTCAGGGCTCTGCAGGTGGACTGAAACCACCAACCAAAATGCTCACTCATTACCAATGGCCCAAATGCTCCTTAGCCCCTTGTTTGCCGGGTTCAGGTGTGAGCAGAGAGTGCTTAAAACCGGCTCGCTCACTTGCCAGGGTGCAAGTCTGTGGGTGCTGATTCCTCGGGGCGGGCAAGCCCAGCTGTAAGGCACAATGGGGAGGGAAGGTGGCAGGGTGGCAGGGGAGGCCCAATCCAGCTGGGTGACCCAGCAGTCATCGCCAAGTACCCCGTTGTCCCAGAGGAAAGCACCGTATCGCACGAGTGATGCGGAGCAGCGCGTGGTCTCTCAGTTCCCCAGGTTCATGTCTGCGCCGTGGATGAGCCAAACCAGGTGGAAACAGATGGCCAGGAATCCAGTGCCCAGGAGATCCCCCAGGGCAGTGAGGTAGGGGATGGAGAAATTATCAGGATCCAGAGCCTTCCTCCACATCAGACGCACAATTAGGTCGGCCACGTAGAGCAGGATTCCCACCTGGGAAGAGGCAAGAAAGGCCCTGCTGTGAGGCAGCAAGAAGGCAACACCCAGTCTCCTTCAGCTCACAGCCAAAGGATGTGGTCATGGCCAAGGTACCAGAGCTAACAGGGATCACTGAGAGCTCCCACCATCCCCAGAGAAATGCTGTTTCCCTGCAGGATGGAGCTGCACTGGCATGGGTGTATCCGGTTCCTACCCTTTGGCACTGCATTGCCTGGCACCAGCCACCCTTGGTGCCACTGCCCTGTGCTGCCAGCCAGAAGTGTGGAGAACCCCACTTTAACTGCTCACCAGCATCTCCTGCTCAAAACACGAGTCTGGCCACACCAAAAGCATCTCCCAAATGTACAGTTCCTACTTCCCATGCCTTGAATTGGACTGTTCCCATTCATTCCACCAGATACAGGGCGCCTCTGAAAATGCAGGCAACCCCAAAGGATAACTTCTTTTTTCCATTAGAAATTCAGATCATATGTACTTTGTTTTTCCTAAAAGTCTCAGTGGACAACTGGAGTTTGAGGCAGTTTTTACATCAAAGTTATCCCGAGCAGCACTGACATGTTAAAAAAATAAAATAATTTCTCTTTTTTATCTCAACAGTTTAAAAATCTTTGTTGTGATTTCTTTTAATTCCTATTTCATTCCCAATTCTGATAAACAGATGGAGGAAAAAAATGCTTCGGTTAAAGATTAAAGACTGTCTTGTTAATTGAATTAAGAAGGGAGGTAGAGAGTTTGCTCTCCACATCTGTGGTCCCTCCATGGGAGACCACAGCACATCAGGAACCAAAGCTGGAGGTGGCATTTCTAAAGGTGAAAATTGGCTGGGGGAAAGGGAAGAGGAGAGATGGGGGAAGCAAATTAAATAACAGAATCACAGAAATTAAAGCTGGCTGGAAACTCAAGAGTTTTACACAGATCATTCTTTTGCCTCAGTTCAGGATCAAATGTGCCTGATATAAAATTTGCTTAACCTATGCTAAACAGCCCTCTGAGCTGGAGATGCCACACTCTAAGCAATCAGTCCTGTGGCTTTTTTTTTCTGTTTCTGTTTTTCCCGAGGTCTGACATAAATCTGCCTTTTTCCATTTGAAATCCATGATTTCATATTTTCTCCCTAGTGACCACATAGTAAATGTTATTCTGTCCCTCTCTACAGAAATTTGGTAGTTTAAAGGCTATTAACCATATTTTTCTCAGGCCTCTCTTCTTTGGACTAGCTAACCCCAGAGCATTCAGTTAGTCCTCTGAGGTCATGTTTTCTAGGCTTCTGATCTTTCTCTCTGGACTTCTTCCAGCTGACCTAAACTTCCCCCTCCTCTTTCTCTCTGCCTTTTTTTATAAAGTATAGCAGAGGGGGAAAAAGAACCAGGCTGAATACATTCTCCTCCACTGGCCTCCATGGGAATCTTTCGGGGTCAGTGGTGTTGCTGGGATGCTGCTCTTTACACTGTCATTTATTCTGTGTATTTTCATGCTTGGCTTTGGTCGAGGAGTTACCTCGATGCATAAAGAGAAGAATAAATATTTTCCTTTACAACTGTGGCTGTGCTGCTGGGCTTAGGGTTGTGCAAAGGTCGAGAGAAACTGATTGTTTGCACACAGAAGGAATTCACGCGAAGACACGAGGCTGCTTGTAAGGCAAAGTGAGAGTCAGCCACCTCACCCTGCAAATTAATGAATCACTGATTTAAAAGGGCAAGTGAAGTTAGAGCCTCTGTGAGTTCAAGCAACAGCCACATGTATTTCTGGGTGAGATGATAAAGTTTACAGGGCAGGAAAAACAGAATAAGAGAACAGGCGCAACAAATTGAATTAATTGCCTATTGCCTATCCAGAACTTTTACCTTTGAAGATGAACTGCTCAGGCCTGGGTTTTCCCTTCCCTTTTGACCTTCATGGCCCTGCCCCGATGAATACCCTAGGTCTTCACCTTAATATCTGACACTGGTTTCCAAAATGAGCAGGTTTCTCTGCTGGCTGGAGTTCACTGCCTCTCACTTGCCCCTTGCTGGAATGACAAATGGCAGTCTAGAAATACTTGGAGCTTAGGGACTCGAGAAGTGAACATTTTAAAACAAGGTACTTGCTTGCTAAATGCATCTCTGTACAGTTACTGCAGCTCAGTGGATGATGAGAACTTGTTCCTCATCTCACATCTGATCCCTCACTCACTCTAAAGTGCAGTCATGCTCATATGGGAAACTAGACCCTCACAATTTGGGTGAAGTATTACTGGACCCACAGAAGGTACATGATGCTTGGTAGAAGCACACCTGAAATGACAGGAAATGGTGGCTGCTGTTGGGTGCTTTACTGTGACTCCTTTTTAGCCCGGAGAAGGCTTTTATTCTTGCTGTCTGAGAGGTTCCTTTGGGTTGAGAGTTCGGGATTTACCTGCAGCAAAGCAGCAGTCAGATAGAACATCACAAAGGTGAAGGACAGAGATGTGTGGCCTCCTTGCAGCAGATGGATGGTGTAGAGGAACACGAGGTGACCTGGGATAACCAGGAGGAACAGGACCCGGGCTGACTTGGAATTCACCTCTGCAGAGGACAGACAGAAAGAGGGGTAACAGCAGCTGCAGAGGGCAGGGGGAGGACAGGACACAGCTGCATATTTATTGCATAGACTTGAGGCTGTCCCTTCCCACCAACTACAGTCTGGTGCCTTTTCTAGATCACACAGCAATGTGCAGGATCAGCCCAGCAGCTTTGTCTAGCACTGAAACTATGTGCCAGGGACTGTGCACTCCATGCTGATCTACTCCAGTTCTTGCAGACACTCCTCTCAGCTGCTCTCTGCCTCCCACAGCTTCTGCTCTGTCTTGCTGCAACACATTTTCCCAGTTTATAGTTTGATCTAGCACTAACTCCCAACCCAGCAGGGAAAATCAAGAGGAATCTGCAATCTATAAAGACAACAGACCCAAATCGAATTTTGCTGATGCAAAATAGGTATATCCAATGCTGAAGATGGAGAAATTGCTGATTTTCAGCAAGATTATGGTCTATTCACCCCTCTGTCCACAGGTTATGGCTCTAGGCTGGCCACAGTTAAAATGACTTTCTATTAGATCAAATCTAAGATTTGTTCTCAATTACTTCCTTTAGTGCTCCCTGAAGGCTACTTTCTTTCCATGCCAGCGAGCAGTGAACAAGCCTTTTTTTCACGCTGCCCACTGCAAAGATGTTTCTTCTCTGATCTGAGTATTCTTCCTGTAAGGGGAAGTTCTGCCTTTGAAACCCACCTAGACCTTTTCCAACCAGGCTTGGTAAAGGAGCTATCTGTGGTGACAGGCCGTGAGACATGGACACCTAGGGTTCAGGGTCTACCTGATGAGAAGAATGTGGTGCATGGGTTGGGCCAGTTCTGTCTCATCTTGTATGGCAGAACTCCGGGCATGCTCCAGAAGTGCAGGAATGTAGAAATTCGGCTGGCCTGGATGGCGACCAGATTCCCTCCAACACCTATGAGGGCAAAACACAGAAAACCTGTAAACCACCTTCAGAAAAGCAGGAAACATCAGTCTAAAACCTTGCCCAAGGTGAGTCAATCTACACTCACTTAAAAGCTCATTGAGAGCAGCAGTGAGAAAAAGAGAAAACCTGATTCCACATGTCAAGGGGATGCTGTGCTATTCAGTTTGCAGGAACAGCTCCTAAAAATCATGAAGGTTCCAGTGATAGTCTCCTTCTGACTGCTGTATTGAAAACCTTTTTCCTTTGCTCCCCAGTACTGGATGTAAATGCCACGTGGCCTATGGAGATGATGTAATTGCACCTGGTTTGACACAGGCTGTTAAAAACACCTGGAGAAAGCAGTGCAGGCAGTGGCAGATGCTGCTTGTGGCCACTTCTTGGATTTACTCACCCAGAGAATCATTATTGTTTGAGACAACAGACATCACAGAGAGTGATTATATGTCTGTATGAAGGCATCTGACTTTGTTAAATGAGAAGAAATCATGAGAATGAATTAGAGCCCAAATATGCTAGCTAATTAAAAGGAAATTAATTCCTTCCAGACTGATTAATTCTAGCAAACATGAAAAAGCAGCTACATTTTCCAGTAGAAAATAGAGGGATAATGATCTACAGAGTAAACTTCCACCACCCTGAGTATTTTCAGGGTAGAAATGTCACAGAAAAAAGTGAGCCAGATGCTGCAGGCTTCTCATGTTTTTCCTTCCTTGAAGAAGAAAATGCTCCATCATTAAATATGAGATTTTCCAGATGGCAATCAAAAGGAAAATACTAAGATCATGTCACTGTAGCTCAAGATGGGAACTTTCTGAACCCTGCACTGCCACGCTTTGCAGGACTCCCCTGCACATGCAAAGCGAAGAGCTACTTGTGCAATGACACAGAGCACTGCACAGCTCCACCCCCAGCTCTGCCAAGCAGGTCACCTGCCCCCACAGAACGAGGTCTGGGTCAGTGATTGTTCAACTAAACTGCTGTTGACGTACTTTCCCAATCAGATTCATCAACCATGCTGGAAAAGATCTGTCAGCAAGGTGGCTGTCTTTATGCAGATCCAGTAAGGTGACAGCTGGGTGACACCCTCTGACGCTGCAAGATGACACCATGCTTTGAGAGTGGCATGAGGCCAAGCCTATCCTAAGAACATGGGGTTCCCTTGGAATGGGTCTGTCCTACAGGAACATTATAATAGCAGAAAAAAAACCCCAATGGTTTCTCAGTGATACCAGGATCCCTGTCAGTTTGTAATGATATCTGTGTGTATAAAAGTACTGTGAGGACTCCAATAAATATAAATATACACACAAAAGGTGTTGAGATATATATATATATATAAATCCTCTATATGCAATCCATATATATAATATTTAATATACATACACATATATAATCCTAACATATTAATCTTTACCAACAACCCGTATAGGGGATGGTTTCACAGCTCAAATTAGCAAGTGGAGAGAGAGTGACAAAGGAAAATGGATTTATTGTGACATCCTAATAGGTTTGATGTTGTGAACGTTGTCAACATAGCTCTCAGAGACAACTATCAGACGCTGTTAACCTTTCCCACAGCTCTGCTGGCATTCTCCAGCCTTGCCTGCTGTTTTGCTCCAGAGACACTTCAAGACATGAGTAAGCAGGGATGTAACAGGGACCAGTAGCTTCACTTCTACTCACAATGGGAGGAGGTACTTAACTCTGACTTCTGTGTAGGGGCTACAGTGGATACCAGAACCTTTGGGGAGGAGGAGGAGGTACAAATAAAAGACAAGAACCCCCCTCATGCCCAACCTACCATTAATCACAGGTGTGAAAACTGCCATGCCTTCAAAGTTTGGGTCAGTTACAGTTTTGTCCAGGATGAGCCCACCAATGCTGTTAAAAAAGGACAGGCAATGAGTGTGGATCAATTCCTATGCTGTGAAAGTAGCACATTGAGATGGGTTACTGCATCTTCCCCACTGCCAGGGCTGGACTATTCACCAGGTACTCCTTTTACAGCTCAGTCTCCACCAACAGATAACCTTACAGCTTTTGTTAATGGCATAATCAGTTCACAGAGATCTCCTTGCCCGCCCTTAAGCAAAACTGGTAGTAGTAGTTAGGGAAGCTTTTATCATCCTCCCCCAAAGTTTTGTTACACTTTTATACTGCCTTTAGCAATGCTTTAAAATTCTCTCCCAGATCTCAGTTGGATCTGAAACATGCAGCACAGGAGGAATGAACTACCTGCCTCTACATTCACCAGTCTTTTTGTTTTACAGCTGGATAAAAATGAAGTTGAAGCCTGACAATTTGTGATGGTCATCATCTCTGTTTTCTGTTTCCTGGCTTGCACCCACACGGTGCCTGGATGTGTGAGTGAGACTTAAAATGGTTTTCTTTGTGATTTGGAGATTCCTTATCAGCTATCTCAGAGCCTGTTGGAGGGCCACCAATGGCTCAGAAGTTCTGGACAAATACCCCTCTGCTCTCTCTTCCAGTTTCACTTTTGATGGCCTTCTGTGTGAGCACAGGGTCTCTCTGCAGTGTGAACACACGTGTGGGTTTGAGAGCTGCTCCTTGGTTTACCTGCTGATGCTCATTGCGACAATAACCGGCTGCCATCCAGATTTCAGGACTTCGGCAAGAGACGGACTTTGCTTGGCAATAGCAATCCAGAGAGGGATCATGACAATGAAGACAGCACAGATCAGAGGAGAAAGGTATTTCACATCTGGCAAGGAAAAGAAATCTTGAATTAAACGCTCATAGCTTCACAGGTTGCCAAAATCAAATTGCACAAAGATGAGAAGAAAGGCAGCTGGACTCTTGCTCCGACTGAGTTATGTTAGCAGAAAAATCACATGAACCATGATGTTCCACACAAAACCACCTCATTCCCCCACAGAAATCCATAATAAATCCCTGAAATTCACTGCTAGAGGATGCTGTTTGAAAATCAGCAGGATTCAATGCAAGTTACATTTGAAGACGAACAAGTCTCCAATTCCATCTCCAACTAAGAAAGACATAAAGTTACAAAATTTCTGTCTTCAGGGTACAGATCAAACAGCAGGGCAAGGGGAAACTCCTATGTGGAAGCTGTATCACACTTAGGGGCAGACACCTCACACCTTCACCTAAAACAAGAGGTAAGAGGTACTTTAGGTGGCAAGCAAGCAGAATTGCTGAACAGCTGGTCTGCTCTATAGGAACAAATGTTCTCCTGCATGTACAAGCCTGTTAAGATCTGTGGTTTCTTTTGTGCTAGCTTACATGTGTTTCCATTAGGTGCTTTTTCCATTCAGCAGAGGCATATAATTGAAGTGATTTTTAGATGCAAAGGAATCAAAAAATAAGCAAATGTGCAGCACTAAAAGAAAATAAATATGACTCAGAAGCATGAGAAACACCTTCAAGCAATGGGGTTGATGCCAACCCTTTCGACACAAAAATGCTTCATCAACAAAGCTCTCCATCTGGTCTCTGAGTTGGGGCCAAAGGCAGTGGGATGTAATGCCGACTTTGCAGGTAATCTGGGAGATACAGCAAACTCAGAGTGTGCATTTTTTGCCAGGGCCTTGGGCTACCTGGATGAGACAGCACTGATGTGATGACATCTTCCACGAATCAAGGGCTCTTACACAAGGATGTGCACTCTTTATGAGTGGCTTTAGCGGGCACTGAAATGCAACCATTTCTGGGGTGTAAACAGCTGTAAACACTGTTGTGCCAGTGCACTTTGCCCCCTGGAGTCATTCAGGAGAGATGGGCTGTATGACAAACTTAGCTGCTGTTCTGGGCCTCCTACCCACACCCCTTGTTTCGAGCAATTAATTCCTTCTTAAATAATGCAGACACAGAGCACTGGAGTCTATCAAGCCTTATCAAAGCCCACAGAGAGACTCCTGGTGGGATGAATGGCCTTCAGTCTCCACATTCCAGTTCTGCCACATTCCCTCACACACAGCCCATAAACAAGCTGAAACTCTCTGGCACAGTTTGCATCTCCATTATGCAGGACTGAGAAGGATCAAAGTCAATTTAAAAAAAAAAAATTAAAATCTTCACTGGCAAAAGGATATTTCGCAGAAGGGAAAGGTGCTGCATCAGGTGGCACACAGTACTTCAAACTTAGAGTCTCATTAGCGTTTTTGAAGGATACATTTTTGTAGGACTCAGAAGTTTTCACAGCATGACTGTACCTTCCTATACACTGGGAAGGGAAATTATTTATTCAGCCACCATCAGCAGTGCCTTCCTTGTACCTGCTTCACTTCATGCTCCCAGTGATTTGGTGTCGGTGTGCTGAGTATTTTCAGTCTCAAGAGGGTATTTAAACTACTCTGAAAACTGCACAAATTCTCTCTGGTCACAACCATGGAGGTAATGATGTTCTTCTGCCCTGTGCTCCCTAGGAGATATTATCTGAGGTGTATCAACTGAAAGACAACCTAGCTTTACAGAGGAAGGTGCGATGGCATCATGGAAAAAGCCTGTTAAAAAACAAATGCACTCTGAAGCTCAAGGGGGATTAGATAGAAGCAATTCATAGGCCTCTCCCTTCAATGTGTGCTCCTTCACTCCCTCGTTTGTGCTTACATATGGAACCAGTTATGCAAACTGAGAACAGCTGCCTCGCTGCTTCTGCTCAGTCTGAAGCAACAGTTTGAGTGTCAAATGATATTGAGTTTGCTGATCTTTTTGTTTTCCCATTTCTGTTCTAGGTTAGGCTCGTGGTAAATAGCCTAACACTTTAAAAGCAGCAGTCAGGCATATATCACCAAGTAGCAAGATGTTTTGGGCTTTTCAGAATCAACAGGTGCCCAAGTCTTTGCCAATCAACAGCACAGCTTAACACCATAGCCATAAGTCCTACTTAGAGTCCTGCAAACATGAAACACTGCAGTCTTCCTTCTCCCAGTTTGATGTCTTGTTCATCCATGACTCCCCGTGTAAGAAGATACAAGAATATTTTAAAAATGCTAAAACCCCAAAATCGCTTTTCAAGGAAGGACCTGCTATTACCCACACACAGAAAATAGTTATGCTTGGCTAGTGACAGATCCAGGAACAGAGTCAGTGTCACATATGCCAACCTTCTGTTCCAAAGCTGCACAATATGTGTTGGTCATTTCTTTGACAGATCCCAGTTGTGTTTCTTAGAGCTCTGCCCTCCAGTTTGTTACTAATAGAAAGTCTGGAAAAAGCCTGTTTGGTCACCTTCCTACTCCAGTGGCACAACAGCCTCTATTCTGAAACATGCAAGAAACAGGGAAGCATCCTGCAGTAATTTCAGATGGATTCATCCCTTCCTTGCTGAGCTGCAATTCCCTGCTAAACACTGTACCTATGTATTTGAAGAGTGTACTGCTGATTCCTGCCAGCAGGGAAAGGGTTATCAAGTCTCCAAGGCTTGCTGCTATGGGTGTGGCAACATTGTCTGGATTGATCCCAACTTTCCTTGCTCCGATGATCACGCCAATCATCACCAGACCTAGAGAAGACACAGAACAAGCATCAGAGAATGTATCCTGCTGTGTTTCACCCCAGAGCTGCTGTTCTGGCTCCCAGAGGGACATGGGGGTCTAAGAAAAGAGAGAAGCAGATTAGCCGTAGCAGCACTACGAAGCTGGAGATTGGACATCCCCAGGAATTTGCCCTCTTGCTTTCACCAACCTGAAGGGCATGACTGCCCTTGTGAACCGCTCCAAAGGCCCAGAGGCACACAGGCAAATTCCAGGGATCAAAGGAGATACCAGCAGGCAGCCTGAATGTAGAAGCTCCCCTCCTGAGCATCCTAATCTTTGCTGCCTGGAAGGAGGACCAGGCACGAAGCACACTCAGAGATAAGCTCACAGCAGGCATGCAGCAGCCTCCTGGTGCCATTCCCTGCTCTGGATTTCATAGCACAAAGATATTTTCCATATTAGACCAAAATTTCTCAAGTTTGAATCACTGAGGAGCAACAAACTTCCTTACAGTAGCCTGCATTAGTGTTCCAGCCCATCCATCAAACTGACCCCTCATGTCCCAGAGTCTTTGGGGCTACTTTAATTTGCACTGTGTGCATGTTGATGCTGTGAGCATTATGGAGATGGCCCACATCACCTCTCTTCCCTTGTCCTTTGAGCTGCACCTGGAAAATTTAGCTGCTTTTCAGCATTCTTGGAGAGGAGGGAAGTTTTTCTTGCCCAGGTAAGTTAAGGAGCACAAACCCCAAACCCCGATGAACATGTGGGAATCTCTCAGCCATCAGATCTCTCATAGGCCTGTGGATAAGCTACCTGGAATAAACCCAGGCTGGCCAGCCTCCACTGCTGTGTGACTAGCAAGGGCAGCCTTGAGACAAGACAAATGGCATCTTTTCAAAGTGCTTCCATGGCTGACAGTGCACAGCAAAGAAAGCTCAAGAGATCGTGGTTCCCTCCAGCTCACAATTCCTCTGTGTCTGTCTACACAGCCCCGTCAAAGCTGATCAAGCAGAGGATCATCAGCTCTCCCACAAGAAATGCCACATGTGCACCTTCCCTGATACAAAATCCCTTATAAAGAAACACATCCTTGCACAACATGGCATTTCCACAAGAGTCATCCTAGACACCCACAATCCCCTCCCCACAGCACAGTTCATGCTGCTTCCCTCCCTGGCCATAAAAATAGCAGCTTCCAGTCGTGCACACCCACACACAGGCTGCCTGTGACCATGTCCAGGGAAGAAACTAATGCCAGCTGCAAGCCTGTGACAGCACAGCAACAAAGCCTGTCTGTATCACACCGAGCAGGGAGATTGTAAGGAAGAGTTATGAAAGCTGAGCTGCTGTTTTTAAAAACTGCCTCATCCCATGATTTTCATGAAAGGCTTCTACATCACCCTTTGACTCCAGCTTCAGGATATGCACTTGTTATAACTTGTTCTTTTCATTTAGAAAACTTGCTTTACTTGACTCTGCCAGCTGACTCTATTCAGGGTATCATGCTGCCCTCGTATGGTAGATCTACAAACTGATGATCTTCAGGCCACTCAGAACAGATCCTACCATCCAGCCCATCGTGTTTCCCTTGAAGGGGAAGAACCGGGGGAGGAGTGCTGGGCTCTGAGCTCACAGCAGGCGAGCCACAGGGCTGGCCACAACCCTGCCCAGGGTACTGGGTGACCCAAGTCCCTCTTGAGCATGGTCTGGAGTTGTCTGCTAACAGACTCTCCATTTCCTGCTTTGTGTGTGACATTACTTCATCTTCCCCTAGGGAAAGGGCCAGTGTAGATAGCTCATGTGTCACCCAAGAGACATGGAGTAAGTATGTGCATGTTTATGCACACCCATGCACAGCATGGGGCATTTTTGGTGTGTCAGGTGAAGGACATTTTGATTGCTGCCAAGAGCCCAGTGAACAACAGATCATGGGAGAAGAGAAGCAAAGGCAGGATGCAGAGGAGATGAAAGCAGCAGGCATAGGACAATGCTCCCTGCATCCTTCCTCCCTCTGCCAGACCAGAGGGATGTCAGCTGGGTCTCCCCAGCAGAAGAGACAGTTTATTCCACACCTGACTGCTGCATGTTTCATCTGAAGAACCAGAAAGACTCACCAAGTGACAGTGCAGCTATGAAGGCTGTGGTCACGCTGCTGGCACACAGCACAGCAGCCTGGCTCAGCTCCACAGAGCCCTTAGAGATGGCCCCCAGGATCACAGCAGCAACAGCAGCCAGCAGTCCCACCACAGTGGCCTGGACCTGGGGATCAAAAGACAGCTGGTGAGCAATCATCCACTTCTGTTTCCAGGCAGCCCTGGCTCCACAAGACTGCAGCACTGCCACACAGCTCGGAGGGTAAAGCCTGGCACAGATGCTGATTGCTTATGTATTTAAGCAGCATCCCTGTGAGGCTCCACTAGATTCAAAAGAAATCCTGACAAAGTTTGGAGAAAAACTCTGGAGGCCTGCAAAGGCCAGATAACATTTCAGCAAAGGACACCGAGTCCATCAGCAAAGGAGTAGCCCTGGTCAACACAAAAATGGGCTCCCCATCAAGGCAGCACTCCTGAAAGCAAAGGAAGGAGATAAGGGAAAGCACACAGACACATGCTGCAAGCCTTGTGGTCTTGCCGTGTGAAAACTCTAGGCTGGTTGCTGGATTTTAACAAGCAGAAAAACCTACAAGAGGCACATTTCTCCCATCTCTCCCCTCCTGCCCAAGGCTGATTCCCAAACACTGCCAGTAAATGACAGGCTTTATCTGGGGGCTGTTGTGAAACTGGGATTGGTGCTGGAGCTCACCCTGGAAAGGGAGCTTTTTTTATTATTTCAGTTTGCCCACAAAGGCAACGAATGTCTAGATGTATTTTGCAGCTAAACTACAAGCTCTGGGGTCACACAGAGCTTTATTGGAAGTGAAGCCCTGGATCTGTTGAGAATACCCACCTCGAATCACAGCTCTGGGTTCAGCACTGCTGGGAACAGGTGCTGTTGGTCTGCAGCATAGCAAGAGAAAAGGGAATTTTTCATCTCCCAACTGAAGTGACTCACCTGGATAAGGGCTAAATTGCAGGTGGCCATTTTCCATTGCTTCTGGGCATCATCCATCTGTCCGGTGTTAGCCTAGGAGTCAAGAGAGATACCCTGAAAGCCTGTTTCTGTGGCACAGGTGGCTGCTGAGGGCAGTTTCACCTGGTCCCTGTGGGAAAGAGACTATTAAAGTCAGAGAGAGGCAAGTGCTGGTCATCATCTCCCAGCCTTCCCTGCACTTGCTTCTTGACACTTCTCCATCATGCTCTAGCTAAATGTCCCAGGGGCATCAGAGGCTCACATTGGAGGTGAAGAGGCATTGCAGGGCACCCAGCTAAAGGTGGAGTGGGCACATCCACCACATCCCACACAGACAAAAAGATAGACAAATTGAACCAATTTTCCTTCTTTGTTCCCCCTAGATTGCTCTATTAAGCTCCAAATTCTGCTGAGACATGTGACACAGACAGCCCAAACTAAACAAAACAGCTCAGGGAGATACAAGAGATCAAATACAGAGTAGCAAAAGGTGCTGCACATTCTAAAAAGCCTCAGGCCGCTCCCCCGATTAAGGATAGCTGGGAAGCCCCAGCCTCTCAAGGATCAATACCCACAGGAAGGCAATCCAGTACTGAAGCTGACAGCTGTGGAGCCCTGTCTCTGTCTCCTTCATGTGTCATAGGGCCCCAAATATCAGCAACTGGGATTAATTCACCTTCAAAGCACAGATGGAAATTCTCTGTTCCAGTTACAAAATGAGGGCAAACACATTATTTTAACACTCACACATCACTAGTTTCCACTTAGCAGAAAAGGGCATATCTCATACATATTGTGATTATACAAATGAAGAATCTCCTGATGTCTCCTGCTGCTAATCACCCCCCTCCCCACACAGACACAGCCACCACCTTGTTAACACTCACAGCAGTAGAGAGCCTGGATGCCAGTGTCATCTCAAGATTACCCTTCAGGCCAACCAAGGCAGGAACCAAGATAAACACTTCGGTAATTGTCCGAAACACATCCCAGTGCTGTAAGAAAACAAAGGCAACAACTTCAGTTTATGATGCTGACCAGTCCAATGCTGTTGCTCCACAGGTATCTGCACATGGGGGCAGATGCTGCCCTGTTGCACTTTGTTGTTGCATTTTGGGAGTGAAGGAAGGAAGGAATTTTCAGCTTGCAGTGTTCTTTCTCATGTCATGCACAATAAAGCACTGTCCTAACAGGGAAGGGTCTTTCTTCTTAAGGGTAACAGAAGATTTTGGAAAGCCACAAAATGTGCCTTTTGCATTAGCCAAGAATAACATGAAAAATAATTAGGGTTCACAAGTCAAATGAAATACACCATGTTCTCCATCCTTTGCACTGACACTGGATATAGGAACATCTATTGCTAAACAGACTTATAAGAATAAACACAAAGATCTGGAAATTATCTAACAACAAAAAGTTGTGTCTGTTTTCTCTTGACAAACTTCAAACTAAGCATCTAAGACTGGTGGTGGAAAGGAAGGAGATTTGTGCATCTCTTCTCCACAGGCAGTTCCTAAATCTTCCTGTTACCAAGTATGTTCCCAGCACAGTTGGAAAAAGGATTTTGAATTAAGATATCTCATAAGCCAAACAGCTGAGCCAGTATCTTCGGTATCTATCAACTGTTGTTGCTTCTCCAAAGCTGAACTGTTCAAAGCTGTTGGATCAGCTGCAACACTAGAGATGATCTGAAACCTTAAGAAACTTTGTTGACTGACACGTCTTCTCTAATTTATGGACTATACAGTGCCTTGGAACATAATTCATTCTCCCCCACCCCATGCATTCAAGGATGTTGGCAAAGTCCCACTGCAGGCAGAGAGGTTTTGAACCAGGATGAAGTCACAGAATGGGGGAGCTCAGTGTGAAGTAAAACCAACAACCATCTAAGAGCAGAACACAAGAAAAAAAAGAGTGACTGCCATGAGTCAGGTCAGAGGTTCATCTAATCCATCCTTAGCTCTACCAGTAGTCTAATTCGGGTGTATAAAAATAGAATCTACAAATATGACAAGTAAAGGGGATAATTCTCCTGTGTATTTTCCAGCCTAGGACTGTCTGCCACAGGGTACAGAGCTGGTGGGGCTTTTCTGCACACTTACCAGTGATGAAAGGATTGTTCTTTCAGGTGCTCATCCAATCTCCCCCCCAACCCATGTGCCATCCTGTGGCAACAACTTCCATAGTTTAGCTACGTGTCATGAAGGATCAATGTGTTCATTAATTTCAACTTGTCACTCTCTAGTATCCCATGATGGCCCCAAAATCTGGCGCTAGAGAACAAAACAAACAACGGATCCCTGCCCACCTGTTTCACATCCATTGTGATTCTGTAAACCTGAAAGTCTAGGAGGTTGGAAAGACTCAATAAATGTTGACACATTCAGCTGTCTGCCTGTTAGGAAACATGTGCAGGGTGTAACAGCTTGGTGTTTTGCTTTGGCTGTGCCATGGGAAGCTGTGGGAAGCCAGTGGTGTGGCTGTCTGCTGGGAAGACCTCACAGCTTCCTTCTCAGGAAGCTGGAATGAAAGTGGGGCTGAGCCAGCCCTGAGCACATTGGGCAAGACACCCCTCAGACATGCAGATAAGAGGCAAAACATTATTATCAATTTTAAAAAGGCATATTTCCTGGCAGTGGTGGCCTGGAAACAGGCATGTTTCAAAATGTTAAAGGTAAGTTAATTACTGTTGAGTAAATAACCAACAACACACAACAAAAATAATCACCTTATTTGACACACTATAATTTTGTTGAAAGTTGTTAACATGGAACCTAAATACCTGAGGAAAGCTAGGGGTGGACATCTCTTTTAAAGATTAATATCCCTGTCTCTCGTCTCTGATTAAAAATAAAGATCCAAACAATCTTTGATATCCTTCAAAAGAAAGAGGAGAAAAAAACAGACTTCAGAGTCACAATGTAAAAACCCTCAACCATTTAAAATACAGAGGTGTGAAGACATTCATACATAAGACCTTAAATAATTTGCATATAAAAAGACATATAAATAGCAGCACCCTTCAAACCCCCTCAACTGTTCTTATTTCCTATACCTGTCACCTTTGGGAAATATGATTTTGCTATATCTAGGTAAGCTCCAATACTTTTGTTCATGAGGAACTTTGGTCTCAAACCATCATAACAGAAGTTTCAGCATATGAGGTATGAGTTTTTTGGGACTCTGCCTTATGTATCATTAAACTTTAAGACTCTGAACAATTAATAATCACACAACTGTACTGATAAAAAAAGCTGACTTAATTGCTTCTATTTGAGTCTCATTAGTGACTCACCAACAGCCTAAGGACAGATTCATAATGATTTCTATCACAGTATCCTGGACTCTATCGTGTTAGCAACTGCAGAAATACAGAATAAACAGATGATGCCTGTGCCATTGACTTGCAGGACTATCAGGACTGTCTGCTGGAGGGGTGGGTGAGTGGGGCAGGTTAGAGCTATGCAGGCAAGGAACTACTGGAATAAAGACAGCAGAACTAAGTCTAGGAATTGTCTCTGACCTTGGAGATGAAAACTGGCCTGAAAAGAACAGAAACATTCCATGCTGCATTGCAAACCCACACAGAGAGCCAGAAGGAGACCCTTTCCAACTTCACATCTGCATGACAGAGTTTCAGCCCTAAAACTGAGCTCTGAAGACACTTGGTTAACCCTGTGTTCCACTGCAGCTGGTCCCCATAGCAGCTGGATCCGACCAGGGGGTCCCTCAGAGGAAGGGAGGCTGTGATGTACTGAGCCAGCCTCCCCAGCTGCAGTCCAGCCCTGCTGCAGATCCTCACATTGTCCTCACTGTCCCAACCATGTCCCGTTTCCTCTCCAGGACATCCATCTCCCACGGCAGCAGCTAAGAAGCCTCAGAGGTTTTTTATTGCTCTGAACAAGCCAACAGAAATACCAAAATATCATGGAGTACAGCATGCAAGCCATTACAAAATCCTTTCTGATGCTCATCATCTCATGGGCTTTTATCAATAAAGGACAGGGACATCTTATGTCTGTGACATTTATGTGGACTGTGTCCCACTGCAGTGGAATGGAAAGGGAGAATGAAAGGGAAGCTTTCCTCCTGAATTCTCTGGTTTGAAATCTGATCATCCAGATTCAATCTGATTCTTCATCTTACCATAAAAGAGTGGGCCAAACACTGGCAAGGCCCCACAAGGTCTCCAGCAATGCCAACCAGCCTAGAATCTGGATCAACCAGCTGGCCAAGGATCACTGGAGCAGATGCATTAACATCCAGCAAGAAAAGACTGGTGCCATGCTATCAGGCCTGCAGAGAGACTGCATCATCTGCATGCCCAGGAAGAGAAAATGGCAAACATCTACTTCCTTGGGTATCTTTTCATTACAGTATGAGAGACTCAGGTTTGAGCCTTAGAGTCAACTGGGTTAGACAGATCTCTCTTGCTGATTTTTCTTGTAAACAGTAACATGAGCAGTTCTTGGTTTCATCCCAAGATGGATCAGAAACTGCTAAAATCCTGGCAAGTTTGATAGGACACAGATTAGCAATTTCCACTTTGTTGTCCTCTTTACAGCAACATCAGCCCTGAAAAAGAGAGTGTCAGCTGGACTCCCAGCACAGAGCCAAATTATTTCAAGGTATTTCATATGTAATAAAACAAGAGCAGCTGCATTAAACTCACACATATGCTCTTGATACAATTCTTGCGCTTGCCCACATATCTCTCCGTCAAAGGCAAACACAGAGTTTCCTAAGAAAATTTTGCAGTGACTGCAAATAGGGCAAAACATTCCTCAGCCAGACCAACCACTGAAAAAATGGGCAAATCACAGACTCCTGGACCAGAAAAACCTGTAGTTTCAGTAGTGTGAGCCCTCATGATTTGCAGCTTAAGTTTTACAGTACCTCAAGCAAACAAACTTAGACTCAAGTTTTAGTTGGACAGGACAGTGAGTTTCTAGCTCTCACACTTGCAGCAAGAAAAATTGAAAATAAACAGCTCAGAGAAAAAGAAGAGTATTCCAAACCTTCAAAGGCTAAGATCTCTGGATTTTCTCAGCTACTGGTTTTGGTTTTAATGTTGTTGATACTGTGGCAGTTCACCTCACTAACATCTCTCCCTGTGCCAACTGTGACTCTCAATGCACTGGGCTTCCTCCTCTGGGAACTTTACCCATGGACTGATGGCCTCTCTTTCAATATAGTTGGAAAGACCGTCACCAAAAAATACAGTTCCTGTGGTTGTGCTTTATGTGTGACTCGATTTCAAAGAGTCCAATGAACAAATACACAAACTAGGTTGCACGCTGGTATTTAAAGGACACGTGCAACATGGTATGCCTGTGTTTTCCATCAGTTTGGATACAGTTACATTTTTGAACAGAGATCCCTTCCTAGCAGGTGTGTTCGATTTCTTCTAGGCAAAGACCTATTCACTCCCAGGTAGGTACTATGACTTTATCCTTCTCTGAGATAACTGCTAACCACTAACTTAACATCTTGGGTACTTTGAGAACTTCTGCAATGCTGCAAGACAGGTCTGTGCCTAAGCACGGCACAAGGTGGAGATGACAAACAGCACAGCAACAGTGTGTGCCACTTCAGTTAACCCTTCTTTGATATTTCTCATACTCCCTTTAATTCAGCTTCTCTGTATTCTTTGTTTCTTCCAAAGCAAGAAAAAACCAGCAAGGTATTGTCTTTCCAAACATTCAAGTATCCATATTTAGCTCCTCTTGCGGTATTAATGCCAGAGAATCCAATGTACTCCAGTGAGCTCAGACTGCAGGATATATCCTTGGGAAAATCTGCCAGCCTTTTGATTTGTAAATCCACTGGCATGAGACGCCCAAACTAGATCAAATTCTACATTTCTATTTGTGCCACTGGTACAAAGGAAAGAGAGATGGGATAGATTCTGGTAGTGGGCACAATGGTGTAAATGCAGCAGCACTGCCTGGAAGACCGTGAAAGTTAATCCAAATTTATACCCACCTCAGAAGCTGCCTGAGAAGCACTGAGTTTGCAGGCAATGCTAATTGTTTTATGCTGGCAAGCCTCTCATAACAGTATCTAAATGCCTTCTAGACCAAAGACTACATTACGTTGTTTGCAAAGAACTGAAAGCATGAACTTTCTTCTAAGCAAGACAGGTAGCTAATAACAACCTTGACCTAGATCTCCTTATCAGCAATTTTTGAAGGAAAAAAATAATATCATGCAACAGGGGAATATGCTGCAGTGTGATCCAGTTGCTTCATAGCAGTCATCACCAAAGTGTTTAGCTCAATACAGAAAAGGGAGTACCCAGCCTAATGCACCAAGGTCAGTGTTACACAGCCTGTCTGAAAGCTGCTATCCCACTTTACAAGGAGCCCAGTTACTGATCTAAAGAATATGGATAGTGTATCTCTGGCACAGGAAAAAGCCTACAGCCGTCTTGCTGACTGGCTGCTAGGACCATGCAAATTAAAGACAAAAAAGCATAAATGCTCAAGGTCAGTGTCTTAGCCCACCCTCTCACTACAGGTTTCCTAACCACATGTACCTACTTGAACAACATCCATCAAAAGGCCAGCAGCTACCATTCCCAAGCCAGCCAGAAGGAACGGCACGAAAACCTGGGAGGCAATGGAGAATGAAGTCTCTGGGAGAAATCCACTGGCTGATCTGGTCAACTTGCAGGTGAAGCCTCTCAGCTTCTTGCCGTGGAAGCACAGTTCCAATTGTAACTGAGTGACCACCATGGTCACACAGTTACCCCATGCTCAGCAGGGAAAATGGAGGGAGATCAGGACATCACACAGATCCTTCTTGTAGCTCTCTCCAAAGTCGGAAGAAATGTTTTTCCTCAAACTACAGCGACGATGCCAAATTGTTTTAGCTTCTTCTTCTCTTAGGAGCACGTCCAGAGGATTGTAGCAAGGGTATCCTCCAAAACTGATTCAGCTGGGTTGAGCTCAGGTGGCAGCAAACTTGATGGACACAATTTCTCTGATTTATATCCAGGGGGGAATTAAAAAAGAGAAGAGAAGATTGCAGAGATGTCTGAGGACGAATAGAAACGAGCCCACACCCCATTCAGCTCCCACCACTTCGGCAAAAACCAGTAAGACCTGCTCAGGCTACGGCACTGAAAGAGTGACAGGTCATGCAAGAATCCCTCAGCCTGCTGAAACGCACTGGTGTCCTTTCTCCTCGGGTTACATTTCTTGTCAGACCGCGGCTTGCGTTTGATACGGCGGTTTAATATGTAAGCCCGCTTGACCCGGCCCCAGTCCCCTCACTCTCCCACCGTAAGCGCCGATGAACTTTTCTCACTGTCCCAAGGCCGAGGAGGTGGGCAGTTAACAACCCTGATCCATTTTGTGCTCCTTCAAGGTGAAGAAAGGTCAAGGAAAACACGGGGCCACGTTCCTCACAGCCGACGATATTACACAGGTCTCATCCCCAGGCAAGTGACGCGGCTGAGCCAGCTGGTGACAGAAGATCTGCACTTCTGGACCCCGGCCCCTCGTGTCCCCTCCGTGGTCTCCGCAGGATATAACAATCGGTCTGTGCCAGCTGTACCTCTGAATGACTGGCTCTCAGGGGAAAAAAAAAGTTCAGAGAACCAGCCAATAAGCTTCAAAAGTGAACACCCTTATCTGCTGTCATCACTTCAACTTTCTGCTAGTTTGCAAAGGCCAAGATAAGAGTCATAGCCTGAGCTTATTTAAGGTAGCTCCATAATCTCACTATACCGCAGGCAAGGGAGAGAAAGGACACTCAGTGAGCTGGTGTTCCTTCCTGTCCTAAAGTGAAACACAGTGCTTCTGCATGCTCCCGGGAAAGTGCTGTCTTTGGGAGGGGGGATCTCATCCCAGAGACTCCATGATCTGGCACAGGGTCAAAAACCAGAGCTGCACCATGGCCACATACAGCCAAAACATTTTATCCTGCTCAGTAAAGGCTTCAGCTCAAAGTCACACATCTAGAGAAAGGAGTCAGGATATTACATTGGGGCTCCTTTCTAATAATTAATTTGGGTAGACTAATTGAATCAGAGGGTCAAAAGCTTAAAAAAAACACAATTTAGGATGGATCAACCCCTTTCCAAACAGTCTGTGCAGAGAGACATAAAGATTAATGACTTGTGGACTCTGTCCTTGTGACAGGGTCCCCAGATTGGAGCTAAATGCATTGGGGAGTTTGAAGAGAACAAGACATGCTTCTGCCTTTCACAGTCAGAAGACTGCAGATAAATAGGAAGCTCTTGGACATTTAGAGAGTGTTTCTTTGGTCTGAATTCACACAAACCAAAGCATGGAGCCTAACAGGCTGAGATGGCAGAGCAGATCTCCCTGCAAGCATGGTGGGGTGGAAAACAAGCCTCAACTACAGACAAGAGATTGTCCTTTGTTGCTTTCTAGGCTTATATTTTGGTACAGCCCCTGAAGTCTTCTCCAGTTCCAGCTGCCTTGGTATGTACGCATGTCTCTTACACCTAACAATGGTCCAGTTAGCTGAAAGCCAACAGGAGAGTGCATTTCAGCTAATCTAACTGGGAAAAAAACCCCACAATAGCTGGAAGCGGGAGATTAATAAAAATCCTGTAATAACCACACATGACCCAACCTCTTTATACCAGCTGGGAGCAGAGAAGTGACAGCATGAAGGCCCAGTTTTGGATAGTAACTTACAGAAGCTTCAAGGAAATAAAAGACAATTTCTGGAAAACTACCATAGGTTTTCAAGGTCTAATAATGCACATACCTAGTCCCACACGCCGCTGTATCAGTCAACTGGATTGATGTCAGGAAGAAACATTAATGTAAAGAAAACATTAGTGAGTCTGAATGACTCAAATGCCATTAAAAAACAGAGCAGCAACACATCCTGTACTGAAGCATCAGCCTGGCAAGGTTTATGAGTTTATCACGCTTCAGCTCTCCCTGTTTCTAAGCAAGCACCATAAAAAGCCCTCAACCGATGAATCAGTATGCAGAGAAGGTAATTGGTGCAGGTGACCAGCGTGTGTACACTGGGTCATTTTATTATACATTTAAGGAGCCTCTGATAAAGATCCGCACCATATTTGTCAGCAAAGAGATGCCTCATATTTTCCTGGCAAAGAGATATACCATATTTGTCCACAAAGAGATGCAATAGGTTTGAGAAGAAAGAGAGCATTGCTCAACAGTGGGGAAAGGATTCCAACTAGCTGGTGGAAAAAACCCCAAACCAACCACCTTATTTTCGTACCACTCATCAGGGCAAAGCCTCGGGAGGTACACTGCTTCCCTTCTCTGTGCACACGTACACTGTATCCCCATGCTTGCAAACCAGCCAGCAAGCAGCATTGCCACAGAGGAGTCAAAGCAGAAACAGATTTTGGTGAGTCCTGACCCTGATCTGGGGCCTCCATCCACTGCCACGGTACAAAAAATGGAATAGAAAGATGACAAGTGCCAGTGAACACAGTTTCATATGTACCTTATCATCCCTGCAAAGCAGAGACAGGAATACCAGGGAATGCTTTTACAACATGCCTGTTAGCAACAGGCAGCACTATTCCAACACCTTGGACTCATGGGAGGACGCTGCTTTTCAGGGACTGCACGTCCCATTTGTTCGAATACTGTCACTCCTGACTCTTCTCTTCCCTGCTTTGGGAAAGGGCAGAGCAGAGAATTTAAGTAGGGAGACTGAGAGCAGGCAGGTGCAGAGTGCCCGGGGGCTCAAAGCCTCACAGCATCCACTGTTGTTCCACAGAAACAGGAGCAGCAGCCGGGACAAAGGTCAGGACTGGCTCAGGAAGGAAGGGCAGTTTCCAGCAGCAGCGAGTCCATGATGAGACACGCTCAAGTAGCCCGTGATCATGCACAAGCAATCTCTGTGCTAGTTGCCAAAGGCCTGTGCTTTCTACGAGATGTGGCACGGGTTGATTTCCCAGACTCTAAGCACTAACATGGCAGCTCTTTGTGAGCTCTTTATTTGCAAAAACAGAATGCAGACTTTTGCAGTTTCAGATGAGACTGAAGTTTGCCTTGCATTTTGTTCATATTAGTGGCCCAGTTCTTCCTAGGGAAAAAAACAAAAACAAAAAACCCACACAAACAAACAAACAAACAAAAAACCAAAACAAAACAAAAAACCCAAACACAATTCCCAGGGAAGAAACACTCCTCCAACATCATAAACACATCTGCAACCTATTTCACACTTTAATAACTCACAATAGGAAGCAACATACATTTAACATCAGAGATCCACAGGACTGGGCAGGTCTAAACAGTCTAAAAAATAGAATTTGAAGTGGCTGCTCAACACTCAAGAGTTTCAGAATAACGTCTAAGGAGACAAAAAGTAGTTTGTCACTGGGTTCTGGCTTTGCCTTGGCATTTTGTGATCTAATGAGACATTCTGCTGGGTATTGAGTACATGCTAAGGTCAGTTAAGGATACTGTGTCAGTCTTAAGCCTTTATAGCTCTTCTAGCTTAGGGAGATCAACCCTGGGTTAATAACAAAGGAACACAGCTCCAGATTTGTGAAAGCTGTCAATGCAAGCACAGTAGTTTCAGAGTCACTGTATCAGATAGGTCGGGGTAGTCTGACCTCACAGCTAGTTAGTCAAATAACAAGGGTTAATAAAAAGGCATGCAGCAGTGAGAGTCACCCAGAGTGCAAAGGCACAGCAATTTATAATCTGGAAATTACTTGCATCTTTAAACTATCTAAAATTAGGTGCTCACCACTAACTTAAAGCTCTGTATTGCTGCACCATAGAAGGGAAGGTCTCACCCTGATCATCACAGAATCATAAACTGAACTGAACAAATTCAAGTCATCTGTATGAGGCCTTAGACAAGGATGTGGTGCACAGGCTGGGCTGGGCTGGTTGTATGAAGTGTTAGCAGTGCTGGGCTGGCTGATGCCTTGCACAATGAAGCAGCAGATGCAGGACTGTCCAGAGCTACATCCGTGAGTGACACCATTTTGCTGCAGGAAAGCACTGTGTCACCACAGCCCTTGGGGCTGCAGCTCACCCACCCTCTTTCAAGGACCAAGGTGAGGTCTTTGCACAGGACTGCATGTTCCTACAGAGATACCTCATGTCCTTCGTGTACACTTTAGTACTGTATTGTCTTTTTTCTCCAGGGGAGAAAAGGGGCCAAAAAACCCCCACATGCTCTCTCCTGAGAGCCACAAAGAAGTACTTAATAGCTGACTGGAGGACACGGTGGCACACAAAACTGCGGCAAATCCTCCCTTACTGTGCCATCCTTGGAGCAAATCCTCTGCCTCTGAAGAAAAGTCCCCTACTTATCCCATATCAGGTATGTCAGATGAGTTTCTTTCCCTTACCTGAACATAATCCAAAACCATGCCTGCCAAGACCATGCCAAGCCCAGCTAGGAGGTATGGCAGGAGCACTTGCAGGCAAATAGAGATTGCTGACTCTTCCTGTGACTTTGCTGTGGCCACTTTCTCCTCAGCCAACAGCTTCTGCTGTGCGTGCAGAGAGACATCCTCTGCCTCCTGGCTGCCAAGTCGGCTCTCTCTGTGTTTAGCCTTGCTCCTTCCTTTGTGCCTGGAGCGCTCTCCATTCTTAGTCCTGCCCTCTTTCCTTCTCTGCCGAACTTCCTCACCTTTCATGGTGGCTTCCTTGAATCACAGTTTTTCTGAAAAACAAAGTGAGAAACAATGAGATAACAAAAAGAAGCATCAGGCAGGTAAGAGACAGGAAATCCTTTGGTATTTTGTGTACTCCACTAACCTGAAGGCAAATAACCACCTACTCCCCAAACCCAAAACACTCTGCTGGCCCAAATACTAGTACTTTCAACTTTGTATAGCATCCAACCAATCTCCCTTTCTGTAATAGCATCTCATCCTAGGCCTGTGTTCACACTGGAGTGCTTGTTGTGCATCCTGGCTCTTACCCTGAGAACAACTAGAAGAATCCAGAAGGTGCTGCACATGGCCTGAACCCTTGGGATTTCCTGAACCATTGGGAGTCACAAGAACTTGTGAACCCAGAAGGATTCAACTCTTTTCAGGGTCTGATCCCTAGCCAAGAAATGGCTAGAGACATCCTTATATCATAGCATCCTACAGTCACACAAAGGACTGGCATCCAGGTATGTACTATACATAGTACCTAACATAGTACAGCTAGATGTCCACCACTTCTCAGTAACATGGTAATTCTTTGTTCTTCTCTCTAATCTGAATACTTATCCTACTTTGTGCCTTAGATGACATGCATACACTACGTGACTCATCTGTCTATAGAAAAGCTGCAATGACCCCACAGCATCTTATAAGAAAAAAAACCAAACAACAAAAAAAGTGGAAAATTGTTACCATTAGCCTTGTTGCTGCCATCACATCTCATTTCTTGATAAAACTGCCATTCATACTGCCTGTCCCACTGCTGGCCAAGGCAGTGCCCCAAATCTTTCCCCATCACCTCCTGCCAGCACTCCTCTGCGTTAGCCTCTGCCAGATGTTCCCTGATGCTCTCATTTCCAGAATGGGCCCTCAGCTCTCCGAGCCCCTGCGCTACGCCAGGTAGGGACCAATCCTCTTCTTGCCCAACATCTGGCGAGCAGAGGAAACTGCTGGGAGGCCCCAGCCACGGCTGCGGAGGGGAGAGGACGGAGGGATGGGCAAGACAGAAGTCCTCCTTGGCGGGAGGAGAAAACGCGGCCCCCGTTCCCCCGCGGCGCTTACCGGCTCGGTGCCCTGGCCGTGCCCTGCCCGCGGCGGGGCTGTGCCCGCAGGCCCAGCCGGGACGATGCGAGCGCGGGAGGCGCCCGCCACATCTGGGCGCGGCGGCCGCGGCTCGGCGCCCGCCCTGCGCGGCGGCCGCGGGTTCGAGCCCGGCCCCCGCCCGCGGAGGCGGCGCGGTGCCGTGAGTGGCAGCCGGCGGTCCTGCCCCGGCGCCGTGCCCGCACCGCGGCTGCCGCAAGCTCCGCGACGCGCTCATTCCCCCCCTGGGTGTACCAGGGCGGACAGCCCCAGGCGGGGATGGAGGACTCCCAGCTGGGACGGGTCCCGCTCGGGAAAACAGCCCTCGGGATGCCCCGAACATCCCCTCGCTCCCCACCCATCCGATCCTGCTGCCGCCCCCACAGCCCGCAGCGGATGGTAGGGAAAGGGTGACAGCTTTCAGCGTGGGCAGCGCAAACAGGAGGCTGCTATTAAGAGCTGCGGAAAGACGTTTCCCTCTGTTTGGGTTTGGTTTTGTTGGGTTTTTTTCTTTTTCTTTTTTTTTTTTTTTTTTCCCACTCCTCATTTTGGCATTTGCAAGAGCTCGTGTTGCAAGCTTCCTGTGCAAAAGCCTGCCTCAACCAAAACTCCTGTTGATTTTTCTCCACCAAAACTCCTGTTGATTAAACTCCTGTTTAGTTTTTCTCCCCCTCCCATTTTAAACCAGCGTGTTAGAAATATAAGTGAAGCATCCGTCACAATTAAGCACATACATCTCATTAAGCACTGGAGAAAACATCCTCATGCAAGTCTCCTGAATCATGCAGCTCAAATTTCCAGAACAATTGAGGATATTAAATCATACCTCAGTACCAGAGCAAACTTACATCCTGTGTGAGTCTCTCGGATACCACGCTATGTTAAAGGGCTCTTACAGATAAAACGGCGCCTCTAGCTCAAAGCAGGGCACACTAAAAGGAGTTGAAGGTTTTTGTAAGTGGCAGTAATGAAACCCTGCAGCTGCTGTGTGTTGAGGGTGCACACTGACTGCTGAACGTCACTCTGTAATGGTAAGGCTTAAATTTCAGCTCACTTGGTGTAATTTTATGTCTTCAATTTGCAACTGATGCTTCCCTGAGAGTGGTCAGAAGACGGCGTCTTAGTGTGAGAAACAGGAGGGGAAGGAACGCGGTTTAAAAAAGTAACAACATTGCCAAGACAGTTTTAAACCTGATATTCTCCTATCACTTTACCACTGAGGTTCAAAGGAAAATATCTACAGAGCAAGCAGAAAGTCTCCTGGGGAACATGACTGACAAGGGCATTTTGGTAATGGTTCCAGCTCAGAAATGTAACCATTCCACCAGGTATCTCCCACCTAGGTCTAACCAGGAGCTACAACAAGAGCTCCCAGCTCCCTGCCGGGCCTCCTTCTGTGTGCAGAAGACCTGTTTGGCTTGTGTACCATGACCTCGTGTACCAGGCTGAAACCCCTGGTGCATCCCCAGTGGGTATATATTTGAGTAGGCTGCCTTTCAGCAGTGGCACAAAGCTGCACTTTCTCGGAAGTGCAGCAGCACTGTTTAGATAGATCCTGGCTTTGACGTAAGGGAACAGTGGCTGAACCTTGATTGCAAACAGAGCTCCTGTGACTCTTTTGATAGGATAGCTCAGCTGCTCCCTGCAGCCTGGGAAGTGATTGTTGGCACAAAGCTGAGCAACTTCATGATAAAATGTTTTATCTCACCATGGACTTACAACTCACGTGTGCTGCTTTTCTCTGCTCTCTCACAGACGTGCAGGCAGCACCAGCAGGTACAAGAGCATTTGAGGACTCACTATACTCATTTCTGTTCTCTCCACAGTGCTTTTGAAGAATGTTTATTCCAGCAGGACAAAGAGAATAAGTTTGGTATTTTCTTTCTCTCCTCCACATTGCTTCACTACTGGACTTTCTTTCCAACAATTATTCCTTCAGTCAAGAAGAGTGGAATTATAGAGCTTTTTCCAGTATTGTGTCTGAAGATCTAACTTTTTTCCCTTCCCAGTTTTCTGTTATAAAATGGCATTTCTCAGGTGACTAGGGGCTACTGGAGACATTTCTCAAATACAAAGCTTGATTTATGACTTGAGTTAGCCCTGGTGACAGACTTTGTTTGACTGCTGGGCCATGCAAGCTCTCATGTCACCACTGGGGCTGTATTAAGGCTGCTGGAGGCTGATCCATGACTCATTGGGCTGCAGTTCCATCATGGGACATGCCTCTGGATACCCAAAGGCTGCAGTTCAGGGATGCATAATGAAATATCCAGTCTCTAACCTTTCTCCTTTTTGAGACAGTGTTAGCTAGTGTGGCTTACAAGAATTATTTGGAGATCTATTCATAGACAGAAACAGGCAGTGCAAAACTGATATATGATCAATATTTCTTGCCTTGTAAATCTGGAGTTTTAGAGACAGAAAATAATGCACAAACTTCCTGGAGCCCTGGAGCTGGGAAAGGCAGAGAAAGAGACATCTCTCCTTCTCTTTGCTTTTTTCTTTATGTAATATTTGAAGGAAAGTGTCTGCTAGCCTTCAGGCCCAATAATGGGAGGTCCAGATGTGTTGTGTGCACCAGTGGTACTAAGAGAAATTAAAAGTGCCATCTCCTATCTACTTTCTCCCATCACCTCCCCTTGTCACAGGCACCCACCACTCAGTTACCATTGCCCTTAGAACAGTTGTTAAGCCAGGTTACAATCATAGACTTTCCCTCAGGTTTCACAAATGGAAATAACCCAGCAAAGAAGAGCAAAAGCAGTGTGAAAACCCGGTGTTTGTTGTGGGACACTTCTTTGTTGATTTGCAGCACAACAGTCCTTTGTCAAACTACTCTTTAGAGGAATAAAGCCAGCCTAAATCACCGTGCTTCCCCAGCACTCTGATGAGAACTATCTGTACAGGTTCTCCCACACCCTAGACTCCCAAGGACAAGATATTTATATTGCTCGAGGCCTTTCCACTTTCCGTCTGCCATTAGATGGCAGCAACTGAATGTGGAATGAGGGTGCACAGTTCTGCAAGTCCTATTTATCCCGTGGCTTGTGTAGGGATTTCAAGCTTTTCACTTCTAGGCCAATGGTTCAAATCTGGCCCAGGTCAGGAGGGGCCAGAGATCTTTATAATCCAACAGCTGCTCAGTGTCCTGCATGAGAGCAGTTTGTGTGTTTCCGTTTCTGGTCTTGTGGATGAGTGCCCATCTCACCAATGGCACTAACTGGCACCCCCACCCCTGCTTGATGCACCAACAAAGAGACAGAAGATGCTCCAAAAAGACTGAATTCTCCTCCATGAACTCCAGATGATTCGACAAAGGGGAGCACTCATCTCTCTGCACAAGCCTGTCCTTGGTCATGATGCCAGAAGAATGTGCTGGCCCCATTCCTCCTTTAAGCGAATAACTGTCCAAAATTATCTCATTCCAGACAGGAGGGCGACAGTTGGGGTCTTTCAGCAGATAAAATTAATTTGTTATTAATTTGAGATATGATATTCGGACCGACTAGTGATGGTGCAATGAAATCCTGTCAAACATGTTGTAACACCTATATTATTTACAGCCTCTATAACTGCAGGGACAAACTCCATCCAGAACTGCCTTAGAAGGTGACCTAATTTGGAAAAGAAAACAGATACAGAATTTTCTCACATTAGAAGATACCTTGCCATGACTCCTTCCCTTACAAATTTAAATCCCTATGAAGGACTGGAGCAACAGATACTCTCCAGAGAAACCCATGAGATAAGAAATGAGCCTAGCAAGCATGTGACTGTGATACAGTTCAAGCCTGTGTGTGTATCACTCAGCTTGTTCTATTAAGATTTGAGGAGTGTGTCACTATGTAAATCCCTTTGGGCAGCTGGGCACCTCTCCAGCACACAGATTTCCCTTGCTGCTAATGAATCAGCCTCTTTTGCTAACTTACCTCCAAAGCTCATTTACTTGGAAACCAAGGGAGCTCAGGGAACAGGGTTCTCTCCGTGCATAACAATGACCTATTTTAGATACTTCTCCTCACGAGGTCATAGAGAAGGGGCAGCAAGAGAGAGTGCCTCCATCCAAAAGGCATTTCCTGGAATCAGTCCTAAACAATGCCAGGCCATTTCCATTTTGAGACCTGACATTTCATGGCCAATGCCACCACACAACAGAAAATGCCAGTGTGAGCCAGGGATGGGATCCAGCTGCCTCATTCCAAGGACACACACCCAAGCCCTCTGCATACATGGTTATTATTCTCCCAAACAGCCTTCTTCACATGGAAACTGGTAACAGAATGGGAACATTCCCAGAGCAGGATGGCAAATGAGACCAAGGGCATGCTTCCCACCTCTGGGTATGTTTACATCACTGAACTTTCTAGGTATCATGAGCAATATAGTAAAGAAAACACAGGCATGCATTAGAGAATCTGTCCTTCTTCACCCAGCTCTGCTAAAAAGCTGCTAAAGTGCTGCCTACGCTGAGTTAGCAGCACAGCTTTACATGACTGCAGGAAAGATGTACCTGGTACCCCAACAGGGAATGTCTGAAAACAGGAAATGTTTCGTTTGCCTCTGAGATGGGGGCTACTGCCTGAGATTGGGAAGAAGCCAAACACTTTGTGGCTTTCCCACAGTTAGTGCATTGAAGCAAAATGATAAGAAAAAACACATCATAATGTATTAATTTTGTATTATATTTAACCCAAAACTCACCAACCTGAATACACAGCTCAGATCCCAGACTGGAACTGTGTGGTTTCACCCCTTCTGTGGTTGATACCTCGCAAGACCAGAAAGGACCATTGTCCTGTGTGACTCAAAGGACACAGCATGTCTTTAGATTAGCTTCTGGTTCATCTGCAGCATTTCTATTAGGAAAGTACTCAACCTGCAAAAAACCAGCCAGTGATGGGAGAGAATTGACCACAAGGGTTATCAGCTCATCCAGTATGCACTTCTTTACAAGGCTAAATTTGACCCATTTCAGCTTTCAGCTCCTGAATGCATTTGCATCCTTATGAATACATAAGTTCATTCCCAAACTGCCCTTTCCTTTCTTGTGATTCTCCTTGAGTCTGTCATCCTTCTGGTGACACCCATCTGGTAAGCAGATCAGCTTCCACTCACTCATGTGGCTCTCCTCAAAACTTACCCAATTAATAAGTTTCTAAACAGTGTGCTACAGAATGGGGCCCAATATTAGGCAGCAGTGCTGAATACAGATAGAACTGAAACTATCTGCACCAGCAGCAGATTCTGTCAATCCAGTGACCATTTTAGCCCTTCTAAACCTCTAAAGATGGGCACATTGGCCCATGGATTTTCATAACTAAAACATTGGGTATTTGCCTGTACAACAGGGGACTGTCAGTGTATTACAGGGTCACTGTCAGCCAATCAGTAGATTACGCCTGTAACCTATCACCTTAACTGGATTAATTTGAAGGGTCCTGTTTTTCTTAAATAAATGCTCACTGCTGTTAATTACACAGTTATTTTCATTCATGACTCAGCTCTAGGTTCTTCCATTATTTTGACTAATAACACTGTCACAAACAGTGACACATAGCACAGCCCTTTTTCCCGTTATCCTGGAACATACCTGTCCTTTGCTGCCCCTGCAGGGTCCATTTCTCACCACCTCTGACAGCTCAGGCTGCTGAGTAAGAGGGAGAGGAAAAAAATAAATTAGTGTTTTCATAGAATCACAGAATGGTTTGAATTGGAAGGGACTGTAAAGATCATCTAGTTCCAACAACTTTGCCATGGGGAGAGGTTTTTCTAGCTACCAAAAAGTAGTTACTCTGTGTGCTTTGTCTTCCAAATTTACTAACGGCAATGCCAAATATGGTCTGTTCAGCTAATGCAACTTTTATTATTAAAAAGGAAGTCATCTTCCTGACCCCTGAAAATTCAGTAAGATGTCACGATGAATAATTATTCTGAGTCATCCCACCATGCTTAATTTAGTATAACTGCACCTTTGCTAAGAAACAAGAGGATGTATTTATGCTAAGCACTAAAATTAGTTCCATGTAGCAAACACCAAAATATGAGGTAAAAGCTGTACTCAGTCTTCCTCAGGTTCCCAGTTTGTAGTGATCGCTTCAAGATAACTTGTAGAACCATTTAAGAAGATGTTACACTTACAGTGTCTTGATACAGGACACAGCCTTATGACTGACAGCTCTGTGGTTTTTTAGGTGCTCTGGGTGTGATGAAGAAGGCAGCAGGAAACCTTTCTGCTGGGATGTAGCAGCTCCAAGAGTATGAAACATAAGCATAATTTCTTCCATTCAGTTCTGCCTGGAACTGATATCTTCAAGTAAGGGAGCGATCCTTTTATGGAATTTTCTTTATAGCTGCAAAAATAAACCATCTTTCAAAGCCACTCAGTTTTTCAGAATGTTGGGCACCATTGAACGCATTTGGAGCTGTATCATTGCCCCCAAGGAAGATGAACAAAGCTCTCATCCAGCAACCTTTCCCTACAGATAAATAAATGCCTCTTCCTTAAGAGGAATTAAACATAGATGCATATCCTTAGGGCACAACTGTGATGAAATTAATTTTATTAAATGAATTACAAATTATCATTTTGAAAAATTTTTCTAGTTTGTTAGAATATTTCCTCAGGAAATTGTTTCATTCTTACCTTTTGCTGATCTGTATTATGAATCATTGCACTTGATTTCTTAGCTGTTTGCTGCTGTAAATAGCAGTGAACATTCCTGTCTGAATCTTTCCAGAAAAGCTGAATCCTTCTGGAGAAAGGATCTGGGAAGTCCAAGCAATATTTTTTGACAAAACACCCAGAGGTGTCTCAGAGATCACCATAAGAAGTGGTCTCAAGCTTGGCCCAAGCTTATAAGTTTTAGCAAAAAACTCAGGGCTTAAAGAGGACTATGAAGTCCAAGCATGGACACAACTGTTACCAAAACCAGGCTTTTAAAAAGTGAAGTTATCACCATAGACTTTCATGGGCACCTTTTCAAAGGAATTGTCTAACAAAGCAGATACAGGTTGTGTACCATGTCTTAAGATCTGCCAAATGAATATGCAAGCTGCACATAGTTATCATGCAAATACCTTTTGATCCCCCAGCATCTCAGTGCAGAACATAAGACAGCACTGGGATCTTTTGGAAATCATGGGAGGGACCAAGTTCAACCCAGATCCGTGGATTTTGAGAGTAACATGCATGTACTTCTGCGATGAAGATGATCAGAGAAAAAAAAATCAAGCAGAAACCTTCTTGGAGAGGAACATATCTATAGCTTTCCTAACCAGAAGAGGTCTTCTGCTGTGGCTGGTGTGAGGGTCTCTTGTCCTCAGCACACGCCTGTGCTTGGAGGTATCTTCTCCTTGCCAGTGTCCTGCAAAAGTGCTGCAATGAGGAAAATGGAGCGAGGATGATCCTGACATTTGCCTATGCCCATATTAGCAGTGCTACAAAGCCACTGTCCAGTTTCCACCCTTGTGCATGAGGCTTTTCCCCTTCCCACTCTGTGTCCGAACAAGACCCGGGCACACACCAGCACACCTCTGACAACACCCTCAGGCTGTGCTCTTCACTCAGCCAGCCCTTGCTCAGCGTGGGGGACCAACATACTACCACTGCTGGACAACAGACACACAGAAGTGTTGCAGATCACCTGTTAAGAGCAGAATCTGTTCATAAATTGTATAGCAGGGAAGATGTATTAGTAGCACGAGAAGAATAGAGACATTTTCTCCATGGATCCTTGAGCAATTTATGAGCTTCCTAAAGCAGAATTATTTGATAATTAGTATTCTGAAAAGATGATAAACATTACATAAATGCCCTGATTCTGCTGCTCGTAGGCCCAAAAAGGCAGATTGTGGAACCAGACTCAGGCTCCTTCAAAATGCAGATCCCATCAGCTTCCATGCACTCACATGCCTCTTCCCTGGGTACACAGCTGGCTGTGGGCCTGCACACCTGCAAACTCTTGCTCATAATATCATTCATATGTGCAGCAATCTGACAAACTCTCCCCACTGAAAACCATCAGCAACAACTTCTCCAGCACTTTCAGTTCTGTTCAGTCATGATTCTTCTCCTTTTTCTCCCACACACCAAGCAAAGCATCCAGTTTCTTTTCCCCATTAATGTGTTCTCCTCCACAGGAAGGAGAAAGGGACATTGCTCATCCTTAGCTTCTGCAGCCCTGTTCAGAGCACCCCACCTACAGGCAGAGACAAATGAGGGGGAAAACTTGTGTCCCTGCTCTGCAGCTGGGCTGCAGCTTGTCAGCCTGCTCACGTGTTAAGTAGCTTTGCAGCTGCCTGTTACTCAGCTCCTCAACAGAGGCTGATCAGGCTTACTGGGGCCATGCCAGGCTCTCCTGACAAAAAAAAAAAAAAAAAAAAAAAAAAAAAAAGGTATTTATTTATAACTGGCTTGTGAGATGGAAAACTGGTTTCTATATATAACAGAAAGTGTTCCCAGCAGAGTAACTCTGGTAGTATTAGGTTTGGGGACTTGCTGGGTTCTATTTGAGTATTAGCTAGTACACCTACCATATTTCCAGGTCTAATCCTCCACAGAGCTAGAGTCCAATAGCATAATTGTTTACTGTTTAGACAGGGGATAATTTATTCTCAACCTGTCAGATGTTTCAGACTTAGAATTGTATACTCAAGAGGAAAGGAAGACAGTAACTTTCAAGATTTTGCTGAGTCTTATTTTATATTTGAAAAACAAAATTAGTGTTCGAATACACTTGGTGCTTTGTGCTGCAGCCACACAAACCTCTGTTCTGTGATGCTATAGCAAGATCACTTCTGCCTTTTGAGGACAAATTGAAGGGCATGTTCACATCTAAACAGCTGTGATGTCCAGCAGCTGGATGCAGGCAGACACTTCTCTTACAGCTGCTTCTGGAGCTGCTCTGCCAGCTCAACACAGTGCCTCTGGAATCAGTCTTCTGCCACCATTGCACAAAGGCAAAGGACATTATGAGAGGACTGTCAGGCATGTGTGCAAACTGAAGGAATAGATTTCCTTACACACATGATCTCCGAGCTTCAGCTTGGGTAAATTACATTCTTCAAATTTGCATCACCATCGCTTCTTCAAAGGTATGCAGTGCCTGATCTCTCTACCCTGTTGTGAACTGCTTTGCCAGGCTGTGAAAAAAGCACTGCTGTAACATTCAGTCCCAGACATGGGTACATTCCTGGAGCAGAGGACACTATTTCTGTGTATTTCCCTCTACCCCAACCAGCTTGGTTTGAACCTGACTTTCTATTTGTGAAATACTTTGAGGATACTTGGCTAAAAAATATACACGGATCTCCCTTTCCAACTTGGGTTGCATTCCTCTTGTGGTATATTTAAGGAAACTGAAACACAAGGAGCTTTATCTAATGAACACAAAACTGTGGGCACATCAGCAAAAGACTCCAAGCAGAAAAAATTTTCCTTGTTTAAACTCTGTAGCCTTTAAATCTTTTTATCACCTTTTATTATTCCCTGATCTCTTCTTCTCCTGTGCCTTCTTCCTAAAAATGAAGAGCCTTTTTCCGGGCTCAGACCCTAACCTGGAGGGTTCATGTAGGCTGCCATGCAGGAGATCTCATCCTGTCATGGCAAGCCCAGATATTCTGTCAAAGTAGCTTAGAAAATTTGATTACATGCAAGTGAGTGTGTATGCAACATTACACTGCCAGAGGCAAATATAATTCTAGGGAAATCTTGTTTTTTCCATTTAACTTGCAGCCTAGACAAAGGGAAGAGACAGCATGTCCTTGCTTGCATGCCACCAGTCATTTTGTGCAGGGAAACTCTCAGTTCCTGAATGCAAGAAGTGCTTTGTCAGTGAGGGCCTGTCCATCAGGATACCCACGTGCTGTCTCCAAGTCTCATTCTGGCATGCTCAGAGTAGCCATCACATGCCTTGGCTTTTCAAGAATCTGTACCCTCAGCATTACCCACTCCCCTATATGGCTTTGGCCATAGGGAGAACTATTCCTTCCCTCTATCAGCAGTGTCTATCAGCAGTCTATAACCAGATGCAGAGCCTTTCTGGTTCAGAAGAAAGAAGTTATAGCACATGATATATGCTAAGTGGCTTTTGAATCTGTTTACCAAAAGCTCTGATATGACTCTGAAGGATACTGGCACTGCTGCTCACTTCAGAGGCAGCACAGTCCAGCTGTTGGAAAAGCAAGTTTGGAGGAGGCAAAGCAAAGCTTAGATTTACATGTGCTGCTATTCTGAGCAGCATTTTAGTCTCTTGTGCCTCAGTCTTCTCATTTATGCTACCAGGATAATTAGTTAACAACTCAGCATAGTCTGTGGTAAGGCTTCCTTAAACACTTGGGTGAAAAAAGCTGCAGACGCATTTATGGATTTTTATTCCATTAGTAGTTAAGCTTCTGCCTCAAATAGGAAACAAACCAGCGTTGATATCTTAAGATGAGATCTATTTATGTATCTGTGTGCTAAGCAGAAACACAGAGTCCTTGAAATGACAGACAAACAGGTTTCTCTGTTTGGAGAGCCTCCCTAGCAAGGCTGCTGAGCACCATGTGTTTGATGCTCCCCTGTGCCACAAGAGAGAGACACTGGAGAATGGACTCTGCCCTGCCTGGAAACTCTGAGCTGGCAGCAAAATGGTTTGGAGTAATGAGAGCCATAGTAAGTATGTGGATCCTGAGCTTTCCATGTTTGTGACAGTCTGTTGGTACATTACATCTTGTGATCTGCTCTGTATTAATAAGCCTGAATGGATGCTGACATTAAGACCAGGGGGAAATGTTTTGCAGTGTGCAGTCTGGGGTGAAGGTAATAATTTAACGAGCATTTGAAGAATTTGCACCCTCCCAGAAAAATCTGTGAATGAGCTTTAAAATAACTTCCATCCCATCTGTAACACCAAGGGACTATCACTCTAACTGAACAAATACCAGGTCACATGCCAGAGAGAGTCTTGTACAGGTTCAAAAAAGATCTTGCTGAAGATCTCCTTACTTTTCAAATCAATATATAATTAAACATACTTCATTAACTTGGTCTGGAAGAGCCCTTCAAAAGTCCTTTGCTGGTTTTCCAAGCAAACTGGCTTAAAAAACGTAAACGCTCCAACCTTACTTCCACAAACAGAGCACCTCCTAAAACATCTCCTGAACACTGCAGACAGTTAACAATCTTGTCACTGTCAAAATCTAGCTATGTACTAGTTAGTAACCTCCCTTCTCATCTCTTACCCACTTAAACATCCTCTGGGAATTTTTGGTTTATTTTGTTGTTCATTAATACACTAGTTTAATTGCCTACATTGAAATGCTAACAAGCATCCAGAAAGAAATGGGAAATTAGATTTCAGCTTAAGAAGAGCTTTCAGACTACAGGTGAAGCATTTGGCCAGCATGCCTCCAGTAATGGAGATCTTTACAGGAATAAACGTCTACACACAGGTAGCTACAGCAGAGGATGGATGAGATGGCTTTCAGAGTTCCCACTTCACAATTTAACTAACTATGATAAACATCGACTAGCTACTTTCTGAAAACAATCCAGTTTCAGCAACTGGAGGTACATCCTTGGGTATTTTGTGAATTGCTGTTAACTGCATTTCTCATTCTCAGACACTCAATCGAGATGCTCTGGTTTAATGAGCTGCTGCACAACAGCTGAGCTACATAAATCTCTGCTTTTCACAGATAAGAGGGAAAAATGTGAGCTGTGAGCACTGTTAACCCAGCAGAACCTGAGTAGTGTCTAAAGCCCCCGACTGCATATGTCAAAACTGAAACAGGCTGGATCAAACCCACAAAATATTAGGAAGGTTAGAAAGTCAGGGAGCAATTCATTGAATCCATCTTAAACACATTTATTCAGATTGGACACAGTAAAAGTGCTCATCATTCTCTGCTGACTACTGAAGGAATCTGCTTTAAACACCAAATTTCAAGGTGCAGTAACTGACAGTATGAATCTCAGAAGAAATCTATAGAATTAAACAAAGCTAGCAATACTTTCCCTCTCTTTTCTTGGACATGGATGTGCTGGTTTTGGTTAAACAAGGACAATGAGGAATGCTTTTATCTCAGACTGCAGTGACCAAAACATTCAAGTGGCTTCTGGGTTCGTCAGGGCTCATACCTGGGGACAGGGTCAGATTTCTTCTCATCTGGTTGACAACTCTTTTGGCATAACTGCTTGTCTCAGACCTGCAGCTATGTAGGGAGGTTTGTATTCACAGGAATATGTTCTTCCACACTGGGAGAGTCACTCAAGGGAAACCTGTCCAGCATTTACCAACATTACAACCTTAATCCTCAAAGTTCACACAGTAAATGCCTCAACTCACTGTGTCTTTTGCACATGCCAATAAATTCTGTGCAGGGAGACACTGAAATCTGAGCATTCATTTCCCGATGTTCTCAATGTTAAATCCAAAGACCATTTCAGAGGAAGGAAAAAGCAAAGCTCACTATGAGATATACTGATGTGGCTTGGTAGAGTTTGTCAGATTCAAATATCGATCACTTAATCTTCCTTGTCACAAGCTGTTTTGTTTGTCAGGATCTGCCCAATAACCTGCCCTGTTCCAGGCAGGAGAAGGTTCTCTGTCTGCCTCTGCCTAGTGGCAGCCCATCCTCTCCACAAGTAGCACAGACACTTTCTTTCCGTGCTCATTTTTCAGTGTGTTCCTTCTCCTTTACCTATACCCAAAGAAACTAACTCTCAAGCTCAAAATTCACCAGAAGTTAAAACCTTTGGAAGTGGAATATAAAGTTGGAAAGGGGTGGATTACTGTGGTTCAGTGGTGCAGAGAGCAAGCTGGATGTCAGCGCCCAGCACTGCGGTCACAGCGAGCATGGCCACACAGCAAGCACACAACGTGCCTGTGGGCAGCAGCTGCTCCCCAGCTGGTGCACAGCTGGCTCCTGCTCCCGACGCTCCCAAGCACAGCCACTCAGAGTGCTTTGGCAGTGTGTGTCTGACAAACACTCTAAACTTGGCCACAGTGCAAGTGCAAAAGGATCAGGGGTGACTGAAAGAAGCAGCTCTTTTTTTCCTTCCACCTCCAACCTCTGGGTATTGACATGAAGAATAAAATCATCACCTTAATAGAAGACTCTTTTTCAGAAAGAGAAACCTGACTTGTCCCTAGAAAGGATGATGCTGACAGATTAGGCTGTCTACAAACAGCAATAGATGATGCTGGTTCTGGCTGAGGTCCTCAAAGTAACACATTCCTATAAAGGACTTCCACACTCATCTGATCTCATTCACTTCCCAAAAGAGAGAAAGTCTGCTGTCTAAGGGACATTAATGGCTAAAGGGATAAAGGTCCTTCAGAGAATAAAACTCATTACAGGTTTCCAGAAATGATGGGCTAACAGGCTAAAGCACTTGTAGTGAGAACATCTCAAAGGGGATGGGTACCCCACAGGGGTAGAAGATGGGGCACAAGAGCCTAATATTTTCCTCAATGCCTGAGAAAAAGACATTTAAGATAACATTTTTAATTAGCTGCTTCTACTTAGGTCCTTAGGATAGGGCACAAACTAAGGAACCCTTTTTTCTCCTGTCCTAGTTTAAAGTAAGATCAAGTTCTAAATACAATCCTATCTTGAATTTCTCAGGTCAGCACTCCTGTTTCCAATCTAGCCACTGGCAAAAACCCCAGTGATTCAAGTGAGGCCAGAGACTGATCCCAAGATGGTCACACCTGGGGTTTTATGCCATGATAAAGATTTGCTAAACTTGGAACCTGGTTGTGGATCAGCTTCCTAACACCACCCATGTTTGGGGTGGCTGGAGCTGAAGTTTCAGTGCTGGCCCTTCTCCATGGAACTGAAAGCCAGAATTATGATAATGTCAATAAATATTCAGCCCTTCATCTTCAAAGGGCTGGGTGATGGTTCAGTCGGTGGCTAACTAATCAATGGCACAATACGAATCACGCCATCAATCATTCATGCAATAGCTTTGCAAGCTACGTATGAAGATAGACAAAGGGGTTGATAGATTTATAGGCTGATAGATTTATTTTGCTCTAAAGACTTCATTATTGCTAAATTCCCCAAACCACAATAGCCATGGTAATAAAAACTTTCATTAAAGGGTGTTGTTATGACCTAAAGGCAGGGTGGAGGGGAGGTGTGAATGAATACTCCTAAAGTGATCATTTCTTACTTTGCTTGTGGCTTTCTGAGCAACTCTGCATCTCTTTTTCCCCTCCCGCTAAGGGATTTGGCTGGAAACATCCTCATCAGCTGTACTGCCTTCTTGATTGTTGGAGACATTTCCTTGGTGACCAGAAAGTGGCATAGAGGGGTAATTGAACATGAACCCTTTAAAGTGCTGGCACGCTCCCAGTAAATGAGTGATCAGCCACACTTCCGAGCAGCCTGAGAGGAAGGAGCATTTTGCAAAGCAACCAGCCTGGGAACAGAGGCACTGTGGGAGCTTATGCTCCAGTTTGGTTCTTTTTTAAGTCTGAGGCTTTTTGTCGAGAGGATCAAACTAGGTGCATAAAGAAATACAGAATGGAGTGTATCAGAATGCAAGAGCTGCCTGTAGAAGATGCTTGCTTTCCTTCTTGGCTCAGGAAGGGGAAGTTTGCTCAACACACACCACTAGTCTTACTAAGGAGCTGGTCTTGCTACATGCTAGAGATCTTTGGCTTTCACACTCATCAGTGACGTGAGGTCATCCTGTATTTTGCAGGAACACATTCCCTGCCAGGATCAGGCTCTAAAGCATTTGATGTCGGTCCTTTCTTTGCTTTTAAACATGTCACATATCTGTTTAAAAAAAGGATCAAGCTCACTCCAGGGCAAAATACCCTCAGGCCTTTTTCTCAGTGCAGAGAGCTATGCAATTACTCTTCAGTGCACTCCTGTAGATCACATACTACACACTGGGCTGAGCTGGGCTGGAAAACTCAGTGTTTCTTGCACTGTCTTCAGTCTACTTATATCAGAGCCTGGTGTAGGTAACTTGAGATAGTCTCCTAAATCTCAGTAAAATCTCGTGTAATCCATCTCTTTTCCCTCTTTACCACAGGCAGCCTGCATTGATTTTTTGAGCTATAGTCAGTCCATAGTCATCTCTCCTCTGAAGCTCTGCTGTTGTTTTTGCTTTGATCTTCTCCTCCTAGAAGGGTGCAACATAAAACAATCATGTTATGGTTGACCCCTCAGCACTCTGTCTGGGGGCAGAGGGATATCATGGCTTCATGACAATTACTATAATCAGAGGAACTTTCCATCACTTGTGGTAATTTAAATTAAGACCCTTCTTCTAAGATATATCCTCATAGCTCCCATACAAACATATAAACAGAGGACTTGCTCCAGGAATTTTCAGGCTCTTTGTCCTATGTTATAGGGGTCAGTGGATTTGCTCATAATTGTCCCTTCTGGCCCTAACAACTATTAATCTGTGAATAACTTCATTTAGTCCTATGATCTGGTCTCCATTATGTCACTATGTCTTTTCAAAACAAAGTAATGAGTCCATCATCCCTTGGAGAATGAAAGGAACAGAAAATCAAGCCAAGAACACCAGGAAATAGTGAAGTGGCTGTCACAAGTCTGTTATCAAGTACACCTCATTATTCAAAGACAACTGGTAATTTTTTTTCCAGATCTGGATGACGTGGATTTATTCAGCTCCAGTGTCAGGTTGTAGTTAATGTACCTTCCAGAACAGCTGTGAGTTTGCAGCAGAGTTGGGTTGTTCTGCCTCAGCAACAGACTTGGAGGAAGTCTGCTGTATACTTTGAGGGATCTTGTCCCAGCCAGCAAATATTAAGAAATGAAGCTTCACAATACTACTGTAAGGTAGGTCATAATAATCCAAAACTTAAAGGGAAGCAAAAAAATTTCTTGCTTTCACACACTGAATGTTTCAGGACCCTGCAGTAAAAACACAGAGCAGAGGTAGTTCTGGGCATGTTCCTGGGCTGCCCATACTCCTGGACATCCCTTCTCTTCCAGTGGTTCTCTGCCTTGCAGAGGGGTTAAATGTGTCAGTGTCTATGGACACAGGTAAAGAGCACCCTCTCTGCCCATCCTCATGCCACTCGTAGGGAGCTCATTTAATCCTGGAAGCCTTCTGGAGGGCTCTAAAACATTTACAAATGTTGTGAAACATGAAAAACTGAACCAAAATCCTAAATACTGATTGTTCAGGTTGCAGTACAACTCCAGCCCAGCTCTAGGAAAGTAATGTCCTCTGCCTGCTCTACGGAGATATTAATGAGATAGTCCTCTGAAGGCTCAGGCCATGAAGCATGAAATAAGACACTTATATGTGGCAAGTCAATTCCATCTTCATCAGTAACAGGGAATTGATGGCTAATGGCATTTTACCTGATTGTAATTACATAATAAGTATAGTAATGAATGAAGATGAGAAATATGAGAGGCTTCATATGCAAAATTATCCAAATTACTCAGCCCTTTTGGTTTCCTAAATAGTCAATCAACAACGTCATGATAAAGGCTCATAATACAAGGGATTTCTGCATTTTACTGCTTCTACAGATATCCCAGGAAAGTTGGAATGGTTTTCCTGGAAGTCCAGGGCTGCAATGGAAGCCCAGTTTATCTTTTTTTGCAGAGGAATCAGCTATCTGAGCCAATAGCTGGGATAACTTGTCATATCAAAGGGTAAGAAACCTGAAGTCTGACAGTAAAGCTGATTGATAAAGAAGAAATTTCTTGTTCTAGGGTGATCACCAGTGAAAACTGAAGTTTAAACACAGTGTGCATTTTAAGCTTATGCTAAACTTGATTAGCATTGAAAAGAACAGCAGTCAACCCAACATATTTTTTGTGGTAAATAGTCAGGCCAGATAATAAGCACTACATACAGCTCACTGAAAGCTTCTTGAGTTTGCAGAACATTAGGCTAGTGTTGATAAATGTTCATCAGGAGCATCTCTCAGTATAGAGGTCCTCCTTCTTCTGTCTCCAGAGAGATTCATGTATCACTGAGAATAACCATCCTATTTAATCTATTCATTACCTCCTCTCAAAGTCTATCCTGGAAGGATGTTACCTTTCTGTACAAGTGCAAGCATTTACTGACCATGGGAGCATAGGGTGGATATATCACGTTGCTGAAGAGATTCAGAGGCCTGACACCAGTAAATAGGACTGTGGGTACTGAAATGTTGTTGTTCAATTTGGGAATCTCTTCTCTGAAGGGTCATCAATAAGCCCTTGCCAACTCTCCCACCACTGCTTCCTTAATAGCAAAACATAACAGAACATTTTCAAAACATGATCAGAACATTTTCCATGCTTATTTCCCATGACCAACACTGTGGCCCAAAGCATGGTCTCACCCACACTCTCCAGAGATAATTAGAAAATAACACAATTATTTCAAACACAGGATGAATGAAAGGGAGGTAAGAAAGGAAATGGGTGGGCTAATCCCAAGTTCCCAAACTCCAAACTAGTTTGAGTGATAGCAGCAGCAAAAGGAAGCTCAGAATGTGGAGAGAAAGACAAGAATAAAACCTTTAACTGTGTCCAGTAAGTAGCTGCAACTTGACGACTCTCATCGGTGCCACTGATGGAAACAGGAAGCCCCTGTGCACTCACACAAGTTTCTTCTTGTTGACACAATTTTCACGTACCACAAGCTCCCCAGCTCACTTCAGGGGCTGGTTTACATCAGCCCTCAAAGACTTGCTTAAGCCTGTATCAGACATACTCCGTCTCTCCATCCTTGTTTCACACCAACCCCCACATTTCCTTTCATGCCACCTCTCTGCCACCCATTTTTACAGCACCATCTGTTCAAAATGGACTTATCTGTTTTTCCTCAATCCAAATTCTTCCTGAGAAGCAAGTGCATGATTTGAGTGAGTCCAAAATCAAAAACCAGGCTAATGATAAAAGAAAATTCATCTTTCTTTCTGACTGCCTCTGGTTTAGAGTTCCCACCTCGCAAATATTTTTAACACACTGCCAGAGGATTGTTTCATCTGCTGGGTATGCATTTCACTTCACAAACCAGTTTTTCCCCAGGTGACTTTTGTGTGGCCAAATGACAACCTGCTACCTTTGTGCGAGATAGTGGTGGCAGTTCAGAGAGAACAAGCTTGGATGCAGCTGGTTAGAAGGAAAAAAAGCAGGGAAAGCTTTGAGATTGAAGGGGACTCATTTGAATCTTTGCCATCAAACTCAAAATGCTTCCAGTGATGAGAGGGGAGAAAAGAAAAGAAGAAAAAAGATAAATACTCTGCATGCCAGACCTACAGCCAGTGCAAGTCAGTACAGCTCCACTGCCATCTGCTTGACTTCACTCACAGATCCTCACCCCTTCCACAGGCAAACTCCTGCAAAGTACAGATCCACAGACACACAGGACACCTATATCTCAAATGTAGAGTAGAAGAGATCCCAGCTGCATAAAATCAATGTTTGTCTCCAGCGGTGCAGTGTAAATTTGCACTGACTTTAAACTTTCATTAACAAGTATATATTATATAAAGAAAATCTCAAGAAAGGGATTTTCAGAAATTAAAATCAAGCCCAGTTACAACCAGCTTCTCAATTCCCTCAGCACCCCTTACTTCGGCAGCTTTCCAATTAGTGTCAATGAAAGTTTTGCCTGAGTAGCAACCAAGTAAAAATAGACTCGGAATTATCAGGATTCGACCCAACGCCTTTAATACACAGAAATAGACCCACACACCAACACACACAGAGAGGGCAAACCTCAGGAGTGATAATGAGCTTTGATTTTTCATCAGCCACAAAAACACCAGCTATGCCGCCAGTACATTCCACAATAGGGCAATATTTATATTTGATCTCTGCAGTGGTTTCGCGCTGCATGTTACATAAGCCAGTCATTCCCCATACAGTAATGGAAACAGACGGCATTTGCCACAGCTATTTTTTGCATCAGGCATTCTTTGCCAGATACTCATGGGAAACAAGATGGCAAGAGAACGGCACTAGATTTCCCCTCTGCAGACACCATGAAGGCTGTGAACAAACGGCACGGGACTTCTGCTCTTTTTTTTTGGAACTGTTACAAGAGCTGATGGCTCATCGTGCCCCCTTTTCATACCTAAGAGGTCTCGTGCATTACAAGAGCACATTTGCTGACAGAACGAATTTGGCCCCAGTGCCCAGAAAATAACAGTCTCTGCAGTGAGGTCCCCTCCTCTTCTGGTGCAGGAAGCCACCAAGTTTGTTCTACCTGTGTAAGTGGGATTCAAACAATCCTCAGGGTAAGATCACCCTTCCCACAAGTACTATTATTTTCCTGGGATCTCTACTAGAAAAACACCCTCCTGCAGAGAATGAGCTCAGAGATAGAGTGACTCCTTCACTGAGCCCTAGACTGTGGAAAAAATTTCTAGGCAGAGTGAAATAGAGAATTCGATGTTATCGAAAAGGACTGACCAGTTAATATTGACAGCAGCATTAACTATACAAAATAGCTACTCAGTAAGGTATTGTGAGTCCATCCACAACTTTATTCAGGTTATATAAACATAAGACTCTAAAAAAAACCCTTGGATCTGGAATGCAAATGCCACTACAATCTTGGCTTCAATCCTGGTTTTTGACCCATTACAGATGTGGGATCATCCCACAGCTTTGCTTGGCTCTAAATTTTTTGAATCTATGCTTGAGAGTGAGTTTTGGGACAGGTTGTTTCCTGCTGTTGGACAGTCTTCAAGGGAGAAAGCTGAACTATCAAGAACTTCAGGGAGTTGGTAGCATTATTCTTTGAGCCTTTTGGAAACTGGCTGAAAGAAAAGAAGATGCCTAAGCCAACCATCCCACACTAAAGTAACATCACCAAAGCCTGGACTAAAAACCTCTCTTGTCATTTCTGAGCAAGCCACTGTGCACTGGGTACTGAATATCCTAAATCCCACTGGCAGCACTGAGGAGCTGGGAGCATTTAGCAATTGACAGATTTGGGCCCCAATCTCGTGCTTAAACAGAACATCTCTCCCTGTGTCTCACCCCACACTTGCACAGTGACAAGAGCCTTGCAGAGGGCTGGGCATACAGGGGACATCGTGCTTTACAGTTTGCAAGCCCTGCCCAATGCTGCCCGGGCAGACTGCTGACATCTGACTGCAACAACGGGGTCAGTGAAAGAATTGTGATAGAGGAGTTCAGAATATGCCCCTCAATGAGCTACTAAGAGCTGGAAGCAGTTTGAAGGTTTTATTGGCAGGGATCAGAAGATAACAATGGACTTTAAATGTGCCTCTTATCTGTAACCCATGTAAGCTGTTTTTGTTGGTGCTTAATTACCTACAAACTCTGAAGGAACATAACAGCTGGAGTTTCAGCAGTGTCTTTTGCTTCCAGCAAAGACACACGATTATTTTTTGCACCCTTGCTGGAAAGAACAGAGCAGACTGTACTCCAGGACTTTGTCACCTTAGGTCATATGATCACCACTCGCATGTGTCACACTCAGACTTACGTCAGCCTGTTAGCAGAGCTGAAATAGTAAAGGCAGCAAGAGACGAGCTGCATTTCCACAACCCTTCAGCTGTCAAGAGGAGCAGAGACTGACAGAAATAAGCTGCCCAGAGGAGACAGGCCAAACCAGAAATAATCCATCATGTGCCACAGTTCCCAGATTCCTCAGGATCCTTTCCGAGGAATCTGATGTCAGGCATTGAGCATGTCAGTACGACTTGCACTTTGGTGATTTTCCATCTGTAGCTGCTGTTTCTGATATTACACACAGGGTTACCACTGACATGTAACACTGTACGAACAGCTGGAGGAGCAGTGGCCAAACCTCCTTTTCATGCTGAAAGTTTTGTGCAGCCCAAACCCACAAGACACACCATATCATTCTGCAAGCCCAGGAAGATGTCACAGAGGCAAGGATAGCAGCTCCTCTGGGGTCTCACTGCTCTTGTGTGTGTTGGCACCAGGTTATACATGCAGTGATAGTAGGCTTAGCCCCTTCCTGGCTTACTTCCAGATGGATCTGAAGTCACAGAAAAGCCTCCAGAGCCCTACAGCCCCCCACTGCTGGTTATGTGACATAGTCAGTGCGTGAGGAGTTGTACTTATGAGGCAGCTGTGGCTCCATAGCCACATAACCATCTTGAGAAAGATCAAGACATTAATGAGGGGAGAAAGGTAAGCAGCCAAAGAGAGGCAGATTTGCAGATCTTAGCCCAAGTATAACATCTGTGCCATTTTTGAGAGGAAAGTAGCTCGGAGTTTTCAGTATCTGGTTTGACCAGCAAAACAGCCCTCAGAGAAAGCAATAGCACAAGCAACAAAGGATGTTACACAAACTTCTCCCCATGTTGCCTGTTGCAACCCACTATTTCTACCTTTCTCTCTCCATCACATCAGCATTGCATTTAGCCTTCAACAGAAACCTTAGTTTAGCCAACTACTTGTACATCTCTCAGCTTTGAAGGAGTGTCTAAATATCTCTCAATAAAAAGTTCCACCTGAACATGAGGAGAAGCTTAACACAGAGCACTGGAGTAGACTGCCCAGGGAGGTCATAGAGTCGCCCTCCCTGGAGACATTCCAGGAGGGAGACATACACCGGGATGTATTCCTGTGTAATCTGCCTTAGATGACCCTGCCTTGGCAGGAGAGTTGGACTGGATGATCTCCAGAGGTCCCTTCCAGTCATAACAATTCTGTGATTTTGTGGTCTTCTTTACTGTGCACTGGAACACATTGACCAGAGAGGTTGTGCAGTCTATCTCACTGGAGATATTCCAGAACTGTTCGGATGCATACCTGCATATCTGTACCATATGCTCTAGGATGACCCTAGAGCTGCTTGAGTAGGGAGGTGGGACCAGATGACGCACTGTGGTCCCTTCCAACCTTACCCAGTCTGTGATTCTGTGATTAAGAGTGTCCAAAGGATAGGGACATTCATCACATTAATCATGTTCCATAGCACAGAGATCAGTCCTGCATGGATGGACCCAGCTCCTCTCCACCAGCTGCCCTGCATGGAAGCAAATTCTCCTAGAGGATCCCTTTGTTAAAAGTTTTTGGAAGCAACAAGAGCCCAAGGCCACACAGGTTCCTCCAGTAGTAAACAGCAAAGACAATTTCTGCCCCAAACCTGGCCATCAGTCCTGTCCTGCTCATACCCTCTAAGGCAGATGACGAGCTCCTGAAGATCTTCCATGGGACTATAATCTGCTGCCAGCAAGTCCCAGCTAGTCATAGAAAGGGACCAGGAATCCAGAGCATGCCTCTGCCCTGGAGACACTAGTCAGCAAAACAATTCCACAGAAACTAGATCACCCTAACTGCACACACAGACAGTCACCCTCTCTCCTCCACTCTCTCTTCATTGCCACTTCCAGCTATTCACAACCATGTTAAATATTTAAACTAGTTATGAGGAGAAAAGGATCCATGCAAAGGACACAGTTAAAAAATAGTTAAACTGGTAAAATTAGGATTATTTTGGAAACTAGAATGCCCTCAGGAAATATGAGTACTAATGACTAGGCAGCTTTATCTCATTTATGTTTACTGTATGGTTGGAGCTACAACCCCACAAAGCACTAGAAAATATGAAAAGATGCAACTGGTGTTCAGAGGAAAAAACACTCAAGGTCAGCTGAACAGCCACTGAACGATACACTGAACAAGCAATTAAAAGGTACTCAAGAAATGCCAGCCAACTGAAGAAAACACAGTCACATTTCTCAGCCTCATGTCCCAGCAGCTGAACTCTTCTGTCATTTAATCCCCCCTTTTCCCAAGTCATCAGAATACTTAAAAGGAAACAGTTCACCAGAGTGCCTAGAATCTGCACAGTCCTCCCTCTCAAATTCAACACCTCCTGAGCTACTGCCTTTCATACCATCAAAAGGGTCTTATGGATATATTTTAGGTACTAAGTGATCCTTTGCAGCATTTACTGCAGTAAGTTCAGTGCTTCTCCCGTTTTTGCCTTTACAAAGGGAAGTTTGTTTTTTATTTTAAAATCTTTCTTTTCTGATTTTAAATGGTTTTCCTTCCCTTGCCCACTCCCTCATGGATGGTTAATGTTTATCCACAAAGCCTTATAAGTCTCTGCCTTAAATGCTTCTCTTCTCCTTCAGTTGCTGCAACCAAGTTCCTCTAGCCAACTAGACTGAATGGACAGATTACTGCACAGGACTGTCCTCAAATCTGAGCCCTCTCCCTGCCCAAGTGCACTCCCTGTTCACACAAAGAGAATTAGGTCATCAGATTGCAAGTGCACACAACAAATCCTACAGCAACAGATGTTACATCGACACAGAGTTGTGGGCTGCTCAGTGATCCTGTTTACCATGACCCTGTTTTGAGCCGCCATCCAGCTCACTGGTGTCCTGAAAAGTAGGGGCTTGATTTAAAAAAGAAAACCCCCACATATACAGAGACCTTCATGAATAGTTATATGGTACAAGTGCTCATACAGCTGAAGAAAAGGGAAAAAAATGCATTTATGCAAAATAAGATGCTGAGGTTCATACTGCTAATCAGCTCCACCAACCATGTTTGGTTTTTCAGTGATTCACTTGGACCCAGCAGGGAATCCTAGAGGAGAATCCAAGAATGGAGATCCCATAGCATCAGCATCCTTTCTTTTAAAGTAACTTCATCTAACTTGCTCCCATCCAAACCTCTCCCCCTTTCAATAAAATTTTCAGCAGTCTAATTCCAGCTCCAGCTCCTTTCTCTATCTCTTACAGGGCTCTCTTGAAAGTCTTGGACTCACCAGCATTAGGGATTAGACTGTACATGGCTGTCCTAGCACGGAACAGAGAGAACATGATGTAATTTCCATTTTTCTCCCGTTTGTGCTATTTCAAAGCCCCACACTACTTATGGTTTCCACGCCACATATTCTTCTGTCCGTTGCCATGGTGCAGCCACTGGTTTGTCATTAATATTGTGGGTAACTTCAGATCCTTGACCTCAGGGCTTTCAGAGCTTTTCATGGTGTATTTTCCTCTTGATTGAATTGCTCTGCATTCCCAAGCACAGCTAAAACAAAAATAAAACACTGCTGCTTTTGAATGGTGAAAATTCATTTCACAAAGACAGGCTAGCAAAGGCTGGAAACCCATTGAAGAACAGCAGATTAAAAGGAAAACAGCCATTCTTTGCAGACATAGCAACTGTGGCACGGATTTAAATTTACCTACAGCATCTGAGTCAAGCTATGGTCCCCAGGGTCCATGCATGAACTCAGTATCTGGCCCAGTTCCGATTCTAATAATATGCCACCTCACTGCCAGAGGACCTCAAATCATTCTATAAATTCCCATGCATGAAGTTTCACAACAGTTTTGAGAAGTGTGGAGCTACTTGTTCCCAGCTTACAGATGGAAACACTGAGGTACAGAAACAGAAAGCCAAATGACAGGTGTAGCTCATGGCTTCCCATACATTTGCCCTGCTTTGATCTGTGTTCTTGCCTTAGGGGGCCAGAGGGGCATTTGCACACCCAGGGATGCCTTACTCTCACACCAGGCCTGTGCAAATGCTTTTGTGCCTGTGATTTTTGCCCAGTGGGAATATTACTTAGACAGCAACTGATAAGTCACCCTCTATATCCAAACCTTGAATACACTGAAAGCAGAATTTCATCTTACGTGTGCTTTAATGCTAGTGACAATTCTCAAGAAGTCCATTGCTAAAGTCCCTTATAAATCAACAAATTTACATACACTAGAATGAGCCTGTGGTATCCCTGCTTAACAGAAGTATGGGTTTGTTTTTTTTCCAGTTTGAAGAAAGTAGCTATTACCATGAAAAATGTATTAATTCTCATATGAACAGCCAGTTGCCAAAGCTAAACTACCCTTCAGGTTAACAGATTTTAAAAATTGCATGTACTTAAAGATGTTGCAATCTTTTTCTGTTAAATCAGATCTCAGAAACATGGATTTGCATTTAAAAGGCCTAAGCCATCACACAGCTGAAGATCCAACCCTCCTTCCCAGTCTGGCAGCAGCTTATTTGGTGAGAGGCCCTTCAGGACACAGAACCCCAAGGGAACAGCAGCATTAGCATTTTCTTTTTTTTTCTGGAGGTATTATCTGTTTACAGGGAAAAGTGCATCTATTACCTTCTTGGGGAAGATGCTTCAGAAGACACAAACTAAACATCTGAATCTACAATGCAGTGCAATACTGCATGCATCAGGCGGGCAATTTAATGCACTTAAAAATGCCTAATAACAAGACTGAGAACGACACTAACCCCTTGATCATGTCAGAATCAATACAAACAGCTGTCAGGAAAAATAAAGGGCAGCAAGTGGACAGCAAAAAAAACCCTGAGGGCTTTTCTGCAAATGCTGTGAGAGAGAAGAACAAGCAAAGAAGAGAAGGAAAAGTAACATAAAGGTACATCCATACTTTTGGGGCCTGGTTCAGCTCATGTTGCCACTAAAGCTATTTTAGGACCACTTTCACTTCAAGTCTGTGTCCCCTAGTCCCCTTGGACAGCAAGAAAGTCTGTTCTGAAGACAAAGTGAAACCACACAGTGCACAGGGACAAAAGCATTGCCATGGACATGTCCCTCTTGCCAGAGGCTGGGAGTAAAGCCAATCCCACAATTTCTTCCCAGCAGAATAAGGACTCCCTTTACGATTTGCTCAGTCAAGAGGACACTCCAGCTGGCTTCAATCCCTTGAGAGACCTTCACTCCTGTGTATCCATCTTGCCAGGCCAGCTATAGCAGAGCCACTCTTTTCCTACTGAAATGAAGGAGAGTCTGCCGTGAGATCCCCCAGGCAGCCCATTTGAAAGCCTTTCATTGGGAAGGCTGGTCACATTCCACTTTAGACAAAAATGCTGCCTGACAAACAGCCTTGTTCCTCAGATCCCCGGCTGGAATAAGGGGAGGATAAAAAAGGAGAAAAAAAAAAAAAAAAAAAAAAAAAAAAAAAAAAAAAAAAAAAGGAAAAAAGGGAGGAAAAAAGGTTGTGAAATCCCAAAACTCATCAGGGAAAAGTGTGTCTGGACCTGAAAATTGTTCTTGTAAAAGCCATAAAATAAAGTTTTTATTAAAAAAAAAAAAAAAAGGCTTAGAATTTCTAGAAGCACAGTAGAAATAAAGAGAAACGCCAGATATCCCTTCTTGGGTTAAATCTGATGAGATGCTGAACATTGCCACCTTTTTACTAATATGGCAATTAAAACATCAATATCATAATTTAGTTTTTCTCGTGTTAGTCTTATGCTCATATTCAAGATGCTCTTTTTGCATTGAGGTAACAGCCTACTGCTTCCCAATATCAGAGGTGGTTTGTTTGTTTGTTTTGTGGGTTTTTTTAACACATTTATCAACAAAATAATGCTGCAAGTGGGACCTCTTTCTATATATTACAAAAAGCCACATCTGTTTGCACACAGTGAATCACGCAGGATTAGCCTAATAAATTCTGCTGTAAATCAGACTCAAAGCATCTTTGGGTCTGTGCTTTGGAAGAACAAAATGCAGGGTAACTACAGAAACAGAGCTGCTTGGCCTTTTCCAGACCCCAATCCATCCATCCATCCATCCATCCATCCATCCATCCATCCATCCATCCATCCATCCACCCAGAGCAGAACCACTGGGGGCTTTCCACCTCCAGTGGCTGTGTCACTGTTCAGGACAGGAACCTGATGTGACTCTCGAGTCCAAAGGAGAACAGACTGAACTCAAACCTTCATTTACTGTGCTGAAACATCTCAGCAGCCTCATGTGTCTTTTCAACATACTGACCTGATTTTAAGAGATGAGTGCAACTTGTAACATTGCATGGAAAAGTCATAGCAGATGCCTTTTAACATCCTCAAAAGCTGTTCTTCTATCCAAGGTTCTGTGTGGCACTTAAAAAATGAGAACTTCATATGCCTTTAATTTCCATGTTGTATACTCTGCTACCCTCTCTGCTGCAGAGGGATCAGAATTCAGCATGGACATAGAACTGCACCTCTTTATTACAGAGGAAAGGGATTAAAGAGCCTCAAAACATAATTTTTCAACTGAAAGCATTTCATTAGATAAGCTTTCTCCCACATGGAGAATGTGATGCTGGAATGGAAATAACTTAAGCCATTTTATAAATTGGCATGAATCAAGGTAAACAGCAGGCACTGAACAGATTCCAGTCATGGTGTTGCATGCTTCACTTACTGGATGATATTATAATTTCATCACTGTTAATTAACTAATTTTGTTAGCATCTACTGTAGTCATCTATCAGGGGCTTGAAGTCTCGAATTATTTCTCTGCCAAAGTTATGACCTACTTATACATTATCCAATTACCTAACAATGACAATAAAAATAACAGCAGGTAGTTAAACTGCAACAGTGAAAGTCAGGAAATAGAAATTTTGTCCCAGCTCTGTTACTCACTTCTATTTGTGCCAGCTCAGGCCACAGTCTTTTCATATCCACCAATCTGGGAAGTCTTATTATAGACAATCAAGATCTCCATTTGACATCAAGAGAAAACACAGATACTCAAAAAATCATTCCCTCAGTGACTCCAAGTGAGCTCCCAAATGCAGTAAGGAGTCCCACAATTCAATTCTACAATGATACTTTAGCCGTGTAATCAGATGCAACAAGCTTCATGCACCAGCTGATTACTGCCTGATGTTCCCTTCAAAAGATGCCTGGAACAGCTGCAGTGCAGATCCCTCTCTCCTGATCCAGCATCCCATGCATTAAATGCACTGTGATAGCCACCCAGCTTTGTTTCTTATGTGGAGACAAGACGAGAAGTCATAGCTTTGCTTGGGGTTGGGTCACTTAACAACCCTGAGGCCAGAGGAGACGCAAAAAAAACACCACCCCATACCCAGGTGCATCTGTGAAGAACCCCACAGTCTGCCACCTTATGCAAAGGGAGGGGAAAGAGAGCTCTGCAAAACAGGCACAACCAGTGCATGTGTCTACCTCGCACGGGCTCTGGCAGATCTAATGAATACAAACAGATTTTAGTCCCTTCACAGAAAAGGGCTGCACAACTCTCCCTTCTTGTGCTGTTCTCTCATGTAGCAGAGCAAGACCCAAGGCTTTCACAGCTTGTTTTTAATCCTGCAGCCTGGTCAAAAGGATTCACTGTTCCACTAAAAATGGTGTGTGCTCCGGACAGCAAAGTTAAAAGCAGAACTTCATGCCGAAGCTGGAGCAAGGTGAGTCCTTTATCCTGTGGCACCTACTCACAGTATAATGTGCAAGCACGAAAAATAAAACCAGCTGAGTTCTGCACAAAGCTTTTGTGTGTGTCTGTGTCTGATGTGCACTGTGAATCTTTTGTCACAGCTCAAAGTGTTGTCCCCAGGGAGGGGAAATTTTTTCCCTTCCCTCAACTGTGTTTTATGGTTTTATTCTAATTTTACAACCAGTCTGTGACAGCTGGTCACACGGTGTGTCTGGGTTGAATAAAGCCCAGGGACCCTTTGCCAAGCTTCTACGCAATGTGCTGAGCTTAATGAAATGTGTCAGCTCCACTGTGAATCGGGCATTCACGGAACTGAATGAATCTGAGTTTTCAAGGAAAACTTAAGGGATACATAACTGCACACAGCAAATCCGGAGGGGGTGGAGGGAGGAGAGGAGTCCCAGAGAAACACTCAGCAGCTCTTCTAATAGCAAAATAGATCCTGAGAGCTGGAATTTAATCAACCTGTTTGAGTAACGATTTAAAACTATCAGCAACTGCCTAGGCCTCAGGGGACAAGAAGTATGGATCTGTGCCACACAAATCCAGTACAATCCCAAGAAAGTCACATAATTTTGGGGCCTCTCTCTCCCATTTATATAACTGGACAAAAGTGCTTCTTTCTGGCTCAGGTTGCTTCTCTGACCTACTGAGGTTATCAGCCCAGCAGGGCACTGACCACTCCTGCCACACAATGGTGTCTGGTTGGTACTCGAAGCTGTTTTCATGTTTGGGAGCAGACAGACACGTGAGAGTCCTGTACGAGGTGAATGTAACATGGCAAAGAACACAAAGCAAAGTCCATAATGCAAACTGAACTGACTGTACTTTTTCCTTCCACAAAATGCTGCAGGTGAGGACACTGCTAAACATGAAAAATGCTAATTTGGACCGAAAAAGAGGTCTTAAAAAAGTTTAAGATTTTCCTGCATCATATCAATCTGTGACAGTCATATTGCCATTGCACTTCTCTGTAGTTTCTTGCTAGAAGTCAGTCTATCAGTAAATAAATTTGTGGATTGATTCTCCATTGGAAAGAATAGGAAATATGAGTGCTCAGCATCCTTGAAAATCGTGCAGCATATGCTCTGGGAGTTTTTCTGACCTAAGAGATTCACAGGGGCAATGGGTAAACTGTCACCCTACCTGCTATAAAATAGTTGCTTGTTTTCCTTTTCCTCAGTGTTTTCAGTCACCTGTCAGCTGAACTGCCCCAAATCCAGACCTAGTTGTGTCATATTGAACACTCTGTTACAAAGTGGAGAAATCTGTAAGAAGGCACCTGATGTCCATGGTTGGGCCCTGCTGCAGTTTGCTGTCAAAGTCAGTCTGACATTTCTAGATCAGACAAGAAGTTATCTGACCTTGACACGTGAGTTTAACCAGGAAAACAGCAAACACAACACTAGCACAAACATTGTAAAACAGGTGTACAGATGCCAAAATGTGGATGTCCCTTGGGGTAGAGTTAAAAGTCAAAGACAGTACTCCTGGATGTGTAAACATTGTTTTCAATTCTTTTAACCTCTCACCAGCATCATTTACCTTAGCAGTGCTTTACTAAGGAATTAAGCCCAAAATATCCTTTTAGCTATTCTATTTTACATTAAGGGAAACAGAAGATTAAATGACTCCTGCAAACTTTACACCCATGCTGGGATCAGATGTAAAACCCAGCTATCTTTGCTCCAGTCCTTGGCTTTAGCCCAAGGCCATATTTTTTCACCTCTTAAAAGAAGTCCTGCAGAAATGTGCTCAAGAAGACAACCTTTCCCTGCAACTAAGAGCCCCTGGCTGTAAACCTAGCTCTGAACTCTGCCAACCTGCCACGTGCTTGAACAATAAGAAAAAAAAAATAACAAAATTCACAGCCATTTGAGAAGACACTTTCAAACCTGGCCCAGTGCCTGCCACCCTGTCTCCAGCCACCTTCTTTTTGCACCTGAACCAACCACACCATCCTCCTTGTCCCTGAACTCTCCTTCTCCTTCCACATCTGTTGCCTGCAAATCTTCCTGTCACCACCTCCTTTTTTAAGTGCCAAGATCTGGACTGCAGCCCCATTCCTTCAGGCCATGATCACTTCTGGACATGGAGAACAAGCAAACTCCACTTCTCCCATGGACTCTGCCCAGTTGCCCACGACACTGACCCTACCAGGTGCCACGTAATTTTCCACCTCCTTTCCCCACACAGAAGGGCAAAACGAGGCCAATCCCACCCCAATCAGAGCCTTGTAGGTGCAACTGCATCAGGAATATGAGATTCTACATGTAGCAGGATGGAGTCTAATACAGTGCTAGTGGGATCCAGGCCAGAAGCCAGAGCCCCGTGATATCATCACCAAGTCTTTGATCCAACACAAGCCTTGCCTACAATATTTTACCTATATCCTATTGTTTCTGGGATCCGGTTCAAAATAATAATGTTGGATTTTCTACTCCTCTCTTTGATTGCCCCCTCAATTCCCAATTCCTCTCCATCATGATGTAAATGCACTGCTGGTGCAAGATCTTTCCATTGTCCGAAAGCCACAGGGTCTTCCTCTTCTTTGCAAGTGAGTTTGTGAATACTTAAATACATTCCAAGTATTTTTAACCAAAGCTTTATGTAATTACTAGAATGTATTCTCTGCTATCCTGTTCATCATTCTGGAACTGGTTTTGGGGGCGAGACTGATTCTAGGCCATGGCAGTGGTCTCTGTGTTGAGCCTAATGAAAGCAGGGTTTTCCCAAAAGGAGGGATTAATTTAAGTGTCTTGTATCTCAGCTATAGCAATACTTTTAATTCATATGTTTGTAGACGAGCCAACCTGTTCAGTTCTGATGGCCTGTGCAAGAAATAAATTTTTCAAACAAATTCTCAGTAGGATACTTTTCTTCAGCATCTCTGGCAAGAAGGGACTAAGTGAGGTGATTTAGTTCTGAATCTTACAACTTGCTCTGGAAGTGCCCTTAATTATGGTTGGGTTCTGAGTTTGTAGAAGTGTTTTTAATTACTAAGAGGGGAAAAAAAATTAAGTCAAAGCTTAGCCAGCTGCCAGAGCTTCCAGAGGACTGACTACATTCACAAATCTTGTAATCTTTTTATGTTCATTATGAGGATACTACAAAAAAAAAAAAGGGCAATCAGATCCTGGCCAACAAATTAAATGGTTATTCAAAGATTAATTCATATCATCTGTACTCCATTAGATGTTTTCTTTTGCCAGGAAATATAATGCAATATTTTCAGGGGGGATAGTTGTTGCTATTGCCAAGAGCTTGCAGTTTACTGGCTCTTGCAGCGCTGACAGGGGAGTCACTGGGCTATGGGCACAGCTAGAGCAGATAGTGTAGCAATATTCAGTATGAAACATATGGAGCAAATCTGCTTCATTCTGGTGTTAAAAGGTACTGATTACGACCCTGAGAAGCAGCCAAGTGACAAGGGGGAAGCAAACCCATAAACCAATAAAAGTTTGTCCTTCGTTGTATCATGAAGGGAACAATTTGTCGCAGCTGGGTTTGGGCTCTCCCCCCCAGTTATAGATGCATCAGGATTTCATTTGAAATTCAGAAGATACTGGTGAGGGAAGTGTGACTTAATTTCAGTGCATCTAACCTGAAACATTGTAAGAGGGCAAACTTTCCAAGAATAAATGCACAGTACTGTTAGAGGCAGAATTTCAGAATAAAAATTAAAAAACCCGGTTTCCTAATTAATTTGTGATTTCTTTCAGAACACACAGTGTGAGTTCTACTATCCTGCCTATTTATAGGTTGCTAAACACAAAGATTTTACCTTTTGTTTTCCAACAACAAAGGCCATCTCTGTAGTGTTTACCCTTCAGTAGATGTTAAATGGGGTCATGTACAACAGTGAGATTCATGAAAGCCACTATGCTCAGTGCAGAATTGCCTATGTTAGCTCATAGGAAATCATAAATACCTACGTTTTGTCCCTTAGGGAGCTGTTAATACTGGATTTAAAGAGCTACAAGGACAATTACACAAGGCAAAGGTGTTTGCACCTTTTACTGGATTTAGTTCCTGATCCTTTTTCTGTGCAAAACCTTCTAGAGCCACCATAGCAATAAATAACATGTAATCACTCAAAATAAAATTTTCCTCTTTTTTTGGGTCATTTGTCTCGGGTTTTTTATCTTCTGTTTTTCATCCAGAGTTCCTCACATAGTAAGCACAAAGGACTCAGAGACTTAAGTCTTTTAACTAAAACCTGGTGGCAATATAAATTACAAAGATACCATTGCAAAAGCAAACACAGAGAACTTCCAGGAGAAGGGGCAGATAATTCCAGCTGCTAAACTGATCTTGAGATCTTGAGAATTCAACTGATGAGGTGTAGGCTGACTCATATACTGCACCTCTGATTCAGGTAAGCAGGTCTTGCTTGTGGAACATGTGGCTCTGCCCAGATGTTCTACTGCATCTGTGTTGTTGAAAGAGGTGAATGTACAGCTACCACAGAATTCGCCTGCACTTAATTATATGTAATTCTTTATTCTGCAGTATTCACAATAAAGAAATCACTGTGAAATCTAGAGGCCACACTGCCACATAATGTACCCCTCATTTGCTTTGTCTGAGGCTCAAACCAACAAGAAATGGTGTCCTTCTACTGACTTCCCTGGGTACTGGAAACTACCCTAACATTTTTGTCCCCGTGTAAGGCAGATGCTACGAAGCAGCCATTTTAAATGGCTGAAGGGCAGAACTAAGTAATGGAAGGGGGTTTTTTCCCCTTAAAAACTATACAAGATCTGGGTTACCTATCCAGGCTTTTAGATACAGAAATAAATTCTGTTCCCAAAACAATTTTGTGTGAACTGTTACTTTCTGCTAGATACATGAAGCACTAATCTCTGTTCCCCGTTATAATGCACTCTGTAGGTTTCTCCCACTAGCCTCTCAGAAGTAAGGTAAATCCAACTGCTCTGCTTAATGAGCTGCTATTATTGTTATTATGATGCCCAATAAAAATTAGGATTTATTTGCCTGAACTCTTTCCTTCAGGAAATGTCAGCCAAACATAACCATGCAAAAGTGAACACCATGTTTGCTTTGGCTTCTGGGACGTGCCACGTTCCCAGAATGAGGGCAGAACAAAATATTGGGGCCTAGGCACACTGCCTGGCTTGAAAATTGGGTACTGTCTAAAGCTAGTTTGCAGATATTGGAAGCCAAGTCTGTATTCTGGGCTTTGCCAAGTCTGCTGCTTTTCCTTCACTTTCCCAAGCCCATGGTAGCCACATCAGTATATGTATTTGAGAAAAGTCTGAGTGTATTCAAGGTGTTATACAAATATCCTCTCATGTTCTGCTGCAATACATGTGTTGGATATCTTGTAAAGGCTTTACAGACGTCAACATTTTTGGATTAATTACCAAGCAAAAGCCAACCATTTTCCTGTGTCACTGTACATTAATACAACCAATTAGCAGAGTCTAGTTGTCAAGAGGCATCAAAAATAGGGTGTCGTGCCAGGTTTGTGGAAAACAATTTGGACACTATGCTCTCTGGTTTTGGCCCATGTACTGTAAGCAAGAGGACACCCTTATTTCTTCAAATTTCCCTGATGGAATAGGTTCATACTATAAATCACTCCAACTTAAATTGTGATTTTATTTTCTGCATTAAAAATTCCAGAATATGATTCACCCTCCTGTCACTGCATTTTGACATGAATACAACTCCTCCACAATCAGTGGAGCCAGACCCAACTGGGGTTCTAAAACAGGCTCTTCAGCAACACATTTTTTTACTAAGTCCATCCTCTAATCAGTTCCTACTTCCACTACGATGACATTCCAAGATGTTTATTATCAAAAATCTCCCAATCCAAGTGTGGATTCCTTGAGACTGAACTAAATCCACACACAAACCTAAGCCAACTGCAAACAGGGCATGGAGGTAGCAAGCCTCTCTACCCCAAGATGCTGTGCTGTGAATGCAGTCTGAAAATGAGGATGAGTTTAGGAACTGTGTTCCCATCCAGCTTCCTTAAGGGACAAGAAAACTTTAGGATTTGATCTTTATATAAATAAATTTGGCTTGGTTTTCAAACATATCTGTTGTTAAAACTACTCAGTCCTACAAATGCAGGAGATGATAAAATAAGGGTACACCTGCTATTGTCAGGACATAAAAAGCATAACCTGCTAATCCCTCTGTTTATCCCTATCTCAGTTAGGATAGCAAAGTAGATATGGATGTGATAGCAAAATGGATACAAAGCCCCCGCTAGTCACTAATGCATGACCTATCCATCAGAGCCCCTCCTCCAAGACAGTGTCTGCAGAATTTTTCATTAATTTACATTGTCTTCACACGTGTTGAGACTTTCCTGAAAGCCACATGAAGTTGTGCGCTTCAAAAAATTCAAATCAGGTCAGGGTTTGAAAGTCTTGCTTGGTTCTTTCTCAGCAGACCAGAAAACTTTCATCAGAATTGCTCCCTCCTAACAAGAGAAATCCCCAGTGTTGTGGTATCAGACTACATTTACCATATGCCACTTTTAGATGCAGATATGTTTTCATTGGCACAACATTGATGCTGGGCCTGAAACATGCTGGGCCTTTGGAGGAATATCTAGGGAGAGAAAAAAGAGCAGGGAAGACAACCTCATTCCTCTAACAGGTTACCTTATAAGCAACCAGCTCCCCATAGTTACCCAGGATCCTGCAGGATCTGGGGAAAGAAGTGAATGCTGAGGGGAAAGAAGTGAATGCTGAGACCTGCTTGCAAGATGCAGTCCATCATATGGCAAATGCTGGTTTATCATTCCCATTCCACTCCTGTACCGTTGCTCATATGCACAGACACTAAAGTTGGACTTTGTCAGCACTTTTCTGTTCCTACATTTGTGACCCTCATCAAAGAGCTTTGCCAGCAGCTAAATCAATGAGCAAGAAAAAAAGTACCAATAATCCTGGACTCTGTAGTTTTCTCTTAAACAGCTTTGACAGGACTTGTTGAACAGACAAGAGAGTCCTGAAGCTTTCAAGATGAAAGCAGGAATACAAGCAAAACTGTCAAACTTCATTTGTGTTAACACCTCTAGCATTGTGACCAGAAATACTTTTCCAGAGAAATGCAGGCATGAGACTAAATATGTAACTGAAAGACCTGTCTCCTGGACTGTAATCCTAGCTCTGCCACTGACTTGTTCAGTGATTTCATTTGGGATATTTAACCTCTGGTTACACCACTTTCCCTACTGGCAAATGAACAGGAGGATGTTGGAATTCCTGGGTGAGGCTAAGGTAAGTGGATGTGTTCTGCCATATAATCCCAAGGTAAGCACTCTACTTATGTACAATAATCAATATGCTACCCACAGGTTAATTCCTGTCTTTGCTATTTATTTCAAATTAGAACCTTAATATTCCTTTTTCCACGGATGCACAAACTATACTGCCCCTCACGGGCTTCTAATAAACATCTGTAAACCTACCTCATTCTTTATTTAAACCCTTACTTTAAACTAACTCTGCCATGAAATCACCCTAAAACATGACAATGATGAGACAAGCTCATAAGCTGACACCTTCTTGTGTTGTGCCAAAACCAGCTATGTCTGCACTGCAATGAAGGGGAGATTTCTGAACCAGCACTGCTCCACACATGCGAGTCAGTGTGTTCCCATGTTCCTGTACACAGCAACTGGGAGAAAGCAGCCCGAGTCAAAGTAAGCTGAGAGCAAGTTTGAGACAAACCAGAGGAAGAACTTTTCCACACAACACAAACTGTGAGGCTTGTGACCACAGGAGCTCAAAATGGGATTAAACAGATTCACAGAGTCTCGGTCTATTAAAATCTCCAACTCAGGATAGGGTTAACCTGCCAGTGTTCTGTCAAGACATAGACCACTGAACACATACCCTACTCCCTGATCTCTTGCTACCAGCCTTTGTTGCCAGTCATTGTCAGAGAGAGTGAAAATTTATCTAAACCTTTGCTCTCACCCGGTAACATATCCCTTACATTTTCAGGTGAACTAGTAAGAATTGCTTTTGAGCAAAAGATTATTATTTCTGGCACAATACCACAATATAATGATTCTAGAACGGTGGCAGCCTCCACAGAGGTCAGTACCCCTGCATGCTGCATTGTTATGTTCCTGTGTTTTTTGTCCCCACTTACTTGCTGATACATTTTATTTAGCATGCATATTACAGGGAGCAGGACAATTGTTCAGTCCTATGTTTATGGAATGGTCAATATGACCATGTGCAAATACTGGGCCCAGCAGACACAAAGGTAATCTGTCAGAAATCCCCTGCAGAGCAAACACACGGGGGCCCGACCTCCAGCCCCTGGATCCATCACACCAGGTTAGCTGATATGATAAACAACATAAATAAAAACTACTTGTTCTGAGTAATAGCTGTTAAACCAATAAACATCCAAAACTTTGGAGAAAAAACTCTGTTTTTCCTCATTTATCAAACAAGACTCTGTATCTTTTTTTTTTTTTTCCCCTCCCTCTTCTTAAACAAGTTCAGTTTGTAAAGATTGAAGAAAAACAAGACGTCCTTTCAAATCCCTTCTCTGGATCAAACCTCATTGGGTTTTGATGTCAATGGTGCATAGAAGGCTGGCCACTGCCAGCAGAAGTATTTGGCAGCCGGACTGTTACATAATACAATCCTGTCTTTCACAGAAGAGAAATCTCTGTGCTACTCAATGTGCTAAAATTTAACCCACTGCTTTGCTCCATCCAGCCAAAACAACTTTGTACATTTTCCATAGTACTAAACGATGGTTATAAAAAAGAGCAAGCTTCTGCTTGAAAAAATAAAATACCCAGAAATACTAAAACCACATATAGGTATTTGTTTAAGGAAGTGCACATTTCCCTTTCCCCACGTCTGACCGAAATCTGCTCTGAGAAGGGGGATGTTTATCCCAAAAAGCGAGAGGGGTATTTAAAAAACTTGTACACCTACCACAAGAAATATACTAACAAAAATAAAAGAAGTGTGTTACAATCAAACTGTGTCACTACTTCATGTAAATGTTTGGATTCAGAACTCTGGAAACATAAAATGTTTTTCAAGGCTGTTTACAGTAAGTTTGAGCTTCCAGCTCCCATGAGTAGGAAGAAAATGTCCAACTTCTTTTCTGGAATGGTTTTTTAGCTGTGCCTGTGTACCCATTTGATGCTAACAAAACACAGTATCAGCTTTGAGTGGTGTAAATCAGGGGTACTTTTAGTTTCTGCCAACAAACTGACATGGCAATTTACAGACTCAGATGCTGACAGGTGATATTCCCACTGAACCCAAGTTTTTAAAAAAATATAAAAAAACCTTCCGTGAGCACCAGTATAAACCAGCCCATATAATATCACCAAGCCATCCCTGGACCAGTCCCAATATCTTGTGTTCAGTTCATGAACACCTTTCAGCAACAGCGATATTAGCAAATCTGGGAAAAGAGAAAACCCAGTTATGGGACTGACTAAAAGTAGAAGAAAGGCCTTCAGGATTTGCCTCATAGGGAATGAAATGGAAAGAGCCCAGGAGGCCCAGCTTTACAGTCATTTTACAGTCCCCAGTAAAGATTAGCCAATAGGCTTCTCTCAGCTTGAGAAATGCTTTGAGGATACAAATCCATACCCAAACACACAGTTAAGGGGAACTGTGGAGTAGAGCAGAGGGAAAGGATGTGTATTCAACCCCACACTGAAGACATGGAGCATGATGTGACCAGCCATCTTTCTACTCTCAGTGTAGTGTCAGGCAGACAAAATCTTTCTCTGAGAAGCCGTGGTGTCAGCTGCTGCTGAAAGAAGAGGTTTAGAGTTATAGGCATTTCTTTACACAGTGTGGACACAGGCAGCCACAGACATCCCACACAGCATAGCCTGGAATTGATTCTATCCCCTGTCCTGGGTTACTACAGTAGCAGAGACTGATCCTGAAGTAGGGAAGACACCCACTGAGGCAGCTAAGGAGACTTTTCATAAGCCCCTTTGATAGGAAAGTCAATACAGGACAATGACTAATTATCCACTGAAGAAGTCTCTCCAACCACTGAGAGCAGACGGCTTAGAGATACCTGGGAGACCCAGATCCTAAGTGTAGAGCTGACCTCTGAAAACACACCAGTCTGGATGGCCCAGCTCAGCAAACAGGACAAGCAAAGCACCATCTCCCAGTGGACAGTGACCAAGTTGGTTTGTGCCACTAGAGCATTCCCACTCAGAGTTGGTGTTACCACACTGTTCAGCAAAATTCTCCTCATCACAACCTGAAGATCATCTCTTGGTGCTCCTCCAAACCCCTACTGAGCCCATTATGTTTTTAATTGAGCTGCATGTTTCATGAGTGGGCATTTTATTGAACACAGGGAGGAGTGCAAGAGGAGATAAAGTAGGTGGGAAGAGTTATCTACTTAGGTTTAGGGAAATATAGTTTATTTCGGAATTTATGTTTTGTTTCTCTGAATCAGGAATTAATTAGCCCACATTACTCTCTTTGTTTAGATGTTGTGTGTTATGCTTTGCTGGGTGGATAGTGGCTTAGAGCAAGTACTACATAAACAAACACTTGTTAAGGGTGACTTGGAGCGTGACAGAAAACCTGGGGATACAAACCAGCTAAACAGGGATACAGATCAGTCCCAGTTCACAGGCTGGTGAACGGGTATTACACACACATCCAAAAAAACCCTCAATACTCCCCTTTCACATACCGTGGTCCCTCCACTGAGGTCCCAAATGACAGATCCTACTCGGAGCACATTCCCGAGGCCTCGTGCTGCAAAGGCTGCCAGCACAGCCTCCTCCAACAGGAGGGTTTGGGGAGAGGGCGTCCCTCTCAGCTCCAGGAACTGAGCACCCCCCGTGAGCCCCAACCCTGGCCCTTTCTCCCGCCTGCCCAATCCCTCGGAGGGATGATACAGCAAAAACCTGGCTCCCACCAACTGTTGTTACAGCCAGAGAGCTCAGAGGTTTCTCTTGGCTCACTGGCTGGCTTGTGTAACCAGGGTGAGGTGGTGTGGGGAGCACGAAGGATGAGAGACAGGATCTGCAGCGCTACGGGGAATGGAGGGGAGCTTAGCTGCTTTTTACTGGGTGTGAAAAACATAATTAGCTTTTGGAGTCACTATGGTTGTGCCCAGACAAGGGCTGAGTTATGCAAAAACAGTGACTACACTGAGAGAGCTGTGGAACCTCTGTGGGCAAGGGCATAAGAAAACCTTGAACCAACAACCCCTGTACAGATTCCATTCCTCTTCCTACTTTACTCCAAAGAAGTAGGGTTCTCCCTCATCTTCAACATTTTCATTTGGTTTAAAGTTCAGCTCATTGCAGAGATCCTGCCTGGGGCATTACCAACATTTTGAATAACCATAATTTCACTGCCATCTCTATATGATGTCCTGATGCTCACAGGCAAGAACCAAGTTGTCGTCTTTTTTTTTTTTTTTTTTTTTTTTTTTTTTTTTTTTTTTTACAAGTAGGCATTTCAGTAGATTGATAGAGAAAGGCAGTACTCGCTCTGAGTACACTGGTCTCTTATGACATGTCCATCCATTTAAAAACCACACTGCCTGCCAGAATTTGCCACGTTTCTGCTGGAATCAGAAGTTTCATTGTCTTTTCACTACTACAACTTTAGTTTATGCTCTCTCTTTGTAATGACAAGTATTGAATTGTAATTTTGTGATAGTCCCTTGATGAAAATAATACAGCAGAAACATAATTGCATGTCATTCATGCTTGGATATTATTAAACTTCCATCATCAAACAGAGTAAGCCTTTATGACTACACATCTAAAAGGATAACTATTTCGACTGCACATGAGTATTTTCTCATGCAAACACTACAGGCCATGCATAACTCAAAGTTAAAGCCTTTGGTGCCAAAATCACTTTAAATCACTAGATGAAGGTTTTAAATCTGAAATTTAACCTCTCTCAAAACCCCCTTTTTCCCCTCCTAGTATCACATTACACACTACTTCAGCCTACAGACATGTTAGGCTCGAACTTTAAGCCATGCCAAGTACAACTCTGATCTACTTACATATAGGACTGCAAAAGAGGGTGATTTTGCACGTAAAATACTTTTATTGGCTGAACTTATCAACATCTAAAAATTTTGGGCCACCAACTTAGTCCTCTCTTAGACATAAAACAGAAAACATGGCCTTGGACTACCTTTAAAAACCACATAACACCTTTGGTACTCACATTGCAATTTGGCTTCCTTGCCCTTGCCTGCAATCACACAAGAGGTTAACTCAAGACATTAATTTAAACCCTCTGTCTTCCCTATGATTTGGGAAGACATGATAAACTCAACCTACCTCTAAGGCAGCTGATCATGAAGGTACTGTGTAAGTAATCATGCTCTAAGTATACTAGTTGTATTTATTTGGTTTCCAGGTAAATAAGCAGATAGAAATGATCAGACAAAAGCACTTTTAAATTACTGTCCCATTAAATTATCCAAATACTTCAGAAGCACTTTAATTAATCACTGATTTCTTCTTTGCATTCTTGAATCTAGACTCCTTTTCTAGACATGTCCCCTTACAATTATTAGATATGCCATTTTTATTTGCAGATAGAATGTTCAACTGTGTACACATCAAATAAGGATAAACTCAAACTTCAGAAAGTCTACTCAGAGACAGTCATTGGCTCTAGCAGTTCCTTCAGAAATTAGGAACCAGGCTTTGAGTTGGTCCACAGGCACCATAATTTATGAGCCACTAATTACATGCACCTCAGGGCAAGGAAACTCTTGAAAAATGATTTCCTTCTATTTTTTTCCTCCAATGAAACTATTTGATTTAATCCTATTTTTGTGGGGAGAAAAAAAAAAAAATCTCACCAATATAAATCTTCGCATTCAGAGCATCAGGCTGGAAGCAGGTTTGAACTCCACAAAAGCAGACATTTCTGCAAAAACCTTATCCAAAAATACTGGTAAAACACTCAGTTCAACCAATAGGTGAGGGATCAAAGCAAGATTGTCAGAGCTTAGGTAATTTGTCCCTAGAGCCAAGCTGGAAGTCCAGTTTCTCTAAGCTGGGCTTAAAATAAAAAAAGCTAGGCCTGTAACAGCCTCTGGAGACTGAGCAAAGACCTCTCCAGTGCCTACTCAGCAGAAGGCACACACTCCCCCATGCCCCATGCTGTGGATTGAAGGGGTGCCCGGACTTGCTCTCTCTTGCCCACAGAGTGAATCCTCTGCTCCACCCTCAAAGAGAAAAAGATGTCTCAACAATTCCTGAGTGCTAAAAATAGAGTCAAAATTACATAAACAGTTTATCAGGTTGGGACATTTTGTGCTACAATACCACCCAATAGACGCTTTTTGTTTTCTTTTTTTTTTTCTTAAGCTTTATTTGGCAAAGCAGCTCATTTCCCAACATGGCCCAGGCACCCTGGGTTACTTCAGAGAGGATGCAAACAAGCCAAGTTTTTCAGATTTGCAGATTAGCTACTGCACACGTACATGTAGCATTTGCAGAACAATTTCCCAACACGTACATTTGTACCAAGAGCCTTAATGTCCCTGTGGTGCCGAGTGATTTATATCTGAGGCGTGTGTGCCTGATTCATGTTGCCTGCCCAAAGAGGCTGTGGAAGACACCATGTATCAATTCTCAGGATTGTTTTTTCATTTTTTCCTATTAAAAAATTAAAGACAATGAATCAGGGAGTAAAAAAAATAAAGTTTGCCAGCCTCACAGATTTTTCACAGTGGTTTAAATAAATCAAATCAAGATTAGAAAGGGCCAAGATCAAGAATAAGTATTGCATTAAAGAACATTGATCTGGATCTGGAGCAACTAACAGAGGAGCCTTGGGTCTTGATTCTTTCCTTTGAATACATGCTACACAGGAGCGAAGTTCAAGAAATTAGCACAGGTAGGGAATTGTCTACCTGAAAATATATTAAACACCAACTTCTTTATATAACAGGTGGATATTTACAACCTTGTGAAAACACCACAGTGCCCCACACTGTCTCTGACCCTTACATGGGACAATCATAGCTGGGAAAAGGGAAGACACAAGGAGGTGGCACCACTATACAACTTGTTCAAGGTCTGAAGTTGATCACAATCCCTCTATAAACATCTGCTTAGGAACATTAAATCTAGGGCTCTGCCTACATGGGACATTCAAAGTCAGCTCATGCACACATACACCCAAGCATTGCATGTTCTCATCAAGGGAAGGCCAGATTTTAACACTTTTGGGAAGGTCTGGATGCAACACCACATGGCCCAGGTCCACTTCTCACTTGTAGCCAAGTGCCCAGTCCTGATCTCACTGCAAACAATGGCAAAACTCTTGGAGAACAGCCCTGCTCCTAACTAGCCAACTGCCTATCGTTTTTCTCACTACGTAAGCTCTTATTTTTACTATTATACCTGACTAGACTTTCCAAGTTGTGGGTTTTTTCCCACCCTGATCTGAGTTGAATGATGTCAGACAGGGAGGTAGGGAGACAAATACACAAATGTGGTAAATGACAAAGCTGGAACCAGCACATACAAGAAATAAATATAATAAGTAGATACAGTGCCAAGGCTGGATACAGCAGCTAAGGAAAAATGGGAAATGCAAAACTTTCTTGGCAAGGGCACATGGATTCATCCAGCTGAAAGAGGCACATTCCAGCCCACACCGTGGCAAGCAATAATCTATGTCTCCCTCGAGAAAATACAGATGTTTGTAATTTTTTTGATTTTTTTTTAACTGCTCAAATGAAATAACCTTGTTGTCTTGAAAAATTCCTCTAGGACTTGGTATTGCAAATGTTACTTCTGTACAAACCATAAACTGCTGATTCAAACCAAACTCACACAATTACATACAGGACAGTTTTGAAATGCATTCCAATAATAAAAATTTACTTGAAGAGTGACTGATGCTAATGAATTGAAAATGTATTCAGGATAGATAAGATGTAATTGTTAATAATAATAACAAAGAAATTGCAATCAGATCTTTTCCTGCCTGCAACAGTGCCTTCCTTCTCTCCATTCTCTACTTCAGAATTTTCTTTGTAGAAATCATACTCATGAAAACTGAAAAATCTTCAAATTCTCTTACTTCAGTTGAGCTGAAGCTGCAGTAACTTCATTGTGTTTTAATCAGATGTTGCTGATTTACAGGAGTATAAGTGGTTGAAGAGTACAGTCATCACATTCTTAGAGAGGCTTACTGAATTTGGCACCAAGACCTTTGCTGGCAACTCGCATGATCTTGGCCAGAGAAATATTTTAACTGAAAAGGCCCGATTCTCCTCTGCTTTATTTACATCTGCATCTGGTCTGACAACTGTAGCCCTTATGATTTTCACATCTTGTGGATGTGGACAGCTGTGTGCTCAAGAGCACACAGGTGAAAAAAGTTCAATGTTTAAGCACATTTTAGTACACAAGTTTCCCGTTTTCATAATTATTCTTTCCCTACATTAACCAGAAGCCTGATTTGATTGTTCTTTTCTGGTTTGGGTTTTTTTTTTTGGCTTACACATGCCATAGCTTCAGTCAGCCTCCTGGCTGAGAGTCAGCCTTTAGTTTTTGTCTAGCTCTAGGGAAGAAGATGAACTGCGAGAATTGAAAATGTCTCTTCACAGAAGGGCCCAAGAGCACAAGAGCCACAACTCAATGTGTCAAGCTCAGAACTGAGCCCCAAGGCAGTTGCCGAGCACAAGTGTCAAGCCTGGAGCTGCTGGAAATCCTCCTGGCTTTGTTGAACACACAATTCACATCAGCAAAAATCCAGCCCAATATTAAAAAAATTTGCAGCTTTGACCTAAATGTGCAGTTAGAACACTTAGACCAGGGTGACCCTTTGAGTTCCTGGAGAATGATGACACATTCTACAGTTCATACCATGACCATAAAGAATAACAACGTGTACCCTTCTCTATGGACATCAACACCCAACAGAGAGCACACACTCCCGCTCTGTGCACATTGTCTTCTACAAATAGATTCTAGTCCTTGCTTTGAAGGAGCCCTAAATGGGATAAGGTGACGGGGAGTTTCCCAAGTAGCTTATAAGTGCCTTGTATAATATTCTCTTTTAGATATTCCATGTTAGATTTGATTTGCAGCAAGTAGCTTTTTAGGAACAGCAAGGCAAACCAGGAGGATGCAGGTGGTTTTTCATAATGTCCTTCATTATCTTTCTAGTTCAAGCAGGTTTCAATGTTTCATCTTCTCTACCTGAACACTTCTCTAACAAGCCCTCAGTGACCTCCTTGGTAAAAATTCTGTTTTCAAATTAATCACAGCGTTAAAAGTTTTCCAAAATTTCTCATTTAAATCTACCTGTGCTTAATTTCACAGTGTAGGTCTTTGCACGCATCACCTAAGTCTCTCTCAGATGTCAACTTCTCCTGGCTTTATTTTTTTCCCCGCTCTCAGTTGTTTATGTCCTGTTTTCCCACCTAAGCCTTGTAGGATATTAAAACTGGCAATTTAAGATGCACAGTAAAAATAGGACCACTCCTTCCTGCTAAGAGGACACGTTTTATTGTTTTCCAAGCTCTGCTGTGTCAACACCTTCAACCAGCAATTATAAAATTGAAGCCACCAAGGTTGGTAAAAGCCACTTTCTTACCAGCATCTAATTATCTACCAATAGATCTGAGTCCAGCCTTCAGTGCCACTGAACACATATAATATCGTCTGTGGCAAGCAGAAAAGTTATGATTTCATATTTAAGGACTCTTGTGAACAGAAACCAAGAAATAGTTGGAAGACATGAAGAAAGCAATTAAAAACCTAATGCAAACTTTTTGTATTGCCAGAACCTATTCCTTTTAATTCCTTTCACTCCCCAGATCATCCATTATGTCTAACAGGCTCCATTTCCTTACAAGCTGCTCGTGTCCCACTGCTGTAAGCCCTCTGAGCTGAGAGTGCTCTTGAGCGTGGAGCTACATCACATCTTTCCTTCATCTGTAAAAGCCAAATCAGTGAGGAATTGATCAGACTGTTTTTCTAACAACATCTCCCAAAATACAACTCTGACCTGACAGAACAGATACCTGTTAGCTCTGAAGAAGATAGACCCGTTGAGGGGATGTGGTTCCTCAGACAACAGGTAACTGTTTGATCGGTGTGACTCCCTGTCAAATCATGTTCTGAATGCAAGAAATTTACAAAGGCTCAATGGAAATAATTTAATTGGGAAAAAGATTCATTAAGGATTACTAATTAGACTATCCACACAAGGTTTATGAGACTGCCTCAGCTAAAACAGTTCAATGTTGAAAGACTGCCTTGGGCAGAATATTATGGTTTTGTCCTGTTCCTGATCCTCCCTGAGTATGCACTTGGACACTATTAGAGGTGGGGTTTTGAGTTGGAGGGCCCTTTGGCACATTCTCAGCACGGCTATTTTTATGATTTTAAAATTATGATATACTTAAGTATATCAAGTGCTGAGGCAGCACACAGAAAACTGCAAACATGCTGGTTTGTACCAAGGTTCTGCATGAGAATAGGCCTGGGAGGTCCTTCCTGGTTTCAGTTTCCTTCCAACCTGATAGAGCAGAGGTTTTCAAATTGGACAAATGGGACTACCAGGATATCACCACATAAGGGAACAACTCCAAATTTCAGCAGGAAAACACAGCAGCAATTTCATTTAGCTCTAACAGGCTCACTCAACTGATGCTGGGAAACCCTGCCTCAGAAACCAGAGTGACAGAGCAGGGGCACCTCTGCACTAGCAGGCCAATGAACTCTGTTAGCAGCCTGCATTGGATGTACTTTCCTTTAGTTTTCCTCTACTTAGGAGTATCAGAAAGCAGGCAAAAAAGAAAAGCTTCACAGAACACCCTGTCCATCTGTGTACACACTCTCATTTTCCTTAAGGCCCATTTCTGTCACTTATGTCCAGCAGCACCCCATATAATTAGTGGTTCTGTGGTTTCAGACAGTTCACCAGGAAAAAAGGATTTAAGACCTTCAGATCATAACTCAAGAATAAAAATTAAGTATTTAAAAAAATATTAACAAACTAGATAGTGAACCACCATCAAATCATAGAATGGTTGGGTTGGAAGGGACATTAAAGATCATGTAGTTCCAACTCCCCTGACATGGACAGGGATTCCATTCATTAGATCAACTTTCTCAGAGCACCATCCAACCTGACCTTGAACACTTCCAGGGATGGGACATCCACAGCTTCCCTGGGCAACCTGTTCCAGTGCCTCACCATCTTCTGAGTAACAAATTTCTTCTTAACATTGTGTCTAACCATGATGTCTTGCAGTTTAAAACAATTTCCCCTTGTCCTGTCACTATCTGTCTGTGTAAAGAACCTCTCTCCCTCCTTTTTATAAGCCCCTTTAAGGTGCTGAAAGGCCATGAGAGATCTCCCTGGAAGATTCTCTTCTCTAGGCTGAACAAGCCCAGTTCTCAGCCTGTCTTCACAGGAGAGATGTTCCAGCTGTCTAAGCATTTTCATGGCCTCCTCTGGACCCACTCTAACAGGTCCATATATTTCTTCTGCTGAGAATCCCAGAGTTGGACACAGATACTCCAGATGAGGTCTCACCAGAGCAGATTAGAGGGGCAGAATCACCTCCCTTGACCTGCTGGCCACATTGCTTCTGATGCAGCCCAGGATGCAGTTGGTCTTCTGGGCTGCAAGTGCACCATGGTAATAGGTAAACTAGAGTATGTTGAGTCAAAGGTCAATGCAGAGTATTCAAAACTATGTCTGAATAACTTGGATAAATTCACATAAAACAATGGTTTCTCAGTGAGAGCTCAGTCACGTAACAAATAGGATTGTTCTCTGTTACAAGTGACTGTTGGGACCCCTTTTTGCCTCATCTCCAATGGACTCAAGACACACAGTTTGAATCCAAATCCAAACAATCCCCACATTCAGGGAGCTTGGATCTAAGATTTGAGTCCAATTCAATCCCTTCTTTATTATTTCCTTATATTTTGGTCTGTCTTTAAGCATTAGGAGGACCAGAATAACTATTTCCAGGATCCAATTCAAAAGGAAACCCTCAAGCTGCTAGGAAAGGGGTTTGCCATTAAATTATCTCCTCATCTTCCAATTTTGCTGCTGAATAAAATCTGGACAGCTGTTAGCAGCTTTTTTCAGAGACTTGATTTGTAGAGTTACAAACTGAACAACATGTAGCTTGTACATGACTGTTATATCTCAATGCTTGTCAGACACTGTTCTTACTCAAGACAGCCATCAAAAACTAGAGAGAGATCTTCCTTCCTCAGCATGAGGAAACTTGTTTTTCTTTTCTGAATTTGTTGCATCAAAAAGCCTGGCCAGCAATTGCAAAAACTTAACTCTCCAAGGATGTGAAAATCATCTACTTATTACTTTGTAATTATCCGAAAGTTTTGGATGAAAAAATGCCTGGAGTCCACTATCCACATTTCACCCTGGCTGACAAAGCTGGCAGATCATCCAGCAGCAAGAACAAAAGAGTAGGAAACAATTTGGAAACATGCTAAATCTGGAAGACAATCCTATGGAACCACAAAGGAGCCTCTGATTAAGTGATCACTCAGAGTATTCATGATTGATTCAGGTTAGAAGAAATGGAACAAAAAGCCAACTCATTTGGGACTTGGAGCTGAACTGAACCCAGAGTAGGGAATTGTCCTCATCCTCAGGGTGTCTTAGCAAGGTTGGAGCTCTGAGGGCAAAGGGGAATAGGAAAGCCAAATATATAAAAGTTCCACTTTTCAGAGAGAAACAGGGGATTTAATCTTCCTGTTTTAAATTACCTACAGTTTATATCCTTGCACCTCTGGATTAAGATCTCAGAACCACTGACCAATACACCCATGCAGGGGTTTGCATTACTCACATCCCACAGCAATTTACTGAGGATAGAAGAAAAAGGTGTAATTGGTAGGTCTCTTGGTGCTGAACTTAAAATTGTTTCAAGACCTTGATTCTACAGTCCTAGAACATATGCTGGAGTTCACTGAGGAGGGATGAAGTCCTCTCCTCCTCTCCATTCTTCCCTTCTATGCCACAGCTCAGAGCAAAAAGGAGACTGGGTCAGGCCAGATGTGAGGGACAGCTCATCCCTGAGCCTGTACTCACTGATTAGCACATCAGTCTTTGCCATGTGATGTGGTTTCTCAGTCTCCCTCCAGCTCCCAGTGCAGCTGCTGCTGCCATCAGTCAGACAACTTGTCTCAGCAAGTTACACGGACACCCATCGCAGTTTGAGACGAGCACTGAGAACAGCCTGCCTTGGGGACTCTTTCTTCCTCGTTCTGCAGACACATTCCTCAAGTGGTTTCATTCAGTTCTTCCCCTTTAAACTGAGGTTCACCCTCATATCAGCACTCATGAGCAAAGCCATCTCTTTCAGTCTCCATTCAGTCTCACTGCCCCCGTGATGCCCCCAAGAAGCAGGTAACTCAAGACGTATTTCACACTAGTGTTTATTTGGCTCCGAATCTGTTTCACACCTTTTCTCTCCATTTCCTCTCTTCCTGATGACAGGGACAGCAACTTGTAAAGCAAGAATCTTGAACCTCCATCCCAGTTCCAGAGTCTGGGGTGGGACGCAGAAATTAGAAACTAGGCATTTACGTGTACACAGCAGCACACACCACACCATCTCATCTAAAGAAGTGTTCACATTTATTTGCAAGGGATTTAAGCATCTTACTAAATGAACTCAAATTTTTGTTAGGTTATGAATAAACTGAGATTAACTTAAGACTCTCAGAAATCTCAGTTGGAAATAAAACCTAATTTCTGTCCCTAACTTCTTTTCCTACCTCAGACTACTTTAGTAATAACAAAAGCAGGGTTAAAAATGCAATTTTTTCCAAAGGATTAAGAGATTTTATTTTTTTAATATGAAAATAAATAAAAAGTCCCTTGTTTCAGAATTTAATTGGCTGGTGTCTCCCCATGACAAAGTAGAAACACATTCATGACATTACATGCATTTATCTTCAAACCATTCACTTACAGTCAGTGCCATGGAATATGGATCTCATTGAGCAGGGTGGAAAACAACCCAAATATCTTTCGGAAAGAATAATTTCATTACAATTACGGGTTTTCAGAAAGGACTGAAATCTGATGATTTCCGAGCAACAGGGCACTAAAGCATTTCACTCCAGGGAATTAGCTTTTGTTTAGGGACATTCCAGGAAAACAGTCTGGACAGATATATTCTGTTGGCTGTAGCTTTTTTGCAGACTTGGTTCTGAATGCAGTTAATTAACTGAAGGGGCCACAAAAGAGAGCCTATTCCACATGAAAGCAGCAGCACACCAGAAGACATGCAGCTCAGACTTCATGATGAAATTCCTAATGCTCCAGTTGTTTCTATCCTGTTCCATTTTACACCTTCCATAGCCATCAAATTTCACCTTCATATAGGGCAAGAGATTTTTCCAAAATAAAGTCAAAGCTCACATCTTGCTCTGTTTTTGCTTGCTACTCAACCACACTGAGTCAGCCACCCCACTGCAACCTTTGGCCACCATATCCACCAGAGGACCTTTCTTCTACACACAGCACTTGCTTCTTTTGTCTGCAAGGGAAACCAAACAGAGCCTCAGACCTATTTTAGATCCCTCAAGTGACTCTCCCAGAGAACATGCCACACTTTCTGTACCTCACTGGTGGAAAGGGCCCTGGAGGCTGCTGCACCCACCCTTCTTGCACACATGAGCACTATGGGCCCATAGGTGTGACAGCCATCAAAACCTCTGGCCCTTTGGCAGAGAGGGAGAATAAGTTGTTACAAAATCAGACTTTTCCCCCAACAGAAGCTTTTATCCTTTCTCTGCATGTTACACAATGTTTAGATCAATAAATGGAAACAGTAAGCAACTTATCATTCATGTTTTACTCTTTAGTTTCCTACAATCTCCATTTTGCACCTCTGAACACCATCTCCAGCCTCCTCTGCTGGCACTCTGAAGGTGCAAGCATGTTTTTCTGGTGCTTTTGTGAGAGGGTGTATTGGTCAGTCAGCCTCAGCAAGAGCTGAGTGGTCCAGCTCACTGCACTACTCCTTGTCTTTCTAGGCTAGGTTATAAAACAGTTTATTGCTTCATTTTTAGCTTTTAAATATAGGCAAACCAGTTTTACCAGGACTAAAGCTAAGAAGTTTCTTCTTCACAGCTATTTAACCCAGTTACTGTACACAAGCAAGTGATGCTGCTTATCTCTTCCATTGTTCCTAGTTTCTTTTGAACTCTAAGCAAACTAATCAGTTACAAACTCTCAGATGCTTTGAACTACCTGTTCAAAGGGGACATCCCAGAAGCAACAGTAACAAAAACCCCCAGCACTCAATAAAGGGATACTTGCATTGTTTGCCACAACCACATCATGCTATCCTTCCAAAATACAAGCATCTTACTTCAAAATGTGGCGGTGAGCTACACTAATGCATCATTAGCTGATTTACAGACTGCATCTGCTCAAGCAGATCAAGAGCAAATTTGCAAACACCAGCATACACCATATTCATGCTTTCCCCAGGCTGTGTTTCATTTCACATGGTGGCGGTTTCTCTTTGGCTGGGCAGTACAATGGGCTCTCTGTACAGCCAACACATTCAGTTTTTCTGGAGATCACCATGTCTCCAATAATTGGGGGGGGGGATGGGGTGGGCAGGGGGAGGGAAGAGCAACAGCTGAAATCCAGATGACTTGAGTACTTTGCTAACAAAGAAAGATTGTTGGAGGCTAAATGAGACTGATCCTTCCTAGAAAGAGCAGTGAACAAATAAGAACTGCATGGTTAAACGCTAGATTAGGATTCGAATGAGGATTTCTGCGTAGATCATAAATCAAACTTTGCAGTAGAAAGAGTTCATAGAAGAGCAGAACAGATGTGGAATCTCTGCCAAAGTGTTCTTTTATTCCCCTTCTAAGGTAAGGGGTTTCTGGTTTAAGGGCTGGAGTAAAATTTGGAGTTACCCTTAAGATCATGCCACCGTTATGAAAGGCAGCGAACAGGATGATGGGGAATAACATTTTAGATTTACTCCTTTCTATTGGCTGCAGCCAATTCTAAGTCAGAGTCTGCAGCCTCAATCTCCACTTTGCTCTGTGCTCTGGACAGCCCAGATGAATTCCACTGATGCAGGTTTGCCTGAATTTCATCCCTCTAACACCGATATCAACCTGGAAGGCACAGTCATGAGAGAGGGGTGCATGTCTGACCTGGGACAGATGCAAATACACACATGAGGTCTCCACAGGAGAGGCACATGCCTAGTGTTAGGGGATGATGTAGCCTGAGGCTGCACCAAGGGAACCCATGCAGTAGGCTTCCCTCACAGGGATATTTTTCTTGGCAGTCTGGGCACAAAGATCAAGGTTAAAAGAGCTAATCAGGCATCCTTTTTACCCTAGATAAGAGGAGCTTTCAGCCCACTACCAAGAATTCCCACTCTGCAGAAAACTATTGTTTCCTAGAGATCAGTATGTAGGTAAAGGTGAAAGACTCCCAGATCACAGAGCTCTGATGCAAAATGAATGTGAAATGTCCCTCAGCTTTATCAGTCCCAAGCTCTCCTCATTAGGCCTTCAGACTCAAGAGGGCATGTTTGTCCCAAATACTTCAGCAGACCTCCTTTCCAGTGCTGGAACACTGCTGGGACCAGGTAGTTGTTCAGTCCCAGTGAGTGCTGCCTTCAGATACGTACTTGCTGCACTAGATATGGAAAAGAAGAGCTTTCTGTAGTGATCACCATGAGCTTTCTGTTATGTTCACCAATAAATAGGTGGGAGACTTTTTTCCTTCAAAAGTCAGAACACTGTTATGCTGAGATGGCAAAGTTGCTTCTGGGAATCAAACTCAGTCACCTCGTGCACACTCATGGGTTTTTCCGTCATGTGGTCCCACGAGCCCTTTTCTCAGGAAAAGTGCAGGGAATGCCTAGAATCCAGCACCTTTTAGACACCCAACATTTTGGGAATTTCCCCCAGCAAGATCTTCTTTCCACAGGGAGCTGCTCATGAGCTCCAAAAGGGAGCCTGTGTCCTTTCTCCCTAGACCACATCCACTGACAGTGGAGTTTAAGCATCCATCCTCAGCTGATGTCCTTTTCACAGGGCCCCTTCATTCCCTGGCAGCTGAAATCTATCTGCTAACAAGCCACAGCCCCTGCTGAGAGACAAGGTTTATAAGCACAGGCTCAGTCCTGTTGTAACACGGCAATACATCATCCAGCCAGCCCAGGATGTGGGCACATCTCACCCAATTTCCAGCCAAAGTTCTCCTGGACAGAGTGTCCAAATTGCTATGCAAAAATTACAGCTCCTTGTTTGGGACTGTAACTGCCACACCAGTGCCAGAGCCTTGAACTGACCAAGCCATAAAGTGAGGAACACACCATCAGTGCCCATCCATAAGATACTGGGCTCAAACAACTTCCCTAATGACAAGCAGTAGTTTCTGGAGCAAAGGCTGCATAGGCTCCAACCTAGCAAGATGTTATTCAGCTGCCTCCACAGGGGCACCCTCCTGTATCATCTGTAACCCTCAGCCTTTTTTCAGCTAACAACGTACTTCTGCCTCTCTGGCCAACACAAATTCTACCCCAGAGTATAACCACCTTGTGTCTTGAAGCAGAGATCTTAGGAGGTGTCAAGAAAGAAAACTGAACAATGAAAGACTACATGACATACTTATTCAGAAAATAGCCAAATTAACCTCTCCTGTCCTAAGGAGTACATGGTCTTCCTTGAAACAGTGTAATTTGTTCCCTATGTCAGTCAGAAACACTAAACACAGCCATAAAAACAGGTAGAAATCACATGCTTTAAGACATCACTTTGAAAATCCATCAGTAGAACCACTACAGCACAAGTGTGATGGGGCTTCAATTTTTTTCTTTTGGTTTTCTCCAAATAGCCACGTATGTGGCTGCAACATTTCTTTGGAGACAAATACATCTTTATTTTAGTTACTGGAGTACTCTCAAAAATGTGCCTATAAATCCTCCGGGAGCGAGGAGGAGTCACAATGGAAAGACTGATGGATCCTCAACACCGCAGCGGCTCACACGGTTCAATTGCCATAAGTGTTCCTTTGTGGCTGCAGCGTAACTGTGTGTCACCGAGCCTTAAATACACATTTTGAACTGTCATATTCAATATAGTGGACCCTGGTGGATAGTTAAAGACAACAGAGGAAAACAGAGAAGCATGGAAATACGATGTGAAAAGGCTCACTTTTTAAACAAGAGAATAGGAGCTGTTGTTGAACATGGTGCCTGATGCCCAGTATATTCTGCTGGCTTTGAGGAGATAAAGGATTTAGTAACACGGTCTTTATGGGTTTACTTAGTTTTACACTCTGAATGAAGAACTGACAGTATTTGGAGGCTCTCCTTGCTCCTTTTTTTGTGTTCTTGAGACCAGAATATTCTCCAGCAATGCAGTTTCCAGCTGACCTATCCTGAGGCCAAATGGAAACAATAGAGAGAGATTAATGGCCCATGAAACTTTGAAGAGAACAATAGCACAATCTTGGGATGAACTAGAACACGTGAGATGTAATAATCTTGGGGAGGCAGGGGAGAAAGGCAGTTCTGCAAAGAGAAACCTTTTCCACAGCTTATTTAACAATGAGCGAGAAAGGAAAACGTGCCTGACTGTTTTGATTTAAAATCTGCTGGCAATAAACAATGATTTTGAAATAACATGAGTCAATATTATTTTTCTTAAAATGTGAAAAAAGCCAAGTTCTCCTCTGGGCGAGGCTGATACCAGTGTGATCACAAGCAGAATTCATGTTGATTGCATTTGGCACCTAGTGATGCTCACACATGAGACACAGGGGCAAGAAGAAAAACTCCATGAATGAATGGGCTTGATCCGAAAACAGTAATGGGTTGTTCCAAGAGGAAATGTGCTTTTATTATTATCAGTACAGAATGACTCCATGGTAAATAAATCATTCCTATTGCAACTAAAATATTACTCCATTATACATCAAGGATGTGTGCAACTCTTCTACTTTTTTTTTTGTTTCATTCTGATGTTTTTTTCCAGCTTGTTAAGTACCTCTCCAAGGATCTATGAACTAGCAACTAGAGGTAAAAAAAGGCAAAACAAAAATATCCTAAGAAGTATTCATGTTATACAGAAATCCATCCAGGCCACAATAAAACAACAAAATCTATTTAACTAATCAGCTTAAATTGTCTTTCAGTCTCTGCCTTCCATTGCATTACCCAAAATTCAGCCTTACGAAGTGTCTGTGAAGAAAGGTAATCTTTTCAGAAGACAACCAAAATCTAAGCTCAGGCTATCCTAGAAATCAAACATTTTCAAGTCTGGTAAGCAGACTTGAAAAAAAAAAAAAAAAAAACAACTCTGGAGCAAGTTATGCACAGCTTTCCATAGCCCTGAATCCTGATGGTGGATCACTTGGTATCACTTAATAATTTGTAACATGTAACCTCATTGGTATCTCTCTTAAGATCTCATGGCTTTGCTGACACCTTTTCAGAGATACCCCAGACTTCCCCAACTCTCTCATAGTTGCCTGCTTTTCTCCAGATGAAGTATAAAGACAAAAAATAGCCATAGCTGGAGTCTACCAAGAGGTCCCATCAGGAGTATGAGATCTGACACAAAGTTCCTAAGTCATATTGCTGCAGAAAACTAGGTTTAAAAACAGTATGTGGGAGGTTGAATGAAAGGTTTCTCAGCATGGACAATTGCACTTACATTAATTGCAATAAGGAGAGAAAGATCCTAAAGTAATTTTAAGTTCAGATGGGAAATACTCCTGAAAAGTTCTGAAGTCAGAACAGCTTTGAGGTTTTGTTGCTTGTACGTGCTTTCCATTACTTCCCATTCAAATTTTAATGAAAACAGATACATGGACAAGAGGAGGAGATTCCCCAGCAGAGAGAAAAATCTGAGCCAGATGCTGCTATCCAGCTGTTGAGGCCTCCTGAAAGCAACTGAAATCTAGTGCACTCCCTTTGTCTGGAGCCACAAGATCATCCTCCTTGATGTTCTACATTCCCCTCCCAAGTCCACCAGATCGTGTCAACTTTATCTAAATGAAGCACGAGCCAGTTTACCACTAATTAGGTACTGGAAAGATACAGAGTTGTCCTTCCACTGCTCCTGCAGTGTTTGCATAGTAGAGTCCAAGGTTTTTATGTACTTTCCTTCCAGCCTTGTATCTATGCTAAGAGACTCAAAGTACCCCTCAGAGCCTTTAAGGAATCAGTGGGTTAGGCAGACAGGTAATCTTTAAGGAGTCGCTAAGAACAATGAACTCCCAAACACAGCTTCCTTCGTTTCTATCGTGGTGTCCTGGAGCGCCCTTTGTAGTCAACATATCAAAGCTGACTAACAGATGAAATAAAAGGAGAAGAAGCATTATCTTTGTGTATTCCCAGGAGAAATCAGATGATCTGGTGTCATCACTGGCATATCTGCTTTGCCCAGCTGAAAAATATTTAGAAAATTTCAAAGTGTCCCAGTTGCAAATGCTAATATTTTGATGACCTACTTCCTATTACCAAGCAAAGATGTAGTGTGGATCAAAACTAAGAGGAACTTGCTATGTGTCACAGGTAGAGGATATGTTTTCCTTTTTTTTTTTTTCCTCACCCAAATTAAGTCTCGTGGCTGTTTCTCATTAATGTACAAGAAAAAAAGAGATAATGTTCCCCTTCCTCTATCCCCAAATGCTTGCACATGCACAATTAGCCACTAAATGCAAAACCAAAAATGAAGTGGGGAAAAATTAATCCACCTTGTCAGAGCGTACAAACAAAATTAGCATGAACATCCACAGAACATCTTGAATGGCTAAACATTCTTCTTACATTGGTATGCAGTGTATATAATAGACAACTGTTGAATGGAGCAATCTGTCCTCTGAAAATTAATAAGTAGAACTAGACTCAGAAGCAAAGGAAACAGCAGAAATGTTAGACACGTATTTTGCATCTGTCTGCACTACCAAAGGGAGAGATTGTTAACCCACATTAGATGTCAGCTGCACGGCAAGGCTGGAAGGACATGGATTGGGAAAGAATCTACTCAGCAGCTGAAACCAATGCTCCAGGCTACAGTATTTCCAGTTTATAAATAATTGGATAAGTTGTGTGGCATGGATGAGCAGACACAGCCCTCCTTCTACTTTAAGAACCACTTAGGGTAAAGCAATAAAAAAGAACACTTCTAAAGGACAGCCAATAGTACAGCATTTGAGGTTCACAGATTTCATACATTTACTTATGATGAGACTTCAAAAGCAGGGAAGTTGGTTTCATTCTCCTATGTTAATCTTAGAACAGGTTTTTCATAAAACTGTCCCTGAAATTATCTCTTCCTTTTAAGGAGAAAAACGTAACAAAGGCTCCTCCATGGCATACTGAGATTTGACTTTACAATCAACCCAGACTAAAGAGCAGGAGAAACACAGCTCCTAAGTAGGATATGAGAACATGAGCAGTAACATAGCTGTGGTTTCTTCCCTCTTTCTTTGTTTCTCATCTGCACCTTGTTTGTTTGAATAAGTGGCAGGGATGAAACCTCCTGGTGGAAAGGTTTTCCACTTTTCATACATCCCACTACTCACACAGAGCAGCTGGGGCACAGAAAACAAGTAACACCTGGGTTCCTCCGACTCTCAAATCCCTGCCCAATCAGTGTGCTCACTTCATTAGCCTAGTACACATCCAAAAAAAGAACACCTTTCACCAGCACTGCGTCTGAGCAGCAGCAACCACAGAGGTGGCTGCACCCCCTGCACTGGCGGTCCATTCAGGGTCTGGCATCAGTAGCAGCAAGTAAAAAGCAGCTGAATAACAGCATATAATAACTCTGAAGTTATGCAGATACAGGCATGGCCAGATCCAGCATATTCCCAACAACACCCCAGAGAGCTGCTTAAGCAGGAGTTAGCACTGATGTTTCTTTGTGGTTTTGGTGAGGGTGGAGTTGTGTCCATTAAATGGGTACTGCTCCAATGCATGCCTTGATGGAAGGGAAAGTGACGAAGGCAGGAACAGGATTCCTTTTACATTATGTGTGAAGGTGGACTTGACATTTACGCTTTAGAGGAATTTCACTATTTAGATGCAGAGCCAGGAGGCCACACTGGGTGGAGTGCTAAGTGTACAAAACCTGTGGACAAATGCTGTGCCTGATCTGGGGACTATTCTCTGGGATGCAGAATGTTTCCAGCCCCATCCTGAGCTGTGTGCAGAGGGGCCTCAACTCAAGCAGCAAATGCTGGGCATGAGCAGGCACGAAGTCTCAGCAGCACACAGACCTTCAATGAGAAAGCTGCACAATGTGGTTACCTCAACATACTTGGCATGAGTAGGAACTGGAGCTGAAGGTGTTTGGTGGTTTTGGAGAAACACATAAGGCCTTATTTTACCAAATACCTTTCCTCTACTTTTTTTTTTTTTTTTTAATAGCAATTTTTTTTTCCATTTGAGAATGTTATGTCTGGAATGTACTGATTCCATTAGTTTGTTCTCTTTTCTATTCCCATGAATTTTCTTTTTCAACTGTTTTCTTCACCAGAGGACTTTGTCGACCAAATTTCTTTTCCTGTGCCTTGTTTTCTCTGAGAGCAAATGTGTGTTCTGGCATTCTGTTTAGCAGAGGTGCACGCTCTCTCCAATATCCACTTTTATACACATTAAAACAATAAACTTGTTTCTCTTCCAACCTTTTCTTTTGCATTAACTTGACACTTGATGCACTTACATGCTTGGAAATCAGCTCATCCATGCTGGATCTGGATCTCCTCTGTGTGTGTGTGTGTGTGTGTGTTTGAAAAAAGAATAAAGCTTAAGTTCAGTAAAGATAGGACACTTGGCCAGAGCCAGAAGTTCTGCCTCTTCCATTCTATTCTAGCACAAAAAGCTGAAATAAAGGAACATTAGCAAGTAAACTGAACATCCTGGCTGCTTTGGTACGTGTGTTCCCCTTCACTTTACAGAGCTTTGGCTTGCTCTTCTCTGTCATGTGAGCAGTGCCAAAGAGAGTCAGATCCTTTTTACTTGGAAACTGATGACCTGTGTACCCAAGCATTGATCCAACTGCCTTAATGGCCCAAGAGCAACATGTTTATCTTCTTTTTGTCCCTTCAAGCTTCTTAATATTAATAGGATAGGTCGATAAAAAAGCCCAGGCGTTTATAAATGCCTTCACTCAAGCTTCCTTTTCTGAGGTTGCCACGAAGTTTGAACGCAATCCCAGGCCAACTGTTTCCACATCCAAACATCCCACCCTATTCTTACGTTTATACCACTTGCCCCGCTTACTTTAAGTTTCTCCTGGCTGATTTCCCAGAATATCCTTTGCCTCTGGCAAGATAATTGCACAAGTGTAAAACACTGTCACCACAAACCATAGCTGTAGTATATGCTGGTCTCAAAACACCCAGCAGGCTGGAAATCTGTGGGAGAGAAGTGCTAGTTTCTGAAGAGTTAATTATCTTTAATGTTCCAGAAATCACAGGGTTTAGAACAGTCACTCCAAGTTTAGGGCTCATGATTTTTTAAAGTTGGGGTAAAATGTTCAGTTTTTATCTACCAAGTGAGACATAGTGAGTGGAGGTAAAGGGACTGGTCTTTCATCACCAAGGGGAAAAAAAGGACTTTTAAGCAATGTGGATATTTTCACACCTTTTTTTTTTTTTATTCAATACTTCATCTTCTGCTGAAGAGAAGAGCAAGTGGAAAATTTTAAGCTGCTTTTGTGAAGTATTTGATCCACTTTCACTACACTTTTCTTAACTATGCCCTTAATAGAATGAATGTTACCAGCCAAATGCCAGTCAATGACACAGCAGAGACTAAAACCTCAGGTCAGTGACCTTCCACGGGCGCCACAAAAAAATTCAGTCTTCTTTCCAAATTTAAAGGGTGGGGATGGTGATAGACAGCATTGACATGCTGGCAGACAGCATTTGAGAGCTGGAAGTTTCAGCCTTTCATGGAGGCAAGACATTACTATCAGCCACTCACCTCCCTGCAAAGTAGCAGCTGCCAGTTCCAGCTATTTTGGGATCTCACAGGGGCCTGGGACTCACTTCAAGTCCCATGCCTGCCCCAGCCCTTCAACATCTGCCCACTGTCATCTTTAACAGAGTCCCTGTGATAAGGGGTCACCGAATTACACACTCTACCACTTCTTTGAAGGCAATTGCACAGCATCCTTCACATAGCAGAGTTGTTCACATCAAAAAGACTATTTCTTCCTATAGTAGCACGGATACTAAGCAGTATATGGATTTTTTCCCTTACTGTTCAGTGCAGACTGTATTCCACTGTCTTTGTTTTACATGTGTGGTGGGAAAGAAAATGAAGGGTGGGTCTCTCAGGCAGCAAGGACCCCTGGCACTCAGGGAAATTTGAGGGTAGTCCCACAAAGATTGTTTTTGTGATCTTGGGATAGGAAGCCACATGTAGGTGTAATTGCAAGGACAACAGGCAAGGCACAGTAAAAGCTTCATGGTCTAAGCATTTGTTTTCCCTGTGTCACAGCCCTAGAAATCCACAGTGGTGTCTGCTGAGGGGGAGCATAAAGCACCTAGAGCAGCAGACCCTGATATCAGATAACACGAGGGGAGCTTCTTGAAGAATAGCCATTAATGCCCTCAGCCTCAGGTCTCCTACTTCTGTCTTGACTCCATGCATTCCTCGTATCTTTCTCTTTACAAGAACACTCTGATCCAGTTTCCAACTCCACCTATAACCTGGAGAGCATTGTGCCAGGTCTTCTCACAGCCTCAAGGATACTTAGGTATTTAGCCTCCCTTAAATTTAAAGTGAGCTAAACCCTTCGGAAAATCTAGGTCTGAATATCTCAGATCCTTGACTGGACCTTTGGATGTACTAGCTCTTCTGACACTCCTCCAAGTTTGTGAGTTTCTCAAGATCTTTCTTGACCATTGTTATGTGTTTGTGTCTCCCTACCTTCACCCCTGTAAATCATTCTCTATTGCTGATTTTCCTCCTTGCACACAGATGCACTTTCTGGCATTTAAAGGAAAGGACTTCACTTTTACAGCTAAGTAATTGCATTAAAAAAATATAAAAAGTGCTTTGCTTCAGCAGAAATTTTTATTTAGAAATAAAGAAAGAGGAACTTCTTATTCAAATGAAAGGTTAAACAAAGAACAGTGATTGCCACACTGCTCAGCAGAAAGACACTGATCAGCCATGATTGAACTCGGTCCAGGATGATATTGATTATAATCTCTTGCTATTCACTTTGATGAAATTAAAGAGATTGGATTCTACTCTCAATTACACCACAAGTTTCAGTGAAATCACTTTGAATTCATACTGTTGTCACAGGACAGCACACACCCCAAGCCTGTAATTCTGCCCTCCCCAGTTTAGTTCCTCTCACGTACTTCATGGCTGAATCTCCACTGCTGAGGTTTAACAAGCACTGAATGAAAAAGGCAATTCTTCAAATACACATTCAGGAAAATGTTAAGAAAGCAATAAAATATCCATCAAGTCAGAAGTCCAAGCTTTTTAGCGTGTCAGAAAAGCAAATTTTATTTGAAGCTTGGGAAAGGAAAATATAAAACAATTCCATTGGTTGGTAGAAACCCAAAGAACGGTTTTATGTTAATACGCAAATTCAGAATTGCAAATTACACTAAAGAGTCCAGCATTGCTGGCTGGACTGAACTAGGCAACAAAGGGGAAAATGGAGTTAAAAAAACCCAACTTGCATGCAAAACCCAACAACCCTTATTCTTATTTTACTCATCCACATGAGCAACACAGTTGAGGAGAGTATTTTAACAATCTGTGTAATTTTATCTTTCCTGTGTTTTTGGATATTATGTGTCATCCCTGTTTGCACAATTGCCAAATGCCTGATCCTGCTTTCTTTGCCAGCCATACAGATCATAAGTCAGAGAGCACAGCTCATAAATCATATGCCACTGAATACTGAATCAAACTAAAATACCCACTTCAGGGAGTTGGGGGCAGCAGGAGTATCCCCTGAATATACAGGGATAGGCACAAGCCCAGTTGTCCTCAGCAGTGAGTGTCCCCTGGTAGGTTGCCTTGGCCAAGCTGTCCCCAGTCTGTTCCTTGTCCTTGGCCCATTTCAAGCCCATCTCTATTCTCATGCCATGTACATGGATTGGACAGTGCAACTTTTGCACCATGTCCCTGTAAATGCAGTTTGGAAATATTCTGAGTGAGGGAAAAGAAGTCCTTAAAACTTCAGACTTCCGTGGGTAACAATTTTTGCTTCCAGCAACACGAAGGTTTCTTTCAAATTTCCTCTAAGCACATATTTACGGGAAGGCAACCAGTCAGCAAACAGCCCAGTTCTGCTCAGCGAGGCACTCCAGAAACATCCTTCTGAAGCTGTAACATGGCCCTGAATACACCACAGCTGCTCATAACACCCAGCCAGCCAGGCTGCTCATACAAGCACTCCTCAATCCAGGCAAACACAAGCCAAATCAGTTTGAACACCAGATCTTTACAACCCCATCCTTTTCAATCCCTTCCTTCTGCAATGCACGATAGAGCACCTGCATAGACATTGTGCCATAGCTAAAAAGAACCATGCAAAATGTACCTAAAAAAGCCCACATGCAAGGATCATCAGGAATGGGCTCAGCAACCAGCCTGCACCCCTTCCCAGAGCTCTTTGCAGCAATACATCTCTGGATGTGGGTGGGGAACGTTGCTTGTGCTTTGGGGAAGAGCAATCTTGGAGTGACTCAGTGTTGTTTTTGGCTCTCTGTTTTTAGAGACGTGGGGAGGAGAAGCTAACAACATCCCCAGTGAGCTGAGGAAGTTTTCACTGTAGGTCTTTCTCATAGCCTGATCTCTACCGTCCCAAGTAGTGCTGAAATACATCAAAGGTCTCTTAGAGAAGGTCCCAGATGATACTGGATCGTAGGGGAGCAAGAATGATAAAATGCTGGATGCATAGGCACCAAACCATGTGGCAGTGCCACTTTCTTCACAGAAACATCTACCAAGCAATGAGCTACACCACTCTCCTGCATGTCCTGTGCCATCCATGCATACACAGCCTCCTACTTTTGCACCCATGCAATGATCTCAACTGAGCAAGGCAACTGCCCCAGTGTATCATGATAATAACTACTTCTACTGTTCTACCTTGCTCCTCTCCAGATTCTGACTTAAATAACAAAGAGAAAATTTACAGACAGAGAAAAGTAAGAAAAGTACAACTCAGAGTGCTGAGTTGTGCCCAGATATGCAACACCCCTCCCCCCCTCCACCATGCTACTGGGAACAGAGCTCAAATGCACCGAATTTTGTCATGTCCTTTTCAAACTGCTCTGAGCCATACAGAAGAAAATTAAAACCAACACGCTATTAGATAAAACGAGCCAAATTCCCAGCTGGTGGAGCCCCACTGAAACCTGGGTAGTTACGCAACAGCCGAACAGGCCCAAACTGAATATAAATATTATTTCCATAAATGAAGGCAAGATTATGTTCCCAGTAATCTTTAGTAGTATCCATAAATCAGAAAAAAATCTGTATTTGTACACTATTCCTTTTTTCCCCACCCCTCAGGTTCAGAAGAGTTTGGATCCACAGGCTTGCTTCAGTTGTGAACTCAGATTAAGAAAGGGCTAATGTTATCTCAGGGGCTGCCAACAGAGGTAAGACAGAAACGTGTACACTGTCCACAGAAGGTTAATCTCCATTGGTAAGGGAATTAGGCTGAGGCAAAGGAATGACTCTACGAGGAAAAGAAGTTCTGCTGCAGCTGTCATATGGAGTTTTATATGTATGAGCAGGCTCGCAGCTAATCAGTACTTTATTTTGAGTTTGAAACGGTTGGAACTTTGAGGATTTTTAATTTATTTATTTTTTTGTTAGTTCTATTATTTCTTTTCAGAGGCTGAATCAAACTCTGCACTGCACCCATCTGTCAGTTACGCAAGGGACTCATTTGGAGCTCTGACTGCTTTCATTACTGGAACACAGACCTTCCCTCTGCCGGGGAAGGCTTCAAAACAAAAAGTTGTTCGCCTCGGGACACACAGAGACACTGAGGCACCTCATCCAGTAGATTTCAGAACCAACATTTGGAGGCTTGGAGCCGAAGTCCTGCTGGACACTCAAGAAAAAGAAAAATCCCCAGGAACCTCTTCTAAGTTAATGGCATAGCTAAAGAGGCAGGCACAACAGCAACCTTTGGCCCTATCTGGACCCTCCCCAATACGTAACCAGCTGTGGAGAAAAAGCACAGCAGGGCCTCACTGAAGGCCACCGTGATCCTCTGGCTTTTGTGGTAGCTCCAGGAAGCACTGTACTACCTAAAATCTCTTTGTGCTCCCTCAGCATGCAGCAATCAAACTCATCTGGGCACTGCTTTTGCCTGACAGACATCTCCCTGCACAGCACTGTTTCTCTGTTAGTAAACACAGCACCTGCATCACCCATTTTGGCTCCTCTTGTGACCACTGCCATAGGGCACAGGCCTGCAAGAACCTTGCTATACATCAAATCCCACTGAAATTATCAGGATGCCATTTGGCTGGAACTGCATGGGAGAAGGTCATGACCGTGGCCAAGAAATACAGACAGGCCTTATTGACTTGAGTACTGTCCAGCTAACGTGCCAAGAAGTTGTACCCTCTACCTACTGGACACCTGGAAAGTCACTCACAAACACAGCGTGTTTGGTGGAGTAGCCCATGGAACTGCAAGACCCGGGTGACAGAGAGAAGGATGGACCAGAGGAACTTGGCTCATGGAATATATCAGTGTGGTTTGCAGGATCAGAACCAAAGCAGATAATGGAAGGGAGTTGAAAAACTCCTCCCTGTATGGGGTAAACTCTCAACAGTTGTCTGTATCCACTCTGCTACTCAGCTATGAGGTTTAGCTTTAAACTGATGATCTATGGGCTATGTCAAACCAAATGTAGAGTATAACTGGTTGCCTCTAGTACAGTGTGAACACCCCAGGATGCGCAGAAGAGAGGCTTTTTTCCCCCTCTACATTTCTTAGATTTTGGTTTATCTGCTTGGTAGTGAGAAAGAACACTAAGTAGCACCAAGAGTACAGTGCCTTCCCACAACAGTATTCTGAAAATGACACTTGTAAACAGTTCCATCAAGTAGAGAACAATAATGCAATTTGGCAGAAAGAATCTTAGAAGCCAAGTTACACAAAGAAATTATGGTTAAAATTACATTAATCAAAACCAGTTAGGAAAAGATGAGAGGAAGACTCTGGCAGAACACGTCTGGGATGTTACCAATTAAACTTGTTTTTCTTCCTAAAAGGCAACAGCATTCTTTTTAATTAGCCTCTGTCATAGTAATTCTAACAATAACCCACGGCGCAATTACTATTTGAGCTACTTGAAAACTTAAAGCATGTGCCCAGTTTCTTTAAAAGACTCCTCTGTGGACAACCAATGGGGCTGGGTAGAGAGGAATAAACAGATTTTTTTTTTCTGAAGCTAAGTTATATTACAAGATTTATTCAAATGCTGAGAAGCCATTCTGGGAATAGTAAAAAATGATCTACAACAAATAAATCAACTGGCTACGAGGCAGAAATAAGCAGAAAGGCATTTTTCTTCCAGATTTAACTTTAATGTTCTCTGTGGAGCAACACATTGGCATTTATGAACTACCATAGAGCTCTGTACGTACTGCTGCATCTCATGAGCTCACAGTAGGCACACAATGGCATTTCTCCTATTCCTGCTGATGCCATTGGCCCTGGAAAAGTTAATACCTGTAGGCTGCAATGCTAACCCCAGTTTGGCTAATCCTCTGGCATTACTACACTTTGTAACATAAATGCATGGCTGAAATGAGATTAGAAAACTTAACGGCATTAATGAAAGCCTGACCTATAAAAACTCAATAAAACACAGAAACACTGTATTTTTCAGGTTTTCTGATCTAAAATGCACAGATCCTCCAATTTGCTCTACTGATACAAGCTCAGAACTAGAAGTATAATACTTCAGACCTTCCAAATTCAACAGAAAAATCTATGACTCTAACGAAGATGGTACATTTTGCCCCAGTGAATTTCATGCTCTTTTTCTTCCTCTACCACCAAGGACACATCTCTTCATCTATCTCTGTGGTGTGAGATAGAGGAGATAGGGATGACAGGAAAGGTGGCAGTTTGACAGAAGTTGCACCGTGTAACATGGGAAAAAAATCGCAGTTCAAAGACAACTGATGAGACCTGCTCTAAAAACAAGTATTAAACCAATTACAAATTAAACTTGCAAAATACACCTGTTCTCATTGATAATCCTTTTTATATCTTGATTTTGACCCTCTCACTGTGCTGAAGTATCCTATTAGGAAAAAAAAAATCTGCAATGTTTTCAAGTAATTTCTTTTCTGTGAAAATATGTTATTGCTAAAAGGGTTACTGAACTCTTCATATCTTTGCTAGAAAACAGAAGGCGTTGCCAGAAGATGTATCTGCTTTCCAGCTTTTTCTGTGCTTTTTCTGCAGCAACCCATACAAATGGATAGCTTCCCCTTAGATAATGTGATTATCTGAAGGTGATTAAAGATACAAGAAGGCTTTTACAGTCAGCTCTATACTATGAATGTTCACAGGGGTGGCCTTTTCTCCAAATGTGTGAAATAGCCAGTTTCCATCTGGCAACTTCAAACTTCTTCCTATTGCTACAGGAGGATGTGACACAAAGCAGGATCATGAGTCAGGAGATCTGATATGGAAGAGATTATTTCTGCCCGCACAAAACATAACCCTCCAACTGGTGAGGCACTCCCCCAGTAAGCAGCACAGGATAAAAGTGAAACAAGCAGTGTGAGATATAATGAAGCACACTGGAGGACTGAAAGATTAAATAGTTATACAGGTAATGAGGAAACATTCTCTGTGATACTAAGTAAGGATTTAAGATACCAACCTTCAGGCTCCAGATTGCCAGCAAAACATCAACTGCTGGGAATTCAAAGGGAAAATGTCTTGTAGTAATGATGCCATATAATTATTGAATAGGATTTTACACTATGCCCTGAAGCATCTGTTAAAGTATTGGATGGAATGCCTGGCTTGACCAGCTGATGTTCAAAAGGGTGGAAATACTCACATTTTGCCCTATAGAGATGCAGTGAGCAACTCCTAACAAAGATTATACCAATCATGCTTTCCAGCTTTGCATATTCTAGTCATGTGCAGTTTCCATTAGATGCTAATAGGTATTTTAAAAGCTTCTCAGCTCTTTCACAGGGTATAGTTTTAAAAATAGCACAGCATAAGACATGTGGTATGCTGGCAAACACTACATGTTGGCAGCCAGTCTAAGACCACTGCTGGCAAAAACAGGACACCTGTTGTCAGTATTCTATCAAACATGATCATTTTAACATTGGGAAAGTTTGGAACAGCTCCATGAAAACCTGTCTGATGTCAGATTAGCAACCCAGCCAAACAGCAACTCAACTAAGTTTTCTAAGTGCCATCAATTGACTAACAAAGTGTCATGAAAAATTTAAATAGGCTCATGGGTGAAGCATAGTCCACATCAACTTGAAATACTTACTTGCAAAAAGACATATGCTAAAAATAGTATTTGCAAGGCATACAAATGTTTCAAACAGGTATTTCTAGTAAAAGACCCAGTGAATGAAAAGGAATGACTAGAAATGCCTGGTGAAGAAGTCAGAAGAACATTTTTTTAAAAAGCTACGTCAGAGATTGAAGTCACAGCCCCAAAGCTCCTGTTACTAATCTGGGAACTGATGAACAAACAAGAGGAATGGAATAGCCAGGATTCCACCAGCTAGGCTAGTTCTGCCCTTTCGTGCTCTCCTAGAGTTCCTTTTTTGTATTTTCTTTTTGGAAACAAGTGCCATGACTGTCTGTACGAGTCAGCATGATGGGAGTTTGAGAACAGCTTCAAACTAAAGCCAACAAAAATGAATCTGTGAGATGCTCTGGAGAACAGACATATTTGGCAGAAGAATCTTGCATCAACTACTGCAGCAAGAGGGCATTTAGAGGAACGTAGCTCAGCCAGAGCAAAAATACGCTGGGCACTACACTTTCTGTTCCAAGGAATCCCAGAGATAGCACTGGTTATTTATAAGGCTACCCAGCTGGACATACCCTAAGGCCAGCTTTCAGACAACTTCCCTTTTCCAGTATGTGCATTGCTGCAAATTCAACTAAGGCACTACTTCCAGGAGGAGCCTGAGAGAGGAAAACATCTGATTTAACACTAGTGGTTTCAAAATGCATCACCATTAATGTAATTTTGACCTACCATGTATATAGAACTGCCGAAACCTGCCAACTTTCTTTGTATCACCAGTTAACCTCTGAGTCAATACAGCTTTGCTTCTTACAGGAGCTAAGTTTGTCAAAACCAAGAAATCTCAGCTAAGACTGAGGATACACTGAAGTCCTCTTGAGAAATAGACATGTAATATCAGGAATCCCTCTGATAATGAGAACAGTAAGTTTTTGATAATGCATGAAAAGGGGAGCAGCAGAAAGATAAAGTCACCCTATTCATGTTTCTAACAAAGTGAGGGCCTTGATAGCATGCCCATGGTACAGTACCTAGTATTTGATGGGAACAGTTGTGTTACATGGTAGAAGTAGCTCTGATTCCTCCAGGCACTGGACATCACAGGGTAATGGTTTTACTGCCATCAGCCTGAACTGATACCCTGTGGATCACACTCAGCTCCCAGATGCAGACTCAGCTTGATAGGTGTAACCTGGGAATGACTTCACTCATCTCCACATTTATGTTGGCACAGTCAAAAGCTGAAATCAGTGCCTTTGGAAAGGGCTCAAGAGGAAATACTGAGCAGAAGGGTAAGGGAGGATCCATAACACAACAGAAACAGACAGGCATCCAGCACAAGTTTAAAAAAAAAGGCAATTACTTTCCCATACAATCCTTTTGTCTCCTCCGTTAGTAATAATTCAGTAGAACCTTAAGGCTCAAAAAAAGATCAATGTCTCATTTCTCTAAGGATCATAGAAACACACAGGGTGAAATCTCAGCTCTAAAATCAAACAAAGCACAGTTCTGTTACTCATATCAGCAGAGGCAGGATTTCTACCACAGCAATAGGCCATCTCTTCACCAAGATGTTTTTGTCTAAACAAGCAAGACCGGTAAAGGAGGGAACAGAAAAAAAGAGGAGCGTAAAATTCAAAATTTACAGACCAATCATCAACAAGAGAGAAGAGAACCAAAACTCCAAACATTGCTTCATGTGCTGCAGTCTAAAAAGATACAGCAGCAAATTCTGCCAAGATACACAGTATCAGATATGGATAGCACAGGGGAAAAACCATTTCCTTGTCTTAAGCTGGTACTTAATATCCAAGAAAAATTGCAGGAACAATGAGTAAGATTACATCAATCCATGTAAGCTAGTAAAGGTAGTACTGAAGGATAGAGGACATTAACACTGTAGGAACTTGCCAGCTCTCTGACTGGAGCTTGATGTCCTTTGGGTAGTGCAGGGAGCAGCTACTATACAAACCTTAGCATCACTGTTAAACTCTGCCATTAATGAGCTGCCTGAAAAGGTCAGATAAGCCTCTATGATTACATTTGTCTTGACTTCTCTATATTCACAAAGCCCACTTACTACCAAAAACATCTGAGGTATTGACAGAGAAATCACAGTGGATAACGTTCAGGTAGTGTGGCAAACAAGGCAACAAATCCATAGTCTCTTGGGTCAATTCCAGCTCCAGTGCACATTTCCTAAACTAATTTGGACTTCAGTTTGTTTACTGTAAGTGCAAGCAAGTTCAGTAGTGGAAAATACCCAGAGAAGAGCAGCCAGAAACAGTTTTTAGTAAAAAATTCTAACACAACCTGCCCCTAGCAGCACTAGCAGCACTAGCTGCCCCTGGCAGCACTAAGCTGCTGTAAGCAGACAGCTTTTGGATGCACAGCCTGTGGCAAAAGGCCCCAAGGGGTGTTCAGAGAGCTGTCACTTCTTGGGTACTGCACAGAAGTACAGAGATCAGGTCCTCCACAGCCCAAGATGATTTGCACAGGCTGCACCAAATACCTGCATAAAAATTACACCACCTTCTTCTTATAGGTAGAGATATAGCATTGCCACTAGTAAATCAGGGACATTTGCTATAGAACCTCCCAAATAACCCTCCCAGCAAGGGTGTGCCTTACTTTATCATATTTTATGGTATGTGTAGGTAATCAAAACCCTGATCTGGTGATACTCTGCAATATGCAGCTGTCTGGTTGACTTCTGATCCTGCATGGTCTCAGTGCAGGTTCTTGTTGAAGTCACAGCAGAGCAGCAGCTTCCCAGAAAAAAAAAAAAAATCCAACTTTGTCAGCTACTCAATCAGAAGAGCGAGGAAAGTCTTAAACATACCTGGCATGTCACTCAGATAGAGAGAAATCTCTTTATCCTGTTATTACGCACCTCAGCAGTGGGCATGAACTGAAAAACAGAGAACATGGACACTGCAGAAATATTTTAAGCCAAGATCAATGAAACACTTGTACAGTCCCAGCTTCTGGTGTAAAAAGCACACAAAAATAATTACATACAGGCACACACAACAAGTCTAAACCAATTAGACAACAGAGTAACATCTTGTTTGTTAGTTTGGCTTTAATGAAGTTCAGCATCATGTCTTTGTGAAGCATTAGTTTTGTTGGACGTCTCCACTGTTTTTTAATGAACATCCTTTAATTATTCCATGCCCAGTCAGCAGTAATTTCAACCAGGCAGTTTTTCATGCAAACACATAGCCAACAGCCTGTATTTTGTACTGCATTATGTATCTGCATTCCCCCTTTTTTTGGCTTATTTCTTAGGATCTGTCAAATGATACACTCAGGAAGAAGGCAGGGTCAGATCAAGAAAAAAATAAACTACCGTTTTCTTTGGATAGGCAAGACCACCACAGTGTTTATGCACTTCTATGTGTATCCATGATCTTAAAGAGTCTCTTAGTCTAAGAGCCTGGAATGTAAACACTGTCACAGCTGTTAATGTGGGTGAAAGGAATGGAAGGGCAGAAAGAGATGCTAAAAGACTCTCTTTCTTTTGCAGGTGTTGTTCTGAAGCACCTGATTTGATTCTGGTTTCATTTGCACCAGGGGATTACTGTAACAATCGAGCTCCGTGTCTAAAATAATCCAAGCATGAGATCCGAATCCAAGCTATGAGATTATGCCTTTGCAAAATTGTACAAGTTAGATCAGTCTACATAAGAAGACGTTATTCTACCCTAAGATTCACTTGGAGATCTTTTTACATTAAATACCATCCCCTATTTTTATGACACAGAATTGTGTCTTTGCTCATGAATTTCCGTCTGCATTGGCTGACCTGTCCCTAAGAGGTTCTGGTGTGTCCTCAGGAATTCAGCTACAAAAGAGTTCTCTGCCTTCTCTCTTCAATTTGATACCAGCTTGGAGATGACTGAATTTCTGACTTGAATTTCTGAAGAAAAGTAACAACTACTGCACCAAAATCACTCCAGGTTTATTGCAGGGTAACTGCAGTCACAGTTTGTTACCAGTCCCGTAGGTTATGTAAACAGCCAGAGTAAACAGCAGGTCTGCAGCAAACAAGCAAGCCCTGTAACTGTCCTCTGACAGCACAGATGAAGTCTGAGCACACCTGAATGAGGATGTCCACAAGAGAAATGTGGAGTCAGGACTAATATGAAATAAACACAAAATATGGCAATGTAGAACAGGCTAAATTACAGCACATTTCAAATACAATGCTACACTGATGCCTATAAGTACTTGCAATTTTTCTGTCATCCCCAGTAGTATCTGTAGTGGGCACCCTCACTGCAGCCAAGTCTCACCTGCCTCTGAAAGATCATATCAGGACTCTCCAAGCCACTGATGTTACAAGAGAGACTTGAACATGCCAGTTCTGGCCAAGTATCGGGGAGAAAGATGAGTGTGTGGTCCTGCAGTACAGGGTCTGCTCTACCTAAATGTCTACAGACCCTACACTGTCTCCCACTCTGTGGAGCACCCCAGAGGTGAGGCTGACCACAAAGACATGAGTTAAAGAGTTGGATGAGAAGCTTGCCATATTGGACTCAAAGATCATACAGCTCCATATCAGAAGTCAGAATCCCTCAAATTCAAGAGCATCCCCTGGCTTCTGTCAAAACAGGGAGCCAAGTCTGCATCTCAGTTACCTGAGCTGGACTCCCTAACAGATGTTTCAGGCTGATCAAGCCACCAGGACTATGGTGATATATTTTCAGGTGGCATCCCTTTGGCATATATAAACTACTGATAGGACAGGATGCACACTCTTTGCCTGGTGTCCATGTCTTATAGTGCCAAAACAGTGATTTTGCTTGGGCAACAGGAATAATAGGACAAAGATAATGCTTTTAAACTAAGAGAGAGTCAATTTAGATTAGATACTAGGAGAAATTGTTTTACAATGAGGGTGGTGAAACACTGGCACAAGTTGCCCAGAGAAGTGGTAGTTGTTCCATGCCTGGAAATATTCCATTTCAGACTGGACAGGGCCCTGAGCAACCTGAGCAGGAAGATGTCCTTGCTCATTGCACGGGGGTTGGAATACATGGCCTTTGAAAGGTCCATTCCAACCCAAATCACTGTGTGATTCTATGAACTCAGAGTCTTAGTCCTGAAGCTCCTCCATTCAGTATTCAGACTGCTTGGGAAGATGAAAAGTCCTGCAAATGTATCTCATTTTCTAATTTTTTTTTTATAGTTGATCTCTCCAAGAAAGCCTATTGTAGTGCTTGCCAACTAGAAAAAACACCATATGGAAGTGAATAGATGACAATAAGGAAACTGAAGCCTGGGGGAGGGACAAGGCAGGGGGGAAGAAACCCAAACAAATAAATTTAAACAACAACAACAAAATCCAACCAAAAACACCCAACTACTGAGATTATTAAATAATAATAGATCCTTCAGCTCTGTCCAGCAATGCTCACATTGTCCTCTCTAAAACAACTGGGTACTAAAAAAGGGAATGGGCTTAGATTGTGCATATAGTATGTGCAATGTTTTCTCCCTCCCAGAGAAGCTCTCTAGTAATCTTAGGCTCTAAGCTCTTTAGGAAAGAGGTAAATGCATTTGCTGTGGTTTACAAAAGCTGAATTTGGTCAACCTCTTTGGCTGATATGGCAGTATAGCACCTTCACTATATCCTTTCTGTGAAAAGAGTGTTTCACCAGGGTAATCTTTAACATCCTTTACTCTTGAAGAATCCAATCTCTTTTTGTTTAGTAACTTTAATCTGGAATAAGGAATTCAGGGGCACTCAATACATCTCACAGGAGGTACCAGGACTTTTCCCTTTAGTCTTGATTTTGGGGGCTTTTTTCTTTATTTTGTTTTTTTTTTAACCATGCACTGATTTAACAAATATATTATCACCAACATGACGAGAGTTGTTCTTGATTAACTTACTAGTATAAATAAAGCTAAATAATATAAAACATATAAGACCTGATTTACTTCTCACACAGGGCTGTTTTTTACAAGGACCACTGGCATGGCAGCCTTCCACAGTCGTACTCTTAACTCATTTACTTTTTGGAATAGGCTGATCACGCCTATGGAGACTGGTGCCAAACAATACTAACCCATGAGCCATGCCAAGGAATTGTTTGGGAGAGTGATAGTTGACCAACAGCATGCCAGGGACAATGCCAATAACATAAAGGTACGGATTATTGAGTTCTCATCTCTGAGAACATTTCCAACATGCTTTAGCATGGACATAGGCTTAAGGACTTAAGTGATTTTCTCCTGCTACCACTGTGTAAGTACCCATGCAAAATAACAGATCATATCCCCTCTAGACTAACAGCTTAGCCACTGCTTTCATGAACAGTGCAGGAGGGGTGTGTACAAACACACATACACATATAGAAGTACCTTAAAAGGGCATAAATGCTGTAATTTGCTGCATTTGATAAGTTCAAACATTGCACTTCAAAGACAAAGCTATTCAACAGCAAAGTCCTAAGAGCTGTATATCGCTAGGAAGATTAAAGCTATTAAATATACAGAGGCATACCTTGCCCAGTGATGTGTTAATCCATGGTCTATAATAAGGCAATTACTGACAGTGTTCAGAAAGAGCTTTCACAGCTTACACAAGACTCAGCTGATACAGATACAATGATGTTGGAGCCATATTTTTTCACTTCTGTGCAAAAGGTGATATCTATACATATGTAGAATATGTAGAAAGTCTTGGAACATCTCACCTGTGAGACCAGGTAACTGGTGACTGAAAATATATATCATATATCTTAAAGTATTCTCAAACCAGGGATTTAGGACAGGACTCTTAAATCCTTACACTTAAAGCTTATCCCCATTTCCTGCCCCTAAACTATTAATAAATGCTAAAGGACAAAAGAACACAGTTTGGCTTCAGTCGACTGGTGAAAATCTGGAGCAACTCAGCTGAGGCCAGTGTAACTGAGATCAGAATTTGGCCCAGACTCAACAAACTAAGCCAAATTCATTACCACGCTCTTTCCCTACATGTCTGCATATTAAAAAGCATGCTTTTTTGGTTTTGTTTTTTTATTTGGCTTTTTGTTTTTTAAGTGCACATTTCAGCCAGCCTAAAAGTACATTCTGTAATTGTGACAGAAATGCCAACTGACGTAAAGAAGCTCCACGGATTTAATAATATTTTGCTTGGAAATGGGTGTAGAAACACATGTATTTTCTAATCCAGTATGCTTTGGCTCTGAGCTGTAGGGAACACCTTTCTGAGAAGCAAGAAAAAGGAAACTTCTCCCACATGGAAAGCTTCAAAGATCTCAGAAATGACAGTTATTTTTATCAACTTGGACACTGTCTTTAGTGCCTAGATGAAGAAAATTCAAACAAGATGAGCAAATTAAAATCAATCAGAAATGAGATCAGAAGATTTTAGGCACACCATATGAGTTTAGTGTAAAAATCTTTCTTCCTGCCACCTTTTACTGTTATCAGCTAAATATTTGCTAGGTCCCAGCCCACAAAGTATAGGAGCACTGAATGAAAAGAAGTAGTTATCTGTCTGCCTCTTTGGTCTTCTTTCAAAACATGAAGTTAAAAACTTGCCAATTTCTTCCCCCACATAAACAAGTTCTTTGCTAGTCAGTCTTGGTCCATATTCATGAATGTGGGCTGTGAAAATCCTGGGCACAGCTCTTAATCCGAATCAGTCGAGGGGAAGGGGCCGTACTCACACAACAAGGGCACCAGATGGAGAGCAAAAAGCAGTGGTGAAAGGGGTGGAAAGGAAGAGATGTCTTCATCCCTTAGCATCACCACATACATCCCTGTGCACTACATCATGATCAGATTTTGACTATGCTTTCAGGCACTTAGATAGAGCTATAGCTGACAGTTATTTTGGATTCAGGCAAAAACCAAAATCATAACCCAGCTCTCACAGCCAGCACACAGTTTTCTCAGTAGAGGGAGAATAATTTGCCTCTTGAAGAAAAAGATGTGATTTATTTTATTTTTCTCTTGTGGTGCAGCAAATTCTAAAGGTGGTTATTGGTACCTACATAAATTTCATCTGAGGAAGCATTCTGGGCAACCTTTAGAACAACTGGATTTATGGTCAGTTTGTCTTTTCAACTCTTTTCCTTTGGTATTTCCCGTTACCTTAAGGACCCACCCTCCTTATCCACACACTCTCAGAACCTGCATTCCTGCCACACCCACACACTTCTCCTCTGTGCACACTCTGTCCACATAAACACTGTGGACTGCTCCCCTGCACCTTCTCCCAGGCATCTCTATGTACCTCCCTTCCCATCATCAGCTCCCAGTCTGGACTTGTTCAGCTGATGGGAAAAAGGAGGCATCCAGGTCTGCCCAGGAGGGGAACTGTATCTATGCCAAAGTACCACGGAACTCGGACACACAGCACCACCTTCATGGTGTGGAGGAAACAGGTGGCAGAGGCACCAACCCATGTACTCTTGTCCAACGTCAGCTGCAGGGGCAAGAGGAGATGCACAGCTGTAATTCTTCCTTTGGTCTAGGCACAGAAATGCTCTGCTGCTCAGTGCAGCTCCTGATAGTCAGCCCTGCTGTCACTCTTGGGACCACCAGCCCAGTTCATGTCCACGTTGAGATGCACTTACACGGTTGTGGCCTCAGAGTCAGCACCAGAGACTTCCACATTCACTTTGAGGCTGGTCCTCTCTGCCAGATGTTCTCAAAGTGGCTGCGAAGTAAATTAAGTTTGGGCTTAATAAAGCCTATTTATGCTGTCTTATTTAGCAAAGCTCATGTTTATAGGGATTTATTAAGCATTTAACTGCATGAAAGAGGAAAATATTTGCTTGTAATTTTGATTGCTCCGTATGGCTCTGACTCAGTGGCCTCTGAAAGCACAAAAATATTTTCCAATAAACAAAGAACTGGTTCAAACTGCTGCCCATTGAAAATGGGAGACTGAACACAAACACATTTGATTCATAAGCTTTGCACCACCACCACCCCCCACCCCCAGTCTGGAATGGATCCAACTTTTTTTTTATACTCTAATGGCACTAAAATTTTCAGTTAGGATTTCTACACAGGGCAATGACTCCTTCAGTAGATGTTCATTCTGGACTGTATCCTGTTCTTCACTCCCTCTATTTTTGCATGCTCTCCTCTCAATATGCCTTGAAATTTTCATTTAAAGCCACCGAAACTAGTTCAAGAGACTTAAAGTCAGGCTCCATCCACCCCTCCAAGAGAATCACTCTTAATAACTTGTGTGAATAGAGAGGTGGGTCTTGTCCATTTTGTTTTTTAAATAATTATTCATTTACTCTAGGAGGTCTTTCAGCTTTAAAAAAAATTAAAATCACTGCCAATATACAAATGATATACCAATATACAGGTCAAGATGAAAGTATGAAGTGTTACATTTTATTCAGAAACTATTCAGTACTGTATCTAGGGGATCACAATATGTGCAGAACTCCTTCGTAAACTGATTAATAAGTAAGTCACTTGACCTTAGGCAGACATAGCAAAACAAAAGCATTTGAAAGGAAAAGCCCTCAGGATTCCCTCACTTTTGATAGCTGCAGTCAAAAAACCTCATTGTTTCTCAGCATTTATTTTGCGCCTGTCCTGGTTAGAGTTAATTTACTTCCTAGCAGGTGGTGCAGTGCTGTGTTTTGGAGAACACGCTGAGGTTCCAGTTGTTTCTCAGCAGTGCTTTCTCTAAGTCAAGGACCTTTCAGTGTCCCCTGCTCTGCCAGAGAGCAGGTGCACAAGAAGCTGCACAGTGCTCAGGAACTGGCTGGACATCACTGGTGAACATTTGTATTGTGCATCACTTGTTTCTCTTGGGTTTTATTTCTCTCTTTTTGTGGTCTCCATTTTCATCGTTTTTATGTTTCATTTCAATTATTGAACTGTTCTTACCTCAACACACAGGTTTTACCCCTTTTTTCCAATTCTCCTCCCCATCCACTAGAGCTGCATTGTACTTAGTTGACAACTGGGATTAAACCATAGCAGCACCTTCACAGGTCATATTTCACTGTCAGAGAGCAGTTTCCATACATGAAATATTCACAGTTATTGACAGAATAAGCTGTTTCTATGCATAAAATATTCACAGTGACTGATAGAATAAGCTGTTAATCACATCAGTAGGTTTAAACATGAAAATCAGATTTAGAGAAGTTATTCATAACATGATACTCTGGGAATGAGGAAACTACAAACAAAACAATTGCTACCATTATGGCTTACAGAATATTTAGCAAGCCACATATTAACAATGCCACTTATGTCTGCTGAACTGATTCTAGTGTCCCCTAGGAATGGATTTCTGTATCTGTTTGCTCTTAATACCGGAGGGCATCTGTCCAAAACTGTGAACTAGGAAGGATGATTAAAAATGCACATTTTTGCATCCTTAAGAATTGTGAAAAAACTTCTCTATGTCAAAAGTTTTCTTCCTAAACTATTTCTATCAGTTGGTTCAATTTATATTTTTCTGGTTTGTTTCTGCTTTATTTTTAACAAAGGAATTTGATACTTCATTACAACCTTGCTCATTACATAATTGAGGTAAGCTGCATCTTTCTGCTCCCAATTGTTTTCAGTGAGAAACAGGGTCTCTATATCAACTTCTGTTTGAAAGATTTGCTCATTGAAAGCTACCTTTTTTTTTTTTTTAAGGTAAACTTCTGAATCCAATGCAGAACCAAGTAATTTCTTCATTTTTTTGTCAGAAGACAGAATTTCCTCCCTGAATGGAAAAATTTCAAAACTCACTGCAGCAATAACATCCTAACTTTGGATGGAGAGAGATCTTATTTCTCTGGAAATACTTTTCTCAGAGGATGAGATGTTCAGAACAAAATGAGAAATTATACTGAGAAAGAAAACTCTTGAAATCCTACAGCATGAAGCTTCCCACTTACTTCCATTTAAAACAAAGAAAGCAAGTTTCTTTTGTATAGTGGCATTTTCTCTTGAGAAATACTGCTTAGACAAACAAAACTAGCTTCTCACCAAGTGACATACATTTAACAGTTTCAATACAGAGAACACAAGAGAGCCTCGAATATGACCTGCTTGATGAGTGATACACTTGTCCCTGCTCAGAGCTTCTTTATGTCCAGTTTCTTCCCATAACTGCTGATTTGTCAGGCAGCACCATTACTGGGGAAGTAGAATGGCCTTAGGAGACTGCAGGGACATTCATCTCTGTATACCAGGAGTAGCATCAGCTCCCATCAAGAGAACACTACCTTGTGTCCACATCCATTTCTCACAGGCAAACCATTACCAGTAACATTTAAACCTCTCCTTGGGTTGCTGTATTATGCTTAAGCCAGTCCTTGGGCATCATGACTTATAAGCCTTTTCATTTATTACACATAAGCATGTTAATGAAAGATTTTTTTGGCATCACCCTTAGCATTATTACAAGATTAGGCCTTGCACACTGCCTTGAGATGATGGATATATGGAGCATAAGGCTGGCACAACCCAAGTGTTACACGTATTGCCTTCTGATTTTAGATGGCTGTCACCACAAAGAGGACTCATTCAGTTATTTATCAATTCTCCTCTTCCAGAGATTTCAACAAACTGGGATCTTTACCATGGACTATGAATCATGAGACGCTATGTTACATTCTGGAAAGCCCTTGATCTCATATGGGTGCAGATCAGACACTTGACTCCTACTACCTAAGAAGGAAAAAAAAAAAAACCTCCTTTCACAGCATTGCAAATTTCATTATTTCATTTTGAAACTTGTGATCAGCTCTCAGTCTTGTGACTACCAAAAAGTTTCAGCTTCCACTTTAAAATTCAGTGTTTGATTTCACTGTCGGTGGAGCACAGTACACTTAAATCCCAAATGGTTCTAAGACTAAGCTACAGGATGCAACATTTCATTTTTTGTGGGGAAAATATTTCCTCTCAGTGCACTTTGGTGTTGAAATACTTTATTATCGCTTTTCCTGCTTTGAGAAAAAAAAAAATATCTCCACCAAAAAAAGTTAGAAAACACGTTTTGAAATATTGAAAGCACCTCTGTATTCCGAAAACTAATTTCCATTTTTTTCTTATAGTTCCTCCACAATATTCAGTGTTCTGATAGTCAGAGCCAGCAGTATTTAAGGAGGACTTAAAACAACATTTAAAATTTTTACTAGTGCTCTCCCATCTACAGGAAAATAAAATAAAAAAAAAAAGCATGTTTTTGATTTTGCAACAGTCACTGTATAAATGCTGAGTTTTGTGTCACTAAGTTACAAACAAGTTTTAAATTAAGATACCTAGAAACTATAGCTTTTAGAAAATAAGTTGTTCCTTTATCGAAAAAGCAGCCTCAGATTAAAAAAAAAAGAAAAAAAAGAGACAGTCTGATGTGTCAAGTAACATTTATTTCCTTCCTTTTTCTGATCTTCAAACTTCAATAATTATTGTAAACTATAGTTACAGTTATTGGTATGGATTTACTCTAATCAAGCAAATTTATCACCGTGGATTTTACTGACCAGGAATGACAAGAGAAGCCTTGAACAGGATAACAACTGGGCTGCTTCTGCTTTGACATCACATAGACTTGGAAATAATATTTTCATTTATACCCATGGTTTTGAAGATCCAATATTCTACTAGACAATAACAAAAAAAAAATTCTGACTTTTTGATTCTTTGTATGATTCACCCTTATTTACCTTAATAAAATTCTCTCTACAACAGTTCAGCAAAAGAGAATAGTCTTACACTTACCATATGTTCCAAATCATCACTGTTTTAAGCTTAAGTGGCAGAAAGGATGAAATTAATTCTTCCTTCCCTTTAAAAAACCCCAGACAGAATTCAGAGAATTTACTCCATCTGCTTCCAGTCTAAAGTCCACCTTGTAAAGTTCAGTAATTCAGATTCAATTTAATACCAAAAGTGACACATGGGAACACTAACAGTGTACAAACCCCCAAGAACAATGAATTTATTTTTAACTGTATTGTGCTAAATTAGACTGGGGGGGGGGAAAAAATCAAGTCATGAACAGGTCCTGATAAAGCCCAAATTCCAGGCCTGATAAAAATACATGCATGAGACAAATGAGATATCAGGCATTGGCAATAAACAGTCTGGTCTCCAAACTAGCTCAGGGGATGACTCAGTCAGACATTGTACATGAAGTACTTCAGGTTTATACTGCACAGATCGGTTGAAAAGCTTTATGTTTACAATAGCAGTTTGTATGCAGCTATGCCCTGACATTCTTTCTAGAGTGCTTTTGCAAGCCTCCCCCATGCAGAAATTCCTCTTCTACCTTTAAAGCAATAAAGGGCAGATTGTTACCAGAAAGCAAAGGGTGCTCCAACCAGCTGAAAACACAGAGGGGAAGTAAATATGGGATTACGCAAATTACAATCTGGCCAGGGGTCTGGGATCAGAAACAAGGAGAGAGCTCCAAATCTTCAACTCTGTATCTGCTGATCTCATCATTGCAATTCCTCCCACCTCCCTCAAGATCTTGCACTTAAAAAAAAAAAAAAAAAAAGTAATAAAGAGGTCATAGCCAAAACACATGTTTATTTCAAAACTCTCAACACAGCCTTCAAATAAACAGTTCCTGTAGAGACTACTGGAAATTCCTCTGTTACAGCAAAGAAGGAAATGCCAGTATTGGACTCTCCGGTACCACAGAGTCATCCAGCAACCTTCAAGGTCCCAAAAATATTTCCCCCATCTTATTCCCAGGATAGAACCACCTCTTTCCTATAATGAGTGGAGAGGCATTTTGAGGTAGCCAAAAGAATTAGTTCCAACTCCTTGAGAACAAGCACCTTGTCTCAGGGAAGCTCCAAGGTTCTCTGCTTTAGCAGAGATGCCACCTTTAAGAAGGCCCCTTGAATATAAAGGGAGAGGGGTCAGGGAAAGGAGGGTTCAGACCAAGGTGGATGGGCCTCCTATACTTTACCCGAAAAAGGAACAAATATAATTTATATGTGTTCAATAAACAGCCCACACCAGGGCTAAAGAAATGCAGCCATGGTGAAAGGGAGAGGGATGAACAGCTTTACTGCTCCAAACAATATGGTCATTTTCCTTTTTCCTTACTCATGGCCTACTGCGAAAGGAATGCAGCTGTCTGACACCCTGATGTTTTTGTTTGTTTTTGCACCAGATAATTCTCCTTTTAAGCTTCACTACCTCCTTTGTGTTATTTGTGCTGTCCAGAGTAATGCTTAAGGCAAGACTGAAACTCAAACAGCTCTTCCTTTACAGCTATTCTGAGCTGCAATGCAACAGCAGAGAGCACTCTAGCCCTACAACCTACACCAAATGTCCCCAAGTCACCCACTAGCAGTGTCTTCATTCTGCCATGTGCAAGCTTTTCCCCCAGTTCTATGTTGCTGCACCTCCATCTCCCTTGAAGTAGAGATTTCAACCATCTGCAATGGAATTAACAGGAGAGAAGAGATTTTCATTTCATACAGTCTCCTAAGCTGGAGTCTGACAGAAGCACTGATCTTGTCACCAGAAACAGGACAAGCCAATTGAATCTCCTGAAAAGATGATGGCAGTCAAATAATTCCCACCTTGAAAGCCTGAGCAGTTGACCCTAGAAATCATGGCAAGACCCAACACCATACAGTCATCAGCCCTGACTGTAACGTGAGGCCTCTGGAAGTGCTTTTATATTTAGTCACAGAATAAATCCAGAAGTAGCTGGTAGGTTGCCCTTTCAGCAGAGTTCTAATTCAGCTTTGCTTCCCAATAAATCCATCCTGTTTAGTTCTGGTAAAACAGATCTTTCACCTAACACGTTTTATTAAAAAAACAAAAACAAAACCAAAAACAACCAATCAAACAAAATCTACTCTGTCTCTTTCTGATATGGTGGGTCCTGTTGTTTACCCAAGCCAGGTACAACCAACACCTCTGTCCTGAAGCCCAGAGGAACAGCACAGAACAGGAATTAACTAATAGCCAGGAAGGCTGCCTGAGCACACAATTGCTCTGGCTGGTTGGAAGAGATCTGAGTAGGAACATTAAGTTCTGGCTGTTCTAGCCCTATCTACAGGATGTACTTGCTACCTTTCTCCACAAGTCTGGTTTTGTGTAAGGGCTGTATTTGAAACAGCATCCTCAGGCATAATCCACATTTCAAACTGCCTTCATTACTTTGTTTTTGACACTCCCATGTTTTTTATTCACTTAACTTTTTACCCCTAAATCACTCCAACTCTTCCCTCCAAGCCAGAGCTGAAGGTACCATCTGCCAGCACGTGGCAGTGACAGACAATGCCACACCCATAGCTCTAACTTTGCCCTTTAAAATATATTCTCCAGCTCCCTGAGTTTCTTGCCCTTGGGCCTCTGCATAAGAATTTCCTATTTTTTGGAGGTTTTTTTATTTGTTTTTTTGTTTGTTTGGGGGCTTTTTTAGTTGGTTGGGGTTTCTTGCGGAAGTTTTGGTTTGGGGTTTTTTTTTTTGGGGGGGGGAGCAACGGGGGAGTTGTGTTTGTTTGCTTTTTAAAAAGGAGGAAGAAGATTTAAAAAAAAAAAAAAAAAAGGTCTTGCTTGCATTGCAATTATTTTACTGCTCCAAAAGTTATGGACAGTTTGCCTGTCAATACTAATACAAATAAGGTTTTCCTTTGCAAACCTCTTACTTAGCATTATTTGCCTCTTGATCTAGCTTTTATCAGACCAAGACAGAAATAAAGAGTTCAACTTCTTAACTTTAAAAGGGAAAGAAATATTTGCCTCTAGTTTTGTTCTTTTTTGTTTAGCTCTGTAGCTGCATCTTATCCTGGTCTGAACCATCCTTCCTTTCTCTCCCCATTCTCTTTTACAGCTACTCCTGCGTAAATCAGATTTCTCTCAGCTTCTGTTAATCTGACAGCTCAGCAGGGACTAACCCCGTCACTTCCTGCCTAAAGATAAATATCTGCTATGGCATAAAAACTGAATGAGAAGGAAGGGATGCTCTAGGTCAACAGCTATCTTTGTAGCATTGAGGGAGTGGGGACACAGGGAAAGAGTAAAAGCACCTCAAACAATATCTTTACTGCCAAAATAACAGCTCTGTTATATGAATAAGACGTCAGTCATGTCCATCTATCCACCAGACAACATCAGAACTGATTATTGTGATGTGCAGTTTCTAATAAAGGCCAATGTGAATGTTCACTACTTAACCCTTTCAACTTTTTTCTCTCATTGACCATTACTACTCCCTTTTACACTCTCAATAACTCATCCAACCAGCTATCATCACCTGAACAGTGATAATCTCAGAAGGTTTTAACCCTCATGATAAGAGGCAACAAGCCAACACAGAAAACATAAGTCAATGTATAACCTCTTCTGCCCTACACACACATCCACTTCCAAGTCTAACATTATTTACGTACTCTTTTCCTCACTCATCATTCTTGATGCACTTTCCAGGAGGTAAGTTTACTGGTGGTAGAAGCAGGAAGTGAAAAGAATACAGGGTGTTGTGGGTATTTCAGTGGAGTGTTTAACCCCAGCTGCCTCATACCCCATGTCACATCAGAGGTGCCACACACTCACATTAAATCTCTTAAAGTTGCCATCCTGAGGGTTTATGTTCAAGTGATCACACCTTAAGTCACATCCAAGTCTGACATGTGATTTGGGGATGACAGGAGCAGATGCTGTAAAACACGTTTAAAGAACAACACGTAATTGTGATAGCTCATAACACCTTTTCTTTAAGCAGTTGCATTTGCTGTAAATTCTCCTGCTTTTTTGTTCCCCTGGCAGGCAGTGGGAAGCCTTACCTTCCAGTGGAGTATCTGTACCATCACCCAGCTTCCACCAACCAGGTGCCTGAAATGAGAAAGATGCCTGGAATACACACATCCCAGCAAGAAACCCAGGAGGTGATTACTGATGTGTCTGCAGAAACACACACTGACTCCAGCCTCAAGTAAGAGAGAAGGAAGAGAAGGCAACTGCTTAGGTTCACTGTGTACCTGGTTAGTCACGAGGTACCCAGTGTTTCTGGGCTTGTTCCCTGATTTCAGTCTTTTCCTTTACACTCTGTTCCCATACTCAAACCCACACTGACAGTGGCCTAGAGAGACATGAGAGAAACAAAACAGCAGTAAACAGTGACATCCACAATCAGTGACTGGGTTGCTGGTTTACAAGAAAATCCTGGAAACTACCAGGACATGCTGTCACACACAGATGAGAGGTCACTGACAGCAGCTGAGCAGAGGTTTAGAGACTGAGGGACATCTTGTCCCCACCACAGAAGCCTCCAGTGGGCCCTGCCAGACCACGAACACAGCTTGAGACCAGTCCTCAAAATATGTATTTGCAAATGTCACAGACTGGGGAACACAGTGACAGATTCGAGTTTGGTTTGAGTAATAAGGTATCCTATTCTTTGTTTTTACCTTAAGTGGTTTCAATACCTCTCTTTCTAAGGTCATATCCTAGAGAGGATTCCATTGCTAGAATAGATTGTCAGAGTCTTGATTTCCTTTTAGCTGGTTGCAGTTCCAACAAAGACCACTGTGAAATTGCATCAGAGAAATAGAGCCTCTGAGCTGGGCATCAGAGAAAACAACAACAGGGGAAATGCACACTGATACATTTTTTCAGTAGCAAGCTGATGGTTTCAATGAGAGTTCAAATGTACATGACCACTTGAAGGAGATTTCAGCCTTGCCTTGGGCTCAGATTCCCTCCCATCCCACTATTTTTCCAAGAAACCACAAAAGACAAGTTAATGCGGCAGCCTCCTAGAGAAATCAGGTGATTTCTGGCTGTGGATTTCTGTCTTTACTATAGAAAAAGCTGCATATTTTTAAACTTTTGGGTAACTGTCGTGCTATCATGTTAGCAACTCCAAATACAAAAATACAACATGGACCAGGTGCTAAATAGTCTTCAAGTTTGCTTAGTAGGAAAGTTTACTCCATATTTTCATCTTAGAAAAGCTGATGTGTCTTTGTTACTCAAGAAACAAAGCACATCAACAACAGTTGCAAGTCTGTGGCAAAGTTGATTAAGAACTCATTACTGTCCTCTCCCTTTGAGATCTCTCTGGTTACATCACTTTTGGAAATAAGAGACAAGGTAGAAATTCAACAGGACAGCCTCCTCCCTCTGCATTCAGCCCACTGCAGCAGTAAAATAGAACTAGGGACATGCTCCTTGGAAAAAGAATAAAATAAGAAAAAAAAAAAAAAAAAAGCCATTTTTGGTCTTAAAGAAAAAGATTTAACTCAATCTTTTAGAATCTAGCACTTGGACTTGGGAAAACTTCCTTCTTGGATCCCAACTTTACAGCCTGGTCCTATGTATGCATCTAGATTAACCAAGTCCATCTTACCCCTTGGGAAAAAATAACAAACAATCTCGAGGAGTTTCCTAACTGCCAAGAAACTTTTTTCTGGATACTTGTCCTTCATTGTCCATTGTTCGATTTATTTTTAACTGATGACTTCAAGTTACAGCCTTGATCTTGCTGCTCCTTGAGCAATCCTTTTCTTCTGGGTGAATGCTAATGCATTTTAGAGAGCCTGTAAATGTCTAATAAACATTTCACCATCTCCCTGATCAGATTAAGGCAAGATATTAGCTTTATCTGTTCACTACCTGCTAAGGAGAAAAGCAGGATAGAAGGTATCAAGGGTCTCTGGAGAAACAAAGGAACACATAGTTGAAGGGGCCAAGACATAGGAATGGAGAATAATGAATGCAGTAGAAAGACCAGATTTGTGTAAGGCAGCACTACTTCTTGGAAGCAATTTTGCCTCACTAATTTCAATTAGAAGAAGCTGGGAAGGTAAATTTTTTGAGTTTATTAAACTACAGAGCTAGAATCAAAGGAAAAATGAGGAAGAGAAGCACCAAGCAAATGTCACAGTACACAAGTACTAACACATTTGCTCACTACACTGTGTGCAACATCTTTGGTCTCAGCCACTTTGATAATCAGCTGAGCTACCTGAGCTACGGAGCTTCTGTATGGAAGCAGAACCTGGCCTCAAGCTTTTGGAATACACCTGCATCAGAGTGATCAAGAGCCGAGCACTGCTGGAGCCTCCTATCACCAAGGGAAGCTGGAACATGCAAAGACACATGAGGCAAACTGAGATCCAACCACACATTTCACCAGAAATCCAGCAGGCTTACAGTTGTGTAACTGCTGTCCCAAGTTAACCAACAACACGTCAAAACAACAAACTTCCCTGCTTCACCCACTAACGCAAACATTTCTTTAGAGTTTGAGAAGGACTCCAAACTTCTTTGTACTGAAGAGGCATTTTTGTCACCTCCTTTTGAGGGCTGAGCTTTCACCAAACAGAATGAGGGATGGAGGGTACTGAGCCAGGACACCCAAAAGTTGGTGGAACATTAGGGTGGTTGGTACCTCATCCAAGGCGTGCCCACCTGAGCACGACAGGACTAGTTCTGCACCGCCATTCTGCTGCTGGCAATTGCAACATTAAAAACTTAAGAGCGGAGCTTTATGCATATGAGTAAATGTTTTAAATGCTTCTAACCCTATCTGTACTATGCTCTCTCCTCTCAAGTTTTACCACATTTTGGTTGCTTACAAACACCTCAGTTCGTTAAGTCTCATGATTTGAAATTTTGACTGTTGTGTCACATGCAGAGACACTTCCCTACTGTGTTAACGTAAAGGTGCTTCTCTAGCATGTTTTCACACATCTGCTTGGCTCAGAATTGGCAGAACACCTCTCCCATGAGACATACTGGGAAGAGTCAACAGGAGAATTAACCAGAAAATCTGCATGGGAAAGACAGATGTTTATATGACAGAAGAGCTGCCACTAATTACAGCTATTACAACACTGAAAGGTATCAGTACAAGTTCACGCTTAATGGAACGATGTGTTATGATACAAAACATCCTACAAGGCCTGATCTGACCCAATTCCCAGAAGCTGTACGTTATTAACAAGTGTTATTAACTTCAGCACAATTACTCACGCAGACAAAGGTATCCACAGAGAAGTCCTGATTCAGTAACCTCTATAACATGACTAAAGCTCTGGTATGTGGGTAGTCAGCCTTACTTAGAATGACTCAGGTCACTCTAAATATAAGATACCCACTTTGTCTTGTAGTTTTAGAGGTTTTTAAACCATACATAAAGTGATCTCATCATGAGGTGCTTTGCATCTTATTGCTCAATCAGGTGTTGCTAAACAGGAGAGTTAAGTAATTTATTATATAGTACACAGTACTCCATAGAACACACAGTACAGAGAACTCCACTCTAATTCCAGCAGCAGTTTGCTATGTAATTTCTGGCGCAGGTAATAAATTACTGTGTTCTGTACAGTAATTTATAAGCCCTTAAAGGTTTATAAGGCTGCAAAGGATGCATTGCATAATGACAGATGCTACAAAGTAAGTCACTGATTTTGAAACAGAGAAGCTTCTGATTTTCAGCATTTAAATAACCACTACAGAATCATCCCTCTATCATTTGACTTTTTTGTCACTGGGCTGATAAAACTGAGGTAAAGCAGTGTGTAAAAGGAGCAGAGGGAAAATGTGTGCAAGCCTGAATTGGGTCACCATCAGTGAGTGGACTTATGCTAATTTATACCAGCAAAGATTTGGGCTTGTAATTGTGTACACTAGGTTTTACTCAGAATGTAACTCTCGCCAGATCAAGAATCCAGTTCTGGTGGTAAAACCTTCTTGCCTTCAAGGAGGTCCCAGTTTCAATTTAAGAAGTAGGGGAGAGATAGAGAAAAGATGCATGAGCCACAATTCTTCTTAATTGAGCTGTGTTTTTATTGGTGTTTGAAAGTATCTCATTCCCCCCTTGGCTGATTCCTTGTACTAGGGTGGAAGAAATCAGCATTCCAGTGCTTAGAACACACCAAAGCTTTACTATAGGTGTGGCCATTTTATGGATATTAGCCTGAAACATATTCTTTACCCAAAGCCAGTGACTGCAACAACATAAGCAAGAGCCCAGAAGAATTCACTATGAAAGCAGATTCCCTGAAATAGATCTATACTTTCTGATGCATGCTCAAGTTCTGCATAAGCTTGTCTACCTGCCACAGCTCTAAGGGAAATCCTTTGCTGTGAGCAGAGTTCCAGCACCAGGACAAATCCTGTCCCTCACCTCGCCATGGAACAGCTATTTCTCATCTCTGACTGAGATGCATCAAGGAGACTTACACAGTAAAGAAGGCAGTGCTCTTGCCACCTACTTACTCTTCCTGTTTAGTGGAGTAGAAACGTCTTTATCAAAGTTAAATTAGCAGAAATCCCTGGATTTCCCGTTGTGCTAAGCAGGCAGTAGGTATCATGCACTTCTTCCCTGGGAGAGACCATGAGTCCTTCCAGAAGGAACCTGTCTGGGTTGAATCCACTCCCAGCTTCACGTCTCATAACTCTTTGGCTAACAATCTGTCCCTTGCAGGAGGATACAACACAGAGTAAACTACTGTGAAATAAAATAATGCAGGGCCTTCAAACAGAAGGCTGGAGTCATTGGTACTGCCAAACCCTGAGGGGTTTTCATCAATTTCCTAGACTTTACTGAAAAAATTTGTTTTATTACATCTTTGTATGGAATGAAGCACCCTAAATTTTCAGAGTGAGGTGGAGTACTACCACTCCAGGTGTTACTAAGAAGTTCTGCAAACACTCCCATAAACTGCCTTTGCTGCTAAGGATCCTACACTTTCAAGCAGTGCAAAGACTTTAATAGGGAGTAGCAAAATAATGAATCAGGTCCAACTCATTTAACAATTCCCTGTGGACAAACTAGAAATTCCATAAATAAAGGCCAAGAAGAGTTTTCTGGAAGATCTTGCTGGACTTTGCTACAATTGGCAAGAAATTTGCTCCTTTTATTTAGGGGGGGGGGGGGGGGAGGCAGCAAGGGACAAGCTATTTGAATATATGCATGAGGTGTCAAAAAAGAATTGGTGCACTGGAAGGCAAGACCATGCTGGGAGGTACTTCACCTGCAGACCTGTACACAGGAATTCACATGAGATGTGCTGGCTGCAGTGGCAGCATGTAGGTGACAGTCTGTGCTATCCCCTTGCTGAGCTCTGATCGGATTTCTTGAACTATCTTATCACACTGGCGTTGCTGTCTTGTGCTATACATAGCCCAAGTAAACTAATACAGGTGTCTGATGAGTCCTTCATCCAGTGCCATATCCAAGAGGAATCAGAAAATTTCATCCCCAGTGGTATAAGGGGAACAGATCAAGGGGAACTCCTACCAGCTCTCTCTTTGCCTTAAGAAAACATTCTTTTTACTTGTCCCATTAAGCACATGCTGTTCATGTGCAATAGCCCTGCCTTTCAGAGACTGCTCAAAAAGAAGCAGGGTACAGCATGGAGGCAGGTTAAGGGGTACAAGGGAAAGAGGCTGAAAAAAAAACCCAACCAAACACCTCACACCATTCATCACCCGGTCCCTGCTTTTGTGAAGATCTTTGTTAGCTGAAAGTAGCTGCCAAACCTTTTGAACAAACAGTTTTTAGCCTGAAGAGATCACAGACTGTTTGCTGCCCTTTCTTTGTGGGTGGATGGCATTATTTCTTCTCCACAGCTGAATGGCAATATGGTTTGAAAAATTAATTACAAAATGGGAGAATTGCAAATACTTGTCTGAGCACAAATTGCTCTGTTTGCCTGAAAGGGAAGGTGTTAATATGAAGAATGATCACTCTTGTACAGGCATCTTCAGAGACAACACACATTCACAACCACAGTGGAGTTCCCACAGCAGCTCACATGAACATGAGCACAAGCAGCTCATGCCTCCAGCAAGATTAATTGAGCACTTTCTCAGTGCTCCTCTCCACCCAGAAACTGGCATTCTCAGGCCTGCACTAAGTGATCCACCACCAGCCATCTGTCTTGCTGTCGTCCCCATTTACCTCGACTTTATGTGTCACTGGAAAACAGAACCATGCATTTTGGGGAAATTACTCCTCTGCATAATTTGAAGACTTGTGGCTGGACATAAGACACTGTAAGGAAAGCAGATCCAAAGGTCAACTCTCCTATAAGTAGACCTTTCCATCCCCCCAGGAGCTACTGGGGAGAGTACTTTGGCACCACAGGCTGGTCTTCTATGCTGGCATCTTTCATAGTCCTTCATAGGGTCCCCTGATCCTTTCCTTCAACAGCTCCCCAGATTTGGCAGCATGTGCCACATTCTTTCAGTGCCAAGATCTTGCACAACTTACTTGCAAGTCTGAGACAGACTCTGCTGCCTGTTCTGGGCTCTGGCTGTAGGGAAAGGGAAAGTGAATGCTCCCATTTTAGCTTCGGATTATTTTGAACACATGATGTCAGATGCTTTGCAGAGAGAAGGCACAGATGCCCACAACTGCAGGAGATGGGGAGAAGGGCTCAGCACATGGTCTTGGCCAGCCAGATGACCCCGCTGCATCCTGAATGGCAGCCACACAATGTGGGTTCCAAATTCAGTGCCTGCTATCTCTAGGTCACAGGTTTCTGCCATAACAACTATACCTTAAAAACCCCACAGAAAACAATTTAACAGGAAAGTAACTGAAAGCTCACTCTGTTATTGGTATTTGTTTCCATGCTCTCAGTCCTGAAGTGGGAGGGCCGCTTCCTGACAGACTTCAAGGAGGAGCAGTGAATGCTTCTGGTGCAGCAAACCATAGTGTCTCTCTTCTGTGAGCTGCTGTAACTCAGTCTGAACTGAATCTAAACCTCCAAATTTGGAGGAAGAAATATTTGAAAGCAGATCTAAGCATCACAGTAACTCCCCTTTTCTGGGGTGGTCTGATACAGCTTTGTTACCTTTTTGACTTCTAGAGTGATGAACTGTGCAATGCAAGTCTGTCTTTAAGCCTCTACAGCATCAAAGCTTTCCATTGGCCTTTACTTCCTCCAAAATCCAAGACAACACAATTTGTCCAGTATTACTGGAAGTAAGCAGCAAACAAATCCACTTAGACACCAAATAATTCTACCATACTCTGTGAAACGTCACACTTCAGCATGCCACTGCATTAAAGAGAATTTTCCACAGCTTGAGGATACTGTCAGTTTAAGTCTATAGTCACCCCTCTACCTGTTAGCACAGAGCACAGCCCTCAAGAAACCTTGCTTGACACAGGACAAGGCTGAAGATCAGAGCAGAAACAGGAACTGCTGGAAACCAGCACGTCTGAAAAAGTCTTGGATAGCACTACACCAAGGCATGGCCACTGGCAAGAGGCACAAGAAGACAGACCTTTGTGGAGCGTGGTCAGATGGCTGCCACGTGCTCCTAACTTGGGAACTGTTTAACTGTTGGCTACAGAGACAGCCAGACACATCCAGGTGTTCTTTCAACAAAGGTCTTAGTAGAGGCTAAATCATCCTTCAGGTACACAGTTAGCCTTCATCAGTGTGTCAAGGAAGACCTGATGTAGCAGATACCCAGTTTCTGTAGCTAGAGGTGATGACTGTCATCCTCACAACAGCAGCAAAGCAGACTTCAGTCACTTTGAAATCATGGAATCAAAGGAAAATATGAGAATGTACAAAAATAAAGGAAAACAATTTTTATTTTTCTGGGGTTTTTAGGTGTGAATTTCACTGTGATTTAGAACTCCACATGCAGTAGTTTTTTTGGAAGAGGGCGCTGTTTATTTTTTTAAAAAGGCGCTAAAAACCAGGGCACAAACCACACAACTCTATACACTTCCCAATCTACAAAACTGTGCCTACAGCCAGTCTTCCATTTCAGAGCTTCATCCCAGATCCCTAAGCTTTCTTTCAGTCCTCTTTATGGTTCCAGGAACATTTTGAGTTGTAGATCCTGAGAACACAATCTCTCTCTATACCCATGAAATCCACTTGTCACCTACACAAGACTACCACACATTTTTCAGAGCCTCTCACTGCAGAATGACACAGAGTTCTGTGCCTTGCTCAATTCCCTTCAGACAGCACTTGGGAGGCCCCTTCACTAGCCATCCAAGGTGACCTTAAGAGACCCACTGTTTTGCTGACATTGAAAATCTGTGCCCACAAATCCACTGCACACCAAGAGATGCTTGAACAAGACCTTTTAAGACAGGGATTGTTACCTTGTCAAATTAGAAATTGATCTCATCCTCTGTCAAAAGCAACTATCACAATTTAAAATATTTCTGTTCTCCTTCCTTTCTTCCTCGAAAAAGGACTCCCATATAGACACAGCAAAGTGAATGCATTTGAAGAACAAATTCAATGTACATACACATCAGAGGGCTACAAGTGAAAAGCGTAGTCTCTGGGACATTCTGCGTCAGTTCTCTCAGGTCCCAATTGGGTTTTGTAGTACACTCATGGAAACTAGAGTAAGGACACTCCCATCTGCAGAATCAGGGCCCAAGGCCATGGGCTCTTACTGGAGTGTAGGCTGAGAAGTATCTCCATCCACAAGACAGAAATCAGCAAATTAAGGTCACACAATTGGAACAGAAACTGAAGAAAAAAAAAACCACCTGCTGGTAAAGGGCAAAACCACAGTGGACAGACCTGCAACACTAGTTTGATTTGGTTCTTTAATTCAGGGGAAAAGCTGCAGACTGAAGAGCTTTCCATTTCTACCTGCATCCACCTGGGCCACTTAAACAAGTGTTGGTGTGAAGTAGTACTTATTACAGCAAAAATATGCCAAGGGGTTAAGCCCATAATCTCACTAATGGGAACTAGGGAAGCACAAGCTTTGAGATGGAGAATACAAGTGTAGAGCATTCCTAATCTTAGCTCAAGTATTGGAGCAGTAATTTTAAGCAAATGCTGTGGCCACCTTCTCACTGTTGTCAAGCTGGAAGTTATTCAGCTGCATCTTACCTCACAGAGGCAGCCTTGCAAAAAGACTGTTTTTACAATCTGGGAGGCATCTGCTCAGCAATTAATAGCATAGCACTCATTTAGCAATATCCCTTTTCCTCCACCCACTCAGCCTGGGCTAAGTTTTTTAGCACCTCATAGTCTATTCATTCTTGAAATCCATCAGGATGCAAACAAGTACTCAGGGGGATCAAGGATCTATGCCTTCCTTTATATGAATCATTACAACAGGTACTCGCCATGTTAAAGCCAGTCTCAGTAAAAATACTTTCATGTGAGTTACGCTCCAAGACCATGAATAGAACAGTTGACTGGAACATATTACCCTACACAGGCTTTTGAAATGCAGCTGCCTCACCTCAAGTGCCTGGCCCTGCAGTATGTCCAATGTCATTAGTAGGCTGGTTTGGGGAGTCAGTTAAACTGCTGTTGTCTCATTGCTCCCTTCCCAGACACCATGACTTACACGGCAGGATTTTTTGCGGCTTCAATCACAAAAGTTTCCTATCACAAACAATGATCTATGCAACGTTTTAGATAGTTTCACAATCTGAGTTGCATTGCTGGTCTTCCAGAAACTTGGCATAGCATGTTGACAGATGGTCTACCTGGCATTTGAAGGGCCTTGGCTTTTTGCATTGGTCAGATTTGGGAATTTGGCCTGCCCCAGGTAGCAGCTTATTTGCCTCGCTTTCTGTATTGATAGAGAGATAAAGGACCTCAATCATAAGCAGTCCTGCTGAGCAGGAGCTGCACAAATGCTGAACAAAAAGACATCTCATCCTTTCTACTTCACTTTGAAATAGATATTTAGACATGTGATGACAAGATCTTTCTCCCTCACAATATGTACATGGAGCAGTATAAAGAGAAATGGCCAGCATAAAGGAAACTCCCCAGAGGAAGGATTGAAGAAATCAGTAAACAGGCCTAGATCTGAAACAGGCTTTGGGATGATTCTAAAAAGGGCTGGTTCTGTGTGTTCTCTTCTCCCATCACTTAATATCACCCAGATAAATACACACACACACAGAGCAAATGCAGATTTCATCTGTCATATCCCCATCACCGTCTGGTTAATTTTTTTGCTCATAAAACCAAGCAAACGCCCCCCAAAAAACCCTGTGAATTTCAATCTTCCCTGCGGGGTGATGATTTTACTGTTATTATTTCTACACACACGCATTCCTGACAACTCTTTAGTTTATTGCAACTCCAAAAAAAAGCTCAGAAAATGTGAACTGACCCCGGTTTTGAGGACAAGAATAAGCAATGATGCAGACAGCTGCAAGACACAACCTGGTCAAAGTAAGAAATTGCAAGGCCATGAAAACAGAAAATTCACGCACATGCCATGCCTATAGATAGGGCCATACTCGTGCTCTTGCATGACAGTCGTTACTCACTGTCACTCACACACACTACTTTTGCATCAGCTGTTGCTGTCGACCTCAGATCTAAAGAGCTACAGAAGCCATTAGATGCCTAATCACCCGTGATTAATTCAAGTGGAGCTTTCCTATTCACAGGAACACTCCCTGCTTCCGAACAAGAACAGCAGACTGTTCTCAATTGTGTCTCAACATGCTCTATAAAGTGTGATGAAAGAAGACAAGAAATTTTCCTCGAGAAAGACAACAGTCTACTGGTGTTTAATAAACTTGTACATTCAGTTCTTCATGAGTGCAGACTTTTATTACCTGTGGCAAGCCAAAAATGCTAAGCAATACATGCCTCTGGGACAGTCCCTTTAAAGCTCTCAGAGCCCACATTAACATGCCGAACACGTTAAGGTTTACTTCTCTTTGTCTCTCTCACAGTCCCATCTGCTATTTCCTTAAAGTGAGACCCAGTTTCAACAACACACACCACTCACACACGGAAAGATACATTCTGGCAGGTTTGTGGCTACATCTGCTGCTCCTTGCATAAGCCTTATACGTATTTTAGAAATGGCAAGTCACGTCCTTGGCAGCCCGTTCTCACCTGTGTACTACAGCAGACAAAAGCTAAGTAGGTTTCTTTGAATCAGGCTCTAGCTTCAGGGTACGTGTAGGTGGAATTATTTCACACAGGCAGTCTTTCTTACTCAAGGAAGAAGGTGGATGCAAGGTATGAATTTTTGCAAAACACATATTATTCACTTCTACAGCACCCAGAACTGTGCACTGAAAAGGCACTGTATATCTCACAGATAGGAGAGAATATCTAGAGTGAAGAGATGGAACAGGATGGGGGGGGGGGACGGACACAGACAGGTATGACAGAAAAAAAAACAAACAAAATCAACCAACCAAATAAACAACGAAAAAAAAACAAACCAAAAACCAAACCAAACAAACAAACAAAACCGCGCCGGGTTCTGTTAAAGGTCTTGCACTGGGACACCCAAAATCACCAGTCCTAACCAAAAGTCACACCCAGAATCCTTAGATGACACCCTAAGCTCTTTCAACAGTTTCTTGGTCACTCCCTGCCTCAGTTTCCTCAGTTACACAATCACGAGTTTACTTCTTATTTGCTAATGCTGACAGAATGTGGATAATAGTTTGGGGGGGTCTTGTTTTCTCCATTTAATCTGGCACACTGCCCATACTGCCCATGATTCACTGCTTGGCCTCATGCAAAAGCTCTAACTTTTTGGGGTTTTGGTGGGTTTTTTTTGTGGTTTTGTTTGTTTGGTTGGTTGTTTTTTATAACTCCAGAAGCTCCAGCACATCCAATTCCAATAGAAAATGGCCAGAAATTCTCTCCCCACCGTGAAATTTCATGCGGAAGAAGCAAGCCAGCTGCATTGGCCAAGTTCTGCTTCTATAACCACTGTGAAATGTGAAGAGATGCATAAACCTACGTGGAGAAAGAAAAGCTCTTCCAGTACTGTGCTGAGGGATTAGGAAGCACATATATGTGGTAGCTAAGCCTTTCTCTTGACATCAGTTATACCAGATGACCTCTTGGCACTTCAGTTCCAGCCAGACAACAATGTAAACGTTATCTTGTGTAAAATGAATTGTTGTCACAACAAAAAGAGGTGCTACAAGTTTCCAGGTGAGACAAGATAAATAGGAAACTAAGATGGATAAAACAACATATAAACAAAAGAAAACAACCAAATATCATAGAAATACACGCCAGGAGCTCCACAAACAGCTGGCCCAAACCAGCTCTCCAAATACACCCAGAGGGTGAAAGAAGCATCTGCTTCCACACACATGTTGTGATCAGTGTCTGCACCAGCAGCCAACACTATGAAATAAATTAATCCAGAAGGCACACAGAGCCTTACCTGCTGCCCTGGACCTTCCCCACCAGACTCTGCCAGCTCCATCCAGGCAGGGCTCTGCTCCAGCACCTCTCCCACCTCCAGAGCAGCCAGACCACTTACTCCTACAGTAAATACAATTTAACACACCTGCAAACTGAGCCCACCCACCACAGGGCCACAAACCTCCTGCCCAACCCCAAACCCCATCAGCAAAACCGATGTCCCTGGGCACATGGGTGCTTTCAGACAGTCACAGCTGCAGCTGCCACCCCCAGGGAGCTCTCAGTTCTGTGGAGGGAAGAAACAAAGTGGGAAATTGTTAAAAAATAGCCACCTTCCTCCCAGTGTCCTGCCCAGGGCTGTTAACTAAACCCCTACCGAGAGAAGTACACCACTCCCTCATTACTTTTCTCAAGCATCTGGAGAGAAAAGAGAGCTTCAACCGGGGCTGAGACTGGGCTGGGCAGAAATTTGGAAACCCCTTTCTCCTTCTGGTAGACTGCAAAGTGTCTTGGGATCTGTTTTCAAATTAGCAGAGTATTTCAGGAATCACAACACTTGTGTTCTTGTAGCACACATGAAGCCATGGGCTGCTGTGAAACGGCCACCAACTGCTTTGAAAACCATGAGGTGACACAAGGCCAGAGCACACAGTTAGTGCAGGTTTTATAATATCACTGTACACCCATGAGTCACTGTATGATTTAACATCCTGCTCTGGTCATCCCAGCAAACTATCCCTTTATCTCTGCCTTGTGTTCACATCCATCTTTACAGTGAGTACGAAGACAAAAGAAACTTTTTTCAACAGCGTTCTGCCTTCTAAAACAAACAAATAAAATGTGTGGTTGGAGCTGTGAGTTTTCCTGATGCATCAGAACCATAATCCAACTTCATGGGAAGGACCATAGAGCTTATAGAAGACTCTGACCTACTTGATTTCCCAGGAAGAAACCTTGGTATTTGTGAGCTGTAAAGTCTGTCCTTCTCTGTAAGAAAAGTAAGCTATAAGACTAAGACTTATTTCATTCCTCCTACACATCACTCCTTAAAAGTACCACACCACTGCTCTAGGTTGAAGAAAACTTTATCCAGTTTTCTTCCCTGTTCCCAGCTTGCCCTTAGAGCTAATGAAGTCACTTGCCCCATAACCTGATGGTAAAATTCACCTATACAATGCACACAAAGCTCCCAACTGGCTGCCAGATGGTAAGAAAGCCATCTGATTTCTATTAACTTTATTGGATTTGAACCGGGGAGCTGAAGAGCCCCATATCTCACAGCCAGTCTTGGCTGAGTCAGTTCCCTGCTGCCCTCCTTTCTTTGAACATTCAGATTCCATTCACACAACAAGACACATGTCTAGCCAAATACCACCTCCAGCCCTAGCTAAACTAAATCCAGCTACCCACGTGTATGATGAGCACAAACTTAACTACGCAAATCTCCAAAATACATTATCTGAGCAGACACTTGGGGGTGATGTCTCCTATGGCACATATAGCCAAACCACCTGCACTATCTTCCAGAAAAAGCACTGTAAATATAGTAATGATTTTAAATTCTCAGCTAAGTGTAACTGCTCACAGTGCTTTTAGGATTTAAAGCCATGAGGCAAAGGTATGTTAATCAACCCAGATTTATGGCAAAGCTTAGGACAAAACCCACTCTCTCTGCCTATAGTGTTAAGCAGTAACTAGAAACACAATCTTCCTTTATATTAACACCTCCTCTTCCCCGTGTCATTGAGAATAATGCGATTAAAACTGCAGCAACATAGCAGGAATGGAAATTAACTGGAAGTCCTTGATAAGATTGTCTTCATTGCAAGGTGATACTGCTTTGTTAGTTTCCAGCTGACACACAGAGAACTGGCAATAGCTTTGTGGTATTGCATGGAGCCCGAGATGGATGTGTTCCCACTTCTTCAGTTGAAAACTGAATGTCATGCACTGATTTTCTACTCAGCCTCGAAGTGTCCTTCATTACCTGGGGCCTCAACCAGTTGGCCTTAAAGCTCACCCTAGAACTGCAGATTTTGACAGCAAAATTCTGTTAGATGTTACACCATAACTTTGTTTGAAGGGTGTGGAAGGAAATGCTGTCCAACCTGTTAACTGCGTAAAAGGTCCTTTGAACTGTAGTTACCTGTTGGCACAGAGCTCAGTTAGGCAATCTGAATTGTTTGCATTTGATTATACATATAAAGAAAATGTGGAGCTGTGTCACATTGAACTAAGATAATTTCAAAAAGACGTGGATAAATGGCTCAGGAACACACTGCAGGAACACCTAGAGGTCTCTGCCAAGGAAAAAACAGATGAGAGAGACCTCAGGTCACCCTTTTATGTTAATTTATCTGGTTGTTCATCCATCCATGCTGTCACCATCCTCCTCTTCGGTGCTAGTGGTTTTTGATAAAGCACAAAGAAGGAAAGTTTTGAATGGACAAAACACAAAATCAGTATCCTCATATGGTGGCCAGTCCTCATATTTGGACTGGACTCTCCCAAAGCATCTGCATTTTGGGAGAGTGAAGTTCATGTTGCAGACCCACATGCACAGAAGCACAGCAATGGGCAGTTGTCACGGGTTTTTATGTGGCTGGTGGTAGCATAAAAACACACATAAGAGAACATAAAGTATTCTTGTTACCCAGTATACAGGCACCCCACACTCCTGTGGCCAGGTTCCCAGAGGGTATTTATTTTGTACTGTGGAAGTGTTGGTAATGGGGAGACTACCAGAGATACAGAAGGGCAGCTGCTTTGGTTAACACTGTGACTGTTGTAGAGGAAAAATTTTGGGATTTCGAAGGGAGGGAAAACACAAAAGGAAAAAGATGCTTAACGTCAAAGGGCTCCAACGCACATCCTGATTTTTAGTATCAGCCCTTTTGAGTTTACCCGCATTTGTATGGAATAATTCCTGTGTGGTGAGAGAGAAAGTAAATGTAGTTCTGTAGGCTATATGCCAGAATATTCAGGACAGTTGTAGATGATTTATAACTTACAAAAGACACTGAGATCAGCGCTTGGACCACACTGGCTCTTTTTCTATGACAAGGCACAGGTCTATATAACGCAGAGGGATTAGGGCCTATCCATCCATTGAAGACACTCATGAGACATCAGGATTCTGATGCCAGGGAGAAAGAGTTCCCATTTACTGCCTCCTGGCTCTGCCTCATGAGTTGCAGCATGTCATGTGCACCACTAGTGTTTTAGCCTCTTTGTTTGCTTACAAAGCAGATGTTTGACAGGCACAGAAATAATTCCTTCAAGATCTGCAACAGCTGTGGCCAGCATTCAGATAAGAGGCCCTATATTTCTACAGCCACCCAGCCAAGGCCTTGTGCAACTTGGTTAAATTGCCTTTTGAGACGCTGCCTTGCCAGCTCGAGTAAGTGGCAGATACCTCTCTATGGGAGAAGAAAATAAGTCTTTTGTTAGACGTCAATTTGCTTTTCCTTTGGGCTCAAATTTTGAAACACTTTATTTTTTTCCTCTGTATTGTTTTGGGAAGATTTTCATAATGTGGAGTCTTTGTGCATCCAAACATGTGCTGCTCCTGCCTTGCCAGTCTTCTATGATTTGGTATAGAGGCACGTGAGCTCTGTCTCTGTATGAACATGGAGCTTTCTTGAGGTCCATGGTGTCGAATGTTCATTTTCATAACCCTAGACCTCCTCCTGTCTACCTGACACTGTTTACTCTGTGCAGGGTAGAGTCTATAGTTGATGTGTGAAGTTTAAAAGATTCTCTTTCCGGAACTAAAATATCATTCTGTGGCTATTCCTTAAGGAAGAAAAAAGAGAAACCAGGCTGAACTGATCAGTATCCTTTGGGTATCCATCAACAAGCAGAGGAATGTCCCAAGATGATTTTGCACACAAAATGGAAAATGTGGGAAGATACAATACAGAGGTACTCACCCTCTGTGAACACAAGGCCATCAGCAGTAGCTCAACACTGACCCAGTACTGTACCTACTTAATAAAGCAAAGCCAGTGTCAGGAATTAGTACGTGGTCTCAACCAGCACCAGCTGCGGCAGATTCAGGTCTTGCTGATTAAAATATGGGTTTTTTATAGTCCACATCTATTGTGTCATCCAACTTCTTGGTTCACTGAAATCATATCTGGCTCAGAATTTAAATACAAGAGCTGTGTAGCAACAGAAGATCTACCTGGCACATTTCACCTGTGGTTTTGGGACCCTAGAAGTAACAGAATATGTGCTGATGACATGGAAGAGCTGACACCAAAGCAGGAAGAATTAATCCATAGATCTTAATTAGGAATACTACGGGAAAAATGAAGGTGGAACAAAAACTTTCAAATTTCCAGTGAGGAGGTGAGAATACAACTGAGCTTCCTCAGTTCAGACACGAATTTCCTCAGGGTTGATTTCTCTGGGAGTGGCCATCACAAAGGCAGATCTAGGAAATAGAACAAACATGAGTGAAGTTCAAAACAAGAGCACATGACCTCTCCTTACAAAACAGGAGTCATACAAAAGTCAAAGGCACTATTAACACTTCACCCTTCTATTGTACCTCCCTTTTGGAGGACTTCAACGCTCTTCACCAAAGACACGTGTCAGATTGTGATGCTTTTACTCATGCACATGGCTATCTGATACATGACCTCATTTGATTTTATGGTTCAAAGCAGTATATCTGAAGTGCAAAGAGATCAGACTCCTGCCCTAGCTGATGCAGTGTCAGTCAGTTTAGGATTGTTTTTTATTGATGAAAACATTGAGTCAGAAATTATTGCCACTTTCTCTTACCAGTAGCCTTGATATTCAGAGTCCAATGTAACACCATAAAAAAAAAAAAAACAAAAAAACCAAACAAACAAAAAAAAAAACCAACAACAACAAAAAACCAACCAAAAAAACAAACCAAACAGAAATCTAAAGATCAAGGTACTAGTCAAGAGAAAATGGAGAACTACCGGAGATGCTAAGCACTGCTCTTAGTGGTTGAGACACTGCATATGCAACATTACTGCATTAAAAGAGATGAAGGGCTCTGGGCTGCTCTTACACTTTCAGATTCAGCTGAGGGTTTGGCTTCTGCTTGCATTAATGTGAAAGGTCCCTGAAGACAGGCCCACTGAAGTGTGGGTAAGCTGAATCAGGAGCTTGTTCTGTGCTACATTTCACCCTTGCTGAAAGAAAGGTCAACCCACAATGGCAACTCCACGATGAGTAAAGTGATGATCATTAGATCATCATAGCATGGAATACTCCTATTGTTGTTATGATGATCCTAATAAAAAAAATCTTCACGACGCTTCTCTTGGGTGTAGCTGTCATTAATAAGCATTTCCTCTTGCAATTTATTTCAGTTCAGTTAAATGATAATTCCACTAAGAAACAGTGTCCATAAAGCAATGGTATGTATGATCTGATCCTGCAGATGGTCAGCATTTAAAAGAACTAAAAACATCTTCAATGCTTCTATGGACATTTCAAAGTAGTGAGAAATGAAATTAGATTAGATGGATTCACATTGTGAATCCATCCTTTGAAGTGGAAAGAAATGGAGCAGAATTTCCTAGAGATTTTCTGCTGTTTCTTTAATTCCTAGGTGCAAATTGTGTTGAATCTTCCCCCTTTAGCCCCCTCCTCTGAATTTTAAGTGAGTGTTTAGAGAAAGTTCTGCTGAGCTCTGACCAGGCTTATTGAGGTAGGGACTGCCTGTGTGTCCCCTGCCTTTACATCACCTTCACAGCCCAAGACTGGGACTTCTCTGCTCTGCCATAATCCAATCAACATCTCTGAATATTCATTAGAATCTTTCGGACTTTGTGTCACGTTTAAGTGTTGAAGTGCCCACTAATACCAGAGATGCTTCAGTGGGGGAATCAGATCCAATCTGACTCTGTACCTTCATGTTTCATCCAGTACCCCACACTTTGAGTCAAAGCAAGGAACTGAAATGCTGATCACGGGGAATGGAGTCCTCTCATTTATTTATGGCACAGATCAACTCAAACCATAGCTGCTCAATAAAATGAAGAAGAATGTTTTGAAGGTTCAGTGCAGCCCTGGGAGCTGTTTCACAGCAAATATCTTCATTATAGTGTTTGTCTTTACTCAAATATTTCCATTTCTCGGTGGTTCTCATTGATAGTGTTTTAGCCTACTGAGGTTCTTCAGAATGGTCAAGATCTTCCCTTCCCCTATATAATTGCTCAATATGGTCACAATTTTGAGACAAGCTGTGTTAATTGTCAAGGGCAGAACTTGGACTGCCATGCCAGAATTTTGCATTTGCAACTTTTCTGCAAGCATTTTTTTTTTGGTTTAATTCTCAGGTCAGACATCTAGCTGATATATATAGAAATAATTTTCTGTGGACACAACTCAAATGAATCTAAGTGTCCAATGAGAGAATTATTGTTTGCAACTGATTGCACTTAGAGTTGCAACACAGGGGAGAGTGGTTTTTTGCTTCCCCCCCCCCCCCCCCCGCCTTGTCGCCTTTGGAAGTTTCACAACCTACAGTTAGCCAGACTCTGAGTCTGAGCTGAGCATCTTGCAACACTGTTTTATCAATGTCACTGAAAAACAAATCTGTACAGTGTCATAACTTCCATTGATCCACCAGGCTGAATCCAAGCTGATAGCAGATCCAATGAGATCTCGGGGGGGAGGGGGGGAAACAAATTTGTTGGTTCAGACTGATGTGGAATTGCAGCCAGGCAGCACATAAACCTTCTGGTTAGCAAACAGACTGCATGGCCCAAGACTTCATACAGGACAAACTCTGACACAGTACAGTAAGGGAGACGTGTCCCCATCACAAACAGAAAGATTCTAGTCTCCTGGGACCTCTGGGGCACAGCCAGAAGAGGCACTACAGACTTTCTACAGTGCAGGGTCTTTGAAAGCTACAGCCCAGGGCCAGAGTCCCAGATGCTACTCATGCAGATAACATCATATAACCAGTGTTCACTATTCTTACTGATGAGCTTTAGAAATGATCTCATTGATGTTTTTGGCATATATGACCTGATTGGTTTTGTTTGCATTTTCCTATTTATTTTCTGCCATTATGTTAATGTAGTCCTCCCTACACTGACTATTGCCTGAATCTGTCCCACCATCTTGTTAATGATGTCACAAGCAGGGTTATGACCACCTGTGACAGCACATGCAAAAATAACCCTCCAGAAGATAAGGAAGCCACTGGACTGAAATACCAGGAGGCAGGAATCCCACTTCTGTGCAAAATGTCCCATGTCAAGAAACCATTAAAGAGGGGGGAAAGTACGTGGAGTGTAAGGAACTCTGCATCAAGCACTGGAGTTTCCTTTAAATCTCACTCCAGGCTCAACTGAGAGACAAAGGATCAGGGGCTTACTGTTGCTTCATCGCCTTTGTTCTGCATTCTTGAAGGGAACAAGTGAAACCATGAGGACTGACCTTTCCTAAAACCTCTTCCGCTTTTCCTGGAAATCAGTCTTCAGTCACATGATAGGGTTTTACTGCTCTTCAGGAATTCCAGATCCTGAATGAGGCAGACTGTAAACAAGGAAACCTGACACCTCAAGGACAGAAGGAGAGAACAAGATGTCCATAGACACACTGGAGTGTTTTCAAGCACTGCAATGTGTTCTGTGAGTTGTTTATAAATGTACCTGTCTCTGAGTGTACACACACATCTATATACAGTCTTACAGAGTACATACTATCATTTTTTCTCCCACATCTTTGAAAGCAGAAGGAGTCAGTCATAAACAAAGTGGTGTTCTCCAGGCAGACACTGCTCTTTCAGCCCAGTCCCTATCACAGCCCTCCCCCTCTGTCTGCAGCTCTGTGGTTTCAAACCCAGTTATTTTCTAGCATAAGGCAGAGATTGCAGAGCCTTGTTTGGGGGTGCAAGCAGGTACATGAGCACCCACAAGCTCTCACTTATTAGCAGCCTCTCTTGGCTAGTTGGTTATTAAAAACCAGTCTGGCTTTTAAGGATCATAGCTGACTTTGTGGCTGCTGGCAATAAGATATGGGGTGGGTGCTGAAGGGCAAACAGATGATCTTCTTGGCAAATAAGCAGCATGATTTAAAAAAAAAAAAAAAAAAAAGATGGGACAGACTCTTCAAAATGCAGAAGGAGAAAAAAGTAACTGGGAGAATCAGGATAGCAGCTGGATTAGTATAGCACACCACTGAAACCCATGCCGAGCGGGAAAATGGTAACACAGGAAAAGCTGAACTTTTACACTAGAGCATGTTCTTTCTTCTCCAAGTCAGATGCAATTTACAATCCTGTGACAAATGCTCACATTAAATGCAGAGAGCTCCTTAATCCTAAAACATTTTTAGTCTTAACATTAAACATTTACCCCTTATCAGAAAATTAAATTTAATATAGCAGAAACTCAGCCATAAACAGGGTCAAAAATGGCTTCTTCTCCCTCCATTTATAATAGAAAACTTTTAGACAGTTGGAGAGAAAAGTTTGCTATCAAGTCCTTCCCAAGAGAGTTAATTTCTTGCCATCACAAACTGTTAATCAAGGAGCCCTGTTTGCTTAAGTCTGTTTTAGAGGCACTGAGTGGTACTGTGAGAGGAACATGCACAATCATAGCATCCACGCCATTAATTAAAGCTTTATAAAACCCCAACTGAAGTTACTGAAAGGATTCCCATTGATCCATTAGATTTTGGATAAGGCTTCAAATTCAAGAATTGAACTGATAAGTGCAGAGCCCTCTCCCCTCTCTTGCTGGGTTTTTCCTGCTATTTGGATCCTTTGCGTGTCAAATGCCATCAGGATGAATGACCAGAATCTTTGCTGGAAAGAAAAGGTGGTTTATTTTGTGTGTGGTCCCTTCTGCATTGGTGCTGGGGCTTGGTTCGAGCTGCCAGGTGATGTCTCTCCATCTTCATGGTGCTGTGGTATCTTCAAGCTCTTGCAATACCAACGAGGCTCTGACTAAAGCACTGCACAGTAAGGAAGGAGCCTTACTGTCAGTTTTGCCACATCCCACTGAAACAGGATGAGCTTTACAGGTTGGGGTGGACAGCAACCTCTGGAGTGTTTAGCTGAACAGCTTCTGATAACAAAACTGTTTTCTTATGTTGCATGTGGAACCATCATCAGAGCCATCCACAGAATCTTTCCTCAGTCCTCTCCATTGTTATACACTGGTTTAGCCCACAAAGCACCAAGACCAAAATAGTGGAGTGGTGTAAATCTGAAAATACTGGAAAGAAAAGCCTCCCTTATCTCAAGGTCTGTGGTAGTACAGCTTCTTGGTTAGACTGCTGGGGACCCATTTTGTTCTAGCCCTGAGCTAAGCACCTGCCAGATCATTTTTCTGCTGCAGTGTTACTTTCTGTAAAAATAGAACTAACTATTAGATGGCACTAATACGACTTGTACTCATCCTAAGAGGCCTAATAAGTAGAGGAAAATTCACAAGGAAATAGACTTGGAATACAATGTTAATATTAACCATAACATTGAAAAATTTAGCTCTCTCAGAAAAATCAACGGGCCTATGAAGATCCTGTTGTTTCCTCCTGCCTGAGTACAGCTACACAAACAGCTCACCACAACTTTGCCATTCTGCAAGAATCTGCTTGTCCACAGTTAGATATACCCTTGGATAAATATCAGTGTGCTTCCTTGGCCATGAAAACATGGCAAGCTGCTTTCTACTCTCTGCAGTGTCATAGAGGGCAGCTGGGCTCTTCCTGGGCAGGAAAAGACAAGCCAGAAATCAGCCTAAATTTATCTTGCTCGTGGAGCCATCGCCTGGAGCTGCTGCAAGACAGTTCTGGTTCCAGATGTTCATCTCTGGATCCTCTGGACATATTTCTAATGGGCAGGAACATCTCAGAGGAAGAGGGAAAAAAAAAAAACAGCCAACAGCAATATCTTTGGCCAATCAGCATTTTTTTTCCTGAAAATCCACCAGTGTGTAGATGCCTGATAGTTTATATCCCTTCTGCTATTTTTCTCTCCTATCACATGTAACTGTGGATTCTCTCATTAGTCAGACTGCACTAATTCCAGCACATAATTTTTCTTTATCAAAACAGCATGTAGACAAAGTTAACTTCTTTGAAATGTAGGCTTTCTCATTGCTTCTCTCTGTGCTGTGTTTGTTCACTGCTCTATTCTTTTTTGAGGTAGTCATGCCAGGTAGCTTTTGATGAGTAACATACTGTTCACGTTAATTTATTGCTCTCATGTGGCCTACAAAGCCCCAAAGATGCCATCAAATATAATAAAAAAAGCCCATTGCATGATACTGAAATCAGCTTTTCTGCATGAATGTGCGCCCTAAACCATCAGACAGCTCTTTTCAGTCTGATTCTCTCAATCCCTCTTTGGAAAACATCTTGTTCATTTGCACAAAGAGAAAGTACAAATCCCCTAAATTTTACTTGAAGGAAGCATAACATCTCACTCAGAGTCATTTTATGAGTGATTAAAACTTAACTGCAGATACAAGCTGTTAGAGAGGGTGCAGAATATTCCTGCTGTGGCTGCAGCCACTGTAGAGAGGCAAATATTCCATTTTGGTTAGCATGAGAGCATGCCCATTTCTTGGCTAGATAATCATGCATGCACCATTGATGTTTGCAAGCATAAAGTAATTTATGTTAATGTTGAAAGTGTGTTTACAAATACTCAGCTTCAGAAATCTGTTGTGTTGTCTTGATGTGTAGAAGCAGCCAGCAGAATGCACTGTACGTGCAGCACAGATATGATTTGGATCATTGCTCAATGCCCATAGGGACAGGGTTAATAAAGTAAAAGGGAACAGAGCACCAAAGCACTGTTGATAACTGTACGTGCACCAGAGACCATTTCATTGGCTTTGTGGAAGAGCTTTTTATCATGTAATTTCTCAATATAAAAACCAATACTTGATACTGTTTATCCAGAGATCTACAGTTCCAACGAAAAAAATATATAGGCTGATGAAAGGCTATTATTGGGAAAGTCACAGCAGGAGTTGCAATGAAAAAGCAACTAGCCAAAGGATAAAATTCAGTAATCAAGTGCTATGACATAAAGGTTGGTCTAGGATCTGTAATGAAACTCAAACTTTGAAGAGCAAGGGTGTAGTTCTGGAAGGAATTAAGGGATCCCCACTCTAATTATTTCCATCACAAAGGTAGGAATGAAGGTTAAGGGTCTGCCATATGACAGAGCCCATCCTAATGAGGAGCCCAGTGATTCCTTGTGTGGTACCATTTCCTTTCACCATGTAATTTCTGCTTAGAACAGTAGGACAAATGCAATTTGTGAAGACACCAGGAGAGGAAGAACCTGTGATAAGGGGAAGGTTTTAAACAGCAATAAGAAGAAAAATGAGACTGCTATATTTTCATCATGGCAGAAGTAGAGAGGGCAGCCTAAGATAAGTGTGGAGCTGCGGGTGCAGAATGAGACAAGACTAGAATGAGCAGGGCTGTCGAACCAGCATCAGCCGTCTCTGGGGGGGAGACTTGGGAAATCCCCACATCCCCTTCTTTGCCACACAGAGAGGGATTTTGGGATCTGAAGTAAAGGGAATAGGAGAAGGAAGAAGAAAAGGAGATGCAAGGCAGCTGTGGGCAGCACTGGCCCCTGGAGTGAGGTCCAGCTGGGGGAAGGAGGGATCCTGGCCAACCTGGGGCACAGCTGTAATTTTAATAATCAGATGGCAGCTCAATGCCTGCCTGAGGGGCAGGAGCCTGTACGTTTTCCTCCAGCAGCTAGGTCACCTTTTCGTTTCTCACCCTGTACCGACAAGCTCCACTTCAACATGATCTGCTGTCATGGAGGCACAGGGAAAACAAACCAGACACTGCCAGATCAGAGAGCTTTGGGATGGCCACACAGTCACAATCAAGTTGGTGGAACAGCAGTTTGAGTCAGTCTTTTATAAAGTGGCTTTAGAAGCCATGGGACAGTGGTTTACACTCTCTCTTCTCTCCAATAAAGGCTCACAGGGGGTCTTAGCTGGCTGTCCTGGCTGTCCCATGGGAGGGGGAAAGAATCTGACACGGTTTGTTTTGCACATGTTTTAATCAGCAGAGCAATGCTTCATGAGTGCTCTTATGCATGCCAGAAACAATCCTCCTACACAGAGTTGTCAGTGATATTAAACAGAATGAGAAGGCAAGAAGGCCCAACCTCACATGAGCCAGAGCTGCTATTTTCAGGGTCAGATCGAGAGACAGAAGGCTGGACTTTGACTCAGGAGAAGACTTTTCTCTCAGCTCTGTTGGACAGAGTGAACAGGCTCTGCCCTGGAGCAGAGAACATGTAGGGTGAGGGGCTGGTGACAGGAAACCCCTGCAAAAGCCATGGCTTTTTATGACAAGCAGTTAAAGGCTGGTGTTTTCCCACAATTCCTTGAAGGAACAAGTGCATGTCTTTCCTCTGCCGAGTTTGTGTTTGTCCTTCTCAGCAGTGCTGGATCATTGTTTCACTGCAATTGTTCCAGTGACTGATGATAAGAAGATAACACTAAGTTTGGACTGCTGGGAGCTTGTAATTACTTCTTTTAAAAGTCTGTGCAGTATATACTCATATATATGTGCACGCTCATATATGTGTGTGTATATGCAGGTGAAGTTGTTGCTCACCTATTGATACCCTGTACATCCTCTTCAACAAACAGAGAGAGGAAAATAATACTATAAGATACTGAAGAAAGAGTCACAGATTGACGGGCCTGGACTCTACTCATGTTGTTACTAACAATCGGAGTACTTTTGCTTTCAGTGTGGTGATAAGCCTTGGTTGTGCTTTGGTTCTGTAGCAATCTCCTCCTCCAACCCACAAAAAATACCTGCACCCTGCAGGGAATTATGGTGGCAGGGAATTTCCCAGAGATACACTTAGTAGTATTCTCCCATCCCTTACCTTATTGGGAGCATGAAGAAGTTACAGCAAAGCCAATGGGTTGGTTGTTCCCAAAGACCTGTACCCACCACCAAATCAGAAGGAGGAATGCTATTGCACGAATGGAGTCTGCCACAGGAAAAAGTCTTACTCCCAACAGCTTCCAAGCACTGCTGTGTTGACTGCAACAATTCTCATGTGCAGGTCTAATGCTGCCCAACACCAGCAGTTTAAGCACAGACTGCTAAAGACCCCCTCGCCTTGCATGGGCTCATGATCAAGTTGTAATTGCTCAGCTATTGCATCTGTTTGCCTAATTAAAACCAGCTGTCTCTTTGTGAGCTCCCATCCAAGAAATAGCTGTGCAAATGCATTTTTTACTGTTAATGTAAAGAACAATTTTGTGGCCCCTGCCCCAACTGGCCCTTCAAAAGCAGCATTGGTGTTTTAATTCCTTCCAAGTTCACACAAAAATGTTATTCCTCAAAACAATCAGTTCTTATCCTTTCCTACTATCTAGCACAAGACCTGAGACATTTCCCATTTGTATGGATTTATTGCCTAGCAATTATAGTTCATGAAATCCATTCACAGTAAAGTGAGTCCTGGATACTTTAACTCATCCTGGCAAACCAAATGTTTAACATCATGAGGGGTATAAAAATATAAGCAATTGTGTTTGAGTCACTTTTAGTACAACAGATTAGTTTGCAGGGTCTGGCAGTGTTTATAGTATAAATCACACTTTAGAGATGGGAAAATACTCTGAGAATATCTAGTTGAACTGTTTTTTTGCAAATATGTATTTTCTGCTGCCTTCATCAAAACCTAATTTAAGAAATATCCCCATGTACAAGATTTCCACCACTTCCCTTTGGGATTAGCCAACAACTTGACAGAATTCACTGTTAAGAAATATACCCTGACATTTAAATCTACAGTTTCCATTGCTCAATTTAAGCTTTTTACTCCTTTTAGCATCCCATTCCCTTCCCATTCTCACTTCCTTCAGTGTTCTCAGCCTCTAGATACTTGCAGCTGGTTCACCTGTGTCCTGTCGTTGTTCACTGTTTCTCCCAGCTAACCTGTGTGCTAGTAGAGACAAGGACACTTCTCCAGATCTGCTTCCCTCCAGGCCAGGAGTCACCCTACAGCTCTTGAACATGGTTTTGCCAGCAGCAGAGAAAAGAAAGGATTGCTCAGGACAAGTCAGTGGCCAAGACAAACAGTCGCTCTAACACAAGAGAGCCACTTGTAATATTTTGAATTATTTCTCCTTTAATAGATGTTTTTCCCCCCTCTGGTAGTGGTTCAATCACCTTTCCCTTAGCTGAACTGCTCCTCTGACAAGAAAACAGGAGCAGCCAACCGAGACCTGTTTGGAGCTAAAGGCAGCTGCTGTTTACTTGCGTATTTTGCTTTCTCACAGAACCGCTCGGTACGCTGTGGCCTTGACGCTGAGCAAGGAGAGACTGTGTGCATGGGGCATGTAAAGTGCATATTCCTCTCCTTGGCAGGAGTCCCTTGGCAGCAGCAGCTTAATGCACAGTTCAGAGCCCTGACTTCCTCCTCCTGACCCTCCTGCTTTATTCTGCACTTGACACACGCGAGCGCTCGCCCCTCTGCTCGCTCGGTGCCCTTGTGGGGACGTGAGAGGTGGAGCAGTGGCCCCTGCAGAAGTCACTTCAAAATTCCCACCGACTCCTCTGAGGACAGGATTTCACTTTAAATGACCCTTCTCCAGAAGCAATGAAGGATTAAAACTGTGCCACATGAGTGCGCTGGTTAAAATGGAAGACTTGCTAAGCAGTTACAGGGTCCAAAATGAGTTACAGAGGGTCAAGTTTCCAGTTCAGTGAACCCTGTCAGCTGTCCCAGGGCACTGCCTCACTTGGGACCACAGACTTGCCATCCACATACATCAATGAGAATTAGAGGCTGAGATTTCCAAAATTCAGGGTATTCAAGGCACAAAATACATTTGCTTTTATGCTGACTGGGAACCAGATTCTTACCAGATCCGAGCCCAGGAAAGCACACACGCTCCTCCAAGTTCAGAGAAGTGAAGTTTTCTGGATTTGTTAATGCTTGGCACTGCCACAGCACCTGCAACAATTCCACTCAATGCCAGGACTCACGTGGGTCGTGGAAGAGGTGCAAGGTCAGCTGGGAGCCACATGCTGCTCCCAGCAGAGAGCCATGTGAGGGTGCAGTCACTGCTTTGGTGGCCACCAGGCTGCATTGTTCCCTCTGTATCATTGCTTTTTGGCACAAAGGAGGCTGGGAGCAAGGATATCAGGGAGGGACTAAAATTACTGGAAAGGGAAGCAATGAAGGAAAGAATTCAAGCCAAAGAGAAAATCTTTCCTTTTCATTCTCCATGACCTTTTAGGAGAGTTGGGTATCTACATACTCCTACCACTTGAATATAAAAACTTAGGGTGCACGTCATGCAGTTACCTGTGTTCCTTTACATATGCGTAGATATCTTGCATCAAACACTGAAATGTTTCATTACCAGCAATTTAGCCACATTTTAAATAAATGCCAAACAGAGTAGCTCTTTAAAAATGATGAAACAAACACCTGGATCAAACTAGACAACCTCATCCCTCTTTTACTGAGGGCAAATTTCCCACATGATCATATTCCAACATGCTGTAACCTGCAGCTGGGAGAAGAATAAACCCCTTCTCATAGAAATTAAGTGTTTATCAAACAGTGACCTGCAGCAATGGCAAGACCAGCACAACAGAAAGTATCAGATTTGGCTACTTCTGTGTCCACTTTCCTGAGTGGAAATGTCACAGACTGGACGTGGCTAATGTATAACCAAAGAAGCACCTCAGCCCTTCCTACAAACCCCTGTTCCTGAGGAAGTTCCTTTCTTAGGCCCCAATACACATATCTCCAAGGAAGCGAAATGCTGCTTTCCCCACCTTAGCACCTTCACAAGGGCCCAGGTGAGGCAGGGTAAGTAGTACAGTCCAGAATGCCACAGAGCCAGTGAGCTGAACTCCTGCATACTCCTCTCCCACTGACAGCCTGCAGCAGAGCTGGTCCTACCAGCGTAACACAAACATGGGCAGTGCCAACATCCCCATTCTGAGAAAAGGAGACCTATCTTTACAGAGCTCTATGGGGGCAAGAGATCTTTCACGGTGCCAGCAAACCAAATGCTCTGGCATTACCTTCACTTCTATCATAGGCTTGGCACACTGACCATTACTCTGATCATATGCAACAAAATGCCTGTGCTGTCCTGGAATCCCAATTGTATTGCATGGAAGGAGCCTAAGACAAATAATTCTAGGGCTCAAATGAACAACCATTCTGGATGTAAACCTGAATTCAGGGCAAGGTCAGAGGTTTCCCTGTTCAAAATATCAGATCATGACATAATTTGTAGCATGAATATGTTCGTCAAAAATTCTGCAGCTTTCTGAAAAAATGTGGCCCATTGCAATGTGCAGCTCTACCCTCTCAGAATGCAGTGTGAAGACCTACAGTATGTCCTGTCATCTCTGCAAGGTATTTCATCAGACACCAGGCTGTTCTGCAATGTGCTTAACAGCAGAGTTGTGTAAACTCAAAGAAAGTGAAGGCAAAGAGCAACTTTGGCAATCCCTACCCGGGCCAGGGAAGGTGATGAAGGCTGAGAACGGTCTGCCGTTCAGTTACATTACAGGTGGTGATTAGATATTTGCCAAAGGTTTTGCAGGTGCTTGCAGAGCTGAAGCAAGGAAGGAAAGGCTCTGTAAAGAGAGATATATATAAGCTCTTTTATTGCATCAAGCTGGTTGATTAAACACAGCAAACATTGCAAAGTTTTGTATGTGGTTCCTCTCTTTGCTGAAGCTGATACCCCAAGATAAAATTGTGGTTTGTAATACCTTTATCAAAAAAATGGTAATTAGCACTAATTGTAATCAAAGCTCCTTTGCAAAAGAACAGCCAAGGAAGGGAGCTGAGCCTGAGAGAATGGATTTAATCAGTTTCATTGACATTTGGCTTGATTAGTATAACTGGAACTGGTCTTCTATCTTATTAAATGAAAGGAAGGCTTGTCAACGCACCACCAGTAAACCCCCAGACATCACAAGAACCAGTCTTTACATTAGATTAGGGAGGGGAAAAAAAAACTCCAACAACAAATTGCTGACACCAAATCACACTTGTCTTGCACTTCCACAAAGCTTTCTCTTGTTCTGAATGACACTGCAAGAGCTGACAAGGGCTCCCTCCTATCCACAGGAATTCGGTTAACAAACACCTCACTTTGCCCTTTGGAAATGGATACATTAAGTTAGTTCACACTAGAATGTGTGATGGGGTCTTTGCAACCTCTATATTCCTTTCATTCCCCCATGCATGGTGGGTGTTTTTTCATGCTGCTCTTCTAATTTGAGGGATACACACCAAAAGCCACAGTTTCCAGGAGCAGAGGCAATGCATCCAGACAGTTATCACTACATGCAAGCAACCTGGCAAAACATACCTGCTGCCCTGAAAGGGAACTTGGGATGAACCTGGATTTTTTTTTCCACATGTCAAAATGCACGTGAGGAATGTTCCAATGAAAGGTGCTGAAGCGGCGGAGACTGAAGTCCCATATTGATCTCCCTAATGGGCAACAGCAATGCAACGTGCCCTGGCCCTGACCCAGCTGCAGGGGCAGCCACTCTGGCCAGAGCACTGGGCCCCTCCATTGAGAAAACTAGCACAGAGGGCAGGTAATGTCACCAGTCTGATGACCAGGCAGAGGATGTTTACCTACTGGGTATGAGAACTTATTCCCATCGGGAGATAGCTTTGTTTAACACAGCTAAACATCTCCAAAGTACTTCTTATGGCTCATAACCTGGCATTGCAAACTGTGGAGGAAATCTGCACAGTGGTTGCTTTTTATGGAAGGCATAAAAAGGCATTTTATAGGGTCTGCCTCTGGCAATTCATGCAGCAGCATCTTGCCTGCTCTGGGGATGCTGGGGAGAGCAATACCTGTTTTGTGATCATAGGCAAGGATGCAACTAGTCCGCAAACAAACCTTATCTTTAATAAAGGTTAAAGCAATTAAAAGCTGACTTAAAGGTTCGGTGATGAGGTATAAAGTCTTTTTGCCTCTAGATAAGTGGTGCTAATTATTTAGATTTTATTTTATTATGATGCTGTGAAGTCATGATAGCTCAGGTAGTTCATGGGTGAAATAAGCCCAGTTCTCCTTAGACAGAGCTTCAGGCAAAGAAAGCCCCAAAACAGTTGCCTTTAGGCAGGCCCCTGGCTTGTTATCTCAGTTTCAGGGCCAAGGCTTGGCAATCCTAGGACAAAGACTTGCTTTCAAAGATGGCTCTTCCCTTTTCCAGAAACAAACCATGTTTCTGCTATCCTCCCAACAGCACAGTGGTAAAAAGGTGTTTTACAGACAATCTTGGAGACAAGATTCCCGGCAATGAAGCATTGCAGTCAAAATAAAAAGCCAAAGAAATTAGAGAACAGAAATGGAGAAAAAAGGAAAAAATTATAAAGCAACTGGAGCGCACTGATTGGGGTCCTTTGGGATACTCTGCTGGAGCTGTCCTGGGGACTGGCAGAAAATCTCAAGGCTTTGACTCCGAGAACTTTTGCCAGCAGCATCCTTTGGCCCCAGTAACATAATAGTCACACACCTCAAAAGGGGCTGCCGAAGGCATTTGGATTCCCTTGTGGCTAATTATAGATTTTAAAGTTGTGGATGGAGCGGGTGTTTCCCCCACTAAAAGAGAGTATAATTGTCTAACTCCACACCCCCTTCCTTTCTAATGCAACGCACACAGGGAACCTCGTACATCAGCTACAAAGTGCACATTGTTCTATGTCAGCAGATAAATAATTTGCCATCTGAAGACTTGGAAGCTGTTCCCTTAGTTCAGGATTATTGTTCCACTTGAAGCATGAAGTTGGCAGCTTTACTTTCTTCTTCTTCCCGAGAGAATTGGATTGCTCTAAGACTTGAGTAACTTCCAGGCTAATAGCTCACCAAGATATTTGTGTGTATGTGTGCGCACACGTGCATTCCTATGGAAGAATTTAGGCAGAGAGGTGATTTCATTTGTCTTTTACTGTCATGCATTCTTAACTAGATACTCTCAACTCCCTCTCCCTCCCCCCCATGATGTTGCAACTGTTGCTTCTTGAATTTCCTTCAGTTATATTTAAAATCCCTGAAGCTATATCAGCCCAAAGTTTCAAGGGAGGAGGAAAGGGCTGTGTTACTGGTTGAGGACTCATTTTTGTTTTGTTTTTTTTTTTAGTAAAAGTATGGGAGTGAATTTTTGTTAACGCACATCTGACCAGGGTATTGTAGCATGGTCTGGCTGCCCATTATGACAGCCTGTCACTTGCTAGACTATTGCAGCAATCAAGAAACACGTTTTCTGGCAGGCATGGACCAGTCTGATACCCCATTTTTCAAACCGAGGGGAAGTCCAGATGGTTATTCATTAGCCCCATTCCTAACTGTCAGTAGTCTAGAAAAACAAAGATCAATAAAAACTTCCATCAAGAGAGCAAATTCCCAATGTGGTTATGCTTTTATTCTGGTATTCTCAGTCGTAATTAAAATTCTCTTGAAGAAGAATGTTTTTCATTGACTTCAACAGCCTTTGGATGAGAAGCAGTCTGGAGGTTTTTGACAAAACGTTATTTTGACAGAAAATGCAGACTCACTGAAATTGAAACAGTTCCTGGGAATAGCTTTCACAGTGACAGCTCAGTAAAAACGCTGTTGTTATCTCAGGTCCACAATGTACTTTGCAGAATCAGAGCAGGAAGAGAAAACATGAAGTAGCAAAGTGCTCTTGGCCAGGCCATTCACTCTGATACAGAAGACTCAGAGTTGGGTTCAGACTGTGAATTCAAACACATCTCAGCTTCTCCAAGAGAATCCAAATTACTAGGGCTTTAACTAGTTTCAATGGGCTGCTCCTGCTCTCCAGTTTGGGAGCTGTCAGTCCATCTCAGCATGGAGCAGGACTATTTTTGAAGGTTTCAAGTGCTCTTCAGGATAGGAAAAAACATTTCCTGCCAGCTGTACTTTAAATTGGGCCATAAAACTTTACATTTAAAAACAACTGTGAAACATGACTCAAACAAGATGCCCTCGGGGCTGCACGCTAAAGACAACAGCAGCTCTGCCATCAGCTTTGATGAGCACTCAGCTGTACATTTGTAGCCCCACATTTCATTAAAATATTTAAACCTTTGTAAGAGACAGAGGAAGCATTCTACCTAGAAAGAAAAATGTGTGTAGCTCACACAATCTCATTGTGGACCTCTGCTCATATCAGAGATGCAATTGCCTAGACATAGAAAAAAATTGACCTTGAAAATTAGAGAGAACTCAAACAACAGTACTAAGATTAACTTTCAGAGAAGTAAACAGAACTAAGGAGGTTTCTACTGCTGCAAAAACAAGTGGCAAAAATCTCATCTGACATTAAGTGGCACACTTGCTGTGAATTCAAGAAGGTGATATTGATTTACACCTACTGAGAAGTCATCACAAAAAGAGTTTGTAAAATAGAACCAGCATTCAGGGGAAATTTTGAATGCTTTAAGTCTGGGGTAAGTCCAAGAAGAAAGCGCCTTCTAGCCAGAAGTCATATTTGAAAGGAACAGAAAAGAAGCAGCTCAGATCTGGCACGGTGCTGTGTACAAATACATGCTGAAAGGGGGGCACAGATGAACATTGTCCTTCCAAAAATCAGCTTATATCACACCTCAGACACTCTGCTGGTACACGACACATTGAGGGCATGCACACTCATGGGCCAGAATTACATTGTGTACAGTGATAACTCTGCAAGAAGAACAAACCAGTCTGTTTGCTTTCTCAAAACAACATCACCGAATGTCTAAGTGCTTGTCGGAAGAGGGCACAAAATTTAAGGTTGGTTGAGTTTTTTATTTTTTTAGCAGTGCGCAAGAGCCGATGGTTTGGAATGGGGTTGTGCAAGGATTGGATTAAACTCTATGGTACATTTCCAACCCTTGTTTGTCTGAACAACTGATTCTGAGCACAGACACTTATCAATAGAAGCCTAAGCAAATTTCAGGACAAGCTTTATTCCCCCCTCCCCCCAACTTGAACATCAAGGTCTTCCAGGGCTGCAGTTGCTGTAGCAACAGAAAGGAGCCCATTAAATGATCAACCTGAAGGCCAAAGCTATCAGAGCTGGAATGACCAAAAGTTAATATTCAACCTAAATCCTCTTATTTGTTTAAAAACATGCAGCTCACTTGTATTAGCAGCTGCCTCATGGGACCTACTTCAAAAATAGCTGTAGAACTATGAGACAACCAAAATTTTCATATATGTCCCAAAAAAATGTCCATTTCCTCAGTAGGGCTGGCTCTGACAGCTGCTTCCTACCAGAAATCATGCAACAACATGCTTAAGTAGAGACCTGTTTCCTCTAATCTTTTGTGTCTGACAGTCACTTAATATACAAGTGTCTAAGCATGTGTTTTTAATTATTTCCACAGTCTAATGACATTATACATTGTTTTATTTTAAGTGCTAAGGAGAACGAGCACAATCCATTTTTAGCTTCATTAGATTCTGTCCTTTGGACAACTGTTCCATGGGCGAGTTGTGCTTTGCCTTGGGCCCCAACAGGCAGAACCAAATGGAAATAGATTGCTGCAGCAAAATTATATGACCCGTCCCCTACTATTGCTTAAACATGTCTAGCCACCCTCACTGCTGTTTCAAGTGTCTGGCAGGCCACTCTTTTCACTGCTTGCAATGCTAACTGCTGGTTTTCATCAATGAAATAACATCTTTGGACAGCCAGGAGGGACCTATTAACTGGGATTGCTTTAGGCTTGTCCACCAGCAGGACAAGGACACACTAAGGATGGCCCTCACTTGGTCAGCTCCTACTTTAGTAACATAAAGCAACACATCTTCTTTACTACACGGATGCTAAATGACCTTAACGAACCATTGCTTTCAGTAATTTCTTTGGCTATTAATAATATTTTTATAATATAATTATAATATTATAATAATAATATTATAATTATATTAATAATTGTGGCTATATGGCCAGACAAGGTCCCACAAATCTCTGACAACACCCATCCCAACTGAACATAGCTTTTAATGGAAATACTGGGAGGAAAAAATGCCTCTCTGATTCATACTAACAGTCCTGGCTCAAGGGAGGGTTCTGTCAGCCCTGGGAGTATTCTTCTGCCTGCAGTTTCTTTTTTGGGAGATCTCATTGCAGGTAGTAGCAGCTGACACAGAACATTTACATGCCATCAGAAACTAGTAGGACAGTAATATTGAAGTCATCCCTGTCCTAATGCAAAGACAGAGTTTCTCCAGGAGGGATAGGGCATGGCAAGTCTATTTATTAGGATTTCTCCAAGCTATTCAAGGCTTTTCATGCACAGAAGAAATGACAGTTCACTGCCATCTGTGACCTAACTAAACATAATTTTGTGATTCTGATTAAACAAGAGCAGATCCCGGGCAGAAAAATGCAGGTCATGCAACCAAGTGCAGTGACATACATATCACTGACTCATAGCACCTTCTAATACTTCTGATCTTCTTTCCCCTATATATCAAATCCAGAGTGAAGACCACACCAGTAATTCCGATATTCAGGTTTTGCACATTTATGGTCAGCAAAATCACCATGTAAAATAAAGCTGGGAAGCTGGTTATGTTATTCAATAGCTTCACAAAAACAGTATTGCCAAGGCTGATGGATGGAATGGGAAGACACAAAACTTTATAAATACGTTAAAGGAGCTCAGCCCAGATACAAGTGCCTGTCTTGGGCTCACACCATTTTTAGCATGAACCTGATATCTCCTTTGCACCACTAGAGCTGGAGGCAGTTAGGTGGGAGGCTTTATATTAATCCAGTGCAAGACTATTTGTTTCATTCTAAAGAGGCATCATCCTTAACTAAACTGATGGGTCTCTTGCAGAGCTAGAAGGCAGTGTAGAAAGACCTGAGATACCCACCCACACATCTTGACATGTCCCAGTTAGGACGACCATGCTTCAGGTTTTTTTGTTATCCTTTTGCTCCTTGCTCAGCATGTTTCAGCTGACCCTGTGAGGGAGCAGAAATAGCAGCGTGGCTGGGAGGGTGGTGCAGCACAGCCTGCAAAGAGGAATAGGAAGACAGGAAAAGGAGTCGTTGTGATGGATGCATCCACCTGGGGTTTTTGTAGCTATCCTCAGATCACAGCACATGAGTGACACTCGTCATAGTGAGACCCTGATCTTCCCTTCCCAGAGATCCTATGCCAGGGCCTGGCATGCCCTAGGCACACTTTCCCCCCGGGTTCCTCTTTCATCCTTCACCCCCATATTCAGCTTTGCCACAAATGGCCATGAATCCAACCAGGAGAGGTTTGCTTGAATCACCTCTGCTCTGATGCTGTGAAAAGAGTGCTCTGCAAGTCATCAGAGCTATTTCTGCAAAGGTAAGGATTAGAGCATGATCTGAGCTATCCCAAGGAAAAGCCCTCCAAGCAGTAAAACCCAGGAGAAAAAAAAAATAAACCCTGCACAAAACAAACGACCACCAAAGCTCAGCTCTGCTGCTGTGCTATCTCCTGGCTGCTTTCTCCAAGCTGCAAGCTCCAAGGAGGAAATGCATTGGGACTTTACACAGGTACGGTCAGCATGGAGAGAGGGTGGGAAGGATTCCTGTATATCCCTTCTCTCAAATACTCTCCACTGTGTGATCCAACTGCAACCTGCACATCTGCAGCTGTCAGAGTCATCTCTCTGTGCTCAGTAATCTGAGGCTCTGCAAGCCAGCAGTAGCTACTCTCCTCACCTGCCTTCCTACGGCAACACTTGCTCAGCAAACACAAATATGTTTACTGTGGAAACTTTGTACTTGCCTTACTGCCCTTGCTCTTTGCCAGGTGTTTTTCTTTTTATACCCTCGGGAGATGCAGAGCCATGTTCTAATATAGAAATATAGGTTCATGCGCATGTGTTTATTAATAAACGGGGGGGGGGGGGGGGAATCTATTTACTTACTGCCTCATTTGTGTGATTTATTTAGTTATTTTTAGACTTGTTTGACATACAGACTCAAAGCAGCAACATCAAGGGCTAGCTATTGTAATATACTGAAGCTATTTTCAGGGACTGATTTTTCCAGAGAGAGAAAAGAAGAAAAATTAAAAATGGTTCATAACTATAAGGGCGCCCAGCACCAATCAACCTTTTTTTTTCCTTTCACCAATTTGGAGCTGGTGTCATTACTGTCTTTTGTAATGGTGCCCTGGGGGTAAGGTGGCAAAAAATTCAGTGCTCAGGTAGACCAGGACCCTCTCTAAGGGTCGCAGTACAGAATCACGCCTAAGCATCCTGATAACATTGCTTGGAGCAGCATCTTTTTGTACTAAGGGAATATATGCACACACATATAAAAAAAGGAGCTTGAGATACTGTGTTCATACCCCCAGTGTCAGGGGAGATCAGAAGCAGACTGTGTAGCCTGAGTAAGGCACACTATGCAGAAGAGAATGAGAAGTTGATGCCAATGTAAAACAGGAGGCTACAGCCACTAGTATCTGGTATCTCCCCTTCTTACCCCACAAGAAATCTGAGAAATGCTGAGCATTCAACCCAAACCAACCCTTAGCCCACTGAGATCCAGTTGGGGATTCTCCCAGTCAAAAATCACCTTAAAAAACCACTAGTGTCATTTACAAGACAAAAAATATAAAATGCAAAACCTCCTTTCCTGGGGGACTGCTTTCGCTTCCTGAGGATGCAGTCCTACCCAGATCCACGAGGAGACACCACACAGCACGGCCAGATAAGAGGCAGCTGATGAGACCCAAAGGGTCTCATTGACCCCCCAAAGGGGTTTGCACTGGCAAGACCATTCTTGCTTGTCCCTGGGCCCTGCCTCCATCTGATATTTGCACAGGGCCTCCCCAAGGTGTCTGCCCCGGGTTTTGTGTCCCTCTGGGGATGCACACACAGCTGAACAGGCACTTTCGCTGTTCTAGCATCCTCCTGCTACCCTGTTGCAATAAGCAGGGTTGATTGTCAACTTCAGCCAAATAAGCAAGCATAAACGCCAGTAAAAGAAAACATTGCATACATCCCTCATCTGGAAATTAATTTTGTTTGTATTTATGTTCCCACATGTTGTCAGGGTGATGTCTGGGCTCAAGCCCACAAGTGGAAAAATCTGGACTGTGCCCTGTACTAGCAAACTCAGTAGCTCAGAGGCAAAACTGTTTGCTCCTCCTTGCCTCACATAAAACAGACTTGTATGCTTGCCTTTATGGTTCAGAGCACAGCTTCTTTTATCCAGAGAAGAGGAAAACAAAGAATCAAAAATAGGTTTATTTTTACACTAGAACACTAGAACACTGGACCAGGAGGAAGCCCTCTCTTCTGTGCCAAAAAGAAAAAGAAGAACGGGTCCAGAAAGGAGTGGGATACCCTGAATCACAATTTGTGGCACAACCCAGGCTCAACCACCTGGACTGAACCAGGAACCTATTCTACATCCCTCTGAGCAGAATCAAACAAGACCAGCTCAAATTAAAGTCAAACACCTGCCAGCCTAGCACTATTTGACATTACCTGGCCTTAAACACCAGCAAACAGGTTTTAGCCCTAAGCTCTTTCACCCCGGAATGGACCCCATCTCCTCAAAAAAAACCCAAGAGGTTCAAGCACGTCAACCACAGCCTCCCCAGTACAGTACCTGCTGAAGGTTCATTCCTCAAAGCATCTCACTACACAGACCAGCTGCTCCTCACTGTAGTCGCCTTCCTTGATCACTCCCTAATGGTGTCTACACCCAAACTAGCTCCCTGGGCAGACATAAGCACCCCATCACCATCCCACCCAGCTACTCGAGTGCCTGGGAGCACTGGGAGCCTGAACATGCCCTCAGCTGAGACCTCTGATTAGACCCAGACACAGGTGGGACTCCCCAGTCCCCTCCCTGATCAGCCCAGCAAGCAAAGTCGTCAGCCCTGAGAGGGAAGGCTGCAAAGTGTGGTAGAGAATGACTGAGATTATGGCCTTGAAGATTTAAACATCTTCTCTCTGCCAGAGTTTTCCTCTTCCCTCCTGATAGTCACTATCACATTGCATCAGAAATATGATTCTGTTGTTGCTCCCTCCACTTGAAGGCCCTAAAGACTTCTCTTCAGTGTTGCACTGAAGCATGAGAATGGCCTTGAGATGGTTTTCAGGGAACGTGTGTGCTGATGCCAGGCAAGGGGAGCAGCAAAAAACATTTATCTAGTTGTATTTAGAGGTGGCAGCCATGGGACTCTGAGATAGATATTTTCCCAAAACAAGCAGAAAACAGTGGACAATATCCCATGAAAATGTCTATGAACATGAAAGAAGTCTATTCCAGGGAGCTGTTCTTGCTTTGGTCATAAAAGTCACATTTCTAGGGTTGCTGAAAAGGGAAGAAAAAGTTAACTTCAAAGAGAATTGCCGAGGTTTGAACAAAAACATGTAATTCTTGACATTCATGTTTGACCAAAAGTTTCTTTATGGCTTACATATATCTAGTTAGTCATTACGAGGTAGGTAGAAACCTCTCTCTACACAGCACATCACTCTAGCTAGTGACTAGTTATTTGTTGATCCAATAAACTCCCTTGAAAGTAATAATTAGAACTTATCACAACAAAGGGTAGAGTTTATTAATTACCCCACAAATTATCTAGTTCTAGAAGGTTGAATAAAAGATCAGGATAAACAGCAGAGATTACATTGGACTAGTTCTTCTGTACTAACTTTCAAAACTGAGGGTCTTATGCAATCTAAAATGTTTGTGTTAATAGATAACAGCTAGTGCATCAGCAGCAGGTCATTTTCTTTAAAACAAATGTGTTTGAGAAGAGTAAGCAGAAAATATCGAAGTCAAGGAGGAAATACTGTAGGTAGATGTGTAGGAAGGTACTGCAAGGTGCAAGTTGGATTTTAGTGCAAGGAAACCTCTGAGGGTGCTAATCAGCCTTCTTTCTGTCATACCTAAAGGGTGATGTATTCAGCAGCACGGAAGTGCTTTATGGGGTGATTAAGGCAAGAGAAAACATTGAACTGAACTTCTTGCTGCTTACTGTGGGGGCCAACATGTCCCCTCAGAAAATGATGAACATGAATCCATCTAGCAGAGGTAACTGAAGGCCATTGCAAGGACTCAAAAAGTCACAAGCAGATGCAGCCAAGTTATTCCCCTACTGCTCTCCAGGTCCTGTAGCAGCCTCACAGGCCACAGAACACCTGCACCAACATCACCCCTGCTACATCAACAAAATGAACATGCTTGTCATTCCTTGCACATGACCTCGTGTAGGTCTTAAGCCTATCCAGAGGCTAAAAAGCATCCCCACTTCTTCCCCAGTGTGCATCTATACATCAGTGTGTATATGGCTCAAAATCACACCAAATGATTAAGTTGTGATTATCACCTGAGTCTGATGAGGAACTGGCTTCCTCTACAGCTCTTCCACAAGCTCCTCAAGTACTATTGGTCCTCTTTCTGACTTTGCATAATGAGGGTGACAACTACTCTTCAGGGAACTGGAAAGGCTTAACTCCCCACTGGGAATTATGTTCTGCTCCTCAGCTGGAAGATGCTAGAGAGCTGACAAATATTATCATTAATTTAGAGCAGCTAATTTGTTTCAACAAGATTAGCATGAAAATGCAGGAGCAAAGCTAGGAAGGTGGCTCCAGCTCTCCCTGGATTCATGGTCCCCCACCCACCCACCAGAGATCAGTCACAGGGTATCAGGTAACTTGCATGAAGTCATCAGGACCAATTCTAATTTGCTAATTACGCCTCTAGGCATGACAGAGATTGATTCACATTACACTTTCATGGGTGTCATTGATCTCATGTACAAGCTGGGATTATCTACCAAGCAGTGCCAGTGGTACTGAGTGAGGATTGGGTGCTCAGGCAGCCAGGAAGTGCTTGAGAAGGGCTGTTGAGAGTTTTGGTGCCAAAGAAAATCCACACTCTCTTGAAGAAAAATGTCTTACTAATGTGTGTTTATTTATCAGCTGTTGGAATACCAGTATCCTGTGAGGAGACTAAAGGTCCCAAGTGACAGGTAAATGAACACCCTCCAGCTGGGCCATTAATTCCTAGGGAACAAGTGGGAGAGTTTTCCACCAAACTTGTCGGCTGTAACTAACTTGATTTTCTGAGTGAGAACAGATTGCTCATCACCCTGTGCTCCCCTCCCAGCCAAAGCAGACCTTCCTCAGGAGCATCTGCCACTTCCAGAAGTGGAGAGCCCATATCAGAGGCCATTTCCTCATCAGCCAAGGCAGAGAGGTCTCATTAGAGCAAGGGGCTTCCCACGTCAGCCCTGTGCCTGGACACCCACTTGAGTTTCTCAGTTCCAGGGTGTCGCAGTGTTCCAGTCAGACCCAAGAACCAGCACAGGGGAGCCGAGGTCCAGCACAGGCAGGGGTCCATGAGACCACTTGCTCCAGCGCTGCCACTGTCAGCACAGCCCGGGTGTTTTTCCAGCCATGCTGGCTGCAGGATCGCTGCTCTGACGTGCCAAAATTTCCAAGCCCTTTGCCTTCCCTGAGGCATTATCTGCCACTAGAGACACACGATCTGAATGAATCTAGCTCCAGCCAACTCTCTAAGGTCCAGAACATGTTGTCCATGGAAAAACAACACACACTAGAGAAACAAAAACTACCTGGCTGCTGTTTATAGACTTCTCAGAAAAAGTCAGCAGTCCAGAGCCAAACTCGAACGTTCACATCACTCCTTCACTTATGGAAGGTGAGTTTGCTAAATGCCTGGATGCTTTTCAGCCCAACAGCCCAGTTCCTGTATTTGCAACCATAATACTGGAACAAGTAGCAGGGCTTAAATTGGTGCCCCCTAGACTCAACAGAAAAGGCAGATGCCAGAAGCTTTTTTAGATACATAACAGTGATTCTTCATGCCTCTCTTTTTGTGGGCTACTGGACTCTACCCTCAGTCTCATGCAAAACAATTCATGGATAGATTTTGCCATTAAATACCTCAGACTACCTATTGAGGTTCCTGGTACCTGGTTCAAATGAATAAATAAAATTTCTGCTTTGGGAAGTGCTAAGCATCCCCTGAGTCCAATCCAAGAATCAGCTACAGATTCAGGAGAAAAGCAGACTTATACAAGGAAGGGACCTGAGAGACTGACAGCAAGCCCTCCCATACTGGCCAAGGCATACACACTCCATAGGGCAGAATGGCTGAGCTGATGAAAGCTCTCTGCAATGGACTTGTCCAAGAGCTAAGAGATTCCTCTAGTCTTATCTCTTTAGGAGATCAAATACTTAAATGGTCTTTGAGTCAGCCTAACCACAAAACCATATTTGGGTAGAGACCATGGCAAGAGATGAAGGATGTGCTCCAGCTCCAGCTGGAAGAAGACCTGCACTAAGCTGGCAGAGCAAATCAAAGCTTAGACCTGTGAAACACTGAGCACTGAGGAGCTACAAACTTAATGATATGGATCATTTCAGCCAGAAGAGTCTTTAAGTCCCATCCCTCAAGTTGTATGCAAACACACACAAGATGTTAAGGCTAGAAGATTCTTCATAATAACTATTTTTCACACACCTTCAAACACCCCCCTCCCCTTCCAAAAAAAGCAAGAACAAACCACAAATGTCCCGGAAGGAATGAGCAAGGGAAGCCAAGGACCTGTCGGGATTTGCAGTCCCTGCCTTAGCTAGGAATTGTTTCCCCTGGATAAGCCATGGCAGTCACTGTCTTTGGCTTGTGATGAAGCCAGTGGGAGCTTAGCACAACTCATTCTTTAAGAGCAATGTCTCTACATAACAAGCAAACAAAGCATGGCAGTCACTGAACCAAGTGAATAACAGGTTTCATAGGTGCTGTCAAAAGGGGAGAAGGAAAATCCCAGCTGGCTCCAAACAGCTTTCTATGTGTGTTGGCAGGTCCTTGGTATTTCTCCCAGACTGGGAGGGCAAGTCCAAGCCAAGAGCCCAAGTACAGCACATCCAGGCTTACATAACCCTAGGGGCCCAGGGTAATCATTAACACTGGATTATTGCCACTGGCTTTGTGCTGGAGTCACCTGGTTGTTTGGATTAAATGTATAGTGGCCATTTAGACAAGGAGAGAGCTCATGGCACAAGGAATTAAGTGAAAACAACCCCCAGGGAGGGTGGGAAGCAGAAGATTGTTGCAAACATTGCAGAGTTTAAACTCAAGCACTCCTCCAGGGAGCCAGATTCACCACCTTTCGTCACACCACCCTGCCCAATGGGATGGTTTGCTTTCCATAAGGGTGAAGCTCCCTGACCCCCCCCCCCACCCCGAAACTTCCAGGAAAAAAGCCCCCACATAACAGTGATCAGGGGCTCAGGAGTCTTCTTAGTGAGTTTTGCCTCAATGACTGCCACGTGCTGCACACCAGCAAGTGAGCTCTCATTCCTCTCTCCTTGGCACGCTTTCCAAAAGCAGACATTATTGGTACAGCCTGACTTTATCTATGCCCATCTTTGCCTTTCTTTGCTTATCTGATGTCTCACGTGTCCTATTACTCTTTGCCTTCTGTAACCCCCCATGTGTTATTGACATGTGCTTTGCACCACTGTCTGGGGCAAAGGAGATTTGGGACTTTTTGGTTCTGCTCCCATTTCCCCTCTGTGTTGGTCTGTGGTCTTGGACACATCACTCCACTGCACTATGTTTAGCCACAGGTCACAGAAGTCACGTTACCTTGCAGAACATCCCTTTACTGATATTCCTGATGCTTAGCCCCTACCTCAAGTACAACCATCCCAGTTGACATAACTTCTCATAACTTCTCCTTCACCACCAGCTCTGATGAAGGGACTATAAGCCTTTTAAAAACATAGAGTTCTTGCAAGTGTTAGGAACCAGATCACAATCATTTTGTGAAGGCTCTAACACTGCATGTGTCCATTCACACCTCAGAAACCAAACTATAATGGTTTGAAGTCAACAAGACTATGCCATGCTGTGCTTTGTCATGCAGAGTTGCTGAAGCAGGGACATAATAAACTTATCTACAGTTGTGGTATCAAAGCATTTAAATATATATTTATCTTCAGGTGGATAAAGTCAGGCTTAAGGCAAGGCAACATTTTTCTCATGAATTGGCAAAGCCCAAGCAGGCTAGTAATTTCACATAAACACTGAAATCTCTTTTGGAAATTTCTACCTTTTTTTGTGACAAATATCTAAAAATGTCATTATCGTCATGCAGAACTAATTCTCCTTTCACAGCAAAACATTGCAACTGATACATAAACTTGCATTTCCTTACAGGTATTAACTAGAAAAACCCACGCAATCTACACTTGAAAACCATACTTAAAACAGAAAAGAGGGAAAAAAAAAAAAAAAAGAGAGAATAAGCATTTCATGGAAAATATTCCAGGCTAAAATCTTAGGTTTCTGTCCTGCTGTGTTCCAGCAGCAGAGATTTTGCATTACTCCACTTCAGTTTTAAGTATTGCCTCTTGCAGAAAAATAAAAACTTCTGCCCCAGGTGTCTTGCAGGGTGAATTGCCCAACTTTACAGCAATATCAGAACTCCAGGTGAGATGGGGAGGAGACTGAGACGCTAGTTAAAATAAAGCAGCTGGTTTAATGCATAAAGTGGGTAGGGTGAGAACAGAAGGGAATCGCAGATCCTCTTGGTGCAGGCTTGCTAATTAAAGTAAGTGCATCACTAGCCCTTAACATAGCTGTGCTTAGCACTCTGGTCTTCAGGCTACACCTCAGAAGGTAACAACAACCTGGAGTGCACAGAACTTAGTCTGCCTCATCCCTCAGTCCTCTTGCCAAAATGATAGGGGTTCTCAGGGAAAAATAATCAGGGGTCTGGAGCGCCCTGGCTCATCAGCTGGCACTTTTTGGTGTCCGTTCTTCAGGGAGACACTTAAATCCCTCAGTGCCTGTTTGTGTCAGAGTGATTCTTGCTGGGAGAAGATCTGGACCCACTGCACCACTGCTCCCATGGAGACTCAGAAGTGACTTTAACACCAGTAATGTTGCTGGTTTCTTCTTCCAGTGGAGGCCAGGCAATCAAAAGCACAGTGCAAGAGATGTCCCGGCTTGCAGATCACCAGAGCATCATGTTCATGCCCCTGTCGTTACAAATGGGAAGCAATGGCTGTTGCAGAACAGGGCGTCTTCTCCTCAGGCCTGAGGCAAGCTTCATACCACAGATCCTTCACATCACTCTTTTAGGCGTGGGTTTACAGAAGAGCCAACTGAAGCGCCTTGGCACCGAGACCTCTGTCATGCCAAGCCTTTCTTTACCAATCTAATCCTGTGACTACTGGTCTTATTCCTTGCTCCTTCCATCCAAGGATCATACAAATGTAAATTAAGTCCCACAGTATCACTGTGATGCATTATTATACCCATTTTACAAGAAAGGGAAGTGCAGCACATGGCCATCGAGTCCTTTGTCTTGGCTCCCACAGTGAATCATGGCCACACTCTGAAGCAGACTTTGAAGCCCTTCCTCCTTCACACTAACCACTAAAGCTTGAATTCCTTAAAAACCTGCTTGCTCTAATCCACTAACCACAGTTTTACTGCATCTGCAGACCTGTTCCACAGCAGTCAGGAGCCAAGGAAGGCATTTGGGTCCCAGCGTGGCTGCCAGGCAAGGCGTGAGGGCTCCGGCAAAGGGAGAGCTGAAACATCTCGCGCCTCCCAAGAACTTCCTGAGATGAGAAAAACTGAAGATAACTTCAAATCTCTTCCATCGTCTCCCTGTTACAAAGCACCTGAAAAGTTATGTCCAGGTGAATCAAAATTTGAAGTGCTATTGTCTTGATTACGGAGCTGGCTACAAAGGAAATTAATGAATAATAATTTCAAGGAGGGATTTAAAATTTCCATTTTCATTTTATTGTCAAAGTAAATATATTTTTATGAAGAACAAAAGAAAATATACAGAATTGTAACTTATGTACACTGGCTTTATAGGTATTTTTGTTTCCAATTTACACAAATTTGATACGTTATTAAAAGATATTTTATATAGATATGCATCTATGTACAGTTTTATTTACATACATTCATAGGATGTGATATAAACCAGTCAATAGATGATAGTTCATTTATATTAATTTCTAGAGGACAAAAGGAATGCATTCACTTTAGCTAGACCTGCTGTTCTCTCACAACGCGGGCTCCTGCTCTGCCTAGCGCTAGGATCTCACTTCCCTATTTCCCATTTTGCCAACAAAAAGGACAAACAGATGGAAAGGAAATGCAACATCCATTATAAAATCATTTCTAATTACTGAATTCTATTTTCTTCTAAAGCTTCTTACAATCGCCAGAGTTCAAAAGGAAAAACAAAACAAGAAGGAAAAAACTAAAATCATTTGCCTGCTACCGTCTTATTATTTGTTTAAATTCCCTTCTTAGCCAGCTATCAGACAAATTTGTTTCTTTTGGCTACTGTTCTCACCCCTTGGCCCACCCCAGCTGCATGGAGCTCTGACATGGCTGTCGGGAAGGAGAGGATTAGCACTGAAGATCAACCCTAGACCCCGATCTCACAGTGCTGTCCCACCAGGCCATGATGCCTCCCATCCTCCCTGGGCACAGGCACATCCTACAGACCCTGCCAGCCAGCAGGCAAATGGAGACTTAGCTCCAGCCAGTGAGGCCTTGATCACAGTGGCTGTGGGGATGCCCGGTGCTCGTCAGGACCACTAAGCACCTTTGAGGCTGGGGCCCTGGTTTCTCCCCAAGATCACACAGTAGGATGGGAGCAGAGATAGGAACAGAGCTCAGACACTTTAGGAAATGTCTTCCTGCTGCCTTACATGCAGACAACAGCTCTTCTGCTAAAGACAATGGATGCTGCAAACCAGACTCAAAGGAAAGCAGTGTGTCCTTCTACACCTGGGCAACCTTTCACCCCGTGGCAGCACAGGACAAAAGCAAGCACACAGTACTGAAAGGCTCCACTCCAAGCCATTTCATCCAGCCTGAGCTTCCCAGTTTCCTGGGATGTGCCTTTGCTTAAATATATATATATATGTATGTATGAATATATATACATAAATATTTATATATAGCCCTAGCCAAGGGAAAGGTAAATGTGAGCTGGGGAAATCAGAGCTGCATAGAGATGTGCATGAAGGCACATTCCAGTGCTCTCAAGCCTTCTCTCCCCCTGTCCCCAACTCCCACTATTCCTCCTCCTATGGCCAGCCCCTACAAATCCTTGGCTCAGGCGACCCAAAAACAAAGGAGTTGTTTTCATTTCAAAAGGAATTTGCTGTTTCCAAACTGGACAAATAGAGCAGCTTAATAAAAACTCACAATGAATGGCCTGTACATGAGCAAAGCCCTCAGGAATGCCAGGGCTATAATTAACTAGCAGCAAGCAACTTTTACATTTTCCTGTGCAGCAGAAAACAGCTAAAAATAAAACACTGTAATTTCCAAAAGAAGCAGCAGCAAAGGAGGGAGAGATAGAAGGAAAGGAAAATAATATCCTTAAAAGAAAAAAAAAAAAAAAGGGGGGAAGAAGCACCCTGCTCCCTTGACCCAAAAGGAACTTCATTCTCAAATCATCTTTGAAGGAACATGGGGCACTCAAACATGGTGGTATCAAGTAACAGCATTGACTGTTCTGTGGAGACAAATAAATTATCACTAGAAATACAGTGAGCAAAGTGCTGTAATCGGCTGTTGTAAGATGGCTGGGTGGGAAGGGGAAAGCGGGAACAATCAGTTCACGGAGCGGACGGAGCGGTTGCTTCGTGGGAATCGATGCACCTTGACATGTTTGGACAAGTGGTCACTTCTAGCAAACTTCTTCTCACAGACGGGACACTGATAAGGTTTCACCCCCGAGTGGGAGCGCCTGTGCCGGGACAGCTCATCTGACCTGGAGAACCTGCAAGAGAAGAGAAGTCTTTTCAGATAAATGGGGTTTTATATTGCTAAGCCTATCACAGCAGGTAAAAAAAAGTCCTGTCAGGCCACTGGGAGATTCCACAAACTGAAAGGGACACCAGAAAGGGCTGGTTTGGTCTCAACCATCAGTCAGCAGCAGTGATGGAAACACACAACTATCAACCTCATGTCATGTCATCTCTGGCCTCAGAGCAATACATGGAGGCAATGTTTGTGTCAATCTCGCCCTAGACCCAATAACATGGGTACAGCTCCACAAAAACAGCGCTGCTCTTGATCCCTCTGCCAATCCCCCTCAAAGCTCCTCCCACAACCTCTGTCTTGCAAATCCAAGCATGGACTCCTCTTAAGCAGAGACAACAACCACCGTCTTTTAGGAGCAGAAGTCTGCTTCAAGCTCCCACTGACACAAGCACAATGGATACCCACTAATTGCACCTAGTTTGAGAGGGACTCCAGATAACAACTACCCAAAGCAATATGATAACTTCGATTCAGATGAAAAATTGGCTTCTGTACATCCTCCTGCAGACTAAATAAAGAGTCATTAACATCCCAATACCAAAAATGCTCAACATTTTAACAGCTGAAGTTCAGGTGGGCCCCAATGGCCATTAGCATAGTTACTGCATGGGTAAATTGAAATCAAGGTTGAACCTTTAATTACCAAAACTGTCTTCCACAGTCTTTTGAATTTTAGATATTTCCCACCTTCCATCTCCATAGAAAAATCCCCAAATAGCCACTGTGAATCCCATAGGCTTTACTGAACTCAAATCAGCTAATTCTTTGGTCTTAACAGCAGGGCTAGCTATATTCTGAGTTTGGACATGACTGGGAGACAGAGGGTTAATTAACAATGTCACACCAAAACAGCCCTGTCCAGATGGGTGCAAAAAATTTTCTGCCTGACAAAGGGCAATTAAGTGTTTTGTTGCCAGAACAGTAACAAAGAGAGGCACAGAAAGAGAGCTTGCAAGAAATGGTATCAGCTGTTTATTTACAATAAATAAATGAAGTCATGGGCACTAGCTGAACAAATGGGGGAAGGAACATGTAGAAAAATGTGCCCTTCTGGCGCAAAATATCACATCACCAACAGAGCGAATACACTACTTTTACAAAAGGGGAAAAACAAGACCATTGGGCTCCTATGAATAAGTCCTTCATGAAAGAAAAATAAGTTTCCACATAAAAGTTTTAATTAGCTATGATCTCCTGCCCCTAGTTGAGGAAGAGGGCATAGGCACTGGGAAAGCTGGTAATAGTTTCCTCAGTTCCTACAGCTCTTCAATCTGGTCATACTACTCAGACAGTACAAAGAAGATGCAGATGCTATGGGTCAGGTATGGTTTGGACACATCTCTCCCACGGGCATTTGTAGGGAAGAGTCTTTAATCCATTCACTTGCACTTCTTCCTTTCTTTGCTTTGGTATCCCCAAGGTGAAAGACTCATATTCTCCATTAAGGACAACGGGCAGATGCCCTTATGGAGCTGTCAACCTGCTCCTTGTCTGGGATGAATTTTCTTTATAAAGGCTATGACAGAGGTTTCTCTTCACCGCTTGTACTTGCATGTTTCCTTTCTCTAGCACCTCTGCTCTTTTCAGCTTCAGCTTCCCAAAACCACAATCTGGACCTGGGAGCAGCAGGGTCAGGGATTTCTCCCAAGTCCTTAGCAGTGAACTAGTCCCAGTGCCACATCCTCGCACGGATGCACGTGTAGAGCTACAGGTCAGTGGGGCTGGAAAGGGCAGGATGTTTCCTGTGCACACTGCCTCAGCAGGACTCAGTGCTGGACAAGGAACAGCACTGATGCCAGGGGTAGTTACCACATCCAGGGAAAAGAGTGAGCAGAGAGGAAAAAGTGCCTTTGCAAAGAGCTGTTCTCTTAAACACAGACTCCAAAGGAATAAAACCAGATGTGGCCAGGTTGCCATGTCCCATGTCCTTGGCCATTAAGGTCACCACCTGCAACAGAAGTGCAGTAGCACACGGCTAATCCTGCACAAGAGCTTCACAAGTGCATTTCGAGGGGAATTGCATGGACGGTGTCAGAGAAAGAGGCGCTTGTCAGGAACGAGCTTGGATGAGTTCATCTGATAAAAATACACTCTGCCTCATAACGATGTCCTTAGCTGAAGAGGCAGGAATGTTGCAACACTGTTCCCCAGCAGTGACGGAAAGATCAACTTACAGAGCCCACAGAAATAAACCTCAAGCTGTCTGTGTGTTTACAAAAAAACAACGCAAAGGTTAGGACAAGGAAGCCAGGAGGATCTAGTGAACTGGGTCTGCAGTGAAATATTTGCAGCACCTTCTGGCACTGAGATCAACCCAGAAAAAGTGCAAATAATCCCCTGTGGAATGCCAAATTCAACTGAAAAAAAGGAAGCCCCAAGGAACACCTCATCATTCTGTCACTTCCATTTCCAGACAGATTCCTCCTTCCCAAGAAAGGTGGAGGGATCTGCGCAATCCCACAGCCACTAAGAAGAGTCTCCTTCATCCTTCTCCTTCATCATCTGGTGGGATCCCAAAGGACCTGTAACTACATCTCCCTTGAGGACAAATCCTAGATCTCACTCGTGTAGGACATGTCCTGTGTCTCCTGGCCATACAAGGACATTGCTATGTGGCTCACGGGGCAAGAAGAGTCAACAACTTCAGCCTGGTACTCCATGGTCCCTACCATGGCCACCAGCTGTTGGGGCCAACTCAGGCTGTGCCTATCCCCTGAAGTGGAGGGGAGGCTCTAAATTCATCCTGCCCATCCTGAAAGCTCTGCTACAATAAACCGGTACATCTCCTGTACACATGGAAACCCCTTGCACACACCACCAGCAAGAAAAACCAATGCAAGACACTTGCCCTACTCTACGTGCAGTACTTCCCACGCTGGCACAGTCCCATGCACTCTCCTGGCCACACGCATTACAGGCTTTAAACACTCCCTGCCAAACCAGGCAGAGCTTATATCCCATGCTGTCACCTAGGGAGCCTCCAGACAGAAGATGCAGTGGGGCAATTCCCTAATCCTCCTGCCTTGCAACAACTGCAGCTTTGCACACTGCTGCACAGGGGGGGAAAGCAGAAGTTCTGTGCCACAACACAGCTGCTGGGCCTGGCCCACGCTGCAGCTCAGCTCTTTGGCTGGGGCTGTCTGAGGAGCAGGGCTAACCAGAGGCTGGTGTGCCAAAGGTATAAGCTGGCACGACACGGATCGGTGCATCGACCGGGACAGCGGGGTATTGAACGCCACGGGTCACTGGCCACTTACACACAAACGCCTCCCTGCAGCCTGCCGAAAACAGCCCTTGCCCTGTGCCAAGAAAGGGCATAAGTGAGCAGAGTTCAGCCTCCTCCAAGGAGGTGCTAGGGTTCTCCAGCTGTCCTAGGGGTTAGCAAAAGGTTTTGCTGTGTGCACACTCCTACGTTGCATTTAAAGCATGCAACCCATCATAGCAGGGCTGCCCAGAGAGATGGGGAACCTTTAACCCCCCAAAGCTCAGGCACTTTGTGCTAGGCAACACTTTGTTTTGGTTTTGAAATTACTATCTCCAGTGAGGTCAGATCTTAAGTGTTTTTAGTGCAAAAATAAATACACAAGCACAAGAATGCAGTGAAAGGAGGGGGAAAGCAGAGCCCAGCAGTGTTTTAGTGCTTAAATTCATTTGAGATTACATAAAACTGTGAGCAAACAGAGAGTCCAGATGCATTTGACTTAAGTCATGTGAGATCACAGCTCTCACTGAACTTCTGGAAAAGGTAAACATGGTTTATTGATGAAAGGGGACTGAGTAATTCAATGCTCAATTGGGTCTGGCCTTTGATGTGGGAGCAGGGTGCAGGGGATGTGCAGCAATCTGAGGCTGGTGCTAAGTGAGCACAGGAGGCAGCTCCCTGAATGCAGCCTCTGCTGTTGGCTGTAAACCCCTTCTCTTGGAGCAGAGCCCTTCCAAAGTTTGGGGGCTTGGGGGTTTGCAATCACATCCTGGGCTGTGAAATTCAACAAGACAAACAGCGACAGAGTTTGGAAAACCATTCCAGCAGTTGCTTCTCATAACATGTTCCTCATAATGTAGGTAATTCGTTTCTCAATCCTATTGGGCTCATCTTTAAAATGTTGTGGTGGTTGGAAGTTCAGGGTGCTCCAAGTTGGAGGACCTGCACTTCTCTTGGCTCAGCAGTATCCTACTTTTGATCCACACCATTCACTGTAATACTGGGAGAAGGGAGGCACCTGTTGTAAACTCCATCACCCTTCACCACTTAATATTTTTCCTAAACGTTCCCCTTGGTTTTGCAGCTTGGGGAACACCAGCTCTCTAGTAACATGGAGCTGGAGAAGGTCATCCACAGGCAACACTTCAGTCTCTGCATCTTGAGCCACAAAGTCGCTGGAAACATTGGTACAAATCTCAGCATGGATCAGACAAACTCTCACGTGCCACATGCAATTGTCACAAAAAGCAAAGTTTTGCTTACACCCCACTGCAGGGAAAGCCAGTATGACACCCACAGGCACATCTGCTGCCTGTGTGCTTGTATTCTGGCACTCAAACCAAAAGGAGCGAGTGCCTCTCCTGCAGGTGAGGGGCAGCCACCCTGCAGCCTCTGGGACCAACCCACTGAACATCATGGCTTTGATGTCAGGGCACCTTGAGCAGCGAGGCACTGAGCCAGCTCGTGACACGTGCCACCAGGACAAAAGGAAAGAAAGTCACCACCACTTTCTAGAGCCACCATAAACTGATCTCCTCAGTCCTTCCAAGAGGCAAACGTCAGACTGGCCTTGTTGGGGATCAGAAGGTTCAGCTCCATTCTGACCTTTTGCCTCAAACCAACCCAGCCATCTCTAACTGCTACGTGTCTCACATACTTGCATTTTTACACAACACTCTCCTGTTACTTTTTACCTCATCTGTTGCCCATGATCACAACCCATTTCCTCATTAGACACTGTTCACTGTAGCTCTGTAGCATATTCTTTGAAAGAAATTCAGTTTAATTTAATACAAGGTAGTTAACATTATGTTTTCTCCCATCATCATTTGTGGTGCTGTATATTAACACTTGCCAGCAGGCAAGTAATACAGCTAATTGGAAAGAGGGAGGAAGGCTCCCATCAAAGTTTCCTTAAAATAAAAAGTTGATATTTTTAACAAAGATTCAATTTTTCAACTAGTATTAGAAATAAAGTAAAATAAAAAAAAATAAAGAGATGCCCCCTGCAAAACATTTTGCTCAATCAAACCTGCAATCTTTCATTCAAGCAATGCTTAACTCCACCTCAGCCTTCTGGTTATGCTGTTACATCTGACAGCTTTTTGCAACTTTTAGTGGCACCCACGCATTCTTCTGAATGCAGGCAGAGAATAAAACCCCGAGTATGCCAGAGTGTCACTGCCAGCATTTCCAGAAGGAGTGGGATGGAGTGCATTTTCTATGAAAGTGCACAGAATACTGCTTTTAACCACACTTGCTTATCACAGCCCTTCACTGACCATGTTTAGTCCCACACAGTTGGAGCCACACACATCCATGCACAGCGATTCTGCCCTAAACCACCCAGTTCACTCACAGCTTCAGCTGGTACCAACCACAGGTCTGCTGTGGCTGGTGTGCTGCAACCAGACTGATGCAAACACAAGGTATTGCCTGTGGTAATAAGCTTAATCTGACCCTCTAGAATTAAATACAAATTGCAATGCTACTTCTTCTATTTTTTTAAGACACTTAAACAGCTGCTGCCAGCAGATGATGCTCTGCTATTTCATTTCTCAAAGCCCCTGGATCACCTAACAGAAAGAAAAAGGTCTTCATTCTCAAATCAACCAAACAAGTTCTGGAAACAGAAACAGTTTATAAACCAGAGTACAAACCTACTTGTTCAGCAAGTTAGGTCAAGTAAGCAGAAAGGGAAAAGGGGATTGGACAGAGCTGCACCCCAATACTAACCTCCATCCACAGCCCGGCCACGTGCACGCAAAGGGCTTTTCTCCTGTATGTCTCCTCAGGTGGGCTTTCAAATGGCTGCTTTTCGTGTACATCTTGGTACAACCAGGAAAAGAACATTTGTGCATTTTAATGAGTTCAGCTGCAGGGTTCTTTTGAAATTTCTGACCCATGATGATTCCCGTCTGACCCTGGATCATGCCTCCTGGCCCAATTGGCTTGGCAGCGATGGGGACGGGAGCAATGCGGACAAATTTAGAGGACAAGTTCAAATTGGACGACTGAACTATCTGAGGCACAAGGGCAAATGTCTGTCCTTGGATGTTGACTAGGAGCTGTGCAATTTTAATATTTTCCTGTGCTGGTCCTTGGGAACTGGGGCTCGTGTTGGACTCCTGTTTGATCTGTACAGGCTGAATTTGGAGCATAACCGGTATCCCATTCTCGAGGGTCATTCCTCCATTTGAAGCTTGGCCACCTTCCGTTGTGCTGCTCAACTGTTCATTTTTACTCTCTTTTAAACTAGTGCTGGGTAGCATGTGGTCTTTTTGCTGTAGCGAAGCAACAGAAACTTGGCTGCAAGCTCTCAAGTCCTTGGTCTCATTTTTAGGTCTTTCTTTGAGCTCCAAGTCCATGTTCTCCTCCAAAAATTCCTCAATTTCCTCAAGCGTAGGCTGAAATGGTCCTGAGTCTTCCATATCCACAGCAAATTCAGGCAACCTAAAGTACTCCTCTTTCACTATAGGCTGAAGTCTCCTTTTGTCCCACCATGATGTATTGGTGTTCCCCAAAGATGCCTGGGACAATAAGTAGTCTAAGATACTGTCCTGACTTTCTGCACTGGACGTGCTTCCATAGCTGGAGCTGAGGACCTGGGAGTCAGGGCTGGAACAAGAACAAAAGCTGGACGAGTCGCTGTCATCTTCTGACAGGGGAGAGGGCAGCATTTGGTAGGACCTCACCCCCGCTGTCATGTCCCCAAAGTATCCAAGAGAAGATCTTGTAGATGAAAAGGATTCATCAGTAGGCAGCAAGTGATCCACCATTCCTGGGCGATCTCTTAAGGATATCCTAACAGCATATACCAGGCAGCCAAAGTTCAGGTGAGAGCCTGAGTGTACGAAAACAAAACAGCAACAGTCAGAAGTTGGTTTAATCATTTATCTCCATGAACTAAAGCTTGGAAAGCCCTCTAGCCCACAGGAAAGTCCAAAGCATGCAGCTTCACTGAGTACACATGCTGCTACATGCTTTGATACGTCTGTACCACCCCCAAGGACTGTCAGGGCCGAAGCGTTTTGCAGAATTGCACCACGTATTTGCAAAAGAATTCTTTTAGAAATCATTTCCCAACTGTGTGTGCTCTAGATTTACATGTCCATTCCAGAATATTACTGGCAAGAGAAAATAAATTATGTGCTTTCGCCTAACACTGAAATCTGCAGCCAAAGAAGGGAATGGGGAGGAAAATAATAAAGTGCTGAAATTTTTACCACCCCCTCCCCCAAAAAAAAAAAAAAAGTTTATTGCTGGTGACCATAAAATGCAAATCCTTTTCTTATCTTGTAGCTTTCCACCACCTTATTTTTAACTTCCTCAGTTCTACAAATATAGGCTGTTCAGCATAATGCAAGGATCAATCTAGCAGGAGCCAAAAATATTTACTGTGCTTCAGCATTTACTAGGCGGATTTTCCCCTCCAGATGTAATGAATCAGTGCGCCAACGTCATCATCACCTGCACTGTCCTTAATAAGGCTGGCACTGCACTGAGCTAATTACCATGTCCTGCAAGCCAGCTGGTGGCTGGTTTCACCTCGCTGCTCCATGCTCCTTTCTCTCCGGGTACGGAGGTTGATGTGAGCTGAACCTCGTGCCAGTTGCTAAACTGGGAGGGCTGTACGAACTGCACGGACCCTCGGCATCTCAACCTGCTGTGAGCCACGGTGGGCAGCTGCGCAGCCAGTTTCCCCCTCCCCCGTGTCGAGGCGACTCGCGGAGCATCCCGCAATCCCGACTCACATGAGCCGTAATCCCGCTACAACCCCACGGAGCCACAACAGCAAGCTCACCCTCCCCAGCGCAGCCCACCACAACGCTTGCTGACGGCGGCGATTGCCCTGCGCTTTCCCACTTAAGGCAAAAAAACTTCCTAGAAAGGTTTGTGGGGAGGGAAAGGCAGGAGGGACATCTGCGTATTTTTTTTCTTTCCCCTCCTCCACCTCCTCCCCGAGGAAAAAAAAAAATAAAATTGCTTACGGATGGAGACTATGCCTCCTAGAGAGCAAACGCAGAGACCTGCCGATGGAGCGAACACTGGCCCTCAGTCATTCGCTCAAGGTGACTGATTGAAAACAGGGCTGTACATGTGCATAATAAAACAACTCTTTCTGTGGAAGGTATGTGGACTGCAGAGATAGAAGTCATTTGATCAGCCTATGAGGTTTTGCGTGTGTGTGAATTAGGAGGCATGTGACCCAGTGCGAAGGAAATGCCAGTCAATCTTGTTACACGCTGTCATTTTCCACAGGCTCTGCTGCTGCGCTTTGGACGCTTTGCCATGAATAGTCAATAGCTCCCAGTTTTGTGCAGGGAAAGGGATGGTTGCTACTGCTGTGGCAGAGCATCCTTGCTGCCTCATCTCCAAAACTTGCCCTATCTTTCCTTCTCTGGAGAAAAAAAATCAAAAGGTGTCTGTGCTCAGGGCTGCAGGAAACGCAAGGTGAGATATTTTACACAACACCCCCTAAAGAGTTCTGTTCCATTGGCAGCATCTATTAATATTTCACAGGAAACAGGGGGGAAACCCCCATATTTCTTAAAGTTACAGCTTCCTCATTCAAACCCACATGGAGGAAGCAGGGAAGGATTGAAAGAAAGGCTTAAAAGTAAGATTGTACATTTTCCTGGTATGCGTGTCCTGTCAGTCAGCTATGCCTCAAACAGATAATGAAATACCCACATGTGCCTGACATGAGGAAGTTCAAACAGAGGTTAGTGGCTCTGTTTTGTGACCTTAGCCTATAATCATTGCTTATAGTAAAAGTGAAGAGTCAAAAGAGCTGAACTATTTCTAACACACTTTTTTTTTTTTTAAACTCTCTGCGTTGATGGAAAGTTTCCCCAGCAGAAATCCCAGAGCTGAGCTATTCCAGTTTTGAAACAGAAAACATAATCTGCTTCTGACAAGTTCATATTGGCATCTAGTAAGAATTCACCCAAGCAGATTGTTTCTATCTTGCATCAAAAACTGGTGACTGTCTTGTGAAACTTGGGACAGAAATAAGGACTTGCCCTCAGATGGTTTCTGATTCTTCCTTCTGTGTCTGCATTGTTCCAGCTTAAACTTCTGAAGAATGGGGCTGTGAGAGGAAACTGGACTGCAAGGTGTGTTTTTCTAAGAAAAGCTGGCTTGCTCTGCATGCACCAAAAGCAGTTGGCAAAGTTCTTTAAAAAAAAAAAAAAAATCATAAAATGCCTGCAAAAACTAGAAAGCAGCATATCAAAATATCCATATCTTTCACTGGGAATAGAACTAAACTGTAATTTGAATAGGGGCTTAAACGAGGGGAAAATTAGAACCAACCCCTAGCAACTGTTGTGGGCCAGTTATCTCAGCAGAAAACAGCCAGCACGCTTGTTTCCCATCTCCTTTGACAAGGAACATTGTTACTCAGTGTAACCAGAGTCTTTTTAAGAGGGGACTGTCAGAGGCAAATAGATCCAGGCACATTAAGGGCCAGTTCTGCTTTCTGTGCACTCTCAAAGCTTGCAGAACAGCCAAGAAGATTTTGGAGAATGCCTGGAATGCAGGATCAGGCCCTGGCTATATTTTTCTCCTAAAGGCCAGGCTAACAACCAAAAGGCTTTCATCCCTACTTTGCCTGAAGACTCAGCCAAAACCAGAAGATTAGAAAACAAAACCAAAATAAGCCAGGGCTGTGAAAGCTATGAAAACTAATGATGCTGTTTCCATAAAGCACTTTCATCTCTAGGAGCCCTGAAAACATGTTAGAAATGTAAGCACCTATAGTGAGACCACAGTGCCTGAGCCACTGAAAACAGCCTGTTCTGGAGTGAAATACAGCAGCTGTTCAGCAGCACAACCGTCTCCAACTTTTAAGAGTTCCCTGGGTTGTTATGATGTCCTTTCTGCCAGAAACATGTTGTTCTGTTTAAAACCTGTCCATCTAATCACCAGCTTAAAAAAAGCAATGACAAAAAAACCCACAAAAACAAACAACAAAAAAAAAAAAACGGAGAAGGAGTATTTTGATGCAGAACAACATTAAAATGTTAAGTCCTGGGAACTTGCTGAAACATGGGGACCCATTTCCTAGTCTGTCATTTCTGGACAGTCAGCCCAGCACAACTGATCACACAGCATATATGACATGCTGACAGTCATTTCCTATGTATACTGCCACAGCTTTTTCTAGTTTAGGACTAATCTCTTTAGGGTTTTCTCTTGTTCCCTAGAACGTTTTAAATCTGTTCGGGCTGACTCCTGCTCCACAGAGCGTGCCATAAGCCGGGCAGTAAACCAGGCCCAGCATTTCTAAGAAATTAAAATAGAAATGCATGGGGGGGGGAAGTGGGGGGGAACAACTAATTAAAAAAAAATAATAAAAAGAAGCCACGAGCCATGAGTAAACCCATTTCCTCTCCTCTCTTCTGCGACGTGGCTGTGCTGCTCCCTGGACACAGGGGGGTGTTTAGAGTCTCCCTGTTTGTTTTTTTCCAAACCCACCGCTTCTGGGAAGCTGCAGAAACGTTCCCAAAGCTTCCTCTTCTGAAAACTGTCCCACTCCAGGCCCAAACTTCGGTTTCCACAAGAGGAAGCACTTCACCTGCAGAAGGCACTGGCTATGTCCTCCCCACGGAGCGTACCCCACTGCCTCCTGCACCCCGGCAGTGAAGGGTGCCCCAAAATAACGCGTGGCACCAGCTGCCTGGGCAGGGAAGGGAGGGCCGAGGGACACACGTATTCCCACCCCAGCACAAGCACAGCCAGGTTTCCACGGCTGCAAAACATCTGCTTGTTTGTTTTTTGATTGTGGTATTCTGTTTTGTTTGTGGGGGGGGATGTTAATTATTATTTATTTTATTGGTTTTCCCTCCATCCCTTTTCAGGAGGCTTTGGGGACCCGAGCTCTCCCTTTCTTCTCCCCCCCCCTCTCCCCGGCATGGTCCCCTGGTCGCGATGACCGGGAGTAAACCCCCCTCTCCCCGCCTGTCACTCCACGGCACGGCACCGATCCAACCCCAGAACAGCCCCCCAGCCCTGGCCGCAGCCCGGCACCCTCCCGCTGCACCGCCGGAGGTGGAATTTAATCTGCCACCTGCCCCGTGAGCGGGCAGCAGCGGCACAAACACCCCGGCCACCGATGCGATGCTGCGGGTGCGGGGGCATCGCCAGCGGGGCGCCCCCCACTCGCCCTTACCTGAACTCCTCTGCGAGCCGGGGCGGGGGGGAAAAGGCCAGGAACGACCAGAAGAATGCAAAAACAACAGCGAAAAAAGGGAGAAAAGAAAATCAGAAACCAAACAACAAAACCAAGTAAAAAAAAAATTATAGAAATAATAATGATTTTTAAAAAATAAATAAATAAACAAGAAGGTGGGGGAAAAAAAACCCCACACACAACAAAAACGCAGAATTAAAAACAAAACAAACAAAAACCCAAGAAGCGAACCAGAGCAGAGCACGATGCCGCGCAGGCAGGAGCGGCCCCGGCGGACGCGGAGCGGCGGGAGGCGGGCGCAGCTCCCCCGGGAGGCGGGTGCGCGGCTGCGGAGCGCGGCCCCGCTCCCGTAGTACTATATCCCCCTCACATGACGGGCGCCCGGCGGCGGCGGGGGAGGCCGGGGAGAGGCTCGACCGCGTCCGCCGCCACCATTGGCCCCGCGGCCGCGGGGGCCGGCCCGGCACCGGCCTCAATGGGAGCCGCGGCACCGCCCGGACCGGCCCCCGGGGCGGCGCTGGGCCGCCCAGAGGGACCACGGGGACGTGCGAATCCCGCTGGGGATGCGCGGTCCTGGGAGTGTTTAGAGGGGCCTGTAGCGATAGGACAGGGGGTAATAGTTTTTGAAGTAAAAGGGAGTCGATTTAGAGTGGATGTAATGAAGGATGCTTCACAATGAGGGCGATGGGACACTGGAACAGATTGCCCGGAGAGGTGGCAGATGCCACATCCCTAGGAACGTTCCAGCTCAGGTTGGACAGGGCTCTGAGGCAACTTGATCTGGTTGAAGACGTCAGTACTCACAGCACTAGATGGCCTTTAGAGATCCCTTCCAACTCAAACCATTCTGTGATTCTGTAAGTGTATAAGTTTTGACATCTCCAGGAGATAAGCAAGTCCCTGGGGAGGTGCAAATCCCTGGAGGAGTGCGAGGAGTCCCATGCCCTTTCCCTGCTGCATGCCACTCCTGCCCCACACCCTCATGCCTGCCCCTTTCCTGTCTGCTGGAGCTTGACGGGGGGACTTGCAGCATGATAGAAAGTACTGGGATTTGGGACATGTTTCTCTCCCTCCCCACATTGTTATTACAGTCATTACTAGTTTTTAATATAAATACATATACTAATTTATATATATATACACACACACTATAGTTATGCAATATTTGGCATGGATCAGGATCATGTTCAACCCCTGCAGAGGTGAAGCCCACCTGAGGAAGCTCACAGTTGTGCCAGCTGCTGCAGAAGTCAGTTTTTCTGCTTAATCGGTGGCTTTTCAAATTCAGTTTTTGCTTTGTACAGGTCCTTGGGAAAGTGAAGTGCAGGATACCAGAACGCAGTCTTGTGACAACAGGTCTGTGCACCCTTTTCTGAGGGCACATGGGACAGCACACCATTCCTACTCTCTCACTGTGGACCTCACTGTCCTGCAAGAAAAATGAAATGTTATTTTCGCTTTGTGGTAAAACTGAGGCACAGAGGGTCAAAACAAATGTCTGTGGCAAACCAAGGTGCAATCTCATCTCTCTTCAACTCCAGCTCAATTTAAACTGGCAAAAATATCCTCCATCTGCATTTCTTCCGAATTGCCAGTAACACAATGCACATCCTGCCAAATGTAAACCAGTCACTTTCCAAGAGGGCATTCAGCCTCAAAAACTCACTGCAACAGGGCCTGGCAGCAGCACAGGGGTGACCCCACAGGTGTGGCCAAAGGGGAATGGCCAAAGGACCTGGGAATGCTGAGGGCTCTGCTCTCATGCACATACCTCTCTCTTCCTCTCCACATTGTGTCAATGAATAATGCATGAATACACACTCATCACAATCCTAGATACTATATTTATACAAGTACATCAGGGCCAAATTCTGCATTAGTGTAACTCCACTGACGTAAAATGCATTACATTGGTAAAAATGTTGGCCTTAAATACTTTTACCCAAAATAGATGTTTGGCAAACCTTGCTTTACTGCTTTCTCTCAGTTAAAACCACTTGTTCCCTGAGTTGGCAAAGTTTAGCTTGATGCAAAGAACATAAGATTTAGATACAGCTAAAATCCAAGCCCTCAAGACTGGGCTTAAATGGAATTTGAATTGGCTGTACAGATATGAAATCCCTAACCATGAAAACAACCAAAAGTTGCAATCTTGATTTTATCATTATTACAACCTATGTAGGCACTGGGACACATTAGAGGTTTCTCTAACTTATGTTTTTCCACTTGCAGTATACAATGTCTTTACATTTTAGTTACAGTAGTTCCCAACTTCCTCTAAATTGCTGGAGAGGTACTGAGGTTCCATATTTACTTTATGTGGAAATAAAAGGGTGTTCTGCTTTTCAAGTTTCATCCATTTTACTGGGCCCACAAGCTTTTTGCTTCCCTAAAAGCACCACTCAGGCATCTGCCCTTATTAGCTGCGCGCTGAGATGTAGGAGGGATCTCATGCTTTTTCACATCTGAAAAACCCTACAGAGCATCTTACCCTTTCAAGATAAGGCAACAGTGACCACTACAAGGTGAAATGCAGTGGAAAATATCAGGGAAGTGTAACTAAGCAGTCTGTGTTTCTCCCTGAAATTTCCCTGTGGGAACAAAAAAAAGTATTAACGATGCAGGCAGACAGCAGTCAGCACCTGGGAAATGAGTCCAGAGCATCCAGGATGAACCCCTGACCTGAGCTCACTCACACTCTGTGACAAGTTCTGGATGTACTGAATTTTTTACATATGTCCAGGTCCCCTTTGCCATGCACACAGAATCCATGGGAAACTTCAGCAGCCCTTCAATGTTGTTTCAGTAACTGTGTCTTAGGCATTCCTGGGTGTCCAGCACTTTGTGGAAACTGCTGCCCTGACTAAGATATTGGACATCAGTACACCCTGGACAAATATTCAAAGTCCTCTTTTTCTGCCCAGACAAAATCTGTAGACAGAGAAAAAGGACACATTAAAACCAAACAAACAGGATATATGACAGCACAAGTTCTGATGCCTCACTTCAGCACAAACCTGGCACTGCACAACAGAGAATACACAAAAGTCACTGTCACCTTGAGCCAAGATCTGGGGGCTTGGTGAAACCTGCCTACATTTTCATCCTCTCCAGCATCTTTCCTGAACAGATTTCATCAGAGAAATTTCCTTTCCTAGAATGACCACATTGTTTTACCCATGACTCTGCTGGGATGGCCCTGAACTGCAGCCCTGGTTTTGGTGTCTGCTGGCACAATTTGGGGCTTAAACCTAAAACTGAGAATTACAAAATACAGTGGCAGATGCCAGCCTCTGGACTGACTCAGCCACTTCTCCATCCCTCTGTGATCTCTGAATGCACTTCTCAAGCTGTGGACTGATTTACTGATTAATCCTTCAGAGTCCCATGACAGTGAAAGCAGACTGAAACACATCTAAGTTTTGCTCAAGGTTTTGGAAAAACTACAAGCCTTTATTAACAGCAAGAGAAATGCAAAGATCTAGACAAATATAATGATTTCTGATCCTTTTGTCTGCCAACTTTTCATGAGAACCAGGAATGATTGTTGGGCTGGGACAGGCTTTTGGGAATGAGTTTTTATGCAGCTGTGACTGATGTTTCACATCAGCATCTTTCATTTTGTAATGCAGCACAACTGAGCCCCCACTACCTGCTACAAAATACATCTGTCTTTTCCCTTGCCCCATCATTTTTGTGCATCACGAAGAGATTTCATTTCCTCTGTTCATCTCTTCAACAAGTCCTTTGAAAATCTATTATTACTTCTCCTCGATATTACTTGGGGATTTTCCATTCTCTCTTTTGCCACCTTTCAGGAGAGAACTTCAGTCAAACTGGTTGCCCTGCTCAGACAAGCTTCCTAGCATTCCCACAGCCCAGTCAAACACTGGGAATAACGTAAAGTTAAGGTCATTTTAATTGGCTTTTGTCTGATGGCTGCATGTTAAAGATCTAATCACGAAAGGCAAATAAACCTTAGTATTCAAGCTCTTAAGAATTTCCCTGAAGATAATAATTACACTGCTTTATAAAGTTAAAAAGGAACCATAGGCTGAAGCTGTTCCCAGGTTGTTTTGTACCACGTAGCAGAGACTCATTAAAGGTGGGAAAGGCAGCAAAGGCCTCGTCCTTTCCACATACAGCAGTTTACACCTAAGAATTGTCTGGCTCTGCCCACACATTGCCTTTCTGTATGTTCTGTACAGAGGCTAATTTTTCATGCCTCAAGTTTTCCCATCTTTTGTACATTGCCTGCACAGTTCTGTGTTACAAATTACTTCTCATTTTTGAGGACACTGGAAGGAAAAGTGTTTGGACTTAATGGACGGGCAAAAAGAGGGATTTTGTTGCATCGAGTGACTGCTTTGCTGTCTTTAGAGGTCACCTGTGGTATTTCTGCCCCAGCCCTTGCTATTTCCCATTTACTGCAGCAGTAAACTATTAGTAATCCAATGAGCCAACCAGACACCTGCCAAAACAAGGGTTAGTCAGGCTGAATTGATTATTCACACATTTCCATGTGATTTACAAATCAAGGTTGCTCTTTTCCAATGAAAGAAGCAAAAATAATCAAGCAGAGAAAAACTATTAAAAGGAAGTTCAAATTCTTTGGGGGGGGGGGTATTTTTTTTTAAAATTAGTCTCCTGCAGATGGATCCCTTCCATGTGCCACAAAGCCAACAGTCACATCTGGCTGAGCTCCACTGGGCTTCACCTTTCAGCACCAGAACAGTTACATGGACACAGAGGGAACAAAAAAAGCCTGTCAGACTCTCCAGTAATGTTATGACCACTTTAGCTCAGCAGTCCTTGACACTCACAGATAAGGACTGTAAGTTCTCTCGGTACTACAGAAATATTGACACAAAGAATATGTTTATGCCTGGCTGTGGCTCTGCAGGACAAGATGGAAACAACAACAGCAATCTCAGGACTTAATTTCTTTGGCTTTGCAAGGGCATCTCTGCTGCAGGGCCAACTGTTTATTGATTTTTTTTTTTCTTTCCTTCATGGGTTTGGAAATTATGTTGTCTTTTCAAGTCAGAATCACAAGCCTAGGGGGAGATAAGTTGGAAGAAACTCATTTTAGGATTTTTTAATGTTAATACTCGTTTGACTATTAAAGACAGTGGGGATCTGGGGAGGATTTCTGATTTTCTCCCAAACTTTCTCTTCATTAATATACTGAGAGAGAAAACGTCAGCTGACTTTCTGGCCGCATTTCTCTAGGCCATCTTTAACCATGTCCAGCTCCAGCCTCAGGTTTCCATGCTCTGCATTTTAATCTACTGGCAAAGCACCCACAAGCAGAGCTGTGCCTGCTGACATCATGAACGTCCCAGGGAATCAGACCACTTTCTGCAGGGATAGGGGTGGGCTGAGTGTGTGATAGACAAGTTGTCCCATCACTGCCTCCCCTGGAGAGATGAAGCACAAGAGATGGACCCAGCTGTTTAAACCCCAGTCCTGAAGCTGCACAGAAGCTGGTGCCTTCGATGAGACACACAAGGCTCATTGTGAGAGGTTCAAGAACACAAGGAAGAGCCTGGTCCAAGCTATCCCTCATGAAGATGACTCAGGGACAGGAGGTCTGTAAATGTAATGAAACCCACTGGCTCACCTCAAGGAAATTCAGCTCCTATTTCTGCTCACCCACGTTTAGGAAAGCAAAATAGACTGGAAGATGTACAGGAAGAGCTGGGCCAGGATGAATGTTGGCTCCAGTTCAGGAGTGGATCTGTAATAAACTGTATTCCCCTGCCCTCTCCTGGAAGGAATATGCCAGAGCTGGGTGCTTTTGTGCAGGATATTTGGGCTGAGCACTCCAGGGAAGTGACTCAAGGTGGTGAGAGGAGATGGTGATTTTGAAGACTGTGTTTACAGGAACAAACAACTATGACCGTATTGTGTCCATCATGCACTGCCAACACCACATCTGCCAGAAACTGGCACACCTCTAGCGAATTTCCATGTTTTCAAGGAAGAGCTGCCTGCCCGTCTGGCCATTTGCATTGGATTGGGAAACAGAGAGGGTGACCCAACCGATGGAATTCAGAGCCTCTCTCACCTTAAGCAGGAAACACAAAGCCTACACGAAAAGTCCAGTAACCATCACTCAGGTCACAGCAGAGCATTGCCAGGTCAGAATTGCAGCACCATGGCACAAACAGACAGTGCTCCTGTGGGCACCAGTGCAGAACAGACCCCATTGCTTGGGGATTGGTGAGAGCCCAGGGAGGTTGACTCAATATCTTTGGAGGTTCTAGAACAGAGCAACACCAAAGTCCACAAAATCAGGAAGATTCAGGTCTGGTGTCAGGTCCTGAACCTTCTGCTGTGATGTTACTGTTAACCCTTCAGACACACAGTCCAGTGAATATGACCCATTCATCTACATTCACTCACAGATATATTTGGAGCTTTTGCAAAGCTTCTTGCTTTTCCACAGTCACAGGAACTACATTTTTTTTTCTAAACACTGAACAGCCAAAGCAATACTAGTCCTGTCCTACAAATGACTGATTAGCAAATCGCTGCTGTTGAGATAATGATGGGAGCAATGAACCACAAGACCCAAGTGTAGAAACTATAAATAAGTCTCTTTGGTTCAATAGTTACAGCACAGGACCATGGATCAGGACCTCTGGAAGCAGAGGATCAACAACATGTCCACTGCATAACCTCACAAGTGTCTCACATACTTCCAGGTTATTTTGCATTTGTGTTCCACCAAGTCTCTCTAAACCCAGCAAAGAGTTATGTAAACAGGTATCCTCCAACATATCTGGTAGGTAAATCACTTCTGTCCAGCTGGGGTATCCCCAGCCAAGAGGAAAATGAGACTGTGCATTGTAGACAGGCTGTGAGCAAATGCTGGTGGGGATATTATCTTTCAAACCTTGACTAACTGCTCTGCTTTCATGATGGGGGGAGTCTCTGAGAGCAAAACAGGCACTACATAACATCTTAGACAGTTCCACAACTGGTTTCTTTCCCTGCTCCACCCAAATATAAGTCCCATTTTCTGGGTTTGAGGTACTTTCGGCACATTTCTTTACCCTCTCCTTCACCCTCTTATCAAAGAGATGAACTTCGATAAAGTTCAGTTCCAGCTGCCTTAAAAAGCGAGAAGGTTTGTACTTCCTGCTTCAGTATAGGGGTTAAGAACAGTGTTTCTGTTCAACACAGATGTTAAATGGAAGTTGAGTTATATCCCCCCTGTGACTAATGTTCTAGCTTGTTTTCTGAAGTTAATTCTTCATGCGCTTTTTTTCCCCCTCTTGTACTTTCTTACATTTGTCCAGACTCCCATGTTCCTGAGGGACTAATTACCCACTCAGCAGTTACTCTGAAGTCCAATTTTAATAGTTGGCAAAACTCTGTTCCTCTATGCAAGCTTTTAAAATAATTCCTCAATTTATTTCAAACAGCACCACTCTCCAGAGCTTCTTCCCAATTTGGGTTGCTCTGAACTGAGATTCATTTTGCTGCTGTTGAGAGCTGACTGCTTTGCTTGTCACAGGGTAAATACTTTCTGCAGAATAATTAATAATAAATAAACATACAAGGTTTCCCCCAAACAACTGGATTGCTCATATAAAAAATTATCCATTGCGATACAAGCCTCTATTTTCTCATCTAATGCATCCTTAGTAATAAACTAAAACCACTGATTCAGACCTGGATTATTCTTCTTCAAAACACAGATGTGGTCATAGTAAGTGTTTTCATTCACACCCACCTTGGACTTGTCAAAAAATTGGGGGGAAAATTAGTCATACATTATGTGATCTAAAGATATCCATTTTCTAATTCTCTTGGTGTTTAGAAGCAAAATATTCACCCTTGCTGATGTAACAAGCAATAACAGAGAGCTAAATTCAGATTACTGGCTTATATTTTTTCCTCACAAACACCGCTTGAGAGGAAACCACGTCCTTTCCCAATCATGCTACTATTTACATGTCTATACGGCCAGAAGAGAGACACCTCATCTCCTTGCTCTGCAGCTTCTCCACCTGTTCCCTAAGGATAATAATCATGACAATGTATAATCCTGAACAAACTGATGTTCACAGAACAGACTTCAACTGTCTGGTGAAGAATATATAGAAAAAAGATTATGATAAAACTTTTTTTTCAGGGCACCAGAGTTGTGCTTGCAGCACAGGGAAAATGGCAGCTCTCATGAGAAGAATCTGTAATGGAAGAGAACAGCACATCTTATTCAGAGATTTTATTCTCCCTAATCTCTTCTTAATTACATGCTAATGCATTTTTTACTAGAGAAAAGTTATCTCTAAACATTTGCACATCACCCAGTCTTTGTCCAAGTGGACCTGGGATCCATCTGCTGCAGAGGCTGGTGCAGCAATAGTCCTCAGCTCTCAAGCCAATTTACCCCAATGACTGGGCAACATTCCGACAGTTCTGCTTAGGCTTGCATTTAGCAGTGACCATCCTGTGAACTAATGCAGGCAGCAGGGCTTTTCTAGAAAGCACTGTGGATCTTGTCAATCAATAAGCATCATCTCTCTTATTATAATGAAGCATTGATCATGCAAACTTGTCAGAGTTAGCTGAAGTTCATTGTGGTAATTTCCTTTGGAATTCTTGTCTAAATATTACAGTCTCTGAGGTAAATACTGGCCAATTTCTACCCTGCAAAGTGTGAAGCATTGCCATGCCAGCCCTTCTCCTCACAGCCTTCTTAAGACAACCAGTCAAGAAAACTTCTGCTTTTACACCTAGAAATAAACTAGTTATCCCTACCAAAGAAGACAAAAAGAATGTTGGATCTGAGATGTCAAATTTTTCACTTCAAGCATGCAAAATCTACTATAATCACAAGTATAAGTTATTTGCTGATGGGACCCACAGCAAACCAACACAGCAGCACCAGTACTAACCAGGAATTTCACTGGTGGGCTCAGCAGAGGCTAAAGAAACCAATTGCAAACTCTGGATCTTTTTGTCAAAATTGATCTGGTAATTAAATATTTACTTTCAAGACTTGTCTCAGTCCTATTTCCAGCCCAAAATTACAGATTCTTGAGAAATACCTTACCTCTTCACCTACATGCCAAAATCCAATCTCTTCCATTTTTGTAAGGCTAGCATTTTTTTTAATACAGTTTTCTACATCTTATGGCTTTTCACTTTAAAAGCCATTTTGATGTGAGCCATCAAAAATGTTCCCGTTAATGCAACAGACTCTCTTTCACTTTCCCCAGGGCAGATCTTTGGGAGCAGCTACCACCAGCAGCCCCGAGCTGCCTAAAGGAGAAGACGCTGCAAACAGCCCCAGGCACGCTGGAACTTCTCCTGCTGGATTGACAATTTGGAAAATCCCAGTATTTCCAAAATCCAAGCTTGGGAGCTGTTCTTAATCTGTCATCAGCTTTTTAAGAAGAACCTAAGAACTGTCAGGGCATTCATAGAAAAACTGAAAACGTCAGACACTCCTTCCTTCCCCCTGACCTACGTGCAGAGCTGTCAAAATGGACCGTGGCTTGGGCCAGCACACTGTGGAGTGAATCAGAGACAGCATTTCACCAATCTTGGGCTGGATTCAGCCCACTTGAGACTGGGTCTGGCAGATGTGAAATGTCAGCAGCCACTTCACCAGTGGATAGGTCCTGCAGCGCAGGCAGTGCTCGCAGCGGTGCCAGGAGGTCGCAGTGAATCACATCCTGCTGAGCAGCACACGGCGTTTCCCAACCCGCCTGCCCTGCCACAGCCCCTGGGGAGTGCAGAGCCTGATGTGCCTCAGGGAAGTCCTGCCCCAAGGATGTGCCAGTCTCTTCCTTCCCTGCAGCACTGGTAAACCTCCCCTGAGGCAGTCAGGTGCAGCAGTGTGTTGTCACCCTATTTCACCACGGGTTGTTGGGTACAAGCTGAGGCTGCTATTGCTTTTGCCTTCTCACAAGCGTCCAAAATAGCTGCTTATAGGTAACTACTCCTATCCTCCTAACCAGTGCCACAGAGATGGAAGACAATCCACATCAGGGATTTACTGGCACCACCTGCTGTGCTGCCTGCTGCAGCTCCATGACAAATGGCATTTGCTTGTGCCAGCCAGTATCCCAAGCTCAGGAAAAAGGCTGCGAGTTTGACGGTATTTTATCTGCTTACATGTCGACAACAGAGGATGCTCTTTCTAAAAATCAACTCCCATTTGCTCTCAGCCAGAGGTTTCTGGAGCAGCAGGAGTTTGCAAGGAAGAGGAGCCAGGTGTGTAAGCAGATCTCCACCGGGCAAAGTGGCAGGGGCCACCTGTGCTGTCAGTTGGTGGCCCATTAATCACCCTGCGCGGGGTGAAGCGGCAGCAGCCGCGCAGCTGCGGCAGCGGCACATGGCCAGCCCGGGCCCTGCCAGCCCAGGGAAGAGGGACAGTATTGCAGCCTTTGACGTCATTCCAGAGGGATCAAGCTCAGACATCTGTCCCAGTCAGAGATTGCACATGGCCCCCCCAGAGAACAGACACGTTGTGCAATGCCAAAACAGACTTTACTGAGGAATCGGGCACATCCGTGCCTGACAGCAACGCAGCTCAGCGCCGTCAGGATCAGCCTTGAGTGGGTAGAAACGGCAAGAGTTTGGCAAACAAATTGATGAAAGTCTGCTCAAAAAGCTGTTTAATAATTTGCCTTCAGGCAAAAATATTTTAAAATAGAGAGGATGTCACTGTGCAGCAGCAAAATGGTGGGAAAAAAAACCTGTTTGCCTTCACAAGCAGAGCTGTTTGCATGGGGTATAGGAAAGGGTTTCTTGGATTTTTTCAGTTTTTAGGGGGGGGGGCATTGCCTAGTACTAATGGGCTTTGAAAAGAGAAATAAAGGATACAAATATCCCAATATCAAATATCAATTAGCATGAGTGTGTGGAGTTGTTTAGGTCTTCTCTGGGTAAAAGAATCAATGAAGATTCATGGGAAAGCCAGAAGATGGTGATGCTTTTGGAGATGTTGGAGGGGAGAGAAATCAGAGCACACAAAAAGACTCCAAGGCAGCCAAAGGAACTTGCCACAGGCAGGAACACAGAAAGCCCAGGCCACTTGACTGGATGTTTGGGGCAAATGTTTCAGTACTGAACTCATGTGTGGGATGTCACCTCCAAGGAGAACACGAAGGGCCAACATTTCTGTCCAGGCAATAGAAGATGAACAACAGAGGGACCACCAGGCTCAAAGGTGGGCCAAAGAATCAAGAGTTGGATGTTTTTCAGAAAAGGAATGAGTTCTGCTTTTCCCATAAAGGGCTGAAGAGAGCTGCTGGTGGATCTGCAGCCTGTTGAGAGAGAGCCGGACAAAGTCCAGGCATCCCAGGGGAGGCTCAGCTGTGCCGTGGCTTTGCTGCAAACCAGCAATGGGAAGGTGGCCCAGTCATCAGAGCCCAATGGGTGAGATGAATCCTCATAAAAATACAAGCCAGCAGAAAAGCTTCAGCAACCCAGAACAAGAGGTGCAGAAAGGAATAAAAATGCTGAAAAAAATCATCTTGAGCAGAGGCTCCTGAGCCACACTGGAAGGCAGCCTCTGTGTGGGACAGGGCCAGCCTAAGGAGTTGGCACTTCTCAACCCTCTTTTGGAGCCCACTGAGACCCAGACAGGAGACAAAAAAAATTTTTCAGCTCAATTACTGCCGCCTCCTCCTCCTTCACACCCACTTTCAAGAGGAAAACGTGCCAGGAGCCTTCTTTGGCTGCCTTCAAGCCCACAGACCTGCTGAGGAGCCACGTGGGCTGCTTTGAGGGGCCGTCTTGAACAGCAGCACCTTAATGGAGCTGCAGGATTTACCTCCTGAAAAGAGATCAAGCTGTGGCCCAGGATGAGCACAGCCCTAAGTCCCAGGTCTAACACAGTGTATGGGGAGTGGAAGGTAAATCAGGCAAACTGCTGGAGGTTTCATTGGGCTTAGCTCATTGCAATGCTGTATATTCAAACAGAGGAGCCTAAAACAGCTTAGATGTATTATAGTGGTAGAACTCCTTGCTTCACCATTTAACAGTGTCAAAGGCAGAAAATTATTTACACGATGCCAGAAAAGACAATAAACAAGAGTCTTTTAACTAGTCCCTTGAGAATGTTTTAGCCATAGGCCAGGCTAAGAAAGCACTGAAAGGTCTACAGGAAACTAAATATGTAGATAACAAATTTAAACACCCTTATTTTACAAGACCCTTTCCCACAGCCACTGCTGATCTGAATAGCCTGAACAAGCTCCATCAGATTTTTATCTGGGAAGCTTTAAAAGTGGGAACTGGCAAAAGGGGCTGGATCTGAAAGGCAGGAACCAGATGCTTTTCCTTCAGGGTACAGTCTAGGGAAATTTGGATCAGTAAATGTGGCAGACTATTGGAGAGGGTACAGCATGGCAAGCATTTTCAGCCTGTTTTCCACACCTAGATGGTGTCCTGCTGCTATACCTAAAAGGCTCATACTAAGACAGAGACTGCCAACCTCAGCTGGAACTAAAGCTGTCCTAAAACCAGGTAATTTGCCTTGGACACACTGCTGCTGACAGGGGGAAAAGCCATGAGCAGGCAGGGAGCAGAGTCCCTGCTGAGTCAGCCAGTGCCCAGGGCCCCCCTGAGCTGCTCCTACAAGACTGGGCTGACCAGGTTTGCCAATATTGCACAACCTCTGGGGAGATGGGATGAGGAGAGAAAACCATTGCAGTGGGCACCTGAACACATCTGAGCCTCACAGCAGCCTCCCAGTATTACAAAATCCACGCTCATATCATATGCAGGTGGTAGGGTTTCTAATTTAGGATCTGCACTGGAACAAGAACAGAGAAAGCATTCAAGGGTAGTGCCTAACCTGGCAAAAGTCTGCATTCAGCCGGGTGTCATGCCCAAAAGAAACTCCTACCAGAGCCTCTGAGCACCATTTCACCCATTTTCCACAGAGAAAAGTCTGGGGTCAGGACACACCTTGCATCTCTGGGGCATAAAGGCAGAGTTAGCAGCCACAAAGAACAACTCCAGGAGCAACCACAAACCTGCCCCCAGCCCAAATGTAGCACTGCTGATGCTCTCTCCAGACAGCTCAGCTGCAAACACAGCCCTGGGAGACCGCAAGGGAATGGCTGCTCCAGCGGGGAGCTGTGGCCAGCACAGAGGAGAGCCCTGCAGAAGTGGGGATGAGCTGCCAGGGACCCAAGCAGTGTTAAAGAACCTGCTTGAGAGGGAAAACAGGATGGGCAGCAGAGCACAGCAGAGGCTTGGGGGGCAGCAGAATTGAGGTAAGGGAGGGAGATGCTGGCAGAACATGGGAGGGAAACACTAGGAAACAAGTTTCCATTAACTTCATCTCCTAACCTCTAAATATCTAAAAATCAGCCATCAGTCAGTGCGTGAGCCATTCAGTTGTGGCTGTCAGTAGTCAGCAAGACACATCCAGAAAGAAGACAAGCACTGAGAGTTCAGCACAACAAGAACTGAGTCAGAGAAGGTACTTACCTGAACCACCAGTCCCAGGAGATGCCTGCCTGCAGCTGAGCTAGGGGAAAAGAACGATTTTCCTACAGGCTAAAGGAACCCATGGGAATCAGGTGTCGTTTAGTAATGACAGCATTCCTACCTAGGAAGAGAAAGCAGCAAAAAAAAGCAAAGTTATATTAGAACAGTATTGGCAGCACTGCTGAGAGAAACAGCCCAGGGAAGGGAGAACACTTTTTGGGCAGGGTCCTGGCTACTCAAAAAGGGGCTGGGGACCGTGAATATTTCAAGTGTTACAAATTCAGTATCACAGGAAAATGACCTTTAGCCTGCCTTGGGAAAAGGGGTCATCTCTCAGAAATACCCACCTCCTCCACCAATGACGGTGCTCTCAGGAGCTATTTCCACCTGCAAGTGGTGATGGAGTAAGTGATCTGCAGGTTTTTTTCAGATGAGAGGCCTTTGAGTTAACAGCAAATACAAGCCTGCTGTGTTAAATGAACTTTATTCCATTTACAAAACAATATGAGCTCTCACACTGCCACTGAGTGGCTGCATCTGTCAGGTCAAACTGTGTTGAAGGGACTCTGACTCACTTCTTGCATCAGACCTGTAAGAAAATGAGTCAGGGATAATCTTTAATATCTCAATCAGCCCCATAATCCTCCACAGATCTTCTGGCTAAATTCATCTCTCTCTGGCAATCTCTTTGGGAGCCAAATTTGAGGCTCATTCTGTGCCTCATTCAGTGCAAGTAGAGTGTGGGAAATGACGATAGTTATCGCTCAGGGAGGTCAGCAAAAGAAAAAGGGGTTAAGGGATACACTCTTGGTCCACTGGAAGCCAGAGCATAGTGTATAGATGGGAGTGCTGGTGCTCACGAAAGCATCACAGGACACATCTCAACAAGGATTGCCAGACCTCTGATGGACTTGGTGAGCCCATGGAGGAAACAGGATCCAGCCCTGATGGAGAGGGAGGAAACTGGGGGTGTGGGAATGAAGGGAGTAACAGGAGCCTGGGGGTGGAGTGTGAGCAAAGCAGTAGGAAACGTCCAGGGCTTGTAGTTGTGCAGGGACTGGAGCAGGGAGGGTAGGGAACAGTGGAAGAACCTCATTGCTTGAGCAATGCCTTTGCCTGATTCCTCAAGAATTGGAGATTAGTATGAGATCAAGGAACTGCCAATCTGGAACAGACCAGAGGTGCCTGCAGTCAAGTACCTGGCTTCCAGCAGAGTCAAGATCTGGATGCTTTGGAGGAAAATCTTTGATATCATCCCAATTCCAGGAGTGCAACACACTGAGTGTTTGCTCCCTCAGGGATAGTTACAGAACCATAGCAGGGCAGAAAGGCTATTCATAAGCATATCAGGTGTCAGCTGAGCTCTTTGCACTTGCTACAGATCATACATCAAGTCTAATGAGAAAGAATACAGGCTGAGGGGAACAAATGACCGCAGGTTAACAAAGAGGTGTCCTCTTAATACAATACATATGGGGAAGAACAGCAGCTGGCCCTGTGCCCAGCACTGCTACATGGCCTTTGAAAGCTGAGCAAGATCACTTTACTGGCAACATGGTGAGAAGGAAGGGTTGAGAATAATGTTTGTGATGATGGTTCTGCATTATTAGACAGAATTGTTTTTACCTGAAAAAAAAACTGTATCCAAACCTACTCATAGAAGTTTCATCATGCTATCTTCTAAGGACATGCTGTGCCTAACAAAATAATAAGCCACCTGAAGGGTTAACTCTTTCTCTCCCCAAACCTGTTATGAGAGAGCTAGAATACAGATTTAAGAACAGAAGAAAATGATAGTTGTTCCAATTAATGTTTCAGCTAGCATCTGCTCTTTTTAATTAGTTGAAGTCTGGTGTTGTCTGGAGACAGAACCGCTGAGTAGAACTGTGCTGGCTTCCTTTCTGCTTAGCCAGCTATTCTAGTCCCTGTTGATCTCTCTTGGTCTTTGGAAGCTTCTCCTCCATTTCGCAGAGGCCAGAGTCTGTTGTGCACTGGCACTCCGTGCCCACAGACCTTGTATACATTTCACTGCAACAGGTTCCAAATCTGTGTTTCCCACTGGAGAGAAAACTGACAGAGGAAGATACCTTACAGATGTCCTCTCCCCCTCCCAGGTGTGTCTGTGCATTACTTCACCTATCGAAAACTCAGTTTTCTTCCACAAATGGGCATTGTCATAGAGCAGATGCAGGTGGATGGAAAAGGGTTCCTTGGGACCTGTTAACCTTCCTGTTTTGCTAGAAGTTCGCTGATCCTTCACCTCACTCTTTGTAACATGACCTTTGAGGATCTGAGCGTTTCAATTACACACAGATGAATAATTTACAAGTCACAGTTGTTGCAATAAACAAGTTCTTCTGCTCTGTCCAAACACTCGACATCTAATATTAAATTTCCCTCAATTTGCAAAACCTGCAGGACTTAAACAACTCTCAAAAATCTTTGGAGGAGAAGCTGATGAGCAAAGAGCAGGGTGGCATTTCACAGCAGCAAACAGCACTGACAGCAAGCACTTCTCTTATCTCCAAGCAGGGCATTGACCTGTTGTACAAACTCCAGGTAGGAAAGCCACTGGTAAAGCAACCCCAGATGAAATATTTACCCAAGAGGAGACATTTCAATGGAAAACAAGCTACAGGATCTGCTGACATCCTGGTGGGGAGAACAGCGGTCATTCACACAGGTGCAGCCAGAGGAATAGGAATGGGATGTGGAATTTCCAAGCATTTCTAAGTAATACAGTTGTTGTTTCATAAGAAGCATGTTTGTGCTGTCCATGATTCCACCTAAACAGATGTAAAATGTGAATTTGATGCTTATCCCACCAGAGATCCATCAGCAGAGTCACTTTGTTTCTTTGTGCCCTGGTATTCCATACTTCAAATAAAGATGCAAATAGGCAAATCCTGCAAGAAAACAGCCAGTCTGGCACTAAACATTCCTGAACCACTGCACCTGGTACCCAGTGATGCCTCATTCTCTGGCAAGGGGAAGTGAATCCCATGAGCTACCCAGGGAATATGAGCCACAGTTTTGAATTACAGATAATAGTTCCTGTACAAGATTCTCTGAAGAAGATAGACAGGAATGAGACAACTCGGGAGCAAAGCACATAACAGGGCTGTTTTTATCTGTAATCCATTCCACATGAGCAGAATGAGTTTGGAGCCATGAAGCATGTGCTTCCTTTTGCAGCTCAACCCATAACTTTAGTAATCCTTTTTGCTCTGCTCCATAAGCCCTTGTTGAAGGAAATTTGTGTGCAGGACTTGCAGGATCAGTCTGTTTTACCAGCTGCAGTTTCATTATCTTCCTAAGGTGCTCAAAGCATAGGCTGTCATTGAAAGGGGCAATTCCAGCCACCCCAAGCCCACGTGTCCCTCTTCCTCAAGCCATCACAGTGGTCACTATAGAAAGAGATCTTTTCCTCAGGCAGGGTATTTTTCAGCTGGATCAGTTCCCATGCAGTCACAGCAGCTGAAGTTTTGCCACGAAGCAAGGGCCAGGAAAGAGGCTGGAACTGTGCCTCAAATGCAAAATCATGAAGTTAAAGCCTCAGGTTCCTGGGTCATTTGTCCCTGCAAGTAGCCTGGATTTATAGTCCAGCTTAGGAAAGTCTCCTTGGCTGCAGCTTTGTGACTCTCTTACAGTGGGCCAAATGCAAACCCCTAGGTCCCAAAAGTACAGAGCTCTGAGGGAAGTCTGGAACTAGTTACAGTTTTTAGTTTGGGGGTCAGGTCTAAGTGGTTATTCAGAACTGGCCTTGAAATTGCAGCCATATAATTTATTTGTATTCTCAGGCTCAGCCTCCCAAATCTCACTCTCCATTTTCTGGAGACTTTGTGAAATCTCCATCCTTAGAAGTTTTCAAATGAGCTGGACAAGGCCTTGAGCAGCCTGACATGACTTTGAAGTTGTCCCTGCTTTGAGCAGGAGGCTTGACTAGAGACTTCCAGAGATCCCTCCCCAGTGCCATTACTGTGAGATTCTTCCATCTTCCCCTGCATCTGCATCAGGCTCTGCCACATCATCACCACCACACAGTCCCCGCACTGACTGAGCCACACGTCAGGGAGCCCAAGTCAGGTGGCTCTTCATGGCCTTGGCTGCATTAGCTCAGGAGCTGGAGCAAAGCACAGACCTTATCTGTGTGCAGTTGTCTCAGCACACATGAGAATAAGCTTTGCACTGCAAAAGAAACTGTCCCAGACCTGGCTGGGATCCCAAGCTGAAGACTGCAGAACGTTTTCTCCAGCAGGATGGAGTCTACATCCTCAGGAAGAACAAGTGTGAAATACAAATCACTGAGCACTTGCTGCTTGTTGTCCAAGTCATTACACAGCACAGGAGTAAAGGACAGATGACAAGGGCTGTCTTGTCACTTCTGTGTGGCCCCTCAGAGATTTTAGCAGTTTTCATCCACCAGACTGAAGTCTAATAAGTTGAAAGAATACCACACATTCATTTCAAATGAGGCATCTCAGGAACACCCTGGGGCTGGACATCAATGATAGGACACAAAGACCTGAGTGGGTTCTGCTCCATCAGCTTGTTTGCAAAGGTGGGAGTTGAGCTCATAAGTCTTCTTTCAGAGCCCCGCTCTGGAGTCACTTCTTCAACCCAGAGGAATGACCAGGGTTTCTTGGTGCTCGTCAAGCCTGGAGACCTCACCTCTAAGGTGAAAGGGGCACGGAGAAGCGAGAGTGGGAAATGCTGGGTCAGAGCCCAATCCCCAGCCCCGGCAGTACAAGGCTGCTGCCATCTCGTGGCTGCCTCTGGACATGCAAAGACTACCGGGGACAATTTCCCAGCTGGAAAATTTTCCATTGAGATAAAATCCTTCCTGGAAGTAAGCTTTACCTGGAGAGCAGGCTGTAAACATCAGTCCCAGTGGTTAGACCGCGTGGGGACATAGCACTTGGGTACCACAACTTTGCTGTTCCTGGGAGGTCTCCTGCTCACCTTCTTCAAGAGCTGCTCACCTGGTTAGGGATGGCTCCACCCCAAGCTGCAGTGATGCCTTTTACATCAGGCCAGCAGTTCCCCGTGCCCTATGACCTAAGGAGACAGGAGACATCACTGCTGCTGTTGAGAGGCCCTGGATTTGCTGTGCTGATGCAGCAGTCAATTTGTGAGGCCATTCAGCCTGGCCTTCACGAGGATTTGGTGCTCGGAAGGGAGACATGCTGGGACCAGATGGGATGGATATGGTCTCAGTATTGTTTCTTTTGGCATCTTTCCATTGACCTGTGGTGCTGATGGAGGGATTTGCAGTGTGAATAAGATACAAATAGAGGAGAACCACGTGGTCACTCTTTCTTCCCATTTCAACCTCCCTACAGAGCTCAGCAGCATGCACAGAACTCGAGGTAAGTGTGAGAGCAGCCACATAGTCTCCAAAACTATCTACTTCCTCCCAGGCAGAAGAAAAGTAGGATAACAGTGTCCCAGAGAGACCCAGCAGCAGAAAAACTTCTCCTGACAGCTCACCAGAGACCATACAGAAGCAGAGAGCTGGCTGCACTACCTTCAGCAGAACTCTTGTAGGTGTTGTCTTATGGTCACTCACTCGAGGACACCTCCTTCTTCCTTGTCTCTAATCATGGGAATAGGTTCCAACTTTCTCTTCTCCCTCCTGGGATTCTGCAGCTGCACAATGCACCAGGAAAGAGCACAACAAGTTCCAGTGAAAGAAAAACCATTTGGTATTTCTATGGTGTTTGCTGGTGGCTGCCAGGCTTCTCTCTCGGGCACATATTGTGGCTCACATTGCAGAAACTAAAGTGAAATACTGAAATAAATGAGTCCCCTTGAGAACACTCTGGGCAGTGGGGAGATGACTGCTCAGTGACCTGTGCAGCATCCTGGGTACACAAGGAGTTTCCCGTAATGATAAGACTACAAAGGAATATCTATTTATCTAGATACTTATTCAGCTTTCATCTCTATCAGCATTTCTCAATCAGCCATTTCAAAATGGTTTGCCATCACTAATTAACCCTCACAGCCCCTCTGCAGTAGGATCAGCATCCCTGCATGCCCACGGGGTGACCGAATGGAGAAGAAACCCCTTCATGAAAAAACTGAGCAAAGAAATTATGATATCTTGGTGTCCTAGCAAAATCACCCCCCTAAAAGTCCCAAAATCTCAGACATCCTGTCGGAAACATAAGCAGCCACCTGCCATTCTTACCATGCCAACTGCATGGCTTTCTCAGCTGGGCACCAAGGAAGCACTGTCCAAATATTTAATAATCCCAAAAACTTTCTGGGGTGTCCCGAAGTGCCACTAAAGAACCCAGAAACCCTTAAGGACCTGCAGGACTGGTCAGCTGTACAGCCTGTGCCAGCAGGCAGATTTTTCCCATGATGTTGCACATGCTATTTATTCCATTCATTAACCAAGTTAATGGTGGCTAAGAATAGACCCCAGATGTCCTTCTGGCCTTAAAAACTTCTTTGCCCTCAAGGAAATACAAAGCCTAAGTAGCTCATGGAATGTGTAGGATGCAAAGAATGAACCCAAGCTATGAAGAGCTTGCACATTTCCAAGAATTCACAAAATACATCCCAGCTTTTAAATAACCTCTGTTCCACTTCTGGGAAATTAGTGGTTAGCAAGGATAGTTCAGAACAGAGCAAAGGATACATAGATGTATAATTCATTGATATAGAGATTATGCCAGACAGAGCCAGAGCTGTTGAAATGTCTTCAGTTTCTGTGATCTATTTCTGTGATGTTACCACTGCAGAATATTCTCAATTCTTTAATTAACTGGTATTTCTGAACAAAGACCATTTCATATTATGCCTTTAGAAAAATGTGTCTTTAGTACAATTTACTCCTGATTTTTATTTTGTTTTTGGCAATAGAAATTATTCTATAGTGTCATTTTTTATACATACTCCCTGATACATTTGGGAAATTTCTCAAAATATACTAAATATAGTACTATGGTTTTCTGCATCACTGCTCAAAATCAAAGCATTCATGGGCAGAATAAAGAAAAATTTCTTTCTGTATAAGCATTTTTCTTCTGTTGCCTGAATCCAGTCTCTTGATAATCAGTAATTAAAGAACTATAACAATCAAATGGGAGTTTACACTTACAGAAATTCAAGCTATTTATTGCATAAGTTATTCAGACAGAGAAAGCTGTTTGAAAACCTCTCAGTAAATGAAAGAAGCTACTATTTCTGAAAGCTGAAATTGTATTAATAGAAATTCTAGAGTCTAAAGAAGAACACAATCCATTTGAAACTGATTTGATCTTCTCAGAAACCAAAGAGTAATAGGGGGATTTAAGGGTCTTTCCCTCTGTGAAAATGTATCACTTTTTTTCAACTGATATCCAGTCTCCAAACAGTGACTGTTCACACTTTACAAACAGAAAGACCAAAGCAGAGGCTGGGAAATAATAGATTACGGTCATTTCCACAACAAGGGGCTCCAGGTCCCATTTCCTCAACCCTTTGCTTTCAGAGATGGAATTAAATACTCAATTCCTGGGCCTCGGGGAGTGAAATAATCACAGAATAGAATCACAAGATCATTAAAGCTGGAAAAGACCTTCAAGATTACCGAGTTCAAACTTTGACCAAACACCACCATGCCAACTGAACCACAGCACTGAGTGCCAGGTTAAACACTTTGAGGGATGGTGACTCCACCACTTCCCTGGGCAGCCCGTTCTAATGCCTGACCACCCCTTCAGTGAAGAAATTCTTCCTGAGAAGATGAATAATGGATAGAAAACCCAGCAAGCCAGAGGGACCTCTCACACCACAGCATTTTCCTTCATTTTCCAAGGAAGTTCAAACCAACACCTCATCTGAACTCCAGCAAGCTGCCTGCTCAGGACACCTGCCCGTGTGCCTGCGCTGGAGCCAGACATCCTGCGAGTGTCCAAGGACAGGTTGGACGGGGCTTGGAGCAACCTGCTCTCATGGAAGTGACCCTGCCCACGGCAGGCGGTTGGAACCAGAGGATCTTTCGGGTCCGTTCCAAACCAAACCGCTCAATGATTCCACGATCCGTGCCTGTGTGCTGTCGGCTGCCGGCTGGCAACGGGAGCGCAGGTTTCCATGGAACCGCAAACAGAGCCGGCGGCGCCCCTGCCCCGTCCCGCGTCCCGCCCCGCTCCGGCCACGGCTTCCCGGGGAGAGGAGCACGCAGGACCTCTCCTTCGGGTGAGAAACCCCAAAAAAATACAGGGGAGAGGGCAATCGCAGCAACTTCTTTGCAGTTTGTAACATCATATACTGTGTCTCGCTCGGGCGGGCGGAGGGGCTGGCCCGCGTCCCCGGGAAACCGCACGGACTCACCGTCCGCTCCCCCATGGATGGTGGGGGGGGGTGCAGAGAACTCTGCCAGGGACAGATGTGTCCCATCCACACACCTACCTGCGTGACACGACCTGCTCTGCAAGCGACGGTGTCATCTAAATCATCTGAGTGTATAAAACATGTTCACCCAGTGCTCTGGGAACATGGGGGATGGATTTACTGCATTATTTTTTAGAACTGTCTGCATGTTTACACTGGCATTTACTTTGTGGGGGTTTTTTGTTTGGTTTTTGTTTTTTGCACAGCAGCTTGATGCAAGGAAAAAGCACCGAATAAAGGTTTTGGTAAATTTAAACCATGAATGCCTTATCTATTGATTCCCATGCTACTGGCTACTGGTATGTAGCTACTGGAACATAAAAATGTCAGAGGCACTAATATATGCCAAATGATTCTAGCAATAAAGCATTTTTATTTGCATTATTGAGCTTAATAATTATAATTAGCACAGCAAGTGCTTCTGTAGCTTTTGGCATTATTTCCAAAGTGATGTGCAAAAAACCTATTAAAACCCACAACAATCTCAGACAAAAAGTACCTTAATAAAATTAATTTTTAAAAGTTAATCATAGAAACAGTTTCCTATACTTAGCTAAAGTTATGTTACAAAGTACTTTTTATCTCTGAGGGTTACACTGACAATTATTGTCCATATGCCAATATCTAGTCCTGGTTTTCAGTTTCATTCCCTGTAGCAGGAATTTTAATCAACCACTGGAACAAGAAAATTTTTATGAGAAGGGTTTTAGATTACAGAAATCAAGGTGTGCAGTGAGGGCTGAGCCTCCAGGTGTTTGCTGCAGCTGCTCTGCAGGTTTCACAAACCCTATTCAACTGAATGCCTCGGGTGTTTGACTGCCTTCCCACCCCTGCCCTGGTGGGGCTTTCTCCAAAACTCACATCATCAGCAGGGGTGATGTTGTTCCAGGATGTAGATGAGAGACCTCCAGAGAAAAATATCCCCTTACGTTAGGCAAAGTTCTGAGAGACTTGAAATCTAAGTAACCAGTCAAGGAGGCTTTTGGAAAACGCACTTCAAGAACTGAAAAGCAGAGAGAAAACATTTGGGATATATTCAAACAGCCTAAATTCTATCTCAGCCTCTGTGTCTTATCAGCAGTGAAAGTTTGACACCTCCAAAGAATTGGATACTAATTGGGCAGCTGCAGAAACACAGCCAATAGCAAACACAAAGCACCAAGGACGTACATGGAAATTAGGCCAGATGAGTTTAGCTCAATATACATAAAAACTGGAGGCTGTTCAGAGCAAAAACTGATGCTCTAAAATAGCCTTAAAACTAGTGCAAGAGGAAGAGGATATTTTCTCCAGCGTCTTATACCAGTGCAGATCAGGAATGGTGCCAGCAGCAGAATTGCATCAATTGAACTAATACCTCACTGGGCCCAGGTCACTGCCTTTGGTGATTACAGGATAACTTTAACAACAGTCTATCTGTTCTTTGCAAATGAGGTCATTCCAACTATGCCTTTTTCCTTAGGATTCATAGCAAAAACTACAAAAAGAGACTGGAGTCAGAGAACAAAAAACTAACCTTCACCAATTTACCAACCTTAAAGGAAACACAACACAGTTCCATACAACATGTCCGTGCTGTCCGACAATCCTTCCGCCTCATTGCAAGAAATCCACAGTGCTGAAACAATTACCGGTAAGAGCTTTAGGGAGTAAAAAATGTAGCTTGTGAACTAGTGACAGGAGGATGAAAAAGCATGTGTGTGGGTCCAAACCAGTGACTGGGTAGAAAAAGAGGCAAGGTACTTGGATTGCTTGTTACCTGTAAAGTGTTTTGTCATTCCTTTCCCATCAGTGTGTGTGTAAGGAAGACCATGTGTTACACAACTTCCACATAAGCCAGGGATGAACATCTCCTTTTGGGGATCAGAACACAAATATTTTCCAGTTAAATGAAGCTTTTTGTTAATTCCTACAGACATTTAAGGCCCAGTGGTTAAGATCCAGAAAGCCCCTAGGCCTACCACTGCTGTAAAACTTAACACATTAGTTACTGGCATATCCCAGCTGATTGACTTGTTTATGGTTTTCTTTGGGCCAGGTTCAAGGCCACCATCTCAACATACAGCATCAACATCTAAAAGTCTCTCTTCCAGCCCTGCAGTGGAAACCCACCTCATACTGTCAGGTAAGGACACAGTGCTCTGGCAGCTTTCCCTTGTTTGAGCAAAGGAGAAGCATGTAGTCAAATTCTTCTGCCCACAAACAGATGAGGTGGGTAAAACAGCTCCAGACTTACAAAAATCCCTGTCTGAAATCCTGAGTTGATCATCAGATATGGTCAAGTGACACAAACCATGCAGAGGTCTCAGTTATATCGCTGGGTTCTTATAAGCCCTATCCAGCTCCCTGCTCCTGCTCCAGCATTGTTAGACACCTGCAGCTGGGAGCACCCTCCAGGTGTGATGCAGCAGATCACACTCCCCTTGCACTGGGTCCTCATATTCTGCTTCACATCTTCTACATCCTCATCCATTTGTTTTTTGCAGAAAGCTCTGAAGAGGATGAAGAAAACCCGATGAAAAACCCATTTACAATCCCATCAGATGCTGAAATTTTTGCACTAAGGGACAAGGAAATCAAAAAGGCAAAGGCAGTACGTATGCATGCTCTAGGCCAATGTACTTAACAAGCACTTACTAGGGCAGGCAACCAACCAATGGATACCAGAATTTAGTGCATGAGAGATCAAAAGATCACTTCATTAGAAACCTGGGGATGTTCAGCCAAGAGAGGAAAAGGATCTGGGAGACATGACTGCAGCCTTTCAGTACTTAGAGTGTGCTTATGAAAAAACAAGAACAGCAACTTTTTACACAAACAGATAGTGATAGAACAAGGGGGAATGATTTTAAACCTAAAGAGAAGAGATTTAGATTAGATGTGAGGAAGAAATTCTTTACTCAGAGGGTAGAGAGGCACTGGAACAAGTTGCTCAAAGAAGCTGTGGCTGCCCCATCCCTGGAAATGTCCTAGGCCAGGTTGGATGGGGCTTTGAGCAACCTGGTCTGGTGGAAGGTGTCCCTGCCCATGGCAGAGGGGTTCGAAGTAGCTTATCTTTAAGGTCCCTCCCAAGACAAGCCATTCAGTGATTCTCTGGTATCTGAGAGGTCTGACTGATGTACATGGTCACACAGCCTGGCAGTAGTGTGGAAAGAAGCAAGAGGTCTTTGTTTCTAAAGCACAATGTGAGGAATCCAAACAAGCTTAAGCAAGGCCTCCTCACCTCACACTGATGACTGACACAGTCTGGTTCTTGCTTGGGTGGAAGGTCACTATATAAGTATGGGGAAGAGCTTAGGAAGAAGTGCACTAAGGATGTCTGCTGAGGGATGTCCTCAACATAACCCATGGCCAAACTGTGCAGACAGCAGTGAATTACACTTCAGTCCATAAGAAAGCATGAGCAGTTTTATCCTCCAGAAAGGTCTAGAGTGGGTTTGAATAGATCCTCTCAATCTGAATGTGGTGGTTTACGTGCTGTTGTGAAAGCTGGACTGAGTCAGTTAAGTGTGGGCTGTCCTGTTGTTCCCTTTAACTAGGGGACTTACAGGATGAATCTCAGAAAATTTCCGTTTGCTCAGAGGAATAATCTAGGAAGGAAAAATGAGGACACTGAGTAGGTACAAATTAGCACAGCTGGTGGATGGATGCAGAATACAAATCAACATACTAATGAGAACAAGAGCTAAGAAATTTAGTGTTTCAGTTGCCTCAAGAGAGAATATCACTAGGATTAGTCAGGAAAAAACAGGCAAACATGCATCAGCAGGGTATCAGCAGTCTGCTGTGAATAGCTACTCATGTCTTTAAAAACCACAGCAACCAAAGCACACAATCAAACTGCCCGCATATCTGACTTCTCACAGAAACATGAAAGGATGAAGACCTTGAAAGTCCATGAGAAAACTACTTACTCCACTAAAATAAAAGAAAAAAGTGGGTTGAGGAAAGCTCTGAAGAAGGAGGAAGAAGAGGAGAGCAGAAAACAGCCAACAAGCGAAGAGAGATTGAAAGCTCTTCAGGACATTCTCTCACGGAAGTTAGCCATGCAAAAAGGTGGAGAACAGTCACGGTCTTTGCAGTGGTGCTGGGTAACAGCCCAAGGCAAAGAGGGGATGGGAGGAGCAGTTGGTTCTGGCTGACTTAGGTGAGGTCTTGCAGACACGGTAGCTGGCTGTATCTTGCCAACCTTTGCCTAGCTGAGCCATCTCCATCTCATACATTTACATACAGAGCATGTGGCACCCCCTCCACAGCAGCCTGGGTTCCACTGTCCCTTACAGTAGCTGGGAGCTCCCAGAATCAGCTGGGAGCCAGCTGAGTTTGCAGGATCTTGTGTCATAGAAAAATATCTACCAAGCTGATCTAAATTTGGATTTTAGTGGATATAGGCTTAAATTTTCTACCTCTGACACGAGCAGTAGCTTTTCCATTAATATCTAAAGGGCAAGGACCAGATTCTCAACTCCATTCCACCTGGGTTTACTCCATGAAACTGATCCTAAACAAGGATTTCATACTCCATACAAAACTGATCCTAAGCAAGGCAAAAACTGTAATACAATAATCAGTATTGCTGACTCCAATGCCAACCAGATCCATGCTCGTGGCAGCCCACATATTCACTGTGTTTTGCCTTGGCCATATTTCCCCCTCTAGTCTAAGCAACTTTATATTCTAATTTCAGATTATGCATTAGAAAGGGAGACCTTCCATGGCTACATAAATGACAGAAGAGAGATCTTTTTTATTGAGGTACTTGGCTTTTAGAGTTGTTAGTTTCTGTTTATTTAATTACTGTTCTCTGTGTTGCTTTATTTTGGTGTTTTTTCCCCTGAGATGCCTATAGATCTTTCCAAGGAGGCACACATCAGACCCCAAGGATTGACTGTCCAAGTCCTGTGTTACAGACACTTATAGTCTGTAGCCCAGTAATTCCCAACCAAGAAATAAAGGAACATACGTCATTTTCATCATCCTCTGCAACTATTTCAGTTATGAGATGCACAGATACACTGACTCTGACTCCTGCTGTTCTATATGTAAATTGTAGCTGGGAGCCATTCTGAGCTCAAAATAAGGGGATGGAGTAACTGTGCTGGAATATCCCCATTATTCATCTTTATTTTTGTGCTGTAACAAAACTGAATAAATCAATCCTTGTCAGCCAGGAGTTAACGCAGTGCTGGAACTTCTGTCTTTAGTTTCACTGCCTTTTTGTTATGCTCCTTCTGAAATAACCCCAGGCCTCTATATACCTCTATGCATTTAGACACATACCTTCTAAGTCCTTACCCTCTCTGCCAACAATTCCCAGGTAATACAGTAACCAAGAACAAAGCTTAACCAATGTCCCTTTAAAATCAACCAACCAATGTGACTGTGTTGCCTTTGGGGTTCCTTGCAGTATGCCATGGCAGTGAAGCGAGATGAGATTAAAAAGATGGAGGACATAGTAAAGAATGAGGAAAAAAAACTGGAAAAGGCTGAGAAAAGGATGGAGAAGGATGCTGCCATGTTTGAGGAGTTCCTGCAGGAGAACCAAAATAACTCCGTCCAAGCCCTGAAAATGTAAGGAACATTGAAGGAAACACCTGTGTGCTCTTTCATGCTGGACACAGGAGATTTTCTGCTTGACCTCTCTGAACGGTTTTTGGCTATGAAACACTCTTGATTTTCCCAGAGTTATAGTCCTGGTGGCACTTTCTCCCCACACATTCAATAAAAGAGAGGAAGGAGAACAACAGCCAGGGAATACTCTCATTGCAAAAGCCCTTGATCTGGTGGCAGCAAGGAACCTGCTGCTGGCCCCACCACTTCCACTCGTCTCACAACACCCTCTGCCCAACCCCTCAAAGCAGGAACAGTCCCCTCAGTGAAGCAAGCTGAGCACTTTGGCCCATTACAGATATCACAAGGGCAGAGCAGCAACTGATGCTCAGCAGCAGCCAAATTAGGGAGATCTTAACACTGGGATGCCATACTCCGTGCCAAGAGAAGCAGGGCCTTGAGGTAGGAGACAAACATCACCTGGGATATATCTGTAACACAGACTTCTAGTGTTTGTATCACATCTTTTTCGGTGTTTCATATGCACCTCAGTTTACTACTCACTACCAAAATGTTTAATGTCTTATGTTTATGCATTCTTTCCTAGGGCCAAAGAAGAAACCTCAGCAAAGAGAAAGAAAATAATGGAGCTCCGGGCAATCACTTCCCAAATAAAGAAGGTCCAAAGGTAATGGTTGCTCATTATTCGTGCCTGGCCTTTAACAGTCCCTGCACTGGTGTACTTTCACAGTCCTTGGGGGTGAAAGATATCAAAAAATGTTCCATTTTAGGAGTCAAAATGTTTTGGCTTTTGTTTCCCAGATGCTGGCTTTGTTTCTACACGAACTCAACTAGTTTTTGATTATATTTTTAGGAAGTATAAATATTCCAAAACCAAAATCAAATTCTTAATATCAGATTAAAAACCAAACAAAACTAAGTAATGCATTTTAATGGGCACCTGTGGAAAGACAAAAGAAATAACTATAATGACAATTATGAGTTGAGCTGGAAAAATTTTTCATTCCTTTTCAAGTAAAAATTCCAAAATTAGCAAGCCCAGTGACATACCAAGGCTTTGGCCACAGAGATATGACCAGGCAGCTTCCACATGAGGAACCACAAAGGAACATGCAGGGCAGGTTCCCATTTGTTTTTGCATGTCCATGAAAACATGTGCCCTTCTCTGGGTGAAGCTGAATATCAAGAGCAAAGAATATGCTCAAGCAGGGGCTTTCCTCCCTGCTAACAAACTTTGTCCACTTCTCTCTACCCAGTGATATATCCAGAATTGAGGATACTCTGCAGGAGTACAAGATGTACAGGGATATCCTCTATCAGCTGTCTCCAAAAGAGTGGCAGAAGGAACATGGAAAAAAGCACACAAAGGATAAGAACTCGAAAACAGAATCCAGAACTAATGAAGGAAGTGTCTCATCTGCCCCTGGGGCAGAGCAGGGTGAGTGCCAGGGAAGTGCTGCCTGCTACTTTTTGGGACAGTCTGAGGCTTTGAGTACATCTCTCCTTGTCTCCAGACCAGGGTCTGGCAGCCAGGACTGCCCACACCACCAGTTTTACAGATATGCCACGTTCCCTGCTGCATTCCGAAAGTTTGGATTTCAGGTCACGCGACATCAGGCCACAGCTCAAACACTTCCTGAAGCCTCTTTTAACAAGAGAACTGTAAGTACAAGACAGTGCAAACAACAGACTTAAATACTGTAGAGAGCACTCAGCTGGCTGGGAGTCAGCAGAGGGGAATCCTACTCCTCACCCTTGCTGTGGGCATACTGAGAGCTGGGGCTGATTGGAACAAATCCAAATACCAGTAGAAAAACCATCAGGTGTGCCAATCAGTACCTACATGCTTACTCCAACAGAGCTCTGTCCTTAAATCCTCTGCTGAGAGCCCTGCCCCAAGTGGGGTTGGCACTAAGATGAGGCAAACAAGGGTTTTTAACCCCTCTATGGCACAGGGTGGCAGGTGGAGGTGATGAGCAGACTGTACTGCCAACAGCAGCCAGGCACCTCTTGCCCCCTCTTCCCTCCCTTGTACAGAGGAAGAAGCACTCAACAAGCTTCTCCCAGGGCAAGTAAAAAATGCAGACTCCCCATGGTGGCTACACCATGATGTTTAGGAGCACTATCACGTCTCACTAAGAGCACAAGGCTTTTCCTACATTTGTGCTGGTGCTGCTGCCTGAGCCTTTCTAGTAAGGCTCTTGATTTTGCCTTCTCTTTGCCCAAAACCTCCCAGCGAGTTTAAAGGCATTTGGATCAACACCATCAGTTCAGGCTCACACATCATGTCCCAGTCCCATGGCCAGCACAGCCCAGAGCAGCACAAAAGGCAGCTCATGGCCTGTTTGTGCGACCCCTAGATCCTACTGACCCCCAAACAGTCCATAGCCATGGGGAGGCAAACGTGGGAATGTGCAAAGGACTGTTCAGGAGCAAACAGCAACAGCAAAAAATAACCCAACAGTGTTCATAAGTCACTAACAAGGTCTTCTATGAGCTATCATTTCTCTAAGGGCCTAATACACAAAATGCTTTTTCAGAAGCTCATTGGAGGATGCAGAAAATGAAAACAGCTCGGATGAAGATGAGGTCAGAAGTCCTATGTTGAAATATTTACATTTTCGGTTTGTTCTGTGTCATTCATTGATATTACTAATTTCCTTCACCTTACAACCATTAGTTATGGTACTGAGGAATTACTGTAGCCACAAGTTATAAACATATGTCTATACATCCATAAATGTTCATGTTTTGGCAACATGTATTATAAATAGTTTAGTTTAACTTTCCTCCTCCAGTTTCCAAAAACCTGCCATCATCTCTAAGCTTGTCATTCCCCCAACCAGATATGACATCATAAAATGGAAGATTTTTAAATTAGTGCAGTTACTGGTTTATGTTTGAAATTAAAGTTTTCTCTCCTCACAGATGTTTGAATCACTTTTTACCCCCCAAAATGCAACTTTTTTGGGGGGTGAGCTGCTGAGGCAGAGTAAAGCTACACTTGTGGCAGGAAGGTGGGAGACATTCATACATGGACAGTTACAGACCTCTCTAGATGGAAGAGTGTTTGAACAGCCAGGGCTGGTAGAGACTAACCTCCATGTACTTCAAGAGGCTGGAGGAGGAAAAACACTCATCACACGTTTTCCACTCCAGGAGCCCGAGTTGTATTTTACTCATCCTGAACAACTGCTGATTACTTTCATGAAGATGCAGGATGAGAACATTTCCTTCATCAAGAATTCCCAGGACATTGAGGAAAGATGGAACAAGATCCAACACACTTTCATCACCACACACGAGAGCATGTAAGTGTGATCCTGCAAGAGATGGGACAGGACCCCCTGCCCACCACTGGCACCTCACCACCTGCAGGCTGCAGACCACATGGAATGCAGTTCACACAGCACACAACAGAGTCTTTCTAGTGTCCCATCTACGTTTAATTTAGAAGATAAGGCTTGAGCTTGGGACTAATTCCTCAGTCCTCAAGGTGCAGACTAGGGAACTGATGCATTTAGCATCCTGGAGTGGATATGAGGCAGAAGCATTGTGTAATTCTCATAAAGGAAGACCAAGGGAAGAAATAAGGCAAGTCCTGAGATCCAGACCAGCATCTATAATGACTCAGTGCAAAACCTTCCAAGGGGTAGACAGAAGGAAACTCAAGGGTCATTGTAATATACTATTTCAGTGGCAGCTAGACTCATATTCCCATTTAAAGTGTTAACTTACCCCCTTGTGAAAGTTTTTAAAGGTAATCTGGATCCCCCATTGACTATTAAAAAATCTTAGTTTAGCTAGGCTACTTTTTCCTTCCCCACACCAGCACAGAAACTGCTTTTCCAGAAAAAAACAGAAGTTCCCTCTGCTCTCAGGGCTGTGGGTGCAAGTTCTCAGAAAAGGCTGAAGTGTTACCTCCATCTGCCGGCAGCAGAAGGGACGGGCCCAGGCTGGGGAGAGCAGAAGAGCCCTGTGTTTCAGAGATGCTCTTTCCAAACACCACCTCTCTCCTTTGGCCTAGGGAGAAGGAGTTAGCAGAGCTGAAACAGCAGGTGAACACCCTCCAGTCCTCTGTCACCAAGGAAGAAGAGAGAGTAGCAGATCTGAAGCTCAGAGTTCACCTCTTTTCCTCTGGAGAACATGAAACTGATGGCCAGGTATACGCTGAGATCAAGGCAAGGGGAGTTCATGTGGGCATAAGTGGTTCCTCTCCACCAGCCGTATCCATCCTGGGAACAGAGCAGGCAGTGGGTTGCACTGGGCAGGGATCAGCACTATTTCCCAGCAATGGAGCTGTAGCAAGGGCAGGTTTGGGGCACTGTTGAGGCAGCAAACGTGTCTGCTCCATGCAGCTGCTTTGAGGTGAGAGCAGGGGCCATAAAGACACCTGGGCAGCTGCAACCTGCTCCAAGTCACAGCAAAGCTGGGAAAATGAGACTATCAGGAGAAAGGCTCAGTAAAGCCATCTGTCCCAGCCACTGCTGCTAAGCCAACTGGGAAACAAGCAACTGAGTCTTCTTGAGGAAATGAAAGTGTTTCCTTTACTGATTTCCTTTGGTTTTGGAGGGATATTATGGTTCTACAGGGCAGGACCCAGATGTGCCTCTTATATATCTCCTCTTATCTCTAGGACAAAATGCTTGCAAGCCTGAACAAGAAGGTGCTGGAAGTCTATTCCCACTGCACTGGAGACAATGAGACAAATCTGAAGACAACAGAGATGCTAAAAGTAATAGAAAAACAGCTCAATGATTTACTGGACAGCCTGGAGAGAATTCCACAGTCAAAGATAGAAAAGGCTCAGAAAGCCATACAAAAGGAAAAGAGGGCAAGGTAAGGCAAGATGCTCTTCTGGAAAATACCTCTATTTTTAAATGTTGACAGTCAAAAGCGTCAAATCAACCCAAGGAACTGTAGCAGCAATCTGCAATCCCACGTGATCAATCCATACCATTCTTCTTCTGTAAGGGTTCCACATTCATAGAATTTGAGTCTCCTGAGCAGCCAGCAGCAGCTCACAGCTATGTTAGAGAAGACCTGCAAGCTACATTAGAGAAGGGAAAAATCCAGAAGAATAAAAAACACAAAACTCACAAACAAAACCAGACTCGACGAGAATCATATTTTTAAGAAGACTGTTTACAGTTAACAATATTTAAACTGAGTAAATAGCAAATTCCTCCTCTAGTTAACACACTCAAAGTCTGCCATGCCCTGATATTTTGTCAGGCTTCAATAGGCACAAAAGGGAATTTCTCAGCAATGACAGCTCTCAAATGTTTCTTCTACAAAACTCTTAAATTTGGCTTGTTTTATTAAATAGTAGTCAATTAACACAATCAATTAAGGTTCCAAGATAAGACTTTGCCCTATTTGGGCAAAGTGTAGCTCCATGGGTATAAAATCCTCCTATAAGTATCCCTCACCCACACAGCTGCTGAGCATCCTGGTCAACTGCAGAGTGTAAGTCACCTGCTGAAGGTGGCAGAGCACGTCTGCAACAGAAAACAACTGCCCAGTATCTCCAGTATCTCACCTGACATGCTTTTTTCCACTCATCACTCCAGAAAGCGCAGGGCCAACTGCAGTCAGTGCTTCTCCATGTTATCACCTTCCCAGTAACAAACTCCAGCAGAGGCTGCACCCAAACCCCTGTGCTCTGGTGGTCCTGCATGGTTACATGTAAGGTGTGATGTAAAATGTAATGTTAGATGTTGATGCTACGTGTCAAAAGCACATCTGGTGTAGCTGCATGATGCATTTAACTCTTGCTTTCTCTCTTCAAAAGGCTGAGAGAGGAAAAGCTGAAACAGAAGCAGCAGCAGGAGGAAGGATTGAAAAGGGACATGGAAAGATTGCAGGCAACTGTAGAAAAAAAGGTAAGTGCAGTGAATCTCACCTCAACAGCCCACTTCGGAGAAGCTGGAGGTACTTGAACATCAAGTGTTTAAGGGAATAGTGTTACTAGGGTCCTCCACAGCCATGTGGGGATGGCACCTATAGCCAGCCATAGCCCAATTTACAGGAGTGATGTAACTTAAGCCACTGCTGGGAAGTCAGTCACAGTGCACACTCTTCCAGCTCAGTATCCTTCCATTGTCCTTCTCCTATCCTTCTCTCAACCACATGGCTCCCTCCATTACTTGCCAATTCTCAGTAAGCTCATTTCGACTCATTAACTTGGCTGTATTAAACAAAGCATGAAAATCAGCAAATGAGGAACTGGGCATGAGCAAGACACTCCTGACAACAGCAGCAAGGCCCTCAGTCAGCTCCGCCATCCCATCAAACCACACCTTTTCTGACCCGTTCCATATTATGCCAAACCAAGCTTCAGCCACAGCTCCTGCTGCACCTTCCACAGGCCAACACAGCAGCGAGGACATCCCACCTCTGCCACACACCAAAGCAGTGACAGCATGGGTGACAGAGAACAGGTGCCACGAGTCCCTGCCCTTTAGCCAAGAGAAAACAAAGGGTTCTGCAGGCTCCCTCTGATACTTCCTTGGACTTCCAACTTCCCCTCCTCTTCCCAAGACAGTACAAATGAGGCTTCAGTCAGAAACCAGTTGTAGGTACAACAGTACGTTGTAGCAGCTGAAGCACGAGCACACACACGGCCTTCAGGTGCTTCTCACACACTTTCTAATACAAAAAACACTTAATAGACACACTGCAGCCTGCCCAGAAAACACAACCAAGAGGCCACGGCCCCTCGTGAAGCAGCTTTAGCCATGTGGTTCAGACGTGCCAACACAGCACTGATAAAGGCACCTCTTCTGTCTCTGCAGAGCAGCGGGAAGCCGGCGTTTCATTCCAACCCACCTGCCAGGAAGGAGAAGACCATCCCAGAGCAAATAGATAAGGAGAAGGAAGAACAAATGTATTATTTCTCTTGACAGCACAGCCTCAACCACAGCACGTAGGGCTGAAGCTGCTCTAGAACTAGTCTTGCAGATTTCTGTCTTTGCTTAGTTGAACAACTTTCAGTCCCGTGAAACTTCCGTCTTCTCCTACTCTAAGACTCCAGTGTAAATTTACAACCTCTGTTCTCATCCACTGATATTTTGCCTAAGAAAATAAATAAAAATTTTCTCATTTTGCTTCTCAGGCTCCTGCTAAACACCAATGCTTTTCTCATTTGGTGTTTGATGCCAATAGCTCAATGCCTACAAACCCAAGCAGTAAGATCTATCACAGTCCTGGGTGACAACCTTTGTTGTCACCCAACCCTAATTCTAAGTCAGGCACCTGCCAGACATTTAAGATAATCACAAGTTTGTTGAAGGACTATAAGAACAACAGCTATGCTTTAATCCAAAGGATGAGTTTCATTACAGACTCCACCCCACTACTGTGGAAAAGACACATCCAAAGAAAAACACAAGCTCTGCCGAAATCAAGCTGCTAGTTATTAGCTTTTTGTCAGATGCATCCATGCAAAGAACAACACCCAATGACAAACTGACCATAAAAAAAAAAAAGCTTTATTAACTCTTTTGCACCAGCAGTTCTTCAGGTATCCATTGCCAGCAATGGACTCCAAGCCAAGTGATCCAATTTTCCGCCCCAAGAGGTTAGCACTTTACATTCACTTACAAAGCTGAGTGAGGTACATTTTCAGAAGTAGAAAGATTTGGTTGCAAGTCCCATAAAAAGATGGAGTGTTCCTTGGCCATTTTAATAGAGTAAGAACTGGTATGGTCCTTGAGAACAGAATAATGCAGGCATTGGGAGCTCGAGGTGTCTCAGCTTCCAGGGCGAGCATGGTGACCACTAGAGCAAGACCAAGTAGTCCCTGGGGCACAATTCCTTCTCAATCTTTCTCTCTCTCAGGAGTGAACTCCATGCTGCAGTCACAGCCACTGGGTAGATCTCATCTACCAGTAGTTTGGTTTGGAAACCCAGCCTGAGAAGGTTAAGACTTTCCCTGGACATAAGTTGTAAACTCAGAGTGAGAGGAACAGAGAGACCTCAATGCTCAGTTAGGCTAAAGATAGAAAAATAAAACTGGTTCAACCAGAGGATATAATACTGCCTACAAATCAGGAGCTGAAGTTCAATGTAACCTGTATGCTTTTTTCCTCCCCAAGTCTTCAATCAAAAAAAGCATTTATATGGACACATACATAGTTCAAAAGGCACAGGAAGTAAAAGCATTTCTGAACAACCTCATGTGAATTTAACATCAGTATAACTGTAAAATAAATAAATATGTGCAAGATTAGAAAGATCACAATGTTCTCCTCTGTGACATATCTTATTTTGTAAAAAAAAAAAAATACACATACGTGCATACACACACCTCACTGAGAATAAAAAAAAACAGTACATACAGCCTTTTATCAAACTCCTATACATACTTTTATAGGCATTCAGAACATCACCATAAGAAACATTTAAATTACTACCTTAAAATGTAACCAAAGGTGTTTTTTTTTTTTCCCTATACAACCCTATACTTGTTTAGGTGTTTGCAAACCAGGTAAGTAGAATACATAAAACCTCTCCCCCCAGCCCCAAGAGAAACTGCAGTTTTTCACTGGGGCAAATCTCTCTGGGTAACAATTCTTTTCCCCTCACAAAATACTCTGACAACTGCATATTCTGTAAACCAGCCAAAAGCTCCACATGCATGTGGCACTCTGGGATAGCAATAAAGAACATGTGTTAACAGTGTTCAATTAAAAAAAAAAAAAAACAACAACAAAAAAACCCACCAAACAACCCAAAATAAAAAGGTAGTGGCCAGTTTACAGGTAACTTGGCAGCGGTTTATAGATGAGATAAAAATCAAGGTGCTTAAATTTACAAGACAGTCAACATTCCTCCCAAAAAAAGGGAACACAAAGATAAAAACAAACCTCTTTCAGATGCTGTTGGACTCTTAGCTAATCACTTACAGTGAGTACAGTTCTATTGCAGTTTTCTTTTTCAAGTTTTGCTGGAAGAATTCAGCAAAGTATTTGGGACGTGGGAGCAAGGAAAGGGAGAAACTCAACATGAGCTACAAACTGATTCACAGCTAAGTTAACATTTAGAATCTAGCTTTCTAAAACAAAGATTTTAGAGCATCTCATTTTCATGGCATAGAACATTAATTTTGTTACATGTGACACTTTATTCCAGTTTTCTGCCAAAACATGGGCCAAAACAATTATGGTGTTTGTGTGTGGAAAACACTTGCAATTTTAGCTCTTAATTCCCAGATGCCACTGGCTCCAGTAAGAAACCAATGGAAAGGAAGTTTTCACTGTCATAGGCAGGATTTTAAATTTGCACTTGTTAGCTGTAGAATACTTGGTTTCCTGTGAAAACAGTAAATATTACCTCAGTTTGAAGTGGAATACAGTACTTCTCCCTGAAACAACACTGTACAGCAGTCTGCCTCAGCCTCCCTGACCACCAGGCAGACAAGGTATCTTACACAGGCACATCAAGTGGGATTTACATTTTTAAAGAAAATCTGTCAGCTGCAACTGTCTTTAGCAAATCACAAAGAGTGCAACCATACTTCAGTTCTACTTTTCATATTTTCCTTGGAAAAAGACCCACATAGTTATCTCACTCTGTCACGATTGCCCAATTTGTTTTCAAGTAACTGTTCTTAATAATGGTCATTCCAGATCCTGTAAGTTTATTGTGCTTCCAGTGAACTGAGAGTTATCAGAACCTGCATCATCTTCAGTGGAATTGTGTGGTTCCTGTCAAAGCAAACAGACAGCATGAAGAGTTCAGTACTTTCACCTCTAGATGCTTTTAGCGCTTATCAGCAAGATTACCTTGACATTTACCCAACACCACAGCAATGTTTTGAATGGAATCCCAAAGCTTTCCTACTTTGGGGATCCACCCAAACAATGTTGCCACAGTTTTTCTGTGGAACATTTCAGATGAGCATTTAAATTTAAAATTGCTGACTATTTGTTTCTCCTCCATTCTACTCCATGGCAAACAACCCTACTCTTCTTGTATTTCTAGGTTTAGCACAGTAAGGTGCCCCTTCTCAATAAAAAAAGCTTTATTTTCTACCCCAGAGAAGTCCACTTGCCAAGAATAGGTGCACTACAGAGTTTATCAAAACTGAGGGCCCCCAAGCAGGCTTTTCAACCTGCCATTCCTATATGGGCACCTCCCTGAAATCTAGGCTGAAGAGTTTACTTCTCACTTCCTATCCTTTGTGTAGCCTGTTACATTCCAATTCTGATTCTCTCTTGACCCACCTACTATCTGCAGGCTGGGATCAGGAAAACAAGGACGAGGGCACTTCAGAATAAATGAGTAACATTTAGTTATTCATTACTCAGTAACAGAGGCAGAGAAACAACCACCTATGGTGTGTCAAAGGTTGGTAACGGACACAAGATAAATTGTGCAGTACAGCCCTCTGCTTACTACTTTGTGTGAGTGAAATTAAACTCCCAGTGGAAAACAAGGTATTTTCATTAGGCAGAAAGTGAGTGTTCACAGTAAACTGTCTTCACTTTCAAGCAAGGCAATAAAACCCAATGGCTTGATGTGCTGTACCTGAAGTATGTGAACAGGTAAATCCACTGTAAGCTGAGAATGTGATGAGGAGGACTGGGAGCTCAGTTGAAAGGGCAAATCTCCCTCTCCTGGGGAATCATCCTGTGAACGCAAAAACTTGATGAAATTACACACCCCCCAGGCATCTCAGCACAACATGGCAAATTTCACTCAGCCTCATGATCTTAAAAAATCTGCTAAAGCCACTGCACTGTACTAGTAAGGCCTAGATCTACAAGGATTTAGAAAGCTACCACTTAAATCTGAACCTAGCCCTGAGTACAACCTATTATCCTGTCTTCATCGGGACCACTGGCAAGATCTGAAAAGGAAAAAATAGTTCATCTTCCAGCAAATGTAACACTCAAAAATATGCAACAAATTTCACCATGTTTGCATGAAGCTGATACTTAACATAAGAGTTACAAACTTTCATGTTTGTAATATAACAAACACCTCTCAGAAAACGAGATGGATGGAGAACTCTGCCGGTAGCTTTCTCCACACCATAGTTAGGAGTGAAGTAAAAGGAACTTACCCTCTCTCTGGATACTATACAGATATACACCTGGCCAAAAACTATTACCTGTCATGCTCCTTTAATCAGTCCACACCAATTACTAGGCTGTTTTGGGTTTTTTAAAGCTTCTTTTCAACAGTTGAGAGAAATGACAGTTAAGGCTGGAACTTCTTTTTGCAGGAATGTTTCCAAGTCAGTCTCATTTTCATATTTCAATATTTATTTATATTTCATCCAATTAATATTTACTTGTTTTAGTATTTACTTAATATTTACTTGTTTTAGTATTTACTTTGTAATTGACATGTGGAATAATGTAAGAATACTGCAGAGCTCCAGATCTCATCCAGGGGCGGTAGTACCTGAGTTCACAGTCAAATTGCTCCACAAATGTGCCAGTTTGGGTAACAGGGAAGATAAGCATGTTTTTTTCTCCTTTAGCTCTTACCTGAAGAAGCTGAATTTGCACATACTGAGCTCCAGTGGCAGGGTCCCTTATTGTCAGCCCTCCATTTGGCAGAACTATGTTTCCACCCAGGCGACTGGCAGGAGTGGATGATGAAAAGTTGGTAGGGCTTACTTTACCACCTTTGTTTTTCCTGTGACCAGAGCCAGATGCCCCTAAAAGAGAGCAATTTTAATAGTTAGATGGTCAGAAACAATTAACTGAAGTGTCCTGGTAGTACTTTTCAATTTTATGCAGCTATTTACACTACACAGCAAACGCCTGCGACAGTGCAATATAATTAAGCATCATCTGACAACTGCTAAAAGCTGGTGAACTTCAGCTGCTGACTGAGCATCTTCTCACATGAACACCATTAAAACCACATCACAAACTGCTAAGCTTAGGGCTCACCCCTGTGGTAGCACAGAAATACCAGCACGTTTGTGGAGATATAGAAATGAATAAGGAAGCAGGATTGCATTTTCTATTTTTAATTTTTGCAGCTCATTTCCTGAGAAGTCATGCAGGTCATTTTTCTAAACTGTAAAAAGAGCATAGTGAAGCTCATGTACTTCCAAAAAGATTTCAAGGACTGTTGGGTACAATGGGCTACACAAATACAACTACCACAACCTTAAGCTTCTTTCAGATTAAAGCAAGATAAATCAGCTGCTGTATCACAAGCTGAAAACCAAAAACCTAATAAAAACAATTGCAAGGATACAGTCCTGTCAGCTCTGTGGGTTTCGTGGGGTTTTTTTCATCTATAATAAATGAAGGGCTTGGATAACTTCTTTTTAACCACTGAACTTCCCTCCATAGTATTCACTCAACCTAGTTAAACCAGTTACAGATACAAGACTCTCTAGGCCACTTTAAGAAGCACTGAGTGGCATTAAGGAACAGCTGGTGAAAAGTGGACTTGAAAGACTTGAGTAGGAACAGAAACAGGAGTTTTCTGAGGTCATTTTAGAAAACATTGCAAAATGTAATCACCTTTTTCAAATTAAAATCCAAAAGACACAGCTGATGACACATGCACATGTCTAATACAAGGACACTCAAAACCAGCTTCATAATGCACTTATCCTTCCATGTGACAACTCACTGAACTAGACAGAATTTATGCAGGTATGCATTTTACAAATACACAAAACACAACAGTTCTCAAATCAGAACTAGTCTCTTAACTCACCTCAAAAGCTATTGCCTTGATTTTCAGAGGATGAAGGTCTAAGAGACAGCAAGGTGGAACTAAACACTTCATATATGGTATTCATATCATAAATATATGATATTCCACCCCAGCCCCAAAGGTAAACACAACTCAAACATCTGAGCTCGTGCAAGTCTAGCGAGCCATGGACCATGTTTGACCTGACAAAGGAGTGGAGTATAATTCACATTAGATGGCTTTGAGTCAAACTACAGTTTAAGAGGAAGAGGACACATCTGGAATCATGACCTAAACTACACCCTGCACAAGAACTCCCTACAAAGCAAAAATCTAAGAGATATTTCTAGATAATTAGGAACTAAATTCCTTAACACTGCATACACACTGTTACTAAGAGAAACACAAATGCCAAATTTCAGCTGTTGTTATTGTCTGTACTAAAAGAACCTTCTAAGTAAGACCAAAAGCATAAACAACAAAAAGCAAAGTGACCTTATTTTCTTTTTGTTTTAATAAGAAAATAAAAAGCAGATGAAGAGATGGAGAACTAGTGTCTTGTTAACAACCATGAAACATATGGTGCTGCTTTCTTTGTAAACTTACTGTGAATTTGATATTCCACAGAACGTGATTATCCAGAGTAACAGATGGTACACCACATGCATAATTATTTTAACTAGCAATAAACTGGATAGGACATTTAAGAATGCTGCTCAAAAACCTGCCCTCATTGTACTACCAAAAAATGTTAAATAATTGTATTTAGTAAATTTGACAAAATTAATGGCTTCTCACCTGTGCTGCTGCCATTCCCTTTTTGTTTCTTTTTCTTGGCTAGCTGAATGGCTCTGTAGTCTGTCCTTGCAGACCCACTGCTCTCCTAGTTAAAAAAAAAAAAAAAAAGGCCCAGAGATGCAGTTTTTGGAATCAAGAACAAAGCAAGACAATGAACACAGACAAATGAGTTCTCAGATGCAGTTATCCTCTATGCTGCAAACACTGAATTCTAGTTTCCCATTATCTTTTGATTAGAGTTTCAGTAAATTCTGTTTGTGTTGGATATTTGGAGTTCAACACACTAAGAAGTTAGGTCCACATTTATAAACATTTAGATTTTAACAGTGTAAACATTTACTTTATAATGTAAACAGTCTGCAGCAACACAGTGAAGCAGAAAGAGACTACTTAAAAAAAGAACAAGGACCGAGATTAAAATGTTGCAGTTACTCTTACAGACCAAATCTTTCCCTGAAATGAAATGCACAAGATATATCACATACTTTTGGGTATTCTTGCAAATTCCATCTCAAATGGATGGCTGCTTATTTTGAAAGCTTCTTCCCTAACTGTCCCCACCAGAATTCCAGTATTTCTTGAGAACTTATCACCACACTGAATCTACTAATGACAACACACTACTATAACATAACATTCCATACCCTTTGTCAAAAAAGAGCCAAAATGCATGATCTGCAAAATCTGAGAGAAAGGTCTCCCTGTAAGTAGCAAGGGATACTCCCAAAGTCAGGTTGTCTCAGTCAGCTAGGGGTAAAATGAATATAGTTACTCCATACCAAAAACGAGCTGCCAGTCACTGCCCCAAGATCCATTTCCTTCTGTGCACTGTAGCTCCCCGGAGGGTTGGAGAAGACAAACTGTGTCACTACTTTGCTGCCCTCTTGTTGACCAACAACGTCCGAGCACGGAACCAAATTCCGCTCAGCTTTAACTGGCGTCAGTAACTCAGGCACATTGGTACCGCCAAGGCTGCTGGAAGGAGTCAATGTGGCCGTGTCCATGGTTAAATTATTGCTGGACGTCAAGCTGTGCACATCCTGACTGCAGTTCCTCACCGACAGGGACGCTAGCGAGCCCAAGGCTTCGGCATTGACAGTCTGTACATCATCCAAGTTTAAAGTGCTTTGCTGCAGAACTGCACCGCTTCCCAGCAGGAGAGAACTGTCCAGGCTCTGCGGCATGTCGCTGCTCGCCACCAGGATCAAGGGATCAACTGCCTGGCTTAAGGAATTGGTACTGGCAGGCAGGTTTCCTCCCAGCGTGGAGCCCACCGAAGCGACATCGATCGTGACAACCCCAGAGTTCACCAGCGCCATGTCTGTGGCAATTCCAGAATTGTTACTGGACACGTTGGAGAACAGGGATACGAGGTCTATGTTGCCGAGATCACTCTGCCCTTGACTAGTGAGTTCACTGCTGGGTGTGAGGGAGTTGGTTGCTTCGAGCTGAGTTAGGAGATCTGGAAGAGAAAGGTTTGGTTATAAGAGAGACCTTTCAATCAGGCAGTGGAAAGGAAAAATTTGAATGATCAAAGAAGGAAGCTTAAAATTCTGTATCCTCACTTTCCTGAAAGCAGATTTAAGGAAAAGCAGCTTATTGAAATAAATTCACTCCTTTACTGAGAAATTTCAGTTACAAAAGCACTTGCCAAAAAATAACACTAAGACAGTCCAAGCTAAGTCAAGAGAAGTTCTTTTAGACCTTGCTCCTATTCTAAAGATGGCATGGATAAGGACAAGTTCTACTTCGTTCAAAAATGATGAAATTTCTCACAATTTCACACAGGCCAAGTGCAAATATCACCTTCTGATACTCAGAGGTCCCACTGAAAATGTTAGGGGAGGGAGAAATTAACTCCAGTTTCAGTGGAGATTCTATCATTTATATCAATGGGACCCAGATTTCAACATTAGTAAATACACATCTTCCTTAATAAAACATTTAATTTTCCCACTGCACCCTCCAACAGCCTGAAACAAACACTTTACCTGGGCTGAAGTTGTGCTGTTTGACCATGTGCGTCTTCATACTGTGTTTGGAAGTGAGCAGTTTATTACAACTGGAAACAGGGCACCGAGTCTTTAATGAGTCCACATCCTGAAGATGTTTTTTGGAGTGAATATACAAACTACTTCTTGCTGAAAATTTTGCACAACAGCCTGCAAGAAGATATACAAGGCTTTGAAGTTCCATCCAACTTCAATTCAGCATTCACATTTAGTGTCTTAACAAATCACAGTATCTCTGCAGAACTCTACTTGCTACTTTGCAGTGCCTGTGCACACACTCAGAGGACCCAGAAGAACATCTGAGTGGGTAGGACAGTTCAACAACCTGTTTCTGACAAAGAGAAAAGCTGAATTCACCCACTATAAAGCACCACCTTTCCACACTATGGCATCTTAAAACTCTTCATGACAACTGCTGGCAACACTATAAAAAGGAGAAAGAATCACTAAGTAGAGCTTCTTGACTTTAAAAAGCAGAGTATTTCAGATAAGACCCAAAAACCTCTGTTCCTGGAGTCCTGCTGAAGTGATGGAGGACTTCAAGCTAGAGCACAAACCAGAGTTTTCTCTGTAATCCATAGATTTGGGAATGATCAGTTGTTCAGTTGCAATGTCTTCTGTTTAGTTTTACCTCTTCAAACCCTGTTAGAAGACTCACTCAAAATTGTTCCAATCCTGTATCAAGCTCACATTTGGGGAAAACACACACACTCTTCAGGCAAAAAATGCACACTGGTTACCAGTAAACACATGTAAGAGTGAAGCAATACCTTCTACTGGACACTCAAATGGTTTTGTACCAAGGTGAGTTATACTGTGGCCTTTCAAGTGTTCTGCTCTTGTGAAGGACTTCCCACAGCCTTCTACTGGGCACATGAATCTCCTATCATCTTCATGTTTCCTACAAGGGAAGGAAATTGCCATAATTAAATCCACTGCTGCTTAGGTACTGGAGAAAAAATAAAGAGACAAACAAACAGCCAGTGGCTTGGGACAGTATAATCAGAAAAAGCTTCCTTTACCTTTTATGCCTCAGAAGCTTGGACATACTGGTGAAAGACCAGCCACAGCCTTCAAAGTCGCAGATAAAAGGTCTTTCACCTTGAGCAAAGAAAGATTACGTTAATAATCGAATATGAAAATACACACTGCTCTTAGAAAATATCAAGACCTGCTTAAAATAATTTAAGACAGAACAACTCAACCACTCTCTCCTGCAGTGCATTGCAGAGTACTGCCATGCTTCTCCAGGCTACTCTATCTTTTCTTGTGCATCAAGGATCATAGATATTTGTCAATTGACCTCATATGAATCTGAGCTATCTTGAAGGTGCTTTAATAACCAATAAGAGCATTACTCAAAACAGAAATGTTCTTTCCTGTTTTCATGACCTGTGACTGTATCTTGATTACCATACACTGAAGCATGTAAAATTGATTTTCATCACATCTATGAACTTTAACTTAACCAAAGTGACACTTAAGAACACAAAAAAACCCAAACTCAACACTGTAAAGCCATTAAACCAGGAAAACAGAGGACAGCAGAGAGCACACACAAGTGTCATTAAAACATAAGAAGGCTGTATTTCAGCTTAGCAGTGCTCCTTGTAAGTCAGGAGTGCTTGCTGATCCAAACCTTGGCACATACACACCATGTGGCCTGAGAGTTTTTCAGCTGTTTGCTTGGACTAATATTTTGAAGGTTCTATGAATTTGGGAGTAGAGCTGGGATAGTTTTTCTGGACAGAGCTCACAATGACAGAAGCCACAGCTTTGCATGTCCATAACTGCTTTGCATTTGGCAAGTTGATTCAGTGGACTCCCATCCTTTCCTCTAAGAAGGTCAAGAATCACTGACTCCAAATAATTCCTGCCACCCTTCCTCCCTTTATGACTTTCCAGCAAACTGAAGTCCACTGTCCACATACTATCTTCCATGTATTTCCCCAGGTACAAGTTATCCCTGTGAATACCTGTGTGACTCCTCATGTGGATTTTCAGTCGGCAGGCTTTGTCATACTGCTTGTTACAGCCAGGGAATGAGCAGGTGAACTGCTCTTGCTCTCTGAAGTGGGCTCGGTTATGGGAGAATAATGCACTAACTGTGATAAATGTTCTCTCACAGCCTGGGGAGAGAAGGGAAACAGCAACAAAAATCAGGAACACTGCACTCTTTTCTCCCTCCCAGCTTTTAGAAAGGCACCTTCATGATCGTTTTTCAAGGATGTTCCATCCAGGAAAATGAAAAAAAAAAACAACCAAAACCAAACAGTGCAATCCTAAACTATGTTACTCCCAGGAAATACAACTGTTTACCCAAGGTGGGCAATGAAAACCCGCACAGCCCGGGTTAAGGTGCACCACTGGAGAGCGGTGCTGTGCCTTCGCCGTGCTTCACAAAGTCACGGGAGCAAAGGCGGAGCGCCCACCAGCTGCCAAATTAGATGGAACTCTTTGATAACTGAGGTGGAGCCTCAGGGGAAACCCCTCGGGGAAAGAGGGGCAGCGGGGAGGAGAAGAGAGCAGGGATCCCGGTTTTTCTGCACGGGAGAGGGAAGGCAGCCCATCCCCGGGGGCGGCTTACCGGGGAAGTCGCAGCGGTAGGGCCGCTCGGGCTCCAGGTGGCTGCGACGGCGGTGGGCGGCGAGGCGGGCGGCGCTGGGGAAGCGCTGCCCGCACGCCTCGCACTTCTGCGCCGCCTCCTGCTCGTGGGCGCGGCTGTGCGCCCGCAGGTTGTACACGGTGGTGAAGCGCTTGGCGCAGCCGGGCGCGGCGCAGGCGAACGGCCGCAGCTTGTCGTGCGAGTGCAGGTGCCGCCGCAGCTTGTAGGCCGTGGCGAAGGACCAGGCGCAGCCCGGCACGGGGCAGCCGAAGGGCCGCGCCGCCGCGCCCCGCCCGTCCTCGCCGCCGCCGCCGCCGTGCGCCGACAGCCGGTGCAGCCGCAGCTGCTGCTTGCGGGGAAAGGCCTCCCCGCAGCGCGGCTCCGGGCACGGGAAGGCGGGTGGCGAGCGCGGCCGCGGCCCGCCCGGCGGCTCGGCGGGGCTGGAGGCGGCGCCGGGCGGCGCGGCCCCCGCGGGCTGCTCGGCGCCAGGCCCCAGAGTCAGCACGCCGTTCTCGATGCGCACCAGCAGGCTCTGGTTGTTGATGGTGATGGTCCCCGAGAAGGCGCCGTCCTCCGCCGCGCCGCCATCGCCGCCCGCGGGGGGCAGCGGTGCTGGCGGCGGGGGAGGAGGAGGAGGAGGAGGCGGCGGCGGTGGCGGCGCCGAGCCGGGGGCCTCCTCCGGCGGCTCAGCGGGCGGGGGACCGGGCTGGGCTCGCCCCGCTTCGCCGCCGCCCGCGCCGCGCACCACGTTGAAGACGAGCAGGAGCCCGTCGTTGTCGGGCGCGGGCCCCGCCGGCGGCGCGCTGGGCGCGGGGCTGGCGCCGGGCTCCGGCTTCTCCTCCACCAGCAGCACCGGGAAGCTCACGTAGAGGCCCGGCGCGATGGTGCTGCCGGCGGGGGAGGGCGGGGCGGCGGCGGGCGGCGGGTCCCAGCCGGGCGGCGGCGGCGCGGCGGAGCCGCCATGTTGCGCGGCGGGCCGGGCCCGGGCCGCCTCCGCGGCCGGCAGCCCCTGCGTTTCCATCTTGGGGGTCCCTGTAGCAGCGCCTGAAACCGGAGCCGCGGGGCGGGGCCGGCGCGGCCGCCGCGGAAACGCGGAGAGCGGAGTTACGGACGGGGTGGAGCGGGAGGCGCCGGGGAAACCCGGAGAGCGGAGCTGCGGACGGGGTGGAGCGGGGCTGCCCCGAGGGGGGCAAGGCCGCCAGCCCCGCTCGGGTATCGCGCACCGCGAAAGGCACAGGGGGCACCGCTGGACTCATCTCGGCTCCTGGGGGTTATTCTGATATTTATTCGTGCTAATAACCAGGAAGAGTCACAGAATTGTTAGGTTGGAAGGGACAGCTGGAGATTATCCAGTCCAACCCCGCTGCCAAAGCAGGGTCACCTGGAGCAAGTGACACAGGAAAGTGTCCAGGTGGGTTTTGAATGTCTCCAGAGAAGACTCCATTACTTCTTCGGGCAGCCTGTTCCAGTGCTCAGCCACCCTCAATGTAAAGAAGTTCTTTCTCATGTTGAGGTGAAACTTCTTTGGTGTACTTTACAGGCACTGCTCCTCATCCTCTTGCTGGGCACCACTGAAAAGAGTCCAGCACCGTCCTCTTGGCACCCACCTTTGAGATAGTTATATGCCCTCTCTCAATTTTTTCTCCTCGACCAAACAAGCCCAGCTCACACCATCTCCCCTCGTAAAAGAGGTGCTCCAGCCCCCTCATCATCTTTGTGGCCTCCACTGGACCTTCTCCAGTAGCCCCTTGTCTTTTCTGTACTGAGGAGCCCAACCCCGAACTGGACACAGCACTTGGAATATGGTCTCACTAGGGCTGAGTAGGAGGAGGAGGATCACCTCCCTCAGCTGCTGTGCAGGTGTAATACTGAGGTTGCAGCCACAGAGTCCTGTGATAGGTAAATAGTTTGGCAAAACACTACAAATTCAGCTAATGCAGAGACCTTTTTTTTACTTCTCTTTCTTGGGCAAAGCTTTCTGTAGGTGAATGTTCAGCTGCCTTCTGGCTCTCTATCACTTGAGGAAAAGGCAAAATTATCCTGTATTTGCCATGGAAATTCACTTAGTTCTCTCCTGCCATGGAACTGACAAGCAGTCCCAGCAGATGGTGCTGTGATCCTTCCAATGCTCAGATTATTCCTCCTTTCTGGGGAGCAATTTAGCATGGGAAATGGCTGGCCAGGCACACAGTGCCAGGAAACTGAAGCACCCAGAGCTCCACTGTGCACCTTCAGAGCCACCTGTGCAGAGTGTAAAGTCCCTGAGTGCTTGAGTGTGGCCTTCTCTGAAATCCTCCTCGCCCCACTGCTGACTGTCACTGGGTGTGGGTCATCCCTGGTTTTGGCTGCCCCCAGCCCCCCAGTCTCCCTGTGGAGATCTTTGCTCTATTTTCCTTTGTGTTCCTAGGAAAAAGTAGGTCTTCCTCCAAGTTTATTGCTTAACACAAAGGTGAATCCCTGTTTGAAGGATGCCAAACCTGAACGAGATAACAAAACATCACAAATCTCTTATGTTTGCCAGAGCCTGGAGAAATTCAACAAGACCCTGTTTAGGAGAACCAACAGCTCTCTCATGTCATAAACTTTATACTTTAAAAAAAAAACAAACACTGTTTCTACAGCCATGAGTGCTCTCTCTGCAACCAGGCACAAGGTTTTTGGGATAAGTGTCTGCATTTTAGGATAGCATTGAGGTACTAAGATTTAGCAGCTCTAAGGGAGCAGTCTACGTTACTTAGTACAGAAAAGCCACTGTATTTTCTGGTTGTTCCTCTTGACAAAGCAGTGCCTAGTGCTTTTGGGCTATGAAGATTGGAATGGTTTTGTACAATACCAATACACTAACTTTGGACCCAGTCCACTGTGATTATTAATAACAGGTAATGCATAACATATGTTGAAGCAAAGGCTGTCAAATCTGGCTGACAACTACTCACATCTCAATCGTCTAACTAGGCAATATGGGCAGGTTTTTCCATAATGTAAAGCAATTCCTATCAGCTGCAGATTGCGCTTCACAGAAGGTTCAGTTTCAAACAGATGCCAGACTCTCACTATTCATCTGGAGACATATACAGTACGTGAACAGAGTAAAGAATTCATCTGTGATTCAAAAGAAATAAATAATACTTAGCACCAGAGGCAATACAGAGCTCACCTGTGTGTCCCATGGGATATAGTAATTGTATAGTTTCTCAAGACTCCCCAGTCCTGAGGACTGCAGCTCATCACATCCCATCTACAGCGGCTCATGCAGGTTTATGTGTGTAACAGCCCTTTCTGTTCCAAGAGGTAATGGATGCAGTGCCAAGGAGATTGAGTGACAAATCAAGTCCAATACCACATGTGCACTGGGGGAAGGGACTGGTGACACTGTGTTCATGTTGGAGCGAGGCCCATGGGCAAAAACCATGCTTACCATGAGACAGGATCGCTAAGAATTATTTTTATACACGCAAATGTGTAGATGTGTATGTAAAACGTGTCTCTGTAAATATACCCAAGTATGTATTTGTCACTATGTGTGTGTACAGGGGCTTCAAAGCCAGCCTCAATTCTTGTTCAGCATCACAGCTGATTAGAACAAGATACTTCAGTGAGTTACTGTTAACATAAATATAATAGCAGGCTCAGGTGCAAAACATGCAATTCTTCAGTTGCACCTGGGCACACAAGGTTCTGTGCCTTCCTAATCCTTCTCAGGAAGGAGGAAGATTGAAAATACCTTTCTATTGCTATGTTACATTATAATCAATCTAGAGGAAGCCCATACTGTCTTGTCTTTGGTGCTTTAGTTTGTTTCACATCAGTCATGTTTATTTGGGTTTTTTCCAGAAGGAAAATATACTTGACAATTTTGTTACAGTGCTTTATTAATTGCACTGCTCACAAATGGGTGAGTGGCTCACATTTTTTCATTCAAGAGCAGCAGCCAGCACAAAGGATCTAGGTTTTCTGGGGGGTTCCATTCATTTAGAACACTCTCAAGTGCAGTAGCCTTCTACAGAAGAACAAACTTATGACTGTGAGACAGCAAAGGCCACACAACATCATGTGCAGCATTATCTCAGACCAATGGCGAATTTATGAGTTGTTCCATATTTTCCTGGCCTTGCTGTACAATGTTTGGACCCTGCCCTTAGGGTTTTCCACCCACTTTCTTGTCACTGCATTCTGTCCCTGGTTGTGAATATCTTGGGTGAAACTTTCAGGGACAAAATTATGCAGGTTTAGCTGCACTTGTCCAGTTAGAATTTCACTGTCACTTTCTGCTGCAATCATGTGATATCAATACATCCTCCATTAGCCAAAGATTAAGTTTGTTTACACGTCCTTGTGTTTGGCTACTGGATTTCACACCTCTCTGCTGGTAGCAGCAGAATCAGAGTTCAAATTTCCAGTCCATGTTTGATTTACCAGACCTAAAAATCTGAGGGACAAAATTCCGCATTCTTCTCCTTATAATGAATAGTTTCTTATTGCAAACACCGTTGCAACTATATTAAGTGAAAAGACTGTTCCTGGCATCAGCAGACCTGTCACAGATACAGATTTGCCGCCTTAAAAAGTGAAAGAGGTAAAAAAGAACTCACATGGAACAGACTCGTGCAAGGCTTTTATCACTCGGCCAGAGAGCAGAATAGCATATCAAGGAAGCAACTTCAAATATATCTGCAAGAACAACATCGCGCTTGGAAATACCACTAATGTTTCACGGCTTGCTCCAAGATGTTCTCATCCACTACCTTGTGAGGGAGGGTCACCCTCAACATGTCGTTCTCTTTCATTGCCTGGCAGATGGTTTCATAAGCAAAGGCATTACCCGACCAGCAGCGCCTGGCGACCTGTCAGAGCAGAAAATCAACGCGTGTAAAAATCCTACATTTCTCTTGCCACATCCATCTTGCACAATATTTGCGCAAACACTGGCACTGAATTTCATTATAATAAATCTTTCAGCCCTCTGCCAGTTTCTAGTTTCCTTACTGATTTTGCAAGCAATTTTTGTAATACCTACTTCATTTTTATGAGTAGTATTTGGGCAGACGTGGTACTTTCTCATGCATAACATTGGACAGATAACATTGGTAGAGCCAGGTACCTTATAAACTTAAAAAATTCTCTCACTAAAAATAATTGTGCACTTCACCCCAGCTCTGCAAAGCTAGCACTTGCTTTAGATAATATAATTTAAGCAATCAATGCTTTTGTAGTGGGATAAATATTTAAAAAGGAAAATGTCACTCAATGTATTTTAAACTATGAAATCAAGGAGCCAAATTCTCTGCCCTCATGTAAGGATGAAACTCCATAAACAGAACTCATAAACCTCTCTTCCATCAGCAAACCCCTGATTTGCGTACAAGCAAAATTCCCCAGATGAAAGAAAAAAAAAAATCAAGATTTGGCACCAAGGAAATAAGTCCTTCCCTCTATTCAGTGCCTTACAAATCTCTATTATGGATTACAAATCAATTTCTGAAATATTCAGAATGCTCAAAAGCATTCAAGAAAGAAAATACTTAAGTTCCAATTTAGCAAAATATTTAAGCATATGATTAATAAAAAGCTAATAAGTTCCCAGGATCACAGCAACAGCAGCTAGAAATGACCTTTTAAGTCAACGACTCCATTTTCCTATCACTCACCTATGATTATTCCTGGCAACATATTTTTAAGGGTACACTCCGCTTTTTCAATCTTGTTTATAACATGGGTAGCACTCTCAGATTGTTCTTTTTCAACATGTGCGTGGAAGAGCGGGGTTTTTGCTTGCAGTAAATCAGAGCAGCAAAAGGTGGATTGGGTTTTTAATGGACTGTCTCTGGTACACAGTTCTTGTTAAGGGTTTGTCTCCATTAACCTACAAACTAATATAATTATCATCCTTCTTTTTCCTTAATGGTTTATTAGTGTGTTATTTCAGATCTGGGACAGGAAATACGTGCAAATTGCTCCTACTCTTCTACCCCAAGTCATGCCAGGTCTGATGGGGATTAAAATATGTTTAGCACTGGAATAGAAGTGCTAAATAAACATAGTCATGAGACAGAAAAATATTAAAGTGAACATATATAATGAGCTTTGCTTACCCCATTGGAAACATCCCAGCTGAGCATCATCTTAGCTCGTTCTTCAGCCTCCTTGGACCCATCCAACACCAGGCCAAATCCCCCATTGATCACTTCACCCCTAAAAAAATACAAATGTAAGAGCATGAAATGAAAGTGACCAAATCAAACCAATCCTACAAAATTCACAGGAGGTAATTTATTCAGTTGCAGTCCAAGGAGAAGGATGAGAACATAGAAATGCTGCTGAATAAGAGACTACCAGTGACCATTTATATTTACAAAAAAAAGCCAAAAAAGTTCTATACAGTGTACCAGCTCTAAAAATAAGCAAAGAAAGGTTAACACCTCTGATCTGCCAGGGTATTTTTAAAGGTTTAGATCTTCATGTTTGTGACACTACATCCTGCCATGTAGACAGGATCATGAGGAGGACAGTGTACTTTATTGAAGCAGACAGATGGATCTATTTATATTCTCTTGGGACAAATGGGAGAGCATAAGTATTTTATTAAAAAAGCATTAACCACCACTTAATGCACATCTGCCTCAATCATTTCCAAAACAGTAATTCATTTTGTATGAGATACATAGATGTCTAAAGACATCAGTGCCAACTTTTCAGGAAGCAGACTTACTGGCAGAAGAAGAACAGAAATATGTTAAAACTAACAGATTATTCTTGGGAGAAATAACAGTCTGGTTTTAAAGGACAGGGAAAACACGTAGAGCAAAACATCTTGTCTGACTTCAGCATCTGGCCTACTCAAGTTCTACTTCCATGGCATATGGTGAATAGTGGTGGATACAGCTGGTTGCTGTAAATTTGTGCGAGCTCTTGCATTACAGCTCAGCATCAGCAATACCTGAGGGACAGGGCATATCATACAACAATACGTGGTACGAGAGACTAATGGAAATCCCTGGAGGCAGGATTTTGTCCTCTGAGTTTCAGAGTTAATATAAGTTTACAAAATTTACATAGAACAACATCAGACACATCCATTAATCAGATAGGAGTTGCGTGTCTTCCAGTCCAGGAAGGAATTGTTTCTTACTGTATATTTTCCAGCAGTAACTTGATCTTCTGAGAAAATGGTGAAATGAGGCTAAACTAAAGCCTCACAGACTTGAGATCTACTTCCTGAAACTAAAACTCACATTTTCAATATAATGTTGTTACTCGTGTGATGTTAATTCCCTTTCCCCACTTATATACACTACCCTATCACATAGCTCAGGAACTTGAAGCTCCAGATCTCACCATCATAGTACTTTTCTGTAAATTCCCTCCACTTTTTCATTATTAGACATGTTATTACTGAAAAAAAACATTTTCTGTTTAAAGGCACAGTTTTCTTGAAAGTGACAGTTCTCACAGCAGAACATCAGTGACTGAATCAGGTTTTTTAATAGGAAAATTTGAATCAAAGTCATGTTTCCAATTGAGATGTTTTAATATTGCAAGATCTGACTCTTCAAAATAAAACTGTTCTTTTTGATTGACAATGTCAGTGCTTGTCAGCCTGGAATTTAAATCCCAGGATGAAAATTTTTACTGTGTGAAATTTTTCACTATTTTTTCTCTTAGTCTCATCTGGGGATGAATATAAACATTCTACTTTTTGAATAGCTCATTTTGTTACTATCTTCTCCAAAAGAGTGGACCCAACTGGATGGCAATGTTAAAAATGTAATTATACCAGGGCCAGTTACCTCACCATACTCTGCTGCTCCTGTGTACACAGACCAAATTATTGTTCTTTACTGTCAAAGTACTAAGCCAGAGTACACTTAGGAATATCAGTGATGCCACTGCGATGTATTTGGGATCACAGAATGAGCACCCCTCAAGACAGCCTATGGGAATTATCAGAAGAAAATCACAGTGGTTTATAAAGATGGGAAGATGATGCTCCTTCAGCAGCAAAGATTCCCTCTGTCCACAGCATCCCAAAGAGCATCCCTTGAAGCTTATGAATGAACAGTGAGCATTTGATCTCCCTTGTACTCCATAAATTTAGAGCCTCTCCATCGATTCTCAAGGAGTTACTCTAGTGTAAATCAGAATCACTCATCAGAATCTGTTTTACTGTCTAAAAATCTCTCCTGCATTAAAGGCCAATGTTTGTTATGATGGATTTTCTATCAAAACTTCTCACTTTTAAAGGGGAGCTCTGCCTTCATTAGCATTGGGTCACATTTTTAAGTAATTAAAGAAACATGTGGCATCGTGACCTGAGCTACCTCCTATAATTTCCAGATGTCTCCTCTCCTAAGGTGATCAAAGAAAACAAGGCCTGTCTCACAATCAAGATGTCACACTGTCGACAGAACAGTTCGATTCTTAAATTGCTTCTGCCTTTTTGCTACTGCAAGTTATTAAGGTTCTGTGCTATTATACATTCTCCAGCAAAGAAATAGGCTGACAAAAATCAATAACAATGATTTGCTGTAATTATAGTCAAGGTTAATCTTAAGTCTCTCCCACAGCACGTGATGCAGATTCCAGCTAAATAAATATTAATCCTGCTTTTTCTGTTTGCCCCACAAGGCTGTAATACAGAAAAACTAAAGCAGGTGAAAAGGCACTTCTGTAGTCTCTTAGCAAAGACACAGCAGATCTCAGTAGTTCCAGGCAAGCCTCTGCAGGGAGGACTCTGCAGCTGAACACAGGGCAATTGCCAGTTTTTAACTCCCTGGACAGAAACTTTCCAACCGCTTGATTTCTCTTGAATCGTGTGTATCTTTGTTTATAAATATATATAAGCTTCCACTTGCACTTTCACTTTTCGAAATCAGCTGATGACAAGAATTTAACAAGCACGTGGGGATTTCATTATGGCAAGGTCAGCTGGATTTTTAGAGCTCCACCTGTCATGCCCTGGCTTTTGGGGGCTCTCCAGACCACAGCAGCTAATGACACAACATTTTTACCACATCTGACTCTCAGTATGGTGGCTTATTGAGGCTTGTGCAGAGACAGGCCTAATTTTCAGGCCCTGCATTCTTCACTGAAGCACAGTAATTTAGTCATAGAGGGCTGTGGCTGCTCCCAAGAACAAGGTGAGCAGATACTGTTCTGCAAAGACAAGCCCCCCAGGCAGCCACAGGAAATGACAAAAACGATAAGCAAATCCTCTTTTTCCAGAGGTATTTTTATTTCAGTAAATAGCCACACACTAATTTTCTGATTCATTACATAAATTATAGCACCTCTGCTCTGCCTTGGGGTAAAGCTTCTTTTATGATGCAATTCCACTTAAATAATAAAACTGTATAATTAAAATTGCAGTGTGGTCAGTGCCAGTTTTCCAGAAGTAAGGGCAGTCTCACCATTCAGCCAAGCTCTCTTTGAATTGCCCAAAGGACTAGAAATGTGCAGGAGGGATTTGCCTTAGAGAGGCCAGAAAGAAATAGAATCATTTGTATCCTTTGAATTAAGCATCATAGGGGCAAAGAACATTCAAGACATAAGGAATTATTTTAGCAATACTAATAATTTTAATTAGCGTAAAAATATCCTGAATACTTTGGACAACATATTGTGGTTTTCTTCACTTGTATTTCATAAGCAGATGTTTTAAAAGGCTGAACTCAGTTAAGGCAAGTCAGACAGGATTACTCTGCTGCTACCTCTCAAGTCTGAGACTGAGGTGACCAGAGTAGAGAGACATTCTGGTATATATTTTCCATTCAGAGTTATGGAAATTGTGAATTAAAGCCTGGCTTTGGGTTCTTATCCCTGAAATCAGTAAAGGCAAACTTTCATTTCCGTGTGCCCAAGCCCTCAGAGAGCTTTCTCATCCCATTGTTCAATTTTGCTCTCGTGTACCTTCTATGCAGTAGTTACTTCATTGAAATCAAAGGAATTAAGAGTACAGAGAGGGAATTCTTCAGCTGACCTCAAGGGATATTTTCTTGTTTCAGCTCATCCAGATGAATAATAAATAAGTATCATCAAATGTCTCTGAGGATAACATCTCTGACAAGTTCTTTGGATTGCAGTTGTTGGCATATTCCAGCCCTGGTTGAAACAGGGAAGTGGGAGGGTTCACTACGGTATTTAATAGAGGGTTGTGCCCATTTCAGCTGGTGACACCCAAATGAAGACGTGACTGTAAATAGGAGAGGCTTTAGTGGATTATGCTGGAAAGAACAAACCATAACCAAATACTCTGCAGTGTGGCCGGGCTATTCTTTTCCCTACTGCCAATCCAGAGTAACCTTTTAGTGTCCATGGATGAGGTCACTTTCCCTCTCCATATATAACACTACTGTCATTCTGCTTCTCACTTCAGGCATTTTGTTAAGTTTTGCCTCTTATGTGAAGGAGATGTTTAATTCAGTTCTTAACTGTGGTCTTCTATCCTACCAGGCACGAGCAGGGAGTGAAAGACTGCGGGGTTTGCTGGCACCTGAGCTGTTTTGTATCAATAACCCCTCATTGCACTTCAGCACATGAGTGTTTATATTGGGATCCTAAGGTCACAGATTTAAATACAGCTTAAGAGGGAACCTAAACATAATTCATCCACTAATAATCTGGCTGTGAATGTGTGAAGACAACTCTGAAAGTAGGATCTGTTCAAAAAGACCACAGCAGACTGTCCTTGTTTGGCAAATTAGGATCTTCAAACTATGCTGTGGCCAGTATTTAAAACACTTTTCCTGGACATATGGGCATTAATTAGAAAAGCCTCTACAACACCACACTGCCTTATAATTTGTCCTCCCAGTCCTTGTTACCAAACCCATCCTTCCCATCATCGCAACATTGTACTATTCCAGTACTGCACACATCTTTTCAGCAGTTCCCCTCCTGTCTCTCCTCTGCACAAACATGCACAGCAGTGGGAATGGGATTCAGAGTCCAGCTTTAGAAACATAAACAAGCTCTTACCAGCCAACTCCACCACCGTTGTGCAGTGCAACCCAGGTCGCTCCTCTGAACGAATCTCCCACAAAGTTCTGCACTGCCATGTCTAGGAGAAAAGGAAAGGTGTTATGGATCTCACATACTGCACTCATTTTTCTGTTGTGCTGCTCACTCCTTCCATTGACACCTTCGTTGTGGCTGTGTGAAGGCAGAGTTTACTCACAGCTTCTCTCACAAATTTACACTGAACATCTCATTCTTGGGAAAGATAGGCAAAAGAGATTGTCCTCCCACTCACTGCCAATTCATTGGAGGAAGCAAATGCCAGGTTCACCCTGTGGTTTGTGAGGACTCTGGTGCTTTCTGCATTTGTGCTCCAATTCAAGCAGATGAGGGACCTACCACTCCTCATCTAGGAGATACCTCCTCACGATGGAGAGAGATGCAACCCCCTCCTTTGGGGTGTCTCAGTCATGGAGGAGCAGGCTGGACACATCTGTATGGATGGATTCAAAGTGGAGAGGACACCTGGAACACTGCACACCTTGCAGTTATCAGAAGTCTGAAGTATTTTCAGATCTGAGTGCAGTGTTATTTCCACCCTGTGTGGAAAAACCAGCCTAAAGCTAAGGAGTTGCATTTTGGGAACAAAGCTGGGATGCAAGTCCACGCCAGTTCTCTGAACATGGGGGTACTTTACCCTGAACAGGAACTGCTGAAACCACAAAGGTTTCTTTTGTTTAAAAAAACCCCACACTAAACTAACAAACAACCCCCCCAAAAACAAACAAACAAAAAACCTCAAAGAACATAATTTAGGAAACAAATTTAATTTGACTACTATCAAATGCATGAATTCCACCGAATTGTTCACTAGAATTTTGGATATTTACTACAATATGTGCTGAAGCATATATCCAGAGAGGTGGAAAGAGATACACGCTGAAGATACAAGAGTAAAAATTACTGAAAACATTTGTCCATATTTGATTCAGGGGATATTCAATACACACTTTGCCTTGTTTTTAACAGAAAAAATAAGAGAAAAAGAATATCCCTACCAGCCGGATTTGCAGACCCAGTTAAGTCTCTGATGGAAAAATGAGTTTATTTGAGCACTAATCTATGTTAAACCCTGTCAAAAGCCCCATTATGGCATCTTTTATCTGACATTATGTCACTTTAATAATGCAATTATCATAATTACAGTGCTGTCAAGATAGAATGGGAGAGATCTAAATCACCATATTCTAAAATGTACAGATTTCCTCCTCAGCCACTAGCATGATAAGAGTGGAGGTTGGACAAGGAGTATGGCAAGTGAACTAACAATGCAATAACCTCCTGCTTTTGGCTTGGATAAAAAGTAATTGACTGCAAATGTCTGCACTGAAATACACTGTGCAAAGCAGTGATAACCCACCAGTCTGAGGTACTTTAAAACAAAATGAGACAGACAAACATTCTGGAAAAGTCCTGTGTGCCAAAGAGGAGACAATTTCACCTGAACCAGTTCAAATGGTGGTGTTAAAACAACAGGAAAGAAGGGAGAGGAAGGCCTAAGGTGTTCTTTTATTATCTCCAGAGGCTCATCTGGTAAAACAGAGTTAGACCTGGTTTCAAAGATCAGTGGTATCAGTGGTCAACCAGCTTTAGATAAGCCCTTGCAGAAGGCAAATGGTTCATGTAAACCATGAAATTGAAAGAGACTCACAAAGGATGATGAGCAATGGGGTTTAGCAAGCCTTGTTTCTATTGCCCTCTTCTGAGGGCATTGCCTCCCATTTACTTATGTTTCTAAGCCCTTTGATGGAGACATTGCTTTGGATTGCTGTTCTCAGTGCAGCTGCACCATTTTCTTACATCTTGGCAGAAACCAACATTATTCAAGATCTCTATTCATTTGGCCCATTAGACCTAGCCAACACACTTAAAATGTGGGAAGTGGGACTGATAGATACAGCTAAAAGCCTAATTTCACCAGGAAATCCAGTTAAGATAGCAGGGAACTTTTATCCTTAAAATTGAGCCATAATTTGGTTCTATTATGAATTCCCATAATGGAAGTAATTCAATATGCTCAGCTACCTCTATCATAATTTCTCCTTCTACAGCAGCAGATCCTCCAATTTCACACCTCTTCGTGATTGTCAGTTCATGACATATGGAAACACTACTGGGCTAAAGCTATTATCATAATTTCCACTTTATGGATGAAAAAGTGAGGAAGATTTTGGTTAGAAATTGTTTAGTGCCTTTTTTTTTTTTTTTATGGATTTCCAATGTGGTGTTTCTTGCATTTATTTATCTAAAGCACCATTTCAAAAACTTAAAAGCAGTCTGCTTAGCTCAGGTCAGGTGTGTAGCATTAAAGGTTGCTTTTGTATAGCAAATCTACATGATTTGCCCACAGTCACATCGTAGGTGAATATAATCTAATCCAGAATGCCTGACTTCCATTCTTATGCCTTTACTATCAGAATATGTTTCCTTATGAGCAGAAAGGTTCCTTTCAGAAACTCTAGATTATTTTCTTGAGTCCCAAGGCAATGGAATGAAAGAAGCTGTGAACCTTTTTTGCTTTAAGCAAAATACTATTATAGCCCTGATTTTGATCCTGTGGATTCCATGGAAATACAACTGTAGCTCTGCTTGGATCACCTGTTTGAAAAGTGAGGTACAAAATTAAAGTAAAACAGGAAACAGTCATCTGAGACTGCTCTCCATTTACATTCAGGTACATCTAATGCATCTTAACTGAGTTTCCAGCATGGTTCAGGACCTGTCCTATACAGAGAGCTCCACATTCATGTCTGTGTTACTATTGAATCCCACAAAGCTCCTCAGGAAATCTGATTAATTGGGATAAAAGGGTTAAACAAAAACATTTTTAAAAATGTTGCATAAAAAACTATTTATTTCTCTTTTAAAGCCATTTCCTTGCTGGCCCAGGCAGACAAGTCTCAGCTGCTCCACTGACCTGCACAAAAGGAGGATCCATCGTAAATGTTTGACGTTTCTCTGAAAGGACTGTCAGTCCCACTCACGTCGTGGTGATCTCGGCTGAGGACTACTGGAGCCTGGAAAAAGCCAAGGACAAGAAAGTGGAATCCTTCATGGATTGGCATTGGTACTGAGGATCATTATCTGCTGAATTCACTTCTGTCTTAGGTCATTTCAAATCTCACTTTTACCCAGTCTCCTAAACCCCCCAAAACACCTTCTCTGCCTGTTATTATTTATTCTAAAACAGTTGTTCACAAACTGTTCATGAAAGCCACTATCCTTTCATAAAAAAAAGAACAACAGCCTGTTTTTATGCCAATGGCATCCTCAAAGGAGGGTAGATAGAAGAGGGGAAGTAGTGAGGTTATTTCATCCAAGCATTTCTTTGCTGAAATTTCAAAGACATTTCAGTATGCAAAGATCTTCATTCAGAAAGAGTTCTGTTTGAAAATTTAAAATAACAGTACGAAGTTTTACAATTTTGCATTTTTTTAATGACTTTGGACTTAAAACTTAACAATAAAAAATCAGTGATTTCATGCACCTCAAACAAGACCGTTCTTAATCTTGAATTTAATTGACAGTATGAATAAATATCAGCTTGCAGGTATTCATTATCATTTGCCATGCACTAGGTTTATATAAGAATAATTCAACTCTTGGCATGGTGTGGTCTGGAATTAGCTGACTCTGTTTTATTCTGGCAGTGAATTAGAAAGTCATTGAAAATATACATGAGCATCCAGCTTGCAAGAGCAGGAATGGAGATTTGCAGAAACAAAAGAATGGCAACAAAAACCAAAGGGCCTGGGAGTCTGACCTTGTCAGTCATAGCTCCAAGGGAGTGCTCTGGCTGGTCAGGTTTATTTTATGAGACTAGCTTGCAGTGACCCTCATTTAGAATCCTGAATAGGTCAACAGCATTTGAATTATTTAACTAACATTTCCTAAGTAACAAAAACCAGATCTTTCCAGATAGAATCCATTCTAAGTTTTACTTGAGTTTGCTCCTTTAATAAGGAAAATTGTGATCCAATTATAAAAGAGATGGAGATGAACAAGTGACATTGTCTTGGTCTGATGCTGCTGTACACACAACAAGTAACCAAACAATATCCTGAGTAGGAGGGGATCCACAAGGACCCAAGTCCAACTCCTGGCGCTGCACAGGACCACCCCAAGTACCAGATATAATTGCTGGGTGGTGCCTTCAGGAATTTGGTCTCCCCCAGGATGTCACATTGTACATGTACCTACAGTATTTGTGAGGAACTTACAAAGTCTCTGCACAGTCTTGCCCATAGTATGTACTGTTACTGCCACCACACAGGGTCAGTGGGATTTTACCCAGACGAGTAAGATATTGGCATTATGCTCTACAGGGGCAGTGTCAAGCCTCAAGGTTTTCTTCATGCATACATGCAATGCAAGTTGACTGCAGAGCATTCTCTAGCTGTAAAATATGACTGCAAGTGAGGGATAGACGAGAAGAAGCACTGGGGAGCAGCACAGTCTCTTGTTACCTCTAACATTTGGGGCACTACCGAGGAGTGTTAGAGTCCCTGCCTTGTGTTCTCAGCAAATCACAGAATGATGTATTGTGCTTCTAGATGTCCCAATAGAAAATAAGGCAGATTCCCACCATGAAAAAAAAGGTAGCCTATTTCAGAGAGTTTTTAAACCCATCTCTCTCCTATTACATGGTGCAATATGGGTGGCAAGCAGAGAGAAGGACTGAACTCTAACATACACTAGAAGAAACTGGTTCCCTGTAAATTGCACTTCTACTCTTACTGGTTGCAGTCCTCCTTTCCCACCTGCCACTCCAGTCTCAGATATTAAACAGTTATCCAAGTCATATCAAAACAGAAAAGACAAACCTTAATCTTCCCTTCAGAAATCGCTCTATTAATAGCCACAGCTATAGACACACGACCCCTCTGATCAGAATATAAGATTCTAGCTTGAGAGCCAACAACCTGGAAAAGAGAAATGGCAGAATGATAAGGTTCTCTGCAGCTGGTTTATCTTCAGGCCCCAGATGAATGAAGTCACAGGAGTGACCCCTTCCCTTCTATAGGGAAAAGTGCAGATTAATTCTTCAGAAGCATCCAGCTTCCAGAAAAAAAGAAATTAAAACACCTCTTTGAACTTAGTTTTATCTCCACTCACACAATCCATGAGATATATTTCCATATTCAGCTGCTGGTCCAATAAATTCGACTTTTTAAATCAACCTGATTGCTGGGCTATAATTCCCCTACCAACAAATCCCTTAGCAGCAGCTGAGATGAAGAGATTTGGAACTGCTGATGGCAGGCTGGAAGGGAAGGGAAATGTGGAGACAAAGTATGGCACAGATCACCTGTGCTTCACAGCTCTGCTGCTCTCCACCCCACAGACCAACCTGGCTTCCAGATTAGGAGAGCACATCTGAGCTCTACAGCATTTGTGGTTAGCTTCACAGGAGAGCCTGCCCTAAAAGAAAACAAGGGATGCTCCACTGGCATCCTGCTTCCCACAATGCAAAAGGATGGCAGCTCTCACCTTTTCACCTGTTTTGAAAAGAGTTCTGGGCACTGCAGGTGTGAAGAGGCTGGCCCAAAGCAGTGCCAAGAGGGACATTTTGAACAGTGCTCTGATAGAAGGGTGGTTACAATTGAGGTGGAGCATGAATGACTGATATATTTCATTCCAGATAGAAAAGTAGATATTGCTGGATTATTTTAACATTTCCAGATGAGGAAATCAAGGCAAATAACTTTTTCAGCTCTCCCTAAGACTCTACTGTGGAGAGAGAGATTTAAATTGTCAGCCCTGGGAGCTACAGCCAGTGTTCTCATTCATGACCGCTCCTGCTTTTCACCCCAGTGTTCAAGCACTGCATTTGGGACCAGGAGCAGTCACATCTGCTCAAGGAGGTTGTGAACTTACCAAGCTGTGCCTGCCAGCTTCCCGAATCCAGCGGATGTTGTCATGGTACTGCTGCTTCACAGATGTGCTCACTTGCAAGAGAAAGCAAGGAAAAAACGGGGTTTGAAAATTAATGCAATATGCTCTAAAGTTACATTAATTCCTCTGGCAGCACTAGGAAGTCACATTCTACTCTCAGATATAAGCACGCATATAGGAAATGCTGTATAGAGTCCTCTGTGTAGCTGGTGCAGTAACTGCACCACATATTTGGAGAAAGGTACAATATGTCACCCAGGAGACAGCTGGAACAATAACTCCCATTTGGATCTTCAGCAAACTAAATTTAACCTTGAAATATGCGTTACGTGTACGTTTTATGGTCACCTGGCTTGCTGCCTGCTAAATACCCATCTATTTAGTGAAGACTAAAGGCCTTCACTAAATTAGAAGCTTTATCAAACTCCATGACATTGGGTACTACAGTGCAGTCTTGCACCAGGTAGTAAATCACTCCTTTGAGACAGCTAGCAGAAATTCTCAGAAGCAGCTGGCAACATGTACTTGAGGATAAGTTACACCAATGCTGGGATATAAATCTATAGCACAGCAGTTTTTCTGTACTAAATGGTCCTTGGGAATGTTTTCATCCAAGGATAAAGCTGAGGTCTCTTTTCCTACAAACTGAGGTATGTTGCCTTGCGTTACTATGAGAAAAAAACTGCACAGAAAAATGTATTACAGAGTAGCTACATTATGTGTAAATCCATTCTACATCTTGTTTAGATATATATATATTGTTACTGAAGAAGAGAAATATATATAATGGGTTTATATTCTCCAGTTTCTTCTCTCATTTATATCTGTGCCATTCCACCTCAATAAGTCAAACCAAGGAATAGTAATAATAAAGATATTTGAAGTAAAAGACCACGAAATATGGTGCATATCCATCAGATACATGGTGGCCTCAGTACAGTCAACTGCCTCCAAAGGCATGGCACAATCTGCAGTGAGTAACAAAAGAGGGGGTATGAAATGGGACAGAAACATTGCCTTTCTATCTAATTTACAGGGCTTTTACAGCTCAGATGAGGTTGCAGTGGCTGAAGAAGTTACTGCCTGTGAGCTCTGCTATGTCACATTAACTTGCCCTCAGGGACATGGCCATCTACCAGGGCTCAGCTGGTGTGACAACATACTGAGCCACAGTGACTTGTTCATGCATTGGAGCTTCAAGTCAATCCTTTCTGCAGATGCCAAGATGGAATGTTCTCCATTACCTTTCAGCACTTACCCATTCTCAGGTCAATTTATAATGTACACAAAACTTGTGTTTGAAAGTCAAGCTGCAGAAACTGCACTCTGCTAACTTGAAGCTGTCCACTGAGAAGCATGTTTAGACTACTGCCTTTCCACGAGGCAGCAGTTATGCAGAGCAAAAGTCAAAAAAGGAGAGAGGGAGAAGCAAGACACTCATATTTAACCTGTGTTAAACACATTGTTAAACGGAAATGAAAAATATGCTCATTCTGGCAGAGACAGGCCTTCCATACAGAGAGCTTTAATGATCCTAAAAAGACCTGTCAGTGCTCTAGGGGTTAGCTCCAAGTGATAGCTTCTAAACTCTGCTGTGAGGATTAACATGTCAGCACTTCACTTCGCAGGGAGTAAAAGATGAAACATCTGCTAGTGCTGCCCTAATAGGATTGTGCTGCCACTCATAAGCTTTAAGGAAGCAGCCTCTAGAAAGCAATGGGCAGTGTCCACTTAGGTTACTACAGATATTTAATGAGTTTACAGGAGTTACTCTAAAAAAAAAAAAAAACCAAAAAAAAAACCCCCACAACCCAAAACAGAAGGGATCCTTTCTATCACTTTTATAAACTATCTCAAAGAATATGTACCATATTTTATACTTCACAGTGCAAAGACTTATAGAAAAGATCTTACTGTCTCTAAGTTCTTCAGAACATATCCAGAAGAGAAGCCAGATGAGAATACTGGCTACAAGGACCTATCTCAACATACAATATCTGTCCCTCCCAGCCAGCTCCAATAGACAGTCATATTCTCTCTCCTAAATAGTGATATGTCCAAAGTTTGATTTCATCAGTTATCCCTGGGGAAGTAAGGAATCCTCCCTTTTATTTAGTCTTACTTCCTGCAATTGAAAAAAAATCTTACAGCTTCTTTTAGAAAACTTTAACTTTAGAGTATCTCCATGTGTCTCATTTGCTGTACTGCTGCCTCACCTCCCCATGTCAACAGGGATGTGCTTTGAAGTCAGGCAAGTTACTGTGTTGCTTGTGGTATTTCATAAGCCCTTGTACATATTTAGAGTTTTGAATACATTAGAAAGCACTGTGTGCAGAAAAATAGTCCCAAGCAACACAAACTGGCTCCCTTTGCTCTTGGGAGATTTATATTTTCATGCATCAGCTCAACTTTCAAATTATCACAGAGTTTGTAAATCCAAGTTACACCCCAATAATCAGTGCTGCATCTCTCATGCAAAAGAGATCGTAAAAGCTCAGGTACAATTACAAGTGGAAGTAGATAATGAAACTACATAAACCTCACAAATTGTGAAAAAGTTCTAAGTGAAAAAATTCATCACCACAAAATGAGATGAATGGTTAACACTGGACTCCAAGGCCAGGTCCAAAGTTTAGACTTGGGCTGCAACAGACTTCAGCTCTGTGGAGTTTTCGTTCTGTTTTTATAATGGATTCTTTCATAAATTTCAAAAGATATGTTCAGATTTTAGATGTGTGTGAGGCTATCCAGACCCTGAACTTTGGTCCAAATCCAGGCTTCATAGAAAGTGGACAGCAGGTGGAATATTCAAGAACACATATGCATGAATAGCTAAGTTTTTTCTGCCCAAATTCTGTTTTTCTCTCTCTTTGAATCATATTCCCATTGTCCTGCCAAATTCAACAACAAATCAAATAGTAGCCTTGCCCTTAAGCCTGTTTTCACTTGTTGGGATTTTTTTAAATGTAATTTTTTGTTTACAGTAAGAATATACAAGCAATAGTTCAATGCTTTTTGTCTGTGCAAGAGAGTTCTCTCCCCAGTTTTACATTACATCAATGTAAACACCCCCATACTGCTGTGTACACAGTAACTGATTCATTTCCCAGTCTTGCAGTGCAAACCATCCAAAGGTCATGCATTGGTTCAGTCCTGGGAGAAGACCTCTGGAGGCTGCAGTACATGGCAGAAAAATTACTGCAAATTTCTGAAGACAGATCCAGCACTATAGTATTGGATTTCACCCTCCCTTCAATAAAGCCAAGGGACCAGTTTTAAAAACATGGAAGTTTCAATATCCATAAACCAGAGCAAGCACTTCGGGGTTGTTGCATTTCTTGAAGATGACCCCTAAGGAAAGATTAGGAGAACAGACAGAACTAAGGACCTTGCAGGGTCAAACCCACTCTACCAATAACTCACCTCATGGGAGAAAAAGGAGGCTGAACAGCAGCCTTACATTATGGGAAGACAACAATAGTTTTGTTCCAAATGAGACCTCTGAAGATGGTATATATCCTTTCCAGAAATACCACTCAGGATTCCTCACAGTGATAATTGTTTCAAAGCTAACAGGAGAGCATTCAAAATTTTCACAATTCTACTTGTATTTCAAATGACAACTTCCACTAAAGACACAACAAATATTTCAATTATTAAAATATTTGAGAAAAAAATATTATGCTCTCCTTCTCATAAAATAGGCTTTGGATTTCTGATCTTTCTCCTTTTGATCCCGAGGAATTCCTCAGAATTCAAGGACTCTTTTGTTGATTCTGAAAAGCATAAAGCTCTGCTCTCTGGAAATAAAACAGCTGAGGACTTTAGTGCTCAGAGACAGTGACAAGTCTGAGTCTGCTGTCTGACTGTAAAGGTAGATCAAGAAAAGGAAAGAAGGAGGACTTTCCCCTGCAACCTGGAAGATCAGGATTAATGTTTGCTGACACAAAATTAGCTTTGTCTCAATTTCCATTCATAAGTAGAGGATAACAGTGATAATTCCTTTTTCAGAGGTGTGGAAGAGTGAAAGGCTGTGTCATTCCTTGATCCTAGAGTAGCATACAAAGCCATGCAGGTATTCTAAATTGATTCCACCAGTGAATGGAAATAGTTGACAATTTATTAACAAATGAAAAAAAAATCCTCAAAATTGTAATCACAAAAAAATGACACTGGATGGAGCACCACACCCATGAAACCTGGGTTTCCTGCCACTTATCTCCTTGTTAACCTCCTGAAAACATCCCTAGATTCCCATGCCTCATTCACCTGTGAGACAGGGGCAAAGCAATCTGATTCCTTAAATTACACTTGGAGACCTGTTGATGAAAGGTACTGTTTGCCTTAAAGTTTCAAGGTGACAAAGTTCAGGAAAACCTGTAACAAAATTAAAATAAATGTTCTTAGCCAAAATTGCACAATAGCTTTGGGATCAATATCCGTGGTGCTTTTATGTTTTACGTTCTTTTTACGCTCCTTACAGGGGTTTGGAGAAGAGCAGGATTTTCTGCCCACATGGAAAACGAAAGAGCCTGTTTTCTATGTTTTAAGCCAAAAGCTAACGCACATTTCCCAACTCTCAGTATCCTTCTCTCTCCAGAAGCAGCCCCAGTGGCAGGGGCATGGGATGTTGTCTTACCTCCCTTACGTATTGAGTCCTCCAGCACTGACATGGCAATGGAGTCAGTCGTAGCAAGGTCCTTTGGGTCACCTGAGGTACAAACCCAGCGGAATGGCCCAAATCCCAGGGAAAAAATGTCCCTGGGAATAGAACATGTTTCATTAAGAGATAGTTGAAATTCTTTCCTTATTTATCCTGGCTGCTAGCAGTGCTTTTCTTTCATTAGCTGGAGACGGAAGAATTTGAAACATTTTCAATGAACTAATCCAAACAGAAGCATCAAGGACCATTAACTGAGAAATTAAACAGTGGTGTTTCATGCAGCCATAAACCACTGTATAAAAATACAGTCAGGCCAGAATTTTGATAGTCATGTTGGGCAGTTCAATCAAACAAGTGCATCACCAGATGACTTGCAATTTTAATTCTGCTTCATTAAATATACTCTGCCTGCTGCCTGGTCTTTGTGGCCTTAACCCAGGCTAACCCTGAGTGCATCTGCACTATCAGACAAGTGTAGGTTCTGAACAAGTGCCTGAGTCCAGACTCATTTGCTGCCCACATTGTTTACATACAATAGCGAGACACGCTTCAGTTGAGGTCTAGAAGAAAAGATCTAGTCTGGTTGGTGCCTTACTCTATGTTCAAGCTCTTATTCACGTGGCACAGGCAAGTTAAAGCATGAGTCAGAGGAAAAATGAGTTATAAATCCAGTCCCTCAAAAGACCTGGGCTCAGCTGTTTCTGCAAGCAGCATGTACAGCTTGGGAAAGAGGCTGGAGACGTGGGCAGAAGAGTGTCATCTTTCAGACACGCTTTTAGATTCAGTGTAGACATAGGCTTTGATGAGTTGGAATTGGGTTCTATGGCTCTGAAGAGACAAACTCTCCATTTTTAGCACCTACAAGTGAGGTTGCCCATATTTACAGTTTGAGACTGTGACTTGGCTCTCCTTTTGAGTAGAACCGCTTAAAAGAAAATTTATACAAAATGCAGCTAATTTATGTGAAGAGCTGAAGAGTTTTGATCTGGTAATGTTTCAGCCCAGACTAACTCTAGCATAACACCTGCAAGATGAATTTTCCAACCGCTGTTGCCTCCTTTTGATCCTTCGTAGTGCACTGCGAATTCACACTAATCTCTGTAGTACTCCCCAACTAAATAGAGGGAGTAACAAGGCACCTAAGAGCCTCTTCCAAACTCTGCCCAACATACCCCATGATGTGCTGAACATAGGAAGGATATCGAAATTCTGTTTTATTTGCTCCTTTTTTCTCAACATCAGCACCTATAGGAGAATTTTAATAGTCAGTGATTTGGTGAAAAAAAAAACAAAAAAAAAAACCAAAAACACCACAAAAAAACACAAAACCAAAATGTAAACCCCTATTGCATCTATGTTCCCATGAAGGCAGTTTTTCACCTAGGGACAGTCAGGGGTCTCAGAAAACAAGAGAGAAAGAGAGGCTAAAGAGTTAAAATAACAGTGGCCAACCCCATTCTACCAACACAGGCAGTTGGGAAGATGCATACAGGATTGTCCTTGTTTCCACCTACAAGTACAGGATCTACTCACCAGCCCTTTGAGCTTCCAAGAGAAAAGCATTTCCATAATCCCAAAAAAACATGCCCTTATCAGCAAGTTTGTTAATTGCAGCCACATGCCTCCTCAGACTGAAATAAAGAAGGAAACAATTATTCTTGAGATTGATGAAATATCAAAGAGAATAATATTGTGAACTTACTAACAGTATGGGAGTACAGGGAGACCGATGGAAATGAAAGACCCCAGATAAATTTAGACATAAACCCATAAGTCAACAATTAAGATGCTCTCAGTCTCTGCAGCACCTGTTATCCCCAAATCTTGAAGTAGTTTACACTCGTTAAAGAAACTTCATTCATTGGCAATGAGGGGTCACATCTTTCAGCAAAGCAATGCAGCCAGATCTGGGGATGGATGGTAATAACACAAAACAGTCTACACAAAACTGCTCAACAGCTTCAGAAGTTCACAGAGCAGAGACAGAAAAGCTGAAAATGGCTAAACATTATTGTTCTGGCCTCACTCTTGGCCAAAACAGCCCATAGGGCCCTTTCTTTCCCATAGTGGGCCTTCTTCAGGGCTGGTCCCTGTGATAACATTTCCACCTAATATTTTATCTAATTCTAATATCAATGCATAGTTGCATACACACTTGTACACACATAGGTGTAACTTCTTGGAGTTCTGGAGGTAGATCAATGACTATCAAATGAGAATGGATTTTTTTAGGCCATATCTAGCTTGTTAGAAGTTAGTTCCTCACAGAAATTTACCTTTCTGTTAGGTTTGTCTTAGATTAGTAGGACACAGAATTGGAGAAACTGGAAAGGTTCTGGTTGGTCCCTCATCCCAAGTCATATAGATGTTATGCCCATATTCTACCTTCTACTAGTAAAAGGTGTCCACCAGGATTATCCAAGGTGAACAAAACCAGTGTAGGAGCACTCTCCTTGAAAGGACCAGTTGAGAACTATAGTACAGCTTTATTTACATGTAAATTATGCCAAATTGTTCTCTTTGTAATGTCCAATTTCACCTGCAAACTTGTAAATCAGGAGTAGGCTTCTAGAAATCAAGATGCTAAACAGAACTAAACTTAAAGATTAAAAAGATACGTTGCCAAAACATTTACCTCTCTTGTACCAGGGTCCGGAACTTCCCTGGATCGGTGGAAAGGAGCTGCTTTGCTTCCTCAAAGCCGAGCTGTACTGGATAGTACCCCCCATTAAATGGGTTGTGACATGAAGTTTGGTCAGACCCCAGATCAACCAGCAGCTCTCCTGTTTTGTCCAGCTCATAGACCAGCCTCTCCCTGGGGAAAACAGTAAATGGAGTGGTTGAACATAAGGTGTCATTTCACAGTCTGGATCAAGAGCACCAGGATTTCTACCCATTATTTTATTATTTTTATTTAATCAATACCTCAGTATTTCTATTCTTCACTTACAGCAGCCTTCCAGGACCCTAAGAGGCTTACAAGAAGGCTGGATTTTTTTTTAATTTCCTATCACATGCAGTGATAGGAAAAGGAGGAATGGCCTTAAGCTGGGAGAGGGGTGGTTTAGATTAGATATGAACAAGAAATTCTTTGTTATAAGGGTGGTGAGAACTGGAACAAGTTGCCCACATAGGTTGTGGGCTTCTCATTTCTGGAGGTGTTCAAGATCAGGCTGGTTGGGACCCAGGTAAACCTGATCTCATGGAAGGTTCCCTGCTTGGGGCAAGGGGTTTGGAACTAGATGATTTTTAAGGTCCCTTCCAACCTGAACATGTCTATGATTCACTGATGTCAAAGACATTTTCTTGCAGTCTTGCAATTAGTGAAAGATTACAAGGAAATAGATAAATTCTTTTTTCATCCTATGCAGAATCTTGGAATTTCTTTCCCTAAACCACTTACTGTTCCATAAAGAAAGGAGGAACGTGAGAAGCAACTGGGAACTGGAACACGAGGATGGAGATCTCTCTTTTGACAATAGTTTTTCATTAACATCCAGAGTAATGTACTCAGCACTAGATTTAATGTCTTTTCCAAGTTTGGGAATTAATTCCAGATGGACTAACAAGCCAGAGCATTAATGTATCCATTAGCCATACATGCTACTCACCATAGATCTACCACATTCCCATGGTAACCCAAACTAAGGGCCATCTTATTCTTTCTTGCTTCTCTAGAAAAGAATAAAAAGATAGGTTGAAGAAAATGCACTTCATTTCATCTTGCAAAGTATATCCCACACAGAATCAAACCCAGCAAAAAAGTCTGCATGTAGTTTTCAACACTAATCCAGAAAATAGATCTTTCAACCTTTTCATAATTGTTAATCGCAGATTCCATGAAACTTGAGTGATGCTTCAAGTGTAACATCAGTTGTAATTGCTCTATGCATGTTCATGAAACTGAATGAGGACACATTTAACATATCCAAATTTTATGAATTATTAGTAGTTACTAATAATGATTGCTGCAGCTTGGGAAACTGGATTCACATTCCAAAGCAGACCTGGAATAAGAAGAGTGTCCCTCAACCCCTCTGACATGTACACTGAAATGGTACAAGGCAGAAAAGATGTGAAGTGAGGGTTAAGAAGCAGAGATAAACTCACTGAATTATGTTGCAAGTCATACCTAAGGCGAGCAATGCAATGGTCCAGGTTGTTAGAGATTTCCATCAGCCATCCCTGCTTGTGACGTTTCAGAAGTGCTGCTTCATCAACCTAGGAGTAATAGCAGAGATCTGAAAACTCCTGTTCCCCCTATGTAGTCACTTTTGCCTTTAGTTTTTCAATTACCCTCCAAGAAAGCGTAGTAAAAAGGTAAAGGTAATAGCCCTGCTATTACCTTGAGATATATCTATATATAATCAAGATATAATATATATAATTATTGTTCATCTATTTATTTTTTACCTCTGATGTTTTTTACACTTTCTGTTCTCTTTTACTCCAGGCTCAAAGCAAGAAATAGACTTGATATATCACTACCCAAAATATTCTACAAACCAAAATTTATCATTAAAATTGTACAAGAGGTAATTTTCTGTCAACTTTTTCTTATTGTTTTTCTTCACAATTATGTTAAAAAGCCAAAATAATTTCAATTTATTTTTCAAATCTGGCTATTTTCTGTGAAAATTGTATTTTTAATTGATTAGGAAATTATTTTCTTTCATCAGCTCAGAGAGATGTTTCTGCCAGGCTGCCCAAGATAAAGCTATGGTTTGCTGAATAAAATTAACCCTTGCTTTTGTTCTTGGACTGCTAGTTGAAAATCTCAACCAAATATAGAAAAGAAGAAGGCACTTGCTTGTCCCAGCTGGCTAATGCCACCAAAAAATAGCACAGATCAAAACAAAACTGTCTTTAATTCCCTCGTTTGAAATTGGAAGCCCCAGACAAGCTCAGTCCCAAAGCTGTACTCTCTTCTGGGCTCAGCTTCTGTGTGTGCCAGTGTGTGTGTGCTTAAGAGACAGCTGCATAAAAATATAAATGGATGGACAAACTGTGGAGGCTTTGAACCATTAATATGGAATCTGTGCCTGTGTATGAACTTGCACATCCACTAATACTTTTATAATGAGCTATCAGTGGCATAAAGCAAGAGGCAAAATTAGTTTAAGCCAATATTCTGTGGTAGCAACAGATTTAAAACACCCACAGTGGTGTGTGTGCATGAGAACACATAACCTGACTAACTTCTATTTCATTAAAGATTTTTTACTTCTTTATTTCCCATCCCCATAATTTTAATTCTTTCTCATTAAGAAAGTATTTACATGTAAATTAATTAGGTTCTGTATTCAGGAGTTGCTTGAACACCAGGAAACCTTTCTTTCCCAATTATTCTTAGCATGAGAAACCTTCCATAATTTTCCACATCAGTAATAAAGACTATCCTTCCAAAACTCCGGATTATGACAATAACAGCGTCACTGCCAATGGAATTATTCAATAAAGTCAGGTGCCATGGGGGACAGCTTCTTTTGAGTTATTTAAATCAGCACAGGAGGAAAGATATTAAGTAGTCTGTATGAATTACAGGAATTGGGTTCATTTAAATCCCAACATAACACAGATCAGATCTATTTAAATGTTACCACATCCTACATATTTTACTTTAGCCCTCTCTGACATTCTCAGTCCTTAACAGATTTGCCAGCATACTCAAGAAAACCAGCTTCCTTTGAAACACACTTTCAAAAATATGCTCATTTTTCATCAGCATCTCAGTAGTTTTTAAAAATTGCATAAAGATGATGGCCAAATGTTGCCTCCAGTGTAACCCCAGAGAGCTCAGTGCAGCTCAGAGGAGACAGTCTGGCCCTCCACGCAATTATTTCATAAAATTACAATCTGCTTCCTGTCAAACAGAAGAGGTAAAAGACTTGCACCATTAATCCCTTCAGTCAGAGCTTCGGAAGCCCTGGCTGACAAAACAATCTCTCTTGCACAATTCAGTGCCATTTGCATAAACAGTTTCTTAAACAAATAATATGTACATATATATAGTTATCCACATGTGCTCCTGAGACTCATTTCCGACAAGGATCATCTCACAGGAGATAAAAACCAGGCTATATTCAGTCTCCTGAATATGAACAAAATCATCTGCAGCCGTAGAGATGAAAAGGACAAAGGACTGCCGTGAACAGCATTCACTGGAATCCTTCCTTTGTATTCCAGCATTTGAAAGATTGTGATGACAGAAGTCTGAATAAAGATAATTTATTCATTAATAATTTATTCAATAGTAAATTGAATAAATTTATTTCATCTGCAGAGGGTACCTGAGGAGATCTCAAATACATGCAAAACTCACATGCCCACAAAACCACTTTTGCACCATTGTTGTAAAGCAGATGAAGTCCCAGCCTTCCATGAACAAGACTTGAGCCGGGCGGAGCAGTCAGGTTTACTGCACACCCTGTGGGCAGTCTGACCTATTATGTTTTGAAGTTTAATCGTAGCTACGTTACGTCAGATTGCGATATTATAATTTTTTTACCCTTTCTATTGCAACCTGACATGGCTCAACAGAGGGTTCCCAGATAACTGTCTATAAATGACTTCAGCTGGGAAGGCTGAACTCCCACTCCATTCAGCTCCGACTGGAGTTTAACTCTCAAAAATCCCCCTTCCTCTGTAGCAGTAGCAACATCCCATCACCTGCAGATACCCAGGAGAGCTCAGTGCATTTTGGTCAGTCCTGTATCTGCTCTACCAAGAACCGAATTCTAAGACAGTCGTGACGAAAGAAATGCATGGAAATGTTTATTTTATGTTTCTCAATAATCAGTATTACTAAAGATAGTCAGTACCATTTTCACAGAATTGCAGAGCAAAGATCTCTTTTAAAAGTTGTTGCAGTGTTTTTGTACTCCATCCTTCCATCTAGTTGTTAGAACAGAACCCTCTGATAAGATATCTGTGGATCCAGTGGATCCCATTATCCACTATTGTGATTGCTTGGGCATTACCAGTGTTTAAATCACAAATCATTATTAGATTCTCTTTGTTTATGGGAGGAAATAACTGGTCTGGTTTAACATATTTAGAACAGAGAAACATTGTATCAGGATGAGAGACTCTGTTCAAAGAATATATACAGTGTGAGAGCTTCAGAAACAAGGAATATGGTACTACAGAACTCCGCCATCAGCATTTTCTCTCAGCAGAAGTTACCTTCTTTGCCTACAAACTGCAATTCTCATAAGTGCTTGTGATTAGCCTCAGAAGCCCACTTAAAAAAATCCCCCTGGCTTCAAGGAATCACAACACTAAGCAACTACATTAGGCCCAATCTTGATGAGTGAACCACACCAACATTTTTAAAGGGTACTTTCTATTGCCCCTAAGGGTGCCAGAGGTTTTAAAGATTAATCAAAGTTAAATACTATAATTAACACCTTTTTAACATGACAATTTTTGGCATAAGAGGATGCTGTTCTCATGGGAAGTTACTGCCTGTAGAAGTTACACCTTTTCACACATGAAATGAGGGTTGTTGAAGCACTGGGAGTTCATCTAACATCATCATTCTGCATCATTTGTAAAGCAATCATAAGTAGTTAATTACGTATCTTTGCAGTCTGATCCAGTGAATGAACAGCGCTGAAAAATGCTCAGCAATGAAAAGGACAGACAGATCTTAGAAAGGAGTATCTTTCTTTTAGTCAGGATTACTTGAGGAACTTGAGGAAGAATGTGGGTTCTGATTCAGCACATGAAGGAGAGAAGACAGAACAAAAGCAGTATTGCTCTCACCTCTGCAATGATGCCCACACACCTAGCAATGACTGCAGCCTTGGCTTGAGCCCCGCTCATCCCTCCGAGACCAGAAGTCACAAACACCTTCCCAGACAGGTCTTCTGCCTTCAAGTAGCGACGGCCAGCGTTGAGCACTGTGAGCTGCACACAGCAAATAGAGCCATCACCAGGAGATATTTTCACTAGAGTCCCTAAAATATAAAGATCTTCTGTCCCTTTTGCAAACAGAAAAACTCTGTGGTACTGGCACCATGGAACAGTTTTAATCTTTTAAGAAGGAAACATGTTACAAAGTGATGTTATAAAACCATCTGTCCTGATTATGTTTATTTCTCTCACCATGAAATAAAATAATCAGTGCTTCCCAATATGCTGCTCTTGAGGTAGAGACTTGTTAAGGATGGCTGCAAAGGATGGCTAAGGAAAACAGGCAAGAAAAGGTTTTTATAGAACACATTTGGTCAATTTGTGCTTCATGTATTGTAGCTAAATATGAGCTCAGATTGAGACCTTGACTGCAAATCCCTTCAGGTCTGTGTTCTGGATAAGATGCATCTAAGTGGAAAACCACTAATTGTTTAAGGAGCAGGCAATGAGAATTTCTTTAGTATCCAGAACATCCTCTCACAGCAACCCAATTCACTCCAGTCAGACACTGCGGGAGAAAACCTCCTCCAAAAGGTACTGACACACAGACCTTTCCCAGTTTCTTACCACAGTCCCATGTACTATTCCCTGAGGACCGATGTAGCAGTAGCTCCCTGCAGTCATCTGACCGTACCTAGACACAGAATGAACACAGTGAATCACACCTCACTCAGGCTGGAAGGAGTTCTCTACTTGTGTTTTCAGTACAACAAAAAACCCTTGATTTGTTGTTCAAGGTCTGCTATTATCAAATTTACATCTTAATGGAGTTTTATCATTAGCAATGCACCAACACATTTCCACAAGAGTGCTTAGCTCATTGAATTGAGTTCAAAACTGCACTGATCAAAAACTGAGGGTAAATTTGTCTTGGAATTTAGCATAGTGAGTAGGACACAAGGACACTCCTTTTCACCTTGTTGGCACCTTTATGCCAACAACCTTTATGGTTTTCAGACACATAGTTGTGTTTTAATTTGTTAGCCCAAAACGTTTGTTCACATTTCTATTAAATTCCCAGAGAAGGGAAACAGCTGTTTTAATTTATTCTCTCCATGGTACCAAAAAGAATAATAATCTTGTGCTCATCAACTAGACCAACAGTAGTTTGTAAAAATGTTAAAAAGTATGTAAAAATAATTAAAAAACCAGATAATTTACTACTTCAAAATTTCTCTTAGAAGAATGTTTCATAACTTACATTTTCCATAAATTGCAAAACAGCCTCTGCAAAGTGGAACTAGTCAGTGCTATAAGTGGTTTATGATTAAGGCTTCAGGCTGCTGTTCAGCCAAGCCTCTCACATAAACCTAATATTAATTCCTGGCAGACCTCAATTACATCCTTATATATGTGGCTGAACATAACTCAAACTCCAAAGTAATTCCACTTAAGTGTGCATTAATGCTTTGCAGCATCAGGAATTTATGCAGCACAGTTGAAATCCATCTGCATTAGAAATTTTAACCAGCCGCTGCTTGATGTCTGAATTACATTTTATTCAAGTATTTGATATATTTTAATAGTGAGCTATCTTCTTACATTGTTACTCCCAAAGCAAACATCTTCTCATATTCATCTCTGGAGGAATAGTTGGGAATAACCTAAGAAAACAGTCAAAATAGAATCCACATAAGCAAATTAGAGGTTTAAGCAGGTATTTTTAACAGCCCACATTTCTCTAACTGTGGTCACACACATAGAAAAACAGTGAAAAACAGGAGAAGTAATTCAGGTGTTCTATTTCATGCATTCTAGTATTAGAAAAGATGTCCAGTCTTTCTGGCACTGTGATTTCCATGCAAAAACTAGCCTGCAGGGAGATAGATATTGAATGGCTCAAAAGACTGGCAATAAACCAGTATTTTCCCTTGTCCAGCTTCCCTTCCAAGCAAAGCAGTCCAGATATCTGAGCCACTGATTAATAATCATCTTTTTGCTTACTGAGAGCTTTTAAATCTTCCATACTGAGCCTAGATGAACTGTTTTGGTCAAGAACACGTACAGCTCAGGTTCAATAAGAATGGAAGTTGTTTAATAAGGAGAGGATTGTTTCCTCCATCACTGCAGATCAGCACATGTGAGATGAGTGCAACTGTACTGGAATAAAGGCTGCAGGATTTGGACCCCAAATTCTCCCGCCTATTGTTGTAAATGTGGATAATATAAATCATTTTAATTCAGCCAACACTTGAAAGTTAAACAGAAGAGGAGGTGAAAGAAAACAAGGTGCTAATACCTACCATGCCATTAGTAATGATTAAACGAGGAGCACGGGGATGGCTGGGGAAGAGTCCCAGAGGATGCCCACTGTACATTACTAGTGTTTGCTCTTCTGTCATCTCTGACAAGTAGTGCATTACCAACCAGAACTGAAAGAAAAAGCAAGGAAAAGAAGGAGTCTGCTTCCATTTTACATTTATGGGGTAAACTTTGAGAATTAAGGTAGTTTTAGAGATAACAAGGTGTACTCACATATGGAATAACAGCCAGAGCTCTCAAAACATTCTTTCATTTAATAAAGTCCTTTAAGGGGTATCACTCAGCAGGAAACATAAATCATCGACTAGCAAAAATCTGTTCCAGAATGATTTCTCCAGTAGAAGCCCCAGAAATCCTCCACTTTTAAAGCCATTCTGATTTTATCTTGAGGTTAAATATTTGGATCTGGCACTTCTCTGGCAATCTTTCTAAAGACACACTACAAAATTTTTCCTATAGAATTGATTAAATACTCATGCTTATTGTTCATCCTAATCTGATTTTCAGCATCTAACGCTTGTTGTCTGTTCAATAAATGGCTATTAAAATGTGCACTTAAAAATGAAGTAGTTTTTCTTCTCAAATAAAAAAAATTCAGCTTTCATTGTGGACACTGAAGAAACAGCTTGATACACCCAGGAGCCTACAAATAAATACATCTCAACTCTGCCTGCATAGTTCAAAAGTTACTCTTGATGAATGCCAAAAATACACTTTGATCACCTAAGCTGACTATAAATTTAACTCTCATCCATCATTGCCTGTGACAAAGCCCATTGTATTCCACAGGACTTTTAGTATGTGACAGCTTTCCCATGCAATATTGGAATTCAACAATCACTTGAAAACTGGAGTTTCCATAGGGACACAAACAAGATAACAGTGACAAACACAGTTGTCATGGGCACTTAAGCTCTGTAGCTCTGGCTTCAATTTGAATTAAAAATGGTACAGATTTGGGGCCAGTCCCTTGTAATCTAGTCAATTCCTCAAGCTGCAAAGTAAAGGGAACAGGAGAAAGTTAGTAGAGTTACTGTCTTGCCTTTTACATTTTGGTTTTGTTTCATGAAAAAGGCTGAACAACCAAATTCTGCCTGTAGGACAGAACTGGTTGGACTCTCAACTCTTCAGCAATCTGGGAAAAACATTATGATAAAACTAGAAGGTGTGAGATAAATACATCTTCTTCCACTGAAAGCCCTAACTACTAACAAGGAAGCAAAAGCCTGAAAGCTTTTCTCAGCTTAAAGAGCAGATCTTTGTCTGCAGGCTTGTAAAGTTAGCTCTGGACATAATTCTCTCATTTGAAATTATCCAGAAGAAAAGAACAAATCTGCATGGATTATATAAACCAAATTGAACCATTTTCCTAGGAATTTTGCAATGATAGATTTTACTTTTTTTTTTTAAAACATGCTGTTTTCAAGCTACAAACAGAATAAAATGTTCTGTGGCAACTGAATCATTCATGTGATTGCTACTCTAAGCAGGAAAAAACAAAAAATGTTTTGTTTGTGAAACAACTGCAGGTCATAGGTCTGGCTTGGATGAGAACAAGAGAAAAGAGAATATTTCTGACTTTGGCAGCACTTCTACCTCACCTTGCAGCTCAGCATCTGCCTAAGTAATGTCAGGCCAATAAGGGCCACTATATAAACTGCTGGCACTGCTCACCTCAGAAATGCTGTAACACTCATGTAGTCAACAGGCAACAGTTAAATGGTGTTTACTAATTGATGCACAGAATAAAGAAATGGTGTGGATTGCCATGGTACCTTTGTTTCAAAAAAAGTCGGAACAGTTTTGCCTCAAAATCTGCCTAAGTCTTCCATTTAACTTCCATTTACCAGACTGGGAAACTGAAGTGTGAGTTTTCTTTAACCACAAATGAAAAACCCCTAACTGGGAAGAAACCCTAGGTCAGTCAGTCCCATGCTATGGTGAGGAATTCATTCCTCTCCCCTAACTAGGAACTCCATTTACACATCAGTTTTGCTGGGATTCATTAATAAGCAAGAGGCCAGATTCAGATAGAGTCTCAACAAGGTGCATACGTGATCCTTCATGACAAAAGCTGGCTCCTTAAGTCAGCTTTTGCTTATGTAAGCTACAGAATCAGAAATCAGGACCTTCCCAGTCCTCAGGAGTGATGCTGCCCTCCACAGTGTGATGTAGCTTTCTACAGGCCCGTTCCAAAACTCAAAGGTGCATTTCCACCTGCCCTGGCTGTGGCCTTGAGGCACCCAGAGTGCATTCCCAATAATCACATCTGTGCCTACCCACAGACACTCAGGATGGTGGTTCATTCAGTTTTCCTCCTGCCACCACACATCCGTAGAGCATTCAGACCCAGAACCTTTTTTTTCTTAACACAATGAATTTGACCCTTAAAATCATAATTCTATATATGCTGCTGATTCCAAAGATCTCCTGCAAATGTTTACTACATGTATTTTGCAGATTAAAGGGAATGTATTTTTTGACCTTTTTTATATAGGAGAACAGAGATTATACAACGACAAAACATCCTACCTTTCATTTTAGAGAGACTTTTACCCACCTGCCATTATTCTTACAAGATCAGGGTTCATAGTAAAATGCACCATTAACTGGCCAGCTAGTACAAATACTTACAGCTAATCTGATTTGCTAGGAAAAAAAGACTGAAGATTGCACTTCCTTAAATCGAAGCCTTGTTTTTATTCCACTACTTGTGAAAAATGTTGCAAAAGTAACACAAACAAACATAAGATACACTTTTAGTTTCTTAGACTAACTGTGAAAAATAAAGAGGCACACATAGATGCATCAGAGAAAGACAAGACTGGCCTTTATATCATCATACACAGCTTGGTATATTGATGGTATCAGGTTTAGCGTTTCTCTTGGGCTGTCTGTGCTCTCCTCGCTAAATAAAGCTCTCTCCATCTCTGCAGTTCCCAGCAGAGCATTCCTCTATCCAAACAGGATGTTTTGCAGTGTTTTGAGGCAACGATTGCCAAGAACTATCCTGAACTGCTTAAGCAGAATGTGCGTGGGGGAGGGTGAAACTGGTTTTGTTAAGCAAGCTGCAAAACCAGCACTGTCCTACCTGTGCCCAGTTGCTGAAGACCTGCCCATTTCCTCCATAAGTGACAAGCTCCTGAGGAAACTGAAAAAGACAATTTAACAATCATCATGCCAGCACTTTTCTGAAACCTCTCACTGTATGTCTGAGCTACTTTTGTAATCTCAGTAATAAATCTTTCCTAGAGCTTATTGCATCAAAATCCTCTAGGTTCTTGAAATCAGAAAGTAACACCATAAAGTGACAAATTAAAAAAAAAAAAAAAAAAGAGTATTACTTTTCAAAATCAGCTGTAGCATGAGTTGAGCTCTACCCATGTCTCAGGCAGTGACCAAGCCCCTGTATATGGTGCCTGTATGTCTAAATTTTTCAGTATTTATGTAAGAGCACATACAGGAAGTATCTTGCAGATTTGCTGCTCCCTATGAATCCAGCTCCCTTTCACTGCACCTTACCTGAGCCACTGAGGGATCCAGATTATTCATGATCATCAGCATAATGGCAGCAGCTGATTTGGTCTTGCAAGGGTATTCTCCTATGGGGTATGCTCTGAAAGGGTAGTCATAGAAATTTAGAAGAAACACTCCAGCTCTCAACAAACACCACAGATATATCCCTACATGTCAGGGATATTCGAACTTGTTTAATTTGCTTTTATTCAGAAGGGAGAGGGGGGAAAAAAAGAAAAAAAACAAGTGCAGATCTGGAATTAAATATGTACCTTAACAGGCAAATCAGGACTTAACTATTATTAGAACTAAGCAAAACCAATCAATTTCAAACAGCTTATCATTTGCTGAATAGGCTAATCACAACTGATAAATATGGTGGCCAAGAACTCATGGCTTTTTAACTGGATTTTTTGGGGGGTTGATGGAACTGGCCTCTAATACAGAGGCCAAGGCCAAGCAGCAAGTCCTGCAATGCCAAGGGAAACAGCAGCAATGGAAATTGCCTTCAGGCTCGTCAATCCTTGTTATTTAAGACACTATCTAAGGCTTGAGTTTCAGGCTCAAAGAAACTCTCAAAAACTGAACTAGTTAGGAGAAATATGGGCCTTTTTACTAAGATACACTTCATCTAGAAAGTTGAGAAGTGAGGTATAAGAAATACAAAGATATTCCAAGTCAGGTTTCCTGGCATTATGTGCTTCAGTCTTCTCATTGTTATTCTCCACCATCTGTTTGTCATATCAAATTGCCCTAAAACTTCTACTCTGGGATTTACACTGTAGCTGTTCAGGCCAGGGACTGTTCCCGTGTTGTGTTTGCACAGGTTTTAGTACAATTGTGCTGAGGTCTCTAAGGTGTGCTACCTAAAGGAAGTTTTACTCCCTCCTTTTCCCTAAGCAACACTACCATTACAGATTCTAGAAATTCCTAAAGGTGGATTAGGATCATTTGCCATGGATTCTAAACGATCTTCCTTTTATTGGACCACTGCTCTTCAGTGGCTGGGCCCTTGCTTTGTACAGGGAAAACATTTACACTGAAAAGGTTCAACTAAGGAGTGCCAGCTACAAACAAAAATTGGACAACCGCTGTCCAGCTCATGAGCCAAGATCTGGAATGTATATTCTAGAGATTGAGCAAATGGGCTCTTCCCATGGTCACATTCATTGTATCCTGGCTTTTTACATCAGGATACTAAAACAAATGCCTTGTACTCACTATCAAACCAGAGAGAAAGCCTTTGAGTTTTTCCGCAATGCTTTTTTTTATTAGTGATTTCTGCTTTTCTAAACTTGATATGATAAAACAGGATTTCTGTGGAATGTTACCAATTCATCAAAAGGAGATATTTACACATAGTATTGCTCAGAACATAAGAAACCCAACTTCCAGTTATCAGTTGAATGTGCTGGCATGGGAATATGGCTGTTAAATGCAGCTGTGTTCCCTCAACACACACAACAAAAATCAAATATTACCAGAGTGCAGAGAACAAAAGGCATTTTCTTATTCTCAGACTGCAATAACCTATTAGGAAATGCTCAGTGAAATGGTCATGAAGAAAAAAATATTTGAAGCTATCAAAGAATACCTGCTGCCATTATTGGAAACAAGCTGGTGGACAGCTGTCCTTCAGACAGTCTTCCAGTTGTCCTGCCCTTAGCTGAATTCTGCAGGATCTAATCCCCAGGCTAAAACTGACTGCATAGAAACATGGATGTGTGTGGAAATCAGAGTTGCTTTGTTCAGGTTTCTGTACAGACATTAACCAGGCCCCTGTTGATGCAAAAAGGAATCAAACAGTCTAAAAAAAGCAGCTATCCTCTGGCAGTCCTCATTAAAACCATTCCACTTCAAAAACATTAGCCCCAGCAGACCTAGAATGAAGTGATGGTCCAAGACCAACAGGCACAGCATATTACAAACCAGGGTCACATACAGGTTCCAGTGGAAAAAAAAAAGTACTGTCTTTCTTTTAAGCCCAGAAAGCCTTCTCTGCTCTGAGAGCACAGATAATTCAACCAACCACTCACAGCGGGTCTCCATTCGCTCATCTGGATTTGCCTCCTGCTTCAGCTGAGACTTGACTTGAAGCAGCTCAGGACAATTGCAGGTTTTCTATCAAGGTTGTAGTTGGAGGTCTCTGCCCTAGAAACTAAGAACTTGCCATGGGGTAGAGTCTTTGAGGTCCCTGTGTGTGGTAAATCTGGCATTACCAAGGACACAACCTCACTCAGTCCTTTCCCTGTGTTGAGTGGAGCTGAGCTTTCCAGCAGTGAGGCTGCCCTGGCCCTGTCACAGCCTATCCAGAAAGAGCCACACTGGTTCTCTACCAGTCCCATGGAGCATCTCAAAACATCTAGCAACCTTCCCTTGGAAATTAAAACACTGCGAAACACAGAACAGCTGAATTATCAGATGATGAGCTTGATTATTATGTTATGACAAATTCTACAAGAGGTAAATTAGGACACATCAATACCACCATTTAAAGGTCAGTTCCACAGGTGAAAGCTGGTAAACAATGGCAGCCAAATACAATGTGAACCATCCAGGCCTTACCTCATCTCAATATCTGGGAAGAATCTGTACATGTAGATATGACCATAGAGCCTGAGTTCTTCAGCAAATTCCGGTGCCAGCTTCTTTTGCATTTCAGGTGGGAAATAGCGCAAGGCATTACGCAAAGCCAGCTGCCAAAGGAAAGAGAAAAAGAGAGAAAAACCGAGGTAAAAGAGAAATGAGGTAAGTGGGTGGCCCTGAACTTTAATCAGACTCAGCTGGAAGCCTGACCAAGCCATTACAAGGACATTGCAATTCAAAAGGCCAAGCTCACATCAGGGGAGCTGCATTCCCAATTTCCTATTGAAGTGTTTCTACCTGCATCTTTTCTTGTAGATTCTGTTGCTGTAAACAAGTAACCATCCTCTTCCCACCTGTCCCCCCAAATCTGCATGGAGGTACCATGGAGATTTGGGAAGTGCTCAATCCTATCCATATCAGACACAAATGAATTCCTTCTCATAGTGCTAGAGGGCACTGAACTATCAAGGAAATCATTGTTAAGAAATCCCTAAAAGTGAGACCCTAAACTCCTTAGAGACACTGAAGACCCTACTGTACTTTCCATTCAAAAGGGGTCTTAGGCCAGATGTCTGTGACATGCTCCCAGATGAAGATGTTCTTGGGCTAAGTTTTATTGAAGATTCACTCCATTTAGCATCCTAATGTATTGCAGAGGGTGGTGGTTTACATTATTTTATTGATGCTACATATACCACTTCCAAATTAGCTAGAGTGATTACTAGGCACTCAAATTCTGCAGATGATACTACGTGGCTTATACTCCTTATTGCCTCCAAAGACATTAGCCTTGGTTTGCAAAGTACAGTATGTCCTTTTGGATGAAAGAAACCATAAATAAATCACTATCTTTAGCAACAGCCTGTTAAGTCATGTCTCTGTATTATGTGTTTCATTTGATTAAAACCATAATGAGAACAAAGACTTTGTAATCTTTAAATAGCCAGTTTCACGCAAAGATCTTGTAAGTTCCCTGACAAATGCCAACACCATCCAAATGACTTTCAGTTGAAAAGATTCACAAATCATATGGAATTTCACATCTTCATTAGGCTGCTTTTCTGATGGCTGAGGAAAGGACAGAAAGAGATCAGGGTTGCTTCCAAATCTGCTAACAGCTCAGTTTTTGAGAGGGCTGAATAGAGCACAGATAATTCGTGTTTGTGACACCTGCAGTTTGCATTTAGTGTTGGAAGCAAGGGTCTTGTGGAGGCAGTGAAGAGGTGGGCTATAGTACAGACATCTAGAACTACCTAGGCCAGGTATCATCACCATCCACCCTGGTAAGCAGTTCTGAAAAGCTCTGTAAAGCCCTCAGCTCAGTAATGAAACTCCTCATTCAGCCTGACTGTGCTCTGGCTCTTACAGCTAAAGCTCTCCCTCCCCTTCATTTGAGCACACTGGGCTCACATACCTTAGAGCACCCTGAAAAAACAGTATCTCTAAATCTAAAATGCTTCATACTAAAAGAGGTTTTCATTGGCACACTTACTACTGAGCAGGCATTCACCTTCACAGATCAGCTGATTTACACCAGCTAAGGATCAGACCAGTAAAACCCTACAAATTAGATTTGCAAATCCACACAGAGAATCATGGGGGGAAAACCTATTTAGCAGATGAGAAAATGCAAATTTCATTTCCTAATGCCACTTTATTCTTCTCCAGTCAGATTTTTCAAGGGCATGTTATTAATAAGCACAAAAATCCAGGCTGCATCCACACCATGACAAAATGCACAGGGATTTCCAAATTCAGTCTCAGAGGTGAGGAGCCACCACAGGTGATTCTGGATCTAAAAAATTTCTAAAGTACAAATAAAATCACCTGCACCCCTTAGTTTTCCAAAAGGCAAACATTGGTATTTTGGCTCCCTTGAGAACTATAGAGAACTATAAGGATGTGTTTTTTGCTTTCAGTGTGGTAAGGATCATCCACAATCTTTGATCAATACATTATTCATATTAAAATGAAACTGATGGACAAGTATTTTTTTCACCCTAAAAATACAAGCAAGGAAAATTTGATATGATTTTCAAATAGATTCACTTGGACTGAGCCTCCATCCTATTAGTGTTACACATTAGCAGAAGCCTGAATTTTGATGATGCAAACATTAAAGAAACATGAACTTGAATGTTACATGAAGGGTGGGAAGGGCACCTTGCACAGACAATAGACATCTTGTAAAAGACAGCTAAGACTATGGCTTGTTTAGCTTAACTGAATGAAGGTGACATTTGATTGCTGTCTTACTGCAGGATAAATGTCAAAGGAGGAAGGAGTTTCAGGAAAGTGCTGGAAGAAGAATAAATGGCTTTGAATTACCTGTAAAAAATGTAGTCTTATAGTTAGAGGAATTTAAGTGTAAGAGATTCTGTAACAGTCTCTTGACAAAAGAGATGGGGGACTCAAAAAGATGAAGCCTGACTGCTTTATGAAAGGGCAATTGCCACGTGCATGGGGAAGAATTTTACATATTCATTATTGAGTCAAACTGAATAACCTGAGAAAGGCACTCGAGCAAATTCATATAGGCTGATCATTATGCTTTTCTGGAAAGACAATACATTTCATTAAAGCACCATAAAAATATTATTTTAGTGTTAAAGTAAGATTGATTTACCTATAACTGACATACTGCATTCTGAGTATTATCATGCATTTTATATTTAGGTGTTCTTCCTGTTCATAGCTTTCTCTGACAGAAGCTTAAGCTGCACCTGCTCAGTACCTCTAAGAGACGGGGTCCAGAGTTCATTGGTGTCTTAAAAAACATTAATTGCAGTTTTACTCCTGAGCCTGATAGGCAGTTAAAAAAAAAAAAGGCACAACCTGCTCTGAATTTGCTCAGTTACTGATTTAATTCAGCTCAGTGCAATGTAAGCACCAGATGCAAAGTCTTCCTCTTAGATCTGCCAGCTGGAGCTAACATTTGGTTCTTGCATTTAAGCTCTAGTCACTATTAGGATGTCTTTTTTTTATTCCCTGGCATTTATATAGTAAAACATGATTGTGCTGCTATTTAATCAATATTTAGACCTCTCAATGTCAACAAAATATAGTCAAAACAACCCATGAAATCCTGCTCCAATCGATTAGCTGTAAATATCTTTGTTGGGGTGATTCTCTTGAGAAATCAAGTAAACCATGCTCTTTGTTAATTGGTGTTTGTTGAAGAGCCAGGGCCTCTTCAGAAGGAATGTCATTCATTTCCATTTTCCAAGATAATCAGAACTTGCAATTTAAGACTCTTGAGATACTCAAACGTTATGGTTTGCAGTCTCCCTGCTTACTGAGGGAAAGGGAAGCACAAGCAGAGGAAGTGATGAGCTTAACTCTGCAACAATTTCCTTTTTAGCCCCTTTTCCAGTGGAGATGGTGTTCCCCTCCCACCTCTCATCTTCTGCCTGATGACACCCAGGCTCAGAATCTTAGGTGGCACTATCCTCTAAACACCAAGCAAGGTTGATTCACTTACTATTCTTCCTGGTAGGTCCCAGTTTCAATCAGCTCAACTGGAAAGTAAACATGGATATTCCTGACTGGCCATTGCTGTAAATGCCCTACAAGCTGTGAAAGTTTAACCAAGTTCTTTATCACCCTGATGTTCCAAAACAGGAGCTAGTATGCTGACCTTCCCAAATCCCATATGAACTTTTTAACCTGGCCTCATTTCTGGATGTGTAAAGGAATCATAGAGGTCAAACACCCTATTTCTTCACCAAAAAGTTGAAGAATAGCTTCAGGTGCTTAGTGACCTTCCAGGTTCTGGCTTTCAGTTCATCATATTAGGATGTCACCAAGCAGCAAAGCTGCTCCCTAAGGGATAGGGAGCCAAGAAGAGCCAACACAGCCAGCAGGACAGGCACCTCCCCAGCCAGGGTCCAGCCTTGTACTACCTGAGGGAGGTGAGCAGGACAGCCCAGGGATGGCAGCCAGGTTCCACCAGGAGTCCAGGCCATCAGGCAAGAAGAGGGTGATGTGCAGCGCCAAGGCTGGAGTGCAAGTAAGGACCAAGCCTGGCAATGGTTCCCAGAAGAGATGTGGCCCAGAGATCACCAAAAGGCTCATAGTGGTGTCAGCCCACAAGTTGGAGACTAAAGCAGTGAAGTCACTGGCTGGGCACAGAGACACCCTGTGATAGAACCAGAGCCATCTCCAGCATAGCTGAGACTAAACTCTCAGGCCTGAGCTTAAATGGAGCCCCTAAGCCTATGAGAGGAGGGCGTGGGTGGAGACCTCAGGAGAGGCTCATCAAGGTCATCAAGGCCTGTGAGTGTTCCACCACAGAAACACAACTGATGCTACAATCAGGAGACAGATGACCCTGCTGGGTACTTGAGGACTGTAACGTGACTTGGCTCCAAGATCCATAAGGGAATTGCTGTGGGGATAAAGGCAGACCATTTTTCTAATATTGAGCAAAACTGAGAAGTGCACATTCTTCCCAAGTTGCTCCAGTTTTATTGGAATGTCAGTGAGTATGGAGCATTCAACATCCTTGCTCTGCAAAGGACACACCACACACAGGTTTTAAGAGTAGTTTCTTTGTAGCATATTTGCATTAAGATACAGATGCTGAGAAACAGAAAGCTAAAGTTTCCTGAGCTGTGGAGGGAGGGAAAGGGAGAGGATGTGGCTGTTTCAGGCCTCAGGCAAAGAATGCTGAAGGAAGAGAACTCAGGAAACATGTAATCAGAATCAGTTCTGAGATATGGCTTGATTTATCCAAGAAGATTAAAGATGGTATGATAGGAAGAATTAGATACTTCTTCAGCAAGTCCCAAAACACACAGTTCTTTATAAGCCTCACTTACAGGATTTCTATTATAACCACAAGAGGAGGCCCAAGAAAATAAAACATTGGCAGTGGTAAGGTTTATTATTGTAACAAGGACTAAAACTGGAATGAAGGCATATGAAGAGAGGGACAAATCCCAAGGAAATCAGCAGAGCATTATTAACTTCATTTCTGTCAAAGCTTCCTCTGAATATTTCAATTAGAGAATGAACACAGTGTCGTACATAAAGAAAAATCTTGTAATATGCTCAGCATTACACTGTCAACAAAATCTGGAAGTTGGTACCAAGACTTAAAAAACCCCTTGTAGACAGACAACCTTTCTGCCTACCTGCTTTTCTGAGCATTGGAACACCTCTTAAAAAAAAGAGTTTTGACTTTTCTGGTGTGAAAAAAACACAGCTGAGCCTCTAACTCTGCTGAGAGTTTAAGGTAGAGGATTAAACATCAAATAAATCAGAAAAGAAGCTTTAAAACCTTTAACAGTCTAATAAAAATCCAACTCACATGACCTCTTATCACATCACAAGATGGGGCAATGAGAGAAGGATGTTACACAGTAGACTGGAGGCAAGAACTCAGTCTACTGCTGTCTTTCTCCGAAATTTAAATGAGGCAGGAAAGTATTCCAGTCATATAGGAAGTGAGAACTTTCTCTCCCTGGATAAAGAGTAAGGTTTGGCATCCTTCTGAGAGATACCTTCTCCTCTCCTGCAACATGGACTCCTTCCTGCTATAGCAGACTTCTGGGGAAAAGTGATTTAGCAAGGAATAAAATGGGGATGATTGGCAACATTCTGACATGCAGTGAAGACCACTCCCCACTCCTTTATCTTCACAGCCGTCATGACAGCCCTCTTTGAACACTTCCATGTGTCTGAGCTGTCCCAGGCACAGACAGGATGCCTCAGCCATGAATGCTTCTGACGTTGAAGTAAACCTTTGTTGGATATCTCACAGCTGTTCCTCCTTCTACCCTTTGACTAGACTCTCCTCTGCTTGGGGAAGTGGACTTAGAAAGAATTCGACTGCTGATGCCAGTGGGGAACTCCCACGAAGGCAAGGAAGTTGTGTGCAACTTGTTAGTGAGGAAGGAGCTTCTGTGTTCTGACCAGAATGTCACAGTGTAAGTGATGTTACATGTGATGTTACACAGATTTTGAAACTAAGGAACCCACCTTATTCTCTCCCACACAAATTCCTAAGGATCTTCACCCACTGACTATTATTTTCTGCTCATAATTTTTTTAAAATCTCAACCATGACATAATGCAGTGGTTACTTTAGTGTGTACATAGACTAGTCAAACAAAAAGAGACAGGAAAATAATTACGCAACTAAAGACAAATAATTAACTTAACTCCCTACAAACTTGCCTAAACTGCAGGATGCCGAGGCTACTGGTTAAAATAAATCATCCTCGGATATTTTATGCAAATATAAAGGTGTGTAGCTGCTACTATGATGCTGATTCATCACCTGTGATGTTTATTGTATTGGAGGGGTTAGCTCTCATTCCCATACATATGCAGGGCTTTTGCAGCAGCATTCAGAATTTCATCTTCAAGGGACAGTGCTGGATTGACAGCACTGAAGTCTAATGCCTCTTGTTTAACCATTTAAAGTCATGGAAGCTGTTGTGCTGCAAAATCTCTTCCATATCAACCTGCTTATTCTGGAGGAGGAAGAAAGGAAGCAAGCAGAAGAGTAATCCAGTACTTTGTCCCATTACACAGTGGATTATATAATACCAAGGAAATACATTTGCCACAAAATTAGGTGCACGCTCAGAAAAGCTTTTGAGACAAACAGGTCTGCTGCCCCAACCTGCATCTATCTGAAAGAAAGAGAAGTGAGGCCCCGTGAAACCCCAAGTTACCTTCTTCTCCTGAGCAGTGAGATTGGGGGTTCTCACGGGTGCATGGGGTATTCCTTTTCTCCGACCTTTGTTTTCAGGCAAAGGGTTTAGAGGAAGGCCCCGACAGATTTCCTTCAAGCTGATCATTGCTGAGGAAATACAAGGAGGAAAGGCAAGGCAAACTGGAGAGGTGCAAGGAGCAGGAGGTACAAGGAAGGTGCAGGCAAGCAGGATGCTCAGTGATTCAAATGCACCACCACCCCAGGGCAATCCCGAAAGGGACAGCCTGTCCTCTGGCTTTTGCAAACAGGGCTGTCAAGCATAGAGGGCAGGTGGTACAGATGACACACCTCCCCCCTCTCTGCCATGCCATTGGCTCTTCCCCCCTCACCCAAAATGAATGATTCACAGTTTCACCGTTTATTCTCTGGGTGCTTTGTAAATTGCCACTGGAGCAAACCCGGTCACTTTCCAAAACACCCGACTCCCTCAGTGTCCTAGTGAGAGTCACGGACTGGAGCATGAACCTTGCCTGAGACCTCAAGGATCCTATATTTACATTACTATAGTTTAGGATCTAACTAAAGTTAATAATTATTATTCACACCACTGTTCATACACATTGTCCAGCTAAGATGGGCATTCTCTGTTTGACACCTCTAATATGGGCTGTTCCTCAGATCTCATCAATTTGTCTTTTATACAATAGCAGTAGTCAATGATAACAGCAAAATTTTCCCCTTAGGTGTTAACCCTTCCTAGCTCACAGGCATGAATGGATTCTCACGGCATTAAATTGGAAAGGTGCTCATTAGCACTGGTAGTGGATTCCTCAAGACAGTCAATAATTGGAAGAATGAAGGCTTTCAGTTCTCTGTAAATTTTATACCCTACAGTCAAAAACTAGAAAGTCTTATGGTACTGCCATCCAGGCATCACAGGTAAATGAATGTACTTAACTGATTGCAGCATGAACTTTGCTCTCTATTTTACGTTGTTGTTTAAATTACACAGCAGCATCTTGACCTTTATTACATCTATTAAACTACAAGTGCCACAGTTTAAGCCTGGTGAAATTAACTGGGAGAAGCAGTTCAGTTAGTAAGGAGCCTAAAACCTGCAAATAAAGTAATACAGCATTTCCCCAGAAAGGCAGCAATCAACAAGCAATGACAACAAAGCATAACTATTAAATGACAGCCTCTCATTAATGTCAGATCTGCTTTAGCTCTAGGACATCCCCAGCTCCCACTGAAGATGCTCGAGTTGAAAGAACTCAGAACATCCCAGGGGAGATGAGCACACAGCAGACTCAGACACTCTGAAAGATACTGTCATTTTATGGCAGGAGAATTTTGTTTTGTACTTAAACAGTATTTTAGCTGCTTTCAAACAAAAGGCAAAGATAAAAAGGAGAGGGAAAAGCCTTCATATTTCAAAGTTTTCTGTTGGGTTTTCATATTAAAAACATACCAAAAAAAAGAAAAGAAAGATAAGGGTAAAGTAAAAAAATTCTACACCAAAACCTAGCTAAATAACCCTGCCTTACATAAACATTCCCACTCCAAAGGGAAATAAATCTTTCCTTATTCTTCTTTGTATGACCTACATTCTTCAAATCCCTCTAAGGTCTGATCCTGCACACACATGAGCACAAGAATAACCCTGTTTGCATTGGACTCCCCTCGGACCTGCTTCCTCTGTGACATGGAGCAGAAGTTATTGGCATTATATTGATGAGAAACCTGAGGTAAGAGAGAATGAAGAAGTGGGGACACACACCCTGAATTAATTTTTATTTCCCAGGGCTGAACACTTTCACCCCCTGAATGCTGCAAGCTGGAGTCTCTCTGGTTCCCTGGGAGCTTTGTGCTGGAGTTACCAAATCCAGCTTCAGGGATTCTGCCAGTGCAGACATCCCAGCTTCTCCAGACAGTCACAAGTCCCCTCTCTGCCTGGCTTGTCCCAGCTACTGCCGGTGATTATGGAATGAAGCCCGCTTGTACACCAAGGGAGCTTCACCCAAACCCGGCCCCCCTGTGTCCCCAGGCCCGGGGGTGCCCGGGGGTGCGAGGGCCGTGTCCCCGGGGCTCGGGGCAGGTGTCATGTGCCGGGCGGGCTGGCAGAGGGTGCTGCAGGGACAGACGGACGCGGACGCGCACAGAAACACACGGACACACACGGGCTGCTGGAGGGGAGGATGCGGCTGCAAAAACAACGCCCGCGATTGAGCCCAACCAGCACCAGCCCGGCCCAAGAGGAGGTGCGGAACGGACCTAAAAAAAAAAAAAAAAAGGCACACATAAAGCCCAGGAAGAAGATCACTTGTTTTAATAATCCCCTTTGCAGGCAGAGAGGACCAGAGAACTGCTCGGTTAGGATCGAGAGATGTCCTAAAGGCTGAAGGGAGGCAGAGACAAAACTTGCAGATAACTAACCCGCCCTCGGGAGGGCAGGAACCCCCCCGCCCTAAGCCTTGCTGTAGCAGCAGGAAGGAAGGATTCTCCAGCCCCCTCTCCCTTTCCCCCTCTCGTCTGGGCGCTGGGCATTGCACTTTCATCCCGGGAGAGCAGCCCCTGCCCACGCCTGCCCGCTGCCCCTCCCCGGGATCCGCAGCCCCCGCGTCGCGGTCGGGAGCCGGTCCAGCAGCACGGCCGGCCGGGGATTGCCCGGGCACTGGCCCCGGAGAGCTGGCGTTGGGTTTGTTTTCCACTCCCCTGGCGCTCGCTGTGTAAAGCAAATCCCTCGGAGGTGGGGGAGAAGCGGCTTCCGTGACAGCGGAGGGAGGAGGGAAATAAAATAAAATAAAACAAACCAAAATAAAAAGGGAGAAGAGCCAGGAAAGCACTTGCTTCTCATCATCTCTCAGGGAGCAAAGCCAGCTCTGCTCTTCTTATGACCCTCTGCTGCAGGGAGCAAAGGGAGAGAAGGTACTGGGGGGCACCTCCTAACAAAGCAGGGTTCAGGCTGCCGGGACCCCCTCGCTACCCGGGGTAGCAGCAGCCTGCGGGAGGTGCGAGGAGGTCGGGAAGGTTGCCAGGGCGAACCCAGGCAAAGCCAAACCGAAGCTCCATCAAAATCAAGGAGCAGGAATGAAAGTTTCGAAATAGCATCCAAAGAAGCGCCAAGGACCGGACCGAGCAGAGCTCTCCGCCTCGCATCAGCCCTCGATGGTGCATCCGAGGCGCTGCGTCAGGGATGTGAACGTCCCCTGCCCGCTGCATGGAGAGGGGTAAAGACACAGGAAAGCTTTGTTATTTATTTATTTATTGGAAGCAATGTATGGGTGACACCCAGAAGGCATCTGAGCCCTGAAAAAAACCAAGCCACCTCTGGATCCAAAGGAGAACAAGAAGAATGAGACAGCAGCCTTGACCCCTATACTGAGAGGAAGGTGAGCAGAAAGAAAGAAAGAAAGAAAGAAAGAAAGAAAAGAAAGAAAAGCCATGCAAGCACCAAACCTGTAGATTACTGCAGGTCTTTTTTTGCTTCACTGAGGACAAATATTTTACTGACAACCATGCAGCATAAAGGCATCATGCTGATTGTGTTCTTGGAATATTTTATTTCTGGCCATGGGGAAGCAGGTAAGCAAAATAAATCAATATTGCCATTCTGAAACAATTTTTCCTAAATTTAATAAGGGGAAATGGGATAGAAATCAGCTGTTTGTTAAAAAAAAAAAAAAAAAAAAAAAAAAAAAAAAAAAAAAGGAAAGAAAAAAGAAAAAAAAAGAGAGAAAGAGAGTAATCTTTACATCTTTATTTTAGATTGGATTTTTACAAGGAATTTGTGTTAGTCAATATATACAAAAGCTTATTATTCCGTGCATTAAACAGCTTTATAGTTCAGTCTCCTTACAAAGACTTATAGGATGTACAGGTTCATACGCCCTTACCAAAAAAAGTGTGTTAGTTTTGCAAACAAAAGAAAAGTAAGAGAGAAATAAAGAGGTAGGTGGATTTAGGTGGATTGAGAGATGCTGGATGCTTGTTTTGAGGATGAAACATTGCCTTTCTAGGCAAGACAAGAGTGAAATGACAACATCCTTGGATAGTATCACTGTAGGAATCTGAATTATTCTCTTAATATTACTTAATATTGCATCACTAAAAATCAGAGACACTGTTTAGGAATTCTTATTTATCCAAGACAGTCCATTCATTCATTGTATTCCCTGACTTAATAGTTAACACGCAGTGGATGGAATTAAATTAGCATTAGAGAAAAATGGATTAGGATAGAAAGAGAAGTTGGTTAGTTGTATGTGTATATGTGGGTGTACAAATAGACACATGATACAGGAATGGTACAGCTGTGTATTTACATAGGGACCTAAAAATACCTGGATTATGATGGAGACAAATTCTTAAAGGAAAGGAAGCAAAGCATTAGGGTTTTTTTCTTTCTGTTGTGGTTTAATACATTTTTAAATTTAAAAAGGAGACGTTACAAAGGTCAGGTCAGAAAAATAAAAATAATTATTGATTAAAAAAAAAAAAAAACCAAAACAAACAAACAAACAAAAAACATTCTTGGTGACTTTTCCTTTGAGATACTGTCTTGGGATCTCTCTTCCTGTACAGGAAAGCATATCAGTGATTTAAATTGCACCTGTATGCTCACAGTATTAGGACAGGAACAACATTCTTCCTGCAGTGATTTGAAAGCAACTAAAGTGCTCAGCTATCCTGCAGGCTCCAGAAAAGGCAGAGACTGATCAAGTATATTCAGCTCAGATTATTCCCTTGCTGGAGCCCTTATGATAACAGACAGACTTCCACAATGGCAAGAGATATTTTCTGAAAAACTGAAAACAGCTCATGAATTTACACTCCTGTCATATTAGTCAGTATCCCATTTGGGAAAAAAAGGCTGTCTGTCACAGCATTACAGAGAATGAGGGGAGGAGTGCCTTAGTCAAATGTCTTATTTTGGGCATTCCCTGGTTTCCCAGGCTAGGTTATAAGCTCCCTCTAAGATGCATATGTTGACACACAGCACAGAAAGGTTACAGAGATGTCTTGTAAAGTTGCTGACACTGTTGCAGAAGGCAGCCTGTTACAAACTAGCCTAAATTTGCTTGGCATCCAATTCACTAACTGAAAATGAATCTTCAAGGAAATGCAGCTCACGGCTGGCTGCTTGGAAGTGAATTTGAAGAGAGGGGGTGTGTTCTGTACAGACCTAAACTGACTCAGAATAATAGTGTAGGACATGGTGAATAGCAGCAAAACAACTGGATATTGAAGGTGATGCTGCTAAGGACTCAGAAGTGAAACAAATTGATGGGCCAGTTGTATGGGGAGTACGTGATGCATAATATTTGTAGGGACTACAATATTTTCCTTCTGCCATCCTTGTATAGAGAAGGCAGTCCAGGTTGTCAAGACTGGCTGACAGTTATTCGAACTTTAAATACAATGCCATGAGGGGAAAAAAACACCAAACAAACAAATAAACAAAGAAAACAAAACAAAAAGTACCTTACAGCTTAGACTGGAGCAGACACCTAGGGTTTATACTGTAAGATGTGACTCTTGGATGATTCTTCCCTTAGTCTTATGCAGGTGGAGACCATTAATCCCTCAAACAGACTCTGCAGTGATCTGAAAACTCTTGCATATTGAGACATAGCTTGACACAGGGCTGATAACAGCTTGGGCTCTTGCTTCAGCCCCAGAGCTCCCCATGCAAGCAGTGGCCTCGGGAGCAACACCTGGGCCAGCTCTCAGCCCAATGGGAGACCTGAAAAAGAGGATGTGATGGGGTCAAAAAAGGCCATTTCTACCATCAAACTTAAAATCAGTTGCAGGATCCAATTATAAGCAAGCTTTGGTTTCATCAGGTCTGAGGTTATTCGGCTCATTTGCAAATGAAGCTGTAGGTGCTGGAGCCCACTGCTGCTCCAGAGGGGATGTGGGCAGGCAAACTGCAACTGGACACAGTGGAAGAGAACCCCGGCCAGGGACCTAATTCTTCTGTCCATGTCTCAAGTCATGGAGGCACCTTGGTTTCATAGCATGTTCTGACCTTCACCTCTGGGGTGTTTATGAAGGCTGGCTCATTAGCTATCAGGGCTATTTTAATGCAGAAATACATCAGGCTACTCCTATATGGATGAAGACTTGCCAAACTTACTATATGTTGGCCCCAGGCAAACCAAAGGGTTGTACAGCACTTCTGTTGTAACCAGTGTTAAAGGATAAAGTTCTAGGTCTGACTAATAAGAATTTGAGGAACTCATTTCCCCAGGTTGGTTAGCTTTAAAATAAAACTTGAAAGTTTTTGGTTATTAAGAAAAAAACGAACAGATATATAAAAAGTGAAAAGATATATAAAACAGATATATAAAAAGTGAAATCCAGGTTGGACACACATGCTGAAACTACTCCATCAAAAACACAGCAGAAGATGCCCAAAGGTTTTGCTATTTCTCAGATCTGTGAAATTTGCTCTCCTGGGTCACTGCAGGAGAACTGAACACATGAAAACATAAATTTGCATATGGAAAAGAAATAAAAATTCCAATTCGAATCACTCATGAAATATTAGGCAACTTTCCAGTCCCATCTGGGAGGCTTTTGGATAAGATGCCATGTGACCTTCCTCCTGTTGGGTATTCAAGGGGGGGGTGAAAAGAAACCTGAAAAAAAATATTGAAGCTGGTTTTGGTTAATGTCTACAATGTTCTGTTGAGCCACAAGGTTCTGAAGTAAGAAATCTCCATTTGAAATGGTGTCCCAGGAACATCAATAGTGTGACCTCCCTTGAACTGTATGATTCCCTAATCATCAGATAACACCATAGTTGGAACACGTGCTGAGCATGTGCCATTGACCTGCCACTTTGTGGCACAGCTCCGAGGGACTAGAAAACAAACAAATAAATTAACCATACCATTTGTGGAGCCAACCCACCCTCCACGGAGTAAAATCTAATCAATTTCATAATAACATGCAGTGCCCATGCGTAATCAAACTGTTTAGTCCTTTATGAATTATTCAGTGAGTCCTCCTGGCAGTTGGGGTAAGTTGTTTGCTTGTCTGGCTGCTGGTTCTCTGCTGCAGCGGTTTCCCCTTGCTGTCCAGATTCAGCACTTTGTGTTGTTTCCACAGAATCACTGAGTGATGGACAGGCTGCACCGTCCTAGTGGCCAAGTAATGTTCTGCCAATTGATTTCTTTAAATACAAAGCTTTTAATCGACTGCAGATTTGTTTTCCAATCTCTCTCATTCTCTCAAACTCCCTTCTGCTAATTTGCACTTTGTTCTTCTCCCATTTTCCTAATGACACAGCAGTTCAGACAGGAACTGTTTATTGATGTTGCTGCATTAGCAGGCAGAGCAGATAAACCTTCTTGTGACTGGTGTTCAGGAGAACAAACATTTTTTTTTTTCTCCAGGTTCAGAAAAAAACAGCTAAAAAACTAAATACAAGGCTAATAGCCCATTTATGGGAAATACAAAAAGCAAACATTCCATTTTAAATATGTTTCCTTTTTTGCTTTCTCACATTCTTGTCTGCAAAGCTTCCCCTTATACAACTTCTTAAATTTAGAACTCCAGCATCCCATTTCCTCTGTGAAAGCTTTAGTGGTGTAAACCATCAATAGAGATGGACTTCCTTTTAATTACATGGTATATTTATCCATAATCATCCATAATCCAATAGCATTTGTAACATGGATGCGTTCCTAATAAAAACTAAGTAACCTGACTCTTATTCAGAACTAATGCTTGTTCAAAGCTCAGTTGTAAGACCAGTCCCACTGAAATTCTTGGGAGGCAAAGATGACACCTTTGTGCAGCACTGAGCAAAATCAGTTCATATTGAATCTACTTCAGAGACAGAAATTGCTGTGCCTTCCTTATTTCAGTGGTTTTTCCAAACAGTTTGGACATGAACATGATCCTAAATGTCACTTGCAAAGATGTTGTTGAGGCATGCAGTTGTAGCTCATTATATATGTATAAGTATAGATTTATGTTTATTTCTAGAATTCTGCATGACTCACTCAAATTTACCCTCCAGAGTACATAAAAAATTGTAATTTCAGATGCTCTGCAAAAAGGAGGAAGCTCTAAACAACTTCTGTGGAAACCTGAGTCCCTTCTCAGGGCAAAGAGATATTGCAAGGAAAATCCTAGATAAAAATCTCTGAACCTCCTGGTATTCCCCTGTAACTGTACTGGGCTCAGATGGAACAAGAAGTTCACAATCAGAATGAAATTACATTGATATTGCCACCAAGCAGCTGGGATGGTGTGAGGACTTGGTGGAAGATCTCCAGTAGTGCTAAGAATCCACCCGCTCAGTTGAAGGTGGGGAACAGAGTACAGAACCAATAGAGCCCAAACATCCCCACCTTCTCTCCATTCCTCTCCAGATGATTTCTGCAACTCCTCATCTCTGTGCTGGCACCGGGAGGGCTGGTGGGACTGAGGAGAGGCAGCTTTCATTCCTTTGATCTGAAGACTTTCAGGTGCACATGTAATTCAGGCACCGCTGCCCTCTAAGCTCTGCCAGTCTCCTGGGGCTTCAATAGGATACTAAAAAAATATCTTTGCCAGCAAACCCACTCCAAATTACCTTGAAAGTGGCTTTCACCCTAAACTTTCCTTTTGGAAAGAGAGGTGTCAATCTGACACTTTTATAAGTACTTTGAGTACTTCTGTAAGGATGAATTGGAGACTCCTTTCTTTGACCTAACTTGATTTTGAAATTAATTTTACCTGAGGAAAGGATGAATATAAACTGAGTAGGGATTTAAAAATTTTACCTACAATGTTGAACTAATAGCTGACCTTTGAACTGCTCCTAGATTACCCAGGTTTATGGTCATCCTATGTTTCATGGGGAGGGTCATTTCCTGTAGGACCTACATCTAGTCATCTGACCTGTGAGCTCTTGGATTAATCAGGGAATAATTTATGACCTTGCAAGGTCAGTCTTTAACTCCTTCTAGAGTGTTAAGTTGCAAAGAGGACATGGGATGTCATTAGAAATCCAGTTTTCTCCAGCATGGTAATAAGGTTTTGGAATGACCTTTAATTCCACTTCACAAGACAGTACTGATTTTCAAACAATAGTGAGACTTTGTAGTTATCCCAACCTTTTCTTAATTTAGAAATAAGTAAATATATACATTGAAGATAGCAAAACTTTGCCAGTATTTGCAAACTTGGCAAACACAATGTAGTAATTTACCTCCATGTCAAAGTATTTAAACAAAAGGTAGACTTGATTTTCAGCTCTGCTATGAATTAACAACTTCCCCTGATCTTATTGGAAAAGCAGTAGAAACCCAACACTGAGCTGTAGAAATACAGGATTTCTTTATGTGTTTTTATGTGTAATTAGTGTCTGTAATCTGCTGGGCAGGAATCATCCCTTTTCTTAATGTATCTACAGTGTACAACCCAGTTTGACTTTGCTCTCTGATAACAATGAAAATAAATGCATTGAAGAGACTCAGTCCTCCAGTACAAACCTTTACTAGAGTGAAAGTAAGAAACTGCAAAATTTCCCTGATTAAAGATACAATTCAGTAACCAACACAACTGCATTTTCAAGAGAAATCAAGGTTAAGCACCATACGCATCAGTTTCTGAGTTAGACACCAAACACAAGGACTAGATTTACTGAGGAACTGCCTCAAAACTTAGTGTGAAAAGATGCAGCAGCTCTCCTTTGAAGGTGTCCTCTTGGATGTCAGTCCCCAGATGAGGACTCCAAACATTTGTATGGTCACCTGCGTTACACCTCGAGAAGTATTTGGGAAGCTCTACTTGTTGTGTTCCTTTTGCCTGTCTTTCAGACCCCACAAGACCACGAGCCTTCCGCTGCAGCGGCCGTGCCTGCAACCCTCCAGTGGGAAACCTTGCCACGGGGAGGACACCAGTGACTCTCACCACGTGTGGCCAGAACAGCACGGAACTGTACTGCTTCTACCCGGAGCAGAACCTCCTCCACCACCCCTCCCACGGCTGTGGGCAGCCTCGCTGCACCAAGTGCAACGCCAACCAGCCTGATAACTCCCACCTCCCTGCTGACATGACGGATGATTTCTTTGCAAACCCCATCTCCTGGTGGCAGTCTGCCCAAGGGGTACACAGGGAAGAAATCCGACTGGACTTTGAAACAGAATTCTACCTGACCCACGTCATTGTGGTGTTCAAGTCACCTCGCCCAGCTGCAATGGTGTTGGAAAGATCCCAGGACTATGGGCAGACTTGGAGGCCCTACAAATATTTCTCTGTCAACTGTACAGCTACTTTTGGGCTCCAGGATGATCTCGTTGAGGAAGGCTCCATGTGCACTTCAAGGTATTCAGATGCAGTGCCCTGCACCAGAGGAGAGGTAAGCAATAACTGAGGCTTGGACTAAGTTTAATGTCAAACAGCTGAAGAGGGCCTGAAAACCAGAGAGTATGTGCTCAAAGAGACATTGTGCATATAAATTTAGAAAGGCAGCACATCCCAAAGGGGTTTGTGTTAAAAAAATAAAGTGGAAGAGGAAGAGAAATTATATATCAATGAAAATGAATGGAAATACTTTAACAAATTTATTTTATGAGAGCTTCACAGAATAGGATTAATGTTGCCTAATTGCACACTGTAGATGCCAATAACTGAGCTAGAATTCCAACAAAGTAGACATAGGGAATTACTCATCTATAGAGTCTGATTTATCCAAACCATTTTCCTACTCCAGGATGACATGAACTGCATGGTGTTTCACTTTCTTTTCCATATAAATAATTCCTAGGTGATTGGATGGCTTTTAAACGCATCGTTCCCCTAAGTTTAATGTAGTTTTTCTTGCTGGTGGTGACTGCTGATTGTATCAAACAGGCTCCAGAAATGAAACTGCTTGGAAGCAGGAAGTGGGAGTGAGCACTAGGCTTCACTATCCAACAGCAGAAAAAGCCCCTTCCTTGGTATGAATATTCTGATATGTTATTAAACAAATGCAAAAGGATTTTTTTAAAATAAATGTACAGTTGCTCTGATAAATTTCTCTGACAAGAACATTAACTACTCTTAATAATCACTCAGTTTAGTTATAATTCCTTTAATTCATCAATCTTGAAACAGTTTAGATGGGAAAGAAGGTAAATATCATTGGTATCATTTTATAGAGAAGACACAAATGTAAAAAGGGAGATCATAAAATATTCCTACAGTCACAACAGAGGCTGAAGTCTTTTCACTTCCTTTTATTTCCTTCTCTCTTCCTTGGAGAAGTCACAATCCTTTTGGTTTCTCTGCCTGGAAGTGATCATGAAGGTTCAACAGTAATACTTTGCTGCAAATTAGGTGTAGGAGTGAGGTGAATGGTCCAGACAGGCTTCAAAAAATCTTATGTTCTAGCAGTGCACTTCAAAATGCATGTGAAAAGAAACAAGTGTACTATACCTGAGACAGGGAAACAGCAGAAAGAGGAGAGACTGAGTTCATCTTTGTGCAACAGGCTAAGAAACATCTCTGCATATTAGAAATCTGGAGCAGATCATCTGACTACTAAACTGTCTTATTTCTGGGAGTAGTAATTCTGCTGGTCAGTTAGGATGATTCATTTAAGTCAAATACATCCAAATGTCTTCTGTAGAGGGATTACAATTTGCCACGTCAACACAGAATCTCAGCAAGTAATATAATTCTCCACTCTTGTGTGCCTTCCAATCAAAAATCTGGAAGTACTTTGCAAGATCCAGTTAATGATCTTCAGCACACATACAAGAGTCCTGCTGCCATTTCACAGATGGGGAAAGAGCAGCACAAAAAGGTGAAGTGTTTTGTGGTAAAACAGGACAATTCTGGACGAGTAAGAGACAGAATGCAGGGTCTGCAGCAAATGCCTTGGCCTTAAATGCAAAACAACTCTTCCTTCTCTAGTATAGTTTCCCTGTTGCCCTGCACTATGTTGGCTTTTGTGCTTCCTTAACCCTGGGGATTATCATTAAGACCATGTGTTGCTGCTACAACGAATCTGAGAAGTGGATGGCAGAAAATCAAATAATAAAACATTCATCCAACACAAATCTTTGTTTACAAGTGTCAAAATGATTCTGTCAACTTGGGCAGCAACTACACTGAAGTGAGTATGTGTATGAGTAATCAACCTACTCTGTGGTAGTAGATATCAGAAAGCAATAGTGACAGTAAGAACAGTCCTATATTTACAGGTTATTCCCTTGCAGATCCCAAACACTTCCATGAACATGAATGGAATACAAAGAGAGGTCACTTCCTCCACGGGAGGAGTGCTGAAGCTTTAAAGCAGCGCACAGGAATCTGTATGGCAACTTAACAGAGAGCAAGACAAACAGTGTTTCACAGCACGTTAATCCAAAAGGATTGTCAAGTCCTGGACAGACTTTATAGAGACCTCCTAATCAATCCATGAAATGTCACTATTGCAAGGGTGCAGAAGCATCAGGCTTTTCAGGTCAGCAGCATGACACAGCAGATTCTTTTGTGAATTGAAGTAAAGGGAGGCAGAGTGTAGTTATTTAAAGTGATACCTGATCAGATTTGCCTGAGTGACACTGCTACTGTTACTACTACTAAATAATGTAGAAATGCAAGGGGATTACTTTCTAATATCCTTTTTCCATTTTCTTTTACTTAAGCATTTATTAAACCCCTTACTTCTGTTCAAATCCAGAGTACTTTTGCAGATAGAATCTATCTATCTGAGATCCTAGGATCCCAATCATTAGTTCATTAATTAAAACCAAACACACATTTTTAAGGTCTGTTCATCTACTATAAGTGCATCTACAGGGAATACTGGCTTGGAGCCTTATGCATCAACTGAGACCTTTTTTACCTACTTGTCTATCTATTTTTCTAACTTAAAAACACTGTACTATATAGTCATATAGCCTAAAATGAGCCTTCAGGTCAGCTAATAAAAATTAAAACTCAAGGCCAAACAAAAGGAGAAATTATCACAACACTGTTCCAGACTTTAGTGTGACTTACAATTCAAACATCATATGGGGTAAACACTGATCAAAATGTTTGAACCTGCATCCTGACACCACTCGTGCTCAAGGATCTGAGAGATTAACAGCATATGTGTAATAATCTGGAATATCAGGAAATGGAAACAAATGTTCTTCTCCATTGAAAATGATATCTGCAAGAAAGAAAGTCGTTAGCATGCAAAGTGGGGTAGAACACTGACCTGCTCACAGTCACCAGACCCAAAAAGAGACCCCTTCCCTATTGGGTCTAGCTAGTGGAAGGGAGGTTTGAATCAAAGGCTGGTTCATTTATGTGAGTGTCTGTGTGACAGATGACACCAGTGAAGTGTGATATAATAAACCCATTACTGGAATTCACTGGGGGCTGGAAGAATTGTGTATGCCTGAATTAAGTAACTGGTTCCTATGGCAACATGTTAAGTGTGCCTTGCACAGAAGACCTGTTCATTCTCCGTTTTGTATCCTGTGGTGACCTCTTTAGGGACAGAAGTCCCCAGCAGTGCCTTTTGTCAAAGATGAGTGGACCCTCTTTGTAGCTAAAAGATGTTTAATCACTCTTCTAAACACACTCAGTGAATGCCAGATTAAGACATGTTGTGATGGGACACACTTCTGTCTACTCCAAAAGCCACCAGCTTGTTCAGAGAGAAGCCAAAGTCAACCCTGTGGAAGGCCTTTTCTTCTGCACTGACACTGAAGGTCCCTGCTGCCTTTCTCCATCCACAAGGACTTCCTGAGCAATAGTTATGGCAGAGAGTCATCACTTGCACCCAGACACCAAACCAGGCTGGGAACAGGGCTCTGTGTGGAATGTGTGTGATCCTGTTCCAAGGACCTACAATTTTTGCTGTCTTTCCTCAGGCTTTCTTTTACTGTATTCATGCCAAACCTTTCGATAAATAGAGGGGCATCCCCTGCGTGGGGACACACACACACACACACACACACACACACATACCTCATTAAGTGGCAACATCAATAATTCAAGAGGTCGCCACTGAGGCTTCAGTGACTTCTTAGAGTTCTGATCTCATATGGCAGTGGGGTCACTGAAAAGAAACATGCTCAGCACATCACAAGGTTGAATTCCCAGTAGCTAAGGTGTAAGGACAGGGTCTTGCACTGCAGTGAATTGTCCAACAGTCATCAGGACTGGCCTCTGGAAGCTGCATGATGTACATGTTATTCCAGCTTCCAGACAGAAAGAATTCCAGGAGGGATTAGTCACTAGTGAAGGTAAGTGCCTGATTGTTATGACTAGGGCTGTCTGTTCAGCATTTCCTTTAACTTGAACTGTGGAGCAGATTGAATGCAGAGGCAAGCTGAGAGGAAGCAGTTAACACCAGCAGTGTAAACAAGCAGACAGCACTGCCAGGCCTTGCTTCCCTGGAGGAAGAATTAAGGCAAGGATTTGTCTCTGAAGGGAATTTGAACTGATGAGACTAGTCCAGCAATCCCATCCCTGGCAAGCAAACTTGAGGAGGGCACCAAGTGTCCTTCTCTGACCTGGTTTGTAATTAGCCATGTCAGAAACATGTGGAACATGATAAACCAGCCAGAAAGATGCAGCAGTGGTTTTTTTAGCATTGTTTCTGCATTTTGTGCATTTTCTGAACGTACAAGGCAGCAGATAGCAAATTATTTTTTCTTCTCACTCTGTTTCATAAAATCCTAATGGACTTGCAGCCATTACTTTTTTTTTTTTTTTTCCCCCAAGTCTCAACTGTGAAAAAAATTACTGGCTGAAATGTTATAATCTAAGTAATTTATTGTTGTAATTTTTAAATTCCAGGCAAAAGAACATTTAAATGTTTGCTCTACAGTTGTCTACACATCACTGTCATGGTGAGATTATACACTTAGCTAAGTCTGTTCATGTGTAAGATTTCAGCCAAGACCTAGAGATATAAGTGGCTCCACTTAAAAGAAATGGATGCTCTCCCATGAGAACACAGATTGGTTGACATGGGTTGACACTGATGGTGATGGGTTGTTTTAACTTTCCCTGACAATTCAGCAAACAGTGAAATGAGTCTCCTCTTTCTCAATCCAGTTCCAAGTCAGGCTATTGCATCACAGAACTCCTTGTGTCGCCCTTCACCACTTCAGAGCAAGGACCATTCCTCATAATGAAAAAGGACAGCGCCCTTTGTGGGAGCATGAAAATGTTCTCACACCCCCCATGAGGTGCTGCTATGTAGAATGGAAGGAGTTTTGCCCATTCCCTGTACACAGACTGAAAGCTGAAGGGTTTTGAGTCAAATAATCTAGATTTTGTACTCCAACTGCATTACCTGTCTTGAAAGAGGATCCTCCTTCTCCCTGCAACCCTTGCCTTTCTACACAGATGTGCATCTGCAGAGAACCTGAACTTACAGCATGCAATTTGTCTGAAGAAGATAAAAAAGTCTGCATGGCTCTTCAGATTTGTCTATCTAACTCCAATTGTGCCATTCATATTGGCAGCACTGCCTAAATATTAATATTAATGCCACACTGACTGGATTACTGGAATAACCTCAAAGCAAATGCAAAATGAAAGGACATCATCTCTTTCTGATCTGGAGAATACAGAATGAATTCAAGATGCCATTGTCTTGGTAGTAGCTGAGTTTACCCAGATCAAATAAATTAAAAAAATCAAATACACAATTATTTCTTTAACAAACTATCATATTCTATACCGGCTGTCAAGTTTTCTTCTCTGGAAGGACAGAAAAGCAGTGGATCTTGACTAAAAAGCACTATTCCATGGATTGTCAAAATGGGCCTTCTAATAGCTAAGAGAACAGCTAGATTTTGTGCTCTAAAGAGTAAATCAGGAAAAAGACTACTTAGTTAAGACTACTGTACCACAAGATGGAAGTCAAGGGGCTCCATCAAATAAATCAGAGGATATATGCCACTGGGAAGGAAAAATTCAGAGACAATTGCTTACTATTCCTTTAAGAACAAAATCAGCTCACATGAAAATCTCTTAATGAAAAGGATTTAGGACTGATGAGAGTTTTTATTGCAGCTTCCTTCTGGTGGACCTAGTATAAGCACACAGACATTTCTGACTTCATTAACCTGATTGAGTGCAACGTGATCAACATAGCTTAAGGATTATTTGTAATATCAAATTCTTCTTCTGCACAAGGATCTTCTTTTGTAGGAGGCCATGCATTGGCACTGCCCTCCATTTATGATTCATATTCCTTGACCTTAGGCTATGAGATTGCAAGGGGGAACCTTTGTTGTGTCCACATCTTTTCTGACTAATACTGGCTGGAAGATCAGGTTAAGAAAACAGAATTAGATGCATCAAGAATGGAGAAGCAAAACCTATGGCAAGAAATCAAAAATTCGAGACACTGTCTCCGGAATGAAGATGATCTCCTGATCAGTGATAAAACAATGTGAGGCCGTGCCAACTTACAGCAAAACCAAACCTCTAACAGTGGCTACCTTTTTTTAGCTTTGCACTTTTACAGAATTCTCCAGACATTCTTGCTCTTAGAAAAGCCAGGGGAGGACAGGGTAGACCTTTTGAGGTGCAGCTGATTGACTTCTGAAAATGAGAATGACAAATATGCGCTTGATAGCAGATATGCAGATAAGAGTGGATGTCCTACTCAGCATTCAGCTCCAGTGTCAGCTCCTGATTGTAAGGGAAACTGGGGATCTAGGATGCACTTCCACAAAGGGTTAAACTATAGAGGTGCTGAACACCCTCAGCTTCCACCCAAATCAGTGGAAGTGGAAAGATTTCTAGGGTTTTCCTTAGCAGACCCAATCACCATTAGATTTTCTTCTGCAGCTGTGCATATGCTACTTTTGTGACAGCTGCAAACTGATGTTTAAGGAAACAACTGGGAGGCTTCAGAGCACTCTCTCACAGCAAAAAAAAAAAAAAAAAGAACAGTGCTTGATATCAGATAGAGATTTATTAGATGAGAAATAACTTTACAGTGAACATCATGGGAAGCTCTTTTCAAAACTTGCATCTTAATTAAAAGAAAACACTTCTTTTTTGTTATACCCTCTTCATGTCTTTTACATGAGTATAATGGAAAACTGAAAATTCACACAGTATCTCTGGGAAATGAAAAGCAGTGATATTTATGCCTCTCTGCAAAAGGCAGAAGTCAAATGTCTATGTGTATAGAAGGAATCTGCTTCATAAGCATTAGAAATACAAACCTTGTGAACTCAAAGAAAAAAAGGAATAAATAACACAGTGAAAAGGTGGAATGTCTCTTCCTTCAGCTCATGACTAGAAGTTTGGTAATACCTTGATCCATTTGCAATCTAATCTTTAAAACATTTACGCATTAATGGTTGTGACTGCTAAACTCTTATCTTTTACCTTCACTTATTAAAACTGCATGTGTTGAACATCCATCTCCAGGGATTCTCAGATAATTTTATAGATACAAATTTACTAATCTTCCTCCTATTCCACAAAGTACTTGAATACCTTTATCCCATTAACAAAAAACCCCCACAACCAAACAAAAACAAAACCAAACAAACAAACAAAAACCCAAAACAAAACAATATATAAAACAGACTCCTCCTATTCCTACTGGCAATCCAGAACAGTATGAGGCCCTAGTTAGTTGCTGAAAACTACACTGAACAATCGTGCTAGGGATGTGACCAAACCGTAGCATTCCCAACTCTGTATTTTGGTTAAAGTGACAACTTCTCCTTTTTCACAGGAATAGATTTCTTCCCTGAATCATATAAAATTATCAACCAATGTATATAGCCCCCACCAATCTGTCTCTTAATTTAGGATCCATTTCTCCTTAGGGAACTATAAACCCAAATACATTTATGGAAAAATAATTCAGGGCCTGTAAGATGAAACACCAGTTCTTTTTAACAAATTTATCCCACTCTAGAATTATTTGAATCAATATATAAAGTAGACTAATAAGGATAAATTATGGATACTAATCTGTTTCTCAAGAATTATTGTTCTTAACAGTGGGGCCATACATTAGTTAAGCAAGATCAGATGACTGGCACTTTAATGTGAGAAGAAACATCCAATCAAATATCAAATATTAAAAATTAGGCAGGAGATAGTGATTACAATATACTCTTCCCTGTGCTCAAGGGTTTTAACCATCAATATTTAAAGGAGAATGTGACATCCAGAAGAGAAGAAAGAGGGAAATCCCATTTTCCAGTTTCATGCATATATGAAATAGCACTGCTAAACTGATTTAATTATGGAATAAAACTGCTACCTTTGTGCAAAATGCAACTCATTTAAACACAGTTCTATTGGCACAACACATCTACTCTGACTTTGCTGGTACAAAGCGTCTTTATTTAAACAAGTCCTCTGTATCTTTGATTTTTACAAAGTTAAGGAAGGTTAATTCCTTAGTGCACATTGAACTCAAGAAGAACATATAAGTGCCACTCCCAAAAGACCTCACTCGTGTTATGTCACCCACATCAGATCTTTAACACTTAACAAGACTTGCCTTGGGAGAAATAAGGACAAACAAATCCAGTGTTACCACTGAGCCTATTCTGGACAGAAATGTGTCATAAATTAATCATACAAGCAAACTCTTGTACCTCAGCTGGAAAGGAATACTGTTTTTTCTTAAAAGGATGCCACAATCCCTGTGGGATTTCCAGGCTATTAATGTCTCTACTCACAAATGATGTTCAGTATTCTAAGGGGAAATGGAAAATACCAAAGCAACTCCCCTCAAGAGATGCAAGGCCAGAAATGAAAATATTTGCAAAACAATAAGCCCATAGGAAACCTAACCTTTTTCCAAGCTGTCAAGCAGAGAAACGAAAAACAATACAGCTCTATGAAAGCAAATGGCCCTATGCTGAGAGAAGAGCACCCAACAGCTGTTCTTTTGCCTGAAGATCTCAGTGCTATCTGAATGCCAATTAAGACATGGAGAGGAGAGTTTCACAAGGACTTTTAACCATTCTTTGAGATCTCTGACCTCAGCAGGCTCTGAAGAACTTTTCCATCCAGTTCACTGTCTTGGTCTTAGTTTAACTGACCACAAGGGAGGAATACGTGTGTGCCTGTATTTGACCAACTGGTCAGGATTCTGAGAAACCATTCCACCTTTGTGTGGTCCACAGAGGACTGGGAAGAAGGAGAGAGGGTTCATATAATGTTTTCCACAAAAAAAAAAAATAAAAAATTAAGATTAGGGGAACTGGACAGAAGAGATTTGGTCTTTGCCCTGTGAATCCACCAGTAAGAGAAATGCTGGGCACCTGAACAAAATAAAATGAGCCATTTGCTTGTGGTTCCATTGACCAGGGGAACGTAGACAATGGGGTGGAAAGGCCTGGGCTATTTTGTCATGGCTTCATTGCTCAAACAAGAAATTATGAGCACCTCTGATCTCACCAAGCAGGGCTGTTTGCAGCTTTGGAAGTAGCTGACAATATAAGATAATTAAAAGAAAAAAAAAAAGGAATGGAGCTTACTAAATAGAAAATGCTGGGGAAAGGTGGGAAAGGTACCACTGCCTTTGCTGTGGTACTGCCAGGTGTAGCTCTGTGCAAAGCCTGGCAGCTGATTCTGTCAGCTCCAAGGGTTTTTATCTCCCTATGTGCCATCAACATGCAGCAGAACTATCTTCTAGGCATGTACCACAAGCTCTGTTTTTTGGTTCCTGCGAGCAAAAAGGAGCAAGAATATTTTACATGCTGCAAGTATTTAAATTGGTCAGTTCACTGGGAGTAAAGAAAAGGAAAAACAGAGAGAAAGAGGGAATCCCTATGGAAACAAAGCTTTAACTCCACTAACACTAACGGAGTGAGCCAGACGGACACTGTGACCACTCATAAAGCAGGACCAAGGAATCCCAAAGGCAAGTGCCTCTGCCATGATGGAAAAGCTCAAGCAGAGGTGAAAACAGCTCTCAAATTGGATTTTGCACATCTAAGCCTGGGAATAGTGCAACCAGTTCTCCAGTTCGCTGGCAGAGACTGTGGTGCAGCCCTTCATTATCAGCCTCTTCCAAAAGCAACAGAAACAAGCATACTCTGAGAGACAGAGAGGGTAGAATGGTTACATGTTCTTAGAACACGTAGAATTACCTCTTCTACTGCCAAAACATGACAGTCACAGTTATAAACACCAAATTAGAACTGTGATGCTCAAAACTGAACTGTTGCTGCTCTAGAAAATTATCAAACGACAAAAATGCTGTAACAAAAGGGTAACAACCTGCAGACAGTCAGCAGGCACAAAGCACCTTTGGTCCAGTGATCTCACTGCACTGTAACTGCTTCTAAAGAACAAGTCGCCTAATTTGTTTGCAAAGAGGGCTCTCCATGCATACTCACTCTAAGCCAAGTTGTGTTTTCTAGTGCGTAGTTCAAATGACAAAGTAAAAATTCTGAATACAGTTTCCACTTCTTTCACAGATCCCCTTAGTGCCTCAGTTTACCTGACTCTAGAAATCATACTAAAGCCATGCTTCTAAAACTATTTAAGAAATTTGGATGGCATTAGCACTGCATTTATGCCAATAAACCTTGGATTTCTCGGAGTGACACTGTTGTCACTTGGTACAGGAAAACAAGGAATTAATCGTTTCTCGACAAGATATCACATATTGGCTGAACTGCAAGAGGTGACAGGGCTCAGTAACCCCAGCGAGAGATGTTTAAACTAAGGCATTTTCTATCTCACACCTGGAATGGGATGAAAGCAGCTGTGATGCTCTGGGGTCAGCCAGAGACCCACAGCTGCTTACACAGAGTCATTTAAATAGGAATAACTACTTTTTCCTGAACATTGTTTTGGGATATTTGCTGTGTATGCAGAGTCCTATATCTGTTCTGAGATGTGTATGTTCTATCTTTCAGGTGATTTATCGTGCCTTAAGTCCAGCTAACAAGATCGAAGACCCCTATAGCCCTGAGGCCCAAGATCTCCTGAAACTCACCAACCTCCGCCTCCTTTTGTTAAAAAGGCAGGAATGTCCATGTCATGGTTCAGGATTGGTAGAGAAACCTCAGAGGTTTGCCCACTATGCTATTTATGACCTAATCGTCCGGGGCAGCTGTTTTTGCAATGGGCACGCAGAGGAATGCGAGCTGGTCAACAGGACGGGAGTTGTGGACAACATGGTGAGTTCCAGGCAGTCACCAACCACATTGCTACTTACTTCATACCACCACTCTTTTCTCCATGCATCTTTAAATCAGGTAGAATTTTTTTTAAGTAAAATTATTCTATAGTACTATGACCAGCCCTATGAGTTTATTCTTTTATATGTGTTTGACCCTGGATGTGCAGAAGATGGGAGGTGTGTTTGTATGCACACAAAGAAGTTGCCATTCAGAGGGAATGACTGCTGTCTCCTTTTTGATTTAGCTTCAAGGATTATGTAGAGAACTGTAATAACAGTCACAGGAAGATTAAGATAATCAAATATCCAGGTCCATCTAAACACATCCCTGACAGAATTCAACCCACTTTAAACTAGTCAATGGCTCCACTGGTTCCAGAAGGCAGTCTGTCTCTGTGTTGGGTTTTGAAAACCCAAATAACCCTTAGAACTTTAGTCCCTGGTGCACTCTGACATAACAGTCTCAAGAAAAACATCCTAAGATAATTTCTGTCCCTTTAGAAATATGGTACACATGATATTTTGGTGTATTTTACTTTGGAATGTGTAATCTTTGTCTTCCTTTCAACTTTTCTGTGTTCAGAGGTAGATACTGTAAGATAATTAGAACTGTCTGACTTTCACAACACTTTCAAAATCATTCTGAATCTCTTCCATCTGTGGGAAAATTTCAAGATACAGCTACACTAAGTGATACTATCAGATTCAGATAATGTGGACTCACTGAAACCATAACTATGTTGAGAAAAGCTGTTTAAAGAGTGCATCCTCCCTACTGCAAACTATTAAATATACACATAGTGAAATCAAATAGATGAATAACATGCTAAATGAATACAGCTGGTAGAAAAATAAACATTCTGCCCCTCCAAAAAGGGAAACACAATATTGTGTATATCACTGGCATAAGCACTGTAAACTATGACTGGATATTTTTTCCCACTGGACACAAGGGAATAGAATCTTCTTGTGCCATCAATGACTTCACAGGGCAGAAGGTGAAATAGTTCTGAAGAACAGCACTTCATGAGTGACTCATGTCCCAGGAGACAAGAGGGTGGATGTAGCACATGATTCACACAGTCTTTGCCTAAGCAAATCCTTGCCTAAGTGGGGTTCAAACACAGAAAAATCTTTCCAGAGTTTTAACTGCCTCTAGAATCCTAGATGAGGCCTGAAAAAGACCATAAGTGAACTGTTTGAAGTCCTCACATAAGTGCATGATCAAGCACACCTACACCATTCACTGGTAGATGCTTGTTGAATCAGATTTTTAAAATTTATGATGAAGGGGAATCAAACCCTCAGTAGTTGTTCCAATCCTGACATTTTGAAAGCTCTTCTTTAGTGCCTGCCTAAATAATCTCTGCTTCAAATTAAGGTGATTCTTTCCTGTCCCCTCTCCCTCAATGTCACAGAGAGCAGTTGCTCCTCATTCTGCAGATAAGACTGGAAAGTTCTTACCATGTCCTTCCTTAGGTTCTATTATTTGTACTAACCAGAAAAATGTGAAACCTTAGGTGGTCAAAATGTAACATTCTACACACAGGTCCTACAAGCCTGGAGTAAAGATGATCGTGGTATTGTGCTCCTCTTTTCTGTGCTTTAGTCATGACATCCTAGCTCTTTCTCAAATACACAGTGAAAATCCACCCCTGGAAGAGCCAGGTTCCTGGATCCTTTTACAGTTTATCTAATACTTACCAATAATGATATTGTAATGTTCAGGGTTTGTTTACATGGGCAGCATGAGGGAGTTTATGTGTGTAACTTTGCATCTTACAGTTCAGTAATCTCCTTGCCCACACGCAGGAGGAAAAGGCCTTTGTTGTTGAGGAGTGAACACCAATGACACAGTTTCTATCAGCCAAACTACACTGCAAAAAAAAAAAAATCTTTGTCATTTTGCAATTTCTTGGCAGAGGGAAGGTGCTCTACTTTCAGTCAGATGGTGACTGAAACAGGGTGTGGAAAAGAGCTGTTAGAAACAAACACTGCACATCCAGAAATAATTTGATTTATTCCACTGCCCACATCTAATATTTAATGTACGCATGGGCCAAGAAAGTCTCAAGACACACAGTTTTTAAAGTTGCTGGTGTGGGTGATGTCACAGAATGAAGGCAGAGCAGCTTCATGTTTCCTAGGCTGCTGTCAAGTAATTAAATAAAATACTGGAAAAATACAGACCTCCATAGTAAGGCTTAAGTAATATCAGTTTCAGCCTCTTAAAGAGTTCAGAGTCCTCCTATGATGCATTCTCAGTAGTTCACAAAAACAAAAGTAATTTCACGTAGGAAACAACTGTAATTTTTTGCCATGGGAAAGGCCCAAAATCTGAGATCATTCTGCACTTAGGTCTTGAAAAAGACATGACTGTGCTAACTTGTAAGTCTGCTCTTCTTAGTTGTGACAGAAATCTGTTCCAGTTGTATTTCTTCTAACACTGGGCTAAATAATGCAGAAAACTACAGCAAATTTCTTGACACTTTTCAACCAGCACTTTTCAACACCATTTTTTGGGGGACTGGATGATCTATGATTACGAGATGATCTGTCAGTGATCAGTTTATCTGTGGATCTGTCAGTTCAGTCATGACAACCCAGTCAGTGTCTGGCTTCTCCACTGAGGCTGCCAGTAAGAAATGCAGCTCTATGAGAAGAAATGTCTCAGATGTCCCAGTGTCATAGCAACAAATGAATACAAGAAAACTGAAGATTATAAACCAACATCCAAATGGTGCATCATTCCTCATAGCTTGAAATCCTGCATAGTTTCATGCATATTTTCTCTGGTCATAAGTTTGTGAAAATACAGTGAGATTCAAAGGAGACCCAGAGGATCCAAGGAAAATGTTCTCTGACTTCTTTTTTCTGGCAGCAAACCAGTAATAATTACTATATCAATGTGGGTTTTAAAAAAAAAACAAAAACAAAACACAAAACACAAAACAAGCCATGCACCCACCTCAACACAAGTTATCACATTTCCCTTATTAACTACTGAGAATATCATGTCAGAAAGGAGGAAAACTTTGAGAAATGAAGATGGGATCTGTAAACAATGGACAAGAAACTTCTAGACAAACATATCTTGAATTTGGGTTTTGTTGCTATTGACAGTGATGTTTTCTTGGTTTCTATTTAACTTTCCTCGGACTAAAAAAAAAGATAGTGGTGTCATTCTACCTTACTTAAATAGTTTCTTCTGGTAGCTAAGAACACAATTCTCCTTTATGAATATTGCAGCCTGCATTATTTAAACTTTTTCAAGTAGCTTCTCTGTCAGTAAGGGAAATTATTGAGATTGCATTTTGCCACAGAAACTATAGAGTAGCATGAACTTTTAAATGGAGGGCCCCAATATGCCAGGACCTGGCCACCTGAATACATCTACTCTTCTACAACTGGATGCAAAGGAACATAATCCTGTTCCAGGTACTGCTGCTGTAGGATGTACAAAGTTATGTGTTGCTCTGCAGTAAATTATTTCTTTATCAAGTTCCAACAAAGATAGTAAGAGCTGTCAGGTTTAGGATCTGCTTTGATGACACATTTAAGCTGAGCCCAGAGATGCTTCCAGAACAAAGTTTACAAAGCAGAAAGTGCACATGGACAGAACACAGAATCTAGACCAAAGTCCTTTTTGTTTGCCAAACATTTCACAATTCTCTTTCTAGTCCCTGAGAAGTAATATGGACAGAAGAAAACGAATGTGGATTAAAATGTTTTTGTATAAAGAATTAGTAGGAGTTTTTTTACTTGTTAATTATTGGTACCTACACTGCCAGGAAATTCTTACAAGTGGCCTCGGATGTTTCTTTTGCCTCTTTATCCTGTTTACAGAGACAAACTTGACTCCCTGTGGGTCTGATCCTCCACAATGAAGCAAATGGAAAGTTTTCCACTTAGTTCAAAGGGAGCAGGATCTGGTTCTAAGTAGGATTCCTTGTTTGGCATAATGGAAGTTATATAAGGTAAAACTTGTTTTTCTACATCAGTTTTCTAGGTGAATTGGCTCTTGTAACCCTTGCAAATACTATCTACCTCCTCTTCAGATATCTTGTGCAGTTCTACTGATAATCCCCAGCTAAGTTTTCATATTATCTGATCCAAGCTGTGCCAATCTGTATGATGTCCAGCACTCAGAGATGCAGGTGGTGTTCTCCGTTGTAGCTGACAACTCAAAGAGTATGTTTTTTCTAAGAAAAAGTTACTTGTGTACATCAACTATGGGATTAGGTTCAGGAATGTTAAAAAAAAAAAGGTTCCAAGAGCTTCTAGATCACATCAGAATAAAACCTAAAACCAGATCCCTGCATTGACTTTTTTACCAAAAATTAAAACTGAATATGGACTTCAAGCTATGCCCATAATGATCTGGAAACATAGAAGATCATATAAATTATGCCAGCAAAAGTTAGTAATGAATTACATACACTACATGGAAAGAAAGCGGTGTTGCTGCCACCTTTGCCACTCAGAGTGGGCCAAAGCTTTTCACAGGAATCCTTGTGGGTACATGCAGAGGGGTGAGAAAGTTTCACGTATTTGTGTTCAGAGACGACAAAGAAGACGACAGGGGAGCATGAAGGAAAGTTTCTCTTTAATTGTAGTGGATAGTGTTGGTGAGTTTCTGGTTTCCCAGGGCAAGATGTGCTTCAAAACTGTGACTCTAAATGACCATTAACTTCTCAAACAATTACTTAGATAAAAGTTGGAAAAGGATATTCAGACTTGTCTTGTCACTGGTCACCCCAGAAGATCCTCTCTCACAAAAGTCACCAGAACCCTTAACTGATGAATACCTACACAAGTCTAAAAAAGAGCTTTCCTATACATCCCAAGCTTCTCTTGTTGTTTCAGGAAGACTGGTACTTTAAAGCACTGACCCCATTCCTGCCAGGAATCGCATCTTGGCCAACCCAAAAATCAACACCTCTGTCTTCTGAGTTATTAAAATTTTGAAGTCAAGCAGAAATATGGTACATGTTCCCATTTTATTTTAGATAAATTGTATCCTCCAAATTCAAGCACGATCTGGGCTGTGCTTCTACCCTCTTCTGATCGTAATCAGAGTGTTTAACTTGACATCTGTGCAGGTTCTCCATGAGTTCCACTGAGAACCTGTGGTTTGCAGCCAGAGCATCTGGCATTCCTACCATCAACATGATGTTTTGAGTATCTGTGGGTTGGATAATAACCACACTTTTGATGGTATGACCTATATAATGGCTCAGTCAGGAGAAGTTCTGCTATCATAAAGTCGACAAGTTTTTCCTACATTTTATTATTGCTGTGGAAATGTCTTTTACTCCTGCTGAAGTCCAAATCAGAAAGACAAGCCTATTCAGGAACAGTGTTTAAACACAAGGCTAAAAGCTTTTCTGAATCAAGGCTCAGTGTAGATCCACCCATGCAGACATTCATCTTACTTGTACAAAATCATCTCTTATTTTGTGGAATGGAGCCCTAAAAAATTTCCTATCTGACATCAGTAGCCTTTAAACAGAGCTTTTCTTAAAAGCACTTGCTATGAGTAAGCTATTTAAGCATATATTAATTTTATTCCTCAATTACTCTAATTAATAGTCGTATTTGTTGTTTCAGTCACTTTAATTATGTTCTCTGCTCATTTCATCTCTGTGAAAGAACCATAATAATCCCACTAGTACAAACATTTGTACTTCTAAATATATCTTAAGGCTGATAAAATATGCCTTATAGTTCTTTCAAGGATTGCTTTTCACATTAAAGCTACAAGAATCTGTATGGGTGTGTGGCTAAGAGAGGGAAAGAGTTGTTTCATCTTACAGCTATCTGCCACCATTTGTGACCAATATCTCTCTGATGTCCCATAGTGCAGCATATCTGTGAGGTTCTTTCATTTAAGATCTGTGCAATATATGTTTTTTCTCTCTAACTTGAATCTGACAAAGCTACAAACACTAGAATGTTGCTGTGATGTGATGTGATAATCATAGGACCTGCTGTGTTTGGCCTCATATATTCAGTCATTGTGTTTTTAAGCTCTGCTGGGACTGAATAGACTGTTGTGTTGTTTCTGTCCTCAGCTCACCTATGTGTTAGTAGAACAAAAATTTTCAGTCTTTTACCAAGGCTTTTCAAGGCCTTTCAGCCAGTTCACTCGTTCCCAATGAATATGCCACTAATTTAGGCAAATCTTTCCAGAGTTGTAGCTTGTGTTTGCATGGAATTTGTATTTTAATACTTTAGCAGGAGGTGCACACAAAACATGAAGAAATTTTGTACAAGATTATAAACAGATTCCATTTTATTCAGTGCAAAAAAAGTTATAAAATCCTACATATATTTCCTTGCCTTGGTTCACTCAATGTGCTGGAAGGGCCATGGGGATTAGCTTTGCATCATTTAGGCATTCAGAATCCTTTCCTTACTGTGCATAACTTTTCTGCTAAACCATGGACTATGTCACCATTTTTATCCCTTCCCAGATTCCTTATAAATTTGACTGGTCCTATGCATTTTCAGCCCTACCCTCCTCCCTCTCTGCAAGCTGCAGCCATTTGCAGAGAAGTTGCAGGAATCTATTTGTGTCTTGGCTTCATCTATTCCATTCCTCAGTATAATTTCTCTTGAATGGGAGCTGTACATGATGCCAAGTTCACTCAATATAGAGGTAAAAATTCAGAGAAGAACTCACAGGCACACTTTGGGAGGGGATTTTCAATCAGACACCCCTGGAGCCACTGTGGCTTAATAAGTAGAAACCCAAATGAGTTGAGACAGTTGCTGGAGTTAGCCAGATTTATTACAAAATAAATGGCAGAATTATTTGGCCTTTTGAATTAACAGGTCATGTCCAAACTGCCCACAGTGTGCTAACCCATACTCCTGACCTGTAAGTCCACAAATTATTGTCCATATATCAGAATCTAAATCTAATCTTCTCCTATTTTTCCTCTCCTCAAACTACTTCTGGGTCTTTCTACGGTAAAGGTTGGCAGTCAGGCCAGACTGGAACAAAGCCTTGAACAAGACCAAACTCAGTTGTGCCATTCCCTTTCAGGAGATTTGAACAATGGTATTTACTCATTATGCTGTGATTCAGGCATTCACCTGATAAAATACTGAGCCTTGCTCCCCCTTCTGTCTCCTCCGTTTTTAAGGCACTCACCAAGAGCTGGTGACCTGCTGTAACTCAGATGCTGCATTTAAGCCTAACAGCTGTTATTTGTGTGCAGTTTGTTACAGATTAATAGTGGAGTTTTTGGCATTGCAGGCAAAAATAAGAGGACAGCTTACTCAAAAAATCAATAAAACCAAGCTAGAATTCAAAAAGAAAACAGGAAGAAAGCAGAGTGAAATATGGACTGAGGCACAACCAGCTGTGTATAAAGCCTGAGGGAGGTGAATTCAGACAGAGGATGGAGTTGTGTTTTGGAACTGTCACAGGTTGAGTTATATCCCCTCACAGGAAGCATGAATTTTATACCTCTTCTGGTCTGTTTATCCTGCCCGTTTGTTACTGTTCAAAAAGGTCTTAGTGATGCCAGTCTGAATATTCAGCTGAACACTATCACTGATTTTCCTCCACCATTGTCTATTCAGTGAATTTGGAACCAGGGGCAGCTCATTCACTCACTCACTGCTGTGGAGTTCAAAACCTGTATGGGCTGAGGTGGCCTTGCCAGAAGGGTCCCACATCTTCTCATTTTACTACAAGCAGGTACTACAAGCCTCTGATGTCATTGCAAACTGCTGTATCCAAAATTTCTCTGGCGACATTACAGAGTGAATACAGAATCCAAAGACAAACATTTTCTCTGAATCAGCAACAGTTGCTCTGATCTGGACTACTTCCAAATTTATCCTTCATTGATTAGAAAAAAAGCCCCCAAATAGACTGAGAACAGCCCGGAAGAAAGAGCACAACTGAATTTACTGAAAGGATAATGGGTAAAGAAACTAAATGGGCAGAGAGAAAACAAGAGGCTTCAAGTATTGTACAAAGCTGTTTAGGAATATATTATTTGTATATATACCTTTTTAAAGGTATTATACAAAGAGTCTAGAAAAAATTAAAAATTGCAGGACAAACAGGTGGAAAATTTTCACTCACTTTCTCAGCTGTGGATCAGAATTCAGGTGAAGCAACTCTGTGCAGCCAAAGGTGAATAAATATCATGTAATTTCTTGGAACTGTTGTATGAAAACAGGATGTGGTCCTACCACACTATTTGCTATAAATCAACAAGAAGTTACAGAGCTTCATGGAAGAACTACTGGAGGAAATTCATGGCTTAGTGTAGCAGGTTCAAACTGATCATCCTGGCATTAAAATCCATGAAGCTATAACCTCCTCTAAGTCCCGATTCAAAGCTGCTCAGGTGGTAGATGTAAAAATCAAAGCCTTTGGCAGCAACACCAGACTTGTAACAGCACGACTGTACTATGAGGCAGATGAGAGAATTAATCCAGATTAAAAATACTACTGCCAAGGGAAAAAAGCATGGTTTACCTTTTTTTTTAAACATGGTTTGGTTTCATAGACCAATTTACACATGACTCAGGGCATGATACAGGTGATAGCATAGGAAAAAATAGTAAGGAAAGCATAAATGTCTCAAATTGAGACTGCTCCCAAAAACTTTGCATCATGAAACCACAGCCTAATAACTTAGCTGCTATATCAAAACAAAAAAGCAGAGCTTTCATATGGCCATTAAAGCCAATATGATGGTGATTGACTATAAAAAAGCATGTGTGTTCCTTTCCTGGACTAATAATATCCTCTAACTGCAAGTATATCAGCTTCTAAACATCTACCCTTTGCCAAAATTGATTAGAAAAATGGAAGCAGGAGTTTTCATCTTTCAAAGCTGATAGCCTGCATTAGTGAAATGAGCAACCCTGGCTGAATGCACTCAGAGTGCAGGACTGTGAGAATGCAAACTCTAACAGGTGATGCACATGGTACTCCAGACTGGTGTTTTGAAATGGGGAGGTTTATATGATCACACAGTCTGTCTGCCTGCTACTGCATCTTTTTCTCTGATCCACTCCCCACAATAGCTTAAAAACAGTTTTAAAAATGATTGTCAGAGCAACTGAACTCTCAATACAATGGCACTTCAATAAATGGGAAAGAGCATTGGAGACAACTAGAATTATTAGAGTAATGAGGAGAAGCAGATAAGGAAGATGTCATAAAAATTCCATAATATCTCTGAAATACTCAATTATTGCAGCAATGAGCACTGTGGAGAAGTCTATACAGGCCTAAATACTTTGGTATCTAAGGATCAGTGAAATAAAGTGAAATATGAGAGATGTGGGAGAGAAATCCCCTGGATTTCAATTTTTCTCCTGCTGCACCAATATATTTATATGCATTCCTATAAATCAGTGTCATAAACTACTCAGGCTTTAGATGAGAGCTGGCTAGTTTCATAACTGATGGCATGAATCTTGTGTAAGCCTCTGTTGCTCACAACCTGCTTTCAAGCTTCCTCCACCTGGATTTCCAGCTCCAAATTCAGAAAGCTGAAGTACTTTTTTTTCCTCAGATGCCTCCTAGTAATCAAATATCCTAAAGCTTCCAATTACATTAATCCAGAGGCAATCCAAGTATTATTAGTCCTGAAGGCACTAATTGAACTTTAACAGCCCTGAGCAGCCCCACCTGGGACTCGTACCCATGCTCTCTGTCTATTGGCCAGGGACTCTATTTAAGCTCAGCCCTGGGCTGTTAGTCTCCGTTTGAGGATGCTTTGGGGGTGTCTGTGTGTATCCCTACCTCTGGCTCCTGGATGGACCCAGGGTCATTGTTGTACGTACCTTCCCTCATAGTGGAACCTCCCTGGCATGTTGCTGTAGCTCATGTCTCCTTCTGCCCTCTAAATGGACGTTGAACCTGTGTTGGGAGCTTCTCTCTGGGCCTCTCACTGCTCCTGTCTTGCCCTGGTCCATCCCCTTGTTGCCTCTGTGGTACCAGCTCCCTGCTCTGTCCCCTCTGCTCGAGATGGTGCCCCCTCAGTAAGGGCACAGCCTGTGCTGTGATAACCCTCAGCTTGTATCTTTTCAACCCTTAAAGAGAAACTGGTCCTTGCTGCTTCCTGACAATCCTTTCCTTAATCATAATTTCCTCGTAATTCTGACCCTGCTTTTTAGGGCATAGATAAATATCAGTGTAGTTTTCCTGAATTTGTACTTCTCTGATTACTTTGTTACCTTGGCACTATAATCCTTGTGTTTCAGTGAGAGTCAGTGCATCCTGAGGTCTTGCATTTGGTAGAGAACACAATTTTCTAGTTTTTTTGGATGTACTTCTGTGAGAGAAATGCAGCCTTATTTCAGCAGTGAATAACAAGTCAGGGACATACCTGCCCTCTTCTTGCTGGTGTTGAGTGTGACTCTCACATTCTCCCTTTCCTAAGCAGGTATCTCATTTCCTATTTTATCTGACAGTTTCCTGTACTTCATTCTTGTTCCTTCCTGGACTTTAGTCTCTGGCTGCCTCTCCTATCTCTCCCTCTCTAACAGAACAAATTGTTTTGTCTTGTTATTTGCAGCCACCTCACCTACCCTTATTTCACCTGGCACTTAAATGTAACAGGTCTCTTCCACTGCCCAGTTTCTTCTGCATTAACCAGTTTTCTGCAGTGGCCACTTAGATCCATTGATCATCTTTCTTGTGTGTTCTATGTGAGATGTTTGTCTCTGCTCTCTCCTCCTATCCAAATTCTGTCTGTAATTCATTCTCCCCTTGTGTTGCACTCTGTTTCTTATCTGTTTCACCTGTAAATGCTGTCTATGAGAACTTTCTAAAAGAAGTTCCATGCCAGCTCCCCTGTTTCCTTTTGTCTGCTCAGTGGCTCTCCTGTCAGCTGCTTGGCTTTCCAGCCCTTTTGTTTTTAACTCAGTCTTCTTTCCACACACATTTGGTAAACAGTTCCATAGGAGGAGTCACAGGCAGGATGTTTCCTCTGTGCCTCTGTCCTACTCACAACATGCCACAAACTACAGTTCCCAACAAACTAGTGGGCAATGAGCAAACTAACACATCTACCTTCCAAAGAACAATCAGACTTTTCCTTTCTCACTGAATGTTCCTGTTTGTTTTCTGAATAATTGTTCGTGAGTGTTCACATCATCTGTGCAGTGCACTGTAAGTGCTGGGTCCTGTAGAATAATTAATATTTGATCATGTCATTCAAGGCTATAACAAGATTGCACAGATTAATTATGCCATTTCCCAGCTGTGCAGTCTCAGCATTTTTCATGGTTTTTTTTTAAGTAGTGAATGTACGTTTTTGGTGTATGTTTCTAAAAAAAAAAAAAATGGATGGCCCAACTTACAGATTTTGCATTGAAATACATTTCAAGAAGCACTTTCCTAATAAGTGAATGGATCTAAGATTTTGTTCTGATCCATTTTGGAATGAGCTGCGAAGTCCAGGTGGAGCTGAAGTTTGGGGATGTTAAAATCCATGATTCTGTGTCAGGCTCACTTTCTCTTCTCACTCCTGGCCCTTTCCTCTGGTCTCTGGCTTCTGAAAAGCAGTCCCTGTGTCCACAGGGGAGAATGTTAAGCCCAAAATGCCAAATCCAAACAGGGGCAAGCACAACGCTGTTGCTTATTAGTATTTTTGCCTTTGTCTCTGTAATTTGTCACACTATTTAGTGCTGTGAAAGTGGATGAATTTCTTGTGCAAAGGTCTGGAGAGGCATCACGTAGTGTGCTCCATGCTGCATCCCCCTGAGGTTTGCTGGTGCTGAGCTCCGAGTGACAAACGCGCACCCTGAAGTCTGTGCTCAGTGTTCCGTGAGGAGGCAGCAAACCTGCCAGCTGGCCATGGAGGGGCGATGGCATCAGCTGCAGCCTATCCCTCTGCTTGCTACATCACATTTCTGCTCTGGGAGGATTAGAAACCAGAGGAGCGGAGAGCAAATTGCTGCAGGCACACGAGTTTGGGGGCAGGGGAGCACATTCATGCAACTGCTTTTTTTTGAATGCTTCTCTCTTGATCCCAAGCTACCTGCTCTGTCAGATGGGGAAGGGGGGACTGAAAAGGGTGAGTCTGACTTTCAGGAAAGACTGTGGAAAACTGTAACTCAGATTACTTGCGAGATTAAGGGATTAGAGTCAATTCACACCCCAGTCAAAATGAAATTTCAGCCTCTGTTTTTTGTGTAATGTGCAGTGGGCCAGAGCTGTGCTGGTGCTTACAGAGCTCAGCATCCTCAACAGCTCACAGAGGTCTAGTTCCTGATTTCTGTGCATTTCCTGCTCTAGTACAAGTGTCTCCTTGCATAGGACATACCACTAATTAGCAGCCTCTCTTGTGATAAGTATAGAACATGCTGTATGGTATCACCTTTCCTTTCTCCCACTCCCTGTACTGGGTATTTCCTCAAATAATTTATCTGGGAAATCCTTTCTCTGAAGCATTGCAAACAGATACTGGAATCCTGTTTCTTCTTTAAAAAAAAAAAAAAAAAAAAACAACAACCAACCCAACAAACCCAAACAACAACATAAAAACACTCCTGTAAGGCCCTTCTTGAATGTGGTTTGAATCTTGTGCACCAAATTACACTGTATAGTGGAACTGGCCGTTATATTCCTGGTGTGTGAAATTACTTGGCCACAGAACCAGTTTCATTTGTAACTTTCTGTTTGAAGTCTGGAATAGCTCAGTTTCCAAGATCAGGTTTCTGGTGTGAATATCTGTTTCCAAAATCTGACATATAATGGAGTATTTCCATGATTAAAAATTAAATTAAAAGAGATAAGGCTACATGTTCAAGCTCCAGGCTCTGTGGGTCTCTGAAGAGAGCCAGGCAGCTGTGTGAGAATTGTGCAGAAGTCTCACCTCCTCATGAGGCTGCTGGGGACTCCACCACATTCTTGCTTGTAGCTATCTGACTGTATTCTCTTTTCCCTGACAGGTCCATGGGAAGTGTATGTGCAGGCACAACACAGCAGGGGACCATTGTGAGAAATGTGCTCCCCTGTACAATGATCAGCCTTGGAAGCCAGGAGATGGAAAAACAGGGGCCCCAAATGAATGCAGAAGTAAGTGGAAAGGAGGGTACTGATCCAGGCTTTCAGGATGAGCACTCACCATGCCAGCAGGCAAAGCTCCCTAACAAAGACTTCTGTCGATTTACACTAATGGTGCAATTACATAAACTGAGGATAAATTGCTGGTCATTGATGGAGAGCTTCAGTATGCACATTGTGCTTCTGCAGCTGACCCACTGGGGCTATTGGGAAGTGGAATTTACAAGCCAGAAATTTAGTTTGCATGCAGCTATGCCCTGTCACATTTCAGGTTCTAGCAGGGTTTAAGATACCATCAGGTTGGTTTGGAAAATGATACCATTTGACCAGTGTTGCTCTGACTGTTACATAAACTTGAAGGATATTCTCCTGTCCCCACCAGAGTGTCGCTGCCACAACCACGCCGAGAGCTGCCACTTTGACCTGAGTGTTTGGTTGGCATCAGGAAAGCGCAGTGGGGGAGTCTGCGACAACTGCAAGCACAACACAGAGGGACATCGGTGCCAAAGGTGCAAACCAGGGTTTTACCGAGACAGGGGGAAACCCATGTCCTCTGCAGAGGTCTGCAAACGTAAGTGACCATGTTTCGTGTGGTGAAGGCAAATGAATGGTGCAAGAACCATTAAAAGAATGAAACAATTTCTATAGAATCAATAACTCCCATAGAGGTAACTCATGAGTATTACTATCTTTTCTTTGTATTCTTTTCCTAACGTACATTTTTTTGATCCAAGATGATCACCCTGATTTTTTTTGTGTCTATGTCTCCTCCTGGTATCACACACTTTTTTTGTGATAATAATGTATTGCCTTCTGGGGAAAGGTACATTCTTGTGTATGGGTTTAAATTAATATAGTCCCCCTTTCTTGAGGCACATTTTATTTACCTGGGGGTTTTGTCTGCACCTTTCAAGACTGTATGTGCCTATGTGCAAGCTATTGTCAAATTCCATTTGATTGTGTCACATCAGTACACATCAATACATACAATAATAGATGCAGGAAGCAAAGGACCATGCATATTAACTTGGAAACAAATACATGAGAGCTCAGTTAGACTTATCTCTGGATTCCACAGCTGTATTATGGTGTGATCTGCCCAAATTAATTGCATCATTAACACTTCAGCAGAATGTGTTAGGAAGTGACTGGCACAGAGGCACTAATGGTTGCACACAGAGGGTGTACAACCTCTGGATCAAGGTAGTTTGCACCCAGCTGGTCTGGAAAAAAGCCCAAATCTCCCTTACTTAGTGTAAACATTTCCTGAATATCCTGCCAGGCTTCACACATCTGATTCCATCTGGCATCCATTTGGGAGGTTGCTACTTCCAATAATATACATAATTTCCTTTTTCCCTTTGGATAGTTTTCCTTCTCCATAGCTCAGACATCAGCTGCTAGTACAGAGAATTTCATCCTCTTTAATCTAACCTCATGCCCACTGAAATCATGAGCTTTTAAAGCTTTCCTCACCCTTTTAATATTCTTCAACATGATTCCTTTTTACCGTTCAGGTTACAAACACTACTCTGCCTAGGACTGTGTGGCTTGTGATATTGGCTAAACTTTGTGTGCCCAACATATCCAGTGCTTCTGGTCTTTTGCATTCTTCCTGCTGGAACTTGGTGACAGCCTGGACTGCTTCCACACAACCCTTTCTTTTCAATTTCACGATGCTCATCACAGAACACTGATCGGCAGACAGGGCTGAGGGTGAGCTTATCTGACTCACCCTGCATCCCTCAGTGTTCTGTGGTGGCCCCTTTCTAGTCCCGTTTCTACTCTGAGCACATTTGCTACAGGGAAATATTGTAATGAGAACAAATTGTTGTGCCAGAAGATTAGCTTTCAATCTCCTAGTACCTAAAAGAACCTGTGTGTGGACTCCTGTATTGAGCAGCAGGGTGACAGTGCAGTAACCAGCATCATGTGTAATACTAGATAACTGTTAAAGTCAAGGAGCACTGGAGAGCAGTGAAGAGGGAAAAACTTTGTTTGAAAATACAGCCTATCTGTATGGAAACCCTAGAACGGTCTGCCTGGATGAAATCAGACCTTGACTCTACCTCTGCCTCTTTTGTCTGCTCTGGTTACAGGTCTCTCAGTACCCCCTGCCAAATACGCTGCATAGCAAAAGAAAAACTGTTCAGAAATTTACCTTGCTGAAAGAGCTTTATTCCTGTCATGCTGGTCAAGCACAATAATGCTCTTTTCACCTGGGAACACGCTGCTGCCAGCAGAAGGCCCCCAAATACAATTGTCTCCAATCTGACTTGCATGTTCATGCCTAGATAGCTGCCATCCTGCTTTAGTCACTTGAAAGTTATACGTCTTTTCTAGGCTCACTGTACTGTCAGTGGAGAAACAGGGAGAGCTCTGGGGAATTATTTATTGCAGTCTAAGGTAGATGCCTGAGATAAATTAACTGAATTGCCCTCTAAAGCATATCTATTTCCTTGACTTAAGAGCTACTCTGGATCACTAGCCTGCACTAGAGTTTCTGTTGCTTGAGATGAACCTAAATAGTTTGATTCAGCATTATTGCAGAACTAAGCAGGACCCTTCCTTTGCATGATTCAAGTCAATGGGACCTTTCCCAGGTGTGTAAAGGCACGTTTGCCATATCAAGGTATAAGGGCATTTTAGTTCACTCCAGAGACTGTCAGTGTGTGAGTGATGCTTGTGCCTCTGTGGGAATACAAGGTACCCGAGATATAACTACAGAGTTAAGAGAAACCTGGGAGGGAGGTGGTTAATCTGTACCTTTTCCCTTTTATTTAAGGCAAAGAAGAGAATTCCCACAATAAGACTCAACAAATTAGCTTATTAGGGTAGTATTTTGTATGATGGAAGTCTTGATCCCCAAACGCTTCCCCATGTGCATTGCAGGCAGAGTGTCAGTGTGAACTTCATGTTATGCTGTACTTTTACAGAGACTTTTTGGGGAATGCTTCACTACTTTGTTTATTATGTGACAGCAAAACCAGAAACACCAATGGAGACAGTCAGAGTTGTTCTGGTTAGAACAGGTTCAGTGTGGCAGAGGGAAGGCTTCACCTCCAGGACCTTCATCATCTGCAAATGCCTAGAGCTGAAATTAAACTGAAAAGCCACATGCAGGATGTAAGAGAGAGACCCTCTTCTCTATCCTTTAGGTTGCAAAACTTGCCTTGCTAGTAAACCTAATCTGGTTTGGTCTAAGTTGTTCAGGTTGTGTGATCCTAAAAAACAACTATGGTTACTCAGCAAAAAAAACCCTACTGCTTTTGAGCATTGCTAATACAGAAGAAATTAGACAATCACAGCACCAGGTACCTTTTTCTCGTACTTCAGCCTGCTGATTATTAATTGAAGAGTTGCCCCTTCCAGATTAGAATATTTTTTAGGATTTAAATGTACCAACTCCAAGGCATCATCCCGCTTTGAGAAAATCACACAAACAGACCCAGACTAACAGCACCAAATGGAAAACCCACCCACTGAGCAAGTGTTGAAAAGCATTAATAAACTGCAAACAGGAGACTGAATGGATAGTTTCAGTGAGAGCAACCTGGTGCTCAGCTTCCCATTTTGAACTTGGAGGGAAAAAAAAAACCCCTCAATGGGAGATCAAACTTGACCCTTGTGTACAGTAGATACTGAGCTGGGAAAGGAAATCTGATGAAAAAGCTGAATGAAATGCTGTGCTAATCCCTTTGAGAAAGCACGCTTGAAGAGTGCTCTGCCATCCAGAGCAAAGTCTAGGTTCAGCTGTGACATCCCCCTCAGGCTCCCAGAAAGTTAACAGGACACTGCCCAGGCCCAGAAAGAGTCTTTAAGCATTAGTCATAATAATGAATAGCATTCTCTCTTAATCTGCTAGGGGAAAAAAAAAAGTTGTATAACAACTGGATCTCCTGGCACTATCTAAACCACCCTTAGCTGACCCTCCAATGTGAGACTGCAAAGACATTCCCCTCTAAAAAAAAGAAAAAAAAAAAAACAACTGTTGAAATTTGATATGTAAATGTGAATCTGCTGTTCCTTTTTGTCTGTAGAGGTGGCCTGCCTCTGATCCCTTCTGCTTCTCCTGTTCCTAGCAGCTGAGATGAATGAGAGCTGGGTCATGCGCAGAGCCTTGTTTTGACACTGCTTAAATCTAGATTAAAAAAAAAAAAAAAAAAAAAGGATGGCATGAAAAGGGCCCCAGAGCAAGGCACACACCTGCCTATTATTGGGGGTGACAACACAGGATTAAGCAGTTTGGATATAGACTTGTATGGAAGCTTTGACTCAGAAGCCTAATCGTTTCCTAACCAATGGTTAGCAAAGCTGCTGTATCCTTGCCTCTTTCCTGTGGCTTATGCTGAGGCTTAAGGGATCCTTCTGAAATGGCACCATCTTTTGTACTCACCCTTTGCTTAGCTTAAAAATAATGCAGGCATGTAGACCCATTTAAAAGGGTCTCTAGGAAAACAAGCTTTTTTACTTGGAGAACAAGAGGTGAAAATTAAAATGTGCACAGATGCACATGCACGCACACATGGTCTGAAAGGCTCTGCTTCTCATCCTTTACTTCTGAGCGGAGGGAGTGAACTTTTAATTCTAATATCACAAAGGACCCATCACATCTTGGTTCAAAGTCTGTCTTAATCAGTCCTGACCACACACAGAGCTGTCTATCTTATTTCCTTCATTTAAGAAAGAACACTGGCAGAATCAATCCCCGCACCTGACTTGCTTTAAAAATTGCTTAAAAATGCTCCAAAGATGCACATATATATATTTCAGATTCAAAAGGCTTTGCTTGATTTTTTTTTTTCATTTTGCCTGGGTTTTTTATCAAAAAGCCAGTGTCTGTTCATATCTTACACGTTATTATTAGACAAAGTTTAAGGCAAGATACCTCAAAGGCCACTGAATTACTTGAGCACCTGCTGTTTTCCTGTAAGTTGGGACCATATTGTTACAACCAATATTATATTTTACATCTGTGTCTAATTAAATGGAGAAGACAGCTGTGCTGAGGGCAGACAGATTTATTGAGGACTTGAGTGGAGGCTGCTGTATGAATTATTCATTTTTCATTATTTTCTCCTCCCTTTTACAGTACTTTTTGACAAAACAAACTTAGTATGAGTGAGACTAAAAGACAAGAGGATGCTTTGTGAAACTTTGTGACCAATAGCCAATTCTAAAGTGCAATTCTAAATTTTTCACTACACTACTGTCAAGGGGAGAACCCAAATAAACCAGCCAACTCTGAGCCAGAACTGTCTGCACACCGTCCCTAACATAATTGATGATGCCTTTGACAAACAAGGCCATTGTCACGTCGGCTGGTGTTTTGTTAGACAGGGAGGCGGATGGAGAGAAAACTAGGGTTTGCCAAGAGAAAAGAAGTAAAAATCAGCAGGAAAAGTGTTATCAAGTATTGGAAAATGTAAAAGGGTGAGGGTTTGGCAACTTCCTTTTATGCTTCTTTAATTGTGAGGTTTATTTGCAAATCCATGGTACTGTTAAGCAGATAAAACCCAGTCATCCACAGCTGCCCTTTCAGCATGTGACATGTGGGCTCTTATTTTAGGAGTTACCTTAGATGCACAACTGGGATTTTGGCCGTAATACTCTGGAAGCCAGACAATGTACCCACCCAAGCTGAAATGCTAAATAAACACAGACTGAGTAAAGCGTTTGCAAGCCACTTGTATAACTCATCTGAAAGTGTTGTACATGTATTGATCCTGCTTTCTGATCCACCAGAAGTTGTCCCAGTTTCTAACTTGCGAATATGCCCCACAGTTCATCTGGGAACATTAGGTTTTCTGAACTGTAGCCTCAAAATAAAAAAATGCCCTTTTTTCTGACCTCCTCATCAGCTTTCACCAGTGCTGTCAGTCACTGTGCTGTAATATTTTCCCTCAGGGATAGGATGGGAGACAGTCTCATCTTCCTGAATCAGGATCCAGTGTCAGCTGGGGATAGGTAGTCTACTGATGTGATTTACCCATCTGTTATGTGACTCTAACTAATGAAATCTGAAAACTGGAAATAAGATGGGAATAAAGACCCAGAAGTTGAAGAAATATGTTTTAGGTGAAAACTCCACAGGTAGATGCTACATGTAGAGATATTATAGTGAAAAGAAACCTGAATTCAAACCAACCCAGATGTTGGCAACCTCTTAATCCTTGTGGCTCAGACCTATCTGCAGTAAAGGAAAGGTGTGTTTTCCCTCTTTATCCCCAAATCTATGACAATCATTTTCTTCAGTGACTGACAAACTAAATGTCTCTTTTTCTAGGGTGATGTAATCGACCCTGCAAAAATCAGGGGGGAAAAAAAATAATCAAGTTTAGGGGTAAAAAAAATCATAACTTGCCTATGAAACGGTCAGTGCTAATGAGCACTTCAGTGTTACACCTGCTCTCCAGAACTGACAGCACAGGCCCTGGGTTTGCTCCCAAAGTCAAGACTGCTTTGTGGCAAACAGGCGAGCTGCTGCCGCCCGCCAACCAGCTCATTGTGCTGAGCACGCTGCCCACGACAGCACGCTTATTTTCTGTCCTTAGGCTATTGTGCCAGTGTCTCCTGAAAACAACAGACCAAGATCCGTCTGCAGCAGTGTAATAATATTATTAAAGTTATTTGCATAAAGAACACGGGGCATGGGGGAAAAAATAACTATGGTAAGCAGGTCATAGGAGAAATACAAAATTGCTCACCCTCTTTCTTGTATAATTTTCAAAGGATATTTTCTTAAGTATCAAATATGAGGCTGGAGATGAAAGTGAACTCTGTCCCTGCTACACTTTCAACTCATTATAGTCACATACTTGCCCCTTCCCCTTGGAAAATGATGTGTGGAATCAGTGTTCATTTGGTCTCTTATCTGTGAGATCATGAAGAAAAGTAGTTTGATCAGAAGCCATGATGGGCAAGCTTCAAAAGCTTTGGAGATCATGTTTGGTTCAGATAAGTATCCAAAACGCTGTCCCCTGATCCAAGCTATGTAAACACGCTGGGTGTCCAACATTTAACTGAAAATCTCTGTTAAAGCAGGTCTTAGCCACAAGATTTTTATTTCTGCCCTCTTCAAGATGGATGAAGTAGTGATGCATTACCTTTTCAGTCTGTGCTACAAGCAAAAGCCAGGGCATGCTGCTTTGTTAATACAAAAAAGATCTGAAATATGAAGGCCTGGAGTTTAGCTCAGCTGTCATTTTAATCAAACTCGTTTGAATACCAGAAATGAGTAGGTTTGTTTATTGCTTGTATTTAACCTCTGCAGAGCTCTCAGCACTAGGCTTGACCGTCTCAGCTTCTGCCTTGATTGAGAGGGGCCATCCGTGCTGGCTTTGCACCACTCTCTGTGTATCCCTCCCTGATGCTGCCACATCTGGAATGTACTAATGGTGTGGGACAATGACAATTTATTGTCTGTGGAGGCAGAGTTGCCCACAGGAGCTGTAACTATCTGTTTTACTGCCAAGTTGTCTTGAGTTGCCAGGCTGGTGCCAAACTGGCAACAGCATTAGAAAGATTTGGCGGGGGGGGGTCCTCCTTTTTGCTCATCTTCAGCTACATGTAAAATACGTCTAGTGAGTTTAGAGGTCTTCTCTAATTCTGTTTGCTTTCCTTGAAAAAGATCTGCTCATATATTTGTAAAAAAAAAAAAAATTAAAGAAATTGATCAGCTTCTTTACACACGTACAGTACTGCAGGGTGAGATGTGTCCCTTAAAACTTGCACTGAAGGAATTTGTGCGCTCTTTGGAGGCAGAAACCAAGAATATGTTTCAGGTCATCTGAAGCACCTGTATAAGCTGCATCTACCCCAGAGGAAACAGTAGTTTTGTGATCTCTGTGTTTACAGGAAAGGTGATGTAGGCAATACCTATCATTTTTTACCTTGTCTATGTTAGTGAATCTTTTTGCAAAACACTTTAAAAGTGAATGACCTTCAAGCCCCTTTAAAAATAAACACACAAGGGAGTCTTCCTGGTACCACTTCAAAACCTTGCATGGTCAAGGTTTGTGCAGCAGAGAAGAATTGACTTTCAAGCACAAATGCTCCCAGTTGTGCTTGTTTTGCTGTGTTTAACGAGTTAAAAAGAAGCAAAAAAAATATTGCGAACATAGGCTGAAATGCAATGTTCACCAGTTCTGACTTAAAACCACTGAGCATAAGGAAGAGGGCACAAGTTTATCAGCCTTGCAGAAATGCCACTTAACCAGATGACCCCTTGGCACACGCCATGACTCCCCTGCTGCCCTGTCTCCACAGCCTGTGCCTGTCAGCCCGTGGGTTCAGCCAACGCGACCTTCAGCAGCAGCTGGAGGTGCCACCCCCGGACGGGGTTCTGCTACTGCAAACCCGGCGTGGCGGGTCCCAACTGCGACAGGTGCCTCGTGGGCTACTGGGGCTTCGGAGAGAACGGCTGTCGCCCCTGTGACTGTGCCAGAGACTGCGACCAGCACACTGGACGCTGCTTCAACAGGTGAAGAAACCCTCCTTTGGGTTCTCTGTGGAATGAAGCAAAGACTAACAAATACCACAGCAGTATTTGTTTGGAGGGTGCACGATCATTTGAAAAGGCAGCTGGAAGTCATAAGAGGTTTCTTAGATTACATTTCGTGTCTGGCACGCTTTTAAGACCAGTGTGTTATCCAAAGCAATCTTGAAATGATGGCTCTTTGTAGTAATAATGGCAATTCCACAACTCTGTGATATGTATACTATCTATAAATATACCTGTTTGCCTTGGGAATAGACAGAAGAGTCTGAAGAGCTTGCCCTCTCATCTGTGCCCAGGGTAAAATGAATGACAAAGTGTCCATCTTGTTTCTAGAGGGCAGGCATCTGTGCCCCAGATGGGTATAAATCAATACAGAAATCCTGTGATTTGCTGAGCCACTGCAGCTCTATGGATCCTACAGCTGTTCTCAGGTCCTTGTGACATCAAGCGGTCACTAACTTAGAGTTACATAATTCTCTAAAAACAAACAAACAGAAGGCAAAAAAGGCACACTTTATAGGTACTTTAAAAATGATAAGTCAGCAGTGGTAAGGCCTAAAAAGCCTAGGTCTTGTGATCTCTGTCTGGCATGAAGTCTTGCTCTTATTTGTGCTCCCAGTCTGAAGAAAGCATGTTCATTTGTCTGGATACAGCCATGTGCTACAAACACCTGCTTCCCACCCATGTCGTGTCCTCACCAGTTCTTGTTTTATGTGTCCCCAGCTATGACAGTGAGCCATTCTTTAACATCCCCATTGGGGGACGAATTCCTGACCTTGTCCAAACACCAACCAATGAGAGCGAAGAAGAGTGGAAATGGAATGACCATGAGCAGGGATTTTCTGCACTGAGGCATCCAGGTACAGCCCAGAGTCTGGGAACATTTACTGAATTCACTCAGTGCCAGTTCTTTCTCCATCCTGACTCAAACCTGCTCACTCATCTCCAGCTTGTCTGTCGCCCATCTGCCGGCAACCTTCACTAATCTGAGTTTGTAGGCTGTCATCACACTTGCATTGTTATTTTCCAAACTAACTGTAGGATCCAACTTTGGTTTTAGAAACTGGTAAGTCATAAATAACATTGTGTGGAAAAAATACTCTCCTTTTGTTTTCACAGTTACAGCCATAATGCTGCTGATTTTACACAGCTCCTTTTCAAGCATTTGGTTCCTGTTCAGAACTTCAAATGCTCTTTGTAAAAAGCTCATGTAAGCCACCACTGAAATGCACCACCTCTGGGGGGGGACCCAGTGATTTTAAGAGTAAGATATTCCTCATGGCACAACAGCTCAGGAGAGAAAGTAAAGCATATCCAGCTCATGCTACAAACTAGGAATGAGGTGGCACTGTTAATACTTGAATAGTTCTCTATTTTGCCTGCCCTGTAAAGATCAGCACTTACCATCATCAGTGGCTTGGTAAGACACAGAGGTAACACCACTTACTGCATGGCTTGACTCTTCTGAGACACATATTGCCTTAATACAGAAAGGATGAGAGTTACTTAGGTCATGGGACCAGATAATGGTATCATTGCTTATGTGATTTACATCTGGATCTGATTCTTCCAAATCTCTTCATCAGGATCAGCTTATTAACTGTACAATAGACCTCATGCAGCTGTATTTTACCTGACAGTACTGATAAGATTTCAGAATAATTATTTTATCATATAACAAGAAACACATTTGCAAATAACTGAGCTCACTCTCAAACTTTGTCTTAAGGTCCATACAGATTATGGGAGCTATAGAAACCTAACTTTATAACTGAGGATTATTTGCTCTTCTTTTCTCTCTCTCTTACCTCTTCTCCAACCTTCTGGTGATTCTGGTGATTTCGCTAGAAAAGTGTGTGTGCAAAGAAAAGGTGCTTGGGAGCGTCGCTGACTTCTGCCAAATGAAATATGCCTATGGTGAGTGCCCTCAAGATACAATAATTTCACAATTTCACTCTGTGCATGTTGTTAGCCAACAGTTATGAAAAACAACAGGATTGGTTAGGTCATGATATGAGAGGTAGGATTTCTTCTGCCTTTTTCGTCTATAGTGACATGTCCAACTTCTGATCAGAACTGAAAAGCATTTCTCGTGCAAGGCTCCACGGTGTCTCCTTCCCACGCAGTCAGCTTCCCTCTGCAGCAGGAGAGGTGCTCAGTGGAATGATTGGCCTCTACATCAAGACTAGACGATAAAAATCTCACATCTAAACTGCCATTGTTTTTGCACTCATTATGCAGCTTCAAATGGCCACGCTCATTTGCCAAGAATGTACTTAAAACTGTTGTTTATGAGCACCTGGTTCATGTCATCACAAGAAGCAAAAAAGGAAAGCTCTGGGATCCAAAGGTGTTATGTGCTTGTGCCTTGACACAACAAAGCCTGCTTGTGGGGCTGATCTAGATGGGGCTGGCCTGCCAAAAAGTTATGGGATCCTATTAAATTAAAAGGAACAGAAATTTGTCACGGCAACCAGATGTTGGACCACAAAACAAAAATGTCTTTTCTGGTTTGTTGTGCAATCATGGAATTTTAGCCATGTGACATGCCTACAGTCTGATGGGAAACTTCCTGACTTCCTTCCTGTAGAGTAGGCAGTCCCTTCTCACAGGGCAAAATTTTTGAGAGGCCAGTGTAAAAGCTCAACAAGTTTTCAAACTGGAAAATATAATCAATGCATTTAAAATCAGACTGGTAGCTGCTGATCTGGGTTTTTCACTCTTCCTTATGTACACATACAAGTGCTTTCCTATGATTTCCAAGTGTTTGACATCAGCCCATTAAAAATAGCTGCTAAATAACACGGTGAAACGATGAGTTATCTACTTCAAAAGAAAAATCTAGTTTTTCTTCTCCAAATTTATCTATAAGAGCCACAAGTGAAATGCAGAAGCATTGTACTTTCTGTACAACTGCAGTTCTGGGAGTTTTGGGTGGTTTTTTTCATGTCTTCTTTTAGGGTGTTAAAATTCTAACTTTTAGCAAAATAAACTAAAATTTAGAAATTCATTGTTGATCTTTATCCAAACAGTGATAAAAGCAAGAATCCTCTCTGCTCATGACAAAGGGAGCCATGCAGAAGTTGTTGTGAAAGTGAAGAAGGTCCTGAAGTCAGGCAAAGTGAAAATTGCTCGGAGCAACAGAAGCATTTACCCAGAATCCTGGACCAACAGGGGCTGCACATGTCCCATTCTGAATCCTGGTAAGGACAAAATGTTCACCAGGTGTTTTTCTTCCCCTGTAAACAGTGTTGACTATTCCTTATGAACATCAGACCACCTGTTTTTTTTTTTTTTTCTTTTAAATTAGGTAGTGACTACCTTATAGCAGGCCAGGAGGACTCTAGGACTGGCAAACTCCTTGTAAACATGAACAGCCTGGTGAAGCCCTGGAAAGCCCATTTGGGAAAACAAGTATCAGATATTCTTCGAACTGGGTGCAAATAATTTCTGCTTCAGAAGTTACAGCGCTGGACTTTGCCCTTTAGTAACACTGCAGTGAAAGGTGTAGTTAGTTCATGTGTTTCCACTCAACATGCTCCCAGCTGAGGTGATGAGAGCAGACTTGCCATCCCTTCTCCTTTCATATGCTTAGACAGGAAACTCAGGACATGACTACTTTTTTCAAAAAATGCACAGCCTTATAATACAAGAATATTTAGTGCATCACACATAGGTTACAAGTCAGTTCTTAACTTGAGCCTGATTCCACCCAGAGAATCATTTTGCAAGGCAAAACTAAAGATGTGGATTAGTGTTTCCATACTTCAGGTCAGAGTCTGACATTAATATGCATAAACTGCTTACATAATGCATTCATTACTGGGATGTAGTTTTCTTTATAAGTGACCACTAAAAGGCAGCAATCTCTTTAAGCTTTACAAGTGGCATAATACTAAACAAGAATATCAAATAAATGTATTTAAAAGAGCTCAGAGTGATTTAACATCAGACTGCACTTATGCCAATATAACAGGTTGCTTTCTAGAAGACAATATTATCCCTTTGCTGAACAGAAGCAAACGTGAATTATCTTGGGACAATGTCCTTTACAGATGTGTATTTGCTATCACCAATGCTTAGTGCTGCTGCAGAAACCACCTGGGTTCAAACTCTATTCCAAATCCAGCTCTTTGCTGTAGTACATTAGTCTGTAACACCACAAAGGTTTCACAGCAATTACCACAAAAAAGCACCTTAATGCCAGGAAGAAGTCAAAACGTGAGGAATAAGCAGCTGCTCTAATGTTGAGACTGTAACACTACAAAAGCTACAAAGCAGGAGGTAAATGGATTGGCTGGTCCATATATTAAATGATAGAGTTCTGTGAGAGCAACCTGGGTATTCCAACTGTGCTCTAGACCACTGGCCTTTGATTGCACTTTGTGCTTTCATTGTGCTTCATTTCTCTTGGTCACACTTCAGGTTAAGATACTGAAGCTCTGCTTCCTTCCCACTGTGCCTGAGGATTATTTTTCCCTCCATGGAAGTACAGGAGTGGCAACATCTGCACTCCAGTTAAAATTAGTTCTGTTCTGCAAAAGTATTCTTTCTAAACCAATTTCACCCTACCCTATAGTAATCAAGAGGTAGCTACTTAAATCCTTCCTTAACACAATATTTTGAGGAAATTGTAGTTTGAAGACCTGTGTCTCCTGTTTGAAGGACTCACAATGAAGTTTAAGGATCAAATGAAGCTGGTTGGAGCACTCTCTCTTCAAGCAAAACAGAAATTACAATGAATCAATCTATATTCTTTCAGGGGGTTACAGAGAAAAAGCAAGCACACGTGCTACTTTTGCATATTTCAATTCCGTGTTTATAATTTTTAATCCCCCTAGGTAAGAGGAAATATGTTAATTTAGCACTGTCTGGCACATGGAGTATCTAGAAAACCCCAATACTAATGCAGAAAAATGGAAGTCCCAGCCTACAACTTAGGCCACCAGTTTGTTCTCTTTATTACTGGGAACCTGAAAAAACAGCTTTCATTCTCTTTATTGCTGGTTTAATTTCACATTGATTGAACAGCAGAAAAATCCTCAGCTCCTTTGGAAATGGATTATAGGCAGATATTTACAAAAGAAAAGCCCTACTTTCTTCCCCAACAGTGTATAAACAGTGTGTCTTCCTCCCTCCTTTTCAGGAAATTTCCCCTCCTCCACTGCTTTCCTTCGTTCACTTCATTATTTATTAGTTGTTACCTAAAGTGGTATCCAGCAATGTGACATTTCCAACAAGCCATTTAATTAATGCAATAAAACACTTTTTAACCAAGGAACTTGGCAGAATTTGAAATGTCAGTTTACTGAAATTAGCACAGCAACTGCTTTCTTTCCTGCCGGCAGAAATTGTCTCACAACAAAAAGATTGACTAGTTCTCTTTAAAATATCAATAAAGACATGCACGTGAATTTACAGTCTGTTCTCAAAAGGCCTCTCAAAATAAATGAATTTCAAGTGTGTTTAGAACTAAACTAAGGAATGTTCTTTTTAACAGAGGCCATGCTACCTTCAGGTGATCTTAGTTAATGATGATGAGGATATCCCATGTTGCAAGCTCTCCTATTCCACTTTTTGTGCCAGACTGGTGATTTTGTGGGGAGGGTAAACATCTGCACAGTTCCTTTCTGTGGATGAAAGTTATTTTCTGACATGGTCGTTTACAAGCTTTACTAGCTACTGCTAGTAGAAATACTAATTTAATAATAAAAGAATATTGATACCCTGGTGTGTTCTCTCAGGGCCTAGGATGATACAGTGATTAATGATTAATTAGGAGTCATTAATCACTGTTTGCATTTGTATGCAAACAAGTTAGTCATCAATATATCCTATATTTCAGATATCTCAAAAGTAGGCAATATGTACACACTTTTCTTTAAAGCTGACCGCAAGTTGACTTTTTATTGGTGTTGCTACTTGTTCTGATCAGGCACCTCTAAGTTCATAGAGAAGAAAAATAAAAGAATAAAGTTTCAAGTCACACAGAGCTATCATGTGCAATCTTTGTTCTGCAGTGCTACAGTCCAGGGAGCCTGCCTGAAAATAAGAATGTAAATAGAAATTAACCACACAGATCAAATTATAACAGCTATTGATTACAAAAGAGATTATTGATTACAAAAAAGATTGGATCTGTGCACACTGTCCTTGTGATCCTCCCTGTGACTTTGTGTCTTAGGTGGCACAGTCATACAAAGAATACTAATGTGGAAAAAAAGATGAATTTGGCCAGTACAAAGTGGCTGGGCAGCTTCTTTTAAAATGTGTGAACTGGAGCCTGCCTTTAAGAAGGCCACATGAACCACCTACAGCACCCTAACAGACAAGGCGGCTCACAATAGAGCAACCACATATCAAAGAGCAGCAATGATCTATCATTTGGAAATCTTGCCCAAGGATGAAATAAAAGCCTTTACTCACAAGACAAGGAGTCTGGAAAACTGAGGAAAGTTTCTAATAGGGCAGGTGATAGTTTGAAGCAGCAAGACATGTAACTTCTCAGAAAGCAGCAAACTCAGGATTGTGGAGGTCAGCGTAGCTCTCGGTAGCAGCTGTGCCGCATGTGTGTCCATGAATACGTGATCCTTCTGGCAATGTGGATCCTTAAGGCATCAAAGTAGTTCATTAAATGCTCATTGTGAGTGCTGAGCCCTAACTCCAACACACTGACATATTGCTAATAGTGCTTCTCCAGCTTCTGCTCTGGGCAAGAAGCAAAGAAGGAAAAGGTACCTATGCACAGCCTTTGTGCACTGCTCTTCTGAGAGGGGCTCACTGCTATAAGGAGTAAGTTTTCTCTGTAGCACTTAGCATGTCTCATTTTTTTTTTCATGCTGCTTGATGTAAGGTTCCTTTTAATTGATATAATTCACATGATGTGCTCCCTCAAGTCCCCCAGGCCTGGAAAAGTGAGTGTGTTCCTTGTTATGTGTTGTAGCACTTTTTATTTTTTAATTAAAACTTCCAATTAAAAATATTCAGATACTTCAACTGATGTGAGGTTTGGGATCTATTTTTAAAATTTTAAACCACGCAATCCTCAAACCACATGCACATTAATTCTTTTTAAGTTAGTAAACCACAAATATTCCAAACATCAGGGTCTTGCTTTGGTAAGAGTTACCAGAGTGTCAGGCAAATGGAGAAAAGCATTTAGCTAATGGAGAAAAAGCATTTAGCTAATAAGGTAACCACGATACATTACTTTTCCACTGAGTAAATTACCAAAAAACATGCATTTGGTATGAAAACATGCACAGATGAAAAACACATAACAAGTACAGTTAATTCTTGTAAATGGCACATTAATTCAATAACTATTCCAACCCCAAACCTGCAAAATCTTATACATAGGTATTGCAGGTGCTTAATTCCCACAAGAAATACACTGATGAATTTTTGCTGGTCTGAGATTTAATGAGGTCTACAAAAGTGTTTAACAGGTCCTAAAGCTGCTCCTTTATGGAGCTGATTTGTGGGATGCAAGGCATTAAAACAGAAATGCATGACAGGTAGGTGGAACACGCCCTACCTATAAATGTTCAGGATTTAGACAGACCAAAGTCTGCTCGTGACAGTCTCCATACCTAAAATCAAGCCAGTGCATTACTGACACTTACCTTTGCAACCCTACATTAGAGTTGCACGGCCTCTTTACACAGGTGCAGATTCTGTGCCAAGTTCTCACCTTAGCTCTGAACTTCTATTGAGAAAACTCTACCTCTACAGTGAGTCTTCACTCTTCACACATTAATGACATAATCAATATTGCCATCATTCTTTTGTTTTGTGGCTGAGTGATGAGAAACATCCTGATGCACCACTCTCATGTGCACAGGTATGAGCTTTCAAAGAGAATTCCAGTCCAGGAGCCTGTTCCTGTATACTGGCACTAGATAGCAGCTTTATGTCAGGTGTAGAACTTTCATGGCAAGTAACATGGGACAATGTACAACATATATTCTGGTAGCCCAGATTCTCTGGCTCTTGGCTTTTCTGCATTTGAAAAATCTTGAGTCTAGATCTGAAAATATAAACTCCAACATAACAACCAGTGAGGATGTTTCTTTAATTAACTGTGCAGGTAATGCTCATAATAACATCTGTACACACTCCCAATATAAAACAAATCCTCTGTCCATGTACTCTTCACGTGAGTACTGTGGGTTAATCTGCACTGTGCAATCACTACTTTATTTTCACTACAGCAGGGCCTTCCTGAGCTGTCTGCTCAAAGATCATCAATACCAATTTATAATAAACCATTTGTAAAAACAAATATGTTGCTGTGAAATTCATTGCTTCAGTGTAACTTCACTCTCCCTCTGCTGAGTAGGTCTTAAGTTCCAGTATCACTAACAAAACATCAGCTCCAGAGGGGTTAAGAGCAGCTGAAAAACAACTGCAACAAAATGAAATCATGTACAATGAAGAGAGTTGACTATGAATAAATGACAAACTGTTGGTAGCTTCTCTACACTGTCCCACATTAACACTGCTAGAACTTTAATGAGTTAAAACAAGAGTCTAAGAAGCATATATCCTTTTTTTACTTCCCTAGGAATGGGAAAGTAGGTTCATTGACGTGTGATCAGATAAGTGCCTCAGATGAACAGGAGACATCCCTGTCAGGTTTAACAAGGGCATTCTCAGTCAGAACTGCAGAGGATATAGATCTTGTTTCCAACACAGCCCTGCCAGATCCCCAGATCTAATGATCCTTAGAATGAACTGCAAGATAAACGTCTCCCTCTAGGCACCACTGCGTTCATCATTCCTGGTGCAGGAAGGAAGGAATAAAAAAGGTTATTTTTGCATCTGAAGCAAGTTCATATCTCTAGGAAAGATATTACACACTCTGAAATTTACTTAGGTTGTACTGCACAGAATAACAGAAATTAGTAACTTCTAATTCTGAAAATGCAATTTTACCTAATTTTAACTAATATTCACTATTTGTTTATATTTTAGAGTATATTTTATGTTAAAAGAATCACCTAGCAGAAATAAGTTTTAGAGGCAATCATTATCTGCAACAGGAGATGTGATACATGCACCGATTTAAGTGGATTGCACAAACAAGCCCATCCTTACAAGCAAATTATCACAAATGATACATGAATTTGTGGCCTGCATCAAGCAGGGAATTCCAGGCAGTGACAACAGTCCTACCCAGCCTCCAAAACCATGGCTTGTTTCACCACTGCACCAGAATAGTTAAAACTGAAAAACTGAATTATTACATGGCAATTTGGTAGCACATCTAGAAGTGCTTAATTTTCTTTTAGCTAAACTCTAATAAATGTTTAATCACATTCAGCATATCAGCTTTTATAGGACAGATGAAAAAAAGGCACGGAATTAAATAAAGAGCAATTAATTCTTTTCTAATGCAGATTCCCTTCTCCCACTGCAATGGCTACTTTTTACTTGACACAGTAGCACCTGACAGTACCTGATAACACCATGCATTAAATTATTACAAAACAACTCCACAAACACAACTGCTCAAAAACATTTGAATCTACTACTCTCTCTCCAAGAATCAGTAGCTCAGTGATGGCAGATAGAGAACCAAGACATTATTTATCCAATATATATATATATGAAATAAGAAACACATTAGAAAGAGACTGCAACATGCAGCTCTAAGTTTTATATCCACAAAATAAAAATGCAACTTTTTATCATCTGCTCATTTCACAAGTTCGTCACATGTTGCCAAGGATCACTTTATCATCTTTATTATATATTCAAATAACCACTGTTTGATTTGAGCATGCAACTATAAGAGGAAAATCATGCAAATTAAGCAATGCTGGGAAACAGAAAAAGGAATTACATTATCTATACACTGACAATTACATTTTACAAAAAAAAAACTTCAACAAAGAACTCTTCGGGATTAGAGCTATAACTTCCTTTCTCAAAACACTTTAAACATGCTACATAGTGTTTTTCAGTTTCTGATGTAAGGCCCTTACACATATTTCACATTTGTATTGGATGTAGCACAACAGGTTGCCAAGCCACAGCAGTCAGAAAGAAGCAAATCCATCCTAAATACACTTTCAGACATGTCAGATTTTATGCTGCAAGTTCCTTCTGTCAGTTTTAGGTTCAGGTCCCTACCTATTGTGGTCCAGGAGCCTTTTACATTTTGTACACAGATGCTGTAAATACTTTTACTGAGGATAAATCCAAACCCTGTAGAACACAGCGGCAACGTGGGAAAGAAAAGCACAGCAAAAAAGAAAGAGGAGGAAACCTGTTGTTAGAACAGAGCACTCCTTCACAAACAGCTCTTGCTTCCTCACAAAGAATGCACTGGATTTCCATTTGAACAACCAAAAGCTTGGGTGCATGTGATTTTTTTTATTTGGTGCCCAGTGTTTATCTATTGCCTAAGATTCCATTTTCCTGGTCCAACTGCCTAAGTGCCAAAGTTTATCTCTGCTGCTTTTGTGCCTATTTACTCAGGTTAACTTGGCATTTGGCTTCCTACCCTGAGAGAGTCAAATTGAGAAGTTCTGTGACACTTTGTTTCTTTGAAAAGTAAAGAGATGCCAAGAGTACCTGCTATCTCTGCCCTCAGAACCGAGTTATTTGTCACCTGCTCAACTGCCCACAATTTTTTGGAAGATCCAACAGCTGTGCTGAAATACAAACAGCTCAAATACAGCTCAAATACACTGTAAAGCTTAACATAAATATTCAAATATTCAGAAATGTCATCAGTAGCACCAAAATAACTTATGCAAAGAAGATAACCAAAAAGTTGTGTGGAAGTACTGTTGCTGAGCTCTTCAGAATGCTGCACACAGAGACAGGCAAGTGTTTAAATGTTGCTGGACTTACTGGGCTGCATCACTGACACTACAGCTTTTTATGCTTTGGTTGAGGTAACCAACACATAAGGAGAGAAAAAACACACCCAAACAGACCCAAAACAAACAACAAAAAACCCCACAAAGACACAGGAGTTTCCAATGAAGGTAAAAAGTATTTGGTTTTTAATATGCACTTAAGTCACAGTATCTGTTTTGAGATCATTACACCAGGTAACAATTTATTGTATTCTCAAAGTATTTTGCAAGTGCCCATCTATACATTGAAGGAGCAGGGACTGAAGAAACCCAAACCCTGTGGTTTCAGAGCAAAAATAAAGCCAGTGACCAACATTCTTTCCATTCATCTTTATCATCAGTTGCACAACACACTGTTTTTAAAAATTCAAAAACCATCACAATAAGTAAATGAAATCAAAGATGTGCATTTCAACATTTTTTCTGGCAGTCCTGATCTGGTGCCAGTACTAAAATGCAACCATAATCTAGTAGGACCATTTGAAATTATTTGAGAAATTCTAGATTTAGGCCATTATCAATGTCCTGTATCACTCTGGAAAAAAAAAATCTTTAAGGAAAAACAATCATTTTAATGCAGTTTCTATTGATGGAATAGAATACATTCAAAAAGAGCAGCTATTGATCAGAACATACTGAAATGAAGACAGACCTGGTGTACTAGTGGAAATTTAGCTGAAAGCTATGTATTTCAAGACATTATTCAAGTCAAAACTCAAGGAAAACTTGAGGGTAAAAAAAGCTGTTAAAGTATTAAGTGTGTCTGATAGCAGGTTACACAGTACATACACACACTCATTCCTTCTGCAGTATTTGTTTGCAAGGTTGTAGCTCTGAGATTTCTCCTTCTGCAATAAATTATTTATTATGATACAGTGCACAGAACATGGTGAAACATTTCCTCACTACTCAGGAGACAGACATACTGCAAAAGTCCATGTCTCTGAACATGAGAAATGGAGACGAGAGCCTCCTCGCATCTTCATTAGCTAGATCCCTTCTCCTCTTTGGCAGCAGAGGCCTCCACAGAACTAGCTTCCAAATCTTTGCTGGACTTCTCTTCATTTTCATCCTCTTGAGGGTAAAGATCTGGGTACTTCTGCATGCATTCCTGCATGGCACGGAATTGGTCCACACAGTCTGATCCCTTTATTTCTTCTGTGCTATAGTGGAAACAAGAAAAGGCTGACTTGAACTGTTCCCCACAGGGACCACTTGCCATTCCACCCAGACATGGGCAATTCCAATTGATATCTCCATTGGGCAATATCAATCCTGAACAAACAAGAGAGAAGAAAAGTTAAGAGCTCCTTCCAAAAATTGATTTAATTCAGTGACAGCTCCTGGGCTGCAGGTGAACCGAAGTACTAATAATAACACATACATTGTGTAGCTTTAAGGGCGATAAACACCTTTCACTTTCCGGACAGCCTGTGTCTCTCTCTGATCTGTATAATCCTTTCATAAGTACAAGTGAGATTAGTTCTCTATCCATCTCTGAATTAAGTCTCTCCCTAGACTACAGGCCACTGAGACTATTCTAAGTGAGCTACAAAACACATAGAAGTCAAGTCAATCCACTTGGCAGACAAGAGAGCATTAGAATCATGTCATACAAGTAGTAAGAATTTAAATTAGGGCTAGAAATCTTTTAAATCAAGTTGAATGGATGAATTTTGATTTGTTTTTAATGAACTCTGAAATACTAACCCATAACTTTCCCCCTTCAAGTTTGAACTGGAAGACTACAATTACAAAAATAAAAATCAGTATATCTGTAAAACACAGATTAAGTCACGTGCCACAGAACACAAGGAAGAGTGAGAGCATGCCAGCCTGTCTCGTTGCCAGAAAACAAACTGCACTTTAGATCACAACTGAAAGGGAATTAAGATTTACTTAAGACTCTAAACTGGAACAGCTTCTGCTCTGGAACAATTAAAGCCACCACAGAAATACTTCACTGATGGAATGGCAAGGTGAAGATTTAAGGGTCTAGGTTCTTTGCGATATCAACTGATTTGCACAATGAAGAGCAAGCCAAAGAACTTATTTTCTCTAAGTTTTAGAAATTCAATATAACAGTGATGGGGGCTTCTAGAGCCTTTATTACATTTCTTTAAGGCAATACATCTTTTTCTTTCTCCGTCTTGTACAAACACACATGCAGGTATGTTCATCTAAGAAGAATAAGAGAAATACTGCGCTATGATCCAAGCTGGTATCTTCTCCACTTGAACAGTTTGCTCTCCTCCTCTTTAGTAGACTTTCCTAACTTCATCTCCAGGTTGTGTTTCTGCAGAAGCTGACAGCATGTGCATAAACCTGAATCAAAAGCAGCTCAATCATTTATTGCTACATTAGAAGGAATATTTTACTCTGATTTGCAACGCATCAACGATGTGCTTTAACTCAGCCAATGCAGTTCAGCAGAAAATTACACTGAGTCAGTCAAATCTCGATGTTGCTCAGACTTGTTTTTCATCACAGAAAGTAAAAGCCTCCTTAGCATGATTTAGTCAACTACTGTAATACTGACATTTTTTCCAGAGAGCATGCTTTATTTGGCAAGGGAGTTTTGTAAAGTATCTCTAATAATCACTTTACTGAGAAGATAAGACCTAGTCCAGTGCATCAGGGCATCTCTAGCTGCCTAGAGGAAAAGCAACACTTCTGAAACAAGAAAATGGGTGGCTGGTGCCGGATTCCTCATTATGGTCCAAGACTACATAAAGCAGAAAGATGTTAATCATACAGTGGAAAAGAAAGACAACTTGCTTTGTTAAATAGATTTCTCCTTTTAGAACCAGAACTGCCTTGTAAGCATGCAGATTTTAACAGTGTTAGAGTTATCCCATAAACAATGCATTCTATGATATCACAAGAGCATTCACTTGCACCTATTTGATCACTGAAACAGCATCAGTTTCAGATGTTATATGCACAGATAATATACTTTAAAAAAAAAAAAACAAAGCAAAAATACAGATGAATAAGGCAAGCATTTCCTCATTGACAGTCACAGCAGAGTTCACACGTCAGTGAGTAAGTGTATCAGCCAGCTTAGAGCACAATTAAATCGGAAACAGATTTCAGCCGCCGCTCTCCCTGAATCGCAAGCCTGCAATAGACGGGATTACGATTTTAAAGTAAAACTGAATTAAAACTTGCTTCAAATGCAGCCTGAACCTCACTGATTCAGTGGGTTGTAATCTATTTGAGTCTGCACTTGGGGAAGAAAAGCAACCCTGTTTACATCACAGCAGATTAAAGTTTGTGTTAACAATCGATTGCTGCATCACATAAACTAATCCCTCATGGCTCATGGAATCTGTTAATATCATGGATAGAGGCAGGTCCATCTGCATCTTTGTCAACACTTGTCTTTGGACTTGCTGTAATGAAGTCCCACTGCTGTTCTGAGAAAAGTTTCTTTGCTGTTATATGACAAACTTTTCAGTAACAAGTTTATCTGCCACTGATTCACAGCGTAAGATGACAGACACATGGGAAGCAGGAATGAAAGGGACACCCCAGTCATAAAAACAGTCCTGTACATCTGATCACTCATCAAGTTATTTCTTAAAAGAAATAATTTCATCACTCCTCTGCAGAAACCACATTAAAACTGCCTCTAAAATAAGATGACAGGAACAAGTCTGGAAAAACAGAAGGGAAAGACCAGCAACAATCTGTGTCTGAGGTTTAATTCCATAAGTGCTTTTAGCCAACTTTCCCATCACAGCTGTAATGCTAATAAAAATTACTTTGCATGCATAAAACTCATCAGTGCCTTCTTCATATAAGCTTAATAAGAAATTATTCTAACTGAAGGCAGCAAAGATCTCAGAGAAAACAGGGATCTTTCATGTTTAAATTCCACCATCTGCAACACACAGGACTAGAAACGAGCTTCACAGTAAGAATGCTATTTCAAAACTGCTGCAAATGAATTCTTAATTTGTTTCCATCAGCCACAGCTGTCAAAAAGCACATATAGTGAACTGTGAGTTATGCTGCAATATGACATGATAACTTAAACTTACCCTGGTTTGACTGCCTTTCCATTTCACATGGCTTTTTTAATTTCAATGTTTTTGATTTAAAGCAAGTCATTAACATTTTGCCAACCAAAATCTCCTAAGTGATACAACAACAAAAAATATTGATAGAAATAAGAATACTATACAAATTTATTTTCTCCCAAGGGAAACAGAACACACGTTTTCCTGAACTGACTCAAGTACACTGCTCAAAGACTAATGCCTGTTAATATCTGGGGCAAAATGAGAACTAAAAAAAAAAAACAAAACTAAACTACATGTTTATCTTAAGTATGAAAAAGGCCACTACAAAAAAGCAAAACCTTAAACAAAGTTTCAGATGTATTAGAAAACAATGCAGATAATGGTGGATCTATATAATGAATCTATTCTCTCCCAGATATGACTGGTCTGTATAGAACAGCAGAAAAGACGAGAAGAGTCATTACAGTAAATTATACAACAGAATCTGAACACTGGAAACCAAGTCTACTATTCAAAGTAGAAGCTAGATCAGAAAAGCCTGCACATTGCGTTATGTACAGCAAATCCCTTTCCAATTTTCACTTAAATAAAAGCCACGCAAGCCACAGCTGCTGCACTTCAACCTCTTCCAAACCATTTCGCCCATGTCTTTCCTGCCCCCAAGTTTCACTCCCATTAGATGCAGCCACATTCTGTGAAATGTCAATTGTTTCTCCGTTCTGATCTAATCCACTGTAGCCCACGGTCATTCAAGTGAGTTTTCAGAGAATCTGTAAAACATGGCAATAACTTTCCACATGCTAAAAAACCCTCTACAAACTAACAAACCAAATCCAACAACACCACGCCCTCCCCAAACTTATTAACAGAATTTAAATATAGTTTAGTTTCTCCTTTTGAATCCCCCAGACACACATTGTCACTGTAAGGTGTCCCTGACATAACGAGCTTCTGGCTTTCTCTCTTTTCTTCTCTGCTCTACTGCTGAGGAAGCAACTGACCTAACATGCTGTAAATGGAGGACTGATAGGAAAAAACCCCTCTCCTCCTCACCAGAGCCTTTTCATATCTAGCAAAATACCTATAAACTGAATCAATGAGTGTGGCATTCAAACAAGAAGGAAGTGGTTCTTTTAATTTTGACTAGTTTATTATCCAAATGCAAAGCACAAGACTATATCCCTGGGGTATATGTACAACCGGGAAAAGAGTCATTTAGGGCAGAGAGGTGGGACAGGAGACAGGCCGAAAAACAAACCCTCTTTAGAGGTACCAAGAGAATTGTTTGCTGTGTTCACATTCCAAATTTGGCAGTATGTCTGCCATTATGCTATGTCTATTATGTCCTTTGGAGATGGACACCCTTCCCTTTCCTCTTAAAAGACAGTGTCAAAAACAGACATTTACCTATAGGGCCAATATGAATCCATGAGCTGCATACATGACTATTAGTTAAAGAGCAGGCCACTTTGTTTAGCTGTACATCACATAAAGTGACTGAACAGTAACAATAAAATCTGCAAGGGTTTGTATGTTCTCCAGATGTGACATCTAGAAAAAAGTATCTTTATTTTTCAAGCAGTCTCCAGTTTTTCAGAGGAAACAGAAAGCCACAGAAAAGGAACAGGGAACTTAATTCTACTACCTAATTATTAGAGGCTGTTAACTCTTCACTTAACAGACCAATATTGGATATTAAATTTGCTTGAGACAGGAGTTAAAAACTCAAATTTTGTTTCATATCCACATATATTAATGACAGGAACAAGTACTCCTCAAAATGAGCTCTCCTCAGACACTGTTTGCCAGCTAAGGACGAACCACTTTGCGTGACTCATTTGTAGGTTCCATCTTCCACTCTGGGCAAGGCAGTAACAGATACAAGTGTCACACTGATTTTATTGCCTGCAAGGGTTTTTAGTCAAAATCTTTAGGGGTTGAAGCACCATTCCCATGGTGAATGTGATGACAAACACCAAAGTATAGACTGTTTCCACCAAATAGGCAGTTTGGGTATTGGGTCTTAGCCAGCAAAGCAACCTACCTGACAACACAAAGCAGAATTCCTGACAGATACTAAACCTTTTAAACACCCTTCTGCAACTGAATTTCTCTCATTGTTCTCATTTGGGTCATTATAACACTGAACAGACTTACCACTGCTGATGAGCAAAAATTTAGTTATAAAATTGACTACGTACAGTTAAAATGAGGCCAAAATAGACAGATAAATGGAAAACCACTTCATCATAAATCTATGTAGAGAAAAAACTTATTTTAATGACTTAGGAAGATGTGATTGAAATTACACTACATACTGTATTAGCTAAAAGAAACTGTGCGCTCCAGCTGCTAAACTGTGCTTAAATGCTGCCCTCTAAAGGTCTCAAAGCCACTGGCATAACTTTCACTTTCTAACAAAATTTCAAAAAGGATGAAGAATTTACTTCAATCTCAGTTAAGCTGAAACCAATGAAATCACTTCACAAAAAGTGAAGAGGCTAAAAGACCTGCAAACAGAGACAATCAGAATAAATTCACAGATGTTCATGATAATTTTTAACCAATGGCAAGATTATACAATCATCATGCTAGGAGGATTATTTCATTTACCCATTAGAAACAATCTTAAAATAAACTCTGTGCAAGCAGACTATTATGAGTCTTGGTCTCAGAAGTATTCTGCTCTCTTAAATCTTTATTTCCAGGTTAGATCTACTTCATGCAATCTTCACCGAAAACTTACGTCTTTTCAAGGCAAGATTATTACAGTTGAAAACTCAGTAATTTGAACTTACCTGTTACGTATCACTGAAAGCTATTAACACTAATTATTGGTTATATTGCTATGAGTATAGTACAGCATTAGCCAGACATAACTGGCCTAAAATCAGATATCCAGAGATCACCAAATTACACAATTTCAGGTGCACACAGGCAGGTGAGCAACTCACATCAATGACACTGGTATGTAACTCACTCCAGCTTCTCTAAAAATTGTGTGGTGTCATTTAAAACTGAAAAAATACCATCATTTTCATTGATTCAGCTCTAACTTTGTTAATAAAAGAATAAAAGGAAAAGGTTTTTCTGGATATCTCTGGCTACTAGCCAAGACTAAAAGCCATCAACTGATTATTTGAACAGGTCACTACAAAAAAAAATCATTACGAGTGTAGGGAAAAAAAAACACTGTAAGGAAAGGATGTCATTTGTGATATCCTAATCTGGGACTTAAAATTGCCAAGAATTTGAGTGTTTATCTGTTGCATAACCAGCTGCCCTCAGTGTTTAAAAATTAATACTTTTTACCTAATTCATACAAGGTTTGTTTTCTATTATTGGTTTTACATGTGATATACCACTCCTCACTTCCGTTCTTCTGCTCACTACTGACCTTGTTCTTCGTAAGGGTCATCTGGGTCATCTGCAACCAGCTCAGCACTGCTCGGTGTCTCATGGTCCTCCTTGGTCGCAAATATAATTCTGTCTTTTCCTACCACATAGGAAACAAGAAGCAAAAGTTCAGATAAATCTGAGACAGAAAGAGAGTAATTTACAAAACCACCATGAGGTAATGAGATATTCATCGTGATGCACTAATGTTAATCTTGACTGAATTCTGTTGTACTTAACCATCATCTTCAATTACAAAAGTTACTGGCTCAGAGGAGCTCATACACACTGAAACTCTGTTCTTCTAAAGTTCCAATTTTCACAGCAACGTCCTGTAATGGCTGCAGATCACAGTACAGTGCATTGAACTGTGAAGTTAAAAAGCTGTTTCAAAACAAGCTCAAACTACTCTGTTACCAGGACTAACACAGGTGAAGGAGTAAGACTAAAAAAAAATGAAGAATGAAAGAAAAAACTACACTAAACAACTGTTTAACAGGATACTTATTAATAACAGTGCTCTTCATTAAAGACTAGTGTAATATTTTACAGTAATAATCAGAATTAAATACTTAATAACCATGACAGTGAAGAACTAACTATACTGACAGGTGCTGTGAACACTCACAGGGACAGAAACTGAACACAGAACACTCTCTGCTCTTGGGCCACTCTTGATTTAACCAAGAAGTTCCACAGCATGGTGGGGAGGCTTGGCTGGAAACCCGAGTAGTTTTCTAAAAGCTCTGTAAGACTGTAACAAACACTCCAAGGCAGGCACAAGCAGAAAAGAACAGCTAAACTCCTCTCAACACACAACTGAGTGTTTATTGAGTGGGAAAAAAATGGTGAATTCCCTGAGAATTTTACCAATTCATAAATACCACTACAGTGACTTGGCACATTAGGAATTAGGGTCTTCTGGCCCCTCCGTGTGACCTCAGCCAGCAGATGTTCAGTAACTTCCTCTACTTTGCCCAGTATCCAATATGCATTTAAACTTTTCTGAGAAACAGACAAATCCAAAACCTTTTAAAAAGGGAAACAGTTTGCTGGCAGCTCTGCGTTGTACTCCAGCAAACTTTAAAATATGGAATGTTAAGTCATTTCTTATATAAAAGGAACCACAAACACGTGAACTCTAACCTCTGTCACAGTAATTTTGTAGGGCTGCATAAGGCAACTTACAGATCTTGCAAAACTAAATAAAGCACAGCATAAAGCATAAAAGAGTAAGTTATGAGGGCCTCGCTGAGGTTTATAACCAGCATTCATTGTGCCAAAGTTTGTAACTTAAAAATGACATTTAGAACTACAAAAAGGCTTTGTTTGTTTTAGTTTTGTTTGTTTGTTTGTTTGGGTTTTTAGTTTGAAACTTTACATTTATCCACTTTGCATCACTTAAGAGGTCGAGGATATATACATATATGCCCTACATATACACAGAAACATATATATAGATATGTACCTCCCACTATAAGTAGTCAAGCCTCATAAACACCACAACCCATACAACACGATCCAGAAACGCTCTGCCCGCCCTGTCCATCCACCGCGTTTTCCTTAAGAAGGCAAAACGCGACACCTCTGGCCACGAAGCTGCGCCAAAAGAGGTAAATTTAACCCCCGCAGGCGGGTGCCGTTCCAGGACAGGGAGCCGCCCGCTCTCCGCAGCAAAGCGCGATCCCTGCGGGGCTCTCCGGCCGCGCTCGGGGCTCGGCGCCCTGCCCGCCTCGTGGCCCCGCCGCGCTTCCCGCCTCCCGCGAGGGAAGGGTCGGCGAGGCAGCGCTGCCGCTGCTGCCGCCACACGCAGCTCACGGGCGGCCCTCCCGCCTCTTCCCCCCTCGCGAACGGGCGGTCACCCCTCGGCGCCCCCGCAACTTCCCCCCGGCCGCCTTAGGGCCAGCCCGTCCCGGCGGGGTGACATTGAGGAGGACACGCGGGGCGCACCTTCCTGCCTGCAGTAGGACATGGCGGAGCCGGCCGGTGCCTCGCCCCGCAGCGCGCCGCGCACTGGCCCCGCCGCTCCACCGCTCCCGCACGGTCCGCACCGCTCCGGGCAGCGCCGCTCCACGCCGCCGCCTCCCGCCTCCGGAAGCGCCCTCGCTGCCCGCCGGCGGCTGCTGACGCACCTCCTGAGGAGGGAGCAGCGGCTCCGCCAGGCCCGGCCCCGCCGCACTACAGCTCCCGCCCGCCCCGCGGGAGGAGGGAGGGAGGGAGGGAGGCAGGGACACAGGGAGGGAGGGAGGAAGGGCTTCGCGGCCGCGGCGGGAACTACGCGTCCCGGCGTGCGCCGCTGCGGGCGGGGAGCGGATCGGGGGCGGGCGAGCCCTGAGGGGGAGGAGGGCGCGGCTGGCGGGGCGCGGCTCTTGCGGTCTCTGTGTGGTGGTACCCGGAGGGATCGACGGGCTCAAGATGTCGAGGAACGTAAGTGCTGCTCGCACCGGCCGCCCAGGCCGGCCCGTTCCCCCTGCGAGGTGCCCTGGCTGGGGCCAGAGGCCTGGACAGGTCACAGCCTCCGGGCATCTCCAGAGGAGCCCAAGAGAAGCCCCATCCCCTGCTTTGCCTGCGTGCATGTTCTGATCTAAAACTGCATCTTGGTAATCCCCCCCAGCCCGCCTACGCACAGATAAACCCTTGGGCTGTGTTGTCACAGGACAGCAGCAGCGGTTTTGTTTTAAGCTATCGCTTTTTGTTGCCCTGGATGTAATTATTTTGAAGTATGCGGGCGCTTTGTCGCTGGTGAGGTGAAATGTAACTTGTTATTTATAGCGATGTTTTAGCTGGTCTGGAATTCAGGACTATTACTCAGTTTGTCACGGCCTGAATGCAGGGCGTGGACACCAAATACAGAACCTAGAGACAGACTGGAGAAAGCTTGAACCACTGTGAAAGAAATAGTTTTTTTCCATCAGGTTGGAGTTTTGTTTATTGACTGTATTTCTGATTTCAAAAGTGTGATGAGTCATTTAAAAAGTGTGGGAAAATTTTGGTCCAAGGCGAGAGGTGCTACTCTGTAGAGCAGTGATATTAACAAAGCAAACAGAGTTGTTTTGAAACTGAATGCTTTCCCCTTTCACACCAATATTGCCTTTTTGGTTTATCTCCAACAGTTCTCTGACACTGCCAGCAGAAAAGAGCATGTTAAAATCACAAGTGAGTCCAAACCAGGGTTCCTGGAGAGGCTCAGTGAGACTTCTGGAGGCATGTTGATGGGACTTGTGACATTTCTTTTGGCTTTCTACCTTCTTTTTACCAATGAAGTAAGTGAAATATTGTCAGTGTTTGTATACAGCTTTAGTACTTCATCCATGAGAAGAGGCATTTATGTCTGGAGAGCCTGGTGCTTATGCTTGGGATGTAAGAGAAGAGTGAAATCACAGGGCCACAGATACTATTTCTGTAGAACTGAGTGTAGTAAAGACAGTGACAGTGTGTGGTGAGACAGAAGATGAGAGACCAATGCATAAACAGTCTATGGAATTATTGTAAGGGGGTTGCATAAGCCAGCCACGTTCCAGCCATCTCTTGGGATAACAAAAGGCCTTATTTCTAATGTTGTTACAATTGTGTTGAAGGAATTCATACCCCATGTTGCAAAACCAGGAGTGTTATTTATTCATTTATTCTCAGTGTTATTTTATGCCTTGGCTTTAGATTTTACTAAAGATAAGAAGGGAATCCTAATACCCCACCATTGCAAACGCAGAGTTTTGGAGTGGGAGAGCATAATTTTCCGAATTTTCACCTAAGACTTCCTTTTGTACCTCTGCATGAGGAAAAAAACCTACTAGCAATTTCAGTGACTTTGCAGGAAAAATCACACCATGACATGATGGTAAGGCAGGGGAAACTGCTGCCAAGAAGTCTCCTGTGTCTGTGGAAAAATTTGCATCATTTTTGTAGTTATTCATGAATGATGAACAAAAGAGGTGAAGAGCTTTGGACCACTGTATGAGTAATTTATGTTTGAGAAGCTTAGTCAGTGTTAATGGTCCTGCTGCGTGGGCAAGAAATACTGCCCTAAACTGTGTTAGACACAGAGAGTGGAGAAGTACAAGTGTGTTTTGAAAATATGCCTTGAGGCTGAATACACAAGCATTCCTCGTGGTCTTCAGTTTAGTTTTCTTCTAACATTTTTCACAAAATAACTACTGTTCTATTGATTCTCCACAAGTTTATTTTGGTTTTCTTGATTGCAGGGACGAGCTTTAAGGACAGCCAAATCTCTTGATGAGGGACTTTCTCTTGTGGTCCCTCTTGATACTATCCACAGTATCTCACAGCAGAACGAAGGGAGACTGGTGCACTTGTCTGGTGCTCTGAGTACATCTAAGGTAAATGAAACAGTAGCTTGAAGATGGGAGTATTTCAGGCTTGGAGGGAAGGAAAAGTCTTTGCCAATTAAAGTTATGTTTGATACAGCATTTATACTTATACTTGTATTTTCTTTAACTTTTCCACAGCCCTTGTTTGACCCCAGCTATGGGCTCTCCATCCAGGCTGTCAAACTTAAGCGTACCGTGGAAATGTACCAGTGGGTAGAATACGAAGATTCCAAGTAAGTGAAAGTAATCTTTAGAAGTTGTTTACAAAGCTGTTGTATTAACAGGATCCCATCACTATTTTTTTTTTCTTCATTCAATCTCTTAATTTCTTTAGTACTTCATATGTGTGCAAATTGAAGTACTTAACTAAACCAAGACACTATTTCTTGATTTTTAGAAGACTCTGCTACCTTAATGATCAAAAACCAACAATAATTTCTCGATTTGAAAGTAAACTGCAAATTTTAGTTGTTTGAGAAACACTCAGGTTAGCTCATCATAGGCAGTTTTGCAGTCTTTGTACCTTTTCAAGGCAATTAACAAAACTAATGAGATGTTTACTCTGCTAATAGTTGCAAACCAAATAAGGTAAACGTCTCTGCTATTCCTAATAATACCGCTGACAGTAGTATGAAAGTTATTAGCTCTTATCTAGGTCTGACTGCACAGAACTAATGTTCAAATGTCTTTCATGTCCCAAAAAAAGTCAGAGATTGTGAAGGTGTGAAAAATAATTTCTCAGTTTTAGCTTGCTTATGGTGCAATGTCTGTAAAACACTTGATTTTGGTCAGCTCACTGTCTTTAATACTAGCTGTTCCTCATTGCTCTACCTCCTTGTTGGAAACATGGGAATAAACAGGTTGTGACTGTTCAGCATTTGTGTGTAGTTTTCTCCTTGTACAGAGAATAGTTCAGAGAAGAGTTAGGTTATGTGTAAAGATAAGTTTGTGTTGCCAATGATCTGTCTGTCCATTTAATTTGTAAAGTGAATTCTGCCCTGAGCAGGGGTGTGTGTGCACTGTTTTGGTTCTCATCCCAACCCCTTTTCTCCGCAGGGAATATGAAGAGAATGGTGAGATTAAGAAAGAGGCAAAGTATTCATACAGTAAGTTGATCAACAGAAAGTCCCTTTTTTTATGGACGTAACTTTGGGCTTTTATGTGTGTATATTTTGTTTATATTTTGTAAAGCCTGTATTCTTGGGAAAGAAAGGAAAGGAATGTGAAGAAATAAACAAAATTCTGATACCTAAACAAATGGCCGAAGCTCCTTTCTTGAGCTAACTGAGGTGAAAGGAGATGTGCTGTTAGCAACAAGTACTGCAGAAAATTTGAATCTTGTCCTGGAACTGCTAATGTTCAGAGAAGCATCCAGGGATAGAATGCTCCAGAGATAGAGCCCACAAGGACCCCAGTGACAGGAAATGGGTAGAGATGGAAATTTGTTCAAAGCTACACCTGAGTTTACACTTCAGACATGGAGTAACTGGGCATTTATCAGCTGTGAGCAGCAGAGAATAGACAGGAAAGAGCAGTGTAGCTGCTGCCTCCCTCTAAGGGAGCCTTTTGAAAACTTATGTGTTGATAGCAGGTAATGAAAACCACCAGAACCTTCTGATGTGCACTGTGGCTTTTGCCAGAGGTTCTTTTGGCAGGAGCAGAACTGAGCGTGATATTCTGATCTGCCCAGGGGCAGGAAAATACTCTGAGTCATCGTATTTCTGGAGATTGGTCTCTGTGCTTCATTTATCTCTGATTAAAGCTCATGGATATGTAACGTGGGCGTGCAGCAGTTTCTGGGTGTGATCATATAAAAATACCTAGCTCAGTGAAGCCTTGGACCCTGCAGCATGGAGGTACATAAGGAGCAAAGCTGGTAGTTGTGAGCTGTGAAAAAAAGCCTTACAGGCTGACAGGGAACAAAAAGAAATGCCATTTAAAAAATCAGCTGCCCTCTCAAGACTGATGGATTCTGTCCAGTGAATGTCTGTGTATTATTAGCTCTGGTGGGTTAGCCTTGGCTGGCAGCCAAGGACCCACACAGCTGCTTGCCTACTCTCCCCCTCAGTGGTACTGGAGAAGAGACTGGGAGGAACAGGAGTTAGAGAGCTTGTAGGTTGAAATAAAGATAGGGAGATGGCTTTCCGTTTGCCATTGTGGGCAAAAGAGACTTGACTTGGGGAAAATTAACTTCAATATTTATTTTAATTGACAATAAATTAATTACTGAATCGAATGTTGGCAAAACACATTTGCCCTCGTCCTTTTCCAGCCTCAAGTTCACTCCAGACTCCATCCCTTTGCCCCTTGCCCCTTGTTATCACCAAAGGTTGCCCTCACTCCCTTTAGTGAGGGCTGGGGGTGGGCTTACAGTCAGTACGTGGTGGTTTCTCTTTGCCACTCTTCCCAGCTCTGCTGGTTCCAGCAGAGCTCACAGTCCTTCCTCACAAAACCAGGTTATTCCCAAAGTGTGGAGCCAGGAATCAAAGCCTAATCATGGAGGATACCAACAGCAAAGCTGAGCAAAGCTGAGTTACAATTTTATCCCTAATATTTATTTTTTCCCCTAAATCCTACCATTCCCTAATAGGCTAGGAGGATGGACCTAAGTATCAGTATAGACTATCACATACATACCTTGATGTAAATACTACTGCTAGAAGTGTGACTTAGGGCTGATTAATTGATTGAGAGGTATCTTCAGTAACTCAGATCCAAGTGTCTTTTCCTCAACCTTCATATCATTCTGTTTAGATACAGAGTGGAAATCAGAAGTTGTGAACAGCAGGAATTTTGATAAAGAAATTGGACACAAAAACCCAAGGTAATGTTCCACCTGGCACAGTCCCTCTGGATTCTGTCACTGGATCTGATCGAATATGAAAGCTAAATGACTAATTTCATAACACAGTGAAGTAGATGGAAACTGTTGCTCTTTTGGTAGTTGGGACAATGAAGGCGTAAAGAAATTAGAGAGCAGTTCAGAGCTGCTTGGTGGGACCAGAATTAAGTTATCCATTGGTAATGGCTGGGCATCAAGCTATTATTATATTACCTCTGGACCATGGGGTCTCTGTGCAGGAGAACTTGAATAGGTTCCTTCCTGGCTTTTATTGTCCTTTACTGCAGTCTATTAGTAATTCTTTCCTAGTAGAAGGTTAGAATAGCAGATGTCCCCTGAGCTTGTCATGCCATTTGCATTCTGCCTTTTCTAAATCAATGTGCATGAGCGCACAGGCTTGTTTATGACAATTGCCATATAGAATTTGTTTCTTAAATCTCTCATCTGCAGCATTTTAGTTACACTACAATGTGCTAAGTTTTAACTTGCTGGCCATTCTCCCAGTGTTTGCCATAGTACCTTTTCTGTGCTGTATGTTACATACTGCAAAACAGTAGTTTGATCAGGGACTAATCAAGGACTCTCTCTGTTCCTCAGTGCCATGGCTGTGGAGTCTTTCACTGCTGTTTCTCCTAACGTCCAGGTTGGCAGCTTTGTCCTTTCTAAGGGTAAGGATTGCTCTGTCCCAGCTTTGTGTCTGCTGTTGCATCAGCAGTGGACTTTGGTCCTTTGCACAACAACCGTCGTGTCAAGTGATAATCAGGAAGTCAGCCAGAAAATTGGCTCTTCCAGGTTAGACACGGCCTCAGTGTGTGATGCTTTATTTTCCTTAGGTCTCGTGGATAAAATTGATGACTTCAAGCGGTTGAGCTTGGCAAACCTTGAGGATCCACATGCTGATGTTACCCGGGGAGGAGATTACTTTTATCACAGCGAGAACCCCAGGCGTCCGGAAGTAAGAGGAGAAAGATAAACCAATGCAGTGATTACTCTTAGGTGACAAAGAAACTGGGTCATGTCCCATTTCTATTTAAATATATAGAAAATGGAGTGCAGACCATCACACAGGATGACTCCCTTAGTGCAGTCCTTCAGCATGAGTTCTTCTCTTGCAGGAAGTTTCTGATCCTGCTTCGTCTTCTGTTTTCTTGAGTCTGCCATGCTTTTAAATGGAAGGACATGGGATGGTGCTGGGATGTGGGTTCTACCTCTGCCTTGCTGAAAGCAGTAGATGAAATAGCTTGTTGTCAGCATGTGCTGCCTGATTTGCTCTGCCAAAAGATAAAATGACTAGGAATTAACAAAGCATATAATTGGTGTTACGGTGCTCCTGCAGCTAAATCAGAGGGGACATTGCAACACGGCTTTTGAGCTCTCCTGTTTTGGCTGTTGACTAGCCCTGAAAAAGTACAGCTTGGAAATCATTCTGAATATCCTCTGGCTTGACATAAACATTCAGAAGAAGTGTTAGTACATAAAGGGTGTTCCCATGCTGAGTTGTCTTTCCTGTGATATTCCTTTGTGAAACAATCTTTCTTGACTTCCATTCTTTTTTTGTTTGTAGGTGGGAGACCTTCGTGTCTCATTCTTCTATGCAGGTCTGAGTGGAGATGATCCCCATTTGGGCTCTGCTGATAAGGTGAATCTTCGGCTGTTTTTGTATTTTGTCAACTCTGTTCCCAACTCAGCAACCAGTAAATATTTCTCCCTTTGTTCCAAGGTGACTGTGATTGCTCGCCAGCGAGGTGATCAGCTGGTTCCGTATCACACCAAGTCTGGAGACGTCCTGGAGATCCTGCAACCTGGGGATCTCTCTGTGGAGGTGAGATACCACACTGTACTAGTGAGGGGTTAAAACTGGAGATGGTAGTGCAGAAGCAGCAGAGAAGCAAGCTCTCATTCTCCTTCAGCCGTTCTCCTTCAGGCCTGCTCTAGTGGATGAGATACTCAATGTAAACATTGGCTTTTCTCACTCCTTTTTCTAGAACAACATGCTGTAGCCTGTGTTTGCCTTCCAGCTTTCTGCATGTTCTGTGTATTGCAGAAAATGCCGTGCTTTGGCCAGTAACAGTCCATAATTTACTATAATAATTTCTGATTTTTTTTAAATTCTCTTGTGATGCTTTTGAACATCCTTTGCTTTAAAGACTGTTTCCGTGCCTTCTCATTTTACTTTTATTTGCTTCTTGGTAGTTTCCTGCTTATACATTCAAGCATATGGCTTTGAAAAGGTCTTGTGTAAAAATAGTAAAAATCAGGCTTTAATTAAATAAACTATAGGATCTATTCTCTCTTCAGCTCCTAATAACAGGACTTTAGGCTTGTTTGAAGTGTTTATTGCAATTCTGACTGAGAAAGAACCATCAGGCTGGGCATTATGCTCCAATAAATCCTGCATGCTCCAGCAATTTGGTGATTCATTTACTCCTTTTAGTAGGTTTGTTTCCATTAATGATTGTATCATGCCCTGCTGCTAAAAAAACCCCAAATGTCAAGAGTTTACAGGAGCTCCCAAAAGCAGTTAAAAGGGCTTTTGTTTTGACTTGAATTAGTACTGCTAGAATCTCCTTTCTGCTGTGCGCTTTGAATCTTCATTAGAATGAATTTTAGTTTATTGAAAATTAACTCAGTACAAATAAATAATTTGTAGAGTAGTTGTATGTACAAGTAATCAATACACTGATTTAGTGCTTTATTATGTCCCAGCCCTCTTCATGTGAATGTTTTCTGAAGCCAGAGCGTCATACAGCCCATTTAAAAAAAAGTCTTATAAGTCTTACAGATAGATGCTTTGCTTTGCTTTGCCTGATGAAATGCAGAAATACCTTTTATCTTTTCTTCCCTGCATTCTGCTTGCTCTTTTTCACACACCTTTCCTTCAGCCATCAGTGGGTAGTGTTGCCTTTTCTCTCTTTCTTCAAGCACATTGAAGTCAGATCCTTGTGTCTTTAGTACAGTTACTTATTGATATCTCTTTTTCCACCATAATGTTGAATGTATCCAACTGCAGCAAAACCTATGTGCTCTCTGCCTGTGGTTAGTGTCAAATGGTGCTTCTTAGGTCCTTAATTCAGAAAAAGATTCAGTTTCCTTCGTGCTGCACCATGCAATCTATTGCAGTGCACTGCCACACTGTACAAACAAACCCTGTGGAATGAGCTGCAATGTACCTTCCACAAGAGAAATTGTACCCCTAAAATGCTGTTGGCTCTGATTTGCTCATAATATACTGGAATTAAGAGGATCTTGAAAGAAGTCAAGGAACAGACTGCATGTCATGGTGTTTGCTTTCAGGAGGTGTTTCAGAAGGAGCATCAGAGTAACACCATGAAGACCTGGGCCCTCCGTGGAGCAGGCTGGCTCTCCATGTTTGTAGGCATCAGCCTAATGACCCGAATCTTTTACACATTAGGTAAGATTTTTTACAGAAAGGTAAAATGATCTACAGGTAAGATTGTAACCTCTAGAGAGTCTTCTTTTGTTCCCATAAGCAGTTAATTAATTTGGAGACCAGGAGGAATCTGTTTTGAACTCAGATTTGATTTGATCTGAAAGTCACTGTAGGCAACTGCAGGTAAACAGGATCCCAAAACCGTCTGGTTGCTTTGTGATCACTAAAAACACCCATGCAAAAAAATATCTGTTGCCAGTCTCAGAAGATCCTAGCCCAGTGCTTACCAAAATCAGAAGCCAAAGCACATGTTGGGCTGGTTCTTTCAAAAGGCACTGCAAGACAATGACTTTCTGCACCCACATACAACTGGTCCCCCCTCAACAGGTCCTAATCAGGAGTTGTTCAGGAGTATGTCTTAGTGTCTGGTTATTCTACACTATTGTAAACAACAGCAAAGAAAATTTTTATTTATCCTTTTAACCTATAAAAATGTTGGAATGAAAACGAAAAAGCAGGATGATACCCCAATCTTGTATAAACTTCAGACATCAAAGATATCGTTTGCTTTGTAGCTGGTAACTTTTTTTTTCTGATCTGTTTATCCATATACATGCTGCTGCAAGATCTGTTGTTATCAGAAATTAATTTTTGTGCTAGCATCTTGTATCACTTGCCCTAGACTTGTTCCATAGCTGCAAGGCTATTCATCTCCTCTGCCTCTCAAGCCTTGGACAAGTCTTCAGACTTCATTTTGGATTACTTCCTGTCTGAAGAGATCACAATAGCCTTGCTTTATATATTTAGCTTCTGCTTAATTATCAAATGCCTTGAGGATGCCTGGAATGCCTTATCCAGTGCTCATGATAAATAACTTGAGTCTGTCTTTTGCCTGCAGTAGTTATTCTGCAGGTGCTAGGCACACTTTCTTTTAAGCTATCATCCTGTCAACTGCTTTATCCCATGTCTAAATCTCTCTGCAGTGGACTGGTTTCCTGTTGTGAGGGATCTGGTTAACATTGGATTAAAAGCATTTGCCTTCTGCGTAGCCACTTCGCTGTCACTCCTGACCATCTCCGTGGGGTGGCTCTTCTACCGCCCCCTCTGGGCTCTGCTCATCGGGCTGCTCTCCGTGGTTCCCGTCCTGGTGGCAAGATCTCGTGTTCCGCCCAAGAAGCAGCAGTGAGAAGGAGGTGGTCAGGTCTTGAGCTGAATCCTGGTTAGAAACTTCTCAAGTGCTTTTCTATCCTGGTTCTGGCACTGTGCTTCCAGCAAATCACAGCTCAGCAGTGAGCACCAAGAGCTGGGGAGGGGGCTTGAGTGGGGCTTTTGATACACGTTATCCATGGGACTATAGGATGCTGTTTGTTGGAAGTCAGTGACATCAACTTTGGGGGTAAAAGCAATTTGGAGTGTCTGTGTTTATGATAAGTTAGTGAACAAGCAGCTTTGTGCCTCTTACTGCTTAGTAAATCCCCTGATTTGAGAACTGGCAAGTCCTCACTGACGGGTGTGGCACCTTGTGTGTTTTGGAGAAGGTGCCAGCTGGATCCCATGGACCATGGTTGGATATCCTTAGGAAATACGTGTGTGTACCTGTCCCTGACAAACCCTCCCTCTGCTGCCTTTTGTAGTAGCACAGTCAGGTACACTCCTTTGGCTGATGCATTTGGCAGTGTGTGTGTTCAAATGGAAAATTGCTTAGGCAGATTCCACACAATACTCATGTAAACCATGTGCTTTTGGACTGGGGATTTTCAGAGTAACTCAGTGTAATGAGTGGCCAGGTTAGCAGTGCTCTGAAGATGGGCAACTTTATCAGGAAGCATTGATTTCCCCCAACCTTTTAAAAGTCTCTGAAGTTGTTCTTGGTTAAGCATCCAAAATGATAGCCTGGACTATACCATTGCATAAGCATTTCAAAAATTTAACTTCAGATTGCACTTAAAGGGATACTCTGAGGTCACTAACCTGCTGCCTTGAAACAGCATTAACATTTATAATTGGATGTATAGTCTTTAAAATACTTGGGGTTTTTTTGCTGTGTATACCGTTTCTTTTGAATTTCACTTAGTAAGGACAGTGAACATACTCCATGAAATTAAGTAATGGAAACGTTTTTGCCTGATTAGTTTTCATAGATTTTAGTAGCCTAAATTAAGAGCTTTGTATCATGTTAGAGGAATGCCTTCTTGTAGTGTTGTGATGGCTCGTTTACATATTTCTGTTGTAAGCAGTACTTGAGACTGGAGACACTCTCGTACTGTTTAAAGTCTCTCCACCAGGATGGGGTCTGGCTTCCAGATGGGCCCTCCTGCACTACAGTGTTTGGGGTTCTGTAAGTACATACAATTCTGTATAATGTCTTCATTTACGAAATCTATTTATGATCATCAGAAGTGTTCTCTGTACCAAAGGAACTTGACTTGAAGATACATAAAAGCAAATGTTTGCTAGAAATGGTACTGCCAGAGAAATCAGTTACAAATCATAAATGTTCTGAGAAGTCGTCATTACTTTATCGGTCTTAATTACTTTAATTTTTTTGATATTTGAATGTTGTTGGTTCAGTCTCGTGTCTCAGTTCTGATGGTAAAAGCAGGAGCAGTGAGTGAAAGGACAGGAAGTGGATGTGGCCTTATGCAGGCAGCTGGCCTGTGTTAGGGGTACTGCAGAGCCTTCCTGCTGCTCACCAACACCAGCTTGTGCTCCACCAGTTAGGAATTGTGCTCCTCTGGGGAGAGGAAGGGGTTGGAATGCTGCTGTTTTGCCCATAATGCAGGACACTAACCAGCATTACCATATTAGAGATGAAGATACAATTTTCTACAGAAGTGCTGAGCTTTTGTATATTTAATAAAATACAGTTTTCAAAAGGTTGGTCTGTAGGCTTCTTTTTTATTATATGTCCAGGAATAGTGTCCAGGTACGTTGAGGATTAGTTTGTACCTTCCACATGAACTAGTTTTCTATTATTGGTTAGAAAAAATGCACAGGTGAGTTTTGTTTGTCCTGCAAATACTTCCCCATTTTGGGAAGCAAGTTGCTAATGACAGCACAGCTGCTCTCTGGTTCGTGTACAGCCTGCCATGGTTTACTGCCCTTTACCAACTACTGAAATCAGTCACTTCTTTGCTTCTGCAAGATTATTTGAAAAATATGGTGGTTCAACCTGACTGCAACAGCCTCTTGTATTTTTAAAGAGACTGGGGGGTTACCTGTCCATTCATCAGTCTAAAAAACTTTAGTCTTTCATCCCAGTGTGTGCACCAGAATGAAACACAACATATTTCAGATTCCTTCCACAGACAAGAACTTCACATTGCCCAGGCCACGTGCTCTGGTGAAGCCAAGACTCACTTTCACTGCATGTACATAAACAGTGTTTCTATAGGAACAACTTAAAGCACATTTACTCTTTCATCTTTCCCACACTTGAGTTGGGAGCAGTAGCTGTCCACATGGCTGCAAAGCAGGATCCTGCCATCTGAAAATGTTCTTGTCTCTTTTCCAGCTGATTATAAGTAATCCCTGGACTCACAGCTTTGTGTATCCCTGCTGTGTGTCCCAAGTGAGGCATCACGGAGTTGCTCTGGTACAGCTGATACCAGCTCCTGATTCAAGCTGATGAACAGCTACCAATCCCAGCAGAAGCTGGACATGGGCCCCACACTGAGCACACTTGTCTGTGTCCACACCAGCTCAGAAGGAAATACACCCTCTGGGCCCAGTGCAGTTTTACCCCTTCCTGCAAGATAGAGATGACTTCTTGAAGCTTTATGTACACATCAGATTTACTCCCCAAGCCTCCAGCTTAGGCTGGTCTTTATTTATTTGCAATTTGGTAGCAATACCTGGATACTCGGAATGAAGACCCTTAACATTAGAACAATTCACAAGCAGCTGGTTCTGGGATATCCTGGAATCCAGGATATTACAGTGTGTTCTTATCCATGGTCCTTCCAGGGAAACAGCTGCTTACAGAACAGCAAGCTGGCCAGAGGGGAGGTGTAACAGACAACAGATTCTTTTTTTCAAACTTTATTTTGATCTACAAATACAGTACAAAAATAGATTTTTTCTGAACATAATTACATGTAAGCCATTTTCTTGCATTTTAATCTTTCCTCTGTGACAATGTCCAGCAATGACTAAACTGTTTTCCTCTCTATTTTTGAAGAGACAGTGTCAGTGGAATTTAGATATACAATACTGCAAAAGACAGATCAGTATTTCTACTACAAAGTGCAGGAAAAGCTTGTGTAGATTTTACATTCCTCTCTAAACAGTTTTTTAATGCTACGGTACTGAATGACAAAGAACTCTATGGTTTCAGTGAATTTTGCTTCTGACAGTGACATTCAGCAAGTTTTACATGTTTTGCTTCAGAACAGGATCTTGGTAAGAAACAGAAGCAAATATGTATATATTCAAATTACATAAGAAGGCATACTGAATCTTAATTTTGAAATGATGACAGAACTTCTACCTTCCAAAGCACAATATTTCTGAACATAAAGGAAGACAGTAGGCTGAAAAGCCAAATCCAAGTTCCCAAATTTCAGGTATTCTTTACAAAGTAAATTTTGATTCCTCCAACTCCTGATTCGCTATTTCTTTAGATCTTAGAGGAAGTATATCCCCTTCTGTGATTATGAGACAGAAAGGCCAGAACTCTCACCACAGATTTGGATAAGCTATGGATCAAAGCAGGCATCAGCAGTCTTTTGGGCAGCTCTCCACAGACACTTAAAGAGCAGCTGGATGCTTTAGTTCTGAGCAGGCAGGAAAAAATGAAAAGGAGTAAAAATGGGAAAAGAGGGTGCTAATGAAAGAAGTACCTCTGAAAACTGAATTATTAGAGCTGAGTGATTCAAAAGAGAAGAAAACCCCCAAAACTACAAAGTGATCTCCTCAGAAGGTACAACTGCATGTCTGCTGCTCCAAAGTCTAAGGATAAAAGGAAGAATCTAATTACCTGTGTTATCAAAGGAAACTGGATACTGAATTAGGGTGGTCCCTGATAGCTCAGAAACACAAGTGCTCAGGAAGACTAAGTCCCTAACTGGCAAAGGATACTTTTATTATGACTAATGTTCTTGCATCTGGAAATGTCAAGGAAAAAGCTTGCTCTAATCACAATTTCTCAAAAGGGAACAACTGTGCTTCTTCACCTTTCCTTTCTCGCTTGCTCTTTCTGGTTGTTTTCTCTCCTTCTTTTTTCTCTAACTGACGATTTTGGGGCCAAGAAATGGCCACATTCCCCGCTGCGCTCTCTGAGCTCGGAGCTCCTTCTTCATCAGAAGAGAATCCTGCCCCTTTCTCTGTCTCAGCTGCTGATGGCTCAGCCTGGAAAAAACAGGCATTCAAATTGTTAAGTTGTTCTAGGAAACACTCATAACCACCCCCTTCTAAAAGGGCTTGTCATCTGTCACAGTAACACTGAGTGACCTTACAGAAGTTGATTGTTCCGGTTTCGGGCTATTTCTGGACATCAAACATTCCTTCAACAGAACCAAAATGTTTTTAATTATGGATAAATAAATAAAACCAAACCTGCTTGAAAAAGATCAGGTTTTCACTTTTCTCACTGGGAAAAACATTAAGAACTAAAATACCTGACTTCATAACAAAAAAGTATCCCATTCTCAGCCCATTAGCTACATGCTTGTCTTGGAGGAATAAATCTACAAAAAAATATGCTTTGGGAAGCAATAATCTCTTGTTAAACAATAATGAATCTTCGATGGACATGACCACATCGAATTTCTGGTGTAGTTTTTTTGACTAGGTGCTAGTCACATGCTACCACTGGGAAAGAAGAAGAATTTTGAACAACTATACTCTGGAAATTCTGGTCTACAGCTGGAAATATAACATATTGGAAAGACTGGAAAAACATCTATTGGTAGAAAGATAACATCCTGAAAAAGAAATCACTAATAGAAGTGCAGAATACCTTGATGGAGTAGCGTTTCTTCAGTTTCTCTCTGATGAGAAGTCCTTTTGTCAGCAGCTTCCAGTTTCCCAGAGCTCTCTTCTCACGCTTCTGTGGGGGATTGAAAAGAGAAAAATTTACTACTACCAGTTTCAATGTCTTTGTGCCTACAGAAGACCAAAGTTTGAAGATTTTTTTTTTTGAAACACCAACCCCCACTTAAATGTGGAAAAGATTACAGGCAAATAGATTCTTAAGTGTAAAACGTGCTTGTGTCTAATTACCAAAGTACACAAATTATGGTCACTTTCTAATGTACACCATGACTGGGCAAATTACACCAGAACTACCTCCAAAACTTTAATCTTACCTGTGTATTCCTCGTTTTTGTTTCCCAGCAGATGTGGAAAACCATTCCACAGTATGCAGATACTGCTACACACTTGTATTGCATCCCACTGCAGTCTGGACAGCAAGTCCAAACTGGGCCTCTCAGAGGATGCACCAAGCCCCCCACAGTAACTATGCCCTGTGTTTGTCGCTTACACAGCCCACCCTGTTTGAATGTCCACTGTTTCAATGAAATTCTTAACAAATGTAACAATAAGGAAGCTGCAAAAATAACTCTCACCTCCTTCTCCTTCTTTTCTATTTCTGCTTGTTCGTTCTCCCAGGCAGCAATGAGAACCTCTTTGAACTCCTCACACACCACGTAGCCATCAGTACTAGGAAGGAGAACACAATCCTCTGTCAGCTGGGAGAAAAAAGAAAGGGGGCAAATGCCTGCTGACCCAGCCAACCCAAAAGCTACTGAACACTGACAGAACTGCCTGTCTCAAAAGATCTAAGTGTGTAACTGGTCACATGCACTCTTTAACATGGGGTATACAACTTCTGCAGGACATCAACATCTGGCAGCTGCAGCAAAGCAGCTTCACGTACACTGCGTGCGAGTATCCGCCATGAAAATCAAATCCAGTGACGGCTTGAGCACAGTCAATGTTCAACTTCCGTGCCACTCTGTTCAGGTTTGGAAGCTTCAGCTGCACACAGCCAACAGGTAACATGGATGGCAGGAAGAGATAGACATTTCCATACTCGTTCCGAGGAACCTGTTATTGCAAAATTAAAGACAGATGGTGATATTCCTGCTTTTTGGAGGGGAAAATCCCTGCTGCAACTCAGGGGCTCTCCTTTCTTCTGACCTCCTGCATTCCACTCCTTTATTCAATTAATATTCACATGACAAAGCACAAGTCTAGATTTTAGCTGCATGGTTATCTCCTAGCTATGTCCTCTGCCCAGGCCTTGTTACTCAGGCTGTAATGCAGAGAATTAGCAAAGCAAACATGGGCTAAGAAAATTAGACCAATGAAATTACAACTCCAGCAGTCTGCACTGCCAGCACTAATGAAAGATTACTGTACTCTTTTCTCTCCTGTACTCAGGAAAGAAAGATCTCCAAAGTTTTGACCATTTCCTCCTGGGTACAGTTACCCCCAAACTCTTAATCCTGAATCCAGATGCTACTGATTGATCTGAAACATGCAACGTCTAGAAAAATAAAGTCCAGAGTTCCATGCAAACACTTCCTTTAACACCAGCCCTCTGCCTTCCCAGCTACCTTTCCATCCACTGCTATAGGAGGCTGATACTCCTCTGTCTGCCAGCGGCCGAACAGCGCCAGGTCCTCTCGGTCCCGGTTTGCCGGCTCCATGAGGCGCGCCTTCCTCGCCTGGTTGGAAAATCCTCTCACCATCTGCAAAAACAACGACCGAGCCTGTAACACCACCTGACAACAAGCTGACACTGGTTTCAGGTTTTCCTAGGACATCAAAGGAGGAGGTTCTGAGAGACTAGAAATGCTATTTCCTGGATTCAGTATCCACTGCCTATAAATGATAACCCACGGCACCTTGTATGCAACAGGCAGCCACATCAGCAGTGCACATAAAACACTAGGATGTCTTTGAAGAAGATGAAAAGGGAGCAGTTCTGCCAGATACCCTCAGGGTGAGAAGAAGAGAAAACTAGGCTTTGGGTAATATGTAGGAACTATAGGCACAGCAGGTGGACAGATTCACAGTGCAGCTACCAAAAGGGACACAAGCAAGTGAGAAATCTGCATCTGCTGACACAGAGAAGACAAAAACTAAAAGAGAACTTATCTTGAGCTTTAGGGGGCAGGTGTATTGCACAGGAGGAAGTCAAACCCTCTTACCTTATAAGGCACTTCTCCAATCCTCACCACCCGAGCTTGCTTCAGCCAAGTGTCCCTGGAGTGCAGCGTGTGTACACAGTCTCTAAAACGGCCATAAAGAAGCAAACATAAGAATATTGAAGTAATCTATAAAAGATCTTCCAAAATGTTAGGAGTAGTAAAAAAGCTGTACTGAAGTGATAGGCAAATGCTGTCTGAGCAGCAAAATGTCTCACCTGTCTATGCCTGTGGCCCAAGACTACTCCTGATACCATTAAGCAAATTAGCTCTTCAGTTTGTTACAAATGTCACAGACACAGCTGACAACAAGTGCACAACTCACCTGGCATAGACAGCCTCTCCCCTGCAGTACCCCAGGATAGCAGCTGACTCAGGATAGATCGCCTGGTATTTCAAGAGGTGCCTCTTCAGTGCATAGAGAGGGTGGTTTTTGTACTCTCCAATTGCTGTTGGTAGAGGCTGATCTTGAAGCTTAACTTGAAACTGTAGGAATTATACAAAGGAGAGTGATTTCACAACTCTCTTGCACTACTATGACTGTAGCATGGATCAGAGGAAAAAAACGCCAGAAACTGAATCAGATGAGTCAAGAGACCAAAGCATTCTTGTTGCCAATAGGTACAAAGATATGTGTACTCAGATTTCCATATTTCAAAGACTCTGAGCAGGGTAATGCTGAACTATACAGAAATCGTTATGTTTCCAGCATGAGCTGTGCGGTACTTTTGCAAAACAAATCTCTCTGAACAGACTCTAATCAATATTATTTTAATTTACTATTGTATATCCCCTTTAAAACATGCTCCATCTCAACATTTCAAGCTCAAGTACAAACTTCCTTCCTCATGGAAAGATACCTAATGATTTTTCCCTGAACGAGAACCCAAGGACTGGACTCCTGGCACTAAACGTTTCGAACAACCTGTTGCCGTTTACCTCAGCTTCTTCCTTCCTGTCTCTTTCCACATTGGGACTTTCATAGGGCTGCAGCGTCTCCTCCCACCACTCAGGGTCCACACGGCTCTTTCTCGTTGCAGTCATCCACACTGGATCGTACCTCTGTGTCACGTCCCTGACGCTCCCGTCATTGTCAAACCCCACCACGTAGAAAAGCGGCTTTGTGGCATGTGTGAAGCACAGCTGGGGCTGGCCAACATTGCCATGAACACAGTCTACAGAAACCCATTTGTCCTCACTTTCAAGGAAAACCTCCAGCCACTGGTCTGTGCCCGTTGCTTTCCTCACCACCTGCTGTCCATCATCCTCATCACTAGAAATGATTTTGTTTCTCTTTTTCTGTCCTGGAGACAAGGCTGGAGCTGTACTTTTTGCTGGCTTAGGCTCAGATCCACACGAATTTTTTGACAGCCTTGATTCTGAAGTCTCAGTTTTAGGGCTTTTTATAGTTGTCATCTTTGACTTCCGAGAGGCCAGTGAGCTCCTCCGCCTTTTAGAGACAGTTTCAAAATCCTCATCAGAGAGATCACTCTCCTCCTCTGAAACCTCAAAGTCTGAAACACTGCCCTCATCACTTCCACTCTCTTCCTTGTAACACACTTTGGAGGCCACTCGTCTCCGCCGATCGTTCTTGGGCCTGACTGACACATCTTTTTCTGCTAAACTGCTCTCATTACTTGATTCCTTCTGTTCCTGACTGCCTTTAGCCAGCTTTGGCTTGCGTGTCCCTTTGGTCTGAGCAGTTCTGGCTTTCTTTGGTTCCTTGATGTCTTCTTCGCTCTCTGAGGATTTCTCATCCTGCTTGGCTTTTTTACAGGGGCATTTTTTTGCCACAGCTTTGGGTGTTGTGGCAGAACTCTCCTGTCTTTCAGAGGTGTTGCTGAGAGACGGCCTCTTGGATGAGCTCTTTCCCTGCAAAGAAACAGGCTAGGTTACTTTTATCACCATGGCTAAGAATCTTAAAAAAAAAGACTGAAATCATCCCAAGGTTCATGCAGACCAAAGGTTGGCAGGCATGGTCAACTGGCACGTCTTAGGGGCATGAAAACTTCAGGCAAATGGCTGAAGAGAGGTGTACTCATGCAGCAAGTGTTTGCTAAGTTTTAAACAAATGCAAAACCACTGAAGCATAAGATGTCTTTGCTGAAACATAAAAATGTGTGGCTTTTTTAAAGGAGAAAACTAAAAATTCAGAGTTTTCATTTTTTTGCACTATAGACAGAACACTGGTTCATGCAGTAAGTGATTCGCTTCAAGTTGCAACAGCTAGAAAGTTTTTTTCAATCCTACTAAATCAGTGGCCTATTCTTTATTCGACACAAACAACAGAAACTACCTTTGGTCTTGTCTCCTTGAGAGGAATAGGCTGAAAAGACAGCACGAGGCGACACAGCAGCTGTAATGCTCGCAGAATAATTAAAAATATCTGCAAAACAATTTAAATTGAATTTAATCACATATCAAAATATAACAAAATAAAAAGCCACGGAATCACCTACATGATCAATCTATTTTCTCCAAATCCAACCATCACAACTACTTTGTGTATGACCTGGCATACAGCACTGATCCAGCACCCAGACTCAGCAATCAACCCTGCACTTCCCAGTCTCTTACATGAACCAACTCCTCATCATCCTGTGCAGCATAGACAGCAAAGCGCCTCTCCAAGGTCGACTGAAGGGGCTCTCCTTTTTCAGTGGAAAGCTCATCATTTACAGTGAAGGTTCCAATAAACCTGAAATATGAGACACCTACTTACTGTTTAGTGTTTGTGACTATATTCTTAAACTTCAGAGTTGAGCCTGTCCTGTAAAAAGGACAGACTCTCACCCATGTACTTAAAATAAAAAAAATCACTGAAAATTGGTCATTAGTTACCCCTCTCCCTGAACTCTTGCTCTACATTCTATGACAGCATGATTTCTAGAAAAATTTTACCATTTCACCAAGTTGGAAAGGTAAATTAGGTCCACTTTGTCTGCTGGCACTTTGGTAAAGCGGATGGGGATGACGGACAGACCGATGGCAAGGAGATCTGGCTGACTGCAGATCCTGTTCCGATAGAAACCATTCGCTAACAAACACAGGAGGTGAACCTGAGAGAAAAGTTTTTATAGTGAGTTCTCAAGAGATTTTCTTTAGTGGAACTTCTGTCCATGGTAAAGATGACAAACACTTCACTGCTTCTTCTAACAGAGATAGACAACAATGAAGCCTCCCAAGCATTCACGGGGTGGAAACAGCACTGTCTTCAGAAGACAGGAAAGCCTTGAAGTCCCTGTTAGTGTCTCCTGCTCTACATGACTGGCAGTTTAACCCTGATAGAATGAAAAGATATCCCTCAGTGGAGAAATATACATCCTACTTGCAAATTGTTTGAGTTAGAATTTTACTAATGCAGACTGATGTTTCCAACTCACAGTTTAGATGAGTCTAACAATCATTTGTCAGGACTACAGCCTTTTTATTTTTTCACTTCTAGCCATGGCCCCATATTATTTGGTCAAAACTAAGTTTCTTCTTTATTACAAATCAGTTCAAAAATCTTTATGCTCAACTTCTTCTCTGCCAGGGTTCTCTGTGACAAATACCTTATGTGTGTCCTCACGAACCTCCTTGCTGAAACGTTTCACCATCCTCCGAAGATACGTCTCAAACTCAGCTTTCCTTTTTTCTCTGCAAAAGATTACAAAAAAGATGGGTGCTGTGGGATTTCTGTGGGCCTGCCTTTCCAGACTCCTGAACTGCATCAGTTTACAAAGAGAATCCATCCCAGAGAATCCTCTGGGCACACTTACAGAAAAGTTTATTTACTGCCTATGTGAATAGGCAAGCAGGATGTATATGACTGTGAACTCCATGCACCTGACTACTGAGAGCTTGGTATATTCAGATGGTATAAATTCTACCTACCTTCATGTGCCTTCAGTTTCTTATCAACAGTTTTGGACAGCTCCATACTATATTTAACTGAATTCTCTGACTTTTAGATTACTGCTGGCATTCCATTCAGATTCCAGGAAAATTGGTTTTCTCATCATCAGGCCTCCAGCCACCACACAAAGCCAGCCTTCCTTGAGATAATGCTACCAGATGCCAAGGGCATTCATTTGACCCACCTATTCACACCTCAGGTAGAGGCACACAAAAGCTTCCACCTGAGTTATTAAGACATTTGCAGTAACAAAATGCTAGTTACTCACAGCTCTCCTTGCAGAGATCTACTGCTGTCCCTTGATTTAGAAAACGTAGATGCTAAAGCACAAGTTACAGGCTTGATTTTCAAGGAAGCTGAAAAGTTTCTACTCCTGCCAACTTCCACTGAAGATTTTTGGTAAAATTGTCAGTGTGTAAACTGTTCTCCATTCCATGATCCTGCATCATTCCAACTCAATGGTCTGCACGAAGTGGGGATTTTCACCCAGAACACAGCAAGTCAGTGACAGTCAAGACTTAGCACATTTTTAACTTCATCCTTTACCAGCCCTCCAATGCCTCCCTGTTCTTACCTCCTCTCTCTTTTCTTCATCTGCTCTGGGGTTTCAATCTCTATCTCCACAGGTTTGCTTGGCAGCCCCACTGCTGGAAGAACAGCAGCTTCTTCAAACTTATCTGTGGCAGGTTCCTGGAGTTCTGAAAACATAAAATATTACTAAATTATAAGTGAACATGGAATAGATCCCCAGGGAGGATTGACAATGCGATAAGAATCTACCTTTTCCTTCTCAAGTACTCAACCTGTAAACAGAACATCCCCAGTAATAACCAGCTCCCAGATCTTCCATAACACCGTGTGTGCTCAGTTATTTCAAATAACTGTTGGATGCCAGTCACATGCTGTTGAAGAATCAGCTCAGAACAGTTTATTGGTAAGTGACTGTCACAGGCAAACTCAATCAGGAGAAAGGTGAATGATGCAGATGTGACTTCAAGGGTACTTGTAAAATAGCAAAGAGAAAAACTGACAGCTCTTCACTTTAGAAGGCATAAACCTGTAGCAGCAACATATAAGAAGATTATGATCATCATGATTCTTAACACAGTTTGTTGATGGCCACATAATCAAACAGCACAGTTGGTTTCATCTTCACTCTCCTTTACTGGGAATTCAGAGTTTTGAATCTTCAAACTGACTCATTTTTAGCTGCTCAGTATCAGCCAACACAAGCAGCTGAGAAAGTGCTTTGTGCATGGCAGAGTGATTTTAACGTTAAGCCAAAAAGGTCAGGAACTGTGTGGCTCTTTTTCTTCTGTGGAACCTTTCTAAAAGCATTGCGAGATATGAGCTTTTAGATACAGATACACACATGGAGCACACTTTAAGTATACAGGGTATAAGCATTTACCTGAATCCAAATGAGGAACATTTCAAAAATCAAATTATTAAAGAAAAAAAAATTTTAATTAATAAACATGCAGTTGCTACCTTCCACATCCTCCCATTCATCTTCACTTTCATCATCATCATCATTATCATTGTCAGTATTGTCTTCACCCATCTCTTTTTTAACAGGAGATTCTTTCTTCAACTTTATCTCCTTCTGAGGGGGCTTCGGTGAGTCACTGTTAAAATTATCAAAACAGCTTCAGCACCAGGAAGTGTAGATGCTTGTTTATTTAAGAAGAACAGAGACAGAAGACACTAAAAATAGGGAAATCAATGAAGCATTACCTCTGCATCAATAACAACAGATTGAGTATTTAACAATTAAGCCACAGAAATCTTCTCTGCAGAGCAAACTATTTCTGCCATAAACAACCACGGGCTCAATGGAGCAACATGTTTCCAGTGCAAATTTAGGTTCTGATTCTGCATGGATGTTTAAGAAGGAAACAACCTAAACCTGAGCCATGCCTGAACCTACAGAAGGTCCCATCCTTTAGAACAGCTTGTACAAACCAGTTCTTGGAGAAATGGTTCACTGAATCATTTGTTCTTACTGTGTACTGAAATTGGAGCTGTTTGTTTCCCTACAATAACGCCCAAGGCTCTGGCTGGCCAATGAAATGAGGCAAATCAGTTTAATTTCTTTTTATTCATTTATTTACTATAGCAATCTACACATGCAGACTGCACTGATATTATATTTGTATTAAAAAGAACTGACCAAAGAGTGATATGTTTAAGGATTTCTGCCTATCTCAGGCAGATGTTGAAATCTCAGGACAGCATTTATTCATGCTGGATTCCATAAAGACTCATTGGTCCCATGTAAAAACTAAAACAAATTAAATAAAATTTTATATTTAAACGACTGAATTTGGAAAGGCTCACAAATTTCCTTCCCATGCAGCCTATCTTCCTCAGGACTGACCCTGCAATGATTAAGACGGTACTTCTGCTCAGCTGCATGACACAAATGTTGTGTCATTGGACTGAGAGCCTAAAATACACTGCTCACAACCTCATACACAGAACTGGGACCAAAGAAACCAGATGAGGAGGATGCTCCCACAGACTAGAATGATAAGTAACTTACCTGCACACTTCCTCTTTGTTACGATTCTCTTTATTTCTACCATTCTTTTTATTTTCTTTTATTTGTGATTTTGCCCCTGTTTGTTTTGAAGATCTGGAAGTTTTTGCTGAGTTGGAAACTCCATTATCACAAACTTCTTCCTTTTTCCTAGCTGGAGCTTTGGAGTTCTTTTTTGTACTGGGCTTTTCCTCTTCAAAATCATCTGCACGGGAGAGAAGAAGGGGAGATACCTTAAAGGATGAAGTTTCATCTCCATGGCAACCAGAAACAATATCTCCGTGGACCTCATTAGAGGCAGCTACAGAACTGTCAGCAGACACAATGTTGAGTTTGTGAACATATAGTTAAGATTCGAACCACGAGACTTGTTTAAGGAAAATATTTATAGTAACGCAATGCATAAGAGGCACCTAAAGATTCCTAGAGTCCTACCGACGGGGTCGGCTGAAAACCAAGCATCGTGCTCACCACTCACAGTAACTTATTACTCTGGGAAGCTGCGAGGTGACACCCCCCCCCTCCCTCCCCCCCGCCCGTCTCGCTCAGCCTTTGTGAGCGCTCCTGGGCAGCGTGCGGGGCCCGCGGCACACGCGGGTTTGACCGCCGATTTCTGTGCGCCCCTGGCACGGGTAACACCGCCGATGCCCCCGCCGATCCCCCGCACCCCTCCAGCCCGGGGTGATGGCCCTTCCCCACCCGGGGATGCCCCCGCTGCCCCCCCCCCGACCTGGAGCGGCCCCAACCCGCGGCGATGGCGCAGCGCCCGGTGCGGCTCGGCACGGCCTCCGTGCCGCACTCACCCTCCTCCTCCTCCTCCTCCCGCAGCCCCCCGGAGCGTCTCTTTCTGGCAGCCGCGGGCCGGGGCGATGCTTTGCGCTTCCTGCCCATGGCGCTGGCCGCAGGTCCCGCGGCGGGCCCGGCCCTGCCCCGCGCAGGGGAAGGAGCAGGGGAAGGGGCCGGGCCATAAAGTCTCGCGGGCGGGCGCGGGAGGCGGTTTGAAAGATGGCGGATGAGGTGGATCAGGTGAGCGGCTCCGCCGGCTCCGTGTGGAATGAAATCCCTGCCGGGGCGCGGACGTGGCTCCCTTCACGCCCCTTTGCCTGGGGAGGGAAATGCGGGAAAGCTGCCGAGGGCAATGCCTTCTGCCTGAGGAGGAAGGAAGGGGGGAGCAAGCTGCGGGGTATGCACGGAGGGGTTCACGGTTTTTCACTTGGAATCATCAAAGCGCCCCGTTATCCCAAAAAGGGGCCTCAGCCCGGTGTGTTCGGGTTTCAGAGCAGCCTCGGGGCCTGGCCTGGCTGCCCTGGGGCCGAGCACGGCCTCGGGAGGGAAGGGGCTGTGTGGGGGCACTGTGTGACCGGGTCACTGAGGGTGCTGGCAGAGGTGTCAGCCTGGGTTTGGCTGTTCTGGCCTGCACTCTGCTCATGGCACGGCTGTGGTGTTGGCTCACGTGTAGGCTCTCTGCTGCAGTGAGGGCGATGGCTGCTGGTAAGAAAAACTGTTTCATAGAATCACAGAATGGTTTGGGTTAGGAGGGGCCTAAAGGTCACCTAGGTTCAACCCCTCTGTGTGTGATGTGTGATTTGCTGTGGATTTAGCAAGCCTTTTAGCTCCTTAGTTGCTTAGGCTGGTGAATATCCATAGGGTGATAAATAGCTGCACTCAGGTTCATCAGGATGTGAAGTGATCTGAAATACTTGCATCTGTGTTCTTACTTCTGTTTTCCGTGTCTCACGAACACTGAGGAATGGAAAAGTTTGCAGACTTCTTCTGTGCAAGTAACTCTTATGTTTTGTTTTTTTAGCAACAAACAACAAATACTGTAGAGGAGCCACTTGATCTCATCAGACTCAGTCTAGATGAGCGAATTTATGTCAAAATGCGTAATGACAGAGAGCTTAGAGGCAGGCTACACGTAAGTAAAATGTTCACAACACTCATACTCATTCAGCTAAGTATTGGGCAACTGTTTTTTATGTACAACAGGCTGTTAAACAAGTTTACCTGTAATATTCCATTAATTGTTCAAAAAATTAGTTTGGAACCACAAGTATTTGTATCTCACGGTTGAAAGTGTGGAAGGGGTTAGAGAAGGTAGGTTAAAATTCATCTAACTAACCAGGTCTGAACATTTTCTCTTACAGAAGTATAATGTGATAGGTGAAAAAATGTGATTTGTTCACTACTTTGTCTGCTATTAACTGCTTCCCTTGAAATTTAGGAGATGTATTTTGATTCTTGTCTCCTGAATGATACCAAGCAATTCATTTCACTGCTCTTTACTTACATTTCTGTGTCTGTGAAATGAGCAATAATGCTGCAAGCCTCTTCTTCTGATGTACCCTGAGGTCTCTTCAAGACAGAACTAATGAGGTTGTCACGATCACATGAGTATCTCTTGAGGCACACCCAATGAGGGTATGATGGGATATATTCTCAGCTGGGTTCTCTGTAAATCTCATTTATGTAAGTGCTTTCTTCTGAGATATGTCTCTTGAAACAGGTTTTTGCTTTCTTTTAAGTTAGTCATCCTCCCTGTGTGTTGTGCTTTGCTGGGGAAGAGGACCAGTTGCCCCATGTGTTAACTGGGCCTCAATTCCTTTGGAAACACAGAGATGATGAGACATCCATGAGGCACACTGGTAGTTTCCAACATGCTTTTGTAAGGTTTCTGGGACATGCATTTATTTTAAGTTTCTGTAGCGCTGTATGTGAAACAGCTTTCATATCCTTTAAGGTGTCCCCAGGCAATCAGTTTCAGGAGGCAGGACTGGCAGCAGAGAATGTGTAGCTGGTTTAATGTTAATGAAGTGTGTCTGTCTCTGAGTTCTTGTATGTGTTCTCACACAATGCTTCAGAGCTATTTCCTGGAAGAGTGTTTCAGTAAGTGTAAATGTTTTCCTTTTTTTTGCTGCAGAGTACCCATTTGTTTATGTTTGTTTATGTTTGTTTATGTTTGTTTGGAATTATAACTACAACTGGAACTACTTTGTTTAGACAATAGTGACGTAATTTGGTCAAAATCAGACTAAACAAATTTTGTCTGAAAGACTTGCTAAAATTCTCATTTTAGTAAGCTCATTTTTGAATTTTGGAAGAAATAGTAAAATAACTTCGTTCCTACAGGCATATGATCAGCACTTAAATATGATTTTGGGTGATGTGGAAGAAACTGTGACTACAATAGAGATTGATGAAGAAACCTACGAAGAGATATATAAAGTAAGGATGTAGTGTATTTATCCCCATAGATTCTTTTTTTTTTAAAACTACACTGTAATATTTTTAAAGTAGTTTATTGCTGACTATTTTTTGAATCAAGCTCTAAGAGATATTTGGGACAAACCGTTATGAAAATACAGAGGATATCTAAAGATTTGGTGTTACTTGTATTGATCTCTTCAGTGTCTCAGAACGTTGTGTGTTTGTTGGAGTTGTGTCAGGGGTGTTTTTATGATTGAATTTGGTTGTATACTTAGCAGATATGTTTTCTGAACTATGCTTTTGTAAAGGTAAACTTTTCTTCTTTCCTTTCTCACAGTCTACCAAAAGGAATATTCCGATGCTCTTTGTCAGAGGGGACGGCGTTGTGCTTGTAGCTCCCCCGCTGAGGGTTGGTTGAAGCAACAAAGGATTTAACCTTCTTGGAGAGTTCCAGACTTGTGGACAGTGTTTTGTGTTTCAATCATGTGTCTCCAAATTCTGTATATGTTTTTTTATAAGATTTTTTGTCCTTTTGGGAAGGGGAGGGAAGGGGAACTAGTTTGTCTGGCAGAAAGTACATGTAGCCAGTTGAAGCAGTGTAAACCCAACCTGATTTTCTCAGAATTAATGTAACTGCTGTAAATTGGCTACCTTGTCAAATCAGTAAAAGAATCCTTAATTTTTTTCAATCTTCGTAATAGCATCATCTTTTATGTTTGCTTATTTGTTTTAAATAAATTTTGGATTATCTTTCAGATTTGACTTGTCATGTTTTTGTGTTGAGGACAAATACTCTTGTACAGAGCTAGTTCTTTATTAAAGTTACAGTATGCAGCCTCACTTTCTGAGAAAGTAGTAACTTCAATGTGTTGTTTTAACTTCTGTTCTTACTAATACACAAGTCTTGCAGATTGTTGTTTTGGGGGACAACACTACATGAATCAATGGTGCTGTAATCTATGGCTTTTCTGTGTTTAAATTCTTGATTCATATCCTTGTAGCAGGGAAATAGGCTTTATATAAATCTTCCACTTAAGATGTGTAAAAAAACATGGGCCTCTTTACAATCTTTTGAGATGTTTTTATTGTGGCTTTGTTAACAGAGCTGTGATTTGCAAGACCATAAATAGAGGCTGGGTTTGTTGCTCCCAGGCTGTTGAGCTGCCTGCTGCATGCATTCACTTCCCACTGTCTGTAGCCTGTTTCAGTTCTTGAGTACATTAAATTCTGCTGGATGCCTAAGACACTCATTAGTTATCTGCAGCAAAGATACACTAGAACCCTGAACCAAGCTCTTTTTTAATACCTGTTTTTTCAGGCCCACCCTGTTTGCAATTTATTCTCCTTCCTGTGTGAAAAGAGGCACTTACGCTATAATTATGTTGTGGAGGCACATGAGAGACCAAGGTCTGCACTGGAACATTTCCTACAAAGCTTGACTTGTGCCTTATTAAACTTAATTTATCTAGCTCTGTAGGCTTAGCAAAAGCAGCTCGCTCTGGCACTTTCTGTTACAGTTAAAAATCTTCATGACAGTCCATAGCTTGTGATAGTGGCAAGAAATGCAAGGTCTACCTTGGTGACCTCTAAGCCACATTCTTTTTAAATACTAATTTTTTTGGTAGTAAAATATATGCACTCAGAAGATGAATGTATGCTTCATGCTCTTTGAAACAAGAAAAGCAGGAACTGATACAAAATCTGCTCTGGCTTCTAGGTGACATCTATATTCTGTTGTTCTCACACAATGTCCTCTAGTATGAGGACAGTAGGAGTGCCAGCTGAAGCTGACGGAGTGAAGCTGAGAATTAATGTGTTAGTAGCAATTATAGTCTTAAATCATAAATCACATGGAGGTTTGCTGCCATATTTCTTGCTCTTTGTTAGAAAGAACAAATCATTCCACTTGTACCCAGCCGCAAGAATTTGTTATCCTAAACCTGTGCATATACTGGTCCCTCGTATGCAAACGAAAGAAGAAAGCACCTGTACAGCTTGCTGTGATTACATTATCTGAATGAAGAGCAGGTGTGCAGTGGCTTTGTAGCCAATTCCCTCAGTGCTCCACCCTTGCTGAAAGGACAGACAGCCTGCTGTCTCTGCAAGAGGGGGCTCAGAGAGAATCCCCTCCTGATCCATGCATTCACAACTCTTGATGTTGCAAGAAAGCCAGTGATGCTACAGCTGTTCCCCTGCTGGAAGGTGTGCAAGGATGACTGCTCTGAGGTAATTTTTAGTCTGTTATCTTCTACTACTCTAGGAGGCCAAATAAATGCTTAGGGGGAAGAGAGTGATAGTCCTGCAGTTCCCAGGGTCTGCACATCTGGGAAAGGAGAGAGTGTGTTTCACAGAACCTGAGGGGTTTCTCTTCCACAAATTTGTCTACACCCTTTTAGGAGTCTGGTAAATGCCTTTTCATGTTGTTTTATGATTATAGTCTGCTAGAATTTTTAATATTACTCCACTTCTTGAAAGTTGGCTTTTTATACACAATAGTAGTCTTCTGGTAGATTTTGGCCTTTGGACTGCATCTTTTTTATAGATGGCAGAATAATTTCTCAATTTATTGTCTTTAAAGAATTTTTGTTCTGCCTGCAAGAAGCTCATTCTCAGAAGCTCTTTTTTAATAAGTTTTTTTTATGTAATTCCCTTTAACAGAAGTGCTGACATATTTAGACCTCTGCTATCTTACTGCTTTATGAGTGTTTGCTACCTTGCAATTTCCGTGTGGACTTGTGAATTTCTTTTTTGAATCTCCGACTCCTGTAGGACACTAGATGGTGCTGCTTTTCCTCAAATTCAACCCTGGTTGGCTTTGACTGATGTATGCAGCCTGTGTCAACAGGCCCTTTGGTCATAGAATTAGTCATTTGTTTTTAATTAGGATGGCACTTGCTGACAGTTTTAAATTAACTCTGCTGCTCACCCATAAGTAAAAATCAAAATATGTTTTGATGTTTATGTAGGCACAGACCAAGCCCCCCCCCCCAAGAGTTAAAGTAAAGCAGTGTATGTGCCTTGCATTGCCAGATTTTAAGATGCACAAGCTCCAGCCTGGCAACTTTTCTAGGAGCATTAGCTGAAGAATTACATTGTATAGAATAAATTGTGTTTGGCCACTCTTCTGCTAAGCACTGCTTGGAGAAAAACAGCACTTGTGTGTGGTACACAAAGCTGCTGCTGCATCCACTGATTCAGGTACTTGTGCTGTGACTGTCTAATACCTTTACTGGAGAACTTCACTGCAGTTAAAATTCAGCAGGGAGAACATCCTGCACTTAGGTATTTATGTACATTAAACTCCCGAAAAGACAAATATGTCAGTTAATTTCAACTCAACAGTGCTACTCCCCTTTCTGGACCCATATAAATACATTTTGATCCATTCTACATATTTGAAGAAGACGAAATTTTGTTTTAAGTTGTGTAAGGTTGGGGGGGGATGGGTTTTTTTGAAGCTGAAAGGAGATTACATTATGGGTTTCATTCCTATTCCCCAGCACTGGACAAGCCAAGGATTTGGATAACAGGTTATAGGAAGACTTGAGCAGTGTGAGCAATGGCAGGCTGCTGCAGGGACTTGGGGCTGGAAAAGCAGAACAGCATTGATCATGTCGGGAGTTCTGCAATGGTGGTGTCTTCTCTTGGTGCTTCTGTTCTTGTTCTGCAGACATTGGAAATCTATGAAATATTTAATAGAAGGAAGCTTATAAGCCCTTGGAATTCTTACTAGAACTGTAGGACTGGGAATGGAGCTGCTTCAGTGCAAGAGGACAAACGCTGTGCATTGTTTTTTTGACTGATGATGACATGTACAGAAAATCCCATCAGGCTTATTAAGGTTCAAGGCATTCATGCCAAGATCATTGATGGGCTGAATACATCATTACTGAGGGTGTAGGACTTCCATGCTTCTAAACAGGAAGCTCCTTTTATATACGAAACAAAAAGAATGGGAAAGAAAAATAGAAAGTTCTACAGAAAACTGAAGCACAGTGTCCAAGCCAGCCTTTTTTGGGGGGAAGAATGGGTGGAAGGAAGAGAATAGATGATGTGGGTTGGAGCGGAAAACCAGAACCACTGACGGAAAAAGATGTAGTCAGAAACCCTGCTCATGAGTGAATTTTTTCATTGTTACCCAAATTAGTTTGAATGGAAGAAAGGCCCACTCCCAAATTTTGGAAACTTACTCCAAAAAGCCTATTTAATTTTACAATGGCATTTGATCGGTTTATGATGTGACTGCCTGCAACAGCAGGGGACTGGGCGTGCTGACTGTCTGTGTGGGTGGACAGGCTATTGCAGACAGCACTGCATAAACCTCTGGAAGGGTTGGGTAATGGCTGATCACGAAGGGGGGGTTTAGCAATGTTTTGCTCGGTGTGGAACATGGTAAACATGGATACTTTCTTCCTCAAGGTGCACAAGGAAGTCTTCAGAAGAGATCAGAATTTTTCAGTGTAGGCCTATTCTGTGAGTTCCTCTTTGGATTTAACAATGAAAATTGCTCTAGGTTTTTAGAACCAGTTGTTTAATCAATTTTCTGACAAAGATGTATGTTTTAAGCACCTCTGCTGGCTACACGTCATGCTCTTGGGTCACAGTCTGTTGGTTCATGTCACCCAAAGCTCACCTCAGTTGCTCTCTGAAATAGATGATCTGGTGCCCCCACCCATTTCTGAATGATTTGAGCAAGGAACTTTCACCAGAATCTTTATACTGTCTGACAATGGGAAGCCTGAATTTCATGAACTCTGTTGCAATAGTAGGTCAACTTTAGCCTCTGAAGGAGACCATAGTGCTGCAGGCGACTTAGTCCTGTTCCTTTCTCACCGCACTCAGCTGTGTCACAGAAAGTTTATCACTTTGTGGGTAAGGGAGGCTGCAAAAGCCTTTGCTAGGAACAACACAGTTTATTATATGACTCATATCTAATTGCTGTCTAATAGAACTCACTATTGTGGCACTTCTATTACAGTAAACTTTCATTCGCTCTCCTTGAATCCACTAAACTGTTGGGCAGTAAAGCTTCCAGTGCTGTGGACATCATGGCATCAAATGTGCCTGTCGCTGGAGCTTGTCACCTAACACTGATCGGGGTGAAATGCTCTGTAAAATTTTGACCCAGCAAGTCACATAATTCCTTCCCCAGTCTGTTCTGTGGACATCACAAAGGACTTTCATGAAAACAAACTATTTCCATTTAAAAAGAAGAAAGAATGCTGCTCTAAATTTAAGTTAAAATATGTAGAATAGGAATTATAAAGCATGTGTTGTCATAATTGAATACATTATTGAATTCTTCAGGAGACTTCAAATTTTCAGAGGAAAAATCCTGAAGAATTTTCAGAGGAAAATTTGAAACAAGCAAATGGTGCTTCAAATCTTGATTTCTTTAAATAACTTCTGCAACAGATGACTAACTTTGTCACTCATCCTCAACACATAATTGCTCTGATTAGGTTGGCTTTTTATGTTAGACTAAATTGTCTTTTTTGCAGCAAGTAACTTGTTCCTGGTTTATCCTGTGCTGTAGGTGGTGTGGAAATGCAGCGTGTTGTAATTTGTTCTGTAGCACCTATATTTAGTACTTTTTAGTAAAAGAGTTGCCTCCCCCAAATGCCCAGATGTTGTGTTCCAGTGGTTAGAAGAAAGCTGAGGAAGAAATGGGATATCGACAGATAACATCTGAGAGCTAATTTGATTTGTTCTATATTTGTCATGCATTCCTCCAACATAAATTCTTGTTGACTGACGTGCTGCTTATAATAGGCAAGAGGTCCAAAGCTTCACTACAACCCAGGAGGATGCACTGTAGTTAAACTGAACACAGCTCTTAACAAGTTTCTTATACCAAACCTTCTGATCGTTATTACTGCCTGTGGATGTAATTCAAATATTCAGAGTTGATTCTGAATTAATGCAACCCTATCCATAAAGCACAGGTTCTAATTTCAGTACCAGCTAGTGGAGGTTTTCCTTGTATTTCAGTGTTAAGCCTTTAGAAGTTCTTTGTCCTGTATTCATTCCCTGAAAACCAAGCTAAACCCAGCAGTGCTGTATGCTTGCAGCTTCCAGATTCACAATGGCCTGTGGGTAACCCAAGATCTCTGTCCACTGTACTCAATCCTAATGCCAGCTGTCACTGCTATTATTTCTTTCTTGAGTCATTCTGATGTTCATACAATGATTTTTTCCCTCTCTCATGTGCAGTCTTACGAGTTAAGGAAAAACATTTTACATGTGGTGTTTCAGGTGTTGAATATGAAGTTTACTTTAAATTTCCATTACTTCTGTTTTCCTATGGATTGTCTTTTAGTACTGTTGTCTCATAAAGAGGGTACAAGCTTTCATTCTTGTGAAAGGCTCTGACAGAGAAATGGTATCGTCACACTTGCAATAGAGATCTGCTGGTTCTTGATAGAGTGTGTTCTACTGTCTGGATTCTTTCAGTATTGTTCTGTGTCTTCATTCCTTTTTTGAAAAGGATGCAAGCTGTATGTCTGATTCAATGCAAGTGACTCATTTGTTCACAAAAATTAAATGTTAATGGTGTCAATTAAATCACTGACCAAATCTCCTTTACATTTTCCTTCTTTTGTAGCCTACAGTTAGTTAAGTTCTTAGTTTAAATAATTTATTCTAGTATGTTCTTTATTGTGACTGATAGTTTTTTAATTTCTGTTCTCTTCTAACTAGTATTAGGTTTTTTAAAAAACAGAAAAGGAACAATCTTAAATGTTAGTGAACACTTAAAACATCTACATGTTGATGAAGCTTCTGTACACTGTTTTGATCTCACAGAAGATGTCCTTAAACTTGGTGTTAATGGATGCCTTTTGCCACTATCTGCAGATCTCTGGAACTCTTTCTAAGCCACAGTTACAAACTGCAGTTGCAGTTTTGAGCTGATGATAATTTCAACGTACTACTAGGAAAAATGTCAGGTACACGACTTTCTTTTCAAAAACACGTATTCTCATTAGGCATGTAAGGAAGGATTTAAGTTTTGGCCTGTTCAAAACATGCAGATACATCACTGAAGCATTTGTTTTCTGTTCAAGGTGTTTCTATCCTAGGAAGTCCTCTCCTTGTGCTGAGGGGAAAAGGTGTTCCGTTGTGAGTTGCAGAGCACTCTTTCAATTTGTCCATCCACTTGTTTTTTTGTGTAACGTTGTGCTAGTGTTAGAAATTAATCCCCATGATTTTTAATCCTGATGAGAGTTAAAAGGTGGCTAAATATCTAAAGCCATAGAGTTCTGTATGCAAAAGTACATAACATGTTTGAAAACTTTGAGCCTGGCTCTGAAATTTTTAATGTCCAGAGATGTAAAAAATGTGTGGTCTTTGTAGTATTTTCTTCTAGGTGGGGATGAACTCCCTTCTTCTACCTTGCTCTGCTCAGAGATACTCAAGTCTTGGAGGAACTCTGATTTTGTTTCTGCTCTTGAAACCTACTGTCACAAAACTGCTCGAGTTCTTTTCTCCTGCATGCCTAATTGATAGGTGCAAGTCTGTGCGATGGATGAGGGAGGATTTCCAGGAGTTTTTAAGTTGTTTGGTGCATGCTGATAAAAGTGCTTGCAGGGCCCAAGCAGAAATTGTTTGCAGTGTCTGAGCAGCTTGAGGAACTGACACAGGTAGAAGACGATATGTAGCTTTTACCTGAATCAATTCTCTGGTCACCCTGGGAAAGAGGAGCTGCTTTAGCCAGCAGTGCAACTGGGGGAAAATGTTCATTAAAATACTGCTTCAAGTAGCATCAGCATCTTCTTAGTGGAGGTTTTAGAGTCCCCTCTTTAACTTGTTAGTGGTGATAGGAAGCAGGAATGTATACAAGGGAGTTCAGAACTGAATGTGTTGGAATTTGTGATCTCAAACAATAATTCCCAATGGTTATATGGAAGGTACACTCACGCATCATACTTAGCCTATTAAAGGTTTAGACATTGTGAAAAAGAAACAATCCCCCCCTCAGTTAAACATGTGCTACTTAAAAGACCGCTCAGTTGAAATTTGAGATGAACATTCAGTAAGTTGGTTATTTTTTTCCCTTACTTCATCAGAAGATACTCACCCACATCTTATACAGCAGAATTGTGGGATGCCTATACAGAGAGTCTGTAAACAGAGCATGAAAATATATGATGTAAGCAGCCAATTGGCCTGCAGCAGTTTTTTCTCTTTCACAGGCTCTGTTGCATAACTGTTCCCTTCAGCCTGGCTCTGGTGTTTATGGGCTGGATGATTACGTGAGAAACTGATCAGAACATTTACTGCTTCTAAGGACTAGGAATTTTGGGAGAAATCTGGGAGTTCTGCATGTAGTAATAACCTCCAGAGAAGCAAGGGTTAATTTCCATAGGATTCCCTCTCAGCGTTTTCTCCAAATAAATACTCTTTATAAGTTAGGAATGAACTTAGTATTTTGTGTCCTTTGAGCAGTAAGCTTAGGACAAGAGGCTTTGTCTTATCTTTTTAATTTTTTTTTTAAATTTTTTTCACTGTTCTTCTGTTCAAGGGAGTTGTGTAGAGTGACTACTAATCCTTGGTGTGTGTCTGAGAGCAGCAGAAGCAAAGACTGCAGGTCATGCTGTCCCTGTACTAGGTTCCTTTTGTTTTTAGGTTGCTTATTAGTCACCCTTCTAACCCGACATCCTTTGTTTCCGACCGAAAGCCATTGCAGGAATGCAATAGCAAGGGAAGGAGAGTTGCTTCATTCATAAATCTGAGAGCATTTAAAAAGGACACTATAAATTATTATCTAATTTCTTTCATCTGAAGAAAAGAAAGCAGGATTTTACAATTAAACATTGATTGTATGCTGAGACCATGGCAGAACTGCAGACAGGGTTCTGCTGTCTTCTGTAAAAGGTCTCTTCAGCCCTAAAATCCAGTAATGCAGCCTGGACCATGAGTACAAGGAACATTGTTTCCACTATTACGCTGCTGGCACAGAGGAAGCTGGTATCTCTAATACTGAAGGTACTGGAGGAAGAATCAAACTGAACCTACAGAATAAAATTTAGTTCCCTTCAATACATAAGGCAAATAAAAGTGATTAATGTTAGCAGAAAAAAAACTTTCACTTTCCAAGTGGGTTTAATATTAAAAAGACGAAAAGATATTTTTGAGCTTCAGTCTTAAAAAAAAAGGATCTGTGCTGAATAACTCAATCTCTTTCTCTACAGAGAGCTGAGAGTGGTTGATCAGACTGCTGTAAAGTTCAAGTCAGCTAAAGGTGACTCAAAAGACAGAACAGAATGCTAGGCTAAGAAATGTGATCCTCAGACTTGGTCTAAGATTTGGGAATGAGAAATTACAAATCTATTCTAATCCTTTCTTATTCTGTTACCACAACTAAATAACTCGGCTGTCATTACTAGAACTGCTGTTTGTGTAAGGATTTTTGTACTGGTAGCTCTGGATTTACACTGGGAAGTAAATTGACTTGATTGAAACTCTTGGCATGCCAGCTCTGATCTCAGCTATTTTACAGGGATATTAAGAACTTTTCTGCAACATTGTTTTAATAGTAAGATACCATATCTGTATAATTATAATAATAACTTTTCACTGGCAATTTGGGAAGGTAGAATGCAGTTCATCAGGAATCAGCAAACTGGTGGGTGAACATGTCCACTGTCCATGACTAACTCCTGAACAAGAAGCAGCCCTGTGGTAACCATGCTGGTCACAGATGTTGCACTTAAGTCTCATCCTCTTGAAATCCAAATTAAGCCCCTCCACCTCCCGAATACTTACACAGTGAGCTGTGAGCCTCTTCAGTTGTGGTGTGACAGTCAGTGCAGCTCACAGAAGGTGCAGGTCCTGGCATGTGATATGCATGAGGCTGGAGCAAGATGGAGCACTGCATGTTGAGATCCTGTTGTCTCTGTGGGCTGTACCTCGGGGTGCTGAAGATGAAAGCTTCAACAGTGTGAAGCTCTGCGTGGGCTGTGTTTGGCCCACAGGCTATGTTCACCATCCCTCGTGTTCACTGGAATGTAGAGCTTTCCAGCCTAAAACAGATTGTGTTTGTTTTTTTAACTGTTACACAAAATAGAACTTGTAATTTTCTGACCCTAAGTGGGAGTCACCTAAAATGCATTAGTCAAGGCCGAAGGAATTTCCATTTCACCCGTGGCTTACACTAACCTCATTCTAAGCTCTTTATGTTGAGAAACTGTCAACTCAACTGCAGATGAACCATCTTCACTGGCATGGTGTCTCTCAGATTGACACCAGGCATTTAGACTTGGGCTTTTACACAGTAACCCTGCATATCCCTTGGGTGCACTTCTACACAAGTGTGAACTCCCCACTTAGCTCTGTGTCTTCTTTGAATTGTGAGGCTGCATTGATAAATCACAGCACCCCAGCTTATCCTCTGTGGCTTCACCAAGGAGACTTAAATTAATTTTGATTGAGTTTCAACTTTTGGAGAAGTATGGCAAGCAATTGAGAAGAACCTGGCAGCTGGATAATATAACCCTTATAAAATATACCAGAATTCACACTGGATCACAATGTCCAATAATTTTCAACAAGGGTTCAGACCACGAAGTGAGCTTCTGGCAACTCCAGCTTCTTCAGCCCACTGACAGTGGCTTCATCCTTATCTCCTGCTCTCTATAGAGTCTCTTACCATGTTTAAGTCCCTTTGAAGGTAGATGTAAATTCACTTTTAAAAGTCAGTGTTTAATAGTCAAAATTTCTACTGGTTTGGCTGCATATCTCAAACCAAATGTTCCATTCAAGTCTGTAGGGGACAATGTACAGTGTGGGTTCAGAGGAACATAATCATCTGCCCACCTCCTTGTCTTCCAGACCAAGGAAATACGAGGAGATTTGGTCTTTTCTTTTCCTTGTCCTTACAGACAGGATCTACAAAGGTGATGAAGCATCAAAAGCAATCATAATAGAAAATATTCTTAATATGGGATTATATGAATGACCAGATGCAATGAAGGAAGGAAAGCTGTCTGTGTGCAGCAGTTCTGCCTTGTCAAGCCTTGTAGTCTTATTGACTTGATGATCCATGTAGGTGAAGTATTTTTTTTCTGTTTTTCTCCTAGAACTTCTCTGATCAATAGACTTTCCAATAGTTACATGATGGAATGACAAAAATGGTCCTGTTTCCTAAGAAATGTCTCTGGTGGCAAAGTTTTTAAAGGTCTGTGAGTTTCCCTATTGTATTTAATGGGGCCTTTGGCTCATAAACATGTTAAACAAAGAAACAATAGATCCCTAGGGGAATTTTAAAAGCTGAAGTGTAGGAGCTTTAATAATATTATGAGGACCTAACATGTCTGATGTGGGAACTTAAATCTGAGGCAAGACTTATGAAAAGAATGTTCGAAGTGAAGATTTAATTACATGATTTATTGTTAATAGTTTATTATTTTATATACAGTGCCAGAGGCACTCCTGGTGCTTTACAGATGATTACAGAATAGCAATTCCCAGATCAAAGATCTTGATCATGCAATCTTTATTCATGTAAGTATTCCCCATGGTGCCTGATCTTGTTCCCTGTTAAAACTCAATAGTCCCCCCCAACACAGCCCATCATAGACAATTAAAAGAACTTCAGCAAGAGAACACTGATTAATTATCCTCCCCAGAATGCTGAATATTTTGGTGCCATATATTGTATGGATAAAAGATATCTATTGTGTTTTAGCAAACCTCACATTTTTCTGCAGCTTTAATTCTTAATTATAGTGTCAGCAAACATTATTTCCATGATAGAAGCAGCTTATTTCTGGAAGAAAAATGTTGACTGGCTTGTCCCCATATGTTTCAGACCCTGTTGAGTTAATGGTGCCAATTTATTTGCATGTAATTGTTCCCTCAGTGACCAGTACAGAAAGTTTCACCTTCAAAGACAGATGCTGAATGTGAAGTATTCCTGCGAGCTATGCAGAGGCTGAAATCTCTATTTACAGAAGGTTCTGCTTTTCTTTGTTTTGTCCTGTGATACTTTGCACTCCACTGGAAATGCCACCAATGAGCAATGCATTTAGATGGTTTTTCTAATTCTTCAGCTGAAATGGCTGTTGTTTATCCACTGGGTTGCTGCAGGCAGCCACAGAAGTGAACACAGCTTGTGCAGCCATCTTTTGGCTTCTGTCTTTGAGACATAACAGTTCTGGTGGGGAGAGATGAGGCAATTGTGCACAGAAGGCAAAGGAGGCTTTTTCCCCTCCATCTGTTACAGGATTTTAATATAACTTTTTGCAGCATGCTGTCCCATTGCTCTGAAAGCAGTGGCATGTAGCACAGAGAGAGGTATTCTGATTAGGGATATGTGATGATCTGCATGCCTAAGATTCCAGTGTAGGGATCAGGATTCAGATTCTTATCTGAATATTGTTGGTCTAGACAGTGGGTAGAGAGTATTGCTAGAGGAGGCACTTTGGATGATACCCAACATTGCTTGCTCTTGAAAATACCTTTTTTTTTTTCTTTCAAGGTTGTATTAAATCATTATTATTTAAACACTCTAATTACCCAGGACGTAAATGAATCTAGTACTTTATGCAGTAACAAGCATTGCTCTGGCCACTAGCTAGATGGCACTGACCAATTTTGTGTCCATAGCTGGTAACAGGGAAGAACTTTTTTGTGCAATTCCTAATAACATTTATTAATTTACTGCCATGAAATGGTGTGAAATGGGATTAGGAAAATTTATGGAAGGTAGGTCCATTTGTGAGTGTTAAACACAATAGGTCTGTGTGATAAACTGTTGATTGCTGGAGAGTAGGAGGATGTCCCTGGGGAAGAATTGCTCTCTATACACACCCTGTTTCTTATATTCTTTACCTTACTGTTGAAAACAATGCACTGGGCTAAAGGGAGCTGTCAGCTGGCTCAGCGTGATTGTTCTTACATTCTCACGTGTTCCAGGTTCTTGGAAACTTCTGATCCCTGTCTAATGGTGTGGCTTGTAGCATTATGAATCTTTGTATTGTATTCATAGCCACACAACCCTTCCTAAACTCCCTAACTCTTGTCTCAGCATGTCTGGGGCTGAATCCTCAAGCAAGGCTGGTCTGTAGTTGCTATCAATTCTACACGTAAAATTTTGACTCCCCTGAATCAATCACAAAACTTCAGAGGGACTGGAGGTTCAGTGCAGTTGTGGATTCCTTGGAGATTGCTCAGCTCCAGCAGCAAAGAAACTAACCCACCTTCACATTTCCCTTCCAGCTCACTCCTAAATGCTTTGGCAATAAGCAATTTTTGAAATACAAAGTGGAAGTCTGGCTATTAGGTGATTTACTTAAGGTACAAGTGAAAGAGCTGTAAACCAGAATTACGGTTATCTAGATACAAAATGTTGAGTTTATGGCCAAATAATATAATAGCAATTTTGGAGAGACTTCTAAACTGTGTAATATTATACTAAGGATCAGCTTTACAGTTACAGGCAGGTTTGGCTGTCATGTCATTGCCTTCCCCATTGACTTTGGCCTTTTCTTTCCTTGCACTATCACAGTTCCCAGTCTAACATCAGCCAATGCTGCAGCTAACTTTTGTTTTGTTTGAGATTGTGTGAATAAAACAAACTATATTGCATGGTAACTGAACAGGGCTACATATACCATTAAATCCTCTTCATGGTGAGACTGGTGAACTCTGGCATAAAAATGGTGTAAACAGATGGGAACGATAAGTGCCTCAGCTCCCACAGCTACATCCACCTCTGATCATAAGCCAGAGACCTTATGGTGCAAAATCACTTGACTGGGCCAGACTTATCCCAGAGGTCAGATGCGCTCTGTAGTTTGTCATTCTCTGAGCTAGAAAGTTGTCAAATGCAGATCTAGTCAGAAGGCCCCTAAACATGCTAATTTTTGTTAATTATTCTTGTGCACATTTGGGTTATGCTTGAAAACCCAAATTGAGATTGGGATTCCACTGTTTTAGGTGCTGTGCTAACACACACAGCATATTTCTGTCCTCATCTGTCTTGAGTTCAGCAAGGAGCATCAAAATGAAATGGGAAATTAAAGGTAAGGGGTTACTGACAGGAATTGTCTTAGCTCCACTGAAAATAGCATTCTCCAGTTCAGCTTTTTCCTGATGATATGTTTTCCTGGAGACTGAAAACATTCTCTTCACTTTATGAAACAACTTTCAACATGTTTTTTTTTTTTTCTTTTAATCTGTGATGCCTGATATTGGTATAAAGCCCCACAACTGAGCCTGAAACTAGACAAGTGGTCCTGACATGATTGCAACCAATCTCCAAGAGAAAGCAGGAGAACTGAGATTCACTTTATCCAGAGCTATATGTTTTCTAAGTTTACTGTAAATGGATGTTTAAGAAACAAGTGACCTCTTGAAGACCTCAGGTTTCAAAGAATTACTCAGAAGTGTCCATACAGGTTAGTGTGACCTGCGAAATACCCATTACTCATTTCTCTTTCTCTGAAACAACAATGCCTTTGTTTCTCTCTCTATTTTTCTCTAACTTGAAGGCAATAACAGGACCTGTGGCTTTGCTCCGTACATGTCACTGCCTGCGAAAAACAGCAGGCAAGTGAGTAATACTATTCCTCCCTTGAAATTCTATCTTTGAAGTGAAATTAATGAAGATCTTTACCATGAAAGAGAAGAATCCAATTTTGTGGAGAGGCAAAGGCAGGATTTAGACTTAGATTGGTTTTCCCCATTTTCAGTTGTTTTTACAATAGTGGTAGTGGAAAGCTAGAGAAACCATGAGAAAAGGAAAAGAATCATTTAAGTATCAAAAAAAAAAAAAAATCCTGATCATTTGACAACTGGGGAATTAGAATCTAGTAAAGTGAACTTAGACAGGAGAGCATTGTGATCAAAATGGGAAATCTGGTCATCATAAGAATACCTCTCCAGTCTCCAATGCTGGAATAGTCATTGTTCACCTATTTTTGCACCAAGATCTGGGAGCTTCAGGACAGGACTTTGCAAAGGCCATCAGTTGAAAGAACAAAAATCTGTTCACCACCAAAGAAGCTGCTGAGCTGATTCTTCGAGGCCGTAAGTTAAACATAGAAACGAGTAGCAGTGGAGATGAATCCTTTCTTTTTCTTGTGTTTAAACAGAGTGCTCACCAGATTTTGGTGGTGTTATCATCAGACAAGCATTCTCTTGTAAAATTGATACCTCCCAGTCTACTACTTATTAGTAATGTAATAGCCATGTTGAAGTCATGGTGGTCTAAGGATAGAATGGAAGCTCAGCATTCAGAGAGAGATGAGATCTTTTATTAGATATTTGTATGTACAGTCTGCCTTCCCTGGCAGAGACCTTACAAGTAGGCAAATTTAAAACATAAGCTGATGAATTAAAGGGATGCTTTCTCTCCCAAACTTGTTCTCCCTGGTCATGGTGCAAGAATGATGGCAGGGTAATGTAAAGAAGAAACTTTGACTATTGTTGTCTGTGCTGTTTGCTGTGTGAATGAACAAAGGACTTCAATCTCCAGTGCTGTTTTTGCTATGATGAATGCTTTGTAAATGCTGATGGATGGATCAGGGGAGGATAGAAAGATAAAGGTCTGACACATCTTGCCAGTACTGAATTCATATATGGATTGAACGTGAAGTGTAATTACCACGCAGATCAAATTCTTTCAAGAGCCAGAACTGTCTAGACCAACAGCAGATATTTATTTTTAGGGTTGATCTTTGTAGGTTTTATTAGCAATGTTGCCTTCCCTGGGGTAAAAGCAGAGGAGGGGAGAACACAAAATCCTTTTGAGCTTCCATTGTTAAAACAAGCTATGTAAAGCCTACAGGAAGAACCCAGATTCTGAGAGCAAGCTCTATTTTTGTGATATTCCTTCTGAGATATTCTATTCTTTAAACTGACTTGAGGAATCAGTGTGATAAAACTGGCATTTGAAAACTAAATGATGCACTCAGAGTTAAAGGAACTTTGTAACTCAAACAAAGGGTATGATAATGAAGTTTTCTCTTCACTTGAGACAATTCTGGACAGTTAATTTTACCAGGAGTCACAGTGTTTACATAATGAGGTTTGTAGGTTAGCACAAACCTAGCTCTGTTCATGCTACAAAGAAGAAAGGAGTAGGACCCACTCTGCTAATAGTATCACTCTTTTAGCAAACTGATTAGCCATTGCTGGGCTTCTGTATTTCAGTTTCCCCCCATGAAACATCTGCACACAAGTCTTTCAAACGTAGCAAGAACCAACTTCTTTATGTTCAGCTGGGTTTGGGGAAATGAGCAATCTGAAGATGTGTTATGAAACTTTTCAAGCGGGCTACTCAAACTGGAAAGCTGAAGAGACAAACTTGACTGTGTTGTTAAACAACAAATCTTCTGAAGAACCTGGAGTGGGATCCTAGCAACAGGATTTCATCACATCTAAGTGGGTGCTAATACTCCTTTTTGTCATCTGGGGAGAAAACAGACCTGCTTAAGACCTTCAAAATATTCTACTCATCTCACATTTATGGAGGGAGGTGATTCTGCCCCTCTGCTCTGATGATACCCCACCTTCAGTGCTGCATCCAGCTCTGATGTGCCCAGCATAGGAAGGACATGGACCTGTTGGAGCGAGTCCAGAAGAGGCCACCACATTTTTTAGGAGGATGGAGCACCTCTTCTATGAGGAAAGGCTAAGAAAATTGGGATTGTTCAGTCTGGAAAAGAGAAGACTTCAAGGTGACCTAACTGCAGCCCTCCAGTACAGGAGAGATGGAGACTATTTACAAGAGCATGTAGTGACAGGACAAGGGGAAATGGCTTCAGACTGACTGAGAGTAGGTTTAGATTAAATATTAGGAGGAAATTCTTCTCTGTGAGGGTGGGGAGGCACTGGCACAGGTTGCCCAGCAAAGCTGTGGATGCTACATCCCTGGAAGTGTCCAAGACCAGGTTGGATGGGACTTGGAGCGACCTGGTCTAGTAGAAGGTGTCCCAGCCCACGGCAGGGGCTTTGGAACTGGATGATCTTTCTGGAAGTGGATGATCATTCTGTGACCTCTATGAAAAATCAAGTTTTATTTCTGCAGAGTTTTGTCTGAACAGGACTGTTCTGCCCAGCAAAGCCTGGTGACTGTCTATTCCTAGTGTACCGAATCCCAGCACTGGAAACTGTTTGTTCTTAAACATGTTGAATCACAGATCTCCAGCAGCTGCTCTGAAGAACCTTCCAGTTAAGGCAGCAGTAAACATGTTTCTTGCAGTACCCTTTTCAAAATGGGTTTATGGGGAGGATGAGAATAAGAATGAAAGAACAGCATAGGATTCCTGTTTGATAGTCACGGCAGTTTAAAGGTGCAAAGAAGCAAGTTAATAGAGCAGGGTGCAAATAACACCAGGGTCCTGGGTTTGATCCCTATATAGGCCATTCACACAAAAGTTGGACTCGATGATCCTTGTGGGTCCCTTCCAACTCAGAATATTCTGTGATTCTGTGATATTCAGTTTTTCCCACACCTGCCTCCAGGCTTGGCGCCGAGCGCTGTGTCCCTCCGGGGTGTCCTCCACTAGGTGCCGGTGTTGTACCGAGTTAGCCGGGCAAGGTCCGTGCCGATCCTACTGCAGCCCTGGGAGCTTCGCTCGGGACACTCGGAGCAAAAGCAGGACTTAGGCATTGAATAAGTGTTTTGGCTGGTGGATTTGCTGTATAACTGTATAGGGAGATGCTGAGAATGAAAAGGCACTCTAAGAAGTGCTGAAAATGTGTCAGCTGGTTTTTGTGGGATTACAGGCAGGATTCAGGATCCCACATGCCAATTGAAACGTCTCTGTGAAGAGGATGGATTTTCAGTTTTGCTGTGATACCTGTAGTATCAGGTCAGGGTCCATGGCTGTGTAACAGCTGAGCTCTTCACATCCCTGCACACATATAAAATGTGATTATTGCTTACTCATGCTCCAGAGGCTGGCATGAGTTGTCCGTGGTTTTGAAAACACAAAAATTTTCCTCCTTAGAGCAGGAATTAGGTCTTAAGCAGATGTGGCTCTCAGGTATTAGAAAGCAGTATTGCCCATGTTCTCTTATGGGAAATGGGATTGAGTGGCCAGGATTAGAATATTGAACCTTCTGGCTGCCAATCCAGTGGGGAGTCAAATAGATTAGAATTGATTTAGCCTTTTTTTTTTTTTTTTTTTTTTTTTCCCAGTTATGTCAATACTTTTTTCCTCTGTTGTGCTGTTTCTATAATTTCTGGACAGAGAGGGAAGTTTTTATGTAATAGTGAATAAAACAAGACAAGTGGATCAGGAGCTTTTAACCTCTATCTCGGGACTTAAGAGCAAACATCCATATAATTTCCTGACTGCTGACAAGTTCATACTGGATAAAAGCAAATACTTTCAGCCATCGTAAACCAAAGTTCTTTATAATACAATGTTGCAATTGATCTTTATTGTTGACAGATTCTTTTCAAGATATTTGAGATAAATTATTGTATAAAAGAAAATTTAATAGCTGCTTTACATCTTAAGTTTTTAAGAGTAAAGACTTTGAAAAAGCAATCCTTCAGGAGCAGGCATGTGTGGAATGGTGTAATTCTGTGTCTGAAAAGAGCATTTTCTTACCTCTGTGTAACTCCCAGTGCACAACGACCTTCATGCAGTTCTGTTGTTTGCATACCTGGAAGTTTAAAATCCAAAAACCTGGAGGACAATACAAATATAAATGCTTTGTTACGTGAAATGGCACATGTTCTCTTGATTGTCTATGGCTTCACGTGCTACAGCTGAAATTTCAAGGCAATGCTTCAGGCTGTAGTAGCAGGTGCAGCTGTCTGATTTGTGTGCTTTGGAAAGGAGACCTTCTACCTGCACCCTCTGATTTCTTACCTCTTTGAGTCTCTGCTTTTCCAATATTCCCTGTGAGCAGCTGGGTGGCAGTTTATGGCATGTAGCTTCTTGATGTGTCAGTCAAGACAAAGCTCAGAATACACATCTATGATACTCCTCCACCTTTCCCTGTCGCACAGTCACTCCCACTGCTTTTTGTTGGGTTTCCTTTTGTCCACTTTTTCAGTGTGGCTGGAGAGCTCCATTGTGACAGAAGAATACCTGCAAGACTTCAGAGGTTTCCAGTTCCAACAGGGCTGCATCCATTTCTGCTCCTTCCTGGCCTTGTGCTCCTGATGTAGTATCTCCACTGTCCTCTCCTTTGACTATGGTCTCACAGTGAAAAATACATTTTTTTGTCCTTTATTACCAAGCTGCTTAAGAAGATCCATTCCTACCTCATGCGTTTTTAATGGTGTTGCTAAATAAGACCCTCTATAATTCCCAAGAATAAGTAGAATTTAGTGTTAGGATTATATTACAACATTTCTGAAGGTCAAGATAATGAAGAGGTCCATAGAAACACTCTCCCATCTTAGAGAGGGTGCCAAAGCAGAATCAAGACTTGATTAGCTGTGAAATTTGAGGACACTTGGATCCAGATAAAAAGCTGTGGTCAGCTTTCTTCTCTAATATGAATGGAATCCAGACACCCTTGGACTTTGTGTTGAGCCAGTTCTGGAACCCACCCCCCTCTCTAATCTTTATTGATCTATGTCCCTTTTTGTGTGAAGCTAAATTAAGAGCGTTTGGCATTCTCAAAAAGTGGCCAAGCCAAACGCTCAAAACTTGGGGAATGCAAGAACTTAAGTTTTTGCTACAAATTCACTAGAGCCTTTGTGCTGTATGCGTTAGGGCATTGTCTTCAATCACAAGTTCACATACTATTAAATCTCTGCTCTGTTTAAAGTGCAGGATGGATATTGCTCACTTAATGAGCAGCTAGTTAATATTTTCTTTTATCTTCATTGTTCAGTGTGTACCCCATGGCTTATTTACTGCACACTATTCAAAGCCTGTTCTGAATACAGAATTCTTAATTTCCTTGGGAGCTTTCCTTCAGCAGTCATTGTTATTGTATCTGGGCGCTTCACAGACATGAAATAATCTATTTTCACAACATCTCAGTGAAATGAGGGGATACTGCACCCCTATTAGGGCAGATGGAAAATAGAGATATGAAGATGAAGAGTAAACTTTGCCAAAGGTTTTTGTTTGTCTGGGACTTTATTTTTTTTTTCCAACTTCATGGCACTGCAAAATATTTTATATATGCAAAGCATGGTTCTTACCCATTTCAGTTCTAGCTGTGAATACTCAACAATTTTGCAGATTAGACTCCAGGGTCTCCTGTTGGATCCCTAAGAGGATGACTGACACGCTGGGAAAATTGGATTAATTGATTTGCTTAGCAGCTCATACAAACACTGGTGGAGAGCAAGGTGGAGTACAGTTCTGCAGGAGCTGCATTCATATATCTATTGGAGAGACCTGGACTTATAAGCAGAAGGAGAAGAAACTGAGTTCCTCTACTCCCAGAGGAATTCCCAAACCCCTTTCTCCAGCTGAAACCTGGCAATGAATCTTCTCACGCCTTTGCCTTTGTCATAGATTCTCATTTACAATTGAACTTCACCCTCTGGAGGCTCATTTCCCTGGTGAGAAAGGTTTTTCCAGAGGGCAGTTCAAATTAGGAGCTTAGTTTAGTCCCCATTACCAGCAATCTAGTGGGACAAGTGCTTTTTCCACTGACCTTAGGGGAACCTGAAGGACACCATCTTCTCTAGGCTGAACCCACTCAGTGTAAATAACCTATATTTCCATCTCTGCTAGCTGCCCTTAAATTCCACTCAGTGCATTTCCAGGCTCCTGGTCCCAATGGCTGTTTTGTCTTCTTCCCCCTCCCTCCATGTACAGTCATCTTCAACAGCCCTGTACTCAGTTTTTGACCATCTTCTAGTCCTTGCCTCACCAAAGAGTTTCAACCAGTTTCTTTCTCTTCCTACTTATCTTGTACTTTTTACCTTCTGTGTCAGGACAGTTTCACCATCAGTACTATTGGCTTGGCAATGAGGTGGCCATTAAAAGCACAAGGAAGTCATGGATCTTTCCTTGCCTTTTAATGTCAGGATGGGGTGGGAATGAGAACATGCAGGGAAAAGAAAATCAGCTCCAACAACATTGTCCTGAGTACTGCAAGCTCAGTTTAGAGGAGTAAGTGGGCTGGCAGACATAAACACACCTTTCCCATGTAGATGCTCTGGGGAACAGAGTGAAAACAGATATTGGGTTTTTCAAAAACCTGTACCTACTATTGCAGATATAATTTCACCTTCAAGAAATATTGATTGAGGTTTGTGAAACACAATTTCTGACTTTCACAGGAACAGCACGAGACAACTTGAATGATAAAAACTCTCACAACTTCTTCAGGATCTTTTCTGAAGTGTATGAATTTCCAGTTTGATTTTTTTTTTTTTAGATATGGCCAAAATGATGTGTTTTTATACAGTTTCTTTCTTGATAAAGGCAGATTGTTGAGGCTAAATTTTTTCTTTAAATAAGCAAATCAGAATCAGCCTAAGAGACACTCAGCATGGAAAATTTCAGAGTGCCTAGCTAAAGGTTGGCAAGTTTGCAGCAATTGAAAAGAGGATTTTGTAATGAATGGGAAGTGTCAAGCAACCTTTGTAATAATTGATTCTACCAACCCTTGCTTATAATAAGTACAATTATCAAATGTTTCAGTAAAACCATCTCTGCCCCAGAAAGAAGTTCCATTTTAACGCCAAATCCTTCAGGCTTAATATATTCGTTACTACAATGATTGCCAAACTCTAAGTACTTAGAAAGGAATGTTCTACTTATTTCTCATTCATAGGTGTAATTCATGACTAGTCTGAACTTTAAGTGCACCTGTAAAGGCACTGTTTGTGTGTATTGTATTGTTGGCAACAGTGACTGTAGTAAAACTCATCAAATAGATGGCACAGTTAAAGCATTTTCCTAAGATAATAGGAATATATTAGTCAATTAGAGCAATCCAAACGAGATCAAAATCAGTCAAGATGGTAGGAAGGTGAGGTAACTGGCACTGCTGTTACCTGTGCACTGTTTTCTAGAGAAACAGAAAATATCACTCTCCAGTCTAAAATAACACTAATCTGGTGGTGAGAATATTAGCAGTGAAAATGAACACAGTGTATCTCTGAGTGAAGGTTATTGAAAGCTGAGCCTATCTTAATTTTGAAGATGTGTTTGTATATGTGTAGGTGATGATGAGTTTGAGATTGGCTTTTCAGGTGTAATTCGGAGACCAGCTGCAGGGAAACACAAATTACAGTCAGGAGCTGTATTTGGTTAAAATGCAGTTTTGTTTTGTAAAGGGGTATGTCAGATTGGGATCTTCCCCCTCAGCTCCTTTCTGGGCATAGTCAGAGTTGCAGGCTCAATAAAAGCAAATCTATTTTTCTTCCTTTTGCTTTGCTCTTTATGTAAAAGCCAAAGCAGTGTAAGGGCAGTTGGACAGAATTTCTCCTTTAGAATGCTGCTTATTAAGATGTGATTGGTTCCACCGAGGTATCAATGGGGTTTATTTTCAAGGCATTGAAACTGGATTGCTGTCTTTGAAAACTTTGGCCTCCAGAATTTTTCCAGATGTGAAGAACAAAAGGATTTAGTCACAGCACAAAAGCTGCACAATTTGCAGAGTGAATTAAAATGCTGATTGTCCAGTATTTGATTTTTAATCTTGGTTTTAGGAAAAAAAGAAGTGAAAACTGGTAAGGAATAACATGCTCAAGAAACTCTGTCTGGAGTTCTTCATTCATAGGTGTGATTCAGACCACATATCTTCACACTTCATCAGATCTTTAACTTTTGTTTCTCCATCTTATGGCAACATGATAAAGTGCTCATATCCCATCAGCTTCCAGCACTGAATATAGCAAGTATGTAGGAAAATTCAGTTGATGAGATGAAAGAGAGAGAAAACACAGACACAGTACAGTAGAATAAAGTGGTAAATTAGGGGGAAAAAGGTGGTAACGATCTAAGACCTAGAAATTTACCTTTTTTTTTTTCTACAGAGTTTATTATTTTGATGGCTAGTGTTCCCTTCAGTCAGTCTGCTTTGGCCAGCTGTCAGTCCCGCAGGCCACATGAGGTTTTCAGCATTAACAGCTCTGTTGGTGCCCAGGAACTCGAGTGTTGAACACCTTCACTCTTTGATCTGTATTTGTCTCAGAAAATGGCCTCGTGTTCTGAGGAAGGGATGGCTGCATATTACTTGAAGATACTCTCCTCTCCACAGAACTGACAATTTACAGCCTGAACAAATGTAGATTTTTAATTTTTTTTGTTTACATTACCAGGACAGCTCTTTTTCTGAAAAGAGATACTGTAGATTTTTACTTCAAAGTAGTCATAAATGTAGATTCTTCAGATTTAAGGAAAATTCACACTTCTTTTTGAATTCAGATCTGAAAATTTAGGACTATTTCAGTACATATTTGGAATCAAACAAACTTTTATCTGACCAGCTTAAAATTTATGGAAATTGTAGGCAAGGAAATGAATATAGGAGTTAATTTCATTACTCAGATCAATCTTTAGAGGGGATAAATCCTTCATTAAAATTGAATTTTTGATTGATTTAAGATTTCAATAATAATGAATAACCAAAGAATATAATACCTTCTGATTTTCCCTGTGAAAAGCTGCTTTTTTTCTTTTTTATTGCCTTTTCTTTTTTCCTTTCCTCCCCCCCTTTTTTTTTCCCCCTTATTTCTTTTTAGATAGTAGCAGTGGCCAGCAGAGGCTTTGGGCTAGAGAATTATTTCAGACACCAAGAGGAGTATTCTACTAAATTGCTGTCTGTTTTCAACACTGTTTGCCAGCAGCTGGCAGAAATATTTTATGTAAATATTGTTTAAAACTAATTTAAACTCTAGGAATGGTGGCTTTGTTGTCTCTGCATACCAATTTCATGTGATCTTAACAAAATAATGACTTCAAACACAGTCTTTGTCCCTGAGTTGTACTCCTCTGACATTTTATTCATGACTCCTGCATCTTAAGTATACTGTTTCAAAGCATTGGATTCAGCTGCTTTTCATTACATAACAATGATAATTATTTAAATGTAGGGAACTACTGATAAAAAACAAAATCAGTGTAATTTTCAGTACTTCACAGGTTAACTAAGAGTCAAGAATGTCCCTCTTCAACAGTGTTTAAAACGTGCTGTTTCAGACATGTCCTTGTGTTCTGTTCAAAAGACCATTTCTCTTACACCACATAGATGATACGACTTTTCACTCACTGATCCTCAGCCACTTCTCACAGGTGGTTAAGATGGAGAAATTCCTGATCCTTCATTTAACGCCTTTTCCATTTGACTGTGGTGGCTGACAGTCGGTCAATAAAAAAGTCCGAAGGCTACATTTTGTGCTAGAGGAGATTACATCTCCCTTTCAGTGGTGCAAAGCATTCAGGGCCAATTCTATTCTCCCAGAGTACAATAGGAGCACTCCCAATGAGGGGCAATCAGTCCTGGGAATCATTTGCTTCACCAAGTATCTGTTCAAATTGCTCTCTGATGTCTCCAAATATATCCCTCATTTTCATCACACTCTTTCTTCTGTTGCCTCAGTACACGGGGTGCTGCAGGGACGGTACCAGCTCCCTTAAAATACTTGTGATCCTATTGCAGCTCTGTGTAATTGTTTGTTCTCTTTGGGTAGGGGAGACAGCACATTCTTTTACTGGGTGTATTTTGTAGCCATATTAATCTATTTGTAAGATACCTCTGCCCTCTTATTCTATTTTCTTCACTTGATTCTGTTCTGAAGCATCCACATGTTCTTAAACATATATTACATCTACATTGCTCTATTTGATTGCCATAAGACACAACATTGCAGCTCTCAGTGAGCTGCTGGTGGGTAGGACACCATTTACAGTCCCATTTTTATATGCATTGGATATCAGAAGAAAAAAAAATTGCTAGTTTTTAAACCAAACCATTTTCATCCACAAGCAAGGGAAGGACTTGTGCAATTAATATATCTTCTTGTTCTTGTCTGTGTTTTACAAAAACTTTACAAAAACATTCTTGTTGTTAGAAATTATCATGAAATTGTCTATACACTCTCCATGATTAAGAAGAGAAAGCATCTAATGTTCTTCCCCTGTGGCTGAGAGACTCAGCTCTTGAATGGAAGGTATTACAGATGCTACAGTCAAGTTACATTTAGAGGCAATCCAGGGTATACGTACTTTCATTTTTAAACAGAGAAGCACCATATATTCCTCTTCTAAGCTGATTTTTGAGTGCAGTTCATGTGACACTTTTAATATTTTCTTCATGGCCATGAAGAACCTTGAAATTGTGGTTCATTCCCCGCATATTGCTTGTCACTCTCATGCCTTCTAATATCCTCCCCAAGCCACTGACTGCAGAATTTGGGGTTGGACACTTGACACTGTTCAGTATTGTGTCATGTTCTGTCCATGCTTGGTTTTATCCTAAAATGTGGCCACAGTCTAATGTCACCTGGAAATCTGCTGCTGGAAAGGGTTTGCAGTGGAATTAAGCTTTCATAGTTTGTTTTGTGTTGTTTTGGTTTAAATCTGCTCTGGATGGCTGTGGGGAGTCTGTTTGTCTTATTTCAAGAACAAATAATGTCCACATCTTTTTAGGGGGAAAGTAAAATAAAATAAATAAATAAATTCTATGTATAAATATAGAAAAATAAACAATAAAAATAGGCCAATCTATTACCCATTTAATAATTGAGGAACAGGATCTAAAACTGAAGAGTTTTCCAGGAATGCAAGTATGAGAACTGAATCCTGTAGCTGCTGAGGGGTACATGTGCATCACTTGCAGCTTACACTTGTATACTCAGCCTGTCCACATCTGAGCTGTATTTCCAAAGAAATAATAATCCTGATGACTTTCAGAGACTTATGGCTTTGAGATGCTCTCTGGAAACAAAAGAAAAACATAGCCAGTCTAGAATGGCCTAAGCTGGATGAAATAAAACAAAGACATCATCAACAGAACAGTATTTTTAAAAATCATTTTGAATACACTGGGATGTTAGCCCCAGATTTATGGTGATTGTGCCCCTTGAAGCACTTACCCAGTTTATATGCAGTTTGTGTGTGGTTTCTGAATACTCAGCACAAAGTGACACTGAGAGGGTTTTTTTCCACATGCTCTGGTTCTCCCGTTCATTCGTACTCCCTAGGGCTTCTCATAGAATAATTTCAGATACTTTCAGCTAATATGTTTATCTGCATAATATCGTCTTTAAGATTTCTCCCCATGAAGTGTGTGATCAGCATGAGCTTTTGGGAAGGTCATTATCTGAACTGTGATCTTAATGGAGGGGACCAAGGCATTCACGTGTACATATTGAAGAGCTCTGCCACTGCCCTGCCGTGATATTTAAGAGCAGCCTAAGGTGCAGTTTATACTGAGGGATAAATTGAATGCCTGAAGGAAGAGAGGGCAAATCAAAGGATCCAACTGATGCATTCGATGCATAGGTCAGGATGAAACAAAAGGTTACCTAAAGCACATCTATTGGATTTGGAAAACTTTGCCTCCTGTCTCTGAATGACTGTAAGAGATCCCATCAGATGTATTGTGCAATTATCTCGCTTTTAAAAATAAGACCTTGCTTGATATGTCAAAACCCTAGCCTAAGCTGTGCTCTTGATTTTATGTCTGAGAGATATCAACTCATTAATGATAGTAAGTTGAGCAGCATTTGGAGATAACAGGACATTACTAAGGTGGACAGTAGCTAGCCTGGCTCTGCAGGCTTAGCATTAATGAACTCTTCAGTTGCTTTCTGACAAGACTTTTCTTCCAAAAATGCTGACTTTATCAGAATCAGCTGGAGTAGATGTGCTATGGTCTCATGACATCCTCAGACTGCACTTTTCAATATATTTAATGTTGTTCTTAAAGCTGCAGCTCCATAACTCCTGTGATTTTTGAATTTCATTTGATATTCATTGAAAAAAAATTTTCTAGACCGTAGTTTGCAGAAAATAGTCTAGGAATTAAAATATCCTTAATGGTCTGGGTAACAGCAGATTGAAGAGGGGGAAGAAACAAACACAAAATGTACAAGCAAATCTGAGACTTCCTGATTTTTAACCCATCCCATTAGTTTTGACAGGTGAAAATTGATTGTACTATAGGGTAGGCTGTTAACTTGAGCCTTGCTTTTGAAAGGCAAGAGGCCAAAGAGCCAAATGAGAAGGCCATAAGCAAGTGTCTTTAAAATTACATTCCAGAAGAGAAATGAAAACCTGTAGTGGCAGAAAGTACTAGCTGTAAACAGCACAGGAGAGAGAAGAATGAGGAACCAAAGGCTTCATAGTGAGGGAAAGGATTTCAGTAAGCTGAAAGAATAAAAACATGAAAAAGAGGGCAAATTCTAGCAGGAAAAAAAGAGATAATTTGTAGTTAATGACATGGCATTACTATGCTATCAGTGAGGTTGTTGCAGCTATATTGTGTAAGCTACGTCCCTTATCATTCTTGATGTTCTTTTGTGATGGTCAGTATTTTGCCCATTTAGACTGGCACTCATAAAAGGTTCTGAATGGCAATTTCTAGTCATAGGACTGTAAATTGCCTGCAACATTAATGTAACACCAACTAAAACATCTCGTTTGCAATGTCATTAGAGTGGGAAATGGATTGTAACGTGAGTCTGGAGGGAACTGAAGTGATGCTGTTTGAACGTGTAATTTTAGGGGGGAACAACTTTGTGTTAGATGAAGGTTATTGATTATAGCATTTTAAATGTGAAATTCTGTGGAAAGCTATTCTGAAGGGAGGTGGCCTATGGAGACCAACAGCACTATACTATGTGAGATATAACAAGAAAATGGTTTCAATGCAAGTCTACAGGGAGAAGCAACAATGTCCCTGTACATGGAAAAATTATTTCAGTGCAAATCCACAGAGACCTGTAACAATACTGTTTGGGTGTGAGATTCTGTGGGAAATGAGTTTCAGTACTACTCTGTTAGGTTGAATAAGGCCATTAGATTGTGATGAGAAACTTATTTGATGAGGGCTCAGACAATAGCCACAGAACAGATCATCACCATCAGTGAGCTTTCATTTGAGGCAGCAAAGATGCCCAGCCTTTCCTGTTCCTTAAGCAGTGGAGGCTCAGCTTCAGCTCCCGAAGGAACTGAGCAGATTTTTAGACTTGGTGTTCTCCCAGCCTCTGGGATGGCTGAAGAGCAGGTAGATTACTGGACATTGCCTTCTCCTTTTCCTCCTCTGGCCTCTGTGGTGGGGAGTATATGGATCAGTTCTGAGAATTCACACCTCTGATCTTAGGCAGCTACTGATCTGTTTGGCTCTGCAAAGCTCAGCACAAAACAGTCCAAAATGGGGGCATGGGAACAAGCATCATGTCAGGGAAATTGTTTTCTCTTACTCACTTCCTCTAGGTACAGTTGTAGCAGGCCCAGTTGGGCATGCTTGATCCAGATTTGTTTCAACAACTCATACTGCATTACACAAGTCTGTTACTTTCCCTGTGTTTAGGGAAATTTGAGCTCAAGTCATCTTGGCTGTCTACTAACCTTTGGATTTCAACAACTTATAATGTAGTTGAAGTTTGTATTCAAATCTAAATTTCACACTTCCAGCCAAACTATCTCAGCATAAGATTGCACCAAAACGAGACTCCCATTTTAAAAAGAGAAGGACAATTTGCAGGCAAATGATTCACCTTGAGTCCCGTAAGCACAAATTCTTGGAGGATGGCATTAAGTAACATCTTTAGCAGATGAGGTTATGATGAGACAACTTGAATATTCTTATGTGTTTCCTCTGTGTCATGTATATAGAAATAGCTTTTAACTGCCAAGGCCATCAGCATCCAAGAAATACCATAGACAGGTGGGAACAGGAGGTGTGAATGAGCAGCCAGATTCAGTTACATGTTTTGAGAATGTGATGTAAAAGCCGGATTTTATGTAATTTATAAGCAATAAGTTCCATGATATGACTGTAAGAAGCTGTTGGAAAATATTTGTTCTATTAATATGAAGAAAATAGTCACTAATAGAACAATAATTACACATTACTGACTTACTAGTCAAAGTACAACCTTTTCTGAAATTGCAGCTCTGCATGGCCCCACTGTATTCACCAAACCATGATCTGAAGCAATCTTCTTCATGGAAATTCATTTGTTCACTGGTTCTTTCCCCTGTCATTCCAGAGAGAGACCTAAACTACTTCTCATTTGTCATGAATTTCTGAAAAAAAAATAGCTATATTCTGGGCAAATGGGATGTCCCTCTTCTAAGTGCTCACAGCAAAAATAAAGAATCATTGTGCAGAGGGTCCAGAAAGAGCTATTTGTCTGAAAGGAAAAAATCAAATCTCTGAGACAAATTGGCCCTTTCTCTGGGTCTGTGCCACAACCTGTCTCTCACATTTCTCTTGTGGCTCAGGAAGATGTGTGCTGTAAAGTATCCAGGGAGATCCAACTTTGGAAGGGTGTTCAGATGCAAAAATCAGTTTGTGTCCATTTCTAGTTCTCAGTATATGTTGATGTGAAATTGAGGGAAGGCTTTGTGCACTGGTTTGTGGGTTTTTTTCTTTAACAAACTGCAGAAGCAGTAAATCATATCCAGAAGCATGTAGTCATGGCAAATGACTCAGTTCTTTCTACTAATAAAAGCAGAGGCTTCAGTTCCTGTCTTACAGGGTAGCTGATTGATTTACAATATAACAGCTTCTCTTTCAGGCTTCCTAGTATTTGTGTGCAAATAGATTTGGAAATCGAACTGATGAAACCTGAAGATAGGGGCCAGATTGTGATCTTAATTGCTTCTGAGAATGGATCTGTTCAGATTTTCTAGATTGTAAAGGCGGAAAAGCCAATTTATAAAATCTTGTAACAATCCAATGGAATTTTTTATCGTTGTTTGAATTAATCATCTGCCTATCATTAATCTTAATCATTTGGAGAACATGGACTGCCTGTGTCCCATTATCTTCCAGCAGAGCTCCCTGGGCTTTCAAACTTTCGCTTAAAAGGGCAAATGAAATCTTATCTGTTGCATTTCTTCACAGCCACATTGGCAAAGGATCTTGGGGATGGTCACAGCATGGTTGGAAGCAACATAAAAGCAGAACCCCTTATTATTATAGATGCCTTGGTTTTGGATGTGTCCTCCCAAGATCTTGGAGCAGCAGCAGCTTATTCTTTCTTTGATCATCTTTGAGCTGATTTTTGCTTCTTGTGTATGGGAAAGCAGCAGCAAATCTGCTTTCCCTGAGGATGTATTTGGTGGATACTGCATGTGAGAACCCTGGGAGATTTTCCTCCCATGTACTCTGAGCCACTGGGCCTCATTTACAGAAAGAGTCATTCTACAGAGAAAAACTACACAGACTTAACACAATTATTTCCCAAATCCCTGCTGTAGATTGGTGCATCTATGTTACATGGATGTACTTAACACTCATTTAGCTTAACTGAGTAACAGACCAACTGCAGTGGGTAGAATCTTACTGAAGGAACAAAGCTTCATTTAAAAAAATCAGCTGTGTATTTTCGTACAACAGGAGACTGTAATTCAGTTTCTTGGCCTGGCACATTTTTATCCCAAATTTCTTTATAATTAATAGAGTCATTCTGAATTCACATTCAAAGAAGGGCAGAAACAGAACTTAGTTCCTTTAGTTTTCCCGAGCCTCTTCTGCTTGATTTCCCAGTATTTCAGTACATTTGTATTAATCTTTTATCTTAAATTCTTTATTACTCTTTATTTTAATACCCAGTTAGCCCATCATGTTACAACACAGTATATTGGGAAACTGTTTATGCAACCTTCTGTTACTAGTAAGAGAAACAAATGAAGCATTAATTATATTTGCTAGTCAGGGAAGAAAAGTCAATCAACTTGGGCTGTAGCAAGGTAATTTAAACATAAGGTAAACCTTTATGCTATGCACTTCAGCTGTGTATCAAGATGCCCAGAAGCAATAAAGAATCAGCATAAGGAGAACAGAGACTGACTAGATACCTGCATCTCAGGGAACAGTGGGAGAGAAAGAAATCAGTTGTGCTGTGCAAAATGAAGTACTTTGGGCTAGATTACAAGCTGATATTTCAATTCAGTTTAAATGATCTTATGTCCAATCCTCTGTAAAAAAAAATATCCTTGAGTTCAAAAACATGAATGAATGCACATGTGGTAAATCAGGTGAGCAGCAGAAATTATCAGATCCTCTCAGTGCTAGAAATGTCCCATTTCTCTTTCCCCTAAAATACATCAGAACAATGAGAGATCTACACTTTGATATTAATTCACAAGTGTACAGTCCAGAGCACATACATAAATCCAGTAATTCTTTGTGCTTCTGGAACACGGATTCCTTCTCATTTCCCAGCGGTAGAACAAAGAATTTTGATGGGTGTAAGAGACCCATCAGAATGAACTCTTCAGATCAGACTTGTGCTGTTCACTGGATACCACACACAGGCCCATCACACTGAGAGCACATGCAACCATTTCTTTCCTTTAAAAAGCCAGCATTATTTTATTATTTGAGAGTCTTACATAACTGCGTGGTGAAAATGAGAACACAGATCTGGGCCACAAAACATTCCAGCAATTCTCATTGCAAAAGAAACATAAACTTCAGCATCCATCAAACAATTCTCCCTCCAAATGAATAGTGAACATACAAACCCACCATCTCAGCTTGAGTTCCTTTGCAAAAGAAAGCCCTCTGGAGTTATTAAAAATAATAATAAAGTAATCCAGGCTCCCAACAGACAGCATTTGAACATCATGGCAAGTTCCTATAAAGTAGCGCAGCAACACCCCCTTTTACTAATTTCCCTGAATCCCTAGTGGCTTCCCACTGCCACAAATTAAGCTTACATTCCTTTCTGTAAACCTAGCAAAAATTGCAGACCCAGTGTCCCCTGTGCACAGCTCTTTGAGGTCGGATGCTTTGGGTTGTCTGGTTGTTACTCATGCCTCCCACTGTGAGGCCCAATATTTCCCTGCCCCATCATTTTCCTTTCACCCCCCAGTGTGTTACAAATCACTGTTCCTCTGCAGGGTGTCTCAGAGAATGACTTTGTCGGGACAATGCCGGGTCAGTGACAACATCAGGCGCGTGTTGAGTGATCTCATAGGGAGGGAGCAGTGTTCTGCTGAAGGCACCAGTCTTCTGCCTTTCATTTTAATTGGATCTTCATTCTCACAGCTTGGCAAAGCCCAGCCTGAGATCTGGGATGTGCCTAGTGCAGATGTGGCCATCTGTGTCCAGTTTTCTCTTTGTGTCTGCACTTCTCCCTCATTTTAATCTCAGTTTTACCTTCCTTCTGCGTTCACAAGTCCCTCTTTATTTTGTTGTTGCCCTCTTCTCTCCACATTCCTGATCAGCTTCCTCCCTTCCTTCCTCCCTTGAGAAGCACCACACTGCTTGAATTGGCTCAGCTCACAGAAAACCACCGCGCGGCTCCTCAGTGTGCCGATGGCAAGTCTCCATGTGCTGCTGAACCACTTCCAGAGAAAGCAGAGAAGCATGGCCAAACGTGGGGATGTGTGTCATTACTCACCTCCAAGAGCCACTAAGTGCCAGGTGGATCAGGAGCTTAGTCCTGGAAGCAGACAGATTCTTAAATGGCTTTCAGGGAGCATAGAACAGCTTCTCAGTGGGAAGGTCTTTCCTGTGGGATGGCAGGGAGGACTAAAGAAAGGTCCATCAGCCTTCCATTTGTCCTAATTAAGGACCTTGTATTTTTGATTAGGCTAACAGACACAACCACAGTACTGCCCCTACTCTATTCCAGTGACAGTAAGAGAACAGTGGTGGTGTCTAGATTCTCTTAAGAGAGCAGCAGACTTTGAGGTTAGATCTGGGAGCATCCTTTTTTTTTGTCAGCTTGTGAAGTAGCATGTAGTGGTTGGAGCCAGAGCCTGGCAGTGTTTGCCATTGGGTTCTGCTCCACTCTCTCCAGCAATATCTTCTGCAGAAATGTTTCACCTTATTATACTTCACTTTTTCCACACTTATCGTCATAAACACAAAGATAAATACATTTCTTCCCTCTCCCTTCCCCCTGGTGAAACATTATCAAGGCGTGGGGTGAAAGGCACAATATTATAATAAAGTGTTATGGTGATTACTATTCATCCAGTGAGCACATTCGAGGGAAGTTCATTTAAACTGTGCCACTTTGCCTAATTAAACAGTCAGCTGTGAATGAGGCCACTCAGAGGTGGATCTTTGTCCTGGTGCCACAGTCACCAAAGGTCAGAGTAAGAGCAAGTGGGGCTTCTCTTTTCCCATACTAAAGTACAGCACAGCAGTAAATACTCATAAAAATTTAGCGTTCCACTCACAAGCAGGTGGCAAACGTATGTAAGAAATCCAGTTTCCAAAACAGCGTGGTTTTCAAAAACCCTTGGTGACAGGAAAAACATTTGAAGTGGGAGGAAAGAGATCAGTGGAAAACGTCAGACGTTAGCACACATAGAATTGGTGGTGACACAGTTGTGGCTGACACTGCAGCCATGGAATAAGTTTGTTCATATTTTCACATGAAAGCAACCTGCAAGTGAGAGACAGAGTGTCCATACATGGTTTCCCTTTCCTTATCCTCTCACCAAGTATGTTTGCTTACCACTCCGTGTTTTTTCCCCCTGAGATCTCACATGTCTCAGAGAGTGATGTGGGGTACAGTTCCGGTGAACCACTGGTGAAATGGAGTCATGGTGTGCAGACAAGTTGGGCCAAACCTTTCAGAAGCCATTAGAAATGTGGATCAATATGTCTGTTTGCTGAGAGGATGGGCCCAAGGAGCAGTTTCTGAGCTGTGTGCCCACCAGTAATCCATGGAAGGACAGTTTGGAAGAATAGGCCTTGAGCTCAGGCTAGGTTTGATAATGCATGGGTGGCACCATCAAGTGCCAGCAGCTGGGAGGACTTTGTTGGATTGAAGTAACTCAGGCTTTTCTCCCCAGCAGCTGGAATTGCAGTGAAGACTGTCAACAGCAAGGGATAGTAGATAAAACCTGCCAGTTTCTGGATGTTTAGGTGGCAGCAACAAACCTTTGCCATCCCTCTGACCATCACTGCTTAGTGCCCACAGACTCACTATGCTCCCGTCACACCAAGTTCTGCTTTGTCAGCAATAGCTGTCACTTCATCCTCTGGGTACTTAAATAGTTATGCTACAAATGCATTAGCAGCAAAAGGAGTCTGTGTGTCTCCTCCTCCTACGCCCTCTAGCCCTCTTGACACAGGGCAGAACATATTTGGTCCTATAGCCCCAAAGCTGATTTGCCATGTGCAGCCACTCCAATTAGATCTCTTTCTTGGACAGATTCCCTGGCCTGACTTAGGTGCCCAGAATGTGTGTCGTAGGCTCAGCAGATCCCACCCAGGCAGTGATTTAATCTGACAGTTATACTTATTCATGGTGACATCCCAGGCAGCAGCAGCACAGAATGTTCAAGCAGTGCAGGGAGGAGGAGGAGGAGGAGGAGAAAGAGGAGGAGGGACGAATGGTGCCACCAGGGCACACCAGAGCCCAGCTGAACTCCCTGTCTCGGCAAAGGCCCTTCCTTAGCCTGCTCTGCTTGGAAGGAAGGTGGGCTGCCTTTACATTCAGCATGTACTAGTCCAGCTGCTCTCAGAAGGAGTTTGTTACTGACAGATACCCACTCAATAGGCTCCCTCAAACAGAGTAAATTATGTATTTGTAGAAAAAGGGGAGGAAAAAAAAAAAAAAGAAGTGCAAAGCAGTCAGTGTGATGGAGCTGTTGCCTGGCTGCTCTTTTTGGGGATCACAAGTGTTCAATTAGCCTGGAGAAACAGAACATTTTTCTTTGCTATAAGACACCCACTGTAAGTTCCTGGTGGGAGCCTGGGCCTGTACTTGTTTTCACACAAATGTGACTCCATAGCTGCAGGATCAGGTAACTGAGTTGTGGTGAGACTGCACTGACTGAGCTGGGAGACCTGGGAATCCTGTGCTCTTCAGAGTGCAGAAGGAGCACATGTGCACACATGCCTAAAAATGGAGCTTTTGGTGTAGGTATGTGCAGCATCAATATCTCCATCTTTCTTCTGGTCCATGGTGCAGGCTCTTGGCATTAATAAGAGTTTGTAGTACTTAAAAGATACAGAAGATGTTCTTTATGATCCCCGCGAGCTCTTTCTGAGCTCTGCATTCATTTATAGAAATACTGTACCCTGAAAAATTTAATGGAAAATGGTGCTTTGGAAATGCTCTGGCACAAAAATAGGAACACTGAGCTGAAACAAAATGACTGGTTCTGTCCACTGCTCACAGCAGTGCACAGCTGCAGCTTCTGCTGGGGTCAGTAGTAGCTCACAAATGTTTCAGAGCAAAAACATGGGTGTTTGCATTTCACCCCACAAATACTAAGATAACTCTAAATGGGAATTCCTCTCAGTCTTAGCTGTTTGTTTACAGCCTGTTTAACAGCACTCCCAGGATCTCCGTGTTCCTGCAGCATCCCAGACTGCTGGGCTGCACAAGTGCCAGTGATGCGATGTGCAAGTTGCTTTTGTCTATCCAGCAGATCTTGAAAGACTTCTGTATTCCATCTGTAGCCTAAACTGTGAGAGGACAGGAGTGTTTTCCTCTTGATGGTAAAGCACTTGCTAAAAGATCTGACCATCAGAAATGCATTTTATGCTGAATGCTTGGTCTGAACATGTGATATTAGAATTGGCAGGCTTCCCAATAAATTGGGACAGTTCTGATTGCTACTAAATCGACCCATGCTCCTGGTAAATCCTAAATATCTGAATTTGTTGTGTAGTGCATCTGACAGCCTGCAAAGAGCATAACTTTGCTTCAGAAGTCTGTGAAGCTGAGACCTGGTCTCAACAAGCTAACTTTGTATTTTTTTAAGTTCCTGCTGGGATTTTAAAAGGGATTGTGCTCTGTGTAGGCTGGCTTAAAAGCCAAAATGGAAAAAATATGGAAAAGAAATGGAAAAAAAAGGTCTTGTAAAGACAATGTCCTAAATCTGCATCTGATTTTTTGTACATGTCATTTGACAACCCTCCGCTTCCCTTCTGCTTCTCTTACAGTAAAATCCAGGTACATTTTCTCCATTATCTGTGCATATGTGCAAGAAGATTGGCTGCAAAAACAAATTTCTGAAGACACAAGTGAAGGATGCTTGGCACATTCTTTGTTCCAGCAAAGCGTTTATGAGTTAATGAAGACTTGAACAGGATCCTGAAAGGGGATCTGTGCAGTGACACAGTCAGATATTTACTGTCTTCTTAGACATGGGCAGGGGGAGTGAAAATCTTCCCCTAAGAAACAAGTAGTACATAAAACAGTAAAGAAACACTTTGGGTTGGAAAGGTTTTGTGAAAATTATTGTGTGTGCTCTTTTAAAATTGCTGCTAATTTTTAGAGCTGCTGATCTTTGTGAGACATCTGACTAAGTGTAGCTTGTTGTAGATGTGCCTCCCTGGGGTCAGTCAAGGCCAAGTTCTGCTGAGGTTCTGTTTTCCAGGGAGATGGATACCTTCCCGAGTGATCCTACCTCCAGTTCCATTCCCTTCCCCCCAGCTTTATCTGAGTGTCAGGATGTTTTGGTGGGAGCCTCCTCCTTTTCCCGGCTGTTAGGGAGACTGTCCTGAGTTCTCCCTCCTTACTCAAGAAGATCACTCATGTGTTGCTATTCAGATCCTCTTGTGACTCACTTAGCAGTTGACATCTGTAGGTGGAAATTTTTAATCCCAGGCTGAGGATCACACTTGGAATGAAAGGCAAAGGGTAGAGCAGTGGGAACAGGGAGGGCTTTGGGCACAGCATGGGCTTTCCCAGGCAGCAGTAAGAAGGACACTTTTGCCTAAAATGCTGCTCTCCAAACTCCATCGTCTGACCAGGAAAGTAGTTCCTGCCTGTGAACTCTTGAATTGAGAAATGAGGTAATTCAAGATGGGTAAAAACAACTTGTTTCTCAGTAAGATGTTTGGGAATGAGCTTATTTCATTGACCCTCAGCTCCTAGCACTCACAGCATCATGCATAAGGTTCCAGAAGATTGTGAGATTTACATTTTAAAAATAGTAAAGAGTCTTTACTTATTTTCATTTATTGTCTGCTGTTCTACCCTCCAGGGTTCATAACTTGAAGCTGCACTTTGCAGTCAAGAGACATAAAATATTTTCTTCCTTTTTTACCCAAGCAGAAATTCTCAGTTTATCACATGAATTAGAAGCTGGGGATTAGAAAAGCTATCAAATACTAAGGGGGCTATAGATAAAAGCCTGACATTTGGCAAGCTTGTATTCTGCAGCTGTAACCACTATCACTTTCATAAGTGGGAAAGATCAAGGAGATTATAGAAATTGTCTCACAGGGACAATTTCCTAAGTATGTGTGCTCTGGAACTGTTTGAAAGACTTGTATAAAAATTTGCAGGTCACAAAATGAGAGGCTGCTTTTCCCAAATCATTCTGAATTCATAGAAATGGCATCTCTGCTAAGAACAATAAGAAGTTTGATAGAATACTTTTGGCTCAATAACAGTCTGATTTGGCAATGAAAGTAGGTCAGTTCCAGACTTCCTTTTCTATCCTTTCTTTTCTGGGAGTTAGAAAGAAAATGTATTTTTGATAGTAAAAATATAAAATTGTGAAACCTTGCTCTGGCATAGGTTGGTTGCTCTTGATATTTATTGAACAAGCAATCTAATTTCAGCTTCCAGCATTTGTTATAAAACTGCCATTTTAAACTTTGCTGTCAAGGGAGCAGTTAAAAACTGTATATTTTATATCAGTGAAAAATACTATTCCTAGCGTTTAGGAAAGATGCCATTTCTGAAATAAGGTAATAAAGACTTATAAGGACTGGTTAGATAGATGCGCTTGGAATTTTCCAAAAAGTGCTTGTTGTTATGAGAAAAAAAAATCAAACAGATGGTTAAGATGAGCTAAAATCCCATTGTAGAAGACAGAAAGATTTTTCTTATTTGTGTGTTAGCCAGCCAAGTACAGGCGGTTGGAGACTGGGCTGTGTCATGACTTGTTGATACGTGAGAATTTCAAACTGCCTTCTCCTCAGTAATATTTTTCCATGTGAGAGGACTGCATATGCCTTTATAGAGTACAGGGAATGCACAACAGACAATACCCACAGTATCTGCCTCAGACTGCATCTGCCTCAGACTGCTGTAGACATGTAAGATGTTCAGAACAAAAGCTGGCCCCTCAGGAATCACTGGGGAAGGAGCCGAATAACTGGTCCTGAGTTAATGTGTTTATGGTGGGCTGAGGTGGATGTCACCAAATATGCCCATCATGATTCTAAGGGCACAATAGAGTTGAGTCCTGTGTTCCTCCATCACCCTGTTTTCCAGGCTACAGACAGCAATGCTCTGTTCAGTGAAGTGCCTCCATGGTGAAGACATCCTGCAAGCACCCCATGAAGAGCTGCACCCAAAACTATTAGTCTGAATCCAGTGCAAGGTGGTGCGTGGTTTATCCTGGCACGTTTTGGAGATGTCAGTCTACACGTGCTTGCAAACCACATCTTACACGGCAGATTTCTCACATGTTGCTACATGTGTGGCTGCCCAAATGCTTTGAAATCCTGAGTGTCCACATGACCATTCCTGCTTGTCTGTGAGTGGAACCTGTGCCTCTGGACTTGGCTGGAGATCTAGAGTAAAGGACATGATGCCCTTTCAGCTCTGCTCCTTATTGACACTTTGAAATAGGGAGGCATGTGTGGAGTGAACAGCTGTCCAGGCAGTAAAATATATACCTTAATTTGTTATAAGAACAGACTTTCTGGGCTAGGCTAAAAATCTGTGTTGCTCTGTACCCTTTCTTTAGCCATAGCCACTGGTGGAGACAGAGGATCAGGTGAGGTGCAGAGTGATCCTATATATTCCAGCCTTCCAGCAGTCCGAGATTAGAGGTCTCCTGAGTCAAAAGTGGGATTCCACCAGTAAACTGGGAAATGTTTGCCCTTTTTAACTTAGGAGTTTTAGAAAGGCAATATCCTCGTATTGCAGTGGGTTTTTTTTTCTGGATAGGCTGCAAAAGCTTCTGAATATGCCAGCGTGTAGGTAGGGAGGAACCATGTACTGGAGTGGGAAAAATATCAAATTGTAGCCTTGGCATTGTATTGCAGGTAAATTGCAGAAAGGATTTGCTTTGTCCCAGATGGAAAATCCCAGCTGACATCTCTGCCTACGTAGCTCCAAAGTCTGATGCAAAGGAGGATTTTGAGGGATAGTCCACTCAGGCAATGAGTGGTTTGCTTGCATCCTGTGCATGCTCTTGATGAGAATCATCACCAACAGCTGTACCAGTGTCGATAGGGCTGTGCAGGGAGAGCGTGACCAGAGCTCAGGATCTGGCCCTCAGAATCCAAAGGCTCAGAGGTTGAAACAGAAAATGATAAAGCAGATCTCCGGATATAGTGCCGTGCGTCACCACCCCTCCTGCCCAGCTGCTGAACTCACATCTGCCCTCGTGCCAGCTGGTCCAGCAGACTTAGGGCAGAGCTGCCACCAGCGGCACACACTCAGTTTGTGCCTTTAAGAGGTTTGGCTTATCCAGGCTGGGACTCAGTGAAACTGTGTGGGCTGACAAAGAGAGCTTGTCCCTTCCCCCATCCACACTCTGCCAGGAAATGAATTTGTGAGACGCTGGCTCCTGCCTCCAATCTGCTGCCATGTGGGAGCCTGGCGCTCGCAGCCGCTGGCGCGCTCGCACGTGTGCGCGCACATGGCGGGCACAAGGGCTGGGGGGCACAGTCACTCTGGCAAAATGGGATCTCACATGGAACAAGGCAGGCAAACTGTGGCACTGCTGCCACAGCAGGTCATGGAGCATCCTGGCTGTGCTGAGTGTGGGATGGGAAGCTCCAGCCAGTCAGGGGCTGCTTGCTTTATGGGTTTGGGCCTCTCAGGGACAGGTCTCAGCCTGCGGAAACTTCTTAGGCAGGTCAGCAGGGAACATTATCTTTATGCTGAAAGCAACTGGGGATCTTAGGCCACCTGGAGGCACAAACAGCAGGGTTAAAGGAGGGGAACCCAGCGGGAAAGGCAGGGTAGGGGAAGTGACCCCAGTAGCCCTGAGCACGGATGTCTGTCAGCACATGGGCCACTGGAACTTGTCACAGAGCTGCCTGCACCCTTACTCAGCGTGGGTGGTACTGGGAGAGCAACAGCACGTTTCTTCAGCTTCAGTGGGAGGGGAATGGCACCGTGCTTTCCTCCTCACATCTTCTTAGCACCTCCTCACTGCTTGCGCTGGCTTTGGACTTGGGGTTAGCGAGGATCTAAAAGTCCTGAGAGTCAGGAGATGTGGGATGCTTGTTTAAGGTTTATGTTAGCAACATAACAAGTCAAAGCACTTCCAGCTCCTGGACAAAATTCAGTATGTTCCCCTGAAAATGAATTAGTGCAAATCAGTCCAATCTTGAAATCCTTTCTCTCCACTACCTGGTTGTTCTTGAGATTGAAAAGTGATCAGTTTTCCTCTGGAGTTTTGCTAGTATTATTGGAAAAGACTCTAGGATAGTGCCTATGTTGTTTGATTCAGAGACAGGTACTGTCCGGTCAATGCACTCACTGAGCAATAACACACAAATATAGGAAGGGCTTTTGCTCAAGGTATACATTTCAGGTCAGGTGATTTAAGACTATGCAAAATCAACTGCTACAGAAAGAGTTAATACTGAGAGATGTAGAGGGGGAGGGTTTGGGAAAGTCATGGTATCAGGTTTTCCTCTAAGGGGCTCTCAAATGATTCTCGACCCTGCCAGAAGTCAAACATCTCCTCCCCAGTGAAGCTAAGGATGTCTGTCTTTTTGACTCAGCTGCCAGAGTCACATTGCAGAATTTGATCCTTCTGCAGTGTCCCTTCTCCCCTCTTCTGAACTGTCTCTGCCCACACTCTTCTGAAGCCTGTGAGACTTCAAGACGGTGAAAGTGCAAGTGATCTCATCGGGCCCTGTGGGCAGGGCAGCAGGTCCCGTCTCCGCATCCGATACAGTTTCAGCCTTCATGCTGTCCTCTGCTGTAATGCTAGATGGGCTGAACAGATGGGGAGGTCCGGTGGCAGGGCTCAGGCTGACAGCTGCTTTGCAATTATAAGTCTGGAATGCGATTTGAGGGGTCTAAGATACTTAGTGCTGGGGCCTTAGTGCAGGAAAATGTATCAAGTAGGTCAGGCCCCGCACCAGAGGAAGAGTGAGGGGAATAGCTGTGGTGTGACAGGAAGGTCCTTTATTGGGTTTATCTTTTGATGTAATTTTGATCACTGAGATTTTAACTCCCCCTTTTTTGACCATGTTTCATTCCTAGATTGAGTTTACTATAAAGACCAAATGCCTGTAGAATGGGACTGTGAATTTCTGACCGATTTTACAGCTTCTGGCAATTGGTCTCTGCTGGGAGCGTAAGAGAGTTTACCCACCTGGCCTTTCTCTGAGGAAAAGTACCATTTAAATTCTGGTTTCTTATGTGAGAAAACAGTTTTGTGTAGATTAAGAGGTTTCACCAAACTTTGGTCTCACCAGATATTCACATGAAAATCAGCAAAGCATCCTAGTTCCACAGCATCCTCCTCCTCCCTGTAAGCACCCAGATTAGACTGACTTTAATTCATCTGAGTCTGATTTTTCACTACAATAGACTCTCTTCCAAGGAAACTAATGGTATGTCAAGATAGGGCCTGACTTAACTCTACCTGTGTGAAACCACAGCATGGACTTGCCCTATCTCAGTAAGCTGAGAGGTCTCTGTAGGGTTCTCCATCATATGGGGCAGATGCAGGGTACAGCTGTGCTGCAGTTTGGGTGCAATTTGCACACTGGAACCACGGGGAGAGGACAAGATGGGTTTTGACTGTGAGCAGAAAAAGAGCTTTCAATTCTCAAAGCCAAAAAGCTATGCAAAGCAGGCAAATTACCAACTCAAGCAAGTGAAAGCCATGCTAGAGAACATGATAGGCAAACACTTTCTTTTCTATTTTAATGCAGCAGCTGAGATAATTTACTGCTGCTGCTGCTCCCTTTTTATGGCTCTTCAGTTTTGGCACAATCTTGTAATTAGGCCCTGGTTTGTCTGTGGACATTTTTGCTTTGTTGAGCTGTCTTATTACTGAGGAGAGGCAATCAGGGACTTACATACCCCAGTGTGCTGTGCACTTTTGACTTTTACAGGTAAAGTTCATTTATGCAAACCCAACTGTATACATATTTAGCTAACACAGAGTTTTCAGCTTCCATCTTCTTGAGTCCAGATTGTTGCCATAACTGATCTGTGCCCCTGGGAAGAGAGTTACACAGTGAGAAAAATGTCAGTGAACAGTAAATGAAAAAAAATAGGACAAAGTCAGCAAAAGCAAACAGTAAAGTCACTGGTATCAGGCCTTTTGACAGAGGGATCATATTTGTCTTCTTACATTTTTCAACTTTGCAAGCTCCTTTTATAACCTCAGTCCAATGAATTTATATGACTGTGCTGTTTCTCAGCTCCTGCAGGTGTCCATGAGGGATGGGGGATGATGCCCAGTGAGGTATCCTGGTGTAGGGTTATGGTCAGAGACACCTGGGAGGACAAAATTAGAAAATTCTGTAGTTTGAGTGCTACCTGTTCACTCTACTTTTTGCTGTGATATACTTCTGTTTGCAAAAGGTACTGTTAAAACAGAGATCTGAGGGACGTTCATTGCCATTCTCAGACACAGAAGACTTGCATTGTCTGAACTATTGCCTATAGTGCACAGCAGAGATATGTCTGTGAAAACTGGTGTGTGAAGCAGAAGTTCATTCTGGAAACTATTGTGACTTTAATTTTCAAATATCCCTCTTCCAAAATCTCTGAGAAAATGGGCATTTGGATCACCTGGAAGTGGAAGTATTCATTCTTTGATGTTTCCCTCACACCGAGAAATAATCCCATTTTTACTGGAGCATTGTCCTTTTCCAAGCAGCTATTTACAAAGTGTGGTTCCAATATTAATATGACTGTCTAATTTCTGAACTTTTAACAGTAATCAGCAAACAGAAATCCTGAAAATTTCTGCCTTTCCTTGTAAACATTTTACCCCTTCAAATTATGGCAATCATGTAGTGTAGCAAGATTTCCTGAACCAGTAGAGACTCTCCATTCTCTGACTATAAATCTTCAAGGGAATTGTGTGGGAGATTAATGTGGTCTAAATTAAGGGGAGAAGTTGGCTTGTTGCCCTTATCCTACATGGATAGATATTGCTGTCTCATATTGTGGCATCTGTGCTATTATCAACATCAAGTACTTAAATCTTATATGTTGAGCCTTCACAAATGCAATGAAGCAGACATAAAAATCACAATTTGTTTGTGATAGAACAATTTGTCATTAATCTTATGACAACTTTATTTTAAGTTGCATTTTCAAGCTTTTTTCCCAATCTTTTGACCTGGAAAATTGCTAAACAAAACAAAAACAAAAACAAACAAAACAAACAAACACCCCCCCAAAACCCAACAACAACAAAAAATAAACAACCAAAACCAACACACAACAACAACAACAACAACAAAATTGCAATTCATGTTTTCCCAATAACTGGAACTAAGAAACTGGAATTTTCACAACACAGAAACTTAATTTCTGCATTATCTTTGGTCATTTTTTGCTTGGTAGCTGTTCCAGTAGCAGGTATGGAAAGCACTCACCTTGGAGCCTGAACCTCATGTTCATGCGTAGGAGGGGATTTCTTTAAAAGCTTGAGATCAGGTCAGGCTTATGGTAAAATAATAGGACAAATACAAATTTTAGCACGTGATGAGAGAGTGAACGAGAGCACTGAACTCTTATTTTGAGGTGGGCAAAATAATAATGATTGTTTCACAAGAAATGCTGACGCTTTTGAAATGTATCCAAAACTTGCTCTGTCTGACTGCACAGCCCAGATCCAGCTTTGGGATGTTTAGGAGGGACACCATGCTATTAGGCCACAATGTTTGGTCTGGTCAGCTCTGCTTTTCAAAGCCAGTCTTTCCTGTATGTTTGACATACACAAGGATCGATCTTGCAATGACCCCTGGAATGCTGTCTGTGGTCCTCCGAATTGGGTGCTGCGTCCTACACCTGTCCTGTGTCACTGCCAGGTGCCCCTTGCCCCCATATCAGGACAAGTTCTCTTGCAGCACAAACTCAAAAACAGCTCCAAAAGCTTGGCAGGATTTTTGCCATAAGGAACAGCAGATGGTGCCAGACCTTGCTGCATTCGGGCTTCCCAGCTCCTGTTTGGAAGTTCAGGAGTTCCACACAGAAAATTTGCATCAGTTTTGTCACCTTCTCTGAGTACTGAATCTTCCTGACCCAGAGGGTTTCCCTTGGGTGGTCAGGAACAATTTAATCTGCATGGCTGGCAGCTTGGGAAGTTTGAATATTAATTTCTGAAGTTAAATAACGGTAGATTAAAGTATTTGGGGTGCAGCAAGATTAACAGCACATCCCCTGCGAATGTGAAAGACTGAGCTTTATAGGAGGGTATTTCCAGTATCTTTGCAGACTGTATGAAACAGTAGCTGCTTGCTCAGCTTTTGGACACAGGAGGGTTTGCTTTCGAGTATCATAGGAGAAGTTTATCTCAAATTAGACTTCATGCATTAGCACAAGTACAGAGTGTCCAACCAACTTCTAAGCCTTTGAGATGCCCCTTCCCTGTGCTGTAGCATACTCTTACTTACCCCAGTGCCAGGCCCCGGTTCTCACTGCACACAAAGCTGTGTGTGACTTGGAAGGGTCACTGGCTGTGCCAGCTCCATTTTTGCTCTCTGGCCTAGAGAGCTGAGCTGCTGTGGGGTAAGGAGGCAGCTCTGGGGTGATGGTTACTATTACCAGAAGAGGTGTCTCTGTTTCATGTCCTGCCACCCACATTTCCTCCAGTTCCCCAGTAAGCAACAATCCAGGGTGTTGTGGCAGACACTGAAGAAATTGTTCATTCAGGTTCCAGTTCCATCAGGCATTCCTTTCCCTTCCAGGAAGAGGCCACAGGGAGGCAACCTGGGGATTTGTTACAGGCTCCCTCATCCCTGTGGGACCAATCCTGCAAACAGAAGCACAGACTAGTCCTTTCCACATTCTGTCTGTAGACTCTTTGACTCCATTCTCTACCATGCCTTATTCTCACAGTAAAAGCATGGATCTGGTCTTTGCTCAGTGCAAGGAGGAAGCAGTGCAATTGTTTGGGAATACCAAGACCTTCTATTGGTAATGGTCAGAAGCAGGTCCGAGAATGTTGGGTCAATCCAAAGTCAAGTTCTCAGATTTACTTTCTATACCCTTGTTGAAAGGGATCCTTCACCCTTTTTTCCCCTGTAATGATCAAAGAATTTTTTCCCACCCTCAGGAGATCACCTCCTTCTTATATCAAATTCAGAGGGACTAATTCTGCTCTGTATCCTCCCTCTCACATGGAAATCTGGGGTAGCTCCATTAATTTCAATGAATTTGCTCATGATTTGCATTGATGTAACTGAAGCAAATGTGGTCCAGCAATCTGAACTGCAGTTGCCATGGCAACAGGCAGCCGTTTCAGAAGCCTAAACCAGCAGGCAGTAGGTATGTTCAGCATTAAAGTGGGGACTCCTGTATTCAGTTTGCATTCAGTTTTCAGCCATGGGATGAGAATGTCAGCTATATTTGGAGCACAAGTCCAGGGCGCTATTTCTGACACTACCAATGAACCCTTGGGAAAATTGCCTCCCACTGCCTTAGTATTCCTTCCAGTAAAATGGGGATAGGATTACATAGGAGTGTTTTGAAAATTGATTCAGTCTCCTAAAATGCTTTGAGAGAGATCCTCAGATGAAAAGCACAGTAGATCACAAACTATTAATAATATCACTCAATGTCTGCATAAAAAAAAAAAAAAAAGGGGCTGCACTGTAAAGGAGTAAAGGAGTAGGTTCTTACACAAATGCAGGCATCTCCACAGGACCACCAGGAATGTAGAGCATTAAATTGGTAGTGGAGCAGGGCTTTTCTTCAGGTGTGTCGACTGTCTTGGGTTATTTTGGTCTGACCCAATGGAAGGTTCTAACACAGTTTAGTCCCAGCTCAGGAGCAGCCAGTAAGCAATCTAATTGAGCTCAAAATCCTCTTCTTAAATTGGATCGAGCTGTGAGTATTAACTGGGTCCTCTGAATCCGTGTCTAACACCAGGAAGGAAGCAGTAGGTTTGCAGAAGTATTAACAGCTGATGACTTAAATTCATTATGAGAAGAGTATAAAAACCAATTCACTGAGGGAGTCCAGTCAAGTTCCGGTCATGCCCAGGTGTGACTTGATCTGAGTTGAAATAAAAAATGTCTCAGTCCAGGCTCTTGATTTGCATATTCACAAGAATCAAATCGACTTCGTGACAGGTTGCAAGGAAAAAAAAGCAAACTCTAACAAATCCATCTTGCCTTGTCCTGGGCATGCAAAACTCGGTTTCCATGGCTATGGGAAGGCATAGCTGAGGGATTTCAGAGCATGTGCTTTTGCTGTGTTTTAGTTACAGCAGAGATTTGTGGTAACAAAGGAAATCTAAGTATTTGCAAAAGGAAAAAAAAAGTAGCAGTGGTTTCCAATTAATAGAAGCAGCTTTTGTAGATTACTAAGTTTTAATATCAGAAGGGACTGTTCTGGCTCCCTGTAGAGCTTTCACCAGAGAGTTTTGCTGCTATGCTTCTTACACAAGTGCTAGAAACGCTATTTAAACACTTCCTGCCTTTGCTGAATTTAGCTGAGGGCACCTTACCTGTAGTGTTGAAAGCTTCTTGCAAATTTGAAAACTTGTTTGCACATTGTTGTTATGTTGGACCATATTATACTGATACTCATCTGTGATGCAAAGAGAAGGAATATACACTATAATGAATTTTTAAAAGACATCAGAAGGTTTATGATTTTTTCCCCATTTTGTTAGGAATTTTTCTTTAAAAGAACTGTTTAATTCCATTCTGATTAAGAAAATCATACCTTCCTGCTCTTTTCTTTTTGTTACCTTCCTCTCCCCAGTCAAGAGAAAGGCAGGTGATAGGACACATATTTTCCTTTACTCTCCAACATAGGTTTTTTTTAAAAAAAAATCACAAACCCCTCAGTATCATTCTGATTAAAATATAACTAAACACTGGATTTTTTTTTTTTTTTTTTTTTTTTTTTTAGGTTTTAAAAAATCATTTGGAAGTGCTTACTGAAAACAAGCCACTTTTCAAACACATTTTTGACCAGCCATAGTTAGATGACAAGTGCTGGTGCCAGACCATTTGCTCTAGGGTTCCCATTGTTAACACTGCTGGAACTGTACTGGTAACAATGGAGGAAAATATGTAGTAAATTTTGTTAATGAGAAGGCGACATTCTCACACAGTCAATTTTTAACATTTAAAAGAACATTCAAAAGCACAATATATAAAGCAAATTCCAAAAAGATTTATCCTGGGAGAGAAGGCTGAAGCAGAAAAGAAAGCCTTTTCATTCCACCAATATTAATTCAGAGAAAAGCATTTGGCACCAGGATTAAAAAGTTCTGAACGCTGAAGGAGTGCAACTTTATTTTCCCAAGAGAAAATACTGTCAGAGCAGCCAAGCTAATTAGCTTTCCTGTTTTAGAGGATGAATATAGTTTTCTTAAAAGCAAAAAAAGATTATTTTGGATTGTGTCTCTGTATTTCCAAGCTGTAAAGTGGGGTGAAATGCTCTCCTCCATCACCCTGGCCTGCACATACCTGTGAAGCACCCTGGGCTGCAGAGGTGAGTGGTCCCTTGGGTGGAGGGTAATTGATGTTCCAACAGAGCTGGGAAGGTGAAGGGTTATTTGATGGGAGCATCTTGCCTTGCAGTATGGCAGCTAAACAAAGTGAGATTAATGGAGCTAAGTATACGTGGTCTTGCTCTACAAGGTGATTTAAAGGTGACTTTAAAACAATCTACAAATATTTGAAAGGGGTCATCATCAAGAAGGGGAAGAGCTATTGATGAAAAGGAAGATAGAACTCAGCACTTGATGCTGAGCAAAGGAACAAATACACTGATCCTAATGCCTTGTTTTCTGGACATAAAGCCAGTGTAAATGGGGAAAACCATAAAAACTTATTGTGGAAGTTTGAATGCAAGAGTCAACTCAGCCAGTTCTTCCTCTAATGCACAGACAGACCATGTAAAGAAGAGCCTGCAGATGATAAGAGCAATGCCATGGATGATCCTGAAAGCTTTTTCCCTCTGAAGCTCCAAAAATTCATTCAGACACAAACATAAAGGAATGCATCAGCCCTAAAGATACATCTCAATGAACACAGAAAAGTTTGCAGGGTCTGATGGACCATAAATCTTTACATTTCAGTTGCAGAGGCCACTGCACAGCATGGGAAGCATCCTGGTAATGGCATCAGATGCAGCATCTGGAGTCTCCTGGCTTGTTATTAAGGAGATGAAGTACCTGAGCATCGATCAAACCTGATCAGCAGAGCAGTGCCTGGGGCTTGTGGCCAAAGCTTCTGGCAGTATTCATACATTTGTACAGAACCATCTCCATTTTCTTCCTACTATTTGCCTAATATAAGAAATGCCATTGGTAGCATATAATTCCAGGAAAAAAAATTCCTGAAGTGTTGTATAGGCTGTTTCCTGCCCCTGCCTTGCTTGTGTTACCCTAATTGGAAGATTAACAGAGACAGTGTAGTTTGCCTTAGCTGTCAAGTCCCATCATTTAATTCCACTTTCCTGTGGATTGGTAGATGAGGAACTGCTCCAGTAAGTCCTCTAGGGCCTTCAGCTGGATGCTTTCTGCACATCAGCTGCACCCAGAAAGTCCAGGGTCCTGTTTTTCCAGGGCACAGCTCATTGCAATTTGTTTGGGAAGGTCCTCGTGGTGGTACTTGTGTGATGTAGATCGAGGGGGCCTTAGGACACAGCAAAAAGCCCTTTCAGCATCAGGCACTCTGATAAGGCACAGACATTCAAGCATGGCTGCTTCAGCAAGTCATTTTGTAAGGACAGGTGTCATTTATTTTTGGATTCTGAAAATGTTTCAGTACATTTTCTTTTACATCCTGCCTCTGAATCTACAGGCGCAAAAGAGCCTACAGATGTGAGGGCACCAGCATGAAAGGGCAAGGGTGGAGCACCTGCAGAGACACTTCCAGCAGCCCCTGAGGTGGAGGGTTTCTTGCTGAAACTGGCATCCAAAAATCAATCACAGCATCTTCCATCATGTCCCTGCTGTGGAACGTGATGGTTTCAGAGAGCAGTACCTGCCATCTGAAGGAGGCGCTCCTGGGACTGGAATTATTTCCCCTGTGCCTGTGGAGTTCCCTTGTGCCCAGAATAATTAGCAGGGCCAGTAGCATTTAAAAGCAAGCACACATGACTGTGTCTCTGATAATGACACTGGAAAAGTAACAGTATCTAATTATAATTAGAAAACAGCCCCAGCAATGTTCCAGCATCACAACGACCATCCTGACTTTGCCACAACAAATGTAAAAATACATCAGCATATTTATATCTTGGCAACTCTGTTCACTTGCAGCCTGGTGACCAGCCCTCTCTTGCCCTATTCTGTGTACCCTGCTGTGCTTCACAAGCAGTAAATAACAGCGACTGATGGGACTGATGTTTATATAGTGTCTACTGCCCAAAGATTCTAATTTTATTTTTCAAATTACTTGACCTACCTATTAGTCTAAACTGCCTCTACCTAAGAAATCCGGAAATTGATGCAGATTATTAAAAATCCCAAGGTCTTGTAGGACACAGGAGCAATCCAGTCTGAGATTGAGAGGAGAAACTTGAAAGGTGTTTTAGACTAAAACTTCCAGCTTATTTTAGTCAAGTAATTAATTCCTCCTTTCTTCATCCACTACACAGAGATTTAAAAAGGTAGTTTTCAGGATTAGCCTCCCTGAGATCAGCTCGGGCAAGCCATGGTTTTGGGAAAGAGTTTGTGGTAAGAGGGGGATGTGAATTTGGTAGGCAAAAGTTCTCCCTTCAGGGCAGGCGGAGGGAGATGCTTTGCTGGAGTTTGCCAGAATGAGTTGCTACAGGACCAGGTACTTCATCCTAGATAATTTTCCTTTACTTTCTATCTTAGCCTGCCCTGGCATTTTGCCATGAGCACTTGCAGAGTTGCCATGCTCCCCTTTGGAGGTGGCTGTATTCGGCAGGGGGGAATTGATGATTTATAGAAGCACAGATTTGCATGTAGCCAGTGCAGGCTTCACTCCTGAGCAGAAGGCAGGCGTGGAGGCAATGCTTTCACTACAGCCCAGGGGCCAGTTTCTAGATATTTCCATTTGAAGGCCCCAGGGTGTCCCTTGAACTCACAGGCTTGTTGACGTCTCCAGCTTTGGCTGTTCTCGGATGCTCTTCACTGGTCAAGGTATCTCTGCACTTTTAGTCTCCTGACTGGTGAAGTATTTGGATTTCTCACTGTTTGCATTTCACTGCTTGTTGTAACAGATTAAACAAAATTCTAGCTAAAAAAGTAAATTACAAGCAACTCAAGACCTTCAATGTTTGTCCTCTGAAACTTTCTTTCCAAATAACAAGTTATTAAACAAGTTACATGGAAATAAAGGGTCAAATCTGTCACCCTTTCCTGTGTGAATGACTCTGGAATCATTGCTGAAGGTCTGATAATGCTTTTTCCCTCCAGTTCTTGGAAAAACTTCCTCTAAAGTCAGTGGCCAATTCTTGTGCTGCCACTGGGTTAGATTAAAAGTTGGGTCATGGAAGGAAACAGAGTTCTCCTGAACTTGTCAATGATACAATTGAAATCTGAGTCTGATCTAGTAAATATCACATATTTTAGGTGTTTTTTTCTGACCTACTAAAGGTTTGACTGCCTGTGAAACAACTCCTAACATTTCCAACCAATTGTCTCTATGAACACTGTCAGCTGGAAAAGACTTACTGACTCTTCATGTACTTAAAGCAGGTTAGGGATGAGTTGTATTGGTTCAGAGTTAGGCATTTTTATTCCAAAATAAACGTGATCACAGAGGGAATTAATCAGGAATAACTGTTCTGCTTTTAATACATACTGCTTGAAACCAAATTAACCTCTCTGTGTGCAAAAGCCTGAAGGATTTAGCTGAAATTGCTGAAAAGCCTCCAGATTTGCATGATAATTTCAAAGGGACTGCTCTTCTGAGTGAATGCCCCATGGAACTGAGCTGCAAGTCTTCCTTGAGAAAATAGAGGCTTCCTTTCTTGCACTTAATAGCTTTAGGTTTGTTTTTGATGTTAAAGGCCATTATAGATCAAGTGTGTCCCTAACATTTATTTTCTGCCGGTATAGCCCATGGGATGAGCTTGGAGTTAGAAGCAGTGTTTGTACGTGATGAAATAACACTAATGCAATGAATGACAGCTTGGGACTGGACACAGCTCTGGCAGATGGGGATGGAGGCAGCTTCCCCTGACCTTCCTGCCTCAGGACCAGCTGGTGTGATGTGTGCTCCAGCATCATTGGATGAGGTCCCAGCTGTGCTGCCCGTTCTCTGTCCTCGTGCTCCTCGTGCCTGAACAGGGTAGGACTCCCTTCTGCCTGATTCTCAGTTTAGTTTCATTTCCCTGTTGCTTGAAGATTCAGGATGAACAAAGGTGTAAAGTGACTTCAGTGTCTGTGTTTGTGCTGTGTTTTGGCAGCAGAAGGGCATTTTTCCTCTGCCTCCTCCCACCTCCTGTGCACCAGCTTCAGATGCAGCCTGGTTGGTGAGTGGACACTGCTCTGCTCAGGTTCAGGCTGCCATTCTCAAATCACCTTGAGGAGCTGACTCCAGACAACAAGCACTGAGCTCTCATTTCCTCTCCACTCATACAACAGAACGGAGCTACGCTTTTGTGTTGGAGAACCACGTAGAGAATACATAATCACAACTGGCAGCAAACAGCTTTTGAGCACTGAAAGCAGGAATTTCTGAAACATCAGTCAATACTGGAAAAGCCTGAAACCCTTAGGCCTACCATTTACCCCTTTATGCAAGTAGAGGCAAATATGGGTAAGCTTATATAGTGATTTATTTTGCTTGGGTCAGTCCCATCCAACTTTCAGAATCATTCCTACAAACCAAGAGTCAGCTTGGGAGCAGCCTTCAGACACTGCTGACTGCATGGCCCTGGGGTGAGTGTCTGAAGAGCAGGAATGGATATTGGTGTGAAGGAAAGCAAAAGCCAGAAACGCTTGCAAATTTAGAGCATTCTGTATTTTCCATGTAAGGCATTCCCCAGATTTTGAGGTTAGAGGTTATTAAAAGCTCAATAATAAAAGTTCTTCATCTAAGCAATCAGGAACTGTGCCAAACAGGAACGATTCTGGGAAATAACCCTTTTATCTTTGGTACCTAAGTGTATTAAAAAAAATTTAGAAGCCTTTTATTATGATTAATTTCTTGTGCTCAGGAAGTTTATGCAGCTGTACTTGATATGGGGTGCTTGTCCCTTGGCTTTTCAGGTCCTATGAAGTACAGCAGTCAAAGAAAAATGTTTTTCAAGCACAGCTTTTTTATTTCTCCTCCGGGTACCTTAACTCAGTGGCAGAATTAACCAAAGGAACTTACTGTGAGAAATAAAGAATCCTGTAAAGGGATTTAGAGGGATTTGGGAGATTTAAAGATTTTTCATCATCATGATTTGGAATGATCGATTTATTTTTGTACATATTTTCCCATGTTAAGCTCATGAGGAATATGAAAATCCTATTAGGAGGGTGAAGCAGATACTTCTGTTCTTAGAGGATGCAACAACTCACCTCCTGTGAGGGCTGGGCTGTGAAGGCCATCTCACCTCTCTTGCTTCACCCCTACCACTGGAGTCCCTATGCTCCAATTTCATCAATCATCACATCTGTACCCGTGTCTCACTAAGTGAACATCACCCTGCTTAATCCACCTTTGAAACCTTGGATGAAGCTGTTGTAGTGGGAGAGAAAGTGGAATGGATGGAAGCTGTTCACCTGGGGACTGACCTCCTGTTTGTTCTCAAGCCATTCCTCTGTCCTCACATTGCAGAAGGCATTCCTTCTTTTTCTTTAATCCCTCTTTATTTATTTTGTGTGAAATAATCCATTTTATTATCTACTATTTATTATTTACCATCTGCTGTTATATTTATTACATCTACTATGTATTATTTATAATCAATTTTAATAGTGTAAATTCCAGTTGACTGGAAGGCATAAGAAATCCTTCAAATTGCCCACACAGGGTAATCTCCAAGCAATCTTGATTTGAAACGGAAATTGCCAGTACTGACTGGCTGGCTGCTTTCTGTGGGTAGAAGGAGGAAGCTGAGTCTGCCTTGGTTTTGTTTTCTCGTATGGGGAAGGTCCAGGAGAAATAGGATCCCACGAGTAGATTTTGGAATTGTCCTGACGTTCTTCAAAGACAACCTCTGTTCTTTCTCAGAGGAGAATATGGAAAACATGTAATGAACCAAAACTAAATACTAAAATCCTCCCAGACTTGGTCTTGGTTTTTCCTAGCAAGACAGGTGGAGCAATGTGGAGCTAAAGAGAACTCATGAGCAGGGCTGGAGCAGAGTCTGGGAATTATTCAAAGAAGTCACAGCCAGACTTAAAAGTAGCTGGCAAAATAAGTATGAACTTAGAAACCAGAAGGAAGGAATGAGTGACTTCGGACAAGGCAGCTGCTGGTCGCAGGGACACAGGGAGAAATGACAGAGATGAAATTAAGGTAATAAGTGAATCAGGTAATAGACTATACTTCTGTCCAAAAACCTTCCTCTGGTTGAGCCACTGAAAGTCCTGTAAGATAACATAGGGTTTATCAGTCCTTAAAAAACAGAGAGCTGGTGGTGATGAGCAGAAATGACCATGTAACCTGCTCTTCAGAGGAGCAGTCCACCAGATCTACCAGCAGCTAGACCCCTTCATATTCCAGGGATGTTCCTCTTCCAACAGTACAAAACTCCACTGGATTTCTGGTCTTATCATCCACAAAGGCCACAGATTTTCTCTGTAACTTCAGGTCATGAAGATACTGTCTTAGGATATGAAGGTGAAAACACTTCCATGTGAGAGGTTCATATGGGCTGAGTGCAGTGCTTTGAACACCTTTAATGAAAGGTGTGACAAAAATTGGCATTTAAACCATCCCAAAAGATCCTTTAAGAGAGGAATGCATGTATTGGGGTGACACTAAGGCAAAAATTGTTTGAGGGAACCTGTTTATTTGAAAAACGTGCCTTGCTGCTCCAGTCTGAATTGTTTGTCTTCCTTGGAATGAAAGAATGTAGGACATGGAGGGGAGGCTTGCCAGCAAAGCCTTTTGGAATTGCAATGAAATGGCCGTGTTTGTGCTCAGAAGGGTCTCAGGCTTGTGTTCACATCTGCTTTAAGTTATCCTGATGTTGGTTTTTTTTATTTTTTTTTAATTGAGTTTAACATACTGAGAAACGCACAAAGCTCTCTGGCCCCCAGGCGCAAGAGGAAAAACCTCAACAACATCCACTGACCCTGCCACCATGTGCTTCCCAACAAACATTCCCAAACAAATGCTGGCGATGACAAATTGGCCTAGGAGCAACTTGATGGTGGGTGTTTAATTGCACACTACAGTGCTCGGCGCCTTGGGAAGATGGGGATGGAGAGCAGATAATGAGGGTTGGATTTGCTAACAGTGGGCATTGGCCACAGTTGGCAGGTTTGGGAAGCACAGAACAAGACAATTATCGCGTTTTGCTGCCTGATGGATGTTCAGCTAAGTCAGCCAGCTGCTAACCAGGACCAGGGGGAAGCTGTTCCTAGGTCTTTGGTCCCACTTCTTAGCAAAGATGGCTCTTAGCAACCTTTGAACTCCTCCTATACATAAAGTTTTTTCAGGTCTATATTATTTCTGGAATAAATTGCCCACAGGCTCTTTGTGGTACCCAGGCAGCTGAGGAGGGATGCAAAACCCCATGGTGTGACCATGCCTTTTCCTCCCTGCCTTCTGCAGGCCTCGTTCCCAAGGGGCAAGCAGGGAACCAGCCATGAGCCATTCAGACAGCTCAGCTCAGCTCTGGCCTAAAAATACCAGAGGTTTTCACAGAGATGTTCTACCCAGATCAAAGAGGAAGAGCACAAAAGGGATTGGGTCCTGTGGGTGTTGCTTGGTGTAGACAATTCATTTGGCATAGGCTTGGTCTGCAGGCAGCAGCTTTATCATGTGAGCCTGAAAGATGGCAAGGGCAATCGTAGGTCCTGGATGTCCTGAGGTGAATCTCAACATCTTCACCCTTTCCTTTTGTACCTGAGTACCAGCGAACAGAGACTGAAGAGAGACCTGTGTGCTGGGCTGATGGACCAAGCACTGATGTTTGTGCGAGGCTTACCCTGCAGGAAGACAGGACAAGGGATGTAGGACTGTTTTCATGTGCAAATATGTGGTGTTTGCACACAAGCATGTACTGTGAGAGAGCCTCTACACCTGTGTATCACAGAGCCCAGGGATCTGCTGTAAAAGGAACTGGAGGCTCCACTGGAAGGCAGATATAGTGCCTTCCCCTGCCAGCTTTGGGAAGGTAGTCCAGAGCTGATGTGTTTTTAGAAGAACTGACTTAGAGTTTGTTTTCCTTATATACTCCAGAAGGATTTCCCTTAGTTGTTCAGATATCCATGCAACAGGCACAGGGAAGAGAGCTGGAGGTGTCAAGTGGATCATTACACACTGGCACAGCGTGTCACCCCTGCCAAGTCACTGCTGTAGGGAGACAAAGTGCCACACCAGCACTACCAGTATGTGGATGCATCAAGGGCAGCTTTGTTGCTGTGTGCATGGTTGTGCTTGTGTGTCTGCTTGCAGTAAACAGGGATAGTGCTTTAATTATGCCAGACTGTGCAAAGTTGGGTACCTGGGTAGGAGAGGGCAGAGCTGTCCATGCACCTTTGTAAGAGGACTTCTTGTGGTACACACATCTGTAATTGTCTGTGCAGCATCCTCAGTGTGTCCAACATGCCCTAATGGTTCCTCCTGCCCCGTTTTGCACATTATTGGACTCACTGGTCTATCTCAGGTGCACTGAGTGTTTGCCAAAGAAAAGGACTGTCTAGACATGATGTCAAGCTGACCAGCCTCAAATCTAACTCAACCCTAGGGGGTAATCACAAGCTTAGGAGAGGCCTTATCAATAAAACATTTTCCCTGCAGGAGGGTAAACAAAATATGTAGTGGGTGATTCAGGTTTGTGAGAAAGGAAGAGTCCTGTCTTTCTGTCTTGCCAGACTAATTTTCTGTGTCAGGAAGGTGCTCATTGCCTGCTGTACCTTCTTTGCTGGATTATTTGTTGTTAATGATTGTTTGGTTTTAGATAGCAAATCTCAATCTGCAATGGTGTTTTGTTTTTGCTTGTGGGTGAGGTTTGTTTTTCTTCTGGGGAGGTTGCAATTCACTACTAAGCTTTTTTGGCATCTGATGGACAAGTTCAGTTAAAAAAAAAAAAAAAAGCCCATTCAATCAGCAAATAAAGCAGGGTATTATATAAGAGGAATAATATTGACACCGGGCTCACCGACCTCAGTGCATCTCCCCCTCCTTAGGTGATTAAAGGTTTCAGCACTCCCAGGGAGCGGGTTGGCATTGCATAAGAGCCTCTTTGCTTCAAAGCATTTCCCCTTTTTTAAATCTAAGGGATCCAGTGGATTTATGACCAGACTGGGCTTTTTAAGCAGATGGCTGGGTTTGTTATCATTTTATTTGAATGATAATGATAACTGCAGGCTGAGAGGATTAATGCAAGAAATGGAAAGCACTAGCACTTTTTTCTCCCCCGTGGTATTTTCCCACACTCAAAGGGCAAAACTCACAGCACCAAATCTTTGCCTGGTGTAAAGCAAGGGGTCTGTACTGACAAGTGCCAAAGGGCTGGTGTGATTTTCCGTAGGATGGTGTTAAAGAAAAAACAGTCCAGACAATTTTTTCCTTTTCTTCTTTATGGAGTCAAAAGAAGCCAGAGTGGATTTTTCATATATTTTTTTAGAATTTTAAAGTATACACTAGCAACTCATGCCCTGCCTACCTTATATTTCATATAAGACTGAGGACAGCTGAGAACCTGTAGGCAAAGAAAACCATGATCACCAGGAGAGGAAGTGAGTTATATTCAGTTTATATTTTCTAATTGCATTATTGTCTCCCGTTGTTAAGCATCTTTGTTGAGCTAAACAAAAATCCTCTCTTATTAAAGAATACTGCAATCTGCCTTGTGGGGAAAAAACCCAAGCTCTCACCATCTCCACTGCTGACCATTTAAAACATTGAGAATCTGCTTTCCTTGATATGGGAAAAATGAGTTCAAAATAATGACAGGGAAAGCAAGTGTTTCCATAAGCACAATAACCAATAGTGGATTTGCACCTGTGTTTGAGTGTCAGTGTGGATTCTCTCATGTCTAATATGGTTTGAATCCTGCCACAGCTTCCCCTCAAAGAGAATTAACGGTGTCCCTATCCCTCAGCATCTGCTTATTTTCACAAACTGCAAGAAGTTCATGCCTTTGTGACCTTTGCAAGCCCTACTGCTTAGACCAGCAGGCTCAGGACCTGAAATTCTCTCTTTTTTAATTTTCTCTCATTTTTGCCGTTCAATTATCACACTTTTTTCTACTATCATGTGGGATCAAAAGTAAAAGAAAGTGAAAATTTGTATTTATCACATTGGTCTGCTTTCTGGAGTTGTATGAAAACCAGATTTTAGAAATTTGTGACAAAAAGGTGGCAGCTGCCAACACTTTTGAGGTCTCCGGCCAATTTGCTATCTCAGGAACGAGTAGACCAGTCATGCCAGTGTTCTTCTGGAGGGAGACAGAAGAGAAAGAGATGTTCTGAGGCTTTGTAATAAATTTTGAAGAAGAAAAAGTGAGGGAATAAGCTAGAGAAGCTAAATCACAACCAAATTTCAAAGCATGCCTCCTCTCCATGGGTGCTGTGTTCGCCACTGCCACTGAACTGCAGCAAGGTCAGTGTGCCCCGAGGGGGCCTTCCCAGAGGCAAAGGCTGCTAAAGAGCTTTGTGAGTAGAGGTGGGAGAGGGCACTGAGCTGATTCTGAGCTTCTCTGCTGAAATCTAGAAAGTGAATCATGGGGAGAGTTTGCTGGCAATTCTCTGACAAGATGTTTCCTTCATCGGAAAGCAATGATTAACTGAAAACAAACAACCTCTGTTTCATCTAAATGAATAAATTCCCTCTGAAATACAGGCTGAATTCCCCTGGATCTGTGCCTGGTCGCTACTATGACTGGCAGAAAGCCAGGCAGATGCTGAGGGTCTGCAGCTCCCAAGCACCTCTGTCATGCTGAACTGGGGCTCCCAAAGTGTCCATGGTACGGGCTGCACATACATCCAAGAAACCAAGCAGATTTGGGGGTCCTGCAGCTTGCAGCATGGGTTAGGGCTCTAAACGTCTTCCCTTCTGTAGGAGAGGTGGTTCATTGATACCAAATGCTGTGATGCCTGAAAAATAACTTGCAGTGTTTCCAAAGTGTTGGATCGCTGTGAAAAGCTTCTCGTATCATGGGTGTTGGATTGTGCCTCGTTCACACATTGTCCCCTAGCAGAGAGAAACTGGTTAATTTGAGCCATCACACCTTGCTGAGAAAAAAATTCTTTCCTCTGCCACGATATACTAGGCACATACCAAATTTTCTTTCAGATAAGGAAAATGTGAAGAAGCCAAGAGTTCACTACTGAAGGATGTTGAGGGCAGATGAATTCAGAGCCAGATCACTATAGCAGCAGGGCAGCACTGCTTATAGGATCATTACCTGGGAAAAAGCCTGGCAGAGAGCAAGAAGACTGTTATACAGGATGATTCCTAGTATCTATCTTCCCTGGAGCTTTTGGACACGCATTGGGAACAAACACCAATTCAATGGATTTACTGCACATTAGGTAAAACCTTTGCATAGAGCCCATTTATACAAACTGCTCTGGGATCCATCTTTGTTGGCAGAAGGGGATGTCTGTAGCACCACCATGAGCTTGAAAAAGGCTATTAATGGTTTGTCCAAAGATATTATGTAGGTTGTCATCCATTGAAAAGGCAAAGCTATCCCACTGTATTTATACTCTTCCCAGTGTTAATTTTCATCTGCTGTTACAAGGCTAAACCATCATTTATAAAATTTGTTCTTCATTGCTGTTAAAATGCTCAACATACTTAAAACACTTAGAATTCCCATGTGGAAAGGTATTGTGAAAGCAGTGTTCATACTTATTATTAGAATGAGGTTAGTAAGCAATCTTGCCTGTGGAGACATCTGGCAACAAACCCATCTGAACTGAGTGAAGGCCACTTACTAATAAGGCTTCTAAGTAGGGAAAGGGACAGGGTGTTCTCAAAGATCCTGTAGCTGGAATTGAAACAGGGAGATTGAGCTTATCTGTATGAATTGCATGTCTCACTTCAGGACTCTTTCTGGACGTTACTACACATTTAGCTGAAATTAAAGAGTTACCTAATATAACATCAGTTCCAACTTATAGAGCTAAAAATGGAGTGCCTAGAGACAGAAGTGTTCAGGAGAGGCATTGCCAGCAGCCAGAATATTTCTTTCCTTTCAGAGTGGATAAACAAAATCAGATCCTCCTGCTTGCTCCAGGGATTGTTCTACTATCTCCTAATACAAGCTGTGTCGGGTGACCTAAGCACATACGAGCCAATGGACAGCAAAGGAAGTTTGTTGGACATATAGAGAGTTTTTTCTCCCTTCTTATTTTAAAGGCAGAGAAGAGGAAGAAAATACAAGGTAGGAGGAGGGGAGGCAAGCCAGATTTGCAGACAGAGTAACAATGATCTGATGCAGAAAACGGTGGGTGTACCCAACCTTTTTTTTTCTTTAAGGAATCCAGAGATAACTCAAACTTAAAATAGGTGCCTTTTAAAGATACTGACTGTGGAAAAAATGCAGGGTGGCCAATGGGAAAGAAAACAGAAGGTGCTTAACTGGCCTGTGCTAAGGAACCAAATAATCTTAATTCTCAAAATTTGAGAGACCTGGCATCAGTGAAATTGCAAATTTATTAGAAAGCTTTTTAATTAATCCATCAAGTTAAAGGTAGTCCTATATGATTAGAGAATAGAAAAGGTAGTACCTATACTTAAGATGGAGGGAGGAAACTGTCTGGAAAAGGATAAACCAATCACTCTGACCACTGCAGCATAGAAGGCAGAGCAGTTATTGAAAGAAACAATAACTGAAGGCAGAAATGGGAAAATGGCATAAATTACAAGTGTTTATAGGATAAATAATATCTGACTAACTTCATGGTTTTCTTTGATAAGATACCTGATCTAGACAAAGGAGATGTGATACATCACATGTGTCTAGGCCCTGGTGAAACCATTAAGGTATAAGGTCATGATGAGGAATTTTTAACAAAGCTATACAAATTTGAGATTACTACAAAAGTAGAAAGAAATGGGAAAGAAGCAGGCTAGAGGGGAGGTGACAGAGGGTACTGTTAAAAAAGAATGAAAGGAAGTTACCAGTTGCCTAAGAAGATGAGGCCAAGAGGGGATACAGTTGTTCTGGCACACAGAACTAGGGTGTTAAAACCTATTTAAGCTGAAGATCAACTTTGGCACAGAAATGGAAGGGCATGAACTGGTCAAGAATATTTTTATATTCTACTGAAAATATGTTTATCTCAGGAATTAGAGAAATTCTCAGGCTTCTGACAGAAAAGTGCAGTTCTGGAGGGACTATTCAGTAGAAGGAAACAATCTATTTCTGAGACAATATTTGGTGTTTGACAATATCATTTTATGAAAGGATTTTTTGTTATGGATGAGGAATGTTCCTGCATAGCTGCCCATATTGTCTGTTCTTGCCTTCCCTTCCCTCCTCGGGAGACAGAAATCCTGAGGAACTTTAGGTCACAGCAGGTCTGGAAACATTCCTCGGTTTACTGGGGTGTGTTGGTTCACTTCTGACATTGCAGATATGAGTCACATGCAATGTGTCTGCAAGGAATGACGATCTGGTAAATAGAACCCTGGGACACAGGGAATCTGGGTTTCATTCCCATCCCTATTTCAATTTGTTTGCATGCTCTCAAGTAACCCACTAAGGATCCAAGCAGCTGAGTAAGAATTTTAGTGAACTGAAGGCTCACTTCTGAGCCTGCTGCCTCCAGTGAGGGGTCACCTAACATAAGGAACCAGTTAAACCTTGCTTTCTCATTTGATCTGAAAATACCTGAGATACCCCATGTCCTTTCTAAATATGCTCCCATCAGAATGCCTCGGTGCTCATTTTCCATCTCTGTCCAGTCACACACAAAATATTTGTCAATGTTCCTCCACCAGCTCTCCCAGGGGAGTTTCAGCTAACATGCTGTTGGGAAAGTTTCTCATTTGCAAGCTGGAGGGGAGGAGAGAAGAGAAGAGCCCCCAGCATCGGACACCACAGTGGAGTGGCACTCCCTGTTTTGAACCACTGGGACATAATCCTCACAAGAAACTGAAAGAATAATGCTACAGCTTGATTTGGAACATCTCTGGCATCTTGGATGTCTGCCTAGCTGTGAAGGCACTCACCTGGGATAGGGTCACTACTCAGCAAAGGATAAACTGGGAAGATTTTCCTGGGAAGATTTGCACATCTCCTTTCATTTTTTTGCAGAATAAAAACCACTTTTGCAGAACAGAAACCTCACTTTTATGATTGTTTGGATTTTCACCAACTTCACCTGAGGTCCCCAGGAGCTCCTCCTCCCTACTAAGAATTAATAGCATGTGTGAGGGCTGCCCTCTAAGCCAGTGAGGACAACAGGGGAAGCAACTTGCTTTGGTCCCCACCCGAGGGGTCAGGGAGGCTGAAGGAAGCAGCTGTCCTAACTGTGGCTTTTCATTTTGCTCCCTGTGCTTGAAACAGCGAGTCTGTGATTTCCTCCAAGTCCAGCCAAACACTGGCTTTGAGTGACAAACCCCACAAAGAACAGCCAGTTTATGGAATGTTTTTGCAGCTGTCAGCTTTAACCCAGAGCAAAATCAGTGAGGCAGCTGCAACCTCTTGGTCCTGGGGCTGCCCAAACTCCAGCAACCTTTCCTGTTCCGAAGGGAAAGCTTTCATCGGGCTCTGCTGGCTGTGCTGACTGCACAACCTGTCTGATTTGCCTTGGCATTTCCGGAGTCCTGCCATGTTGCAGCACATATGGTCCCTGCAAGGCTCCACACACAGTGCAGCTCCTTATCTCCCTGTCCTCAGAGTGGATATTCTGTGAGTGCCAGTAGTTGCCTCTTCCATTTGTGCTTTGATAAGTGTCATCATAATGGCCATGGGTATCATTGTGGTTGGTTACAAAGCAGCTTGATGTCCCCCCTTAAAGGCTTCCAGTCTCTTTCAGGTCATCCCAGTGGTTTGGGATATGTGCTGAGGGCTCCAGTTTTCTTCATGAAATGTTGCACCTTAGAAACATTCGTGAAACATTGCACACTAGATTTGCAAATGGTGTCTGGCACAGTGGTTGGCAAAGGCTCCCAGGAGACTTCTGATGTATTAACCTGTTTCTGTAGCTGGAGAACAGCAAGACCAGAGTGGGATTCACCTCGGGTGCTCAGCCAAATGCAATATAAGATGTTTGCATGGACATGCTGGTACTAAGCTGTGAAGAAATACCAGTGATACCAATTATGATTCTCTAACAATTAGGCTACTCTGCAAGCCCTTAATGCATGGGGAGTTTCAAAGCAGGCCTTGGAAAAAAAACGGGGGAATATCTTCTAGTTCTTGATTATTAATTGATTGCTCTTCCTGAATACTTAAGCCTAATGGTCATTCAAAGTCATCAATTATTCCCGACTGAGAGCCAATAAGCTTATCTAGGATATGATTCAGGACCCTGAGAGAAGATGGGCAAAACTGACAGAAGCAAAAACTTTTTTTGTAGGAGGAATAAACTCTGTAGCAAGGATAGAACATCCATGAAGCCCATGCATGCATTTCAGAGAGAAAATTCAGAGGGAATAATATTATGCAATATAATTCTGTCCTCCTAGAGTCAGGAATATTCATGCATTCTCTGAGTCAGGATTTAGGAACGCCTCCTGAAACCTCATGGCAAACTCTGCAAAACGTCCTTCTTTACAGGTCTTGTGTCCTGGGTTCCCATTCCTTTCCCTCTACCTTCCTTTTCCTTTCCTTTCCTTTTTCTTTTCTCACAAATATGTGAGAAAATTCAAAAATATGTAGGTGTATGCAGAGTGGAAGACCCAGGCTGCTGCTGTGCACTTTAACCTGTTGTTTGCCAATGATGACCAACATTTTCAGATGGGATTAGGATTCTGGGTGCCCAGACACCAATAAAAGGCTTTGCATAGCTGCATGATGCTCCCAGAAATTGAGTTCTTTTCCAGGGGCTTCAGCTGGAGCACTAGAGATTAGAAAATGATTCTGAAAGGATTTGCTCAGGAAGACTTGCAATAAATCATTAATTTGGTTTTCATGGCTGAGACCACAAAACATATATGCTTTTACCAATCACCTACATGAGAAAAGGAGAATTTGAGAGAAAACATAATTCTCTAGTTCACAAATAACCTGCAGTTCTCTCTCTGCATCAGTAACAGAAGAAGTTCAATTACAATCCAGAGTCCCTCACTGTGCAGTGGTTGTGAAGGCTCCTAAATGATGGTGCAAAGAGCCTGAACTCTGGAGGCTTTGAGAGCGTTGACCATGTGGTACCTATTAAGAAAGTCAGAGAAAGATTCTGTGTTTAGTGTTCATTTGTACCAGCTGAGATGAAGACAGGCGAGCTGACTGGAGCTGCACACTGACCCTTGAAAGTTCTGTGGCCTCTGAGGAAATGCTGGGAGCCCTGGGGTGCTTCGTACCGCGGAGGAGACAGGCTGGCTGTGCTCAGATATATTAAGGGATGTTCTGAGGAAGAGCACACATCAAATACTCTCATTAGTAAAATGACAGAATATGCTGTTATGGCTTGAGGCTACAGCAGGGAACATTTAGTATAAATATTAGGAAAAAACCTCATCATTCCAAGAAGAGTTACAGCAATTGGAACAAATTATCAAGGGACACTGTGGAATCTCTTCTAAGCTTCCAGCCATTGCTCTGGGAAGATTAAATAAATCCCAGTCCATGGCAGTAGTTGGGGTGGTCTGCATGATCCCCAGCACTCCCTTCAGCCTCAAACAATTCTCTGAATGGGAGGGATGGCTTGTTCGGAAAGCCCAGAGCTTGGATAATGCACTGACTGCTCTTTCAATTATACATGTCTCTCCAGGGCAGGGCCCATGTTTCTCTCTGTCTTTGGAAGGCACCCAGAACATAATAAGCAGTACCACAATATAAATAATAACAACCCACTGTCCCCATCTCAGCAGTGGAACAGCCGCTTTCTTCAGATTCCCTCCTGCGCTGTGAGCTGCAAGGCCAGACAGTAGCCCACTCCAGCTGAGCAGTCATTTAAGAGACAGCTGAAGGGCAAAATCCCATGGCTACAGCACATAACACAGGCAGTTGGTGTCAGTACAGCTCTGGCTCCATTCTCTTCCCTTTCCATTTTCTCCAGCAGGTAGCAGCTCCACGGACAGGACTGCCGCTGTCCATTACTACCTGACCCGGGAGGAATGCTGTCCTGCCTGGCAGATGGTGTGCTGGAGAAGATGGAATGGTTGCCAGTTAGACAGGCACTAACTTGCTCACCTGGTAGTAATAGTGGAGCTGGACTGCAGCAGGTGGTAGAGTGTGGATGCAGCTGCTGTGGGTGGCAGCATTGGTTAGTGGAGCAGACAGGCCCAGGAGATGCCATGTTATGAGTTTTGGCATAATGCTAATTACTGCTGCAGAGCTATTGTAGGTATTGCTATCTCTGTGATGCTGCCACCTGCTCTACATGAGCTCTCCTCTGCAGCAGGCTGAATTGCACTGAATAAATTTGAGTTCCCCTTGTTAAACCACCTCCCTTCCTGCCAGACTGCGGGGTTTTGGAAGGAGGCAGGATAGCATCTGAAGCCAGAGTTTCTCTCATTCACACCAAGCAGGAGCAGAGCAGCCAGCTGAGAATCTGGAAGGGTGCCAAGAGAGAGCATCCATGGGGTTCCCAGCTCTCTCCTGCAGTTGCACAGATGGGAAGGTGGGTTTTGCAGCACTGTGAAGTCCCCTTTGGCCCCATCAGCTTGGATTGATGTTCTCTTTATTCTTCTTGGTAAAGGGGCTGTTTTTCTTGCAGTAGGCAGTCCCTCAGCATGCTGCTACCCTCTTCATACTACAGAGGAAAGTAAGCCTGGTAGCTGATTTGTCAGGGGAGGAAAGGAAGACTGAAAAGACGCAGACACCCCCAGTGACTGCCAACTATACCTCTTCTGTGTATACATCCTAGAAATACTAATATGCAATAACTCCTGTTTATTTTTCACTCATTTGCTGTAACATTTGAGCAGAAAAAAATCATTTCAGTTGAGAGATGTGCAGAAGTCCCTCTTGAGTTACTGAGTGGCTTTATCAGGTGTTCAGGATGCCACATCTGTGCAGCTGTATTGCTCCAGCATGTGTTCCCAGACTGGAAGCAGAGCAGAGAACTCTGAAATTGTTTTGGCACTACACTCCTTCTGCAGAGTGTTTGCAGATTTATAGAGCTATAGCAATAGTGTTGGCCACAAAACAATACTGGCTACAGGACACACTTGCGATGATACCTAAATAAGAACAGCTTCAAGCCAGTGAGAACATTCCCAAGGATGTCAGTAGAATCTAATTTCCTAGTTGGAGGTGTTGAATGACTTATGGCTTCAGACTTGTGTGCCAGAAGATAATTCTTGAAAACCGAGGTTTACAAAGCACTATACAAACACAGTTCCTTCCCACCCTCCGCAGGGCTGGATAACTGAGGGCATATTTATGTTCAATATGGAGAAGATGATCTTCCAGAGGAGAAGGTGCAGAGACATTAACTGATTTTGTCAATGATATCTCAACAGAACTCACTGAAGAGCACAGCACTTCATGCCCAGCACTGTGCTTCAACCATAGACCTGACTTTCTTCATGATTTTCCCGTAGCTAATACATGGCAGGGTGTCCTGCCTACCTTAATGAAACTACAACACAGGAGGCACTTTGAATGACAGATGACATCTGTTTGACATGGCAATAACAGACAGGTGATAGTGCTAATTAGAAAAAGACAAAGAACCCACTATTCAGATCTGAATTAGGGTTCACAGCTGATTCAGATTTAAAGCCAGGGTTTCAGTGATAAGAAATACACAGCTCTCTTTCACCAGAAGTTCCATAGTCAAGCTGGAAATAGCACACAGCCTCTTTCTGGTTTCAACTATAGTTGTAAACCATGAAGTCCCACAGAATAATTAGTTGGGGATGAAGAGGTAAAACTGAATTTTGAGTCTGCAGTCGTCATAGTACTTATGGGGAAAGGCCAGAGCACACCTAATCAGCCCAGCAGACAGGCACCTTGGCAGCCTCGTTAACCTGATGAGGTGCAGCTATAAGAGGCCCTGCCTCTGTTTCTCTGCTTAAAGCTGGGAGTTTTTCATTTGTAGGCTTGGCTGGAAATCAGATGCAGCACTAAACGACGAGAGGTGGCTGAGTTGAGAAGGGTGAGTAATACTGAGAATTTGTGATGTTTTTTTAATCATTAGTGTTTTTTGTTAGAAAACAGGCAACTACACGTGATGCCGTAAAAGAGAAAGATATCTCATGGCTAGTAGATGACTATTTGTCACTATTAAGTAAAAGAGACTAATGGCCTAAAAACTGGGGTGCTGGTGGTGACCATGGGGAGGCCTCTAGAAGTTGTTCCTTGCTATTGCACCCCACAGCAGCTTTCTTATCCATATGCATCAAAGGTGTTGTGGTTTGATGTCCAGGTTAATTCATTGTTGTTTGTGTTTTGTTGCTTTTTAGGGGGATATTAATGTGAGTCTGTGGTATTGGTGCATGTGTTTTTTAGTGCTAACTGATCTCAGCCTTTACAGCCTTCAGGTACTAAAAAAACCTTTCTACTGAAATACTTGCAAAAAAAATAAGGGGACCAAACTGTGTTTTGTGGCAAACTATAAAGAAGGAATGGGTTCATGTTGCTGGAGAAGATGTTTTTGATGAGACTTTAAAGCAATGAAGTCCTGGGATACACTTTTTGGGAGGGTGCAGAGCCTCCAGCATTGCAAAGCTCTCAGTGCAGTTGGAGAAGTGCTGATAAGGCATGACAAAGGTAGAGCCAATCTTAGAAATGAAATGAGCTGGGTTTTTTGAGGGGTGTAGTTTTTATTGTTTTTTGGGCCTAGGTTATGAAAGTGAGCATTTCAAAAGTGATTATTATTGTTTTATCAGGTTCCACTGAAATCTATCTGTATCTCACTACTGAGGTTAAAGGGAGTGGAATTAAACCTGTTTTGCAAGTCTCAGCCTTACTAGTTACTTCAAATGATCACTGTGATGATGAAGCTTCTGGTCTGGGGCACCTTTGTTCCCTCTACAATGACCAAATACTACCCTGAACAGCAAATAAGTTTGTTTTTCTGCTCTTCCTCCTTTTCTATTCTTTTTGTGGTTCTGAAGGATGCTTTGTGACAGATGTTAATGTTCATCTCTTGCTTATTAATATTCCCATACTATTCAGTCACATGTTTCTGCTGCTACAGTGCTGCCTGACAGCTTACGCTTGCAGAATGTCAAGCCAAAATGTGTAGAAGTCCTGTCTGGCTCCATTCCTTCCTTATGGCCCGATTCAGAGGGAGGTTAGCTTGGCAGGAGGAGGAGGAGAGAGGAATAATTATGCCCAGACAATGTGTTTGGCAAGAGCCTGCTGTCTTCCTCCCATAAAAACTACATAAAATGTTTGTAAGTGAGTAGGAGCTAGTACTTTTTTTTTTTTTTTCTATTCGGGCATCTTCCTTTCTCTGGATCCTTTTCTGCAGCTAGGATTAAGCTGAGTGTGTTCTTCTGCTTCTCATCAGGAGCACCAAAGTTAAGACTGGTGTTTCCAAAATTAGGTGAGTGTTTTTGAGAGGCAGGACGCTGGCTGCAAAAAAAAAAAACCTGACAGAGCACAGCCAGCTGACTCAGATTTTCACCTTATGCCAGGCAGAATAGAAATAGCTGAAGTATCTGGACATTTTTCAGAAGCGTCAACCTTTTGAGTGACAGCTTGGAGCTGAACTGTGTATGGGGATCTGGGAGGGGAGGAAAGTCAGAGCACTGCTGGGTACAGGAAAGAAAACAAAGCAGAAAGAGTAGACTCAGATGGTGCAAGAGGTGAGCAGGAAAAGTGGAACAAAGGTGCAAATGAACTTTTCTCTTCACCCTTGCTGGTGCTGGACCTGCCCATCAGTGTGAAACTGAGCCTCTCCTCCAGTCCTCTGGATACCCAGTGCTGAGAAGATGGCTTGGGGCCATCTGATCTAATTTTGGAACAGTTCTCAGGTTTTCTCTTCTTGCTTTCCCAAGTCTGTCAGGGGAGGCACACAGGCATATATTAACCCTGGGACAACTGTGGCTTGCCAGTCCCAGCTGTGCTTCTCTAGCAGAAATCTCCAGACTGCTGACCCTTGCAGTTGAGGAAATAGGGGGTTGACAACACGACCCCACCTCGAGTGCCTGGCCAGGCAAGAAGTGGAGACATTGTGGCAGCTGAGGCTGTGCCTTACACTGATCTGTTTGTTTGGCTTTCCTGACTCCTGGGCACCACACTCTGGGTTAGCTGGTGTTTCAGATGAGCCCTAAAGAGGGAGAAAGACCTTGAGGGTTGACTTCCTTCCAAGCTGACCTGTCTGTTCCAAGAAATGGAAATTTTCCATGCTGTATAAAGCAACTGGCCCTCACCTTGTTTACAGGGTCTCTCATGTGTAACTCCACATGTTGTATTTTAGAGGTCATAAATAAAAAACAGGTAACAGGCTTTCATCTCCAAGCTCAGTGAGATCTCTCTCAGCAACTTCTGTATCCACCCACACAGGGAATACCTATTGTAAGTAGCAGACAGGAGGGAAGGAAAGGGAATAGGGTAGAAGTAGTAGTGGTTTGAAGGGAGAGGTTATGAGGTAATTTTGTTTTTGGTGCAGACTTTAGTCTTAATGCACACTCTGAGAGCTGCTCTCACTTTATATTGGATGGTATCATAATCCTCCTTAATACATATTTATCTTATGTATGTTTAGTAAAGAGTGGGTATAGAAGGAGTAGGAGGAGAAAAAATGTGGCAATGAGAAGAGGGATGAGTGTAAACAAATAAATAAAAAAAAAAAAAAAATCTGTGGGACAGGAAGAGAGGTTTTTTCCAAAGATGCTGCACCTTCAGCTCTCCAGTTCCTACTTGAATTTTTCTGGGGAAAAAATTGCTGCTGAAACCTGTTACCTAAAAGGCATTTTATCATAGATAAATATGGATTTAGTTTTCATTACACTTACAAATATCAACATTAAAATGATGGTATCACTCTGCCTGAAAGGATTTTCTGGGCCAGGCTGATATTCAGGGGAAGCCATTTAAATACTTTTGATAGGGGAAATTTCTGCCAGAATTGAAGGTGACCGATCCATGTTTGGTAGGTGATGGCAGCTGGATCTGACATCTTTCCCGAAGAACCACCAGTTCCTTCTACTAGTATAAAGCAGGAGAGAAAACTGCCTGCCCTCAAAAATATAGGTGGTTGGAAACTGGAGAGGTGTGTTTATCTTTGGCTGCACAATCCTTTTGGCCATTGCACAGGCGTCACCGTGGATTAGACGGTTCCCTGTTCTGGACGCCTGGGTAACTGCGGGTACCTAGAGCCTTTCATGTTTTGTCACCAACTCGGAATTTGCATGGAATGGGATAGGAGGAATTACAGGTCAACACTCTGACAGCTGTTTAATGGCCTGTGGGAACAGAAATGTTGGGTACAGTCCAATTTCCAAAGGGTCATATGTCAGCCCTGCAGATCCATCATGAATTACATTAATTTTCATTCTTACTGGCAGTCTCAGCAGAATGGCCAAGGATAAGGGAAACCTTGAAGGCTAAAATGAGGTGTGCAGTGTCATGTTTGCTGGATTATAAGGTGATGTCTTCTGTATCTGCTTCCTGGGGAGGGAAATAAGTAAAATACCTAGAGCAAAGTCAATATAATGCTTAGATCTCCAGAGACAGGTGGGATCACTTTGCCTTATTTTGAGGAGCAGTGGAGTGATGGGCTCTGGTTATGGATGTAAAACAGAGGAATACTCAGGTTAGCTGTTAGAGGTGGATGGTGGTAAAGGTAGGAGGACTCCCCATAGGCTCCACAACTCATCCATTTCCACCCTGTCCTTAGCTTTGTCAAAGACTTCTTCTGCAGAGAGCACTGAATGCAGGTTTAGTGCAGCTACATACTTAATCTACCCAGGGAGTTACCAGGACTTGTGAGCAAGTGGGAAAATGCAACATGGACCATTAGTTTTATTTAAAATGTTAACTGGATGTACCAAATGATGTGTACGGTCGGTTTAGACCTTCAGTCTGGGGTTTCTGCTATAGAGAACTGCAGAGCTGTGAGATTAGGAAGTTGCTGATCTGGTCACTGACTGCAATGCTACAAGAGGAAAGATGAAAGATAATGGATGGCAAGAACTTGGGGAAATTTGTTGCCTACAGTATGGCACCATTTTTGTAGCTGAAATGGAAGCTTTCAAATGGGTGATGTGTGAAAGATGTTTGTTTCCTGCTTTTATTTGCATGAAACTCCTGAGAAGAGGCTATAGTGCTGTGTCTTTCACTGGGATGAGATTTATTTTCTCAAATGATGCCATGGATGGAATAATTATCTGGGAATGCCTATACTGTGAGATACTTAGATGTTAATAATAATTAATTTATGGATTGGATTCACATATAGCTTGATTCTACAAATGCTTAGACTTAAAATTTTTAAAGATCCAACATGTGTAGTCACATGCTTAAATGCTGAGGTTTTGTTTTGTTTGGTGTTTTTGTTTTGTTAGTGTTTTTTTTTTGAGGGGATGGGGCGGAGCAATCTTCCAGGGAATAGGAAGGTCTCTGTTCAACTCTTCCATTCCCTGTGTCTGAAGTTTTCAAGTTGTTGTTTACAAATTGCTTCTGCTGAAAGGAGCCATTACTTCAAAAATTCTAAATGTTCTGCTTCAGTGTTTTCAGAACAAAATATTACAGAAATGCCAAACCATCTTGACATTTTTGAAATTCAGTGATGCGTTGGTCTAAATTTAGAATGAAGAACAAACAGCCTGGCCTGCCTGCTACCTATTCCTATTCCCCCCCACCCCCCACAAAAAAAAAAATCCAGCAAGCTTTCAATAAGGTTAAATAACCTGAAGAGAGAACTTTAGGAGGAGTCAGAGGTATTTCTGGCTTTAAAAGCAATTAAACAATTGATTTTTTTTTAAATAACATGCTTTGAGTCAACACAAATGGCATTTCCTGGATTTCTCAGTTTTGCTCTGGGCTGAAGACTTGGCTATTTGCCCATCTGTGGTCATTTTCAGGTGGAAGTGAAACACATCAGTGAAAGTCTTTGCAGGATTCAAAACCTGAACATCATGCAACTCTGCTACTGTGGCACCATTAAACCTGCGTAAGTTTTGTACTTTTATGCAGATGGGGTAAGAGTCTGTAGACTAGGGAAAGGGGCTTAAATGGGACTATTTACAAAAGATCTCAAATTTGGCATTTCATATCAGTGCATTGCTTATATTTAGAGACATAGAAGGTCAGTTAGGCTCCAAATACCTTGTTCACCTATTTGTTGACTGGAATAAAAGTGCCACACTGAAATAACTGTGGGCCCAAAAGCAAATACTCAGATCTCATATTCAAACCACTCTTAATGTGACTTATTTTGAATTTCCAAGCTCTAATATATTTTTAACTCTCACAGAAAATATAATCCACCTACTTCTTTTTTTAAAAAAATCAGGTCCTTATGAGCAACCCTACGATAATAAACCTCTATATGCAGCAACTGTTAGTCAACAAAACACTGTGCCCTAGAATAGCTCCACAAAAAAAAGCCAGTTCATCTGAAAAGTGTCAATGCAGTGACGAAGTGCAATCACCTTAGGAGAGGCAAATATGTTGTTGATTTTGGCCATAAAGTGACTATTAGAAGGAGTAATGCCTTTTTCAATAATTGTAGTTTATTTTGGTGCTTGAGGGGGTGTGGGGAAAGTCTGCTGAGATGCTGTCCTTCAGTGACTTCTTAATTTCCAGTCATCTCTGTCCTCCTTTCGTGGTTGCCCAGGTCCTTAAATGCTCTTTCATGGTGCTGTATCACTTTTTCCTCCATCATGTTAGTTCCAGTGACACTGGAAGCCATAGGGCTTTGAATCCCGTACACTTAATGCGAGTCCCCTCAGTGTCAGGGCTGTGCACAGGGCACTGGATGCACTGTTATGTAACAAAATCTACCCATGACCAAGCTGCAATTAGGGAACAGGATGGCCATGGCTCAAAATGATGGTCATAATTATTGTATTGGAAATTTCCCACACCATAGAACTATCTTCCTCAGCATAATAAACATCTTGTGTCTCATTTTGGGGTTTTATTTTATCATGTCAACAGTTCTGAACCATAAATGTGAGGAGGTGCCAAAATCTTGCACAGCAGAAGATCCTCATGTTCCCATCCAATGTGGTATTTAGGCTCTAAATGCTGAGCGTGTGGTGGTCTGCTTCACGTAAAGAGTTGTGTTTCACGAAATAGGGACCAGATGAGAAGGCTGTGCTGTCTGTCACTGACAAAATGCTGTCAGATGCCTCCTGGCTCTCCGTGCAAGATGATGTCAAAACAGTAAATATTCCAGCAGGATGGAGACATGAGCACAGAGAAAAGAACAAAGGGGGGGGGGGGGGGGGGGAGAGAGGAAAGTCCTGCAGGTTTGGAGCAGACTTGTTTTCTTAGACATGGAATACAGGCAGTACCTGAGCAAAAATTTTAACAGAAGCAGTAGGGAGGTGTCCACAGCAGCCTATTGTGGTGTTGCCAGTAGCTGTGCTGGAGAACCAGGTACAGGTTGTCATACCTTCACCTCCTTTCTTGCCAGTATGTTCCACCGTGGAGCTGAGATTGAAACTGCTGTTCTAGAGCAAATTCAGCAGCAGCCAAGACCTTCAGCCTTGGGGAGCCCAGGATCATGGCTGTGATAAGGCAGAGCCAGTTCCCCAGCTGGGCTGTCAGGTAGCGAGATGCAGTGTCCTGTCAGCTCTCGTGATGGGTTATTAGAACTGACCTGGGAGAGGAAGCTTGCAGGGTACTGCCAAGAGAGACACAGTTGTGTTGTTCCTGTGCCTGGCTGTACTCCATGCTCTCTGGGGTGCTGGTGGACTGTGACAGAATAATTTCAAGACTCAGAATCCATTTGTAAGAAAAATTTCGAAAGGATTGTTCTAATGTCAACGAAAACAAGGAGAAATGCCAGTGATGGGGGAAATAGCTGGTCCTAGATCAAGATTTGCTAGTCTTCCAGGAGGAGTTTATAGATGGATACGGGGGAGCCCCTTGTGCTGATACATGACTCAGGGAGGGTTCTTATGGAGAAAAGGGCAAAGGAGGGAGGCTCTAGTTCTGCAGCAGTGCCAGCTCACTGGTATTTTCAGCTCCTGCTGACGAGGCTGTGATCTCTGTTAGAGCCACGTGTAGGTCGCTCTCCTCCCCCCCCCCCCCCGCCTGCACCATTGCACAGCAGGAAAGTTTCTGCTGGAGTGTCCTGGGGATGGATAAACATGGCAGTGGGAGCCAGCTGCCCCATCCTGCCGCGGAGGCGGCCGCTTCCTGCTGGCTGGCCCCAGCTCCGCAGGGGAGGAGGTGGTATGTCACCCCGTGCCACTGCCAACGGATTTATGGAGAGGACTAACCTTGGCTCTCAGGAAAAGATGCCGTTTTCCTTTCTGAGTTTTCTTTTTTTAACCTGGCTACGGTGGGACTGGACCGACTGACAACCCCCAGGGCCGTGGTTCCCACTTCCTCTGCTGCGGCACAGCTGTCCGGCCAGCGGCGTGCTTCATTCAGGCCTGTCAGAGCCAGGCTGCTCAGACTGGTGGTTCTGGTGGCTGGTCTCTCCTGCAGTCACAGGGCACACCAGCCATGCATGGTAGAGGTGGCTCGCTGTGTTTCCAGGCTGTATGATAACCACATGACATACCACGCAGTTCTTACTGAAATCAAGTCCAGTTTGAGCCTTTAAGCTGGAACAGAATGAATAGCCCACGTCTTTGGGGAGTACAGCCCCAGCCAATGGCTTGAAAACCAAAGCAATAAAGAAAACACACAACCCAAAGCACAGCCAAAGAACTCTAAACCAACTTTGCTTTGTGTCCAGAGACCGAAACATAATTTGAAGTGACTTGCTCAAAATCTCTTCGTGGTGTGGGTAGTTGAAGCCATTGGGTATTTTGTTTACTTGTCTATAGAACACGTTTCTGTTGCGTTCTGGCACCGTGCACTGCTGCTTGTTTAAACGTGCCTGGGAGGAGAGCCAGTGTGAAAACACTGTTTAAGTCAATAAAAATAGTTGTAAAACTGAAAAAACACTCCAGATAGGAACAGTTCAGGACCTTCAGAATCAAAATGTGACTTTTTGTAAAGTGGGTATCTCTGTACTTACCTTGGTGACCAGAAAAACATGCATGGCCGTGGAGGGAAAACAGCTATGGGAAAATCCAGATTGAAGACCACAATTAGTGTCTTGAACCTGTTTTCATTAGATTCAGGGCTGCTGCTTGATAAATTAGTTAACTAACAGAAGTGCTACTACCTTTTTTTTTTTTTTTTTTTTTCCCCAAGAGAAAACTTAAGGCTTTTGAAATTAATATAAATTTTCCAAGCTTCTGAGAAAAGATTAAATTAAAGACTTTATTTTGGTAAAAGCAATTTGAAGGCTTTGAAAATAAATTATCTGAAAACTTCTTTCAATAATTTCCCAATTTTTTTTTTAGGATGATGCTTCAAAGAAGCATTGGGTACACGGATAACTTCATGTCTTATCAATTTTTAATTAGGGGGATTGTGAAAAGGATTTTGAAGCTCAGAAGCCTTCCACAGAGAAAAGGGTCACTTTGTAGACGAATGTGTTTGTTTTTTTTTTTTTTGATTAATTGGTTTGAGTTTTTTCCCCTTTCAAAACTGTTCTGATTTTTTGCATTTGCTGGGGTACTTCCAGATAACTCTGTTTGAAGCACTAAGGTTTGTTATATGTTGTATTCCCTTTTCCTCCATACTGAGCTTAGGGTGTAAAAAAATTAGGAATGCAAAGTAGAGGAAAACCAGGAGCAGTGTTAAGTCTTGCAAACAGACTGCCATGTATGACACAGAGCCAGCCAAGTCCAAAAACCAGTGCAAGACTTAGGGCTGGATCCCAAGGTTTTGGAGATGCAAAATTGCTTCCAATTTCCTCCTACTGCACTCACAGGAAGGGGTTGGGTGTTGCATATTGTCATGCCCACATGGGGAGAGTACAGGCTGGGTCCTTCTTTGCAACATGAAGAAGTAACACCCTGGGCAATGAAACCAGAAATAAATGAAGAAAACTCTTACCTATATCTCTGGTAGTGAATGATCATCAAAATGCAAATTTCATCCAGGCAGCTTGATTTCCCCACAGCCAAGCATTCCCATTTGCTTTTTGTGTAAATAAAGAAAAAATGTAAATTCCCTGCCCTTAAAGAGCACCTTATTCTAAGAATGAGAACAGCTTGGTCATCTGACAGTTGGAGCTGGAAGGTGTCCAACCCAATTGGTGCATCTCCTGTGGAGTATAGCACTGCTACAATACAGCGTGTTTTGGAAATAGCTCTTGATTAACAGTGTTTGGTGGAGTGGAAGCAAAAATAATTAGAAAATATTTTAAAGCTCCCTTTGAATGTAATCCATGGGTGGTGATTTTAAGCAACCTGTCAGCTTCAGCCATCTCAGAGATGACTCATACAAGGGTAAGTTCAAGGGTAGTGGTATCAGTCCAGCACCTGGTACTGCAGTTAGCAAGAGGAGGGGTTTGCTCTGTCTTTTAAACAGTGTGCTTTTTCCTAGGAGCTGTAACTTGTCTCTTCAGTTTTAAATGAGCACAAGGAGGCATTTAGCATTAGATCCTTAGATGATGAAAAAAATCATATCTGTACTGACTTACCTCAGCTACACACGTGCCCCAGCCCATAGTGAGGGTTTTGCAGAAGCGCTGCCGTGACTGCTGTGGAGTTCCTGCATTGACCAGTCCCGAGCACCGTCTGTGTGTGCACACAGGTGTAGATGTGTGCATAGGTACAGCTCTGAAGTCTGAAGCCATGTTTTGGAAAAAACAAAGGTAGTCTAAGCTGGTCTGTGTATTTGAGGAGTGGAACCCAAGGAAATGTCCATGTGGTGCAGAGCTTAGGAGGCTCCTCAGCCTTAAGATTTGGAGATAATTCCAACTTTATCTTTCTGTATTTCAACTCTGCTTCTAGGAGCAACTGATGACTCTTATACAGCTTGGATATAGAAGGCTCTAAATTGAAGTGCTATGAAGCCTCATTCTATACATCAGAAGTATCCTTTCCTCTCACACTCTATATAGACCGAGTAACTTTAGTTAATCCTGATTTTGTGGGTACTGATTCTTTCTGCTTCATTACCCTTCCAAAAGAAGTTCTGTAGGTGCAGTGGTTAAAAAACTGATTGTGAGGGCCTGTGTGAGTGGGTGCTGTACACTGGTGTCATAAAACAGTGGCAGAAGACAGGATAAGGCTGACTGATTTGGGAACAGCTACCAGTGTTATTGTGGTTTTATTACCCATGTCCAGTGTGAGACCTGCCTGATCCTGGGAGGTGCTGAGCTCTACTGAGTTTATGCCTTGTGTGCAATCTCCATTTTCACTTAGTTTTATTTATACATCCTGTTTCATGGTGGCTGCCAGGTAATAAAGGTTTAGTCTCCTATGCTGCTCCTGGGTGTTCAAAGTCATTTAATGTCTGCTCGTATTTTTATTTATCCCATTGACTACTGCTTCTCAGAGTTGTGTGGACTGGAGTGTCTGCCTAGAACCAACAAGTTTTATTTAATCTTGCGGGCATCCTGTTTTACTGTGTATGAGATGATATAGAGCTCAGTGTATGGATTGTGTATTGTTTGGTTTGCAGTGTGAACACTGTGCAATTTGTAGAAATAGGTTAGTTCATCTGCCTTTTCTCCCTGCGAGGCTGTAATATTGTGGCAGTTTTTCCTCTGTCTCTAATGCAGTAAATTTGGAGGGCTACATCTGCTCAAATCCCAAGTTACAGAATGTATTTTAGACCTTAAAGGTAAGATACGTTTTGATGTAGAATATATGAAAGGGAAAAAAGTGAGTGCATTTGGATACTGTCATGTTTGAATGCAGCCATGGCTTTAAGCCATTTCACACCTGAAATGCTCCTATTATTACTATCTGGCTCAAAATTAGATGTCTTCACACAGTGACCTATGACTTGTATGTGCTGCCCTGTTTCTGCCTTCAGAGACAAGTATCAGAACCTGTGTCTAAGGGTTTTCAAGAGGATTTAGTCACCGGAGTGCTTGAATGGAGTCCTGTTGATATTTGTTCTGCACTTTTTTTTTTTTTTCTTGAGGCTGGAGGCAAGCTACCTTTAGCCAAGCAAGACTCTGGCTTACTCCCCTCCACCTGTTTCATTCCAGTGTAAAGTAACTTCAATAACTCTGGCCAAGTGGCCTGAGGGTAACTACGTTACTTAGAAAATGTCACCTGGGCTTCCTCTGCGTTTCTGGATCCTGCGAATACAAGTGCAAAGACTCTTAGAAGTGTGATTTTTGTGACTGGCTCTTCTCTGGTAATGAAGACAATGTAATGAAGATAAACTTCCATGCTCTGATCTCACTCTCAAGAAAACTAGAGAACCGTTTCTCACCTTGGCTACAGTCTTCTGCTTGTCCTGTTCTTCTGCCTCTCTTGCCCGTTCAGGCTGTAAGCATTTGAGGCACAGTTTGTCCGCATGATGTGTTTGTGTAACACCCTGGCCTGTGGTTACATGTCCACATCTGTGCCCAATCTGCAGAGGATATTGGTCTGTTATAGCTCCCAGCTGCTGGCCTGGCTTCCCACCTCAAGCTGCACAGAATCCTGCTTTTATTGCTCTGCTGGTCCCTGTTTCAACCCTGGTACTTGCCAAAATGGCATCTGCCACATTTGTACAGAGCAGGGCAAAACTGGCCCTGAGGTTTGTGAGAAATGTTATGGCAATAAAAATAATTAGAGGAAAAGCAGAAAGTGAGAGTCCAGCCTGGGAAGCTTGACTTCACTTTAGGTCACTGGTGGGAGTGTGCATCATCTGCTCTGCCAAGTGGTATTTTTCCAGCATCCTTCACTACTCTTTACCCCTTATCAGTGTTACACTGCACTTATAGGAATTCCCTCCCCTTGCCTCTGATGCTTCCAGACATCAGCTCATCCCCAGCCCCTTCTGATAGGCAGCTCCTTTTATGTTTGCTCTCTCAGCCTTACCACTTCAGCAGAGCAGAATGCCGGTGTTGGTTTTCTCACTGGGAGTGACTCAGAAAGGGGATTTGTGCGTGGCCGGGTGCCAGGGAAGAAAACACACTGTCAATGTACATTAGTGCAGTGCCAAGCCCTTCCTGGGCACGGTAACTTTCCTCTCAAGGCTGCTGCATGCCAGGAGGGGGAGACGTGCTCAACAGGGGAGGAGGAGACAAATGCTTGTGCTAAAAACTGACCTGGCAAACTTAGATAACTACGTGTCCTTCTGCTGGCACTCGGAAGGTGCTTCTCTAGAAGACAAATAAAGGTCTCTAGTGTTGTCTGGTGACTGTTCATGTCCCACCAGGTAAATGCTGTGCCTGCAGATTTCATGACAGATACCTTTATTCTCTTGCATGTGTGCACTTTTGTAGGATCCTGGAAGTCCTTTAGGTGGAAGATAGGATAAATTACTCAGATAAGAGGTGTTTCTCTGAGTCCAGTTCTGTGCTTCTGTCACACAGGACTCCTGGATGGGTGGATGGATGGGAATAGTATGAAGAGCATGAAGGCTAGTGCTGTACAGCAAAGTGATCTGCAGGAAAAATGAGGCATGGAAATTGTGCCTAGTGGCAATGACAGATTTTTACCCTCTCTGTCTGAAAGTGGCCATATTCAGACACACTGCTGACTTGTTAATTCTGTAATGTGGAGTCTTTTCTTACTGGGATATGTGTGTTTCCAGGACAAGGTAATTCATCTTAGTGCCACCTGATACCATTATATGGATACCTGGTCTGACCTGCTGGAGGACCCAAGTTCATGTTTTTTATGGGAAGCAAGGCTAAGTTTAACACATGAATTTTCCTTGGGGTTAGTCCATTCAAGTTCAGGTCTCAGGTGTTTGGCACTCATTCGAGGCAAAATTCAGATACTCTTTTAAACTCTGTTTAAAACTTTGCCTTTTCTAGGCGCAATGGCAAGGGCCTGTTCTGCATGTGTGACATGGCCAAACCTCCCACCTGCACAGAATACACAGTGGGGGACATCAGCAACAGTCCCAAGTGAACAGTCATCAGGAAAAGGACATGTTTCTGGAATAGAATTAACTTGTATTTCCAAAGGTATAATTTGTGGTGTCTACAGATGTGAGAAAGACAAGGCCAGGAAAGAGAAGATGATATTTTTCTCTGAGCCCTGCTGGGAGAGAGACACGGAAAAAAATGGGGCTGTTCATAAGTGCCTTATGGCTCACAGGCAGCACAAATGAGGCTCTATGCTCAGACTTCGGGGGTTTTCTCACCTGCGCCGTGGAAAGGTAAAACCTTGAACCAGTCCATGAACCTGAGCTTGCACTTCTTGCAAGAAGATATTCTAGTATTTACCAGCTTCAGGAATGGAGAAGCTGAATTATGTTTTCAAAGTTCTCAAAAATCCTCAAGAGGGGAAACTGCCATGTTCATTCCAAAATGCAGAGTACCTTGGTAGGAGAGCGTGTGTGAAGTATTTGATTTTGCTTATACTTAAAACAAATATAATTACAGATAGTCTGCTGCATCCAGCAAATAGAGGAATGGAAAAGGGAAGCAATTTTGGTACCAGGGGATCTTAACATGTAGACACTGAGGTGCCAGTGGTGTCCACGTAGGTGACTGAGCCGAAGAGAGAGGCATGACTTGGCTTAACCACAGAGTCTTCAGGACCCTTCTGCAAGAGTGAATGGTAGGGTTGGGGTACCTGCCACATTTGTATCTGGGGGGGCATATCCTGTGGGGGGGAGACATGGGCAACCCCCCACATAATCAGCAGGCTGGGGACAGGAATGGGAGTGAGAAGACAAAGAGGCATGTGCAAGTACTCCAGATTCTTATAGATTTTATATATCAAGAGAAGCATAATAATTGCAAATAGCAGATTCTGAGTTGTTTCATGCAGCTGTGAATACTTGTCTCTAAAACCAGACATGAGATGAAAGTGTGTGAGAAACAGCGGTTTTCCAAAATTGTTCTCCAACTCATGTGGAGAGGAAATGCAGAGTTTTAGAAGCTGGCTGAAGGAAATGTTCTTAACTTTTTCCTGCCTTTTCCCCTAGTGGCTTCTTTCCTTAACATCCCAGTCTTTAAGAAAAACTCATGTTCTAATGTAACAAAAATATAGCTATTCTCTATTTTTAGAAATTCCATAAACAAGTCTAATAACCAGGGAATTATGGTGATCAGGAAGCTCAAATTGGCTTTGAATATCAAGCAGAAATAGATGTGGACTTAACCAACCGAATTTCCCATAAAGTGCATTTCTTTTCCCTTTTTTTCTCTTTTCCTGGAACTATTATGATTTCAGGAGTTTGGGATCACGTATAAATAAACCTGGCCAGCAGACTTGGCCAGACATTTGGAAAGATCATTTCTTGCACTTTTTTTTTTAAGAATTACTAAAATTAAGAATTAGAAGTTTTACTGATATCTGTAAAACATTCATGGGTGATTTTGTTTTGGGGTTTTTTTGTCTTTTTTTTTAATTACATTTCCCAAATACTAAGCTAAGGTCCAGTAGTCATTGGCAAACCAAGTCCCGCTCCTGGGAGAGGAAAAAAAGAAAGCATAGAAAAAATAATCCTTAAGGGATAAACAATTTCAACAAGAGCAGAAAGATAATAAAAATGAGGCAAAAGCAATATGTGGGCTGGCTTTTGGTAAAGAGTTTCCTAATTGCTGGCTTGTTGGTCTGTCTAAACTCAAGGAGTTTCAGTGCTCGAGGCATTTAAAGCCAGACTGCCAAGGCATTGGAGAGCAGATAAATACTGCACAGGGTTTAGGGGGAGGATAAAGGCTTCAGGAGCCCATAGAGATTCCTCCATTTCTAGGTTGGCATCAGAGACCTGCTCCTTGGTACAGCTTTTCTCAGTCTCAGTAAAAGGTTGGGATGAGTGGAATGCTCACCAGCCAGAAGGCATTTTGTCCTGACTGGTATAATAAAGGTCTTTTGAGTTCATTATACTCTCGAATCCCTCTCAGCTTGCAGAACTACAGATTCTACGTTGATGGTGATACTGGTCTTCAGGAGCTACTAAAGTGGGCACTGTATGAAAGGGATCCTGTGTGGGCAGCCATAGATGGACTATGCAGGAAGATACCAACCAGCAGCAAACACTGAAGCACCAGGAGGGTTGGGGCTGCAGCAGGACCCAGGCTGCAATATGCCAAGTATATGCACAGACACTGGAAACCTGGAATCAAGTCCTGGCCATGAACTAGGAAGCCCAGGGATGAATTCTGCTTTCCCACATCCTGTAATATTCTCTTGGACACAAAATTGCTGGCTGAAATAGGAGCAGAAGCCAGTCAGTGCTCTGCCTATTGTCCCCTTAGCTGGCTTTTTTTTTTTTTTTTTTTTTTTTTTTTTAATAACAGGCCCAACTTAGAATGTCTCCACAGTATTGGGCATATGAGGTTGGATTTTCAGGCAAGCACCTGTGTTTTAGGTATGAAAGGAGCCTTGGAAGCTCCTTAGTGTATCTGTGGTGTCAGAATTTAAGGCATGTGTGACAGCAGAGACCTGTGTACCTAGAGCAGTTGATAGGCACAAACAGACAAACTGAGTGAGCTTCTAAGTTTGGAGCCAGCCCTGAGACACAAGCTCTGTTGACCCCTAGATGAGGAGGAGACTATTTATACATATGCAATGGAAGAGAATAGATTGTACTGTATGTAACAGCTTTACAGAGTGTTTGAGATATAAATATAGTCATTCCATTGGGTCCTTCTTCCAAAATGACAGCTCCCTGATGAAAGCTGTGTTCATGTCAGGGTCTATAGATCGAAGTCATATATAGAAAGGTTAGGTCAAGGTTGCATTTGGAGAGAAAGTTCCCTGTGTGGATACTTTCAGAAAGGCCAAATCAGATCAAGGCTCTTTCTTTCTAACCAGTGTTCAGAAATACCTGGAGAGAGGTATGCATTGGATTGACACAAAAGGATAGCAACACCAGAAGTATTTATCTCTTTTCTACAATTGTGCCTGTCCTGTCCTGGCAGAAAGGCTGGAGGAAATGAGTTCACTTCAGTGTTACTTGGTGTTTCCTCATCTCTGGCCAGCTATTACATGTTCCATGTTCCCTCAAATGCAGACCACAGCTCTGAGTGATGGACCAACTTCTTTTAAGATGCTCTGCTGGTAGGAAAGGACCTTACAGCAATCAGTGCTCTTAAACCAGCTCTTTGTTGCAAAGGTCTCCTCAGGTGAGGATTAGCTTCTGATCCATCTTTTCTGCCTCCCTGGCCCCAGTATTCAGCATACTGTTTGGGGAGGAAACTTGTACACCATGCAGTGAGCTCTGCCAAATACCCTCCAAGGAATGGAACTTCCTAGATTTTTTTTTTTTAAATCCCAAACTCAGTTTAAACTTTTTTTTTTTTCATGGAATTTCACTTTCTCAGTAAGGTTTTTAGCTGAGAACATGAAAGATGAGTGGTCTCAGCAGCTGTGGCCAGCTTGGCTTCAGAACCAGTGTCTTGCTGGGCCATTGATTCCCTCTAGAGGGCATTGGTCACACAGACACACATGTCATCATGGATGCCAAGACCCAAGCATGGCCTTCCAGGTTCTGCAGTGGTCAGCGGGAAGTGGGGAAAAAAAGTAAGAGTTTGGTAGAGAATTTCAGCTGTTAAGAGGTATAACATTAAAAGTATAAAGTCTCAGGACCTCTCAGCCCTTCTCCAAAAAGAAATTGCAAACCCAATAAACCCATGTGCATCAGGTGATGTGGCTCTCTGAGTAAAAGCGAAGCTTTTCAAACACTCATGTTTTGCTTCTGCAGTGTTTGTGCAACATGAGTTGGACAGGTGTCATCTGCATGCTCTTCTTTATGCTAAGTGGAGAAAGGAGTCCTAGGGTGATGAGCACAGAACTGTTGAGTCCTGCTAGAAATTTTAAGTGTCTCCTAAAAGTATCTTTCATACCTAGCCATAAGGAGATGATGGGTTCCTCGTGAACTCTGGTCCTAAATTGCTGAAGACACTTTGAAGACCTTAATATGTACTGGATCAAGACTAACAAAAGAGAGATGCACTTTCCTAATAATAGTAGGATCCTTGACCTCTGCTCTTGCTAGAGAGTAGGATCATGATGTATTTATACACCAGCATAAACTATTTTTCAGAGCTTTACCCCTTGAGCCAAAATGTCTTGGAAAGAGAAGCTGAAGTGTTCAGAAATACCCTCTTCATCTGATACCTGCCATAAGCCACTTCAGGTCAGTGCTATCCAAATATCTCGTGGGAATAATGTTACCTGGCAGGTTCATGCCAATATCCCAACCTGTTGTTACAAACTACAGGTCAGCTGACACAAATGAGCAGTTCTTGGAGAATCGTGGAGGCTTCAGGTAGGCATGAAGCCTGTCTGGAAAATTGCAACATGGACAGAAGAGAAGACCTTTTTCCTCATTAAACACAACTTGAGGCAGTTGATAATGCAGAGCTTTTCCTTAGAATTGCTTGTGACCAGAGGTGCTGCCTACACGGCTGAACCCCTCAGAAGACCACAAATGCATGGCCAGGCTACTCCTTACATAGCTGCTGGAGATTTCTGGCAGCCTTACACACACCGAAGGCCCTGGGGCTTCTGCTTGTCCTACTTGACATGGATGATGTCCTCCTGGAAGCATCTGGAGGACACCCTTGGTCTCTTGGTTACATTTGGCACTGTAGGCTAAGGAGGGCAGAAGCAGCAAGGACCTTGTGGTGGGGTCTTCTTGCATGTCCTTTCCCAAATTTGTTCCTGATATTTTATCTTCCAGTCCGTAGGTTTGCCTCACCCTTTCCCTCTGTCTTTTAGAAAGTTAATATTTTGAAATTCTCCCAATGTTGTTTGGGGTTGTTTTGTTGGTTTTGTGTGTTTTTTTTTTAATTCATTCCCCTCGTGGAAATGGTATGGTTTGGGGATCCTTCAACTAGATCTGGTTTCAGATGAGTCAGACACAGTTTCACCTAAAACTAGAGTGAAAACTAAAGGTATAAGCTGATAAGCAACATTTCTATCTATTGCTTGTTTCTGAATTATCTGTGTGTCTAACTCGTGGTTTTGGAGAAGAGGAAGATAATTTTATTTTTGACTGCAGCTGAATTCTTGTGGTATAAGTAAAGACTTTGATTGTTCTTGCTTCCCCCATGGGTACACGACATTGCCAGCTTTCCCTGTGCTATTGTCTAGTCTGTACAGCACTCCCATGTCCTCTGGGATTTGTCTTCACCTTGAACTGTGCAGGCCTTTGTGCATAAGAATCTGTCTCACATTTTCATTGCCTATTTCTAGACTCTTTCCAGGTTTGCCACAGGGTTGGAACAGAATGTTTTGGGCAGTATAAACTATTACTAAGAATAGAAGCTTCATTATTTAATACAGTGATGAATTGAACTAGACTGTTAGGCAGCAAAGAACCAAGGGAGGAGAGATGCCAGAAGTTGCAATAGTTCATACCAGCTCTAATTACTGCTATCAGTTTATATGAATCAATTTGGTCTCCATGCCAAATCTATTCTTTGCATAATCCAGATGAAGGCAATGAAATTGTGCTTTGGATGAATCTCATGGCTCAATCCAGACTGCTCTGCAGTTGGCAAGATGTTTCTATTTGTCTTGCACGTTTGCCTTGGTCTTTCAAACCACATTGCTGGATCCTACTTGGTTTTTAATAGAGGAAGGTAAATGTGACACTTAAGTCACCACTAAGGGTGTATATTATGTACACTTGAGAATCCTGGAGAGAAGATTTGGTGGAAAGGTAGGGACTGCTGTTGGGGGAATCGTTATTACTTCAAATGAGGAAAGCTGGGTGGGGGCACACCTGCTTGCTACTTGGTACATGAGAGGGAGGAAGAAATATGCAATTATGTGGTGGTTTGGGGCAGTTGAAATGTATAATGTGGACTGTTGATGACAGCAATTGCCTTTTCCTAGCAGATAAGTTAGTTCCAGATTGCTGAGTGTGTGAAGATGGTGTCTAATCTGACTTTCAGCTCTCTAAATCTCTCTTGCTTCCTCTCCAAGTTTGATTCTGTCTGCCAAGTATGTATTTTGAAGGAGCATGTGATGTCCTGTCCAAAAGAGAAATAGCTCTGCAACCTGCTGAAGTCTTGGAAGAGCTAGCAAGGACACTTCTTCCTCACTTCTGACCTCACAGCCCTTCCACAGGGGCTGGCCAGAAAAGTATTTGGCCTCTATTCTCCTGCTAACAATGGCTGTGTTCTGTTAATTCTCTCTTGAGTGACAGCCATTCCCTAAAGAGAACATTTTCGTGATTAAGGCCAGCCTAATCTAGTCAAAATTTACTGCTTTAAAATATGCAGGATGGATCCCTCACATGGTATAAATTGACACGGTGGTATCCAAGTCACACTGTGGATCTGACCCATTTGTTTTAAGTGGTTTTCCCTTGGGTTCATCTCCTTGATTTATAAGTGATCTATGGATTTTATTCATGACTTTCAGGAGTTGAAGGGCTTTGATTTCACAGAAAGGGTGAGGTTGGAAGAGACCACAGTGGGTCGTTTGTTCCAACCTCCTTGCTCAAGCAGTGTCATCCTAGAGCACATGGCACAGGATTATGTCCAAGTGGTTCTGGAATATCTCCAGTGAGGGAGACTCCACAAGTCTGTGCAATGTGTTCCAGTGTGCAGTCACTGCACAGCAAAGAAGTTCTTCCTCATGTTCCGGTGGAACTTCCTGTCCCTCAGTTTCTGCTCAGTGCTTCTTGTACTATTGCCTGGTAGCACCAACCAGAGCCTGGTCCATCCTATTGACACACAACCTTCAGATATGATAGGCATTGATGAGGTCCTCTCTCAGTTGTCTCTCCTCAAGGCTGAACAGGCCCAGCTCCCTCAGCCTTTCCTCAGAGAGATGCTCCAGTGCATTAATCATTTTTGTCACCCTCCCCTGGACCTGCTTCAGGAACTCCATGTCTCTCTTGTCCTGAGGAGCCTTCAGCTGCCTTTGTTGAACATGGAGCTGTTCTCCTCTGCCCATCTCTCCAACCTGTCGAGGTCCTTCTGAAGGGCTGAGCAGCACAACACCAACATGCTACGGTAGCAGCAGTTGTTTTTCCATGACTGGAACCTAACAACTTGACACATTCCTAGGAGCATCTATCAACAGCAGCTGTAAAAATCAGAGTGGGAAAGGAGTCAGTCCCCTTGATAAAAATTCCACATCATCTTTCCCACATTTTTGCTCTTGCTAGATGCAGGACTTTTCTATGTCTTCAGGATTTGATTCCTACCTGGTCTTTGGTAATAAGTATGGCCCAAAATAACTGAAGGTCATTCACTATTTCACAGGGATTTGGAACAAACCCTTGCTTGAGGATCCAGATCCTGTTTTCAGAAACCAGACCGTGCTGTCTGTGGACAGGAATGTTGGAAAGTAGGGAGACACTTGGTTCCGGAGCAGTACCTGGTACCACTGCTGGGAGAGGTTTTTGGGTGCTCACGTGCCTGTCTGCAGGGAGTGGAGGAATGATGCATTGTAACTCCTGGGATGTAGGAGAGTAATACTTGCTGAGTTCAGATAACCGGTAGACCATCATAACACACTGTCCTGTACCATGACAGAACCATCTTTGGTGCTCAAACTCCATGTGCTTTTGGCAAAGTTTGCCCATCCAAGCTCTTTTCTTGGCTATGTCTGAATTATTTTTCTGTTTATACCCAACTTTGAGGGGATGAGAAGGGAAAAGGCAGAGTTAATCACCAAACAAACTCCTACCCTCATCTAGCTGCTTTTTGCTTTTAAGGAAATGAAGTAATATTTATGTGCAGAGGTAATCCAGAAATGTGAGCTCCTGCCAAGACATTTATTTACACAAAGCTTAAGGGAGGTGATATTTGTGTGTGCCCAAAGCTTGGGCAACTACCTTATATTAGAAGGAAGGTGACAAACATTTCAGCCCTGATACCATCATGACAAAAGCTCATCACCAGCAAAATCAATATTCTTTGCCACCCTGCTGTGCCTGGGAGCACACAGGGCAGTCTGTACTCCCCCAGACTTCTTGCTGCAAGTAACATTATGAAATGTTGTCCAGCTGAGATGGAAAAGTATTTAAAAACACCTTTTGAACTGTTTCCCTTCCATCCTGGCTAGTTTGTTCAATACGACTATTTTTGTTTAAAAGAAAAAAAAAAAAAAAAGGAGAAATCAAAACAAAGAGAAAGTTCTATGCAGAAGTTGCACCGGAAGCATGAACAGGGCTGTTGACTTTCTGCCTGAGTCCTGTATTTTATAACCATGAGAAATTGTTCCTTTTAACCACTGTTTGCTTTGATGTATGGGAGCAATGAAATAGGAAATGTTGCAGTGCCTGAACAGACATTGACATTTTTTGAGACATTTGATAATGTATTTGTTAGAAATGTTTTTTTGTCTTTGGGTTATACTCCTTTCTTTTTTATTATTGGTAAATAACAGGAAAATGGGATGTACACATGACTGTGATTGTTCTTACTTCTTTTTTTTTTTTTTAGCATTTATCATTGCTGTAATCAGGGCCCAGGAAATTGATCCTTCTTGATCTTTATTAGCTGTTTTATTTGCCAAGTACTTTATTTGTTCAGGTACTTTACAACTGAATTTAAGAAGTTATTGATGTTCTCCTTGTGCTACCATTGGGATTAGATAGTTATAATGTAGCATCAAAGACCTGGGGGTTAATTTTTATGAGGTGCCGCTGGCAAATGAAAATCACCAGCCAACAGTTCTGTTTCCCCAGTCCCATCAATTTTAGTGGAATACATCGTGTTCTTTGGAGAAGCTGCCAGAATTAAGGAATTCGTCAAAATGAGAAGAAATTTGTCATGGGCCTTACCTGCTGCCTTTATTCCTAGATATCACCCTAGGGGCTCAAGCTGTCAGTGAGCATCCAGGATCTTCACTGATTTAGCCCTGAGGTGAGGAAAAAGACTGTGACTGAAGACAGTTTCCTCTGAACACCAGGACTTGGAAGACAAATTACACAGCTACTCTGAGGCCAAACCATAAACTATATTCCCTTGCTGACCTCAGCTTCTCAAAGTCAGCTCTCAGCATAAACAACTTCAGGAAAAGCCACTTGCCCAATAGGAGTCTGTGCTTACTAAATCAGCATCTGCCCTCGTGCCCATTGCTTCCTTTTTATTAGATTGAGGAACAAAGCACTTTGGAAAAGGCACTTTGCTGGAAGCTGAGTTGCCTGGAAAAGGCAATGGGAGTTCATTCTGAACACTCGAAATGTGTAAACTACTCTGTACTTCATAAATACGGCATATTGATTTTTAGCTCTTCCTTGTGTTAGGATGGTTTTTCCAGTTCATCTGCATGACTCCAGATCTGCAGATTCTGTGAAGGTGAAAACTATAATTTAGGGAGTGGGTTTTGTTTCTGGAGAGGAAGTAAGAATTGATTTCATAACTTCAGTGTCATCCACTGTTTAGTTTGGTGGACACATGAAGAAAGCTGGAAAACATGAAGGCAGCTGTGCAAAACATGGCATGAGATTGCTATTGCTAAAATATCTTGTTGCATCTTCAGTGCATTTTCCCTATTTCTCCTTCTCCCCTCACCCTAAAGGCTGAAAACAATAAATGTTTTCATAATTTTTTTTTCAAAATGGGCAGTATTTAATTGGCTATTATTCTGATAGAAAAATGTCAACTATGTAGTGTAGCACTTTGTGAGAAAAGAACGGCACTGAGAGCAGGGAATGTTCAGCAGACTTTAACCCAGAAGAAAGTTTTAATAGGAGGAAAAATAGTTTCAAATCAGAATAGGAAGCAAAAGATGAAATTTTGAGCCATATAAGAGAAAAATATTCTGAAGAGATTTTCAAATAAGCAACAACATAAAATGTCAACACTGCCTACCAAAAGAAAGGAATCAAATATGTCAAAGTAACAGTTTTCATTTTTAATTGACATCTTGAAATTAAAAACATTTCCTATTGAGATGCTGGCATTACTCAGAAAAACTCTCCGTTGGAAAAATTAATAAAAATTGATATTTTCTTTTGGAAAAATTTTAGTTCAGCCTGACCCATGTTCTCTGAAGAAACTTAGTTTATTCTGAAACCCAACTAGTATTAGATAGAATATAGTAAAACACGTTTTCAGCTTGCTTTACTGTTTCTGTAAATGTGTTTTTTTCCTTCCTTACAACATTCTGCTTTCCTGAGCATTTGGAAATCTCTTTCCAGAGCTACCGCAACATGTGACAAAGGAGTTACATTCAGGTGTTCTTGTGTAATTTTTGCTCATTTTCTTTTGTTCTTCTTAAACTAAATCAAACTTTGTGTTATAAGGTAAATGTCTGTGCTTTGCTGGTCTTGAAACAAGCTGTTATGAAGTTTTTAGAAAGGAAAAAGGGAACATAATCTTCAGATGATAAATACAAGTAGTGCCTAGTGGAAAAAAGCAAGGGGGGGGGGAAGAGGAAATAGCTGTGAAAACACTTTTTGAACAAATAGCTGTGCTTTAACTTTGTATTGCAAGGTTGCCTGGATACACTGGAAGAACAGGGATCCTTCTATATATATATTAGCTAGTTTAGTGTTTACTGCTGGAACTTGGAATGTAACTCCAAGCACTATTTACAAATGTTTGGGATGAAGTAGTTCCAGAAAACCAAACAAAGAGAGGAGGGAGGGAAATTAACCCAAACTTGCTGTTTCTGTTTTCCCCATCATGTTGCTATGTATAATCTAAAATAGCAGGTAGATAATAGCTTATGTAACTGAGCTGGAAGAAAGGGGAAAGTTACAGGAGCTGTTGTAGAACTGGACTAGTGCAACGAAAGGTCCATGGCAGGTGAACCTGCAGGCAGAGCACAGGTGGAGAGTCCATCATTAAGTGAAGTAAGGCAGGAAGGAATTTGTAAGGGAAGACTCCTGCTCTGGATTTGTGATGGGTTCATGGAGGTACACACTGCCCTGGACTGGGGGTTAGAAGCCTCCTGTGTGGCCACTCCCTCTGCCCCAAGCACCAGTGTGGCAGTGAAGTGACGGGCCGTGTTTGTCTGTCACGGATCCTCTGCTCTCCTTGGTGCTCCTTGCAGGGTTGTCTTGTGCCATGGAAGTGTTTAGGTGTGTGCATGTGATGTGTATTTCGATGATCCTCTGTGCTTATGGCTGTGCAAACTGCTGAAAGAGTTCTGTTTGGGATCAGCAAGTGGGAGGTTTGTGACAGTCCTTAGTTCCCGGGAGGTTTATCTCAGTTTCTGGTTCCAGAGAGTGTGAGTACTCTGCATGTGAAAAATGATAGCCGAATTGATCTAGAAAGCAGATTATGCAGTGTTTTGAAGGCAGAAGGGAATAGTCCTTCTGCAATTTAGATCTAGGGCACTGTTCTTTTATCCTTTTTTTTCCTTTTTTTTTTTTTTTTTAAATGGATACTCTGAATCTGTTTAGTTATGTTCTGCTGTGATTGTATCTAACCATAGAGTAATAGGGAGGCACTTCAGAGATGAAAAACTCTTTGATCTTGGCATCACTTAATGTTTCGTTTAATCTGATTTTATTGAGTGATCTTCCTTGATCTGAAAAGGAACATGTTCTTCTATCTAGCTCTTGAATTCACATTTGAATTGAGACTTTGTGTTGATAACACTTCAAAAAAAATTTTCAGGGTTATATGAGAGTGTCACAAATGGTCTGTGCTGTGTGTCACAGCCATGTGTGATTTCCCAGTGGACAGAGCTGTGCATCAAATAATTCCTTGTGCTCTGAATCCACAGATCCCTACAACCTCAGTCATATGTCAACATGAGCTTTTTTTCCTGTAGTGGTTGATGACGTGATGAAATATTCCAGTTCTGCCCAGAATGGGGCAATGATGCATCTTCGCTGACTACTTCATTGTAGTTTTTTGTAAATCTTTGGAAAATGCTATTTCAAGAGCCCCCAGACAGCCAGATTTTAAAGTTCCTTTGCAAGACAAACTCAGTCAACACATTTGGTGATCATATTTTAGCTCTGATAGTCACTTCTACTATGCTGGGGCATATCTTGTACCTTTCTGCCTTGAAGAGTTAGCGAGAGGTGTCAAATGCATTCAGTGCAGAGACATCCCACTTCACCTGTCACTGCTTGGCTGTGATACACATTTAGGTCTGAACATTATCTTCCCAATGAGGCCTCCTTGATGCCAGCAGAAATTCAGAGTGAATTTGTACAGGGGCCATGAGTTTTAGTTGGATTTCAGTCCCCCTGTGCTTGCTGGAGACAAGTTTACTGCTGGTATGGTAACAAGGACTGCTCGTAGCTTAAGGGGCTTCTCACTGCCAGTCTGTGAATGAAACCCATTGAAGGTCTGATGTGGACCCTCAGTCTCATCTCTAGCTCCTGCAACTTCCACTGCTGCCTCTAATTTTCTGCCTGTTTTGTGTGTAAAAATGAAAAGCTTCATTTTTCAGACTGTCAAAAATGGTTTTTTGTCAGTCCTCATGCTAGAAATATTGGTAGCCGGTGAAAGCCAAACATTTGAGATGTAAACCTCTGATGGGGAAGCACATGCTGTGAAAGTGACTCTCATCAATGCTGGTTTTGTGAGAGCAGAAAGATGTTCTTGGGTTTTGTAAGTATGTCTCGCCTACATACCCTCAGCATATCTGTGCCTGCCCACGCTGCAGGCTGCAGCCTCGTGTAGAGATGCTCAGCGTGTCTGGTTACAGTGTCAGGGAGTTTGCTGTGCCCTCGTTTACCCCTCTTGGCTTTCCTGAGCTGTGGCCAAGCATCCTGGAGAGCTCTCGCAGCTTGAAAACCAGGCAACTCTCTGGGTTTCTGCTGGTGTAAACTACCTCAGACAGATGTCATGTGGTAAGCCCTCAAATGGGCAGAGTTCTGTAGGCAGGACACCTACAAGGTGGATGAAATTATCTTGACAGAAGTGTTTTTTAAATGCTAGGCCTTATAATGCTGCAGGGCAGGGAAAACGTAGGGAGAGGATGGGATGGTTTTAGCAGATCAATACCAAGTGCAGCTTTGCTATCATCAGATGGACATTAGCAGCGCTCTGCTGCTGTAATGGGGTGGTGTCCTTCTGGCAGGGATGTGTTTTACATCTGACATCTTGACTTTTATGGCTCTGGTAATGAAGTGTTTCTTTTTATTTTCAGTTCTGTGTGGATGTTTGTGTCATGTACTGTCCCAGCAGTAGAAATGATGATCAAATTAAAAAGTACATCACAGAGAGCATTGAAGGGCGTTCATTCATTCACAGAGGCATTGGAACACTACATTTGGCTTTATTCTGTCATAACTCACTCTCTGGAGGAAGGAATTTTGGATACTGGCAACACAGGTTTAAATGGCTCCAAGCAGATTATGGGAATAATTGAGAAAAGGGTGAGCTGGTAGGAGACAGAGCAAGTAGGCTCCTGTTTAATGCTTGGGGAATTAGCTAACTTGTATTTTGCTCTTCAAATGAATTGTTTGCTGTAATCTGAACAGCTATTTACCCTTCACTGTATCAGCTGAAATGTTTGTCTGCCTCAAAGTTCATATCACCTTATGAGCAAGTTCACCTAAAGAAAACACCAGCCTTAGCCAAGTCAGTACAAAAGGGAAAAAAAAGGGGGGAAGAAATGAAGAGATGAGAAAAGGACTGTGCTTGGGGAACTCAGGAAAGTGTTCAGTGTGTTAGCCAGTGAATCTTAAACAATATTAACTTCTTAGCAACAATGATTCTGTTTTGTTTAACTAACAAAGGATATTGTAAGCAGATACGTGCATCTCAGGCAGATAAGGCTTGTGTTGGACAGTTCTTTTATTGGCCCAACATTTGGTAATTCACTCAAATTTAGCTATGGGACAAGAATTATGCATATTTGTTTCTGAGGCAGAGGTTAGACATAAGGCTCCCAGTAATTTTCCAGTTCCTTGCTAAATTTAAATCTTAATAGAGTGGGGCCCAGCTTGTCATCTTTGTTTTCATGCCAATCCCAATGGAGTGGGGAACCAAAAGGGTAGAATTTAACCCATCTCTTCCTCTCAATAGAAGAGTAGCACTTCTGTGTTTGCATTTCTTTTCCATCCAACGTCTCAAAGCACGTGAATATTCTCTTTATGTCAGTGGAGAACCAAGGCATGGAGTAATTCAGTCACTCTTCAGCCCATGATGTCAGAGCAGCGAGCTGGTTCATTGCAGCCCACACAGTCAATTGTAGGAACACATCCTCTGTGAAGTCCTGCATTTAAGTACTATAACATCCTATATAGAAGAATAAACTGAGGGAAAAGCTGTTGAGTGATTGTTAGCCTCCTAGTTTCACAGGAGGCCAGTGGCCCAGGCTGGGAACAAACCCTGGGAATCCTGGACTCCATCCCCACATTGACTTGCTATATGTGCCTCGGTTGCTTTGAACAATCATTTCCCTTGTTAAGGTAACTTCTTTCAAAGTATTTGAATTGTCAGCTGTCAAGTATAGAACAATTTTTTTCATCTCAGGTGGCTGAGGACTCTCTTAGTTCTACTGCACTGTACTGTCCCCAGTGTAACAGCTGCCCCACTTCACTCCCAGCCACAAGCAACTGGGTTTTGTAGGGTTGGAGGCTAAACTTCTTCTCTTGCCACTTTCCCTCTGTCTTCATAGTTCAGGCAGTAAAATAGGATAAAACTGGCCAAGTTCTTGTTGCCAATGAAAGCCTCTTCTATCAAAAAGGAAGAAAAAAAGCCATTTCTCTATGCTTACCAGCTTAAATAAGGAGTGGAATTCATTCCTTAGTAATCAGTGACATTAAATAAAGTGAGGAGACAGAACATAAGGATGTAAACTTAATTATTGAAGTGCTGTATTAAATTTCTGGATTAGACACACAAGGAGGACATGCCTTTCATGGGAAAATGCCTTTTAACTTGTCAGTCTTAGTGGTGAGAATTCTCTAAATGGAAAATTTCTTTGGTGTCTGTGTAGAGGTAAATGCCACACACAAATGTTACTGAGCCACACCTGGAAAAACCCCAAGATTTCCAAAGCTGAGCTGAAATGGCAAGCCTTTTTTTTAGCTTCTTATCCCAAACCTTTAAAACTGCTCCCATCCCATAATCCCAGCACAGATTTCCATGAAATTCTATGTCTGAGCTTGTCTGACCAGGTTGGGCCATACTTGGACCTTCAACATCATATTGGTCATGTTTTCTGCTGACACTGAAGCCAGATGGATCAGAGAAAGTTGGGAGATGCATTTGACTGAACTACTCCAACTGACAAAGGGCCTGGGCAGGCTCTGGACACTCTCACTGTTTGTTTGCATACATATAAATGGTTTATATTAACCTGTCTCAGGGGTTTGATGAGGATTAGTTAATATTTGCAAGGTATTCATGGACATGCAGCATATTAATATCAAGAGCCAATTCCTTCCTGTTTAACTTGCATGACCTGATAAAGGATGCTGGGTTTCCTCTCTGATCTACATCTCGTAACACAGCAACCTCCTTCTGTTTGGCTGCTCCTCTCTTCAGCTGTTGGACAGGAACAGCAGAGCCTGAACTCTGTTACTCATGATGATTTGCCCTTTCAGAAGGTGGGGGAACAGGGAAGCCTGTGCAGAAGAAAGTGTGTGATGCTGCTTCGGTCTTGAAATGACCAGAAAGTTGTCCTGTAAAAGAAAACAAATACAGGGCTTTCAAAAAGGTGGATTTCTGAGCATAAGTGTAAGCTCTGAGCAGCCTCCCTAGCCTCTGCTTAGTGTTAAGTGAGTGGCTTCTGCCTTGGAGTTGAAGGGCTCATTTGAAAACTTGTTTGCTTTTTCACATGTATCCAATGATCTGTTACTATCAGTACCTGTAAATCTGTTTGATTTCTAGTATCTTTGAAATACTTGTTTTGCTAATGTCATTGAAACTGGGTCATTGAAGATACCTGCCAGGGAAAAGGGTTTTCAATAGGCCTTTTCATTTCCTCATTCATTGTAGGGTGCAGTGTCAAAGGGTAAATTTGCTCCCTGGTTTTAACCTTCATCAACTTCTGCCCTGCTATGTAAAGATTATTACTGTTCCACGCAATTCTTTGCATATAAAGCACAATATTTATTCTAAATAAATTTCTGCTACTTTTCATAAGCCAGGGCCTGGGGTTTTTGGTGTTTTTGTTTGGTGTTTTTTTTTTTTTTTTCTTTTGGTTTTTGGTTGGGGGTTTTTTCTTTTCTTTCTCTGGGGTGGGGTGAATGCCCTTTTTCTGGGACAGCTGTAGTCAGGCCAGTCTCGTGAGGCTTCTGACTCCCATTGGTATGACCTCAGTTCTGCATTACTCTCTGCCCTAATGCTTTTCAGAGCTTCCCAAAATCATTAACCCTGTGAAAAACCTATTCACCATGACCCAGGGCGAGTTAGGCACCACTGAACGTGGAGGACGATGCTCTGGCCTGGTGAGAGGTCGTTCATTTTGCCCTCAAAAATTATGAGGGAAGGCTGAAATGGGGAGAGGCAGCAGCTCTTTGCTGGGTGTGAACCTCAGATGAGGGAGGAATTTTGGTGCAGAAGGGGCAATGGCAGATGTCACAAACATCTGAGTTATGATAGGTATGCCAGACCTTGGCTTCTGTAAACTGACACAGACCTCGGTGAAGCTGGTCTAGTTCAGCTGAGGACTTATCCCTTGATGCTTAACAATATAGCAATTTTATGGACAAAAAATACAATACTGTTTTCTTTTTATTGGCCTGTATCCTATTCCTGACTTGTCAGCCATCAGATTTACTTCTCTGGGGACTATGTTTTAGGTGAACAGATCTCTAGACTTTATTTACCATTTTCTGCACAGTAACCCTGGACTCTCCTTTTTTCAAAGCTTGACTCAATTTTTTTCATAGCTGAGCCCCCTGAGCTTTTTCAAATTCCTCCCTTCCATGGTAGTTTTCTTTACAGACTCTTGCCAACCTTTCTACTCCTCTCCATCCATCTGGCCGTGCCACTCACATTTAGTCCTTTTTATATCTCCTTATAAATCAGTTTTGGTTTTTCTCTTACCCTTTGGCTTTTTTTGAATGCATTTCTAGCCTGTAGCATCCTGGGAGCAAATTGAAGATAGAGCTGCGTCCTGCCTCTGATGAAGGAAAGTTCCAGCTACTCTAGTCATGTGTTACTTTCATTAATGCCATATTTTACTTCAAGCTTTAATATGATTTACTTTCTACAGTCCATTTAGCATTAACATTTTGCAGTGATTTGGCTGTGAAAGTGTCTTTCTTTCATGTAATTTCCCTTTTCCCAAGCATTTCTGTTTGCATTCTCACAGGTTTTTCCATTTAGTCCCTAGGTTTATGAACTCCTTTTGAATTGAGTTTTCCCTGCCTTCCCTGGCATTTGCAGCACCTCCTGATTTAGATTCGATATCAGACTTTAATTAGTATGCTCTCTGCCTGCATTCAGATCACTAAATCAGTCCACCAGGAGCAAAGGGAAAGGATGAGCCTGGAGCGATGTTTGCCATTGCAGGGGATCAGATGGATGAATGGCAATAAGCATTAACAGAGAAATTGTTAATATCAATACACTTCTTTCCCAAGGCGAGTGTTGATGGGTTCTAAAGTCAGGCAAAATGATACATGAGTGTTTAGTCTCAGGTGGCATCTTTTGCAGATAAATTTGGATTAAGCTGCAATAAATTCATGGTCCTGCTTGTTAAAGCTGTCGTCAGAGTGTGAGGAGCCCAGCCAAGATGTAACACGAAAGTGGATTAACATCTCACAATCTCCCTAGGATAAGGCAAACTCTAATCTAGCTGCATTCCTGGGATAGAAGTAGGACATCTGAATGATGGAATGCAGTTTGTCATCAAAACCCAAGCCTCGATTAAAGATAACCTAGAGGTTCTGAAGAAACACAAATGAATGCACTAAAAACTCTGACTGAGAATAACAGAAGAGAGATGGAACCTAAAAGATTCTTAGCTGGGATTTGTCATATATTTTGGTCTTTTAGGCCCTGGCCAGACTACTGCCAGTGTTAAGAGTTCAGTGCTTTGATCCAGTTCCATAACAATCAATAGATTGCAAGGGCATATTTTATATGTTCAACAAATCATCAGGTGCCATTTGGAGATGGATTACTCTGTCCCTTCAATCCACATGTGCTTGGCATATGTTCCATTATTTATGTTCTCCCCAGATAGATCGATATATCTATTGATCTGCTGAACAGGCTGATTTTTTTTTTCTCCCTATCATTGCCATAATCACAGAGCTGACTGATGACTTTATTACTTTGCTTAGCTGTGTTACACTTTCAACTTCTTTACCTTCACCCCAGAATTAGAACAAAGGCTAATCCAAGCTCACCTGTTTTTTATCTGGATGTTTGTGCACATGTTTTGTGAATGAAGACAGCCTGGCAGATAACCACATGTGCCTCCTGAGGAGTACAGTAGGTGTTCTCACAACTGCAGCACAAAGGCTCAGGTGTCCATAGAATATAGAAATCCAAGGCACAGAGACATACCAACAGTGTGCACGTTGTGGCCTTCTCCTTTTGATGCAGGTGAGTGAGAATATGAGGTCCTGTGAGAAAAACACCAATGCCTCAGTTTCTGTAGCCACCAGGTTCCTTTACAGCAGCATCTGCTACACCCAAGTTGCTGCTGGTTTGGGAACTCCAGATCTCCACAGGTTTTTTGCACCTGCTTTGGCCAAATTCAGATGGTGAGGCAGCAATCCCCTGGTCCTGGGCTCACAGAGGGGAAGACTGACTTGCTGTCTTGTGTACGGGAGAGAATGGTGGCAATTTGAAAGATCTAGGGTGTTACTGAGGTAGTCAGGTAGAGGCATGCTCAAGGTAATATCAAGGATCTGGTGTGCTGATAAAAGAATAAAATAAAATCTTTTTTTATGATTGTTTAAAGGGAATGGCTGATGACTGCTTTCTGTGCTTCTTCATAGAAGGCTGTAGTTAAGAAAGCCACTGTGGCTTGTTGGAGGTTCAAATTAAACAAGCAAAGCATTTTTTTATTCTGTGGTTATGTTAAAGGAATGATTTGGCAGCAGACAGGCATGCTGGAAAATTGTAAAGTGATGGAGAAAAAGCTATACTGACAATATAGAGCGAGTTGAAGGAACCTTTCCTTTAGGCTCACTGAAAAAAATAGAAAATAAGTTTGACAGTTATGTCTCTATTTGTTTCTTTTCTAATATGGATTGCTTTTTCCTCCAAAGTATCTGCAAAAGATGTAGGCACAAGCAGCAGACGCTTCAGTTGCAAATTTAGAGAGCAAGCTGTCTACCTTACGATTCTTATTCTAGAATCAGTACCACAAAGTACCCATTTGCAGGGAAATTAAGTTTTTAGCACATCTTGTTTCAAAACTTACCATTGGAGAAAACTTTCCAGGCTGGGAATTCAGTTTGCAGCACAATGGAGGAGTGGAGTAAGACCTGAGGGTGGGGGGGAAAGCGTGGTGTGTGTAGACAAGATGGAACAAGTTGAAGGCTCTCCACCTGCCTGTTGTTAGTTGCCATAACTGAGCAAAACCAAACCACAAACAACATCTAGAGACTTGTATCCTGCAATGCTCGTTTGGTTTTTTTTGTTGGTTTTTTTTTGGTTTTTTTTGTTTTTTTTTTGTGCTCCCTGGAGTTTGGAGAGGCTGCACCTGACCTTTGTATGCACTGACTCTAGATGTGCCAAGCAAGCAGTTCAGTAGCAAACTAGGTGGAAATAATTATTTTAATTAGTGTAATTGGATTACACCAAAGTGTTTTTGGGGACCGCTGTTCTGCTTTGGATAAGCTGTTCAAACTGTCCTGGCTGTACATCGTTTCAAAACCAACACATTACATAGGGGTTTAGACTGGGAAAAGGGCATTGGCCAGAAAAATGCTTGATTTACTTCAGATTTGATATTTGATAACACAAGGAATGTAGGATGGATTGCATTAGGTTTTTACTAGGACAGCAGATTGTTTTTATAAGCTGTCATCATGTGCACCTTGTTTTCTCAGGAAGTCAGGAGGTTATAGGTATTTTCTTAACCTTTGTTTCTTGCTTGTCATCGACAGCTGAAATTCCATCACCATCCACTCTGGACAGATAAAAAAAAGCTCTGTTGCACAGGACCTTACTTTCAAATGGGAGCAAGTCATCAATCAGCTATTCAAAGCACTGAAGGCCAGTGTAGATTTGAGAGAAAAATAGGGGAGATCAGATTGAGACATGCCTGAAAACTGGGGTATCTTTGGCAAAATAGTTGCATCTCAAAAGGTATTTGACTGCAGCAGATTATATCTGCTTTCAATTAGCAGAGGAAATAACTAGCAAATCATCAGTGTTATTTCCCTCCCCAGCAGCTTTTTTGAGGCAGCCTTCCATAACCTTGTGTACTTGACAGCATATTTTAGCACTAATGCTTGGTATGGCTGTTTCTTCTCCTGAGAGAAACTGTGATTCTCACTAAGGAAACCCACTGAATGCAATTAATCATTTACTGTAGCATGGTCTATTGCATTTCAACAGATCAGCATTTGCTACTTGTGTTTGGTGGCTGAGCTCAGACAACATCAACTGTAAGGAAACTCAGATTCAGAATTTCAGCATTGTTTTCATTTCTGGGCTTCTGCCTGTGTGTTGTGCAGGTTGAGACTGAATTTGGCTTTCATTCTTTCATTCCTAGGTTCTCTAAATGAGATTAAAAGTGATGACATAGCTAATACCTCCTGCCCTTGGTGAGATTATAGCAGGTTGCTGGAACGCTACCTGAAAGCCAGATTATGATGGCCAGAGTAAATGTTTGGTGAAGATAAGTAACTGGATGATAAAACTAAATGCCTGTGGGTTATCCAAGGAAACTAAAAGGGAAAACAGGCTGGGAGAAATTGTAAGTGGTTTATTCACATCAACATCCAGTATTATATTAAATGTACTAAGTTTGGGGTATGCTAGAACCTCTCTTTATTACATCCTTAACAGTCAAGTGAACATGGTTTTAGAAGAGTGGAATGTTTTAAGCAAACATTGCTGACCTAGATTTTCAAAATGGGTGAGCTTGAGGACACTGTCTTCATTTTATGCCTCGTTAACTTAGCCTGTTCTTCAGAGTTTCCATGGAAACTACCTCTGTGGTGAGAGATAAAAACTTTTGATGGGTCAAGTAAGAAAAAGGTAACAGGAGGTACTAGGGCAGAGAATGTGTTACAGAGCCCTGATGGAAGAAGGCAATGAATGAACTTTGAACATAAACAAAGGGATGGTAGTAGAAAACCATAAATGTCAGTGCATTGACAGCAAGGATGATTCAAAGTTACTAAAGGATGTGCAAGTACAAACTTAACAGAGCATGACCTTGTTCTGATAGTTAATGAAGTTAAGCTGGGCTCAGGATAGAATAACAGATCAGTCTGACTTTGTCATTATGGATGAATAAGCAGGGCTCCAACCCAAAATTTCAAACGTGATGGTGCTGAGAGAATCTCCAAAGAGCACCAAGCCTGGTGCAGCTTTTGCGTAAGGCACTAGTGATAACAACACACTTCTGCCCTACAGTCCTATTGCACCCAACCTATTTCTAGGTACATACTGAACTGTCCCTGTCACTACACATTAATGGTAGGAAGGTATCATTAACGTAACTACATGCTTGTGTTACAGATTGAACTATTCTTCCTGGCTGGTATTTTAAATTAATCATAGGATGGTGTTTTCTGAGGACTTCAGAAAATACAGTCAGCAGTCATTGTGCACTGATGTTCACCGAGAGTTCAGCTCTTAGTCCCTTTTTAAAAATTACAGCCATGAAAAATGCTAGAAACCAAATTTTCCAGTAGTGCTTCCAAGCAGGTGCATGTGGTTGCAGGCTTAGCTACTTGACTTATTTGTACAAGCACGCTTTGTGCCTGGAATTCAGTTATTAGCAATCTCTAGTGCCCTGTAAGGAAGAGGTACAATGCAAAATAAATGTTCATCATGGATATGTGGTGAGGAGCAAAAGCCAGACTTCATGTGTCCATTGTCAAGTTGAATGTGTCCTTACATTGAATACAAAGTACTTTTTTCCTTTCTTACAGTTTAAGCCCACCCCATCTTTATAATTTCAGGCTAAAATGTTTCCATTCTGCTTCAAGAAAACTTTAAATTTGGATGCATTGCTTGTAGTTTTACATCTTAACAAATGTGATCTCAGAGTTTGTAAGTCAAAAGTGATACAAAGTGTTTAGATTCTTGTCACAACATAAGATTTCAGCAGAACCAGACTGAAAACATGCAGACAGTTGGGCATTAGAGAACAAAGAGCTGTAGGTGTGATTCTGGCTTTATCGTGGGATTCTGGATGATTTATCTGATACTTCTGTCAAGCCTATGTTTTCCAGTCTGTAAAGTAATATGATGATATCTATATTTTTATGAGTAGCTCTTTTAAGGTCTAGGAGTTGAAAGGTCTGCATATGTACAGGGGGGATCTATAACTAATACTGGCCAAACAATAGGATTAACTGCAAGTTAGAGGCCCTTGAGTGGTACTGTTATTTAAAAGGAAATTAGCCCTACTCTTGCTCTCTAGCTCAAGTGCCTTTTATTGCCTGAGTACAAAATTCATTATAAACAGAGCTGAACTGGGCTCCTGAGAGGGGGACAGGGTGTTGGAGCTTGTCTCTCTCTGCCTTTTTGCTTGCAGGTTTAGGTTGTGGTCATGTATTTGGTAGAAGGGAGATAGAGAATGAAGCTGAGTCTGGCACAGCAGCCTTTTGAACACAGGCAGCTATTCCATGAGGCACAGTTGGCATGAGTACCCAGAGCTCATCAAGTTGAATTCAAAAGCTGGAGTGTAAATCTGGCAAGCTTCAGATCAGCATCCTAGAGTTTAAAATAGTGCCAGCCCCCTGCCCTGTCATTGCACTCTGTTGGGAGCCAGCAAAATATGAGATGAATTGTAAAGGCTTTTAATGTGAGGCTTTCATTGGAGCTCTTGGCTAGCATAGTGCAGTGGATCATTTCCAGTTCCAGGGAGCTCCACCAGAACAAAGACCACAAACCTGGAGACTAGAGTGCAAGACTTGATGGTCCTTGTGAGTCCCTTCCAACTCTGAGTATTCTGTGAAATCTGTGAAGTCAGCTTTGTTCCTTGGGCTTAACTTGTGAGATGCTGTTCATTGCTAGGAGCATCCTTACGAACTGACCAAGTGCCTTTTTCACAGAACTTGGCCATGGGTGACAAGGTTAGCTGAGCTAGAGCTGAGGAATGCTGCCTGGTGTGTGTGTGTGTATATGTATAAAAAGTAGACCAAAAAGTGAGACAGCTTGTGTTACCACACAGTGACAGTGACACTGTTGTCTCTGCTTTGTGTTGATGGCCTTGCTGTTGCGTCCAGTGCAATGGTGAGCTCATCCCTCAGAGCTCCTTGGTTAGTGTTGCCTGTGCATGTTGTAGGTCCCATGTGCCGCTAAGCCTGACTTCACTAGAGATGACTGAACCTGAGATCCAGTCTCCTTCTCTCCTCTCTTTTCCCAGGTGTAGAGGAGTTTGGAGATGGGTGCCATTTCTGCTCAGTTCTGTCTGTATGTAGCAAGCTCTAAGGTCACCAGGGAAGGTGGCAGGTACCAATCTGGACCAGTAGTCCGTTATTAATCCATTATTTTGAGAGTGGCCAGACCTTGGTGCTTGTACGGGTACCTTGATTTATAAAGCTGTCTGGAACTTCATGAAAACATACAATAAGGGAACTGTGGTGAGTCTGCCTGAGCTGAAGTGTCACATGACGAAGGTTATTGGGGGCAAACCTGCTTTAGGGAGAAGTTTCTTGCTGACATGGGCAGACTGATTGGCCCAGCACTGCAAAGCTTTTTCCCTTGCCTATTTTTTGATGTAGTGTAGACGGGTCATTTCAGGGGACTCTTGTTTATCTTTGAGCTCTCAAAGGATCATGAAAGCACAGAGCAGAACAGACATAAAATAACATGCATTTGTTTAACATGATGGAGTATGTAGAACTGCAGAGTTACCTGCACAGCATGGAAAAGCCTCTTTCAGTTCTTATTTTCATAATTACGTGGGCATGGTAATTTGTAAAAGCTCAATTGCTGTATGCAGCCTTGAGGATCAAATGCTGTTCTCAATCCCATAAGCTTAATTAAAATATGGTTATATGCTGATATGTTAAAAATGTTGCTGAAGTTGCTCAAGTGCTGCATGAATGTGCCTAGATTTAATAGAAATGGACATATGAAGGCATGACAAAGGGGATTACTAGGTCAGGAGTGCTACAAATGGCTCGATTATAACAGTGCTTGTGTTGCCTAATGTTATTCCTGTTTTGAATCAGCCTTTCCAAAGAAATCACTGAACTTGCTCCTTGCCTGAGTACAGTCTTGGCTTGACCACAGGCCAATTTGCCTCCTCTGGCTGCTGGTCCTTCACCTTCAGCATCCCGCCTCTGATGGCATAAGTCAGATATTTCCAAGGAATATCCCTTCTTCACAGGGACAGGAACTGCTGTTGCGCTGGTTTCTTGGAAACTGGGCTTTTAAGGACATGAAGATTGTGAAACAGAGCCTGGAACATGCCTTTTTACCAGACCTCCTCCTGTGTCAGTTGTCACATGTGTAGGCAGAAGAGATCATGCAACACATGCCCTCTCAAATCCCATCAGCTGGGGAGCAGTGGGATCTTTCAAGAGCAGTAATGGGTTAGTCCCAGCTTCTCCATTGCACCAGCAATGTAAATGTCTGTTACCCAAAGGCTATTTAAGAAGAAACCTGCCATGATAATGTCTGAATATCGAAAACAACATCTCATGACCAACTATTATGAAATCATCAGACCACAGAGAAAATAGCAGAAGTTGCTGGGGCAGATTCCTCCTCCTTTGCTTTCATGTGACTATTTAATCTACCCTGACCTGCCAAGTTTCTTGAAAGGATGTTATTGTTTGAGCTTGGGATATTAATATTGTAGCACCTCTCTGTATTTGCTAGTGTGAGTACAGTAAGGAAAGCATATACCAGCAGGAGATTGGTGCTGGTAATGCAGTTCACTGTTATGGCTCTTTAGAGACAGAATTCACTGTAATGATCTTGTCTGAGTTTTGAGGAGATTAAATCTAGGAAACCTTTAGGATGGGAGGGGGGGGGGGGGGTGTTATTATTTCTTCTGAGAAACAAATCCTGCTATTGATGGGAACTGCCTGACTTCATCATGTCTGACAAGGAAAGAGAGTACTTGACCTTCTTTCTAAGATACCTAAAGCAGAGATTATCCTTAATTATCCTCAATATTTGTCCTATAAATTGCCTGTGGCAGTCACAGACATGCCCTTGTTAGGAGTGTGGAGTGCCCTATCGGCACACTTCCCTAGGGTGGCCCTGGGAGGCACTGTGTGCCTGTGCCAGCTGATTGAGATGCACTGTGGGGTCAAAATCCTTCCTCAGCTTCTTTCCAGAGATTAGTAATCAAGTTGCTGAGCTTTACCACAAATAACCTGTTACAGTCATCTGATGTCTTGCTCCTGGTGCTGCCGCTCCGGTCAAGAGCAGGGCAGGAGCCAAGTCTGCCCTTTGTTCTCATGTGCCATGGGGAACAGGGGACAGCTCCTGTGCTCCGGCCCAAGGTCCAGGTGGAGTGAGTGGGGAGGGAGGCAATGCTGTATTTCCTCATCCTTTCTTGCCTGGGTGGAGAGTCCAAGTTGCAACTGAGTAATCACAGTCACCTCAGACAAGTCACTCCTTCCTGAAGCTCTCACTAGGTGTGATTAACTGCATGATAAGGAGAGGGAATGAGTCACAGGTGAGCAGTAGCTTTGTGCAGGGGTTCACTGTGTGCCTCTGTCCTTTGCATGGCCCAGTGATGCTCATGCTCTCCAGCTGCCACAGACATGTGAAATCCAAGACCCCTCTGATAGTGGGTGAGACAGGGCCTTACCTATCTCTTGAGATCTCAAAACTTTTGGACTTGGTGTTACAATTCCCTGGAAACACTCTGTAACTTGCTTTTCTTTTTGAGGCTGTGATGGTTTTAGAGTAGAGTTGTTTTTATCTGCCACCACCAAGCAGCCCCACTTGGTGCCTGACATGGGTGAAAGGTGGCAACAGGCAATAAGAAGCAGATGTGTGACCACAGTATAATGAATTGTAATCATCAGGGTGATGTCATCGTATTGGTAGTTAAGAGTATGAAGATGGGCAGATTTGTTATCCTTCTCAGAAGGTATTTCAGTCACTAGAGAGTCTGACTTGACTCATTTAATGTCTTTGAGGTAGTGTTTTACCTGATTGTAGGGCTGTCCTGACAAAACATCTATCTGCTCATACTGCTATGGATATTATGTAAATGTCCTCTCCTAAACCATCATGGAAGTTTCTTCCCTTTCGTGTCTGGAAATCAACCCTGTCCTGATTGAGCAGAAAGTCCCATGCTGCAGAGCCAAGGAGCAACAGTTTTATTATAAGTTTATAAAACTTGAAATACTAAAGAGCCCTAAAACTTGCAATGTGGAAAACTTCACAGTGTTATAAACCATCCAGGCTTCAGCACAGAGAACAATTTATCCATGTTATATGACTCCACAGAGCCAGGAAACAATGCACAGCTCTTCAGCCTTTCATGAACTTTCTGGTCAATATGATGAGTTTCTTAAGAAATAAAATTCCCCATCATCACCCAGGAAGAGGTATTTTAGTCCAGATTTAAAACACAAACTTAATCAGAATTTACTGAGTTATCTATTCAAGTAGAGTTGTATGGTAGGGAAACTTTCCTTACAGAACAGTTGCACCTAAGCTCAACTGAAGTCTCTAAAATCTTAAAATATGCAAGTTGTCCTCTTCAGACCTAGAAACTGAAATCCAGCTGACAACTTTCAGTTGAAATATAAGCTTTCAAGGGCAGGGGGAATCCCTTCATTTCTATAAAGCAATCACCATGTACCTTGAAGCATAAGGTTTTCTTGCTAGGCTACTCAATTTTTATTAAGATCCAAAGAGTAATTATACCCCAATCCACTGTTTTCTGTCTGAAGAATTTATTGGAAAATTTACCCAAAACTTACTTATATCTACCAAGCTCACTGGGTAATTTTAATCAAGTCCTCTTGTTTTTACCAAAACCTGCCAAATTTATTTTGCAGATTGCCTCAACATGAAAGGTATCATGAAGTCCACCTCTGCCAGGCCAGCTAGGAATTGCTTTAGGTTTTCACAATTAGGAAGAAAGTAGAAAGTATAGGTTCTCTTGGAAAAAATGAGAAATGAATTTTATGCTTTTAGGTGCTCTGGGACAAACAGAGCTGAGTTTATGATCAGGGTCCCACCCTTTCAAGTAGCCACAGCTTATAACTTAAGTGTCAGAAACCAGATGGTGCCGATACTGTGTGCTTGAAAGTAGATGTGCCTGTGAGAACCCACCTCCTCCATGGCCCCTTGATCAGCTGCCTCAGCAGATGCCAGAGGACAGCTTTTGTTCCTCTGCAGTGCAGATCTACCCATCCTTGTCCTTCACCTCAGACTAAACCAACGCAGAGAAGTGGGGATCCATGTGAGGTGTTCTTTGGGAACAGGGACCGCACCAGAAATTCTCATCCATGTGAGACAACTGCTGGGACAAACCCCAGAACACAGGCACTTCAGATCAGCTTGATGTGCGTGCGCTGGCAAAGCATCATGGATGCTTAGGCAACTGTTATCAGATCTCTGTTTATAAATACAAGATTTTGAATTTGGCTTGAGTGCTTAAACTCACTAGCAGGCAGGCTTCCCCCCCAACAAAAGCACAATAACAACCAGAACGAACAATAACTGTTTCACCTCTCCCACATTAGCTATTAATAATGTTAATTTACTTCCTTTGAGAGATACCATATGGTCCCCTTCCTGATCCCTCTACAGGCATAAGAAAAAACTGAGGAAATTAGAGAGACTCCATAACACTGATGGCCACATCCAATGTCTTATCAGGCTTCCTGTTGTTGGGAGTATTGTTTTCCTTTAAAGATTAATATTTACAATGGTTACTTAGTTATCTTAGTTCATTTGGTGACCATTAAAGATTCCAGCCCTAAATGCGATGAATGAACCTCCTTTTATTTGTCCTTGATGACTTATTTGTCTTGTGCCTTGTCTGGCTGAAAATCAAGGAAAATAATTATTGGGTTGGGCTTTTACTGCCATTTCATATGAGGGCTCAAAGTGCATGTTTCTGTTTGTTTTAGAATGGGAGCCCTTACCTGCTGTTTCTGCTGATGTATGCATATTTAAGAATATGTTTTGAGATTAGAAGCAAAGTTAAAATAGGTGTTTTCATCTATGAAGCTGCATGCCTGGTTTGAGTACTCCTTGGGGGGTAAAAAAGAGGATATTTCACATTTCATCCACAACTGGATGTACAGCAGCCATAAAAGCTCACCAAAGGGGTCTTTGATGGGACGGAAAAGGCAGCGTGTGACTGTGCACAGGCTAAAGGAGCAACAACCCAGTTCAGGGTCTATCCATAGTTTTCCCCTGTGTGTCAGCTCAAGTTCAGAGGGGTTTCTCAGCAAGGACTAAAGACACAGTCGTATTTCTCCTGTATTTTTTAATAAAAGCCCAAAGGCACAGCAGGATGCAGTCACTCAGTGTGACACTGATGAGGTCTCAATCCAGTTGCCTGCTTCCAGAGCTACAGAGGCATTTCTAGATGAGGGATTTTGAAGTCCACCTGGAGTTGTCTTTGTCCCTGCACAAAAATACCCTTCTACTCACAGGGTTATTAGACCCAGCCCTGGAGAACAACACCAGAGACAAACATGGTCCATATTACAAATAGTTGTGTTCTAAAGTTGTGCCATGTGTAGCATTACAGCAGGAATGAACATGGGTGTGTGAGCAATTTTCAGCCCACCTTTTTTTTTTTTTTTTTTCCCCTCAGCATGGATTAAAGGCACACCTTGCCTCCCCTGGAAGCTCCAGTCATCTCATTCTCAGCTGCCCTTAAAATGGATTAGTTTCCCTCCCTGTGAGCAGAGCCCCTGCAAGTGCACTTCTGGTGGTCACCCCCATGCCGGCCACCTCTCCACACATCCTTCCTACCCCAGCCCATTGGTGTTTTCTTGAGTAAACTCCTCTGGACCACAAAGGCTGGGATTAACAGTCAGGTCTGTTTGCAGCTGGAGAAGCTCTGTGGAGCAATGTGAAAATCATTTTGCAATGTGTCTGCGTGTGAACCACCAGGCTCTCATGAGCAAGTCCCTTCTCAGGTGCAGTTGGCTCCTAGGGAAGGGATAATTTATAATCATTATTCTTCCAAGGTCTCTCTCTTTTTCTCGCCCTTCCCCCTCCCAGTCCTTGCTCTTATCCCAACTGGTGAATATGGGACAGACCATCCCAGCATTTACAGGGGAGGGCTGGTTTTCTGGTTTCCTCACAGGCTGCTGTATCATCCCAAAGCTGCATATTTGATATGCTTTTATAACGAACTCCTTTGCACCGTGACAGATGTTTCTGATATGATAAGAAACGTGGCCCAGAGGCCAGTGGTGCTGTAGAGCTGCTGGTTTCCTCACCTGAATTGCAAATGAGATACTGCTTTCTTATCAGTTAAAAACCACGAGCAACTGCATGTATAAATAACGTGGCACCAAGTGCCAGCTGTTTGTGCCAATGACATTCTTCTTAAAAGAATAGTTCCCCCATCATCTGTTTTATCTCTTGCAGAAAATCCGAAGCTTTTTTGCAAGTGCAGCAGAAGAGATTTTTTTTTTTCCTTTTTTAAGCTGCAGACAGAGCAGCTACTTTGAAGTAATTCTGTATGAGCAAAACCAGCTTCTATATTTATGATATAGATTTGGGAGGTTTTTGCCTTCTTTTGTTTTTGTTTGTTTGTTTTGTTTTTTGGGGGGTTTTTGTTTGGTTGGTTGTTTTTGGGGGGTTTTTGTTTGGTTGGTTGTTTTTGGGGGGTTTTTGTTTGGTTGGTTGTTTTTGGGGGGTTTTTGTTTGGTTGGTTGTTTTTGGGGGGTTTTTGTTTGGTTGGTTGTTTTTGGGGGGTTTTTGTTTGGTTGGTTGTTTTTGGGGGGTTTTTGTTTGGTTGGTTGTTTTTTATTTATGTATTTATGATACTTACTTGTCTTTTTTCTGTATATCTCTTTGAACACAAGAGAAAGTGTCAGTGCTGCTTTCTGTCTCTTGGAAAATCCTTCTTGGGGAGCTCGCTGTCTTTCTGTGGTTTCAGGGTTTGTTTTGAATGGTATGGAAGAAAGTTGTTTGGCGTTTAAAGATTTGTTTTTTCCTGATTTTGAAAGTGTGAAAGAGAGCAGTAAATCAGTTTTGCTAAAAGGTTTGTATTTTGCATACTTAGAATTTAGGTTGAAGGTAAAACCACCTCTAGAATCCCAGACAGAAGCAAACAGGCCTGCTTACTTGGTAACTTTTACTATTAAGTCTCACAGTCAACAGAACTTAAAAAGACTACTAAGTGAAGTTGTTCTGGTAATTGATCTGCTCGATGTTTTATCAGGATAAATCAGAGGCATACTTTTCAGCATTTTGCCAGTTCAGGCAGGGATGTATTTCTGTTACAAATGACCTTCTGGGAGAACTCGACTGCAGGGACATGATTCATTGGCAGCCTGCTGGTGACAGCCTTGTTTCTATTGTTCTAAAACTCTGGTTTCACATTTCTCCTGTTAGATAAGCTACAAACATTAACTACACAGTGAGCTACAAATAAAGTGTGATGTAAGAATTAAGCTTATTATCTGATTGGCAGTGCAGGGCCACTCTTCCAGGTTAAGGGTTTGAGCAGACTTTTTTTTTTTTTTTTTAGCAAAACTTTGCCTTTTTACATTACTGAAAGCATTGTCCTCACATAAGATAAAATATTCCTTTGCAAGCTGCAGTGTGTATATATAGTGTGAGCTATAAATAGTCTGGAGCTAGTTCTGCACAGTACCAGTGTGAAGAGATATTAAGGGCAGATTCTGATTTTTATGGCTACGCTGGGGCTGCTGAGAAACACCAGTCTAGAACAGTGGCTTTTAAATTTAATTCAGTGTGTTCAGATTTACACCAAGATAAGAATCTTGCTGGGGACTTTAAATGTGTTTTAAGGAATAAAGGACTTTGGTGGCCTCAGCTTAATCTTAGTTTGAGTTGGAGATTACATATCAATTTCTGGTAATGTTATTTGGGACTAATACCAAGGCATATGAATTCACTCTTAAATGAAGAATGGCTTGATTATCATGATAGCTGAAAAATAGGTCTATATACTCCCACAGCTCAGCTGCTGCAAGTGGATGTACATAAGGATTGAGAGAAATGGTTGCTATTCAGCTCCTTCTGATGGTAAGATGACTTCCAGCAACTGAATGATTTATGATAATGTGATATTCATGCAGGCTATTCAACAGCCAGGGTAAAGACCACAATGTCTGATCATTCTCTTTTTCTTCAGCCATACACTGTTTATGGGCTGACACTGGAACCAAATTCTCTGGCTGAAGCGTTATCTTCCCTGCTGCTATGGGGTGGTGGCTGTGGGGAAGGGAGAAGAAGAAAAGTACCTCTTTATAATGGGTTATCGACCCTGTATTATCTCTTCTGCTGTAAAATGTTAACAGGACAAAGCATCACAGTGTTACTAAGGGCATACAAGGCAGGGTCAATGCCAGGGTATTAACCTTACCTAGCAAATTTGTGACAAATAAAATAGATCTCACGTTTCCGCAAGGAATTTTGCAGCAGCTTCTGGTCATGGATTAAAACTCGCTGCCCTCTGTTGCATCCTCTCTCACATCTGGACATCAAGAATGGCTGCTTGTGCTGTTCTGAGGCTTCATTCTGGGTCCCCAAATTTTCTTTTCAGTCCCTCAGGTACACCTAAAAAAATTAATTAGGCAATGCCTGAGGTGGAGGAGAGGAAGGAGATGGGCCTTGACAGTGCACAGCAGGTGGCTGCATGATCAGCTCAGATGGAGCACTTTGGTTCTGTGGCAACTTGCTGTGCAGTGGATTGCAGGATCCAGTGGAGCAGCTTTCATTCTACTAGTGAATTCCTAGTGCCTTCTGGAGTATTTGCCTGAGGTCTGTGGTGGTCTTAAACATAACTGAAGGTGTGTAGTTTGCTTCCAAGGATGATCCATTCTGTAATACTTAATGCATCGCTTTCCAGTCAGCGTTACCAGACAGCTTATTTAACAAACAAGACTTCACCCCTACTTGCATTTGTCCTCCCATGGGCTGTCCTGGCCATGCTCAGAGGCTGTAGAAAGGGGGCAGGAGAGTCAAGAACAAAGCCATTTTTATGTTCCTTCCAGCTCATGAATCACTGCACATGGGCAGTGCTGAAATGCACTGCAGTGCAGGGCCCACTGCAGACACTGGGAAACAGAACACAGCTTAGGGCTGTCTTTGAGTGCTCTAGTTCATGCCAGAGAAAAGGAAGGGACCTGCAAGGACACCAACATCACTTCATCCCTCTTTCCATCCTTGCTAGGCATATGCAACTAGGATAGCTGGGAACAGGGAACTGCCTCTCTACAGACACACTGATTTTCACAGACCAATGACATGTAAATCTGAAAATTAGTAAAGCACAAGATCTAAAAGCACACCAGTACAGCTCTCTCAAATCCCATTGCTGTTAACTCCTTTCACACCCATCAGGCACTACCAGGGGCAAGGGGTGTCCTTACTGCTCTTCCTGAGCAGTGACTGAGCCCACCCCATAGTCTCTGCCACCCTCTTGAGTTTAGCTCTGGCTGTGCCAGTCCGTATTTGTATGGTCAAACCGGTCTCTGTTACTTCTGCAGAGATGTATTTCTTGAAACAACAGGAGCTAGCTAGATATAATCCCAGCCTTCCTTTTCAATTCTGCACCATGATGTGGTAAATGTCTTTACTTGTCTCAATCCACTGAGCATTTATAGTTGTTGTTCTCCTTGGTAGCAACAGCCTCAGAGTTCAAACTTACAGGTGAGCACCTTTCATTCCTTACTCTTAGCTCTGATGCTGCCTGTGGAAACATCTCCCCCTGTCTTCAGCTCGTTCCAGGCTGAATAGGGAGTTGGTGACAGGCATAGCTCTGTTATTTAGCGAGACAGGTTTGAGTATTTTCCCAAGGAAGTCTGAAATACCCTCTGAATGATCAAGGGCACAAACATGTGACTCTAAGTCACTGGACGGCAAGCTATTTAAAAAAGCAAGTCTGAAAGTCTATCTGGCACTAGAAAGCACTTAATTTAGAGAAGTGTCCATCTCGTGAGTGAATGTCTTGTCATAAGGCAGTGTTGCAGCATTCCTCAAGGCCAGGGCAGGTTCCACTTTTGTGCGTGACACGTGAACAATGCTAACTGAATGTAGATGTGTTCAGATATAGGTTCAAATACCCTTGTCCTGTGGTCTTCCCTTTCTTCCTCCCCCTGGTCTGTTTGTCCCCAGCACCACTGGTCTCTTCTGTTGATTCATACAGACTTGTGCACTATCAGTTTCAAGTCCCCTGATCTTGTTTTGGTATCCATGTGTTTCAGCACCTTCAAAGAAAGCTGTCTTAATTCCATCAGCCTTCAAGTTTGTAGGATCGTTGTCATTTCTCAGATGCAGATAAAATGTTTCTATCTTTGGGATTGAGGATTTTGATGTCTCAGATGAGATTTTTTTTTTTTTTTTTAAATCATCATATAATACAGTTAAGCTTCTTACTTTGAGAATTGGTGGAATAAGGCTTGCTGCTCTCGTGGCAATACTTACTTGCACTTATTTGCCATGTTTCTGCTGGGCTGGTTTAGGGAATAATATGCTAATGAAGGGCAAGAAGCAACAAACTTTGGTGAATAATTCCTTTTGCATTCTTGTTATTTCAAAGAGTTCATCTCCTTTCAAGGACTGTGTGGATTTTTCAGTTAAACAAATAAGATCTTGTCTAAACCCTTTCCTTTTGACAGGTATAGGGTCACACAGGAAGCCCTGTAAACTTTCTGACAGTAATTCTTACTTAGAATTACAGATTTTTAGTGAATTCCCTTGTTACTTTGCAGGATTATTTCACAACCTGCTTTTTTCCTCTCTATAGAGTTTATATGGTTAATGGGCACACATTCAGAACTGATACATGAGTAAAATGAGCAAACATGGTTATCTTCCCTGTAATAAATTGAGCAGAGTGGGTCCCTTAGTGTCATTCTGTGTATAGTCCTTGGCAGTGGGAGCCTTACCAGGATGTGTCAGCACAACTCTCCTCATTCAGCTCCCTGGGAAGGCTGTCAGAGTGGCCAGCAGAGTTCACTTTAGACTTTCTCTTCATCCCTAGCTCTGTGACTGTTATGTGATTGCATGCAAGGTTTCTCTTTCTTCAAAAGTACTTTCATCTTTTACAAACCTTCCCAACAAGCCCTCCTTCCCAAAATTATTCATGTTTAGGGTAGGCCTTCTCGTACCCTGAAGTCTAAAATACATACATTGATGATACCTGCTGGAGTCTTATCTGTGTTGGCAGTGGTAGGAGAGGCTTGTGGATGTTTAATGACATGAACCACTGTGATTATATGTGTCTTTGGAAGCTAGGATGGAGTTGCAGCTGAACTCCTCTCCCTTACCCTTTAACATCTACTTTTTCTAAAAAAAATATTTTCCAGTGTCATATTCCAATGAATCAATGACCTTGCTACTAGAAAAAAAAAAATCTGACTGTATCTTTGGCAAGGTTGAATCCGTGACCTTCCAACACTTCCACATGCTGTTTGGTTTCTTTTGGTCAAGAAGAGCCCAAATATTACTAAATGGTCTTATAATCTTATAGAGAAGAACTTCTGTTCCAAGCTGGGGGAGTCTCTCTCTTAAAAGGGCCCTTTGTATTTTCTTGTTTTACAGATGCTGCACCTGTACATGAGAACTTCAGCCAGATATGAAATATGCACTTCAAAGTGTGCTTCCATATACCTGTGAAACAAGAGCCTCTGTGCATTTGATAAATCAAATGGAAGTCTGATCTGATTATACAGATGCCATGTGGCTACAATGGCTGTGTTCTAATTAGTTTTTTGGCCATGAACCTTTGATAGTGGCCCTTCTCTTCAAAAGGAGTGTTTATCTCCTATACTAGTCAAAATATTTTCAGTTGTCCACCTGTGCTTTCTTTTTTTTTTTAAACTAAATTCCATCTAGTCTATGCAGACTACTAATCCTTCTCTAAAGCACATTAACAGGATGAATAAGATTATTTTGATTTTGGTATCTCTTTTACATTTAAGAGTACAGATTTTCCTTTATGTAGAACATTATTCATGAAGATGCATGTTTTCTAACCATGAGGTTGGATTAGTATCTGCAGATCTGGGATCAGTCCAATGTTCTATATCCTCTCTGGCAAAATCTTTAATTCCATCCTAGTTGAAGCAAATCCAAATATGTATATTTAAGAGAAAAGAAAGAAAGGAAAAAAAAAAAAAAAGGCAAACTCCAACCACATCCTGATAACTCCCCACAAACCTTAATTCCCTGTCCATCTGAATTCCCCCATCTGAAATTGGAGAAGTCTCAGGCAGAGATTTTTCAGGTATGCTCAACTCAGTAGCAATAACCACACCACCTTCTTGAGCCCATAACTTCGACATGTCCACCAGTTTTCCATTTCATAACGGCACAAGAGAAGGCAGACCTGACCTTGGTGCACTCTTGTAAGCACAGAGTGTCAATAAAAGACAGGAAGAAAGAGAAAACCATTTGCAATTCAGTAGGGATTTGCAGCCCTTCCGAAAGTGCAGTCCAGTGACAAACAAGTGATGGTCTCATGCAAATCATTACAGGCTCAAACAGGAATTTCTCCGTGCTGATGGTGTGCTCTGGTGCTCACCAAGTTTCATTCTAATGAAGCGTGACTTCGTTTTTCTCATCTGCTGGCCTGCACTGCCAGGCTGTGGGGCTTTGCCCTCATATTTGAGGGAAGGAGAAGCCCTGATGTTGACTTCAGTGGTTGCCTTTCATGCTGAAACATTTTCAGCTTAATCTCTTTTATTGGCAACAACCAAAGTCAGATGCTTAAACCTCATATGGAGACTGAATAATTGCAAAAAGGGGTTGTACCCAACTGCCTCGTGTACTCACATGTGCCTGGGTGGTGAAAAGTCACAGACCCCAAATGTCTTTCTCCTCTCTCCCTTGTCTACTAATCTTGAATAATTTGACCCCTCTTAACTACAAGGATGCTGGTGTGTCCTTTCACACACTTCATTGACTGGTTTCCCTGGTTAATACACGGTATTCCTCTGGCTAAGACACAGTATTAGCTGGTTTCACTTTGACTCAAGATTTATCTTTTGTGTTTTCCCAGGGCAGGTATGAAGGCTGGCTGCTTCCAGGTGCTGCTGCTACTGCTAAGCTTCCACTTTACATTCTCCAAATTCCAGCCTGGTTTGTCGAGGCAGATATCTCTTGGCTATTTAAATTGAAAAACAGTAACACTGAAAGACACTGAGGTCAAAGAGAAAGTCAAACAACTGCTTTAGGCTTAGAATAAGATTGTACCAGGTGAGAGAGATCCTGTGGGCAGGAAAGCTACAGGAACTAGTCTTTAATGCAGGAGCAGAACCACCAACATGTAGGCTGAGTAGGGATATGAGGTCAAAATAAGAGAAACAGGTAGTTAAAAATTTTTCAATCTTAATTCTAGGGAAATTCCAAAGCAGGACTAGCTGTAGCACATCCAAACTGCAAATGTTCTGACAGTTCTAGCATTTTAGTGGTGTTTTCACAATCTCTTCAAACTACTTCATTGTTTCCTTCTTTTTTACCCTCCCACTGCCCTTTTACCAGTAAGCAAAGTCAACAAAGTAGAGTTTGAAATCTGAATATTAAAATTTTCACTAGCCACACGGTCTCAATGGCCGTAATGAGAATGACAAACTGACGTGCAAAAAAACAGCTGTGAGAGTTCAGCCAGCTGTGGGTGTGTGTGCAGCAATGAGGATGCACAGTGTGGGGCATGAAATGATGTTACTGCACAAGGAGTGATCCGGGCATGGTAACTGTAATATCTGAGTGATCGTGACATGCAAGCAGAGAAAACAATGATTTTCCAGACTCTGCAGAGGAGCAAAATCCTTCCTTCTTCCAGGCACGGCTGAACTTTGCAACCAAGTGCTTGATGCCATACCAGATCAGTTGGGATATAATTGTCTCTAACCAGAACAGTCAAAAGTCAGAATTTGCTGTCTATTGGCTGAGTGACACCCAGAAATTCTTTCCAGACTTACAAACAAGCAAAGAGACAAGTTTGAACCTGAACTCCAGGGTAATCACGCCACTCAGGAGTCTAAACAAGTATGGCACCGGCTGGAAAATTATTCTTGAGGCGTCACTTTTGACTGATCCAGACGAGAAGTTTCCAAAGTCAGGGTCGCAACCCCGAGGAGCATCGATGGCAGAGAGGTCACAAGCCCGGAAATGAGGCTGTGAGCTGACAAGCTTGGGAACTGCTGGTGTAGGCAGATGAATGGTCACGTCAAGGGGGTCCCCTTGGAATACCCTTTTTCCCCTCTCCTGCCTCGGAAACAGTAACTAGTGAGTTTTAAGGCTGACAAGGCAAGCCTGTTTATAGCATACTGCTGTATTTTTAAAAGTAGATCTCTGGAAATGAGCCCAAGAGGATTAGGGAGATGGGAGCAAGGAAAGCTCTGGAGAGAAGGATGTGGGACAAGGAGAAGGGAGGAGAGGCAGGTCTGTGGGAAACAGGATCTGCCAAACAAAACTAAGATTCATCAGCTTCAGTGGGAAGAGACTGGAGGCTTTTTAAAGTTGTAGTCTAGCTCGGAAGGTCAAATTCTTATCCTTGAAGAAGTTTGAGGGACATGCTTGTGCTCCTCGTCTGTGAGAAGACCCTGGTGCTGAACTGGATACCTTGGTGTGGAAGCTAAATCAGATTTTTGTGGAATTAATGTGTGGCCAGAGTAAGGTCCATATAGCTAATATATACACAGAATAAGGTAATTTTCTTTGAGGTAATTGAGTCTCCAAATGTCCTCCTTTAGTCTCCTTGTGTTTCAAAAGCTACCCAAGCTAGGCCTGAATTCACACATGTGAAGAGTCAATCACTGTTATTTGGAACTTGGGTGGTTTACTTTATAATACTTGTACTATGCAAGGAAGTGGAACAGACCAGCAATTTTTTTTTTAACATAGCTTACATTACTCATTTTGTATCTTGTCACTATTAAGAAAAAACATTTAAAGTGTTAGTAATGTCTTTTTTTGTAAGATCAAACTAGCTTCAATACAAGAGGAATATCAGCACCATGAAATAGATACCTTGAACAATCCCAGGGCGTGGAGGAGACAAGAATAGATTTTTGGCAAGTAGGAGGGTGAATAGCAGTAGCACGAGTTCAATTCAGGGGTGGGAAATGGGCCTGGAAGTGGATAAGCCAGCACAGACCATCGCTGAAAAGCAAACATTAGGTCTGTGTGGTGCAATACTTCGCTGTGGCTACGTGCTAGGTACAACGCAGAGGTAAAGTCAATACCACTGTGTGATGTTTATTTAATAGTGTTGTGTTGAGAGGTATTCACTGACATGGTTTCTGTAACCAGCTGCAGCTTCTGGGTTTCTTGGGTGCTGTCTTTTAGGCTCAAAGATGGAGGGACTCATCCTGTTCAGGGCTGAACAAAGTGCCATGAGCCCGTGCTGGCCATAAGGCAGAACCAAGTTGCTTGTCTGCCCCAACTACTGTTACAGGGACTGAAATACTGACCCTGAGCCATAAATGCTGGAGAGGGAGGAGGTCAGGAGATGGTGTGGGTGAGACTCTAAAAGCAAGGAGAGGTAGGATTTCTTGAGCCTTAAACCAACTGCAGAGGCAGACCAGTAAAACCATCTGCTAAATATTGTTTCTAGCAAGATAAAGACTTTGTGAATCTTTTTATGACTAAATGAATTTATACTGAGCATTTACAAGATCAAAGCCAGCTTATTGTTCAAGTAAGTGATGCCTCAAGTAAGGTTTCTGCCTCCAAGGGTCCTGGGAGCTTTGCTCTGGAAGGCACCTAATTTAGCAGGATGGTCCAGACTGAATTTGTAAGTAAGACTCAGTTAAGGCTTTTACATGCACATCTCTTAAGTGCCAGCCACACAGCTTGTTCACAGACATGCTTCACATGTGACCAGATCGGTGTGGAACCAGCCCATATACCCAGTTCTGGTGATCCAGCATTGCCCAGTCTCCACAAGTTTCTTTTCAGAGTTTAAATTAAACCTTTGGGTTTTTTGAGAATTTTGAGGGTTTATTTTCATAATTACCTTTAGTTTTAGAGCTGCCCTTAAGGCAGTTTGGAATCTATTGAAACATGCTAAGCTCTAAATCAAAGGTTTCTGTATTTCATGTCAAATGCACAGAAATCAAGTGTGAGGTTTCTTCTCCAGTCATGTGGAAGTTCGTTTAAATTCCAAAGCATACTGTATTTTCTTCTAAGAAACTGTAAGTTACGTTTAATGCTGAGCTTAGAATATGTAATTCCAGGCAGGCTTTTTCACATCAAAGCATGTGACTTCAGTTTCCAAAACATTTGTCCCCAAATATCTTTTTCCAGTCTGCAAAATAACCCATGGGGGAAAAAAAAATACAAATCTCATCGTGATGCTCAGAATTGTCATGGTTTTCACATGTGACTAGTGATCATGCAAGGCAAAGAAAGGCTCTAGGAGCATATTAAAGGATCTTCATGGCCAGTTTGTGTCATGGCTCAAGGGATTTGGTGCCTTTAGTACAGTAATAATATAGCCCTATGGCTGACCCAGTCCATCTCCAACATACTTCTGTTAGGAGGTTTGTTTGGGTTTCTTTCCTTGATAATACCTGTCAGCATCTCTCTGCAAGGAAGTTTTTCTCGAGGACTGGCAGGATTCTGATTCTCACATGCAGTTTGACTATTCTCATTCTTAATTCTTCATGCTACTGCTGATCTTGGAGCTCATGTCTGTGATGGCACCCTTAAAATAAACTGTTATCAGGTCCATAAATCACTTATTGGTACAAAATAAGGGTTCATTACTGTGCTCCTAATGGAGCTCCTAGATACCAAGGAGAACTCTTCCTGGACTTAAAAAAAAACCAACATCAAAGCATAACTGTTTTCAGCATATTAGAAATCTGTAGGTCTTCATAATAAGTACTTTACCCAAATTGTAATGCTCCCAGTTGAAAGCCAGGCATGATAAAAATGCCAGATTAAAAACAAAACAAAACAACTAAACATTAAAACAAATAAACAAATAATGGGCTCTTTTTGCCAGAGGCTATTACAGAGCAGAGCTGTAGAAACAGATCAATTCACTTAATGAAGTGCCTTTGGATTATAAGTTTTCTGTTTGTAGACAGCCGAGTCTCTTTGTATTTCAGTATTTAACAGGGTTTCTCCTGAGGAGCTATGACCTTTAATCTCATTATGTACGGATTTGTGTATGTGAGTGTGACACACGAATTTGTTACCAAGATACTATGTGAAGCAAACATCCTTGGGCCTTCCAAGTTGGCAAGTTGATGTCGATTTCTGAGTCATCCCTGCCTAAAGTATTATTTTGTATCTTTGCAACATTTCAGAGTTCAGATGGAACATCAGCTATCTTATCTGGCTGATGCTATCAGGTGCTTTCCATCAGTTTCCTAATGTGTATACTAGAGACAGCCAGACATGCACACCAGCCTGGGTACAAATGGCACTGAAATTAAACGGGATTCAGTTTATCAAAAAGGTGGATCAGCTCAGTTAACTACAGCAACTTATCTAGAACAGGATAAGGACCTGACAAGTTCTTTCAGGCTTGATGTAATTTGCGTCATCTCATTTGTTGCTTTCCTCATCTCCTTTCTCCTTCCCTGGATATTGCCATCTTTCCTTTTGTTTTATGCAAACTGTTGCTACTTAAAGAGTTTTCTACTGTGGCTCTTTCAGTGATGGAACTGGACAGACTCATGGCAGATCTGGGCACGGGCAGTGTTCTCTACACAGAGACCATTTGTGTTATTCCCTTGATTCTAATTTATGTAATAGTGACCACTAATTAACAACCTGTTAGCTAGTTCTGAGACCAGCCTTTAGTAATAGGGGATTGATAAATGACGGGGGAGTCACTTCCAGGCCTCCATTCCTTCCAAGAATCCTTTAAAAATGCAAAATATCTCTAGATGCTGCATAATATCTATTTCTGAATTCCAGCTGCAGCTGAGGCTTTTTTTTTTTCCTCCTGGAATTGCTGAGATAGTTTCATTTTTCAGGGGGAGCATGTTCAAAGAAGAAATACCAAAATTTTTTGAATAAAAATATATTTAAAGTATTCTTTAAATTCTGAAATACGATTTCTTAAGTTCTTTCGGAGTATCTGTAGCTTAGCCAGCTGCAATATTAATGGCACTTTACTGAAAAAGTGCCAGAGCCCTATAACTTTCCTATAATAAATGAATTCTAGATACCGCTCTTAGCACAAATAATTAGCAGGATTTATACTTTCTTCTCCTCACAAAGAATGAGTCACTTCTCCCACACACAAAACATGCAGAAATTCTGAGAGAAAATGCAGCTGAGTGCACTTAATTATTATCATTTCATTTAGCTGGTTTTTTGGGGTTTTGATGACAATGTCATAAAAAAATAATGAAACTGAGGACATTTCATACCTTTGTGCCAGAAAGGTGTCCTAGTAAAGGAAGGATATGGCTGGAGCATAAGTTAAGAAAATTATTTCACTGGACATAAAATTCTTGTAGAGCCAAAGTTTACAGAGAAGTACCTTGCTTTTAGTTTTCAGCAATCAGAAAGTGAAACTCTTACACATGTTTACAAGCAGAGGAGCCGACCTTCAGGAACTCACATGATTTCCAGTAATATTCCATATATAGACATTGAGATAACGAAAGCAATGAAAAAACTTGCCATTACAAGTCTCATGAAGCTGATGTGTATTATCTCTGTGCAGCCATGCTCCCATATGTATGGCATAAGACTCCCTTCACCTTGTTCCAAGAATTTATATCACAAGATATTTCAGAGAAGTCAGAGTCCCGAACCGAATGTGTGGTAGCTGATACAGGGAGTATTTGGAAGCTCACAGTGACTGGATCCAGTAGAATGACAAGCACAACCCCTTGTTTATCTGACTGTTAATAGTGAAATTAATAGCCAAATCTGGGGTAAACAACAGTGTAACAGAGGGAACAACTTTACTGGAATCAGAAAAGTAGATTCTAGGAAAGGAAGGGTCTGCTGTAAGCTAAGAATTCTTAGGTGTACATTTTCTACCAGCTTTTCACCTCATGTTATTCCCAAATGCCTACAAGCCTGGTTTCTTGCATAGAGTACAGTATAGCTAGGAAGAGATATCCTGAAATAATGTGATATGTGTTTGTTGTTGGATAAATAGTGCAAAAATGTGCTGGCTTTTGATCTTAATCTAGCCTGCATGGGCTGAGATCCTTGGGATCCTTGTTCAGTTCCAGTGAAATAGGCCAGTTCCTCTGGTCTGAGGTGTTCCTGATGCCTCATAGTTTTTCTCATCTCCAAGTCATATTCTGTGTCCTGAGCTGTGTGTGCTCTTTCTCCCTGGGTACCTGTGAATGCCCTGTGGAAGAGTTCGTGCAGCTCAGTTTGATTTATCTCTTTTGCTGACACCCTGGACTATGGCTAAAGGAGAGTTTGGAAACTATGAATAGAATCATTATTTCAAATGTGGTCCAAAAGTTTGTGTTTTCACAACCATGTATTTTCAGAGGAGAGAGCTGAGCTAAGTCACAATAAAAGCAATTGTGGGATTTTTGGAAGGAGTAGATGGCACAGGAAAAGCAATGTGTTGCAAGTGGGTAGATCCAGCCCATGGGTACCATATGTTTTGAAATCCTTGTGGTCTGGATAGTGACCAGACAGATTTTTCAGCCTGAGGTTCCCAGCTCCACCCCACTGAGCAAGGAGTTCCTGCTGCTATGGAGCCCAAAAAGTGTCAGAGTGCTCTGGAGTCTCTCTGTTCCTTATCAACATAAACACAAATGTGGCACCTTTGCAACACTATGTCTTTGCAAATAGAATGCAGTCCATACTCTCCTTTTCTGCAGGCTGCTGCTTTGATACACTTCTGTATCATCAAACTTCACCAAAATCCATGTTTGATGTGCAGATTTTCTCCAGACAAACCTTGGGCTGATGAGCTCTACAGAGCAGGGAGCCTGGCCTGTGCAGATGTGTCAGCATTGACTGCTGGATGCAAAATGGGATCTGAAATGCAGGGGTCTGGAAGGCAGAAACTTTGTGTTATGTGGCCCTTCTGTTCTTAGAATCAAGATATTAGTATGGTTGAATTCCTTTTTTCATAATACACCCTTGTGATGACTACCAAATCCACTCCTTAGATGGTCTGCAGCCAGTTATCCAGATAATGAAGAAGGTCAGGGAGAGGGAGGGGGAAGATTACCCACAGCTAATGCAAAACATGTGCCAGTGAGACAGTGACTAGTCAGTGTGTTCATCCCTTAACATGCAGGAAGTGCATCTCCTTAGAGCCAGGAATAACCTTAGGCACCAGGAAACTGTAAGCAAGTGAGAGTCTGTCCTGGCTATGACACAGTCAAAGCTGTAGAGGAAAGACAAAGTGGGTCAATCCATGGCCCAGGTAGTTTATTTATGGATAATTGAACACTATGTCTGGGGTGTGATTTAACTCTTTTCCTTGTTCAACTATCCTTTGCCAGTCTGACATAATCAAAAATCCTGCCACTCACACTGATGTCCTTCCCTATTCTAGTTAATAACTAGACTTGTAAGGGACCTTAAAATAAGCCGAGCTGTATAATGTAATATAAAATGTAGGGGGCTTACATAAAATACAAGGGTTATATTGCCAAGGAAGAGGAGAGCCTATACAAAACTCTGCAGAGTGCATGGCAGTGCAGCTCACAGTCATCTTTTGAAGATTACTTGACATCAGTAGAAAAAGCTTATCGTCTATGAGTAGAGACATTCTTCTGCTGTGACATAATCTCACTTTTATCTTCTGTCTCCTTTATTGTTTTTGGAGAAAATGCAGAGAAAGACAAAATACCCTCTGGTGACCCCTACACCTCCAGACTCCTTACTGCCTTGCATCCTTTATGACAGGTAACTTTCTAATGAGTGTTGCTGGAGGAGTTTCACAATTCTCTTTAAAATGGTTTGTTGGCTTTAGAACTTGAATCTGCAAGATGGAATCCTTCACCACAGAGAAGATGCAGGGCCTTTCAAGTGGCACTTAGCATTGCCCTTAGGATCAGCCCCTTCCTGCTTCATCTGGCACTGGTGGTGCCAGTGGAATTTTTACCATTGATTTCAAACCTCCTTAGGCTTGAGGACTGTGGTCCTTTCCTTCATCCCTTTGGGCTGTTAAGATGGTTATGACCTTATGTAAGGGTATGCAGAGACTGCCATGGAGGGTGGGCTTCATGCCACACTTTGCCCTGAAGTGCTGACAGTCTAAGTTTGGATTTGGTGCAACGAGCAGAAATAATAAGCAGAAGTTGGGAATAGGCACAGTGAAGGTCACGGCAGAGAGATCAAGGGTTGCTCTGATTTAGTAGGTGAATGTCCTGATGGCTGCACTGATTAAATCGTGAGTCACCAGCTGGAGGCATTAGAAGGATGTGGCTGTGGGGAGAGCTGGAGAGCAAAGATTAGGACAGTTCATTCACAGAGAACTAGAATAGCTAGTCCACTAGTTTAATTGTTTTAGGCATTCAAAACACATTGGGTTAATCATTAACAAAGATGCCCAAGACAACAATGTTGTATCAATTATCTTCCTGAGCATGTTACTGGTTTGATATTATTTAATCTAGACAAAATAGCTTATTTGTGGTGTTTCATCTTTATTCTGAATGTCTCTAGTTTGGATAACCATTTAATTTGGGAATTTTCCATGAAATGCCAGTGAGACTCTCAGACTGAAGTCATGACTTATAACCGAACGTCTTTCTCGCTCTATGTTGCTGACCACAGCTTTGGTTATGAATTGTGAAAGAATGTTAAAATCTAGTGTATTTTGTTCTGTGGGCTCTGTTTATTTTTATTTTTAACATTTTGATTGGACAATGAAAAATGTCAGTGATGCCAGTTGCAAGTCTTTAGGTACAAGTTTGCCTTTCAGCCATAGCGTGGGAGTGATTATTTGCTTTTAAAAACTGACAGCTGTGGATTTTTAGTTCCTTTTTCTTCATAATCTCTGAGAAAGTATGGCTTTACATAAAAGCCTGCTGTATGAAAGGTAAAACCAGGGCCAAGTTGGGATGACGACATCTTTTTCATGTATTGCTAACTTCTTTGGAGAGCAGTAACAAAACGCTGAGCAGAGATTGGAAGCAGCATGTTGCTTCTGTTTTCCCTTGAATTCCTTTTATCAGTCCAATGACTACATGTGTCCTGATGACACATTTCTGGGTCACATGTGCCAGAAAGATTGGCTATATGGAGACACAGGGCATGGAAACTATTCTAGCTTGAGACTAGTTACGTGTACAAGTTTCACACGTGCTGTAAATTTGTGTATTCCTCACATGGACTTTATTAATAGCACAAACTGAGACAGGGAGAGCCAGTTACATTGCTCCTTATGTAATTAAAGCAACAGAAATATAATCTTTCTTGTTCCTTGTTGTATTAAAACTGTAAATAGCTTATTAGAATCATAGAATCCAATTCCTGGATTGGAAGGAACCTTAAAGATCATCCAGTTCCACACTCCTGCCATGGGCAGGAATATCTTCCACCAGATCAGGTTGCTTCAAGTCCCATCCAACCTGGCCTTGAACACTTTCAGGGACGGGACAGTCACAGCTTCCCTGGGCAACCTGTGCCAGGGCCTCACCACCTTCACAGTAAAGAATTTCTTCCTAATATCTAATCTAAATCTACTCTCTGTTTATTACCCTATAAGGCAGTTTAGATGGGCATATGAGCCCATTAGGAAGTGGAGAGCAGCAAGGCTCAGAGCACAGATTCCCCAAGCCCAGCTGTGTGGCCACAGGAGAGGAGTGAAGGCACGAGGGCACAGCACGCAACTGGAGACAGAATAGGAGGCCCAGATGAGTATTTAAAAAGCCAGTCTCATGTGTAACCAAACAATGCTTGTTTTGTTTTTGGTCCAGTGGAAACTTTGTAACAGAAGAGTTAGATGGTTTTCTTCCTTAGCTCTGTCATCAAAGGAATGCTGCTGCCTTTCCCAGTCTACTTTTTGCCATTCAATGGGTTCTAGATTTCTCTCTGCAGGATATTGCTCTGGTTAGGAGGTCAGAGGGGAAAAAGCTATAACTGTAGGTTGTTTATATTTGGATTCTTCTCAGGTTCATCAGTAACTTCCATTGCAATTCCTTCAGCTGGTAGTAGTAGCAAGCTGTTGTCCTAGTACATGGCTCCAAACCATCCTGGAAGAAGAGTTGTCTTCCATTCAACACCTCTTATTTGAATGGGACATCCAGATAATCTGTTTTTAAACATAGGCAAGGAAAGGAATATCATTGAACTGGTAGAGCAGACCACTAGGACTCTGGATCAGGATTTCTCTCCCCAGCTCTGTACTTGACATGCATTTTGACCTTGGCAAATTTTTTTTTTTTTTTTCTTTTCCAAACCTCAGTTTAGCCAGTTTTAAAACAGATACACCAAAATGTTTCCTGTGAGGATGCTTTAAAAATTATGGGGTTTGGAGGGGAAAGATGCTGAGCCTATTATTAATTGGGCTGCATTTTTACAGGTTCACTCTCAGAAGAAAATACGTATCTTATGTAAAATTCAAAACATTCCTCTGCGTCCTTATGTTCAAATGATGGAAATAAATTAGAAAAATGGTATTTAAGTGCTAAGCAGGATACAGCAATAGGACTATCACATTTCCATTTGTACTGCAAGCAAAGAATTCATCATAAATGTGCTAGGCCAGTGTGGTTTTCTATCATGTTTATGAGGATTGTCTACCCCTATACAATCAAAGTTAACCACATTAGTGGCTAAGGATATTTACTGAGCTGTAAGGAAGAAATCAGTTTTAAATTCTAATGATTTCTTTTCATCTGTGTCTCAATTAAACACTCCACATTAAATTCTTGAAATTTTTATGCTGATACTTGTAATGGGTCAGAAATGTCAGGGTATCCTTGAAGTGGAGCACTCTTCTCCAAGGCACTTTGCATAGCTTAATTAGCACAGTTATTTCTTTCCCTGTGCCTTCTCTAAGGGCTTTCGTTATGTCAGATGCTTCTAGTTATTAGAAATCAGAGCCAGAAGTCAACTGATGAGCTACTGCTTGCTCAAGCTAAATGTAATTTAATGCAACAGTTATATGAGCAGTTTGCAAAGCCCCTCTGGGGATTGTATGTGCAGGGATGCTCCAGGATGCACACATCTATAGGTTCTCAACAGAGCAGCACAAGGCACATGTTAAAGGACCTGGTGTGGCTGAGGGCCATCACTATAGCACTTCCTTTTATTCTACTGTAGCAAGAAATCAAGCAAAGAAGCTTTAAAATTGTCAAAAATTAGATGTTTGTTTTGTTGGTGTGTAGTGGGTTTTGGTTTTTTTTCCCCAAGTGAGGGACATCTTCAAGTAGCTTTCTTGTCTTGAACTCCCAGTCTCAGCTGTGTAATTGCTGTTGTTGGGCCATGTGGCAAATGGTTCTCATTTTAAGACCTGGTGGCAGATCATGTCTCGGAGTCACTGGCTGAATGTTCTTCAGTCCAAAGTAACTGACTAAGCAGAATAGTTCTGATTCTGGCTAGTGATATGTCATGAATAAATGAGTCCTCTAGAATGTTTACTTATGAGAAGTTAGACTTTGACCCTGTGATATCAGAAATCATTCCAGTTAGACTGAACACACATAATTCACATAGTTCAGTACATGGTGAGGTCTCTTACCAACACTTTTCTGATCACAGCCATTATGTGAATGACAGCCACGGGAGTGCATGTCCTACTGGGACTTTCAACCTGGCCTTTATTCAGTATCAATCTGATAAAGGGATGAAAAGTGGACTTGAGGAATGCAGTTCAAAGGACTTGCACTACTGAATGTGAGTACCAAGCCCAGCTATATAGGTCATAGTAATGACTTGTGAAGATATCGTAAAGTGGAGAGAGCTCCGTGCAGGGCCATGAAACATGAGATATATGGCTCACAGGTGGAACTGTGGGGAGGAGGAGCCAGGCAAGGGGCACTTAGGGAGTGGAAGGCAGCCAAAAGATGCCATAGGAAACAACAGTCATGGCAATACTGTTCTGACAAAAGCTTTCCTCCTCTGTTTCCTTGTAGTGGTCTTGCTAAGTTACAGTTAATAATTTGTTTATCTCTGCTCCTAAAAAGACTGGATATATTTTTGAAGACCTGCTGCCAAAATTACCCCCAAATTCTGAAAGACTAAAGGAGTATGGAATCATTCATGTAAAAAAATCTATCCAGATTGATGGATCTTATTATATGAGAAAAGATGGAAACTATAGATAGTATGAGAGTGCTGATGCAATGTAACATACACTGAAATTTGTCAAGGTTTATTGCTGTATTTAATGCAGACACTGAAATACAGAGGCTCTCTGAAGAACATGTCTTAAGTGCTGTTAGTTACCCTGCATGGTAACAATGCAGTAAAACATTGTTGCTGGCAGACATCCTATTCAAAAAACGCCTTCCTTCTTCAAAAAAAACTTATTATCTGTGGTGCTGTAGACTAACCCTTTTTGTTAAGGCAAGCTGACAGTCACATTTAATAATTCAGACTCAAAGACCCTGGACCACCTCTGTGTCTGTATTGTCTGCTTACAGCAGCTTTCCCTTTATCAGATCCCCCTACAGATACTACAGGACCCTCAGAGGTTATAGTGGTTTTAAATGCTCAGCTTTTAACAGAGAAGATGAGTGCAGGTAAATGAACAGTGTGTGCAGAGTGGCAGCCAACAAGGCTGGGATGTACTGCAATATCTCAGCAAAGAGCAGGCAGCTCTGGGATTCAGCACAGTGGGTGGTGGAGTCTCTTTGTTCCTATAATGCTTCTTAAGACTTCAGATACTGTGATTTGTAAGGTTATTCCCACTGTAGCAGGAATGCTGATGAAGGAAAAACAATTACAGATAATGTACCTTTTTTTGTTTGTCTTCTCTTAGGGACAAAAAGCTGCCCAACTCTGAGCACATCTTTCTTAATCGATCTAATTGTTGTCCATAGTTCACACGTGCTCCTCTTTAACTGCTTACAGCAACATCCAACACTTCATGGCTTGTCTGAATTTGGGGATTTCAAAGGCTTTCCTGGCTCTGATGAGGGAGAGGAGCATTGTATGGACTTTTCATAAGATTGAAGTCCATGCAGAAAAAGCAGGGAACAACTTGTTCCATCGTCTTTATTTTATGTGTTGACAAACTGAGGTTTAGACAAGGCAAGTGTTTTGACCTGGTTTAACCAGAGAGCAATAAGGAAGTAACCTAGAAAATACCCAGAAAATTACCCAGGGAGTTCTCCAATAAGGCAGTAAAATCCAAACATGAGTTTTCTCCTATGAGCTGGCAGCAGTGCCCTCCACCTCTGCTGGCTTTGCACAGAGCTGGCTTTGTGCTTTTTGGAAAGAACAGTTTTCAAAATGTCCCTCTCGGTGCGTCTAAGCAGAGGAGATGTAACTGGTCATGTCCTCTGTGTGCTTTAGATGGGCTCTGGGTGCTGTCTCACGCAGCACATGACGTGACATGCTGAGTGGGTGAAGGGCGGGTGTGGCTGCTGCCAGGGGTGCCTGGGCTTGTTGGGAGGATTGTTGCCATTCCTACTCATTTCTCTCTCTGTGGTCCTTCTGAAAAAAATAAAAAAAAAACAAACAAAAACAAACACAAAACAAAAACAAAAAAACAAACAAACTGTTAGCAATGGTTGCATGATGTAATTCATTTAGGGGGAGAACTCCCTTGCAAAGTTTATGGTCCTATTTTCTCTGAGACAACACTAAGGGGGGGAGGCAATGAGCAGGTGAGCTGAGAATGCACTGGGACAGCATCATTCATCCTGCCATTGAAGCTTCAACCAAATCCTTCACTGCAGGGTCCTGGGACTAATCTATCTGCAAAAACACAGACCTCGTAGCAGCCTGCAGTGCCCTGGGCTGCCTGTGCACAGGCTACAGGTTGGCATGGCAACACCAGCTTTCAGCAGGTGTAGGAGCATCCCTGAATCACAGCTCTACCTGCTATCCCATTGCACCTCCCAAGTGCTGGAGGGGAGTGTCACGGGAGCCAGTGAAAGGCTTTCCCTCCCAAAAATAAATACTGAGAATAGGGAATACTTATCTGCCAGAGCCTGCTATTGAAAAACGGATCTTGGTTCACATAAGCAGGAAAAAGACATTGAGGCTTATTTGTATTTCTGCCCCTGAGCACAAAGGGGCTGGAAAGCAGGCGGATCCCACCGATTGTGTGCTCCTCCTGTTTGGAGATGTAATCGGCATCCACATACTGTGCCACAGCCTTTCCTCATCTCTAGGGGTTGGGTTGGGGCTGGGAATGATGTGTAGGGATAGACCACCTCCAGTGTAAAGTTAAAGACCTTCAGCACTGGGGCAGGCCTTAGCACAGGGTCTCTTCCCATAGTGACACGTAGCACACACTGCAAGGAACAGCTTTCATGGGGGATGGAAGAAAATGCAGGGTCGCGTTGTTCACTCAATCCTGACTTACCAACCAGAAAAAAAAGCCTCTGCATAAACAGTAAAAATGAAACGGATGTTTCACTCTGCTGCTGATAAGTTTATCAGCAAAGCCAATATGCACTGTGGACCCCGAGGAAAATACAAATAATATGTGTTAAAAAAAGAGAAGTGGAGGGTCCTCAGCTAACCTCCAGCTTGTTGGATAAGGTTACTCCTGCTTGTCAGTGTTCTTGCTTTGGCACAGGTCAACCATTGCTCAGCCAGCGTGACACCAAGTTGGGGCGCTATCATTTGTAACCACAAGGTCCAACCTCTCCTGGGCTCCAGCTGTTGTGAGTGCTATGGAGATGAATGAAACAGGACTTATGCAGAGGTGCTATAGAAGATGGAAACATAGCAAGGACAGGCAAGGAACATGGTGGATGCTGGGGAGCACCGTGGAAGGCTCTGCCAGACTTTGGGTGGGAGGTGTGGCAGTGGCCTCTCCAGCTGGTGTTGCCTGTGAATAGACCATTGTCCTCTGCAAGCAAGCAGAGAAAACTATCTCTTTTGCTTCCTTGCCTGTGGCACCGAGCCAGTATTGCCTCATCGAGGGCTCGGCAACAGCTCAGAGGTCTCACGGCTCCAAAATGCCTTGCCCGCGTTGCCTCAAATGCCTGCCCTGGTGTCCTATTACACATGGACCATTTTGGCTGACTGGATTTTGTTCCCTACAGTTGAGTGGCTGGGAAGGAGATGTGTTTCACAGAGCTTATAATAGAAATCTTGCTTTGACCTCCACGACCGAGAGATTAACACCATTCCAGAGTGATATAGTGCGTGTTTTTTAAGGGTCCAAAGGCAATTCCTGTTTACAGAACAGGTCTGGAAGAGTCTCATAGCATTCAGGCTAGGGTAGCTGCTGGGCAATTCCTTCCCCATCAACTACTTTTTCAGGTGGATTTATGCCCTGCTGAGGGAGAACTGAAACACCCTGTGCATGGCTGAGCCAGTTGTGGAAAATCCCACTGCCTGTCTCTGAGAGAAGAGAATGAGGAAATTCTTGCACCTACCGCTATCCCTTCTCATCAAAGGAAACCACACTGGAGCTTCTCTGCAGCGATACTTTCTGGTTTAGGATTTTCAAAGTTCTTTTAGAAATTATTTTGATGAGCTCCAGAGGAAACTTGCCAGTCCTTATGAAAACGTTGTCACTGACAGGAACGATCCATTTACAATAGCCTTGGACTTCAGTTATTGAGCTCTCAGATAGAATCCTAAATGCTTTGATCCACATAGGTCCAAATTGCTAATCCTAATCATGGGCTCATGCTCAGCACCTTTACCTCTAATGGGCACTGAGAGCTGGGCCTGTGGTTCTGCTCCCACCGTGCCCACTTTTCTAGTAAGTATGAAAGGCTGAAAGCACTCTGAACTGGAAAAGTATCCATCTGCTAATAGCATCAGCCTTTGTGTTTTTAGTAACAATTCCAGAAACCAGAGTGTACAAGACCTGCTTTCTGGGTAAATGTATTCCCACGCCTGTGAGGAGCTTGATGCAAGTCAGCCATCTGAGCCTTGGTGGACCAGTGAGGAGTCAAAAGTGGCATGAGATTGGAGTCCACTGTCTCATGTATTCCCTGGCACTGTCCTAAAGAGAAAACACAGAAAGGTCTTACACTTAATGGAGTATATTCTTCATTTCACTGATGGTTGATTTGCCTGTTTCTGCTGCTTGCCTTCTTAAGTTGCAGAACATTCTTCTGAAATTGTAGAACATTCTTCTGAAATTTGTCATTTTTTTTTGAGTGAGGCTGAGCTCAAAACATTTGTGTTTTTCCAAATTGAGGCACCTAATCTGAGTTACAGGTCTTTAGTCAAAAGGAGTCATGTGCTGGTGTGTTGTCAGGGCCCAAAATTTAAGGTCCTTTTTGGAAAAAGTAGCCTTTAATAAGCTTTCGTGTTTTCTTATATGATTGTAGACTGACACTATGACCTATGGATGCCTCTCTAGGTTGGACATATTTAGCTTGTTATTAACTCTGACCTTATGGAAGGACAGTCATGTTCATACACTGGCAGGGAACAGCTAAGACTAGAGTCAGAGGCAAGGATTTTAGTTGTTTCTGGAAACTTTAAATTCAGATTTCTAGGCACCACCAGCACTGAAATGAAAAGATACATCTGAAGGTAGAAATCCACTATGTAGGATATTAGCAGTCTCCCAGAAGTGCAAGGCCCACTTAGCACATATAAAGCTCTATTATTTATTCCAAAAAGATCATGCTGCAAGTTGATGTACCTTTTTTCCCCCTCTCCTCATTTTCTCTCTGTATCAAGGCTCTTTGGCCTTGCAAATTACTTGCTTCTCCTCTGCAAACCGCTACTCTCTTCTCTCTCATGCTCCCTTTTTGCACGAAGCTTTTGGTGTATTTTAGCCAGTTGACTTCAACCCTCTTGTGGAATGATGGAAAGGGTTAAAAATTAGAGGAGACTCACAATTACAGGGTGAAATGCAGCTGCTGCTCCCCTCTCTGAGGGTCGGGCAAACCTCCCCCCTTTCTCATGACACCTCTCCAACCAACGCACACAACCAGTGACGGTGCAAATCCCTGCTGCCTTTTTTGGCACCAGCCATAGCCCGGTACAGCTGGTGTCTGCTGGGCTGGGATTTTCCAAGGGCTCCTGCGGCGGAACAGGTTGCAGACTGATTGAGACATGTTTGGTGGCTCAGCCAGGTTTGCCACAAGGGGGGGCGAAGAACAGAAACTGACTGTGGAAATTTACTGAAGACCTCATGACTTCTTACTAAATCTGAAAAATCCCAGTACAATAAGAATAGTTGTTTCTAAACTGCCTGTGAGGCCTTTCATCATTTACCTGACTATTACATGGTCAGTGGTATTTTTTTTTTTGTCAGTGATAGCAGTCCTTCACTTTCCAAGGGGGTGAAAGATAAGGAATTCATTAGCCAAGACACCAGTATCTAGTGCAAAGACCTTCCCCAGAGATGGTGAGTTTAATACATATATATATATATATATATATTTGTATATATATTCAACAAACTAGCACATAGCACACCAGTTCTTGTGAAATATGGGCACATTTAGGAGTATGAGTGGGAGCAAATAAGGTTGTGAGGAATCTTTCTGCAGCTTCTGTTTTCAAACAGTGATTTACAAAGAAGTCGTTTTCTTGTCTTTTTTTATTTTAAAGGTTAATATGTGTGAAGCTCCTTAAATCATCTGAAGTGGATCAGGGTTATGACTAAGAGATAAGGAGGGATTTGTCTGTCTGACAAACTTCCCCTCTGTTTATAGGGATGGTTGGTATGTTCAGAAGTGGTAAAATACCGCTGAGTGCAAAATGCAGGGTGTAGTGTAAAGTGGAGCTCTGCCAGTTCATGGGCTGAGCAAAACCTGCTGAAATGCAAGAGGCTTCGAGGCCCAGTGCTGTGTCCCACACAAGAGAAGCCTCCAGTGATGTCTCTAAGGAAAGCACTCAGTTTCCAACCCACAAAAGATCAATGTAATGCCTACTATAAAGCCAATAGGAATTTTGCTGTTAGGGCAATTAACATTCTTAGTCATCTTTATACTGGACCATATCTTCTACCCATCAGAATTAATGCAGTTTATTTAAAAAGTTGAAGGAGAGAGAGAGGGATAAGACATGAGAAACCACAGAAAAATGCCCTGAGTCCATTTTGTGCCTCCAGGTAGGGCACAAAGTAAATCTACACTAACGTAATTTCTGAGCAAGCCATGGCTAGAAGTAAAAACTTCAGGGATGACCAGTGCAGTCAACTCAAACACCATCAAAGGCAATGGCCTCAGAGCCTGCAAAGCTCATTCAGTGCACAGTGAAAAACCCTGATAGTGCCAGCAGTGCTGTGCAGGCTGTTTTTGTTTCAGTATTTTAGATAAGGCTCTGTAAAGACAAGGGACTGGCTTAAGTGCAGCTGAAGTCATGTGGATGGAGATCTGTCTACTTAGCATGGCTTGTAGGGCTGGGGATGAAAGGGCAAGGTAAGAAGCTATGTTCCATATGTTGTTCCCTATAGTGGGGTCCAGTTTCTTCGTTTTTGCTGGGACTCCACTGTGTTGAAGTACTAATTCAAATACTAATAGAACTGTAGCTATTTAGGGCAGGAGTAAGATATTTGCAGATGGATAATTAGCTAACTAGATAATGATGATCTTCTGTTATACACAGCCAAAAACTTGATTTGCAAGACACAATGTTCTCAGATTAGACATGCTGAAAATTCTCTGCATCTGTCCGGGAAAGGGTAAAGAAGATAATACCAAAGACCCCAAGAAAATTTATAAAACACTTCAGATCGAAAAATGAAGCCCACAGAATAAAGCAGACGCACTAAAGGCAGTGGGATTGCAGATTGCACGTCACGTAAAATGAATGCAGTTCATCTCGCCGAATTGTTCATGCTCAGACCATATATGTTCAGTTCTTGACAAAGTAATCTCTTCACAAAGCTACATAATGCAGCGGAGTCAGCTGAGAACGAGTTCTAAACAAAGAAGCTATTCAGCTGTCAAAGCAATTTTCAGCTATATTAAAACAGAATAGGATGGGAAGGGGTTCTGCCGAGCCCTGTGCTGTCCCGGGGAGCGGGTGGCAGTGCATGTGTGTCGATCGTGTGGCGGGACGGAGCGCACACGGGCGGCCGCCCCCACGAGCACATGCACACACACGTGCCGGGATCGCCGCCCGTCGCCTTCCCCAGCTCACGCTGGAAATTGCAAAGCGCTCACTTAAATTGCATTTTCTGTCTGCGCTTGGGGATGTCACCAAGTTCTGTCCATTCCGATGACGTGTTTCGTTTCCATGGAAACCGATGTACTTTGGAGAGGGGGAAAAGCAGGAGGAGATGGAGAGAAGCAGAAAAATGAGGCGGAACGAGAGAAGTGTGCGGTGTGAACAGATCATTTGGGTGGTTGGGCTGTTAGTAAAGGGACTTAAGCCTGAAGGTGGTGAGCTGCCCTATTTATTTGTGGTTATGTCACTCCAGAATAATTCCAATGCATTCAAATGCATGTCAATTAAATAAATGTAACATTCTATTTCTTCAAATACACTCTCCCCCATCGGATAGGTTTTGTCTGTATTGGAGAGGCCAGGTTTCCAGTGTGCCTGCTGCTGACATGTGTGTTTTGCTGTTTGCTGTGTCTCTGGTGTCATTAGCAGGTGTTTCCTATCTTCATCCCCAAACTTGGGAAGGAGGCAGGGCCTGGGAAACTACCAATTTCAACTAAGGTTCAATGAAATACCTGCCAAGTCTCCCATAAAAAAAGCTGCGTATGATCTGTACCTCCCAAGGGGTAGGCAGGGCAGGGAGAGGCATGCTGGAGCTATTTTATGATTTTTTTGTGCCTTGAACCAGCCAACTTGCCATTGAATCATTTAATAACTAATTAAAAGTCCGGGATAAAACATGCTGTCTACAGCTTTCTGGCAAACATCCCACTGACTTCAGCAGAGCCAAGATTTTACCCTTTCCTTGACTGCAGAGCTTGTTTGTTGTCACTTCTTTTACTTTAGCTATTCTAAGTGGGTTATGCCAGATTTTTTTCTCTTAGATGTGTGGTTTCTTTTCCTTTTGTCAAATGTTCTCAATTCAGCTCCAGAACACAGAGTCAACATGATGAACCCCAAGTGGTAGCTCATGGCCAGACTAGCTGTGTTTTGCCCGTGTCCTTTTCTTCTGTGAACTAGGAGAAGACAAGGAGTAGATGAGAGGGTAGTAGGATTTTAACAGGTGAAGGTCACCTCAAGCATTTCTGTTCAGCCATGAACAAGACTTGCATGTCTTTGCTGCCAGAGCTGTGTGGTGCTTACAGACCTCTGACCAGCTGGAAAAAAGGACAGACCACTGCAGCCTAGAGCATCAGCTGTTTCACCACCCAGGGCTGAAAGCCAGGAGGAGAAACAGAATCCTATATGTGTGTATCCTATATGAGTAAATTCTGCTGGTAACGGAAAGATGTTCCCATTCTGTCTGTGTGTATTCTTTGGTACGTGTTTCTCTGTCTTGCCCTTTAGTATTTACCAGTCGTACCCTCTGTAATTTTGCTTTCAGAGTCTGTCTTATAAGAGACCTTTGCCATTTTTGCCTGGAGCTGAATAACTCCAAGATGCACTCCCACTGCCTGCCTGCTTGAAGGTAGGAATGTGCCAACAAATCCTGCTTCCCAGGGGCTTTTGGCAGAGCACGCTCAAATTTCTGCTGTGTTCTTCATGAGAAGCTACTCTTGGTCACACACGGCCCATGTATGAGGGACCTGAGCCAACAAAAATTGCCAGGACCGAGTGCATTCTTCAAAGCTTAGGACACCAGAGTAAGAATTGACATCAAATACCCTAATCCCTTACCAACACAATGGGTGGCAGAACCCACAGCAGTTGCCTGTGGTGTTGGTATGATTCAGGCCCATGCTATTTAATTTATTTGTGCACCTAAAGCCGTGAAATCTAAAAGTACTAATATGTAAGAGTCAGTTTATTGACAAATTGTGAGAATGAAAAGCCAATATGTGAAGGGAGATATGATTTTGTTGAATGGCTCTAATCTTGGTTGTTTTCCTAGGCTTTAAACTTTGAATTTTACAAGTTTTGTGTTAAATGCTTCATTTCTTTGTGTCCATTCAGAGAGAAACAATCTGTAAAAAATGTGCTTTGTGGGTGATGTAGAATTCTTCTCCTCTGGGGAATCCTGCAGTGAGGATTTTTGCTATATATATTTATGAGATCCCTTGCAGATCTTCAGCGTAGGCTCTCTCTCAGATGTTCATTCTCTTGGCCTTTTTATTGCTAACATTTATTCTTCATTTAATGGTGAGCTCTCAAAACAATGTGGAGGGCTCAGTTCAAACTCCAGGCAAATCTTACATCACTCTTGGCTTGCAACTGGGCTCCACACAGAACCCAGCAAGATTTCATTCAGATTTTTCTATAGTGTTGGTTACAGTTCTCTAGATGGGTACAGGGAAATAAACTTTTGGCTTTAATGTTCTGTATTAGTCTGTGTTTTGTTTGTTCCAGAGGCTGGATGTTATCATTGATACTATGCCATTCTGTAAGGCAACACTGAAGTACATGAGAGAATGACAGAAAATCTCTTGTGCTACTGCTGATTCATTGCATGTACTTCTGAGGGTGATGAAATAACTTGATCACATCAAAACTGCTCATTTCTAGATAGTAGCTTATATCTAAATATTGGATGTTATGTGACAAGTTTGAAGGTCAGAAGGTAATGTTCAGGGGTGATGTCTGTAATCAAAAAAAGTAATCTTCTGCAAGCTAATATAACTTCATGTGTGAATGTGGAGAATATGCATGACTGTAAACTCAGGAATAGGCTGTTATTCAGTATAAGGACGAATGACAAAGATTAAAAATTTATTTTTTTTAAGTAAAGTCAGTGAAATCCAAGTTTATCTTGTTGTGCCAAAACAAAATTTGTGATGTACTTTGACTTGGAATTTTCCAGAGTCATTGATGTGGTGCTGGTTTTCATCTTTTCTTACTGTTTCCTGACTTCCCTTTCCAGGCTTTGAAATTTTATCCTAATTTTCCTCTTTTAATGAAATAACAAAATTAGTGTTTTGTCCTCAGAGCCTTCTCCCACACTAGAGAATTTAAAATTCTCAGGTGAGAATCAGCAGGAGATTATGATAGTTTAATTTCCTTAGAAATGTTATAGCTGAAGTATTTGTAATAATAAGGCTTTGTTGCCGAAACCACTGAATGCCAAGACTCTGAAAGAGGTAACTGAACCAGCAAGTTCTGGAAGTATTTCCTAGATAGAAATGCAGGAGAAAGAAGAGGAGCAAGGGAGCACCAGCAATGTAATCATATAACCAAGCATGTAACTTCCGGTAAAAGAATTTGCCTGTCAAGTTTAGTGTTTTTTTCTTTGACAAATTCCTTGTGTAGAAACTGAAGTTTTTCAGTCCCTATACTGTTCCAAATTTTAAGGTTTTGGTTTTCTTGATGTGGTTATTTTTTTACTTCACTTTAGGGGTGATGAGTCGGTGTTCGTGTGGCACGATTGGTCACCTCACTCATGCTTAATGACTTAAGCCTTGTAGACTGCATTCAACAAGGAAAATGTCATTTGTTGGAAGGAGTGGCTACCACATTGCTCAGGAAAATGTAGTTCTAATAAAAAGGTTTTGCCATGGTAGGAGTCACCAAGACTCAAAGAGTGCATGATACTCCTGCTTGTTTGCTTTCTAGGCTGAGCCTTGCATATAGAATGTAGTGAGAATGACAGCCATAAAAACTAACTAAAATTGGATGCAAGGGAAAATCCATCTGATAGTCATCTAACATGTTCACAATATTTTCTCACTGTTTCTCTACCACTTGTCACCTCTCCCTTTTTTCCTTCTATTCCCTTCTACTTTATCTTAGGTTTGTGTTTTGATGATGCCTGTTTTGTTCCCAGAACTCATCTCTGAATTTATTGTAGATGGCTTTGAACATTGATGAATCTACATACACAAATGTAGATACATAAAGTGGTTGCTTTTTTTATGGAGGTTGATTTCTTTTACAAAGCAAGGGAGCAGAGCTGGATACAGAAACTGCAGGCAACCTTATAATACAACTCATGCTGTGATACACTGCTTGAGGTTTGGACCAGGTTCTTACTGGGTGATAGTTGCCTTACATTACACTGGTGAGATGTTTCCCTTCTCTTAAGAGAATCTGGGGGATATTCATTGATTGGTTTTGTTAAATAGTTCTGGTTTTCCTTAAGATCTTTATAACTGAGTAGCTCTGTCTTCAAAAACCTGATGCCATTTCCCAATATGTTAGCTCTGTAGTATCTGGCAGTTGGATTAAAAGGTTACAGTACAGCTTGTTCTGTGTGAACACTGTTAATCAGCTGTTGAGAGAAGTTTCCCTGAACACACAAAACCTGTGAGTTACACCTTGTGTTTCATAAGGAGGTGTTTTTGTTAAAGAATTGCCAGAGACAATCCAAAAATTAATCTTGGTCATCATGTAATCCTGATACAAAATGCATCATTTCTTCTTGGCAACTGAAGTGTTTGGCATCAGCAAGTATTTATATTTGAATTGTTTTCAAACTTCATTGTGTGCTGGAAGGTAGAGTGAAGTATTTCCTAGGTGGCCCAACTATGCCTAAGAAAAGATACATCAAGGACCAGAATTTCACAAATGATGCCACATGATCAGTAAAATTACACTGGAGCTTTACTGGATCTCCACAACACATCTTACATTGGCTTTACATAGGTTATACCTCAATTTTGTTTATTTCAGAACTTTCCAATTTTCTATTGTATCAGTAGTTGCATGAGTTACCTTTCCTTGTGCTCCTGCTTTGGCATATTCCTATCCATCCGTGTTTCTATGAGATTTATTTTTTTTCTCTGTGCACATGAAGTGCCAGAAGTCCTGTTGGTTAACTCATTACACTGTGATTACTTATCTATATTAGCTCAAATAGTTAAGTAAATATAAATAATATTTGTGTCATACTTTTTTGTAACCATATTTGCTTGTTACTTAAACTTTTCTTGGTAATTGAGCAAGGAGAAATCACAGAACACTGAGAGAATATTGCTGTGTGTGAAATGAATTGCATGGACCTTGATTCCAGGAAGAACATACACATGTGCTGATAAACAGTTCCTTATCTAAGAAATACTGAAGAGAGTGTTTCTTAGATGAGAATGCTTCTCTGAAACTGAGCATTTGGTTGCTGAGCTGCTGGTTTGTGTTTTTTGGTTTGTTTTTTTTTTTTTTTAATATTTCAACACCCTGCTGATAGTGTTGTGAAATCCTTGCTGGACCTTAGCCAATTAACTGAATAAACTTCTACTTGCTTAATGATTTTATAACTCCTCTATGTGAGATAAACTTGCCATTTGTTCATTTAACTTCTCTCTTGCATTTAGTGTGCAAATACTTTCTAATCTCACAGAGATTCCAAGTCTTTGAGACTCGAGTTCTTGCAAAATTATCAAATATAGCAATCAGAAGATGTTTGGACACTTAACAAAGGTCTCTTAATGTTTTTCACTGATATTTTTAGTATTATTTAGGATAATTACCATTGTATTATTAACTACATTGAGCTCTCTTTCTGTGATTTTCCACTTTCATTTTATGTTTGTTAGTACACATTCCATTTAAAGTCATCTTTCATTGCTCAGGGTGTGACATACTTCACAGAAAAACTGAGATCTTCCAAATCTGCATCCCATAACCTGTCTGTAAAATAGTCCTTCTTTCTAAGGACCAACCAGCCCCTAAACTTCAACCAGAGGGTTAAGATCAGAAGTGTGATAATGTCAGTGAAGACATCAAATTACTAAGTAGGATTTCTTTAATTACAAAAGGATTGAAAATGAAAAAAAATATTTTCTATGCACTGCAGACTTTCTTGCTCTGTGACTGCTGATATTATAGTTTAAGGGACACAAAATTGGAAACAGGAGGAAAGGTATAGACATCGTTACCTGGAGGCAGTGAGAGAATGGGAGATTTCTCATCCAGTATTGGTGAAATAAATTCAAGTCCACAGGGCATAGGCATTGAGAGGAAAATAACTTATATGAAACCAAGGGCTGTAACAGCCTCATTTAGTTCTCTGGACCCAGGTAAATCTCATCCTAACACTATAAATAAATGCATAATATGAAGTGCAGTGCTATTTCCTGATTGATGATCTTGTTATACTCCAAATAAACACATATTGTGCTGGAATTGTAATAACACAGGCTTAGTACAAATAGAGAGAATTACATCCAGCTACTAAATATGAAGAGAACGTACCAAAAGCAAATGATTTAGAGGAGAATGAAATTCTCCTTTAGACTCAGGGATGATTTTGCTGAGCTTTCCCCTAGAAGATGGTCCTTGTCATGTACAGGCATTTTTATAGACTTTTTCTCAAGCCAATTAAAAAAAAAAAAAAGGAAAAAGAAAAAATCTTACTGGTGTATAAAAAAAAATCAGACATTTAGCGATATACTATCATTATGCTGTAAGTTAAAAAGCAACTTTAAAAACTAGAAATTTCAGCAAAATAATTTAATATAAAACCACTATATACTAATATGTAAAAATATTAGCTATGTATGTGTTTGTAATGATATAAAACTGTTTTCTCTTTTCTTTGCACTCTGAGTCATCTGAAATATTTCTTCAGTCCAAGGAACTCTTTGAAGAGACCATATTTGTCAAATATTGTAGCAATAGGAGAAAGAATAATAACAACAACAAATTATTTAATCACTACAATTATCACTGCTGTTCTTATTATGTGATGTGATGTGGCTGGCAGCCTTCAGACACTTCAGTGCTTTAACTTGGTTCTGCAGAATTCATAATCCAAGGACCAAAGTCAATAAGCAATTTATGGATAACACATCCATAAATCAGCAAGCTGCCTTATAGTAACAGAATCCCACTCTTAGAAGGACTTGTATGGAAGGGACTAAATAGATGAGCCCTGGATGGCTAGACAGGGCTTAGGGTTTGGACCGTGATGTGATGGCCAGGAGCACAGATGGAATGTGGTGCCACAAAGCAGAGAGCTCAGAGCAGGTGTCTGGAAGCCTCTCATGGTGGGACCACGACAGTGAGCGTGTGGAAGGGGCACCAGAACTTTGAAAGCTAAAATTTGCTCCATGCAGAATGGGAGATTGGTTAAGGAGTTCAAATCCTCAGGAAGGGAAGTTCATGAGCCTTTTTCAGTGAACCTGCTGTGAGCCTGGCTATATGGATTTCAGCACCACATGGATGAGAATTTGACTGGTTTCCCATGTTGGAGTTCCAAACAACTGCTCTTTCAGACTCTTGTGTAATTGTGAGTCATTAGCCTCTCCTTGAGGATGATCCAGCTACCTTGTCAAGGAACTGCCAAAAAACTGTGAGCCTCAGGTGGCTTGGTTATACAACATGGAAAACAAATTCCCTCTGCCCTTCAGTCTCCCTAGGGCAATGTTTGGTGCTACAGCCTGATTTTCTCCCCATAGAAAGGCCAGATCTGTAAAGTTGCTTCTTACCCCATCTTAAATCCCATTCAAGACATCAGAATAGGTTCAGGAGGATTGTGCAGAAAGGGTGATTTTCACCCTTCGTGACTGAATCACTGCAACATCTGTGTTGAGCTGAGACACAGCTAAAATACTGAGGGCAAGGATGAAAATAAGAAATAAGTGGCCAATACCTCTTTAAGAATCCACGAGAGTGAAGTAATAAAAAAGAAATACAATAACTCAGATAATAAAAACATTACCTTCCAGATTTCGTAGAAACTTTGCCTAAGGGAGGCCACCTGGATGTGTTTTACTGACACAGCTGTTCAGCCTCTTTTTCCTTTTGCTACATAAAAAAATAGAGGCATGTGAACAGCTGTTTGAGTTAATTTTTTAATGCCTTCCGTAAGTAAAAGTTAAGGCAAGTGACACCAATGAGCAATGTGAAACTGCATCCAAAGATGATTTAAAAACTTTCAAGAATAATTTCTGGACCTCACTCACAGCAAATAAAGGTCTGTTGTCCGTGGAAAGAGCTGAGTCAGAAGGGCAAGTGGGGCACTGCCACTCACTTGTTGACCAGTTGTAGCATTAGCTGTCCAGCATCTCTTCTCTTGACAAAGGAAAGACTCCTGATTAGGATAAAATGGAGAAACAAACAAACAAAAAAACCCAACCAAACTAATTTTCCTTAAAATCATCTACCCATCCATTCTGGAATTGTTGGTTCCATTGCCTGCCAGGGAACTACTCCCTAAGAAGGCAGTTGAAGGGAGAAAGGGAACAGAGCTTATAAATGTGTCTGCATAGGCATCACTTCTCAATGAAAAATGTCCATTTTTGTTATTTTCAGAATCACAGGGTTGGGAGGAAGGGGGGGCAGAGGAAGCCATGCTGATTTGTGCTGCCCCTCCCGACACACACCGCACTGATAGTATCCCAGCAGGTGGAAAAGAGTCTGGTTTAACAGGGTGATGGAATGAAACAAGTGGGAGTTGTGATTTTTTTTTTTGTTGTTGCCCAGTGTTTCACACACCTCTAGCGGCAAACCCTTTTCGTTGCCAAGACAACCCCGAAGAAATACGAAATCCAGAACAATACCCTGTGTTCGAGGAGCCTCGTATTCTCTGGTGCACGCGTTCGTTTTGAATGTCAAGAGAAACGCTGCCCTACCCTCCACATCAACCCAGGTAAGCCAAGGTAAAGTTATAGGTGATGTCTGTGAGATTGTAGTGACTTACATTTAGAGACTATCTTTTGTCCTGGCGGCTGCCAAAGCTGGAGGGCCGGCTCTGAGAGCCTGAGCGCTGTATTCCTGCAGTGCAGCATTACCTAAGGCTGGCCAGGCAGCACCAGGAGGATTCCTGAGGGCTGTCATGCAAGTAAGTCAGGGTTGGGGCTCTGCTTTCCCCAGCCAGTGCTGCATGTAAAGTTGTCTGCAGTGAGCAGGGAATGCCAGGCTGTGATGATCTGCCTTTGCAGTGGTTTCTAAAGATTTCTCAGGCAGCTGAATGCAAGGTTGTGCAGCCATAAAGGTCTTTTCGCTCCATAACTGGGATTTACTGAGCTGTGCTCTGTCTTTAGGTCAAAGGAAATATAAACGTGACTTAAGCCTCTTTGCTTAAGGTCTTGGCTCAGTGCAGGACAGTGGAGTCTGTGACAGTCTGGAGCTTTGGGATGCTTGTTAATACTTATTTATTTAACCCCAGTGAATGAACCTTGGACAAAAGTCCAGGAGGTCAGAATAAATATCTTCGGAGACTCTTAGGATATCCTCTTGCAGGCAGTAGCATCAGGAACTTTCCTGTTTCTCAGAGAAATGTTATGTGTAGTTTGAAGAGTGTAAGTTTGCTTTTCCAAATTGTCTCCAGGTCATCTTTAAGCTTCCCATTATATTCCTAGTGGCAGGTAATAAGTGATAATTTTTTTCTGAAGAATGCTAGGAATACTCTTTTTACCACACCTGAAGTTGGCATTGGGAATGGCTGCACCCTTAGAGAGTAACATCAGATCTTCACTTGGTTAAAGCTCTTTGATAAATAGAGGAGTAGCACTTGGAACAGGGAACACTAGATTCTGCATAGCAATGCACCCATTTTCCTGTGTATCCAGTGTGGAGACAATTCCATTTTAGCCTGCGTTGAATCATAGCAGCATCCCAAAATTAAGCAGGAGAAATGCCGTCATCATTTATATCCTTTCATTCTTTGGCTCTCTCCCTTGGTTCTGTCCCTTTGTATCAGCTGCCTGTCAGGATGTTCCCAGCAGGAAACTTGGCAGCATTATGGGTGTATCCTGATGAACATGGTCTTTACATGGGCAGGGAACCCTGGGGGACTGCAGCTTCCTCTCTTCTGCTGCACCTCTAGAACCACATCACGTTCCTCCTTTTGCAGTTCTGTGCTGAGATCTGACAGCTCCAGGACTTTGGGCTCTGAAAGGCAGGTAGCAAGCAGTGGTAGCAGGTAGCTTGGTGTGACAGGAGCACCGAGCCAGCAGAACAGACCAGTTGGTGCTGAGGACTCTCTTTCTATACTCGGGGATTTTAACCTAAGACTAGACTGAGCTCTGAAACTGTGCCACAGCATGAACTGAAGCACAGTCAGTCAGGGATTCACTTCTGAAGCACTTACCTGTTCCAGACTATGACACAGATGTAGATTAGCATTTGGGGAGCAGAGGATCAAACCCAACCTAGTGTTGAAAAACAAGCGTTACATATTTAAGCATCACAGCAAGACACTCTGATGCAGAGCTGACTCTGTTTTGATGGTTCCATCAGCAGGTCCAGAGCTTTACCTTCCATGTACACGACAGTCTCTCCCTGGCTGTAGGAAAAGAAGCCTTGTGAATGAGACAGGGAGCTGTACTTCAAGCAGTAGCCCCACAATCAACAGTTCTGCTCTGTGCCTCCTTTGTCTTTCTGAAAAGCAGACTCTACAGCACACCAAGAACCATCACACCTTCATCCTGTTAAAAGACACATCTCGTTTGAGCTTCGGGTGAGGCATCCTGAGCTCAGGCCACTCTGCTCCTCTTTTAGCACCTTAGAAACAAACTGAAAACTCCTCGCTGCTCAGGAACAAAGGAGGTATGTGAAAGAACTGCAATTTCATCAACTGTGGTGTGGGAGTTGGAGCTATTATAGAACATCCCGTTCCAAAAGGAAACAAATGACAGCCTGACGCTGCCGGGTAGTAGTGACGCGCACGGCCGCAGCGTGAGTCAGTCTGTGTGAGATTCAGATATGGACCTAGAGGGAAAACATTTGTGGCAGCGCGACTGATCACATGCTCAGAGATGGAATTACCTCAGCTCATTTTTCGTGCGGGTGTTAATGTATTTGCTGAGCTTCTCCAGCAAAAGGCAAATAGCAACACAGAGCAAAAAGTAGCATGTAGGAGCCATTCTATCTGTCTCTTCTTGCAGCCTCCTGCTTCCCACCCACACCTCTGCACAGCCTGTGATAATGTAGCATGAGCTGTATTTTGGTATATCACTGTTTTGTTCAGTAAGATGTAATGTGCTGTTTTTATTTTTGTTATTATTTGTGTCACTTGGAATCTCAAAGCATGTCCCATTCCGAAGGCATAGGTCCATGAATTGGACAATTAAGTGAATTATTTTGAAATTATTTAGTTTATGATGTCTTGCTTTAATAGCTTACAGCTCGGTTGAATGCTTGTATTCATTTAAAAATGAAAACTGAAGCCTAAGGATCCTTTTAAGGCCTGAAAGGAGTCTGTAGAGCTAATTCTCTGGTATGTGGAGGATGTGTAATGATGTGCAAATTGTGAAATGAATTGGCTGTTTACTGGAAAGTTATGGTGATCTCGTGGTTGTGGTCTAAGATAAGAAACCTTGGCTATGGTCTGAGGACAAGGAAGCTTTAGTAGTAATTCTACCTTGAGATGTTCCCATCTCAGCCTTTTTTTCCCACCATTTTACTCGAGTTCAGCACCCTCCCAGCTGTGTCTAAATAACTCTTCATGTGACTCTTGCAGCAAGCCACATCAGGAACTGATGTGGGTTAAGACCGTAAACAAAATGCCCTGTAAAATAGGAAGGATTTTGTTTTCTTCCTTTTTCTGTGTGTGTGGTTTGGTTTGGTTTTTGTTTTTGCGATTTGCTTCAACTAGATCAGTGTCCAATCACCACAGCCCAAGAACAACTGCACTGGCCCAGCTGAAAGGCCCAAGTGTTGTGTGTTGGGAAGGGGATACTGGCAGGGACTGATGGTGGGAACTCTGTGACAGCGTTGCCACCAAAATCTGCAAATCAGTAAACCGTAGCCAGTAAAACATTGCCTCATTCAGCAGCAAAACAGAACAGCTGCTGTGTCTCCAGAAGGAAAAAAATAGGGGGGATGTTATGTGGCTACAGCATGTGCAGCCAGGGTTGGAGGACAAACTGGGGGAAGGATTTAGGTTCGGGGTACTGAAGTCTCATGGACAAAAAAGGCCTCAGAAAGAAATATCAGCCATCAGGTGTTTCCCATCTCTTGTGCTGAAATCTCGTAACTGTAGCTGACATTTCATGGAGGTTCAGCCAAATCTAAAGCAGAAGTGCAGGTGTGAGTTGCAGTCTAAGCCTCAAACAGCACCACAGTAGTGAGCTCAGAGCAAAAGCAGAACTCTCCTTGCACTGGAACTGAGAAGTTTGGTTTGTGCCTCTCTGTAAGTGCCTTATTGACATTTCAAAAGCAATTGGGGAAGTTCACCTGGCACCTTTTCCCACTAGACATGGAGTGGGCTTTGCTAGTGTAGCTGAAGTCGATGGGTGAGCAAGCTACTCTGGGATGGTTCTAATTTCCAGCAGCGCTAGCAGAAGCAAATGGGTAGAAAATTTCTTCATTATAAATATTTTTTATTGCAAAGCCTTGGCAAACTGCCCTGGCTGCTCCTGCCACAGAGAGAAGGGCACCTGCTTGAAGTAGGTGGGGTGCCTATCTCCCCAAAACAGCAAGCTCAGAGTTGGCATCGTCTCCCTGATTCACCATTATCTGCTGCATCCTTACATGTCCCCTCCTCTGCCCTGGCACGAGCCCTCTCCCCTGTTATCAATGAGGTGTCAGCATCTTGTTTGCACAGCTGGGCACTCTTGAACTGGCTCTGTGCATCCATCAAGGTCATGAAGTCATTCAATCCCTTGATGTAGTGGCCTTCGGTCAGAGCTACAGGTCTGCAGTGCTGCTGGTGCAGCTGACAGCACCGGAGGGATAACTTTCATTCGGTACAGCTTTCCTAGAAGAGGGAATGGTTTGCCAGTATTGCAGAATGGTAATTTTAAGCCCATAAAGAGCTCTTATTGTGCTCTCAAAGTAGTCTTGAAAACCGGCCGCATCCTCTCTGTCCCAGTCTCAGATGAAATGCCGGCGCCGTCAAAGAAAAAGGTGTTTGCAGCATGTGCCGTGTCCCGGCGTGGCTGGCGCAGGTAGTGACAGCCGGCAGGGCTTTAGCACCACGCCGGGGATGCCAGGAGAGGGTTTGCCTGCTGGCAGGCGTGAAAAACAGGGCTGCTGCAGCTGCTCCTCCTGCGGCTCACGGGATGGCATCCCCCACAGCAGATCGCTCGATGCGGCCATCGCCTGCGCTGCGCTCCCAGCTCCTCGCCACGAGCATTCCCCGCCGTTATCCTCGGCACAAAGCCCTGCTCCGAGCAAATGCCAAGGGCAGCCGGCGTGCTCGGCCCCGGTGAGGGCTGCGGAGGGGCTGATGTCACTGCCCGGGGCTGCGGGCGTGACTCATGCGGGAACAGAGAACTCTTCATGGGCCGCGGAAAACACGAGCCGCGTGGGAGGCGGCGGCGCGGGAGGGCGTCGCTCCAGGAGGGAATGAGACAAAGGTGCTGGAATGACCCAGGGAGCTTGAGGGGTGCCACACCTCGGCCCCGAGCACTGAGGGTTGGAAGGAGGTCACCTCCTATTTTGAATTTCTTCCCTTGGGTTGTTTTGAACGATTCTGCCCTTGCTTTCGGAAAGGATCAGGGCGGGGGAGGATGGTTTTATTTGAGAGGAATTCCCTGAGATTTGAGCTGCCTGAATTAGTCGGGAGCAGGGAAGATGGAGCAGAGGAGGACGGTACATGTCCTGAAAGGCGCGTAGGCAGGGAGCTCAGGCTCCCCCGACAGCGTGAGCAGTCGCGGCTGATGCACGTCCATCATTAAGGTACCTGTGTAGGGGTGTCTCGCTGCCCCTAATCTGCAGTCGGCGGTTCTGTGTCAGCAAACAGCACTGACAGCAGTCCACAGCTACAGGACAGTGTTCTTAGCAAGGCCAAGGTGAAGCAAATTCCATGAATAAGCACAGGTACAACTGAACCCTCTGCCACCAGAGAAGGGAGGCACTTCCCAGTGCCTGCCAGAGATGTTATGATGGAGGGGAAAGGGAGTCTGCCTCTCGGGCAGGGGGCTCAAGCCACCCCTTCTCCATCTGTAAAGTCAAATTTCTAAAAGTGACAGCACTCATGATTGTGCTGACATGAACAGTGGCTTCAGAGCATTTCCAAAAGTCTTTGAGATTGCCTAAAGAAAAGCATCAAATACTGATGATGATATAATGTGTTACATCTAATTGCATGAACCATAAAATCAACTATTTCCGCTTTCTTCCATCATTCTGATATAATTGGAAGCAGGAAGACATTCACAAAAGAAATACTGTTTCTGTGAGCCATCCAGTGCAACCCATTTTTGCAGATTTTCGTTGAGGTTTCAGAACGAGCAAGTTGAAATAATTCTACGAATTTACACAGTCTAAACTGGCCACTGCATCTGATTCTTCTAAATGATTCTTATATGTCTGCAAGGAACCAAATGAAACCTTCAGATTTAAATACCATTGCATTGTAGGACTTTGGAAATCCAGATTCTGCTGTACATCAGCTTCTGAGCCTGAAGTTAAGATTTGTTATTGCGAGTGCACTTGCTGGGAATCAGGATGAATAGCAAACATGCAAATTCAGTCTTTAATTACGAGTCACATGGAATCAAAAAATAGACAGCCAGTTCCATTAATGGAGATGCAGGCAGAAGCACTGAGCATGATTTTCTGTGGACGTGAGGTCACACTTGAATAAGTTGATATGGTTGTCAGGATTTTATAAAAATGCTCACAAACTGCAAGGTTTCATGAATTTTCTCGTGACCAGAGATTCTCTCCGTGTTTACTGTTTGCTATTCACTGCTATCACTTTTCACTAATAGAGTCAGGAAAACAATGTCAGGTGACTGGTACGATCGATCAACATATCTAATGAATAGCCAGGACTGAATAGTCAGGGCAAAGGGATGGTGAATGCATTAAAGTGAGAAAGTGATGGCCCATGATTTTTTGTGGGTAACAAATTTTGAAAAATATCAACTCTAGTTTTCAACTGCTATGTAAGGGTCGTGTGCTAAGTTTGCAATTAATATTATTTTAAAGAATAGATCAAACAGCTCAAGCAGATTTCCTCTAACTGACAAGTTCCATTAAACAAGAAAGCTCATTCTTAGTAGGAGATTTTAATATAACACTGAGAACAGAGAACAAAACAGTGAATGGAAACATATCAGCAGTCAATTTCCTGAGTATTCAAGCCTGCATTATACTTTGTTCTTTGCTACAGCCACGGCTCTGTAATTATCAAGCGTATTCATGAGACTTTTTCCTATTGACACTCAGCGTGAGTGTGGCTGGAAAGAGATTAGGCTTTTGTGGCAGCCATTTGAATTTGTCTAACTAAAAACAACCTGGAAGGCTGTGGGGAGCTGTATGTCTCAGGGGATTTGTGATGGTCTGCAGAACCTGTGGGTCACAGGTTCAGACCTGTGTGTTGGTGGCATGCAGGACCTGTCACTCTGTACCGCCGGCTCAGCTGCAGTCACTGCTCGGCACGGTCACAAAGCAATGGCTGGTGATGGGGCCGATGCTTGAAGTTGTTCCTCTGTTGCATGAGTTAAGCCATGCTCGTTGGGCCATGAATGGGGATCACTGGGTAAGCCTATTGGGCTTTTCCTTGGAAAAGGAGCTTTGTTCCTCCAGGGCTTCATCCAGTCTTTCCTGTAAGCACTTTTGCTGCTTCTCAACTGATGCTTCCAAATGACTCCTAGCTCACACCAGGCCAGGTTATCCCCCAACCATGGTACCAGTGGCTCCTCATTTTGCTATTAGCTGTTGTCTTCATGCTTCTCGTGCACCCCCTGCTCAAGAATCCACCACAGTGTGGGATTTCTGGGAACTGGTCTCTGGACAGCTTTCTGTGCAGATTTGACTCTCTGCAGACAACATGGAGAACATGTGGTGGAGAGTGAGGAGCAGGGCCCAGGGGCTGCTGGTGATGCCTCTGAGGAAGGAATAAGGATCAGCATGTGGCAGGTGGACTGCAGCGAGAGGGAACTGTGAGCTGGTAGCATCTCCAGCCTGAGGAAATCCAGAATCTTCATGTTAACAGTCCTGGAAATAGAGCCTTGATTTCATCTGCAGTAACCTGGCATTTCCTTTCCATAGCTGGTCAAATTTGTGCCCAGCCACTATCCAGGCAGGAAACCCAGGGATCACCACATCTCTTTGTTGTTTGGTGCAAGTGTGGGTAGAAATTCAGCTCCTCAGTTTGGGGCCCCACTTCAATCCTCAGACTTGAGCAGGTACCACGTCATTTTACACAGTTCCCTGTTTCTGTGTAAACAACCATTTCAGCCAAAGATGGGAAACCAAAATCCTGTTTACTTAGGCTCCTTCACAGTCTCATAGAGCAGGAGCAGTAATGCTGGTGTTGTGGCTCAACTCCAAATCAGGTAATTGCTGTGCATTCTGCCCTACTTACACACCCCCCATAGTTTCAATTAGAACAATTGTTTTCATTTTTCTTTCCTGCCCTGTCAAGTATTAATACAGTTGTTAAGCTGCTCGTGTGGTCCCTCACCTAGGTGTTGTGTTTCCATGGTAAAGACAGACATCCTTGTGTGCATTCCTGGACCAAATCCCCATTGGCACAGACTGATGTAATTCCATAATGGAACTGTGTTGATCTGCACCATGTAAAGATATGGCTTTCCTATGCAGCGAGCCATGTTATTGTCTCTAATTAAAGGCTCTGTATGAATGCCTACAATCTATTTGTCTTTCTGCTCACTCTTCAGCTATATTTGCAAATACCCTGAAGTCTAGGTAGTCATTCACACCTATGGTCACATAAGTGTGATGGTCTCTAGAGAACACAACATACCTCCTTGTAATGTGCTTCCCCCAAGCCATTCAAGAGTGGCTCTATAGGGATATATGAGCTCCTTCACTCTTGGCTGTAGTGGAGTAGAAAGATTTCATGTGTGATGTTTTATGTTATGAATTGCTGGAAAATGTGTTCTTTGGAAACAAATTTATCAGGAGAATTGAGAATGGAAGGGTGCCTGAAAGCTACACAGGAACAGGAGATTACATGCTTGCAGTTTAAGCCACCTGGCATATTGAGCATTCATGTTCACAGCTGAGGGCTGCAACACTTACTGTGCTGTTTATCTGATCAAGAGGGCCTTCCTTTCATCTAATAAAGAACTTGGCTTGAAATGGCACGTGTTTGGGCTGGTGGGCTATGTGACACACAGTGGGGTGAGGTTTGCTGTCTACTTTTCTAGTCTGTAACGTGGTTCCTCAGGTGGTTATCGCTCTCATGTGCATGTGCTGAATGGATTTATGTTTGGGTGCATGAAGACTTGAGCAGATCATGGCTCTGCTCAGCTGCTCAAGGCCATGGTAGCTGGTGTCATGGAGACCTTTCTAGTGACTTCTTGCTAAAATAAGGGTCATCTGCAGGGATACAAGTAAGCTGTTATTTTCTACATAAAATAAGCAAGCATTCCCTTTCCCAGCATTCCTTTGGGACAGTTTTCTGAAATGCACAAGATGCATTCGTGGCTCAGTTCTTAGCAGACAAAGAAGCTGGGAGCAGATCCTCTGCAAACACCATGTTGATTCACATAATAGGCAGTCAAGTTGCCTTCCCATGTGAATCTGGCACTATATAGGATACTGTGATATACTACAGTGCCTCCATGTGTCCCACATGAGTTCCATCTGTCCCTAAAAGAAGATGTGAGTCTCCTGTAGGCCCTGCATTTTCCTTGTGCAGGTGCCTTAGGAAGGATTGCAAACTTTAAAATAGCTCTAGATGCCTCTATTCAGACACTTCAAGCCCAGCCACTGTCGAAGTGTTTCAGCTGAAGAAATACTGATAAAATTTGTCTTTAAAATGAACTGTTGGGAAATAAAAAGATCCTTTGTAAAATTAATAGCATCTTCATTCTAGATTAAAGTTAAGGCTGTGCCCTTAGCACTGGTGGGACATGGACTGGCACCTTTACTGAGCAGCTGAGTGGGTTCCTGTTTTGGAGAAACCTGGAAATGGAACGAATGGGTACCTGCAACTGGCAGGTCTGTCAGCATCCCTCAGAGGCAGCATCACGCTCAAGGCAGCACTGAGGCAGGGCTGTATTAAAGTGCTGGGTTTAAACTGTGGTAACTCCTGCCCTTGAAGCTGCTCTCAGAGTGGTAGAGGCTGCAGTAATCCCAAAGCTATTCCTATGAGTTCTTTTGTGTTAAAATGGCCAGACATCAGGTCCAGCAGGACATGGTTTATAAAAGTAGTACAAAAGGTCTGTTTATACTTCCCAGTCCCATGGCAAGTACAGATCAGCTAAGCTCAAAGCGCAGAGACCAAACTCTATCTCATTTTTTCTCGACTCCTAATTCTCATGATTTCATCCTGACTTGGCCTCTTCTCTCACATGCTGGTTATTTTCTTTAAAATGTATTTTTATCCATGTGGGGGAGTATTTTTTTTTCTTCAGCAGCTTCCTGAGGCTTCTGAATTTCTAAAATGACAGTCATTGTGCCCCAAAGCTGACTGTCACTCACTCTTCCTTATGCAGTAGCTGTTTGCAGAGTCAGGGCAATTCTATATATACAGGTTCTTTCACCCCCTTCATGCAAAACAAAAGGGTTTGGTTGTTTTCCCAAAGCAAACAGTCTGTGTCAGCTGTCTTGCACTAACAGAAAAAACAACCAACCAAAACAGCTTTTATATCCACGTCCGTGAGTGGCAGGTCACAGGTTCCCTGTAGAAGTGACGGGGAAGGTAAACAGCTCAGGGCACGCCGTGTTTGCCATGCCATTCCACTGCACAGCAAAAGCTGTCCCCAGCCTTTCTTGCTCTTATGCAGCAAATCACATACTGCTGTGTCAATAGCAGTTAATAAAAAGAAGCCAAATGATCGTTCTTTACTAGATTCTAATTACAGCCTGCCTAAGACTCTTACCTTGCATGAAAGGCCTGCAGGAGTTTAGCCACGGTGAGCTAAATCAGGGAAGATTTTAACTCTTGGATTCAATATGAAAACAAATGAAATATGAAGGAATACACCTTTCATATCACGCTCTTCTAGAAAAGGAAAGTTCTGAGAAGACAAAAGCCCAAAAACACCGGAAGGTTTTATTTGTGCTGGTCTGTATGAAGCCAGTTATTATCCTATCAATTGTTTGTGTAGCCACTGTTTACACAAAGTGAAAGATGGCACATAGGAACACGTACCAGCAGTCTATGTTTTCTGGTGAGGCCTTGCAGTCCAGAGCAGGAGCAGGATGCCCAGCTGCTGTCTGGGTGTCCCTTTGGCAGCTCACACTGAGGTTCGAAGAGATGAGATTACGCACCTGAAATTTAGAAGAACTTTAAGAATGTGATGCATTTAGGTGGCTGACTCTGTGGGATAAGGCTGGCATTGCCATTTTTCCCCAGCTGTGCCAGAGGAGTGCTATGATTTGCTGCCTTATGGCTGGAGGCAGTTGCCCAGAAGGGGACAGGGGGTGGTCTTTAGGCTGCAGTTTTGGTGCAGTAAGAGCAGGAGATCCCACTGCTCCCTGACACTACCTATGTTTGCAAAGTGTGTAATTGCACTATTCCACCCAGGTTTTACACAGGCTTTAGAGTAGAATGAGCAGATCAAAATCAGGTTTATACTACCCTCACCTTCTTGAAATCACTCCTCAGAGAATTATTTACCAGGTAGTGTGAGCCTGGGTAACATACTCCAGACCGTAACAAATCATAATATTGCTCACAGAGACCTGACTTCAGCTGGTCACAGAGCGAAGAAGGGCAGGTTTGAAATCATTTTGCTGTCTAACCAGTTGCCAAGGTAGAGGTTTTAACAGAATGGATGATACTGTCCCTTCTTAAATCCTGCCGGCCACATTTCACACCATCTGGAGTTTGTGCAGAGCCCCCCTTGGGAAGGTGGCCAATATAAAGAATTACAATAATCTAATCTTGCCATGATAAAAGTGTGAATAACCATCTCAGAGTCTGACTGGAAAACTACCGCAACCTGTCAGTGCGCCTTAGATGGTGGCCAAGAGGGCACCCGATGACATGCTGGAAAGTGTGGCTCAGGAGATAAACAGGGGTTGGCTTGTACCAGACACCGAGCTGAAAACAGTCGGGTTTTCATCAGCTGAAACAAAAGACAGAAAGAGAATGTAATTTCTGGGCTTGGGAGAGGTGACACCCCCTTATCCATGCTGATCTCCATGAACACCCAGGCACTCAGCACTTTTTGGGAGGGCTGGGGCTATGTTTTCCAGCAGTTGCTCCAGAGCCACTCTTTTAAGCCTCTGCAGCAGTCTCTGCTGGAAAACTTTGGTTTCATGCTTTTAATTCTTTCTCAGATGGAATGAGAGTTGGTCCAGTCTTTGGTTTCTAGTGTGGTGGAGTTCCTACTAGCGACTTATTTCCTCCCACCCTGAAAAAGAATTTCCACATAGCTTTCCCCACATTGTTTGCAATGGATGATTTCTCTGTAAAAATTTTAGATGGCATCTTTTGGGACTCCCTGGTGCCTGGGAGACAAAGCATGTGCTTTAACAATGTTCATGGCTTGGCTTCTTAGCAGCACCTTAGAAAGAATCCCAGGATTCACCAACATGACCATGCTCTCTACCACCACTTAATTCTCTTTGCACTGCACTTTATCTTTGCTTAGTCTGCATTACAGATGCTTGCGATTTCCATCATGTCTCCTCTTTCAGGCTGCCTGCCACCAGGAACCTAACTACAGAAACCTGTGTCAAACTGTTTGCATAAAACCTGAATGTCACACTGCTTACAGAAAAATTCTCCTTCTTGTTTCAAGGGATGTTCCCAGAACACACACACTTTGAGGCAAAACAGAATGACTCTCCTCAACAAATAGGTGCCTGTATGCTGCTCCCCAGCACTGAAGAATGATGTTCTGTGGCCATTTTGCACATATTTACAGTTAAAACAGTGGGAGTAACTTGCCCAAAAATCCCACGAGCAAAAGCTGTCCAAGCCTGGCTCTATCTTTAATTAACTCTTTAATTTTCTTTAAAATTCTCCAGCAGCCCATAGCAGGTGTTGCTGCTGGATACACGTTGTGAAAGGGTCCCAGAGCAGGGCTTGCTGTTCCTCTCTGTTTAGGTGAAGGGTTTTTGCCTGTTGTTACTGGCATTGAGCTGTGTGGTCCCTTCCAAGGCAGGCTGCTTGGTACACAAGAAGTGATGCAAGTTGTGGAATTGTGTGAGAGGCTTGTTGTCACTCCATAAGTGCAGGAAAGGGACTATTGTTGGGGGAAAATCCCTCAATTTCAGCCCACCTAACCAGCAGCCTGGTTTCTGTTTCGTGCCTGGAATTGTTGTTTTGGCTACCTGGAAACTGCTCTGGGGTGTGGTACAAGGCCATTGATAGGATTAAATCACTGACTTGAGTGATTTCAGCATTATTTTGCAACTCTCCCATTTTTATTTCTAGCCCCACAACCTATTGGAGCCACCTTTTAGGCAGCAAGTTTACTAGGGCAGGGACCTGACTTTTAGAAATCTCACCATTTGTTTCAGACCAGAACTAACTTCTCTTTTGCAAGTTCAGGTCAGTGGAGTTATATCCCTAAATCACAGGGAATTAGGAGAAGAACAGCCCCTGTAGTACATTCTCTCTGCAGTACCTTGCACGAAGACAAGAGTTATAAAATAATTCGGGTGAACTTTCTGGAGTGGTTATCATCAAGTCATGTACTGATGGGCTAATAGTTTAAATTCATTGTAAAGCATGGGCTTTAGAGCAAACAGCCCCAGCATCACTGGCTGTGGCTTTTAAAGGATGACAGTGCTTGATAACCAAAAGCCCAATGACAAACTCTTCAATCCCTTTAGGCAAGAGTGTGCAGGGCAACCACCATCATTTAAATCACCGTCTTGGGTTGCTTAGTGCTCCAGAAAAGGGCAGTTTGCCTGCATTGCCGAGGGAAAGAAGATGAGCCCTGATGTGCCAGTCAAACCCACGTGCCTGTCCTTTATGGATCCAGCTGTAGGCAAGGGCTGGGGTGAAGCATGTCGTGGGAAGGCAGATAACACAAACATGAAAGCAGCACAAAACATGAGAGCCTATAAATTGCAGGAAATAAAGAACAATACTGTGATAAAATCCATAAGACAATAAAGACCAATGTGGGAGAGACCGTTTCCCCCCCACCCTTCTCCAGAGTTTCTCCTATTTCCCAAAGCTGCAGAGATCATCTGACTGCTGTGTGGTAAACGCCAGTCAGTTAAGAACCAACTCAAGTACTTGAAGCCTTACACAAAATATTTCAAAACTCTGTTCCTTTTTCTTTCTTGATGTCCTGCCATGACTATTATGGTATTTAAAACCATTCCCAACTCACCAGCTCGTCAAACAAGGAGAAAAGAGGGAAGAAGAAGGGGAAAAAAAGCCCTATGGAGATTTAGAGTCATTAACAGCCTTTATAGGGTTTCAGACATTTTTGTGGTAATTCTTTGGAAAGGACATATCCATGATGAGCTGGGGTTTATTTTGCCACTGGCATAAGAAATTAGACTGATTCCAAGAAAATATTTGCTGTTTACCAAGAAGAGGGCAAACGTAACTATAAAATGGCAGTGGATGTGTGACCTAGGAACCTTCCTTAAATTTTGAGTCATTACCAGCTCCTGACCTGGCCCCTTTGAACTGGATCCTGCACCATGCAAGTCTCTGGCAGCTCCTCCACAGAGTGAATGTATGGCTGTGCAGTGGGCACTGCGAGGCTCCCTCCCATCATCGGCAGCAGCAACTAAAGATGGTTAATTATCCCACGAGATATCCATCACTCATAAACCTGCATCTCACAGGGACGTGTCTTGTCAGGAGGTAACTGCTCTGTGGGCCTAAAATGTCATAAGGACAGCTCACAAGTACAGATATTGCTGTTTTGGAGTGTAAACTTCTCTGGGGACCAGATTTTCTTGGATATTTCTGCATGATCCTGTCCCGTGGTGCCCTAATTTCTGAATAAAATCTTCAAATGGGGTAACACTAACTTAGGTGAATGGCGTTAGGGTGGTTTATGGCAGGGGAGGATTGAGGCCTTATTGTAAGGAACAAGAGGATTATATTGGCTTCAGAGTTTATGTCAGAGCTGGGACTGGAACTCAGGAATTACTGGGCAATTTTCTCAATTACTTCTATTAGCTTTAAAGAGGGAGCTGTGCTGAGGAAAACCTTCAGGAATATCCGATTTAATGGCAAATCCACTCTCTTTTTCCACAACTGGTTCTAAGATGCCTGCCTACTAATGAACGTGGTCTTTTGTGCTTAAACAATGGAGTCGCTCCCTCCTGGCCTATCTGATCCTCTTACAGGATCCCACCAGGGAGATCCAAGGACAAGTTCGGAGGTGACGCAAAGAGAGGGGCATTATGCTTTGATTCAGAAGTTCAGAGGGGACAGCAAGGTCTGAGGAAGTCTAACTAAAAGTTGACTGGCTACCACGAGTGCTATGTTGCACTCCATCTTGAGCCATGGCTGGGGCTGGATTTCTGCATACATGGGAGCATGTCCTATGTTATGCTCTTCAGCTTTGGGTCCCTTCATGCTCTGTTGTGCCGTTTTCTACTCCATTCAGTGGAGGCAGAAAGCCTCAGATGATGTCCCTTCAAGCTCATGGGCTCTTCTTCCTTCTGAGGCCGTGTTTTGATCTTAACTAATGTTCAGAGTTTTCTCCTGTAGGGTAGCGGGGCAAATGTTTCCATTCCACTTTTTTGGTTTGTTTGTTGGGTTTTTTTGTTTGTTTTGGTTTGGTTTTGGACAGGTATGAATATTTTGAGCAGGGAAATGAAGCAAATCAGCCAATTCATAACTTCTGACTTCTCAGTGATTTTGCCCATGCCCACCATCACTTCTGGAGTAGTGCAGTGTTTATAAGGGGTCCTGGTGGCTCAATATTTGACTTCACATAGTTTATGAAATTTTGCTTGTTCCGCCTTTCTTGTTCTTAGCCCACGAGGCAGCTTGCATGCTTTTCTGTGTCCAACACTTCTTTCTGCCTTTTTTTTTTTTTTTTTTTATTTTTTTTATCCAGAAGGACTTGTTCCTTAGAACAGATGAACCACATACTGAGAAATGAACAGGCCAGATTGTGTAGTGCTCAGCACCCACCATTGAGGACAGATTTTCCGGAGAACTCAGTTTCCAAGGAGTCATCTAAATAAGTGACAGATACTCAAAAATGGAAATGTGCCCACTTATTTTGGTGCTCAACTAGTGCTAGAGCTGCTCTGAAAAACTTGCTCTGATACGGCTGTTCTCCTTCACTTATGCCACAAGAGTTCCAAATCTCCCTCTTTTGTACCCTATTTATGTCTCTCTACCATGCTTGCCCTCGTGCCATGCTCCATCCCACAGGTCTCAGTTGACCTCCTGCGTGTTGCCATGTTCTTCTGTATCATTAGAAGGTCAGCATGTACATACACTCACATTTCTATCAAGGGGCCCATCAGGGCGAATGCCCCCAAATGCAGAACATATGTGCAACATAAATTAATTGTTAAGGCTAATGCTGATTGAAGTTTGGTAGTTCAGCCTGCAGGATATACCATATGTTTGAAGTGTATTGTCCAAGTTTAGATTTTAAACTCCCAAGGGCAGGGACCACTCCTTCCTCTGTGTTTACATAGCATCAATGAGACCAACAGTGCTTGGGTCTGAAATACATTAACCTTAGCCAATGCATTGTTAAGTTTAATAATGACTAGTTGGCATTAAAGCACAATGGATAAAATATATAGACAAAGACATATTTTGGCAGAGATTTTTGTCATATTTTTGATGCCAGATTCCTACCCAAGTAAATGGTCACTGGTTATGTGATCACTGATGTTTTCTTGGAGAACTCACCCTTCGTATTGCACCATCCTGGTTTTCCCATGTTCAGCAATTGACATTAGGCCACAGATCACTATTTAGAGTAACTTATTCAGAACCCACCAAAGTGAAAAGACTGGAACAGGAAGGCACCTAAATGAGATTTCAGATAGTGAACTCTGGGAATCACAGAACCAGGGTGTAAATGGGCAAAGGAAAATAAAGGGCTTGAATGTAAGAACCTAATGTCATTTCTTATTATTTATCTCATTAATTTGTAGTCTCCAGAAACCACACTCAAAGGTTACTGTACACAGGCCCTCCAGCGGGAGGATAAGAGAACTATAGGAATGAATCCAAGCCCCATCTGAACTGACAGGCTGTTTTTCAGTGCGAGTTATGCAACGTGTTAGTACCTCTAGGTATAGGACCAGTGGGATTTAAACTTGTACAGCAGATGGTCCGTGCATCATTGCTGGAATGCGCCTGCTGACCCTAGGGCAGAGCCTGAATGGACTTCAAAAGAGAGACTGAGCATGCTTCAAAGTGTTATTGTTTAAATGTTCCACTAAATGGGGACTCCGGAACAAAATATCTAGCTGAGGTCAGTCTGAAAAATGTCAACACACATAATGAGAAAACAGTATGTTGTGTGAGAAAGAATATTTCATAGAGGTATTCTGGCTATTTTGAGTTAAAAAAAACCCTCATATTTATCACGTATGTCAGCAAGTTGTCATAATCTAAGTGTCTTTCTTCATGAGCTGGGAGCTTCATTTGCTTTTGTTGGAAAGAACAAGCTCTGTATGTGAAGGTCACAAATACCCTGTGTGTGGTTTGTCCACAGACAGGTACGATGGGAGAACCATCAACCAAAGTTGTGGCAAAGATGTGTTACAATACAGCATGGACTTAGTCTTGAAAGCCTCCCTCCCACTCGTTTCAGAGGAAAGCTTATAAGGACCGTGCATTTGGTTTGAGAGCATGATCCTGTGATTTCTAATCTGTACTCTGTTCTGTTCCTCCCAAAGCCCATAATGCCTGCTCATAGCATGTTCTTTCACTGGTGTAATCCACAAGTTTTGGCTTCTCCTACCCCTATTCAGGGGGAATTTCAGTAGGAAAAGGATTGGTTTCATGTTCAAATCAATACGTTTAATATCACAAAGGAAGATTTCTTAAGCAAGTCAATCTTAACAAGATCAAGCCTTCAGTAGAAAATTCAGGATTCAGCCTTTGACTTGCTGGTCCCTGAGCTGCATCTTATGTGTTGTAAATATCTGTGGTCTGGTAGCTTTTGGTCTGCAAAAGGTTTTTCATGTTGGCCACTGGCAATTCAACATGGGTGGCTGAAAAATAATTTCCTTTGCTGGAAGCAACAGCAGCAACCTGAACTTTCACAGCACCTTGTCCTGCTGGGGCATGCCTCTGTCTTGATGGAGACACGTTGCAATAACACACAGATTAAATGCTAACCCTCCCTGCAGACGTAATAAAGATCCAATGCCAGGAAGAGCAAACAAGACCCACATTAAATAAAGGGAAGGCTTGTTCCTTTCACATATCAATATTCAGGAAGATCAGCCAACTTGGCATGCTGGGGTGAAAACAAAGTCACCAGGCAGGGTAAAAAGCCAAAGGGCTCTGGAAAGCTATAAGAAAGTGAGGTGTCATTAAACCAAGCAGTTACCTTGGGTTTGTTTGTAGATTTTCTGTACTTTTGTAACATGTAAATGACACAAAACTTGAATAGCAATCAATTCAAGTGGGTCAAAAATAGCATCCACACCCTCCCTGGAGTCCTGGTTGTTACACTCAGTATCACTACTCAGCTGTTAGCTGTGGCCCAGATTAGGCAAAAACTGTATAACCTTACCTAACCGAGTATGAATTCAGCAAAGCTTTCAGGCTTTTGCTTATCTTCAGTGTATGCTTAACTTCAGTAAGTATAGAAACCTTTTGTTAAATAAGACTTTTAGACCTGCAGAGAGCTGATAAAAAATCAGTTTCACCTATTTTATCCTGTTTGCCAAGTGCTACAAATAGCTGATACTCTATGTGTAGACTGTTGCAGCTATTCAGTAGTCAAAACTCAATGTGTGTCAGTAAGTTAAAGGTGATCTGTTATCTCAGTGTTCCCAAAGCAGAGGAGTTACAACACATTTCTGATTAACATAATCGGTTTTAGGAATCCTGGTTCCCTGGAAATATTGCCATTCCAAAACAGACACACTCTGCAAATTCTCCCAACTTCAGCTTGTTAAACCATTCATGGAGAACAAAAAGCCTGAGTCAGAAAGTGAATTTGTTTAAAAAATCTGGACAAAACTTTGCACAACTGGGAAATAAACTCCAGTAAACTGAAGGAAAAGATATTACATCCATTACTCAGTTTGCATTTTTACTGGAGTATAATAGGACTATAAACATTTTCTGTCAACAGCTTACAAAGAAACTTGTTCTGAAAGTGATGCATGGTGAGAACTTGCATCGAAATTGGATATGTCTAAATTAGATTGAATACAGAACATTCCCAAAGGTGGCTTTTGGTTAGAGCTAGTCAAGTAACATTGAAAAAAGTTCACAAATATTGAAAGAAACATCATCCCCAAACCTCACGGGGTCCTCCCTCTGTATGTTCACTGTACAGGAGTATTTGGAGGGGGAGTAACATTTTTTTGGGGTTTGCACTGTGCAGGTAAGGGGTCCCCAGTCCTTGCAGAGAACATGCTATTTCGTGTTTTCCTCTTAGAGGGCAAAATGTGGCCAAGTGTTTTGCTGAACAAGGAAGGACTTATAAATGCACTGGATGAGGCCTACAACGCTGCAGCTCTGGCTTCAGTAGGTGGCAGGGATTCTTAAAGTTTTCTTGCTCATTTACATTAAGCAAATAAACAGAATTCCCAAACCATGAAGCCCACAAATTATGTATGTAGCTACTCAGTGTAATCACCAGTTCCCTATATGGTTACTTTTATCTTCCCTCTCCCTCAAGCTTTCTTCTGCCTATATTACTGCTGGTCTTTATTAAGCCCCACATTCTACAAGGATTTATGCACATGATTTATTTTGTGTTTTTAAGCAGTTGCAGAGGGTTCAATAGGTGTTAAATAGATAATGAACTAGAACAGAATAGAACTGCATATCTGCAAAGATCAGACTGAACCCAGTGAAGTTACAGCTGTACAGAAAGTTTAGCACATGGGTAAGAGTTTGCAAGGTCTTGTAGGATCTACCAGAACTGGCATTTGTGTTTGTGCAGCACCTGGTACAAAGGGACTCAGTCTGACCAGGATCCTTAGATCCCAATATGCTGTAAGTAATGAACTGCTACAGGGACTATAATTAGGCACCAAACAGCAAGTACTCAAAGTTCACAAAGACTCTAGGATGGGGTGTTGCCAGTACGTCTGCTGACGTTCACATCTGTAGATTGTTCATTCAAACACTGCCTGTTTTGGAGATTCCCACCAACCATCAGCTGCTACCTGACCTCTTTAAAATAAACTTGTCTTAATGGGCATGTGCCTGGATCACCAAAGAGACTATCAAATTTGGCACTATGCTGCAGTGGGAAAGCCAAGCCTGGGTGGTAGCAGTGGCTCTACATTCTTACCCTCAGATATCCTGTCATCAGGTCAAGGTTGTGGCACAGTGGGGTATGAGCCCCCTGCCTGCAGGCTGCCTGACCAGTGCTTAAATAACCATTATTCCAGGCTTTTGTCTCACTTCATTATACAGGGGTACACTTAATATCAACTTAATATTAACTTAATATCAAATGAAAGGTGAATGACTGTAAGCATTTTGTCACGGCTTCAGTGGATTTTCAGCAGCGACAGCAGCATGCCAGGCTGAGGGGCCCAGCTACAGCTGGCAAAGCATGTTTTATGTAGCTTTGTGAACACAGACTATGCAAATGTATTCAAAGGATGTTCTCGAGGCAAATTGGTTGGAGCTAAATTTGCCCAGATGCTCTTGAATCTGCTTAAGAGTCCTTAGCTTAAAAATTGGCTGGAACTGATGAGTCGAACCAGAGCTGACTTTAGGATCCCTGCATATTAAGAAAACCACAACTGGATTAAACGTGTGCATATCAGTGTAGCATGGAAATTCAGCTCTCAGTGCTTGCTCCCACCACTCCCAAGATGAGGGCTTCACAATGCTTAACATGTGGAGATCTCCTGGAAAGGGCTGGGCAATTTTTTTACAGTGAGTTTTTAAGTTAAGAGAAAATGAAAAAAAGAGTTTTCTCTTTCATCATGGCTTTTGATTTTTGTAACTGCCTTTCATTTTGCCTGTGGAGGCACTCCCTGGCAGTGAACTCATGCCTTCCCACTCCAGTTATACATTCCATTACCGAAGGTGAATAATCAAGACAAACATGAAGAATGAGAGAAGTATGTACTCGCTTATTCAGATAATGACCGTGAAGGATGAAATCACCTCAATCCTGAATTAAAAACAAGTACTTCAGGATCCTGTTATGGTGGCTAAAGATACTGGAAGGAGGCGGAATTGTGTTCTGTCAATGACAGCGGTACTTTTGATTCCTCAGACTTCTTCCCCTTGTAAGGGGACTGTTAAGGGGAACTATTCAAACCTTTCTTTCACCTGAGTATTGACTGTAAGAAAGAAAACTGTGTCCTGAACAGTAATTCAACCCAGTTTCTCCAAGAAAACTGATAGAACAAATCTGTTCAGCCATGGGGCATTTTCACAGATTGACCAGACCTTCACCCCATTTATGGTCACCTCTGCAATCACTTGCAGAGCTCCAGGGCAGCAGCTCTGCCACCCCCCTGCCTCAGTCACCCTATGCCAGACACTAACTCGGATCAGCCTTGCCCTTGTGGCAGCTACACTGTGTCTGACCCCTGCCTGGGTGTACAAAGGTGGGAAAAGGGTGGGCCATTTCCTGCGCTTAAACAACTGAGCACTGTTAGCTCAGGGACAATTGAGTCTCTGGTGTTTATACTGTCTTTGTCTGGATAAACTGTATGGATGCAGTTCCAATGCAGTCACCAGGAGATTTTCTTGCTGATATTCATGGTGACAGCATTTCACCCTTAAAGTGTATTTTGGGCATCCACATCTTGAATCAGTACTTCAAACCTCTTAAAACTGCATTGCAGTGACGTTTGGATTTATTCTTTAGTATTTTCTTTTGCTGAGGAAACCAAAGCTGAACATGGTTTTATAACATATGGTCTTCTTCATGCCCTACAGAAGGTAAATGTCACCTCCCTGTGATGTCTTAAGTGATCCCTTCATGTAGTCTACTCAAGTATCCTCTGAGAATTTGACACCAAGGATGTCCCAAGGGATTGGTTTCCCAATGCCACCTTCTGGGATTTGAGCACTCAGCTTAATGTAAAGCTCCAAACATTGCTGAGGTAGACAGAGATATTCAGTATCTCACACTTCACAGAACCCAGATGCATTTTGCACATACCAGCTGTAATGTAAGGTTAAATCAGAGAATTTCTCTTCTTTCAGCCTCCAGCTTTTCTAACTGTGTTGCAATGATTGCTCTCCAGCTGAGAGGAAATACAGAAAGCTTCTTATTTAGTAAGTTTTCAGTAATCCCGAAGAAGCCAATTCCTCCCTCCCCAAAATGGCACAGTCTGTGTTCCTTCAGAAATATCTTCCTAAATTACACCAGACACCAAAAATACCTTTCCAGTCCCATAGGCTGTGGTAGAACTTACAGTATAGTTGCACTGACATTCAGTCCATATATACTTACCATTTCCTTCTGAATTCTTCCCTGCCTTATTCTTGATGGTGTTTTAGATCTGCTAGCAGGTGAGAAGGTCCTCTAGAGGTGAGACCATCTTGTACTCAGGAGATATCAGGATTTACACCTATTTGAATTTTTCGCTTGCCTTTGTATTCAATTTGTACATCATCCTGGGACTGCCTGCAATTTTTCAGCATAAAAAACATCTGGAAAAAATTCTTAGGAAAAACCGCATATTTAAAATAAAAAAAAAAAATAAGCCCTACCAAACAAAACAATCTTTTTATTTGTCCATAGGGTTTAGTGATTAAAAGATGATGGCATAGAAGGTTTCTGGATTTATGGATCCTCAAAAATCCTTTTCTTCCTCAATGACAATTATACTCCTGAGAAAACGTCAGATGCCAGATCTAGCCCTGGCATCTTTCAGTGGATTATTCCTAAAATAAAGAGGCTTTTCCAAGCCTGGTGGTTTCAGATGTTATGATCGATGTTTATTCATTTGTCCTCTCTTTCCATGGAACTGGCAATGTCTGTTATTTCTGTATCCAATAGCACTATTACGTCTGTTGCTCTAATCTAGCTACTTATATGGTCTCCACCATTGCAGTGTTTGAGCATATCCCAAGAATTAATAAAAAGAAACCTAAATAAAACCCCTAGAACAAAACAAACTCTCTCCTTCTTCCTTCCCAGCCTGATCTTAGCAAGAGTTTGTTTTTTTGTGCTTGTACGTGAGTGAGGAACTCACTGAGGCAAAGCTGAATTGAAGCAATGGGTCCCACTTTCATCTGTGAAAACAGAGTGTGAAAGGCTGGCATGGGAGAGGCCACAGTGGTTATCTGGAATGCTACAAGAGTTTGTGTCAACTAGATGTGCTTCCCCTAGTTTTTCTGCTCCTTGGTCCCTGCTCAGTAGTATTTTCTATGATTCCTTGAATCTGGAAAGTCATAACATTTATGAGGGCAAAGGGCAGACATGGGTTTTTATTTTGATAAGGAAAACTATTATTTCTGCTTGGAGTTGAGCTGCCCTAATCAGCTGTTACTGGAGGTGTTGCTTCTATTTGTTCTGACCACATTTGGATTAAAATCAGTGTTTCTGTGGGTCTCTTCTCCATCTTTGGGGACTGTTGTCTGTTATTCCTGCAGACAGTGTAGTCCCCCAAGACAAAATTTACCGTGCAAATTCAGTCTACTTTAGATAGCTGTCTCTCCAGAAGGCTGTGACTAGATTTTAAAGGCTTGCTGGGAGTTTGGTCTTACCTGCTCACCTTTTACCCAGTTTCTTCTTGGTACCTGCAGCCTAGGGGAAGTCTGTGGGTCCACAAGATTTGTGGGTCCACTAGCTTTGGGGAAGAAACCAAATCCTGTGTGCTTGAGATGGGCAAGATGTTGGTGAAGATTTAAGTGCATTAAATCCTACCTAAATAAGAACAAGCTGAAGCTCTTGTCATGTGCTCTGAATCCAAGAGCAGCGAATGGAAGAACTACCAATGTATGAAAATATAAATAAACACATGCCAACATTAATTGGAGGAACGTGTCCTTCTGACTGACCTCAGCCCGTGTGACTGTACCTCTGGTGAAAGGGACATGAGCCCTTGATTTCTCTGTAACCAGTAGACAGAAACCTCATTTCCAGCTGAGGGATTAAACTGCATGTGAGGAAATTATTCAGTGCTGGATTGCACACACCTTTTTTTAGACCTGGATCAATGAAAAGAAGTATCACTATGTCTCATATTTGGGCTAGAAATTAAGCAATTTGCGTACTTGCAGGAATGAGATGCAGTTGTCTCAGAAGTTTTTGTTGGCAATAGAACAGGCAGCTGTCAACGCTTCAGCCTAGAAGTAGATGCAGCTCATTAGGACAGTTGGATATCATCAGATTAGCTGGGCTCGGAGATAGGGTGAGACAGGAAAACATATGACAAGAACTGGCATTGCAAACCCTCCCCCTTCAGAAATGCTACCTCAAAACCAAGGAATGTTGTGGTCGATCACAGCCAATATCAATACAATATATCCTAATTTGAGGGCAGACTTGCCAAGTATTTCAGCATGGATTTCAGTGCCCCTGGTACACATAAAAGTTATGGCATCAGTTCTGGATTAGTTACTGGGACTCTGGTAATGATGTTCCTGGCATAGCACTCCTTGCAAACACGTACTTTGGAGGAGTTCCCATACATTTTTTTTATTGTCCTCTAGAGCTGTGGTGGCAAGCTGTGTGAAATCTATCCAGAAAACTGGAAGAAATCAAAACTAAAGGGAAAAAAAAAACCAAACCCAATTAAAGATGGCAAAGCCTTTCTTGTGTAGACTTAAAAGTAGGTCTGAAATCAAAAGGATATGGATTGACTATGTAAGAGTCAGGAGGGAGGGAGTTTTAGACTTCCTTTCAGTTCTCTTATAAGACTGAAATATTTTGCTCAGTTCTGGGACCAGAAAGATGCTTGCAGGCTGGAAACAATTCAAAGATAAATGGCAAACAAAAGCAGCAGCAAAAAATACCTGAGTGGCAGCAGGGACTCGTTTTGAAAAAAGCTTAAACAGACTTGGGTCGGTAACAGACCAAGGTAAGCAAGGCCCTCAGTAGTACTCCATGTATATTCAAAAAATGTAAATGGCAGCAGGCAGATGAAATGTTTGTCAGCGTGCATTCCCATGGTTTGTTTTTGTGTTCAAAACCTCTTTGTTCTAAGCACACTTCCCTTTTCAGAGCATGAGCCTTAGCTTTGCAACCCAAGCAGCAGGGATGCCTTGTGTTTCTTTAGCACTTTTCATCAGATGATCCCCAAAAGCTTTAAAAGGGTGAATTAAAGGGGCTTCACATTAAGAAAAAAGAAAAGAAATGAAAAAAAAAAAAAAAAAAAGGATAAATTCTTTCTTCCAAAGTGCAATGCAGTCAGCTGTGGCATAAAGTAAAAGAGGATCTGGATTCTCCAGAGGGTGAGATCCTTCTCCCTTCACATTACTGCAGTCACAAAGGATTTGTTATCCAGCCTTAGTTCCTATCTGGGGACACTGCGAGCAAAGGAAAGAACAGCTATCCCGTTATCAAGAGTGCACTGCAGCAAGCGGCATGAGGAATAGAAATTGTATCAGTTAAAACATAGGGGATGAATAAAAGAGAAAATTGAAATTTCCTTGAAGGGTATGAGGCTTGATCATTGTAACTGCTGCCTCCCTTTTTAATAATGGTGAGGATGTGCAGACATTTGTGTAATTTCTCTGCTAAGCAGCACCTCTGCTTACTCAGTAGGTCACTTACTGATTTAGGCTTGCTATAGCAACACCAAAACCACTTCCTGTAGGGCGTGGATGTGCTCTGCAGGCCTCCCAGGCCTGCACAGTTAGCAGAAGTTATGAAACTTCATGAAGGAAATAGAATATAAAGTACTAAGACATGTGGAAACTTAAATAGGGATGTAACTTCAACCACTATTTAGTCAATGCTAAGGGAAAATAGGAGTGTGATGGCCTTAAAACCTCATTATTTTTGAGATAGCTTGTTAATAATCAAGAGGAGATTGCTTTATAAAGAAAAGAAACAATTTTGATTTGATTTAATTTGAACAACTCCCTTAAAATACTATTTCTGTGCACATTGAACCCATGTGATATTGTTTTAAGCCTTATACTCATTTTCAACATTCATTTAGCTTTCATTACTGACAAAATTTCAAATGCCAGAGGATGTATAAAACCTGCTGGGTGATTTGCAAAATCTTCCGCTGTTGGAAAATTTTCTAATGATGAAATAGTTTATTAATTGCTTCCATTTTATCTGATTTCTGGTTATTGCCACAGGAATTCTGAGGGCTTTGCAACAAGGAAGATCTGCACTCCTTAAATCATAATTTCTGAGATTATGCTAAAGCACCGTGTAAAAACAAGTATTCATTATTATTCAGACAATTCTCCATTTCTAATATATCTAACTGAGAAAAACCAAGGAATTCACCTCTAGGCTGTTTACTAATAAAATCCCCAAATATTTATGTAGAATTTGACTAGCTACTCAGCTGATGGGATCCTGGGAAAGAAAGTTCAAGGTCTGCTTAACCTGGAGCTTTTTCTTCAATATACTTTCTACTGAACTGGGAATGGCTTTAGTGGTGTTTCTGCTAAAAGTATTCCCAATGCTTTTGATGTTGAGCTTTTGCTCACTGGCTGTTGTGTGTCCTTGGCTGTAGCAATAACGCAGCAACTTTTGCTCGTTTCCCTCATATTCTCAGAACAATTGAGATTTTGGTCCATGCCCAGAGAGTAATAAAACCACGGACCGTAACTTTGGGGACATGTTTCTACAAGCACTGGTGATGAAATTACTCCTGGAATATTGCACTTAGTTAAAATATCCCCTTGCTGGAAATTATTGGCAGACTGAAAGGAAGAGAAAACATCAAAGAACTTGAGAGAAGAATGGCTTTTGAACCAAAAGACAAGTGGTGATTTTGATGAGCACAAACAATAAGGTCAGTGTGGATGTTTATACAAAACATGGGAAAAATCTCATTTATCTTACAGGTGAGCCAAGGGGTGTAGTTCCCATACATTTATTCCCTGATTGCAAAGACAATGCCCAGCCTGGATTTAAGCATACCCCAGCTGTAAGCAGTAGGTCTGTTGTGGGTACCTGCCTCACAGCCTGTCACACTGCTGGAATCAGTTTTCTGATAGTCAAAGGGCAAAATATTAGAGACTGTGCATTCTGCAGGGGCCAGCACAGGCAGGGACACAGTTTTCTTGTGAGACGCTGGAGGTCTGCAGAGATCTCCATGGGTTTCTATTCCATCTCTGATTTCTGCCCTGCCAGCCTTGGAGTGCATCACTGTTTATTACCCAGAGGGGACAGCTGACTTCCTTCTACAGCAACAGTATTTTTTTGTGATGCCAATGCCATGACCTTTATTCATGAAAAACAAAGTACAAATGGGGAAAGCAGGGTGGAACACTGTCAGAAATGTGATGTAAACAGCTACAAAGATGTGGCTGTGCTCCTCCAAAGCCATTTCCCATCAGGTAAGAATCAGAGCAACAGGCATTGCAAACACACCAGAGATCCTATCTGATATTTTGTTAAGCTAATTGCCTATACCTAACAGCAAGGTCCAATAAAAATCTTCAAATTGAACTTTTCGTTAGATTAGACAACAACATCTCCAACAATAGCTTCCAAAGGATTTATGGATACAAATTCCCATTCCAGGTACCTGCTGACATTTAAAAAAAGTCAGCCTTTTTTCTAGCATTCATGAAAGTAACATGAACAATTCAGTAGGAGAAGAGCTCCCATTTTGTTATGGAAACAGTCTCTGCAGTGCCCTTGAAAATTTATCCCAAGGCAAGTTTGAAATAATTCATGCTTTTGCTCTTACAAAAATATCTTCATGTTTGGAGCAAACAGCTGTTTTGCTGATGGAGCACAGCAGAAATATGACCTGGATTTCAACCTGTATCTTGCTGGGAGAACTGGGAGCTTAGCCTGCCAGTAGGAAAGTAAAGTCAGGCAGCAACAATTTCAAAGTGCCAAGAGCTCTGGGGTGGCATGAATTCAGACTGAGGAGAAACCTGAGTTAAAGCCAGGTGTAGTGGACGTGTGGCAATGTCTGTTGCCCGAGCTGGAAATGGTGCCTTGCCCTGAGCTCCAGCAGGCCAGTGGATGTGCCTGCATAGATGCCATACCCCTCTTCACTTGGCTTCACAGGACCTCCAGAGGATCTGGATGGAAAAGCTCCCAGGGGTCCACCACACCCTCCACTGTGTGTCTCTGCTCCGTGATTTATTCGGCTCTGCCATCAGGCAGTCCCAGGCCCTTGCTGCTCTGGATGTTGCTACAGCCCAGCCTGGCTATGTAGCTCCTCTGGCAGCTCCCCTGAGCCATGATGCCCCCCCGCCACACTCCCTGTGGGGCAACACAGACCAAGACTGTTTTGTCAGTGCCACGGGCATCCCAAATCCACTTTGGCAGGGAAAACATGCCCATTATGGGGGCAGTCCCAGCTGAGTGCATATCTGCCAGGCTGGAAGGATCCTGGTGTGATCCACTGTGTTGGTGGAGCTCAGCAAGGCAAACACCCCCATCATTACTGCTTTGTCTTTTGTTTGACATAATAACTGCACCCCACAACTGTGCACCCCACAACACTGAGCCTAAGGTAGCTGAGAGAGCAATGGGTAGCTTGAGGAAGACCTTACCAGCTCACACTGTGTATTGCTTTGTATTAATGCAACTTAGAGTTTACATGCTGCTTTTGTTAGGTGGGCATTTTAAATGAACTGTTAGCAGATTTTATTAATTGCATGTGAAGGGAAGATCAGACATAATTTTTTTTGAGAAACAGAAATAGCTTGCAAATTCCAGAAGGCAAGGTACTTCTAAAACCAGTTGGGGCCCAAACACAAAGTGGTGGCTGCTCCTGAGCCCTGGGCTGTGTTCATCAGTCCTGTCAACTCTCCTTATTTCTGGCTGTGCTTAGACAGAGACTCTACAGACAGATGCTGGGCCTTCCAAATGAAGGTAGGGAATGCAATGTGTACGTGTGTGCATTGGCCAGGCAAGGGGAGGTTGCAGTGCATGGGGTTTGGGGTATTTTTGTCTCCTTAGTATTTGTGTTTGCTTGCTCCAAAGCCATGTAGTTCCACAGGGGCTCTGCCTTGCAGCTCTGTCCCTCACTGCCAGCCCCTGCAGCCACAGGCACCACACCAAAGGCTTGGAAAAGGTCACAGAAGAAATTATCCTCCCTTCAGCTTCTCTTCTTCCTCAGCTGGTTGGTCTTTCAGGAGGTGGGAGGAAACACCTTGTAAAAATACCATTGTCAAGGCTGCTTCTAAACAACACATCAGAGAGGCACACTCTTAGCACATAGAGACAGGCAAGAAAATCCCCTAAAATTCTGCCTTTCCTCATGACACCACCAAGTGAATCACCCTGGCCTGAGGCCAGGCCAGGAGCTCCTTGCCCAGGAAGCACCCGGGTAAACTTTCCAGAACCTGTGTCTGCCTAGGTTGGGAGAAGAGCGTCAGGTATCCCAAAAGAGAAGCGCAGGGATTCCATAGTGAATGTTGCTGAATTTATTTTAGGCAGTGGAGATTCCGGCTGAAAGATCACTTGAGAGCATGCCAAAGGCCCAGAAAAGGTAACTGCTCAGGAGGCTCAAGGTCACCCAAGCCTGGCCTCTCCCCGGTGGCACTGCTGCCGTACGGAGCAACGTGCTGCCACGCAGGTGGAAGCCGAGGCATCCTCCTCGGGGCACGTGGGCAATGCTTTGAGTGTTTGTGCCCGGGCTGTGCCAGAGGACGGCGGGCACGGACGTGCCGGGAGCGGTCGGAGCCGCCATACGTGGGTAGCTCAGCAGATGCTGCTGCGTCACTCGGCCGGGTGAAAGCGTCGCTCCCGGTGCCGGCTCTGCCTGCCCGCCACCAGATGCAAACAATTTGTTTTGCATTTGGACTGGTAGTCCGGAAAACTGAAGCGCTGTGTTCTAAAGTTTATATTGTATGTTTGCTTTTCAGTTCTGTTAATTGAAGTCAGATAACTGGATGGGCAGTTACCGGATAGCTTGCAGGGTTCATTTGAAATTTCTTATTTTTTCTATGCACTCATTTGAAGCCCTTTCTCTGCTTGCAGTGCTTTAATTCACCTGGCTAGAAATTCAATCTGTCTGAACTCGTACAAACATGCATTTGGGAATGGTTTTGTTTCTTACAATATTTTCTCTTACTGTTTGCCTACACCTACAGACATAATTTGTCAGAACAAACTAGGTAATTTAAAATCATTTTTTATACACTCCTCATAACTGTTTCACCATCACTTTGAAAAGGAAGGGAGCAAAGGGACCCATAAGCAAATAGAAAGAAATATGAGCATGTATGAATTCACTCAAGTGATCACTCTTCTTCCTCTCTGGTGAGTTTAATCCATCGGCTTTTTTGGATCCATCACATAAGTTGACAGGCCTTGCCTGCCTCAGTAAGCTCACCACCATAAATTTTTGTACTGTTTTCCACTGTGATGCCCACTGTCACCTGGGATGTGGTCAGGCCAAGCCTGCCCAGTTCGATGCTCCAAATGGAAATGGAAGTGGTTCTGCATGGCAGCCCCAGACTCTGAGTACCTTTTATTGCTTTCAGAGTGGGTCTGCCACAACTTCTTCCCCATCTCCCAGCTATACATCTCCTATGGCTTCCCATCTTTCATATCACCTTTGCAGGACCTGTGTAACCATTTTGACTCTGCGGGATCTGTTCTGCTCATGAGGCCAAAGAAATCTCTGCAGGCCATGCAGCAGCAGAATACTTATCTGCAGCACGGTGGGTATGTAATTAGCAGAGAAAGAGGCATATTCAACATGTGCATCATCTTCAAGTACACTTTATGCTACTGGAATAGTGCCAAGAGAGGACTTGGTCCACTGAGGGAACATCACTTAAACTGCCCAGATCTGAAGCTTTGCTTTCAGGACTGAAAACATTATGTGTGGACATGTGCAAGGATGTGCCAACATAAGCAGCATTTCCTTTGGTCCACAAAGCTCTGAGTAGCTCAGCAAAGCACATACCTGCTTCTTTCATGCACGAGTGAACATCACCTGAACTCAGCAGTGCCTTTCTATGTAAATCCCAACTGTTATGCATTGTGCAAATAATGACTCCAGAATTAGATCCAACAAGATGAGTTGGGTTTGTTTGTGTTTTTTTGCAGCAAGTACATTTAGAGTCTTAGCCTTTTTGAGGCTGATATCTTGGTTATTAGAACTATTGTTTGCCTTTTTTTGGAAAACTGAACTCATGTGAGAAAGAGGAACTTCATGTGTCAAATTTTGATGCAGAAGTTCTGGTATGCTTTTGTAAAATACAGAAGTGGAAAAATGCAGGTTCTATGGTAGAAAATTATTTCCTCCTGTGTTTTTTAAACATATTTTATATGACTGGGCCATCAAAGAACAATGCCAACATAAAAAAAAAAAAATCCATTACCTGTTGATCTTGTCGCATTTTTGGCAAATTTAGACAGGCACTGCGAGATTTTATAAGAACTGTTATGTAATAGTTCTGGCAAAAAACTATTAAAAAGGATGAGGTAGCATACATCTAGTCTTAGGTACTTAGATTAAAAATTAAAAAAAACAATTGGGAAGTGCAATAACTGGATTTGCTAATGCCACATAAAGATAATAAATATAAGAAATAAAAGAAATAAAAAGATGAGCGTATATTTGGATTTTTGCACAGCGCAAATTCCGCGGAATTATCCTTAGGGAACAATCCTCTATTGGCAAAGTGTGGTAAAACAGAACAAACAAATATTTTTTGTCTTTAATTGTTGTGATTCTGTTTAAAAGTTAGAAGACATCAATTTTAGCGTGTGGAATGCAGTTGTGAAAGAAAATGGGTTTCCTGAATTTTCAGTGATTGACTAAAATCCACTCACATACTGGTTATTTTAATTTAAGGAAAAAGGATTTGGTTTCTTTATCCTGTTACATAACACTGGATCTATTCTCCCTTGAACACACAAGTATGTTTATCATTAATCTTAAAGAGAAACAGTTGTCCTTCAAAACCCTTTCTGAATTTTTGTCTGTTTTTTTTTTAAGTTAGATCCCAAATGACTGGATATGAATTGATGATGAAAGCACATTGTTTATTTTTTTAATTAGATTACTTTAACCTCATTTATGCATAGTTCTTTTACTGTTCTTCCCAATAGCAATAGTGAAGAAAAAAACATTGCTTTAGAGTGACTTCCAAAATGCAAAACATACGGTTCATACAGCATCCAGCAGGAGACAGAGTACCTGTTATTGCTTTTTTAGCTCACTTTTATGAAGCTGGCTGGCTTTCAGTTTGGAGACATTCTTTAATAATACATATATTTTTCATTCTATAGTGCATTCCTTTCAAGGATTTTAAATTGCTCAGGAGCTCTTGAAAATCCCAGTGAAAACCTTTGGATATATGAGAGGTTTTTATTTCCAGGTAGCTGACTGTCAATTAACTTGAGACACTTGCCTTTTTCAAAAAGCCACTTTGGTTCCAGGCTGTTTGGTTCCTCTGTGTTTGCCTCTCACTTTAGGAATCAGCCCCTCTAAAGCATCAGGCATTTCCAAACTCAGCTGGTGTTCAGAAAGGACCAGCTCCAGCCTCTCAGACTTGCTAAGTGCCCCAAGTTAATATGTAATTAGCTTGATGTAAGGGAAGGACCAGTGCAGGCAATCCCATAATGGTGAGGCAATCTCAAATATAAGCAAAATAGGCCACCCAGAGCATTAAAATGAGAGGATTGAATGCCAATTGGCTACTTTTCAAGAAGACCTGTGGGTTTTAGTTGCCTTTTGTGTTTGACTTGTAAACTGGGTGCAGGGCTCCATCGCTGACAGGTTCATGTGATGGGGAGTGTACCAAAAACACAGGTCATGTTTTCATTTCTGTTTTATATTTTATTTATATATGATTTATATGGATAAACTAAGACAAATTAACTGTCCAGGCCATAATTTCATGTAAAATAAACACAGACTAAAACTACAGCAATTTAGTGGATTGGGTGGATTAGTGAAATATCCTGGTATGTAACAACAATAGCAATAATTTATTCCCCAATTTAGTAATGCTTAAAATCTGCAATCCAGAGTCACTCCATGATATGCAAATCCCTCACAAAATCTGCCTTCCTTTTTCGGGCTCAGGATCCTCTGCTAAACAGGGGAACCTCAAAGGTTGACTCAATAGAGCTTTGTATAGGAAATTCATGTCTAGAGAATCATCAATGCAAGAGACTTATTCAGACCATCTTTTTGCCATTTTTGCTTATACAATCCTTTGCAGATAATGCTGTCCATTTGTCTCCTAGCTTTCTGCTGGACTTCATGCCTGGATGAATTTTGCCTTTTTGACTTGAATGTTTATATGTAAAATCTCCCCAATCCCTGCAAAACCTCCTCCTTGTCCTTGCCCTATCTTGGTCCTGACTCCATGAAACATCGTGTTCCCTTCAGCAGCCTCACAGTGAAAACAAGCTGTTCTCCTGAAAAGTGAAGAAATATTAAATCTGTTTCAATTTAAAAATGAATGAGAATTTGCTGACGAGATATTTTAGGTCCTGGTGTGATATCCCTCCCTCTACCTTACCTGATAGAAACCTGACCTGTCTCTGCCATACTCCTGTGTTAATATGCATCCATCTGCAAAATCTGGCACTCACATCCCTGCCCCTCGAGACCTCTTTAACCGGGTGCAAATACAGCGAATCTCTCCTGACTTTCGTGCCATCTCAGTAGATTTCCACACGTTGTAGCCAAGCTGGGGATTTGGCCCAGTGTCTTTTTTAAACCCTGTGACCCAGACGTGGAGATTAAAAAAGAGTTATGTTATCGGATTAAACAGATACAAGAGGCACTCGCTGTATCAGCACCCGACACCTTAAAACTCCAGAAAGCAGATCAGCATGGTAATGGCAAAAATAGTCTCTGAGAAAGAGGGAAAATGCAAAGGAAGGTGATGGCTAGCCCATGCCTTGGGTTGGGGTGCAAAAACCTGCCACTCTGGCTGGTCACCAAAGCAGCCACGTGGATAGGGTATTCTGCTTCCTACAGCATCTTAATACTGGATACACTTGAGGTCTGGTATACAAGTCATTTGAACTACACCTACCTGTAATCAGACTGATTTTGGACTGTGTTCATTAAGTTTGGGTTAATGTCTTCAGAGTGAGGTTTTTAAGGGGTCAGGCTTGATTGCGCTGTGAATGGCATCAGCACACGCTGAAGTCAATAGATACACAGAAGCAAAAATTCTAACAGATTAAAGCCAGACCTACATGAAAAGGACAGTAATTTCAGGCACCATTTGTATGCTTAATATTATACACATGCTTATGCTTTGTAATTCGGGCTCCAACTTGTGATTTCAGTTACATAAGGGAGTGGAGGAGCCAAAGGCATTAATGCTGCCATACACTGCTGCAGCTGAAGGCAGAATATTCCCCCAAATATTCATCAGGCACATTCTCAGAAGTCATGCTGTCTCACAATAAAATAGCAGACAGCCATGTGCATATTTATGACACAAAAGGACTAATTATTATTATTATTCCACTTAGTTCCAGGTACTGTGTACACGCCTCTGACTTCAAAACAGCTTTGGCTGCTGTTTTTTTACCCCAAACATTTTTTTTTTTTAAACACAGAGAGCAACCATGTGCTTTGTGTGTCTGACTTTTAATGAGTGAGGAGCAACAGAACAGAGAAAGCCAGAGACAAAATACAGGCTTTCATTCCCCTAGAGAACTTGAGCAAAATATTCCACTGCTGTCACTGGTACAGCTGTGCTGGCAGGATCCTTCACACAGACGAGGCTCCAGCCGCTACTTGCATTTCACCGATGTGACTGCTTGTTCCTAATCTGCATCAAGGCATCCTCACTGCAACCAAACAAGTGGCTGCACCAGTGAGAAACATTTTTGCTTCACTCCCTAGTGTAGCCAGAGCTTGCCTGTGTTTGTGGTCCCTCGTGGAGTCTCACAAAATGTGAGCTGCCTTCTGAAGGATGCCTACGAATCGAAGCTGCAGTACACAAGAAAGCTGAATCAGAAGACGTAGGTGGCAGCATGGACTACATCGTTATGAGTTTAAACCAGGCTGTTCAGTGGAGATATGACATCAATTAGCTGCATATATCCTATACTTCTATCTCTTTTTGAGCTAAAAACCCACTCACTTTGGAAATCTGCTCAGATACTGGAAAATCACAAGGGCACTGCAATCAGGGCAAATTGGATGTGTGTGTGACTGTGGCACAGTGTGTTTGGCATCCTGTATTGCCAGCAAGGAGTGTGCAGAAGGGGTGCAGCTTTTGCAAGAACCAGCTAAGAAAAACAGCCTTTTCTAGAGACCTCCCTGGAGGCTGCTGTGATGGAATTTGTTCCCCCAGAAGCCTGTGCATAGGTGATGGGCTTCAGAGGTGGGCTCCCAGTGACTGCTGCCCTAGGTTGTGGTGTAGGAAGGTAGCATCTTGTATCCAGGAAAGCCTGGAGAGCAGAGCTGTGGGGACTGTTACTCTTCTTTGGTGCATCTTTGCTGTTCCCATTGCAAGGTTAGCGCCGTGGGACTTCCGCAAAACACAGATGGCCCAAAATATCCTTTCACCACTACTCTGCTCCCACAATGCAAACGGTATTTTGCATTTCAGAGGATCTTACTAAGTCTTCAGCAGGGGTTATATGAAAATTCCTCACGACTCTGTGTGCTGCTGTACCCTTTCATTAAGAGAACCGGAGGGGATGCAGGTAGGAGAGCGAGGACATATTTGAGTCATGTACCCGTTCGCCTGCAGGGGAAAAGCACCAGCTTTCGGTTCTGTGAAACCCAGCGTAACATTGCCCTGCTCATTTTCCCTGCCGATCGCCCCGGCCGTACTTTGTTCTCCAGCTGCCACTGGGACTGCCCGGTGCCGGGGATTGCGCTTTTGGAAGGCGGCAGAGCAGAGCAAGGAGATCCCGGCCGCCCAGGCACCTGCCAGGCCACGCTCCCGTGTTGCCTTCTCCAGCAGCACACAGCTGCCGAGACCAAACGCCCCGAAAGCCTGGCAGGGCGGCACCGGGTCCAGAGTACAGTTCCCCGGGAAGAAAAGTGGCCGCGGAAAAGCAGAGCCAGGGCCCGGGCGCAGCGACGGGCAGAGCTGGTGACAGCGCCGTGGGATGCTTTGACTGCGAGAAGGGCGCTCTTTGTGTGAAGATAAAAAATAATGACTAAAACGCAAGAAAATAAAAAATTGCGAGAGCAGAGCGGCGGCTGGGAGCCCTCGCTCCTCTCCCTCCCCGCCGCGGGACGCTGGCCGGTCCCGGTCCGGCTCCAGTCCCGCTCCCGCTGCCCGCGGCAGCCGCGGGGGAGGGCGGGCGGCCCAGGGCGGCCCCCCCGGGCGGCGGCAGCCGCTGCCCCGCACCCGCCCGCCCCTCCCCGCCGCCCCGCGGCCGCCTGCCAAGCCCGGGCTCCGCCGCCGTGTCTGCGGCATGGCCCCTCCTCCCCCACACCCCTTCCTTTAGGCTCCCCCCTCCCCAGCAAAGAAGAGGCCGTGCCGGTGTTTTTCCACTCAGCAGGATGGGTGATGCTCAAAGCTCCCTCATTAGACAACAGACACGAGAGGTCAGGAAGAAAGCGCTTATAAATTACCGTTTCCTCCAGCTCGGCGCTGCTAGTCGCGCCGCACCGCTCCGCCGGACGCGCCGCACCGCCGCAGGGGCGCAGCGGCGCGCAGGCACCGCGGCCAGCGGACGCAGGTACCGGCGCCTCCCGGGCGGGAGGGCGGGCGGGCGGCGGGGCTGCCGCCGCTGCTGCCGCTGCCGCCGCTGCGGGGGTGGCGGCGGCGGGGCCGGCGCGGATCGCCCCGGATCGCCCCTCTCTGCGAACAAAGGGGCGGCCGCTCCGCGCCCGGTGGAGCCGAACCGAGCCGGGCCGGTGGCGGCGGCATCGTCGTCCCTTTGTCCGCCCCAGCTCGGGGTGCCCCGCGGGCGCGCTTTCCCTTCCCCCTCTTACATTTATTTATTAATTCATCCTTCTCCTTCCAGCCCCGTCCTCCCCACCTCTCCCATTACCCCGGCGGGGTTTTTTCCTCCCCGGCGATTATTTACCCCACACCTCCCCCCACCTTGCGTTAACTTTTTTTTGGCGATAACAGTTCTCAGCAATTTCCCGTTGTTGGCGGCCCTCCAGCACATCTACGGCTCACGCTTCTCTCCCCGGCTATTTTTGCCCATTTTCTCTCTCCTTCCCACCCCTCCCCGCTGTGTTTTCTCTGTCTGCCGTGCGCTAACCTCGAGTGAAGGGGCTGGTACAGGCAGTGCTGCATCTGATGCTAATGGGCCTACCTGGTGGGTAATAATGCTGCTGCTGCTTTCTTGCTCTTTTCCTCGTTTTCCTTTTTATTCCCTTCGTTTCCGATTTATTTTGTTGGTTTGATGCTGAAATTAAAGTTGTGATTGGGGCTTGGACATAAAATGCAGGGACTGCACAGAGCAGGTTACTGGGCTCAGCGTGGTGTGAAGGGGTAATAATTTTGGGTTCGTCTGAGGGTAACTTGTATTCGAAATTCACCCGCTGGCTTTAAGATAATGAATGCCCATCGCTGCCTGAATATTGTACCAGGCGCTACGTGGGAGGACTCACAAGGTTTCCATATAAGAACATGGGAGAATTTATTTCACCCAGGCGAAGAAATGTGCAGAGTATGTGTTATTTATGAAGCTGAAGGCAAGCTGTGTTATCCTTAGGCAGCTCCGAGAGTGGCAAAACTTGATATTTAGAAATTGTAAAAGCTGATTTCTGCTGTTTAGTAAGAGCTGCGTTTAAAGGGAAGCACAGATGAAAAAAAAAAGGGGGGGGGGGGAAGTAGTGGGAGAGGATCCAGATAAGCACGAAGAAATACAACACCGCACATATTCCAGCACTGTTTGTGCCAAGGTGTAAAGATGGATTTTTTTTTTTTTTTGTTAGTTCCCATTTTTTTAACCGTATTGGGAAAGGCATTAGGAAAATGTGCCGAGAGGAGCTGGTTACGTTGATAGTGCTATTTTGGTAACTGCATTTTTTTTTATTGCTTGCATGTGAAAATGTTTTGAGTTTTGGACTGGCAAAACAGTGAGGCAGCCCTGACGGGGGCATATGTCATCGGCTGTGTAATTTGGGGCTCAGATGACAATTGCTACCGGTTTAGATTTTATGACTTTAGGTTTGAGGGTAAAACAGCCCGTTAAAACCTGCTGCAGTGGAATTTGGAGGGGAGAGGCTTTGGTGAAACCTCTGATGGTTGTTGACAGTCGGGTATTTACCTCTGGGTCCGAATTCAGGGGAGCTGACTGCTTTGCCACGAGTGTTACGGAAAGGTTTCCCTGAAGGTTATTGGAGGGTTTTTTTAAAGCAAAATGTGTGAGCAGCTGAGGCAGCCAGCAGCATGACAGTGTCCTTCGCCTGGACTAAGTCGAGGCTGAAGCACGAGTGTGAAGAGAGAATGTCTGTGTTGCCTGGTTAAACTGACACTGGAAACTTTATTTTTGGCACTTTCAGAAACAGTATCTTCGTGTTGCTTCTTCAACTGTCTCTTATCTGCTTTGCACGTTGGGGTTTTTTTTTGTTTGTTTGTTTGTTTTTCCTCTCTGTATTTGCCTTTCACCTCCGTCCCTCCCTGTTCCCACCTCTCACGCTTTGGGGCTGTGCTGAGGAAGCTCCCACTGGAGGGCGACAGACACCTTTACCGCTCCCTGGGTGCTGCCCGGGCGGGGCGGGACCCCGACCCCGGGGACGGGAGAGGAAAGGCCGCTTCTTGCTGTCATTTATTAACCTGCTTCCTTCACCCTGCGCTGTGAGGGTTATTTTCTGTCACACTTCGCAAAAGTCAGGAGATTGCAGGTGGCACCGTGATACCTGGAGGCCCCAAGAAGGTGGTTGCATGCTCGGGGATGCTAAATCAAAATCCTGGGGAGTTTGATTTCTTTGCTTAGGAATCTTGTTCTGGAGTCCAGTAGAAACTGGGAATCTTTCAAATGCTACCGACTTCTGTTTTATTTTGCTGTAAGCAGGAGCTAAATTTGGCGTTCAGCTCTTTGTTGGTAGTCTCTAATGTGTGGCTTTTGGGTTGCCTGATGCTTTCATGTCAGAGGTCAAATGTTGGGGCTGTAGCAGGAGGCTTCAGTCAGTGTGAAATGCTGTCAGAGAAGAGGTGTGACATTGTCTGGGAAAACTAGGAAGACACTTTAGGTTGGCTTGCTCTTGCTGCAGTGCTTGGGAAACTTCCTATGCCTGAGCGAAGTCCTGTTTGTAAAGCCTCAGTGAGGATCTTGTCTTACAGCTAATCATTGCTAATATTTCAGTGAGGGTTTTTTTAATCGATACTCTTAGTGTATCTTAGTGGCTTCCAGCCAGGTCTTATGGGCTGGATGTTTCCAAAAAGACTCTCAGGCACTTTCAACAGGCTGCCAATTTTCCCAGGCAGTGATAGATACTCCCAGGATTTTTATCAATGCACCTCAAGACTTAGTGGCAACCTCTTATTATTTTAATTTTGCCCCTTCTAGGTTTTCCAGTGCCCAATAGTTTTGCCTCAGTGGGTAATGGGGCAGTGTTGCCAGTTCCACCAGTAAGGGGAGTCTCAGCAGAGGTGCCCTGCCTGGGGTTTTAACCATGGTGGCAAACAACTCTGAAAAGATTATGCTGATTAGTTTTTTTTAAATTTAACCATATTGCAACACATAAAAATGGATGGGAAAGCACTGGTATTTAAAGCCTTTTTTTAAGTAATGCTTATTTGATTGGTCATATGAATAAATTGTAAATGATTTAAGAAGTGAAGCTTTGAATAGATTAGTCAGTAGGATTAGTGCCTTCGACTTCTTTCATCACTAACTTAATTTACGTGACCAGAATGGACCAGGGTTATGTTTTCTGAAGTAATCCTGAGTCTACTTCAGTAAGAGCTCTATACACAGAACTCAGGTTTATTCTGGTGCTACTCTGAGCATGCTGCTTGCAGGATTGGGTCCTTGGCATTTGGAAAAAAAGGATGAGAATGCAGTGATTTAATATTTGTTGAATTTCTTCCATACATGCATATTTACTTGAATCCTCAGCTGTTGCAGTGCCATGGATTTAATTGATTTGTGCAAGCTGAGTATCATCCCAAGGCACGTAAACTCTAGGCAATACCCTTTAATTTGCTTACATAGAAGCTAATATTGATATAAGATAATGCAGTAGAAATTAAGTGAAACTGCTGTTCTTCATTGTCATTTTTTCCACAAAAACCTGCTGCTGAAAGGGCTGCTGTGCTGCCAGTCTGTGACACTGAAACCATGGCTGGTGTCCTACGGCATCTTCTGTATTTCTATCAATCTCTTTCTTTGATGTGTCTAGATTTACAGCAGCCCTAAACCCTGCTCCAAGAGCATGAACCAAACCCACAAGCTATGTTGGTGGAAGGGGAATGTGAATCAAATGCCACCAAGCTTTGGGTGGGAGGCCTGTGGTTGTTGGGAAGGTTTGTGCATTTTAGCAGTTACTGGGTGTCCTGTTGTGGTTCTCTATCACTCGGTGTTGTCACAGCCTCAGAGGATGCCTTCGCTGCTTTGGCTGCCCAACCTGAGCTTGAATACAGTCAGTGCTTGAGCACTGGCATGGAAAAACCATGGCACCATGCCGTGCCAAAACACAGCAGGAGTGCCCTGCTCCAGGGTGTTGGTGCAGGTCAGGTAGGAGACCAACCCATACGCTGAGCCATGGGGTTATCAGTGTGCTGGAATGTAGTTAAAAGTTCGTTTTCTCTTTCATTGTTTTGCTTCAGATTGCATGGCATTTGCATTTTATTTCACTGCTGTACTGTAATTTTTCTGCTCTTTAGATAGTGTAAACAAATCTTCTGCAATGTTTTACATAGGATGAAGCGTGCGAGAAATGATCTCCTGTTTTGGCATTGGTACTAGATTCAGTGTCTTGATGTTCTTCAGGTATAAGATCATATTGATGAAATTCAGCAAACATGATGCATGATAATATTGAAACATGTCTGACTTATCTTGCTAGACCCATTTTTTCCTTTAAAATATTTTTCCCTTTTGTTTTTCTCTTTTGTTTTTTCTCCAAACAGGAAGAGAAAATACATTCAGGAGAGACTCTACTTCATGTAAGTGTTATTTATGCTTGTTTATGAAATTACAAAAGGCTTATAAAGCTCATTAAAACATTCGAATACTGAACACTTACCATCTGTTTATAGAAACCAAGTATAGAGCATGTAAAAATAGGCTGTAGTTACACAGCAATAATGCTCAGCAACTGTTATCTTAAACCTATCTGTGCAGTTCTTCTGTGCATATCACTGCGGAATTTAGAAACCATTGCAAAGCACTTTGCAGACATTTAAGCAGCATTTCCATAAAGTTGGCGTGTAAATCCTGGAGGGATAATGTTAAATTGGTTTGCCTGAAGCAGAGGAGACCCATAAGTGAGAACTTGATTTAGCACCCCAGAGTCCTTGATTCCCAAACCCTGTGACAAAAGTCAGCTTTTCTGCCTTGGATCCTACAGAATCCAAGTTCTGCCTATAGAGCCATTTGTTTGTGTGCACGTGTACTAGTGTGTGCATGTATATGTGTGGGAAAGAGAGAGTGTGTATACGTGTATTTGGCCTCAAATAGCCTATAGTTATTTCAGGCCTTTTCTACAACCTATGGTGATACCCATTAAAGTAAGAGTAGATGCCACCAGCCAGTGGTGAATACCGTTGCAAATGTTTTGTGAAAGCACTTGGTTCCAACCTGGCTGCTCAATCTAGGGGAGCCCAGTAAAGTGTTCATCATGGGACCGAGAAAGCTGTTATGTCTTAAAAATACAACAGGCTTTTTTTTTTTTTCACACCATCTAGTGACCTGTTTTTTTTGCAGATCTCAGATTTGAAAACTGTTGAGTTGTATAGGAAGCTCTGCTCTGGTATTTCTTCTTAGTAAATAAATCTGATTAAATGTTTTAAGGGGCTGCATAGACGAAGACTCTCATTGCCTTTGTGCAAAATTAGCTTAGCAAGGAAAAAGACTGCATTGTTCCCAGTGCAGGGCCCGCTTTGCATAACTTTCAAGCATGTACTGTGTCCAGTGGCATGGCAAGCCCACGAGCACTCACCTCAGGCTGATTTCCCATAAGTCAACATTTTTTTATTTTTTTATTTTTTTTATAAATAACATGTATCTCGGAATTGCAGCACTCCATTTTGCTTGCGTAGCAACTGCTGGTTAATATGTAGCAAAACGCCGTGTGGTAACAAATTTTTTTTTGCTATTGTTGAGCTGGAATGTTAGTTCAGCTTCTAGATAAAAGTGGCTTGCGCAAGGCGTCCCGGTAGACCATGATTTCTGTGGCTTGTACAGTAGTTCTGTAGGCAACCGTGTTCTGCTCTTCCTCTCCCCTGTGCTTCCCTTCATCTTCCACGTGAGCGAGGGGTGGGCTTAGGTAAAGGCAGGGAACTGGCAGCCCTTTGCATCCCACAAAGCACCAGCGTGGGGTTTATATTATGCCTGTTGCTAGTCAAGCATCTGTTAAAAAAGCTCTTTATTCTGGTTGTGTTGCTAGCAGAAACATTGTAAGATGCTTTATTTAATAGCTTTAAACCACAAGTGTTCTTTGGCTGGTTTTATGGATATCATAAGACAATCTTTCAAAAAAAACCCTTAAAAATCCAGTAGTAAGTGAAGGATACCCCACAAAGGATTAAAGAATCCTCCTTCCCTGCTGCTGGGAATTCTAGCTTAGACTAGGTTAAGGGTTTGTATCTTTGAGAAGATGCATCATCATTTTTGAAAGGTAACGGAGAAGGAAAAAAATCCAAAAGCTTTTTGAGTATGACCATTTTCAACATTTGTAGCTCATTATTATATTATTCTAGTGTTGGAAGTTCAAATCTCTTGAAAATCCTGTGAAGCATGGGCTTCCCAGAGACTATAAATGGGAAATAGTGCAACTAAAACACCTTTAAGACAAGAAGCTCCCAAATAGAGAAGAACCCAAACAGACAAACCCTGCAGCAGTGACTGTGCGGTGTCTGGAAACTGCAGAATAAGTCTGCAGTGCAGATCTGAAGAGTTTTGCCTGGAGACTGCAGTATCACAAAGAAGTAATCGGGAATTCTTAAGTCAACATACATACACTCTGAAATGAGTAATGAAATGAGTGGTCCAGAGGCCATTTGCAGTGCAGCCTTCCATCACCTGCTGTGGCTTTTCAACAGCTAACGGCAAGCTTGGAGCATCAGAGCCTCTCTCTTCTGGTTCTGTGCATGAAATATTATGACTTTGACTTGATAACTCTATTTGTGCCTGTCTGTGCATTGGCTCCCCTTGGCTTCTTCAACTGTGTGAGTTTCCAAACGAGAGTTGAACTCCAGGGAAGGGAGTAGCGAGGCTATAACAAAATGGCAGGATGGTGAAGCATCCGGGACAGGGATCTCTCCCAGGCCCTATTCAGAGGGGTTGACTCCTGCGGCAGTGAATGCTCGGTGGGGATTAACCCCTCAGACTGTGATTTGGACCTCACTGTGACAGGAGGTGACCACTTTGAGAAAGGGTTCTTTGTGATAGTAACCAGCCATATGTAGTTGTAATGATAAGAAAGGGACCATCTTATTGTAGTCACTTTGCGACAAATACTACCACAATTCATTACTTTCCATCAGTGCCTCATCCTATGGAGGAATCACCACTGCCCATCTACATTGAGGAGGGGACAGAAGTCCCGATTGGTGAGTGCAGTTGGGATGGGATTTGTTTAAGGGAGGGTGTAATGGTACTTGGGTTTTATATTCCTCACGTTTGTGTGTACCCATTTGTCATTGAAAACTGTAAGGTCTGTTGCAAATGTGTGGGGGTTTTTATTTTATTTTCTTCTTTATTTTCTATTAAGAGCTCCTGAGGGTTGTTAATTACTGCTGGAGTTGGTTTTCAGCTAATCATAAATCAAAGTACATAATTTATGCAGTGATATTGAAAGCTTCTATGCAGGATGTCTTAATACAAGGCTGAGGAAGATCATGAGTATCACAAGACATAGTTCCCGCTTTGGCCTTTGACCTCAGTGTTCAGATACTCAGAATAATCTGAGCTCTGGCTCAGCATTTTTTTTCTTGCTGACACACTCCTGCCTGGCACCCAACAGACTCACATTGCACACACCACTGAATAGCCAGAAGAGAGTCAGAGAGGTTTGCCATTACCCGAGATACAAGTTGGAGTGCTGCACACCCCCATTTCTGAGCTCTAGTGTAGATTTATTGTCACTACATGGATGTATAGGTTGAGTGTTTTGTTGGGGTTTTTTTAAAGAGAAAAGCAGTCTGTAAGATAACCCATAAAGAATAAGACAGAAAGATCAGTAGGCTGGACTGTGGTGATCTCCTTGGACAGTAGAAAGCTATGATGGCAAAATTTCCCAGAGCTCCTTCCTCATACAACCTGTTCTGGATTGCATACAGTAAGTGTGCCTTAGCTATCACCTTGGGAGTCTACCTTGTTGAGTAGATGTGTTCAAACACCTTTTTCTTATTATATATCCTGAATTTTTTCATTCCTAAATTCAAGCAATTGCTTCTTGCCCTACTATCTTTTGAGGCAGATTAATTACCTTCCTCTACACACAGTACCTTGAAGGTATTTATAGCTGGATCTCAGCCCAGGAGTCTTCTCATTTATAGAACATATTAATTTTAGCTCTGTTACTCTCTCCTTAGATCACTTTTATTGTCCTTATTTGTATTTCCTTTAATTTCTCTATCTCCTTTCTAATCTGTGGAGACTTAAACAGGTCATAATTTGTTCACTGTGGTTGTTTTGACACAGCATTATCCTTTAGATTTCCATGTCATCCCTTCCCGTGTATGCATACAGAAATAGCTTAGCCTTTGACCCTTCTGCATCAATCAGTAGCACCACACAGAGAAACTCTATTACTTAGCTGATCTTACCTGCAATCACCTTTAGGTCTTTCTTGGATTCACAGCTTTGGTAGCTGCTCCTCAGGCAATGTCACTGCTCTCCTCAGATGCAGGGCTTTATAGCATTAAATCCCCGTCCCATTACATGTCACTCACTTATTTTATCCAGGAATTATGTAAGACAGTATGCCTTTATTTGTTTTAATGCCCTGGGATTTTATCATTAACATAGAAGTTGTTACTGTTTTATCATATACAGAGCAAATAAGTACTTAAAATTTTATATTTTGGTACCTCTTACAGCTGTCTTCTGCATGTTAATCTAGACTCCTTTCTCAGCTTCATCATTCTTGTTTATATACATTCCCTAACCTCTCCTACCTTTAGTTAAAAAAGTTCATTATGTAAAAACTGACAGGTTTAGCCTTCTCCTTGTCTTCATTTGTACCTCTTCTCATTATAGAATTAGTATCTTGCTTCTGTATGTCTTCCATGCATGGCATGATGTGGCCTTTCCCACAGCAGATCATCTTTCCTTCACCTCCTATGGGACTGTAGTGCTCGACATCAGTCCCCTCTTGTAGAACTGTTAAGGCCAAGTTCTGTCCTGGCCCCTGGTATTTCATCTTGTCTTTCCCACTGCACTGAGGAAACCTGGACTGCCGAGATCGTGGCACCTGCACTGAGAAAAACATTGTAAGGCTGATGAGTCACAGAACTGATCGACCAACCAACCAAAAAAAACCCCAGCTATGAGTGGAAAGCTTTTTAGAGGCTGTTTGTTCGGTGCTGTCTTGAAGCAGGTTTGTTGGATTAGGTTCTGAAATGCAGCACTGGCTGTGAAATGGCCAAATTGGGTTGGAGAGGGCACAGTGTTTACTTATTCTAAATAAATATCTGGACTGTCAATACAGCAAGCTGTGGTTGAGGGGCAATGAGTGGAAAAAGTAAATGATGCAGGGATGAGGGCAAACCACAAGCTCCAAGTTTTTAAATGTCTAGCTGTGGGTCAGGGCTTTAGATGCAGTATAAATAATCAGTATAAAGCATCAAGCTAGGCTGTCAGCTGCAGAATTCTGGTCTGGGTCTGGGTTTCAGTACTGGCCCTGCTTTCCATTGAGCTTACCAGCGTGGTCCAGGTCCAGGGTGCCCATTTGCACCCATACAGACACTAACAGGAATAAAACAAGCTCCTGTCTGCATTTAGGCTGGAGAAGAATAACACACAGCACAGTTGTTAAAACATTTAATTCAGCACAGCCATCATTTACTTTTAAAAGGTTGTTTGGAGAACTTAAATTATTTCCTAATACATTTTGGCTGTTATATGGTGTGCATACTGTTCTGGCCCAGGCCTGACTGGTGGTGGTAGATTGCTTTGTAGCTTCTGTAGTGAAAAAATAGAGAAATCAGTAGGTTTTTTCAGAGTCTAAATTTAACAGCGCTAATTATTTCAAGCAATTTAAAAAGGAACATAAATCTCACTTGTTTATTACAGCTCCTTCATGAAAACAGCAGCTACAAATAATACTCAGTAATGAAAATCTAGCTAACACTGTCATGAATTAGCCAACAAGAGAATGAACATTGGGATCTGGACAAGGGCAGCATTTCCTTCTCTGGTGAGGAGTCTTTGCTTTGAGGAGAGGGTGTTATTACCTAAACCCTGTTTTTATCTCCTTGGGTGAAATGAAGACTTTGACATTTCTGCATAGATGAATATTACTTTTGATTGGAAAAAGGCCTGGGCTGTACTTAGTTTTTATGTAATTTTGCCCTTTCTTGGGTACATTCCCAGAGGAATGAGGTGCAACAAATGCTTGAATAAACTAAAGAAATTTCTGAGGAGATGGAGAATACCTTGTGACCACTAGCAAAGAACCTTCAGAGTAGCAGTGAAAGAGTGTAGGTCATATGCTGGCAGTCTTGGTTCAGGCACAGTGTCAGCTGTCTTCGCACAACTAGAAGATTCAGGAGATTAAAAGCAAGGAAATAAGCAGAACATGTCCTTATTCACCATCACTGTTCATGCTAAGGTCATGGCCATATTCTCTGATCACTGTTGGGACCTGTTGTGTTAAACACTGAAGAGAACACCTGAGGCCACACATTCCAAATTTACATTTTGTAAAGCACAAACGCAGGAACAAAATGTTTGTATTGGCAGTCATTGCATTTGGGCTATACAGGACACCACCAAGGGAATAATTGCATCCTTGGGGATCAGGAGCAGTAGAGCTGTAGGCTGAGATGTTTGTTTATGTTCTCCTTCCAAGTCACATTTTGATATGTTAATGTTGTTTGATACCTGTGAAATTAGCTCAAAGACATATAAATTCAGGATCTAATTCTGAACTGATTTATTCCAGCATAGCTTTGGTTGATTCCAGTAGCATTGCTATGGCTTTATTGTTGTGTAAATATTGTCAAAAGTCAGATCCCCTTTTTTGGGAATCAGTCCTGCTGACTTTGAAACCCATGGCACTCCTGCTGTAGCTTTGAATCCCCGTGTGGGTGAAATCCCAATGGTCCACTTCTATCTTACTGATCTACTTTTGCTAATGAATAGCACTGGCTTCAGTGGACTTGTGTTAAATGTATACAAGTGTTACATAGACATTGCCTGTACAGGGTTTTACCCCCATTAAATCATCTCGGTGTGGTGGAAAGCTCCATTAGCACTCTGCAGTCACATTCTCTTGGTCATATGCACAAGTCATGGTGCAGCCTGGGCTCATTTGAGTAATCTTGATTACAGGAGAAGAATTTTCTTGTAATCGCACACAGTTTCTTTTGCTACTACTCAGTCCCTGATTTTAAGCATCTGTGGTGCCTTCTCTGTGATAAAAACTGGATTTCCAGTCTACTTTTGCTCTGGGGCAGACTCACTGAAAGACAGATGCTCTGTTACTTCTTCTGTCTGTTTCAATAAGAGAGCTAAAGTTCTTTTTTAAGCAGCGTGACCATAGAAAGTACCCCCTTTCCAGACAGGAAGAGTATTTGTCACCCTCCAGAGAGCTGGCTCTGTGTCTCTCTTGGAGCTTGCCTTCCCTTGCAAGAGAAGAAAACCATTTCTGTTGCACGTGCTAAGGTTTGCTCTTTCACGGGGTGCTGGCACACAGACAGTTTGATTTTTGCCAGGTACTGAGTGCCTTCTGCAAGGTATTGAGTGCCCTCCTATCCTTTGCAGCCAAAAAGGAGTTGATTGCTCTTGGCATCAGTCAAATCTGGACCCAGAAGACCACAGGTAGTATTTACCAATTATTTATGTGCTTTCGCATGCCAGAGTTTGTCTGAATTGATTTTCATAGCACACAAGAAATTTCAGGCGTTAATGACACTTGCCTGCCACTAAAAATATTTTTTTCTGAATAATAATAATACAATAATAAGCATGACATTTATTGCATTGCCATGGGGAAATTAAACCCCCCCCAAATTAACTGCAGTTCAAGTAACTATTAGCTTTTCAGAGCTAATGTGTGAGTTATATACCCTGAATGAGCACCATATGCCAATTCATTGTGGCACAGTGAGTCACAGGACACATTGTGGAGAACAATAATTGCTTGGCATGCACTGGAGCACTCAGTAGGGTTTTTTGTTTGGTTTTCTTAAAGGAATATGTTTTAATCTGACAATAAAATTAGTATGGTCTAATATGCTGCCACCAGGGACCGTTGCTTATTTTATACTTACCTAGAGCTTACCCATTTCTCACTCACCTCCCACCCCCTCAGTACCTTTTGCTTTCCAACTGCTTGTATTGTATGTGTGGAGCACCAGAATATGAAGATTAAGCCTTCCATTTAGTACTGTCTTGCCATTTTGTGTTAATCCTCCTCTCCCTTTTCCTCCTCATCTTCTTTCTATGTCAGATAGAGAAATTCTGATTGTTTATGTGGGAGAAAAGTTCACCCTGAGAGGAGTGAAGCAAGGGGATGGGTTGCACACTGAGATTTTCAGAGGTTGACCAGATAAGGCCATCAATAAACCAGTCTGATTTTGATGTTGGCCCTTCTTTGAGCAAGAGACTGGGCTACACGACCTCCAGAAGTTCCTTCTGACCTGAATTACTTTATGGTTCTGTATAATACGCAGTTCCTGTTCTGATTTAGCCATGATGCTGTGAATGTCATTAAGTCCTCGCTCCCTGTCATTGTCACTCATTCATACCAGCATAGAACAGGAGTGAACTCCTGAAGGTCAGTGAGGTGACAGTGGTTTTACTCGCACAGGTACAAAATCAAGAGGTAAAAAAAGGTGAGATTGTAGGTGAAATTTGGATACCTCTGAAATTATTTGAAATTTGACCAGGATTTCATTCGAGTTCTCTTCCAATCTTCAGTAAATGCCAATTGAAGTTATCAGTTGAAGAGTTTGATTCATAATTACGTCAGGACAATAAGTATTTAAAAAGTAAAGATCATCTTTTCCCCCTCTCGGTTACAAATCCCATTCTGTAGCAGCCTTGGAGAAAGCTTTGGGTTGTTTAGGGTTTAGTGAGTCACCAACTGCCCTCGCTGTGCCGTTACATGCTGGTTTCCTCATGTGGCTGTAACCACGTGAGGGAATTAATGCTGCACAGAGCATCTGTTCCTCAGCTAAACTCCTTCCCAGCCCTGCAGCTGTCTGCCAGAGAGCTCTGGACGTGCAGAGGGGCATCTGTAAGCTTGACTGGGTAGCAAATTTTCGTGGGTTGGCCCATATGCTGGCCAAAAAACACCCTTTGTCAGAATAGTTTTATTTTAGTTGTGACAAAAGAAAGCAAAATTGCATTGAGATTCACCATGTCAGCTTAGGGAATTTTCAGCAGTTTTCTAGCTATTCTATGGGGAAAAAAAAACCCCAAAACTCCCTTGCTAGGAAAAAGAAATATGAGAATCATTTCATAGGGTTGCTCTTTCAAGTCTGACAAGATAAGGTGCTTTTTCTTGGTATTTCTCCTTTATCATCAAGAAGTATATTGCTTATGCAAACACCTTATTTCCCATCAGGCTCTATCAAAAGTAAAGTTTACAAATGGGGCTACCATACTGGATTATGGAAAGACTTAAACATGAGCAACCAAAAGCCTTTGTTCTTCCTTTTTATGCAAGGCAGGATTTTAATATCGAGATTTAACAGGACAGACTTGCTTTCATTGCTGCCCTCCCTTTTCTGTAACCACATCAATACTCTGTCCTCATACAGATCCTCCTTAGGTGATGTAGACTCTTTCAAATGTGAAAAAGGTGTTGTGCCATGTAGAGGGAATATAGTAATATTAGATACTGTTGCTTAGTAGGGTTGAAGGTGCCCTCTCCTCCACTCTTTGTGCAGTATACAAGCAATGGATTACAAGTCAAATTTAATAGGAAGATAGTAATCAGATGTGGAACTTAAAGCAATACACCTGACTTTGAATCCACTAGATTTCTCCCTCTGCAAAACTACCACAAGTTCATATTGCTCTTGTAGTCACTTAGAAAAATTCAACCAAGTAAACGAAAGAAGTCTCTCACTTTCTACCATTAGTTTATATACTAATTGTTTTTGTTGCTATCTCAGCTGTTTGTCAGGTGCCCATCGTTTATAGTGGAACTGCAAACAGCTTCCCACCTGTCCCTAATTAGCAAAATAATGAAAAACAATTGTACTCATGATGAAAACAGCTTTAGATATTAAAGGTTAATGTGCCACGTTGGTATCTAATGTAAGCATGTTCACTGAGGTGAAATTGCACTAAGAGAAATCCTCAACTGTTCAGGTTTGACTGCTAACAGGAGTAAGCTGAGTTTACAGTAGTCAAGCTAGGACTATAAAAGCAACCTGTGGTGCAACCATCAGCTGGTATTTGTTTGAAAAGATAAGAGATGGAGAAAAGTACTCAGGCTGTTCCTATATTGTCATGCTGTATTTGGGGAAGCCTACCTGCAAGAGCCAACAGGGAAAATAAGTACCTGTAGCAAGTGGGATTGACCCTGGTATAAAGGTGGGACTGCAGATCCTTGTTGCTTGTATTGGAGTCAGCCTTTGCTCTTAAAAAATTCCCTTTGGAGGCAGAAATTCCAGGGTGAATTCTGTGGGGCTTTTGTCCAAGTAGAGTGTGGGCTCAGGGCTTTGTTCGTGCTTGGTGTGTGTTCTGCACTTTGCAGACCGTGGTATGCAGAAGTGGTTTGTATGTTAGTTTCCTTGGAAAAGTGAAGTATTTGTTCTGGCATTCTTTGGTTTTCATATCTCTTGACCTAAAAATGAGCACAGCTCTTGGTCTGTGATAGCTGATGTCAGAGGCCCTGGCAAAAGTGAACTGAAAATACACCTCTGGTTGGGAATCAGTCTGAATCACAGGACATTTAAAAGCATATTGGTTTAGTGGTCAATACCAAAGGTTTTACTTCCAACTCAGAACTTCAAAGTAGATGGGTAGTGATCAAAAATTTGTGATTTTGATCAAATAATGCCTATTGAGAGGTCTGTAGGTCATAGTAGTATTCCTTCTCAAATGCCCTCCAGGAGCATGCTTAGTGGCTCTGGACGGCCATGGAAGCTGAGAGAATGGAACTGCAGCTGGAGACTGAGCCAAGGCTGTTCTGGGATTAAACAAAACATGCCATTGTCCAGCCGTGCAAGCCAGCACCTGGCACCAGCTGCATGAAAGCAAAAAAAAATCATAGTGTCTACAGAGCTTCGCTTTTTTTTGTGTGTGTGAAAGTCTGCAGTTCACCAACCTGTTTTGCAGAGTTGTGCTCTCGGTGAGCTTGTTCACCAGCTTTGCCACTTCTTCTTTTAGCATATCCTCTGCTGTTCTGCGCTGCTGTATCAGTGGTTTCGATTTCATTTCCTGTGTGAAACTTCATATGCTGAAAGTTTCTGTTCCGTTTTTTTTTTTTTTCTTTTTCACTTGAAGAAAAGAAAACAACAACAGTAAATTAAACCTCAGAGTGCTTAGGAAATCTCTGATGGCTGAAGGTCTGTGAACATTGGTGCCCTGGCCAATCACCCCAGTTACCTGAGTACCCCTGATTCAGCAGCAAGGGTTATGGCTCCACATCTTAAAAGATTACAGCTCATTTCTGTCGCTGAACTGTATTTTTGCTGTTATTTACTGCCAGCGTGGAGGAGAAGTCAAGGCTGAAATCAAAAGTAGTTCACTCTTGCCATTAAGTTTTAGTGCTCACGATCCAGCCCTCAGGGCTTTGTAACTGGCTCAGATTTTATAGCCCTGTAATGGGACTAACGCTGCGGATCGCGTGCGTGTAATAGCTGTTTTCCTGGTACAGGTTGGCTGGCTGTTTTCCACCCAGGGTGCCATGTTGCACAACTCTTCCTTCCATTACTCTGTTCTAGAAAAAAAAAAAAATTAATCAAGCATTGTGCACATGAGGCACAGGAGCAAAGAAGAAGAAAGGATTGTTCTCTTCCACCGATGGTGTGGGGATCTAGATTTGTAGGAGTAAGGTACCGGGTGACATGTTTAAACAGCTGCCACAGGTGGGATAGAAATCTGTCCTCAGTTATTGTTTAGGTTAAGATGAATGGATAGAGGCAATAAAAACACAACTCCAGCTTTGTGTGGAGGTGGCCTAGGCAGATACAGCAACAGCTGATCAAAGCCCTTATTGGCTATAGAGGACTCTACTTGTTTTTCCAAAAGCATGTTATACATGTATCTGTTTTTTACTTAGAAAACATACTGAAAAAGTACAGTAATCTTCAGTTACAAGAAAGCCCTGAACATTAGCATTGGTAAATTCAATACATTTAAGGCCAAATTTGAAATCAGTTGAAAAAAAACCCTTTGCAAGGGTGAAATCATTTATTCCCCAAGAAAAAATGACTATAAAATAGTGAATTCATACATCTTATTGCACATTTGCTTTACTAAATGGCTATTTTATTGTTTCTCTTTCCTGCACTGAGGCACAGCTCGGTTATCGTAGCACACAGAGGTTGCTGTCTGACATTATCACATGTTGTAAGTGCCTTGCAGAAGTGTCACACAGGATCAATACGCCATTAATCACATGCAAAAAATTCAATAGGCACAGTGCACACCACTGACTGTTCAAGTTCATAAGCTTTGTGAGCTTTAAGGTTTTTGCCTTTTTTATAGCAGGATGAAGGGCGTCCCTTATTGATTTTTGATGCGGTTTATTTGTGGCAATAGAACTAATTTAATTGACACCAAGACTTGCTAGAAAATTGCAATCCACTTAACAGCAGACCTTCAGAATTGAAAACAAAATATGACAAACGCTTGTTCCTTTGGTCAGAAGGTGTAACTGCAGGGTACAAGATGCTTGAAGAGTCGTGGATGTGCACAGCTTGTTGAATCTTCTTCAACAATGCCCATCTTGCTTGGAAAGCCACACCATGTGGATATAGTCCTGCATTTTGTTAAGGGCCCTGTCATAAGGACAAAAGCCTTAAGAGGTGGTGTCACCCAGTAAGTTAATGTTTTTCCACTGTCACACCATGTGAGCTGGTAGAGCAGAGGGAGCAGGCAGGGACGGCAGCGGGGGCTGGTGCTTCTTCCCAGCCTATTGACAGTCAGGAGGCTGTGAGCTGGCACACCCAGAGGCATTAAATTAGGTCAGCAGTTGGCTTCACGTGAACAAAACCAAGTTTTAACTGGTTGTTCTCCTGCACATAATTACCAATACAGTGTACAAAGGACGAGCCGTTTCCCTTCATTCTCTCTGCCTCTGCCAACCCTTGCTTTTATGCTCTCCTTCCCTGTGGTTGTCTTTGCAAGAGTCACCCCTGGGCTTTCTTCTTTGAGGAGGGGACAGAGCAGGAGGATCATGGCTCTCCGGGGCAGTCAGGAGGACAGTTGCAACCGGTGTGACTCAGTATGCCAGTCCCTTACTTCACTGCCTCTCATGCTCTTCCTCACTGACCACTGTGGGGGCCAGGGCTGCCCTGAGCCATCAGTCCTTGAGGCTGGGAAGCATTCTTTTTGCTTCAGCCTCTGTTTAGGGACAGGGTCATGTTCCCTCTGAAACACATTGGAGTTTGTGGGTATTCATTTTCCTCCTTTCCACCCCACAGAACGGGAAAGGAGTTTTTAATTTCCTCCTGTTCTGGGTTTAGTTCTAACTGCTTTGTTCTTTGACATAAATAAGTAGAACAAAATGAGCATCTAGAGTATTACGTGACTGCAGATTTTCTGCTGCTGAAATCTGAGCAAAGATGCAGGATTTTATAACAGCTCAGTGCTGTGACATGGTGCCTGTTTGAAGAGCATGAATGGAAACACCAGCAAGAAAAAAGCACGTAGGGAAAAAAGATATCTTTTGTCCAGACCACAACTGATGAAAAAGAAATTGCATTAAGCCCTGGGCTTTCCTTTCAGAATAGACTCCAGCATTATAAAGAAGTGCATTTTGCTCTAAGAAAATTTTCAGTAGCAGATTTTCCAGTCAATCTTAGAAAACTAAATAAAATGTCATAGTAAAAGAAAAGGAAATGATAAAAGAGTGAAAAGGGAGATGAAGAAAGTTGAAGGGAAAACTGAGAAAGAAGAAAGCAAAAATGGATAGATGTTTAAATAACCACCTATACCCAGGGAAACATAATCTGAAAAAGAGGAGTCCATTAAAAACAGAACAGTGAGCTGTAGTTCAGGGAATTTTTAGAGGCACTTTCAAGAAGAGAGGCAATGTGTGCAATAAAAGGAGCAGTATTATTTTCAAAAATGTAGATATCTTGTTCATTGAAGCAGAACGAACTTGGATATGAGTTAAGGACAATAAGTGAAGTCAGGTGCTCTTTGGGTACTGGTGTGGCCTTGAGGGCTGCCAAACATAAAGGCTTTTTCTCCTGCAGAGCAGAAAGACTTGCTCTAAAGCCATAAGTTTGATCAAGGGGCTGTTTATTTTAATCATGTATCGATTGGCTTAACCACACTGCTCCAGGAGGGAGGGAGAGCTGTCAACATCAAGAATTACAGCTTTCAAAGTTCCAAGTAATCCTAGGAAATGAGCCAAACATAATAAATGCAGTTTTATTTGGGACCTGATCCTACTACTGTTGAAATCAATAACATCTTTTTCATTGCTTTCAATGAGAGTGGAAGCTGCTTATTTGAAGAGCAGCTCTGATCCAGCAATCAGGGCAGCTAATTTTGAAATATTCATGAATATGAATGTAAAATAATAATAATTTGAAAAAGAACCAATCCATAAATAGATTGGCAGATCTAGGAAAGTTCAGTTTTTAAAGGGAGGTTGACTTCAATTTGCAAGATACAAAATAAAAAATGGCAAAAAAATAAGAGAGATGGTAATATCTAAGGAGGCAGTGAACTTAAACAGGGTTAGAAAAATTAACTCTAATGTGATAAACTGATGTCTCTCAAAAGTCATTGAGACAGAAGAGTAGGAGAGAACACTGAGAAGCTCAAGACATACAATTTGCACAGGCTGAACTCTAGTGGGGAAGGGTCCTTGAAAGCAAAAGTAGTGGTGGTACACACCACACTGCAAAAATAGTCCATAAAACCAGCAGGACAACCATACGGATGTTCCTCAGGCAGCATTCCCATCAAGGTCAGAGGTATTCTGAATATGTACTTTGCGTTTAGTTTTCTAACAGAAGAAGCTAGGAAAAAAAATGTTCAGTTAGTGTGCTAGTCACCAATTGAGTATGTTGAGTCTTTGGTCAAAGTTTATATGCATTGACCAAAAGAGAAGTGTCTGCTTTGCTGTGGTTTCTGATATTCAGATGCAAGATAGGACATGCATTTTAGCATGTGTAAATATTTACAAATGTATATCTGTGTGTACAGGCAGACTTTGATTTTCCCATTTCCATCAACATTTGGAAAACCACTGTTTGGAAGACTCAGTTTTTAGAGGCTATAAAATGAGGTAGCATCCATGATGGATTTAACCTCAAGGCTCCTCCTGGAAGGTGTTGCTGTGCGTTGGTCGCTTGTCTCCGGCTGTAAGAAGCTTGGAGCAGATCATTACTGTAATCCCAAAGCAGAAACTGATCACAGTGTATTTTCAGATGTGTAATCTGTGACGTTTCTGTCAAAAAAAATCAGTGGTTCAGCAGTACTGTGAGTTGTGTCTGTTCTGACAGCCAGCAGGCCGTAGCCATGCCAGACCTTCCCCTCACCTGCATCGCTCACTCTCTGACCCCTCTGGCCAGTGCCTCCCCCTTCCTCTACGCCTCATTTTTTTGCATGTTATGAAGGATTACATTTCAATGCCAGTATTTTTTTAAAGGGTATGGGTTATTTGAGATGTAGGCTGTACGTGTGAAGATCTGATTTCTGCAGCCCAGAGGATGGCCCAAGCCGAGTTGGCTGTGAAAGCTCTCCACTTAAGGGCCGGTCTTTTGGTATTTTCAGCTGTGCACCAAAGACTGGTCAGTTATAGGGGTTGGCAAAAGGGCTTGGGTTATTGCAGGGTATTTCACCTAGGGAAATTTGAGCAAGGGACATACGCAGATTCTTCTGCAGAAGGAGAGGAGCCCTTGAAGTGCTCCTGGCGACACAGGCAAGCAGATTTTTGAGAAGCACAATGTGCCCTTGCACACTCCCTTGTTGTGTTTTTCCATGATTTACCAGCATCAGTCTGACAATCAATAACTCCATCCTCTGCTAATGGGGGTTTGTACCAGTGCACGTGAGAGCAGATTCTGGGCCTGGCCCAATCTGGATCCTTTCTTCCCTTGCTTTCAGGTCAGGCTCTTGCAGTGTGGTTGGGCTCAGCCTGGCACACTGTAACTAGCAGGCTGGACTACTGCTTTCTATCTGTCCATATTAGTTAATCAGATGAAGCCAGAGCTTCCTGGGGCCATCTGAAGCTTCTTGGAGGGGGTACTTCCACAGGCAGATATGTCTCCTGGAAGGCAGACGTGTGTCTCTGGGAGGCAAACATATGCCTCAGACTTGCACTGCTCCTTTTGGACTCTCTGGTTATAAGAGCATTTTTTTACAATATATTTCCTTGGGGGAATCTGATGGACTTAGATCTCAGATACCATCCACACTAAGTGATACAGTAAAAATAACCTATTATTCTCTGGTTCTGACCTGGGCGGTGACAACATATTGTTTCAGCATCTCTGTCAGACTGTTTCCTTCAAGAGCCATTTTAACCTCACCCAGTGGGACATAACTAAAGGAAATGAAACTCCAACCCCATTAAGGAAAAAGACAATGCCTTTCACTAAACAAACTTGATTTTCTTGGCTTTTCTTCACCAAGGAGAATCGCCTGTACCCCCCACCCTTGCAGCCTTTGTAGACAGTTCCTGTAATTGGGAATGGCTGGGTGGACACCAATGGTTGGCAGCAAAGGGGGATAAATCCAACATCCCTTGAACGTGACATGGGCTGGGACCGCAGTCCCAGGTGGCCGCTTAGCGACAGTCCCTGTGGTACTGGTGGATGGGACGTGCCTGCCAGCCACAGCTGCCGGCCCTTGAAACACAATTGGGATTTTAGCAAGTCTAAACACAGAAAACTGGGCTGTTACTAATTTTGTGCAGGCATTGGATATGTACTGTGCCCCGCTGTTTAGAGCTGGTGACTTTCACCAAAGTTGTGGCGGTCCATCTCCTGGCACCTGTCAGGTGAAACTGCTTCCCCAAAAGCAGCGGCAGCCTTGAGAGATTGTGCTCTTGGGCAAAGGGAAAGATTGTGATCCATCTTCACACTCCAGCTAAGGGGAAACTAATTGCTCACTAATTAGGTTTTCAACGGCCATTAATTTAGGATATCTTGAGACAAATTCGAAATCCCTTTTTCAAAATGCAGTTCCACTCATTTATGAAGAAAGAGTCTAGAAAGGCACCATTTCACACTCTGTGTGCAGGTAATTGGGGCAAACCACAGGGCAGTCACCTTGTCCCAGGGAGAGTCAGGGTTTACAGAATGCAATCGACTGGTCAGCCTTGCAGACTCTGGGTAGAACTGACTAACACCTGGGTCAAAGTAAATCTGCAGGCAAGAGGATTAGAGCTGGCAGAAAAATAAAGAAGTCTGTGTCGCAAGATAAAAGTAGATTGCAAAAAATTGCAATCCTGAAGAGTTTTTAATCTTGGAGGTGGCTAATGCTGTAGGTCCCCTTGGGTTTTTTTGACATAAGGGGAGCCTGTGTTCCCAGTGCTCTCTTTCAGGGTATTTCCAGTATCAGTCCCCATGGGGAGCAGTTAAGCTCTTATTTCAAACCTAATCCCAGAGAGATTATGAATCTCTATGTCTCTATGCCCTGTTAGGCAGGTTTAGGGCTGTCCCAGCAGTTCACGGAGAAGTTATCTGTAAAACAAGAGTATACACTAAACACTAGGTGTGAGACACTCTTTTGCACACTTTCTTCTCCTGTTGATGAGTGTTTCAACAAGCCCCATGAAGAACAGCTTCCATGAGACGGTCCAAATGCCCTCCATTCCTCAGCTCAGAATAGCCTGTTGCCTGATGGTTATGACATCCACAATGAAAGATAGGGATTCAAGCAGCGCAAATAGCAAAAGGAAGTGAAATTGTGCTTTCTTCATGCCAGGTAGCTGTTGCAGTGAGAGCAGGGCATCAGTCACCTTGTAGGTACCTCTTTGAAGAAAAGCAGTTGCAAACGCTTTTTTTTTCCCTGCCTCAAGAGATGACTCCAGGGGATTATGCAGGATGGTGTTTTTTAGGGGCTTAGAGTGAGATGCAGATGTCTCGGGGAGGTTAAGGCTGCTGTGAATTCCTCTCAGAGTCACCTTCATTAGCCTCCATTCATGATACTACAACTCAAGTTAACTATTGTGAATTAAGTCCCAAAAGCAACTAAGTGCCTAAAGGCTATTATAGAGCTGGCCCTATCACTTTTATTCAGTTACTGCACTACTTTTATCTCGTGCCATGTCTCTAACAGCGATCAACAGGAGATATTTTAGAGGAATATATGTCCTGCCCTCATTCCCCCTGCAGTGGGTGGTGATGGTCCATCTCCCTGGGATTCACTTTCTCCTCCTGTGAGCTCTCTCTGCTGTTGACCGTGAGGTATTGCAATGCTCGTGTCACCTCTGTGCACACCAGTGGCCTTGTTTAGAAACCAGTAGAAAGTCATAATGATTAACACTGTGGAGATTAAAGTCCCTTTATGGATCATGGCCTGATAGGCAATTAGCCTGCTTTACAAGGGCCACCAACATGCCAGTGGGGCGAGTATCGAGCTGTTGTGGGTTGTGACAGTGTAGCCCTCTGAAACTTTCCGTGGTGGATGGAAAGATTTACGAGTACAGTGATGCATATCTATCTCAAAATCATGTCTGGATTAAAAACTTCCTGCACAGTTAATGTCAGCTCAAGCTTTGGGTCACCGCCACAAGCTAAATCAGGTTAGGGATCAAAATCAGCACACAGGTACGAGGGAGCTTGCAGCTATCAAACAGGATAATCTGTAGCACGATTTTTTTATGGCTGTGCACTCCTAATGACATGTACAAGCAGGGAATGGTTGTGGTCTGGAATAAACTTGCTGGTTTGTCTGGTTCTGGTGAAAATTTCAGTATAAAACACTATGCAAAAGTAACTGGTCAGATCCAGATGAAGTCACTTGAGTTATGCGGGGAATGAATTGGCCTTGTATGCCTGAGATCTGAGTTAACATAAAAGCTACAGATTATTCCTAAATTGTTTTCATTAGAAAATCCTGCATAAAAAGGCACTTCTTAGAATAATTCTTTCTGTTATTTTGATCATAAATTACATATATGAATTATAAATCCAGCTATGATTTGGTATGACTCATGCCACTGACTTTTTAATTAACTAAGGAGCCATCATGCTCGGCAGACTATTCAATTGCATAGGTGTGTGTAACACAATAATTGAATATAAATGCTTGTTTTTGTCCCTTTATTGATGTCAAGGGAAAACAGTGGAGTTATGAAAGTGGAATAAACTGAAAAGAATCCTTCAATTCCTGCAGGATTATTAGAACAAATGAATTTCCATTCCAGTTTTTATGAATGTATAGTTTTCTGAAAGCTTTACAGTACTTCAGGGAATGGAAATTGCAGGCAGTAAAGGATAGAGGATTGCTTGGGTTATTGGGAAATAGAAGAATGGGTTTTGTCTAGAAAGGTGAGATTTACTATTCTGTTGTATTTCATGTCAGTGTTTGAGAAGGAATCAGATGCAGTGATTTGTACCTTATTTTGGGCATGGAAGTAGCGTGAGACATTTGCTCAGTAATTCTGTGTACTGATGCTGACACAGTGGGCAGTCTTGGAACACCTTTTCTCTGCAGCAGCAGGTCAGAAGCAAGCGGTGTCAAAGCTTTGCTGTCCTCTGCACTTCATTGGCAGCAGAGAGGTGACCCCAGAGTTCAGGGGTGGTTTGTCTCTCCTGATCAGTGAAGGCATCAGATGTATTTTCCTACCTCAGATGGATAAACAGCACTGTTTTTTGGGTTTTTTTGAATGAGTTTGTCTAAACAGTTCTCGCAGTGTTGGAGAGCTGTGCTGGTAAAAGACTGTTTAACAAACTCCCCTCCCCCTTTTTTTTTTCTTTTTCTATGTAGAAAGCAGAAATATGGCAACAAAGGAAAAGCTTCAGTGCTTGAAAGATTTCCACAAGGACATCCTCAAACCTTCCCCTGGCAAGAGCCCGGGGACACGGCCTGAGGATGAGGCAGAGGGGAAGCCGCCCCAGCGGGAGAAGTGGGCGAGCAAGATTGACTTTCTGCTGTCCGTGGCAGGTGGATTTATTGGTTTAGGCAATGTCTGGCGGTTTCCGTATCTCTGCTACAAAAATGGCGGAGGTGAGTATTTATTTCGTTCTCAGGGATCAATCTGTCTGCCTTTTGCCTACTGGTTTTTGGTGCCTTTATCCAGCTTTTAATAAGAATATTCATACACTTGTTTTCTGCCTTGCTCACTAGTCTTCAGGAGAGATTGTTTTGTTATTTGGTAGTTTTTATTGAAACTTCATTAGGGAAAAGCAACAGCAGTTTAAAATGTACTACTGAACTTTTTCTGCTACAGTTCAGTCTGAGTTTTAACCGAAAGATAGGCTATCACTACAGACTGGTAGGATTTCAGACTAGGGGATTTCAGAATAAGAACATTCTGAGCCACGTGAAACTGTTTGGTGCCTAACAATTTGCCATTGTTATTGCAGATTTTCACTTTAAAGAGGTAAGAAAATGCCCTTTCCAACATATACCCGTTCTTTTTGCAGAGAATATGAGCAAAAATACCCCAGAATAAGATTACTGTATAATGATAATAAAGTATCAAGTATGCTTCTTTGTTTATATATGCATGTTCCCACTTTTTAGATGACCTCGTGTAAGCTCACTCACTTCATCTCAACTTTGTACTATTGTATTTTCTCAACAGGTGCATTTCTTATACCCTATTTCATTTTCCTGTTTGGGGGAGGTCTTCCCGTGTTTTTCCTGGAGGTGGTGCTAGGACAGTATACCTCTGAAGGTGGAATTACATGCTGGGAAAAGATCTGCCCTATTTTCACTGGTTAGTACATCTTGTTATGCTTTACTGCTTAAAGAACCTGTGTAAGCTGTATGTAACTACACCATTCCCCTCATGTCCATGAATTCAGCTATTTACTCATGTAATTTAGGGTATGATATTGGTTCCTGGAAAGGTAGAAGTCAGAGAGTCTGAAGGACAAAGTGAAGTATTGATATTGATGCTATCATCTTGTTAACTGGCAGAACTGCTGATAAGCAAGAAAGAAATTGCATATTATGCCTTTTAAAGGCAATTGCACATTTTGTTTACAGGTGTCAGAGTTACAAGTGTTGCCTTGGAAGGCTGGGTGGCATTAATGAAACCATCTTTGAAATGCTGTTTTGGTCTGGAAATCAAAATCCCTCTGCCATATGAAAGCTTATCAGTGGCATCATCACTCTGCTACTGATACAGCCAAAACCTGGACAGCATTTTTGGTAGGATTCAGGAAAAGGACTTCAGTCATAACTGAGCAGCTCCTGGCAAACAGGCATGTTGACTCACCGCTCACAGGAACAATACAGAGGCTGCTCTGGAAGTAAACTAGAATGAAAAATGAGAGACAGGTTAGAAAAATGAGCAAGGATGCCTGTCTTATGTGTAGATTGCCCTTTGCAGCCAGACAGCACAGGCAGAATCATTTTGGGTAACTACACTAAACATGTGGCACTGTTCAAATCCCATTTGGAAAGAGTGGGCACTGGTGTGTCTCTAGTTCTGCCACTGTTGCTGTTCCAGGCATCTCTCTCCCCTTATGTCACCCCAGGCAGAAGTGGGGGTTTTCTCTGGGGCTCACACTCCCACCTAGTAGTCAGAACACTGCTGAAGCTGATATAATTGTGCTTCTTTAGCTTAATTTTATTCCTCCTCCTCCCACAGTTATGAAGCCTTTTTTTTTTTTTTTTTGAAGAGAAAGGAATGTTCCTTATTTAAATAGCAATCTCCTAGGCAGCCATAAAGAGAAAGTGTAGCTAATGTGACTAGCTGTATATCCTGAAAGAAATGCAAATGTACAGAATAAATAGCACTTGCTCTGCTTGTTTCCACCAGACATAAAAATAATCTCTGGTGGCAAAGATGCCTGCTACAACAAGATTTTAAACCGTAAAATAAGAGGCAGGTATCCCAAGTGCTGGAATAGCTGTCAGAGTGATGTAAAAGAGAACCTTGTAGGTTCTTAAGTTTTTAAAGGAAATCTTTTTTTTTTTTTTTGCCTGTAAATGGCAAACTTTGTAAGCAGAGATTGATCCAGTTAATCATAAAAGCCATAAACACCATGCTTCCTTTACACAAGTGAAACTGGGGCAGAAACAACAGTTTTCCCACTGGTTCCTTCAAAATTTTCCTTTCTAACTCATTCAAAGACTGTCTTTGTTTTTTGGGGTTTTTTTGCACATAGACTAAGCCCGGGTAGAGCAGGATACAAGTCCATGATGCAGTGGGAATAGCAGCAACTCCATGAGATCACGAGGTGCCCTAGGAAGAAGCTGCTGTCCACATCTGCATATTTTTCTTTTTTCTCCCCTTCTCGCCAGGAATTGGTTATGCTTCCATAGTGATTGTGTCCCTTCTGAACGTGTACTACATTGTGATCCTGGCCTGGGGACTCTACTACCTGTTCCAGTCGTTCCAGAGCGTCCTGCCATGGGCCCACTGCCACCAGAAGTGGAACACGCCGACCTGCGTGGAAGACACTCTCAGGAAGAACAAAACACTTTGGATATCACTGAATGCCACTAACTTCACCTCTCCTGTCACAGAGTTCTGGGAGTAAGTACCCCCCTTCTTTGTGGTGTCTTTGGGGAGCTTTGATGGCATGCCAGAGCCTGGGATTTAATGGAAGCCTAGTAGTGGGGAGTGTTAGGTAGGAAAATTGCTCTGGATGCCAGTTGTTTAAGCAGTGTTTGCTACTGGTTCTCGCCTATCTTGAGACAGACTGGTAAGTCTGGGAGTGGTGGAGGGAGGTGTTAAATGTGTAACTGTCTTCATTCTAAAGCATATAGGGAGCCCTAAAAGCTCAGTGCAGCTTCTGTTTTAGAGGAAAACTTGTTTCCTTCTTGGCTGGGATTCTCTGAGTGCAGCAGGAGAACAGAAACAAGTCGTTGCAGATGCCCTGATAGCAGGATTTACTATGGAAACAGTGACAAATCATCACCTTAGTGGTTGCCTCTTCCCCAGCTGTTAGCATTTGCAGTACACTTTGTTAAGCTATACCACTTCTCAGTCTGATAATAATGCAAGGCTTTGACCTCAGTAATAAATCTGACAGAGGTGGTGAACGTTGTTTGTCCTGTACTGCAGGTTTCTCAGGTCGTCTTCATTACATCATTTTTCTCTGCAGTCTCTGAGGAGACTGGTTTGCCAGATGCCTGAATTTCATCAGTCCTAAGCTTCTTATTCTCATTTCTCTTTTATTTTTCAAGTTTTAAATCATATTGCATAACATCATCTCTGAACAGGCATGACCTCAAATGTCTGTGTGTTTACATAAGTGTCAAAACATAGCAGCAGAGGAAGACACCTGTAGGGAAACTTAAATCCAAGGGATCTACAAATAGCTTAGCAATATTTTTTTTTTCAGCTTGCTCATATAGTCACTTACGAGTAGAATTAGTTTCTGGCCCAGCTTGGCTTTTCCAGCATGTTTAAAGTCCAGTTTTGTCTCTGATCAACTTGTACCTACTTCTCTATTTTTAAAAATAAGCAGCAGCCAAAGCCCCTGCAGGAGTGGTGTTCATGCTGAAGATATTTGGCATGTGTTAGGTTTAGAAAATATAGTCTTATGAACTGTGCTAAAATTTGTAACACAAGAGCCAAAATACAAAGGGCAGTTTGGATCTTGGATCAGCAGTTTGTCAAAAGGCACTGGTGGGTGGTGTGAGGGATGGGGGTGCAGGTTGTAAGAGCAGTCGGGTTTTTTTGTGAGCACTGTGTTTCCATGTTAAGGGACAGCTCGTTTCCCAGGTGACTTCCTCTCTTGTAAATATGGAGAAAGTTGGAAAATGTGTGGTAAATGGTACCTGTGGGTATTTTAGGGGAATTTTGAGGCAAGTTGCTGTAGAAGAAGAAGCAACTCCCACTCCATTGGACTCTCCCACAATGTCTTTGGGAGACTGAAGAATCCAAATGACTGACTGGCTTGGTAGGATGTCCAGAGGTCTCCTCAAGGCCTCCAGAGGAAGCAGGGGTCCCCAGTGTAGCTCCTGAAATAGCTGCTCCCCTAGGACATCCAAAACACTGCGTTCATCATCAGTTTAGTGCAGGAATTTTGTTGACAGGTTCTCTTGTACCTGGGGGCAGCCGTGAGCTTGGCAGCCTCCTGAAGTGGCCGTAGGATTGTCCTGCTACTCTGAAAGTTTCTTCTCGTGGAATGCACTGATCTGCAGGCCGAGTTGTCTCCCTGGGGCCCCATGTTCACTTGAGGAGACTGGAGATACCATAGCAGAAAGGAATAGGGCTGGGAGTGGGGAAGGGGATTGTAAAAGAAAGAGTGTGGGCTCTAGAGGAACACCAGAGGTCTCTGTAGGTAACAACACAGCAGGTATGTGATGAAGGGTGTTATGACAGGGCAGCCTGTCTGTGGGCTGGGGAAACAATGTCCCCACATGGGAGCATGTTAGAGATGGAGCTTTTAGTTAACTTTCCTCTAAGAGAAGGTTTCCTCTTAGAAAGGTTCTTGTTGGAAAACATCCCTGCAAGCTGAACAAAATGCTCCTGTACACACAGCCTGATGTAGTCAGGCTGGAGGTGTCTGACTTGGATTTGAATGACAAATCCTCACAGCACTTTCCTTTCCTCTATCGTGCCCTCATTGTGTTTATAGCACAGTTGGAGCAAAGGTTCTTCAGCGATTAGTGCTCTCCTTGCACTTTGCAGCCACTTTAACTTGTGTCCTCAAATAACAATTTTAAACATCATGAGCTGAACTCTTCCCTGGAGTCACACTAGGGAGGAGTTTGGCTCCATAATCCTACTAAGTACAGACATACAGCCCATAACTCACTGTTTCATCATGGGCAAAACTGCCCTTAACAGAGTGAGCTGCCTTCAGGAGTCATGGCACTTGGAGAAGTATTAAAAATAGCTTCTCCCTCTGCATAAATAACTATTGGTGTCTTAAAGTAAGGGCAGAGATCACGCAGCACTGTTGTAATCAAAGTAGCATAGCTTTTACATGGTGTAAGCATTTAATATCCCCATTTTTTTTCCCAGCCATGCTACCATTCTTTATAGTTCTGAAATTAAAAATAATTTTGAGAACTTTCAGGTGCCTTGCCATCATAGACAATGCTGGATGCCATCCAGCTACCCACATTGAAAGAACAGGTAAATAATTAGTCTTTAACTGAAGATATCCATCTGCTTCGTGGCACAATTAGTTCCAGTTTAATTCAGGGAGTTGTGAGTATTTGGTTTCTGAAACCCAATGCCATTTTTCTTGTGGGACATTTATATAGTGTCCTCATCAGTATTGCTTTGTAAAACTAATACTGCCAAGATATAATTGACCACATTGATGCATTAACCTCTTCATGTTGAACTTCTCAGCCTGGCTGGACATATAGTACAGCCTGACAGTTCATTTAAATTAATGTTCTGTGCAAATCACATGCTAGCTTGAGCAGCAATAAAAGGGGGTTAAGCAAATCAGGCTTTATATTAGGAGACTTACCTCTTGGTATCACATGCTTCAGGTCTTATTTCTGAAGACTTTTTTAAAGTCTAAAACCTTAAGGGCTTACACACATATTAATACATTAGGGATAAGTGTAATGGGGTAATTATGGTTGAACAAAACCTCTGATTGTCTGGTGCTGGCCAAGTGTTTATAAATATTTGGTAATCAGCAGACTTTATTCATCCAAATCCCAAGAAAGACCATCACATGCTAACAGCATGTAATCCTAAAAGGAGCAACACAAAAAGCTAAACAAAATCTAGAGCAGCTGTCTCTGCCATTGGGGGCAAACTTGAGAGTTTTAAAAATTATTTCATATTCTCCTTTTAATAGTCTTCTCTACAACCACTTCAGGGTTAATTATTCTTGCCCATCCAATGTGAAAGGGTGCTTCACCTTTCCTGGTTCAAAAGGTCCCGTCTGCATTCACTTGATTAATGAGCTGGAATATCCTTCAAAGATTGCATAACTCTCTTCATTTTATTTTTGTTTATCTTCTAGAGCCAGTTACGGCTCCTATTACATTTCCATGTTGCACACCAGTAAACATATTAGTGTATTAACAAGGGTCAAGGACTCATGTTTACAACAAACTCAGCCACAGCCTGTTGTTCCATTGATTATATATGAGTGACAGTTAATGACAGCATCAGGACCATAAATTAGAATTAGTAACAACTCTGTGCATAAATGGTGTGAAAGTAGTTGAGTGGGCTTGGCTGAGTCTCAGCAGCAATGGGTTATATGACAAAACTGAAGAGGTATCAGCACAGCCCAGCTTGTGCTCCTTCCTAAGCTTGAACTTACAGGGCATCACAAAACCAGGTTGAGTTCTCCTGCGAAACTACGTTGGGTTAGAACTCATGGAACAGTTTTAATGCTGAGGCTCCCCTGGTAATTCCTAGTAGATTCCTTGAGGTAGTTGGTCTTTGTGAGATGGGATTATCCTGGACAGAGAAAGCAAGCACATCACCTGTGTGTGCTTGCTGCCTCACTATAGAAAAGTAAGATATCTAGCTCTCAGTAACCCATTGGGGTGCCCTCCAAAAAATCTTGAAAGAATTGCTGGAGCAACTCTAGGAGAGAATGACCACTTGCTTTTAGTTCCCTAATAAAGAGCAAAGAAGTCTTAGCTGAATGAATTAATAGGGCTCCCTATTCCAAAAGGCATTTGCAGTTAATTATTTGCGGTTTCCTGAGAGCCAGCTCTATAGGTTGCCTTTTTATTATGAACTGCCACTTTGATTGGAAAATTGCCACTTATTTTTAAAAAAGCCACAGAATATTGCAGCTGAACTTTGTCATCTTATGAATGTGTTTTCTCCTTTTGTATATGCACAGCAGGTTTTTCCTTTGTTTCTTTAGGCTCAGGTGAAGCAGGATTGCAACTTTATGCCAAATATTCATTACCAAGGGGTTTCTCATAACTGTTGAATAGCTGTGCTGATTAGGGCACACTTACCCTGTCTGGTGCCATTAGTCCTTTCCCATAACAAAATACGCCTACGTTCAGAGAGAATAATGCATTTGGTGTGAGAACACAGTTCCAGGTAATCCAAGTGAGTTTGGCAGACAGAGACGCAAAACCAGATGGGTGAGGGTTTGAGTCCCATTAAACTGGTCGATCCAGGGCTTTTCCAAAAACTAATTGCAAATTTTCCATTGGTGACTTCATTTACTGTTATTTCCACGGTAATAGCAAAAAAAAAAAAAAAAAAAAAAAAAAAAAAAAAAAAATTTAATTCAGGGGAAAACCAAACCGCACTGGTTTGTCTTGTACTGGATCCACACGCAAAGCTTTGCACGCCACACATGTGGGCTTGACCCTGGTGCAGCATTCAGACTGCTCTGGGCTCTGCTCTCCGTGATTATGGTGAAGGAAAGTGCCTGATTTTTTTAACTGTCTGAAAATAAAACTTAATTAACAATTTCTTAGGTAGCAAAGGTAATCTTGGGGCAAAGCATTTATCTTGTAACTGAAGTCAAACTTTTTCTCGACTGAAAAACACCTTGCAGAAATTCTTGAGTTTGGTAGCTTTGTATGCAAAGGAGTTTTAGCTCAATGAACAGTAAGAAACAGTTTGTTCTTCCTTATGTATTTGACAAATGAAGTTAATGTTAGTACAACAATGTCTGTCCAGGGTATGAGAACAAGATGAAAAAACAGTTTTAAATCAGTATTTAGTGAAAAGCCATGGCAATTTCCAAAAGGGAGAAGCCTAACTGAATATTCCCCCTCAGGACCAGAGGATTTTGATGGTTGGATGCAGTTCCCTTAAGACACAGCTTAGGAATTTCTTTTTATTTATCAAACTAAGTGAGGGAATAAAGTTTCCCAAATATTTGTTGTTAGCTAAACAAGACCCTGGTGTCGGGGGTGCTGGGGGCAGGTGGTGGCGCCTAGGCAGTGTTTGTCTGGGGGGGCCCCAGGGGGAGAATGGATGACGGCTCCAGCCTTCACCCTGCAAAGCTGCGTGGCGTGACTGTTCCCTGCGCTGCTTCTTCCTTTCCTCCTTGTGGCAGCCTTGCTAATGAACTGAAAAGGAGGAGAAACATGAGGCTGCAGGCCAGCTGCAAGTGTCCATGAGGGAGACATGGTGTACCCTGCTGCTGGGCGGCTGCAGGGCCGGGGTTTGTTGCGACACTGGGGTGAGGTGGTCTTGGATTGTCAAGGAAGCAAATACTTCCTTATCTCATATTGAGGTGGGCAAAGGCTGCAAAAAAGGGCTTCAGTTTCAAAATGTTGTGGAATATATTGAACAAAAGAGTCCCCTAGGCACAGGGGAGATGTAGGGTTGTGAAGCACAGCTTTTCTCACGTAAGCCACACTGACTTAGCAAGCAGTATTCCAAGGGCAGAGATCTGCCTGTACGTTGGCTGCCCTATACTGTGCTCTCAGCCATCACAACCACAGTCTGCATCAGCTGAGCTCCTGCATCTCTCTTTTGTTTCGTTTCCTTTCAGGCGCAATGTACTGAGCTTGTCCTCGGGAATTGAAGATATTGGTATTATCAAGTGGGATCTAGCACTGTGTCTCCTCCTCGTCTGGGTGATATGTTTCTTCTGCATTTGGAAAGGAGTCAAATCCACTGGGAAAGTAAGTGCTCTTTTACCCTTTCTATAATCATTGCAGATAGCAGATGTTAGGAATACTAAGTAATGCTGTTCTTGAAGATATTCACCATTTCCTGGAAAAATATGTATTTTTGCTCTGAATAAGAGGGGAATGCAGATTCAACTTTCAATCTGAAAGTTATTGCTGGTGCCCAAAATGCCTGTGAGTCAAGTAGTCATTACTGAGATGGCATCAAGAGGTAGATACAAGCCTGGTTTGAGCACCACTTTGCCTCTCAGAGGACGAGTGTCCCACTGATGCCGTGAGCATGGAGGGTCTTAGGCTTGTGATGGGGACTGCTCTGGACTACCTGTCCGTGGTCTCACACCAGTCAAGTTCATTCTCAGTGCAGGGGGAGGGATGTTAACATAGCTGTGGCAGGGGTGTTTTCAGTCAGTGGAAGCTGTTGGATGCGTGGCGTTTTTGAAATGCCGCTCGCTTACGAAGAGCTGTGTGTAGACACAGAAGACTAAACTGAGGTGCACCTTTAGAAGCACTGTCATTAACAGAGATCCTGGATAGCTTGTGGGTTTAGTCTCATTGTGTGCTCTTCAGAATTGTGTTTTCCTTAAAGGATAACAGTTACATCATTCCTGAATCTCATTCTGCTCCAGCTGAGGAAGCAAGTTGCAGCAGGTCTTGGCCAGTCACTTGGCATAAAGCATGCTGTTATTGCCCCTTGCATTTCAGTACTGGTTTTATACCTATTTTCGTGAGAAAACGCTTTTGAGGCCATTGTGTTTGTGTGATTCTTAGCTTTCAAACCTGTTGCTTGAGGCAGCGTTCTGACAGAGGGAGAGAGATCTCAAGATACCAACTTCCCCCGTGTTTCTTCTCAGCTAGGTAGAATGGATTTGACCCCATTAGTGCCCTTCCTAAAAAAAAGGCCACAGTGTGAACTTATCTTTTACCAGTCCCTAGAGAAGTCAGGAGGATAAATTGCAAGTGCCTCAACTGCAGAAAGAGCCTCATTTAAGAGTTTTAGCTTGTTGCATACTGCAAAATCAATCAGGAGATAAAACTCCCTAGGAAACCAGGTCTCCTCAGTTTCACTGTTAATTAAACTACTTGCTTTGCCATAGTTTCTATCTTCCTTTCTGTGATTTTTATCCTGAAGCCTCATTAAAAGGCTGGTGCCTTACCCTGTATTCCTGCCACCTTTGCCCCAAAAAGCAGCTTCCACACCTCTGAAGCACACGTTGAAAAAAATGTTTGCTTCTCTGTTCCCTCTGATTGATGTGACCCCATGAGGTGATTGTGTAAGTTTTGTAGTAAAGGTGAATGCAGTAAATGTCCCCACAGCAGCCAAGTGAAAGCACACATTTCTGTAGCACGTTTGGCAAGCCTGGTGTCCGCTCAGTAAATGTTACGGTAGCACAGAGAGATTTACTACGCTCCCTATGGTACACTATTTCCTGTCTCTGTGAGGATAACAGGTTGAGAAAAGGTCTGTTAAAATCAGTTATCTAAAAATCTGTGTTCTCTGGAACTCCTGCAAAATGGTCTCTTTTCTAAAACGAGGCAGTTGGTAGGAATTCACTCCCCACTCTCTGCGGCGTCTGAGCTCGTGCGAGTGTGGAGCCAAAGCCCAGCAAAACCATTGGAAAGTCTCCGGCTGACTCCATTAACTTTGGGGTCAAACAAAAGTAAACTGTAAACTCTAATGGAGGACTTGAATTATTTGAGAAGTCAAGTTTACTTTAGTAGATGGTTGTTTATAGCACTTCCCTGCTTTCCAGTGTGTTAATGGCTCTTTGGAAAGCAGGGCGGGGGGAAAGATGTAGTTTTTAAATCTTGTATAGAGGATTGGACAAATAAACATGAAATCATGGTGAAAAATAATAGTTGTGCTTATGCTTTGGATAATGTGCTTGATCTTAAAAATTCCTTCAGCATTGCGAGAGAATCTCTACCTGCAGTGCAAAGGCCTCTGAGTGTTGTTTACTCGGTTCCTGAAAATATGTCAAGGCATATATTTTAGGAAGAAAACTTCGGCTATCATAGGCCTCATTTATGTTAGAAAAAATCAGGAAGTGCAGAAATCCCCCTTTTTTCCTTCTGGTTTTGGTGAAACTAGGCTAATGTGTAATACATATTAGTTGTCAGTGGAAAATATACAGAAAATTCAAAGAGAATTAAAAAGGACATGTATGAAAAGATTTCCTTCCATTCCATGAAATCAGTCCAGCTCTGTGAATTATTATGGCAATGCAGGCTTTGAGTTCTCCTTGTTATTCTCAGAGGACACACTTAAGAAGAAAAATGGAGCATCCCGGGAGCTTTGCAGTAGTTAAGCAAATTCTGGAAAACAAAAATACATTCTCATGGCAGCAAGCTGTAATTACCTGGGGGAATCATCTTGACTCCAAGAAAAATGTCCTTTCTTGGACAGTAGTGATTCTTGACTGTAACACAGTGGTTATATAAAAAACGAGAGAAAGCACTGATGAGCAAAGAAAGCAAAATGTTAGAGGTCAAAAAGTGTGGGTCTAAGATAGAACTGTCCAAATGCAAGCTCAATTAACCCTCGTGCTGGAGATGAAAGCAAAGGGCTCTTTCATCAAATGAATGAGGAGATAACAAGAAGAGAAGAAGTAGGCTGTTATTCAAAGAGAGTGGGAATAGAGGTTAAAGATAATGAAGACATATTCTCAAACTGGATGAATAGAGCCTTAGTTTCCAATAATGATGTTGCTGAATAGGCAGCAAGGGCAAGATGAAGTTATGGGACTGGAAATTACCGCTGTTGAGGCTGATGCCAACCTGAAGGGCCTCCTGTGTTCAAGATGATGGGAAGAGAGACATGGGAGCATGGACTAAATTACCTTAATCTCTGAACAAGGTCTCTGGTGAAGTTGCCTGTAGGAACAGCAGTGGGGCCGCACAGCAAGGTCAGAGGTAGCAGCAGAGCTTGCGAAACAGTTTGCAGTTTGTAAGTTTTAAAGTTCCAATAAAGAATGAGGTAATGTTTCAGGCACCCTCAGTGAGGAAACCTCTTCAGTTCTCTGGCAGAGGTGCACTTGTCATGTGAGGAGGACAAACAGGGCAAAGGCAGAACTTGAACAAAAGTCATGAGTTGTATAAAATCCTGCTTGTTCTCTGCCTGAGTGACATGACCATTGGCTGGGGGGCTCTGGAGGGATTCATGCATTGCCTTTAGGCCTAAGGCAATAAGGTGGTAAAAAACATTAAAAGTACACACAGAAACTCAAGTTGGGTCCTTTTTAGATATGAGGGGGCTTTGAATTTTCCTCATTAGATCTTTCTTGGGTTTGGAGGTGTAGCTTTGGCTGCCACAGGCTAAGCATACTTTTCTTTTTTTTTTTTTTTCATTTCCAGGTAGTGTACATCACTGCCACCTTCCCGTTCATCATGCTCCTTGTTCTACTCATCCGTGGCGTGACCCTGCCTGGAGCTGCAGAAGGCATCAAGTTTTATCTTTACCCTGATATCTCACGGTTAGCTGACCCACAGGTACAGAACCAGGAGCAGGAAGCGAGAAGATTTCCTATGCAAAGGGGGATGGTGAGGGTGATGGTGGTGATGTAATGGCAATAGACTTTTTTCCATGGTCTTTAGAGGTCCAAATATAGCATGAACACTAATGCTGGGTTATATTTTCCAGAGATCTGCTTGAGAAGGTCACTGTTAAATGTGTTTTAATGCATCTTTCCATATATATGTATGTGTGTGTATGCGTGTGTATTTTTTTTGTCAAAGGACTCTGAGGCTGTAGACTCTATCCCGTTATACAATCTCAGCTTTCTTGTTGGTAAGGTAAGGGAGATGCATTTTTTTAATGAGGATAGTCTTTAGTTTCAAAGGAGAGACACGTGAGCTTCACAGATGGAACAACAAGCGACAACTGTGAGTACCAGTGTCACTTACCTCCCACTGCTCAAGAGGAGGAGACTGGGAGAGAGGTGGATGGAATTATAGAAGAATGAAAACCCATGGAAAGGTGAAGAAAATGCTTTCTGAGGCACAGGAACTACCATTTGGTTACCCCTTGTTAGTGGTAGCCAGGCTTACTCTTACTGTACAGATAGTAATTCCTGTCTGTGCTGACAGAGTGAAAGTGTGGGACACTTGAGCAGGCCAGCATCGTTTCAGCCAATAGTGTTCACATGAGAAATGGGGAAAAAAAAAAAAAAAAAGTCAATACCCTCCTCCAAAAAACCAAAAGCAAGGCATCTTTGAAAATAACAGAACATTGGTCGCAGTGATAGGAAATAACATCTGTCTTTGCTATTTCTTTGTATTGAGTAATTGGTAAAAATACAACACTAGTGACAGCTAAATAACTGAAGTAGAAAAAGTGTAATTAAAAGAAACACTGTGAAAAAAAAGTGCATTCTCTAGTCTCGCCCTCTTTTACAAGACACCCTTTTCACAGGAGACATTATATTTTATGAATAATCTTCTTTTATGGGACTCTATCATTTTTATGATCTGCTGTTAGCCCTAACCAGAGTACCGGCCAGTAATGCAGAAGAGATTCATTTGAGCTGACAGGCCCCCTCCCACAGTCTAGCAAAAGCATCTCTCCCAGGAGACACTAGTCAGCAAGGTGCTGGAAAAGCAGGGGTGGGAGGGAGGAGGTTATGGTCCTCAGTCTTCACTCTCACTTAGACTCCTGGGTGGTTTCTTCTGGTGTTCGCAGACTTGCATTAGCAAAAACAAGAGAACAGATGGGATTCAGAGGATACATTTTGGTAGTTCTCTTGTGTATTTACTAGCCAAGAAGTTCATAGTATATGCTTATTTCACTCTGTATATTTTTTTTTTAATGTAATTAGGACAAAGAATCATGAGACCAAGATCAGATATGTATCTTATAAAGTGCATTGTGTTTTGCTTGTTTTCCCCCCACCCCTATGGTTTTTTATCTTGCATTTGAACAGGTACAAAAACAACCAGAAAGCTAGAAAAATAAACAAACCAAATACACAAACCTGTTTCTCAAGCTTTTCACATCCTAAGTTTAAGGAATCTGCCGGCTGACTCTTAACCGAAATGAGTTACAACAGAAATGAGCAATGTTATAAATACTTCTGCATTTCCTATTGCACTGAAACACGTTTATTGTTGCGCCAACAGGAAGGATCAGCTGAATGACTAAGAAACTAGAAATACTGAGCATCTCTGGGGAGGGGAAACAGGAACTGTTATAGAGATTGATTATGTTCTTTTGGGCTCTGATGCTAATAATTTTCTTTTCCCTGTGAAAGCCAAACTTGCAAATGTGATGTTCTCTTTCCCTGTTTCCCTGATCCTTTAGCTTTCACCCTCAATGGAAGCAATTATTTTGTTGATATTGCTTAGTTTGAACTGTGTGTCTGCATAGAGTGTTGCAATGCAGTGATGCTGGTAATAACAGTATTTCCATCTTTCCCTTTAGGTCTGGATAGATGCAGGGACACAAATCTTCTTCTCATATGCAATCTGCTTAGGAGCAATGACTTCCCTGGGGAGCTACAACAAGTACAAATACAACTGCTATAGGCAAGTTTCCATCTAAGGGGGTTTAGTGTTTTAGCTAAATGATGTAAATAAAGTAGGGACAATGGGTTAATTTTTTTTTAATTAACTTGCTCCATGACATATGTGTGACTTAGGGACTGTTTGCTGCTGGGATGCCTGAACAGTGGTACCAGTTTTGTGTCTGGCTTCGCAATTTTTTCCGTCCTGGGCTTCATGGCACAAGAGCAAGGGGTGAACATTGCTGATGTGGCAGAGTCAGGTACGATGGTGTTGGTGGCAGTGGTGGTGGGCACTGCCGCCTAGCGTGTGAGCAAAGTTCTGCAGACTCAATCAGCTAACATCTAAGCAATAAAATAGAACAAGGTTTCCCATAATCTCCAGAAAAAATAAGCACGTTGTTGATTTGGGCTTCCATCTAGAGCAGTCAGGGTTAGCCGGGGTTATACTGTTTACTCTGTCTTGATTAACAGGGCAGCGATCACATTTCCTAGAGTGCTAACCCATGTGAGTTGAGATCTGAGTTAAGATAACTACACCATTATCTAGGGTCCAGAATGTCACTGACTCGGGAGTTTATTCCATCCTTCTTTTCAGACTACCTTTATTTTCATTCCAATGCAAATTGCCAATGCTTATGTATTTTTCATAGTTTAGTTTTGCTTACTTGCAGCACTAGAGTAGAATTAGTACCCTGGCCTTTCGAAGGGTCATACAGACATATATTCCTAAATCTCACTGAAAGGCAAGAGAAATTGGAGAACTCCATCTCTAGGGTTTTGTGGACCATTTCATCCACTGGAAGTTCAGCTGTTGCAATCCTGCATTTGTCCTCTGTAGCTTCAGGGTGAGGTTGACAGAACTGTGAGAAGTCTCATTTTGAAACTGGATGTACACTTAGGTTCCTCCCTTATTTCATAAAAGTTCTTCCCATTAACATTCAGCTATGCACATGCAGATGAAGAAGGCTAAATCCTCACAGCATGTGATTGTATTTCAAACAAAACAGATGACATTTTTTACTCTCTGCATTTCTTGTCCATGGAGGCAGGTCTAACCATGTGTTTTCACACAGAGCAGGCAGATTAGATGGGAATTACCATGGAAAAATAATGAATCAGGCCTTGACAGCCATGAGGCTTAAAGCTAATCAGATTCAAGTAATAACAATGTCACCTGAGTGCACTTTTGACATTTCTTTCTGATTTTTTTTTTGAGCACTTTTAATTCACCCGCATAGTATTTGAAAGCTTTCCTCTGCAAACATGCTATTAAAATGAAAAAGTCAATATATCTTCTAATCACATGGCTCTGGGAGTTAAGTTTGTTAGAAAAATATCTCACTTCACAAGGGCTAATGAAAAACTAATGACATTGATGGCACCGCTGGATTCTTGGGTGGCTGCAATTGGCAGACCTCTTGCAAGTGCAATTAGTTAACAGTCTTGGCCTTAATGCTTATTTTGATCGGAGGTTGATTGCTTTGTTTGGAAACAGGAAGCAAGGGAATAATCCTATTGAATGAATCATAAATAGCCCCATTATTTTTTTTATTTGTATGTAGGTGGATCAATTCCAAGAGTAGTATTTTTAAGTATTTGCATATTAGATTTTTCTCTGGTCAATATTTTTTCTAGTTTTTATTATTAAATCTCTGATACTGGCAGCTATATTCCTGTCCCTTCACATTTTTAGAATTAAACAATTCTATAGTAACACTGGATTGCTAAAAAAAAAATGTTTAAACACAAATTAACTAACAGTGTTTACATAACGTTTTTTCAACAGCTCAAAAAGCTTTTTTTTTAAAGGAGGGATTTCATAGCAGCAAGGGCACTGATTAGCTTCCAGATTTGGCTTTTGATTTCTTGCAGAGCTACTGAGGACACTTGATCCCCCTGGGATGAGTGTCCCAGGACCTGCGTGGGGCTGTGGGGAAGCAGAATCTCATGGCCACATTTTTTACCAGTGCCAAGTTCAGCCTTGGTGCCATGTGCCAGGGACACACTTGTCAGCCAGGTCTGGCTCCTGCTGAAAGCACTGGTCACTACTGGCCTTCACTGGCTTTAGTGGGTTTGCACAAGTTAACTTCGACTTCTCTGGCTTCTCTGCGAAAGCAGATTTTTAATAAACAGCTTTTTTCTTTTTTTTTCAGAAATTATTTTAAAGGGAGAAAGGAAAGCAGTGGAGACTGTCATAGTCAGTCCTGTCTAATCTGTGCAGCCTCTGTTTGGCTGGAAGAAATACTCTACCACCCATGCAATCTGTAGCAGGATTAAACCAGCACAAGATTTCCTTTTTTTTTTTATTTTTTTTTTTTAAATTCCATTTGCAAACAAATTCAGATTAAATTAGTCTGACTATAGTGCCTTGGGTTTCCTGATGCCTGCTCGGTCTCTGCCTCTGCAGCTCTCCAGCCATGCCACAGCACCCCATGGCAAAGGGCCAGAGTGTGGGCTGGGATCGTGGCAGTCCTCACCAGCTTTTTAATAGCAGCCACAAGTGCTTCACTTTTGCAAAACACCCTTCCAAACAACAGAGTTTCAAATTAAATACAATTTTTAGATTATTTATGTCTCAGTTGAAGGGTTGCCAGGATCATTTTCTTTCACATGGACTTTTCTCTTTATATTTCAACACTTAGTTTCAAAGGAAAATGAAAACTAGCATAGGGCTTAGGGCGCTTGGTGTTAGTTGGTATCACAGTGCAAGAATAGTTTAACTGGCCAAAGCATACAGAATTGCAGCAAGTTTTGAGGAGAGCAGTTTTACATCTGTCTCATCAATTGCACAGATCAGCTGCAAATGCCATCTGGTAGCAGTTCTCCCTCAGGGACGATCTGCTGTACCCACTGAATTAAAGGGGGAAAAAAGCAAAGCCCCCCCCCAAATTTGAGACATTCACCAATTTTTTGGTATCTTCTGTTGTATAAAATCTTAGTTGTGTTTAATTTTAAATAAAATTAGTTGCTTGATTGTTGGCTAATTTGTATTTATTTCTGTTGAAATATTTTCAGTGACCTAAAGTTTTCTTTAGTTTGAGAAAAAGTCATCTTTTTTACCTCTTTCTCTTGTTTCTTTTTCCATCTTTCTTGTTGAAAAGGAAAAGTGGGAGTTAGGAAGAGCAGTGTTAGCAATATTTTTTTATACAGATCAGAGATAAGATTTTTTGTCCCTGCAATGCAGCAGTTCAAAAAAAAAAAATTCCTTTTCCTTTGAAAATGACATGAGTATACTTGGTAACTGGCATTTTCCAGGATTTTGAAGGCTCCTTAAAGTAAACAAGCAGACAAGCCAGCATTCCTGGATTTAATCTGAATTTAAATCTGTCCTCAGAATTTTTTGTCAGCCTCACCAAATTTCTCAGTCCCCCCTGAGAGCCTGCTGTAAATGCAGGGCTGCCAGTGTTCCTGTCTCCCACTTACGGAGGGCTCTCTCCCTCCTCACAACAGCTCCCAAAAGCAGTAGCACCTGGCTCCAGGTGGGAGTGCCTCTGGAGATGAGCGTGCAAGAGCTCCGTGTGCGGGTGTGAGTGAGATCCCATCTGGTCCAGAGCACAGACAGACCCAGTCTAGAGAGGAGCCCTCGCACCCAAGGCTTTGTTTTCCAGAGCAGGGAAGCCCAACACGTAGTCCCAGCCCCACTGGTGCTCCAAGACTGCTGAAATCCATCCTGCAGCTGGGGCTGGGGTCAGTCATACTCAGTGTCACCGTGGCAGGTCCGTGTAGGCTGGCCAAATAGGGGCAGATGATGTGACAGCGTGGGGAAGCAATTTTATTCAGAGTGATTTTACACCCCAGCAGTTCCCAACAGCAGGAAGCACTTTTTTCAGCTGATATAATTAGGAGTAGCCTAATCAGTGCAGCAGTGAGGGTTTGCAGAAGCAAAGGAGCAAATTCCTGGAGTGCAAACCCTGCTTCAGAAAAGTCATGCATACAGAGGGGAGGCAGTGGTTGCATTAGTGAAGATCCCGGGGAATGTTTGCAGCAGAGCCCCCTTCCCTGCATGCAAGAGTTTCATCACCATCATCTTCATCATGACCATGTGGGCTAGCAGTGGGATTCTGCCATTCCCCTGGGTCACCCCTTTTCCCCCCGGCCCCCAACACTGTCCTGTGTCCGTGCAGGGCAGATGTAGGACACCTCCATTATTGGCATGTTTGAGACAGATGTTAAAACTGGTGATCTGTTAGCAATGGCCTCGGGGGTTTGCCTGTGGTTTCTGCTGTAGTCATGCGTGCTTCGATTTCAGATAAAACAGCCAAACTGTTTCACTTCTGGTATTTCCAGCTGCGTTTGGATTTATCTGAACGGAACCAGGCATTCCTGAATTAGAGGGTGGCTACCTTTACCAAAGAGCTGGTACTTACTATTTCTCTTCCCTTCCCTTTCCCCTTCCCTATTTTCTCTTTCTCTAGGTCCAGGCCTGGCCTTCATTGCCTATCCAAAAGCTGTGTCCATGATGCCACTGCCCACCTTTTGGGCAATCCTTTTTTTTATTATGCTTCTGTTGCTTGGACTGGATAGCCAGGTTAGTATAATGGGTATGGGTTATGTGGCTTATTGTATTGTCATTGCCAACTGAAAAAAAGCTGAGTTAAGACATGAATTAAGAGGAATTCATCTGTGTTGGTTTTTAGTGAGGGGCTGCACTTGGTGGATCTGTGAATGTCGATTTGTAATAGGGTGTTGCTCAGTAAGTCTGGAGTCCACAAGACTAGGCCAGTACTCCCTAACCTAAATTTCATTCCCTGTCTGGCTATAAAATACCACTATTTTTGTTACAGTGCAGTGTTTTCTTCTTTTGAAGAAAAGCTTAATCATTTTAAAACATATAAGTCCACAGCAGTCAGTTCCAGAGTACTTCATGCCATTGCGATTACCTGCAGTGTGTGTACACCATCATTAAAGCACTTTAAGAATTAATAACTATTAGAAATACAGGCTTTGGGAGTTGCCAAGTGCCAAAAAAGAAAAGTGAAGCTGTCACGAGATACAAAAAGCACAAAATGTTTTGTACAGAGTGGCTTCATGAGCAGCCAGAGAACAAAGCTGCAGCCTTTTTCGGTGGCCTTGGGCTTGGAGGTGCTGAGCAATGTGGGATCCTGCTGACTTTCACGTCACCACCGTGCATTTAGTACCTCCAAACAGGCCAGAAAGCATCTCATATTCCAGCTGTACTAATTTTAAAGCACACACTGCTATTAATCAGTGAGCATGAAAAAAATCAAAATGTTCAGTCCAAGAAGTTAGGTTATTTTTCCCAGTGGTTGCTTGTAGGAATGTTGGACTAAGTACTGCCAAGGAACCTGTAAATCATTTCTAGATAGTCCACTTACAAGGAAACATGGGTGACCAGGGATTATGCAGTAACTGCACATTCAAAATTCAAACTTTTCTGCACTCAAATGGAAAGTCGTTAACATTACAAAAAAAAATGAAATGTTTATGTCACCCTAAATGCTCTCCCGTATGAGGAGAACTCTGTAAATGGATTTTTAGCGGTTGTTGTGTACCTAATCTCTTATATTTTTTTTATATTTGATTTGCCCTAAATTTCTCTTTATGGCTTAATCTTTGAACTCTGGTGAGCAACTTTCAATTGCTCTAAAGTAAATGTGACAGTGCCCAATGCTGTGGTTCAGCAACCCTATGCTTATGCAAATTGGAAGCCGTCTGGTAATTTTAAAAAGCTCCTCACTGCGTAGAATGATTAAAACTAATTGGAGCGCTTAATTTCTCTCCTCTACCCCTCTGGTTTTTTGGAGTGCAGTCAAGCAGGTTTCTGGAATGCCAGAGCAGTTGCAGATCAAATCAGCCCAAAGGAAAGGTTTGCATTAAAAAAGAAAACTAGTTTTACAAAAGTCAAAGTAACAAGACAGAAGGCAACAAAATCTCGTGTAAGACAAAATCTGTTTGCAGAACAGTCTGTATTTCCAAAATAGAGCTTCAATTTTTGATCAAAGAGGGAAGAGTTGTTAAAGGGCACTTCTGGGCACTGTAAGAGCAATAGAGGTACCAGGTAAGAAAAGGCAGCTTTTCCTAAAGTAATCTATGTCATAAATTAATCTAGTAATAATAATGTGATAAGTTATTAGTTGTAAGAAGATGTATCTACTTAAAGTGAAGATCATTTCTACAGAGGCAGCCTTTTTGGATACCTTTGTGGTTATCTCATGTCTTCAGTGAGCTTTGTGCTTTTTCAGCCTTCCCAGGTTGAAAGTGTAGATCAGTTTAAAGATCCTGTCCTAGGTTTTATTTGGGGGAAGTTCAGTAGTTGCTTTCTTCCGGGGGCAAAATGCATCTGGTTTTTGATTAATTTAAACTTTTATTTAAATCCAGTTTGGGTTATTGGGCTAACTCAGGTTACACATCTTAAATATATAGTTTTCCCAAGGCAAACAAGTACAAATACAGATATCATGAAGCTAGGTAAAGATTTTTAGCTCATCTACTCAGAGCTTCATTTTTGGTTTACATGTGCAAATACTTTGCCAGATGATTTTATGGGGACTGTATGAACAGCTCCATTATTTTTTTAAAAATAACCAGAGCCTCACTCAAGAGATACTCTGCTCACAGATCCAAAAAAGACATGTTCAGTCAAGAAGAGCTGCTATTTCACATCAAAGTCTGCCTTCCCTTGGCTGGATTTTCACTAGCAAACCCAAAAGTAGAATTATATCAAATTGTGGAATTAACCTAACTAGTATCTGTGAGGTTTTCTGGCACATCAAAAAAGGCTGGGAGGTACTCTTCTAGCTTGAACTTTCTTAAGTGTTTTCTCTCTGCATCTTTTCTAGCATACATCTTGTATTCATCTGGAACAGTGACAACATAAAAGCCACATAAGTGCCTTCCTGTCATCGAATTAACCTCCTTTGTCCTTGTGGCTTGCATTTACAGAGCCCCTTTGGTAGCTCGTGAGGCTGCCAGGAAATAAACAGCAATTCTGAAAGCTTGTTCCAACCTGAAAACTACCCCCACGCTTCAACCTCTGGGTTACATAGGCATGGCTTCTGATTTATTTATTCAGAGCAGCATTTTGCCACAGAGTACAGCTGGGGTGTTGGTGGAGAGAGTTTGTTCAAGTAGAAGCCTGGATGAAATGCACAGCGGGCATTCTTCGAGTCACATTTCTCTGTTGCTGTTTTCCCCCTTTAGTTTGTTGAAGTTGAAGGACAGATCACGTCATTAGTTGATCTGCACCCATCCTTCCTAAGGAAGGGTTACCGACGGGAAATCTTCATCGCTATAGTGTGTTTCCTTAGCTATCTTCTGGGACTAACTATGGTGACTGAGGTAAGTAGCACCAGTGCTGGAAATTGCCGTCTTTTTTAGCCATTTTTCAGGCCAGTTTACCTATTTAGCCACTCAGAGGAACAGTGCTTTTTAGATCTACAGAGCATCTTTCATCCCTAGATCTGAAAGCGTTTTGAAAGGGAGCTATATATATGCCCACTTTTTAGTCAGAGGAACAGAGACATGAAATCTCATTAAATTCAATCTAATCTCAGGTACCAATCAACATGAGTATGAATATTAACATCTAGCTCTAAATGATGAAACACGCTGGAAACCTTCAGCAGAGCAGATTAAGAATCTATCCAATGTATGCAGGGAAAGAGATTTTTATCTTAGTTACACAGATTTGAATTAATTAAATACCACTGTGTTTATTCTAGTATAAACTAGACAGGAATATGTTCCAGTGCCTGCACTGTTGTGATATTTATCTCCAAAATAAAATCCAAGCCAGATTTTAAAAACAACTGGAAGAGCACAAACGTGAGAGGTAAAATAGCACTTGTAACAAAGGTGCCTAAAAAACATGAGTTTTGATGTAGAAATGTAGTTCAGTGTAGTGAGAGCAAAGAGTCTAACAGCACAGTATAAATAAAGAGAGTTAGAAAGCAAAAAAAGGAATTATTCTCATGAAAAAAGTCCTTTCACTCAATTAATAAATAAATGAAGACCCTCCTGATGAACTGACTTCCATTTTCAGTCTTTTGGAGGTGTTTGTGTTAGGAGACAACCTATTATTTCTTTGTATCGGTTTCTTTAAACACCCATCCTAAAATGCTTTTAAGAAGGAAAGATATAAGTGTGCCGGTAGATTATACTAAGTTGCTTAATTTTGTTTAATCGTTGTCTTGTTTGGAATTCTTCCTGTAGTAAACATGTATATTCCCTGGGGAAGGCAATACCAAATATTTACCTTACCTACTTGCTTGATACTGCTTCTTTTTAGACAGCAGTCATTGAGATAGGTTGATAGATGTTGCTGGGAGCTGGGCCTGAAATATTTGGGTTTTTTTCCTGTTGTATCCTAATCAGTTGTGTCTCTCCTTTACAGGGTGGCATGTATGTTTTTCAACTCTTTGACTACTATGCAGCTAGTGGTGTATGCCTTTTGTGGGTTGCATTCTTTGAATGTATTGCTGTAGCCTGGGTTTATGGTAAGTGAGGCTCCTTTCATCTGATACCTTTTGATGAGTCAGTGACAGTTTTGTTTGCCAAATACTTAATCATCAGCCGCCCCAGAATCTTCTTCCCAGCAACAGACACATGCCATTAAAATAAATTTGCCCTGACCTCTTGGAGACGAATTTGCATCTGGGATGAAGCCAACCTCCAGTGTTTTTCCACAAAAAAATTAGTATTTTTCCATTGCTAATTAATAAAGGCACAATTAAGCATTTACGTGTTAAGTTTAGAGGTGAGAGTTGAAAGTTTGGCCAGCCATGAAAATTCCTCTTTGTCTCTCAGAGAATTTCCTTTCAGGGCTGCAGTGTCCACAGGGCCAAGCCAACCAAACAGAAAGTACAAAACTAGAGCTGACAGAGGAGTGTATTCTGCCCCATTATTTTTAGGCAGTACCAAGTACCAAGGTCTGACAGTAGCCTCTGTAGGTGCCTGAGCTGGGGAGGGATCAGATGTTTGCTGGTCAGGACTACTCATTTCTCTGATTCTTTATTGCTCCATCTCCTTAGAAAAGCGAAACAAACAAAGCCATCGTTTGGCATCAGTCAGATTCCTGTAGAAGCAGGGTGCGCTGTTTGCTGTCAGCTCCTTCCCATGGTGATCCCTCTGGCAAGTTCAGTGAGAGTCAGGAGAGAGGAGAGGGTGTGTGAAGGGGGCACTCCTGCATCTGAAGAAAGAGGGGAAGGGTGGGATGAGAGAGTCCCCCAAACCTTGCACTTCTCAAGAAAATGATGTTGGACTTCACAGCAGTGGGCAGCATTTGAAGAATACATCTGACACCCTCATCTTCCCTTCAAATGCTCCTTTGGGGCCTAGGAAAGCAGCTTTAATCCTACAGTTCTTACAGGGCTTTTATATGTTCGATTCTTACAGGCGCTGATAATATTTATGATGCCATTGAGGATATGATTGGATACAGACCTGGTCCCTGGATGAAATGGAGCTGGATTGTGATCACACCAGTTCTTTGCGTGGTGAGTACTGACCTCTGCTCTTTCAGATTTTACACATGGCAGTGCTGAGCCGCCTCTTACTGCTTCTCTTCAAGAGAAGGCTGTGGCATTCAGAGGGCAATTTGCAAAGAGAATCTGGAGGCTTGAGCATTCCCCTCAAAGTCATTCTGTTCCCAGATGTCAACTGCTAACGTGACAGCTCTCTACTGTGCCTGTGCAGATTGCAGTTGGTTACGTTTCAGTGTATTTTTCTTAGGACTGGCAAAATGATACAATCATGAAGAGAAAACTCACTCTCCAAAGAGCAGACACAGGACTGCTAGGCTGTTGTAACAAAAAGACTTGAGCAGTCTGAGGCAGATCTCAGCTTGAAGTATTTCACTGGGTGGGAAGAACATCCTGGTAATCTCCTTGCAATGTTCAGCAAATAGTTGAGCCCTGAATAAGAACAGGCAGCATACTGCAGCTGTTCAGCATCATCTCTTAGCACTCTTTCAAGCAGCAGATGCTATAAGCAGATGCAGATGCTCTTTTAATGATTTAAATGGAAGAATAATTCTCACATTGGTTTAAAATGCATGGGGGTATCATCAGCTCTGCCTTTCACTGCCTGTCTTCCTCAGGGCCAGTGGTAGCACCGCACCCCTGCTACTTTTGTCATTATTTGAGCCTCACTTTGTTTTCCTTTCTCATCCACAGGGGTGCTTTATCTTTTCTTTGGCCAAGTACAAACCACTGACCTACAACAAGGTCTACACATACCCAGACTGGGCTATTGGCCTGGGCTGGGTTCTTGCCCTTTCCTCCATGATCTGCATCCCTATGGTGATGGTCATCCGCATCATTCAGTCAGATGGATCGCTCATTGAGGTAAGAGCAACCAGTTGTTTGTCTAGAGGAGAAAGGGAACTTTAAGTTGCTGTGTTTTATACAAAATAATGTTTGGAAAACTGCCACCTTGTCCAGGTAGGGCAAATAAAGCTGTTAAAGATCACCTGTCCTTTGGGCAAACAGTAGAAACAGAACAAACACAAAGCCTTCTGTCCTCAGACAAACATCAAGTGTTTTTACTCGTGTCCCACTTGTGTAGTTGCCAGCTTGGCAAATCATTACCTCCACGTGCAGACAAACACTCAAGGACTGGGGTGTTTCTGAGTATCAGGTCTCTCTTTTCCAGCCCACAGGGTCATGGAAGCACCATGCTGAAAATCACAGAGAAAGCAAGAGAAAGAGAGGGAGAGACCTGGGTCAAACCTGGTTGTGTAAAAGCTCATTGAATTTCAGGGAAATTTGGGTACACCTGGGGATAGCGTGGCTCTCAGGCATGGCCTTCCTTGTGGGGGACAAAACAGAAGTCAAAACCTCCTGCCAGTGGACTTCACTTTTTAGCTTTTTCAAATTGTTATTGTTTTATTTCAAATTGAAACTGGATCCAGATTGCCCTGATCTTTGGAAAACTGAGTCCGATTCAGATTTAAAAGTACAGATTCCCTTGGGTTTGGATTTGCAGGCAGTCTCTTGCCCTTTGCAGTTCAGTGCAGGTTCCCCTAATTTGTTTTTATTCTAGTTTAAAGTTTTTAGAGACTGTGCAATTTAGCAATTCTCTTCTAAGTTTTCAGATTAGTTTTGTTTCTGCCTAATGAGATGGTCTTAAATGCAGCCCAGGGTATTCTTGGAGGATAAAGTGGGACACTTTGGATTATTTAAAAAGAGAGAATAGAAATTTAAAAAAAAAATGCCCAAACCAAACATTTCCCAGAGCACAAACACTTGCATTTGTTTTCGTCCAAGTGTTAATGGTCTTTTTCAGCTGTGGCCAGGGCATAAGTGTTAATTTTGTTGCCTACATTGTCACCATTGTCACCATGAGAGACAAGTCTAAAAGTAGCCAAAACACTGCTCAAAGACTATGTTAGGAAAGGAAAGAAGAGTAAACATTGGTTAGATGCCATTTAGTTCTTCCTTTGTGAACTGAAATGTAGGAGAGAAGTTGCCACTTGGCACGGAGGGCTGGGCTGACGGGCAGAGCTGTTTCTAAATGAGGAAGGAGAACACACATCATTTGAGCAGCAGCAGCACTGAAAGCCCAGTGTGCAGGATGCTGGATAACACTGGGAATGCCCTCTCCTGTCTGTCTTCCCTGCATCAGGTCAGGCTGCGCAGCTGAGCAGAAGTTGAAGGCAGCGCTCCTCAGATCCCCGTGTCCCTGCAGAGCCGTGGGCTGTACACACGGCTCCAGCAGTGCCATCCCTGCCCTTGGATTGCTGCATCCTCCCTCCTGAGTGTGGAGACTCAGCGGCCTCCTGGTCCTCTCACCTCTGCTTTCCTTCTTTCTTTCAGAGGATAAAGGCGGTGGCTGCCCCCAAGGAAGTGAATCGGTGGTCCAAAGAAACAGAGAGTGGCACCCCCTTCTGCCCCAATGGAACTTCGAATGGCGGATTGATCAAGCCAACTCATATCATTGTGGAAACCATGATGTGAGCTCTCTCTGTGAGAGGATAAACCTGCTTTAACTGCCGTTTACTAACCATAGATTCTCATAGGACCAGGTTTACAGAGCTTTATATTTGCACTAGGATTTATTTTTATTTCTCACAGAGAAAGTTATTTTTTGTGTGTGTTTTTTTGTTGTTTTTTTTTTTTTTAATATTTTGTAAGGTAATCACAGCAGACGTCTCTCTGTAGAGGGAGAGCTTTCATATCAGACTAGACATATTACAGGAATTTGCTATTATTGGGTTTTTTTAAATATATATATCTTTATCTCTAAATATTATACACCTTACCACTTGAATTGATTGTCTTACCAGCAATACATTCAAGTCTCAGAAAGCAATTTTAGGTGCTGGTATGGTTGGGAGCAGGGTAACCTACAGAACACACAAAAGGAGCTCTGTCGAGAGATACAATTTGTAAAAAAATGCTGTTTCAAGAGAATTTTCAAAGGTGTAGTATTTCCACCCTCTGGTTCAATTGTGGTAAACGACAGGCATCAGGGTCACTTTAGGGAGTGGGTTTTGTTTAGCCAGTCCCTGAATAAGGGTATGGCCAAACAGCTGGAGCAGAGAGTTTGCAAGGGAAGCTGGGTGTGAAAGGCTTTGTGGCCATCCCTCCCAGGGATGGCGCTGGGACCTTGTCACACTGATGGGGGAGGACTTGAGGAAGGCATTTGCAGGATTTGTCATGGTTTTCAGGGTTTTTTTGTTATTTTTTAGAATTTTGGAGGTTTTTTTTACCTGAGTGAAATGCCTGCTGTTTGTGTGTGGGCAGGGAGGTTGAGTACCTGCTCCTGAGTTTTCCAGCAAAGCATATTTTGATGCAGTGACACTGGTGTAAACTTGAATTCTGCAAACTGGGATGGCAGCCTGTCCCTGTCGCAGTGGGGTGAGCACCTGAGGAGCCAAGAGGGGAAAAGCAGCACCTGCCTCAGGGTGCTTCAGATGTTCACTTCCTCATTTGGATTTTGGTTTGGGGCAGAAAAATAAAAGAACCACTTCTGGACTCTGACCATTCAGGAGTGAACACAAACCAGGTCATCCCTGACAGGAGGAACAAAACCACTCACCTGGTGAACCGGTATTGGTGACAGACACATTGTTAATAATAATAGTAATGATGATAATAATATCACACAGCAAACAGGTGCTTTTCATCCATGTATCTCAAAAATGCTTTTCCAAGTTTGGTAACCAGGATTTGCTTTATTTATGTATTTTTTTGGGGGGACGGGGTGTGTTGGTCATTGCTATTGGAGGAACAGACAAGAGAACTCTGTAAGTCCCTTGTCACATGTTACTAAATAGCAGTAGTGCACCTAGAGCCCCTGGTCTCCTTGCTCATCACTGGGTTGAACCACAGTTTGATTTGATTTGATTTGGTTTTCTGGGGGGAAAGGAGGGTTGAAGACGTATTTATGAATCTCACATGCTGAAGAAAGAGGGCTTTTTGGAATTTAAATTAAAGGGAACATGTAACACTGAAATATTTTGTATTGATCAGTAGGAATTGGGTACCGTTCCAGGTGAGACTGGGGAGGGAAGAGAAACCACTACAAGGAGTGTAGGAATGGGGAGGTCCACTTCATGTGGTCCAGGTGAATGTTTCCATGGGGAATTGAATCCTTGAAGACTGTCCAAAACCTGGACAAAAGCCTTTTTCTTTTTTTTTTTTTTTTTCTTGAGCAGGTTGTGCTGGGAACAAGTTCTCTGGCAAAACTTGGCCTTTTCTTGTGGGCATTGTATTAGAGGAAGAGAGTTTTTTCTTGTGTACCACAGTTAGGCTATCCAAAGGTATTTAGAAGAAATGCTTGATAAAAGCAGAGTTTGCTTATTCTGCTGTCAGCTTAGTCTGTCAGGGCAGAGTTTGTAATTTATCTAAACAGGAACATAACCAGTTCTTAACATTCCTACACAGTAGTTTTATTTTATTTTTTCTTGTCCCATGGGCTAAATGGCCACAGCAGCACAAACACTTGTTAACTTGTTGGTTTTCCTGTAACAGAAAAGGGGTGATTTAAAACTAAGAGATGGACCAAAATAATTATTAAAGAAAGAAAAAAGTGGCTGCATCTATAACTTTCAAAATCTTTCTAGTTGGAATTTGTAGATATTTTTACATCAGATAGCTGAGTTGCAGCAACAAAACCAGCCATGGTAGAGTTACTTTTGTTTTATTTTTCTGGTTGCTGTATTATGAGAGCTCTAAATGAAACTTTTCCAAAGCTGGAGATGGCAAACATCTAATGGCACCTGCTAAGCAAGTGACAACAGCCATCAAAGGTCACAGGAGGAATTCTGAGAGCTACAGGGTGTCATCAAATGTGCCCAAAAATAAAGAAACATGCATACAGCTTTTTTTTTTTTTTTTTTTTAATAGCCTGTAACAATCAAAGGCAAGGAAGCATAATCAAAGATAAATCTCTTAGTGGGCTTCATCTTGGACTCTCATTTTTGAGTTACAATTAGTGTCTGCAGCAAACAGGCACAGGTGAAGAGGGAGTAGCAGGTTAGGGGGGTCTAAATTAATGGTTTTTGTGAGTGCAGATGAAACACTGATGTTTGATTTATTTCTTTTTATATATATATCTATATATACATACATACATTGTCGTGCAACTGTGTTTGAGATTATATAGTTTGCACATCACTTTTGTGCTGTAGAGGTGAGACAAGCTTTAGTTAGGGGAAAAAATGGTTTGGCTACATCAAAGATGTCTCCAGCAAGTCAGCTGGGTATTTAAACATCTCCCATGTTGGGAAGAGTGTCTTTGTGTGAAGAACCAGAGGGCTAATACTACACCTTTAAATATACAACTACTAGAGAACTAGAACCCAGCCCCATTTCGATACAAACTGTGCCATTCAAATCAGTCGCTTCCATGTTCCAAGTGAAAATGTCTCGCACATATGCAACAACCTCATTGGAGCGTTCTCTGTGTCAGCTTCTCTGGCCCTGCTGTGCTCCTTAGCACAACTGCAAGGGAGGTCTGGGACTCACCAAGAGCCAAGAAATTATTGTTTCTGGAAAACAATTCCACTCTCCCTTCCCTCTTCCCTGAAAAACAAAAACAAAAACAAAAACTTAATTCCTCTTGTTTTATCTGGGGTTTGAGTTCCAGTGAGAACATTTGCATTTTTATAGTTTTGGGGGGTTTTCCTAACAATTTTATCAGATTTCTAAACTTTTCTTGGTGATAAATTTGCATTTCAACATGATCCTCTGCCAAATTTATTAAAAAATTATTTAAAAAAAAAGTTTGTGTTTTCTACCTATTTTGACTGCAAAGACAACTGATTTTTTTCATATATTTACTTGTTTAAACTCTTGTGACCTATTTTACCTGTTTTGTGTAAATGAGGAACTCTATATTAAAGTATCATGACTAGTCATAGATGAACTGGTTTGGATCCAGGGAAAACTTAGTGTAGTTTTGGTGTGAGATCTTTAGAACCAGATCCCTGAGATTAAAGCCAGAATAAACCAAGATAAAACGCACACCTTTTCATATTTAATGTACCTTTGTATTCATGGGTTCTTCTGGGCTTGAAAACGGCAGAGTTTCAGCAGTATTTACTTCCAGCTGAACTGTAATCAAGAAATAGTAGAAATGTAAAGGGGAACATTTTCCCCATGAGATTTTCTGACCTGTTTCTTATTTTTTCCAATTTTCCAAACCTTTTCAGTTCACCTGTCACTAGTGATGATCTCACTGAATGAGCATCTATTGTAAGGGACTTTACCAGTAGTCTGTATCTCAGTATTTAAACAGTATGATTTCATAAATAGAACTGGTTTTTTATTGTTGTTGTTGTTGTTGTTATTATTCTAATTTTCCTTCTCATCCATAGCTTTCCTTTTCATCTGGTCCAAACAGATCCGCACACTTAGAAAAGTCCTCTTTTAAAGTTTGACATAGTAGGTCCACAATGGATTTTTTTTTCCTGTGTTGTAAATGAAAATATAAAATGTGTCAGCTGTATTTGCCATCTAGAACAGCGCTGGTGGTCACCCTACAGCAGCAGTGCAGCTCCTGGAATTAGGGGCTGGAGGGGAGTTAGGAATGGTCTGCTGGAACAGCTCAGCAAAACTGATTTTTGCTGCTATTCTTGGGGAGAGGAGGAAATGAGGAAAAGAAAAGAAAAAGTGCAGCCTTACAGTTGTTGTAACACCAAAAAAAAAAAAAAAAAAAAAAAACCAAACCAGCAACCCAGCAACCATCAGCAGAGCCTTTAATGTCACCGTCAGGACCGCACCTTCTGCAGCTGTTTTCAGTCCTGTGTGCATCCTCCTTTCTCAACTGCAGATGCTCCTGGTTCCTCTTCTTTGTCTCAGCGTTAGATAAGTCAAGTACATCTGAAGACACATGGACATCTCCATTCAATAGGTCTTTTCCAAGTCTCCTCCTGGTCTGTTTTTATTTGCTAAGGAGACTTACAGTTTCGTTGGGGTTGTGCTTGTCACACTTGGGTTCAAAGCTCCCACTTGCTGCATCAATGGCAAACTTCCATCCATGGGAGAAGGATTTGAACATTTTTGAATAACTGATTATTAGCTTCCCCATCTTGTGGTCACTGCCTGATCACTCGTGGAGGCACAATGTATATAAAATGTTAAATAAGCTGTGCATTGAATGGAGTGGACAAGTTAGTTAAGCAGCTCAAGTACACTTGGAAGAAAGATGACCCTGACATCATTTCCAAGGAGGTTCAATGGAAGTTGCTCACTTTCGGTAAAAAGAATAAAAATAAATCTGTGTTTAAGTAGACTAGTAGATGAAACCTTCCACCCTCATATGCACGCACACAGTGGGGACATTGCTTCTATTCCTAGGCTGCAAATCATGTGTGTAAGTCTTGCCAAGCTGTTCAGGATGAGGATTGAGGAGGTTTAGGCACCACTTGCCATTTAAGAGCCAACCTACAAGCGTGTCCAAATGGGCTTTCCTAAATGAAGGTGGTGGAAGAAGGAAAGTAATGACAAAATCCTGGACCATGACCCCTCCAAGGAAGCCTTAAGGTTGGACTTGAAAGCCCTCCTGGCTCCTTGTAGGCACTACATGGCTCCTGGCATGGGAGGTTGGGTGTGGTGTGGGTTCAGGCAGCTGCCTTGGACTTGTTTTCTCCAAAATCAGCATCCAAAGCCTTGTGGTTAGGATTGACATGTAGCTGTGTATTTGTATATTTGCATGAGCAAAGGTCAGGAACTGTCAGACTCTGGTGGCTTCTTTTATTTCTTATAATCAAAGGTAAGCTTAAGAAACAAAAAGTATTCAGTCGATTTAGTGACGACACTTAAGAAACCCATGGACTAATGCAAAAGAGGCTCCCTGAGCTCCATATTTTGGTCACAAAAATTTTCTTATGGTATTAATGGTCAATTTGAGCCTATGGGAAAGATTGCTCAAGAAAGACTTGAGTATAACCAGCACCAGCCACTGCTGGAAAACTGCCCACTCCAGCCCTGTACCCTCTATTGAACTGTGGCTCTTTTCTGCCAGCCCAAAATAAATGTTTATATGGACAATGCTTCTGTGTTTAAAGAAAAAAATAAATCTCAATTTGTTTGTTTCTATTAAAAAAATAAATAGAAAAAGTCACGTTTTTGTGGGAGTTTTTTTCCATTTGTCACTGGGAATTGATGATTTCAATTAACCCATGTCCTAAAACATGAGCAGAAATAGCTTCAGACACCATTTGACCCAAAAAAAGGCAGGCTCAAAATTTTGCCAATTGAAATAATTAAGAAAACACCCCACCCATCCCCATCAAAGGTGGAAAACTTTAGTGACAGGGTTTGTGACTGGAAAAGAGCCTGACCCTGCTGGTATTGCTGGGCTATTGAATATCAGAGCAGACACAGCTGTTGTGTCCTAATTTGAGATAATCAGTGAAAGTGTCAAAATTTAATTACCTCAAGCTTTAGGAGTAAAGTAAATTAAAGAGAATTTGGAAAGGGGCAAGTTTTTGCAGGCTTGTTCCCCATGGCTCTGCAGTGCACAGCAGGATGGTGCTGCTCACTTTCCCATTGGCAGCACAGGGAAAACGTGACCTGACTTGAGAAATCGGAAGAAATAATGGGGAATAAAAAAAAAACTTAAAAAAAAAGTGAAACTTGATTTCTGCTAAGGAGCTGTGCACGTGCTCTGTGTGCGTGCATATGTGGGGGGAGGCTCCAGCCCTGTGGCAGAGTCCCTGTGAGCACAACACGCGCCGTTTCGAACTCTGCCTGCTTCTGCAGTTGAGATGTTAAAAAGATTTGAACATTTTTTTTTCAGTATATAAATAAAAAAAAACAGTGGCAAAATTATGTTGAGAGGCTGATAAAAAAAAAAAAATCCTGAGGGGGCAAGTTGTTAGTTTGTCACCTGCTCCTGTCCTGGAAGCCAGCGCCGGTCTCTCAGCATCGCAGCATCCCAGTACTGTTCTGAAGTGCTTGTTGTTCAATAGGATGTTGTTTTTCTCCAGTGTAATGTTGTGATTGTTACCTGATAATGTTGCCAGGGACTTCACATTGTAAGAGGTGGTCCATCTTGTTTGATGTATTTGGCTAAAAAAAAAAACAGTGGTGTTTTTTTTTTATTATTATTTAACTCCTAGCAACTGTGACTACAGTAATGTGATGAGTAGCACATACAGCAAGGAGGCAAAGGCAACAATGGCCTCCTTAAAAATGTCATCTGAACTTTTTTTAAAGAAAAAAAAAGTTAAAAATATTTTTAAAACATTTTAAAACATTTTTTGTGTGTTCCAAAATGGAATATTTGTATTTGAAAAAAAAAAAAAAAAACCTGGAGTGTAATTTAATCCTAAAACCCTCTAACCTTTGTGTATATGGTAAATGTTTGTATTTTGCAGTTTCTGTTTTGCTTTTTAGATAAATAAAATGTATATGGATATTTTTAAGTCATCTTTGCTTTTTTAGATGAGTTTGTAATCACCTTATAACTGAAAATAAAACTTTCCTTTATAAACCAGCTATGCTCTTGGATGTTTGTTTGTTGTTTTTTTTTTTTTTTGTGAGTAGTTCATTTCTTCTTTTAAACCTACTACTTATTTTGGGGTTGTTGGTTTGTTTTTGGCAGCTCACCCCCAAGCAGCCACTCACCCCCTCAGCCAGTGAGATGGGGAGAGAATCAGAAGGCTAAAAGTGCAAAAATTCATGGGTTGGGATACAGACAGGTTAATAATTAAAAAAAGGGGGGGATAAAAGAACCCACATCAAAGCACATCAAAGAGGTAAAAAAACCCCAAGAAAAACAAGTAAAGCAAAAGCCATCTCTCACCTGTAACCAGCCAGTGCCCAGCCCATGCATGACACCACTACCACGAGGGTTCAAATACATCAGGAAAGCACAATAGGAAGGAAAAAAAAAAAAAAAAAACAAACCACAAACCAACCCAACATTTATTTTCCTGGTGTATGGGACTGATTATTTCAAGCTTCCTGATGACCTCTTCAGTCAAAGAGATGGAGGTTAAACCAGCGATTCCATTCCATAAGTCCTGATTTGAGGTAGGGGAAGAAAAAAACCCCAACATGTAGGTGGCTACTGTTTGTGAAAAGCAAAGAATTTGAGTATCACTGCTGAGCCTCCAGCACCCCACGCCCAGGATCCACCCCACACCTGTCTTTATTGGGTGGCTTTTGGCTTGATTGGTTATTTTGCTGGGTGTGATTGAGGACTTTGTCAGGGATTTCTCCTCTCATCAGCACAACCTGCAATGCCTGGGCTGAGTAGCCTGATAGCAGCACAGACAGCAGCTGCAGTGTGCCTCGGGTTAAAATAAAATAAATAAACAAGGAACTAAAAAAAGCCACTGAGTGCCACGAGGTGCTGCTGAAGGGTTTTAACTACCTGCCATGGGCAGCCATCACCTGCCCAAGGCTGCAGCTGCTTCCATCAGCTGAGGTCCACGGGATGAAAGGTGACATCAGCAGGAGGAGATGTTGCCCACCAAAGCACAAAGCAGGGGAGCAGCACCATGTTAACCTTTTACCTGGTACACACCAAAACCCTGTGGGTCACGTTGCACGGGCACTGGTTCAACCTGACATCGCTCCAGTGCCTTGGTTGGCTCCTGCGCAGCTTTGGCCAGGCCCTGGTGCCAAATGTGCGAAGGGCCTTGTTCTGAAGTCTTTGCCCCAGGAGGGCAGCCAGAGATGGCAGATAATCTGGCAGATAAGGCTTGTTTACGTGGCAATGATTCCCCTGGTCTAACCAGGAGCATTTTTGTACCCTGCTCGGCCTCCGAAAATTCCTGCATTACCCACTTGGGCATGAAGGGTTGCAAAAGCCAGCTCACCCTTTCCTTGCCAGTAAGCAGAGATTCCCTATGGAGAGTATCCAGGGAGTATTCCAGCCTATACTGCCCACACTGGGAGCATGGGTCACCCCAAACCACTTTGCAATAGCATAGGGAAGAAATCCTAAACATGACACAAGGAACTATGTTCTGGATTCATGGCAGTCACAGAATATTCTGAGTTGGAAGGGACCCACAAGGATCACACATCGAGTCCAACTCTTAAGTGAATGGCCCATACAAGGATCAAAGCCATGACTTTGGCATTATTAGCACTGTGCTCTAATCATCTCTTTGGATGTCTAGTTTCAGGGGTGGGATAATTTGGCTACCACAGTAGGGCTCCCCAAGGCACCCCACTGGAGCTGCAGGGTGCTGAGCATCACATGGGACATCTCCTGCCAGCACATTGTCCTCCAGCAGTTTTCTAACCTATCCCCAGGGATTAACCACAGCTTTGCAAATGTTGCCACGTCACGGCAACCACGTGTTTTGCTGCATCAGTGTTTTGTCATGAAGTAGTCCAGCTTCAATCCAACAATATTTCCAGTGTGGAAAAGTTGCAAGCAGCGCTGTAACCACATGCATTGAGCATCTCCAGCTCTTACTGCTACCAGCTACAGCAAAATTGCCTCCATGTCCACAAGGAAGGAAGCGACCCAAGTCCCACTGCTGTGTGGTGACAAGGGACAACCCCAGCCCTACACTGGTAGCCCTACAAACAGTGGCTTCCCAGAAGAACACTCTGCATGTCCTCCTCCCCCTTGTCCTTCAAGGTGTCTCATAAATGGGGGTCCTCTGGCAAGTTAAAATGCTGCTGGAACCAGAGCGTTGCCTCACTATTGTCCTGCAGCAGGGAGAAACACAAACCAAAACAAATGCATTTCATTTGCTTTTATTTAATTAAAAAAAAAAAAAAAAAAAGTCCAAGTCATTGCAATCCCATTTAAATACAGAGATTTACAAATAGGTCCAAAACAGGACTAAAATATTCTTTGAAATGCTGTACTTTTAAATATTGTGCTTTCATAGATACATAAGAAAATTAGCATATAAAAATACTTTACAAGGAATACACTCTAATATATGGATAAAAATACACATTTAAGTAATGCATTTCATCTTCATATCATTCAAAATGCATAGGAAGGGATACAAGGACCAAGTTTCTTCTTCCTCCTTTTTTTTTTTTTAAAGCCTTTAATAAAAGTCTTCATTAAAAACCTATGAGAAGCCCCAGTGAGCTTCCACTGCTCAGAATATTGCATATAAAAACACTTTCGGCTGCACTGTCAATGCTCCACAGTATCAATTATGGCACATTATCTAGGTGTGGCAGCAATGGTATGGGATATTGCATACTCAAAGAGAAAATGGCTACAACGGCAAATGGATGGGGCCGGGCACGTGTCTGGAAGAAACACCCTGACATGTTGTGCTGTCACAGAGGGATGTCAGGGACGGACAGCGGGGGGACAAGTCCTGGCTCAGCGAAGCAACACACCTGTGCTGTACACCCACCTGTGGGCACCCCTCGAGGTGGCGATGGAGGAGCCAAAAGGCTGAGCAGGGAAGGGGCGCAGTGGGCTCGGGGCTGCGGTGTCTGACTGGCAGGCTCCTCCACTCCACTGTGCCTGAGCCTTCCCGGGGAAAGCAATGCCAGGCTCATGCCACCAAAGGGACACGAACATCATCATAAAGTGCTAACGGGTGGAACGTGGCAGGCGGACGAGGGCAGCGATGCAAACATCACAGCCCCTCTTCCACACAGGGGGGCTCTGGGCAGGGAGGGGAGCATCATGCTTGCAAAGCCACATGAGGCCAGCAACAGGCAAACACACACTGCCCAGCCCACATGGGACACAGGGACACAACCTCCACCTAACGAGGGGCTTGTCATGCCACTGCCTGATGGGAGATGACAAGGTTTCAATAATTCAAAACATCGGGGGCAGCTCTGGGAATTTCACTATTCTGCTATTTACTTGCAGGCACAGAACAGGTTTGCAAGCAAGAGATCTCCATAAAGCTCAGACAAACAAGGTGGCTGGGGATTTGAGCAGGTACTCAAGGCCTTTACCCTCGGGTACAGCCTCTGCTCTGTATTAAGTACTGCAGCACAGGTAAACACATTGTTCATGGGAATCCATGCCAACACAAGGTGCCTCATCCCACCATGGGGCGAGCCAGGCCTGGGGGCAGTGTGGACGGGGCTCTCAGGAGGCAGCTGCAAATACCAATTTTTGAACAAGAATTGAATCTAGCCACTCCCAAGCACGTTTTTAAATGTCTTTTTAATCAGCGCTCTCCACTGCCCTGCACCAGGAGTGCAAGGGGCTGCAGGAATTGATTTGTCAGGAGTGTTGGAAGGATGGACATGGGCACAACATAAAAGGAAAGGCATTTCAGTCCTGCTGTATGCAATTAACTGAGCAAACAAGGAACATAATAGCACCATGTGTGTTTATAGGATGGCCAAGGCCTTCAGGGCAAGGAGGATGTTGGAGGCAGGACCCTGCACACTCAATGGCTGGGGCACAGGAGGATGTTCTGCCATGGGAGATGGCTGTGGGTGCTCGTTCCTCCCGTCAGCAGCTCATCCCATCGCCATCGCTGCCACAGCCCCCAGATGCACATCCAGATCTGCCCTTCCCAGCAATGTTTGGCGGTCTACAGGCTCACTGGAGACCCACCTCCCCACTTGCAGGTTATGGTACACACAGCATTTACAAATACCAGTGCAAAAAACAGGAGAAACACCCCAAATACCACAACGGCTCAGCAGAGGCCCTGGGCATCATCTGCTCTGCTCCCACCACTCAGAATGTCTGGACACTCGCCTTGACCTCGGCTCCGTGGGACACGTGCACCGGCAGCTCTCTGTTCCCCTCCGAGGGAGTGTTGGCAGCCATTGCCAAGGGGTTTCGGCTAATCACCAGGTCCAGCTTATCTCCAGCCTCCGAAATCAAGGGAACGGCCAGACAGCAGTCAAAGTCTCTTGTTCGGATGCGATTTACCTGTGGGGATGGATTTAGGATGTGCCATAGGGAGGAATAACAGAAAGATCATGTTTGTTAGTCAGAAAATTTAAAGATTAGTGCTAAACCCACACCTGGGAAAACACACAATGCTTGGGGATCCCTGATTCCAGGTTCAGAATGGAGCAGAGCGGGGACACCCCTTTAGACTGAGCATCCTTGCTTAGCTGAGGAATGAGGCAGTAACTGGCAGAGGAAGAGGTGAAAAAAAAGTCTGGATCAGGCATGAACCCTGATCCCCAATGCCTGGGGCAGTAGTACAAGTATTAAACACTACAGGGCTCAAAAACAGTTCTCCAGTTCAAGCCTGTAGAGAAAAGGTTGCCGTTTTGTATGATTTTTTTGCCATCATGGCTTTTACTGGCCTTAAATTTGTAGTGCTGAGTATTCAGCACCTAGAAAACAAGTAAAGCCATGAGGCTTCTGGTAACCATTTGCCAGCTCAACCAGCAGTAAACTGAGACTATACTGAACAGTTTCTGCTTTTCCTCTCCCCATTTACATTCTTCATTTCACAGGAGCCTGGATGCATTTCATGTAGGCTCAGGAGGCAGCTGCAAATTCTCTCTGTAGGATTCAACAGTGAAAACAGGTACTGCTGGCTCTTGCACACCTTCAGGTGCATTTCTGGGCTGGGTTATCTGCAGAAACCACCTGGGTAGGGGCTGGATGAGCCCCTACAACGCTTCCATCCTAAACCCTTTCCCACAATTAATGCATGCCCTGTGTCCACACAGCTGACCCCAATACTGCTCCTTACAGTGTAGTAGTAACAAGGGACAATTTCTAGCCAACTCATGGACAAGGAGAGATAAACAAGGAGCTTGCTCTGCCCTTGTTCTCTGCCAGCCAGCCAGTCCCAGTGCAGAAGTGCCATGACTACAATGCCATGCTCCGGTTAATCCATCCAGCCGAGCGGCAGAGGGTCTGTGACAGCAGGGACAAGGTGTTCCGCTGGCCTTCAGGCACATCACCGTGCCCACGATCCGCAGCACCGTGAAGCATCCTCAGCAAAGCACCTCTGTACTTCTGGAGGGGAGTCGCCCGTACCGGGTCTGCAATCCCTCACTCACAGCTCCACATGTCAGCACCACGGCAATCACCTCATCTGCTCGTAGGTGTGAGCTGTGCGGCCCAGCATGTGCAAGGAGGGTGTCGAAAGTTTCCATGCCGCTCTGTTTAGGATTTTGGGCACACCTCCCAGAGCACTTGGCACTCGCAAAAAAAGCATCACATCCAACATGGAACAGAAAGGCAGCCCAGAGCCTAATTAGCTTCTTGTTCATTCTTGCACCATCTTTTATTTGAAGCTGAGAAGGAGTAATTGTATAGCAGCCAACTGGCTAGAGACCATAACAAGCTTAAACAAGGTTCCCCACAGTGCTGCCAGTCCTCCAGTTACCTGATGTACATAATATACTGGCTCTAATCCGACTGCTAAGAACCCCCGCCTAGAAGTCAGTAAAACTAAACATCTTTCTGAGTGTTTCCAAATATGGTCACAATATCTACATTTCCAAATGGTGGCAATTTTTCCATTGAGGTTGCAGTTCCTTCTGTTGCTGTCTGAGTTGCCCCAAAGCTAAAATAGTTGGTTTTCATCCATAAAAAGCTCCTCTCCAACCTCCAAATCTCACCATGCTCTTTCTGTTCCTCTGGTAGTCCAATATGCCCATGACACACATTACAGACCATGCTTTTGGCCAGAGTGCTTATTCTGTTTCTGCATCACCTATTTAAGTCTCTTTCAAAGAAAAATATCCATAAAAAAACCACTTTGCTTGAAGGATGTGTTTCCTAGAAAATTCTTTTAGTTGTCAAAGGCATGCACTGAACTTCATGAATATTACTTAACTCTGCAAGGGGCTTCACAGGAACACGTATCAGTCAACATGATCTGGTTCATCCAAAAACCAGGAAAAGGATTCAGGGTGAGGAGAGGAAGCAACACAGTTTTTTGCTTGTTTTGAGCTGTCCAAATTCCAAAAGGGCAGTGCTGGGACAGGCTGTGTCCTGGAATAGGGGTACCACCTGGGGTACCACCTGAAGGTACTATCTAGTGATTTCTTATTATAAAACACAGGTCCCACTGAGTGCTTGGTGCCCAGGAGCTCACCTAGTTGGCTAACTATTACCTTTCATTAAACTTAGTGCTGTCATGGATGGGTCTCATTTCTCTCTTCCTCTCAGCCACTCATTCACTCCGTCCCAGCCTCCAGAACTGCATTTTGCATTTATTACCTGAAGCACTCTGTCATATGGCTTGAGGCCACACTGATCTGCTGGCCCATCCGGACGGACCATATTTACATAGACACCTTTCTCTAGCAGGCCATCTGACAAACTGAATCCGAAATCTTCCCTCTCCGGGTCTTTGTGGAGTGTCACCTGGAGAGGCAGAAACAGACAAAGCATGTGTTAATGCAGCAGAGTAAGGAGGTGATGTACAGGGCTGGCAGGTTGGCAGTAGCATGGGTAATGTGTGCAGACCTACAGAAATTTTGCTCTGTGTCTCCTGGGCAGATTTTTCTTAACCTGTGCAATTAACACAGATTGAGCCTTTACCTAACACCATCACCTCAAGTAGATCCATGGAGAATTGCTTTGGTGGCTGGCATAAAACCAACCCCAGGACAGTCCCTCACCCTTGGATGTGGAAGGAAACACAAGCAGGGTAATAAAGACAGCTGCTGTTTCACCCAAAGAGCAACAAACAAGTGTTATTAATGGAGCATCGCCTTCCCTGGCCAGGTTACACCATGTACCCTCTGTGTGTGCCAGGCCACCACATGAAAAATTAACATGTTCTCGGGGAAATTTCAATGTAGCGAGTAAAATGTGAAAACAGCTCATTTTTAATACATTACTCAGCAGGAGCATCTAAAATTCTGCGTATTATTCACAAGTTCTTTTCAGAAAACTCATATCAATAAGTGCTGATGTCCTGAGGACAAGAAAGGCATAACCTCATCACCCTTCCCTTGCGCACACTTTGGTCTCATCTAAAGCAGGAGAGCACTGCTGGAACTGATTCCCCAAAACTACCAAAATCTCCCTTTGCCTCTCATGAACTGGGAGTGCATCTCTACTGTGGCTCTAACTCCATAACTGTGCTCTTGGCTGGGTAAGCCTCATGGATGTGCAGTTCTTGGGAAGGACAATGCTCAGGATGACACACAGGAGCAGCCCACCTGGCCTCAACCTCATTTCCAAACAGTCAACACAAATTGCTCCAGCAGAATGAAGAGTCACCCCATAACATGCCTAGTTACACAGCTCTCCTCCTTCAGGTATGAAGGAGTTTTATTTAAATACACATTTGCCATGCCCTGAAGGGCAAAAGCAGATCAAACATGAAAAGGTTGTTTTTTCCACCTACCATAACTGCAAGTTTTATTCTAAAGTCACACTAGGAAAGAAAAAGACAATCAAATTCTTGAAACCTCTCCAGCTGCCTTCCCTGCTTGCATTCTGCTTCAACAGTTAATTACCTTTTCTAATTCCTGCTGCCTTACGCCATGCTTAAACTGGCCACGTTCATCTCAATGCTGAATTCAAACCAGTATCCCACCATTAAAGTCCTACCACTGTCACCTCTACAGGAAAGGCTGGGGGTGGGAGGGAAGGGGAGGGAAAATGAGTTATTTTTTATAAGGGAAGTGGCCTACTGAATGGAGTGTGTCACAGGAAAAGGGCTGATGGGTCTCCATAGGGACATACTTTGAGCTCTTTCGTTTTTATCTGTAGTACCAATTAACGAATTCCACAACACAAGGACCTGGAAATCTTATACATTAGGAGAAACAGCAAAGCACAGGTTTGAACCTTGCTGAATCATGGCAGCTAAATCCAGTTACTGTTCTGAAGAGGCCCCTTCATCTTAATCTGACCCTCTGGAAACCTTTGCTCTGACCTTGGTGAGGTCCAGCTTTAATGAGGAACATTTTCTGGGGATCCTCCTGAACAAAGAAGATTTTTTACAGGGTTGTAAAGCTTCTACAGCTTTAACCATCTGCAGTGCTAGAGCTACACTGACCCTTGGCAACACAAACCTTGTGAAACTCAAGGGGAGTCGGGGACATGATTTCCTGCATCTCCTTCTCAATCTTCTTCATGCCCAGGTTCCTCTCGTTCTTCTTGGCAGGGGAGCTGCTGCCCTCAGTCTGTCCGTCGCCACAGCTGGAGTTCGCTTTCCTCAATGGGCTCATTCCCGATGGGTTGACAGAGTCCAGGAGCAGCTTGCTGCCCTCCAAGCCCAGGTTGTGCACACTCCCTGTCATGATGGATGCCTGTAGGGAGAGGGCATCATGTCACTCTGCTGAGCCAGTAGCAGGAAGAGATGGACAACGCAGCAACTAAAGCGGCACAGACAACAACAGGGCAGGACCATTGTCCTCATTAATCAGAAAATAACTACCAAAAATCTCTTCCTATTAGCTGTAAGAGCCATTTCCAGGCCTCGGGAGCCTGCTTCCAGGCCTATGGCTGACCCGCTCTGCACTCTCCAACCCCACCCCAACCTTCTTGTCTCAGAAGAAGGCACTTGTGAAGCATCTCGGTATTTTTCAATGAACCCTTCTACACAACCAAGACAGAAAGGCCTCATATTGTGCAGGAACCATCTGGACAGTCAAGAAGGATGAATATCCCAATCTCAGGGGGCTCCCAGAGGAACCACAGTCTGCCTGGCTCTCCAGCCTACACCTGCAGGCTGTAGGTCCCCACCAGCATCACACAGTGCTGGCAATGGCCCAGGGAAGTCAATACCTCGGACTCCACTGGGGCCAATTCAGCAGAGAAACGAGGATTTTATCTGTCAGTAAATGGGAGCTGTCACTGAGCAAAACTGAGTTAAAAATATGAAATTAAATAGTATTTAAGCTTGGTCATCCTTGATAGAATCCATTAAAAGATGCCCCTAAGTAGATTCGATTCCATTTGGCAATGCTTTTCAGTAATGAGATTACATTGATCAAAGCTAACGAAGGAGTCAAGAATCCAGTCTGTGGAACCTCAGCTGGCTCCAGGTCACAGAGTCCATTTAAACAGCAAAATGAAAACTGTAATTTCAAAGTTCAGTCTTCAAGGGTCTGCAGTCCCATTAAATGTCAAAAGGTAGAAGAAAGGAAAGGAAAGGTAGGGAGCAGATAGCAAAATTCTCCAATGCTAAATGTGGCAAGTCAAAGAGCAATTGCTCATGTGCACAGGGGAAATATCACACAACTAAGTCTCTAATCAAGACCCTCCAGCTCTTTGCTTCAAGCTGGAGCAAAGTCAAATAAAGTAAATTATGGTGACAGTAGGAAAATGCCAGCACTACCCACGTTATCCCAAACTGGGATGGATAAAATACAGAAAATCTTTCAGCTTTGCACTTTTCAGGTTTGGGCAAAACTCAAATACCTGCTACGTGCTGGAAGGACACTGACTTACCACATACTTGAAACACAGATTAACAAACAGCAGTACAGCCAACCAGGGTACGTTTGTTCACTGACCTCAGGCAGCCTCAACACCCCCAGGGTGTTGTGCTGTGCTGTACCAGCACCACCACTGCAGAGCCAGGGAGAGCAGAAAGGTCTGTGCACGCTGTGCTGCTGCCCTCCCTCATCACTGCAAATACCGTAACCAACCAACAACAGCGTTTGACTCCTTCTCAATCTTCAAGGTACTTAAATCCTTCTTGCAGCATCATTAGCAATTTCCCAGGTGCTTTGGGTTTAATGCAAGCAGCAGAAAGGGCAATTTCAGACTTCTCCAGCCTTGGCTGCCCCACGTCATTTTTCCCATGTCTTGGCTGCCCTCAAAGCAAAGCAGGGGCACACGCTCCACTAGACATACTGGAAAAAGCCTGTTTCTACCCATGCCCATACTCTGGAAGTGGATTGCTACTGTGTGTGAACCTGTTTCCAGGCTACCCTGGGTCACCTTGCAGGGCTCTTTTTTTCTTTTCAAATGTGAAGCATGAAGGGTCAAAATAAAATAAAATAAAATCTGTGACTGCCATAAAATCACAGGGGGCTGAGGGCTGGGACTGAGAAACCTGCAATACAGCAAAAGCCCCAGTGAGCACTGCACATTCCACAGCATGCCTCAGGAAGGCTGGGCACATGGCAAGGGAGGAATGGATCAGTGGCAATTTGGATTTGATAAAAGGGGAGCTGAACCCATCAGACTCCTGCTAAAAGCACAGCACTTCTCTTCTGTCATCAGAACTTTCAAAATATTCTAGAAATGTGCTAAATACACCAAAAACGTGGAGGTGCTCAGCTTTCAGTAAAATTACTTTTTATGTTTAAAAGCATTGCTATAACTGTCAGACCTCCAAAACCTTAAAACAGCAACTGCACCTCAGATGCCTGGAAAAGAAAAGGGAGTCCAAGAAATCCCTTGTTTTTCATTTAGGTACCAACCATTATGCAGAAGAGAAACATCTATGCATCACAGAAAGGGGTACTTTCTCTTAAGCAGTCAACAGTTGTTCAGAAAGGTTGTTAGTGGCTGCCTAAACTCATTTCTAAATACATTCATGTCCAGGAAATAAGTGATCAAGGGAAAAAGTTATAGTTTGGGGAGGCTGGGGATTTGGGATTCTGTGTGTTTTGTTTTCTCTTTAAGTCAGCATTTTCTTAAGTGGCTAAGATAATAAAAACAGCATTTCATGCTTCAGCAGAATAAATTTAATTGAGATTTCCTCCTCCACTTACAGTTGCTAAGGATCAAGGAGGAAAGGACAATTAGTAAGTCCCTTGTCACCATACAGGCCAAAACAAGACTTTCCTTTTCGACCTTCAATTAGTCAGAAGCTGCCTTTTTTCACTGAAGCCTCGGCAATATGCAACTGTGCATAAACCCAGTCCCACTGGGAATGATGGAGGGCACGACACAGGGAGCTCTCCTGAGTCATCTGCACCCAGAAGGCAGGGGGAAGAATGGGCTCGTGGGGACCTGTTCCTCCTAAGGAGGGGAGGAACATGGGCCCCATCCTGCTGGGTAGGTCTCACAGTCTCAAGGGAGGCCTTTATTTGCATCCCATGACTTAGAAATCCAGGCTCCTCATCCTATAACCGGACACAATAACATGACCTCCAAAGCATTTTGGATAAAGAAAAGAGAAAGTGGTTTGTGAAGAGAGGAAACACCTTTATTTCTGCAGGAAGCAATTACTTTCTCAGATTTTTCCACGGGGAAGGCTGGCTGAAAAGCTTCCAATTACCTATTTCACTGAAACAGTTTCCGGCAGAGTGACAGCTGAATGCAAGATATATTTTGTGCCTGTCTACACTTGAAGCAAGCCAAGGCTTCAGTCCCAGTGGGGGCTTGGGGGCTCCTTTTGCTTGGCCTTCAAGTGCTTTGGACATACAGTATCCTTCCAAGCAGAGGGTTTACTGTTGGATAGGGAAGACTTGCCAACAGTCATGTGAAGATTACTGGCCAGCAACAGTTTGTGAAAAGAGCGTGGCATTCCTGGCGGGTAAGACGTCGGCTCAGGGAGAGAGTGCACACAAGCAACTGTCTAATGAGACACAGCTACCCATTAGCACAAACCCTGCATGAATTAAACCCAAACCCTTCTTCACACCACTGGCAGCACAGGGATGCTACAGGCAATTAACAGATCTGGGGAAACAGTCTAACATTTATGGAAAGAGCAACACAGTCAGATCAGCAGCAAATTCAGAAAGTGATTTACCTCAATCTCCCTCAAAAGTTCAGACTGGCCGCATGTTTCCAAATCCTCCAAAGCTTCTCCAAAAACACGCCAAAAATTATCCTCGTGAGTGGTCTCAAGGCCATTTTGGCGGTTGGGGTATCTGTTGTAACGTAGGAACCAAACATTGTCAGCACTCTTCTGCAGCGGGATGAAAGCCGCAAGGCTACAGCAAGTGTCTCACCAGTAAAAGCAGACTTGAAGAGTCTTCATATACAAAAGCAAACAATATGAACTTTTCAAACAAGAGTCCGCATACGAGACCTCCATGCATTTACTAACGGGGCAAGTGTCCTTCAAAGGAAGAATTAAGTTGGTGTAGTAATGTCAGAGTTCAAAGGGTAAATTAAAAAGTGCCTGTAGGAAGATTGTAGGTTTAGGAAGACGTTTTGGTGAAATAGAGAAGTGAAAGAAAAAAGGATGCATTATGGGTAAACCAGGAGCCTCAGAGACTGTTAGTACAAAGGCTGATGGGATAGAGCTCAGATCTGAGACACAGAACACCTGAGAAGAGAGAGAAAAACACAGAGGGTAACAGACATGGTGAGAAAATGATAAATACATTAGGTCTCTATGAGAGTAAATAATGCAAAGATGTATATAAAAATGACTGCCCTGGGCTGAACAAGCAAATGCACACTACAGCCAGCAGTATCAACAATGTCATGTATAACCCATACAAACCCAGTTTCATTTGCTTTGGGATGGCCAGCAAACTGAGCTGTTACTTTCAGGAAGTCTTTTTTTTTTTGCTGTATAGCAATCTTGGCACTTAAAGCTTTGTAAAGTTTGCCACCAGTTCTGTCTACAACAGAGAGTAAGATTAGAGAGAACCTCTCTCAGGCTGGTACAAACACACATTAATGTGAACACCGTGTGCTGGGTGTTCTGCAATTTCCCCCTTTGGCAGTTTCAGCATCTCTTTATCTCTGACCACAAGCCAGGGTCAATTCTCAGATCTCTAAATCAAACAGCAATTAAACATGCTGAAGTCCTCTGAACAAGCTAGAAAAGTAGGTGATGCTGGACACTGCTTACTGAACACTAGACTGCAAAACTCAGACCAGCAGTGCTCAGCTTAACAGGAGCCTCTTGAAGGAAACTGTGGTGTTAAATCCAGGTCATGATAAACCCACTAATATGTCATGGGGAGAGGCCCCAAGGGTACAGTGACATCAGAGCAGCCCTAATGCATCTTCTACAAATCTTATAACGAGCTGCATGGACGAGGCTCTACCTCTGCAACATCTGGCAGCATCTTGCATGGCTTATTCAGCTCTGCAGATGGGAAGGGATGCTCATCCACCACAGCCACTTAGCAAAGTCAAAACATTTTACTTGGGTACAAGTCACAGAGAGGTTGGCCTCCATTAAATATATAATGACCCCCTGGGCTATTAACAGAGCTTTTTCCAGATCTCTAACAACTGCAAAGTCTTTAGCACATGCTTTGCCTTTTCGTCCACTGGTTTAAATGGTAGTCCGTAGCCAGCAGAAATTCACTCACACACACTTTTGCTCCTTGTGGGTGGCCTTCCTGAAGATAGCAGTATCTGGCATGGCTTATTGTATTTTAAATTCACCCCCTACCTTTCATCAGCTTTTAAAGGACAGTAGCCTTTCCACCAGGCAGAAAGGTCAAATAAACACCCAGCAAGACTTTATAAAAACAAACCCAAATTTCCCCCCAAAAGGAATTTTTGATTCTTTCCCCTTACTCATTTCCTTCCTCTGCTCTCAGGTTCCCAAAGAGGCAAACGTCCCTTCTAATTACCAGTCTCTTGCCTCTCAGAGCAGCAATATACAAACACATTCAGGACACGGATGAATCAGAACAGTCTCCCACATCACTGGGTCAGCAGGTTTTTCCAGGCTAGAGGCAGTCAGGGTTAGAGACATTTTGTTTTTCTCCCCAATAAAAAGGGCTCAGTGGCATGATCCATTTCACTTGCACTTTGACATCGGGGCTCAGAGTCCTCATTAGGGACACGGGGGCTTCGAGTGCTTGGATTTGCCAAGTTGAGCTGTCGGCGGCCTCGCTGTGGGGGCCACGAGGGATCAATGACCTCTGCGAGCTGGCTCTTGCTGAGAGGCAAAACAAGAACAAAGTCTCCGCCGCTGCCAGCCTTCCTGCCAGTTTGATCATCTTTAAATAGGTGGAAATGGCCATGAGATGTTCTAAGGGTTTTGTTTGGACAAACAAAAGTTAAGGAAAAAAATAAGAAAGAAAAAAGGACCGACAGTAACAACACAACACACACAACTATGGGGACTCTGGAGGATGTCAAGGGGAGGGGTAGTTTTGAAGCAGTGGGGCTTTTCCACTGAGTGTGGCTCAGCAAGGGGCAGCCTCTGGCTGAGACAAATCCATCGGGATTTTCACCTGTAAGTAAGGGGCAGCTGCAGCCTCCTCACAGGCCTCAGGAGGTGTTAAAGGATTTTCGCCACCTGGCTGAGCTGGGGGATTAACTTGACTGTGTTCATTCAGCGTAGCTTTGTTTGTGGTGCTGGAAGGGCCAAAGTGTGATAGAGAGAGAATCCAGCCACTGCTTTAGTATATTTTAACTTGGACATGCAACCTCACACTGATCCTCTGAGTACTTTGGTTGGCCTCTTTTTCTTTGTAGCATTGAGCTGTTGCAAAGCTACATCCTCACTCAAAAAAGTGTGGTCAACACATGCAGAGATAGCCCTGACCATATCTATTTATTACACCTAAACTATGAAAATACTGCAGCCTTGACATGGCAGGAGTAAGAGACATGGTAGGAACCTGTGGTCCATGCAGCTGAGACCACCCTAACTCCAGACACAAATGTACACCTGGCCATGGCAGAGGTGCCACAGAGCTACACTCAGGTAATGTGGAGGTGGCTCAACAGAGCAGGTTCACCACCCCAACATCCCTCCCAATACCAAGACTGGGACATCCCTGGCTGCTCCATCACATTCCCACACCCTCTTTTCCCTGTGCAGTGACACTCACATCTCCAGATGCACCTCCCTACCTCCTCCCACCCCTCCGTACCTGCTGGGCTTGTCCCAGTCATCTTCATTGAAGCTTCCATCCATGTAGGGGTAGTTTTTTCTGGGGTCCCCTGGAGGGGTGCTGCTCTTTTGCCTGCTGTGTCTCCATTCATGTGGATGGAGGGCTATGCCTGCAGCCTGAGGTATGTACGTACCTAGAGAAGGCAAGAGGGAGTGGAGAAAGAGAAAAGGTAATACCTGGTCAGAAACCCCAAATGGAATAAGTCATGCTGATCCCGGAGAGCCTCCTTCCCTAGGTCCCAAACCTGAGGCCACATGGATTGCACACTGCTTTTATCTCAGTCATCCTCAAGTGGTTCTTCTTCCCATCTCTTCTGGCTTTAACTAAAGCAGCTTCTCAGGATCTTGACATGAGGTGCCCCATTTCTCCTGTGCTCCCTTGCTTCTTGGTAGTTTTATGGTGTGAGTTTGGGATCCACAGACCTGGGAGTACACATACCCACAGATGCAGATCCTGTCCCTAGCCAGATCCAGCCTTGGCTAATGGCTCTTATTTCTACATTGAACCCAGCAGAAATTATGATGTTGAATCAGTCACTTTTAAATACAACAAGTCCTTCAAAGGGCAAAGAGAAGATCCTGCCAAGATTCCTTCAGCAGGCCCAATCCCATTCTTTTGGAAGGATTTAGAGGCTTGAATTCTATTAGGGAAAAAACGTCTTCATTTATGTTCTCAACTGTGTTTGGGACTTAATAGACAGCATGAGAAAGGTGACAGAAGAGAAAAGGACAGCAACAAAGAAACTGCATCCAGAGCAGCCAGAAGCAAGAGTCTCCCTTAACAAGTGTAATGGTGCTGAGGGTACCTGGTGGTGGTCACAGGTCCGGTGTGTTCAACAGTGGTAATGAGAAACAGTCAGCACTGATCCTGAGAGCTGCCAGCCAGTTCCCTCAGCCCTCCCATGCCTTTGGGATCAGCTGATGTAGGTACAGGAAGCTGCTTTGTGTGTGAAAGGCAAGGAATAAGGTGAAAATCTCTGCTGGCTCATGTGTCACATCTGATAGGAGATCAATACGGGCCATTAGGATGAAACCAGGTAGTTTTGCTACGTCTGCCCCCAAGGACTTTTCCCTACTGCAGTGTTTTACTCCAGAGATGCAAATCCATCACTACCAAGTCACAAGATCCCTAGGTCTCGTGAGGAGTTTCCTGAACAGAAAACTTTCAAAACAGACCATTCCTCAGCAGTGTCAGTGCCATTTGCAGTGGAAATAAATCTCCCGAGTCCCCTGCTCACCTCCTACTGCCCATTCAGTGTTTCAGAGAAATCCTCACAGCGTTTCCAAGAAACACCGTACGCTCCCATCGCACGTTGTGCCAAGTGAACAGGAAGAAGTAACGGAGAAACACATAATTAAGGGAGATTTGACCTCCTAAACAGCTAAGAGCACTGGAAATACCCAAAGACAATGCCAACACTTTCTTTGAAAATGCCAAGGCCTGTTATTTCACTTAGCTGAGTGTTTCCTCTGTGTGTTTTTAAAGGTTAGACTGCTCTGGAGAGAGCCCCAGGAAAATTGTTTGCCAACATCTCACAGCAGTCAGGAGCACTCACTGCCTGCCAGAGCAGGACAAGGGCCCTGGATGCAGGTCCTTGCAGCGGGTGGGCAGCAAGTTTGGGCTGGGTGCAGGGGTTGGGTGCAGAGTGGTCACTCAGTGCCATTGTAGATTCACCTTCTCCTTTCAGGGAGAAGAGCTGGATCCTCGGGATTCAGAGCCACCTGGTGGCATGTTCCCAACAGGCTCAGCACAGCTCCCCCACACAAATCCTTCCTTGAGCTGTTTCCTAATGCTATGGGTGAACTTAAAACCTACAGAGCTGCAGAGCCTGATCTGCAATTCTCTATTTGGGGTGTGAACCCTAATCTCCAGGCTCTGCACATCCCAGGTTTCTCTGCATCGTGCCTTCCCTGCCCATTCCATTGACAACCCTGCGTGCTCTTCTCCCTGCCTTCCAGCATCCTCTTCCCAGCCAGCACCAGCACGCCACTATGCAGCCAAATGCAATTACCAGGGAAGACAAGAGAGCCCCTGAAGCAAAGCTGCAGTTTGTGGATGTTGGGCAACTTGGCATCAGCCCCACACCCCGGGGCTCTGTGCTCAATTACCTGTTCTCAATTTACCAGTAAAGTAATCACTTTCCAGTGTCCAACTTGTGTTAACATTCAATTAGATGGAGAAGGATTGCAGCATTATGAAGGCCAGGGGATTCCTCCTCAATGAAGCCTCCAGTCCCAACTGTGCTCCCAAATTAAGACTTCAGACCAATGGAGGCTGAAGGAAGACACAGGAATGGGGAAAGAGACATCCAGGCAGTGCTGTCCTTTGAACTCCTCTAAGCCAGAGTGCAGTGAGCACAGCACACACCTCACTCAGCACAGGGAAGGAGCTTTGCAGCAGCATCCTGCAGCATCCCTCCCTGTTTTCACATTCTGTTCTGGACAGGAGTCTTTCCACCAATTTCCTCTTGCAGTGTCGATTCAGAATTTTGCTTTTTTTCAACACAGGCTAATACTAGCTTATGTCACTAAATCTGAACTGGAATAACTTATTTTCCAGTGCTTTTTTCCAAGTAAAAATCTATCCCCATGACTAGAGCATCATCCATGCCAATTCCATATGTTTGCCAGAAGCTACAGCTGAATAAACCTGGCCTCAAAGCCATGTGTTCAACTGATCGCTCACCAGAGAGTTAGAGATACTTTCTTGTAGTATTACCTTAATTATTTTGTTAAGTGAGTGCTTCTAGTCACAAGACATTCTTGTGGATTTTAAAACATCCTGAAGAGGATTAATATGTCCTACAAGGCCTCTCTGGAGAGTTCAAAGTGAGCTATGGACCAGATACTCTGTAAAACACATCGCCAGTGATTACTGCCTCTGATTATGCGAATTAAAAAGTGCTGTAATGGTTTTGAGAATTATGAGAACAGTATGATGCCATATAAGCCAGAAGAAATGTGCCAATAAAAGCCTAAACCAGATACATCAACTCAGAGCACCACAGGAGTGCATTTTAAAATACATTTTGTTCCTTGCTGGAAGCGAGAGACCATGAAAATGTGGGCAGGCCACAGGCTTCAGCTCATGTTCGGAGACAAGAGTCAGACAGACCACACAGGTTTGGAGGCTCTGTTTGTCTTCACCTTGGCCCAGAGATCCCTCAGAAAAGATGACTCTAGCTTACCTTGGCTTCCATACCCAGCATCAATGGCAGAGCCATCCCAGGACTCCACAGTATTGTCCACACTAGGAATTGTGGTGGAGTATATCTCAGACAACTTGCTAGTTTTCTGTGAGTCTGTCAGTTCATCTTCTGGGTCGCTCACTTCGTTTATACTCCCCGATTTCTTGGGATAGGATTCTGAAAGCAGAACATCCTGCTTTAGCTGCACGAAGAGCAAGCCTCAGGGAAAAGCTCCTGCTGACACGGGAGCAAGCACAGGTACTGTAAGTCTTCAAAGTACCTCTTTAGCTCTTCAAAAGTAGCTGAGAAAGGCATGTGCAATGAAGCTAAAAGGATTTAATGCATTACTCTTATCTCAAGCTGAATCGAGAAAAAAAATGCATTTCTGGGTTTTTAGCACACGGAACACAAGGAGCAGCCATGGGGATTTGAGGATTACCACATATGAGAGAGCTGGGACCTGATCTCAGTTCACAAGCACATCTTCTTGTGCCTTTGGAAGCTTCCTCCAAAACAGCCCTGCCCAGAGAAGTGTTGGCCCTTGCAAGCAATACCCTGTAGCTTCTCTGGTCTCGAAGGGCCTCCTTTATACTCAGAGCAGCACCAGGGCAAGGTTCTGGCTGCAAAATTTGCTACAAACTTTTTTTGTAGTTTGTTTTAATGAGATTCCAATGACAAAGCAACCTGGTCCCAACCACCCCCACTCAAGTTATAGCCCCCTCCAAAGATTGTACAATCTTGTAGCAATTCAAGGACAATCACCTCTCCAGAGTCTCCCATGCAGTCTCATGACAATAGTGGAATTCCTGGGCCTGCTATTTTGAGGCTAAATTTCCCCTGATCAGTGATTGGAAAATGGAAGCTGAATGTGAATGATGAAGCTCAGATCTTCCCTTTCATTATTTTAGTACTAACAGGCCCTTATTATCATTACATCAAATTCCTTTTCAGGCAAAAGCTATGCAAGGAATGGTTTCTCAGCACAAGCATTTCTCTGTACTGAATATTTTAAAGTCCTTGTTGATTAGATATCCTGTTAGCCTTACACACCCTGTACCTCCAACAGGAGGGATAAAAAGCCCTATGGAAGTCTGCATTTGTCAATGAGAACAGATTATTTTACCAAACAAAGCCTGGTGTCCTGAAAATCCCTGTTTTCCAAGCATTCAGAAGATTGCTCACCATGATTAACTCAAGATTACCTTGAAATTTCAATTACACCTGCTTCATTCTCAGAATGATTAACGAGTCTCCAACTGGCACTTGCATGTCAATTATTTCACTGAGTGGCTGTGACAATGCTAAGTGTCAGCAGGGGGAAAAAAACATTTCAGCCCAAGGATCACGACACTTCGCTACAGGGAAAGAGAGTAGAGTTTCTTGAAGAGGAATCATTTCCCTAGTTCTACCTCTATTTGCCAAGTCCCCACTCCCTGCCCAGGCTTCCACCATCTGTAAAATAGGTCCATTCCACAAATTTGCAAACTGCTTTGGGGTCTACAGAAGTTCTATGTTTAAGAGTGATTTCACTTCTTCAGATGCAGGACAGACATCCCATAGGACACTCTTGCTTGGAAAAGCTTTATCACTTCTTTTAATTCCCCCAGCACTGTGGGTGACTGGCTGGGTAGGTCCAACCAAATCTATAGACTGCAGAAGCATAGGACCCCAAAAAAGAAGGAAAACACTGGGTGTGAGGGAGACAAAGAATGAAGCCAGAATGCACCTGTTACCCTCTGCACTTGATGAAAAAGCCTCTGTTTGGCTGTGATTACGCAGTCAGGGAGAAAAGTTTTCATGATCCCTGGTTTTACCAATCATCCCTCCATTCCCAAAAAACAGTAGCCTGCCACTAAGTATGCTTCTGCTCTTTGATACCATGTCAACAACTGCTTCAAACCCACAGGGCACTTGGCAGGGAAATGAGAAGGGGATCTCTAAGTGAAGTTTGGTTTGAAAGATGATCCTGACTCCAAGCCAGGAAAGAGGTGTAAAGGATTTATTGCCAATTGTTTTAAAAAAGCTGAATTAAAGGTGGGGGGCTTTTTTCATGGATTCTACCAGCTCAGAATCCCTTTGCTAATTTTGAAAGGTTATATCTTTTAAAAATCCCACATTCTTTTAATTTCAAAAGCAACTTCTGCTTCTGTGTGAAACACCCACACAGCCAGGGAATGGCAGCAATAGTACAAGGTGTCAATCTGAAATAAAAATTACTATCATCAATAAATCTGCTGTTTCACCTCTTCCCAGCATCATAGAGAGTCCCTGGGTTGCCTTTTCTATCATCTGTGAGTCAGAAGGTCAAGAAACACACATCTTTTCTCTCTGTGCCCAGCCATGCCCATGACCACACTGCCTCATGTCACCTTTCACAACACATGCACAACCTACTCCATCACCCAGGGTCCCTGCTGGGGTGTGCCTTTGCCCTCCCACCCCAAACCAGGCTCCCCAACTCACTCTCTGTCTGCTTCTTGATCTTCAGGGTGACCGTCTCTCCCGCCATCTGCAGCAGGTGAATGGCCTCGCTCAGCGGTTTGCCCTTGAGGCTCACGTTATTGATCGCCAATATCCGGTCACCGATGTGGATGGCTCCAGTTCTGGAGAGAAAAGGCACTGTCACAAACTCCAGAGAAGTAATTTGCCTCTGTGAGACAGGATATTTGGTTGTCACTTGAAGCAAGAGCATGTTAACTCTCAGCACTTTCAAATATGTCTTTGTTTTCTCTTGGTACACTGTATACATCTACCATGCATCGTCACCAGTAATCTGGGTCCTCCCCATCTTCCATGTGTATGTACATACAAATACACATGGGAACATAAGAATTCCACAAAATCACAGACCCCTCAGGAACTGGAACTGCAGGTCATTTTACAGTCAAAACTCTTCAAAGCAACATGGTTAAAAGCACAAGCACTTCCAGTGTGTGGTGTCCACCCATCATCACATATGGAACTGAAGGACGTGTTCACCCTGACAGAAAGAAACTATGGGACAAACCTGGAAACCTATTGAAAGAAAAACCAAAACCAAAATGGCTCAACACACAGATTACAGCTGCGAGCTTGAGCTGAACCAGCTGCAGTTTGGGACATCTGTAAAGTTCACCCTTACACATCTACGCTCCTGTGACTTTCTCCTTTAGCTCTGGAAGAGGTTGCTGCATTACACTGCACAGCCACATTCCAGCACTGGCTATTGCCCTCAGACAGGTAAATCCTTGGGTTTCAGCAGCAGCCAGGAGCAAGCAATCAAGTCACAGCAACTCTCTCCCTTCTCCTCCATCCTTCCCCTTTGTGTCTGCTTGCAGACAGGGACTCAATTTACCTCTCCTGGTGTTGCTGCAGCTCCAGAAGGAGCAGATGGGGCAGGATGTGTTCATCACTAGAGCTGGTTGCCAAGGCTGGAGCTCATGCTCACCGCTGGCTGGACCAAGCTCACCACACTCACACTGCAGCTCCCTAACGCCAGCACAAGAGAGCAGCAACCATCTCCTCCAGCAGAGCTTGAGGTTCTGCTATCAGGAACCTGTGTGATGGAGCCAGGGGGAGATGCAAATCTAGACTGCAATATCTTTTTGCCCATGGCAATGTGCCTCCCTCAGGTTACATCCCCAAACTGGGCTGCTGCTCCTGCAGAACTGGAATTTGATATGTTGTCGCAGGCAAAACAGCTGCTTGGCTTTTCCCAAAATAGCAAACTTTTGTAGACATGCTGCTGTGGAACATCCACTGTGAGTACATCAAATCAGCACATGCAGCCAAACAGCGGGCAGGACTGCTCAGGCTCTGCTTCTGCTGCTCCTGGGGTATTCGAGCAGTGCCATGATCGTCCTACCAGCCACTAGATGTCTGTCTTGTCCCACCCAAATCAGCCTGGAAGAGCTTGAAGAGGGAAAACTTGTGCATTCAAATAAATTACAGATCAAATTGGAACCGAAGTATATGTCTTAAAAGTTTCATCTACATAGTCAAAAAAATCAAGCTAAACTGCTGGCAGTTTATCCAGCAGTCGATCCTTCACTCACTGCAGTGCTTCAGCATTCGAGGATCTCCTGTTGTATCCCTGAACCCGGCACGGGGACACAGCTCCTACCCAAGACACCAGCCCAACCACCCGCCTCTGAGCAACATGACTGCTCTGCAGTAACTGTGAAAGTCCCTCAGCAGGGAAAAATACAGAAACAATTAAAGAGAAAGGTCATGTTCTGACCTTGTTTTTCTTCAAGGGGGAGAAAGGAAATCAAAGCCCAGTTCCCTCAGCCCCCCGCCCCACCCTGCGAGAAAAAGCAGACAGAAGTTGAGCAGGAGCAACAGAGAGAGCAGTTTCTACCTAATGACCCTTGTGCCTCTCCATCACTATCAACAGTCCTTATTTCACCTCAAACACAAAGCAGCCCGAGGCAGTGTGTGCTATACATCCCTTCTTGCTCAGAGGGCAAGTGGAAGAGTAGAATCAAGCAGCAGGTAAGTGGAAAGGTGTAAAAGGGGCTGAAAGCACTTCCCAGAAAGCACTGAGAAGAGGTGACTGTGTGCATGTGCTAGGGTTTTACTTGGCACATGGGCACACAGGCAGGGCCACCATCCCCTTTCCTCCCTGCCAACATGGGTTGGTGCTGGACACTCCTGGACCAAACTCCCCTGCTGCCACCCCCATCTACTTGAGTAGGAGGCACTAAAGGAGGCAGGTCAGGCACCCTAAAATGTGAGCGACAGCCCAAAATTGCTCCTGGAGAATGATTAAACCTTGACTAGAATTGAACAACATTGTTTAGGCACCCTCCTTTCCTCAAGAAGAAGGAAAACAAGTCCCATGTCACAGGCTTAAGCCACCTGCAGGCACTGAAGGAGGGGAAACAGAGAATAACACAGGAGAGAGACACAGCTCAACACCAATCCAACAGCCTGAGCTGCCTTTGTAGGTTTCTATAAGATCAGACACTTATAAAGAGAAAAATGTTCAAGGTCAAGATAAAACCTAAGTCATTTGAATCTGATCTCTTAGGCAGCCTGTCACCCACTGTGACATGCATGTGACAGATCCTAGAGGACACCTTGCCTTCCCCATTGCCAGCAGCCCAAGCCACAGCACAGACCTTCACTTGTGCCTCTACAAGAATGATCAGTTCATTCCTGTTATCAGATGCTGGGATCTGGTGCACCCTGTGTCAGTGCTGCCGAAACATCCTGCACTCCAGCTCTCTGTCCTTCAGAAACCTCTCCCACCCTTCAGAGCCTGGCTAAGGGTCCCTGTGGCACAGAGAAAGGTAGTGATGTCAGGAAAGGGACAATTTAGGGTCATATATGTGACAACTAGGAGCACCCCTTTTCCCTTGACAAGGTCAAGTCAATCCCTTCTGTTACTTGCAGGAGAAAAAAACGCACCTTTCCCGCAGTCAGCCTTCATCCCAGAGCTCCTCACCCTCCCTGCAGGGAGTCACCATTACCCAGAGACATCCCTGTGCTGCCCTGAGCTCAGGCCACTCCTGTGCACAGGCACTGCTGTTTGCTAGTCAGCCACAGTGAACACGCTGAACAGCTCCATCAGTCTTCTCACAAGGCTTCTCATTCCTCAGTGCCTGCCCACTCCTGATCAAAATTCAGTAGTACCGCAGCACTTGCCTGCACCACATTTCTGCACGGAGCCGTCACCGATGTGTATCTGAGTTTGAAGGAGGAACAGCCGTGGAATTGCAAAGGGAAATGAGATCAACAAGGGTACGAGACTGTCTTCTGACACCTGACAGTGTTTGAGCTGGCTGTCCTTAACCTCTCTCACGCTGGGCTGCAGGTACAGTGCAGAACTGCCATGCAGAAAAGCCTCAGATACTCTGCAGCTATTATTTCATAGGGAAAAAGATTGAATCCTACAGTGGCTGGCAGTAATATAAAATCCCCAGAGAAAAGAATCACTAATGACTAAGTCCATCTCTCTTTCTTCCCAGGAGACACAGACATTCTGCGTTCTGCACCAAAGGGAAGCAATGGAAAGGCATAGCAGTGTGCAGAGAGCTCTGAGAACCCAACACAGAAAGAGGCACTGAGCTGTTTCCCAGTCCAGCTAAGAGGGAGCACGGCCTTGAAACAGCAGGAACCAAAAGGCAAGATCTGCAGTCAAACCTCTCCAAAGTCTTGCACTTTACACCTGTTTGTTCTGGGTTTTTTTGCTGCTGTTCTGCCTGTCAGGCAGCAAAAAGTAAAGAGACCCTTAGAGAAGCATGAGTCAGGGCTGCTGAAATGATCCATTTACAAGTCACAGCTACCGTACAGACAGATTAATTAAGATACAGTGTATGACTCAGTTCCACCTTATACTCTCAGGAATGTCCTGATCCTTTAAATCCCACGCAGGCACATATATTCAGACACAGGCACACACACAGTCCTCCCTGGTGACCGAAGGTAAATCTGCCCCTACATTCATGCAGTATAAATTCCTGGTGCTTGGGAACACCAGCCCTGCATTGATATACCTCACATGTAACAGACTAAGCAATCAGCAAGGACAGGTCAGTAGACACCCAAGATCTCTGGTTTCAGAAGGACACACCACTGCAATGGTCATAAACCACAGTTTAGCAACACCTGGACAGAGTCTATGATGATTTCATGGGCAGGCTTGGCATGCTCCTGACATAAGGTGTACATGGCAAATCCCAGACCAGGAAGCACCTCTGTGGAAGAGGGGCAGATAAATACGTATTCCTGGCTGCAGAATTCAACTGACTCACTGGATCTGACTTTTCCTGAAGTGCTGTGCTTTGAGCCTCTCCCGTTGCCCCAACAGCACAGCCCCAATCACCCTGCTTCATATCATGTGGTACCCTCAGAGTACTTTTCCTTCTCAGCAGGCTGAAACACCAAAGAAAAGTTTATGACAGCACGGGAAACTTGGCACGGTTCAAGACTCCTTCTCAAATCGATTCAGCCACTCTGCTCCCAAACCTCACCTCTCTGCCAGCCCTCGTTTAGTCAAGCCCGAAATGACAATGGGATCAAAAGGTTCCTCCGTCCCAGAGATGGTTATTCCCAAGGGGCCGCCATAGCGCTTCAGCTCCACTGTGTAGATAATGGCACCAGTTGTCTCCTGCTCATCTGAAAGAGAAAACAGGAATGCTGAACTTATTTAGTCTGCCATATGAAAGTAGTCATAGGAGAGACTTGCAGCATTCAGAAGCAAAAGCTGGAAGTCTTCAGCCATGCTCATACCAAATAGGATTTTAACCTTCCAGACATCATTTAAGGGCAGAATAACAAAAATACACTATAATCAATTGGAAAGTGGTGACCGGACAGCAGCAGTCCTTATCTTTGTTAGTTTGCACTACCTATTGGGAATGTCATTACAGTGGACTGGCACCATTTTGCATCAGGATTTCTGTACCAGAGTTATCTTCATCCTTCCTAATCTTCAATTTGACCAGGTCTTCACACTGCCTTAAAATCTGCACAGCATCCTCCATTGAGCAATTGTCGAGTCGGATGTTATCAATGGCTAACAGCTTGTCTCCCGGCTCCAAGGTGCCAGTTCTACATGGAGAGGAAGAGAAAACTAAAAGTACATTTGTATTTGCCTTTCAGATCCCATGACACATTCAGTTCTGCAGTGGAAATTACAATATTAACTTTTTACTGTCCTTGGTCTTTTCTAGGAAACAACCATGAACTGAGTCTGGGACAACTGTACTTTAAAGAGAGGAAGTTTGTGTAGAGCATGTCTCAACACAGAACCAGGCAGGAAGATTACATATACATCCTGGGTAACCTACAGCACTGAAAATGCCTCTTGTTTAACTGACAGATATTCTACCTTTTACAGAAACTCCTGTGTGAGCGCTCTCAGAATTGAGCCCTGTGCTGCACTAAATTCCGCTGAAAGCCTTGCTTTGAGGTGTTGGGATCAGAGGTGAAGTCAATAAATGCTGAGTTATTTGCACGGTTCTCTACCAGTGCCCATAATTCACTCACTCTGTTCACCTGAGCAGGAGCTGAGACATGGCAAACTACCTGATGAGCCATAGCACTTCATGGGATATATGAAGCCCATTACCACATGCTCTTAAATGCTAAAAATCCATCTCTTAGAGAACCAGCAGACATCTGAACCAGTGCCCTGGCCCTGGCCTATTAGCTCAACTCTACTTGTTTCAGTACAGACAGTTTTACTGCAAACCCTCCTGTGGTCTAAAAGAAACCTCTAGGGCTGAGATTTCCTTGGATGCTGGCAGAATCCAGACCCAAGCTTGGGCTTCGTTCTATTTCTCTGGTAGAATTCTACCTATCATGGATGGGCATTTTGCAGTGGGTTCGGCAAACAGGAAATTCTGCTCTCACCTGTGTGCGACGCTCCCCTTCTTGATGTCAGAGATGATCAGAGGATCCCCAGGCTTTCTGCTTGCAGCTGCAAGAGAGACACATGGGCACAAAGCTTGGCATAGAGTCCAGGACGAGGATAGTTAAGGGGGAGAAGGAGATGTAAGGAGAGGGGATTTATATCCCCTTCACCAAACAATGCTTCACACTTAAACTCTGGAAGCCACACCGGGGGGTGGGGGAGAAGTAGTAAATTCTTGCAAAAGTTGTTTGGTTGCACTTTGCCCATGTTAGTTTTCTTTGCGCTCCTCCTGAAGGGAAGGACATGGGGTGTCCAGCAGCAAGAGGTGGCACTACCCAACCCCAGCACTGTCAAATAGTTAGTCACCTACACCTCAGACACAAGACAAGTGAGCCAGTGGCTGTGGCAGCAGTCTAGAGAGCACCCAGCACAGCGCTGTGCTTAATTACAAGCATTTCTGTGTTCTTGAAGTGGGCTGGGACATTTTCCAGGTGGAAAATAACCCAGAAAAAATTAGATACAGCACTGTTTTCCAGTCAGTTCATCTCCCTAAGCCACTTTATCATACAACCGGATGAATCCGGGCTGGTCTGTGCTGGAGCTGGAGGGGGTGGTTTCCAACTCTTCTCTCCTGCCTGACCCTGATAACTTTTTCAGCCCACGAGAGATGTGAGTGTGCATCTCTGGGAGCATTTGCATTTTGAAATATGCCTGTGAGACCTGCTGCACTCCCGAGAAACCCAAGAGAGATTTATGACTCGAACCCCTCCTGACCTCTTTGTCATCCACACACCAAACATACGCCAAGAGCATCCTTTCCACCCCGCATCACTCCCTCCTGCCTTGCTATGGGAATTGCATTGCCTCATTTAAAGCTGACAGAGCTTCTCAGCTTCTCACAAAAACTGTGTGGGAAGGAAGAAACTCACAGAATCTGAACATATCAGGTGCAGGTCAGAGATTAAAATATCTGTGAGGCACGTGGCACCAACTACACAGAGATCCACCTGCCTGAACAGCAGTTAGAGAGCACCCAGAAAGTCAGACATAATAAGTGCTTACCAACCTCTGTGCTCTAGATTTTTCTGTTGTTTACATTTACTCATGAGATTTAAAAACATATCTGCTAACCCAACACCTTTAAGGATACCCTCTCCCAGAAATAGCTAAACCTTCTGTACTGAACAGAGCAAGACGACAGCCAATCTTAGATGTGGCAGGGCTGAGTATCAAAGTGAGGTCAGACAGCGAAGAGCAGACCGTGACTGATTTTATAATAGTCCCAGCAATGTGACTGCTGAATGGTACAGAGCCTGGAGGAATCATTTTCCTCATGCCTTACTGGAGCGTGGTGCCAGACCATTTTGGACAGGATACTCATGTTCGGCTTCCGGATGTGGATGGAAAAGAAGGGAGTGCGTTGTGGAGATTCACTGAGGGCTTGTGCCTGTATTCAACCTCTCCACAACACAGACCAGATTGCAGAGGCAACAACACACACTGGGCAGAGCTGAACAGTGGGAAGGAAGGAGGGGGTGCAGAAATCCACATGCTGACTGGGAAGACCACACACCATGGACTAACAGCACAGGGGATAGAGATGTATCACCCTGATAATTACTGTTGTAATAACTATTGCTGTTCTCTTTTTCAGTGTAGGAGATGTATTTGCTATTGACAGAGGTGTACAACGTGGTGGTCTGAGCAATGGTGAGGGGAGACCTTATGAGCACACCCTGAGCCCTGGGTCAGGCTGGCATTGCTGCATGTTTAATCACTCCCTAGCCTGGTTCTGTCAAAATGATCCAGGTTAGCAAAAATACTTTTCCCTGCAAGGTTTGTTTACTAGTTTCAAAGCAGAGGCAGTGTGACAGAAAGGGGTTAGGGAGGATCTCCACAGTCCTGGTGGCAGATTGGGGATGGCCATCTCCAACCTGGCACAGCCACAGCTGGAACAATGTGTCCAGAGACCATGAACACTCAAAAAGAGGGAGAAAAAGAATTTAAAAAAAAAATAAAGAAAGCAAGCATAGACAACAGCATGAGTCAAGCTCTGCAGAAATTAGGTTTACCTCAGCATCTGCCTCGCAAGCCTTGAGACACGTGGAGAAATCCTGCCCACAACCAGTCCCTGTGCAGAGAACAAGACCTTGTCCTTCTGCATCTCCACAACTGGAGTCAGCACTGAGCACAACAAAAGCTTCCCATATTAGAAGCATGGGTAACAAACCACGTCCTTTGTCCATTTGGAAACAAAGCAAGTTTTAAGGAAAAATCATTCTGGGTTTTGTTTGTGGAATTTTTTTCAAGTTTTGCTCTCAAAATCGATTTTCTTAAGACCTCAGTTAAATGGAAGAGCCATATACAACTGCATACAACTGTCCCTACCAACAGAGCATCCAAACTTTATTAAATGGCAGCCCTCTGTTTTAAATAATCATCATGGAATCATCATAAAATGGCTTGGAAGGGACCTTAAAGATTATCTCATTACAATCCCCTGCCATGGGCAGGGACACCTTCCACTAGACCAGGTTGCTCAGAGCCCCATCAAAACTGTCCTTGAACACTTCCAGGCATGGAGCATCATCACATTACATAATCACCTACTGTAAAATGCAATGACCATAAAAACTGAAGGGACACTTAATGAATAACTAGGTTGTCTCAAGAGGTGTAAGATACAAAGTTAAGATAATGAAATCTCGTAGCACAAAACAGTCATTTCCTATTCATTCTAAAAATTAGTAGTCACTAACTCCATTAATTCACCTTTGGCACTCCAAAGCTCTTCTTGGCGCTCCAGCAGAGAGCCCAGATGGGTTCTCTGCCCATCTGCTGGGATCAGGGTGCTCTTACCACTCCTGGGACCCACAATTCTAACCATCCTGGGCCCTTCACACAGGGTGACAATGTCCCTTTGTGTAACAGTTGTCTGTCTAAAGGAGAGGGATCTGCAATTTCACTGAAGTGGTAGCTCAGTCTGGGTCAGAGCCATTAAACACACAGATGCTCAGTGAGATTTTGGATAAACCATTTCCAATTTGCCTGCAATTAAAAAAACACCACTTAAACTACATTACAATTTTATTAGGGCTGTGGTCTTTGGCATGAAGACACTTGCACAGAAGAGTAAAGCCTCTTTATCCATTCATTTCTGCTGTTAATGTGGTTATTTCCCTTCAAAGGACATTGCCTTAGTAACACCCAGCCTTGCCTCTGGGTCTTGCTTTCCTGTGTGTGAAATGGACATGGCAGCAAAGAAAGTCAAGGAAAGAGATGGACCGAGGCACAAATGCAGGAGCTGGTGTGCAGAAACCCACGCATGCTCTCAGCAGGCATTCTGGTTGTGGCCTCCACCTGCCAGGGCAAACCACTTCAGGTGGAAACAGACTCTTTTTCAGATACATTTGTATTTTTGGTGGGTTTACCCGTACAAAAGATAAGTTTAAAACTGCTCCAGTGGCCCAGAGAAAGCTCCATAAATCAACAGCTGTTGAAGGTAGAAGTGCCTGGTGGGGGAGAAACTCGAAATGAAAACACTGCTTGGCAGTGGTGACAGGACAGTGATAAAAAGGTGAATTGATCAATACTGTTATTTACTTTTTATAAATTGCTTTCAGTCTCTCGCCACCTCTGCTGGGATTCTGGCTCGCTCGGTGTTTACACTGTGATGGATGACGAGGCCAGGAACACATGTCCGGTTTGTGTTTTTAATAGAATGCATAATGACTTGTATTGGTAAATTACTCCCTACAAGGAGCATGAGCACATATTTCACAGGCATCAACCCAGTATAAATGCCCTTCGTTATTGACCAAGCCAAAGCAACACTCTGCCAGTGTGTAATTAAAGAAACTGCAATACTGCCGTAAGAAGCTTTCAAATGAGAAAATGTTCCTAAATTGGAAATAACAAACAAAATCAGAAACCAAATAATCTCAGGACAGCTAAGGGATTAAAAGAGGAAAAAAACAAATCAGAATTGATTACAAAAAGCAGCAATGAAAATCAAATTCTCAGTACCAAACTTTTTCTTCTACCATTCACTAAGTTTAGCAGCAGGTGCATAAATTATCAGTGCCTCCAGCAGGATATCTGCCCCATCACAGATCTACTTCCTTTCCCAATCTCCAGGTAGCAAAACCAGATCAGAATACCCCACCTGGACAAAAGCAGCACAGTCAATCAGCTGCAAATCTCAGCTGAAGCTGCTGTGTGAGCGAGGGGTAGGACAGGCGGTGCCAGGCTCGCTGCTGCTTGAGGACATGCTCTGCCAGGCTGATGGCAGGGCACAGGCTAATCCAGCACCAGCAAAACTAGATTTGCTCAGCTCACAAATCCATCTTCTCACTAGGACAGTGATTACACTGCTTAAGAGACTTAATCGAAGTTATCTATCTACCCAAATTCCGGTTTTATCACCTGCAAGCAGATATACTGCCTCCTCCTTATCTGCAGTACTTCACACCAAGGGCACAGGAATTGATTTGTTAAGATATAGAAAGGCAATTTGATAAACATGCTATATAAAGCATTAATGCATATCTAAAACGAATGGTAATTTCAGTATCTCTTTAAACAGGAACATCAACACACCTGTACCCTATGGTGAATGTCACAACTAGCCCTTGGAGAAGATATTTGAGAAAAGGGAAAAAAATACCCTCTCAACACAAATAGCAATCTTTCGTGTAATCAACTATCATTTTGCAGCAGCTAATAACAAATCCATATCTTATTGTAAGAGGTTAGGTATTGAACGAAAAAGAATACATGACTATTAGCTTCTCGCTGTTGGAGATTTTAATTTGTAAGAGATTTACAGAAAACCTACAAAGGCATAACAGCATCATTAGAGCTAAATGCAGCCAGCAAGATGAGAGCAATTGAGGCATGTGTTCTGCAAATGGAGATGGTAGTTCAGGCTAACAAGAGTCAAATCTTCACATCCTTGTGTCAAAACTCTCAGTTTTCGCACATCTTTGCATCCAGAGCCTCAGAGGTCCCTGCAAACAACTGAGTTTCAGAGTCTGCAATGCTCTCAAAGCAAAAAGGAGCACACTTTGCTCTTCAGTCAGAGCACCTGTTTTATAAAAAATTGCCCTTCTCCCTGGGACAGAGGCTGAGACACTGGAGAATGGAGCAAATGACCAGTTCAGCTGACCTCATGTCCCTTCACCCCTGGATGAAGCGCATGGAGCAGCGCACGCAAAACAATTTCAGTGTTTTTCATTTAGCACATGTAGGAGACTGGCATGAGGCTTGAGGGCACCGAAGTCCCTCAGAAACACAGTGTACAGTCAGTGAGAGACTCACCCCTTGGATTTTCTATTCATCCTTAGGGGAATGGAAGGGGAAATAGTGCTATTTGCATATATTTCCATCTCACACCTTGATTTGCTGCATTCCTTTGCCACACTGTGAGGAGGGGGAAGAAAACCATCCATGCTCACAGACCACCACTGAGACACACCCAGCCCAAGCCTTCTCTTTCTGGAAAACCCTGAGACCTCTGAGAAGATGAAATGCCCTCAGCAAACATCTGCCCCTACCAGGAGCAAGTGCTCTTGTGTATTCATCCCAGAACCAGCAGTGTCTGCCCTCCTCATACACAAACCTTCTGGATTTTCAGCCCTTTTATGAGCATTTCCAGCAGATTTATGGTTCCTCCTACAGTCAGCTCCATTACATGAATTCTTCCAACACATCCATCACGAATCCTGCTCTTCCCCCCCCCGCTTTACTTAGTCCATCTCCGAATTAGCTCTGAGAGCAACAGCACAGCAAGAACTTGATCACATTTATTTCTGTAGTGTTCCTCTGATGAGGTCGTAACACTTTCTGCCCGTGTAAGAAGGCAGAGGCAAACCTTCCTAGGCAGAGGAATTAACTACAGATGAGCCAGCCGAAGCCCAGAGGTAAAACTCAAGGAAAGAAACTCATCTTACATCTGCAGCACAGCCAGACCACAAAGGTTACGAATGAACCCAATTCTCTGGCCACAGCAGTGCAGAGGGTCTTTTACTGACCCCTCCACCTTGTCATCTACTTAAGCTGCCCCAGTTTTACCAAGTAGGGAACAGAAATCCAATGTAAGAGGCCAGTAAACCAAGTCCCTGACATTAAAATAGTTGTAATATACTTTTCCATACCAGAAGGAGAGCTGTAAAAGCTGTTTCTAGATCTACACATGCATTCAAATCAGCAGAACTGGGAGGAAAGGAACTGAGCAAAACAGAGAAGAGTTATTTTTACATCTTTTCTTTTTCTGCTTGCATCACACTCCCGCATGCACATCATGTCTCTGCAGGAGGTACTTTCAATAAAGCTGCTTGCTTTGGTTTTAATTTTTGAAACTGGTATATTTATCTGCCTGGTCAGAGGCAGAGTGACAAAATGATGATCTGATTTGCTAAGAATCATGTGGACATAGGCTTAGACAGACTAATGTATGAAAACAGAATTAGGATTCAGCTAGCATTTCATCCTTGCCACTGCATTTTCTAGGTGCCTGTCTTTTGCTCCATTTGTAAATATAATTTTAGCTTTGACTCAACAAAGGACTGAAATGTACTTTAAGTTTATGTGTATGTATTAACTTGAACAATGTCCTGCAAACATGTTCAACAATCAAAAAGATCAAACCCTTTATAGTGTCAAAAAATGCTTTGTATCATTTGGATAATGAGCATCTATTTAAAACCCAGGGGTCAGTTTCTTTTTATTAGTGGTTATTTCAAAAAATTGTATGAAATCAATATTTTAAACAAATTTCAAATGAAAACCTTTTCAACATAAAAATACATTTGAAGTGTAAATGCACATCTGAAGCAGATCCCATTCAAGAGAGACTTCACAAATAAAGACTAATTCTTCCAAGCAACTCCCAGGCAAATCTATATCTCCAGCCTCAGACACAAACTAAACTTTGACACTTGAAAGGGCTAAAATCCTGGCCTTGCACAAGCCAGAAGTTTTTTGCTACCAGATCCATTGTCCTAGGTTGCTACCAGAGACTGGAATGCCAAGGCAGTGGGCAGGGCAGCAGGTTGGAATCCAGCACAGGCTGCACTCTCTGTTCCCTGCTCCCCCACCAGTGAAATGCCACTATAGACACCCTGCTGCTCTCAGAAAGCGCTTTGATGTCTTCAGACAGTAATTGCTACCAAGCCAAATGTTAAATACTGTGCTGTTATTTCTCAGGATTTTCCTCATGGCACAAATAGGGGAACTAAAGAAGAGGGATAAGAAATATTACAGGCTGCAAAGCCATCATCCTGTTGATGTTCAAGTCACTCCTGAGAATTGTCCCACTTAGACCAGAACACCTCCAATTAACTTGGTAACTAATGCTGTAAATGTCAAGAGGTAATTACAAATAGCTTATCTATTTTAATGAAATCTAGTTTTAAATTGTCCCTTGCGACTCCCTTCTCCAGACACAGCTGGGTCCCTGCTCCTGAGGGCTTAGACACGAGATCCCATTACTGCAGTCTCACAAGCTGCTCTGTTTCAGATGGGAGATGGTGGCAGTCCTGGACATGGCAAATCTGAGATGATTCAACTCTTGTTTACCCTGAGCAGTGAAAGAGGGATGAAAGACTTGAGACCTTCTTGCATTTGCCATAAAGGAAAAATTCACTGATGTGAGGTATAACAAGACCCCAAGACAGCTAGAAATTTGGGATGGATCTGCCTATATCATTCCCCTACAGCATCCTCTCCAAAGAGGCCAAAATGTCCAAAAATGAAAAACTATCCTCAGAGGAGAAACAAAGATAGTTAATCAAGGGTAAGAAAAGAAGAGAGAAAAGAAAGAAAAATGTTTATGATGCGTTCTCTCAGTGCACACCAAGTCCTGGCACATGGATCTCCTCCTCAGTGGCTGCAGTTACTCGATGCAACAATTCCTGGCAAACCCTGCCCAGCATCCTCCTGTCCTTAAAGTGCCTTCTCCCCACCTCTAAGGCACATCTTCCTCTTCATGCTCCTTCTCCTCCCCCTCCTGGCAGTTTCCCCTCTCCACCCTTCAAGCTGTGGGTTCACCTCTCACTTGCTCTCCTCCTCCACCTCTCCCTGCAAAGGTCCCACTGTATGCAGGCAATTCTTTTTTAAAAAGAACATAATACAACTGTGAGCAAGGAAATTAAAATAATATTACTTATAATATAATATTAGTCTGTAATACAGATCAGCTGATCCATTGAGACACATCCTTTGCCCCAACCCTTCAGGCAGCTCCTTTTCTCTGCAGCCACCAGCTCATGGTGGCAGGAACCACACATCTGATTCAGTTTGGGATAAATCACGAGCACTGAGAGGGCTACGGATACCCCACATAATCTTATCTCTCTCCATTGGAGCCCTCTGATGTACCAGGGTAGGAAGCAAGTCCGCTTTTGAAACCTCTTATTGCAAGACTGAGCAATACTTACAGCTGATTGTAATTCCAAGCTCTACACCTCTTTTCTTGGGCAATTTAACGTGGAAAGTGCCGCTGCTGGGTATGACAGACTCTATAAAACCAAAAACAGACAAGAAAAGAAAAAAGGAGAAAAAAGGAGAAAAAAGAGAGTTTTCAGTTGCATGGATAGCTTCTTCAGAACCAAGAAAACAAGCCTGTAAAGCTCAGCTCTGTTGGTTCAAATAAGGTTATCTGAGGCCCTGTGGACTTTAGTTTGAAATTTGGATTCTCATTAAAAATACATGCTCTGAACATCAAGTGAAGTGCTCACATCATGATGTATTTTGAGATTGAAGCATCTCTGTCAACGTAAAAGGAAAAAAACTTTAAAACTTTTTTTTTTTTCTTTTAATACAAAGCTGCATTTTACCCCCAACCATTAGCTTTGCCTCCCTCCTGGCTTCAAGGTCATAAATTATTATAAATATTATTCACATTAATCGGCAAATATTTAAAGTGCAGGTGTCCTCTTCATCTATTCCTTACACTTAGCCAAGTGGTGAGGCCAAAACATTTATGAAAGGATCAGAAGAATAACCCTCCATCTTGGTGCACATCAGAGAACAAGAAGAAATGGGAAAGGTCCTCACAGGGCTTCTCACCCTTCCCTTTGAGCTCTAGCAGAAACCTCACGCATTTGTGTGAATACAGTCCCTCCTACAGGTCAGCAAAGGCACTGGAAGAGTCCTGCTGGTAGTGATGAGCAGCAATTCTTTTGGCAACATACCTGCGACGTCAAATTCGATCTCGAGCACCACTTTGTTGGTGAGCGCGGCATCCCGCAGGAGCTGGTTGGCCTCCTCCATGGTCCCGTCCTCAGTCGCGATGCCGTTGATAGAAAGGACTCTGTCTCCTACCTGCAGCAGCCCACACCTGCAGTTCACAGCGGGAAAAGAGGGAAGGGGAACAAGGAGGAAAGGAGAAAGAGGAAAGGAGGAAAAAAACAACGCCACAACCAGCCATGAGTTACTTTTGCCAGGCAAATCTATTACAAGACACACAAGGTAGTGACAAATCCTGCAGAAGTGGTCCCAAAGAGAAAATAACTCATTTTGCAATGCCTGTCCCAGTGTTCCTGTAAGGGCACAAGGAAGCAAAGCCTCTTGGTTTTCTAAAGTTCAGACATGCTTTGGTCCTAAATAACCATTTCTGGTCACATTTCCTGCAACAATCAGGAGGGAAAAAAGAAGTAACCCTCATCTTCCTAAAAATCAACACCATGGCTGAGAGATGAGAGTGATAAATGCAATCCAACCGTACATGGCTTTTCCCCTGCACCTGCATCCTCTGGAACACAAACTAACAGCACGGAAAATTGCACAGGTTCCTCTGTCTAATACATGGTGAATACTGAAGCTACAATCCAATAAACTCACCAAAATGTCTCAGCAAATTGGATAATCATTTATCCCTCCTAATTGCATTTCTGGAAGCCAAATGTACACTGATACTGTTTAACTCCCTTGAAAGGCCAATATTATTCTGATGTGACGGCCTGACAATATAACCACAACTAACCCTTTGGGGCTATTAGTTTAGACCCACTTTCTCCAGAAACAGAGATCAGCAGGTTTTTTACTTTGGAAGAAGTACGTGATGACAAGGCTGTGTTAGAGATGTATTGCTACAGCACAGTTTGTCTCTTGGGACCCATCTTTATAAGCAAGGGTTTTTTCACACATGAAGCACCACATTCCTACAACCACTATCCACACACACTCCTCTCTTTTTTTTTAAATATACTGCAACACCAGCACAATGATCCTCCAGGTTATCTCCCACAGCTCACCTGAGCTGGCCCACAGCTCTGCAAAACCAAGACTGCCGTGTTCCCTGTGACTGGCCTTGGGAAACTGCTCATCTTCTCATCTTCCTTCTCCTCTATCAGTTGTTCGCTGCAACCACATCTTTTCAAACTTTCCACTCATCTCCTATCTATAAGGCTGTTCACTTGAGCAGAGCTTGGGAAACCAAACCCACCATTAATGGAAACTACAGAGTGGTCTCCAAAATGGGCTGAGGGTTATGGCATTAAGTCTGAGGTTCACCTTAACATCTGGAGTTACTTTACCACAAAGGTTTTCCAGAAGACATCCTTCGTCTTCTTTTGAGCCTTTTCCAGAGAACCTTTATTCCCCTCCTGTATAATGATCAAACACATCCTTTGCCTTCTCCTTCCTTCCACTGATACCTCACAGAAGACAGCTTGTTTTTCACTAAACCTTCCAGTCACTCTGCATCACTGACACCCAATTCAATTGTAAGAAAACACAGTACCACAGCTTCCAGGCACACAGAGAGAACATCAAAGGCAATGGACACTGACTGTATTATTCACCTCCAAACAACAGGATGTGCAGGAAAGGCTGGGTCACCAAGAAGAAGTACACACACCTGAATTCAAGAAAAATGAACAAGTACAACAGTTTGTGCCAGTGGCCCATCAAAAGTTGAGATATGAACAAGTTTGGAGAGAACCTAGGGAGGTTATTTTATTGGTAGGGAAGGTATTAAACTTGCAGTATATTTACACTGCTGCCTGAGTTCATGGCATCCATGGAAAAACGACAGCTATTTTATGGGATGTAAATTCAGAACTGTTTGTTCAAGGAGACTTGGATTAGAACAGACAACTCCATGATGTATAAATGAATCCACCCTTGTGAATAAATTACATCAAGTTTAATTACAGTCCTTTACTGGACTTGTAGCTATGCAGCCACATACATGCACTTCGAAATATCAGCTTATAAATATCGAGATGGCACAGAGTATAACAGAGATGACTCCTCTGCCACCAAGAGCTCTCTTGCTATGGCCCCAGTGTACCTTTTGCAAAGGAGTGATCAACAGCTGCATCACTCAGACATCACTGTCATCTCAAGGTCACACAAGGACACAACCCATTTTAGCACCACTGTTTCAGCCACAAAGGCTGGGAGCTCACAGGATACTTTGACACTGCATAAAAGCAAACCTTTGCCACTTTTCCCATCAGAGCTGCCTTCTCACAAAACAACTGTTTCTTGTGTTTCTTCACTCAATGTAGATTCGCCTGGGTGTTTTACAGCCAACAGCTCTGTTAGGTCAGAAGCATTTTATTTCTTTTACTATTAGCCTCAGTCAATCACAGCTGATTAAGCACTGGTCTTGCAGGTTTATAAAAGTTTGTGGAGTGAAGCCACAACCTTCTGGCTCCTTCTACAAGTGCAAGGAGGCCTGACGTGCCTTATTAACCCTTCAGAATCATACTGGAGACACAGGTTTCCAGCTGTCATGTGCCCTTGCACTGGGAGCAGAGCCTGGGGAGTCAAGGGTCTTGCAGAGTTCTCCTTAGTTCTGCCATTGGATCCTACAAGAATCTTTGGACAGTTTTCCCAGAGAGAAGGTATTTGTCTCAGAGATGCTCAGTCTGACATCACAGCTTAAAAAGTACTTTGAGATTATGGGAGCAGAAGTGTTTTAAAATCAGAAAAAACAAGACTACAGGCATCTCCTGAAATGAAAGGCAGCCCCATGGACGTGTTGGAGTCCGTGATAGGAATGTCTCCTGGGGTTACAGAGATTTGCATTTTGCCATGACTCATTTCTTGGGCAGCAACAGAGCAGTGGAGGTGTCTCTCTAGACACAGAGCAGCAGATATTCAAGCCTTGGGCATGATATGCACTGAAGAGCTCACTCAGCATCATCAGACTCTGCGTGGTCACTCCAGCTGTGGGGGAGCAGCTGTGACCGTGGCCGCAGTGCCAGCTGCACAAACTGATCCATCATGCCCTTACAATGCCCCAGGTTGGCCTGCACAGGTCAGATGTGCACATCTGTGTGTGCATCCACATTTGTGTCTGCACACTGGTGAGTGGATCTCCACCCCCACTGGATCAAAGCTTTGCTGACAGCTTCAGCCAGCTGCTAAACTTTGCTTTTGCAAACTACTCACATTCAAAAGCCAGAAACACAATGATCAAACAACTGTGTCTGAGCAGAGCTAGAAAACATGTAACTCAGCAGGAAGCATTGATTTTGGATACCAGGATGGAGAAGTCAGATACTCTCCCTCTGTTGCCAATGACAGCTGAGGGAGGAAGGACACAAAAGCTGTGTGCTTCAAAGCAGCCAAGAAGGATTGTCAGGCTTCTTCCCCTTCTACCTTCCTTGCTGATAACAGGGGCTGAATCACTGTCTCACTTGGAATACAAAGGCTTCATCTTGCACCCAGAAAACAAAACAACAGGTGGGGAGGAAGGTCTATTAGAAGCTATTTGCAGTAAAACAAATCACAAGTCAGGCGGGTGAGAGCTTTTGCTTCAAACTGCCTGCCACAAGCTAACACAAAGCAGATAATAAATGTGAGGGCAGCCCAACCTCCCTAGAAAGAGGATGATGCCATGCTCCTCTCTGGTAGTACTCACACTTGCTGGACACCCCAGAGGAAGCTCCTCCACAGCAAGCCAGTGTGGACAAGCCAGATGGACAAAGCCAGTGTGTATCTCATGCTTGTACAACAGCACATTCAGATCCACAGGTTTTGCAGTGTGTGTGTGAACATCCAGATCAGACCCAGGCTGCTAAGCCTGATCTCTGTATCCCCTCAGCTCACCTTTTTGGCAAAGAGCAACAGCTGCAGCACAAGAAAGAGCACGGCCCAGCCTCAGCCTGGAGCCAAGCTTGGCAAAGAGGAGGAAAATAACTCTAATGTCTTGGGCTGCCGCTGCAGCAGAACCTCTCAGGAACAGTGAATAAGGTATCCTGAATGATGGAGCAAAGAGCTCTGTGGAATACCAAGAAACAGAAAGTGAAATGAAAACATAAAACTGCCTTTTTCTCTTTGCTGCAAATCCAGTGCACTTATCACTTCAAGATGGGGAGGAGAGACAGTGTTTCCCTGACAATGAGGAAGAACAGTATGGTTTAGGAAAGAATGAAATATATAGCAGAGATTTAATCCCCAAATCAAATCCAGGCTGCAAATGCAGAGAGGATTGCTCCCGGTCACCAGAAAGCAGCAGCCAGGAGAGCATGAATGGGCAGGCTGTGTGACACACTGGAGCCAAGCAAGACTGCACCGCCAGTCTTTGCTTTCACTCCGGGCTTGGCAAGAGGATAAAGCAAAGCCAGGAGGATTTCAGCACATCTCCCTCATCCCTCAGGACAGCAGGCTTTGTTGCTGCCTGACTTATAAAAGGAGTTTGGTAATTTGCAATGTGAGCGTAACTCTCCCTGGCAATCGAGGATTTAAAAAAAAAAAAAAAAAAAAAGGCAAACCACCATCACCTTCATTTTTAAATCCTATTTGGAAGCAAACAAATAAACAAAGGGCATAACAGGCTTTGGAAATCTATCTTAACCTGTATCAGGACAGCTCCTTTTCCTGTGCCAGACAGTTGTTCCTGTCCTCCTGTAGACACAAGCACCAGGCACTCATGTTCCGCCTTGCCTCTGCACTGGCCAACTGGGGAAGCTACAACACAGAGACTGGTCTGCACAGCAAGGACTCACATTTCCTTTTGCAGACACTTTCCCTACCACACAATTCTACAACTTCCCCATATGCTTGTTTTTCTGGGCAGGCTTGGGGACACCAAACCAACAGCACATGTTGATGGGGCCATCAGAGAATCCTTTTTCCAAGGAGGGGTCTGCAGCAGGTGCTGAGCACTGCCAAGTCACTGCACCTCCAGCATCCCTAGACAGGACAGACCACAGTGGAAATCACAGATTGTAAGAGAAACCAGCACTGGGGCATTAAGTGCCAGCTCACTCAGCTCTCACTATTTCATCTGCCTAACGAAACCAGCTCTCCTTTCCACTCCACAAGAGGTTAAGCAATGCTAGGACTTGATCTGTTTAGTAACAAAAGCCTGCTAGAAGATACCTACATTGTAGTTCACAGGCACTCGAGCAGCCAGCAAGGGAGAAGTTTAGCCAGAGCAGCTGGAACTCTGGGGCTGAGGCTTTGTCACTGAAAAAGTCACTGCTCCCCAGTATCCTCATGAGTGACACACAGCAGCTAATGCTGCTCCTCCCTTCTGCTCTTTTCCCAGCTTTACAGAGCCAAAAGCAAGAGTGCTTAACTGCAGCACCTACATGCTCCTCAACCAGAGCACCCTCTCTATAGTTCAAATCCTTGGCTTTAAGGTCAGTTTATATAGCTGGGCTCTGCTACAATGAAACCAGTCAGAGACAGAGAACATTTTGCAGGGTACACTTATTTAGACCTTTCCTCTTTCTGCACCATCTAAAAAGATTTACCTTTCAAAGAGAAATTTAAAAAAAAAAAAAAAAAAAGAAGTAATGGGAATGGCACTCTCACACAGACACACACTCCCTTCCTCCTCCTCCTCCCAGACCAGCCGCAGCCTGGTGCCAAGACGTTCACCTGGGATGCGAGGGAGGCCACGGTCAGCCGACGAGTGCAGAAATGGCAGTGACAGTAAACCATGCCCAGTGAAGAATGGGAGATATTACAAGGATGATAGTAAATATCTAAATGAGCCTCTGAGGAGAGAAAACAAACCAAACCATGAAATGTTCAGCAGCAGCACCATCAGCATCCAAGGGCAAGGTCTCTAACCTCTCTGCCGGGCTGTCAGGCTCAATAAAGCGGACGAGAGGAGGGGAAGACAGAGTTTCGGTAGCAAAGATGCCTCCCTGGAGCTGAAGTCCGAAGCCATTCAAAGGATCTCCCCTGAGCACCACCTCTGTTGTCTCTGTGTGGACTATCTGCCCGCCAGGACCCACCGTGCTGGAGGCCAGCGACACTAAGGGGAGGAGAGAGGCAGAATGTCAGGGCAGACACAGTCAACAAACTGGGTCACAAACCTTGGTCTGGCAGTGATGGGACAGTGACCAAGGATGAGGGAGGCACTGACAGTGCTGAGACGAGCAGCTTTACCCCAGCTAACAGTTGACAAGGACAGCATGCCCACCCCATCCAACCCAGCCCCAGCCCAAGGCCACTCTTACATGAGCTCTTGTGCTCCTTCTTCTTTTGCCTCCTCCTCAGCATGGTGGTGCGGGGGCTCATGGGGTGGGAGCTGCGAGGTAGCGTGTTCGAGTTCTGGCAAGGGAAGCCCTGCGCATTCATGGTGGGAGACGAGAAGTTGGCAGCCACCAGAGCTGGGGAAATACAGAGTGTGTTAGGGATGTGCACAGGAAGTGCAGCAGTGAGTTCACCCAACAGTGTCCTCAAACACCTAATGGGTTCGGACTAGCTCCTTCTTTCCAGCTTCAGGACTCAAGACCAGGTGCAATGTCTCCTCTTTCCCATCTTACTGCCATAAGACAAGAAATCTGGGGCTGCACAGAGCCTGCTTCCCGCTAGAGGTGGGTTTGCAGACTTTGAGGTAGCCATAATCCTGCTGCCAACAAGTGTGTGGCACCAGGGCTGAGCTGGTTGCCATATCACAATCCTACACAACACTGGAGATGCCCTCCCCGTCTCACAGCAACTCATTTTTGCCATATGAAACCAGGCACTCGGGCATGGAGTTAGAGGAGGGGCACATGAGTCTGCCAAACACACTGCTCTTGTTCCAGTTACCAGATCAGTGTGTGCTGGGCTGCAGATACTGCTTTTGTACTCAGCACTGGACCCACAGAAATGGACCCAGTGACCAGGGAGGGAAAAAGCAACAAGCCAGGCTACAGAGCTGGATATTAAGGAAATGGAGGGGCACAACATGAATGAACACATGCAGGATTGGTACAACACCATGTGGGAAGGTTACATTTGCAGTAATCCTGTCCAGATGTCTGGCTCCAAGTGGGTGTCTTGCAGTGTCCGGGGTGGTGGGTGTGACAATAGTTGACACAGGGGTCCCAGCAGTGGTGGTGGTCACTCTTCTGCACCTTGACTGATGGCATCCAGGGCAGCAGAAATCATCAGAGGCGGGAAGGAGAAGTGAGAGAAAGAAAAGGTAAGAAGCATAATCCAGGAGATTGTAGAAAAGAGCCTTGTCCTGGCTCTGAACAAGTCAGGACACAACCACAGTGTGTCAAACACCAGCAGTGAAAATGTAAGCCCAAGTAACCTCATGACACTTGATGCAAAGTGGCACAAATCTACCTCTTTCCCATAAAAAGTTCTGCATCCTGTGCCAACAGCCTGACTAAGCCACGCTGGCAGTGCACACACGTCATTACCATTTGCAGTCTGTTGTGTGACGTGCAGAAGCTCCATCCAGACACAAGTTTCCCTCAGAGGCCATCAGCATTATCCAACAGCACCGGGGAAGCTCCTTGCCCTGCCTCCCACCTTGCTGTCTGAGCTGCCCTCCCTGTGACAAGGCTTAATGCCTTCTACATGTGCCAAGGGCTGCTTTGAGCATTTGGCTTCAGCATTTGGTTGCTTAGCGGCTGCTCTTGGCCAGGAATGCGCACAGAGATGAAAGAAAAGAGTAACAGAGGGCTGCCTCCAGCTCACCAGAACAAAAGGGGTTTTATAAACTGCTGCTTAAAGGTAATAAGGAGGGCCACCAGCACAGGAAAAGATGCCAGTGCTGTGGCAAACAGTAAATGAAAACATGGCACCCACATGGCAGACCCCGTTCAAGGACACACAGCTTTGTTGCTTTAACTTCAACCCTAACCCCAGCACATGGCAGCAGAAATCTACTGCAGTGCAACATCCAGCACCTGGAAATCCCTCGCCCAGGAACTGTTACTTTGCGACTCCAAGTCACGATGCCACAAGTCTCTTCTGAAGTGACTCCAACACTCCCCAGGCACAGGTCCCTTGTCTGTTCTCACTGATGCCCCTGGGAAGCACAGGGTCAGTTTGGTTTCCCTTGCCCAACAGCACCAGGTGTTCTCTCCCGAATCCCTGCACTACGCTGTCAGGATCTGTTTTCTTCTGAGAGGAATTTCTGGCTCACAAGCAAGATTTCAAGCATCTGTTTTATTCAGCTAAGCATGAAGAGCATCCTACAGTGGAGCACCACTGCAGCCACACATCATCCCAGAATTCTTAACCTCACAACCACTTGCACTGGCTGGCAAGCAGTTTCCCAGGATGAGATCTCCTCCAGGCTCTGGGTTCTCTGAGCAGCCTTGGCATTATCGGAACCTTCTGAGGCTGCAAACCTGGGGCAGGAACTTAGTTTATTTAATGAGTCCACACAGAGATCTCCTCTAAAGGTCATCTCTCAGTGCCTTGAACAGCGGAAATCCATTTTGTTTGTGTGCATCACAGGCATTAAATCATTTAGGTCAGGTTTTCCTGCCAATTACAGTGATTATATTTAGACTTTGCTAAACATTTACTGAGTTTAGCACTTAGTCTATCAAGCTTTTAAAAAATACACTTCCAGCTCTGGGGTTTCTATTTTGTGGATTCAAAAGTAAATTCAGAGCCAGGCAGCTTTTAAAAACAAAAATCAAATTAATAAATGTAGCTATATCTAGACAAAAAGCAAAGTTCTTAATAAAATTAAACACTTGGAACATGAGGGTCAGAGCTTATGGGCAAATATACAAAATAATTTAATCCACTTAGAGAAACTAAAACTCTTCCATTTGTCTATAAACTCTTAGCTTACATATCATAAAAGAAGAAAAAAAAAACAAACGTGCCTTTGAAGCTCAGCTGCCAATGCATTGGAGAAGAGATTTTGGACAATTCTGTGATAAAAACCTACAACAGCCTTCCCCAATCTTTTACACATCATCCCTGCCTGAGGATACTCATCCATCCCAGCACTGCTCCTGGGCACCATCTGTTCCCACTGATCTTGTGAGCAGGGCATAATCCTCCCATCAAACTCTCCAAATGCCCCCAGAGCCACAGAGAAAGAAAACTCAGTTTGACAAATCCCATGCTTCAGTATTAGGCCATATTTTTGCATGGACACTGCAGTTTCAGATCCTTCTCCATCTCCTCAAGAAACAGATGTTCACTGCACAAGAAGCCACTCTTACAAAAATATGATGACTAACCCCATGCAGACACAGGCTGGAAGGAGTCAGTAATGCAAGTGCTGAACAGGAATATATCTGCATCATCTCCTCTCTCAGCTGCTTTCCCTGGGTGTCACTTGCTTGCCAACCTCAACAGTTTGCTCTTGCATGGCCTATTTTTCCTTACTGCCCCTATTTGTTTCCCCAAACTCAGAAAAAGCAGCCTGTGGAGTTGGCACTCAGTGCCTGGAGCAGAAGGCAGGATCTTTCCCTAGTCCAGATGCAGTTTGTCAGCTTTGGTGCTGTTCCTCAGCTACTCTCCATGAGCTGCACTATGCCATGGCTGGTTACACCACTGAGGAACAGGGGCTTCCTGAGTTGCTTCTTCTGCCCAAAGTGCTCTCCTTCCTGTCCCCACCACCCCCCATCAGCACAGGAGAAGGTTCAAGCCCAAGCACTGGTCTCCAGTCACACATCTCTGCCTCCTAACAGCCACATGGAAGAACAGAATCCCTCACACATTAAAGAGTTTAATCAAAACAATTGTTATATCTCTTATTTTTCATATTTGTGTGTTGCAATTATTCTCCCAAGTCTGTGTTCTGTATTTCTGCCACAGCAAACTGATCTGATCTACGGCAGTTTGGGCAGAAAGGCTCTGATCACACCGAGATGTCCTTCCACAGAGCCTCCTTCTCCTGGGCTGCTGCTGAATGCTAATACTCTGCAACAAGATTAGGACCAGGGCACTAATGGAAGGAGGAGAATAGTTCATTTTAACAGCCATTGAAAAAGGATTATAGCTTTCCATTTTTTCTTGGGCGCAAAGGTCAAGTCACCCATTCCCTTTGTTAAACTGCTTTAATTCTGCACAAATTGAACTGGGCGTGTATAAGATTTATTTCTAGACACAGAGATGTTATTGGGTTTTATGTTTTACTGTATCAGTAAAATTGTGCACCAGTATTATTAAAATGCACGTCCCTGAGAGACAGGTGATTGAAAATGGTTGAAAAAAGGACTGGAACTGAACAGTGACACCCAAAATACCTGAAATTTGAAGACCATCAGTATGGACTGTAATGAAAGTACAGGCAAGAGTTGCAACAAATACGCTAGTACTGAGGATGTGGTCACCATGAAACTTATATGAGAGCCCAAGATAGTTTCTCATGTGGAAGGAGAAGCTAAAGGTGGGAAACAAGAATGCTCAGATGGGCCAATTCCTAATCATGTTTACAGGCATTTCGGGCTTGATCTCACTAGAGCCAGAATTTACTTTCTTAGTATTTCTTTGGTAAAGGTGGTGGCAACCAGCAGCTACAGATGGATTCACTCTACCCCTGAGTACTCAGACACAGCTGCCACTCCACCAGGCTGGTCTGGAAGATGAACGCTTACATTACAGCTTTGGAAGTCCACCTACCCAGCCTAGCTACTGACACATCTTTTTCAAAGCCTTACCAGGCATCAGCAAATAAAAACTGAGCTTGGAAATACATTTGCCAGCACCAAGGTTGTTTTCCTCCCTCTCCATTAAAGTCTCTTATCTGAGGTACTAAGGAAGTGGCTTGCACAGCACTGAGCACTGCAAAACCCTGGGATTCCCATCTCCAATCTCCCCATTCAAGCACAGATGTTACCTCTTTTCCCTATTCATATCCTTGAAGAACATCATCTAATCACATGCATTTCATCAAAACATCATTTTTTTTTTCCCCTCCACAGATGTCTCTCTTTGGAATCTGCTGCCAGCACTCAAAAGCAGCAAGAACCCCAGTAGGGACCCAAAGTGAGTTTTGAGGGTGACCAACAGTGTTTGCACAGAGGACTCACCTGTTTCTGGAGGCTTCAAAGGCAGCCTGCTTTGGTGAACAGGTAATATCTCCAGCTTGACGTTTTCTGAAGTGGCAGCTAAAAGCTGAGTTGCCTCTAACAAGGAGCAGTGCTCTGTGCTCGTGCCATCGATGGAGAGAATGTGGTCACCAACGTGCAACGCGCCACATCTGCAAAGGAAACAGCAAGAGAGGTAATCAGACACTTCCAAAATCCAACATCCACGTCTTCACAGCTGGGAGCACACAGACAAAATCCAACTGCAAATTATTGTGTGAATTCTTGGGAGATTTTTTTTTTCATATATAATTTTTAACTTCCAATTTGAACTTTAGGTTCAAACATTGCCCAAAATACCAACAAAGACGGTTCATATTTCAGTCAGTGCGGCTGGTGGCTTGGGAAAAATCTTCCAGGTTTGTAACAGTGCCCCCTCGTAGCTAGTTTGGATGGCTGAGAGCTTCACCAGAAGCATAATCACAGAATCACAGGATATATTGAGCTCTAAGGGACCCACTAAGATCATCAAGTCCAATCCTTAGTCCTGCAGAGGACCATCCCCAAGATTCACACCTGAGTGTATCATGCAAATATTTCTTGAGCTCTGTCAGGCTTGGTGCTCTGTCAGGCTCACTGCCCCAGGGAGCCTGTTCCAGTGCCCAAGCACCCTCTGGGTGAAGAACCTTTTTCTAATATCTAACCTAAACCTCCCCTGACACAACTTCAGACCATTCCCTCAGGTCCTGTCACTGTTCACCACAGAGATCAGTGTCTGCCTCTCCTCTTCCCCCTACAAGGAACTTGTAGACTGCCATGAGGTCTCCACTCAGTCTCCTCTTCTCCAGGCTGAACAGACCAAGTGACCTCAATCATTCCTCATAAGGCTTCCCCTCAAGGCCCTTCACCTTTGAGTCCTAAGAGCCAGCAGTTCAGCTCAGAAACACGACTGACACAGGCAGTGATGCACAGCAATCTGCCTGTCTGCATCCCCAGGTAAGGGTGATTAGCTGACTTGTCTATCGGGAAAAGGCTCCAGCCAGAAGTTTCCATAATGGGCTTTAGCTATTTCACAGCTCCAGGGCAGTCACATCTGAGGTTTCTAAAGCAGAGCTCAGCTTTCACGTGCACTGAGTTACATTCATTCCTGGTGAGGAGTGTCCACTGCTCTTGGGTCAGATATTTTTAGCCCATGTAGTGCTAAGAATGTGTGGACATGAACATTTCAGGGCAAGACAGCAAAGAATGGCATATAACTAACAAGAGGACAAAAAAGCAGTGGAGAAAGGAAGAGCAGAGGTAGGAGCAGCCTGTTCAGATCTGTACCTGTCCACCACGCTGGCCGGCTTGATCTTGTCGATGACAATCACCTGCTTGTTCCGGTGCATGGTTGTTGTCAGAGTGATTCCCAGTGTAGACCCTGGAGTCTTTGCTATCTCAACTAGTAAAGGACCAGAAGCATTTGCTACAGTATCTGCAAAACAAGAGAGCACCTGAAGACACTTGTCTTACAGCCTTTTCTATTTCTAAATGCAGGGGTTGTCCAACAGTGCTGACTTGCCATGCACAACAGCAAACCTGTAGTTTGGGCATCTTACAGTCCGTGTCACATGGCAACTTAACAAAGAAGGACATTCAAGAAGCAAAATTGCTTTTGCACAAAATCTACATTATAATGATTACATGAAGAGATATTACAAAAATTCACTCATGGAACCAACCCCCTCCCTCTTTTCTTTGGGTTAAATAGCAAGATCAAGAAAGAAATTGCTCAAAGGCTCTGCAGCAGTCACATGAACAGCATTAAAAGCACAAAAAAAGGAAGATCAGAAGGACACAGCTGTCATTGGCTTTTCCCCAAACAAACAAAAAAGAAAAGACACAAAGATACAGGATCCCACTTTCTGAAGTACTTAGAAGTCTTGTGGCTGATGACCAGCACACAAACCAGTCAATTCCTCTATGCTTGAGCACCAGCTTCAAAATACCAGTTCAACTGCTTGTTTGAGCTCCTCCAGTGTCAGCGGGAGCAGACACAGCACCCATGTGCTTACAGCAGCCTCCCCTCAGACAATACAGGGGCAACTTGTGTTTAAAAGAAGCATTTCTGCAATAAGCTTAATAGATGCTGTAAGTGAGACAATGAAACTCCTACGAAATTGCAGCTGTCAGTATAAAGCTGCACCACATCTATCCATCTCTTCTGAGGAAGGGGGAGGAAAAAGAAAACCTGTGTTTCTGGCTGATTAGCCAGAAATTCCCACCACCTCTATTACACACATTTGCTTCCAGATTACCTAAAGCCATCACAAAGAGGTAGGATTAACAAATTTGTAATCACCATGGGACATCCAACAACCAGCACCCCATGTGTAGTTGACCCCCACAAAAAAGCACTCGTGAAGGCCCAGCCATCCACTTTGAAGGAAAGGCCAGCAGAGCCCTCTGAACACCTGATGCCTCCTTAGCCCTTAATTATTCATAGTAAGGCTTTTCCCTTCCAAAGCTATGCTCCACTAAAAATGCTGATGTTACTTGGCTCCAGAGCTTGATGCATGGCTCATTCTTGTTCTCTGACAAATGGGAGCACTAATGCAGATCCGGGAAGCTAAGCCACAGCAAGGTCTCTCCTGAGATTTGCTGAAGGTGCTGAGTCTCTGGAGACAGAAATTTACCTTGGAAATTCCCCTTAGGGATCATCCTAGGGATGTTCAGGCTCTGGTCTACTCACCATGCCCTTTTTCACAGGGGAAGAAGAAGGAGGAATGAGCCACGTTAAAGGTTATACAGGCTTCAAATAAAACACTGTTTATTCTCTGATGTAAAGGAGCACTGGGGAGATCTGCAGGCCCCGGTAAAAAGCACAGTGCCATTTTAATGAAAAGATGCACAAAGCACCCAGCTAAAGCCTGCGGAAGGTGCACTTAAGCCTTTGTTGGCAAAGAAGGCACCAAGAGACTGAGGATCTCTTCCAACAGCAAACACCAGCTATATGTTAGTTTTGTTGCCTGTGTATGTCCAGCACATATCCTCTGAAGAGGGACACAGATTTATATCCCTCCAGCTGAAGGGAAGAAGATAGGGAAAATAAAATCATGAGAAGAGCTTGCTGGAATGTTACACCTTTCTTTGCAAGGAAAATACCAACTCCTCTCCCTATTACCCAGAGTCCAAGCTTCTCAGCTTTACCAAGTGTTTCCCAGGCAGGTCACAACATGATGGTGAGAAGAAAGAGCCTCAGCACTGAGGTTATCAGTAAGACTGTAAGAAACCACGGTCCTGCCTTCAACCCATGGTCACTTCTGTCACCACACACAGCACGGTTCACCTCGCTGTCCCTTTTAATTCTCATCTCCAGTGGCATAGATGAGAATTGCTCCAAATCCATTTTATAGAGGCATTTGTTGAGGAAATACCAGCCAAGACTCTATTAATTATTCCAGGGAAAGATTTGGCTCAAATCAAAGGTCAGGAGTCTGCAATCTAGCAATATTTGTGAGGTGTGACTAACATGGGGCTATTACACTCAAGCTAATTTAAAAAGAAACATGGAGGGGACAGAGCAGGTCGTGCAATAACTTCACTGCAGGGAGTCAATGGGCATTGCTGCATTGGCACCATGAGGTGTTTCTGCACCATCACGTACAGCTGCAGCCTCCCAGGGGGACACAAAGGGCCATGCAACACCTGCTCACACCCACAAGCTTGAAGGGTACTCACCAATATTGTGGTGCATACAAGGGGAAAAAATAATCTGCTCCAGGCTCTCAGACACCCCAGTGCCAAAGATACAGGAGAGCTGATCACCTCACCACTCAAAGCTGCAGGTTGGCAGGTGTTTTGGAGAAGATATTTCAGCAGCTTATTTTGGAAGAAATACTGGGAGTGGGTTTCCTTCTTGCACCACGTTCCTGTGAGACCTACTTGGCTTTTCTCACCTCCTTGAGGAGGGACAGGTCCTGTAATAAGCCTGGGAAGTGCAATTGCCTGGGGAATAAGTGAAGCATGGTGGTAGGGATGAGTTTTCCCTGCTGTAATGCACTTTGGGAGTGCAGGGGAAAAGGAAAGGGAAAGGGCCATAAGATAGAATGCCACCATGGGAAAGCATCTGTTCATTGCAAGGTTTATCTGGCATCAGCAAAGGGCAGAGATTTTCCCAGTGCCTGAGGGAAGTGCTTGCCCAGTTGGCACTCCTTTTAAATGGAAATGGCAGATTACTTTAATTCCTTTAGAGAAATCTCAGCCAATTTGATTAAAAGCCTGCCGTGGCTCCATCCTACTCTGGCCTCTCTGGTGAAATCCCAAAAGCTGAGGGATGCTTGGTGGCAATGGCAAGCAGCTGCCACATCCCTCACACCAAGAGCAGGCTGGCCCATGCAGCTCACCCTCGACACACAATTTTGGCTGGAAAACCACACAGCCAGCTGGGGAACACTGTGATTCAGTGCTCCCCCACAGCAACCTTGGTCTCTCACCAAAGACAGATGAAGAAAAACAACTTTCTCTCCTAGAGGGTCAGCCCACACCACCCCAGCATATACATCTGCAACAGAGAGTGAATGCAATGTAAAAACCTCCATTTTCCCTGGCGATGAACAGGCCAAGCACCACTTTGTGGTGGTGTTCCCAGCCCCTTCACCAAGTTTTCAAGATGGGAATTAGTGATTCCTTCAGGCTAAAAACATCCCCACACCACTTTCAGCACCTGCTCCTCTCTTCCTGGCTGGTAAAAAGAATGGCTATGAACTGGGGATGCTGTACTCATTTCCCATTGCAGTTATTAGCTGTTGCCTGGCAAAATTCTTTGCAGAGACTGTTTTAAGCTACATGTTCTGCATCATCTTGCCTTAAAAGAAATCAGGACAGGTATAGCCCTTTACAGCATTGGGGAGAGCACTCTCCAGGCAGAAATTATCCAAGAAAGGGCATTTTTTTTTACATCTTGAAAAGTACCTAGTTCTGGTCCACTATATAGCAACAGAAGATAGAGAATCACTGCATAAAACCCTGCCATCCCTCCACATTCACACAACCCTAACAGTTTCAGGGGGGAGAGTTACTCAAGAGGAAACACCAAGACACCTTCATGGCTATTTTTGCTCCAAGTCGGGTTTTACAACATTTAGCTTCTGCAACATAGACACTGAGGGACCACACAAACAATAACCGCCCCCTACACTTAATTGTTTGCTATTGATCAGACTTGAAAGCTCTGTGCAAAATCCCACCTTACTTCCACCTGCCCCCTCCCTGGAGCAGTCTGTAAGGAGAGGAATGGACATCCTTTACTGGCCACTGCAGTTACCCCAAAAGAATCACAGAAAGGCAGATAATAGAGTTTTCCATCATTTAAATATTTCCTCTTTATCATGAACACCAGCCAGTTTCTAAAGATAAGCTGCTCCTGTAACATGGCAGAAGCCAGGCAGACTGCAAGCAACTGCCGAGGCATCAGCGTTTCTTTCCAGCTCTCTCCTGGAGAAGGTGTCTGTGTGGCACAGGGCTGCCCTGCTCCTGGCAGCCACCTCCCCCAGGGGAGAGCCAGTATGTCCATGCTTGTGGAGCTTCTGCCAAAAGGAAGGGGAAAGTTTGAGGGAAGGAGACTCAATAGGAGCAGAAAGCCCTCAGGGCTGCCACAGGGAGCTCCCTTATCCTGGTGCAACCCTCTTGCATATTGTATGGAGCAAATTCTGGTGTTCTCAGCTCTCCTTCCTTGGGGATGACATGGTATCCAACTCTCTCAGCTTTAGATCCTTTTCATTTTCCTCCACACTGACAAATCAGAAAACAACCTGAAGTCATGTACTCCTATTCCTCTCTTGGATCCCAGGCTCAGACGTGCTGGACTGGTTTACAAGATTTGCAGAAAAGACTCCAGCCTAGTCCAGCTCATGGTTCCAGTGGAGGCAGAAACCCCTCTGGAGACATCTGCACATCAAAATCTAACACACAGCTCGATGAGCTTCCAGAACCAACACTGCTTCGAACTCTCTGGTAACCTTAAACTCATTAATGACACTCCCTGCAGTAACAGCTCTGTGCCACAAAGCCAGTTCAAAATGCCTTTACAGTAGCTAATAATAAACCCTTTCCCAGGGCTTGAAACTGAAAATCAAATGAAAAAAAAACCTTAACCACCAGCTCACCAAACCCTCAAACTTAATATCTACTGTGTAAAATGCTTTTTAGAAATGCCCATCCTCTGCCCTCCAGTAAATTCTGTCTTATTTGGGGTCAATCTGTTGATCACCCCTCATTTATTTCAGAAGCAGATCTGAAGTAACATTTCTAAGAAAAATAGCTCTGGAATTAAGTAGGGTCAAAATTCAGAACCAAAGCCAGAGCAAGTCTCTGCCTGCATGCAGCTCACTCCCCTGCACACATTTAATAGCCCTATTTGCAGTGCTGGCAGAGTGCTCCAGCCTCCTTTAACTCTGACTTCTCCTATGCCCTCTTTGCCTACATTACAAAATTCCCTTTTCCCCCACTCCTCTAAAACCACTCATCATTCCTATCAAGACACATCACTGGATAAGAGCATTTCAAATGCATTTAACTAATCCAGCTTTGAACTCTACCCCTTGCACCCATGCTGGCAGCACATTGCTCAGCGATTTTTCCACTGGAACTGAGTACCCTCAATTACTGTCTCCAGTCTCACATATTTTCCAGGCAGTCAGAAAAAAAAGATGCCATCACAACCATCCTGCCCTTACCCATGATGGTCACATCATACTCGATCTGGAAGAGTGCCTCCTGGCTGCACTGCCGCAGGATGTTGAGGGCGTCAGCGTGGGTCATGCTGTGCAGAGGGATCCCGTCAACGCTCAGCAGCCTGTCCCCAATTTTCAAGGACCCTTCCCTGTAAAAAACCAAGGGCAAAATTCTTTTTGTTTATATGTGTTTATTTATATTTAGACATATAATCTAGATATGTTTATATATCTATCTGTATTTCTATAAGTAAATTAGCTATATATAATTATCAATATATAAATACATAAGTATATATTTTTTTGTGTGTGTACACACAGGTATATATACATATATACACACATATGAAAAAGTCAATTACTCTCATCCTGTAGGAATTCCTGTAGGAACTGAATACTCATTGGGACAATAGTCTGGGTTATTTATAGTACAAGGCCCATCATACTAAATTATGAGCATGAGAGTAGATAGACTGGCTCCTGCTTTCCAAAATAGCATCAGCGATTCATCTGCATGGGGCTAATGAAGTGGCTGCCTCTGGAAGAGGAGTTTCTGCTTATAACTACAACATCTACACGAGTCAGCCTCTGAGCACCGGGTGCTTCCTCCCCACATTCCACAGGCCTCGCACCACCTCTGTCATTCCACACCACCAGCAAGGAGGCCAAGAGTGACACACATCCGAGGGCAGGGGAGAGCGGCAGGTCTGTCTTGTGAAAGCGCGTGCTGGAGGTGTGACACGGGCAGTACCTGTCTGCTGGGCCACCCGGCCTCACGTAGGTGAGCACCAGCGGTCTGGACTTGTGCCAGTCTTCGTGAGCTCCCCCTGGAATCAAACCGGGAAAGCCGTAAGTCACGGGAGGTTTGGAAGTCTGAGTGAGAGTGCTGAGAAAGAAGGGGCATTTATCACACAACAGCTGACACAGCCTGAAAGCAAAACGACTGCCCTGGATCAGGCAGCTGGCGGTCCTTGAAGGCTGCAAGGGATACTCTCCAGGATACACTTTTATTACTCAGCTGAAGTTTATGACATTCACTTTCTTATTTTCCCACTTCCAAAATCACCTCTGCCAGTGCTTGTCCCCTCTGCTTTTCTTTGGAGAAGCTACTAACCTCTCAGCACGAAGCCAAAGCTGTTGCCTTCCTTGTAGAGGGAAACTTCTATGGTCTTGGGAATAATGCCAGCACTGCTTTCTGGCACTAAAGAAGAAAAAGGAAAAAAAATCAGTTACCCCCAGATAAACCTTTTCCAACCATCCTGCAAAATATATTCAAACTCATCCAAACATCATTGAAATGAAAGTCCAGCCCAAAGCCCATATTGTATCTTGCCTATTCAGAGGAAAAAAGAGCCCAACCCAACACATGAACCTTCATCAGAGCCAACCATCATGTTTAGGGTGATTTCACCAGTTCAGTGTAGTGCATCTCCCTTCAAATTTGTCTTGGTTAATACTCTGACATTCAAGTAAAACCATCTCATTTATCAACTGGCTTTAATGTGTTCAGGTTTTCTCAAAAGCTTCTGCCACAGATAGAAACTTATTAAAAAAAAAAAACAGCAGCAGCATAAGGAATCAAGTCACTGGCTGACCTTAAAGAAAATGAAAATCCCAAATCCTCAGTGCAAAAGGTTGGAGTTTTTTCCCTTACCTCTCATATTTTGGATTTAAAAAAAGGTTAAGTGAATCCTTTAAACTGATCCCAGGGGCAATTCAATAATTTTATGTTAAATACACAGTACTATTTGTACAAAATACAAAATGTACAAAAGTAAAGAGAAAAAGAAAGAAACTCTTTCTAACCCTTGCCTTCCTCTGCTATTTGATGATTTATTGCACTACTGCAGGGAATACGGGACAATTTCCTGGTCTTCTCCATCCAGAACTGAACATGGCATTTCAGACTGGTCAATTCTGAAAATTCCTAATCTTCAAACCAAGTACTATGAATGGCCACACAGATAATCAGGGGAAAAAAAAAAAGACTAAGAACCTGACTTCAACCTGGCAAATTGGAGCTGAATGCTGCCCTAGGCACACCCACAGTGGCATTTCCCTTGGCTCAGAAGGGGGTTTTTGAAGTGAATCTCCCCTCTGTCCTCACTGCCAAGGACCCCGAGGATTTGCAACCCAAATTAGGGTTAAACTAGCCCTTAAGCTAACCCAAAAGACATGCAGTGGAGGCATGGTACCACCCTACAGGCAGCCAGCCCTGGGGATCAGGCTACAGCAAGGCCAAAGAAACCTCCAAAACACTGTCCCCACTTTGCTGCTGCTGTGGTGCAGACAGCTAACAGGGACACAGCCCAGAAATACTCCAGAGGGGAAAAGCTCAGGGCACAGGAAGGTTCACAGATAAGGGGTGAAACTCAAATACCAAGCAAAGGATATAAAGCATCCACAAAGGAGTTCAGAAACCATCCAGTTTCTGTCCTAAGCATCCAAACATGAAGTGCTGCAACAGCTTTCATAGGATCAGCAGGAGTAGGGAGACCTTAGCTGGTGTTAATACAGGTCTCAGTTTGTTTATGAAAGAGAATGATACGACATAGTGGCCTGAAAACTGGACTTGAACTTGCAAGATCTCTTCCAAAGAAGAAAATTACAAAGTGGGGAGAAAAATTCCAACCCACAAGCATGAGCTACTGAATTGCACTGTATTTCTGCTCTTTGCCCAGGGAAAGAGAGGGAGAGAGAGGCGAGTACACACAGCAATAACAAACTCACAGCAGATAAAAGCCCACAATGAATTGAAACGAGGCAATAATTGACAATTCCCTGTATTTTGCAGTGCTTCTTTGTTTGGATCATTCATAAACAGCCCAAATAATGTCACTGGAGAGAAGTGGGTATCTCAGTGTGCTCTTCCTGCTCATTCAGAGCCGGGGATATTTCACGTCTCTGCTGTTGATTGAGCCACACGGCATTGGCACCACTCCTCAGCTGGGCAGTACAGCTTATCAGATCCCTGACAGCCAGGCTCACAGGCACAGAGAAAGGTTAAGAGTGGTCATCCCTAGGGAGCACGAGAACATGGAAAACTCGAGCCACAGTTGGCTCTATCAGGGTTGCATGCAGAACCTCACTAACATTTACAGCAGCACAGAGGGGAGTGATGAATAGAGATTCATCCAATCCAGATTATATTTTGTTCTTTTTTGGGCTTTACATATTCATTTATATGTTGAATACTTTTCATATAAAGGCAACAGCTAGAGCAAAGCTATGAAATGTAAGATAGCTTCCTATCTGGAGCAAAATGTTTATATTTCATTAGTTTTGTTTTTCCTGTCATCTTATTTTTAGTTGTTCTATTTCTTCTGCCCAATCATCCTCTGATTGATCTGGGTAACTGAATGACTAATAACTGGGGAGATTGTTTTCACAGGGGAAAGACTGTGATGAGAAACTGTATCGAGGAATTTGTTTTAATCAGAAACCTCAACCATCAAAACAAATGAGGGCAAGAGCACCCTCTCCCACATCAGGACACAAGCCCACTGAGTTGGGCTTGCCAGCTCCTGCCAGGGCCCCTTAGCTGGAGAGCAGATTGCTTCAGCTTCCCTTCTGAAAACACATAACACTTCAAAGCATCCTGAGGACTAACAGCACTTGCCACAGTTCTGAAAAGAGCATCTGGCAATACATGTTTAAGACTGAATAAAACCTCCCGTAGCCACGCTCCAAAAGGGAAAAAGAAAAACAAGCTGAAGCAGCATCAGGAGGCAGATTGGCCTGTGCTACCAAGTCACTCCGAGGCAAGACAGACCTAATCAGCCATCCCCTGCCGGTGTGCATGAACAGGCACCCACTGTGCTGGAAAAAGCGCTCTGCTCCGACTGCACACAGCTCTGCAGCAGCCACTGCCACGCTGTGAGCACATGAAGGCACATCAGAATGCCCCTGGACACTGCCTTGGCCACGGCAGGCAACGCACAAGCAAGTCCAGCTGCACCCCAGGACAAAAGGCAGCCAGGGAGAGAGAGCAGCGTTACCAGGGAGGCACCCACCGGCTGGCGGAAGCTCGTACTCTACTTCCAGCACTACCCTTTCACCCACGTTCTTCAGCAGGCTTATGATCTCATCGTGCCGCAGCTTGGTCAGGTTAATGCCATTCACTGACTTGATGTAATCCCCGACGTTCAGCTGGTCGCTTCTGCAAAGAAAAAAAAGCCAAAAAAAAAGCAGTGGTAGCCCAAAGTCTCTGCTCCATCCAGCCTGGGCACGGCTGGCCGGTAACTGGAGGAGTTTTTTGAACAAACCACCAATGCTGGGCTGATCTCAGCTGTCTGCTGTCTGATTGCATGTGTCTGCTATCACAGGGAAGTGCTAAAATTGAAGCCATCTATCTTTCCTGGTGGCAAGTGTTCAGATCTGTACATGTAGCAACAACCACAGCGTACACATTCACAACCTCTCTTTTGTTGCTCAGTTCCCATTCATGTAGAGCAATCAGTCAAAGAAAAGCACACCAAGAGCTGTCTGAAGAAATAAATCCAGCAGGGAAAAAGAAAACTTCTTTCCTTTTGCCTGTTTTCTGAAAAACTGTTTGAATACTCCTTCCCTTTCTCTGCTTCTTGAAGCCTTTCTTTGCCCATTCCTTTTCTGAGCCAATAACGTTACTTACAGACTCAGTATTCAGAGCAGATACAATATTAAACCACTTAGCTTGATCAAGATATATTGTACCATGCAGCTCTCCTGACAAGGCTGCCTAATTTCACAGAATCCCTAATATCCCTACACAAAATTTCGGAGCATAATTGCACAGAGCATAGGAAATAACTCAAAATAGAAGACGCTCTACTTCCTGAAGCAACAACTTTGCATTCTGGGGCACTTGAAAAAGGGAGTTGGGTGCCAACAGCTTTAATTATAACTCTATTCATTCAGTAGCTGGAACATACAACTATTCCTCTCCAGTTTTGTTGTGCTCTCTGCACCCCATTTCCATTTCTCACCTTGCAGCCAGTCCTCCTGGCCTCAGATTGGAGACTCTTGGCTTTCCATCTTTGTCTGTACCACCTGAAATGGTTAATCCAAGGGTGCTTCCTTCCTTCTTAATCAGCTCCACGATGGTGACCCCTCTGAACTCCTCTGAAAGATCAGGAATAAAGACAAATATCTCAGTGGAAGGCCCATTCCCCCCAGTACCAAGGACACCCTTTTCCTAGAGGGGGTGGGAAAGCAGACCTGGGATGATTTGTACAACTAGCATGAAGAGAAAGCATCAGTCTATTTAAAATGAAGTTGTAAAACACAAGTGTGCCCTGGTAGATCCACAGCAGTGTTTGCATGCAGGGCTGGCAGGCAGGACCAAGGAAGACAAGGCAGAGGAATGATGGCTTGTGAGAGAATAAAAACTTTGCATTTCAAGGTGCTGAAGGCAGTGCAAGAATTCAGAACCAGGATGATGGGATCTCAGCAATAGTCTAGGGAGATCACCTCAGGGAATTATGCTTGATACAGAGTGGGGAGGGTGCTAACAGGGCTACATGTCAGGCAGTCACAGTTACACGCTAGGAAGATGCTGTGGACCTGCAGTAGCTGCCTGGATGGACAGAACAGGGTGGATCTTAAAATACTGTGGTTAAAAAAATATCTTGAGACATGAATAGAGTTGGGAGATAAAGAACATAATTGAAGAGGGGTAGGATCCTGCAATCGTTAGGGGAAGGAGAGGGAGATATGACCTGCATTCATTCACAGCAGTTTGCCCACCCATCTGCACCTGGTCCAAGTTTAACTCCCTATTTCCCACCTCATCTACAGCTGGAATTGAAGATGAGTCACTTTTACAACATGACTGGTTCCACATGCACTGCCTACCATAATAATATGTCCCAGTTTAGGGGGTGCACACCCCACACCTGCTGCACCACGACTGCTCTCTGTGTGCTGCAGGCAGTGCACATTTTACCTTGCTGTAGTCCAAGACAACATTCTTGTCTGTCCAGCACCTACATATAAGCCCAATCTGGTATCAGTTTTGATCCCATAACAGTTCATGTCTGGGTTTTACAAAAACAGGGTCCCTAAACTATTCCATCTTCTGGATTTGGCATAGACAAAGGCCATAAGTTAGCAGGAGAGCCAGCTCTGGCCCAAGAAAAGACCAAGAGCTCTGCAGACTTGGCAAAAGGCAGCTCTGCATTACTCCACAAGACAGACCTCACACTCTTTGCTCAAAGGGGGACTATAGGATATAGGCAAATAGGAAAACTTCCACACCTTGCCACCTTCCACACCTTAGAGCCTCCTCCAAGAAGCTTTTACACAATTTATCTACAACATGATCCATCCATCTTTACTGTCTCCCCCAGTTTTACAGGAGGAAACCATTCACCCTCACACAGGGTGCCTTCCTCCAAGGCTATGCAGGAGAGGTGACTGGCAGCACATAACAAACAGCTGTCCCACAGATGTGGACTAAAACTCATGCTGCAAATGGCCCAGGGGCTTGTTTGCACAGCAAACCTCACCAGGCTTGGATGAGATGTTGTTTGAGGAGGGAACATTTGAAACCTCTCGCACACTCTGACTTCCAGAGCAAGGAAGGGCCCCTTAAACAGCATACTGACAAAGAAGATCCATGCAGGTGCAGGGCTTCCTCCCTCCATCCAAAACATGGCATCATTTGGCTCTGTAATGCCTCATCAGTAGCACTTTGCTCCTCTGTACAGTCACCATGACACCAAAAATTGCACCTCACTGAGAGTCCTGCCATGTGCTACCTGTTTCGTAAAGCACTTCCAAGAATAATCTGTGCACTTGATTAATGTGAGCAGGGAACCTCTTTGCAATCTAGCGCCAGTCTGGCAGGCGTTTAGACACTGCTGGGCACCCATTTAACGTGGCACTGGCAGCTCGCTGTAAAAATGTCAGGTCCATAATACTTCTGCTCTTTAAACTCAGTTTTGATCCCTTGCCAACCACAGTAACTTAGTTTTTAATTCCCCAACCCAGGATCCCAGGGGCTGCCAGAAACTTTGGTGGGGCTCCCCGCCATGCTGGAAGGAACACCATCCAGCACTATCCTGCAAATTTCCTCTCAACTACAGACACGACTGATCAACACAGACGGTGCTGCAAGGGGAGATTATTAGCTCTCAATGGGGTTTAATTTTGATCCTTGGTAAGTGTTTAAAATGAGAACCCCCAGAGTGCAATTACCCATTGTTACAGGTTCAAGGAGAAATCACTGCTTCAAAAAAAAGGGAAGTCCCTGAGATCAGTGGATCAAAGTAAGCAATAAGGGATTTTGACCAACATCTCTATAAATCTACAACCACTGTTACAGACACGCACAGAGGTAAAAGTGAGCTGGTTATGGAAGATCTGGTCCTTCAAGACATAGCCTTTAAGTGCCATATAAGAGTAGCCTTAGATTTCTTCTCTTGCTTGGATTTTGCTACTCAAAGCATCCCAGGGCACGAAGAGAGCACACCTGAATTTTTCCCTCCCCATTGAGATGCCTCGAGCTGGGGTTGTTGGACATACTGGCTCTTGTGAGCCTCTCCCCATCAGGGCTGTGGTAGAGCAGTAACATGTTGCAGAAGGAATGTGGAATACCCTCTAGAACAACTGCTGAATGATGAAGCAATAGCAAAAGGGCCTCACACTAAACCAAACCTGTGACTGGATCATTAACAGTCAGAAGTCAAAATCAAGATCTGGGCTTTCCTAAGGAAGGAGATGAGTTGTCCAGAGCAGCCCATCCAGATCTGCTGGCAGACAAAGTCCAACAACTCCAGAGGCAACATACTATCACTTCTTCACTTCCTCTTCAGGCCCCAGAGGTATTTCTGCATGGGAAACTTTAACTCACACAAAAATTTGCTGTGACAGACTAAATATCAAAACAAACTTAGTCCCATGTGGGAAATACAAAGCTTGCCAGATACTGCCAGTCACCCGACAAGTTCAGCTATGGCAGTGCTTCTTCCCTGTCTCCTTTACTGCTGTCTTCTTCTCTGTGGGTGCCAGTCCAGTGCAGGAATCAGTCCTTTCTTGTCTCCCTGTAACCACTGTCAAGGGCTTCACACAAGATAGGGATTGCACCAGTAACATACCACTCACTGAGACCAGTTACTACCATCCATTTTTGCCCTCCAGGAAAAAGCCTTGCTGATAGATGCGCCAAAATTAGTGTTTGGAGGGGTTTACCCATTTTAGGGGTATCCAGGTAAAGTGTAATTGATGCCACAATGTTTTGGGGCAGTAGCTGATCCCCTCCTTTACCTGGGATGCTTTGCCTCCTGGAGACCAGGGCTGCGTCCATCCCACCAGAGTCCTTGCTCCCCTTCGAGTAAGGGCCATCGTCTGTGAGCAGAGCAAACACAGAAGCTGAAATTAGTACCAAAAGCCACAAACAACTGAACCAGAGCACTTGAAAAAGTTGTCCTGGTGACACTGGAAGTGGGATCACATCTGTTGCACAGACTTCAGGGAGAAAAAGCAATACCCAGCCCTGGCTTTGCACTGCACCACGTGGGCTATCCCAAGTTTTAGAGAAGGAGGGAAGGAAACAAGAAGGCAATAATATTATCTTATTTATACGTCTTGGAACTAATCCATTAGGAGACAACAAAATTTCCTTACTCCTGCAATAAATGTGGAAGAGCTGAGGAGAGAGGAAGCTGTGGCATTAGTCTCAAGTTTTAAGCCTGTCATTATGCTTGTGAAGAAACTTAAAGTCTTTGGAAATGGAGTTATACATCAGGAGACTAACAGGGCACTAAATCACTATACTTGAATGAAATTGCCTATTCTTATAGATCCCATTATTTCAAAGTCACATTTTCCTGCTGCTGTTCCAGCCTCTGTACAATACAGAGTGCACCTTCTCTTAAGTGATTAAAAAAAAAGCCAAAGAAAGAATAGTATTATGCACTGTAAATGCACCACTCAGCATAAGCTGAAATTTAGAGTATCTAAATAACTTTGTATTCTTCTATTGGAACACTCCTACAGAGCTATCACAGAACTTATTTGCAGAGATCTACAGATGTCATTGCCATCCACCTAAAAATGTCTATTTTTATGGCATTTCCTAAAAAGCTGGTGCTTTTTCAATCAATAATTTCCAGTAACCATGCAGTATCAAATAACTCCCATTCTCAGTGGCCACAGTCCTGGATTGCCATTCCCAATTTTTCAACAGCTGTAAAGGCTTGGAAGTTGTACGTGACAGTATAAATAGGGGTTACTGAAAACCTTATCCATTTATTCCTGCCCACAGCCCTTAAGTTATATTTAAGTTACAGAGAAGTTTTTGTTTGGCTCTATACAAAGTGCTCAGCTCCATTCCAATGGTGTGTACAGAGAGCAGCCAAACCAAACGTTCAGTTGCTGGCAGCCCACTTTCCCCACGAACAGAAAAATTATGTTGTAAACTGAATCACATGCTCAAGCCCAAGGGCTTGAACACTTTTTAAAAGTAAAATGAAATAAGCTTTCACCCAAAGTAATTTTAAAAAAAATTATTAACAGAAAAAAATTCTCCGGTGTTAATTCTTGTTGCCACAGCTGAAGTAACTTCTCAAGTTGATTAAACTTTGGCTGGGTCAACTCAGTATTTTCAAGCATAAAAAGCTGAAAAATAAACACTATTTAGTTTTTCAGCCCAAATTTTGCAGCCCATAGAAGGACAAGGATGATATTCAGACCCTGGGCTCTTCTCGTATGTCACTTTGAATGCTTTTTTCACCATGACAAAACTGAAGCTTTCTGATGAAGTAAGAAGTAGCACTTGGCTTGGAGCATCACCAAACTATGCCAAACCACTGCTGCCAAAACACTTTAACTTTGGTACCCAAACATTCAGGCCTCTGTGAAACAGGGGAACAAAGCTGTGATTTACAAAAAAAATAAGAGGAAGAACAGGTAGGGTAAAACAGCACTGTCCTGACCGGGGAGATCTTGCAGCATCACTCAAAGCTGTCAGTGAAGCAGCAGCTGAGTTACAGCAAGCACCAAGGTGGGCCATTGATTTCAGACAGGTGCTGGTACAGCCTGGAATCACTCTGAGCTTCTGTGCTTGAACACGAAATTTGCATCTTTAATAGCTATGGCTCCTTGGGTGATGGGGAGGCCAGGGTCAGGGTTAATCTGGGCTTAATGACTCTGGAAAGAAATTTAATTTAGTTGGGACAGTTTAGCTAAAGTCCCCAATTAAAAAAAAAAATAAACAAAACCCTATGCCAGTTCTTCTTCAGTAGCTGTTTGATAGTGCTACAAATTCAGAGCTTTCAATTTCTGCCACTTATTTTCTCTCTCCAGAAGATTTTTCCTGATATCTTGCCTTACCTTTTCTCTGACACCCCATCCCTTGCAGAACTGCAGTGTCAGACTAACAGGGATGGCTTGGGAGTGTAAAGTAAGGTGGCATTTCCCAGGGGAGGAGCAGGACAATGTTGTCCCACGGGACACTGCAGTAGGTGCAGAGACCCCCGTATGCAGCTGCCTTCCCCATGAGAACACTGCTGACAGCCAGTAACCCAGGTAACACGCTCAAGGCAGCATCATCCTGCTGCGGATGGGATCCCTTCATTCCTGGGAAACCACGCAAGATGGTTCAAAGCCAGCTCCATAATCTGCTGGCAAACTAAAGCAGTAAACCATCTGTTTCGCATAAACACACCACCCTGGACGAGACAGCCACCAGCACCCTTCTGTGCTTCATTTCCCCATCACAACCCCAATCAATGTCGATGTGAAACCCCAGTTCGCTACTGGTTTCCCTCTCCACCCCAAGAGCTGCTGGCAAAAAAGCCGTGGCTTCCCTTTCAGCAAGCAACCAGGTTGCCTGTGCATTAACAACAACTTCCACCACCAGCCAAGTGGCCAAGAGCAGTGACCCGAGCTACAGCCGCTGCCGGCAATTAGCAGCTCCCCGCCCTGCCCCGTCCCACGCTGCTCCGCCGACAGCCCTGTCAGTCGGCAAGTAATTAGCAATACAGCTCCCCTTCCTCTGTGGCTTCTCCCTCCCAAACTCAGTTGATTATGTGAAAAAATGTTTGGGTTTTTTCACTCATTATCTGGCTAAAATGTTTGAACAGGAAAGGAAGCTGCCACACGCCGCCTGCCGAAATGGGAATTGGCATTTGCTTGCATGAGCATCCCCTGCCGCGCGGCGCTTTGTTCATTTGCAGCCGATTTCCTGCTCTGCCACTCAAGCTGGTATTAATGGAGCCACTGTTTCATGAGCTTTTTTTTTTTTTTTTTTTTTTTTTTTGTGGTAGGGGTTATTTTGGGGTTTGTTTTTTTTTTTTAAAAAAAAAAAAGAAGCTCCTTCTCTTTGTGCTCTCAGTTATTTCTCCTGCCTAGCACAGCATCAGTTCAGAGGTGAGACTGGTAACCAGCCTGATTGCTCAGTCGGCCTAAATCGCAGCACCAGCCCAAGCACTGAAAATTCATGAATCTATTTATTCCCTAAAATTGGGAAAATAACTCTTTTTTTTTTTTTTTTTTTTAATCCTGCACAGGTTCTTTTTGCAAGCAATCAGTGCTGGAGCTATTAGAGTTGTATTTTTCAAGCTTTTTCTCTCACGCCAAGAGGGCCAGAAATTTTCCAAATAAAAGATTGTGTAATTGGTGGTTTTGAAGCAGCGATGTTAATGCTGGCTCTAGATCTTTCAGAGAAGCTCACCAAGGACATAAGACCCTCGATAAAACTGAGAGTGCAACACTTTCCATATATTGATCTCATGAGAATCTGTGACACCATAGCAAAGTTCCTGGAAGTCTTTGACAACAGTTTTTGCTATTTCAGTTTCTTACTAACACCAGGGAGAGAAGAGCTCCCAAGTCCCTGCACCTTCACACAGGGTTCTGAGCTCTCCTCCCCTGCAACAGCAGTGCCATACAATAGTACACATCTTGTACAGTGATAATAAAGAAGAGATAATCCCCATCTCATTCCCCCAAAAACAACCTGGAAAGATGAAGGAGTAGGAAAAATCTCCTTGCTTTAACTGAACTACCAGGGCCAGGAAGGAAGGAAGGTCAGGAAAAACTCCACTAATCTCTGTGAGCACAGGAACCAGTATCTCCTGACATCAGTCAGGTGTCAAGCCAAACTGTTAAAATGGAGGGGAAAAAGCTTCTTCTGAAAGAGCACTGATTTAGGAGTTAATTATCCCTGCCTGTGGGAGGAAATAGGAAGGTGGTGGTGTGTTGTTTTTTTTTTTTCATTTAGAAGAGTTATTAGTCTATGTTATTAGTAGAGATCACCTCTTAATGAAAATCAGCATTGTCTAAATAAGATTCTGTGGCAATTAGGCTTTCAGTCTGCAAGTTGTTCAGATTCCTGGATCGCTTTAAGACAGTTCCTGCAGAGAAAGTGCATTAATCTTATGGGAAGACCAAGAGGTAAAACCTCCCATTTGTTTAATGGAAAAGAGACAGTTGGAGACAGTTATTTTGCTATAGGGTAATTGCACGCCTTGTTTAGAGAAATGAATATGAAACCAGCATTAAGAAAGCAAAAGCTGTTCATGCAAAGGCAAGACAGTGTTTTTTGCTAGAATAAAAGCATGAGGCTGGAAGGAGAAACTCAAATGACTAAAACTAAGTGCGATTTGGTCCATTTTGAGGAGAGTTATTTCCATGAGTCAAGGGAGGCATTTATCTGTCGTCAGGCAAAGAGCAGTCAGGGGTACATAAGCGTGGCTCAGGCAGCTAGTGATGATTCAAACTGTGGCCCTGGGAGCTAGTCTCCAAGGCCTGGGGTTTTAAAGATCTCTAAGTGCCTGAAGATGCAGACATGTACTTCAAAAACAGACTATATTAATCCAGCTGTATCTTTAGGCATCTAATCACCTTTGAAAAGTTGGGATATTACTAGAAGGAGGGGAGAGGAAAAGTGATATATCCACGCATATTTGTTCTGAATCTCAAATTGGTGTTTATCTCCCATATGACACGGCCTGGCCGGGGGCTGGACCATCATCAGAGGACAGTGACACAATCCTTCCCACCTCTCCCCAGGCTGGCACTACACATGGCATCACACCCAGAGGCATTTTATGCACCAGTAATGGATCTGGGTTTGATTGCAAGGCTGTACACAACCGGCCCTCCAGCACACTCCCCAGGGGCAGTTTGGGTTATTGCAGCACCACCACAGCAGGTCGGAGCCAGCTCTGCGCAGGAGTGGCACAGCAGCGGCCTCCCATCTTCAAAGCACTTACCCTTTAACACCAGACAAGTAGATCCAGAGTGGCGAGGACAGGAAAACAAAAAGCCCATTGAATACCGTTACAGATTGCATGATTTCCTCAGGCTACTTAATTACGAAGTCCACTGCGCAGCAAGAGCTCCTCCCGTGTCTCTGCTTCAGGCGAGAGACTGTTTGCATGAAGGATCCCACCTTCCCCAAGCCTTCCTCAGCAGGTGGCTTGAATTTTCTTCTACTCAACTAAATCCACAGCACCTTAGGCCCTCAGAAATTTGTACATGAGTTCACTAAGGCCAGTACAGATGGTTAGTCCTTTTCCCACCTCTAGAAATGCACTGCTTTGGCTCTGTATCATTAAAGAGAACAAATAAATAGAACCCAAGCAAATGGATGAAACACATCTGGCAGTGATCTACAGACTGCTTTTCCTGGAATACTACAAAAGTTGAGCTAAAGCATGATCCTGCCCTACATAAAACTAGCCCAAGCATAGAGTAACAGCTACACTAAATCCTTAGGCAAGACAGCCTGTGCTCCTGTGAAGTCCTTAGAACGAGAAAAAAAAAAAGAAAAAAAAAAAAAGTCCCTTTTGCTTTAGGCTTCTGCAGCACAATAGCACAATTTCATTGTCATCACACTGATTTTCACTGGTTGCATCCAAAAGAAAAAAAAACTACCCAACCCTCAAAGGGCTCAGTGTTTCCTGGGTTTTTATTCTCCGGGAGTTGGGGTGGGGCCAGTGAAAAACCCAGTACCCATCACAGATCTTCTCCCACCATCAGCACAGGAAACCCCCCATGTGATCCTGTCACAGCACTAACTTGGACTCAAGCAGGGCTCTGAAATGTTTTTCCCTTCCTTTGCACCACGAAGGTTAAAAAATTTCCCTTTTACCAGCAAGCTCAGACTGGAACAAACCAAGTTATTTTAGGTGCAGCTCCTCCCTAATTTCATAAATACATGTATCAACAAATCTGGCACAAATGGCAGAGGCTGCCTGTTGTGAAGAAGAGCCTCATGTTTGTCCCTTTACTGGCAACAAATCCCCACCCAGCACACTCACAGAAGGTATTCGGAGACAAATGAGAACTCAGGGAAATGTTTCCTCTTAACTTTTCTTATCACAAATTTTTGAGTGAACAGCCAGAGAAAAACAGGCTCAATATACAACAACCACACTTGCTGGAAATAAAGCCTAAACACAGTGACTGAGCTTTCTCCCATTTTCCCAGATAATTTTAGTGTAAAAAGCATTATCAACCTGCTGCCAGTCCCTGTGCCAGCCCTACTGCAATGATGCTGCACTCCCAACCCCAGGCTAGGAACGTGCTCCACCGACTGCAGCTTCTTGTGCTGTCAGAGGTTGTTGTGGCAGCTCCTCCATCCATCTGAGCAATTGTTGCTCCTGGCATCCGAGCCAGGAAGAACTAGTCCAAACTTTGAGGTCTTTCCAAGAGGAAGTTGTGCTTCCTAATTTCTTTCCCCTGATAGACACAGAATTAAATTCATCTCCCCACACCCGTCACGTCTCTCCTTCTTTTCTTCTAAAGACTATATTCATTCACCTACCAACCCTTCTCAGGCATGTATAATTTCATAACCACCTGCTGCTTTATTCACAGGAATCAGATCCACGAAAGATATAATAGCCTATTGTTCAACAGAAACTCTGTGCTTTGTTCTTCTGTTTTTTTTTTCTTTTTAATAAGAAAACAAAATTACTTTTAGAGGAATAATTTGTTTCAAGCAATCGTTTTCAACTGAAATGCTGTAGATGGTTATTTGCATAGCAGTAGCCTTTATGGGAGCAAGATATGAGCTAGAACATGTACCTGTTGCCAAGCAGGTTGGCTTCCAAGGGATACCAGAGCATATTTCTTACCCCCTGCAAGCTCTAAGCAGGTACATAACACTTATGGAAGAAGATTCCTGCTTCTCATGAAGATGTGAGAAGAGTTTCTGCATTTAGCAAACAAGTAGATGATCTACTTCAGTGTGTATGTGCACAGAGCCCATTTAAGCTGGCTCTGCAGAGGAGCCAGACTTTGGAGAGATTTAACCCACATCGGCTTTCATAGGATATTAAACACCTCCTAAGGACTGATCCAAGTTCCATCTGATAAGAATAAATGCTGGACCCACCTTGCAGTGCCAACATCTGGCACTCCTCAGGCTTTCACTGAATACATGGCATTCCATAAAAAAGCATAAAAGGGAATAAATGAAAAAGACACAATTTAAGAATCTGCAGTCAACCTGCCATTACAGTCATGTCTTTTATGCACCAGAGCCATCACTACAATGTACTTTTTGTCCCCATTATTGCTTTGGAAGCCAGTAAAGAGTAACTTTATTTATCTAAGCACATCTGAGGGAGTGTGTGATAGAGGATCTGGAAGCAGTTCAAAATTTCCACTTAAGCTGTACTGAGAGATGGAAGAAAAATATACTTGAAAAAGTAAGTAGAATTTTTTATTAAACCTAGTTCCTCTTTTTTTTCCCCCCTGGTTTCCTGCGAAAATTAACTTCACCTGCTGTGTGTATATCCATCCACCTACTGTCCTGTTGCACCTCTGGAACCCAGCGGCCAATATCCCTCAACCTGGGGGGGAGAGAGAGCAGCTTAAAAGAAGATTATAGTCTTATAACTTTCATTAAAAATGTGTTTTGAGTAGAAAAGACTCAAGTTATTGCTCTCAGCAAAGCAGAGCTGTTGTGTAAACCAGCTTTAGACCAGCTTCAGCACTCGTGAATATATTGGATATTGGATGCAAAACTGTTGAAAATAAGTGCTCTTTTGGTCTTCTGCTCACAGAGGAGCTTATATTGTTTTTCTAAAGTAGCCTGTGATTTCATTTCTTCAATATAAAAGTATCAGGGATGATTCTTTCCCCATACTGGTGAGGACATGCTTTTGTGCATGATGTTAGGCTCATTAAGAGCTTCCTGAAGCATTGCATAGGCTGGATCTTCAGCACAAACAGCTCTTCCCAAAGAAAACCCAAGCATCTTCACTTTTATCCACCTCTTCCAAAGAATCCTCTAAACCCATCCACACCAAGAAGATCCCTTTTCACTCAGTGAGCCCTCTCCAGCTCACTTTTCTTAAGTGCTCCCCAGCAATTTCAATTTCTAATGTTAAGGGATAAAAAGAAAGAGAGAAAGAGAGAAAGGGATAAAGATTTCCTGCAATCCCTCTCACCCTTCCAGGCATTTTCAGGCAGCTTCATCAGTTTATATTTATGAATGACCTGGTGGCAGGGGAATCCACGCAGTGTCTCATCCCCTTGCAGGTCATTTGCAGGCACGGACACACACAGAGCACTCACAGTAATTTTGTGCGTGAGAGACAAGAACAGTGCAGAAACCAACTCAATGAAATTATTATTTCTCAATGGTTCTAGTGCCTGAAATGATGTTATTAAAGTTATATTTTCCAGTCAATCTGGCAATTTCTCTTATTAAGCAGCATAGACTGAACTGGGGGGAGTCTAACACTAAGCTGGAAAGATGAAATATTGCTGATATACTGATTGTGTTATCTGAAGAAACTACCTTTCAAGAGTAAAAATTAAAGAGGAATAAGATACATTTGCAGACTGATCTTTCATTAAAGTTATCCAAGTTAGCAATTGTAATATGGTGAGAAATAACTGATAAAGTCTAACATCACTCCTAGGGAAGAATGCCTTGCTGGATACAACTGGGTTTATTAATCTATGCAGCAGGCAGCAGTAAATCCTGGCTGGCAAGGGAATACAATTCTCCCTATTAACTCCACGTAAGCTCCTAAACTTTTTCTTGAATATGAAGGTGCATAAGAAATGCAGCCTGCTGAATCCAAACCCTGAAGACTTCCCTTCTTTCAAGCACCAAATGCCATACTAAGTGACAGTGGAGTGAAATAAAATAAAAAAGACTGCTCTATTGTGGGTTTTCAATCAAATGAAATTAAAAAGTCAGTTTATTAAACTCTAGCACTCAAATCACTGATGCCACTTAAGCCTAGCAGCCACTATTACTTATGTGTTTAAAAACCCTGAAGTTAGTCAAAAAGGGAAAACAAGCTTTGTTTTAATGAAAACCATCATAAATGCTTTCACTCCACAGGGTTTGTCTCTAAGCTGCCTCCCAACTAGGAGGACTTGTCAGAAGTCTATGCCCAAGCAGGCAAAAGCTTTTGTTTTTGACATATCAATAGCCTAAAAAAATTATCAATATCCACGCTACAAAATACTTTGTCTTGGTGTTTCGGGTTTTTTACCTACCCTGTCTTACCTAATTCTGGGCTTGGACTCAAAGTGGTCCAGGGAGGTGATGGGAAGACAGGACTCAGGAGCCACAGGCAGTGCCCAGACCTGAGCACCCTCAGACACAGCCTGGGGGGGAACACGCAGCACAAATCAACAGCTTGGGGACAACAGAACAGGGAGAAGTCAGGACTTCCATCTTTTGAAATGGAAATCAATTTGCTTCAGTCATAGTTTTAGTAAATTCTTTGACCTATTTTGCCTTTAACAAACTCCCTTTTGGTCCCTACAATGATTGCTTCAAAAATGGTACCCGTTGTCTTTCATCCTCCAAGACCTTACAAAAGAACTGTTAAATCGAGAGGCTGTTAACTTCCCAGGGAGGGAAGGAGTTTAAGAAGTACAAGGTAGTGCTGTACTAAAGAGAAGAGCAAAGGCAATCTGATCTGTGCCTGAGCATGGCAGGGGAGCACATAACTCTTTAGCAGAGATGTAGAGAGCCAGAATTTGTGAGTGAAAGCTATAGAGCTGCATCCTAGATACTGGAATATGTGCATGTCCTCTATTGTCACTGAATGTGAAGAATTAACCATCTGGACATTGTGTTACAGAGTGTCTTGTCATGATGGATGGTCATCTTTCTAAAAATTATTTGTCACTTTTTAGGCAATTCAGAGGATGGTGCACAGGCACTAAACTCTTTGACCTGTATTATGCAGGGGGTGAGACTGGATTTTGAATGCCTCATTCACAACCTAGTCTTAAAAAAAAAGCCCAAAAAACAAAACAGGTGAAGGTGCCATTTGGGATGAAATTGGCTGAAAAGAAAAAATCCCAGTTCAGTGAACAGGTAATATTTGCCCATAATAAGTCTTTTCTGCATTCCTGACTAGCTCAAAACTTGAGATTCCACCTCAAATGAAGCAGAAGGATACATCAATATTTCTGCAGCAGAGACCAAAAGCAATGACTGACAATGTTCCCTGAGCTACCTTTTTCTGGTAGCTTCATTTCAAACAGACGAAAACTGGAATGCCCACTCCCCAACATTTACATGGATGTGAAGTAGAAAGTTATAGCATGAGATCTGTAATAAAACTGGGAGTAAATAAAACTATCATTGGACATCCCCGAGTTTGTAAATTAGAGTTGAACAACAGTCTTTAATTTTGGGCCTTGCTACAGCCAGATAATTTCTCCCAGCTGAGCAGGTAAGTAGTCAAGAGCAAATTTCTTGTGTCAGTCAGTAGATATAACAACAGAAAACCTATTGGATTCACCACAGAGGGAAGACAAGGTGGCAAAAAAGGCATTGTGCCAACATTCAGTCTGGCAATCCTTTATGAAGAGGGACTTGTCACAGATGCAATACCTTCCTTTGTTTTACTCCTACAGCACTTCCAAGAGAGTCCTTGTGACACAAGTAAAAACAGGCTCCCAAGAGCACATGCAAAGTTTCAGCATCTATGCTAAACATACAGCATACACCAAGGAGAGCATCTGAAGAATGGTAAACCAATCTTAAGGAAACCTGCTAGAAAATATAACTCCTTAGATCAGGAGTTGGGAAAAAACCCTTCTTAGAGTGAATCACATCCTGCTTCCCTGCTGATCTCCAGCAGCATCATCAGTTTGACATGGGCAACCCTGCACCACCAGGATTTAACAATGGATGGGCAAGGGCAGCCCAGGAGGGCTTGTGCAAGGAAGGTCACCCCTCCACGTGTCAAGGTTAGCACCCTCTCTCTGCTCCCAATTACAAGTCTGTTCTGATTCAGGGAAAAGGCCAAGAAAACGAAATGAGGCATCAAATCTGGAAGATATGCTGTGCCAGTTCAAGAGGTGGCTGAGAATGATGCAGGTCCATGCGTGGTGTGAATCAACCTCAGTGCTGACAGCAATGAGAAAATCCATGCAAACCACAAGAAAATTAAAAAAAAAAAAATCAAAAAATGCTAGGCAAATCATTCAACATGAGAGATGCATTTCACTGCAGTAACATTTAATAGAAGCATGAGCCAGGGATCAAGGAGTAAAGCAAGAAAACAGATTTAGATAAAACCTAAAGGACGCCACAGGCACTAGCATAAAAATGTAAAATAAACTATGAGGAGCAGATATCAAAAATGTCCAGGACCTTGTTTGCTACTGCACTGATCTTATCATCTCAACTAGGCTATGGCTTCAGAAGGAGCTATGAAAAATCAGAGCAGTCTGGTGAACCAGGACAGCCCTGGCCAAGTGTAGCCCCCAGCCAGTCACGTGCTCAGCCCCAGGGGCATTGAGGGCAGGGCCAGCACTGCACACACACTGAGCTGGGAGAACAAAACAGCCTGACCCAGCAGAGAGCAGAGGTAGCATGTCCCCCAGCAAGGGAGCCCACATCTCCAACAGCTTTTTCCATCATCCCATGAGCCAGCGCCCCACAGCCAGGTTTGCCAGCGAAGGGGCGATGCCCCAGCTGGAGCCCCCAGCTCGCAATGCAGCCCCCAAGGTTCGGGGACCCCTTTTAGGAGCACTGCTAAGACAGCTGGTGGTGCTGCTGGAAGGTGACATCATGTGAGAAGACATTCAATGCAGTAGGTGGCAAATCAGGTGCTTTATCCCAGATTTGCACTGCATTCTGATGCAAAGTGCTTAAAAGCCAGTGGGAGTCAAGAAATAAGGAAGAAGTTCCAGACAGCATTAACTATTTTAAAAGAAAGATTTCCGGCACCCCATTTAGACTTGTTTTCAGCTTATCCACGAAGCTCTGCTAAACCTTACTAAGACTTAATTCCCATAAATGTGATTCTACTTCAATGTTCAGCTAAGTAGCGATGTTTCAAAAAAAGTATGTACCAAATCGTGGGAGTTGGATTATTCATTCATGTGGTAAAAGCCATTATATATGAATATATACAGATGTTCCCACTTCATGACTGATCTAAACATATGTAGATTTTAGACTCTGACACACAAGCCATCTATTATGCAATGGCCCATGTATGCTCCTGGGCTGCTTTTATCCTCAGCTGTGTCAGGAGGATTCATGGGAGCTGTGTGAGAGATGGAATAAGCTTATAGTTAAAAGACTAAAGAAAGTTAAAGCAAGAGCCTCTCTTAAAATGAAAGGAGGGAGGGAGAAGGAGAGAAATCAAAGAGCCAGGGAATATCAGATTTAGCAGGACAACAAGATGAAATATGAAAGTTTCAAAGATCAAAGTTATTTGATGTTGGAACTGGTGCAGCCTGACCTCATCAAACCAGCTGTTAAAAATTTGCCTGAATTGCCCATTAAATCTTGCTTTCATTGAGTCCTGCTCCTGTTTTTGCCCCACTTCTTGCTTCCCATCAAGCCTTGACTTGGCTCCAGGCTCTGCTGACATCCCATCCTCCAAACAGGCTGATGTCCAAAGATCATCAGAGCACCACTGCGATGAAAGCAAACGTCTGTTTAATATGAAAGATGGATGAGACCCCACTCCAGCAGAGTTATTAATGCACTCCAGCTGTTTTACATAGCTGCCTTCATGCAAACCCTTGTGCTGATTTCCAGTTGCTTTACATTGCACAGGTGACGCAAAGCAGGCGGAGAATCCAGTCTCAACTACAGCCAGCACAAGAATTCCCAAAAGGCATGGAAACTCCTGGTGAAATTCAGAACAAATTGCTGCAAGCTGTGCTCTGCAACCCTCTGAAAGTCTCACAGGAGATGCTCATTCTGGTGAGAAAACAGGGGCAGCTTGGTATTAGCCAGGAGCAGGGTGCCAGCCACAAGGAGCCACAGGTTGGGAAACGGAGACACTGATCAAAACAGCACTCATGGTGTGGTGAGAGTCCAAGCTCTCCCAGCTATCACAAAATCTAGAGGGACTGGCTCATGGCAGACTCATGCCAAGGACTGAGGAAAAGCCATTTTTGCATTGCCCTAGGCAGATACTTGCTCCCCTCTGAACAAGGGAGGGGGTCAAGTCGAACCTGGGTGAGACAGGGTGATGAGAAGCTCTCCCAGGGCGGGGTTGAGCAGCCCCAGCAGCACAGCTCCACCTGCTCCCCAAACCTGCCTTGTCCCCACACACTGCAACACAAGGCCAGGCACATTTATACCAGAACAAGGGCACATGTCTGAAAAGATGCAGCACACACCTGAAAGGTTGCAGCTGGGAGTTTTACAGCTTACAGAGGATGGGAAGTAGCGATAAACTCAGGGAAAATTCAGGTGTAGCTAAAGACTGCAGAGTCTTGGGAAGAGAGCAGATGTATGTGACAGCCCTTCTCCACACAGGAACACAGACCATTAAATGTAATGCTTCACATTATGCTTCCCAAATACCCACTTAATTTTGATTCAACAAGGCTTGTGCTAATAAAAATTAAAGCCAGCAGGTTCTGTCGAGTGTATAATGGATGTGTGGAAGAGCAGCATGTGCAGGTATATTTAAAATTAATTATGAATACTAAAACTGACTACTTTTCAAACCTCTAGAAGACTGGGGAGCACTGCAACCACTTGGATACAAGCACTCAGCAGAGTGCTGTGCAAGTGCCTGCCCACCTCAGCAGTGATCCTCAGGATTGCAGGGAGACATCCTCGCACCAGGGATCTCCTGTTCCCATCGTGCAAACCTCCAGAGGGAGTCTGGATGTCTCTGAGAGCAGACATTGCCAAGTGCTTACCTCTTGCCACTGCATGCCAGAACAAAAGGCAGCTGCCAGTGATACATTTCCACCCCTTTTGCACAAGTATGGATGTCTATGGGGCAATACTGGTGCAAGAGAGCCGAGTGTGTGCTCGGGAGGAGATTGTCTCTGTGAACATTAGATACAGCAGATCCATTTAATGACTAAACACACATGATTGTTTGCTTATAAAACGCGGTGTCACATAAATCTGCCAGGAGCTAATTGCCTATTATAGCTCATGGTGCTGCTTGAGTCAGCTGCTGAATGATAAAGGGACCTTTAGAAAGCAGGGAAAGCCAGCAGAGCTCCGCTCACCCACCTCCACCACAGCCTCCAAACGTTTTGCTCTCCAGTTCCTGTAAGGTAAATGCTTATTCCTCCTCTAAGAGATGGGATGCCTCTGCCAAGCTCGCTTGAGTGGGAAGGCTGGGGGTAAATTGAAACACAAGGGGGAAGAGGAGTTGCTTTGATTCCCGTTTTAAGTTATTATTACTAAGAATATCGAAATTTTCTCTGTTGACTCACGCATCTTGCCCAGCCTCACAAATCACAGCAGGTATCCCGACTGCCTCTGCATCCTGCTGGGAGCTGGGTGATATCTGCCACCACCCTGATGGCAGCAGTCACCTCTCATGGCCCACCTACAGCAGCAAGGAGCAGGGAGTAGCAGGGACACACAAGGGAGCCATGGACCACAGGGTGACACCTGATTTTGGTGCAAAATAGGAAGAAATGAGGGATGTACCCTCTGTTTCAGAGCTCTTCCAACTTCATGCTGATTCTAACTCCACAGGTACAAGGTTTACAAGTCACCTGGGCTGTCTGATCCAAATCTATACATACCTGAGCATCTTCCACTAATTTCCTCAGATTTCAGGGATATCTCTGTAGTTCTACCCCAGGACCCCATCTAGTCCCTTCCTACCTCACACGCACACGTGGCTTCATTACGTGCTGCAGAGGGGTCAGCTGAGGGTGAACCTGCAGAGAATGTGCCCTGAGATGTCCCCCTGCTCCCAGGGCTGCAGGTTCAAGGCACTCAGGCAGCACGAGCAACAGAGCACAGCAGTTCATGGCAGGAAGGAACATGATCTGTTTACACAGTAGGTTATATGGGAAATGCATCACATTACTGAAAAAAAAGACCTTTAGCAAAACACATGCCTTCATCTTATGCCAAGAGTTTAATCCTACCCAAACGGCACCACATTCCACAGTGAAATTATCCTCTATAAATCACCAGGGCAGGAGCAGGACATGTCCCTCACACTTCAGGCTGAACTGTTCACTGCAGTAAGGACCCTGTACAGATCAGCCATCATGCCCAGTGTGGGCAAGGAGGGTATCTCCACTGAGATCTCATGGAGAAGCAGATTCACTGCTGGGACAACTCCACCAAGGCTGGTGTCACAACAATGGGCACTATTAGAGGTTTGGCTCACACCTTCATCATTTGTACAGTTGTGCACGGGTTTTCTCAAAGTCACAGGAGCAGATCCATGACTTCGCTCAGCTATTTGGCTGGGAAAAGCTGCTGACTGGAGCAGTGCCATCCCACCCTCTCAGCCTCGGGTGAGAGCTCCTGCAGGGCAGAGGATGGGTGTGCTGGACCTCTGGGCTCCCCAGGCTCTGAGGAGAGACAGAAGCTGGGAAGGAAGAATTATTTGGGATATCAAGCAAGTCAATTTGCTCAATATCCGCAAACAACTTGGCATATAACCTCCAAAACAGAAGCACATACCATATCAGAGACCTACATCACTCCTTTGGGGACGATGAGGATGCAACAAAGCAGAAGAATGCAGCAAATCCTGTTTTTATCCACACACCTGGGCAGCAGGGAGCCAGATCTTACTCTTACCAGCAGAAGTTCTTGCCTCCCAGGACAAAAGCACGTTGATGCTCTTTGTAACTGCTCCACAGCCCTTCTCACCAACACTGTTCTCCCCAAACCTGAGCCAGTTCCTAACTTCCAGCTTCATTACAATAAACCACATGAGTGTTAGTTACATTTTGAGGCTGGAAGTTGGAGTACTGCTGGGAAGAAAACCACAACTGTTTCCACCTTGCTAACATGATTTCATGAACCTGCACAATAAGAAACAGATCAATTATGAGGCGTGATTAAGTGGATCATCTCTTCATCTCCCAGCTACACTAAATAATTTACAGGGCCATTTTGGGACTGACATGCAAAGCAGTTTAACAATGATTAAACAAAAAAGTATGAGATTCCATCTTTTCATGGTTTCCAGGTGTTGAGATCAATTTACTTCACAGTAATTTTAATTTCTGGGCCTTTCTTTTCCCTCCTCCCCACAAAACCTGCAGCTGCCAACTATGCTGGCATCTACAGCAGATAGGAAACAAATTTTCCTGTGAAGCAAATTCTTCCAGGATGAATTGAATGAAGTCAGAGCTCATAATTACACATTACTGAAAACATTTCTGTTAAAAAATTGGGGAGATATTTTTATCCATGTCTCCAGTTGAACATCGCTGGGAAAGATGCTTTTGAAAAGCCGTCATCCCCAAGCATGTAATTATCAGATCCTTGAACAAAAACACACGGTCAAAGAAAAAAAAAATACTTTCATTGAAATAAAAAAATCGGGGGTGGCAATTGTTAGGAATGGAGAGAGAGAAATTCTTCATCCTGTGTGATTTTGCACATTTCAAGTTACCAGACTGATTTGTAAATCCACAGATTAATAAACTTGGCAGCTAAGAACATCAAGCTCAGTTAGAAACATTTTTTTTTGTTACGAACAGAATAATAATAATATTATAAGAAAAAAAAAATCAGAGGCAGACTGGCAGTCAGACTGTCACAGAAGCAGAATTTCCTAACACCCACACAGGCACGCTTGTCTTGAAACTGTATTCTGCCACCTTGAATAGACAGCCGTACAATGACCTGGGGGCCGTATCCTATCAAGGCTTAAGACCATGCCTACCCTGATGGGATTACTCACATGCTAAAAATTATGCAGTAGCTGAACTGACAGCTGAAAAGAGCCTTAAATGTTCTTATGCCTGGTAGCATTCAATTGTCAATTGATGAATGTTGCTAAATATTTATTTTTGCTCTACTTTCTCTCCTCCAGCTCTGCGTCAACACTTCTTTCTGGTTATTATTACTTGTTAGCTTTAATTGTTTCTTTTATTTGCAACACCTACACATGCCTACACAGAAAAGCAGAGGCCCCCTTCCCTCCGAGCTGCCCAATAACTTTTTCTGACCTTGGGAGTAAAATTGCATAGGATTTCCATCCTAGAGTTATCACAAGCAATAAACATTGGCATCCACACACAATCCATTTTAACAATCTGTTTTCAAAACAAATGAAATCCTATATGCCCTAACATATGCAAACACTTTGGCAGTGCAGTTACTCTTGGCTTCTATGGATTAACAAAACACAATAAACGTTATAAAGAATAATGAACCTGGACATAAAGCCAAGAGCAAGGCTTAAAACACCACATGAAATTTAGTCTCCTTCTGTGGGTCTCTCAAAGCCAGAGTGCAACTCTTCCAGCAGGAATGAGATTTTCTTAAGCAGGTTGGCAAGGAAGTTGATGTCTGTGCTGGACACTGGACTCCAACAGTTAGTGCTGGAGAGAAAACCTCAATAGCAGTTGTTCAACTGACTCTATGAACCAACATTTGTATGAAATCTGCCTGGCCTTTGCATTGAAAAATACCCTTCTCCTAACAAATCTGTACTAATATGATGTCACGAGCACAACCTTTTAAGATGAAAACCTCTGTAACCTCCACACAGGAGGAATAAAAAAATAATGCATTTCTATAGTCTATGAAAAGTTGTAGGATTTAACTTTAGTCTTTTTTCTTCCATAAAAAGCAATTTCAGTGGAATGGGTCATCTCTAGAAAAGTGCAGTAATTCATTTTGACTGCATAGATCAGCTCATTTACACTTAAGAGTTTAGTCAACAAAACTTTAAAGACCTGGTCATCAAAGTCAGCAGGTATCCCTAAGATCTTATGGGGGATGGGTAAGGCATCACGAGGTTGAAGAACAAAATGCAACGTTCAATTCAAAAAACAGAAAACAAAACATATGCTATCAGGGTAGGGGCAAGACAGTGACAAATCCATGGCCTTCCCCTTCAGATCCTGGAACTGACCACCTGTATGTGAGCTGCTGACACCAGAGGAGGAGGACTAACTGGAAACTTGGATCTACCATGAGTAAGTCATGCCCACTCAACTTCTTTCCATGAGAGAGCAACATTTCTGGATAGACTAAAAATGCAAGTTGTTATAACTCAATTTTAGAAATGCTTCTGACACTGTTTCACATGCTATTTTAATAAGTATGTTTGGGAAGCAGGATATAGATGATTATGAAGTGTATGCAAAACTGATTGGAAAACCTCACCCTGGGAAAATTCATTGGTTGTTCACAATCAGAAGGGACAGATGTATTAAACAAAGTTCTGTGTGGGCCCTTCCCCAGTCTGGTACAGCTCCAGGTTTTCACTAAATGACCTGGATGGTTGCAGAGAGATTGATCTTATTACGTTTACTGACAGCCACCAGGTATGAGGGACTGGAAGCAGGCTGGGAAGTAAATTATGAATACAGAATGATTCATACATATTTGAAAAAATTCAGTAGAGATGCACACAAACTACCAGACCTGGGCAGAAACAATCTTATGAATGAAGAATAGGGAAAAACTATCACAGTGACAATTAGGAAGGGCTCTTCAGATACTGTGGACTGCAAACCAAATGTAATTCCACAGTACCACGTCAAATGCAAGGAAAGCTAATGCCCTGGTACAAGTAAGGTGGGTATAGTCTGCAAGATCTGTGAAACCATCTTTTTACTCAGCACTGACAGAAGTCTAGTCTTGAATGCCGTGCCCAGATTTGGGTACCACAGATCAGTAAAGGTGTGGTCCAGCTGGACTTCATTCAGATTGAATCAGTTCAGGCTGGTCAGATGTCTAGAAGACCACAGCTTCTGAAACTGGGGTGAGGGATGAGTTTTCTATGCTAAAGAGAGGAGAAGGAGGAGAGAGAAAGTGTTATTACTGAGATATCTGGAATTGTGATGCACAGAGGGAAGGAGTGATCTGTCATCTGTGTCAGGAGAGGAAGCAACAGCACCAAAACTGCAGATGCACAAAACTTTTCCTTAATATTTCAGTCTATTGAATTACTTTGAGCTGATGTGTTCCCAGATGGGATATATTCAAATACAAGGGGGATGGATGGTAACACAGGTAAGGCCAATACTGGCTCAGGCAAGAGCCCAAACAAACTCTCTCTGCCCAGTTTTGGCTCAAGGAAATTAAGACCATTGATTCAGACCCAGAGATGTTTGTCTTGGTATGCACACCCCAGATAGTTTTTCTCTTAATCTTTCATTTTGCTGCAACTGAGGCAAAGCTGACAAGTGACGTAAGCAGCTTGATGAGCAGGAGTTATATTAAATAGCACTATTGTGATAAATTCTTCAATAAGAAAGATAAAATCTTTCTCCCTAGGAGATTTATCTATGAAGATTTCCTCCTGTCTTATTCTAGCTCCTCACATTAGTTTTCTATCCCTTTCAGGCATGTTTTTCTCTATTTCTCCCCCTGCCTATTTGGCAAGCAAGGAGAGAACAGGGGTGCTGATCCCCTGAAAAACAACAGGCAGGAAGGGACAGAGATCTATTAACAAGTCTCTATTCCTGGACATTCCCACCCTGCAAAAAAAGGGTGCAGTTTGCTGGTCTGGAAGAAGGGACAGGAAATTCACACTGTTTTCCTTGGTCTAAAGAGAGTCCATCTCACCCTAAAAGCATGGCTTCTAAGCAACAAAAAACCCCACAACTAAAACCAAACAACAAGCCCAAACAGAAAAGCACTGAACATCCTCATCTGCCACCTTTATTTTTCCTTTGCCTTCCACACAAAACATACTTTAAAAAATAAAAAACAATTGAGTCACCCAAATGCAAACATCTGAAAGACAAAGGGTCTTCTGAAGTTGCCTGTGCTGTCCTCAATTAACCACTTAACTTGGGCTGATTTGCAGAGGGATCTTCAGCTGGTCACTTGGAGCAGCACAAAGGAAATTCAACGAGCTCTGTCACTCTGCCCACTCCTGCAGTGATCCTGCAGTAAGGACTGACTGAACATGAAGTTTGCTAGAGCAAAACATAGATGGTGTTCCTGGACTTCAGAAGGACCATAAGGCATTTCAGGGAAGCCCTGCAGTGGCAAAATTAGAAGGGTTCTATCATCTCCATCAGCAGAGCAACACACAAGCTTGGTCTAATTAGATGAGAAACATTTTCCCTACCTTCCATAAAACATCACCACTAGTTTGCATTTTCTGGCCCTTCTATTCTGAAGGACAGACAAAAGCTCTGTATTATTAAATTGTCCCATCAAAAAACTTTTGAGAGTGGCTGAAGGAGAGAAATCACCAAGGCCCTAATGATGGTGGCCCCAGAAAGCACTTTTGAAATGTCTGGATGCTTCTTTAAACAATCCATCTGGTTTTGCCTATCACACTTACATTGCTAAAATGAGTGATAAGATAGCAATTCACTTCATTTCTTCCATTCCAGATGAAGAGACGAGTCTCATAAACAAGCCAGGTATCAGGAGAAAAAACACATTGCCAAATCAGCTGAGTGGCCAAAAGAGAGCTCCCTAATGTGTCAGCAAAGCCAAACCCAACATGTTGTAATCAATCCCCCTCAAAGCTCTTTTCTGTGCACTAAAATAACAAGAACAGGGATGGCAGACATGGAACCAGATGGTTGCCCACCCCTCTCTCTGTCTTTCCTCTGTGGCTGGTGCAATGGATGGCCTCACCTGTGGGGTGCTGAGAAAGACAGTACCTCCTGGGTGATGAAATCATGGTCTTGGTCCTCAGGAGCACCACCAGCACAAGCTGTGAGGGTCTGACACCAGGGTGGAAAAGGCTTCCTTACCCGCTCAGTGACTGCACCATTCCCTCACACGTCACACAGTACTGACCCAAGGTTCTCAAGAAAGGTTTGGAGCTGACATCAGCAATATTTCTCATTTGATCACCCAACACCCAGACAACATCGCCATTTGCAGCAGCACCATGATCTGGAAGCACCAGATGTCTCCGGTGACGTTGGAGGAACTGCAGACCCTGTCTGTGGCTGGTGGCATCCAGGAGACCCCTCCAGCACAGTTGGTATCAACCACCTCTGAGCCAGGGGCCCAGCTTATGGCTCAGCCCCAAGAGCAGTGGGAGCTCCTGCCAAGTTGTCTTTTGATCTTTTCATGGAACGGCTGCATTCCTGCCCTGTTAAATCACGCGCCCAGGCTCCCTCTGCCTACCAGGACTCATCATCGTGTCTCAGGCAGCTTCAAAATAAGCCCTAGTCTCCAAAATGCTCCTTTCTTGGCTGGTACAGAAGGTGGACATTGCATCTAGTCACCTTCCTTGGGATTAGGCAAAACAGCCAGGCTAAGATGCTTTATACCTGGTTCATTTTATCCCTCTGATTTAGAGCAGAAAAACAATTTTCTAAAGTTGGGTTCATGCTTTAGGGCATCTTGAGGCCAAGGAGATGAAAAAGTCAGTCTCACTACATCACTTCAGACAGTGTAAAATGATTCAGAAACCATGAGTTTCCTCTGCATTTCCAACTCCAATGTCTTTGCTTTCAGAAAGGAAACACTTGCATCAGAGCAGAAGAGCAAGCTCCATGCAGTACATTGACCTGCAACAAGCAGAGCTGCAACAAAGTACCTGAATATTGCACCCTGTTAGAAATGTCAGAGCCTGTCCTTCCTGGAAAGACTAGGGCCAGGATATGATATCTGTGCCCTTTGTAAAGGTGCCCTTCCACACTCATCTACTCGCTCTTTTCCAGAAATTAAATAGATTTTTTTTATACTCCACAGTAATAGTGAACTGCTTACCCAAGGTATCTAAACAGGGGTTAGCAGCTCATTGAAATGGCAGATTTCTAGAAAGAGCTGAAATATTGATTAGACAAGGTAATAGTGGATTACACTGGAGGTGGGGCGATGGCAGTGATCCCATCGCGTTCAGCAGAGTCCCTTACCCCTGTCTTCCCCCCAGGCCCCTGTTCACCACTGCTGAATGCCCAGCCCATTCACACACTGATCTTGGAAACTAGAAGAGCTACATTTAGATGTTACTTTTAAAAAGCCAAAGCAACCATAAAAGCTCTGCAATATCTGAGGCGCCTTAAGAACAGCCCCTGTGTCTGCCAATCTTCCAGCGGGAGAACGGGAAGGCAGCCTGAAGGGTACTCTCCAGTGGTCACAGGGAGAAATTCTTTACAGAGAAGCAGAGATATATTTTGCAAATCAAAGCAATTAAGTTTGTATGAGACGGTTTGGATTTGCAAAACAGGTTCAAAGTAGCACATAAAACTGCTAATGACATTAAAGGCAGTTAAAGGGAATTAGATTAAACAAAAGTAAACTACCGGAGAAGGAGGGGAGTAAAATACAGACAGGCTCACTCACCAAAGTCTGACTGCAAATCCTTTTTCAGTCCACAAAGCATGTCTGCTGTTATCTATCAAATCATTCAACTAATTGTAACAGCCGCTCCGTTCCCTCTCCCTGCCTGCGCTGGAATCCTTTCCCAGCCAGCCCGGGCACACTCAGTGTCTGCCTCCCGCCGCCGAGCCGCGGCTGCAGCGCACACGCTGCTCCCTCACTCCACGGCAGCGAGACCAGGCAGAAATCGTCCTGGGCACTCCAGTTTGCGAGGACTCAAAAATGTGGCAATCCTTTAGACAGAAACCTCTTTACGCGGATGTTTAACGTGTGACTCGCCAGTCCTGTGCAGAAATGGGAAAATGAAGGGTATGGGTTTGGGGTTTTTTTTATCGGGTCCTAAAAATGCCGTGCTAGTTCTCTCGACTCCGCTGGCCATCAGGCATTGCAAAGCAAAAGTTGGAAGTGCGGTGATTAACCGGAACAGCTGGTTGAAGGAGAGGCAGCCACCGAACCCTGACGCTCCGGCAGATGCAGCAAATGTCGAGCGCGCACTTCATTCCCGGCGGTATTCCACCGGTGGAGAGCGAGCATCATCCCATGGAGATGTGCTGGCCCCTTCCTGCCAGAACCCTTCGGTGGCTTTCACGGGGATTTCAGGCGAGGGGGGTTGGGGGAATAAAAAAAAAAAAAAAAAAAAAAGGCATAAATGGGAGGAAGGCGGTGCTGCGGCGGAGGCACCGCTGTCCCTGCGCTCCCACCAGCGGCACAAGTTGGGCGGCAGCGGAGCCGCGCTCCGGACCGAGTTGCAGCAGCAGCAGCTGAAGCAGCAGCAACGGGGCTGAGCGCAAGAAGAGGCTGCGACTGCAGTATTGCCTGACACACTTTCCTCTCCCCCACCCCCTCTTGGCAAGTGCTTGCAGAGCCTCCAGCACCTTTCAAGGCAATGTCAAGCTGCTGTCAAAGCATTACCCTGCCTCCCAACCACACACACACATAGTGCTCGTAAGGGAGCATGAGGCTGCAGTCCTGTGTCCTGCCTACAGCATTTGCTGAAAACTCGGTTTAACCCTTTCTTAGGAAGGGTTTATCAGCATAGGAACCAGCATGGGCAAAATGCATGCAAGTCCTGTGCTAGGATTTGGGTGAGGGGAGACTCTGGGGGCAGTGCTGGGAACCAGCTGGTCACAGGGAGTCTGGCCCTCCAGGAGAGGATGCTGAATGGCTCCCTCCAAAACTGCTGGTCCTGCACTGTGGGTGGGAATAGGGCATTAGCCAAGGAAGAAATGGTTGTAATCAACCAGTGTCTGCTTCTTTTGCTATTAAAACAGAAAACTAAGCAGGCTCATTCGTGTTGAAGATACAGAGCACGCAAGGGGATGCCACTGCCCTGGCTGTGGGTCAGAAAGTCGTGTGCTGGGCACACAGGGCTGGATCCTGTCTCTAGCACCGTGCAGATCCCCTCCTCAGGCAAGCTGTGGGATGCAAACTGACTGTACCAACCAGCCCATGGCAGTGTTCTCCATGGCCACTCTATTCCCTTGGAAACTGGTGTCATCTATAATAGCAAGATTATACTCACAAACGAAGAAGAGAGAGCAAGACAATCATGGTCCAAAGTAAAAAAGCCATCTACACTTTTGTATGAGGACCCAGTCACATTTGGGACTGCTATTAGATTTGTCTGAAAGTGGTCAAGAGGTTGGCCACAAATTTAGAAGGAATCTCATAGAGAGGGAGCAAGGTTCAGTCTGGCTTCCTTAGGAAACAAAACAGGATAAATCAAAAGGGGGTGAACACATCTGAATGTGCCAGCAAGAAATTTTTACAGACCTGGGAACCCTAACTCTGTATGGAGGAGGAGAACTGGGTTTCAGCCTAATGCCAGAGTTCTTACTCAGTTTGAAATGAAGCAGCATCTCTATTGTGGTTCAAACTCAGCTGTTTCATGCACAGACAACTTATACAAAAGCAATAAAATTACTAACTAATAAAAAACTACTTACAAAAGAGATATTTTGGTCCATAATTTGTTTTTAAGAAGCTGTTCAGTCTGACAATAGACTTAATTAGTAATTGAGGCAAAATTTATAATTAGAAATCTTTTCATACAGCTATTAATGCTTTTGCTGCAGAGACATTCCATCTTAAAGGAAAAAAAACCATCACCAGTTGCACCACAATTAGAAGAAGATGCTAATTTGAGAATAGCCCATTACTTCGGATGCCATGAAATGGATTTATCCAATATGATGTTTTAAAGAAAAGCTAAAAACAATTGTGTGTGTTTATACCACCATAAAATTCTTCCCAGAATATCTGCTGCATTAAGAAAGTGCATGAGAGGACAGGTCTGCTATGTAGTTGAAGCTGCTTGTTTTTGTGGATGAGAACTGGATGGAGCTGCCCCATCCCTCTGATGGGAAAATGAAGAAGCACTGGGGCATTTTAAGCCCAGAACTGCTGGTGGCATTTGTTGAGCTGGCTGGCAAGACACCAGCACGCCAGGAGCCTGGAGAGGATAAAGATGTTTACTCTATGGTTTCTGGCCAAAATCCACAAATGCAACACTTTCTTCATGTTTCAGGTGGTGCTGTATTAAAACCAGTTGAAGTGAACACAGCTTGAGCTTCTAATGTGAAAGGGAAAGGATACACCACACACCCCCCAGCAAAATAAAGCAGCCCAAAAGTGTGTGTTTTGGTATCAAAAGATGTAGGTGTCATAGAAGAGCATGAGACATCAACCTAAACTATGATGAAGAACTCAAGGAACACTATGTAGAGCTTTGATTTTTCAGGAACAGGCTGTGCATTGTCTGTACCTTCTCAACATAAACTTTGTGTTCTCAGAATCAGCAGCTATCCAAAAATTCTCTGGCAATATCAATTACCTACAAGTCTCACCTAAGAATGTCTGGGTTTTACCCACAGACTGTGCCCATTACAAGAAGTAGTTAATTTTGTGGAGGTGGGATGTTAAAAAAGTCTTTTCACAGCGGGGAAAAAAAAAAAAAAGAAAACAAAAACATCTCAGTTCTGCTTTCTTGGCATATTCTGATCTCCTATTACCATCCCAGCAGGAAAGAGAGTGTAGGGAATGTTTTCTTGGATCCCCCCTTCAGTTTAAAATGCTGAGTGGAAAGACAGCACCAGCTGAGGGCAGTCCATGGCTAAAGAGTTTCTGGGTGGTCCCTGTTGGAAACATCCATCTGTGCAGGCTCTTGGTTCTTGTCCATACAATTGAAGTGGTAATACCAGTCAACAGGCCTCCAGTCTGGAGAAATGTCCATTTACTTTTCTCAGGAACAGGCTGACCTTTGAGTAAAATTCATTTGTTGTAAGTATGGATTCTCTGCCCTTACATGCACTGGTAAGTACTAGCACTTAGTTTAGCATTTCTTGTACCCAACACACTGTCTTGTTCCTGAACCTATAAATCTTTCCCCAGAGCTAACTTACAAATCCTACCAGAACCTCAGTGGGAGTGATGGTGCAAACCTTACATGGCCTAAATTGGTTGGAATTACATTTACAAAATACCCTTCTATGCAAACAAGACAAAGAGGACAGGAGAGGGAAGATCACAGGCTGTTCAGAATATCCATCATGTAGTCCAATGCTTGACAGGTATTTGTTTCTGCCATTTAAACCATTACTTATTTAACCACATCCAAAAGCTTCCTCATCAGAAGTCACAGTGCTGTGGAACACTCGAGCAAGATCCTGAAATGGACCATTTAGTGCTGAACATGCGCTGAGTTCTGGAGAACATGGAGAGAATCTTACATCACTCCACATTAGGGAGTCTCAGGAGACTCTCTGAAGACAGCTGAATGAACATAATGAACAGTCAGCCACAGGAAGAAGACGAGGAAAAACACCCAACCCCACGCTCTTACAGCGCGCAGAGAAACGCCGAAGTTCTAACTGCATATCAAGTGATATTAATAGCAACAGAAATTGCTCTGGGTTAGGGAAGGTTCAGAAGAGACTGACACAGATTCCTTCTACTTCTTTTAGATTCAGATGTTAAATTAAGATTTTACATTGCCATCTCTTTCTTCCCATCCTGCTTCTGCCACTGAATGACACACGCCTGCAAATCAGGGGTCTGCCTGGGGCTGGGGCTCTTCCTGCTCATACCCCCTGTCAAGGCTTGTTTTGGCACAGCAGACCCAGTGCTTCCAGACAGGTTGTGGGGAAAGACAGCTTTTACTGGGAACCCCAACCATCTCTGCACAAAATCAAGAGGTGTGGAGAGCCTACACGCTTCCTTGATTAATTCTTGGTTGCAGCAGACAGGGAGAAGGAGGGACAAGAGGAAGACCTATCATTTCTTTGGTGGAAGAGACTTCACAGCTGATTGCCCAGCTATCCACTGGCTGCACATTTGCTCCATTTCATCTGCTCCAGTTTTACATAGTTGAGCTTATTTAGAAACCCCAGACAACTGCATGTCAGCCTCAGGCCTGCAGCAAAGCTCATCTCTGGTCTAAGCACATGCCCTGTTTTTCACATACAAACCTAAAATGCAACGCACTGTTTTATCAACATATTTTTATGGGAAATGGAGAATGGGTTTAAAAAAAAAAACTTTAAGGAAAAGGGTATTTAAAAAGTTTAATAATGGAGCCAGAGGAAGAAGTCTGTTATTGTTCTTTCCTTTAAATGCAAATTCCACCAGCCAGTCCCAAACATTAATTTATTACGGGTAATGAACACTGAAAGACAAATTGACCCATCCACCAGGCAATTAGAGCCCTTGCTGCACGCACACATGCAGAGCACTGAGACAGAGAATGCTGCTAGAGGTATTTCCAAGACCCCCCCTCCATTCCCTCTACCACCAGAGCACAATAAAATGGTTCCTGCCCATTTTTCTGGGTAATCAGAGTAGGACATTCCAGGGTTGGGGACTTCAGTGCAGATAACAGAAACAGTGGAAGACAAATAGGCTGCAGTAAAAGTACAAGATCCTTTATTCCCCAGCCAGCTCTAATGACACAAAAGAGCTCGTTCAGGGACCTTGTTAGCAGAGGTCATCCCAACAAAAGTGAATCTCAGCTTTCTGATGATTTTTTAAGCCAAATGGAGATGAGCTTGACAAGACACAGCAATAAGCAATGCAGCAGGAGGTTAATGATCCCCCAACAAACACCAGCCCTGCCAGGGCAAGGTGAGAGTTTATGACCTGGTCCAAAAGGATCAGAGCTCTGGAAGTTACCTGCACAGCATCTGAAAGCATGTTCTTTCAGCTAGACAGAGCATCTCTCTTCAATTCATCTCTACTTCTATGCCTGTACTGTACAAGCTGTACACTCTTCCTGGGCAAAATACACACCCTCATTTGGGGATGCTCATAACTGGTTTTACTTTTTACCCCCCTCAAATCTTACACAGCAATTTAGCTAGCTGGTATCACACAGCCTTGGGACACCGGGAAAATCCTCAAGCATGTGTATGATTGGAGGAACCACACAGAAACAGAAACCAAGAGCAATGCCATGACACTGGGGGAAACAAAATGCATAATAGCTCCCATCTTCCCAGCTTTTACTGATCAAGGCACTGTGTAATGACACAAAGTTGTTAGCAGCTAAAAAACTGTAGGGAAAATAAGTGTTCAAGTTCTTCAGCAATGGAACTGGTTTCCAGTTTTAAGGTCATTAAACCACGTCAATTTACAGTGAGTTCATGGTGGCTGCAGTTGACACTTCAATATCTGCACCAGTGGCTGTTCAGAAGGGCCTGTTCATGCTCTCTCTTCAGCAGAAATGCTTTTTCTTCTTTATATTTTATGAATATCACCCAGAAGGAAAATACTGATGGGTCTGTGTTAGCAGCTGGCCAGTATCCACCCTCTTTCCCCACTGTGGGTAGGCAATTTAGGTTAAGGAAGCTCCATCACATAGACCACATTAATCAACATTCAAACGAGAGAAAACTAATCCTGTTACAGACCTTTGGACATGGAGAGAAAATAGGAAACTGGCACTGCAGCCCTTCAAGAACAGGACACAACCCCAGAGCACAATCAGCCCAAAGAACAGCAGGGAGCTGCCCCATGGGAGCAGAGGTGTGAGCCTGTGGATGGAGCTGCAAAGTACATCAGCATCCCCGAATCCCTTACATGCCACAGGAGCTCAGGTCTTTGCAATAACAGGGACCAAAGGCTTCTTCCTCTTGATTCATAAGGACCCAGTACTTGAGCACAAACAAAAGGCCCTTCTAGTAACAGGGATGTGGCCATGCCACATTTTGTCCCAAAAGAAAGAGAGAGGCAATGCTTACTGCAGCCTGAAGGACAGGTCTTAGTCAGCAACCAACTCCACTCTTGTCTGTGGTAAGAAAAACCTCTGCATCTTCCCCTTAAAGGATTTATCTTGGCACTGGTCTCTTCAGAGGCAATGCTGCCAACACAGATGGAAAAATAAGCAAGTGGGTCATCAGTCTTTCCAGTTGTCACATACTTTCTTTTCAATGAGTAGCAGTGTAACAATGCATTAACAATAAATGAAATGCCATGTTAACACTAATTTGCATAGTACAGAGCCACAGTGCTCTGCTTCCTCTATTCTCTTTCACAAACTCTCCTGACCTGCATATGAAACGAGATGAAATTTAATTGCTGGGGCATTCAGTAGAATCACTGAATTCCTGCTTAATGAGGCTTCATTTGTACTCTGTTGCATCAGACACCTTCTCTCCAAGGTGCTGTATTAACTAGTTCAGATGTAAAATATTTTCCAAGGCATCTTTTCATACGCACTTCAACAAAGAAATAGCAAGAAAAGCGCTGACTGCAAAAGCCGATGTATCAGTAGCATGATAAGGCCAGTGAAATCCCAAAAGCACCAACACATATTCCTTAAAAAAGCTTTAATGGCTTTAATATATGCTCTAACGTGCTAACATGCAGTATCTACACTGTGCAAGTCTTCTATAAGAGACGAGGCAAAGCTAGGTGGGACCTGGCCAAGGTCTGTGTGGGAGACAGCCAAGAACTAGGAGCAATACCAATAATTTTTGGTGACTCAGAAAAAGTGCAGCCCATGTTGCACCCAGGAGTCAGAGCCCTGGATGGTTTTGCATTCAGATATCTCATTGAGCTTACCTCATTCAGAAGTCCTTGGCCATGGAAGTACCTTACATTACATTTCCATGTCAGGTACCTCGGCCTGCATAGCCAAGCAGCTCCCTGAAAGATCAGGCGTTTCTTCCCTTTCCTTGCTTAGCTGTAGCACAGCCACGAACAGCAGCACAGGCACTGCTGCCTTGTTTCAGAGTCACAGGTAGTGACCAAAGCCACAAGTGCCCTGAAACGCGGCAGGTGACGTTAACTCGTGGTAGCACGGGACACAAGGCAGTGCAGCCAGGGATCCCCGGCTGAGTGGGGACGCAGAGATGGCTGGGGACACGAGCAGGCTGTTGGCTCCAACTCCAGCCTGTCCCCCACACTGAGCACTGCCAGTGCCACACTCTGCGGCAGCAGCAGGAGCAGGGGGGGAGCGGATCACAGAACTCAGACAGAGATGACCCAAAAGGCACCGCAGCATCACAGCGTGCAGCCTTCCAGTGCAGGTGAAACCAAGTCAGGCTCCCCGGCTGCCTTAGGAAGGCTCCCAGCTCTCCCCAGAGGAGCGATGCGCTGTTCAGGAGCGCTCGAACGCGCTGTCGGACAGAGCTGGTCAGCCGCATGTTCTGGGGAAAGGTGTTTCCATCTCCCACCTCGGCTCCCACTCCAGCTTGTCAAAATTTTACCTCCCAAGCTGGGACAAAGCAGAGCCACACACAGTTCCAGGTAACTCCCAAGTGCTGGGACCAGTGATTTATGGAGTATTTTGGCTTTAGAACATGCAGAGCTCCCCGAGGGACTGGGAATTGCTTGTTACTGCAGGTTTGCAAGATGGGATCGGCCTCCCTGCTCCCATCCAGTCTCCCCAGGAACAGTTACAGCACGTCCATAGCTGTGTGTAAAGGTTTATCCTTTCGCTCGTGCGTTACAGTAACCTATAAAATACTGCTCAGGGTTCACCCCCAGCGTGGGCTTGGACAACAACAGTGGATCCGTGTGAGTTGCAACAGGCCAGGAGACAGACCACAAAGTCAGTTTGCCATTTGCATTCTAAGGGGAGAGAGTGGGGAGCAGGGTATGGCGCGAGGCAGTCCTAATTATCCCAGGGTAGCTAATTATAAAGGATGTAAATTGACAGAAATGAAACCACACGGTCAATAATAGTATTTTTTAAAAGCTGGAAATTTTAGCCCATTATCTTTCCAGCTGAAAAGCTTTAATTGAAAATGGCTAATCTTCCAGTGAGTTCAGGAAGGGTTTACAAGCTAATTGCTCTCTTTTCTTTAGGATTAACACTTTGTTCTGTGAATAGGGATGGAGGGCAGCAGATGTGCAGCCTTTACTCTCCTTAATCCAAAGGCCCCACTGCCACAGATGCTCCCAATGCTGTGCAGTGGCATAATGGAATCACTTTCTCGCACATAAAGCGGTTGTTCTGAAATGAAATTACAGCTATCTATTAGGAAGGGAACAATAAATTTCCTCCACCACACATTCCCATCATGAAAGACACAACATTGGCCTATAAAAATCCCTGATGGAAGTAAATCTTGCAGGAGAGAGAGAGCAGCTAACAGATGAATTTACCATTTTCCTTTTGTAACTGGTAGTCAGTGTCATTTGGACATAAGCAGAAAAGTCATTATCCCACAGAAGTCATAGCATGATCCCAGAAGCCTCAGAGTGGCTGGGACCTGGGTGCTAAGCTCTAGGGTGGGAGAACACTTAAAGGAGCCAGTTGAGGGAACAACTCCTTCTAAATATCTCCTTGCCTTCCATTTAAACAGAGAGAATTTTGTTAACCACAGTGGTAACTACAACCTATTCCTTTCAGGAAGGTGCTAGGGAAGGGATCCACCCCCACCTGTAAGAGCTGTCTAACAGCATCACCTGGGCTTCCTTTAGGATGGCCAAGGAGAAAGACATGTTTGCCTAGAGAACAGTTCATCTCAAGTCTCTTGAACTAAGTTCCTAACTTTAGCCATCTAAACTAGAGAGAAGATTTGTCTCTTTTGACAGAACAGGAAATACAGCTCAGCAAGTGCCTTCCCTATTCCTCCTTGCCCTAAACCCTAGAATTTTCTGCTGAATCACTGTCACAGGGAACATACCCAAACCCAGGAAGAAAGCAGTGCAAACACCACCCATACAAGAACGTCTCTGTCAAACCCATGGCAGCCGGAGACAAAAGAGCCCAGGGGATGGGTACCAAACTCAGAAACTTCAAAAGATCAACTAGTTTTTAGAAACTACATTTCAGTAAATATCAGCTGAATATTGCCTTTTCAATCCCTTCCTGGAATAGTCACTAAGCCACTATCCTAAATCAAGCCTTTCATCAGCTAGAGAAATGGAATATTTAGTGTTCAAATGAAGATGGATTGTTGCCAGTCAGAGCATCAGCCTGCATCCAGCAGTGGTCTCAACCTTGCAGAGTATTTCCTCGACTAAAGGAGAAAAACCCTCAGAGCAAGCAGGTGACAGACACACATATCATGTGCATATGACAATATTAAAACCTAGATGGATGCTGAGATATTAATGGCATGGGTTAGGAGGGGATATTTTCAAAACTCTATTAACCCAGTGACCCAGTTTATGAAAAAGATAACTTCTCATTTGTACCTTTTGATTACACATGAGAAGAGGCAGCAAATGCTCACTCTCTGCTACCTCAGCAGCCATTCACATGCTGAAACACAGTAGTTACTTGTGCAGTAAGGCATTAAAAGTTAGATATTTGTTCATTATTACCATAAAGTTTAGAGCAATATTTAGAGCAGAGCTGTTCCCTCTTATTTTCCTGTGCTTTCCTGGATGCTGTTTCTGTTACTCAAAGGCACAGAAACTCCTGCAGAAGTTCACTCTCCAGAGCTACATCTCCTCCTCCAAGACTGTATTTCTGTGCAAGGGCCACTAGGAACAATATTGAAAGGCTCACAACTGCAAACATTATTACTCCACAAAGATGAACACACAGAATCCACGCCAGAGTCAGTGCTGGTTGAATCATGGCCAAGTAAACCAAGTTTTGAAGCTGTAACACTTATTAAAAAGATACTTTGACTCTCTTCTTCTTTTCAAAGAAAAAAAAAAAAAAGAAGCACAGAGAAAATTATTTTCTGAAAGCTGTAATAAGCACTACAAAACCCTAGTTTTTTGATCTTCCACTTTCACATTAGATGACATCCCTGACACACGGTAACAGACCTACTGCAGAACAGGAACTAGCATTTCAGGTTTAAAAAAGCTCCCTAGAAAAAGTATTTCGGAACAGAAATGTTCTGTCCAGTTAGTTACAGAATGATCATTTAAGAGTTTTTATTCTCCAAAATATGTTGTACTATAAGCCCCTTTCACTCAACTAATAATTTGTTGCTAAGAAGCAGCACAAGGCTTAATAGGACATGGAGATTGGAGTAAAAGTTATGGGTTTGCTTTCTACATAGCTGAGAATTGATGCATATGTGTTGGGGGGCAGACAACAAGAAAATAGATCTTGATCAAAATGATCAGACAAAGCAGTGAAGCCTGCAGGGACTCTGAACCAGCAAGCAATACCTGAGGGATGGGTCGCAACTGAGGCATTAAAGATTCCTTGCAGGATTTCACTTGCACTCCTGCAGTAACCACACACTCCTGGAGAGCACTGCATGCAGATGGTGGCCCAGGCATGACTGACTAACAATTACCTACATTTTATGTGGTATTCCAAAGTAATTAAAAACTGGATTCCTTTAGAAATAGCATTTGCCTCAAGCCTGTCAGGATGTTTTTTAGGCAGTAGTTGCACCATTGCAAAGGATGTTTGTGATCTGAATTGCAGCCACATTAAGTACATTATTAAATATACAAAACATCATGCAGCCTGTTATCCCCAGCATGACTCACTCCTGTACAGCGATTTCGCCAGAGGAGAAGGGTAATGGAGGAGCGGAGTGCAAATGCTCTTCACAGAGAGCTGTTACATCAGTCCTCTCCCAAAGCCACTCTCTCCTCCCACTTCTTCATAGAATCACTTGGGTTAGAAGGGACCTACTCCAGTGAAAGCCTCCATCCAGTCTCCTCTGGAAGCACTTCAATGAAGGAACCTCATGGACAAACAAACATACTCCCCTAACAAAAGCATTTACATTGGGACCACATCAGTGCCCATGGCTGTGCCTCTGCTCCACTGTGAAAAGGGAAATGGGCACATCTACCCCAGCAGCACTCACATCTACTCATCCTGCACAGAGCTGGGCAGCTTGGCCTTGTGGCCGGGATTCTCCTCTCTGCACAGAGCAACCCAAGTGCACCAACCTCCCTCCCTCCAAGAAGGTATTTGGCAGGATTTGACGGTTGAGCATAATTCCAGATGAAACACGCCAGACTGAAGGATTTCTGCATAATTAGGAATATAATACTGTATTTAAGAATCTCCTAAATACCCGCAGTTAACAGAGGGCAGCATCCTCAGTGGAAGCCCATCTCCCGTCACAAGGGACTAAAGCTGGCTCTAAGTGGATGCAGATCTTCATTTTTTTTAATACCTCAGCAGCCCAAATACAGCAGCCAACAGAAGCCCTTTCCAGAATGGGCCCAAGTCCACAGCAGATCTCTTTGATTGGATGCCCCAGCTTGGAGGCATCCTGTGTTCCCAGAGCAGCAAAGCAGCTGTGCAGGTACCCAGGCTTTGGGAAAGTTTCTATAGCAACAGGATGCAAAGAGAATTTAGGGGTTTACATGGCACAGCTGATTTACGCCATCACAGCTGTGTTTAAGTCATTGACGCTGAGGGAAAAGCCTAAAAAAATAGATGCAATTCCCCATTAGAGGAGTTTTGCTGCTCTTCTGTTCATCAGCACAACAGTTTTTAAGTCTGACATTTCGTGTTAATAGATCACTTTCCTGTTATCTCTGCCAGGGCCCAACTCTGTATGGACCCTTTCTTTATACTCCAGCTGTTAAAGTCCATACAATCTCAAATTTCCAAGCTTTCAGAAAGACTTAGTCCAGACAGTACTGAGAGGTACACTCTTCTCCAAGAAGCAGGTAAAAATAGAGTGGTTACTGAGCAGCATCACTTCTTATTAGAGAAGAACAGACAGTTATACATGCACAGTTTTCTAAGTATGCATCCAGATTTTCTGCCAGGCAGCAGGAGGCAGCATCATCAGCTTTTCCTCCATGGGGCACTGTCATGCATGGGGAGCTGCAGAGGTGGCAAACCTCTACCCTGAGACCAGGAACACACTGAGCAGCAGCTGTTCACCAAGAAGTCACAGATTTAAAGCTAGTGGGGACCGTCCTGCATGTTCTCTCACCAGGCAGCAAACATGTCCCTGCATTAGCTCATCCTCACACTGCTGCAGAGGACACAATTTCCTTGCCTAGTGGAAACCCCAGGGCAGAGGTACCAGCCCCGCCACCTCAATAGGCCAATCTCAATGCTCAGATTAAAGGCAAAGCCTTCCTGTCACCCCAGTCCCACCCTGCAGCAGCCACTCCTCTGGATGCTATCGCTGCCCTTTGCCCCGCTGGCAGCCTCTGCTTTTCCAGGAGGGATGAGTGCTGCTCACACGCAACACACCCCACGGTGGAGGCACCATCTGGGGTAAAATTTGAGGCACTGCAGTTTGCAGCCTTGCAGGGTCCCACCCCAGCACTTTGCCTGCTCCCTCTCCATGAGCCCTGGGGTGACAGAGCATATTTATGGGCTAAGAAATGAGATGCTTGCCTATGTCACAGGATGGAGGAAACAGCAGCTGCAAGGTTCAACCTGTCATCAGGACAGCTATAGCTTTTCCCAAAACAATACTGCTGGCCATTTGCTGTCACAGCTTCCCTTCCTATCCCTTTATCTTCCTGCAAAAAGGGGCTTCCTTGGACTTTTGCAAATCAGGAGCTTCACATTCTTCAGTTTTGAAGTAGAAAAAGTTTCAAAGCAAGTGAGAGGTGACCATCTGGGGCTTTCTCTCACCTGCCTTACAGATGAAAACCTCCTAAAGGACAGTGTCACAAAGCTTTCCTCCCCCTGCAAGTACCACTGCACACCCCCTCCCTGGAAACACTTGCTGGAAGGCAGTTAAAACTTAAAAGAAAAAAAATCAAACAGTGAAAAGGACAGGCAAGGAAGGCGAAGCATGGGGATTGAGCAGACAGCAGATTAATAGCCTGGCATTTATGGCAGTTTAATAATAGAGCTGTCACAATAGGACAGATTTACTAATTGCAGAGTCATTTGCTATGGATTCCCATCAAGCTGCCATTTAAATCTCTGTGCAGTTTTTAAGATGGCTTTCGAAACTGGGGAAGGGGGGAGAAGAGACAACACCCACAGTACTTATAAAGCTAAATTTAGGAAAGCATTGTGTTTTCTTACAGATGACCAAGTTGACAAGGAAGCAAGGAAGGAATCAACAGTGCTGTGAGCCTAAAGGAACTGGGGGGAAGGAGGGGACAGTTATTTGTGTCTGAGCATCACCATGAACAAGCAGCTCTTGCATCTGGGGACAAGGCTCTGATCTCAAACTAAGCCCTGGAGAGTTTTACATAGCATTAACCAGTGACCTACTAATACCTCCAACATCTCCCCAGGCACTGAGCTACAGCTCTGACATGTCTTTTTGTAGAATTAGTCAGCACCAATTTTAGGGGCAAAACGTCATGTTAAACCACAGATAGAAGAGTTGTGATTCCTTGCGTCTGTCAGCTTGGAGGATCAAGTTGGTCCTTTCTCTACAGACTTCAAAGTGAGGTGTAAGCTCCTAATTCATGTGTTCTCATCACAGATGTGCATTATGCAGCTCAACCCAAGGCATGAACAGCTATTTTTGCCTGGTGACCACACTGCAGTGAAGGAGTGCCCTGCGTGCCCCCCCCCCCCCAACTTGGCTCTTCTCCATCGCACCCCTGAGGCCACCAGTGTCAGCTCAGGAGCAATTCACAGAGCTGTCAGTGCTTGGGTCCTCCCAGACTCATGACATCAGGGTTGCAAGAAAACTGAACAGGTTGAGAAATATTTTCAACAAAATCCTTGAGCAACAGTTGTTACCTGGTGAAAATACCTCATTGAAACCAAACCTGATGTTCCTCAGCCTTGACCTAAAAGTTTTTCAACACAGCCTGGAGAGAATTAAAACCAACCCAAGTGCCAGCAAAAGACTTGGTGAATAAGGGAACCCCAGAACGGAAGACGATTCTGAATCAGGAAACTGGGCCTGAAGCTTTACATCCTAGAAGGGCACCCTTACCTTTTGGGAAGGAAAAGGGGCTCTCAGCAGGAGAGCAGTTTTGTATCCAGCAGTCCTTTGTCCCACAACTCCACCCTCTCTAGCATCACTCTCTGGGACTCATTTCCCCCCAGAATTAAAGGGGACAGCTATCATTTGCATCCTTGTTCTTGCATCTGCGGAGGCACCATGAACCACCACCACCACCAGGGTGCCAAGAGAGCCTCAGGCCACTCAGGTGACCAGACACCAGGCTTTGCTTGGTACCACAGGAGAGGTGGTGGGAGATGCTTTTGGGGGCCACAGGGCAGTGATGCCATCCCATCTCAGGCAGCAGCTCAAGGGGAGGCTGTGCCTTCTGTGTCATTCATGCTCTCATAGCTCAACTGAGAGGCTGATGAAAAGGATGTTTTATTCCACTCTTCCTTTAGGGAAACAGGGCACTTTCAGAAGTTCGGCCAGGACTTTGCAGATCATCAACAATTAGCAGCCTACATGGGTGCACAGTTGGGGCTTTCAAGGCATTTCAATTCTGCTGTCATTTAATAACCACCCATGACTCAGAGGCCGCTTTCCTCCCACGCGCTGTGGCCCAGCACTCCAGATCTTTTTCATCCCTTTGAATCCACTGGTACAGAAGATGAAAAATCTGTTAAACAAGACTGCTCTGCCATCACATCTGCAACTATTCGGTCACACCAAGAGCATGATTTGATCAGGTATTACATTTTGTCCTGGTCTCCAGACTGTTGTTCAAGTGCATTTGCAAAATAAGATGCTGTATTAAAGCAATATAGGACTCTTCCAATACCATCTCTGAGGACAGGACAAGATAGTGCCAGCTCCCATCCAGGCCCAGCATCCTACTCTTGCTGCAGCTGTTTCTAAATGGTTTTGGTCTACCAGGAACACATATAAACATATATGAGAACTGTTACATGGCATTTTTTACTCAGAGGCACAATCAATCCCCTTTTTACACTTAGTAGAGATAAGGTGGCTGAAGCATAAATGATTTTATTTTATGGGATGCTCTACCATGAGCATCCTTAAACAGAATTCAGTTATAATGAACATACAGTACAAAATGAGTCTTCACTGAGACAAATGTCATTGCCTAAGGACAAGTTCAGATCTAAGTAACATCAGATTCATTCGTTACTCTGCATCTGAGACGAGGCTCTTCAGTTGTGTTAAACTAAGTCAAGTGTGCCAGCACATACATTCCCTATGCATTTCCATCAAGATGAGGTCAATTTTTACCACCAGCTCCCTTGCTAATTGAATGCCTCCCACTGTGCCTATCTCACTGTGGAAAGCCCTTTTCCCTCCTGTCAACTCATCTGGGGTACTTGGGGAATATCTCTTCAGGCCTTACAATGACATTTGGATCAATGGAAGTTAGGACCACTTCTTGCTGAGCACACAATCCTGAAGAGCTGTCCCCGTGTTCAGGGTTTGGGATCCCTCTCATGCTGCTCCAGTTTGGAGTCCACAGCTGGCAGTCCTACCACCAGTCCCTCCTACATCACCACAGGCACCCATCTGCTCTGGAGGGGAGCGTTTGCTTGTTTAGGCAAGCAAACCCCATCACCCTTGGCCCTGGCTGGTGCTGCTGGGAGCTGGCTCTGCTCCAGGAGCTATTGAGACACATCTGCACGCCTGCACTAGCACAGCCCACCCTAAGCACTGCTCTGTGTGAGACCAGACACCACCTGCCTATGGATTGCAAGCCCAAGAAGTTAGTCACCCAGTCAGCAAGCCAGAGAGCAAACACAACTAACACAGGAAAGCAGGTTTGGGGGTTTTTTCCTGTGAAAATGCTGGGCTCAGGTAGGGCCAGAAAAGAATGAAAGCAGTGCTCAAACTACATGAGGGGTGGTTGTGTAAATTTGGAAAGTCCCATTTAAAAGAGCTCCCAAGACTGCTAAGATAAAAATTAGGGGGGAAATATAAAGACTAAGAAGAAAAAATATAGAAAATGACTAAGTGCAAACACACACAAAACCTGAGAGGTTTTTGCAGTTTGCTTTTGCTTTATTGGTCATTTTTGGTCCATATTCCCTCCCCCAGTCCTTCTTCCAAGTCAGTGTTTCAGTCTTACTTTTCTCATGCCGTGCATGGAGCAGGGGAATGCGGGAAGGGAAGGAAGGAGTCAGCTCTGGAGTCTGCAGAGCCTGTGATGCTCCAGCAACACTCTACTGAGTTCAGCCATCACATAGTAATACAAGCGTGATCAGAAACTGAGTAATTAGAACAGCCTGGAAGGTTAATGGCATGCACCACCTACTATCACCTCATTAGAGCAGGATCCGTAATGCAGACACCATACTGCACCTGATTAGTGCAGACTCACACGGGAGATGCTCGACAGATTGACAGACAGCAGAGCTAACTGTGAACCCGAACGATGCCGCATAGGGGAGCTACTCCTCAATCACAGAAGAGATTGCCAGCATGACTTGGATGATGGCATGGCTCTGCCTTCAGTTTTGCAGCTCCACTAAGCTCCCAGGGACAAGATGTTTCTGCTGTGCTCCAGCTGTCTTTAGAACTTTGATCTAATTGGACTTGTGGTATGGGAAACAAGAACTATCTTCCACCACAGCCCTGCACAGCCCTGGGACCACTGACCAGCTGTACCTCTCCCTGTGACAGGTTTCTATGAGCAAGGTGAAAAGCAGTTCAAGTGAGCAACATTATTTCCTTTGTCCCGGGGACAGTCTACAAATTCCCTCATCCTGAGCTTGATGCCAGCAGGCAGCTCCTATGGCACCTCTTACCTTCACAGACCACTCTTGGGAAACACTTGGGAGCCTGGGATGCCGAGCCATGTGACAGACATCTGTACTCATGGACTGAGAGTGATGGCAGTGCAGCCAGTGAAGGATGACCTGTGGATTTTCTTCAGCCAGACAACATGCTAAGGGACACGACACAGTCTTGGTCTATTTCAAATTTTCAGTTTCAAGTTATTTCATGCCCCTGATGAGCTAGTTCAGCATCCAGGCTTTGTGTGCAGCCCAGATCCTCAGCACGGGTTTTGTCTCCAGTCAAGGATCCAAGTGGCCATGATTCAGGGACTTCAGTGTCTCATCGGTGGGCACTTTTGTATTAGCAGATCTGCTCTTGATCCGATGAAGTTAAAACACAAGTGTCCCCCATCCCAGGATACTCTACAGAGCACATCAGAGGGAGACAAGAAACTCAGCGAGAACGACTTCCAAAAAGTATCTGCACTGGCAGGATCTCAGAAGCAGTGGCTGAACTAATCCAAGTCATTGTTTTCCACTGTCTCCTTCTAACATTCTAAATCCACAATTTGTTTAAAAGCCTCAAACTCTGAATTTCTGCATTACCTGAAAGTGCCAAGAGCAGTGACCAACAGGTGACCAGGAGGCAATCTCCCACCATGATCATTCCAGCTCCTTCCAGGCAATGTCACAAAACATAAGCTCAAACTGTGCCAGGAGTAGTAGCCTGCTGAGTATCTGCTCAGTAGATGTGTTCATTGGCAATGACACCTCTGCTATTTTAAATGCAAACAGGACCTGTGATCTGCATTTATGCCACTTGTATAATTCAGAGCAGACACTGCTTGGGAAGCTGCCTCCATGCATCATTACCAGTACTGCTCGAGCCACAATGCAGCTGCTAATTAACAATCGATTTATGTTTTCAATTCTAAAATCAATATTAACACGAAACTTTTATTAGTGCCATAGAGAGATGCCCACAAACTGTAGCACGAGTACCACTGACCTTTCAAAGCAACTAGAAAAGGGTGACAAGAGATATTCTTGTCTTATTTATATATTCCCCCCAGGTAACAATGGTGCTGAAGAGCACAGTCAGAGGGATGGAGTCACATTTGTGCCGGCAGCCCAGCAAGTGCCGCCGCTCCGGCTGCCGCCAGCGCCAGGGGCAAGGCCAGTTCTGCTGCCCCGTGGTTGCTCCATGAGCAGGAGGAGCTCGGCAGCTGCGAGCCAACTCTGCCCTCTTGCGATTACAGCCAGGCTTCAAACCTCTCCCCCTTCCCCCTGCATCTGGGCTCTTCTCCAAAAAGGTACCTAATTCCAGCAGACATGTTAAAGACTATTTATTTATTGAACTTTCCAAGAGACAGAAGCTGCTGGGTGGCAATAGGATTTGGCAGATTCCTCAGCAGAGCAGGAGGCACTCAGGGTAATGCTCCCCCTCTCTGGTACCAGCCCAGACCTCAGGTTTGCTCCCCACTTTTCAAGAGGGATTTAAGCCCCCTGTTTGGCAGCGCTCAGCACTTTGCCTTTGCCTCAGGCTGCAGCACTGCAGACACGGGGCTGCCTGTAGGGAGCACGCTGGACATGCAGGCAAGTGTCTAATATCCTGGGCACATCAGGTCAATGAACCTCTACATAAGGCTAGAGAAACCTCTCCCCTGAACCAGGCCCTTACCCTTCCTTATCCACCCTCCAAAGCCAAGACAGCTCCATGATCTATTCCCACATGTTCCATACCAAGGCTGGAAATTAAAGACAGGAAAAACTCCCATTTCATCACCTGTAAAACTTCATTTTCCTTTCCTAAAAGGAGCATCACTCTTTTCAGAGGCTGCTACAGCAGAGCTGTACCTAAGGCTGCAAGGCAAAGCAGCGCTGTGATCTGGTCTTGCCTGCAATGCGTGGAGCTCCACGAGGGAGCAGCACGTCCCTTCAGTTGGCAGTGTTGGACTCCTCAACTCCCTTTAAAATGGCTAACGGAGAGCTGGAGGAGGAGAATGGGGACAGAGAGAGATGCAGGTTAATATTTTTCTTCTCACGCACATATATACAAGCTCACAGCATCACCCTGCAAGAAAGAAGGAGCTGCTGTGATGGAGCTGATTATTTATCAACTGTGTCCAGTTATTTACCAGAGCAAGTAACTGCTAGTTTAAGATAAAAATAAAATAAAACAAAAAATTAATTAAAAAAAAAAGGACCACAATAACAACAAAAAACACTACCCTAAAACTAAACAAAACCCCTAGCTGTCAGGGAGAATCAGGCTCCAGAACAGATTTCAACCCAGCTGCATCAGGCTTTTCAGGATTCACAAATCTGGTATTAAAGCCAGGAGGGCCTGATGTGGCCATCATAATAATTTGTTGGTAATCCAAACAATCCATTATAAGAACAGGATACCCCTTATCTTCTTCTTTCACAATCTTTTGAAAGGAACTGAGCCCTTGTTTTGACATTTGCTTTTGCTGCTGCCCTTATGTAAACCCAGCAAGCCACAGAATTCATGTGCTAACTTGAATTAAGTCTCAGAAAGGGTAGAGAAAGAAAAAATATATACCAGCCCCTGAAGTCAGGCCTTTTTGAAGGCACAGAGCAGCCAACTAGAAGGTGATGGGGAGTGAGTCAAGACAGTTCACACAAGAGCTTCCTGCACCAAAGTATCGATTATGTCAGGAGTAAGATTACACAGTTACTTCCACTGAGTCTCATGCCCAGAACTGCTCAACCAGATCCCTGCCAGATCACCATTTGTTTTCTGATGATGGAGATACAAAAGGCCCTTACACAGTGGCAGCAGCAAAGCTTTAGAGCCAGTGAGGACTTCAGCAGGAAACAGGGTAGTGGGCACTGCATAGTTCCAGGAGGGGTAAGAGAATAACACAGTGTGAAACAGGAACAGCAGAGGTTATTTGTTGTCAAGGTAGTATTATTGAGAATATTTAGATGGTATGTGTTGGAAAATGAAAAGTGACTGCTGCTTTGTAAAGGATGTTCTACCTCTGGCTGAGCATGGAAAGTGGAATAAAGCAGGAAGTTGCCTGCAAGCTTGGGAATAACCCACAAAATCCCCACCATCAGTTGCTGCACCAGCAAAGGAATGTGAGAGAAATTGCTAATACATTTAAGTGCTAGCAAAATATAGGTACACACAGATATAACTATGTATATCTCTCCTCAGAAGCTTGTTACGTGTGTCTCTGTCACGTGATGTCGCCACCACATGTCACTGCTTAGACAAAATGACAAGGAAAGATCTGAGCAAGGGTTTAAAAGTTCTGCCAGTTATCAGAATAATGATGGATGCCCTCATCAGTGTTATCAGGATAAAGCAAAGAAATAGCAGTATCTCGGGGGGGGGGGGGGGGGGGGATAATAATAAAAATCAGCACTTGCCCCTCACAATGTTGTTTCAGAAAGTGTCTGAAAAAGTCAACCCCAAGGAACACCACCCGCTGCAGGAGTTACACTTTAGAGCAGACAATTATTTCTAGCTGGAACATTTCCCAGGGCTAAATTGTAGAAAAACCACCCAAAGGCTGCACAGCCCCACACTGTTGGGGCCTGGCACAGAATCCTGCTCAGGATGGCCATGGAGAAGTGTAGGTACTCTCTGGGAAGTGCAGTTTGGTCACTGGCTAAACACCTTTTGTCAGCTCTGCTGTTTGGATAGCTAATGCACGGATGTCTGAGTTGGTTGGGTTTTTTTCTCTGATATTCACTAATCTTGCCCAGCTGTGCAAAGCCTCCCTCCTGCATTTCCCCTACCCTGATTTACCAGGAGTAGATGGAGCAAGAATTCAAAGGCACAGATGATGATTTGCTGGCTGCCCTAGCCTCTAAAGACATGTACACCCCAGGAGGAGCTGCTCCATGAATTAGCATTGAATCTCAGATCTGTCAAACTCAATGAGTGCTGATTGATGTAACCTTTTAATTAATGGATTTTGTCACGAAAAGAAAGGAAAATTATAACACAGCCCAAACTACTGCAAGAGTTGATGTGGACTGGAGCATCAGCTTCCCCCTGATCCCAAAGCCAGCCTCTTACAAAGCCTTTCATCTGCATTTTCTGATCTCAACCACGGGAGTTTAAAATATCCAGTAAACCCAACTGTGCCATCTCATTCCATCAAAACCTCTCTCCCACAGCAATCAATTGAAAGGCCAGCTGATGCTTACGGGAGAGCCTTTCAAATCAAAGCACACCAAGTCTGCTTAGACATGCCTGCTTCCCAAAAGGCTTGTCTGTATATCTCCTGATTAGCTCTGACTCTAGCACAGGTCAACAGCAGATGAAAGGCAGGCATTTAGTGAGCACACCAGACTTCTTGCTGTGAGACTTCACTTCCCAGCTTCTTACCCAGTCCTGTACCTGCAGCAGCCTTGGTCCAAGCCTCTTTACCTGAATCCTCAAAATATGGATGTCAGCAGGTCAAGGGCAATGGTGTTGTCTTTGGTTGGGACTTCCCAGTGTTAGACATCCTACATGTTTCTCCCTATGGCACACAAGGTCAGCTAGTTGCACAAGGCACTCCAGGTCACTTGGAGAGGCCACGTTTTTTTAATTTAATACTATAGTATTGCTAAAACAGTAGTTCACTTTCCCAGGATGCATGTTGGTCACCCTGCAGCCACTGAACACACACACACACCAGCACTGGTTCCCAACACAGAGCAGACAAGATGCTCTCAGCAGCCCTGTCACTTCCCTTCCTGGGGGACAGGAATGAACAAACACCATGGCAGTGTGATAGCTTAGCCCCAGTCTGTCCAGACCCAGCATTAACCCAACAGAGACATTCTGAGCACAGCACCTGATAGGCTTTTTGTTTCCCTGCTAGCAATGGATTAATGGAAAAATCCAGTAATAGTTAAGGGTTCTCCCTACCTACATACTCTAAGTCCGATATCCAAGTAGAAACAGGGAACACAGATTCCTTCCATGAAGGAATCCCTTTTTGACTTGAAAAAGATATGAACTCTAGAGATTTTCAAAGTAAATTCTGCTCCTGCAGAGCCCCACAATCAGGGGACCTCAATGAGAACCATGTGTTGTGTGTCAGGTAGTTCCTCCATGAAGGGACGTGTCTCCCTCAGTAGAGAGATCTCAGTCTCCCATGGGCTTTGGTTACCTCCAGAATACATTCCTCTGGAGCATCACTCTCCTTGATGGCAGCAGCACACCACACTTTAACCCCTGTAGAGCAAAGATCAGGTCTAAAAGCCTGAAGGTTTCTGACCTCCCCAGGCAATTTGCACATGGAGTTGAACTATGGAGTGACACGGGTGCAAGAAGGTCAACACTCACTCACAGCCCTGCAACCCCACCACGAGAAAGAAACCACAGACAGAGGCAAGTGCTGCTGGCAGAGCACAGGAAGTTTGCTATTAAAAACACACAAAGGTGTATTAATGTTCTACAACAGCATTATTTAGGAGGTGCTGGGGAGATCTAAAGTCTATAGGATTCCTACTTACTGCTTTCCTATGGACCTTACATTAGCTGGGTCACTTGCCCATAGCTTGGGAATAGAATAGCAAAGGAAGAAGTGGTAATTGTCAGAAAATATGGGGTAAAAAAAAAAGGATTAAGGAAAAAAAAAAAACCCTGCAGTTTAACCAGATACCCCAAAAAGTAAGACTCTTAATTCCTACAGATTTCAAGAGAAGTAAAAAAGTCCTGTCTTTAGGAGATCCAAATTTGGATGGGCTGGGTTACTAAATGACATTCTATGGTATCACTGCTGTAAATCTGTGTTCTGTGGCTTCTTTAAGGTGTCCAGCATTCTCAATAATCAGCATGTAAAAGGCTTAGAAAACTACAAATAAATCTTCAGCTAAGCTCAGCAACACAATACTTGTTAGAACAGTGACCCAAAGCCTCTGATCTCTTTGTAAATCCAAACTTCTCCGATACTCACAGGGAAACATCTCCCTACCCCTGTCCCTGCCTCCCACTCCAGAGGATGGGGGTGACTGCAGTCCCTGCACCAGCAGTCCTCTGTCCCCAGACAACTTCTCAGTCAGGAAGAGGATATGAACATGGAAAGCCTGTGTAATTTAAATAAGTAGTAAAACATCCAGATGCAAAGATTACTCAATACCTAAAAACATAATTATGGCCAGTTAGGAAGTTAAAGCACAAGGATAATAATTTTAGATCTCCAGAAGACAGAGCAGTGGGTTTGGCTTCCAGCACAGTACATGGCTGCTGTCCATAAGGACGACAGCACAGACAGCTTCATAAATGGATGGAGAAACATCCTAAGCTATTTGGTGGGGGCAACTCCTTCCAGTTATTTTGTTAAAACCTGCATAGTTCACGTCACCTAGAAGTGCAATTCTTAAGGTTGTTTTTCTCTGCTTTAAGAACAGTAGGAATCAAAGGCTTAAGAGAAAACAGAAAGATCAACAGAAAACAGCCCACGCCACAGTGGACCACTCACCACCGCACTGACTCATGCAAAGATTAGATACCAGGAGCAGGCTGCAACCCTAGCCAAGCAGAACACAAAGTCCTGCTGTTCCAGGAAAAAAATAAAATAGAATAAAATAATTACTTCTTAGGGATGACTCAAGTTCTCCAAACAAGCTCCCACCTCACCAAGAATTCGGTCGCTTCAGAAGAAGCCGGAGTGTGCATCGTGCCCTCGGCACTCGACCATCCCCAGATTGCTCCAGGTATGCCCAAGGAGACAGCTTCCCACTGCATTTTCCCACAAAATACCAGCTTCCAAGCATGTTATATTTTACCATGCTGCTGCCTTCAAAGCATCTAATCAGGACCATCACACTTCAGATACCCCCAGTCACCAACACATAAAGCTGAAATCCATTGCTTTTAACAGGCAATCCCCAGCTCTGGTTATAGGAATAAGCTTCCAAAGGAAATCAGCCTTATTATTAAAAGCCTATAACTCAGGAAGAAGACAGACATACCACCTCCTTTTCCCCTTCCCATCTCAAACCCACCAACACCAAGGCAGTCAGGGGATCATAGAAGTTTTGTTCAGTTAATGAAATATCAACGACAAGATCTGCAGGGGAGCTTAAACACAAACCTCAGACATGCATCTCGCAACCCACCCTGCTCCCTCCTATCGAAAGCAGAAACATAATAACTGATGAAAGGTTAATTAAGCCACAAAACAAACGAAGACTCCAGTCGGCAGTACAATTACCTCGGAGTGCCCTCCACCGGAGGAAGGTCTGCAAGAAGTGCATGCTCTTTTTCCTCAGTCCCGGAGGAGGTGGCAGCATTAGCAGGACCGGCTCTGCTCCACGGCTCGCTCACCAGCACTCCAGCATCCCCAATCTCCTTCCAGCCCCAGCACCACCTCAGTCCAGCCTGCGCAAAGTGCACCTGGTCTGCTCTGCTAATCGCTGATGGGGAGTCTGGGGTTTCTCTCTCTCATGCTCTCTCCCTCTCCAAATAAGCAATTAGCATGAATAATTACAGCTCTGATAATAATACCCAGCCACCTTTGAGCAAGAGGGAGAAGACTGTAATTAACTCTTTCTCAGGGATCAGAGGAAGTTGAAACAGCACAAGCCTAATTATCCTCTTCTGGGACGCCTCCTGGCTACTGAGGAGCTTCGGAAAGAGTGGGAGGCAGAGGTCAAGTAACATCCTTTTGGAAGTCTCTCCATCCAACACAATTTTAAGTGTCTGCTGCCCAAGTGATCATTAGATGTGCAAATTTACACAAGGGGGGAAAAGAACCCACAGTTTCCGTGTGCCTAATGGGCTGTCCATTCAGAGACTGCCTGCAGCGTTATCCTGTGATGAATCTTTGGCCACTGAGGACTTTGGAGCTGTTCCCCTGTCAGGGGATATGTTCTGGTGATGTACAGATGCTCCTGTGCACGATGCAGAGCCTCACAAGTGGGAGGGTTGGTACCAGCCACCCTGCCCAGGGCTCAGGAAACCTGACCCCAGGCTCGAGAGGGCACCAATGCCCACCCTACAACAGGCTCTCACCATAAACCCAGTACTAAGGTGCTCCCAACCCAGAGCTTTCTTCCTGCCTCATCCCTCAGGCTGCAAAGCCAGGGGAAGAACACCTAAATAACACAGGTAAGGACTTGAGATCAGCTCAGGAGAGAAGCTGGGGTGAGCACCTTGAATATGCCTTTGCATCAAATTGGCTTTGCCCCCTTCCCAAAGCCTCTCCTGGCAGGCACGTGGGACAGACACACAGACATGTCCTGCTCCCAGTTCCTTCCAAGAAGCAAAACACACTGCATGCCCAACTCCCTAGAGGAGTTCAAGTGAGTCAGAGACTAAAACAATGGATGGTGGCCCTCTGCAATAACTGCCCCAAGTTGCCACAGGCTCTGAAAGGGGGCACAGATTAGATGGTTGCTGTATGCTGTCTTCATATTACCAAAAAAGTGATAAATAGAGTTATTATACAATCCTGTCATGCTTTATTGCTATTGCAGTGTCTGGAGATGTTATTAGAGTGCTGAAGTAGAACAGCTGAGTACGCTGCCCTCTAAACACTCCAGTCTCTTATTAAGAGAGCACAGGTTTTGTTAACATGTCCTCCTTTACTCCATTCACCTGAAATCTTTAAGAGTGAAAAATTAACATGTTTATGAACCCTTATCACTAGCCTTAGCAAATCTGCTGAAATATTTATGTCTCTAAGCATTTAAGCATTATTTTTCATATTACAAAGACTCTACATAATTCTTTTATTTATGAAGTCAAGCTGCCCAGGGCACCACAGAATATAATAAAGCATATTAAAATACAATATAATATACATAAAATAATTTCAGATATTTAATGATTTTGAGGGTAAGATGTATATAATGAGTATTTTAAATTTCCTTAGTTCGTCTACTTTTATTACAGAACTATCTTTTTTTTTTGCTAATTTCTTGAAAATGAGAAGGTAAACATATTCTTATAGACAGCCTGAATCACACAACTTATTACATGTATTAATTTCCCTGTAACACAAATAGTTCCACGATCACTACCTAGACTAAGCAGGGGTATAAATTGAAGCTATATATAAAGACCCAATCCTTGAAATTGTAACTCTTAATAAACAACATGACCAATGCAGCTCAATGGTTATGATACTGGGGTCTTAAAATGCTGTTATGTTGTGAAAAAGCTATACCCGGTGTACCCACATGTATGGTGTGGCCCAATGTAATTTCAAGAGTTGGCTGAGTTTGAGAAAGAAATGGGTGTTTGGGGCATGAATTTTATTTTTACTATGACCTAATTGCCAGGGTAGCCAGTCCAGCCTCCGCTCTGGATTCTTTCCAGCTTACGTGTTACCCTCGGCATCCCCAACCCAGCGGGCTACTCATGTGCTATTAATGGACACTGGAGGTGGAGGCACACATGATTCCCTGACTGGAAATGAGATGTCTTTCCCACAAGCTGGATGTGGCCCCAGGGACAGGGAGGGCCTCAGTGGCACTCAGCACCACAAAGGTGACAGTCCCCATCCTGCTGTGGTGGGCAGACAGGGCTCACAGGAACCACTGCTGCCCAGCTGAGAGGTGTTTGAGGCCTTGGATCTGTGTGTTGGAAGCATTATGGTGAGGGAGTGTGGACCCAGAGGTAATGAACCCCCACGGTTCTGCACTTCACATCTGCATAGGCAGCCCCAAAGATGGTTTTGCACACATTTACACCAACGTACAGCCTCAGGAGGTCAACCAAAATATCCCCAGTCGATCTGGCAGGGATGAGACATTCCAAAATTATATCCTATGGGGAAATTTAAAGATGGTCCTTGATTAACCACTTTTGGTTACTACTGATCTTCCTGAACAGGAGTGAGTGATGCAGCCCATTGTAGTCTGCTCTAGACACTCCATACCGGCTGCCTTCGGGTGCTACTTTGCTAAAACTTCCAATGCTTTCAATTAACATGTAGCAAAACCATTAGTCATGTTGTCTTTCCAACAAATAATTGCTCTTCCTGGCTCCCTTCCAGATCATTGTGAGTTTCCATTTAATTTATGGACTGCTATAAAACATAAAGAAACACAGACTAATGCTTCATCAGCTTCCTAAGCATAAATTAATTGGCTTTTCCAATACCTCTGGTGGGAAGGGGAGCTGACACTTCACTGTTTTATGTATCTGAAGGAAGGGTGGCTCATCCAGCAGCAGAGCAGGGCAAAGGACAAACTCTCACCTTCCAAGTCACAACTGGCATGTACATCCACAAGCACCTGCTCCAGACCCTGCTGCATTGGGATGCGCCTGCCTGCCCCTCGGCTGAGCCTCCCACGCATCCCATGGCTGTTCAAGGCACTTGCCACAGAGGCACGAGATGAAAGGAGAAGGATGCAAACATCAGAGGAAGCAGGGAGACTGTGTCATGAAGAAAACACAGCTAACTCCTTGCTAATTATTCAGACCCCAGGCCTCGCCTTATCCAGGAGCTTCGCACAGGAAGCACAGCCAAGCATATTTGGGGAAGGAGGAAGGTGCTTTCCAGTGCTGAGGGAACCTGCCAGCCCTCCCTGGGCCACCAGTTGCACATGGCCCATGGCCCTGAGGCCCCAGAGAACAGGTGATAGTTTGGGTGTTGCAAGCTCTCAGCTCACCCGTTTTGAAACACAACTCCAGTAACAACCACAGCTCCCACTGGGCCCAAAATCATCCTATGCCTGTCCACACACACTTGGTGTGTGAACACACACCAACACACTCAGGGAGCACCCCACACCTGCCCCACCATCGGCATAAGCCCCTGCTCTGTGCAGAGAACTGATAAACTTCTCTGTACAAAAGGCTACAGACAGCAAATCAAGGCAACAAGCAACACCACCAAAAAACAAAAGGTTGAAGAAGTAACGCTTGGGTGATTACAAAAACTTGAACTGAAAGCTGTTCAAAATGCATCCAAAAGAGAAATAGAAGAGGGCTGCTGAGCCTGACTCCCCAGATAAAATCTCTTTACTGACAAGTTCGCCTCCAATTTGCAAGTCTTGTGTCTGACTGCACCCGGAGTCGATGCCAGCCCTGTCTGATGTCTCCCCTCACACAAGTACCCACTGGTGAGAGGCTGTATTTGGAGAGACAGAGCACTCAGGGACAGCTCTCCCACTGCTCCCCACTGACTGTGGTACATGCAAGAGCTGGGACCATTGGCCACCCACAGGCAGAGCCGTGTCCTTGCCCAGCAGCCGTGCCAGTGCCACAGGGCGAGCAGCAGCTGGGGGGCTGACAGGGCTCTGTGAGTGCTGCAGCCTGGACTGCCTTGCTCTGTGCTCCGAGGTGGTGTGAAAGGCTTGCAGGGAGAAGCAAAGAACTGTGAATCTCAGCAGAAATGGGAGTTGAGCTATTATACCCCAGTACCGAGGGAGAAGACTAAATAATTAATCACAAAAGCAACTGAGTGTTAACGAGCTGAGCAGGATCAAACCGCATGGAAGATGCAAAGCCCCCCCCAACCCTCTTCGGTGTGCTGACAAGCCTCATTTTAATAACTTGACTACCAAAGCCAAGAGGATATGCCACAAATAAATGTATCCCAGACCTTGATGACTTGGGCTTGTGCTGAGCATCAGCTTAACACCCCATTTGCCACCAAGCATAGAACCAGTCCAGAGCTGTGTTTTGGACAGGGAAGAACTGGGAGAGCAAGGTGTCCCATGCTTTGGGTGGTCACTGCAGGGGTCTTTTGCACGTGTTACCCTGCTCTCTTTGTGGCTTTAAGGGGGGATATGCATATGGAATGGGAAAAGCAAACAAATAATACTGCTTCAGTGCCATCCCTAAACAGCAGAGTCTGACTATGCAGAACTGAGCAGCAGCATCCAGGAGCCGGCGGGGATAACAGCCTGTGCACAAGACAGGAAGGAAAATACATGAGCATGCCTGTCTTGGGTGCTCTGTCTAGTCAGCCATGCTGAGGACAGATCATAGAACTGTTCAAATTCTGTGTTACCCTGCACACAGTATACCCACGTGCAGACTACAGGGCTATAATCTACTAATACTACAACACAACTGGTAAAACACAATCTACACAGCACAGCATTAGATCACCTCCCTCCCCAGCACACTACACATCAGACCCAGCACAGGTCTCTGCCACTCCAGCTTGTGATGGAGATCTTAAGTACTAACATTTGCATCATAGTCCCTTGAGCTATTTCCATCAGGCTTTTTCCATACTACAGTGAGAAAGGGTTGTGCCAACTAGGGTGAAAAAGAACATTTGGACTCCATTGTGCCAACTAGGGTGAAAAAGAACATTTGGACTCCATTGTGCCAACAGCTACAGGAAAACAAACTCTAAATAATTGTATATTGTGCTTATACAGCACCACGGCTTCCAAAAGGACTTTAAGAAGTTTAACTGATAGGCAGGCAATAGGCAGAGTTTTGCAATCCATCCCTCAGACGCTACAATCTGAAGAGAAATAAGGATCCTGCTCAGTGACTCAGAAGGAACATATAGACTTTCGGAGTATTTCAACACTCAGTGCAGGATATCTGCACATCCCCTTCAGGGATCCTTTCCAGGAGTTTGTTTTGGCTCTGGTATCTTTCTCCTGTAAAGTCTGAATAGACTGATTCCTATGCAGCTGAGGGAAGATGATTCAAACAAGACAGTGAGATGGGCTTTGCTGCAATCTCTGTGTGATTGCAAGGCACCAACCTCATGAAAAGACCCATGTGCTGAAGTCAGAACGATGCTTCTGAAAATTCCCTGTAATTAAACACAAAGCTCTCTCTCCTCCACCATGATATCAATATCACAACTCTGGTTGAACTAAGGAAAGCCATAATCTAAAACAGTACTCACACTTACTGCATTCCCAATATCCAAGTGTAATCCCTACGGGCACCCAAAGATCTTTAATCCTGTGTATTCTATCAGAAAAACACAACAGACTATGAAATTACTTTCTCTGCCTGCATCTCCCACTACGACTGGAAGAGAACAGAGTGAATTTTGAAGGCTTGCTCATCAAGGTATGAAAGCCACATGATAAGCAGCAAGGTGAAGATTTACTTGGGACAAGAAACCTGGAAACAACCGGATGCTGCAGGACACATTCGCCACTGCAAGAGCCGATCTCATAGTGCAGGTTGGGGCAGAGAGCTGAGATTTGGTCAGCAATTCAGAATTTACTCAGGCACTCACTGTCTTGGAAAGGCTTTGCTACAACACTTTAATGATACATGGGCTGAATAGTTTGCATTTCTGTGCACAAAATCTCACTCAGCTGGAATGAGGTTGTGTCCCTGGTGGGACATCGTTTACATCAAAATCTCCCCCGCTTCTCAGCATGACTTTCATGTCCCCCCACCATTTCTAAGGCAGAGACGTATCTATGTGTGAGGATAGACATATCATTTTTAAACATTCATTGAGCTGGAAGCGTGGAAGATGCCAGCATACGAAGGGTTCAACTGATGTGTAAATGCAGCTCTTTGAAAAGAAGGAACTGAACACCAAAACTGGTTCAGTGCAACTAAATTGGTCCCCTAAGGGCCAGTGGTAACAGAAACCTTCAGCCCAAATAAGAACAAGTGAAATATTCAGCAAACAGCATTTGATGCTTATGTGCAGGAGAAAAAAGTGGTGCAACTGTTGGAAAAAGAAAATATCATGTTACTGCAAGCTACAGTAAAAGTATCAGTTGTTTGGGAAAATGCTCTGGGTGTGGCAGGGTTCTGGCAACCCAGGACTACAGCTAAAGCCAGCACTGGTCCCACCACACCAACCCATTGCTCAGACTGGGCACCCTCCAGGCATTACGGCTCTAAATCAGATTCCCTGGGGCAGTGGTGGGGACACCTGAAATGGGCCCCCAAGGAGTGAACAGAGAGGATCAAGGCTCTTACCCATTCCTGAATGGGACACGTATGAAAAAACTTCCTTCTGTGACCCAAAGTCGCCTCTGGAGACCTTCAGCTGTGACAGGATTTAGGAGTCGATGATATTCTGTCCTTGGGTTGAACTTCACCTGATGGCCACAACCCGATGGAGTGGGAACAGGACCAACCTCTTGGTCCCTCCTTGGCCATGTCCCTATGGAGTACTAGGAGCATGAGCCCAAGACTGCAGCTAATCCATTTGCATTAACCAGCAGTAAAATAGATATGCTGCAGGGTCAGGTGTTGTGTGAGGTTTACTTCACTCCCCTGAAGTTCCCAAAATCAGGATGCACCTGACCATGGAGGCTTTGACCATCAGCACACCTCTTGTGCTGCTCGCCACCTGAAACCAGCCTGCTCCACTTTGCCAAATGATACCACCTTAGCCAGACAGACCCACAGGCAAAGTCTGAACCTGCTCCACAAGAGCTCGGCTCTTGACTATTTTCCAATAAAAATATATCAGAAACACCACTATCATTTTAATTTCCCTGTGAGGGATGTTAGAATTGCTTTTTGTTGTTCAAATCACTCTGGATTATCCCTTCCATTCCTTCATGTTTTCTTCCCAGAAAAGAATGTATAAATACGGGTACCCTGGTACCTGAATTTCTTGAGTCATTTTAATATCTATTATTATGTTCATTGCTTGAAGACAAAACTGTAAGCAATAGCTCCTTCCTGGGCAAGAAGAGAGTTCATCAGAAAACATGACAATAGATTCAAAGAAGGAAAATGCATAAGAAATGAACTGCTCAGGGAAGCAACATTTGCTTTATAGGAGGAACACAGACAGCGTATTATTACTATTTAAATTCCTTGCTTTCTGAAAGGCCTCATCTTTATGACTGTTCAGCTACACATCATAGAAACAAAGAGGAGTTATTTCTTCCTGTTTAATCAACTGGGCATGATTTTGTCAAAGAAACACCTTGCCAGTATCTCTGGGGCGTAAGATCATGGGTATTGCTAATACATGGAAATAGCAGCTGGTAAATAAACTAACTGGACACTATTTTATTTTCCACCTGGGATCACTGAACAGTTATTGGATAAACCAATGCTCAGGCATTCCTCATAGGCAGAGGAAGAATTATTTCAGGAACAGAAACCTGTGTTATTGGATTCATATCTCTGAGTTTTTCCTGTTGCACTGGAAGTGGATCAGAGTGGGGAAGTATTGTTTTTTCTTGCAAAAATGTAACTTTTTTTTGTTTTTCCTGTGATGATATAGGAGCTCTACATGTCATAGTTGATAACCTAAAATAACATAAGGTGCCAGTTCCAACTGCAGATCTAAATCAGGCACATCAGGGATCTGAGCTGGGATCTCTCTGCTCACACAAATGTCCTGACCACCCAGTCACTGCCTATTTCTCAGGAGAATGTGTCTTTCTTTTTAGTCTGATTGTGGTTAGAAAGATCATCCTGGGTCCTGGAAGGAGCTTCTAATGGCAAGTACATCAAAACACTACAGATCCTGTGGATCCCGGGGTTCTGACTCTCCCAGCTGCCTTCATTTCTTGGACCACTCACACAGTTGCAATAGACCTGGCAATAAATTAGATGGAGAGAAAGACTCTGCCTTCCTCACTGCCAGAGGTATCAGCTACATTCTTAATTTCCCAAAACTTTTAGAGAAGTGCAAATTCCTTTAAGCAAAACAAGATATAAGCAAGCAGAGAGGGGGGAATAAACCCAAGAGTAATGTGCAAAGGCTTTGACTGAAAAACACTGATATTTCCTTTCAATGACGTGCCAGCCAGCAGAGGAAAGACACCTTGTCATAGAAGGAGCTGAGCCTCTCCTAACTTCATGGTTAGGCTGAGGTATCTTGGTGAAAATTATGCTCACAGAAAGACACCTCAGCAGTTGCTGGTTTATAATCACTGTCACTCTTTTAATTGGTGGTTGGCCCCAATGCAATGCATGCTGATCTCTCTGAGCAGCACAGACACAGCAACATATGATGCAAACCACCACAGGATTCTGGACAAATGCCCAAAGCATTCATTTTCTGCTCAGGCATGATTTCTCAGTGGAAAAAAAAAAGGGTGTATGAGGAGAAAACATTATCTCATGACTGTTCCACTACACTCCAATGCACTCAGACAAGAAGGGGCATATAGGTTGCAAACAGATCATTTATTTGAAAAGGCACTTAGCTTCCTTTTGGGTTTGTGTTTCCTGAAATAGATAGAGAAAAAAAAAATTTAAAAAAAAAAAAAAAAAAAAAAAAAAAAAAAAAGGAAAATGTCTTGGGGATTGATATATCATGTGGCGATTTCGTAAGGAGCACAATCATCTCCCTGTGCCCCCAATGGTCAGTCAGCAAGCCCTGAATTACACACTGCTGCTGATTTCCACGGCTTTGTAAGATTAATCTGGTTATCCTACGTAAAGCAAAAAGAGCAATTCGAAGAGAGAGGAAAAGAAATCGCTCACCAAAAAAAAAAAAAAAAAAAAAAAAAAAAAGTTACAATAACCCTCAGGAGCTGAGTGAAACCAAGAAAAGAAGAGGAGAAGAGTTCAACACTGGGCTGCAAGCCTGGCCAAGGACACAACCCCAACTGCAGCACGTCGGACCCAGTGAGCCTCAAAATGCACAACACAGCACATTTAGAGAAAAGTTTTTATAAAGCCAGATTAAAAGAAAACAAGGGATTTTTTTTTTTCCAAGGGCTTAGACCCGAGGGTGAGGCACACAGTGCTGCTTTCCTTCCCCTGAGTGCAGTGGGATGTAACTAGCTCATGCAACAGAGTTCAAAGTGAAGAGAGGGATCCTTTTCAGATCCCCTCCCAACACGCTGTGCAAGGAGACAGATCGCTCCTTTAGCTTGGCTAGGAAAGCACTTACTAACACTTGCATTAAGAGAGCAGCTGGTGACCACCAGATTTGTTGAAAGTAATTGAAAAATGGCCGTAATTTCAGCCTGCAGCAAGAGCCAACGTTGTTTAGCTTTCTGATTGTATCTGCAACTCACGGAAACATCTTTTTTTGGCCAGACTACAAAAACACAAAATTAAAATACAGATGTTTATATCTTGCCAATATGTAACCTTGTTATCATTTCAGGATTCCTCCAGAGCCAGAATGCTGAAATCTCACTTCACATTATTTTTGCCCTCTTACTCTTGTGCAATGCACTGTTACAATATTTGCTAGTTAATAAAGCCATCTCATTTTTACCATTACTATTCAAAGTGATTCCATAAAAGTATGAAATGAAAACCTATTTCCTTACCTGGTATTTAGGCTGAGATAGGACAGAAAACCTAGATCTGCCAGCAAGGATATAAAACATCCCATACTAGTAGTATCAGCCTGTAGGTAACTTGAGTTCCTGCCTTGCTAGCACTTGTTAAAAGTATATTTTTGTAGGTAAATATAGAAGAAAGAAGGATAAAAACTCATTTTTACTGATGTGGGATTATAATTTTGCCTTGTTGCTCCAGATGTCACACTGGAGGCACAGAGCAGCCTGGTGGGAGCCTGAATTTTAAGGCGCTGACAAGGAGGGGAAAACAGCATTACACAAAATTTACTGGGGGTGCCCGTGGGGTGATTTTGGCCTTTCAATTCTGTCAAATTTAGGTGGATTTTTGCAATTAAAACAAAAGTACTACTGCCACACTGAGAGAGCAGAGCAACTGAGAAGCTAATACAGTTTCCTTCACATGGCCCTGGGGCACAGGAGCAGATTGGCCTCCAGACAGACCCACTGCAGATTCCCTGTCAGTTCCAAAGTAAATGAAGAATTGTGATTTGGCACATCCCTGTGAGGATGCAAAGCCAGATGCCTGTACGTGAGAAAAGAGATACTACATATAAAAAGCTGTGCAGGCACAGGGGATAAGGAGATCAAGGTATTTCCTCACCTGTTTTAAATGCTGCCTTCCAAGCTGCTTTGTGTCATTCACTGACTTAGAAGACATTGACAAAAATCTCCCAGAGCTGTATGTAGGGAATGGAGCCAGGAGGAAAGTAGCTCAGTGACAAACAGGGAAAACAACTTTCTTTAGATCCATGGGTTTAACATCCAAATCCTCCTTGGTGATACATATACAATGGAAGCAGAGAAACTTCAGATGCACCTTATAAGCAGCAAGATGCTAATTCTGAAATAATATTTTAAAATATTGCTTCTATTGACCCCGAGTTGATTGCATCTTACAATTTTGGTAAACTGGGTTTTATTTTTAAGATCATTAAATGGCAACTGTCTAACCACAGTACCACATGAATTTGCATTTCTTTCTCTCATACACTCTGCAGATTGTCCAGTGCTGACCTCATGGACCTTCAATAACTTTCCAAATTCAAGGTCTGGCTTTCTTCTTTATGATAAAGCAGATTAAATGACATCTGAGTCACGGAAATTTTTCCCCATTCTCCAAAAATGCCTGTCTGAGCTTGCAAGTCAGAGATGCAAATCAGCAGCACTTCCCAGCCTCAGGGACTGCCTGTGTGTGACTGTGACGTGCCCTTGTGCTGGGGGACACACGGGGCAGAGGGTGATGTTCAAGGCTCTGCATCCAGTGGGCAAACCCATCCACATAAAACAAGCCTGGGTCAATAACAGGGACCTGCTCTCACCATCCTGGGCTTTTCTCAGCTGAGACAGCTGGAATAGTTGTCACAGAGACAAAAGATGCCCAGTCAAACTACCTGCACAAACAAATTGTTAATCAAAGTAATATAAATGGAAGGTATGGGAAAGAGTCCCCAGCCCCTGGTTTTAGCTTTAATAACACCCTCAGAAACCCCCACATGGTTTCATATGCAAAACAGAGAGGATGTATGGGCATGCACAAGGAGCCCAAGGATTTCACTCCATTTTTGCAGGCTTTTACAGATAGGGACAGCAAAGCCCAGATCTTCCAAACCACTCCAGAAACAGGCTGTGTCCCCCCTGTGTGTCACAGCAAAAGCCATCTCACCTCTTCAGGTGGGCCAGCACAACTGCACTTGTTTAGTGTATCCACAGCAAGGCTGGGTGGGCTTTTGTTCCTGCTGCAACAAAGTACACCTGGGATCTGGACAGGATTTGCCCTGAGGATATCAGCACATGTGGTACCTTTCCTGCAGGAAGGGTTAATGCCACATCTGGCACACTGTCTTGCACACTGGCTTTCCCACAAGGATTTGTCACCTGCCTCTGGGCTGCAAGGGGCCTTTTTCCTTCAATTATCCCCCTAAGAGATCAATATCCTCTCCATTGCTGGAGCCTGGAGGAAGAGGGAGCCACACAGCACTCAGGGCAGGTGACAGTCACCTGGGATGCTACAACATCAGGCTGAAAAATGGGCTTCATTTGGAGACATAAATAAAATATACCCAGTCATGAGTTATTAATGAGATACAGAAAGGACTGAAGCGTAGCCAGGCTGACAGAAGAGGAATCCCAGCCACTGCCAGCTCAGTGGTTTGGGCTCAGGGAGTTTCCTGTGTTCACCCCTGCCTGGTTTTCACTGCTGCAGCAGGAACAGCCCCATAAATATTCACCGTAGCAGCCTCCAAGATGTCTTCTGCTATGAAACAGAGGGGTGATGACAAATCCTAGGAGACAGCCATCATCCTAAAGAAAAGGTGGCCAAGCAAGGGCTATAACATTGAGCTCAGCCTTAGGTTTCTGAGACCATGGGCTCAACATCTGCACCATAGCTGCATTTTGGGGAGAAGTCTGATTTCTTTGTGTGCTGGTTTGCACATCTCCTAAATAAAAATTGCTTTGTTTTACTGGCTACTCCGGGCCTGGAGGATAAATGCAACAATAACAGTGGCTGTCTCCTCCAGGAGTAGAAGCTCCATAGGACTTTTTGCTCCAACACATTGCTGTGCAGTGCTGTGCTCTGGACTTGGCAACACACCACAGGATGGAAGCAGCGTACCTGCCTGCCCTTTGTTTTTCCTTTCCTTGTCCAAAGCATTTCTTGTTTTTTTGCACTGAGCAAATCTTTTTTGTGACAGAAACCCAATCGCAGCAACACTCCCTGCAATGAAACACAGCCAGGATGCTTTACAACGCAAAACTGCCGTACAGCAAACAAGGCAGCGTGGCACAAGAGCATGTTCCCAACTCCTGGGATTGATTTCAATGACACTGTTCTCAACAAAAACATGGAGAAAAAAACAAGCATCTTTCTACTTTGAACAGGATGCAGTATCTTCTGTTTAAGGGACAAGTCAGAATGCCTACATGCCCAAACGTGGTATTGCTGAAAAACTGGGTCTCTTTATAAAAGCTGCTGCTCTAAAACCATCAATTTTATTTCAAGTCTCACTCTATTTGACAGTTTTTCTGAACATATTCCTCTAGTTTATTCCAGGGGGGGTTCAGGGTGATTTTTGTTTGCTCACTTATTTTCTTAGTTCCCAGTCAAACACAAGAGAGAAAGAACAAAATGCAAGAGGAAGCATCTAGTAGAAAAAAAGAAGGTAGTAGACATGACTCAGTGAAGCTTAAAAGGCTGAAAATAACAGAGGTATGTAAAAGGAAAGCAGAACATGTATTTTCTTTTACAAATTGTGATGTTTGGCATGTTCCAGATGACAGCTTTTGACAAAGGAACAGCAAGCTTACTTCTATTACATAATTCACACCATACACTAGGAAGAACTAGAGTGGACAAAAATAAGCATGTTTTAAGCTTGAATGTCTCAAACCAAGTAACCAAGCATTTCCTCTGCCACAGCAGTGGAGTTCAGGCCCCTTGGTATGTGCTGCTGGTTGCTCAGGCAGCTCCTGGTCTCACCAGCTCTTGCAGAACATCTTTTCCCTTGGGCTGTGGGCTTTGGAAAGCACAGGAAGCAGTGAGGACACCTTTAAATTGCCTCATTTGCTACTTCTGAATCAGACACATGTATCTGGTTAATTATTTACCATCTCCACCACTTGTGTTTACTTATTTATAAAATACTGATGATTAGCTGCTGTAATTGGGAGCTAGCAGGGAAGGCAACCACCAATCACCCCTCTCCAAGCGGTCCAGTTTGAGCTCAGCTGAATGACAGGCATGGCCAGACCGAAATCGTTCAGCTTTTCTAATGGAAAAACACTAATACTGAGAGAAGCTTAATTATTGTACTGGACAAGTGACTGCTTGTTCCTTGGGGTCTTCAGTAGCACCTTCTGCAGAGGATCAAGGGTCCTTGAAGAGGAGTAGCCCTACAGCTCAGTGGGCCGATGTTGGCCAAAGACAGCCCAGAGCTGCAGCAGGGAAGTGCTGCCTGCCCCCAGCCAACTGGATGAACGCCTGATGGATTAACTGTGAGTGTTTCTCATGCCAGGAAAAGCTCAAGGGCTCAGCGAGAGAAGGAAAGAAGGAATCCAAGAGGACTGACAGCAAGAATTTCCCATTGAAGTGAGGGGATTAGCTGGGCAGGAACAGCCCGAGTTTGAGGGAGGGAAAAGAAAATAGCACAGAAGGCAGAGAGTTGGGGGAAAGCTTGCCTAGGAAGTGCCAGCCTATGGGAAGGGCTCTGTTTTGAAGCAGAGAGTAGCAATCAGTACAGGATGATCAATCCTTATTTCCATGAGGACATTTAAAGTTACACAAACATAACAGCAGCCACCAAAACTGAGATTTAAACCTATAACCTTACAATGAAATTCCAATCAACTTCAGCAGAAGGCGAATCCGCCCAGCAAGCATCCAGCTGCACATCCAGGCAGAGCACATGTTTTTGGGACACAAGGTCACAGAGATACCTGGACCAGAGGACAAAGAGTTATCTAGGCTGAGGTATCTGCCACTCTTTTACACATCCCTCTGTAGATCACTTCACTCTTTCTTCTTCAAATCAAGGTGGTAGGAGTTTTTAGAGCCAAATAGCAAGTTTTTTTACCAGGCCTGATCATCTCCTATGATGCAACAGACAGATAGTGAGCTTTTGAGCACTAACAAAAGAGAAATGCAACAGAATTCATTACTCACTAGCCTAAATTTATACCAGCTCCCATCCTTGGTTGCTGCTGACGGGCTCATTCTGGTACCAAAGCACCCAGGCATCATTTGTTTTCATTCAGTCTTTTGGGGATGTACTTTAAACATCAACTGTCCCAAAATACTGAAGACAAGTAATGACGTCTCTCTCTGGTTGTTCATTTCAAAGCTCTAGTCCCACAAGCCAATTCCCGCTTAGTTTAATCCTTGATCAAAGCAGTGCAATTTAGCATTGGATTAGCGATTCTCTCATTTAAATCTGTCACTGAGGAATGCAGGTGATTTAAGTCAATTTTAAATATTTCAACCAAAGCCACTAAAACTTTATCAGGTAGTATAGGGATAACATTTTTTTTTACCTTCATTACAATTTCAGGCTGCATTTTCACAGTCTTTTTCAGGCACAAATGCACTTATTCTTTCTCTGTCAGAACAGTCATTCCTAACTTCCCTGGAAAACTGCAGAAGGAAAACTCATCATGTTACAACACTATTGCCAGTTCCTTGAGGATGTTTAGCAAAAGAGAATGCCAGGGAAAAAGAACTGGAAAGACTAATAGGGCACCAAGACTTCTCCTGGCATCTGCCAACTAAAGAGGGACCCCAGGACTGTGTTTATTCCAAGCACTTCCAGGCATCTCCAGTCTAGGATGTGGAAATCCTGCCTGTGCCACCCTGTTTGATTGAGAACACAAAGCTCCTTCCAGTACAGAGAGAAGCCTGTGAAGCCTCCAAACCACGGAGGCGAAGAAATGAAGAAGCATCAGGATAAACTGTCAAAAGTAAGTGATGCCAAATAAAAATTCATATGTCTGAAATAAGTTCAGCTCCAAGGCTGAACTGCAGGATGGTAACCCAGGGGTAAAAGTGCCCCCGTGTGCAGCAAAGAGCACAAAAGAGCATCTTGCTGATGCCTCTGTGTGCCCAGCACTGCCTGCACACACACCACAGGAAGGAGCACAGTGGGGCAATCACAACCCACGTGCTCCCTTGCTCTCTTAGCTCCCCAATAATCTGTGTCAGTGTGTGTAGCAGCCCTCAGGCTCCTGCTCTCTACTCAGGTCTGTCCCCTAGAATTGCAACCTTGACCTCACAATTACTACTTCACTTACTAGGCAAGTCACACACAGGATTTGCACCCCAGACTTAAGCTCTACTCCACCTCAGAAACCTCACTGTGTTCAGGCCCTTGCCTTTGCTACCCAAGTTTTGTACCTGTCGCTCCCGACAGGGTTCCCGTGCGTCAGCGCACAGATCCCCGCATCAGCAAGTGAGTCTCTCTCCCCTTAAGTGAGGCTAACAGCTGCATTTATGCATTCACTGAAGCCTGGAATCAATAGTATCCGAGTTACACCGAGTCCCCGAAAGCTGGTTTGCTTTACAGGTCCCTATAAAAATGCAGGTCATCTTCCTTTACAGCAAAGGACTTTGATCTGCTGCAGGAGTGCCGCCGGCTGGAGAGGCTTGTGCAGGAGAGGAGAGCTCCCAGCGGTGAGATACGCTCCAGGCTCCATTAAAATGCAAACCTTCCAGAAACCAAAGGCAACAGCGTCGGGACCGAGCACCGGCTGCAGCACGCCCTGTGAGCCGGGAGTGCAGAGACCATCGAACACTCGCACAACTCAGCTGAGGGCGAGGGATCACGGTCCAGCCCAAAAAACTTCTTCTCACATGCAAAGCTGCTGGATGGTGAGTACAGAAACTGTTCTGTCCCAGATTAACTTACTTTGAAATAAAATATTACTGCTCCTCAAATCTTCTTAAAGTTGATTTTCTCCCCATTATCCTGCCAGGTTTCTCATCCTTTCAACCCACTCCTCTCCTGGAGGAGTGCAGGAGGGACATGCACCAGGACTCCCTAACAGTCTAGAGGAGTATAGTAAACACCCAAGTGCTTCTCCCTGCAAAGTAACAGCTCCCACACAGGAGGAGGGAAACCTTGTGAGACTGAGGCACACCTAAATCTACTTTACTGCAGTAATAACCATGGCAGATGAACAGAGTAAAAATCCAGAGAGTCAACGAGCAAAAAAAAAAAAAATCCAACATCTGAAAAATATAGGACATGCAAAAAATTAAAATAATCCTACTCCCGCCTGCCAATGCACAGAGGGTGAAAATCAATCACAGACCATGTAGCTTTTTTTCCTCCTGCTCAGCTAAGGAAAAGTAAATGCTCAAGTGAGACCCCTCCAAGTCCCTCTCACAGGCAGGAGGGAGCCGCTCCGCTCTGACCGTACCTTTGCTCCTCCGTCTCACCACCCCGAGCCGGCACTTGAGCGACACAGCGAACATCCCTCCGACCGCAGCCTCCAGCGCTCCGCTCACATGGCTCTGTGCCGCTGCTCCCTCCGCACCTCTGCCTGCTCTGCGAGGGGCTGCTGGCTCGAAATTAACGTGTGATTACTGTGAAATGGAGTCCTGCTTTAGGCAGTGGCAGAGGGAGTGAGAGGGAAGGGTTTTTGGGGGGGGATGACAAAGGCTGGGCTAGAGGGGGCACAGACCCTTTTCGGTACTTTCAGTGTGGGGCTGTTTTGTTATCTTGTCCAAATGAATAAAACCACACATTGATGTTTTTAAGCGTATCGACAGTCTCCTGCTGGTAAGGGCTGGGAATCTGCTACTACATTAACATATTAATTTGCAAAGTAAGATTATTCCTTAGCGCACATGGGTGCATGCTTGCACTTCACCAGAAAGCTAATCCAGAGATTACCAGAGCAAAGGAGATAAAAGCCCTCATTTTATGGAAGCAGTTCACCAGAAACACAGCACTGGCACAAATACAGTGGGACTGGGTGCTGGGAAGGGCCCCACAGGGCTAGTCCTGCTAAAGAAACTTTCCGCAAAAGAACTTTTCATGTCTGCAGAAACCACTGACAATGTCCCACAGACCTAAGGGCAAAGCCACCACCCCAGGGATGCACAAAACCACCTGCTGAACATCAGCTTTTCAAACATGATGTATCCTGAGTCCTGCCTGTAAAAGTGGATCATCCTGGAGATTTTTGCTGGTGATGGAGCAACCTTGGAGCAGTTCAGGGCTGTGCCTTCAGACCTGCTGGAGAGGTTTTGTTTTTATAACCTGTTGCATACGGCAGAGGGCAACCCCAGGCAGCAACCCAGGATACGGCTGATTCTCAGCAGGGGTTATTATTTAGTCAAAACCACCAAACTTATTTTGAGCAGAATTGCCATGGAATTCAGGGGAAGGCAAAATGGATACCTCACTCTTGACAGGACCACCCTTCCACAGCAAGGAAGGGGCTACATGTAAGAGATGTGCTCTGAATGCACAGAAGCATTAGTGGCACACACATATGGCAATCCCAAAGGAGCTAACACCGAATTCCAAATCCAAGAATTCCAGTTACAGACCCTCAAAACTCAATAAACCCGCAGTGCCTTAGAGGTCAATCTTGGTACAACAAGACGAGAGATTTTCTTCTTGATTCCAGCTTGTTTCCTCTAAAATTATTTAGAGTTGGAAGCATTAGCAGGTGTGTGTACATGTGTATGAACTATAGATAAATTTAGATGGAATGTGTGTATTTAAAGCCTTGCACAGAAGATGGGAAGCCTGAGTGTGTTTGCATTGCATGAGAAACGTGCACCTGGGGCTGATGATGGGTTGAGGGATGGGGGCAGGCAATGGGGCTTCTCCTCCTGCTGCTGCCACGGCTGTGAGAGCCCAAGGGGACTGACAGACCCCAAATGTTCAATTGCTGAGACAGCCTGAGTGCTGACTCCCAGTCCTTATTCCTTTCTCTGGTCAGGCTGCTTTTTTCTTTTCTCCCCTCTACTGAGAACAGGCATCTCCAGTTCATTTCACTGGAGCTGTAGCAGAGGATCTTGGACAGTTTTTCCCAATTAAAAAATATTGGTTTGCACCAGATTCTGCCTGCTTCCATGATGCTGAAGTACCAGTCTACAAACAGGACTAGAGGAACCACGCCATATCATCCTCCTGGGTTCATCACTGGGATTTTAGTGTATTCAGACATAAACCTGAATATTAAGATCCAATTTACCCTCCTCTGAGAGGCTCAGAAAACTTTTTTATTCAGGGGAATTGCCTGGATGTCCCAAGACAATTGGTTTTACCTCAGAGGAAATTCCAGTTGAAAACAAAACACAGCTGTTTCCCTTTGATACTGAAACAAATGTGTTTTCTGCTCTCCCGCATATAAATCTAATCCTCATTTCAGCTCAGGAAATGACTGTGGGGACAGTGGTCATCAAGAGTGCACAATAGAAGGAGTGAGAAATGCAGCAATTAAACTAAGAGGATAGAAAAGCATTTGTATAATGGGAAATCTATTACCATTTATCGTGTCTGGTATTTGAAGTGGCTCTGCCAAGTCATAGAATCCATTGAAAATAATGCAAGATTAATGTAAATAGATATGCACCAAGTTTCAGAAAAATAAAGTAAAACACCGTGTGATGAATGAATATACAGAATTCAGAATGTATGTATGTACTGCTGCATTTGTCTGGCAGTGATTACACTTTTTCTATGACAGCAAACTGTGGAGGAATTGTAAAAAAAACCTCAGTCTTCTATTCAATCAAACATTTAAAAATATGCATTAGAACAAAATTAAAGGAGCAGAAATTATTCAAAGTAGAGTTCACATTAAATTAGTTCATTTCTTCCTTGAAGTTGCCATATAGTTTGTTTCCTTCCTCAGGAACAATAATGTAAAATCCTGTGTGTCTAACACATATCCTGAAAATTACACACTGTACTAAAACATATTTTAGAAGGCAGTATTTCCTTACTAACAGGTGCAGTTATGGCTGAATGCATTAACATTACAAATAATACTGCCTTTGTGAATTTGTTCAGATCATTTTCATCTTCTCTTCACTGGTTTAAAGGATGTTCCTGCATTACTTTTTATGTGCCTCAATTCCGTATATGACTATCGGTACAGTCAGCAGGCAGACCCATAAAATGGGTTCTGGGGAGAAAAATGCAGATTTATATGGAAAAGCAGCATTTTCTTCTCTTATTTTGGTATTTACACATATCTGCAAAAAATAAAACCAGATATTGCCAGCTACTGGCCTAACAGCATTTTTATCACCAGTATAGATCAGACCATGTTAAGATGGCTAACCAGAGTACATCTTCCATTTAAAAAGAAAGCAAAATAAACAAAGATCACTACAGATTGCTTTGCTCTATAAATAGCATATGTGTAACTTCTTATTAGAATAATTTCAGTTATCATACAAGAAGTATGAAATAATCTGCCTTATTTCTGCAGCACTTCGTAAACATCTTGCCTTCAGTAGACAGATTTTGATGGATAACTCTGTCCAGTTATAAATACATCAAACAGACTGGCTGTAGGAAGTGGGCCTATAGTGGTCTACAAGCAATGGCGAAGAATGCAGGAGAGCTGTAAGGAAGAGGCCTCCGAGGAAGAAATCCATCTATCCTGACAACTGCAGCTACAGGATACGCCTGAGTCCAGCGATAAGGGCAGCTAGCAAGATCCCCACAGACCCCCCTGTCTGTGCCTCCCACCACTTCTCCCCTTGCATTCCCTTTACCATATATGGCCAAATATACCCCCTAACCTATCCTTTCAAACCCCCTTATCACTAAAACCCTGGATTTGGTGCTTCAAGCCAAAGATCCACCCCTGTTCCCGAATTTTCTGTATCCCACTGTATAAAAGCTAACTTCTTGTTGTATTAAACGGCCATTTTGCGAGACATATATCGCGTATGTGTGTGTCTCTTTCCCCAATGCAAAGTGTGCCCACAGGGTCCAATTCGCCCAGGGGACCCCCTCCTTCCCCGTAAGCGATAAATGGCGCCCAACGTGGGGCTCGAACCCACGACCCTGGGATTAAGAGTCCCATGCTCTACCGACTGAGCTAGCCGGGCTCGCCCAAGGACCTCTCTCACTCATGTAACCCCTGGACTCGGTCCAGTCAGTCCTCAGACGCTGTTCCTGCTGCTGAAGTCCAGCTGTGTGAGACCCCGGCACTGACGCAGCGACCGCTCCGGTAAGACGCTGCTACCCCGGGGGCACCGCGCCGCCAACGGACCTGCTGCGACTGCCACTCACGCGGCAGAGCTAGCCCCCCCCGCTCCCTGCTAAAACCGCGCGGGGATCAGCCCCCGTTCTGCCTGGGCAGACGCTGTTCCGGGAGCGACCCCGGCCCCGAGCCCGCGCAGCCGCGCGGCCGGACGTAGCCCAGCCGCTCCGCGGTCGCACCCGCCCTGCCGCGCGCCCCGGCCCCGGGCGCCGCGAAAAAACTCGCGCGCCGGGTGCCCCCCCCCACCTCCGCCGCGCGCGCTCCGGACGGCACCCCGCGCCGCCGCCGCGCCGCCGCCGACACCCCCGCCGAGCCGCGCGCCCCCCCCCCCGCGCGCCCCGCCGCGGCGCCGAGGAGAGAGACGGAGCGCGGGGGAGCCGTTGCTACCCGCGGCTCCCACGCCGCCGGACACGCCGCTGGACCAGCGCAGCGCAGCCCTGGTCCTCCCGTGGCCGACTGAGGATTCGAGTGAGTGATCCATTTAACCCTTTAAACCCTAAAAGATGGGAAATCGGCTTTCTAATGTAGAGAAGCAATTTTACGAACGTATTAAGGTTTTGGTAACATCGGAGGGGCTTCCCTTAGACCGAAAGTCCCTTAAAACATTAACCAAGTGGCTTTCTAAACACCAACTGCTCTCTGCGGACCTACTAACATACCGCCGATGGCATCAGCTGGGAGACACGTTAGCACACGCCTTTGAACAAGGCGACAAGGCTGCCGGTCTCTCTCTCATGTCCTGGCGTTTGATTCTGCCGCAGTTGAAAAAGCAAAAACACGCCGAAAATGGCGACCAGGGCAGGGAGAGTCCTTCTCTTCCATCCAAAAAGCCCGCGAAAACTAACAAAGCCCGCCCACCGGGCTTACAACATGGCGCCGAGGGCTGCCTCTCCGCCCCTCGCCGCGCGAAACAGCTAACCACGCCCCCGCTCCGGGATGACGTCAGCCCCGAATCCACCCCCCCTCCTCCCCCGCGGCCACGCGGAGTCAGGTTCCCCGGGGGGAGGGGCCGGAGCCTGCATTCCTCTCAGCGAGCTGACAGCCCAGCCTGCTCTGACACAGACACTGACACCCCTGCCTCTGAGAACAGATGGCAGAGTTCTCGCAAGCAGGCAGAGGATGCTGGGGACCTAGAATTAATGAAAGTTTTCCCGGTATTCCGAGAAAACAACCGACAACCAGTTTGGGAACCTGTCCCCTACCCCATTCTCCGGGACGCTAAGAAAGCAGTTAGTGATTATGGCTTAGATTCGCCTTTCGTCTCTGGCATGCTCGACTCATTGTTCGCCGCTTACACTTTAACACCCTCTGACATTCGGGTAATAACAAAAGGGCTTCTAAATTTGATGCAATATTCCCTATTTGAACAAGAGTGGAAAAAATTGATTCGACAATATGCTGATGGGTCACACGGTTCCTTGCAAATCTCTGTGCAGGATTTAATTAATGAATTATATGGAGAAGGCCCTTATGCTTCCAATGGGATGCAAACTAGAATACCATTCCACCGGCTGGATAAATCCAAAAGCCTAGCTTTAGAAGCTATTAAGGCTGTGGCAGAAGCTACAACCACTTCTCCCTCATTTGCACATATCCAGCAAGGCCTCAAAGAGCCTTTTTATGACTTTGCCACCAGACTGAGGGAAGCTATATCTAGGCAAGTGAAATCTTTAGAGGCCCAAGATGCTCTGTTTATCAGGTTAGCTATAGAACAAGCTAACTCAGACTGCCAACCTGTCCTGCGTTCGCTAATCAATCCCACACCTATGTCTATGATTCAGGCCTGCAAGGAGATTGGATCGAGCAAGTTTAAAAGCAAAACAATAGCAGATGCATTAATTGAAGCGGAGCCAGTAAGGGCACAGGCAATCCAGGAAGCAATCATGGCTGCTGCTAAAGCTAATACTGTGTGCTTCAAATGCCAGCAACCAGGACACTTTGCACAAGACTGCCCGAACCCAGATCCTACCCCCAAGTTTCCTAAGACTCTGTGTCCAAAATGCAAAAAGGGGTATCACTGGGCACGTTTTTGCCGTTCCATCTTCACTAAGGAGGGGGACCCCATCCGCTCTAAAGGAGGAGGAACCACTGGCAGAACCTATAACCAGCAACATCACCGTTTCAACCAGGGAAACGGATAAAGGAGCGTGAAGGACCACGCGATGACCCCAAGAGTCCTGACTGTCCATCCACAGATGACATCCAAGAGATCCTCCTGTATCCCACAGACAACATAGTTTTAGAGACTCTTGACATCACTGCAGTCTCTGTTCAGCCAGACCAAGCCCTAAACAAAAATGACAAATTCCTGCTGACTGCACACTTAGAATGCCGTGACAAAGGGATAACTGTTGTCCCACAAATACTGTCTAACCTAAATCCATGTAACCTAACCATAAATGTCCAAGCCTCTTCTCTTCCAGCTCGCTTGTACACCGATGTTCCACTAGCTCGACTGCAGCCTCTGCAACTCCTGGAGAACTGTGCTCAAGAAGACCACCTCATGGTAAACTGGGCCAAACCAATTTCCCATAACCGGCCCATGCTAACTTGTCGCCTTTATTCTCCAGCAGCAAACCAGGAGGTCACGCTTAGTGGCATGCTTGATACGGGAGCTGATATGACCATCATAAGATCAACTGACTGGCCTACACACTGGACCACAACAAAGAGTGACACAGAAATCACAGGTATTGGCGGTCCACAGACTCCCATACAGAGTCACGACATCATTCAGGTAACAAACCCTGAAAATCAAGTGGCTACCACCAAGCCATACATTCTAAACCTCCCCTTTACCTTATGGGGAAGAGACATTTTAGACCAGTGGGGTGTTGTCCTCACCACAAATTTGTCCTAAGGGCCGCTGGCCATAGCCAGCCACTTCGCCTGGAATGGGTTCCCTCCTCCCCAATCTGGGTAGACCAGTGGCCAATCAGAGGAGAAAGACTCTCCATCTTAAAAGAATTAGTCCACGAGCAATTAAAACTAGGCCACATCGTTCCATCTACTAGTCCCTGGAACTCTCCCATCTTTTGCATCAAAAAAGCCTCAGGTAAATACAGGCTACTCCATGATCTTCGAGCCATTAATGCTGTCATCAAAACGATGGGAGCCTTGCAACCAGGGATGCCTTCAGCAGCTATGATCCCAAAAGACTGGCCTATTGTTATCATTGACATCCAAGACTGTTTTTTCTCTATTCCCTTGCATCCTGCAGACCAGGAGAAATTTGCCTTTTCCCTTCCAACACTGAATGTGGCAGAGCCTCTCCAACGCTACCAGTGGGTTGTTCTTCCACAGGGAATGAAAAACAGCCCCACCATCTGCCAGCATTTCATCTCCAACATCCTTTCTCCTGTCAGGTCTGCCTTTCCAGATGCTATTTGCTACCACTACATGGATGACATTCTGCTCGCTGCAAGCACTGATGCCAAAGTCCAAAAACTCACAAGTGCAGTGCTGGCTGCACTGCAACGCAATAACTTTACTATTTCTCCAACCAAAATCCAGACTTCCTCTCCCTGGAAGTACCTGGGTTGGCAAATCACCAATTCAGCAATTGTCCCACAGAAAATCTCCATTCCTTTGCAAATCACCACCTTAAATGACCTCCAAAAGACTCTGGGTACCTTGAATTGGCTACGTCCTGTTGTGGGTCTCTCCACGGATGACCTGCATCCACTGTTTGAACTCCTAAAAGGAGACCCAGACTTAACATCCCCACGGACACTAACCCCTGTTGCTAGGGATGCCTTGAAACTAATTGCCAACAAAATAAGTCTCTTTCAGGTACATCGACGCCTGGAGAAAGAAGAAGCTGTTCTTGTGGTGCTGAGAGGATCCACCCAGCCTTTCGCACTACTGGGTCAACTCTACGACAGGAACAGTAAGCTGTGTCTATGGGAGTGGATCTTCCTTCCCCACCAATTCACAAAAACCATAGTTTCCCTTCCGGAACTATTGGCCAAATTGTGTTACAAGGGCAGGACCAGGTGCTGGGAACTTGCAGGTGTAGATCCCGCCTACATCTACCTGCCACTCACTTCCCAGCATCTAGACCAACTCCTGACCATGAGCCTGGACTTCCAAATTGCTTTATCTGACTTTGCGGGTGAAATTAAAATCCATTACCCCCCTTGCAAATTTATCCAAAACATAGACAAAATTCCTCTTAAATACACTTCTAATTGGTCTCCTAACCCCCTTCCAAACGCCTTAACAGTCTTCACTGACGGCTCAGGCACCACAGGCAATGCTGTCATTGTTTGGAAAAAGGGGGAGCATTGGCAACAAGACATTCACAAGGTCCAGGGCTCTCCTCAGTTAGTTGAACTGTCAGCAGTTGTTCGTGCCTTGTCCTTGTTCCCAGATAACCTCAATATCATCTCAGACTCGGCCTACGTTGTAGGTATTGTTCAGCGGTGTGAGAATTCATACCTCAAAGAAATTAAAAATGAGCAGCTATTCCGGCTATTCCAAAAATTGCTTTCTGCTGTAAATCACCGCTCTTCACCATTTTTTATCACTCATGTTCGCTCCCATACCACACTTCCTGGTCCAATAGTAGAAGGGAATCGACAAGCAGACCTCTTAGCAGGGTCAGCTGTCGTCCCACAGAGGCTAGAACAAGCCAAACTCTCCCACGACTTCTTCCATCAGAGTGCTCGAGCGCTGCAAAAACAATTTGGCCTCACTCAAAAACAATCTCGTGACATCATTTCAGCCTGCCCAGACTGCCAGCTGGTCACTCCATTGCCTGCAGAAGGAGTAAACCCTCGAGGCTTGCTCCCACTGCAGATTTGGCAGACAGATGTCACACACATTGACTCTTTTGGGAAATTAAAATTCGTTCATGTGTCCATTGACACCTGTTCAAATTACATTGTGGCCACAGCACACTCTGGTGAGAAGAGCCGTGATGTACAGAAACATTTCACCACAGCCTTTGCTCACATGGGTGTGCCTAAACAAATCAAGACTGATAATGGACCTGCTTATATAGCAAAGAACACTCAGGAATTTTTGGCCTTGTGGGGTGTAGAACACCGCACTGGTATTCCCCACTCTCCCACAGGTCAGGCAATAGTTGAAAGAGCTCATCTGACACTTAAATCCATGTTAAAGAGGCAGAAACGAAAGAGCAGTAGTCTCACACCACAGGAGTGTCTGCAAAAAGCCATGTATGTCCTCAACTTCCTTAACAGGATTGAGGACGGGCAGGCACCAGCCTTTAAACACTTTACCAAAACAAACTCCATTCCAATTGAAAAAGCCAAAGTACTATACAAAGACTTAGTATCTGACAAGTGGTTAGGACCTTTCCCCATCATAACCTGGGGAAGAGGTCATGCATGTATACTCACTGATACAGGTCCACGATGGGTTCCCTCAAGAAGAATCAAGCCCTTCCTAGAGGACTCCAGACCTTCCTGACTCTCATCATCTTTGTTCCACCGTGGACTACCTCAGCCTTCTCAGTTCCAGGCTGGATGCAGCAACCGACAGAAAACGTCTGGATCACCTTAGCCAAAGCTACCAACACAGACACAATGTGCCTTTCCCTCGACAGCGTGAGTCGCCCATTCAAAAGCTGTCTTGTGGGTATACCTGACTGGAACAGGTTTATCCAAAACACTTCCCTTGAAAATAATTTCCTTCCTTCTCCAAACACTATTTCCCAAACTCTCTTACGTTTAGGTTCCCTAGACACTGATCCCCAAGAATTAGACCTTTTAGGCTCATCTGTAGCTACCACTTGCCTGAGATTTAAACCCACTACTGCTCGTATTAAACTAAAACCTAACCTATCCCCTAACTCTTCCATCTATACTAACACCACCGCATGGTGCAATAACTCCCAACCTTACCCTATTCCTACTGAGAGTTTCCCTAAACCCACTAAGCTGCCTTCCACCTATTTCCTTATCTGTGGTGATAGAACATGGCAAGGCATACCAAGAGACCCAGTGGGAGGACCATGTACCATTGGAAAACTTACCCTGTACAACCCAGCTAAATTGCAAATAATCAGGAACCAAATTCCTGACGAACCCAAACCAATTCGAAATAAAAGGTCTTCTATTTTAATGCAAACCAAACCTAAATCACTCCCAATCAAAATTGACGCTAAACCACCGCCACATAATGCCCTTCAAAGCAATCCAGCCAAGGAGGATGAACTAAAAATCCATGTTCCACCAGGCTGTGACCCCAAATTTCAAATTTGGTCCCATGCCCAGAGATTCTGGGGAAGTTTTCCATTTGCCAACATTGGTACAGCCAAAGCTCTCTCCACTCTAGCCCACATGGCCTGCTGGATGGCCAAAGAAGCTAATGCTACCTCTCTAGCCATTGAGGGCCTAATAGCAGACACCCTGAAAATCAAAGAAGCTACTCTCCAAAATAGAGCAGCCATTGACTTTTTACTTCTTGCCCATGGCCACGGTTGCCAAGAATTTGAAGGGCTGTGTTGTCTGAATTTCTCAGACCACTCTGAGAGTGTGTACAAAAGCATTAACACTCTAAAACAACTTGTTAGTGACATTACCATAAACCAAGACAAAGGGTTTTCAGATCTTTTTAGTTGGCTCCACTTTCCTTCCCTTTCTGATTCGGTCAGCAAGGTTGTTAAAGGAATCGTCTTGTTTCTAATTATCACTTTTTCCATCCTTATCTTCCTTCCATGTCTAATTTGTTGTGCTAAAAAATCCTTGACTAAAAGTTTTTCCCAAGCCTTTCCAGTTCTAAATAACAGAAAAGGGGGAATTGTAGGAAGTGGGCCTATAGTGGTCTACAAGCAATGGCGAAGAATGCAGGAGAGCTGTAAGGAAGAGGCCTCCGAGGAAGAAATCCATCTATCCTGACAACTGCAGCTACAGGATACGCCTGAGTCCAGCGATAAGGGCAGCTAGCAAGATCCCCACAGACCCCCCTGTCTGTGCCTCCCACCACTTCTCCCCTTGCATTCCCTTTACCATATATGGCCAAATATACCCCCTAACCTATCCTTTCAAACCCCCTTATCACTAAAACCCTGGATTTGGTGCTTCAAGCCAAAGATCCACCCCTGTTCCCGAATTTTCTGTATCCCACTGTATAAAAGCTAACTTCTTGTTGTATTAAACGGCCATTTTGCGAGACATATATCGCGTATGTGTGTGTCTCTTTCCCCAATGCAAAGTGTGCCCACAGGGTCCAATTCGCCCAGGGGACCCCCTCCTTCCCCGTAAGCGATAACTGGCCAATGACAGACTGAAGGTATCTCTCAGAAGCACTCATGCCATACTGAATGTTAAGACAAGCTATGCAATTAACAGAGAACAGATCCCTCCCTAAGAGTTTGGGAGCTCTTTGAGAGCCACAGAAGCAAATAAGATTGGCCAAACGTGGCACTAAAGCACTTGGAGACAAAAAGTCTGCCCTAGATAAGCAAGTTAGATCAATGGTGAAACAACAAATCCAATACAGTAATGCCTTGAATCAAACACAAGATGAGCTGATCTATGAAAATCAGGTATCACACAGACTCATGGTCTGCTGTGTGTTGGCAAGGAAGGTCTCCTTCCTGATGGGTGAATTCCCACAGAAACACCTGTATACCTGTATCTGCTGTGTAAGGCAGAACAGCACCATGGTATCCAGAAGGGGCTCACCCCAAAGCACCTGCACAGACCCCAGGCTCCAAGTTCATTGCCCCTTGGAGCCTGTTAAATCAAATCTGCTGCCACCATAGTTCGGGGAAGGGGGTCGAACTGGCAGCTTGGCAAGGCCAAGCTAAACTGAACTTGTTTCTCCTCATGTATTGACATTGTCAACAACAAGGGTTTGGGAGAAGATGTTCCACCCACACTGACACCTGTACTGCTTTAACTGATTACCCTGAATAAATGATCACCGTGACAGCACGAACAATGAACAGTTTCATTGGAACCATGCTCAATTAGTAGGCAATTCCCAAAAGGAAACAGCCTAAATTAGGCTTTACAAATACCTTGCCTGATCCTAATTAGCATGGCTACAGCATTCCCTGTGCGATTCCACAGCCTCCAACAGAGTAACACCTGGGGGAAGTTTGATGTGGCACTATTAGGTTTAATTACCCTGACAATAACTTACCCAGGTGACAGTCTGTCATGAAGCTGTGTTCAGCAAAAGACACAAAACAGGCTTCAGTCATTAACCCTCACCCTCACTATTTTGAAAGTTCTTATTTTCTGCATCTACAGGCGCCTTCTCTGAAACACACTCTGAACATCCTGTGCGACTTTTTACAAACTCACCAGAAGGACACCTCATGAGAAATGCCATATTTAATTTTCAGCTTAGAACTTCTCCAGGCCCTCAACCCTCTGTAGCACCAGCTGCAAGAAACCAGCAAGAGGCTCCTGGGAGAACTTCCTAGTTCTCACTATTGCATTTGCTGAGACTGGGAATGCAGCCATGTGTAAGAACCATGGTCCCATGGTTTCAAAAGTAGCACTCACGGGGACTGCACCTCCAGCCCAAGCCATGGAAATGCAAATGGTTTCTATCTAGATGAGACTGAGACTAGAATTCAAGGAAGATGATTTAAAGATGAGTGAAGGCTGAGGGTGAAAGCTGCGTGCTAACAACGTCTTTCCAGTTGTCCTCTCCATAATTCACACCCCAGATTGGCAGGCAGACTGAATGCATAGAATTTTACAGGCACTTTCTGCAATTCAAGTGGGGGAATGGCATTTGAATTGTGTCCCAAAGCTAAGAAGGCAACTAATTTAAACATTTACATACATGTCCCTTTCTAGAGCTTCCAATTTGTGGCCTATCAGTATTACTTGTGGACATCTCCTCCTACTATAATTAATTTATCAGTTAACAAGAACATCTCAACAATTGTGTAAAAGCACTTAAAAGACTTACCTGGTAGTGTATCTGTGGGGGTGCTTCAGTCTAATCAGCATGCACAGCAACCCAAAAGCTCAGGTGATTGATGCTCAGCCCATCTTTTTTTCCTGCTTCTGCACAACAGAGAGTGTAAGAGGAGCCAGGTCCCTGCTCGGAAATGCTGCTGCAAAAGCCATAAATAACAGCAGCTATCTAACAGCATGGAAATATTGTATCCATTTGGAAATGGGTTAGGAGAGCTGTATTATCCAAAGAGCAGTGACCAGTGTGGTACTGCCAATTGCCCACAGTAAGAAGCGTGGGCTTGCAGGTGGAACACGGTTGCCGGAATTCGGCCTAAGACCATAGTTTATTTTGCCAGGAAATGCTGAAGCCATCCTTTAATAATTAAATGACACAGTATGTTTATTCAACCTGTGAATTCATGGACAAGGCATCAGCCTTTCCAAGGAGGCAGCTGAGTCTCCTGAAGCAAGAAATTAAAATAGTCTTATCTCCATGTGCTGTTCTACAGCTTGCTCCGACTGCCAATTTACTTGGGAGAATGAAAGGCTCTTGCAAATGCTGACTGCAGATGCCAGCCTAGACAGGGGTCACGCTATGACTTCATGTGTGTACTCCCAACAGTCTCCTCTCTATATTCTACATTGTTGTTGTGCTAATGAAGCAATTAGCTAGTAACAGCCCAGACGAGTTTGTAAGCCAAAGGCCAAAAGCCATTTCCCTTTTAAGCAGGTTCTCGTGTCCCAGTTTAAGTGCCAGCTGCAGTCCTTTACTGTGAACACAGTTAAAGATAACACACAAATCTGCTACTTAAAGAGCACCATCAGCCCCCAAATGATCATGGCAACCAGCAGCTTAGCCTTGAAATTAAAACAGCCTACTTTAGACATGTTGTAAAGGGAAAAATAACCATGCAGAACCAGTACTGTTTATGCTAGGAAATATATGTACCTTTTAAAGAAGTATGTTTGTGCTGATAGACTTGCCATTACCAATATTTAGCACCCAGCAAAAAACTACTTTGTTTTTTAAGCAAAAGATTGGAAGATCCAGGTTGCACAATTATTAATCAGTAACAGAACGTTCAAGAGGTCTTAAGAACCCATGAAATTGAATTTTATTATTATCATTCAACATATGACCCCAATATTATGTTTGCTTGTGGAAACCTCATCTAGAGGTTTATTTTGCCTGCATTTTACAGATGTTCCCATATCACACTGGGTGAGGTTTGAGCGGAAGACATAAAGGAAGAATGGGCCAAGAGGAGTACAATTATCTCAATTTTAAGCTGTTTTACACAGATCCTTTTTCCAAAATAATACCAATTAAGGTGTTCTACTCACAAGAGCAAATTAATTAGGGAAAAAGCACATTATTCTGGTCTTCTTAAATCCAAAGCAGATGTCTGACTAATAGAAAACCAACCAGGTTTCCCTTGGTCTTGTCCAAGTTGCTAGGGATCCATGGATGAAGGTTTTGGTCTGGTTTTTTACAGGATTATTATCCTTGCCCACCATCAAATCTAATGACCAAATTTATGACTGCTGCATATAACTGGCATTGTTTTTTCATCTGCAAAACAGCCGCACCAGTTTACTCTGGCAGAGAACTCGCCCATCAGTGGCTTGCCCAGCATTATACAGGGAGCCAACAGCAGCGTGGGGAACTGAGCCCAGCCCTGAGTAAATCCATACATCCATCTGAAAAGTCATCATCAGTTTTTCCCTACTTTAAGCATTTTTCCATTCATGCAAGACTTGAAATTTTTATCCCATTTTATAGTAGGTGCAAATTTGCCAGGCCCTGTGGTTATCAGACCCAGAGCTGCACCATCACAGAGGTGGCCCATTGGTTACTCTTCCAAGAACTCACTGCACTCATCACTAAGTAGTGACTTGTTTGGGAAGTGCCTAAATCTTAGTAATTATCATTATGATGGCATAATTAATAATGGATTAAATCTGACCAACAGCCAGTATTTTGAAAAGCACTTACCATCACTTTCGTACTTCCCACTAAGGGAGATAGTTATTTTTGTCACCAAGGGAGACTTTGAGAACTCCAGCTCCCACGTCTACTCTCTTCAGACTTCATTTCTTATCCCTGTTTCTGATGTATTTTCCTACCCCCTTTCCTTCAACCAGGAATTGCCACATTCATCTCTCTAAGTTATGCCCAACTCAGCCCTTCACAAAGGCTGTGATACAGTTTATACCTTATATTTTATGCTAATGTGTCAAAGCTGTGTTTTATAGTCACGGAGCCTGAAACTTTAACTCTGTTTGCATTTCCTTATTAGTGAGTTGGTCCCATCATCAGATGAATGAGCAGAAAAACTCCTGGCTCCAAAGTCACCCTAAAGGTGGGGCTTCAGATGGATCAGAGGAAAGATGGTGCCTGGAATTTTCTAAAACTCTTATGCTGCCTGGCTTTGCTTTCTTATTTTTATTTTTCAACTGCAAAAAAGCTGTCAAAGAAAGTGCTGGAGAGTATTTTGAGAAGCTAATTTAGCACGTGTCTTTGCTTCCCTGGGAAATCAAGCTGTCAGCCTCCAGGTTCACCTGTGCTTGTCTCATCCGCAGACTAATTCAAGATCTGGCTGAAGGACTAAACTGCTCAGCTTCTGCAACTACTTGATAAGCAAGCAAGGCGTGGATGCCACCTCTAACCATAATAAGCATTCATGTACTTGCTCTTAAAGGAAAAAAAGGTCTCTTCTGTTAGACATTTTCGCTTATTTCTTTGGTGTTTATTCCAGGCGATCCCAAAATGGAAGGACTGGATTGAATCTGATCACTCAAGTCTTCTGAAAGCTGAAACCTGCAGCTTTGATTTACCCACTCTCTAGCACTTGGCATTGTATGAAACAGGAGTAAGAGGCAGACAGAAATTCAAAGAAAGCTTAACAGTAAGGAAGTAGATTTATCAGGACAAGATTAAAGAGATTTAAGGAACTCCTCTACTTTTTCTTTTTGCAAATATTAGCCTTTAGCAAAGACATGAAAACATTTGTCTTCATTCTAAAGAGGATATTATCAACTAATTAATTTCTAGCACCAAACAATCCGAATAAAGGAGGGTTTAATTGCTGAAAATGTTGACACCGAATATTTTTGCAGCAAAATTTATGTTTGGTTACAATGGACTGATTCTGTTTGATCAAAAGCTTTCTCGGTACAATTGTCTTTGCTGGAAGTTAGAGATCCCATAACCATTCCTGAACTTCTAATCACCTCTGAATCTCCAGTGAATCCCCTTTTCACAGCCACTGCAGGATGTGCAGGTGGGGTGCTGAGGAGGAGATATAAATAATGCAGCTCCACAACCCCATTACCAGAGAGGGAGATTGGAGATACTGGGGCTTCAAAAGGGCACCTGGCTCCTCTTAGGAAGCACAGCTTTCTCCTTTTGCTGGTCCCCTCAAGGGAAATCACTTTGAAAGGTTGAAAAAGGGCAACTCTTTCTTGCTCAATAGACCAGTTTATATCTTGTGATATGAGCATTACTGCTAATAACTGCTTCATTTACAGTGCACTCACCACCGTAGGGCACAGGCGGAGAGAGGATTATTAGGGTCTCCAGCCTGTTGGCTTTCTCAGGATCCTTTGGCTTTATCTACAAATATCTCTGCCTCAATGCTATTAACCCTGACTTCTTCAGAGCCACACATTAATTCCTGGTCTTTGATTTTATCCTTTCCACCAGCAACAATACTGCTCCTGCTAGCAGAGTGCTTGGTGCCAGGTCTCAGAGCTGTCCTAGGACCTTCAGAGGTTAAACATCAGCTGCATGACGGCTGCTTGCAGCACTCCAACACCAACCCCAGACCATGACTGTGATCAGATAGTGCAGCACATGCACCCAGCCTCATGCAGATGCTCTACCAAAAGGGTATTTTTCCCTTTCCTGTTTCTCCACCTTCCCTGATGGAGAGCCTTGTCCAAATCACTTCACCTCTTGCATTCCCATATAAAAAAAAAAAAAAAGCAAGCATTTATTTAGAGGTCCCTCACATTGTTTCAGTCACCACTGCTTTTACCAGACATCATCTTCACACCTGAGGGCATACAGAGCTCTCTGAACAGCCACATTGGAAGAAGAGAGGCATAGGAATACACAAATCTCTTTTTCCAGGATCTGAATTTATGGCTGGAAACTAAACTATCAGCTTTGCAATGATTTACTGCTGTACAATGATACCCATGAGATATAAACAGAGAAGACAACCCTGCAGAACAATAAATTGCCACAAACCAAACTGTCAGCAGGAAATGCATAAAAGCCACGTGAAAACCACCCTGCTGATGAGACACAGAAGGCTTTATGGCAGCTGCTCTTCTGCTGACATGAGGTACAGGGGCCCCTTCCAAACCAAGCAAGGGGGAGACACCCATCCCTGGCCTCCACCCCACCTGCAGCTCTTCCCATCTCCTCTCCTGCTGAGGGTCTGGGACAGCCCCACTGGCTCTCATGAGCTTTGCCCCACGATTTCCAGAGCACCTGGCCCCAAATCCTGATGACAGCACACTTGTGAAAGGCTATCAAGTTTCATCAGGCCCAAAGGCATCTAAAGCACACAAACCCTTTGGACAGCCTGGCCATGCAGGGACCCACTCTGACAGGCACCTATGTTTGCCTTCACCCCAGGGACCAGGTGGGACAAGACTGGCTCTGAGAGCAGCCCAGAGATCAGTGCAGCTCCTGATCTCCTCTGTCTGCCAGAGCTGCATCTCTGTGGGTCCTCACGTCCCCCCAAGTCCAATACTCGTGAACTTCAAAGCCACAAGAAATGCATGAACAATTCTGGCAAGCTCAGCCAGTGGCTTTACAAGGATGGCTTGGTTTTAATTATGTGCCTGGGGGATTTCTTGTGGGAGGATGAAGCAACTAGGTCTGGCATCATTTAGGAATGGAAGGGTAGGAGTTTAACACAGATGATCTGAAAGGCTGAGCAACAGCCCCTTGAATGTATTTATTTAACCTAGAAGTTCATTAGCCCTGAATTTTTAAAGTAGCTGATACTGGGTGGAAAATCATGAGAATAAGTGTGTCTTGGCATTCAAAGGGACCAGAGGGGGAAAAAGTTACAATCTCCAGTATAATTTTAATTCCCCATAGCACTACACGTGATTGGGATGTGGGTTTATATTCAGAGCCCTAGACCAGTGCAAAGAGAGCTGTGATAGATGGCACACATATTTAGGCCACTGACAATCCCCCTCCCACAGCAAATTTCCCCCTCTGTTGAGGATAACGTGAGATTTTCCCAAACAGCCCCTTTGCTGAATCTGTCTTTCTGTTTAGACACCACAAAGCCAGGCAAGTCAGCGCTGCTTTGAAAAGGGAAAGGGGGGGACAAAAAACAAAGAAATCCAGAGAGACTGTCCGCCGGGAAATCCAAGGAGCTACAAGAAGATAAAACGAGAGGCAAAGAGGAATTCTTATGAAAATGCATGAGATATGAAAAACTGACAGGCCAATTAAACGTGCTTAAATAGGATCAGAGATTATCCCAATGCCACTGCGGTGTCCTATTGTTCTCCACAGTCCCTTTGTTCCCCCTCCTCAGCCCCCAGAGACACAGCTCGCTGGCATGGGCATCTCCCAGCCCCTCCTGCTCATCCCTCTGACCAGAGACAGCCACACACGTTCCAGGCCCATCAATCCCTGCCTTATGTCTTTGCTTTTTTCCCTGGTCCTTGGCCAGCACTGGCATTCCTGCTCTGTGTGCGCTGCTCCTGAGGAAGGAACACAAATGCCAAGAGCCCGCAGGGAGTGGGGGCTGGCTGATGCCTCTGTAAACACCATGCTAATCCGTTTAAGATATTAGACTCTCATATATGTGTTTTTAATAATAAAGGCAACATTTAGATGCTTCCAAGGTATCAGAGAGACAGTAGCAGACACAGAAGAACCACCTCCACCACATAAACAATGGAAAATGCTCACTTATCTTTTCATGCCACTAGGCCTCCAGGCTGCAAAATAAATGATTGCATTCATTTACATTTTATTGTGGAGATATAACTGGCTGGAATAACTGCCAGCACAGAACCAGACTGCAGGAATGCACTATTTTTCTCCCTATTTGCCTTAACAGATTATTTTCCTTTTTCTTCTGTCAATCCATCTCTATCACTGTTGCCTGGATGGCAGAAGTACATTAACCCACTACTCATCTTGCATTTAGGAAAAAAAAAAAAAAAAAGCTATTAGTTCAGCTTTGTAGAAGCCTCAGGCCAACAAACTGTTGAGGAGTTGCAGAGACTGTGAAAGAGGGGTCTCTCAAGTAAAGCATATCCAGGCAGTAAAACCAAAACATTCTTAGTCAGTCACACATTCAGGTCCCAAAACCACTACAAGCCATATAAAAGTCAGCCCATAAGTGACACCTTCATCTTAGCCTTCAGTTATACCTCCCTTACAGTCAGCAGAGAGGAACAGACTCTCCAGAGAATTGATCCCCCAGGGTTGAGATGCTTTGGGTCAAGAAGCACCAGTTGCTCTCCTTTTCCTGCTAAGCAGCCTGAACCCATAACTTATAGGGAGAGCTCCAGTGTGTACACCCAGTTGAGATAGACCAAGTCCATCTCATTAGTATTGGCCATACAGGTTGGCATTAACTACAGGTTCAAAAGATCTGTGCCATTTTTTTTAATCAAAAGAACAACGAAATAAATAAATAAATATATAACCAAATAAATAAAAAATAACCAAAGCACTTCATCTCTTGAGTCAGCACCCAAAAGCTTAGCATTATTCAGTAGTTAGAAGGAATTGGACTGAATATAAAACTGAACCCTAGTCAGACCACATTGCCAGGCAGCTGAAAATTTGAGGGTTGGGGGTGAGTGTTCTCAGCTGACAACTTCCCATTAAAAAGATATGCAGGGCTAACAATAAAAATAACTAGGGGTTATTTCAACAGAAATAACTAGAGGTCAATTTAGGGGTAGTGTTTTCCACTGCCTCCTTGTTTTCTGATACTTACATATTTTCAGGTTTTAATTTCCTTTCTTATCTGTTGATCAATTTCTAATTAAAGATGAGGTAAGAAATATTAAAAAAAAATTTAAACAAAACTATTTGAGTATATTTCACTGGAAAAAATGGTGGCAAAAACACATCTCAGACACTTGACCTACCTGAGGAGGTGTGAGAGTTAAAAGTTTGGACAATTGGAAGCTGAAGCCGAGAGCAGGACAGTCACCAGTGGTGCTTATCATGGCACTGGCTCAGACCTCAAGCTCAAAGGCCAGTGCCCACCCTGCCCCAGTCTGTGTAACCCTGGGCAAGTCGAGTAACATCTCTGTGCCCTGTGTCTCCAGCTGTAAATGAAGGCACCCAGACACCAGGTCCTGCAAGAACGGGGCCATCAGATGCTCCAGGACAGGGTCAGAAAAGCAGCTCAACAGAATTAGGCAGGTGAGAAAGAAAAAGGAGCGAGTCTGTAAAATGTTCAAAAGCTACAACAACACTATTGCAAACAAACTACCAAATGTGACAGTAAAAAGAGGAGTGACCTACATTAGACATGAGCATGGCTTCGTCCTAAGTGTGGTTTCGTAAGCGCTTCACGTCCCTTGGACTCTGCCAATGCAGAACAAAGGAAGCTGAGCCTGATGGCCGAGTGCACAGACCTGCACATTTTCCTCTGCTGGGTCACAGCCACCAGCAGAGAGTTCAGACGTGCTGGGGACATGTCAGTAAATGCTGTAATCCACCCTTTTTCATGTTCTCTTGTTTTGCGGTTTTACAGATAGACTAAACCCAGAATTATTTTCAGTGATATTGCAGCCACAGCCTGGTTTGCTTGGAGGATAAGGATGGATATAATGGACCTGGATCCAGACCAACTTTGGCCATAAGCACACTTCTGCAGACAAAAACATCCCTTAGAAAAACAGAAAACTAAATTCATCTATTTCCCATTGCTTTTCTGTTGCACAGAAATACAGAATAAACATCCAGGCTTAAATATCTCAAAAATGCAACAATATAGATCAACCCAAAATCTCAATGAGCTACACGTTCTCCCTATGCTTTCAGAAGCATGATGTCTCCAGAAAGAAGAATCCCTATTCTCCCCAATCCACAAATGAGCAAAATGCCACCCACACAAGCAAGGGAAGGTTTCTAAAAGGAGACCCAGGAGTCTCAGCTCCCTGTCCTTACCACTTCTCCCACCAAGATTTTTCAGCCCTTGAAAAGCACAACAGCAGTAGCTGGCAGTAGGAAGCTCTGCTGTCACACATAAGCAATGGTTGTCAAACAGGCACATTATCCCCAGGGTGAGCAGGAACATTTCTGTTTCCTTACCACTGGTACAGAGGTGCAGGTGGCACAAACCACCTGGATCACAGAGTTCCTGGCTCTCCCCTTCCTCCTCCACCCTCAGCTCCTCTCTCCATCTCTTCCTTCTCTTCGATGACTTCTTAAGGATCTTCAGAACCTTGTTCACTTTATTCATTTGGTCTCAGGGCTGCAGAGAGAGGGGATGGGATCTTCCCAGCTCTTGTCTCTCAGCAGCTACAGCTTCCCAGGAAGGAGGGACAGCTAGAAGCAGGCAGGTCACGGGGAGGCACGAAAGCGCTTGTTTATGTGTGCATGTCTCTGTTTCAAAAGCTTCTTTCCACCCAAAGAGAGTTTTGGGTGGTGATGGGAGAGGGGGGAGGAGGGAGAGGGATTTCTTTTGCCTCTGTCCATCCACAGCTCTTGCAGACAACGAGAGTAGGCATTTCTTCTCCCTGATGACTTGGGAAAGCTCATAACTCACAGGGGCAGCAGATCCTGTATAGGGTTTTCAATTTCTGTTTTTGACAATACATGCATTCTGGCAGATTTCAAATACTCCTCAGGCAAAAGAGCCGGCATCAGCTCAGAAAAAGCAGTGACTCTTAAAGAATTCTGGCTTCTTTTCAAAGACTAGAAATAGCTAACACAGACAGCACATAATATCTGCATCTACAAGAAATGCTAAACAACTGTGCGGTCTTGTAGGAAAGAACCTTGACTTTCCTGCACTCACAGTTGCTCACACTTACACAACACCTTTCAGTACTCACTTTTTCACCAGCATCTTTGAAAGGAGGCAAATAATTTCTTCAGTTTCCTGCAGACACTGAGGCAATGTGAGGTGAAGTAGCTAGTCAAGACATTTTTAGCAGAACTACTGAATACATCTCTGCAAATAGCTTCTCTTCCTGTTTCAAAAGCATAGACTCTCTAAACTTTTCATATAATTTAGAGATTTTTAATGTTTCTAAATGACCCTCTGTTATTTTTACACAGACTTTAATAGACAACAACATGTAGCCTGTAATGTCCACCCAGGGCCACAGCTGCTCTCAGACACCGGTCAGACCACTGAGAAGGACACAAGAACCCTGTGTGGGAAGCTCTGCTGTGATCCCCTGTTCATGGCAACCTCCAAAGACAAAGAGTTGGGGGTCCCTTCCACTACTGCCATCCTGGCACTGCAAACCCAGGCATGGGTGAGCAATAAGAGGAACATTCTCCTTGAAAGACTCATTTTGTTTGGTAAAAGACAGTTTTCAGAGTCAGGAGACTAAGTGGAAAATAGCCCTTCTGGCTGCCTGGGGGTCAGGTGGATGACAGGATGGGGCTCTGAGCAACCTAATCTAATGGATGGCATCCCTGCCCACAGAGGGGGCATCAGAACTAGATGATCTTTAGGGTCCCTTCTGACCCAAACCATTCTGTGATTCTAAACAAAGACACACCTTTATGGCTGCCTTCTCAGCTGTAAACCAGACCATGAGACATGACTCTAGACAGCTGCTTATTAAACCACTCATACCCACGGGAATCAACTGGGGAGACAGATTATCAGTTTACTAATAGTCAGGTCAACCCCAGGCCAACCTACAAAGGTATTTGTATGCTTGTTTCCTATTTATTTGCAGGAAGAGCTTCCCTTGAAAAACTGGGGGAACTGAAATAGCTCCAGGCCCTGGGGATATGGGGCCCATCGGACACCTTTGTCTCTGCCCTGCAGAGAAGGAGTCAACATCTACCAGGAAAACACCCATCGTGATCATCTCCTGGCCATTTCAGGGAGGAAAGGTGGTTTTGAGGCAATGACTGCCTGCTTGGGAAGAGCCCTCTCCAACCAGGGCAGTAGGGTTAGTGGAACAGAAAGCACCTTCTCCAAGCAACTGAGTGCAGGATGGACACAGCTGTGCCTGGCAGCAGGACTGAGAGCCTGTTAATACACCTGAAATTCCACTTAGAGCGATATAATTAAGAACAAACCCTGCAGTAGATAGTATTAATGGATGTACAAATTAAATTATCATGCACTTCATTTAAGTAATTATATATAGAGCCATTACTCCCACTGCTAAGCAGGATGCAACCCACATCCTTGACTCCTGTGAAGGCCAGCACAGGGCAGGGCACGGCCACTTGCCACAGCCACTGCCAGCCTTGTTAACCCTCTGAAGACTGAACTATCAGCACCCAAATGTGGCTGCATCAGCAGTGCCACAGAGCAGACCCCAACAGCAAGCTTTGGGGGATGATTCTTAGCTCATTAAAGCCCAGATTTTAATGAGTCGTGGCTCCAGACAAGCAGCACTGTGCAAATTGCACCACTCCAGGAAACTGTGCCATTCCCATGCATCCTTCTGAGGTATAATTCTTCTTCTTCCACCTTCCTCCAGGGCAGGAGGCAATTTTCACTGCCCCCTCTCAGCAGTTTACCCATCAGAGTTGGCTCAGTACCCAAGAGCAAAGGCAGCTCTTCTGCTGAGCGAGGATCTCCCTGTCTCCTCTCCAGGGCAGTACAGATGTGCTTGCTTCCCCTTCCTCCTGTCCATGGGCAGCACTCAAATCAGAGTCTGCTCCTGGCAAGTACTTGTCCCAGTTTTCATTGGTCTCTGCCTTTTGAGATCTGCCTGCTCTTCCCAGGCATTAAGGCTCTCACAGTGCCCTGGGAAATGGGCAGGATTCTTGTCCCAGCCTCACACAATGGAGAAAGTTTTGCAGTGGTTCCCAGATTAGATATCAAGATGGCAGCAGAGGGGGAGGCACTAGGTAGGCAGTCAGGCTCAAGGGCAATGGGATCCATAATTCCTGCTAACGTGCAGCAGAACCCAACCTTAGCCACTCAGGCAGGGACAGACTTTAGCCTTAGTCCAGTATCTGTCTCCAAACATTCTCCACCTCCATCTCACTCCTACTCCAGACCCACTCCATTTCCTCTCTTTTCCTTTGGAGAATGGTTGTAATCCTTCATGTACTCCTAATCAGTGAGATTTATGAGTACAATTCCATTTTATTTTGATGGTTAATACTAGCACTAATGCTGCTGTCATGTCTACATAATTATTAACAAAACTAATAATGCCAAACCAATCTAAGAGTCACTTTATTGGTCTTCAGTGTCATTAGTTAGAGCTGACATAACCAATTCAAGTTGTCATCCTTACTGAGCCACCATTACCACTTCTGTTAAAAAAGGAAAAACATGGATTTGGGGCTGTACTGCAGCCCAGACTCTCAGTCCAGCAAGCAGTGCTATAGAGGGTCATCTGAGGGCGATCTCCTTCTCACCTCATTAATATTTTAGAGAGCTGCAGCAATACAGTGAGCAGCAGGAAAGCAAGGCAGCACAGAGCAACACAAAGCATTTTGCTGAGATGACCTCTTGGGGACCAGAGATACAACCTGCATGATTCCTGTGACTGCAAATGCTGATTGCACTCAGCCCATTCTGCTTTTCCCACCTGCCACTATAAAAGGCAACGAGCCACTAGGCCCTGTAGGCTACTTTTTCATGATTAAGTAATCATAAGATCTCTTCATAACCTGTTTTGAAAAGATTTCTACTTTATGGCCAGCCTGGCCGTTAATCCTATAGAATGCACTCACACTGCTTTCAAAATTTATTCCACTGTCAGGGCAGCAAGTTGCTGTAGTCATTTGAAGGCCAAAATCGCTGTCTCAAAGCACTAAGGATTTAAGAGGTGAAAAAAAAACCTTCAAAGCATCTCACTAACTGCAGTGAGTACAGGGAACACTTCGGTTTCCATTCAGGTAATCACACACTCCTTTTATGTCCTACTCCCACTTAGTTTCACCTTCCACTTCTCACAAATTATCTGAAGCTGTTTGATTTGAGCCAAGATTTGGGTAGATTTCAGGAAAGTTCAATAATAACAGAGTAATATTGCTAAGTTAATGTAAACTATTTACTTCTCCCTCCTTTTCCAATCACAGTCCTGGAGTTAAAGTATAGCTGCCATTAAGTGTGTTCCGAAGCAAACCACACATGTTTCAAATTGGTCTCAATTTAGCAGCTTTATATTTGTGTTAAATGACAGGGAACAGCATTAGCACAAGGGTCATTACGTGAGTCAGCAGCACACAGCGACTGCCTCTTGCCCAACAAGACTGAGAACAGCTGCCTGCTCCACTTCAGCCTGGACAATCCTCCTCTTCATTGTGCTCCCTTTTGATCCCACTCCTGACAGTGGAGCCCCACGGAAGAGCCTGCTCCCTAACCAGCAGTATCATTAGGTATTTCTCAGCACTGGAACATGCCAAGTGATTTCAAATAGGAAGACAGCCAATACCACTGCCTTGATTTTTAATAAAGCATAGGTCTGTGGCACATCTGCCCCAAACACAAAAGGTAGGGAGGTTTTCAGCAGGAAGACCCCAAGGAGCAAGGGATGCAAAAACACAGCCCTACCTGCCCATGCCAGGCCACTCAAGTCACAGCTGACAGATTTAACCATAGCCAAACCTCTGGTAGGCAACCCTTGGGCAAAACTGATGGCATCATTCTCCAGGGGCAGTGCTTGGAACTAAGTCCTCAAAGCCATCACCGAGAGCTGCAGCACCGTTCTGGGAAATCACACACAACACGAGGGTCTGCTGCAGCAGAGACACCATGTCCTCATTCAGCCCTGAGCAAATGCCTCCAAACAAGGAGATGCATCCATCTCCAAGTACTATTTCACAGGTAAACCCCCTACCTGGATTCTTCCCTACCACGTTATATTCTGCTTGCTGCATAGCTGAGTTTCTGTGAGGTTTGGTGAGGCTGGAGACAGCACAGCACACCGTCCCCCTTGCTGCAGTTATGAATCACACCACGCAGCACTGCTGTTAGGCTTCATACCACAAAGTGTTCACCTGTTTTAACACCCATCTGTGGCACTGACCCCCTCTGCAAGTTTCTGCTGATGACCTGCCTTTTCAATCCCTTTCTTTCACTGTTTTCCAGCTGTTTCAAAGACCATGAAAAGCGTTTGAGAAGACAACAGCTTGGTGTTTTGCAACCACTGCATTTCAAGTGAATTAGTTTGGGCTTTTGGCTTTATTACAAAATAATAAACACGACAATAAATCAAGGCAACAGAGAAAGAGGATAATGTTGGAGGTTTGCCACCTGTGTGCAGCATCTTACCAGCTTGACTGCAACTACTGAAATGACAGTTGGGGGATTTCAAAATCTTCAAGTAATGAAATAGCACAGGCCTGGCAGAGCAATTAAGGATTTACACAGCTACTTCCAACCACTCACGCTAAGCTCATGCTTATTTCAAGGGAATGTGGTCTCTGAATTAAAATTGCCAAAAAAAAAAAAAGGCTCAGATGATTTTTAAAATACTCCCAATCTCAAAATGATCAGGTGCCTACTTGGCTTTCTATTTGTTTATTTTTCTGGGGCAGAGAAACACTATCTGTCCAAAAATATCTGTGAAAGAACAAAAAGCTGTAATTGCTATAAGAGACCCACACCAACTACATAAATAAATTTCAATGCCTAACAGTGGCCATGGTATTTTCACTGCAACAATAACAACACTGGGGAACAGGCAGTGGCCATTTATCATGGGAAATTATTAAACATGCCTGGGTAAAATATGAGCTTATCTAATTCACATCTTTTCTTTTCCAGATCCTTTCCTGCAATTACCTTAACTTCTCTCACTTGTTCGAAAGAGGTTCACAAGATCTTCCGGCACCTCAGAGCCTCTCTGGCCTCCAAAGGTTGCTGTTTGATCATAACACAAATAGTCTTTATCAAGCCTTACTAGGTAAGGTGAGAGCTACAGCCCTGAAAAAGTGGGATGAAATGACACTTGGTGACTGACACATCTCCCAGGTGCCCCTGGGACTTGCAGAGACTGAGATGAATGCTGCAGTCAAGCCCAGGAACACGTAGGTTAGATACTTTTCTACTGGAAAGGGAAACCAAGACCAGCATAAAATTCTTAAAGCAAATCTCTGGGTCCTGTTTTCTGAAATTTGAATGCTGTGTGTCAAGATACAGCTTGTTCATTGTCAGCTCCATAACGCCAAAACTCTCTGCTTTCAAGTACCATTTCTCAGCACTCCCAGGCTGTAGCCCCTCAGAAATTTTATTCTGGGTCGATAAAGAAACCTGGAAAGGTGACAACTGTGATCCTATGCCAAATGCAGGCTGGCAGACAGCTGCCAAAGGAAGCAAGCTTAGAGAAAGGGGGAGTTTTTCAGCAGCATAAAATATCACAAGAGGCACAGTAGTATCCAAGTCTAAAGGGACTGACCCTGTAACCGTGGTTTCTTAATGGAGAATGATCTCTACCCCTTCAGAGGCAAATAAACCCCACATAGGTCAAAAATTCTGCTTTCATATGAATACCTCAGACTGGTAAGTGAAGGATTAGAAAGAAGAAACAGTACTGAGATAACTTAGAAAGAGCAAACAGAGTCAAGTTATGCACATTTTAAGACAGGATGTCTGGAGAACCCTTAGTGAAATGAAACTGGAAGCTGCCCTGCCAGTCTGAATTCAGCCCAAAGGTGCCATTAACCATCAGTGAGTCTGATTATGAGATGTGGGACTCAGTCCAAACCCTGGTGAAATACAGCCTGTGTTTGGCGGGTGGTTCAGATGGAGGTGGGGGATTCTGCACCTTGAAAGAACTAGGGAGGTATTTACAAAGATCTACTGGCAAAACAATGTGTTTCAGTGGGATGAGGTGTGCATAGTTTGCTCTCCCACCTCCCAAAATGTACCTGTTCTGCAGGCAAACAGACACTACTGCACCCCTCACACAGGGGCTCTGAGCTCACTGCCTCACAGGGGATTTACACTGACAAATGTTATTTTGGTGTTATTGTGCAGATCAGAAAGCTGACAAGGAACAAACCCTATCCTATTCTCCAGCAGTGTCAGGTATGACTGTGAATAATCAGCTTCTCAAAGTCTACTCCCAAGCATTGAAATAGCCTTGGCTGCCTTGCTGTAATCAAGAAATGAGTGCCTGAGGCAACTTCTTGCAAGCAGGGGGTGGTTCAGGCTTTAAGGACCTCTGGACAGATCATGGGGATACCCCTGAGCTGCCAACTAGCCCCAAAACACCCTTCCTTTTCTTGGCAGGGGAGTCCATGACTTACCAATAAGAGAAGTGAATGTCATCACTTCAGTGATGGACCTGTGCAAGGTGATGGCCCACACCACGTGGTGCTAAGCCAAACCCTTGCAGTCAGCAGGACTTTGGCCTTAACCACCCAACTGAAAAACAGAAATAAGAACACATTCCACCATCATGATGCTCTGAGAACACAAATACATTCAAAACCTCAAAATACTCAGAGGACAGACACAGCGATCAGGGCTGTAATACAGGGATCTCAGCTTATTTAGGAGGGAAAATAATTTCCTTCGCTCCTTCAAATGAAGGATTCCTGTGGCCAGGGTTCAGTCTTGATGAGAGTTGCAAGAGGAAGGCTGTTCCCAAGTTTCTCACTGTTTTCTTCCTCTTCCCTTGGCTTCCACACAGGATCTCAGCTTGTGTGCCAGAGCTTCCCAGCTGGCTCATCACTCCATATTAATTACATGATCTCCTGACCCCTGCAGTTGCCATCCCCAGTGAGGAGCAGCCAGCTCACTGCTCCTCCTAAACCCCACCACCTTCTTAATGTTCTCAAGAGACCCCATTTGGAAATGAAGTCACAGGCTTATTACAGCTGTTCAGAGGCTCAGCTCTCCCACTCAGATCCGCAGGGAATTAAAACAAATTACTCTGAAAAGATGGCACTGCCAAGCAAAGCAAAACACAGCAATGCTTCTGGCACAAGAGGCTGAGTTCCCTCACCGGCATCTGGGAGACCAAATTTCCCTCTTCCATTTTCACTCATTTTTCCAATGTCTACCCCAGGTCAAACCCAAACCTTAGTGTGATTTCCAGTTGCTCTCTGCCACCAATCTGCCTTTGTTTCCATGTTGAAGTAAAGCATCAGCAGGATGGTTAAGGAAGGACATTTCCACACCATACTATGCACTGTCAGTAACGATTATTTCACTCCCCTAAGCTCCTTGGGGGTGTAATTTGCAGGAAGCCCACATAAAGCAGATGTCTAAGCCCCCTGGCTTGCAGAGGCAGGTATTACCAAAGCCTGTCACCAGTGGCAGGGAAGTTTAGCATATTCTCTCCAGACATTTAGGTTCAGTCCTGTAATCACTAGATACAGTCAGGTGAAGATGAAGCTCTTATTGAAAAATAATCACAGCAAAGCAGCTCCAAATAAACAGCAGCTCTTGCTGAAGAACTTCATTGCAGTAAAAACTCCCTGGATTTTATCAGGACTAGGGTTCATCTCTGTGGCTTCCTCTCTGCCCCCAGAGAAGCATTCACATTTCCATGCTGCTTCCATTTTCTCAGAATGTGCCATCTCTGGCTGCTTGCAAGGGGCAGCCAGTCCAATAACAGTGCTTGTCACCAGAACTTCAGGATGGAAATAAAGGAAGAGGCAAGGAGAAGTGTAGGAATGGGAATGAGGAGACAGGTAAGAGACAAGAGGCAGAAATAAAGGAGGTTTTTAATAAAATACATGCTTTCCAAAGAGAACTTTTGATAGAAACAGCTCCATTTTCATGGGCATCCATGGGAGCCTTGCTACTGGCTGGCTCTGCTGCGTTTTTCCAAGTCCACAGTAGCCATAATATAAAAAAAATATCAGAAACCAACTAGTCTAGGAGTCTGTCAGGGTCCCATAAACCTCAAGAATTATTATGGAAACCAAATTCTCAGTGAGCTTTAATGTAGATAACCTTATCCCCAAACAATTCCTAAATCTCACTTGTTTTCTTCAAAAATATCCAGAGCGGTGACCACTGCAGGAGAGCAGGAGGCACCACATCCGATTCAAGAGAATCTGAAGAATGCCCTTGTCCTGATGAAGGAGAAAGCTCTAAACTTATGGAGACAAAAAAAAAAAAAAGCCTGTGGCAGTTGAGACTCATTATCAGCAACAAACAGCCCCAAATGACATATTTCAAGGTTCCTGGCTGACTCAGCTGTCAAAACCTGCCATCCTAATCAATGCTTGTAAGAGCACTTACACACAGTGGGGCTTCATCCCAGTCAACAGTCCAGCTCATGACAATTAAATGGAACCACCTGTGATGTAAAAGAACACCAATATCATCTTATTTAAAGAAAGATGTGCTGGCTGAGTCAGACCCACACATGAAAACACTGTTTCCAAAAATTCCTCCACTGGAAATTATTCTGGAAAAGGATGGGGGAGAGACAGATAAGTGAAGAGGAATAAAGAAATATTCATAAGTTTGGGATGAATCCAAAAACTAATTTAACAGCTGGGAGATTCCAAGGGAGAAATTGAAGAGGCAAAAGGAATAGTATTCAAAATGGCTTTTTCTTTTATTACAGGATCTGGAAAACAAATGCAGCATAATGATTTACCTGAAGGTAGTGGTTTTTTTCTTCTCCTTTTTTGGTGGGCAAAAGTCTTATTTAAACACTTTGAAACCTACCAACCTCATCTATTACAGAAAGAGGAGGATGTTCTTGTATCTCTCCATTGCACAAGCCACCAATACATGCCAGGAAATGAGAGGGCTCCTGTTCCCTCGTGGGTGGAATAGCAAAGCCAGCCCCTGCTGCCAAGCCACCTTGCTTTGCCTTAGACACAGCACCTCCATTTGCTATGCCCCTCTCCAAACAGATGAGCACCGTGCAGGAGCCTCCTCAAGCCATGTTTATCAAACACCAGCCAAATAATTTAAAATATCTCCGTTATCCTTAGCTGAAAATAATTCTGTGAGTTGCTGGGGATGGCTGTGCTATTACCAACCGCAGATAACAGCTGATGGACAGAGCCCTGGAAGGGACCAGGAGACACCTGCAAGTCAAACACCCACCCCATTGCACCACAGCCTGACAGCCCCATGCCTCCTTCCTGTGCTACCAACAAGGCATTAATTCCTGGTGGAACAAAAACCTCTTCAAGTAATCGTGACAAAAAGCATTAATGTCCTTGCCTTTTCTCATGCCAAGGCATTTTTAGTGCATATTAACCACTGCAAGCAATCAACATGGCTAAAACACACATGCAAGAACCCCCCAGTCAAGTGACTATCGCTCTGTTATTCCAGAACTTCTGACAGCATCCCATTATGTCAGACTGCATTGGGTAAGGTCATATAATCCATCATAACCTGACTTACAGGGCAATTAAAAACAAATCCATTTCGTGGGCAAACTGCTTGCTAGTCAGCCCTTCCTGATTCCACTTGGCTTCACGATTTCTTAGGGGTGAAGTGTCCAAGACAAACTAAAAGGAGTAAAGGAGTTATTTATTTAACTTCCTTTCAAGTACATGAAGCATAAAAGTGATAGTCTCCTTCAAATCACAGGGTAAATAGGTATGTACCTGAGGTGGGTGATAGCAGAAAGGTTTCCTTGGGGCTGAATAGATCAAAAACACACAACAAAGGCATTTTGATCCCTTATTTTATTTTTTTTTTAAGTCACATAAAAGCGGGATGACAGCTAGGCTTTGCAGAAGGATTGAAATAAAATAATGAATTCCACAAGCATCACCACAGATTGGTACTGCAAACCCACACAGTTCTCAGTTCACCACAGGAGGACTACCTCAATCTGAAGCAAAGGCACATCTGGAAATAAAGGGCTTTCCTTTTTTATTTTTCAGTAAGAATAGCGCAGGAGGTTCCCCAGTTCAAAGGTTCCTCCTGCACCTACCTGTTACAGAAGACACAGCTCCAGGCTAGGTGCAGTTTGGCTACTTGGATACAGAGAACCTCTCCCCCTCATGTACCCCCCTGTGTTTGGTACATCAGCAGGTAACCTATTTTTCCTGTAAATAATGGATTATTAGTCAGCGCAAGAGAAAAGGCATCAAGCTATTTGGGTTGACCTCCTGGGATTCATTGTGCTTTTTCTCTTTTTTTCTTCCTTAAAAAAGAAATAAAAAAAAAATGTTGGATCTGGCTCCTTACATTGGACTCAAGCAAAGCACCCCTCACTGCCCAGGCCATTTGGAGAAGCACAAGCAGCAGCACAACCACTCAGCTTGTCCAGCACACCAGAAATCATGTTTCAGGCAATTACGAGGAGAAGATTTAATTTGTCACTGAGGAAGATGCAGCCCCCAGGTTTATCTATCATTCCAGTGGGGCACGGCAGCAGGAAAGCCCCTGGGGGCACACACACCTCTTGCAGCTTCCCTTTCCCATTTCTGCAATGTCCTGTAATCTCCAGTGAGAGCTCCCAGCAGGCTCAGGCTAATTGTCCTGTGTCATTTATTGATATCAAAGATGACACGAATGCACTGCTCTTGCTGGTGAAAACTGAGAGCAAAACTCATTGCAGAGATGCCCACCTTCTTCCTCAACCCAAGCAGCTTGAAAGAAGCAAACCTGGCACTTCCAGCAGCCAAAGCAACACAGATCCAGACTCCAAAGCGACCCCAGGGCATGCACAGCATTCATACATGTGCAGTGTGGGCACCACAAACAGGGTCTCTACACAGCCACAACTAATAACCGCTCTCCAAAACGTGAATCGGACAGTTCTGCGCTGATACAGACTGGCAACAAACTGGTTTGCTTTTGTAAAGCCGAGGCATCTTTTAACATTTGCTTCTAGCACTGGTCACTTTTCTTTCAGAATCCAAGGCCTCCCAGACAGCAAGTGGTCAAACCCAGGTTCAGTGCAAGGGGTTGCTTCAGCCAAAAGTGACTTTGGAGGCACCCACTGTTTCAACACACATGAAGGACATTTTTGGTGGGAGGAGAGATGGATTTGCTCAACCTGCAGACACCACAAGCATTTGGTAACAATTCAAAAAAAAAAAAAAAAAAAAAAACAACAACAACAACAAAAAAAAAAAAACAACAACAACAACAAAAAAAAAACACACCAAAAAAAAAAAAAACAAAAAAAAAAAAAACAAAAAAAAACCCACACCACCACCAGTTTCTCACCAAGCTCAGGGAGTCGAAAGAGGTGAAATGGAGGCTTCACTCCCCTCCTGCAGCCTGACCAAGGTGTCTCCCTCCCCAGTGAGGGTGGAAGGTCAGCCTGGGCATGGCAAAGGGCAGGAGGAGCCACAGCTCTGCACAGAGCACTGAATGTTCCATGGATGTGTAACAGTTAAGGCTGGGGCAGCTGCACATGCACAGCACAGGGACTGTCAGCAGAACAAACCATGGCAGAAATGTATTCCTGCTCCCGAGAAAAGTAGCTACTGCGTTTCTTTTGTCCGAGAAAAAGAAAACTACAGAACTTCAAATGAGCAAGAATCCCTGAGTCCTCAAATATCTTTACAGCTATTGAATTGGGTGACCTGAAAACCACCGCTCATTCAATGGAGAAATGAGATTTTTATAAATATGTGTATCAGCAAATGAATATTTAATGTTTTCTGTACATATCAGTGTTCAGGGCCTGCAATATTTAAGCTACAAGGCTTGTCAGAAAATCTAGTAGCCATGAGATAATTACATCTCTGGGGTATTTTGATGCACAAAGGGTAGACAAGTGCTTGTATTATTTCAAGTTTGTAATTATGTCATGGTTATCACATCATATAGAAAGGTTATTGCCAGCAAAAAAAAAAAAAAAAAAAATCCCTACATGATGACCACTCCATTTGAGCTTTCTTAGCTCAAAATAATATTATGTCCTTTCATTATCTTAATTACACCAGTGTACTAGTATGTTGTGATTGCAACTGACACAATATTTGCATTAGAGGCTGCTTTCTGCAGTGAAATACAGTTTCACATACAAGAAATTCTCAGCCTAAAAGATATTTTCTCTTGTTTGTCCCCAAATTAAGACCCAATTATACTTCTATTCAGAAGGAAGCCATTACTAAAGTGTTCCTTTTAGTTCTTTCTGATATTTCTGAATAAAAACAAATGTCCCCTGTCAGCAAAATGCTAACATATGGGCTTTAGGAAGAATTCAGCCGTACTTAAGTGCTTTGATGAATCAGGACCTAAGACATTTTTTAGATACCATAAGCCTAATTCTGCCCTCTCCTTTTATGCCTGTGTCAATCTAGACTAACCTCATTCCCTTCAACACCGCTAAATCCAGACTGACATCAGCACAGTGAGACCCAGCCTCCTGCTCTTTTTAAGGCTTTCTCACTGCAAAACCCCCAAGAAAATTTGTTGCTGGGGCAAATACCTCTCTTGAAACTCCTTGTCCAGCAAAGTCCTACCTTGCAGGTCCAAAGCCTGGCTGGGGCTGCACGTGGGAATACATCAGAAAACGTCACCCATGCCCAGGTTTTCCAGTGCTCTGAAGTACTGGGAAACAGCCACCGCTGATGTCAAAGCTTTGCCAAGCCTTTTTTCCATGGTGGATGCAGAGGGAAGGGTTCTGTACACAGGGTGGACCTGTACACCCTGCTCCCCCCTTTACCAGCCCAGGGATTTGCAGGCGTGCAATGGGCTGTCACAATCCACAGCCTTGCTATGCCACAAGCAGCGGGGACAGCTGTTAAGAAACCCATGCTGTGATTTCCAGGAGTGTGTCTCCCAGCCTTTATAAATAAATGACTTACTGGCTGTTAGACCAGCAAATTGGTACTTCCCATCCATTTCAGGGTGATTTTCACCATCCTCTGACGGGTCATAAGTCACACCCTGAGAAAGGGAGAAGAGATTTACGGGAGCTGTGTAGAAAAAAAGCAAACAAACAAACCATTTACAGCTTCCTATAGCAGCAGAACAGATTGCAAGTAGCAAAAAAGGACAGCCAGAGTGTCACGCCTGGGATGGTCTGGAGACCGTTTTTCAAAGCCAAGAGAGTGGGACAAATCATCCTGGAAGACGAGATTATAATCTCAATGGGTTTCTACCCAGATAAATAAAGCTAATAAAAGGGACTGGGCAGAATCCAGGAAATTTTGCAGAGGGACAAAACAACTCAATGCTTTGTCCCTCTCAGTTCTGGCCTGTTCCTTTACCTTTGACTCAGGATCCATTCCAAGAGCATCTTGCACAGAGAAGAATAATAAAAACAATACCCTGCCAAAACAATGAGCAGGATCTACAGCAACACATTTTTTGCATGAGAAAGCATCACAAAAAGATAATTAATGTTATTGTAAAAAATATATATCTCAGTTCTTTTGTATGGGGAAGGAAAAAAAAAAAAAAAAAAGGGCAAAACTTTCCTGTTCCCTCTCCATTTGCAGTTTGCTTGATGCTGGAGTAGAGCAAACAAGTTGGAGGTTAATCCTGCATGACACTTAGCAGCTCCTGTGACACACCAGGCATTGCATGTTAAGACCTCACACCTCTAATTAATGACTAATTAGAACAGTAAAGCATTCTACCCTGTCCAATGAAGAGAAGAGAGTCCAGCCAAGATTCAGCTGAACAACTGATATACATTCCACTTGCTGGAAAAACATGCCTTGTGTGGAGCAGGCTCAGATCATAATTTAGCAAGGCACCCCCATGCCAGGACATGGGGAACCTGATGTGCTGGCAGACAGGCTGGCCCCAGGCAGCTCCAGGGCTGCCAGATCCCACTTCTCTGTGCTCAGAGAGCCATGAGCAAACACTGTCACTGCCTGCATCCAGCCCTGGCCACTCCAGACAGATTGCTCATAAAAACCACATAGAAAAACAGAACCGAGCGCAAGAATATTAAAACTATAAACTGCGTTATGAAAGGCTTATGAAATGCACATTTCAATATTTTTATTACTTCAGTTCTCTGACTATATAAATACGAAGGCGCTCATTTTTAATTACAGGATATGTACTATTTATAGTCTCATCTCCTTTCTCTTGGGCGGTTTAATGGTGATAACCAAACAGGCAGCCTTTCCACGTGCTGATGGAACCACAGAGCCAGGGGCCTGTCAGTGCCCAGTTCACCTCACCCCAATCAAAGTCTGCTCTAAATCCAGGGTCGGGTATTCCCACGGCCGTGCCCCCTCTATAACACCGACCCCTGCAGCATCCAAGTGCTCCACAACTGCTATGAAACTGAACGGCCTCCTCAGAAGTGAGGGGATTTCTGGTCTCCAACAAGGTCTGCTGAACACAGCCACAGATGGCAAAAGGAGATGTTTCTTCTTCAAAGTCCCGTTTCAATTTTTAAGGAAAGAAATGAAAGGAAGTTTCACTTCGCTCTTGATTTGGCCAGCAGCTTACAAGTCAGCAAAAGGCTGGAGCGTGGGAAATGAACAGGTTCAGAGATCCTGCACTTGAGCACCACAGAGACCATCCAGTCTAAGATGCCTTGGTTCTGCACATGCAACTAAACAAGTTTTTTCCTCTGATAAAATATAGGCCAACACATTCCCCTTGCTCTCTTCCCCGAGAGGCACAAAACATTAATTTAGTCATTTCATTAATTCAGGCTTCACACATCAAAGTAAATTGCTCTGGGTTTGCTTCTGGATGAGACTGAAGATGCTCCAAACACCACAGCCCAGTGGGAAAGGGCACCTGAGACCCAGTGTGAATCTGAACACCCCATGGACAAGGACTGCTTGAAGGTGGCCAAGGCTGCTCAGGTGCAACTGAGCATCCTGGGGACCCTGAGCAGAAGAGAGATCAGAGAAACTGCCCTTTTAGAGAGGAAAAAGTTCCTTTCAATCTCTTCTTTTTACAATTCAGTTTTTTCCTCACAGGTTGCTCGAACCCTGCCGTACAGCTCTTGGGTCCTACAGATGCCCTGTAGATGCTGCCTAGTTTCTCACCTCTATGAAAATACTGTAGCAGTAAATGCACACACAGCTATCCCTTCCCCTCCTCCCAAATCATGGCTCCCTGTGTGCTGGGAGATACAGTGTGAGGAAGAGTTCCACTGCTGCTGGGCTGGCCCAGGGCAACAGGGGAAACTCAACAAATGAAAGTTGTCAGGGGAAGAACCGGCAGCTCTGGAAAGCAGTGAAATCCAAGCACAGGAAATTCATTTATCACAGAAAAGATTTCAAGTATGAAGAAAATGCAGGATATCTCTTTTCTGTGCTGTCAGCAGGCTCCCTACAAGAAGCCCCATTCTGGAGAGCTGAACTGAGTGTTGAATCAGGGAAGACATTTCACACTGCAAAAGAGGAATTTTCAGAAAACACAGGAGGAGGGGGGGGGGAAAGTAGGTTTGGGATAAATAATTAAGCATTTTCCATCAAACTTGACATTTGGCATCTGCTCAGGTGTCTGTTGAGACTTGCTTTGTTTCCAGTTAATAAGTACGACATAATGTGATTTAGCCTTTAGCTAAATAACTCTCAAGAGCCCAAACTGGGAGAGGCAGACAGGCAGGCTCAGGGGTGGGAGGGAGGAGATGGACAGCATCTTATTTATTTTGCTGTTAACAGTGCTGCAGGGTATGTAGTTGCATAGAACCATGTGCCAGACAGACATACCAGAGCAGCAGTAGAGCCACCTCTGAAGAGGATTAGGCCCTGACTAAACAGCATGGCTGCAAGTGAGGGCAGCACTGACAAGATTATTCTGCATACAAGGCTCAACAAGCCTTGCTGTTACTGGGGATATTTGTGCTCCTGCGAGGTGGCTGAAATGAAAGAATTGGTCCAACAACTCATTATATGCATGTTTATTGAAATGCACAGTCCTTTTTGCCATGTAAAGCCTGACTTTTTCTGGATTCTAGCACTGAGCTTTGTGAATCCAAGGAAACACAAACTAACACCCCACCTCAGTGGGGAGAGGTGGAAAAGGAGGATGCTGGTCACTTCCAAGGCACCCAGTAAAGCACAGGTGTTGTCCCCCACTCCATAGCTAACAACCTTCCCTGTGTTCCTAGCTCAGCAGGGGGATCTGACCCTGCCACGTCAGCAGCGAGCACAGCCTGTTTGCCAGAATGATCCCAAACCTCACCCAGCTACAGCCCAGCAGGTACTTTCAGAGGTCATGGCTTCCTGCAGGAAGATGAACAGGTGTTTTGGGGTGCAAAAGCAGCAATACAGTCATGTTATGACCTCATAAGGTACCCAGATGAAGAATAACTACCAGTCAAGAAGATTGCAATTAAGGCTCTTGGCATGAGGACCAGAGGTGAGCCCCTGGAAGTCGCCTTCCTCAGCCATTCACTGGAGCAGTGCAGAGCCTGGGGGTTGGCTTATGCTGCTGAGGTGTAAATTGACTGCCTGTCCCCATGCTCCCAATCTGGAGATGCAGGACTGTGCAGCCCTTTACTGGCCCAGCTGTACTCACAACCCCAGTCTGTGCCCTGCCCGGACTGACGGCTTTGTAGGTGGCTGTTCCTTATCAGCTCCACGCTCACAGCAGGGAGGTAACGAAGTTTCCCACATCCCCCTCTTCTGAGCTGCCAATGTGTGGGGTGCACATCCCCCAACACAAGAGACAGATAATTAAAGCAGTTTTCCTTAATCTTCACCTCCCTCCTTGCTCACGTCAACAAACTGTACCATCCATATTTATGACTCCAGTTTTTCAAACACAAGGGCTTCTGGAACAGCACAAAAGCATTTTTTTCTGTGGCCCATGACTATGTAAAAAGGGCCAGTCACAGACCCAAGGTAGACATAAGGCACAAGTGCCCAAAACAAACATGCATATTGGAACAACAGCATTCACCAGTGGCTGACATGTGAAGGAGAAAGGAATAAATCATGATAAAAGGGAAAAGAGAAGGATTTGCTCTGAGGTGCTGACTGCAGGCTAAACAGACATCTGCCCTGAGCCCTCCTGAAAGTGTCTTTCATCTGGATTTCTGTTAAATGGGTGATTCTATTTACATACATCCAACTAATTCAATCAAAACTGAACTCTAAATTGGTCCTCAAGGGAATCCTCGAAAACACTTTTTATCTTCATGCAAAAATGAAGATTAGAAGGAAAACTGGGTTGAAAAACTGTCTTCCCAGCAGCTCAGAAATACTATAAAAATTGCAAGCAGCAGAACCAACCTTGGCTTCAGGGCTTCAGGCAGGGACACAGCTCAGCACACAAATCACTGAGCACCGGCAAGGGAAGGACAAGGGCTTTGACTTCACAAAGATCCACTGATGTGATGAGAGGTAATGGCCACCTGCATACTCGTGAGGTCTTGCTGCAGAGTGGCCCAGGCAAGACACCTCTCCTGCCTTTCAATATATCTTTGTCTCTCACCTGACAGAGCTTCAAGACAAAGGATTTGAAAACCCACAGAAGTACTGAAAAAGGAGATCAACCAGTGAGTTAAATTCCACCTCTTATCCTTCATGATTTGCTCTTCTTATGTAGTGCTAAGCTCCTCCAACCCTTCTCAAAGCCCAAGTGCAGAGCGTGGTATTTTCCCTTCATCCACAGCACACTAAGTTACACAAGAATCCCCCTCCCCTGACCACTCTATTTTCATCCTTTTAACAGTGAACTACAGTTCAGCATGCAGGAACTCTACTGGGCTGGAGATATGGAGAGATCAACTGCATCCTGTGGTACAAGTGGCAGAGGCAGCAGCAAGACAAATCCCTGGTGCCTCACTGGCCCCACCAAGGCGGGTGTGCAGCACCAAAATCCTGCTCGCTCTCAGTCCTTTGCCTCTCCTATCACTGTGTCCAGTTATCATATAGGATTTGTCCATATGGGAACAATCAGACCACCATGACGTTTCATACAAACCAACAGCCACACTATAGCAAGGACTTTTACCTGCAAATAAGCTGGTGGCCTAGACTGAGAAGGCAGCAATTCAGCTACAATTCCCCTGAAATGGTGATTATGGCATTCAGTTAAATTCATGTGTTAGAACACTGCCTGTTTTTGATGTAGATCTCTCATCCTTGTATAAATATATCGTTAGCAATTTAGTTTGCCTTCACAAAGCACAACCTCTGGGTCACAGGATAGTTTTTGAGCAATTCTGTATAGCAACAGCAGCATTTCCAGTGGAAAGAATACAAGGGTATTAATGCTATGAAAACCTCAGTTAGAGAGAGGTTGCTATGCTAAGCACTGCTGTATTTGGGCCAGCTGGAAAACAACAGAAAGAAAACTTCATAACAGAAAGGAAAGACAATATTGGATGAAAATAATTCCTATAGGGAAAAATACATCTGCTTTTTTCAGACAGGCTTAGTATAGGTTTTTAAGGTGCTGATGAAAACAGCTAATTACTGACACAAATTCTCCCTTTTTTACACTTCTCCCTAGAACAACCACCAACTAAAAAGGACTTGACATCCAAACAATGGCTTTACACTAACCTTAATCCTCTCTTGAATAAATCAGCAAATCTCCAACTCTTTGGGATTAACTGAACTTTGCTGTCTTCAGCAGCGGGCACATGAGGATACCAAGTGAAGATTGGGAATGGGGCAGGTGTACGTGACACCTGTGAGAAGTCTCCCAAGTTTTAAAGTATCTTCTTGTCTGTTTTCTTCTCAACCTGATCTTGATCAACACATCTCTCTACCAGGGCATTTCTTTGGGGAGGTATTTGGAGAGGAGGTCTGTGACCTCCTGGCATTTACAGCATTCTTTGGAAAGGAATTCTTCAAGCTTGCTGGGAAGCACTTCTGTTGGTAGAATTTGGCCCACTACCATCACAAAGCACATATAAGGGTTGAGATGTGATATTCTGTATTAGCCTGAAGCAAGAGTGGTTATGAAACAGAAGTCAGAATCAAGTAAAATTTGCAATGCTGAAATTCTAAAGGAAAAGACAAATGCATTTAATGAAGTACAACTGTATTGCCATTACCATTAAATTTTATTGCATTTCTTTGAAAGTTGGACTGACACAAAGCAGCTGACTGCTGCGGAAAAAAAAAGTACCATATGATGGAATTTTGGGACTGAAACCTTGTAATGCTCAATTTCTGGTCATTAGCTAAATGAAAGCATATTGAATTCCTTAATCACTATGAGTAAGTGCAATAAAGACAACGAATTGTGACAGATCTTGTCAGTTGGATCCAAACTACAATAAACCAAACCCAGCAAGTCTGCAGTGGCAGCCCCTATGAGGAGCTAAACAAATCCCTGTGTTACCCTGGGATTCAAAGGGAAAGAGAAATTAGCAGGATCACAGCAAGAGTAAAGCACTTTACTTCTGTGTGGACACGGCTGAAATACCAAAAAAAAAAAAAAAAAAAAAAAAAAAAAAAAAAAAAACCACTCAGTTTCTCAGAAAGATAACATTTCAAATCAATAAAAAGAAATTATGCTACTCTGTTCCTTTTTCAGAACTGTACCAGCCAGTGATGAGGAATACAAGGCACATGCACAGCCCCAGCACAGTGACCAAGGCTGAGGAGCACCTTCAGCAGCCACAGACTGCTGAGCACTTGATCATGTCAACCTCTCCAGATGGGAAGTGCCACTGGAGTGCATCAATGCACTTCACTGTTCTCACACTGCAAAAACACAGAGGAACTCTCACTTCTTTAGTGCCAGAACCTGTGGAAGACAAGCAACAGCTTTATTAATTTTCTACCTGTGCTCAAGGCAAAGCTGACAAGTCCAGATATTGATCACAGCATTCCCAGCGTGATTTCCCCAGCAGTATGGCACCAGGTTGCCTTTGTGCCTCTGCCTGCCCTGGAAGAGCCTTATCTAGGTGCAGGCAGGGAGGCTCTTCTCCACAGAGAGTCCATCATGCTCAGCCTGCTTGGACTTGAGGGTGTTGGTTGACAAGAAGCTCAACATGTCCGGCACTTGCAGCCCAAAATGCAAACTGTGTCCTGGGCATCAGAAGCAGGGTAGACAACAGGTTGAGGGAGGGGGATTCTCCTCCTCTACTCTGCTCTAATGAGACCCCACCTGGATCACTGTATCCAGCTCTGGGACCCACAACATGAGAAAGGCGTGGACCTGTTTGAGGGTCCAGAGGAGGACATGAGGATGCTCAGAGGGCTGGAGCACCTTTCCTGTAAAGACAGGCTAAGAGAGTTGGGATTGTTCAGTCTGGAGAAGAGAAGACTCCAGGGAGACCTTCTTACACTTTCTAGTACTTAAAGGAGGCCCACAGGCATAGAGTGATAGGACAAGAGGTAATAGCTTTAAACTTTTAAATTGCAAGAAGACAGGTGTAGATTAGATATTAGGAAGAAATTGTTTACTTTGAGGCTGGTGAGGGACTGGAAAAAGGTTGCCCATAGAAGCTGTGGATGCCCTGTCCCTGGTAGTGTTCAAGGCCAAGCTGGATGGGGCTTTGAGCAACCAGATCTAGTGAATGGCATCTCTGCCTGTGGCAGGGGGACTGGAACAGGATAATCTTTTAGGTCTCTTCAAACCCAAACTATTTTCTGATTCTATGATTAAGATACCCTCATCACTGATTGAGTAAGAGGACCCCTAAATGTCCTCTGCTAGCTCTTATAACAGATTCTGTTACAAGTCTGCCTAATTTCTGCAGCTACTGACCTGTTTAGGACTGATTATTACTTGACGCAACCAGAACGTGCAACCAATATATAAACACTTCATGCCATTCCAAAAACCTTGGTTTCAACCAACATAAAGAGTGATTATGGGGGCCTGTCAGACATTGCTGCTCATGTCTGATACCATCTGGTAAATCTCTCCACTGGAGTTGTTAAATTATCCGGGAGATTGCGCAAGTGCTCACCATGGTGATTTCTGAATGAAGCAGAGCAGAACGTGAGTCCTCAGCCGGCCTGAAGGAAAGTGGTGAATAATGCAGCTGACACGTCTCTGTGCTCAGCATCACTTCCATTCCCCTTCCCCTTCTTGCTGGCCTTTCCTTCTACCTGTATGGCTTCTTGCTACCCATACCCAACCCACCAGCACGCTGCCCCATTGCTTTCCAGTCATTTCAAATCAGGAAAGACTCCCAGGTTGAACTTAAATAGAGAGGAATATGTATTGCTCAGCCTCTCAAAGAAGTTTTCTTCGGGGAATAGTGCACGTCCTTACTCCTGTAAGTAGGATGCTTCAAGCAGAAAATCTACCTCTTATCTCATTTGGTCATTGCACTTTGTACCTGTATCCCCGCACCCTACAGAAATTTAATACTGAGCCCAAGGGTTTACTGATCATCTTGCTTGCAGAGTAAAAAACATCCTTGGGACATTAAGGTAAAGCAGGCAGAGGTGAGCCACTGCAGCTCACCTCTGTAATGGAGATCATTCTTAGATATCCAAGGAGCCATGAGATAAAATGTTCCCTTGGACAACCACCCGTCTGTTCCAAACTTCTATTCCTACAGAGCTGTCTTAGCATTCAGACAGCTGTCACTGCACCAAGGACAAAGGAAAACCATGTTAACAATTATGTCTTTATACTATATTTCCAAAGAGATATTAAAGACACTACTTTGCTCCCTGTTTCTAAAAATCAGACCTGATCAGAGAAACTTGCAGAAATAAAGCAGGTGATTTGCCAGCCTCAGAAACACCATACCCTGGGTTTTGTGGTGGACCAATGCTCACCCTCAACACAGCTCCCCAGGTACTTAATTCCAGGTTTTGACAATCAACATCTTCCAAAGAATTAATGAAAAAATTAACACAGAAACCCCCCTCCAAAGTCCAGTCTCTTGACTTAAACAATAACGCTGACCAGCACTGTGTAGAAGTTATTCTATTTTAAAACTAAGTCATTCACCTTCCACTGTCAAACACACATCTTATGAAATATATAAAGCCCATGTGAAGGTCTAGAGGAGACAGCAATCATATTATTTTACTCAATCCAATTTCTGTCTGAACACAGCTCAGAGAACACAGCACCAGTCCCAGTCTAACGTGGCAGGCAGTGGGGAAGCAAATTGTTTCTGCTCTCTCTTCAGACAGGTTTGTTGCTGAATAGCTGTATACAAATAAAGGGTAATTGGCAATGATTTTTATTTCTCCTTTTACTTTTATAAGACAGGAATAGAAAAATAAAACCATCTCTATTTAGAAGGTCAATTAGACCAACTTGGAAAAAAGAAAAATATATCAAATTGAGACATTCTTTTAATGGTTTCCCTTTATGTTTGATGTTTGTCATTGAACAAATTGCTGCTTTTGCATATTTCTTCTCTTACATACCCTCTTTTCAGCACAAAGTTACTAATTCTGTACGCAGCACACACAATGTGATGTTGCTGCTCTGCAGCTGAGTGGGCCCATCACCATTTCACATTTGGAATCCTTTTCCCTTTGAGAATGTCTGGTTTCAGCTTAAAAATACATTCTGAAATACATTAAATTGAATTCCCAGGGAAGTGAACAGAAGCCAAACCCACTTCACTCCTGCATCCATCATCCTCCTGTGCTAAAACACAACTCCTCCACCCCCCCTTCCCAGCGCTCTGCTTCCTGGAACAGACCCCCTGCACAGCTAATTGCCCATCCTTAAAGTTTCAATTGACAACGCTGCTCTGGCCACGTGTAGATGACTTCCTGTTACAGGGAATTCTATATCACAGCTATAACTCTCCAAGCCACCCTCCTCCATCGCTGCAGTTGTTACTCAGACAACTGTTATTTTCCGCTCCTCTGAGTAAAGTTACCCAGCTGCTATTATATCAATACTGAGACCCTCTGACTTCTATATTATACGTGCACTGTGGCTATTATTTGTATGTTTATGTTTTCCTGTGGGTGTAGTTACCTGATACTATTATCTGTACAGTTAGTTTTACCTTCCTGAGGGTGCACTTTACTTCACTGGCCGTATTTAAATAGCCTTCACCGGCCGTAGTTACATTGTCAGATTTATATAAATAGTGTTGGTTACGCCACACAGTCAGCAGGCAATGTTTGCAGTGCTGCAATTATTTATACAGCACCATGATCCCACTGGTATAAATACCTCACTCAGAGGCTGACTTAACACTGCTCTCTATATAAATAGTTGGTGGGAAGGTGGCTCTTGATCACACGACTTCTACTTCAGAGGTTCCTACTCCTGGAGACGGGAGTCAGCAAGGGATATCCATGCATATCCACAAGGGATGTGTTGACTTTAGAGCTCCAAATTTCTCCAAATTGTTTTTCCCAGACACAGAGTTTCTCACTTTATTCAGTATCATAATTTTCCAGGTGAACTGCTGTACCTGCCTAAAGGACTTGTACTATTTCCATCACTGTGATATCTCAATGCCAAGTCTCATAAGACAAAGTCCTCTAACACACAGGCTTAACTAGGAGAAATGAGGTATGATATGACAGTCAGCCACCACCACATACACAGGGAACAGTAAACTGATTAGCTCCCTCCTGAAGGATGAGGAGTTTCACTGTTACTGTGCCACCAGTTCATCAACAGACATAATTATGTTGATGGTCAGTACACAGCAGATCAGATCAAAGGTCCACCTAAGCTCATCATCTGTTACTATACAGCAACCACACATTGCTGCATGAGAAAAAGATGACAACTGAACAAATCTATGTGGAAATTACTCCTCTCCATCTCTGCCTTCAGTCCCAGTCACTCTTCCACAGCATATATTCATGGATTCACCTCAATTAACATCTGCTCTGCAGGGCTGTAAGAGAGCTGTACTTGCATATATCTCTGGGATAGGACTCTACCAGCCACTGCTGTCTCCTCACTTTCTGCAGGCACCAAGCTCTCCTTGACTTCCATGGGGAAGATTATATTGAGCAACACCTGCTACTCTGTCAGAAGCATTTTCCACTAATACAAGTCACTGTCCTTCCTGACAATGTTCAGATCCACATGTCCCAAGAATCGGCAGAAGGGATTACTACAGCAAGAAAAGTCAGTAGCTCTGCAGAGATTTGATAGTCTGACAGGAAGTCTCCTCGAGGGAGCATCTCAGTGAAAAAAAATACAGGAGTTCAATGTGATGGGTCTCAGGAGAGAGACACTTAAATGTTCCACTTTAAAATTGCATGTGAAACAGTTTGGAGGTGGCATCCTTGGAGCAGAAGTAGCAGCAGACCCTCTACCAGCCTACAAAAGGGTTCACCTCCACCCTTATCTCTGTACTTTCAGTCCATACAGAAGTCCTGGAAACATTAAAGAAAATGTGTTTCTCACCACTGTGTTTCAAGTCCTCAACTGCTTCAGTTCAAGCTGGGGCCAGGAGGCACCATTTCCATTACTGGTGACAACTCTCTGCTAACACAGAGCGTTACTTTTTGCCAAGTTTTCTTTATAGTGAGCTCAGAAGTGCTTAATTTTCTTAAAAGTATCTTTCAGAGAGGTGTTCAATCACGGTCTGAAGGTATTGAGAGATGGTAACTCCACTCTATTCATTACCTCCTTCATCTCAATGATTATTTAATATTACTCCTTAAAACATTCATCACTCTCCTGCTGTAGATTCATCTGGCTCTATCCTTTAACCATTAGTTCCTGTTACACATTTCTCTTCTAGATTCAAGAGCTTTTTAATACCCAGTGTTTTCCCATAGTAGGAATATTTATTTATAACCTGTAACTAAGCCACTGCAAAATCATGTTGATAAGCGAACCAAGCAGACTCAGATAAACACTCCAAGGTGTACTGGAGCATCTAGAAGATTTTATGCCTTTGGCAAAACAAAGTTGGAAGCTCAACCATCACTAGGGAGTAAGACATCACTAGAGAGTGATACATCTGCTGCAGGCTAAGCTACTGGCTAATATAACCTATCTAAAACCTAAATCAGAAAGTCTCTCTCGCTCTCACTCTCTCTCTTACATATTTGTGACAAATGGCCTAATGAGATCTCACTGTATATGAAGGAAGAGTTAGACCTGAATCCTTCATACAAAGTGACCTCCTTTCACAGAGGCATATATGACATTCTCTTGTCTTATCAGGAGGATCCATTAGACATGGATTCCCTTGAACACCCTTGGATTCAAAGTGAATGCTGCCCAAAGGTGTTAGATCACATCCACCAGAAAAATGCTTTTTGTGCCTATAGATCTTGTGATACTCAGACAAACAATTGGATCAACCTCCCCGTACATCTTTTAAAAATCAAAGACTTCCTTACAGGAAGTTGAACAGTAAAATGTGCTTATCTGCCAGCAGAGAATTTAACCATTCTGAACACACGGGAAGGGCTGCTCCACAGGCCCAGTGCAGCACAGAGCAATGCTGGACTGGCAGGCTTCTCCCAGGAGCCTGGGGGTTGCCTCTTGCAGTGTCAATCACTGTGGTGTCCACATACTGCTAAAATCAGCAGGACTGCCCTCAGCACAACTAAGCAGCTGATTTTGCACAAATTAAATTTGGAAAATATGTTAAATGTCAAGGAGTGAGACACTGAGATAGCAGATTTAGCAAAATGAGGGAAAGCTCTCTTTCCATCTCGCCAGGAAGGAGGCTTTGAAGAGATCTGGGCGCAATTTGAAGAAGCAGATGATAATACAACCTTATTCTGATTGCAATAGCTTGCTCTAAGTGTTAAGTATGTCCCATTAGAAAGAAAAAATTTGCTTGCTACAGGTCTTTTATCCTGTATATGTAATTATTCTGGGCACTTTTGCTGATAGCCAAGCCTGGCTAAGTGTGCAGCTCTAACATAGGTTGGCCTGCACAGCTTTCCACACACCCTCTCCCAGCTTCAGCCCAAACTCAGGCCTCTTTCTTGCTCAGCAAGAAACATTAGATGTAGTACATCTTGTGTCTTGTGTCTTCTCCACATTTCAATACCAGTTTCCTAATTTCTTCCTCTGCTCTTCCATGTTCCTTCTTCAGTTCAGCTGAGCTTAGGTTATGCCACGAAGCTGACAAAAAATCCAGCAAAATCCTATCCCAACTTATGAGGGTTGTCACAGCAATTTAATTCTATCATCCATGAGCTATCAGTTATTTTTCTTCTCCTATACAATCTGCCTTCTACTCTGATGCTAAAAAGAAGTAATTCCCACCAATACTACTTCTCTCTTGTGAATATCAGAGATGGGATAAAATTGGCCATTTGATTCAGAGTTTCTTTGGGGAACTGGGGAGATATTTCACTTTCAAATTTCCAGATCCAAACTCTATCCTACAGTTTAGGTTCCTGGTCACTTTGAATTTCAAGAAGATTAAAATGATACATGAAAAGATACTTCCATTATTTTCTACATTTCCACATTCACAAAAAACTGGAGAGCAATAGCTCTGACCTCCCCAGTTCTGAGATGCACACACAACCATACTGTTTGTAGCACAGTTCACAGAATGTTCATTAGCATTTCAACTAACTCTTCCTGGGTTTCTCACTGCAGTAAGTGAGCTTTTCTTTTACTGCATCCAAAATCTAAAAAGACCTCCATCTTGGCACACCTGCACAGAGATTTCTCATAGAAATTATGAGAAAGAAAAAAAAATAGTTTTATGCTTCCATGTCTTTAGAAATTACCCAATAGGCTGATGCACGGCATGGCTCAGCACTTCAGGCAGTAGGGTTAATAGTCAGGAACATAATACAATGAAATTTATTTTCTCTCTACCATCTTTCATTAAATAAAAAGAGGAGTGCTCTAAGGAGTAAGAATTGGATTTTCATAAAAGCATCTCAAGCCTAGAACTAACAAATATGTGGCTGAAACTCCCATTATGGAGGTCCAAAAAGCCCAGATATGAGATCAGTGCCACTGTGGGCAATGCTTTGCTGCACAAAGGCTGTTTGGTGGATGGGACAGAAGTCCTGGAAAAATCCCAAAGCACACAGATCTCCCAGCAGTGATGAAGAGATCCTTACTTAAACCCCAGCAGTCTGATCACACACAATGTTGAGTTCAAACAGACCAAGGCTGCTGACCTGCTCTTAGCACAGCCATTGCCACCTCTGATAGCACATGACAGCATGAGAAATGTGATGTCACGTGTTGAAGGCAGCAGATGCTGACAAATGACCTATCAGCAACTGAAAGTAAACAAGCAGAGGGGAAGCCACCAACACAGCCTCTCTAAGTCCTCCCTATTGGAACCTTGTGATTGAAACGAGTTATTCGGGGCGGGGAAAAACAAACCTAATTTTACAAAGCCCCTGAGAAGGGGTCTGGTTTTGATCTTTGTTCAACACCAAGGAAAACAGTTCCTGACTACAGAGCTCGAACACTTACATAAGAAATGCAGAGGCGGCAGACAAGGCTGACATTTGTGCTCCAGTGATGCCCCAAGGGATTCTGACAGTGACTAAGACGGAACAACAATCGCCCCCAGAAGTAAAAATTATTGCAAGGAACAACTTCTCAATATTCAGACTGTGCAGGCCAGCTCTGAGTGAATTCACAGGTTGCTTCCTAGCTTGGCTTTCTTTCTCTCTCTCTTACTGACTGGACATGCTTTTCCCATGTGAGAGCTGATATTTTTCAAGCCTCAGTGCTCAATTTTGGGGAAAGATTCACCAGAAGCCTCTTAAAATTAATTCCTGTTGGATGAAATACACCACTCAGAAGACTGTGGGCATTTAACCTATCAAATTAAAAATCTGAGGGTACTGCCAGAGTGGCTGAGCCTTATGATTTTACTGGGAGTCTCACAACATTTAGTGTTTCTTTTAAATCTGCAACTCCTGAAGGCAAGTAATTATGTAAGAATCTCAGTTTTCACTTTCGAAAGACTCACGCTTTTAAACTTCACAATTACAAACAAAAAGGCTCTGAAAACATAAACTGACTGTGGCTTAAAGGCTAAGGAATCATAACTCACATCAAAGACTCAAAATGTATTATTTATAAAGAAAAACAATAATTCAACATCTAAACTCACATTTTGAGGCATTAGGGACAGCATGTCTGGCTGAAGAGAATTAATTCAGGAGAATGTTTCAGTACTAGAAAATGAAAGGTGGAAGAAGAGTCAAAAACAACTCAATTTTGCATGTGACTAAACAGCCTCAAAAAGCATTATACAAAGTATTTTTTGAAGTTCTAAAGGTAATAATAAACAGAAAAATATTGAGGAAACACAAGGCTGTGCAGAAAATCAGTGAAGGCAGAGGAAGAACACTGAGACACACCATACACTTCTTGGTCTAACTCAGGACAACTCAACCTATAAAGGATTGTTGTTCCAGGCAAAGGTGAAGACACAATGATGTGTTTAAAGCATTTGTGCATCAAAGCTAGAGCTGTCTGAGCCAGGAAAAGCTACTGAGGGGATTCAGTAACCACATCTCCACTGATAGGATCTAATTCAGTATTTATTACTTTGGTGTTCCTGCAAGCAAGAGGCTGATTGGCACTGACTGAAGACGAGGTGCTTTCTCACTTCTGAGCACATCCCATCATCTGCCTATGAAACTGCTCCACAACTGTTCCATCACTTGGTTGGCACTGCTGGGGCAGAGCACCCCACCCTTGCACATCCAGCTCCATCCTGCTCACAGGTCCTGCAGCACAGGGGAACCTTCAGAGCCACTGCTGATTCTGGACACTGCTGGTTTCTCGATCCCCAGTTCAACGGGACAAAGACCCAGTTCCTGCAGTGCAGCCCTTTTCACAAGGCATCTGCTAAGCTACATGTCTAAAAGTCCTTTCCCCATCTGTAATTATTGGCAAGATCCTCAGGTACATTTTCACTTACAGCCAAAGGATAAAACACGTCAAAAGCTATGAAATAACTGTGGTGCCTGCAGGCCTTTGCCACTCCATGTCACCTAAGTTCATAAATCACTTCTGCAAATATTGCTTTTAAATCAGGATTTGAGGTGAGGTTGCAAACACAGCAATAACCCTTCAAAGTGGCCATTTTTACTCCACCTCCTACAGAGGTTTGCAGGAGAGCTGGTAAGATGCTCCCCTCGTGGACACTTACAGTGCCAATTCAGCAGGAAGAGAAGTTCAAGTGTCCAGCCTCTTCTGATAGCACAGGAGGGTATTCTCAGTTTTAAAAGATGCTATTGCGAGCACCTGCTACCACCTCGTCAGCCTGAAAGGAGCTCTTGAAGTAATGAATGACTCCCTTTGTTCCTACCAAAACAGGGAATCACTCATCCTGACAGCATAATGTATGGGTTCCCCACAGCCATGCAAGGCATGGAGGCACCCGTGCAATTCAGAACCATTTTACAGTAGGGCACTAAGGCATTCATATCTTTATGTAGTTAAGCAAATTCCCTATTTCTTTATTGTTCATTCAACACACAAACATTTAGTCATTACCCAGGCGGCCTTGCGTGTCACCAAAAAAAAAAAAAAAAAAATTAGATTCAGCCTCCCAGGCTCTTTTCCCTCCTGAAGAATTTGAAGTGCACAGAAGCCAACAGAGCAGTAGAAGGAAAGCTGTTTCATTAGTTACTTTTCAAGGTGAAAAGTTAAGGGCAAAACTAAGGAATCGAGTCTCATTTAGATCTGAGGCCCCTCCACACTTGATCCCACTATAATAATTAGCAGGTTACTATCTGTAAGCCCCCATTTCACACTGTGAGCTTACAGGAAGCCAGAGGTGGCAACATAAAAACCTTCAACACCAAGTGCACTTTAGCTTTCTTGGGACCCAAAACCCCAGGAGATTCCATAACCTCAGGGGTCAGCTTGCCCAGGAAAGGGCTTGGAGCAGTACTCACCTATCTGAATATTACAGGGCTGGTTGCCAACAGTAAAGTAAATAAAGAATAATTAATTAGTAATAGGTTCTCTACATGAGGGTAAAAGGAGGAGCTGAGAGCACAGACGCCATCTCCTGAGCTGTAAAAAAACTTGCTCAGAGAGATGGACAGCCCCTGAGTGGGAATTCAGTCAAGCCTCCTGTGTTCCTTGGCCAGGCATTGGCCATACTCTCTGGAATAATAGCAGGAATAAGGGAAGAAAATATGGGAGGCATAAAAAATCCCACTGAAATGCAGGTGACTTTGTTGCTTTATCTTCTTTTTCACCTTTTCTGTTCCTCCTGATCGCCCTTCAGCAAATGCTGTGACGGACGGGTACCATCAGCTTTTACCCTACCCTCTGCAGGACCATGAAATTGTGAAAGAGCTGCAAAGATAGTGATGAAATAAATACTCTTCTATCTGACCCACCACAGCTCTCAAAGGACAGCTCCTGCTTTCCAGGCTCATCTTTGTCCTTCTGGCAACAAACTTTAAAGAAACATCCTGGAAATTAAAGGCAGCTGAGAGAAACTTCGCACAGCTGGGAAGGAGCCCATGGCAAACACAAAAGGAAGCCAGAGACCAATGGTAACACAGAAGTCTGGCTGGTTCAAGAGCTGCACAGCCAGCTGACTCCTTCCAATCCCTTTGCTTTGGCTCTTCAGCATCTGCACTAACACCAGCACTGAAGAAGGATAAGAGTGCCACCATGTCCCTTTGGTGAGCAAAACCAACTCCCTGAGAGCATTCATTTATCAAAGAAATTAAAAACTGTGTCATTTGCCATTACTGCTCTGCTTGTACCACATTCAGAACATTAGGCCCTTTTGTTTATTTAGCAGCATATGATTATATGATTGCTCTGATGTGAGGCGAGTGGAGGGAGCCGGAGAATGGGGAAGAGAGCAAGGAGGCGGAATTGCATTTATTTTCACAATTCCTCTTGGACAGAAACTCATTGAAGTTTAACTCACATCCTTCCAAGCAATCATAACACACAAAGAGAATGCAATATGCAGTGCAAAGGAAGTTCTTCAGGGGAAAATAGCCCAGACTTTGTACAAAGTGGGTGGCACCGTGCCCTCGGTTCCCATGCAGCTCGGCACCTCCCTCTTTCCAGGAGCCATGAGGCCAGGGACTCCCAATATCTCCCAATAAAACATTATTTTAACCTTGCCCTCAATCATTTTATACTATCTGAGTAGATGACCCTCCACACTTCACATAATTAAAGTCTTTGCTGATAAAAGGAGGATGCCTTGCTGCAGTCAGGGTGCAAGAAGGAAAGGGAGATCCAGAAAAAATTGAACACAGACAATACACTGCATTACTCGATCAGCATCAAAACCTACCCCTGAGATTGCTCTCATTCCTATTAAAACCAGATGCCATGCAAGCTTGCCCCAGGCTCAACAAGACATTAACATGCTGAAGGATGGAGGCAGGAGGGGAATTCACACCTGGGTGTTTTTAGTTATTACACAGGGAAAGGACGAAAGGAGAGCAGTCACAGGGAACTTGGCCTACCAAAGGAAAGTTTAGGCATCTCAATCAAAAACAACAATCCCCAGAACTGCCATTCTATTTTCTTGTGACTTTAGGGAAGTCTGAGGACACCTTCATTTTTGACACTGAGGGGAGCAGGTGCAGAACAAAGGTGCTTTTGGACCACACACAGTATTTTCTTTCATTCTTACAGCTGAAACCTGAGGAATGCGAAGCAAAACCTCGATAAAGCAGACTCCCAAAACTAGGGTTGGATCACCTAAATTCTTCACAGGTAACAGTTAAAACAGAATGGAAAAGAGAACACTTAGGCTCCCAGAGCTGCTGCCAGCATTTTGAAAGTATCCTTACTAGAACTGCTGTTAGAAATATGCCAGCAAAGCCCTTCCTCATCACAGTACTCTGTTCCTCCATGCAAGGCAGGAAGGGCCAGGGGAAATGCTCAGAAACACCTCCTCACCTGAGCCCAGAACAATGGGATCGTAGCTCTTGCTACTTTTGCTTGCATACATCTTAAAACCATCAGAAAATTGATTCCATTTACCTCCTATAGAAGTTGTTGGGGTTTTAAAATTTATGTATTCCTCCCTGTCACTAAACAGCTCATTAAATCCAAGTCTTAGAGGGCACAATTTTAATTAGCCCTTAGCAGTCTCTAGGTGAATAGGGATCCCTCAGAAGTTGGCAGGGATAGTTGCCTGGCCTTGTACATGCTGAATCACAGAAAAATTGATGGTGGAAACTGGCACAATTATTGTCCTCCGTCTCTAACCCCAGGACATGTGGGGCAGTTTTAGGAGTGATTTCGCTGGGGATGTGGGGACACTGCCTCAGTCAGAAATACCGGAGTAAGAGCATCTGTCCTTTGCCTCTCTTTCTGGAGACAACCTTCCCTGGCTCCCACACAAGTAAAGCAAACCACCTCTATTGATATAGTTCTGGGGTTTTTTCCTAACCCTAAAGCTCCCTCCTAACCTCCCCATTTGCTGTTTTAAGCCAGTTCCTTCTTGACCTATTCACTATGGACATGGGGGATGTTCAGAGCCACTCATTTGCTTCTGCAAACCAAACCTGATGTGCCTGAAAGATGATGCAGTCGCAAACAGGAGGCACTTTCAAAATTTACATGGAAAAATTGACTTTATATGTGCTTATAGCAGCATTGTTCCACTCTAAAAATGCATACAAAGACAGAAATCATCATCTAGTGAATACAGACATCTTAGCCATTACTAAGTAAAAAGATCAAAGCGTATATGGAGAAAAGCAAACGTAATCTATCTGCTCCCTTCAAACTGTAATGAGCACTCTTGCCTGGCCAGAGAGAGTGCCTGCCATGAGCACACCAAACACAAACATAATCAGGGGAACATTCATAGAACTACACCTTTGTAAATAAAATCTTGCTCATTAACACAGAACAGAATAAAACATTAGAAGTCTTTCATTTAATCCTTATTTATTATAAATGTAAAATCTGGATCTTGTAGTACTCAGATCCTTCATTCCCAAAGGCATTTTCCAAGCAGGCAGCCGAGGTCCAGCAGCCCTGGAGAAGAAACAGCCTTTACTGCTTATTGCTCTGCTGAGCTTCACACACAGTTTGCTCCTAAATCTCTCCCAATTTCTGCCTGGTGACATTTAACATTTCTTCAGCACTGTCTTTAAAGCATTTCAGCTTGTTGGACAGCACAAAGAACTGGGAAAACAATTACCTTCAAGGTTTAAAGAAAGGAAAGAAAATTCAACTACCACAGTGCAAAAGCACTTGTTAAGCTACACGTAAATTTTGCTGCCAGCTCAGCTCAGATTTCCTTTTTTTCCTGTTTCAGATCTTTCATTTCAAACAGCTGAACTTGAATGCCTTGGCCTCAAACTCCTCGCAGAAGCATACTGACCCCCCCACACACAGCTAATAATCTCTTTTCTCCTCTTCCCTCTCACCTTGAAGTATAAGCATCTGTCATTATCCAGAAATCAGCAGCACTGAAAAAATAAGCAGCCTTTCAAGTCAGGCAGTCAGCTGCTACTCATGTCCTTCCGTGAACTCAGCCTACTTTCACCTCTTTAATTGCTTGCAAAGATTGAAACACGTTTACTGTGTGCTGACTTTGCAAACCACACATTGAAATGGGAACACTTTGGAATAAATGACACTGAAAACTCACAGGTAGGCAAAGAACTCAAGGAACAACCTACAAGTGCGTGAATGAACAGCTTTGCTGTGCGGGGATGCCGTGGCTCATCACGTACAGAGGCACAATGCACCTTGAGCATCCCCGTGCTGGGCTGTGCCCCTTTGTAAATTGCAAGGCAGGGGTTGCTTTTCCCCTGACAAATATCACATACAATAGCCAGAGATGGTAAGTTATGTCATTGTTATGCCCACAAGACAGATGCCATCGGAGGGTAAAAGCAAAAATACTGTAATCAGCCTGTTGGACAACATTGAATTTTGGAGGGTTTTTTATTGCCTATTCCCTTCCACACCGAAATGTATTATTTGCAATTCTCACACTCCCGTTCTGTGATTTCTGCCTTGTTCCCCACAAGCAACAACTACTAAAACATCATCCTATGAATTGAATCGAGGTTTTTAGAAACTCAAAGGCCAAGCAGGGAGCACAGGGCCCAGAACTTTGAAATTATTACTCTTAGCACTGAACTAATGAAGAAATGACAATGAAAAGGCAGTGACAGGTGCTTAAGCAGCTCCCCAAACCCAGTTAGTGACTAGGGCACTTTTCACCGAGGAGAACACTTACACACACACACACACACAGATTATGTCAGTGAAACAGCTGTCCTTGAGGTGATTTGTGGTTGGCTTCTAAAGAGGCTCCATTTTTCCAGGCTCCTAGACCAACTCTGAGATGCCTGGACAGAAGGGAAAATCTGCTTCCATAAACACTTAGCAGATGGCTTTTGATTTTTCCCAGGTGCTAAGCACACATAGATCCCATTAAAGTCTGCTCAAAGTGTACGAGTGCAGGGCTAGGCCATAAATCCTACCTCCCAGGTTACTCCATGTCTAGCTTAGTTATGCTGTGGCTTATTTTGTTGCAATATTGACCTCAGACAATAATTGAAAAAATAAATCACTATGCTGAGTCGTGCACTCAATCTCATTCCTGTTCCGTGCTCAGACCAACTTGGACACCACTGAGCTCTGCTTCATGGAAACTCTTGAAGTGCACTGTTTTATTAGATGGTCTTGAAAAAGAACTAGCAATAGGAGTTCTCAGACCTCCTCTTGTACTACCTCAGCAGGGTTGCTTTTTGCTCTCAACTACAGGAGAAACTTCAATCAATGAAGTTCATCCAGGCCTGGAGAAGCCTTGAGATATTCTAAGAAAACCAAGAGCAGAGGGGGCTGGGGGAGCTGCTGGGAGGAGGAACCAGACAGGTTATAAATAGCTTCTAAGGAGCCTCTGCTGCCTGAAAAAAGTTAAAGCAACAAAGAAGAGACTTGACTGCCAGTGTTTGACCCCAAACCAGCCTCCTGTAGGTATGGGAGCAAACCTGTGGCACCACAGAAAAATCTTTCTAAGGGATTCTGCAGAGAGAAGCAGCAGCCACCTCCCACAACACCACACGGGAGATTCAACCCCTCTCATTTCTACAGCAGGGGCACTTTGCACTAAATCAGTTTTCATAAGGTCAGAGTTTTTACCCCCTCCCCCCATATCTCAGTCTGAAAACAGGAGTACATTTGAACATGTACATGATATGGGCACAGCTGTAGCCACTGCAGAGGTTCAGGCAAACAGGGCTCTGTTTATCTCAGTTGCTTTCTTTGCATCTTTGGAAACCCATTTGTCAAAGCCATTCCTCTACCATTAACATGCACCCAAGAGAGGGACATGGGCAATTTAACAGAGCAACAAAATGCTGTAAGATAGAGAACAGGAAGAAAAAAAAAATCAAAGTATTAAATAATAGAAAGTATTTGCTACAGTAACAAAATCATTACAATACTCAGAGCGCACCTGGACATTCACATTGCAGTTAGACAGGTCCATATAACACAGCTAAAGGATTTAATCAGACATTGTCAAACATCTGATAATTCCTATTTCCAAAAACAAGCTAGTGTCTCCTGTGGGATCTGGAAGACTTCATTTGCCCTTGCTGCAGGAAACACCACCTTGGCACCCTTCATCTTCTCAGCTGTCCTACTGTCCAGCCTGATTGCCCATGATTATCCCAAAAGCCAGACAGCAAAGGAAGAAGGGTAGGAAAAAAAAATTAGGTCAAATTCATAATTGGTGTAGATATGTGATTTACTACCACCAAAAGCGACCAGAGTGGAATGGTATGATGCCAACATTCAGCTAAGGAGAAGGAAGAAATTTGCTCAGAGCAGGAGCACTCAGAAATAGCTTCACCCATGGCCCCTTTTTCTCATTACCCACTTAAAATGAAAGTTTCAGGAGTCTGTGCTTCCTTTGACTTGGAATGAAAGCAGTAATAGTCCCCAAGAGTATCACGATTTTCTGTCAAGTTAATGGGGCTGACATAGAATATTTTTGTATTACTTAATTTCCATTCTAATTTTCAAAAACACATTATTAAATGCAATGACCTTCTAAAAACTGAGGATTCCCAATCTAAAAAGTCCTGATATTCTCTTTCCCAAAAACCTAATATCAGAACAGTGCACTTCTTGTTGCACTGGTTACTTTTATCAAATCAGTGCCTAAGGTATAAAAGTGACTGTCATTCCCCAGGCAAATATTTCTCTGCATGTGGGCTCCAAGCAGAAAGCTGCCAAGTTCATGGTAACAGCCAAAAAACCAGTGCACCTTAAGACTTGTCCACACCAGGATCACTGACATGAAAGAGCACACACCAATATTCCCATCAGCAGTTTCAGTGCCTCCAACAGCTTCATGCAAATTCACTTGCATTCAGGCTGCTCCTGGATTATTCATCTTTGGTCTCTCCTCTAGGATTTAACCCAGTCTGCTGATGTCTTCCTTACACACGGAATGTTTGGACCGGAATAGATGAGAAAGGGAGACCTTCAAGACATCACTGGAATTTGGGTCTGCAGAAATCATGAGTCTAATAACCCCCCAGGACATGCTCTGTATCACACAGACAACCCCCAGTCCTTGCAGACAGACCCCCAGGGTTGAGCTGGATCACACCTGCCACAGCCTGACCCTTGACAACCATTTTCTGGGTGCACAGAGCTAATCTGACTCCATAAACATTTCCCCCCTGCAACCTGAAACCAAGATTGGTTTTACAAAAGGTTGACTCGAATCAAATCAAAGTCATTTTCAAAACAGTTTGTGGCAGGGGGAAGCAATCAGATTTTTCATTTCCAGCAGTGAAAAAAGGGCATTCCCCAGCCCACAATTCCCGTGCCATCAGCTGTTGCCTGTGGGTACTCTGCCAAACGCAGACCAAGAGTACTTACTCATTCAGATGCACTGAGTGCTTGCTTTGTAGTTTCCTGCTTGCTGCTTCTTTTCCTCTCAGTGCTCCTAGGAGATTTCTCAGAAGCTGCCAACTCGTCAAGGAGCACAGGCTGCACAGAGACTCAACAGGACCTCAGCATTTTAAAAGTGTCATACAAAACATGTAACATCTTAGATCTGAGCAACCTATTGATGTGATGTCCTCTAATAGCAGCCTGCACAAAAAAAAAAAAAAGTGAGACACAGACCAAGAGTGGGCTTTGGAGTTAAACACAGCACTTCCATGAGCAGCTCAGACATGCCAGCGTAGGACTTATTTTAAAATGGGGATACAATCTTTCAAATCTCCCTGTCACCTTGGAGTGCAGGTCAGAAAGGGAACTGTTTGGAGTATGTCCTCTCACATCACTGTACCAGAAACAAGAAACTGAGACAAGAAATCAGAGATTTGCTCAGCATAGTCTCAACTGAGGAGGATAAATGATCACTCAGATGCACCTCGTCTCCCTTTCTGTGGTTGCTGCTGAAAGACAGCAGAGTTGCACCACATCCCTCAGTGTGTCCAGTATATCCTGATTCCTGCTGCTGCAGGCACAATGTTTTGCAAGATCTGAGCTCTCTACAAGACACACAGAAGTGAGCAGACCTTAATGAATGATTTGCCTTTCATTTGGCAGCCTGCTCTCCCCTTCTCCAGACCTTCCCATCACAGCCCAACTCAATTTGCTTCAGAGAGCATGAAGGACCCCTGTGCACTCAGAGGTGCCTTGTCACTCCACCTATTCCCAAATTACCTGGAGCATGAAAACAGACCTCAGCCAAGACCAAGAACTCCTTCACAGCAACTCCTGACACATCTCTATATGACTTTTCTAGCCTCGATCAAACACTGACAAAGACCATCTACAGGTGCCATTGGTTGCTGTTGCTTTCCAAGAACTAAGTGACTGGCAATCCCAGAGAAAAATTTACACTATTTCAGTAATCGTACTGTATTGATTGAAAGGCTTTTAATCCTGTGAGCAAAGACATTCAAGAGGCTTAAGGAAGGGAAAAGCTGCTAACAGGAGGGCATGCAAAAAGTCACTCATAATGGCATCTTAAGAGGGTCTGTAATCAACGAGATACATATGGCATAGGGAGTCAGATTAAGCACAGCCATCTTGCTAAAATGGTTTGAATTGTGATGTGGGGCATGAAAATGAAGCAGGGAAATAAAAGCCTGTAAAGAAGGGGGATAAAGATGGAGACAGGTCTGCATTATGGTATTAGTCAGGTCACCAATGAACATTTTGAGGCTGAGAGTCAAACTGTCAGATTCATGGAGGTTCTTCAGATGTTTCAGCTAAATGGGAATTTTCTTGTCATCTGTCAGCATTTTGATCTGACTCACTCTTCTTTCTCTTCTCCTCATATGCACTGTGCACACTTCCATGTGTATGTGCATGGGTAAATTTAGGTTTACATAAGTGTACCTGTGTCTTCTTGACACACTCTGGTTATTCTGAGCCAAGAAAAGAGCATTTTGGCCACAAAGTAGCTGCAGACTGTGCCTGGCAGTGCAATCTTTTCCCTTCCTGTCCTATCAAGGTGCCTTAAATTTGATATCCTGAAATCACAAGACTTCATTGCCTCTACAACTGACAGGAGAGCAGTCTTCACAGTCCATTTAACTCTCTATTCAAATGGCAAATCAATTTTTTGTGACGCAGACATCTGTCCCAGTAGGGACTAAACCAACACTCACCAAAATTATTCTTCCCAGATTACAGTGGAGCTATCAGATAGTAAAGACTTCTCTGCCAGTGACTCAAGCTTTATTTGAGTCACTGCTGGAAAGATAAAAGCCTCCCCACTTCATAAGACAAAGATGAGAAGAATCATCCCCTTGTGAAGAGCAGAGCACACAAAATGTCTCAGCTGGTTCCCAAGGCACAGGCAACATCTGCAAACCTTCTGGGAGCTCAAGTGCTGCTCAGGCACACTTATATCAGTCCTGCAGTTACTCCCAGCATTCAGGGATCTGGGACCATCAGGGTGTTGAAATCACGTGGGAGGTACACACAGGCTGGCAGAACTCAGCACAGAGCAGAATTTTATCTCTGCTGCACCTGGAGAATGAAAACCAAAGCAAGATTTTTCTGCAGAGGTTTTTTGATCAACCCACAATGAAAACTTCACTGTTGAGAGAGGAAAAGCCACACTGCCTCTCACCCACTGGCTGAATATGCACATTTCCTACAGGGTAATACTCTGTCATAGCCAACACTAAGGCAGCTGGGTTTCCCTTGGAGAAGCTTGTCCAGGACTTTTCACTACTCAGACCTCCCCAGTTACCAACAGCCAAACTCCAGAATAACCTTCTCCAAGCAATATCAGCACCAATAGCAAGGCACATGTGTGGGCATCAACTGCACATTAAAGACATGGAGCAGTTTCTGGATTCCCTATCCCATGTGGCACATAGTCAGGATAACCAGAAAAAGTCAGCCCAAGCTGCAACCTCTTCTTCCAGCACCTTAAAAAGCTCACCAATGCCTGGGGGAGACAGTGCCTTGCAGTCACAGACTGATTGCAGGAAAAGCTTCTTAGTCTGAAAACTATCTCAGCCAGGCTTTTTGACTGCAGAGTCCAGATTTATCTAAACTGTTGCTCTTACTTAAAAAAGACAAAACAAAGCAAGAGAGCACTTGTGCATTGGTGGGATTACAACAAAATTTGATCAGTCCCGGTACTTTTCACAACAGTAAGAACTTTATAGCATCTTAATTACATAAACCACCGACCATCCACCAAAAAGAAGCACCTTCAGTCTCATTTAGACAGAAGACTAAGGCATAACTTCATGCCATGGCACAGAAGAGAGTGGCAGCCCTTTATTAGTTTAGTGCTCTCAGCAACAACCATCATCATCCATTGCAGTGTCTTCTGATCTTCTGATGTGTGATTTCAGAGCAGCCTCCAAAGCCAGGCAAAGCACACCCAGTAAAGTAAAGGAAGGGAGGGCTATTCAAACAGATGGGCTGCATTTATGTCCTTCATCCTTTTGATTAGGATTTTAAAGTTATAAAAAGGAGGGTATGAGGGAGAAACTGTTGCAGGACCTTGAACGCAAGAAGAGATGAGACGCTCAGACCTGTGTTTCGGCAGCCAGTGCTCCCAGCCCCACACACCACATCAGCCTGCACGCTACTGATTGCTCACCCAGGGGTAAGAGTATCTCCAGCACTTTCCTACAGTCACTTCCCTGCCTCGGAAGCAGAAACTACCAATGAGTCACTCTGTGTGCAGTAACTGGAGGAGATAATTCTGCAAAAGGAGGCTGGTCTGTCTGCTCACAGAGAAGAGATAATTTACAAGCAAAGGTCTGCATTAATATGTGTCCCATATTTTTAACTTCTGTCTCAATTCTAAAATTTCTAAAACTGGTTTTCTGGCATTCCTCTAGCTCACCCCTATTAATTCTGTGTTCTCTGCAGCATCATCTCTCTCCATTCACCATCTTTAATTTATCCTCACAGCATTCCCAAGGCAGTGCTGTTAGCTGCCATCCTTACACTGCAGAAAGGTAATTGAAACAGAGGCTAAGATCTGGTTTCAGGCCTACAAGTTCCCACATCTTGCTTTCTTGTGGGATGTAAGTCCCCAGAGATGTAGCCCCAGCCCGGAATCACCTCTGGGTACAAAAATCTCTTGGTGATTTGTCCAAGGTCTGAGAGAATTTGTGAAAAAGGAGAGAATTAAATCAACATCTCTCAAGTACCAACCTCTATTAAAGAAACCTCTCTAATAGACCCATCTTCTTCTTATGTTTCATACAGTTGTGCTTCTTTGATGTAGCAGTGACCACTGGTGTTCTTGTGTTTCCTGACACCACAGGACACACTGACAGAGCTTGGAACCCACTCGATCCTCCATTACCACTCAGAAATCAAACACTTCCTGGTGGAAAATTTTATGCTTCGCCACTGCACACAGCTGTGCTGGCACCAGAAGCTCCTGGAAATGTTTCTGTAGTCTCAGATGATGATAATTTTGCTCAGGGCACAGTCCTGTCTGCAAAGGGAATATGGAGCAGAACACCTCAAGCAGCACTTACCTGAGAAAACCTGTGTGGAATCAGCAAATCACAGGTTTAATTCCTGAGAGGGTTCAGCCAAAATCAGTCAGCAGCACCATGACTGGTGAGTCACACTGTCATTTGTCACCTAGCAGATGCACACTTTCCAGGGCTACTCCCCCCCCCCCTCCCCCCATCCAATTTAAGCTTTTGAATAGTAGAAATGTTAGTACTGCCTAATGCAGCTTGCAAAAACATTTGGTGACACGACTTCACTGGTAGGCAGAGAGCAATTACAAATAATATCTGAAACTGTCCCTTCAGTCTCTAAAAGCAATTAGTCTGTCATCAGCAAGGCATAACCAACATTTTCGTTATCTCTTGAAAGAAAACGTGAGAGACTCAGTCGAATGTCAAAGGTCTAGGTCAAAAGAGGTAATGACAGTAATTCAGTCAGCTCTGAAAAGCAACAGATCCCCAAAAGCTTTTATTTTGACTTTATTTTCCTCCTCCAGAAGCTTAAATATCTCAAGCAGAGGTGGTCTTGGAAGACTACAGCATCTATTTTGAACTGAAAGCAGGGACACAGGATTTGCTGAAATAGTCTGCAGACAAGGGTATTACTTGCCTTTTCTGTAGTTTCTGATCACATGCACTTGAAGAAAAAATAGAACTAGATTTAAGGACAAAAATTACACTGATACATTCGACACTGTGAGTCAAACACTTCCCTCCAGTGGAGCAAATCAGGATTGCGCCTTTTTTTTTTTTTTTTTTTTTTTTTTTTTTTTTTTTTTTTTTTTTTTTTTTTTTTTTTGTCATATACCCTTCTCTGGCTATTTTAGCTCAAACCACATATGCTTGTTTTTTTCTGGAGAAGATGGAATCTCACTTGTGCTGTAAGAAGCAGCTACAAAGGGGTTGAGAGTATCCAATTACTGAAAGGGCAAAGCAGTCATGGGTTTATGTCACAAATTAAAAAGCTAAAATAAAGAGCTACCTAGCCAATCCAAGAAATTTGTTAAACTTCTCTGTAAAAGAATGTACTAACTTCAACCAGTGCCCCCCAGTCTATGCTGGAGAAGATTATATTTGCCCACTTTTAGACTGAAAATGGAGCATGTCTAACCAAAATATTCAGAAATGGTTCTTCATTTTTCAGTTTTGCTTTTCTCTCTAAGTGTTTCACTGCAGAAAAATCCAGCAGAGACCATTCCCCCCCAGTGTCATTTTCCAGTGCAAAGGGACTGCACCCTCCTTAAGAAGTCTCACTTCACATTCATGCCCAAGAAAACAGAAAGTTCAAAACCCACAGGTACCCAGTCATAACACTTAGAAGTGCTAAGTCCTCACAGTCAAGCTCAATACAGATGGAACATTAAAACAGGGAAGAGAGTAAATGAGAGTTAATTTTACAGAAACTATTGCTTGTTTCAAGCACAATTATAAAAACCTCTGTGTAAGGTGTCAACACTACCTGACTGATGGCAAAGATGGGTCAGACCTTTGACAGAGATAAGATTCTGGCTAATGTTAAATGCATAAACTCCTTGGGAGTTCTACTGCCATGAATAAATGCATCAATTCTAAGTGTGGTGTAGGAAACATGGATCTAAACCTACAATGCAGGAGTTCATCTCTTACTTCCAGAGAAATCTGCAGGCAGAGAAAACCCACCACTGTTTTGCACTCCAAAGGTCTCCAAGGACCCTACAGGGTGCTGTGCCCATTGCCCTGGTGCTCTGCACCATCAGCTCGATGCTTCACCTATCAATCATTCCATAGGGATTCCTGTGTAAATACAGTCACCATTGCAGATGCAGTCCAGGCTCTTCCCCTACTGCTTATTCCTCTTGATCACCTTCCTGGCTGTCAGCAGCATCCCAATTATTGTCAGAACAACTGGGATGTCAACAGAGGATTTATTGTGGCTTCAGGTGGGAATAAGAGAAGATGAACTGTTACTGGGAACGTGCTTTACTTACAGTCTGACTAAATTCCACCTGGCAACCTGTAAAGGCAAGACTCTGCATCTCACTGCTTGTACTTTTAGTTAACAAGGCCCACTCCTTCTCAATAAAATGATGAGCTTTTTTAGCTTATTTTAAGCCACTATTAAGCCCATTTAAAATCATGCTTGCCCTTCGTAGTACCCAGATTTGGTTATAACTAGTCTAGTGTTATAGGACCAAAAATAGGGTTCAACATAAAAGCTTAAAAGGGCTTCCAAAACCTCAAGAGAGTGACCACCACTGACATCAGAGAAAGATGAGAAAATGCAGGGCTCTCCTTGGGCCAACCACCCCTACAAAACAAGAGGATGATGATTTCCATTTCCACTAAAAACATGGTCAATTCCCAGCTACTGTCCTTCACACAAAGGCCCCTGGGGAAAAGGGACAATTTCCCAGTGGATCATGCTGTGCTGGCAGCCCATGTCTGGGTCACCTCTCCTGCACATCCCATGATGGGTCAAGTGCCCAGGATGATGGAAAGGCATTATCACAAGAGCCTGAATGTCCAGACACTGTTAGAAATCTGCTCTGCAAAGGAGAGACCTGCAACAGTAGCAGCTCTGAACTTCTTGTCCAGCGTAGGTTACGCCACAGCCTCGCTGTTAAATCATTATGGATTTTGCCATCAGTGCAGCCCCTCAGCAAAGGTGCTCTGTGCAATCTGCCCTTTGCTTGTATGAACTAACACAGCACGTGTGTGTTTGACATTTCACATGGCATTACCAGCCTATTCCCCATTCCCAGTGACAGTGTTGAAAGGGCAACTGATGCAGACAGGGAGTAGAAAGCACTGTATCCAATAGGTTAGGCCTTCCAGCTGCCAAAATGTGCTTTGCCATATAAAGTGATAATGAATTAAACCAAGTTAATGAGCTGTTGGAAGAATTAACTGAAAGAAAGAACTCTCTGCTGCCTACATTTTCTGAATTTTTTTTAAAAGTCTCCAAAAAACAGAAGACACCAAGTGATGTTTCAGATGAATTACAGGTGTGACCTCAAAGAAATGCTAAGTAAAACTCTGAACACCTCCTACAACTTTTTAGCAGCCACACATTGTAAAGCACGGCTTGGAGTGGAGCTGTGTTCATTTCAGCAATGGATGATCTTACAAAAAAATGAAAATTTTACTTGGTGACTGCTCACATACTGCTGACCACACCTGAGAGCACCATCAGTTTGGTCAAGAACCCGTTGGTTTCTGTGTACTTCTGCACATAGCACCATGAAGGCTATGGAGGAGACTACAAGACATTGCTAGTCATAGTGTCCCCTACATCAAGCATTTAACTGATCCCCCAGGACTGCTTCCAGAGCCCCAGTTTCCAGGCACTTTGGTTCTGAGTGAGCTTCATCAGTTGTCTGCCTGATCACAGGATGTGGTTTGAGCCTCAAACCCTTCAGAGCCTGGGCCCTTCCTCCTTGGAGAGTACTTTTCTCTTAGGTAATAACAGAGCTCTCAAGACTGGTTTGAGGTGACTATCCCTTTAATCAGTTCAGGAGGCACTGGGAGATAGAACAGTTCCAGGAAATGGTCTTTAGTTTGCTGTTGTTTCCCTCAGATTTTCAGGCCAAGTAGAAAATCCCTTACTCCTGCATCCAGCAGTTCAGTTCTACCTTGAAAAGACTGGTACCCACACCAGTGTCACTATAGCTGCCACCTCCAGCTCCTACAGTGTTTCCCATCCGCTACTGACCCCATCTGATAAGGCATCACCCCTGTACAACTCTAAAAGCAAACTCAAACAGCTATAGCATTTCTTATTTCTTTCCATTCCTAACGATTCTCTCATCCTATTTGCTCCATTTAAAGTCTCCACATGATTTTTCCTGAGCTGATAGCATGCAAAAAAAAGCTAAGGCTGGTTATCAGGGTGGAGGGGAAAAGGGAAATCAAACAACTTCCTTTCTGCTTCATGCATCATTACCAAACATCATGTTTAGAAATTAAAAAAAAAAATATCAGAACCATGCTGGCTTTGGCTTTAATAATATACAGAGTAAAAAGAAGCCAACCTACTCCTCCACAGCTTCAAGACACCAGCCCAGTGGCAATGATGAGCTTGGATAACAAGGCCTGTAATTTTGCCTTAAACTAGCTGGATGTTCCTTTGAAGTTCCAGACTAGCTTAAGACTCTTGGTTTTCACATCGATGCTTGTGCTCTGTTCTTTCTCTGCATTTCCTGTGACTATCTAGGAAAGGAAATGCAAATTTACAGTGTACAATCTCCCTAGCTAATCCTTCACTGCTCATCAGGATTGGTTTTCCACTCCACTTTTCCTCCCTGGCTGCCAAGACTCAAAACCAATCATCCATGCAGAGACAGCTCCGCCACGTGGCACTGCAGGGCTGTTCGGAGAGGTCAGCAACGAGAGATGTTCCACGGCTGCAGACTGAATGTCACACACAAAAAAATCAGTAGTAGTGAACTGAAATGACCAAATCCTCCTGGCAGGACTAAAAATAACAACAGATTAGAGCTCACATACTTTACCCATCTTCAAAGAACACACTGGCTATTGGAGCAAAGCCATCTTTTGATCCTGTATGAGGAGGATGGGGCACCCAGAGAGGGGACAAGGAGGTGCAAGGTCCCTCACGACTTTACTCCACTGTTAAAATCCAACCCTATCTAGGAGCAAACAGCAACGACTCTTCAGAAGTCGTGGCAGGTTATTAGACAGCATGGGCTGAGAGTTATCACATTATCTCAGTTTCTCCAGGGCACATTTCTGTGCCATGGGAACTGCTGGCATATACGACCTTAGGGGTCACCCAAAATAAAACCCAACTTTGAATCTGAACTACTTCGAGGCTCAAGGGATGAGGGCTGGATTTAAACCTCCAGGGCAGCTCTAGCACCCTGGTTTCAAGCTTTATTTTCTATCCAAAGAAACCTTTCACTTGAGGTTAAAGATTTACCTCATAAGGCTTCTGGCTCAGTGCAGTGGCTATTGCAGAGACAGCTAAACCCAGGCAGCTCCTGCTTTGGGCAGAGAGCTTACAAAAGGCCTGTGAAATATTCTGATGACAATGAACAAAACTACCCAAGTTTATAACTTCAGCCCAGCTCTTCTTAGGCCTAACCATAGTGCTGCTTTTTTGCATCTAATCACAGGGGATTCCAAGACTGTGATTGTTTTACCATCCAAAAAATTCTCAAGACAGTAAGCTTTAAATGAGTGAGGTCAGATTTTATGATCTTTCATTACAGAAGGGAAGAACAGAGGGATAACAAAGAACAGCCAATATTAGGTTTTTCCTTCCTTTGCCTCAACCTCCACTACGACACTGAACCTCTCCTTGCCTCAGTACACCTTCTCCCTGCCAAAAGGGGGGCGGTAGATTATAATATATAATATTTTGCTTTTGCTACTTTTAGGAGGATGGACTTGGAAGGATAGACTAGAGAAGTTCAACTCTGTGCTGCTGAGGACTGGTGGGGGCTACTCCAGAGGCTGCCCAACTAAGCGGGCTGGAAGGACAGCCCTTAGTAGAGGAGGGGAAAATTCATAAAGCACAACACTGATTCCAGCCTGCAGCAAAGTAATGACAGTGACAAAGCTCTTAGTGAGCTCTTTCTCCTGTCATGGAAGCAAATGTAGCCCCCCTGGAGAAAATGGTATAAAATAATCTAAACATTGAGAAGCAAATAGACAAAACACTCCTTCCTTTCTTTGGGAAGTCTGTGATGGCAGCTGCAGGCTATGGAAATGTAAGCTGGCTGTTAAAGGAAAAGTCTGTAATGGCAAGATGACGATTGGCTACAGTTTCCAAAGCCTGCAGGGATGATGTTTTGTGTTAGGTGATGCACAGGAACAAGGAGACAATGACAGAGGCAGAAAAAAATATCATCCAGCTATCCTAAAGCTCCAGTGCAAGAGTCAAAGCAATAACTTCCACAGCTTCACAAACGTTTGCACCTCTCTGTTAACGTGTCAGACTTTGTTACATTAGTTGTAACTTACTTTGACCTGGGAATAAAAAAATATGTACATATATATATATACACACACAGTCATTTGTTCAGAGAGAGGGAAATGAAAGTGTATTTTTACTTTTACTCTTCATCTTCCTGTTCTACTACTCCTTGTGTTTTATTCTCTGACCAAAGATGCTCCTGCATTGACATCTTCTCCATATAGCCTCTTCCCTCCAGAGGCCCATAGTGACAGGACATTATTTATTATCTTCACAAGTGCCTTGTAGTTGTACAGTAGACAATACCAAGACACATCCTAAAAGGAGAATCAACATTCGTATCCATCACGGGGAAAATGAGGCGTGGAATGGCCTCAAGGATGCTCAAGGGACCAGAGGCAACCCCTGCTCTCACCACACAGCAGCACAGACATCCCAGTTAGTTTGAAAGCATCCTTACAAATAGGATAGAAATCATCACCAATGAGTGAATATAAGTGCCAGAGATCCAACTCGATGGCTTAATACATTTTAAAATGTATCAGTCCTTGAGGCCTTTCCAGCCTTTTCCTTCCATCTTCTGCTTTCCAGCCCTGTGCTACTGGAGCGGCTAAACCCGAGCTGTTCCCACAGCACTCATCTGCTCCAGACTGCAGTTTTGCTGTCTGGTAAAATATGACACACATGACTACAAGCAAGCAATAGAGTCACCACAGCTGAGAGTTGCCACAATTTCCCTTGGCTCTGCTGATCTCATGCACCTTTCCTGCCCAGCACAGACAGGAGCAAAGACACCTTCCCAGTGTGAGCAGCGAGCAATGGCCCAGCCAGCCTGGCTGCTGGAACCCCTCACCTCTCTGCCACATCCAGATCCTCCAACTACTCCACAGGCTCAGCCATTTCCTTTTGCCAGATCGGTACTCAGCGATGGCTGATCACAGTTAAGTTTATTCTTCCCTTTCTACACACCCTCATTCCCTCACTCTTCCTGCTCTTATCCTCATGTATGGTGATGCTCTCAGCACTGGATGTTCTCAGTGACTGATCTCAACCATCCTCTTCCTTCTCCATGTCCTTTCTTCAAACCCAGGTCTTTCTCACAGTACCAGCTCTGAGGCTTGAGCTTTACAGGTGTGAATACTTGGAGAAAAGCAAGTTTTGTAATCAGACACTCAAATATTTGTAGGCTACAGATTTCCAGCCTTACAGCCATCCATCTGCAAACAATATGTGAAAATACGCTGCTGTGGTCACACATGGGGAAAGTGCAGCATTGCCAGTTGATGTGCACAGTGAGCTGCCACAACAGGAATTGCAAACAGCTTTAAGCTGTTCAATTAACAACTTTAGGCCAAGAACTCCAGACTGACAAAAGTTAGCCATTAAATGTGAGCGCTAAATAAATGCATGAATTTTGCCATTTCTTTGCAGAGAAGCAAAAGAAGGAAAAGTTTGGAATAAATTCTGCGTTACAATTATTTCCTCCCTTCCCACATCATCTCTCCTGTCCCCTGTTGAGACACAATTTGCAGTTTTTGTCCCTTCACCCTTCCAGAGTTCTCCCAAACTCCTGAAATTAGTTTCTTGCTGAATGTCTACAACACAATTTCATTTAGAGAATGTCACAGAGATTGAACTGAGCCATCTGGTTCCTACGAGAAAAAGAAAATTTCTTTTATGCTTCTGCCTATGGCTTGTAGGTCGCCAAATTGAGATTATTCCAGCACAAAAGCATTTAAGGTTTTGTTATTTTTAGAAGAGCACACACAGATTTCTTTTTTAGGATAATTAACAAGCTAATATTAAAATAAACAAACAAAAGGAACAACTAAAGTCCAGCTGCAAACTTCAGTACAGATGGAGATATTCCTCCAAAAAGGGCTGTCCGTGCTCAGAAGTCCTGGTGACACTCTTCATCACCATGGGTGCTGTGCAAGAATGGCTGTGCTCATTCTGTAAGACCAGGTCTTAAAAAGCCAGGACACCACTGCCCAAAACCAGGACAAGTAGCCACAATCCTTTGGCTAATGGGAGCAGGGAGACTGTCTGTGGAGATGCTGCATCACCAGTGTGAAGGGCTGAAAATCTACTGCTAACTTTCTCCCACAGCACCCACAAGTGACTGCCTCACACCCAGAGCTGCTGTGGGGCAAGGGCTCGCCCTGGGCTTGGCCGCTACAACCAGACAGGCAGCTGGGAGACAGCATTTTCTGCTCCTGATTCCCAAAAGGATATTTAATGTCCTGGAAAGCTTTATTTTACACAACGGAGCCAGAAATAAGAGCAAAGGCCCGAGACACGCTCCAGCTGAGAGCTCCTCCCGGATGCGATCGCAGCTGTCAAAAAGCATCAGAGCAGGAGGGCACCGGGGCCAGCGGCGTCTCGCAATGTGTCCCTGCATGCAGGGAGCACAGCCCTGGCAGGAAAGCCTGGGGGCTCTGCTCTGGGAGGTACTGCCACATATCTAGGGCCTGAAAAGTCACTCTCGCAAGCAAGGATAAATCCCAAATCAGCATCCAAATAGTGGAAACGAGGAAAGAAGGGAAAAAAGACACAGAAGAGGAAAAGGCAGCTGCAAAGAACAAAGCAGAGCAGCGATCAGTGTTTCTGTACAGTTGCCTCAAACAGAATGAGAATGGGCAACACACTGCAAATAAACAGCAAAACATGCCCACTACATCGATGGTTCATTAGGAAGAGAGACATTTACACACAAGTGCCTGCACACATGTGAAGGTGGCTGCACCACAAACACCTGGGAACAGAGCCCACGCTCAGTTCTGTCAGTGAATATAAGGTGTGTTTGCAAATATGGGAAACTGAATTAAAGCAGAAAGACCATGACACTCAGGTCTTTTTCCTGAACACTTTTTCCTTGGTGTAGACAGGTGTGTACTAGCTAGTAAAAATGAAATACAAACCAAAGCAATTCTTCAAGCATAAGGATGAGTCTTCAGCAAATTTCTAGAGCTAAAAGTTCTGCTGAAAATTACCAGCAGATTTTGTCATGCAATACCATAGCTTGAAAATCTTCAGCAAAGGTCAGGTGTGCAAAAAAACTATTTAATAGAATTCAAAATGCTCTAACAATATTTTGAAAAGCAGTGACTTTCTTGCAGTCGTAAAAAGCCTTCATAGCTAGTCAAGCTCATACACTGCAGTTAGCACTTTGTTCACTCCTTAATGACTAATAAATAGTAATTAATGAGTTCCACTCCATGTATTACCTCCTTCCCCCCTCATTATTATTACTTATATACTTTGCCCATTAAAGCCCACTATCTAAGCATTTGTAAAGCATATTCCTTCTTCAGCTGATAGGTGGAAAGTAGTAAAATACAAATATTTGCTAGCACCCTAACCAAAACAGAGATCATGGTGCTGCTCACATCCAGGAACAAGCTGTTTCAGAGGGGTTATCCGGCAGCCGTACAAACCACAAGATCCCGGCTGTTGTGTGCACATGTAACGTATCCTACAAAGGAACTGTACATTATCCTGAATCTTTCCCTTGCACATCTTGCCTAGGGCAGGTTCTGTGCTTCAGGCAAGAGGCTGCACCTGAGTCTGCAGTGAGGCACAGCAGCGAGCTGTTGGTGTTACCTCTGGGCCAGCCCAGGGGCTGCCCATCCACCTTCCCTCTATATGCATCCATCCCCAATCCCTTTCCAAGATAACACAACATGCAAATTGCATAATGGAGAAAGATTTCATGAAAGGAGGAGAGAAAGAGAATTCAAGTAGATATAAGTTCAATTATCAAACTCCAAGAAGATCCTGATTTCACACCTCAGCTTCTTTAATATCACCTTGACAGCAACATACTTCTGGTCACTGAGACAGCCTGGTGTGTACCTGTGTTCCCTTTAGTGTCCTGGCCCAAGACAAGGCTCCAGGACAGACAACAACATTGGACAAAGTATATCCCCGAGTACAACTCTGCTCTACGTGGGCAGGGCCAGAGGAGCAGCCCAAGAGGATGTCTTCAGTGCTGCAAAGCTGGAAAGCCACTCCAGATCGGAAAGCTACCTGCCACCAAGCTGGGCTGAAGGCTCTCATGATCTGTTAAAACAAATGCATTAAGGGAAGGCATGGGACAAATATGATTGAATAGTTGACCAAAGAATCAAAACCTCTGCGAGGGTCCTTCTCCAAAAGCCTCCTTGAGCAGGGCTGTGATGGGCCACATATCTCCAACATTAAAAGATCTCTGACTACTCTCACATTTACCTCCTCCACCTTGCATTCCTTTCAGACACAGCTCCAGAGTCTCAAAGTCAGCCCTGACATAAAACACATATTCCAATTTGATACTATTACAGTGACAGTGTGAAAGCTTTCATGCCATTAAACCTGCCCTGCTGATCTCTATCTATGACTACAGCCATGATAACGACAGGATGACAAAGTCATGGTAACTGGGAAATTTGCATTTCTCCTCCTCAGCATATATGCATCATGCAGATCCCCAAAGCCTGCAGAAGGCAGGCAGTGGAGTGCTGTGTCACAAAAATAACCCCATGCAACTGGATTCCTGCATCTGCATGTGTACAAGACAGAGAAGTGCAAAGGGGCTGGCAAGCTTTATGACTGAAACCAAAGGCAAGAAAAACACAGAGGAAAAACAGTGAATGCAACAGGAGATTGTGTGAGTTTTCAGTGGTGATATGCTTGAAGAGTCATGTTTCCTTCCCTCTCTGCTCGATAGAAAGAGGGGACTCTGCCAGGTCACTGCACAGGAAAGCTCACCAGGAGTGGGAGCCAACCTGGAGCTCAGAGCTTGCCTGTCTGAAGACCACACTGGGTCAGGCTGGAAGAAGCAACCCAAAGAGCATAGCCCTGCTCCTAAAAAACAAGTCCATCCTTTCATACTTGGAAGAAATGCAGTTTCTTACTTTTGCTTTTTGATTTGTCCTCATATTTAGGTGCATCCACAAGTCAAGTACCATCTTCTCCATTCAGTGAGCGAATCTGCACCACCACCTCTTTGCCCAGCTCCCTGCCTTTCAAGAAGGCATTTGGATGCAAGATAGGCAGGACATGTCCTTTAAGAGTGTCATTTCCCTGCCACACAATAATGATAGCCAAGTCCCCAGTGCACAGAGAAAGGCTGTCATCTAGTGGCAAGTAAGAAGCCCTCAATTAAAATTAAGAGACCAGCAAACCCAGACCTGTGCAATGTTATGAAACCCTGCAAGCTCTTTGCCATCCTCACCTCTCTCCTCGCCCTGTAGACCTGTGCATGGCAAAGACAGCAAGTCTCTTTGGCATTACTTCTGCAAAGGAAATTAATCTTTTAGTACTGTCTGATCCTGAAAATTTACTCATCTCCAAGTTTCTCAATGCCCTTGAAACCAAGAGGCAGTTCTCCTTTGGCTGAGGACAAGCAGAGATGCTATCCTGGAGGTCTCCCAGATCTCCCTGCACCAAGCACAAGATTTCATATGGCACTGCCTGGAGTTCACATGTGAGCCCAAGCTTGGGCATTGAATCTCAGGTGGAAATGCTGAGGACACCTTTCTAATTCCTGTGTTTAGGTTCCTCCAGTCCTTTTCTCGCCCTCATGGTGAGTGTTCTCTCTTTTTTCTGTTTTACTAGCATTTCTTTCTCTCCCTCAGCTGATTCTGAGTCACCTATGCAATTTGAAAGGGAAGGTTTGTGTCTTGGCCAGTCCTGAGAAATGCAAGGAGCACAGATGTTTTGCCCATTTTTATTTAGTTTACGTCAATTAATAGGTGCTTAAATCAGAACCGTGAAACATTACACCTGATTTCTATCTCTCAGTTGTAAAAACTGTGAAGTGTGACAGGGAGGTGAAACGCTGCAGACTATTAAGGCTGTAATAAGAAGCGAGCAGGCTCTTTTCTTTCACTCATTACAGCAACAAAAAGACCAGCAGTTCACCATGGAAGTTACAAATGTGGAAATTCAGAATAATATCAAGGACTTCACCTCTAAGGGCTTCCAGGTGCTGTGGGGGGAACAGGCTTTGCTCTCAGTCTCATTCCTGCTGAGTGTCTGCCTGTAAGGAGAGTTATCACGTTATAACCAGAGAGGCAAGCCCTGAATTAAGGTTTTAAAAGTGATTAGCTAATTTTATAATTCACCATATATTAGATTGACTTATTTTGTACCCAGTTTTTTTGTTCTTCTCTGCCAGTTGGTGTTTTCCCTCAGTGCAGGGATTGTGCACCCATGGTATTTTCTCTGTAATGAAACTGTAGCATTCAAGGCCAAAATCAGAAATTTCATAAACTCATAACTTAGCACAACCTTTTCCTTAACATCTAATTTAAACAACTGTTTATTTGCAAGCTTAATGTTTTTTATTTTCCATACCATTAACCAGTCAGGAGCTTTGCTGAAGAGCACGAGAGGGCAAAGTCTCCCTGCGTGTGTCCCCAACTCGGACACCCAGCCCAGCAACCTTTTTAAGACTGAAAAAAAAATTTCCAGCAGTATCAACAAAAAAAGGCAATTTCCCTGCCTCCTTCAAAAAATATATCTACCACCTATGAGCAAAAATATTTGCATTCAGGCTCATGAAAGTAACAAAGAAGTAGACCACTTCTGTGGAAAATACCAAGCAAGCCACATCTCCCCAATCTACAACTATCATTCTCTGTTGGAAGAGAATTTCCATCCAGCTCTAGTCATTTTGTCCCTGTCAGGTCAAATTGGATCAGCTCAATGAGCACTGCTTTTATTTGTGGTCATGTTTGAAACAGATAAATTAGGCCAGACATCAATGGAAAAATCCCAATCAAGTGAGTGTCTCAGGAAAGTGAGTTATTGCAGGGCAGCAGCATTTGAACCGATTGGCAGGTTTCTTACACAGAACAGTGGATGGGTATTTATTGAAGTGGGAGCAGTGGGGTGTCATATTAGGCTTGGGAGGGAGAGATCTTCAGCTCTCCACCACAGGAGTGCTGAGAAACAAGGACTGCAGGAAGTTTGCCAGTCCCACTGCAGGGCACGACTCAGGACTCACCAGATCTTCGCGAGGGAGCAGATTAACATTTAGCCCTGCTCTTGTACCACCTGGGACAATCCTGTGCCTTACAGGACACAGAGTCCATAACGCAAGATCAGAGCCAGGACCAGTGTGGTCCCTGCCCTCTGGGTAAAGCCCAGAGTTTGTACCAGTTACCATATGCTTCTCCTCAGAGCCAAGAACAATCCCAAAGGATAATGTGGAAGCATGCCAGAACAGGTACTTGACTCCAACTATTTTCAACAATCAATAGGGCATTATATGACCTCAAACACACATCATGGGAGGTCATTTACTGCTTTTCAACTTGCCCCTGATCAGGGGAAGCTGGTCAGTCCCAACAGAAGACCTCTAAAAGGCACTAGAGATGACCTACCTGCAGCCATGCAGACTAAATGCAAAATCCGGGTTCACCTTCCCACCCTAAGACATATCCACTGCTGAACCAGGTATGGACAGAGTCCCTGGAGACCTCATAAGGGAGGAACTGTCCCACCTTCAGGGCTGTGGACCAGAGAACTGAGCAAGAACACTTGTTCCTTTTGTGTCCCAACTCTTCTTTGGGAAAGTGAGGATAACACTACAACTACCTACACAGAAGGGCTGTTGGTCCCACAGCATTTCCCTAGCATCACAAAGCCATCTGATCAGGGACACAATATGCACATCCAATACCTACAGCACAAGTTTGGCCCATCAGGGACTACCATGATGTGAGCAACAACCACAGTATATCAGCCACTGCCACCCTGCAGTTAGTCCATCACAGGCTGGGATATAGCCAGCTAAAACAACCCTTAAGGGACTGCACCTCTCTCTATGGAAAGCACACTGCTCATTGTGGAGCGAGGTCCCTGTGGCTCTGCATGTGAGAGGGATGATGACAGGAATAAGAACTGGTTCTGCTTGATGACTGCAGTTTTCTTATCAAATAGCCTCTTGTCCCTAGGCATTCTGTCCTCAATCAAATTAAGAGACAATGAACTGAAAAAAAAAAAAAAAATACAGTAAAAAGAGCATTTTTCTGGAGAACACAATAAAGACTTAATCTGTGGAGCTCAATACTGTCCGACACCACAGAGAGGGAGGCTTAGTAGATTCTTTCAAAATCTGTGTTTCAAATGACAGATTTATTTGCTTTCTGACTCCTGGGACAAGAAAGTCACATCAGGCTCTCAGTGCTGTGGCTGTAGAGCACTTGGTGGTCACCTGCTGGCAAGCATTCCCTCTACAGTAGGTAAATCCAAATAAAAAGTGCTTTTAAACACCTCTGCAATTGCACTAAGAAACAGTTTTCAGACATCACTCAACCAGCCAGACCATGAGTCCAGGGTGCTCTGGTAGATCACCTCCTGTGCACACCCTCAGCATTAAAAACACAAACACACTTCCTAACCCAACATGACTTGAGCAGGCCAAGCTACACGCTATTTCTGGAAACATGCCTTGAGCAACACTTTCATTAATCTACAGCTGTTTGAGCAAATTATTAAGGCTACAAAGCTACAGATCTTTTCCCTCTAAATCAGACATAATTGTAAGTGAATATTTCTTGTGGGCTTTGAAAGTCTGCTCCTGGAGCAGGAAATGTGTAACAGCCACTCCAAGTACAATTTATGGCTGGATTTTAAACAACGCAGGCATCCTACGTGCAAACATAAGTGGAGCATCAGCCTTAGACACTCAGCAGATGGTCTTCTCCATACTTTTGCACCTAAACACCTGCTGTACAGCACTCCAGCCAGGACTAAATTCTACCAGGTTCACCTCCAGAGCCTTCCCTTGTCTCAAACACACTGAAGTTCCATATCCACAAGATGATGCACTGAGAAGCCCAACAGTTTCTTTTAGGGCTGGTTTATACCATACATTGTTTTGTCTTTTCCAGGCAATCTCCTCAGAGCAAAAATTATCCTTTATTACATTTTAATGTAGCACTTGACACCATGGAGACTTAGTCTGAAATTTCTGGGCACCTCAAGTATGAAGAGAGTAGGCTGGAGATTTCTTCACAGTGGCAGGAGGTTCTCCAGGGAGCTGATAAGAGGAGACTCCTGGGGAACCCAGGAACCCACCCCAACACAGAAAGCCTTTAGTGTCTCAGCTAAGGGCAATGACCACTTCCTGGAGAATAAGAGCCCTGCTATTCCGCAATTCACCCTGACTCTGAAGTATCCTGCACCATCCCCATCTCAGGGCATGACTACCAAAGTTTTGTTCTGGTAAGCCTCGTACCATCTGCTTCCAAGAGTTGGAAGGATAGCAATCTCCAGAAGTTCAGGATTTGGGAATGACCTCAGATCCATCCTGCAGATCCTTCAGTCCTTGTACCTCTGCTGCAATGCATCTGCTATCCACAGCATCCAAGTCTCATCATCTTACAGCATCTGTTTTGCCCAGAGGAACACTCCTCCTTCCTCCTGTATCACACCCCTCCCAACCTAATCCCTCTTTCTTTTCCTGCTTCACACCCAATTCTTGCCTGCCTGGGGTGACTTTAATCTCTCCCACACAATGTCACACACAGGCAGTAATCCTTGCTCTTCCATATCAAACACTGTGGGTGTAATCCTCCATTCCATATTTCTACAGAACAGCAGTCTTCCTCCTGCACCCTTGCCTTTCCCTCTCCTCCCACAGTCACAGTCGTGGATGCTTGTGCTGAAGGGCTCGGGAAGACTGGCAACACCACTCAGGTGGGCACATGGGGTACCTACCCTTTCCAGCACACTTGCTCTAGATCATTTTCAAACCCCAAGGATATGTTAAGCTCACACTAAATTGACTATCAACCCCTCCCAGAGAAAGCTGAGACTCCTTGTGAATTGCATTGGCTTAAAAAAAAAAAAATCACCAAAAGATAAAACCAAAAAGAAAAAAACCCCTCAACCTAATAAACCTTCATTTTCAAAAAGCACCATTTCCTCACGGTCCCAGATTGACTGCTGGGTGTTGTGGCTGCTGCTCTGCAGAAGCCATCCTAGCTGCTCCCTTTTCCCATCAGCAACACCCAGGAGCAAGACAGCATCAGTGGGATTTCTGTGGGGATGAATTGTTTTCTTATCTCTTTTTATCATTTTTGTTCCTCAGAAGTTTTTCCTTTTATGCCATTTCAGTTCAGCAAGTTGCACACTGTCCCATCAACACAGCTGCATCCACAGCCCTTCCAGAGCACCTCTCACACAGGGCTGGACGCACACGGCGAGACACCCGCTGAGGGCTGACACAACTTTGATTATGTGGGTACAGTTCTCTCCCTGCTCTTTTGCAAGCCCAGCTGACTAATGAAGGATATTACATTCTCAGCAAGTGTTTTGTGCTTTCTGTGTCCTATCTGATCCAACCACTTGCTGCTTAATGAACTGGATGAAAAATATGCCAATGTAGACCTTGATCCAAGCTTCACTAAATTTAGTGAAGTCATATCAGCAGAGGTTTTGGCCAATAGCTAGCAAATATCCTAATAGCCCTGAAAAATAAGGTATTTATTTTGACTCCAGCTATGCTAGCTTAAATCCAGCTTGTTTCCACCGGATTAATCCTGTAATGTGGAGGGGGAAAATACTCTTAGTATTTTTTACAGTCAGTTTCCATCAGGCAGGGGAGAACATATGTCCCTTCTCAAAGGGGAGAGTATTCTTATAAACTTACTAAGCCTTTGAGCTCCCCAGTGTCACTGGTTATGGTGTGGGCAAACACGTCCAAGTCCTCAAGCCTTGCACATTGCCAGTGGAGAGCAGTCCATCACTGATCACATCATTGCTGCTGAACAGGAGCAACAGGATGCAAAGATAAGGGAAGGTGTCTGAACCTGAGACACCTGACACCACAAGAGCTACTCCCTGGCCACGCCAGTTCAAGAATCTCTTTCACATTTGACCCTTTTTGACTGAAACAAGATGCATGAGGCCAAGATGAACCCACAAAACTTCAGTTCTCATTATCACCTCCTCTGGCTCTGTTCAAATCTATGCATTTGCCCAGTCAGTCTCCCAGTACTACAGACCAAAGGATTTAAGGCTTTCAGTAACAACTCACGTTGCTCATCCCTCAACCTCCTATTTCAGTGACCTGCTTGTCCCAAGAGCTGCTGCAGGCCACAGATAGAAGCCAACAGTGGCATCATTCCACTGAATTAGTTCCAGTTCAAATGAAGCTTTCATTGGTGTGCTACTGTGAGGTGTGATCACAGAGAAGGTTGGTAGGAACAAGAAAAATGCTCAGTCAAGTTCAAGACTCTTTCCACTTGTTTTTCCCCTAGATAAGCAGAGACAAAGGCCAAACACTTTCAGAAGCACCTTGCTGAAGGAGCAGGAGCTTTCTTGACAAATGGTCTTTTCACACTTGATTAAGAACATTGTACAGCACCTGGATGCTCTGAATGAAGAAAATAAGCAGCAATTAGAGGTTAATGAAACTTTTTAAGATGAGAGGGGATGAAGATACAAGCAGAATCCCCTACAATTAGGTACAACACAGGAAATCATGAATACAACCTACTTAGATATAAAGGCTCTTTCCGTGACCCCTCCCTCCCCACTTGTTGGCTGATGATAATGAAAAGATTGGCTAAAAGATTCTTCTATATCCCCAGCAAAGCTCAGAGAACTTTTCATTATCCTGAATCTTTACCCTTGAGCCCTTCAGCATTGCAAATTACAGCCACAACCTTAAGGATGTATTCACTGTCTATTTTTTTAAACTGACTAGAAGGGTTATTAGCAAAGCTGTCTTGTACCACCTGGGCCTGAATGGATCCTGAGTAATGAAAGACAAACTCCGGGATCCTGACTTCCTCCTCCATCTGCCTGTTCCCTCCCATTGCACTGATGGCTGCACTACACATATAGCAAAAAGAAAAATTGAAATTCAAAGTAGCTTCCCAGCATTAGTTTCCTCACTATAACATTCAGGGTATAAAACTGCAGCCTGCTCCTTCTCTCCATGATTCTACATGATGCCTCCAACACAGCTCTTAGCCCCCTCCACAACAGTGACTCTGCTGTCCCTCTTCCATGGGAACCCTCTCTCAGCTACCCAGTTACTATTTAAAAGCAAGACTTCGCGTGTGGTACCAGACACGTCTTGCAGCTTGTTCCCCAAGCAGAGCACTGAGTGTACATGGGCTCCAAACACATCCCCTTCCTGCATCGTGGCCCATTATTAAATCAAACGGGCTTGCCTGAACCTGCAATGCCCCTCAGGATGGCTCAGCCTGAACCCTTCATCACTGCTGCCTAGAGACTCCTCTCTGCCTGCTGGGGGAGTGAGGGTTTAAGGCAGCATTTTCTTCAGTGAAGCAAAAGGCACCATTTACTTTTTTTTCCTAATAGGATCAGCATCTGCTAATGAGGTACCATTGTTTCAGACAAGTTCTGCCAGCCTCTTGAAATGCTATTTTGATCCTTCCTGAGCCTGTACATGCAGCTCTAAAATTGCATGCATGGCTAAACAGAACCCAGATTCGTCCACCTCGGGAAAAAAAAGAGCTGCCTGCCTTCCTCAATCCATTGGCTTTTTCAAACCTAATTTCTCTTTCCAGTACATGTCTCAAAAACCTGACACGTCCTCTACATGTCCCTAATAGACAGTCACTTTATATGTCCCGGGGAAATGTTCTTCCAATTTCCCAAAGTATAATCATCAGCAGAGATGTTCTCTAAAACACATCAGACAGGCACAACATCCTGTCCACCCTGCTTTTATGAATTATACCCTCACTAGGGAATGGTACTTAATCTATTTCATTCCACTAGGACAGTTGGATCACCACTGAGCAGCCCCAGCTATATTACCAATACTATTAGTAAAAAGGTATTAATATTTAACATGGCTGTTAGCACCACTAGCGTGGGAAGGAACCCAATTAATATTATAAGGATTGTAAAAAGTGGTTCAGAAAGAGAGTACTCATGGCTAAATATCATCAGACAACTCAAAGGATGAAAGAGGGCTTAAACAGAGGAATATTAAAATTAATTGCAAATTATCCCAACTGGTTAAATTGGCATTCTCTCTAAAAGTTTGTCTTTTGCTCAAAATTTTAACAGGGAACTGTGGGGGAAAAATATTTCCCACAATCTTAAAATAAACAATAAAGTACTGCTTTAGTTGTTGCTGCAAGGAGAAATGGTGTTTGGTAAAGGCTAATTTATCTTCCTCCTCACACAGGTGCAGTGAGACAATACAGGAGGAATATATAGAAATTTTATCTTCCCCCTCCTGTACCTATGCAGCCTTGTTCCCTGGGCTGTACTTGAGAAATTGCTCCTGCAAAAACACTGGCACAACCCAGAGGCCTGAAAGATTTTTAAATCTTAAGATGCCTGTGGCCATGCTCAGGAGCCTCAACAAGGAGGTCCCAAGTAAGCATTCCATTAACTCTCTTACCAGTCCAAAGGGAATAAGAATCAAAGAATACTTTTTATTTTATAAGAACTACAGAATCAGTTTGGAAGATACCTCTGAGATCATCAAGGTGAACCTTTGACTGTAAACCACCATGTCAACCCGACTAGGGCTCTGAGTGGCATATCTGGTCTTTATTCTTAAAGAGCTCCAGGGATGGTGACTCTACCACCTTCCTGGGCAGCTCATTCTAATGCCTGACAACCCCTTCCCTGAAGAAATTCCTCCTATTGCCCAGCCTAAACCTTCCCTGCTGCAGCTTGAGGCTCTGTCCTCTACTCCCGTGACAAGAGGAAGCAAGACATGAAACAAGGCCCACACCTACCCATGCTCTGCCCTGGTCATTATGCAGTCAGATAACAGGGTATCTGTTATATATTATTTATGTACCATGAATATTTACCAGTGATGAGGAGAAATAAGTTACCTGCTGTCCTCATCTATCTGCCCGTGTTAGACCATCCCCTTGCCTGCTGGCAGCAAGGGATTTTCCCATGCTAAGACTGTGATTCATCAGCCCCCCAGCCACTTCCTCAGCCCATAAGCCCTGCGTGCCCCTGAGACCTGGATGAGGGTCCTTCTTTTCCTGGAGTCATCTTTTGGGGCTTTCTCAGGAGTGTGCAGGTCAAACACGGCACAAGCAGCACCATGAGACTCTCAGGTACCTCAAGACAGGCTGTCTTTCATTTCCCACACTTTTTGTTCAAAGCCCAAAGAGGCCAAAGAGTCCTCATCTAAGGACAAAACCCTACAAACACATCCTACAGAAAATGTCAAACATCTGCCAGCCTTGGCCTCGACTCTGTTATAACTATTTCTCTGCAGCAAGGGCCAGTACCAGTTCTCCCTCTATCAGAGAGAATATAACAATAATCGACTGTTTATGGCTCTCCCTCCAAAGCAATTAGAGTTGCTGCAGCACCCAGGACAAAGCATCTCCCTGCTGGTTTAAGCCCCCTTGATCCCCTAAATTATTGAATTCAGCTACACCCCACCTTACAGACCCTCAAGCAACGCAGCACTTATGGAACACCGATGGCTAAAATCCCACTCAGCAGCCCGTGCCCAGCACTGACAGTCTCTGGGCCACACAAAGCTACTGCTCAAGGCCATGCAGATGATTCTCTGCTTTATTGCATCTTCCAAAACTGGCTGCATTTGAAGAGCACATTTAAACCCAACTGTCACAATGCAGAAGAAGTCATCAAAAGCTGGCCAGAAAGAAGTGCAGAGCGCTTTTGTTTGCTTAATTAAAACTGGCTTCATAATGGAAATTATCATGGTTCATATCAAATAGCAATTAAGAAAGCAGGATGTGACTGCTGGCTTTGCTCAAAACATGAGCTAAGCCTTTTCTGGACTCAAGCAAATCCAAATAATGATGACTTAGCCCAGTATGGAGTAGCAGCTCAGCACTGTCAGTCTAATTTTAGTCCCTAGTCACACTACATTTACATTTTCTCAGTGGTTCTAAATATGTGCAAATACAAGGATAGTGTCTAATTTTGCAAAGGAAATCATAGAAATCTTGAAACTGTGATCTAAGTGCATAGGAAACTTTCAAAACCACTGGTAAATGAAAATAGAAGCTTTTTTTTTTTTTCTTTAAATACCTTAATTTTTGATCCTGTCTCTTCAGGATCTAGGCATAAGTTTTGAACTGGCAGCCCAAGGAATGACAATGGATAGAGAGAGACTGAGAGGGCAGGAGCCTGGAGCTCCACATGCACTCCATTAGCAAGAGCTTCCACCTAAGCCAAGCTAATCACCAAAGCCACTCTGAGCCCCCAGAACTAAGGTGATTTACACCAGGTAAAACCCAGCCACGGGCACTTACATACCTGTCCACACAATTGCACATCCCTCTGCTCTGCCTCTCTGAAGGGACCAGCTGGGAATGCTCATCCCCTGGAAATGCTGCCCCCAGTGACCCACTGAGCACAGCTCAATCCATGACCTGTTCAATATGAGATCCACTCAATGAGGCTCAGGAGGTACTTTTCCCAATTCACTGGAGCCTAAGCTGTTCTGAGAGCACTCTATTTTCCATTATAAGACTCTGTCTTTTGCTGCTTAAATCTCCACCAAATTTGAACGGATTGGGATGACATTTTTCATGTCAGGTGTTCGCCTCAGGCTACACATGCACTCACACATACATATCTGCACAGATATAATCTGGGAGGAAGGGTGAGATTTTATGTGAAGCAGTTCAGCTGTTTCTGAGGCTGGTGATGGAAGGGCTGAGCCCAAACACATCCTACACATGTGCTTCCCACCCCAAACAGCTCCAGTCTTCTGACATATCTCCAATTTTGCACCAACTTACTTTGCTCTCCAACGTCACATATTGCAGTGCAGCATTTTGGACACTCTATACAGAGCATTGTCCCTATCCCAAGAATTAGTTGGCTAGCCATAATTTTGTGGTACAATTGAGATCTTCACTTCTATCAGCAACTGAAAGCAGAGATAATTTTGTGAATCTCCGTAACATTTCCCACGACACAGATGAAATATGGAGGTGTTGGGGCATGATCCTGGTGACATATCACAGATCTTTGTAAGGGATGGGAAGAAATGACAGCACATGGGTATAAAACACTTTGATAAAACAACATTTGGGCTTCCATGGGTTAGAGTAGTCTGATCTCAAAGTAGAGTAAATAACCTATAGTCTCACCCTCTCCTATGAAGGAGGAGCCAAATTCTGCTTCCTTCTGGCCCAACCAACCATGGGCTTCCATCAAGAGCACCATCAGCACCTCTCCACTGCTACAGAAACACTAATCATTGCAGCTCAATATCTCTAAATGACTTACTGTCATTTAGAAAGAAATGGCTGATGGGTGGGAGAAGGCGGCATGTGGAGAGGGAGATATAATGAAAAAAAATGTGAAAACTTCTCAATAGTAAGAAATCCTAAAACCACTACATATAATTCCTTGAGGGGAAAAAAAAAAATCATCATTATAACTGATGGAACTAAAACATCTTTCTTCCACAGTGTCAATCATTGACCAAAGGTGCACTCGCATCTAACACTCTGGTCTTTTTGCAGGCTGGGAAGAGGAAAGCAATTACTTCCACAGCCATCTCACATATATCACAGGACAATCCCTACTAGGAGTCCGTTCATATTCACAGTTTTCATTCATACTCTTTCTCTCAGCGATAGAGTCCAATTTCACATGCAAATAGACCTGAAAGGGTAGGTATTCTGATAATGATGTTCTCATGCCAGAGATCTCTCACTGAGGGACACACACTAAAGAAGATAAGAATCTCAGTGCCCTGATGCTAACTCCATCAGCTCTGTAAAGTTTAAACAAAGATTTAAAAATCTTTTCCAGGGCATCACAACTCCCTTTCTCAACTTTCATGCAGTCACCGTGGCAGACACGTGGCAGCACCTCCCAGACTCCATTTATTATTTTCATTACTTTAAAACTACAGTCCTAATTTTAAAAAAAAGTGTTTGCTCCCACCTTGCTTCTCTTGGCTCCATCCTGTGTATGTTTGTGCACAGGGACAGGGTGGGTCCCAATAGCAGCAGACTTCAGATACGGATATTGAAAAGAGATAAGATAAATTACATAAAGAAGCAGAAAAAGCAGGCAACAGCTTTTGACGTGACTGGACTGGAAATCAAAATCTGGGGCTTTGCAGCACCCTGGGTACAGAAGCAGTTGTTCACATGGGCTATCCAGGAGCTGGACCAGATGCAGGGACATGGCCAAAAGTAAATGCAAGTGGATAGAGTTCCACCCTCTCCCATTTTGGGTCAGGTAAAGCTTATCTCCACAGAGCACAGGAGAGGTGAGCACATTTGCCCTCCACTCCCACATCAATGGCCACAGGGTGCCAACCACCTCCTCCAGCCTCACCATCCTGTGTTTGCCAGTCCCACACCTCCCTTCTGAGCACGCAGCACCCTCCTTCCCTAGAGGCACAGACACCCTGCTGCTCCCAGTACGGTACCTACACAGTGCCAAGGTGATTAATGAAGTTCATTAGTGAATCTTAGTGTCTTGATTTTCTCTAAAAGACAAAAGCAGCCATAGGAGAAATGAAGTGTGAGCATACATTGCATTAGGAAAAAATCCAACAGTCCAAAAATAACCAACATAAAAACACCCAGAAACAGCAAACCAAAAGGGCAGCTTCGTGCAAAGTGAAGTAAAGACTCCCCATGGACTACAGAAGGCAATGGAAGAAATAAAAAGACTCAGTCTGGCTTTGAACCTTATTTTCTCTTTTTGAGCTGCTGCTGATCTTTTTCCCTCCTCAAATTTCAGTCAAATATTCACCGGCACTGCTTTCAGTGCAAATAACCAGCCGGCAAACTTAAGAAGTATGGCACATTTCTATATCACAGTTCTTATAAAATATCGCTATTTAAAAGAAAAAAAAAATCCATGGACTTACTGGGAATTGTTAGGACTTGCCAGTCTCATGACACTGTACTGTAAGGATGTGTATCCCAGTTAGCAGAAGAGAAAAGCACACGTTCTGACTGCAGTCTCTGGTATCCTGGTGAAAAGAAGTTTCTACAAGAACAAAAGGACTTCTACACAGCAAAGAGCAGAGCAAAGTTTCAGCTCTTCTCTGCTTTTACTTTGTTAGTCTCTACCTCAATGACACTGCACATATTCAGATGAAAAAAATAATTTTGCTTCAAGATTCTCTACCTCTCCAGGCTTCAATGAAGAGCTGTCAAGGTGACACCAGATTGGACTGAAACAACTAATAAATGCTCAGGTAAAGTCAAAGAAGATCAGATGAAAATACTTAGTGGATCTCTCTCGATTTACAAAGGGAAAAAGAGAAGAGCATCTGCACACATGTTCTCACTTTAGGGAAGCTCATAACTTCTCAGGTCCACCAGGGTCTCTGTTCCAAGTGGGTCACCCCACCCTGTCATTCCAAGTAAACCTTCCTACCTCCCCATCATGGGATATCGGCCATATCAGCTGCACATCTTTCTCCCACGTGCAGTCTATCCAGCACTCCACCCCGGATCTGTGCTTTCAGGTATTTATTCCATTTCTATCAGAAATGCTCATTATTAACCACATCAAGCAGAAGTCTTGCAAATTTAAAGGAAAGCGCCTCATGTTCTTCATCTTCCCTTCCTATGTCACAAATAAAATGTGAGAAATGGAAGCAATCCTATCACTTTTTTCAGACCCTTCAAAATCCACATGGGAAACTCATCCATCATTCTCTTTAAACAGGCAAAACAAAGCAGTCTGAAATGAAGCAGCACAGGGGAGCCCTGTCAGCTCTCTGCCAAATGCCAGAGGTTTGGGGATGGCACCACAGGTGATGCCAGGCACCAGCAGCTTGTCTGGGGTATCTCAGCTCTGCAGGTCTCCCCTCACCACCCAGCAGGGCAGATGTGGTCCAGGCTAGACCCAGGCAGGGCTCACCAGCTCAGCAAGCACACATGTGCATTAGGAAAGGTCACACATTTCATTAAGGTACTGTCAGAATCTGTCACAAGCCTCTCCTCTGCTCGCTCCACCTCCATTAAAGAGGGCTGTACTTCACCATTAATTTAAAAAAAAAAAAAAATGTACTTTACCAATTAATTTTCCACCCCAGCAGCAAAACTCTGCACATTCAGTGGAAGATAGTGTTTTAGGAGAATATGTCCTTTGTTGCTGATATATCTTTAATATTCTCACCATTAAAAATAAAACACGGTAAGCTTCCAGAAGAACAGCAGCACTAAAGGAATCTCCCACCACTAACTGCACTACCCCCAAGTAATTTTGTAATAAAAATTTCTTATAGGTTTTTTTAGTCATTATTGTTTTCTCTTTGGAAGGATTTAATCTTCAACTAAATGCTGTTTTTATGGGAAAAATAATTGCATCATTATTATTTCCACTTAAATACATTCCTAAAGTGCCTCAGGGCAGCTCTAGTTTTCTTCTTTTTCCAAGGATAGAGGAACCTCTCAGGTAGGACCTGCACTGCTGTTCACTGCACTGAGGCAGGGCTTTGCTTCCTTCCTCTTGTTTTATTTTGCTTTTCAGCAAAATTGCCTATATAAAAAAAAAAAAAAATCTTTTTTATTATTTCTGCTAGGTCATATACAGAGCCTGTTTCTCTGTGCACTGATAAGGAACAATTAGAAAGCCAGGAAGGACATATTCTACTACAAAATCAAAGTCTAGAACGTTTGACATTTTCCACAGATTTGCTGAACACAGGAATGAATAGCCTATGTCTTTCAGTGAAATACAAAAACTGAAATAGCAAGAATTCTCAGTAATGTTTTGCTTCCTTTGAAAAACCGTCTCTCTTAGAAAAACAGTTTTGATGAAAACATTTTAACGAGACAAATGGCCATTCCATGAGATACAAGCCATGCAGTATATTAAAGGAGACCAATTCCTGGCTTTCTCAGTGGGGCTTTGTACAATTTTCTTTTGCTTTCATTTCAAACAAAGGTCAACATACAGAGAGAAATATTGGAGCTGCTCTCTGCATGTGGGAAAATGAAAAAGGAAAAAGCACAACAACTGTCAAGGTTCTGGCAGAACAATCAATGAATTAAACACTGTTCTGTGTCTGACAAATGCCTACCAGTCTTGGTGTACGATCTAGGCTCCTGTGGGATACCCACAAAAAACATACAAGTAGTAGTAATATTCCTAATGTAACAGTCCAAATCCTTTACTTCTGAACCTCTCTTGCAGATGAATAGTCACTGGTGCAGAGTGTCAGCTGCTGCCAGCAAAGTCCCTGAGCCTGCCACCGGGACGTCCCGTCCTGGACATGCCCAAGTCCAGCAGCATCAGAGAAGCCAAAGTGTGGGCAGCACTGGCCAAAGCAAGAGCTTTTCCTGGCTGCCAGCAAAGGGCACAGGCAATCCTACAACCCTTGAGGAACTGGGAGATCTCAGTCAGCTCCTCACCCTTGTTCTGCTGGGATGCACCAAGCCTCTGTTCAAGGCATCAGGCTACTGAGCAGCACATCAGGGCTTGCAGGGGTTCACATTTTGAGTGATAGGCAGGCAGATTTGATTTGCTCTCAGTCAACTAAAATTTTTATCTGATATGAAAACATCCCCGAATGAAAACATCAGCAGGCTTAGCAAGCCAGCCCCACTGAGCTATCTCAAATTCTCACTGAGCAGGTCACCTGTGCCTTTAATGAGCAGAGAAGCAAAGAGTTGAGGTGTCCAAGTGTGGAAGACAGACATGTCTCTTACATAAGCTCAGCTTTAGACAAAATCCAATAATTAATTTCCACCCTGCAAACAGAGCTCTTTGCAATTCCATCCCACATAAGGTCAATACCACTTTCCATTTAATTTCCTCTGTGTCCAGGATGTCCCTCACTTTCTTCAGCCCACAGTTAATTACTGTAATACATTGCCCAGTTCTGCAGCTTTGATTTTTTTTCCAGCCCCAACAAATCACTGCAAGTGCAATGTAAGCAGATCCCCAGGCCCAGTGTCTCAACCACCAGCTTTTGAGATGTGTCAAAAACCCCTGGGAACATCTCCAAGCACTATAGTGGGGCATTTACCCGCTCTCTACAATGGAGGTGCAGCTTCTCCATCACTTGTTCCCCAGAGTCACAAATTCCATGGCAGATGAAGCACAGCCAACAGGCAGGCACAGATGGGACATGGGATGCACGTCTGGCAAGAAATAGGTGAGGGACCTACTGATCTCCTACCACTGGCAGCAGCACACTCAGGTTACAGTGGGTCTCCCTCCTTTTGGCACACACGTTGAGAAGCCTTTCAGCACAAAGGGACACGAGTGGCTCTGGCTGGGTCTGCAGCATCTCCAGCACTCTGCTCTGCTGCCCAAGCCCCCACGTTCCACACAGTGTGTCTGCAGCTGCTGGCAGGCACCACAGCTCTGCTTCTACTGCAGCATTTCATCTTCCAGCCCAGCTTAGTCATAGTTTCCCAGGTCTCCATGAACTGACAACCTGGCTCTGCCTGCAGAAACTCCAGGGAAGATTCACCCCTGCTCTCCCCACAACCTGGGATAACTCAGCCAGTGCCAAAAAAAAGCTGATTTTTTTTTTTCCTGAGCCTCTTACATTAACTTGACATACATACAAGTTCACCAAGTGCAGCAGTTACATTAGCACAAAGAAGAAGAGAAGGAAAGAGGAGCAAACCAAAAATCCCATTTTTAAACATGGAAAAATACATCAGGATATGGGTCCAACCTTAAATCTGATCCAAACCACCCAGATCTCAGCTTCCCAGCATAAATTAGGGACCTGGCACCTTTAGAACTTGTGTACTAAATCAAGGTGAGCCCATAGGGGCCAGATAGGGAGAAGACTGTTCTGCTCCAATGGCTCCTGAGCATTTCATCACTATCCCCACAATACTTCAAGCTAGCACGTAGTTTTAAATATAATCCATCACCTTTAAGTATTAGATGTCCAGAATTTAATTAAACTCAAAACAAAGCAGCAAGGAATAATATCCAGAGAACAAAGAGATAGTATCTGTCTTTTCTGTTACGCTGGGGAAAGGAGAACCTTTTCTTTATTATTTTTTTCAAAAAAAATTCCTGCAAAGGCACGCAAATATATGAAAATATAAAAATAACTCACATCTTTGCAGGATCATAGTATCTATTCTGTAGTTGAGCTGATATTAATTAAGCAATTCTTCTGTGATGTCTGTATGGCATTGGCAAAGGGAACTCATCTGTGTTTTTACATCAAAGTAGCACAGAAAGGTCCGTGTGTTAAAGCACCTTGTGGAGGGGGACTTGAGCAGCTGTAGAAAAAAGGCAACCTCTGCTTCCCCATGGGCAAGTGTGGCAGCGAGCCAGGAGGTAGCAGTGTCCATCTGAGCAGGGAGCAGCAATGCCCACCCAGGCAGGTGACACTCCCAACACAGGACACAGAGCTGCAAACCAGCAGTACAAAGACCAAAACTCCAAAACACCTTTGAGTCTTCCAGGTGAGAGATTTCTGCCCAGCACAGCTGCCTGTCTCAGCTTCTACATGGCATTAATAACTGCGAGCTGTATCACAGAACTCCTGGGAATCTCCGTGGCACGGTGCTCCCATTGTACCTGGGATTTCCCTTTAAAGTGGTGCTTTGGAGGAGGGAACAACACGCTCCCAGGCACAGCCTCAGCTGGCATTTCTGGACACAGATCTATCAGCTGCAGCCCAGCAGTGCAGCAAAGACTCAAACCCATCTGATGGGGATTTGAACTGCTACACTCACACTCGGTAGCTGTGGGCAGAGCACAAGTGATCAGAGGAATGGGTTTACTCAGCCACAGAGAGAGGCAACCCTGCACAGCACGAACAGGCAGCAAATACATCACCCCAACAGGGCACAAACTCCTCACTTCTTCCAAGGCAGTCTCCAAGACAATTATGCTACATCTAGATGTAAAAATCAATCAAAACAGATGGTTAAACTGCCAAATTAGCCAGCAGAGGGAGTTATGGCAATACAACAAAACATTTAATTGACAATTCAAAAATAAAATTATGTGCTGTAGATACCAAGATGTGAAATCAAGCAAAGCACCTTCTTTTTTCCTCTGCACCAGTCCTTCCAAACACGTAGATAACAGCAGAGCAGCCATCCTGACCCACCACCTGCAGCCTGCAGTACAGGTTTGCAGAGATAAGGGATCCACATGGCCACAGAGGTTGTGCACAGTGCCATGAGCACACTTGTCTGCAAATAAAGCTCTGCAAGTGCAAGTCTAGGTAATCAGGAGGCAGCATCAGATTAAACTCTGGGACTCTATTTAGTAATCCATTTAGCAAAAGTTCTTTATCACAAACATGACAAAAAAGAAGATGATGCCACCACAAACATGCTGTTTTTAGCAGCTCCTTCCTCTGGTATCACGTACTTCATCTTCCCAACCTTTCATCCTCATCTGGAGCCACCCTCTTCTTCCTCATACTCTTGATGTAACAACCCAAAGGAATTCTCCATGCTTACACAACGGAAACCTGATCAGAGGCCTCCAGACACCACTGTGATAGGACTGATAAATAATTAGTGACAGGGATAGGGGACAAGACAGGAAACATGGGTTTCCCACCATATCTATGCAACAACACTCAATAGTCACTGTACAGTGCTGGTCTACAATATCCACCCCATGATCTACCCCAGAATAGCTGCTGGTTTGGAGTCTAAGGACAAGGTTAGATGCTGCCCTCAGGGGAGGAAAAAGGAGGCTGGAAATCTCAGATACAATTAGAAAAAGCTGGAGTGAGCTTCACGCAGGAGTGGTCTGCAGGACTACTCTAGGTCTCAGATAGTGAAAAGCATGGAAAAAATTATAGATGACATTTTGGTTGCTTATTTCCATTCCTAAGAGAAAAACAAATATATTCTAATAGCAATTAAAGTAACACATTTTTCATGTGTTTATTTATTTATTTCAGTTTGAATAATAAAAAGGGCACAAACAGCAGGCTGGAAGCGGGCCACAGATAACCCTTCCCAGGAAACACCAGCTCTGCTGAACAACTAAACCCAAAGCAATCCTGCCTGAAGCAGCACCAGGGGATAGACACAGACACCCCCATAAAAGCTGCTCTGAACAGGTACAGTCAGCAAGAAAGCAAGAGGGGAGGATGAGTGAGTGGCTCCCTGAGAACATGAGCAGCCTCAGGGGAATCCAGCCCTTCCAAGGCCAGTGGGAGGAGAACAAGATGAGCCAGGGTTTGGGGCTGGGGGGCCAGCAAGGTCAGCACTGGGGGCCCCTGTCAACTGCAAGAAATGCTCCTCTCCTTTAGGGCTGGACTCATTATTTCACCATCCATGACCTCACAGAGCAAAGCACGGCTGCAAAACACCACCCAGTGACGGAGCTGCTGATTCACATCACACTGATGGGGTTTGATACATTTGCAGAACATTTTCCCAGGTCAAAAGGCAATTGCTCATCAAAATAATTGAGCACCTCCACGGCTCAACAGATAGGACATTTCCTGAAGATGGGGCATAGGCAGGGTCAGGTCCTCTCTGTGTCTGGCTTGGAGCTGGCAGAAGAGAACCAGCAGAAGGAACACTCCAATCCAGCCCTGTGCCCCCACAAATGTCTTCTTCCCAAAGGGGAGCACATGTCTCCTGTCTTAGCAGTTCAAGTCATCACATACTGTGAAGGCTCCCAATTTCAGTTTGCACTGGAAGGAACAATCCCAAACTTACTCCTCCCATCATTAAAAATTCTATTTTCAAGACACAGAGTGGGGGAGATTCTGATATTTCTGATATAATACATCAAAATAAATGTGAACCACAAAAGATTGTATATATAGCCACAGCTATAACAACTGTATTTTCCAACCTTCGTTTTCCACCTAAAAATTCTGGGACAAACAAAACCCCAACTGTTCATTTCAGGTTATTCCCTGGAAGGAGAGCATTTGGAGCCTCCTGGGTTTAGCGGCTGCCCACTTGCCTGTTCAAATTCATTTTGCATATTAAATACTGAGAAGGGAGAAAAGGCAATGTAGGATGGCAGGAAAGGAAAAAGAAAGGAAAGTAATCCTGCATGTGGTGGCACCACACCAAACCTTTGCCCAGTACAAAGATATGTTACTTAGCATAACAAATCAAAACATACAACAACATGTACTCCCGGTAAAATCTAGAAGCAACACACTCATCTCCAAATGTCATCAGCTGAAAGAGCATTTGCATCCACAGTCTGTGTCTTTATCAGCAAAAGGACCTTAAATTTAAAAAGACCTTCTGCCCTACCACAGCAATGCACGGATTTAAAAGATGGTGTGCTGCTTTCATGTGCCCCCTGATGTTCTTTGATGCACTCATTAGTGACAGGGCATTCTCATTTCAGAAGAGGCTTTTTCAGAGAGAAAATTAGTCCCCTATGGGATTGCAAAGAGCAGGGTTTGTATTCCTTAGGACCTGCCTCATTTAAGGACTGGCTCTAGTGGCACATAAGCCTTGACAGCATCTCACTGCCACTCCTAGTCCAGCAGCAAGCAACATCAGCCCCCTTTTACAGCAAAGCCAGAGGCACATGCATAAACCAGTATACTGCCAAGGGGATGAGGAATCAAGAAGGTCTAGGACAAAGTCTGACAAGCTTAACAAAACATCAGTTTCCTCACAGCCCCTGTAACTGAGCAAGCACAAGGGATTTTTTCACTGTGCTCACAGCAGCTCCTGGAAAAGCACAAGCATACCCATCCACTGCTAAGAAAGACAGGAAAAGGTGGTCCTCACTGACAGAAGGAGGGGTGTTCCCATGGACTTTCCCTCCACAAGCTAAAGAGAGGGCACTTTACCTCTCCTTTCATCCCTACCTTGGGGCAAGGAGGCAGGGGCTCTACAGCTGCTTGACCCCCCAGTGACAGTGGACAGACCCCAGGCCTTTGCTGTCCATACAGACATACAAATTTAGACAAGACAGATTTTACTCTGTTTCAACAAAAACTGATGCCTTGCACTGAAGTGTTTCCGTGGTCCAGCAGCATCTCCCAGAGCAACCCACCTCAGAGGCAAGGAAGCTGCCTGTCCTGCCTGCAGCCCTTGCAGCTGATTGCCCCTGGCCATGCTGCCCCTCCCTCCAAACCCATCCCCTCCTCTGCAAGCCCCCAACACACCACCCCAGCCTGTCCTGCACCAGTCCCATATCCCTGACACAGCTTCCCCTGCAATTCTCACACCTCCTCCAAACAGGCAATACAAAGACACTTAAATCATCCTCAAACCCCTGTCGCAGGGGAGTGATGCAGCATTAACGAGGCAATGCCGACGGCAGTGAGAACACTTCCATCCAGCAGAGCCATCAAAAACAGCATGACGCTTTCACTGAAAGCTGCAAGCGATCCATTTACTTAAAGGACCCAGCCTGTCTCTGTGGATTTGTGGAGGAAAGGCTTCTGCATACCTTCTGATTCCAAAGTCTGGCATGGAGATGGGGCTGTTCATTGCTAAGCCCCTGGGGACACATCAAACTCCTGGCACCACAGGACTGCAACACATTCAAAGCAATCTGGTATCTCATACTCTGCCATCTGAATTACAACACTGCCTTCCAGGCTGAGACACAGCAAAACCCACTTCCACACCTTCTACTGCACCTCCTCTACTCCTCTTGCTAACCAACATGATTTACTAGTAGCTTGGGACCAACCTTACTGCCCTGTAATAAGAAATTAATCTCTAACTTGCAATCTACCAGCAACCTTCAAAGTCCCTTGACATAAGCCACAGAGACGTCTGATAGCAGTAACTGCCTTTAGTAAATCAAATGGCTCAAGACTTTTCCAGGCAACACCATTTTTAGCAGCCACCTGTATTTTGGATTTGTTGAAAGGCTGGAGTTGTTTCATATGACTACTCAACCATGCATCTTCAGGCCATTTTGGGATGTTTGTGTTCAAAGCAGCAAAGTACAAAATAAGCTCTGATTAACACGGTGATTGTTGGATGTGAAGAGCAGGCAGTGGGACTTGATGATCCTTATGGGTCCCTTCCAATTTGAGATATTCTATGATTCTAGGATCCCAGTGCCTTGAGCACACCAGCTGCAAAGCTACAGAGAAATAGGAATGTATTTCCATCTGTGGGGGTAGAAGTGCTTCAGAGTGAGCAACTCGTGCATGTGCATTTACAAAACTATCCATGGAATCCAGCTCAGAGATAAAGAACAGCCCAAGGGTCAGAGAACTTGGGTTTCAATCTCTTCCCAACATTTACCACGACTGGAAATAAGCCACAACAAGCCTTTATCTGCAACAGAGAAGCAACTTCCATCTGTGAAAGCTGTACATGGCAGGACACTGCACAGTTTTGGAGGTCAGACTGGACAGTAGTAGTAGATGGACAGACAGATCCCTCTTTTGATTGCTCTGGTGGAAAAGCACCAGACATCACCTTCACCTATAAGAATGGCTTTGCAACAACAAGCACCCGGATGCATTTACATTGTTGGAATAGCAGACAGAACATGTGTACATGGCAAACCTGGGGTACCTTCCCTGGAAAATTCACTTTGCAAAGTGTATCTGAGGAAGGTTTTAGCTCTAACCACATTTGCATTGTGTTTTCCATTTTTCATTCACTCTCCTTGCAGACAAACAGCAGAAGTGGATGCACCTGAGAAAAATACATCTTAAGAGTCCACAGCACCAGCATTTTCAGTTTAATCTCCCACAAGCATCCACACAGCTAATATGAGTTGACTACAGCACAGAAAAAACTCCAAGTTCTCTGCCATCCATGCCACCATTCATGGTTTAGATCCACAGACTAAAGAAGACAAAGAGAAAATAAGATTGTAATTACCTAATGGGATTTATTCTGAGACAGTGCAGTCTGTTTAGCACGAGTAAGCAGGGGGGAACAACCAAGAGATTACTGGTTAAAAGCTAGCAAAGCCCACTTGCAACAGACAATTCTACCCATCAAAGGCACATAAATCAATAAACTGTTGATCCATCACCTTAGTTTTCATTATTACTTCTTACAATGCATTCAGCTTCCTGCTTCACAGTGCCCTCAGAACTAGAGCTCCCACCCCAAGTTCCCTAGAGATCATCTGCTGTTCAAAGCAATCAGATCCATAGAGGACTCAGTCTGCCTTTGTTTTTAATTATGTACTGTATCATACTGTATGTATGTATTGTATCACTGTTCAGATAGATTACAAACCAGTTTCACCATTATCAATCATAACAGTGAGTTATTCAGTTCAACAAAGAAGCGTGAAGCTTTTTTGTTTAGTTTTGCTACACTTGAAGGAAAAAGCCACTAAGTGTTCTCAAGAAGCACTCGACAGAGGGAGGGATAAATTAAACTGTAAATAGAAATGGAAATGCGAGAGCAAAGTCATCCGTCACTGCAGCTCGTACCCAAGTTTCAATCAGTCCCAAGCTGGGAGAAGCCAGTGGCTGAATCCGGCAGCCATTTCAGCTACTGGCAGAGGAATTGTGCAAAACCACAAGGGGAACAGGGCGCCTCGGGAGCCAACTCACTCTCTCCTGTCACCAGAGAGCTTCGGCAGGAAAAGTTTTGAAATAGAACTCAAAATACTTACACACAAGGAGGAGAAACCAAGCCAGCATAAAGGCAGACATCCCATCCTGAATTACACTGCCCAAGGCTTCCAGATGGTTGCCACTTACTTTGTGCCATGCCCTTTTAGAAAGATGGGGGAAATTATTCAGCTCCTCAGCTCAATCTCTGCCTGTGACATTGAGGCCCCCGTGAGCATCAGTGTCTTGCTCACCACAGCAACAGAACTGGAATTATTTCAAGAGGGTAATAAAGCCTTTCCTTGCTGCCAGACGGTCAGCCAGCAGCTCACCCCACCACATAGTGCTCTGGTGCTTACCCACCATGGGTCTCAAAAGCCTTCTCCAAACAACATGTGGAGGTCAACCCCACACACCTTTGCCAGCAAGATGCAAAATATATCTGCTGCCCATCTATTGTTTACATCAGTTCAGCAAAGGAGGGCTCTGTACCCACCTTTGCCCCAGCCCGTGCCATCAATCCCCACTCACTTTGGGTCTGTCTGCATGACTCACTCAAGCAACAGCATCGTACTCACATGTGAACTGACACACGTGATTTTGGATTCTCCTGAAGCAGAACAAGCCCTTCCTTAAAGCTTTCCCTGGACTGTAAATGTCTCTGCATCTTTCCAGGAGCTTCAGTTACACCTAGCAATCCTCCTTAACTCATGCTCTGAGCCCAAACCCAGCACTGCTCCCTGCAACTCAGCAGCTGCCAAACCCCCTCCCCCGGGCAGCAGCTGCACGTGAATGTCCCTGCAGAGCAGCTCCTGCACCCATCCTGCATTTTGTACAAGGTGCCAAGTGTTTGGGAATAGCCAAACATGAATCATATTATATTTATGATAATATTACAAAGCTTAAAAGATCATCGTGTCACATTCTTGATTTACAGAATCAGGTTGGTTTCTGAATGTAAATCAAGACCCAAGCTCACTTCTAAGCTTTAATGAGTGTTCCCTGGAAGGCCAAAGCACTGGTAACCATGAGGTACAGTGCAGGGCAAAAACTAAAGAGAGGAAAAGCCATGAATTACAGCCCCCCAGAGCTCAATTACTTCTGACTCATCCTCTCAAACGAGTTCTTTGCCTCCATAAATCAGAGGGAACAGAAAAACTCGCACTGCTGTGAAAGGATAATTATTCTTGCACAGTGTGAAGGGGAAACACACATGCTAATAGTGCCAGCTCATGAGACTGTGCTGGTGTTGACAACAAGAAACATGCTTTTAAACACACAGAGGGGCCCACTGCAGCCTGTAGGACAGCACAGCCCCATCCACACACTCGGAGCTTCAGGAGAGCAGTGGGAGCCCTTCCAGTCTGCTGTCCAGGAGCCTTGGGAGGACACAGAGCATGAAGACTCCTGCAGGAACAAGGTGGCTCAAACCTCCTCAGTAACACTGAGCAGGGTTCATCCTGCTCACTTCCACCTGCCTGTACCAGGAGGGACTTCACTTTGGCTGCCCATCAGGGAATTAGCAGAGCATTCTGAAGAAAAGAGCACAATTGCACGTCATGCCATTTTCCAGGGCTTTTCCTTCAAAGCAGACACCTTAGGAAAATCCAGGACATTTGTGACCTTTTCTAACACATGTAGGTCTTGTTTTAGGAAACACTGCTAATCCACAAGCAACAGCACACAAGAGAGAAGATGGCTTTGCTGGTGCCAATGCCCTATGAAGCACATAAGAGCATATTGTTAAATATTGTCCTTTGCAGTATTCCATACACATCATCAGGCCAGTGAGTTACTATGAGATATTGCAAATCTTATTTACCTCAACTCTTTTGTCCCAGATTTATTAATTCTCACATTTAGGCAATTTTTTTCAGCCCACAATTATCAGCTTGTTTTCCCCATTACATTTTTTTTAATTAGAACAATTCAGAAAAAGCCAATAGCAGACAAGCCTTTGAACAGTTAGAAGGAAATATTTTTGTTTTACAAATTTGGCCTGACAAAGAAACTTATATTGTGGTTTTCTCAGAAAGCAGAAATTAACTTACTTTGGGAGTATTGTAACCACAATGCTCCCACCAGCTACCCTAACTACTCCTTGGAAAGCTCCTTTTTGCCAAACCAAGCTAACAGCAAGACCTCGTGGGAGCTCATGAATGAGAAAGAATAGGGAATGACACATGCATTTCTAATGGACATTGGTATTTATGATTATCTAAATTTTCAAGGCCAGAAAAATGGAGACAATCAATTAAAAGTGGTAGACCCGAGTCTGAATAAGGGTCATTCATTTAAAGGCAATTTAGGATCTGAAAAGGGTTGGTGTTCTGAAAAAGGGTGTCACAAAACCACTGTTCAAGTAGTCTTACCCTCCCCTTCCCACACCAGAGTAATTCTGGAGGATGAGAAAGTTAACAGCAGTAAGGGGTAAATCCAAAGAGCTTAAACCTAATGGGAGAACAGTTCTAGTCTCAGCCTTGTACAAAGCCAGAACATTCAGTCTAATGTTTAGACCCTTAATGCTGCTCATTAAAATACTACTTTATTTTCAGGGCAGCCATATGTCCTCAGCACATACAAGAATCAATGCAGATGTCTCTACTGTGCCCAAATGCCAACAAAACACCAGGCAGGATTTTCTAAATAGGGCCTGGTATCTACCTGGCCAGTTTTGACCCAACCCAATTCTACTTGATCCTCACTGGCAAGACCCCAGTCCATGGCAGAGACAGCAGAGCTGCTCCTGGGACACCTAACAGAGCATCATACTGGCCACAGCCCCACATGCCAAAGCCAACCCTCCAGTAAGAGGGCCATCAACCAACCCATACAGACGTCACATGGCACCAAGAGACAGGACAGCACGTAGTCACGTAAGGAATTACACACTCACGTGAAAGGGAGATGGCCACACTAATCCCAGGGAGCTGGGAGGCCAGAGACTGAACAGGAGACAAAACAGTGTGCACAGGGTGTAGCTGAGTAACAAAAAGCTACAGGAGCAACTTCAGGGATAATTCACAAAATGCTGCCAATTATATTAGAAATACAGGACACTTCAAAAAAGTGCCTCACATGGTCTGTAGCACTGTTGGCAGGCACTCAGATCCCAGAAACACTCCATTCTCACAAGGTAACTCTTGTCCTGAGCAAGGAAAAATATTGCAGCTTAATCCAACCACTTAGATCTTCAAGATATCTGTCTAGTTTGAAAAGTAAGCTAATTTGAAAGTTGTTCTCCCTTCCAGAGCTTCCTTTAACCTTTATCTTTTTATTAACAGAGATAAAACCCAGATAGACTTCCAAGCACAGTATCTCACCTGCTTTACTTTTTCAGTGTCAGCATGAAGTGACACGGGTGGTGATGAGAAGCAAAGCCAGTGCAGCCACAAGGTTAATGGGGATAAAGCTCAGAATCACACATGTTCCCACAACAAGGTGGGTCTGTGAGACACCCAGATCTCCCAGGGAATGCTTCTCCCAAGACCTAGGAGCTCCACTGGGATCAAGTCCCAGTCTCAAACCAAGCCAAAGGAATGGCACATGTTGCCAAGGGCTCTGATGCCAGGACAGCAGGACAGCCACAGGCTGAACAGCAGCACTGCAATTGCAGTACACACCAGCCAGGGAACAGCAGGAATTACCACCCTGCCGTGGTATGCAGAAATAAAATCAATCTGTCTCCAGTCATGCACTCACCCTTTTCTATCCCTGGACACCTCTCTGCTGATCCACTGCCCAATTAACCTTTCATTAAAGGCTTCCTCGACATTTACAGAAAGGCCACAGCACCCATGATTAGCACTTTATTTTACATGCATTGCTACAACTACACATCTTGGTGTACACTCCCCCTTGCAAGCAAAACTTGCAGTCTCGCCCTTCATCTGATGCCCCACACACACATCAAGACAGAGTTGTTCCACCAGAAATCACTCCCTAGTTACCTTCACCATCCCTGAAGGTTTTTACAGACTGCTGCTGTAGTTCACCTTAGCCATCTCTCTCTCAGTCTAAGGAATCCTCATCTTCTTGACAACTCCCAATACAAAAGCTACCCTGTATCTCTGATTTAACCCTGCTCTGAGCCTCTTTCCAGTCCTCCTGGTTTGTTCCAGAGCCAGGACATAAAGAGCAGGAGGCAGTGCAACCACAAGCCTACACAGCTGCAGTGTGTTTTCTTCCCACTGCCTTTGTTAATAACTTCTAATGTTCAATTTTATTTTGATCACTGCTGAGCACTGAGCCAATACCATCATAGAGCTCTGCTTTATAACCCAGAACCTCGAGCCCCCAGAGCCTGTTGGTGTCTCACAGCTCATCGCCTTGTGTACATGCAGAATTACTTTTATGTGCATCACTTCACATATTCCTACCCTGAAATTCATCTGTCATTTTTGCATCCCATCATTCTGTCTGAACATCCTTCTGCACATCTTCACACTTTGCCTGTCTTTACAACCCCAAATAGTTTCCTGTGCAAACAAAGCTTATTTATTTTCTTTGTTCCTTTTTCAAGTCTGACTCATATTTGAAATATAAAAGGTCTCAGCATGAGACCTTGCAGTGTTCTGCTGGTGATTTCCCTCCACCAGGAAAACTCATTATTTACTTCCACTCTCTGTTCATCTTCTTTTAGCTGACTATTTTTCTAAGACCTTCCCCCTCTTTTCCCCCCACTGCTTCATTTCCTTAAACATCTTCTGTGAGGAACCTTGATAAATGTCTTTAAAAAAATCCAAGCAGGCTTTATCAACAGAGTGCTCTGCTCCACATGCTTGTTAACTCCTTCAAAGCAGTGTTTTGCCCTCTGCCTCTCTATGTGTTTGCAGCTGTCTTTTTACTTAAAAGCAAATTCTGAGTTTCATGGGACACTATTAAGGGCAAAGCTTTTCTAGCTTCAGGTGTTTTAAAAATTCATGCAAAAGGAAAAATTATGTCCCAAGTGCCTCTTTTGTCATCTCACAAACACCTCCTGGACCTGTCTTCCCTTTATGTAAGGCCAAAAAAACCCTTTCCCAAAAGTAACTATCAATACTAATGCAAACCTTTTATCTTGTGTCTTTCCTTTGCTGCCTCAGAGAGTACAGGCTTGCCTCAGTATAGGTTTAATAAAGGCTGGTGAATGTCTTACTGCAAACATTTATTTGGGCACTGACCCCTGAAACAAATCCAATTCATCCAGCTGCACCTCCAGAAAGTTGATCTTGTCAGGCAGAATCAAGGAGCAGATACCACTCATGCTATTCAGCATTACAGACTCTATACCTTCCAGTTCAGGTACTGAAGCTTTGACTCCACAACATTTTAATATTTCGCTGTTTCATCCCAATCCAAGACCACATGCAGGTCAGGACATCCCTGAGACCCTCTTCAGGCTCACCTCTTGGAGGTGGACTGCCAATTCTGCAAGTGTCCCAGATCCAGCACTTGGTAAAACAAAGCAGTTCAGGATCATTCCCGTGCCACCAGAGAACATATAAAAACAAGAGGTACAACAGTGGGGCTGGAGAGAGAAGGGACTGTAGGAAAGGAGAAGGAAGTCACAGGAAGAGCCCAGTGCTGACAGCACAGCTCCAGGACAGAATCCAGCAGGGAAAGGAAGGAAGAAGTCAGAGCTTTCCCACACCTCACTGAGCTGTGGTAGCTCACCAGGGTGGCCATACAAAGTGAACTGATATTTCTGCTGCTCCAACAGAAAAGGCCCAGGGATGCCACACACCACGGCAGTAGCAGTGGATGGGGAAAATCACTTAAAGCTCTGGGCATGCCCTGAATCCTATCTTACTTAAATTATGTTTGAACAAATTTCTTTAACATGAGAAAACTTCTACTGATACAAAATGTTGGCCACTTTGGTTCTTTCTTGCCTATGTATCCCTTATTTTACTGTACTGTCAAATCCTTCTGTAGAAATTACTATTTTTCCCCTAGAGTCACCTAAAAGCATGAAGATGAGCTCCATTCCAGAACTATTTGTGAGAAAACACTGAACTATGTGATACACAGTAGGGACAAAATCTTTTTAGAAGTGTTTACAATGCAGGGCAGGCACCTTTGTGTTAAGAACATATCTAAAGCTGACAAAGTGGAAACACTTCTATAACAAACTCAGGACAGGGATGGGTGATTTGGTGCCTCAGATCTGAGGGCACAGCTGCAGTCTTTAGACAATTCTATAGATCAAAACTTTTCACACACATCCTCCAACAGGCAGATGAGCATCCAGAGTTCAGAGTTGAATCCCATGAGCTGTGTCATTTTTGTGTCTCTCAAAGAGCAACCCAAACCCCCAGGACTTCAGAGAGTGCTCCAAACATGGGCTGTGCTGATGCCAAAGGCCACAAGATCTCAGCAAACATTACCTCTCTGAGACAAAAGACAGCTTCCAAAACTCCTGCACCACCAAACAACTGTTAACGTTTCTCATGTACAACCACATGTTTAAGGAGCAGACATGTCATTGTTTATCTCATAAATGAAAATTTAACAGTGACAGTATTGTCAGTTGGATTCTTTTCCATAACTTTCTGGACCACTGATGGTCTGCAGATAGCAATTTCGTAATCACTGGTCTGTGGAAAGTTGGTACAGTGAACCAGCACAAGGGTTATGTGGTATCACCGTTTATTGCCTCCCTTGGGGAAGATAATGCAGAGGAGGAAATGAGGTTTCCAGTATTGACTGATTTCTTTACCAAGCTTCTATCTTTGGCAGTTCCCCACTCAGTACACTGCCACAGATGCAGTAGTGAATAATTACGGTGCTCCCCCTGCTTCTCTCCTCCTCTTTCCAGCTGATTGCATAAACTTTAAAGCAAATACAAAATCTGCGTTTTTAGCAAAGTTGTCCTAAATGTGCCCTTCTGACTTTGCTCTCACTGAAGCATTGTGATAATTAGTATGTTCACACTGAGCACGTGACTGCACGCCTGCAATTGCAAACACTGCCTTCTGTGCCAGACGCCTTACAACCAACAGCGGTACCGTGAGGACGGCAGAAAACTTCAAGCAGAGCAAAACCTGTGTGTGAGTCAAAGTGAGAGCTTGAAACTTCACCCCCACACACACTAGAAAGGAGAATCAAAAGAGTCTCATCACAGCATCTCATCTGAATAAATTCTTTGAAATTCCCTTTTAATGCATGGACTTTAGCATAGAAAGCACTTCATACACATCTCGTCTTCTGTTTTTAATATCATCACTTTCATAAAGCTGATGTATTTCACGTTTTCATCAACAACAAACAAATCCAAAAGGAGAAAAATGGAAAAATAAATATAATGTTGATATTTGACTTTGGTATTTAGTCATAGTGTCAACTTTACTAACTTCACAATTTGTCAGAAATTATAAGACACAGGGATCTTTCTACATTAGAAAGCAAATATAATGATTTTAAAAGGCTTTAAGAGTGTGCAAATACACATAGCTCTCAAGCAGAGAGGAGGGAGCCTTTACCTTATACCAGTGTCTGCAAAGGTTTGGGATCAGGATGGATAAATTGCATTCAAAGTATGGGAATTCCATACCAGATGAGAGCTGTATAACCTCACTTGTATTGCTTCAGAAATGAGTGTTACGTCTCTCAGCAGTACAAAAAGCCCACCAGCTCTGCATCAAGGGTAAAAGTACACCTAAAGTTCCTTCCCCAAGAAGTGACAATTCCAGCACTTCCCACCAGAAGTGATGTTTCCCAGGCTGCAAATGCAGATTACAATCAATGGAGCTGATGGCAAGTGAGGGAAAGAAGGGCAGTTCATCTCCCAGCCCGTGAAACTGCAGACTGCCATCAGAAGCTATTTCCTTCAATTCAGAATATTCCCTCCCTTTTTCCCATTTAACAATGGGTCCAGAAAAAGCTGGAGACATCTGTCAAACCCAGATGGCTCACTTGGAAAATGACTGCATGTCTGTTTATAGGGAAAGTGATAGAATCAACAGAGAAGGGTTGGATATTTCTGTACATTGGAAGCTGCTCATCCCTGCAATGACAACTTGAACTTGCTCCCAGCTCCACTTCAGGCAGGACTGGAGAGCTGTTACTCCCCCGAGGGACCTCATTTGCAGTGGGCCACATTTAGGGAAGATGAGACCATGTGGTTGGACTGTTCCACCCTGCATTGCTGAGGTCTCACAACACTCTAGCCAGGATATTCCCTTTCAAAATGAGCATCTAGAGGATTATTCTGTGACTACATGCAGGAGCAGCAAACTACGTGTCCTGGGCTCAGATGTAAATAAAACATAATACTGTCCTTTAAAAGAAAAGTGGGGAGGGAGATAAAAAGGAAGCATAAGTCTACACTGAAAATAGCAATTTGCAGGGGATTAAGCTATTGTGCTATTTGCTCTTGTCTATTTCAGCTGCTGCTCAAGATATTAACCTCACTACTCCCAGTGAAGCAACAAAAACAATTATTGTGCTGGCAATGGGATTTGCAGCTAGAAAGAAATGAGTATTAAGGAAGGAGTGAGGGGTGCTGCTATGAATAACTGCTTCCAGTCCCAGCTGCACTCCATAACCAGCAAAAGGGTATGGTGCCTTGAACATGGTAGTTGAGCCTGGGTGGGCAGGCAATTGCACACAGGGACAATGTATCTGCCAAACCACAAACCCCACAGAGGGCACGGCACAGGTGTCTCAGCAAGGAGAGCAACACCATAGAAAACTGGACTGAGGACACCTGCTTTTGTTCAGACACCTTTTTTACCAGCAGATGCTACTAAATAAATGCCACCTGGAGAAGAGGTTTAAAGCCCTTAGGAATGTCCCTGTATGGCCTAAAGTTACTTTCCTTCTAAGCAAAGCTTGTCCAGTTTGGAAGATGGGGAAGTGAATCAAAAGCTTGATCAAATCTGATCACAGTGGGACTCTGATCACAACAGTGCAGTACTGACACTGGTGTGCTGCTGCAGACACCGCTCAGTCAGGAAAAGTGCCTGGTGTTCAGAAGGCAAACAAAGGGGACCCGAGTCAAACACAGCACGCAGCCCTAATGGCCCCTCAAAAGCCCTCATGCTGTCAGAGCCAGTGACACCAAGTGATCGCACTCACAACGCCATCACAAATTAAGTGAATTTAGTACTTGCAAAAGGTGCCATGCTGGCAGAGTTCAAAGACTGAAGCAGCTTCTGTGGAGACAAAGATACAGCAAGTATCTTTTTTTATAACCCTTCATCCAGCTGACCCACCAGTTGCCTACCTCCCCAACTCTTTGCTAAGGGTAGCAGGACATGAATCCTTTCATACTCACACTGTTTGCTCTTTAAGTAAACAGAGGCAGCTTTTGCCACTTTCACCAAGTAAATACAATGACTCTCCACCAACATGTCAGGAGCTCCAGGATCAGCAGCAGCCACGCACCAGGGACCCTCACCCAGCACAGCCAGCCCCACAAAGGCATTAGGACCCCGTCATCCCTAATGAATCTCCAATCTCTGCCCCTTCCACCAGCTCAGGCTGTCACACCAAGCCAATGGCAGGCAGGCAAGGACCTTCCATTATATCTTGCCTGTTTCCTTGCTGTGACCCCTTTTTGTAATCAGTAAAGACACTTCAGCAGCTTTGCCGAGTTCTGCACAACTTTGCAGCTCCCCATCAAGCTTTGAAGGCTGCTCTAACTCAATTTGGCGCTGCTATTTTTACTGCCTGTGCTGGGGATTGCTAAGGGACTGTGCAAGACACTGCTGCTATAAGAAAATGAATATTTCACAATATCCTCTCCCCCCTAACGTGCCAAAGAAACAAGTCCTACTATACTTCCAGAAATTTGTCTACTTTGGAAGAGCACCAACCCAACAGCGCAATCACTTGAGTTAGCTCTCAGGTGCCTCTTCCATTCTTCCTCCTTCTGCAGTACCAGGGCAAGGAATTGAGTTGCTAACAGCACAAAACAAACATTTCAAAGCTTGTTGCTCTTTTTCTTCTGGGCATTCTGCCTCTGCACTGAGGTACAGTAGCTGTGGCACAGGCAGTTGCTCTGTACTTCTATTCCAGCTTCAGTCACTTAGGGCAGGAGGGACACACCATCCAAGTCCCTTGGGACCACCTCACAAACACCAAGGCACTGTAGAGCCTCCTCTTCTCTCTCAGCCCCAAGTTACTCCCAGAGCCCATAGCACAAAAGTTCCCCAAAAGCCACCACAAAATCAAGTCCAGAGTTCAGATCCTGGACATCAACTTCTCAGATGTCCCAGGAGTACAGGACTGCAGGGTCCGGTCAAGTCCAACTCAAAGAAACACTTATTTTGTAAGTAAAGAGTCACTGTTCAGAATTACATTAAACCGAGAAGATGAGAATCCCATTAGCTAATCTAATTTAACCTGATCTGTTTGAATTTCATTAGATGTGGCTGCACTGGAGACTCAGTAATAAGACTCCAGTATATTGAGATCCTGACGGCTTCTAACTCAATCTCCCAACCTGATGCAGACAGTTGTAATCATGTTAATTAGCTGCAGAACCTCTGATGTACTTCAGCTGAGCTCAGGGTGAAGCGAGAAAGATTAAAACGAAGTCAAATGAGAAAGAGCCACCCTACTTGCATACAATTTACAGGATGGGAACAACACACTCTTTGTGTGCAGATGTCATCCCTTGGCTCAGATGGGGAAGGGCACTGCATAGGAACAAAGTGTCTCTGGGTAAGATCAGTTAATTAGCTTGATAAATTAAGGGATGAGACTGAAGGTAAAAAAGGAATTTTTCTTATTTAAATAGCCCCCTACAAGTTCTGTCAGCCATAGGAAGTTACACACCAAAGCTATTTTGGAAAACAATCAGCACACTGCTGTTTCTAAAGTTAGCTTACTTGGGTGCTTTTCCTATAGAGAAACCATTGCTCTTACATTTGTCAGCACTCCCACAGAGATCAAGAGGATGCCAGTTTGAATAAGCAGCTAGACAGCCTGGATGGCAGCTTTTGGTCCCAATCCCTGCTCAAGGGGGAAGGGCCCGCGCTGCTCTCTCTGCTTGCACTGCTCTCTCTGCTTACACTGCAGGCACACAAATAGGGTTCAAGCTCTTGATCACGGCATGAGTCAGTTCAGATTTCTGCATCAAAGAGAACCTTTGAACTTAAGCACCACAAAGGCAGTCTGCAAAATAAGTGACATCCATTGCTGTGTCCATAAACACAGTTGTATTGGAACAGGAGAAGCATAGGCAAGCACATGGACAGTATCCAAGCTGCCAGCTCTCACAGCCTGACATCTAAGGAGGGCTGCCTCAGAAGCCACCGTGCATCTGACCTGCTTCAGGTGGTGAGGATGAAGGTCCTTCAGCCAAACCAAGACTTACACTGGCAACCACTAAGACTCACCTTTGGATTCAATGCTTAGGAGTTTGTTTTGGGTTTTTTTGCCAACCTGCAGCAGTTTGGGAACCCAAAGAGGGTGGGATGTTACAAAACTGCCTGGACTCTCCCAAAAGACAAGTTCTAAGGCCAGAGTCAGGCCACTTTTCCTGCTGAAGTTTGTGTTTGCAAGACATATGAAACAACCCCTTCAACTCTCTGCACCAGGACTGCCTTTCCAGATCTCCTCATGGAACTCCAGCAGGAGTGCCCACAGAGCCTCCCCAAGCCCACTAAGGCTCCAGGCATTAATTCAGGCCAAGTTTTCTGTAGCACAAACAGACATCTCTGAAGGATCCAACCATCCCAGTCAGCCTCTTGGCTTGTCTTCAAACTGCATTACAGAAGCTTTAATGACCTGAGGCAAAACCAGAGCACTGCCATGCTTTTCCAGCTTAAGTCCTTGTACTTTCTCTTCACTGCAGCCCCCAGTAAGCCTCAGAGGAGCCCATTCCTGATGAGCTCATCAGGAAGACAGAGGTTCAAATCACCCCAGCACACTTCTGCCTCAATTAACATCTCTTTCGGAGCCTGCAGCGGTGGGGATCTGGAGCTTGGAAAGCAGTGCAGAGCATGTTTCACTGCAAAGGAGTAGGATTTAGGCAAGGAGAAGTTCTGTAACCTTCTCCTGACTTCTCCCCTCTCCCACAGCCCCATGGCACTCAGAGCAGTTTGTGGGACAGAGTGAAAACTTGAGAGAAGCATCTGAAGCCTTTGAGAAATACAACCTCAAGCAACTTACAAACACTAAATGCACCCAGACAGTGTGGGGAAGATATTTATAGCTGGAGAAAAAAAAACTATGTAGAACTAATCCTGATCTCTCACTGAACAGTGGTTCCCGCATAAATACTGAACTGTTTGTGGCTGAACCAACTCCAGGCTGTCCCGTTCCATGCAAAAAAAAGTGACATTGATATTGATTTCAGAATTGCTTTCAAATTACAAGTGCTAGCAATAAAATTAACTGCATCAATTTCAAGCACTACGAATCGCTTGCGATTTCAATTATCGATTAAGTACCATGGCAGAAGCATTAAGCATTGAAATGTTAACAGTGATTATTACTCTGCTACTGTGAAACTTGAGTCTTTTTATTGGTGTTTTGTTTGAGGTTTGGATGGGTTTTTTGTTTGTTTGTTTTAATTTTGAGACCAATACTTATGCTGGATATTCTGGGAGCTGTAGTTCAAACACCATCACATTCAGTGTAAGTGCCTAAGAGACAGAAGTCAATTTCAATTCATGCAAATACAGTGAGTTTTGATGGCAAAGAGTAGATAAAACATCATCTTTTACTGTCCTGGCTGAAACACCTTTATAATTAGCAATGGATGGCCTCGCTGTTTTTAGTATCCTTGCTGATCAGCTGGTATTTATGGGAAGAAGTTGCATCACCCTCCAGAGGCTTTGGTGAAATGAGGTGTCAAGGGTTTCTTCACAGAAAAGCAAACATTTTACAATCATCCTGCCATGCCAAATATGTTGCTGGCATAACTCTGTTGGCTATCCTGGATTTTTAACCATAAAAAGAGCACGTTCGGTATCATATTTGATACCTACTGAACACACACAGCAGGCTTCACAATCTGCACTGATAGAGTGAGAGCAATGGGAAAGAAAACAGGCACATCCTACAGAAAGAATGCAGCCCCATAACCTGATGGCTGATCAAGCTGGGTACAACGCTCCTTTTGCAGGGGTGCTGTGACTGCTTGCACTCACCTCCTGACACTGCCATCACAAATGCTGGGCAGCTTTTGGCTTGGACACCTCTATCTCCCTAATTAACACAGCAAAGACTAAGCCCAGGTGGGCAGCAATCACAGCAGTGGTTTATCCTCCTTCCACATTTATCTTTCTAGAGCAGGTTTGGAGCTACCTCAGGTGGGAAAGTTGAGATATATGGACATGCTTTCCAGGAGGGTGTGTGGATGTGCCTGCAGACACATGCACCTATGAGAGAGGATGGACTTGGCTGGCAGAGGATTGTGTATTTGTTTATCTGCAGCAAGCTACTCAAAGTTGGAGCCATAAGGATTTCCACAGTCTTGCTCCACTGCACACAAGTCATGTAAAGCTCTGTTTGGCAGCTGCCTTCTCTGACAAAGCTGGTCTCTGAAGGTTGGCCTCCATCACTCTCTAATTTCTTGTTCCTCCTAACTAAACTAAGCTGATAAGCTGTGCTGAATGTCACTTCTCAAATCACTCAGCAAAATCTCACAGTGGGGCAGACAGTTCCAAAATTATTTCAGTGACTTAGATTTCCCTCTTCCCTTTTGCTATTTCATTGAAAGCATCACTTCCACAAAAATCCAGAGCCCATTTCTCCACATCTGTGCCCAGGGCAAGTCTCACACAAACACCAGCTTGGTCACTGACTGGAAAAGCTGCCCCACACAGGCAGCAGAAGGCAATAGGACCCACAGAGGCAGAGCTGTATCTTGTCCCTAAGGGCACAAAAGCAGCTGTGGCCCCAGCACAGCAAACCAGTGCTTCTCCCAGGAGTTTAACAATACCCTGAATACTACATGATCGTAGGGTAAAAGACCCCAAATGCACATCAGGGCTCTAATAGGTTTTAATGCATTGTAAAAATACACAGGGGAACTGGAGCAGTTTAAAAGAGCATCCCAGCAGAAGGTAAATTACAGCTCTTGAACATGGCACACCCATGGCATGACTCCAGCCAGGAAACCTTCACAGTGAAGGCCAGGATATTCCACCAGCTAGACCTGAAGTCAGCGCACCAGGAGATGGTGCAGCTGCTAACGGGAGCAGGAAGCTTTACAAATTCCCCACAGTGATGAAGTAAGACACCACATCCAGGAGAAGGCCACTCACAAGCAAGGAGTTGGGTGATAACACTGCAGCATGGATAAGAGGCAGTGTCCAGCCTCAGGCACAGGAGAGGACCTGGGCCCCCTTCGTGGCTCCTGCTCATCACTTGCTCCAGAAGGGAGGAAATTCAGCTTATGCCAGCACCCCCCTTTCTGCACTATCTCTCAGGGTGGATGATTTGAGCCTAATCCATGAAACCTCAGCTGTTTCTTAGTGATAAATCCAGTTTGGAAAACTAGCACTTCAGAAATTAGCAACGTCAGATCTCAAGGGTAAGCTGTAAATCTCTGAAGGGCAGCAGCACACATCACATATTATGCACAAGCACAGCAAGTATAACAAGCAGGAAGCATTCCTTCAAAAGCTGGGTGTTAGATCAAAAGTCAGGTCTGACTCTACATTACCCTCTTGCTTCCTTGGGCTTCACATTTTGCCTTCTCCACAAAGAGATCATTCATGTCCCAGAATTACAATGTTTCCCTCTTCCCTGAGCAGTTTGGCCTTTTAACTGGAGACACAGGAACCCTGGTGATTTAGGGCACACACAAGGACATGCCATTTAAACCAAGTGAAGTGGGGCTGTTGTTCTTGCAGAGTTTACAGCTGCACTGTGAAACTCACAGCTGAAGGAAGACAGAGGCCAAAAGCACAGGTGGGTTTCAGAAGAATATCATCTAACAGCCAGTTCTCAAGGAGCAGGACATCCAGCCAGGACTGTGAGGCAGGAGCAGGGAGAAGGCTGCACACAAGGACCAACCTAGACTCTTGCTCCTCTTCTCTTGGCATCCTTTAAGTACTACCAGGGACAGGATAACTGAGAAAATGGTCTAAGCCAGTCTGGCAAGTATCATTTTCTTAGTAGCTGAGATCATTTGCTAATTCAAACTTCACCCAACGCTTCAGTTCTCTGATGGCAGCAAATGACCATTTGAACACAGGTCTGACTGGTGAGTGGCAAAACCAACTGAAATCAAACTGAAATCATCCAAAAAACGAATAGAACTAGTATGTAAGTCTCCCCTACAGCTAAGCATAGCAGGGGACTTCAATTTGATTTATCTCAGCAACATTAATGGACCAATTAGCTGTTTCTCAGGGAAGAAGTCATGCCATCATTTACATATTTTGGTCATATAGCAGGGAGGGTAAAAATTATGAACACATGTGAAGCATTTGGATGCGCTCAACTACCAAAGATTTCATAATGAACAGTCATGACATTAGATTAGTGTTTCCCAATGCAAAGAGGATTTTGTTTTAACTAGAAGCGTAAAAAGGAATTATAGCAGCTGTGCCTGTCATTATTCTGCTTAGCCTGTTAATGGAATTGGCTTGCTAGAACCAAATTGGTTCAAAAGATTAATTAAAAACAGGTGGTTCTGTTCAATAACTTCTCCACATTACGTTGAGAACTTCTCGTGGCCAAACCACCTCTGTTCTTCCTAGTGACCTGCAGAAGTTCCATTTGCTCATCTCTGTGGGCAATAAAAAGTAATGAAATTAAATTCAGAACACTGCCTGTGTGACAGAGTGCAAGGTCCACCTGAGAAGAAAAGCCACATCCAATGAAATAGGGCGGCTGACCCTTGTGAGCCTTCTCCAGTGGACGGTTTTCCCTTGGGAATGTCCTCTATGTGACTGTACACCTCAAGAGGAATGGTCTTTGCATGAAACACCCCCAATGGGATTTAGAAAGAACTTGTTGGTCAAAAGGGCTGAAGCTCATTAGCCTCCAAAAAAGGAGAGAGTGGTTTGAAGAAGCCTTCCAACCACATGCAGAAAAGTTTTGTATTTGGAGGGTTTGTCACCATCTCCACTGGCCACACGCAACCCAGACCTAGAACTCCAGCTGAGTCAGAACCACACTGGCTCAATGTCTTCTGCAGCCAAGGACTCCCCCTTAGGAGGCACAGGAGGTCCAAGATTTAAGACAAACCATCGGAAAGAGGATGCCATCGGCTCCCTCACAGGGAGCCAGTTCCTGGCTGGCTGGGAACGTTTCGCAGATGTAGAAGATTTCACAGCTACCTCTTATTTCCCTGCAGAGCTTTAGGATAACACACAACCCCATGATATCCTACACACCCACACACTACAGGTGTGCTACTGGAGCTGGCAGCTCCCCTTTCTTTTTGCAGCAGAGGGGCCAACTTAGAGCACAGCCCCACTGCAGAGAGCCCAGATGGGGCCAAGAGATGGGGAGAGAAGACTCAGCAGCAGTTTTTACCAGACTAATTCCATGGGCCCCAGGCAACAGATCAATGCTCCTTGAGGATGTGAAGATGCAGGAACAAGCATCGCTCTGCATTGCTCATTTCTCAGGTCTCCTTACATCAATAGGTTTACCCAGATCCTCCCCTATCTGTTAGTTTGATTACATCCTGACCTCAGTTCCCTTCTCATATGTGGCAGTAGACAAAGAACAGCTGTACAAGGACACAGTTGTGCTGGAGGCCTAAGCATTCCTGCCCACAGCAAGGTACAACTGGTGTACAAGAGCTCCAACTGAAATTTGCACAGGAGTTGTAGAGAATCCAGGCATCGTCATTAAGTTACACACATTTGAAAGCTGCAGGAGATAACACACAGTCAAATCAAATCAGAGTTTAACAAAAGACCAGCTGAGAGTCACACAGCCAGGGACACCTCATTCACACATGGATCTCTTTAGTGAGCACATCAAAAAACCCTGGCCTGTGATCCTTCAAACCCTGCTCAGTAGTACTTAGGATTACAGCAGGGCCAGACTGAGCAAAAAAGCAGGCTCAAGCTCAATATTTTGTCATGTCCTCACTGATTTCATCTCTCAGAAGAGCAGATGAAAGTGAAAGAAGAGTTGTTTTCATTTAATTTCTAATTTGGGGCACAAGTGAGCTCCTGTTCTACCAAACAGCTATTGGGTTACCTCACAGTTAATTCATATACTTATTTCTACTTCACTTTGTTTTGTTTCAACCTCTTTGTGGATTAATATAAAATCCTGAGCAACAGCAGTGTTTGGAAGGGATGGAGAAGTAGACAACAGATGCACATTCCTAAAACAGTTGCTAAACCCAAGTGCTATCAGATGCCTAAGAAAGACCCTCCAAACCACAAACCAAATGCAACAATGCCTGAAGTGCATTTTGTTTTCTCCATGGGTCAGCAGGACAGTACCTGCCATCACAGAGGGAAAGGCTACAGGACAACAGTGCCCTGAGTTCACTTCCCTCCCATTAACAGCATGGAAATATAAAACCAACAGTGCTACTGAATCACTTCTATTCTTTTCTAAGAGGTAACTCTAAAAACACCAACACTTTTACTTTACACCAGTAGCTCAAGGTCAACATGGAAAACACTTAATGGCTTTGCAAAATAAGCAGCCAGACAACATAGAGCACCTTACTCATTGGAAGATTCCAATAAACTCCTCTCCCCAGTGTTACCTGGGCCCAAGGTACGAGGCTGAGCAAGGCTGCCCATCACCAAGATGGAGTGACACAATCCTGGAAGCCCCCACCTCTGCAGCTCAGCCCTGCGCTGCTTCACTGTTTTATCTCCCACAGGGTCACCCCCCAAAGCAATCACATCCCAACCACAACCCCTGTGGGATACAAAATTAACCCTCCCCTTGGCAGCAGCCCCAGTTGGGGTCACGGCCAAACTTCAGGCCTGAAGTTTAAACTGCAGCTGCTGGTGATTCTCATTTCAACAGGGAGGTGAGAAATGTTGTCACAGCCACCCACCTGCCATCCCTGGGGCCAAGGAGGCAGGAGACCCTGCTTATGGCAGGCAGCAGGATCCTCACAGCTCCTGCTGACAGACACACACCCCCATTTGCAGCCTGCACCCCAGTTCCAGCACTGATAGAGTCTGCAAGAAGTTCAAAGCAATCAATCCTTCTGGTTTTGCTAATGTTGTGTCATCACATGACTGCAAGGCCATGGGAATATCTTTTTCCCCCGTAGAGCTTTCATGCTATGGCATTCTTTCCCCAGTGCAGGTTTGGATCCCAGGGTGAGCACAAAGCACAGGGCTCTGGATTTGCCCAAATCACATTGCTGTGGCAGTCCTGCTGCAAGAAAGCTACATCTCTCCAGAGAGATGCTGCAGATGTGCTGCAACAGCCACACTGAGCCAACTTCCCTTCTGCACTGCACAATCTGGGAAAAGAATTTTCAACCTATTAGTAAAACAAACCTTGTCTTTAATAAGCCTGTATCAGTGGGCTGCATTAGTCAGACCCACTCTGCAAAACATCCTGGTGTACCTTCAGGGGGATATGGAGTTGCCTGGATGAGGGAGGGTCTCCTTGCTTAGAAGAAAAGCTCGCTGATTATTATAAAAGAAAGTGGTCTAACCTGAAGGCAAAAAGACATCTTTAAAGAACAGGCTCTGTGCATGGAGATGATGGGACTTCCACAGCTCTAGGAGGATTCAGGACAAGGACAGTATAACAAGTCTCTTTGTACTTACAGCCTTAATCTAACAACGGTCTGGGAAGAAATCCCACCAGTTCAGCCCCATCAGAGGAGAACACACGAAACTACCACCCAGCCAGCGCTCACACGGTTCCTGTGCCTCAGTTTCTACAGTGCTCAGTCCCCACCAAATCCAACAGCATCCTGCAGCCAGCATTCCATGGGGGAACAGGACCTTCCACACAAATCTACTGTGCCTTTTGCTTTAGTTTTAAAACCAGTCTCAGGAATCTTGGAAGCATAGAGAAAGAAATTACTGAAATTAATGTCACAGTTGTGATGGGAATATATATTTGCTCCTGTTCCATAGGGAATGAAGAGGTAGAGTTAAAAAAAATTAATACCGCTTATTAGTGGGAGATCAGAATGATTCTGTGATACAGAGCACTGTGACTGAGTGCATTTCATAGTCTACTAAGCAGCAAAACATGAAAATGCTTGCAGCAGGCTCTTAGTAAGATATCTTGGAAAACACTGAAGTTTAATGAAATAAAACCACATTTCAAAACACACCCAATTCCTCTTGCATGACCACGTGCTCCCTCCTTGCACGGGTGCACTCACTCTGTGTGTGTACGTGAGTTGTGTTTGATTTCCAGCCCTGTTTGGGACTCCAGGTTGTTTTGCAGAGCCCTGAGCAGGGTATTTATTAACATTTTGCATTCCCCTTCCTTCCTGCCATTAGCAACCCACACATAATGACAGGAGGATGATCCTCACCACTCTCAGGATCCCATCTCCAGGCTACCAAGTGCCTCTGTCATCCCCAAAAAAAAAAAAAAAAAAAAAAGGGAAGACCCCCCTCAGCATCACCCACCACATCCGTTGAAACTGCTCTCAAATATCGTTTTGAGCCTCTGAAAAAAAGTACCCCAAGCAAGGGACAATTGTTAAAAATAAACTCAGGTTCACACACTGAATGTTTGTTACCCAGCAGCAGATTAGGGGTTCACACACCACCAGGTAAGTGTTAGTGATGTTCTTAATTTCTTTCATTTAATCATTTCTTTATGAAATCCAGAGTTGCTATTATCAGTACTGAAAGCTCACATCCTATCCCTTCCCTCAAAGCCATTCTAGCATCAGAGAACTCCTGCTGGAAAATACAGTAGAATAGAAAATAAACAAATTAAATACTGCACCAGCATTTTCCCCCTCATGTCTTTTTTTGTCAAGTCCATACTCTTCATGCTTTTCTCCCTTCCTGCTCAACATCTCCACAGCTAAAATAGGAAATCTCTATTGAGTGCAGTCCTTAAAATGCAATCACTGATTTCCCTGATCTCTTCCTCCACAGGATGAAGCCATGTTTTCCAGATAATTAAAGATACACTTGAAGTGACAAGAGGGTGTTGTGAATTGGTTTGGATTTTTGGGGGGGTTATTTTTTGTTTTGTTTTACTAAAAAAAAAAAAAAAAAAAAAAAAACATCTCCTTTTCATGCACTATGACAGTTTTCAGCATAAAATTTCTTTCCCTGAGCTCATTAGAACATCTTAGCCCAACATTCCAAGGAAACTAGATTGGGGTGGCAAACCAATGCTGTTGGTTTTCTGTGAGGTTTTAGTTAAAAATAAAAAAAAAAAACCAACAACAACAAAAATTCAGGGAGCTTAGTCTTCAAAACAAGGGGAAAAGTTTCAATTAACAGGAGTTTAAGATAACACACACATTTCACACTACCATTCAGCAGGCTCTTAATTCGCTCCTGGAGGTTTTTAATCCCCTTCCCAGTTTTTCTCTGGCTCATCTCCTGCCACCCCATCTCTGCACCACAGCACCTCTGCCAACTCCTTCCATCCTCTGCCTTGATGGTGGTTGGCAACACAGTTGTGATCCTGCTGTACCTCCCTGGTACTGGGGAGAAGGTTGAGAAGTGTTATAAATATTCTTTTTTCCTCTCCCCTTCATTAGCTTCTCTGCAAGTACTTCTCTTCCAACATCAAAAATAATCAAAATCACTTCCCAATTTTTTTTTCACTCATTAAAAATCTAAATGCATTTTTAAGGGTGAGCAGAGCATGCCAAAATGGATTTTGAACAAATTAACAAAATGCAGCATTTTGAACTCATTCTTTGCTATAGCATTTCCAGAAGCAAAATCTATTTTTAGGTGCAAATGGTTTTATCTGCTCCATGTAACACCCAGACAAACATCTGGGCTGTCCCTTAAGTTTTCCACACACACAGCTTCCACAGGTTGAGAAAGATTGTATCACAATTATTTTTTACTCTCAGTGCCTTTCAGGGTACCTTCCTTCCCTCCAAAAGGCTTTCAGCAGCCTCGTGCCTGCTGGTTCATTGGTTCACCTCTTCCTTGCTCAGCTTTCCTCAGCTATTCTGCAAGATGTCAGCTTCACTTCAGCCATCCAGCCTGGCCCACTTACAACACTTCCTTGAAATGTGTCAGCCGAAGGCTGCTCTGTCTCTTCTGACACTGCTCTGAGATCTGGAACTTACCAGCCTTCAGTCAGCTGAATTTCACAATCAGCTGTTACAAGATGACCCTATTTTCCTCTAGTAACTCCATCCTAAAAAAGCTGTTTCTGGCATGTCCCCCACTCCCCTCTACAAATAATCATGTAAAGAAACGATTTGTTTCATTTTGAGGTTTGTTTTTTTTGTTGTTGTTTTTGTTTTGTTTTGGTTTTTGTTTGTTTGTTTTTAAAGCTAGTTTCTTCCCTTTCTGTCCACAAATCCCCTCCCTCTGGTACTCTTGAAGCTCTGCTGGCTCCCACTTCACCTCCTGATTAGAGCTCCTACTCCTTATCCATGAATGCATCTCAGAACTCCCTGCACTCTGGGTTTCTCCCTGGCCACTTTCCTCTTTCACTCCTTCTTAGACTCTCTCTCTTGGGCTGATGATTTTGCTCAGCTCACTAAGCCCCAAGTGCCACTTTCCCACTGCTCTTCACAGCCACAAAGAGAGATGATAGAGCACAAGAAAAATTCAGGGTTATCCCAGGCTGGGAAAACAGGAAAATGAGAGGGAAAAGAGATCCTAGAAGTCCTTGGCAAGGTGGAACCCATGGAGGGATGATGATCCTGGAAAAAGGACCTCCATCTGAACATCTGGCAGCAGAGGCAGCACAAGAGCCCAGCCCAGGGCCCCGTGCTGATCTCTGGAGATCCTGAGAAGGAGTAGCCTTGAGCATCAGGGTGTGAACAGCCCCACAAACCCCTGGAGGCTTCTCTTCGTTCATGGGATTGTCTCTGAGTGGCACATCTGCACGTGGCACCTCAGCTCGCTGAGGGAGTGCTCCCACAGATGTGAGTGGGGCTCATTAGGAAGGATGCAAACAGAGCATGAAACTATCATCAGGGGCTATTAATGTTTTCTTAATGTGTGAACTGAGCTGGAAGCAGAGCAGAAAAAAAAAAAAAAAAGAATTGAAAACTGGCATAGTCACAAATGGTGCTTTCCCTGCCCAACACCTGCTACCCAGATTTTGGGGACATGAGTAGCAGGGGGTGAAGAAGGCAGATACTGCTTGTCTTTCCCTTTGCTGCTATCACTGCAGAGCATCCATGCAAAACTGGGAAAAAAAGAAGCAGGATGCTATAGCCTGCTCTGGCTGCTCTCCCATCTGGTCCTCTCTTCTATCACTCAGAGGCACAGAAGTTCATATTAGCACAGTATCTTTGTTCCCTTGAATAGCAAGACTACCTGCTGGAGATGAAAAAGCAGCCTTTGGGATATGGGATGTGGATGTTGTTGGGAAGATTACATCATTACAGACCACTGCCTCCAGCTTGAGGCCAAGAGCAAGAAAAAGCAATGCATTTCTAAGCAAAAGCCAGGATTCAGAGTGAATGACTTCATAATAACCTGAGCAGGTTAATATTCATCTAGGGCAGCAAGTAACCCAGTGCCATTCCCCACAGGGCTGTCAGCACACTGCCACACAAGCAGAGTGATGGAAGGGGTGACCAGTGATGGGGCAGAGCCACCAGAGATGGGGTTTATTGTATATGCAAGGCATAGCCCAACACAGCAAAGCTCTGCTCTGGGACAAAGATCAGAGGCAGAGATGGTAAACTGTGAGCAAACTCCTTTTAGGGGCTAATGGGAACATGAGATGGGATTTCCTCAACACCCTCAGGGCTTGTCTTTATATAAAAGCTGCTTGCATTTAATTACAATCAGTTACATTAGCTACATCAGTCGATTTAATTAAATTGCAAGGACACTCATAAGTTGATTTAACTCTGTCTCAAATGGATTTAGCAAAAGTTGGCAAGAAACTAAATCAACATAAACCAAGATTAAATCAGCTGAAGAGCCTCCACACAGGATTTTACAGCAATTTAGCAAAAACCGATTTGAAGACCCATTTTAAATGAAGCAGAGTAACTCAGGCACAGAGACAGATGAACTTGTAGGATGAAAGCAAAGTATCTAGCACTCCAGCAGCCCTGTCTAATAGACTTGAGCTGTGGAAAAAAAAAAGCTTTTTCCTCCATGGCCTAGAGCTGGCATTTTATTTTTATCCACATATGATTTACTTAATTCACAATCTTCAGACATGTTTCCCAACAGCACTCAGCAAGCAGTTGCCATTTCTGGCCAAGGCACACAGGCTGGAGGTCACAAGCCATCTCCCTTACAGCTACAGCCTGAGTGGGGAGAGCACTGGTCTTTCTTAGGACAATTAAAAAAAAAGGCTGGGAGCATGAAACAATCTACTTCAAATTAACTCCCAGGTCTGAACACTCACGTTAGTCTAAATGGAAGCTTTCAGCACTCAAATTTTCATTAGAAGAGAGAACACACAGGTGGCAGAAACAAGACAGGCCTTTTGCAGGCAGTTGTTGCAGGCAGGTCGCACAGCATTGCTCCTTCCTGCAGCAACAGCTCCAGCAGATGCTGCAAACTTGGCACATCTTCAGTGTGCACCTGAAACATCTTATTCTGTACTAAGAGCAGAGTGATAGGAGGGTAGAAATGCAATTCTAGTTTCACATGTGGAAAAATCAAGTGGCCACTGGAGCGCTCTGCTCCATGCAGACAGCAGGGGAGTTACATTGCTCTGCCAGAAGCCATTCCAGAGACACCCAGAAACATCAAAGCCCAGTAAGGATTCATAAACACACCCACTTGACCAAACTTCTTATTTCTGCTCCAGATTTGCCAGCACTGACCCCTCCCAGTCAACACCAACCTCTTCCTTGCACTGCATCACCTGACTTATTTATTTCCACAGCTGCATTTAAACTTGTCATTACAAACAAAAGAACCTCTTCTGTGGGACCAGAACGGTCCTAACACAGCCTTCCCAGCAAACCAAGTGAGTTATGGTCAGCTCAACGACACCTTTTATACTGCTATAAACACTAGGATTACAGTTCACTGACTAGCAAGAGTAGAAGTAAAGCTGCCACAATTTCCTTAGTGCTTCGATGACCATTATAGCAGAGTAATACCCTGAGAAATGATGAGCCTGACATAGTTGCAAGATCATCTTTTATTTCAGTGAGGAGCCATTTCCAGGCCCAAGCTCTGGAGAAGGGAAGATAGGAGAGAAAAAAAAACACAGCCTGGCAGCAGCAGTTTGGGAAAGACTGGGTTTCTATACCACCTCAAACTACTCCAGCCAAAACCTGCCCCCAGATCACAAAAGCAGCAAAACCTCCTTGCACAAAAATCCCAGAAGCTGCAAAGCCTCTGGCTGTAAAGGGGGTCTCATCCTTGCAAAGAAGGTCATAGGGTCTACTAAAGCATCGGAAACCAGGTCCTGTTACAGCTTTGCAACCTGGACAAATCCCTCCAGCTCTCCACATCCCAGTGCTTTGTAAAATTTGTTGATATTAGGACACAGCAGAAATACTGTGAAGCAAGCAATGGTAGAAATTAGACTCAGCATGATGGCTAGATTTACTTCAGTTTAAACACAATGAATGCCTGAATTCAATATATAAACACACATTTACATTAGAAGTCATGCTTTGAAGTGTTTCTATATGCATGGTTCAGTGGCTGGCAGCTGTGTCAATCCACATGCTCAGTAATGACAAGCCTGACACTCCCATGAAGTTAGTCCCAGTAGTGTACTGCTCGGTTTGCAGCATCCTCCTCCCTGTCCTGATGTCTTTTCCTCTCCTAGGAAGAGATTCATTTACCACCATGCAGAAAAAAAAACCCTAGGTAAGTAGGGAATCAAAGAGCAGAGGTTGTTCACTGCCAGTGGGTGATCTAAGGGATGTATGAGACATCAGCCCAGCCATGGATCAGCTCGTGGACTGAACCTTGTTGTCAATCTCTCAGTCAGATCAGGCTTGACCTGCTGTCATATGTCCATCATCTGAAGCCATTTCACTGATTCTCATGGAAGATTTACCAGGTTCTGAAAGGATGAAAAGCCTTTATGTTTTTCATGCTGCCAATGGAGGAAGCCATTCAGGCCTTCTTCCATATTTGGAGCAAAAAGCTCTATCCTTCCTCCCTCGTTACAGATACCATTAAAAGAGGAAAAACAAAGACAACACTTCACAAAAAATGCTTTGTTGCCATATATAGCAATGCCATTTCTTAGCATCCCTGTTACTGCAAACAGCTCACCCCCAAAACAGCAGGGGATGATGCACTGAACTAACCAGGCTGGTGGCAGCTCTGTGTGGTGTCACATCTCAGCTCTTGGGCAGCAAGAACTGAAACAAGGGACTAAAAACAGACTGGATGGCCTTCTCATTTGGCCTTCCCCAGACTGGCCATTATGGTACACATTTTACAGATACCCTTTCTTATTTATCTCCTTCCTGGGGTAGGCTCCCAGTCTTTACTTTCTTTTGCCCCAGTGAAGTCTTTCCACATAATTAATTCTTCTTCCATCCTCTGAATTCTCCCTAGTTCTGCAATATACTTTTCTGGTATGGAGTGTTTATCACCCCCTGGTCCAAAGAAGAGGTTCAACAGATGAGCATAAGGTACGTCTTGACATAACAAGATTAGCCATTTCAGATACCACCTACCGTGAGTTGTTGTGCTTAACACCCCAGAAGCCTGATCTGGTAAAGAAAATCTCTCAGAAAATCCTGGCAAGCCAGAACCAGAGGACCAGACTGCTGCAATTAATAGCAATTTCATTCCCATAGCATCACCTGAGGGTCACACTCACCGTCACAGCAGAGCCACCCTACAGAGTGACAGGGGCAGCCAGCACATGACCCAGGCAGCTCCAACATCTTTTGCTATGTGGGCCTCATGCCTGGCACCTTCCCAAGTGGCTTGATTTTTCCATGGCCTCCTTGTGCAGTCAAGCATTAAATATCAAACAGCGGCCTTCCTACCTCTTTCCCCAGGGGCTTATTTCATTGTTTAAGCGATCCTCTAGCACAGAATGCAAGGAGCTGTCAGCAGCACAGCTAATACAGTCATCACCCAAAAACCCGCAGCCCTGCTCTGCGCAGAGTCTTGTATGTTATTAAATAATCTTAGACAGGATGTGAAGGTGGTGAGGAACTGAGATTTGCAGAAAAAACCTCCACTATACACCCAAAAATGCTGAAAAGAGGGAAGTGAATTATTAACAGTCGTGAAACATAAAGGAGGAAGGCAAGGAAAAGTTTGCTGCAGTCTCCTGCAGGAGATAGCAAACAGCCATGAAAAACTGCTCCCATGCTGTGCTAAGGACAGGAGGCACCAGCACTGACTTCACCTGCAAGCCCTTTCAGCAAGCTCTGTTATAGGGAAATTTATCATGAGACATTTGGCTTGCACTTTCCTCCACAGCTAATCTTGGCTGTAAAGTGAACGCTCTGAGGGCAAATTCTCTCCCAGTGCTGCTTCCTCCAACTCCAATGAGGTTGGGGTTTTCTACTGTTAGCTCGGAGCAACAGCAAATCTCAACTGCCAGCCCAAAGGCATCCCTTTCTCCCACATTACCACCTTCAGAAGGGATTCAGGAGCACAGGGCTGGAGGACAAGCACTTGGTAAGAGCCAGGTGTCAGCGTGCTGCACTAAACAGAGCAAGGCAAGCCAGCCCCAGGGCTGGGGGCAGGTGCTGGCACTCCACGTGCCAAAACGCAGGCTCTGGGTGCTGTCCCCCAGCACCACCCACCGCTCACACCGAGCTGGAAACCTCCACCAGGGAGCCCAGACACGATAGCCCAGTCCTCTTGAAACACCATTTCCTAGGATTTAAGAGCAGCACTTACCAGGCAATGTGTCCTGCCCCACAGCACCCTGGGCTCTGGTGGGGGCACCCATCAAGAGAGGTATTGTGAGCTTTGCTGGAGCCAGCACAGATGCCAACCCCTCCTGCTACTGACACTTCTGACCTGCTCAGTTCCTACTGACCACACAGGAGCAGCAGGGTACACGACAGAACTTGTTTGTCCTGATGAATGGGTCCATTTTCAGATGAGTTTCCATGAAAAAATACTAATGAGGACAAATCTACTACCCTTACAGAGACTCAGAATGCTACCAAGAGAATAAAGACAGGTCCCCATCTCCCTCCCAGCTAATCCCATGCAGCAAACTACTGAACTCTAACCTTCTCTTTTCACAGAGACTTCCCTGGGGCTTAATGAAAACAGAAGTGTATTCACGCTTCATTTCAAGGTAGATTAAAGCTATGAGTTACAAGAAGAAAAAAAAAAAAAAAGAAAAAAAACGCACAAAAACACAAAAGAAAACTACAACAGCCCAGACCCTACTAGTTTTCAGTGCTTGGTCACAGATTTCCAACATGAAATGGAGAGATCCCACTGTTACTGCTCACAGTGTTTTAGGGTCAGGTCCCGGCACAGCTCAGACTCAGCCAGGATTGCTAAGGGCTCCCACCAAGACAGTGCTGCCTGAGCAGAGAGAAGAGGCTCCACAGCCAGCACAGGCTCAGCAGAGGGAACATACAATACAGGAGACACTGGCCTGTGGATACTTGGCTAAATACCAAGCAATCTGGACTTGAAAATATTCCCCAACATGTTGTTCCCCTAATCTGCCTTCCCCCCCCCCCCCCCCCCCAAAGGAAAAGCCAAGCTCAGCTTTCAGGATGGGACAGAGGTGACAAGGAAGGGGAATACATGACAGAGGTGCCCGTTTACTGGGCATCACTTCTGGCCTCCTGCTGACAAGATGAGCTGCATGGTAGCATTTAATCCCATACAGCAGTGCAGAGGGACTCCTGGGTTCTACTTGTGGACACATTTCTTCCTCCAGCACAGTCCTGCTCACCTCACCACACTTCTCATTTGAAAGCTGAGATACACACGTAGCTCGGGGGAGCCCAGCAAAGCGTGAGGCCTGTTGTGAATGAAGAGCAACAGGAAAGGATGACAAGCACTGGAGCCACCTGCAGACAGACTGCTTTTCCTACTCAGCCAATCCAGACTTTGATCAATCCATTTATTGTCACAAACCAACTAAATACAACCCTGGAATGAGCTACAGCGAAGCTCCTTGGTGCAGTGTCATCCTGACTGCATCCAGTACAGCGAATTATGCCAGGGAGATGCAATGTGTGTTTTCCCCAAGCAAAATTTGTAACATTGACATGTACTAGGTCTGTACAGCCAGAGTGCCATTTACAGCTTCCTCTAGGTGCTAAACACTGAGGACTTCCATACCCCAAGCTTGTAAGCATGACTGTAAGGAAATTTCTTAGAGGAAAAAAAGGTTGAAATACAAGATGGAACCAAGAGCAAAGTTTCTTGTCACAGACAGTGAGCTGTTTTCCCAGCCTCCTAAAGAAGTGCCACCCATGTGTCCTTCGACAAGGCTGGCTTATCTTCCATCCAGGAGGCTCAGATCAATAGCCAAGAAGAGCACTGATCAATTTTTAAGAGGAATAACAGCCATCTCACCCCCTCACTAAACAGCTGCACACATTATTTCCAGTTGCTGCCAAACTTCCGAAGGATTCACAAGGGATCACACTGATCAATTTTTATTTCTATTGAACTGATGCTTGCAGCATGCTGGAGGAGACATGGGCAGAAGGGACTACCCTAAATGAAGATCTTTAAGAGCCAGCACAGCAGGGATTTACACCAAGTAGTTGGTCTTTTAAGTAGGCCAACAAAGATAAAAGATGCAATCTGCCAGTCAGCCAGGTCACCACTCCAACTTGGGATCCCAGAGCTTTCCATCATTCCTTTCTCCCTGCCCTTAGCAACCTTCACAGGCCTTCTGCTTTAAAAGAGAGGTCTCTGAGGACTTTAAGTGAGGTTAGGATTTAATGGACTGACTGACATATCTGAATCACTAATCACAACCTCCACTGAAGAACAACTCAAATTTCACTTTTACTGAGTCTCCTGTTCCATTCCCTCCTGCCTTGGAGTCAGCAAAGAGGATTCCTGGCTGGGACACCCACCCTCTCTGGATGTCTTCACCTGCCTTGTTAAAACACAGAGGGCTTGGGCTTATTTATTACACCCATCACTGACTACCAACCGTGCAGAGAGCTGGGCTCAGCAGCAAGGGTGTCTCCACCTTGGGTAGTCACTCAGCTCCCCCCCACAGCCAAAGGGGGAAGCAGACCCTGCTGACATCATTCACATGGATCTGCAAGATCCTGGATGGGGCAAAAAGAGATAAACCACTGACTTCCCTTCTGCAGTGAGGAAGGGGGACAGACAGGCAAAGTGAGGCAACAAATCTCATCCTACAGCGTCTTCATTTGCAGCTTGCCAACAAGGAGAGCCTCCAACCATCTGCTCAGAGTGAAGTGTTGGGGAAATATAGAAAAGGAACCTGAGAATTAAATGATGCTGACAGAGAATGAAAACTGCCAGTGCTGTAGCTACATGTGCCTGATGAGCTGAAAGGAAGCTGGTGCATGTGATACCTCAAAACCTTGCACCAAAAAAAAAAAAAAACAAACAAAAAACTGAACACACAAACACACACAAAGATTGAAAGCATTACTGAAGGGCTGGCAGAGGACTGAGTTTCACATAATAAACTCAGACTGGCTGTCCAATGATGCTCAACAGCCAGATACAAGGACAATCCTCAAACATTTCCACCTCCTTGCCTCTGACCTCAGTGATAACTGTATTTTTCAACAGCGGCTTAATAATTCTACAATTCTTATTTGGGCAAGCAGGCAGGACCAGGGTGGTCCATTTTGGAGGCAAGACTAAGTTAAAATTTATCAAGCTTTCAAAAAAAAAAAAAAAAAAACACAAAACAAAACACAAAACTTTTAAAAAGTACTTCCACATCCTTCCATCACAAGATAAAGCTAGGAGCTTGTATTTAACTTATGTACCTTCTTGCATTCCTCCTGGACTTTGTCTTCTATTGCATCATTTCCTCAAGCCCCAGTCTTGAGGAAATGTCTCAGCCAGACAGCCCTTTCTCTCTGATCAGGTTCCATCAGTGGGACACCACTGAAGATGATATAAGGGCTTAGCAGGCAAGAAGCCATAAAAATGAGAAAAGTCCCCAGAAGAGATCCGTAAGAACCCTGAGAATAATGTGAAGTGAGTCACATTAGACACCTCAGCATCACTAGTCGAGAGCAGAAGGTGGGTAAGCTTTCAAGTTCATTGTGACCTGCCAAGTACATTACATAAACACACACAGAGCAGTGAGACAACCTGGCTGACAAATTTCTTGATTCACAGGAGATCTGGACAGGCAAAGGCTTGATCCATGATACCACAATTGGTTACATAAGAAGACTGGACAGGGAGGATTGAAACACCCACTGGAAAGCTAAACCAACATGGTGCCAGGGCACAAAAGGGGCAAGGGTCGTGAGAGCTGTTTGCAACTCTGTGTGAGGAGAGACACCCTGCACTGCTCAGTCTCCCAAGCCAACTCAAACAGCCTCAAACTGTTATTCCCTCTCTTTACACTCAAACCTTCCTATCAGACATAAGTACTTAGCTGCAAATGAACTCTCAACAGTGGGGAAATACTACTTCGAGTTATTTTAGTGCTTGGATCTTGTTTCATTCCTCCACCCCTAAAAAATCCTGAGAACTAAACAAGCTGTTGCTGAGCTGCTTGCAAGGGTTTATTTTGAGTTTTGGAGCTTGTTTCAGTAATCCAACTGTTTGTTTTGCGCTTTTGCAATGCAGTGATTTGTGCTGCTGGAAACTGTATCCACTGCAGAGGCAGCATTTGGAGTAGTCTGAAGGTGTTTTACTATTCCCTTTCTTCTTGTTTTTTTTTGGATTGATTTCTGGTCCTTTGCCTGAGACAGCCTACGCACATGGATAATGTAAAATGAATGTTTCCAAAGGCTCCCTGCTGCAAGTGTTCAGGGTGGAGATAAGGGGAGTCAGGGGTTCATGGAAAAAAAGCCCCATCTGACCTCACATCCCTTCACTGGGTTCAACTTCTGAGTTCCTCTCTGCTCAAGAGCAAGGCAAGAGCTCTCAATTCCCTCTGGCAATCTGTCTCTTCCAGAAGCACTTCAGCATTCCTCCTCCAGATGTCATGGATTTCCATCATTTTCTCACTAACAATGGCATTTTGCATAGTGCAGCTTCTGGTCCCAGGCAAGAGGATCAGCACCACCTCTTCTGCTTATCTCCTTTGCTGTGGTCTCTTCCCCTTCTTCGGCACTGGGTGTTTATACCTCACACTGCAACACTCACAAAAACCCTGTCACTCCAGAATCCCACTGTGAGGCTTCCAGTGACAACTCCTCCTACAGTCTGGGGGAACCCAGAACATCTCAGCCCAAGACTTGCTGCTGTTTCAGCACCGGTCACACACACAGAGATTATGTACCAGCAGTAGAATTCTGGGGTGTACACGTGGTTAAAAACAGAGGTGCATTTATGCTTGTTGTGTCCCTTAGGATAAAGACTGTGATGACAACCATCACTGCTGCCAAAGAGAGAGGATTTCAGGATTGCCATCTGAAAGCTGTAAGTACCCATACAAGTAACGCAGTGCCCACACCAGCGCTGCACCACTGGAAAAAGCTGGCAGGTGATACAAATGCTGCTCACAGAAGTGCTTTAATGGGACCAGTTCATATACCCCATTCATAACCCACTGTCAGTTACTGAGAGGGAAAAGCAGCAGCCTCTGAGAGGACTCAGAATCCTGGGAAGAAGGAACAGACCTGCTCAGCTCTGCATGTGACTGGCAAGACTACAGCCTAAATAACAATTATTTAGCTCTAAAACACTTGCACCAGAGGGCTTTGCTAAAAGCTCCTTGTTCCATACCATAGGAGATTTATATTCCACTGGAAACTCCATGGCCACAGAGGAGCCCTGGGCAAGCCTTCACCCTGCCCTCCAGAAGCATCACTTCCCCTGCCCTGCTTCAGCTTTACACATAGCCACAAGCTCTCTGCTTTGAGAGCCTGGAACATCCAGGCACTGGAAATTAGAGAGAAAAAGGGTTTTGCCAACATTAGGAAGAGCTGATAAAGCAGACTCTCCTAGCTTATTAGAAGAGCTTCTTGCAGCAGCTGGAATAATCCTGCATAATGGGACTTGAAGGCAAGATACGGGGAGAAATTGGAGAGGCATTTGCAGAAACACCTAGGAAGCTTTAAACACTAAGGAGGACAAGCACTATGTATCTGGTTATGCATCTCACAGCAGCTTTGCAATAGATGTTCACTGCCAAAAACCACAATGAACCAGTGGCAGATCCTGCCAGCACCCTCCTCTCCTGCCCCTCGTGTCCACAGGGATGGCCACGCAACTGCAAGTGAGGTACAACGTACTGCTTGCACATCTCCACTGCCCTCCACCTCATCACAGTGCAGCCAATAAATCTGGCACTGATGACAGTGAGATTACCCATACATCAGGCACAGCACACAAGGAGACAGTCTTTCACTCAACTGACAGCTGTTTCTGCAAATGCAGATGTCTGCAGGCAAGATTTTAAAATACACATCCATGTGTAGGGGAAAAAAACCCTAACCACACAAATAATCACAAACACACATCATCAGTTCCTCCTTCCAACCGTGCAACACTTGGATGCTTCAGAAAACTTGTGCCCTCAGAGTTCAGTTACTGTCAGGACAGGCATTTTTTCAGTACCTCTGATTTTGTATTAACCACATGCAGCAGTTACTCCTGGGAAGAACCACGTAGGCACTTTTCAAGGAAGGCATCTTTGTAAAGAAATATTTTCTCTCTTAGGGGAAAAAAAAAAATCCCACCAAATTCTTTGCTTTCTATTTGGTAATAAAAAATATTGAAAGCCAAGTTCCTCACATCTAAATTAATTTTAAATGCACTGCTTCATAGCAATATGTAGAAGAATAGCACACAAGTTTGGCCAGCAAGAGCCAGACAAGACAAATAGGTGGGGCAAGAGGGGGAATGGGTCTTTTATATCATCACAGGTAGCACTATGAAAATTTTAGAATGCATGACAGTTTGTTTTGCTTTGAAAAACAACAGTAAGAAAAACAACAGCCAAGCCAAGAGGAAAAATGCTAAGCTGCTCTCAACTGGATTTGGGACAGCAGATACATCCTAAATTAAAATGTGGTAATATTTTGGCAAAACAACAACAAAAAAACAAACAAACAAGAAAACCCAGACACAACACCACACACATCAAAACCAACTGTTTAACTTCCAGGTTCAGATAGTTCCTGTGGAAATGGAAACATGGGGAAAAGTCACAGGACCTCCAGAAACAGCAATACAAATAGCACAGATAGCTCAGATCTACATTTAAACCTTTAAAGGATAAATCCAGTTACAAATTAAGTTACTAGGCAAATTGAATTTCAACAACTTTCTTCACTTGATGGCTGCATTGCCAAGCCGCACAGAAGTGGCTTTCTCCCCTCACCTCCCTTTTTTAAAATAAAAGAAGTCCTAATTCATTGAAGGATCACATTAAGTCCTTATGCATCCTCCATACAATTTGCTCCTTTTCCTATAAAGTCATGGGAATCAGAAAACATTCCTGAGGGTGTCTCAAGAGATCACCAAGCCCACACTTTCTTCACCAATGTTTTTGTAACAGCTTTCAATTTGCTGCCCTCTTAAAAACACAAGGAGCACATTCTCTTTTCCTTTAGAAGGTTACTGAGGAAAGGGTTGACTTTTACCAGACCCTCAACAGATACCAGGGAAATCTCAATCGATTTGTCCACAGTGACAACTCATCACTATCCAAGTTAGCCCAAGTACAGTTTTCCAGCCACCACATAATAACTTCATCCAATGCATCTTTCCACAGCTCATCTTCTGTAATTCTTCAAAAGAGGTTAAAGAAATTAACATGAGAACAATCTCATGCCGACTGAGAATGTTTCTGGTAATTTATAATCCCTGTTGTGCTTCTAGGAAATTGGCCAGTACTTAATATACAACCTTATCTGAACACCCCCACAGCAAAGCTTTGTAAAAAACACTGAAAAATAGCAATCACTGAATTTTAAAATCATAAATTACAGACCTATAACATCTTCAATTCAGACCTATAAAGTCTTCAATTCACTTGGAGAAGAAGAGGAGCTATAAATTAGAAGAAATACAAGCTGTGGAACAATACCTCTGTGCTAGATTTCACTTTATATACCCAGAATAAATTTCCATTTCAGACAGGGAGAGATCTGTTTACTTATTTTCATGAAAAATGGATGCCACAAAATAGATCTGTCTAGAGCATGATGTATTATTTTTTCATATGCCTTCTTGGATGGCAAGAAAAATCTAATCAAAATTTACTCTAAGGCCAAAATAATACACCAATGCATTAGAAGTTGCCCCACAGATTTTTGCTAAGAGCACAGGTAGCCACTGAGCGAGACTTCTTGGCCAGCAGATACAAGGATCCAGATTCCTTGGGACTACTTAGCTGAATCTATTAAAATCCCCCTTCTCTATTTCTACCTGAACCTCAGAAGCCAAGGGCTACAAAGCTGTAACTCCATGGCCCACATAGGAATTTGTTGCCTTGAAATGCAAATAGTTTTAAAGTAACAAAATAGTTCAAACTGCCAGTGTGTGGAAAGAAAAAGTCATTTTTTTATAGTGATCAGAAGTGTCTGAGGTGCTCCAGAGAACACACAGAAAGGCACAATCCCTGTGGACCTTACAATCCAATTAACTTAACTAACCATGTTATTTCCCTAGTTCCTGGTAACTCCTTAAATCAATGAACTAAGACTTAATAGCAAAGCACATCACTAGCAGCTTTATTGATCATATCTGCACACAACACTGACTGAACTCCCAAAGTCACAACTATGTACAAAACAGAGAAGATACTTAGTAGCAGACTTTCACTTTATTATCCCAGAGCCCAGTGCAGGTACCAGAGATAGTAAAGAAATGATCAAGGGGTAGGGACTGAAATTTAAATAGCAAGAGAGCAAATAAGCATGGGCTCAATGTTAGCCTACAGTAAAACAAGAAAAATCATTATGGTATTCCTCAATATTAAAATTTTACATTTGTTCATCACCTCTCACAAAGAGCAATCTCAGTATTTTACCAATTAATAAGGTGGCCAGACCTGCAGTCGCTGAGTTCGCCACAACTCCTGTGGCTTCCTAAAGCCCAGAATAAGCAAACAGCTCCCCAGCCTGGGCAGGGGGGAAAGGGGGGAACAGAAAGGGCAGCTACAACTTCACTAAGAAGAAAAACTGCAGGGAATTTACCCACAAGATAATTGAGACACCCCCATTCCAGGAGATCTCTAGTGGGAGAGGTGTTTTACAGCAGCTTAAACTGCACTATCCACCACTGCCACGTCTCCTCAGCAAGGGCACAACACCCAAGAGCAGCAGGTCAGTAGAAAGATCACAGGCTTCAGAAGACTCCTTAATCCCCTTTCCCCAGCTCTTGTCCAGGATGATCTATTACCAGCTCCTAATGGCACTGAGGAAGTTGTTCATTTTCAAATAGGTCAGTGACTCATCATTTTAACTCCCTTCCCTCTGCTAGGAAAAAAAAAAAAAAAAAAAAAAAGGGAAAAAAAAAAATCAATGAGCTCATGAAAGAGTATTATCCTGGATGATTAGTGTTTTAACATCTTACTTACAGGGAAAGTAGACCCAAGAGGTCCCTTCCATGCTGGGTCACTGCAGTTGGCCAGGAAGATGGACTCAGCCTCTTGGTGGGAAGCAACTAGCCCCTGGAAAGAGGACACCTTTCCACATGGAGTTTTTGTGGAGGATGGGTAGATTTGTGTCTGTCTTCTCTTGGAGTGAAATGGGAATATCTTACATTGGGGGAGAGTTGCACTTTCTAATAAACCCATCCAGTCATGGGACAGTCCTAAAAACCACCTCCACCCTCTTGCTTGTTTGGCTGCATGAATTATTTTCCCTGCGCCCCAAAACACCATCAGCAACACTCTCACAGCACAGATCAAGGTTGGTGTTGAATGGTAGCATCTATTTCACCTCTGACTTGTGAGCTGACTAAGTCACTGCATCAAAATAAGTTTAACAGCTTGCTGGTGGGTAACCAACCCAGCTGGTTAGTGGCAGGTTGAGCAGGTGAGAGGTACACGGGGGAAACAGGAGTCACACACTGACTGTCACACTGGCTCAGCAGGGACCCATCACAGGAAACTGAACATGGAAAGCTGCAGATAGGGAAGTGGGATTTGCAGTGGGACAGTGTCCAGAGATGAGTTTGCAAAGCTGGAGGCTGTAACAACTTTAGGGGTGCCTTCCTGGTGTTGAGGTTCAACAGGTCAAATGCTTGACTAACCCACTGCACAGGGCCACAGCTAATAAAGATATTACATTATAATATTATACTCAAGGGCTATGAAAAGCGTCTAGAGCCAATTCACCCTAGAGTTAGAGTCACACTGAAAAAATCTGTACATGGTCATATACACAGGGAATTCCTCAGCTGTTTTCAAGCTGCAGAGGCTGCCATGATCACCTGCTCCTGCAATGCAAGGGCTGCTTTGTCAGTGGTTTTGCTTTACACCCTGCTGAACAGACCTCCCACTCCCACACAGGGTCTGTGCCAGCGTGCCCATCACACCTATACCGGAGCATGAGGGACCTGCCTGCAGCGCGATTAGACGCTGCTCTCCCTGCACACTGCTGAGCAGCACCTCCAGCCCACAGCCAGCTGTGCAGAGCTGGATTTCTGTAAGAAGCTCACAGCTGCAGAGGGAGATAACAGTGAAACAAACCCCCTCGCTCCACAATCCTGCAGTTCCTGTCCCTCGCTCCCACTTCTGTGCTGTCCACTGATGCACTGAAACCCAGCACCACCACTGCAGCTTGCAACTAAACATCACTGCATGAATTTACAGGAGAGAAAAGCACAAAAAAACAGCCTGAAGACTTAGAGCTCACTAAATATGTCAGTGGCAAGGCAGTGAAGGGTAGTCAGGAATCTGCACCCCCTTGCTGTGCCCAGAAGCCCCCGGAGAGGAGCAGCTGCTTCAAGCAACAGTCAGGGAAGCAGATGGGTGGCAGGGGACAGTGCTCCTTGGCCAAAAGCCACGCTCCCTCTTAATTATTCAGAGACAGAAACTGGATGGCATTCGCAGCAGTGCTGCCTGTCACTGAATTTCTCCAGGCAGGACGTGACCCTTGGCAAGGGGCAGCCCCAAAGTGCAGGGGTAGTGCCAGCTGCCAGAGCACTGTGGGGTTCTCCACGGAGCAAGCCCGGCTGTGCAAGTGGGAGGCACACGGCTCCTGCACAGCCTGTCCTCAGGCAAGGACACCTTGCAGCAAGCCCTAGAGACACCACCATCACAGCCTCGTTTGCATGTTTTGCTTTCTATTCCCCCACCCACTTACTAACAAGCCCCTGTGTAAGCACAGTAACTGTAAAGGAATTATATTAAAGTAGGACAGAATATGCCAAAAAGCCAATTACAATGGCTATTCTGAACAAAACAACCCAGGAGCCATCCCTAGACATGGCCAAACAGCCTTGGCAGGTGGTGGGTGGAGAAAAAGCAGAGTAAATACAATTAAACAAGCAAGACAGACAGCTCAGCTTTGTGTTACATGTGAAATGCAGTCTCCAGAGGCTGAGGAAGCAGCATGACTGACTAGGGCAAATTTTGAAATTCCTCAAAGGCAGGTTGCCTAGATGTGCAGCCAGACCCAGGCTGACAGAAACGCTGCTAACAGCACCTAATTTGCTAGAGGATCATCACTTGATGTAATGGATGGAAACTGGATTAGATAGCTGGTAAACTCACAGTACAGTTCATTACTGCAGAGGGAAATTTTTACCCATTGAAACAGAACTTCTTGTTCTGCCCAGCTGTATGATACAATAGATTTGCAGAAAGACACTATCACATGTTTTCCAAATATTTGGCAGTTGGCATAATTCTGAATATGAAGATGCTAAGCAGGAAAAGACAGCCATTAAATTTTACACTTAATAACTGCAATTTCATGTCCGTTTTGATCTGAGCATCAAAACCTTCTAAACTGTAGTCATTATCCGTGTTCTGCAGAAAGAAGACTGGGGCATGCAGAAGTTTTCAGACTGGTTCTCCAAGTGGCACAGAACCCCTCACTCTCATTAATCTCAACTGGCAGAAAAAATTTCCCAACACTCAGAAACTAAATTATAATTTTATTTTGCTCCAAGCCGTACACTCAGTCAGGAAGAGGGCTACACACAGCACCAAAAGGCCTGTGGCTCAATCTCCAAAACTAACCACCTCATTAATAAGTGCCAGCCGTGCTGGAATTGCTGCAGTTACCACTGGACTACAGCCTGATCTGCTGGGGAACACAGCAGCTCTTTAATGCAACCAGGTGCTACTGCACAAGGTGTTTGGATGAGATGCAGAGAAGGACAAAGTCCATGAAACATTCTCGAGTAGCAAAATATGGCCAGTAAATTGGAGTGTGCTCACAGCATCAATATCTCATCTAAATGCCTGCCATGAGATTTGCATGGCAGAGCCCAAACATGTTACCTGAGCTACCTTCCTACTGAGAAGGAACCTCCTCAACTCATGGCTTCTGTGTTAAAGACAAATTTAAGCCAGTTATTCAACAGCTGTTTGCAAATGTTATCTAAAAAAGGCAGGAACACCAAGCTATTTCTCTTTTCATCCTTATTCACTCTACAGCAACTTGTATTGATTTCTACAATGCAGTTAAAGCAATTCTTGTCTTTCATCTCCTCCAGTGATGCCAATGGCTCTGCTTGCTGGTCATTGGCACACTTTTCCTAGGACTGAACATTAGATACAGATTTGTTCCTCTACTCTCCATTCTTTCTTTCTTACTGGTCATCCTTATATAAAGGGAAAGAAATATTCCTGCAGTTTAAATGGCCTCAGCCATTGGCAGGAACAAAGAGGCAAATGAGAGCATTGACAGTTGCCAGACAGTATCCACAATTTCCCATTCTCTCTGGATACCGAGGTACAGAAGCAGAAAGGGGCTGCTGATTATGTCCAGTTTCTACATATCAGGTGTGTGGGTCAGCCACAGGCCTGCTCTGAGCAGCCGTGTCCTTCACCAAGCACGGAGTCGCTCTCCATTCCAAAGGAATGCACCTCCCAGCATGTGGCCACAGGAGGGTCCTTAAAAGTTGCTGAAGACTGACAGCCCAAGAGACCACGGATCTTCCCAGCTCAGAGGGGGAAACCAGAGATGGAAGAAGGCTGAAAAGACAGTGCTGCCAAGGGGGAAGAAGACGGGGACAGCACCACTCTGCACCTCACACAGATCTACCTGCCCTCCCATCATAAAAGGGAGGTTTGTGAGGGTATTTTTTACAGACATGACCGCATGTACAATAAGGAGATTGACTGCCTCCTATTCCAAGATTAAACAAAAGAACATTTAACCTAGAAACAAGTCATACATTCCCAACAGTGCCCTCTGTTCACGATTAACACATAGCCCTGAGACAAGATGCTACAAATACTAACACATTCTCCCAGCTCTTCCCTAAATTCATCCCACTGGGACAGCCCCAGGGAATTTCCCCTGATTTCCAGTAATCAAAAGCTATGGATCTGGGCAAGACAGTTTTAATGAGGGAGCCCCCACTCCTGGAAACATCAGTTCCTGGAACACACATAGAAAAACTGAGCCTGCATCAGGAAAGCTCATTGGTACCAAATGAGAAGAGAGCAACTTAGCATCACTAATTTCTGCAAAACTGTCACATTGCCTGACAGTTTGCCTTATTATCTTATTTTTCTCCTTCTTTCTTTGCATCTCATTTTCTCATTTGTTGCTAAATCTTCAAGGCCTCTGCTGCAAGGGGATGCAAACAAAGACAAGCCCTCCACCCCCACCCCAAGTATATACCCTGCATCTGTGGTGACTGTAGTCAAACTGGGACCAAATATAAGACAGGGATCCTGTGCCCAGACACTGTATAATCACCTCAGCTTTGCCCTGAGAGAAGAAAAAAATTGATTTTTTTTATAAGTAAAAGACACAAGAAAAAAAAAATCCAGAGGCCAATCTTAGCTTGATCCCATGGGATCCAAGTGAGATCTCTCAGGCTTGATGTAAGCCTTGCCTCTAGTAGCATCTCCCCTCCTGGGCTGTATGAGGCAATACTCAAACGTGAGCTAGGACCTTTATTTCTCTGTACTGATGAATGAATTGCCACTGGGATGACTAACAGCATCACATCTACAAGAAAAGGTGACAACACCTATAATCCAAATAAATACCCTGAATAGCCTCTGACCGGCAACAAGGCAGCAGCTGAGGTTAATATAAGTGCTATAACAAAAGCTCTCTAGTGCTTTGTTCACACTGGAAATCAAGTTGTTAAGCAAAAAAGTGTGTTACTTTATAGACGACTCAAAGACTGTAGCACTGAATTTATTTTGCAGTCTCAGCAAGAGGTTCCTACTCGTCAAGCCACAGCAGCTTAGCTGGCAGGGTCACTGACACCTCTACTTAACACAGATAAGACACAGATAAAGCCCCATCTTAATACACAGCATTTCCTTGATCTCAGATAGCACGACAGTCCCCTTCCCCTTAAAGGCAGAGTGGTCTGGATGCCAAATACCTGCAGCTGCCAAAGGAAGATATGTTTGATTGAACTGATTTCCCAGTGGAAAGCAGCTCTCCCAGTGCTATCAATGGAATCAGCAAATTTTGCTGGAGCCAGAAAACAGTTTTGGCTCAAAAGTGAGAGCCAGTAATTATAGATACCAAGTTCATATAACATTAATGAGGGGAAAGTCAGTAACAAGAAAATCACCATAATTGTAGAATTTATTTGTTTTAGCAACCTTATTTAAATTCCTTTATTTTCCAAAGACAGACAAGAAAAACGGGAGAAAATAGAAAGGATAATTCATTCTCTTGACAAAACAAGAGGACTGAGAAAGAATCCTACTTGAATTTTAAAGCTTCGTTATAAATTCTATCAGTGGAAGGAGCCCACGGGAAGACCAAGTATAATGGGGCAAAATGCAGATCCTTCCAAGAGGGAATGTTTAATTCCACTGTTTAATTCCCAGGCCAAGCACTGCAGATTTCCAACAGAAACCATCAGCATGGGATTTATTTTCCTGATCAAACACTGCTCATGTTCCAGTCCCCATTGCAGCAGTGTCAGTCCATAGTAGCTATACTTATTTCAGGAATGCAAACAGACATTTAGATGATGTAACTGCATTTAGCCCAAGAAGGGCATGGAGCAGCAGTTCCTGTACACAGGAATGTTCACTGGAGCAGGAGACTTGTGGCCTCTCTGGGAAAAGAGATCATCATGGGAGAAAAGAAAAGTTTGACTTGCTCTAGACATTACGCAAGCCTTCTGGGCATAGATCACTGCTCTGAACTTCAAGGGTTAGGTCTGGCTTTTAAAAAAAGTGGCTCCATTTATGTGATGCAAAGCTCCAAAAATGCCCCATTCACTGTCTCGGGGCTCATCTACAAAGGGATATTTCAATAGAGCTATACGCCTATAATTATTCTACTGTACGCCTCTAAATTAATTTCCTTTTCAAAATAAGTAATTTTACTCCACTATAATGAAGTCAAATAATTGACAAAATAGTCAGTAAAACAGGACACACATGGAAAGGCCTACGCAGTTTTAGCCATAGAAAGAGATAACCTGGCATGGAGCTCATGCCCTGGTGGACACCCCTCCTTTGCCTATCACTAAGCAGCTCACCAGCACTTGTGTCTACCTAAAAGAGACAAACAGAAAACTGGGGGGAAAAAAAAAAAAAAAAAAGGCAGCGCAAATAATTCACCTCAGACACACCACACACCTTGGTTTAACCTGAGCAATCTTCCTTTAAGTGCAACCCAGAGCATCAGAAGACCTCTGGGTCAGCAGCTGCAGTCACAGCTCAAGACTGGAGCAGTTTCCAAGACCACATCTGTGTCCCACTTTTCCACTACACTTGGCATGAGCCCACAGAAACACCAACAGGTTTGGAGAATAGGAAGTATGGCCTGAATCCAGACAGATCTGGCAATTCTTCACACTTCAAAACTCTCCTGGCTACCACAATTCATGGCTTCCATAAAGGTCTTGAGTTGCAAAAGGTTCCCCCCCAACACCTTCCAAACTTGGCAGCTCCAAAGGGAGAGGATGCCAAACCAAGCCACTGCAGCTGATGCCTTTGTCAGCACCGAGCATCCTCACTCAATATTGCTAATGAAGTCTCATTCTCAAGAAGCCCCACAGAGTGTAACAGCATAAACAAGAGAGCAGAACCCACAATGTCCATGCAGTTTCACACAGCCAAACTCGGCAGATACGAGATGACATTCGGATTGTAAAATCTGGCAGATCACTTGCAAAAGGAAAATAATGATCGATCTCTGTCTTTAATCCAATTCCAACGAGGCTTTAGCATCATTCCATAAAACCCTTGTGGCTTCAAGATGTGCAAGACTTCTGAATCGAGCTAAATTTTATGCCTGCTGAAGTACAGGATCAAAGGCAGCAGCCCAAACTCAGTCGTGTGACAGCCAGCAAGGAGAGGAGCAGACAAGCACAGAGCACAGCACTCTGCTCACTCAATGGGGGCCAAATCCTCATCAACATATTAATGAGTGAAAAAAAGACCCCATCAAAGTCTAGCAGGATTTGCTCTGACTGTCCCATCAGTTTGATAAGTGAACATTATCCCTTAAGCATTACCATCACAGCTTTCACGCAATCCTAACTCCCCACCACACTTCGCCGGAGGGTCAGAACCTCTATTTTTACATTTTGTTTAAAAGCAGTGGCCTGTATAATGAGTATTGCCAACAAACTGCAGCCCATAAATTCCTGAGCACCATGTGTGCACAAGTTCTCAGCTCCAACAAAGCTCGGATGCCCTGTAAGGAAAAAGTAGCACATGCAGAATTGCATTAGCACACTCTACACAGCAGACAGATGTAACAGTCCTTCAGCCTTAGAACAGTTCAATTGCACACTACTTAAGTGACAGCTACCCAAATGAATTTCTTTACTGAAAATTAAGTGCCAGTACAATAGATCGTGTCACTGTAGGTTTGGACAAAAGGACTCTGTAAGGCAATGTCTTAAAACTGAACAGACTCAACCTGGCAATGAAAGATGGTCCTAAGATAACTTGATAAATACAAAAACCTCCTTTCTGAATGAGGGAATTATTTCTGATGTGGTAAGCACAAGACCAAACACACAACTTTAAGCAGTGGAACAGTTCAACTGATTTAAAGTTATGCACACTACACTGTTTGCAAGATCAAAATGTTTATGGGTAAGTGAATAAAAGACAATTTGCCTTTTTTTTTTCTACAGTTATTCTATTTTAGATATTCTACACATCACATGCATGTCACAAACAGCACAGAACTCAGTGAAAGATCTAATTTTCTACTAATCCTGCAAAATCAGCAAGTTTCCATCTTAGTGGGATGTTTCTCCTTGATGCATGTGAATAAGTAAAGAATACTGTTTCCAGTCATAACCATAGTTTCACAGCTATGGAGAAAAACATCCCAGGACACTGTTCTGAGGACAGAATAAGAAGCTGATATCCATGGTCCAGCTGTTAGAAGCCTCCTCAACACAGACTGATGTGATATTTGTATCTTTCCATTATAAAGATTTTAATAGCTCTGCCAAAACCATGAAAATCCACTCCCCCTGCTAAATTTTCCCAAGGGCCCCACTCCCGCCAAACTGTACCTGCAGTAAAATAGGGCAGCTGAGAAAGTAAAAACCCCATTGCAAGATCTCCCTTTTTTTTGCCCTCATCCTGCGAGTCAACCTGCACCACAAAGCATTTCCTTTTCCATGCACCACAGGACACCTCTGCTCACGGCTGCACAGCAGCAAAATGCCCCTATATGCTCCTACAGCTGTTTCCAAGGTAACCAGCACGGAGCCATATACAAGGGAAGGAAGCAAACAGCAGCAATGCAATCCTGCAATATTGCCACTTTTTGGAGCAGGTTTGAGTTGCCCCTTCCCCCTTCCTCTCCTCTCCAGCTGCCCCACGAGTCATGCAAGGGGTGGGTGACTCGCTCAACATTTTGTAATTCCATTACATCAATCTTTCTAAAGGTTTGGCTTTGAGCTTTTTTATAAGGCATCATATTGGAGTTTTAAAGGTGAGAGTCAAATTTTCTGCTTTTAGTCAAGAAAAACCATCTGGGGGAGGAAGGGGAATTATATCAACAACCTAAATTTACACTCAAATTCTGTATTCACTCCTCATATAAGCAGAAAGACATCTCAGGTTTAGCATAGGGTGTCTGCCCACTACTGTGACCTGTCTTCTACAAGTCCTATGCATTTAGATAACACTCACTTTCATCAGTTTGGATAGAAGTATCTCCACTCTTCAGCCTGCAGATACAGTTTATCCTTTCTAGACATACAGTTTCCACATCCACTGAGATATGCCAAAAATCACAGAGACTTTCCCACCTGCCCACATACATTCTTGTTCCCAAAGCAGAAATTAGCCTTTGCTTCTTTTGCTACTGAAAACCTCTGAGCAGCTACAATGCAGTCCAAATCCTGCAGTCCTCACATAAAGGACAACAGCCCAAGGAAGAAAACTGGGATGGGAAAGGGTCTGGCACAGCCAAGTAATTCTTATTACTGACTCAACAGGAACAGCTATCAGGGATGTAAATCAGCACAAGATGTAGCCCCACAGCAATGGACAGAACTGCCAGGTGATACACTCTAAGCTCTGCTTCCAGGTCTGAGACAACCCCACAGTTAGGCAGGGAGGAGCTGATCAACCTCTTAACTCGGGACTAGCAAGGCTGTTACCAATGCAGGCTGGAAGGAATACATTTTCCACTAAGAATTTCCAAGTCATTAACAATTTTTTTTTTCCTGCATGAAACAGAGTAAGGAGTAGCACATCCCATGTATAAGTCTCTTGTGGTTGGGAACAACAACACTTTATAAAATGAAACATTTCTGCACATTGGTGAGAAGTCACTCCCATCTTCCAAGAGATAGAAATTTTATGGCAAAACAAGCATGAAGAGTCTCGCTGGGAGTGATGTTCTGAAATGGCAACTGTGCTTCTGGACAGTTCATCCATAACTTGCATTTCTCTGTGTGACTTACCATGGCTGACCTTTTGAATATCAGCTGTGATTAATGAAGCTTCCAATCCAGCTCTGAATGGCTGCAAATTGCAAGAGATGCTCATTATATTCAGTAACCAAAATACACCACTCTCCTAATCACAACTGTGCTTCTGCTGAACACCAGGACACTTCCTTTGGAAGCTCAAGTACTGCCATCCTCAGAGGAAGTGAACACTCCAATGGGTCAGAGTGTCCAGGTCTGGGGGAAGAGCTCCCCAGCTTAGATATAAAAAAACCCCACACCTACCACATCTGCATAGGCATGGAGATGCCAACAAGGCAGACATAACTTGCTCAGAATAAGGAAAACCAGAAGTCAGTATTTCTTCACAGACTGGTTGAAGGTTGGTTTGCAAAATTGAGATCTGAACAGAACCCTTCAGAGATCTCTTGCAGTGTTTTTATAGAATGGTTTGGGTTGGAAGGGACCTTAAAGGTTATTTAGTTCCAATCCCCCTGCCGTGAGCAGCAACACATCATGACGTAAAGCCTTCTCTAGCATCCAGTTAAACCCTGTACCGTACCTGTTAACACTGCAGTGCTACAAAAACATTACCAAATACTTCCTCTGCTGCCCCTGCAGAGTTATGAGCTGTAACACAACCAGCAAACCGGTCGCCTTAGGGAAGGGGGAAAGAAGTTCCCTACAAACTCAGCACATTCCTTTGCAGGCACGTACCTCTTCCTCTACATAGCACATCAGCTCAAGCCTGCAAGGTTTATCCCTACAGATAAATCATTCTGTGATTAAATGATAACTTCCTAAGACCAACAACTCTTTGAGCCGCCCTCAGAAATATATGCAGTGTACTCGAAGGGATGCACACCAGCCACAGACTCACTGCAGTGCTGGGACTGAAGGCAGAGGGAGGGGAGATGAGGAGGAAAGGCATTACATAGACCCCAGAGACAAGAGCCAGCACATACACGTATGAAGCTACAGAGAGAGTAACCCGGCAAACAGACTAACCCAGCACAGCTGTGCATCAGGAGCTCACTGCTGTAAAGGTTTTTAAAGGCCCCCCCCACAAAACCATCCCTGGTCCAACAGTGCAAGAAGCATCCCTGTCAGCTGCATCAGGGCAGCGTTACAAAGCACTGCACCATAACAGGGCTGAATTCCTGCCAACAGGTCTCAGTGTGTAGAGCAGAGGATTGATTTACTCTTCTACGGGATAAGATTTTTAACAGCTCTATCTCAGGAGGTTGGAGGCTCCGAATGGAAACCATGGTCCTAGAGCAAATAGGTGGTGTTCTCCCAAAACAGTAGAAGCAAGGAAGAGCATCAGAAAGACACAGCAGCTTAATGACTCTGTCCTCATACCTTACAGGGCATCAAGCAGCACAATTTCTCTCTGTGCTTATAAACCAGCAGGGTCAGAGAATTGCCTGATTTTTGCACTATTTACACCAAATGCTGCAACAGTGCCACTTCAGATATTTGGTAAGTCTGCTTACCAGTGCACAGTCTAAAGAGACAATCAGGGGAAGGGATACAAAAGAAAAGTCTGCCATTAGCTCCTGAGGTTCCTAAGGCACACATTCCCTTTTAATTCTGCCTGTTCCTGATCAACTCCTCCACCTGAGTCCACTGAGAGAACAGGAGAACTGCACTTCACTTCAGAGACATAAACTTTCCCCACCACTCTCATCCCTGTTCATCTGCAAACGCAGGAGCCGGAGTGCAACGTTTAAACCTCCCTTATGCTGTGCCACCTTGTGGATGCCTTCTCCCGACTTTTATGAGCGCAGGTCCAGCATTTATTTAACATCACACTCTTGAGCATGTAAACAAAATAATTCACAGTCACTCTGAGCAACAGTAAGCAGCATAATAGGAATCAGATTACCGTAACACGTCCTCTGTGCAATTCACAAACCCTTTAATCCCCAGGTAGAATAGGGCACTCGGAAAAATTACCAGCTGAAAACAGCATCACCGGTAGCTTTAGAAAGTTGGGGCTCAGATGCTGCAAACCCCTCTAAATATCCAAAACGGACCACGCAGGCACCTCTCGCTCAGATTTGCCCCCATCACTTGAAGAAGAAAACCCCAAAGCAGAGACCAAGCAAGCCCGGGGATGGACGGGCAGATTTGCTGCGGCAAAGTTTACCGGCACGAAGAGCATCCCTTCTCCAACCCCTTCATCCAAGGAGCTCCATGCCAGCAGAGGATTGTCCCCCTCCCGGTGAGAGATGCACCACCACCACCCCTTATAGAATAACAGAAAAGGGGAGGCTGAGGGTAAACCCGAGCATCTCCACCTCTCCTTTCCCCCCGACGCGCTCACCGTCCTCTTGCATCCTCTGCAGGCACAGGGCGAGGCTTTTCCTCCATCCCGGCATCGCGGCAGGAGCGGCGCTGCCGCCCCCCGGGGCAGCGGCAGGGCTGGAGGGGCCCGGGGGGGCCGGCGGGAGCGGCGGGCGCTGCCGAGCGCGGCCGGGCTCCCCGGCGCTTTATGGCCGGGCGGTGCATACGGCGGCGGCGGGGCCGGGGCCGGGGGGGGAGCGCTGCCCGCCCCCGCCTGCGCACAGCCCCGGGCCGCCCGCCGCGCAGGTGCGCTCCCCCCGCACCGGGGGCGGGCGAGCGGCGAGCTCGGGGGCGGGGGGGCCAGAAAAAATGCTGTCGATATGTATATATTGTGTATTTTCCCCTGGTGCGGTCTGCGTAGGCAGCTTGGGCCCGCCTGTGAACAGGCACCGGGGCTGCGCCCCGCACCGGCATCCCTGCGGGTCCCAAATCTCCGGCGGGCGTTTGGACAAAACACATGCCCGCGAAAGGGATAGAGAGCACACTGTTCCCATTCTACATTCCCTTTACAGCTACAGCCTGGCGTCTCTCCCCTTCACCGAGCGGCAGCTGCCTGGCAGCCCCGCACAGGTGCGCACATCGACGCAAGTGTTTATTCTGAAGTTGGGTTCTCGGGTAAATAAAGTTGCACAACAGCCAGGCTGATCTACTTCATCTTTCTACCACCACTTGCAAGCGGCCAAAGTGGGGCCAGAGGGAGACAGGGACTTAAAAGCATCTTTGTCATTTCTTAATATTCCAGAGGTTTCAGTGCTTTTACAGGAACACAAAGGAGATGTTTATTGCATATACCAGGGCATTAGTGTTTTTAATTTCCTGGGGACAACATATCTCTGCAATGACTAGCAGCTTTTTTTGTTCTTCATGAGGTCTTTTATTAGCTGATGGGTAGGTCTCACTCTGCATCTCTGCCTCCCTTTGTGAGAGTGATGATATTATGTGCCACATCTGCTACAATCTCAAATATTAGGGACCAAACTCTTCTTGGGTTAGCATGAGCTAATTCCAGCTTTGGAAGGCTAGTGTCTGACACCACCCAGATGGGACAGGGCGGCTACAATAGCAAAATAATACACCCATCTACACCATGTGGAATTCAGCTTAATTTTTAGTCCAGCTCTTCTGTCCCTACCTGCATGAAAAGCAGTTGTTATTGGACAGCCAAGCACCCTGCTAAGAGGCAGCAGCTTCCCCCTCTGGGCTTTGCCCACAGCTCACATCTGAGGAGCTTTGCCATTTCAGGAGCTTTCAGCCATACTTACAGGGCAGCCAAATGTGGCATGGAGTATGGCAAGCTGGGCAGTAGGGGTATGGAAACCTCTTCAGCGCCTGACAAAAACCAAAGTGGCTCAACCCCAAAGTACTTGGAAGAGAATCTGCTTGAAAGAACCTCCTACAGCTCCAAGCACATCAAGGGAGAAAACCCATTTCTACAGAAAGTACTGAAAGCAGAAACCTAAGGAAGTCCATGGCTTTGGGGGAATCTGCATGATGAGGATCCTGACTGAGGTACTTGTTTTAAAGACCTACAGTTAAACCAGTTTTTTTTAATTATTATTCTCCCCTCACAAGTTCTTGAAGACCAGTGTGAGAGCTGGGCTGGAAAGGACCTATTCTGTAGTGCTGTAGCGTGCCTTCCCAGTGAGTTAAGCTGGGATAATCATAAACCCACGAGAACAGCCCTCTTCATTTAAGCACAAGAGTTTGCAACACTGCAGAGGGCAGACAGCAGCATGCAGTGCCTGAGAACTGCATGAGAGGTTCCCATCGAAGCAGAGAGCAGCACTGTACAGGCTGATTCACTTCCATACCTCTAGCCAGGGTGTTACCCATCAGTTTAAAGGACAGTGATCGGAGTGATGGCACCTGAAGGCTTATTCCAAGCAGCTGGAGCAATCACTTCTAAGAGAGATTTCCTGAGGACTATCAGCAGCAGGAACATAGCCCGAGCTCAGACCTGCCTCTCCTCCGCTAGCAGCACAGAAAAATTCATAGACACAAAAAGATATTTTTGCCTACATTTACTATCAGATTAGAAACTTAAGAATGGATTGAGTCCCCACTCAGCTACACCTTCCTAAAGAGCTCCTCTCCTTACACTAAATACAGCACATTTGTGCAGCTTATTCCTCAGGGGAGAAATAGCCCCCTGCAATTTCACTGCAGATGTTCCTGGTACCTTTGGAACTCACAACAAATCACAACTCCACAGCTAGATTGGATTAGGGCACATCATGCTAACTTATAGGAAGTTTGTGATATGCACCAAATATTCTGACAGCAAAACTCAGAAGCTTTTTTGAGGACTAATCTGAAGCCAAGATGCATCCCGGGGGAAGATGATGCTTCTTTCAATAGTTAAAACCCAGCACACGGCTCTGTGGAGTTATATGACTAACTCAACCACCCACACAAGCAAATCACCTGCCCTTTCTGTGCCTTAATTTCCTCAGCTGTATTTTATAATTGCTTGGTGATATCCAGATTCTAGGCATTCGAAAAGATTCCCAGAAAAGTGATGGTTATTGATCTGATGTTACTTTCAGAGAAAGTAATGAGAGTCTGAAGAAACATGACATAGGAAGGGGCTTTTAAAAGTAAGGTCAAATCAACACTTTTTTTACCTAAAAGCTCATCTGGTTTTGTCATTTACACTGGATGATGTCTCAAAATACTTTTTTGCTTAAGTCTCTTTAGACTGTCATTGCTATAACAGTACTGCTTTTTAAAGGACACTGGTGCCACAGAAATAATTAAACATGAAAATAGAAAGCACATTACTAGCTGAAAAAGCAGCTCAGAGCTCTTAAGAATTGAATTTGACATATCCATTATTGTAGAAAGAGCCAAAGCTAGTGTGGCAAGATTTTCTCAAGTGCTAACTTCAGTACTCACATGGGAAACCATGTTAGAGAAAACGAAACATAGCTAAAAATACTGGTAGGGAATTCATAAGCAGAATCAGTGTAAGACAGATGCTGTGCTACATCTTTGGAGGGAAGTCATGGAGGGATATTTCAAGCAGCAGGAAGTCCATAGAAGACCTCAGAAGTGACTACCTGTGTCCTTGAGCAATGTCTAATCTGTCTGTATAACTGAAACATCCAGCTGCAGGATTTTAGGCACCACTGTGACATGGATGCTGCCACAACTTTAGAAGGTGCTGCTGTGCTCCTACTCAGCTGCTCCATCCTGCAGAAATGGTCGTAAAACCAAATCTGTGAGGAAGAGATTCCTCTTTGGCCACATGCCCTGGGACAGGATGACCTATTTTGATCAACTGAGGACTTAACTGTGCCCTGTGCATTGTCTGTTTCAGCAGCCAGTGGTCCTGGCCCCCCTGAGGAACACAGACAGTAATACCACTTGTGTGGTGAGAGGAGGCTCTCAAGTACAAATCCCATTTTCCTGAAAGGGTTAAGGGAGAGAGTCCAGGCTTTTTTGCTTCAATTTTGTCCTGTATCTGTATGCCTGTAGACATCTCCAGCCAATGTTCCTGTCATGTGTTCCCTCACCTTGAAGATCCCTCACTTTATCATCTCACAATGGGAATAAGGAACAAGGAAAGTTAGTGAAATGAGTCAATCTTCACTTTCAGCCCCAAAATATGTGATTTAAGAGCTCCCTTCTTGCCACTTCTGAGTCAGTGAGAATCTGGCACTTGGGAAACCCTTAGGAGTGGTATTTTGCCTGTCCACCACTCCCAGCAGCTTGAGTGAAGATGTCCCAGGAGGGAGGTGGCACCCCCGAGGCTGCATTATTTCAACAGTGGTCTGGAGGCATCATGAAACCCTCTGGGGAAACAGAGAGGACCGTGGGCTCCCTCACGCCCATACTGACCTAGTGCTACTGCCAGGCAGCCTTCAATAGTTCAGGTCAAGCTTTGACCTATGTAATCCTATGCAAAGGAAATCTACTTCAGTGTCTAGAATAATATTTTCCTTTCTCACTTCCACTCCCCAACTTAATTAAGTAAAAGATAAATTTTCTTTCACTACCAAGACTGAACTACTTTCCTGGCACCCTGTACCCTTACAGCCATACATGGGGCAGGCAGGGGACTATGGGAAATCTATTTCCATCCCACCATGATATGTAAATAACACACGGCTGCTTTAAGGAAGAACCAGTCTCTCCTTTCACCTCCCAGGCACGTGGAATGGGACTGGGAATACAGGGCATCAATCTCTGTCACCACACAGTGTCAGGATGGGTTTGTTTCACTGGCTGCTACACTCTCACTTGTATGCAGCTGTGTGTCCCATAACCCACACCCAGCAGTGAACAGCACTGAGATCATAGAATTTAAAAATAATCCTGTCATAGTAGAAGGTTAAAGGCAGTTTTAAAATGGATTATCTTCACTTTGCTACCACCACCAGCGGTTGATTAATAGGAACCTTTACCTACTAATCCAACTTGGTTCTGTTTTTGCCTTAAATTCAAGCAGTGCAAACAGTTTACTTCTTTGCTGCCTGCTTCTTGTCAGGCACTTCAGGGCACACATTCATATTATGGACTTCTGCAGAAGTGCTCATGTCCAACTAGATTCTGAAGGCTGGAAGCAATCTGTCATTCTGCCTCTTCCGGCTGATACCCATCTCTCTGAGCCACTAAATACCTTTTAGACAGAATGAGAGAATGTCCTTGGATTTCAGTGACACAATATACACCCCATTTATGGACACCATGAGGATATGGTCACTGCTGTGCTCTGTTCCTGCTAGAAGGGCACTCAAATGCTCCTTGTTTCTGTCCCAAAGATACACATGGAGTCAGCTCCAGAGCTGGTTCCTCACCTCCTTCCTTGGAAATGATGTCATAAGCACAAAGGGGCTCAGACCGGTCCCTCACCTCCTTCCAAATCATTCTGCAAGAGCCCTGCAAAGTAAGTGTGCAACGAGCTCTGAGTGCTGAAGCAGTGATGCTGCCTCTGGCCAGCAAACCCAGGGCTATGAAGTATCTCCAATTGGTTCTCCTCCTCCCTCAATACCACTGTCATCAGGTCTCTTCTCCTGGGCACAAGGCTGTCTTTGCTCACCTGACTGCTGGGCTGATGCTTGTGCCAAAGCTTTGGCTTTGCTTCCTCTGAGAGTTCTTAACTTAGAGATGCTGTTCAGAGCAAGCCATGAACACCAGTCATCTTTTCTGCCAAGACCATGAGACTGGCTGTCCACCTTGTGTTCCCAATCCTGTCACTTACTGCCACTGCCTCACCACAGAGATTCTCCCCATTCTACCAGTGACCCAGCAACTCACAAGATGGTGCTGAGAAGACTACACAGAGACAAAGCTAGAGAAGCTTTGCATCTTCCTCACCGCTTGCCCCAGAACATCAGTGTTTAAGCAAGACCCAGAGGTCTATGCCTCCTCCCCTGCTAACAGTGGGGCTTAGGGCTCTGCAGTGGCCAGAGCAACACTGCAGCTGCTGCCTATTGATTTCCAGGCATGTGTCGGAAATTCAATATGCTGAGGTGACCATGAATGTTACGTGTTTTTCTGTTATTATACAAGTTACTCTCTGACAGCAGAGCCTGAAGTGCTTGCAGCTGATACAGCTGCTTCATACTGTTAATATTATAGCCCTGCAACATAAGAGACAGTGTTTTTGGTCCCATCCTATGTGAAGGTCTCTTATTTCAGTCAGCAGACAGCTTTGCCTGGGTTACTGTGAAGTTGCTGTGTGAACTGGACTGTTATTTAGAAAGACAGGAGAATTTAAGAAAAAGACTGAACTCAGTCACAGCAATGAAGAGCCACTTTTCTAACTTGCGACTGAATATGCTGTTGATGGAAATATGTTCTTTCTCTTTCAAAACTGCTTTCAGGACTTCCTCCTGTATCATCTGATAGTTTCTACCCTGCACACACCACCATCTTCCCCCTTAGACACACACTAAAGAATGTCACCATTTGCACACTCCAAGTGTTTACCTTCACAGAGACACCTAATCCTCTCCAGTGCTTATCAACATTGTTATTACCATCAAAGTCCTTATCACCATTTGTCCACAGCAGAGATCCCCAAACCATCTCACTTCCACACAGAGGTTTTCATTCCAGGCATTCACTTAGCAGCAAGATTTGCCTCTGGCTATGGAAGGTTTCATCTCTTCTCCTCTTTGCAGAGCTGCCTCAGGGAAGTTTTGCAAATCACTTAAGTAAAAGAGCTATCAGATATGGGATAGCTGGCTCTGCACCACCCAGAACACCAGGTATCAGACAGATCTCAGCCCGTGAAAGTTTCCCATTAGGACGTGCTCTACATTTTGCTTTGATTACCTGATTAATAAACTTTTCTTTAAGGGAAGGATCTCTAAAATGTCCCTGCACTCCCAAATTGCATCTTTCTTGTTTACCAGCTGTACAAGTAAGAAAAGTTTCTCCCCAGGGATTTGTCATTTCTCCCAGGAATAGCTCAGTGTCTTTCACCAAGCATGAAAGAAAAACACAGTGCAAGTACTTCTGTGCCTTGTACTAACATGAGAGCAGTATCTGCCATGCCCAGAACTCCATTTACAACTACACTGGAAGGGAAGGGAGGACAAAACCAATCATCCCAGTTGCTTTGGATAGTCAGACTCAGGGCAGCAGCTGGCAGATTTGACTCTGACTTGTTTGTTCCTGCTGATGTTACTGTATCAGGACCCCATGAACGAGGAGCTCTGCTAAATGAGTTTGTGAGGTTTCTGTTGTGCGTCAGTGGGAGGTGGCTCAGGACATGAAGGTGGGGTTGAACTCAGCCTTCATTTATGCCACAGTCTCAGGCTCCCTCCTGAGCTTCCCTTAAACCAGAGCTGGCATCAAGGACTCAACTATCCCACCAAAACCCACTCAGAACTATTACACACTGATAGTAAGCAGAGAAACACGATCCATCCATCTCTCAGTAAGGCACATCCCTGTGTGTACCTCGTGAAGACAAATTTCAATATTGGCATTAGAAAAAATATGGTGTTTTTCTTTTTTCCGGTTGATGAACAGAAGCAGTTCAAGAAATGAGCAGGGTGCAGAAAGCAACAGTACAGCTCTGTCAGCATATGTTACTATGACTGTCTTGCTTCCTCCTCCCTCTCATTGTGACCCAACCTCAGCTGTCTGGGGTCATTTTAATGACTGCAGTCACATTAATGACCGCAGTCTATTTCAGATCAGAGAAGGAGGCAAGACAGTTGCAAATCATTGATATTGACTGTTGGTCTTAATGGAAACACTCTGTAATTTTGCATGTACATTCAAAGGGAACGGAAAAAGACAATAATTGCCATTTCCAATCTCTCCCAAAACAGCTGGCAAGGAAACAAGCACTGGAGGCAAGAGTTAAAAAATGTAAAGCCCCCTTCACTTCCATGTAGTTTGGGCTCCCTCCCCTGCAGTGTTTCACAAAATACTGGAGTTCACATTTTGTACATCTTCTTGGTATAGCTGAGGGACTTGGTTGGAACTCATCAAAGCCTTAATAAAGAAATCGTTGGACTTTTGCCTGATGTAGTTATTCATTTTGAAGTATTATTCTAGTTCTCATTCCACTTGTCTATATTTGACTAATGGCAGCAGTGCCACACACACTTCCAAGCTCTGTCTATGCACAGAGACTCAATATTTCTTTTCGCAATTATTTCTAAAATAACATCTATAATCACTCCAAGCTTTCTTTTGTGATAAATACAGAAACACTTCAGTGCCTCCTGGGCTTCTATTCTAAGTAACCTCTGTACTGGGAGGCCTGTATGGGGAGTAGCCTTTGTATTAGGAGCTGGAGTCCTGTTTAACATCAGGTCAGGGATCACTCAAGCCAAGGAAATGTGGATTTCCTTAAGGTGAGTGGTTTTGTGTCCTTGCAAAGCTAACAGCCTTTTTGGAGAATTCCTTACCTATTTAATCTTCAGTTTTATCCCTCACAAAGCCATTGCCAGTTGTGAGATCAAAAGGGTGGCTGCTACGTTCATGCTACTTGTACAAGCCCTCGTCTGACTGTTACTGCAGAGAGCTGGCAAAGCAGAAGCCAAAACTTGAGCCCCACTAACCCAGGCAGAATATGAACTAGCAGCCAGAAATCCAAGGTCAGCTCTTCTTGCAATTCTGGGTTCTCCCCCTGTCTTATTTCTCACCTAACTTTACGTGTATGAGACTGGAGGAATGGAGAGAAGAAACCAATTAGCTCCTCCAGTGCTGGAGAGATGACAGGGAAGTGCGAAGGAGACGCTCATTTGTGTGAGGTCACCTCTGCCGGGGGCTCCCGGTACCGCTGAGATGGAAATTACGTAGCTGCAATAACAGTCTCGCACTGCCACCTACCGCTCTGAGGTCCCACTGCCAGCGCCAGCGACTCACCTCCGGGACGGTGCTGCAGAGGGAAGCTGAGAGCGAGCCATTCACAGCTATCCCTGCCTTCCTTGGACGCTTCTTTCTCTTCTTCTGGGAAGATGATGCTATACAGCCTTTTGAGCATTTCCCTAAAAACTCACAGTGCTCAACTACTTTGTCCAGAGAGGCAACTTACCTCTTTCACTTCGTGTTTTTGGGACAACTGATGGGATGATGGATGGTGAAAGAACACTTTATTGCAGATAAACCTAGCTGTTGAAAATAAAGAGGAATCCAAACTAGAGTGGGCCAAGCCTTTGAGCTACGGTGAGGGGATAAAGTCTCTTGTTTCTGAAACATCTAACAGCAGCTATTCACTATCCGAATATCAGAGAAGGATTATTTAGACAAGATAGTTTTGTTCTCTTAATAAATTAATCATAGCTGCCACTTAGCTGTCTCTGCAGGCAGATGGTGGATGACTGCTAGGTAACCAATGCCCATATGGTACAGAAACTCCATACACAATTATGCTGATTTAAATCTCTTTGGTTCATCAAGGTAAAAATGATCACGTGCCAGAGATGTGTCCATCCCAAGTGTGCAGATTTAATTGTTCCAGTGCATCAGAAAAGCAGATGTAGAGCCATCATTTGTTCTATTATGCCAGCTAATCTTCTGCTCAGTGTCAAGAACTAGACCCTTCATAAACATCAAGTGTGCAGAAGGGATGTCTTCATGTCTGCATCTCAAAGTGCAATTCAAAGATCATTCATAACCACAGAACAAAGATTTTTTTATATATATATATATATACTTATTCTTAAAACAGACACATGCTCTGGCATTTCTAGTCTGAGAAGACAAATGAAAAACCTCAGACTAGTTGTTTCTGTGGTTAGGGGGGGAAAAGAACTTACTGCTTTGTACTGGACTGATATCCCACTCCGTTCACGCTTTAATGACACCATTCAATATATGTTTAAAAAGCATCAACAGCAGTTCAATAATATTGTGAAAGAAATAGTAAATATAAATTATTTCCCCTCCTCCAAAGTAGCCTAGCAAAGTGCTACAGGACCCAGATTCTTGCCACCATGTCAGAAAACCTGAACTTGCTGCCATGAGCCTGCTGGTTTAAATAATTCAGCTCAAACAGCGTGATATAAACAGGAGCATCTTACAAGCAGTAGAGGTGATATAAATATGGATTAAATCATTGTTGTGACACTAAATGAACATATATAATAGGGTTTAAACTCACAGCTAGAAAGAAGTCTCTTTGGAAAGTTACAGCTACAGCGAGCATGTGTCTATCTACCTGCAACAATCAACAGAACATGTTTTCTTTAAGAGAAAAACAGAGCATAAAGTAGGTACATGAGCTTTATAGTTCCCAACTCTTATGCTCTGGTAGGTGCCTTTTAACAGACACGACTTTACCATGGTAAAATCTCTATTTCTTAGGCCTGGTTCAGATTAAAGACAGAACTGTAAGCAAAGCATGTGTGCATTCACTAACATTTGGATCAGCATTTTGGAAGGGGACTGGATTTCATGCTAAAAATATGTTTTCTAATGGGAAAGCTACATTGTGGGTTTATTTCTTTTAAATAAAAAGTCACAAGTTTTGGGATGGATCCTGCAGCTTTGACAATATCACTGAGCAGAAAAAGGAGCATTGAACCCCTTCCCATGAGCATCCCCTAGATGAGTCTCCCCCTTTGCTGTCGTATTCCCCTCTTGCCTTACCTCTGTCCTGTATTCTCCGCAGACAAAAAACAAGGCACTTTCTCCAGCCCGGCATCCCCGACCTAGAGACAAAGAAACACAGGTCTGTAGTGTCTTGTAGGCGCTTGCAGATGTGCAGCTGGAATACAAAATCCAGCTTCTTTATAGAGCTACACCTTGACAGAGAGGCAAGCCCATCCGTGATCGCAAAGACAGGAAAACGCCGCTTCGTGCAGAAGCCTGATTGTGAACCATCCAGGCTGCATTTTGCTGCAGGGATGGAGCAACTTCACATGTCCAGAGCAGAAGAAACAGATGGTGAAAGGAGGGTGGACAGATGAATGGGTAAATCTCAAGGAGCTGAGCAATTCCTTAAAGGGCATGTTTGTCTTTTATGCCAGCCACACCGAAACCATGGATGGCACAGTGCAGTCCAACAGCTCAGAGTTCCTGTTCAGGGGATGAAAATACCCACAGCCCACCCTCAATGTAACTGACAATTTCTTTTGGAACTTGCTGGCTACTTACATCTCCCGTTTAGAAAATGTATGTATTGATACCTCTTAGTACAGGAAAATAGTGAAAACTCTATTCATCTTTTCAGCTGGTGCTCATTCTTTTTCCTTATGCACATGATCCCCAATGGAGAAAATGTCACTATGCCCATTTTCATCAAGACTTGCTAAAATGCCTACTAAATATATATATATATGTATGGGTAAAACTAAGAGCTTTCTTTGCTAATTCCAGTTACAGTAACTATGTCCCTCCTACAGATTCTGCTGTAAGATGACATTAAGCCTATTTCTGATTGAAGTTGTTGGATGCTCTTAGGAAATCTCTACTTTCCATCCGTGTTTGAGAGGAATTACAATTTCTACACAAGTAGCACATAACAGCACCCCCTCTCTCATAACACAGACAAAGAGAGAAGAGAGGACAATATTGTTGACACAAGACGTGATTTAAACTGCTTTTTAAAACTGCACATAAAATACAGATTCCCATAGAAAAGGACAAAGCTACATCAGATCTTAGTTCAATTTAGCATTAAGTCACATCAGATTTGTCTTCTGTGCCTATTGGTGAGTTTGCAATCAAAAATAAACTAGCACAAAATTGCAGCTTGTGACCCAAGAGGCAAAAAAACAGAGCCACATGCATGCCAGTTTTGACTTTCTGCCTAGGATCATGCAAAAGAACTCCAACATTTGTCAAAGAATTACCATTTTTCTCCTATTCTGCATACCTGCCAATTACCTATCCAAATTATTTTAACTTTTAGTCTTCCTGCAAAAAAAAAAAAAATCAAGTGTCCATCTAGACTTTCTATCAAAGGGCTTTCGGGGTTTTTTTGCTTGTTTGTTTTGCTGAAGAAATTCCATGTTTCTGAAAGTACAATGCAAAAATACAAAAGCCTAGGGTATGTTTCAGGTGCCTTTTGGAAAGTATAGAGAAGTAAAGAAAGGTATGCTGGGACTTTATTTTGGAAAGAGATGTAATCTTTGCTATGAAGGAAATACACACTTCTGGATCTGATGTTACAACAATTAGTTAGCAAACAGTTTTGTTTCTGCCACAGTCATTTTTGGCCTCATACACACCAAGACACACAAATTCCACAAACTAAGACACCAGCTGACCAAGAATATGCAAAACTATTGAAAGCAAAAATTGGTCTGTTTTAGAAAAGATTTTTGTTGACATAGCACATATCCTTTCATATGATAACTTCTGAAACAAAGAGCCTGGAAAAAATTAAAAAGAAAACCAGAAGGAATTTCTCCATCCCTTAGAGAAACATGGATGAGTTGTCTTGTGTTGAGCGGCTCTGAAAGTGTGTGAGGACACAGTGCCCTGGCACTGAGGCTTATCTCACAAAATGTCCAGCTGTTATTTGCCCAGTTTTATTTCATTTTAAAGCCAAGATGTAGAAAGTAAGACAGACATCAAAGCCTTAGGGTAGGAGGAAACCTTAGTGTCTGTGATAAGATAATCAGTCTCAGAAAAGCAAATCCTCCAAACATCAATATAATTTGGTCTGGGGCTCCTGTAATCTAGTTTTGGTAGGGGGTGTGTAGGAGAAATCCACACCAAAGCTTTGCCGCTGATTCATTTCAAGTTTGTGCAGCATCTCTCACCAATTTTACAAGACACTGAAACACCACTGTTTCATACCAAATCCCCTTAGAACAATCCACTGTGATCCTCCATCTTCCTCAAAAATAATAAACTAGCTTTTTGTGTTGATGCATCTTTGTGGAAATAAACACAATTAGGCCTCATGCTAAAATGAGCAGCATACTAATTGGAATTGCTGAATCAATTATTCCCCAGGAATTCAGGGCTATCAGCAGTCTGAGATCAGATATGGTAGCTTATACAGCTTTCACATATTTGCTATAAGAAATAAGCACAGCACAGCCACACTGAAGCTCTACTGTACACACAGAGATGGATTCCTCCCCTTCCTCACCTCATTTCTTTGTGTTAAGCTGATTTCACTTCACAACCTGCAAATATTCTTATTCCTCCCTTGCTGGCATTTCATGAATGCCTGTGGGATGGATTAAAAAAAATTACAGAATATCCTGCCACGGGTTAGAGTCGACGCCGAGCCTTTCTGAGGGAACAGCGTGTGTGAAAGCTGTCGGTTTTTTGGCTGTAAACACAAGACCACTGAACCGACACACAGTGCTCCCAAGGCCATCTGTGTGGGTGTGCGCTCAGTGCCGAATCCCACCCCCAGGGGAGCCCGGCAGAGCAACCCCGCGGCCCCGGCAGGAGCCGAGCTCCTCCCGCCCGGGTCTGCTTGTCTTGCTGTCTGCTGACGTTAACCGGGAGAGAACGCCAGCTAAAGGTTATCTCCTTGCACCACTCCATCAGTTATGTACGGCATCAGTGACTCTGACTCATTCCCAATCCAGACATGCCCAGCCAGACCTCTGCTGCCCATGAAATAACCTACTCTGTTTTGCAAGCGCAGATCCTCGCTCGCGGCAACATGAACCAGCTTGCTGGAATTAATATTTCTAATATTAATTTCTTTTTCTACATCCTGTCATGTAACTGTTTTTCCCTTCAAAAGCACAGCTTTTCCCTACAACCCTGATCATGAGTCTCACCCTCAACCAGAAAGGAACATTTCAAGAGTGATGCTGATACCTGCAAGGGCCTCATTCCAAGACTATCCTTAAGACTATCCAAGTAACACCTGATACATAAAGGGCTGCTGAGATGATACTGAGACATTTTTTACAACACCCAAACCAGAAAGAGTGCTGTTCTAGCATGGCTCAGACAGGGAAATACAAAACAGAGTCCAGGAAGGAGAGAGCAAGTAAAAAACCAAACAGATTTGAAGATGTGGAAACAGAGAACATTCTTCTAACGTTACAAGACAGGACCAGTTTACTTGTAAAGAAGAAAAGTGCCACAAGGAGCTGAAATCAGGATGGTGTCATAAGCTACAGGGGCCATGGGCAGGTCACAGGGGAACATGCAGCAGTGAGGACAGAATGCAGCAAGGAGCTGCAAACGGCCTCAGTGGGGCTTAGGCTGTGCCAAGGAATCCTACAAGCAAAGGTTTGTTTGAGGCATCTGGAGGCGAGAGACAAAAGACAGGTAAAAAAGTGGCTTCCAGAGTAGTATCCTGAATAGACTCAGCACTTGTATCATTTCACATTGAAGTTAGAAAAGATCAAGAAGCGTTGTGGTACCTACACAGTGTCTAGTGTTATATTTCCAAAGCTGGTCACGTAAGGTTTCTATCTCAGACCCTCAGACATCCCTCTTAGCCAGTGGCCTTTATGTTCTCCAGGCCAAGTTTTCAGTAGACCAAGATTTCCTGATGTGGTTTTGCACCTGCTGGTGTAAGGAGGTATCCAGGACCGAGTCTGGCTGTCAGCTCTTCAAGAACTTCACATTATGAGAGTCTCAAGATAAAAATACTCCTGAGCTCCTGAAAGTGCTCAACACCTGAAACACTGGAAACCCTGACAGATGAGAGAGTCCTGTTACTCTAATGTAGAACATGAGCAATGTGGGGGATTAATGCACTTCGGGGGGGAAATGTGCCCTCACAGACACTGCCTCCAAATAAAAGATGGGAATTAATCAGGACCAACCCTAGGCTGTGTTTGGGCTGTCTTTTCTTCTCAGTGTTGTTGTTAGGTGATGTTTGAACAGGAAACAGTGCATGATTTGTTGAAGTGTGGTTTAATTAGAACAGCACAGATGTTTCCATTCCTTTGTCCTATTTTTCAGTAATGCTCACTTCTCTTCTTCCACTGCAGATTAAAATACTAAACTTCATGGCTCTGATATGACCTGCACTTCTCTGTATCTGTTGTCTCTCACCAATTCCCCTTCTCCTTTTAAAAAACCAAAAGCAAGACGGCTTCACTAGGGCCAGAAATTGCTCTTTCCCAAATGCACACTTCACACTCCCTGGAATACCTGTGCAGATTTCCTGATGACTGAGTATCTCTGTCAGCTTTGCAATCCTGTGTCCATAAACTATTAAATACGGGTCTGTCCCAGCTTGCCAAACACAAAGGCAGCACATTTGAAAATCAAAAGAACTGTATCTGGTGCTTCTATCAGCCGTCACACTGCCAAGCAAAAACATTGGAGTACCTTATATTTTTCCACTTTAATAAAGACAAGGGAAAGGTAGCATCCTCTTGCAACCACACTTAATTTGGATCTTCAGAATCACTTTGAATTAAAACCTATCAGACAGTCCTTTTTCTTCAGGGGGATGATAAAGGATGCAAAGAGCTTCCCAGCATGTTCAGTAAAACTGAACCTCGCTCCCCAACAACCACCTGTGCTCCTCTCTGAGGTTACAGAGCTGTAGGTGGGTTTGGCTGTTATGGACCATATTTTTTTGGTACTGCAAAGCTGTGACTGAAATCCCACCTCCCTCAGCTGGATCCATGCAGGCAGAGAGCCAAGGACAACAGGACAGACATAGATCAAGGCTTGAACAAGGCACCCAAAGGGTAGCGGTGCTGAACCCAGCAGGGTGTTGAGGGATGTGGCTGTCTCCAGCTCCAGGGAGCAGTTCAGGTCTCATCTGTGTGGCACTCACCTATCAATTAAGGCAGGTTTGGGTTTGTTTGGGGGGTTCGTTTTGTTTGTTTGTTTTGTTTTTTTCTTACCTGTGCTTGGGACTTTTTGATGCATTTTGATGTTTCGTTTGTTTGTTGGGTTTTTTTCTGTTGATGATATCAAGCCCCTCAAAATTTTAACAGGGGGTTGAGTCAAACTTAGCAGTTTTTTGGAATACCTTTGTTAAAATGTATGATAGTGTGAAGTGTTGACAATAGGTGAGTTAGACTTTCCAGGGTTACCGCCCATGTCCCCACTTGGAGCAAACTAGAATAGAATACAGCAATACCTCTCCTCAGAGTGTGAACTGGTGCTGGGCTGGGTAACGAGCCTGTGTTTGGCACAACATTGGTAGCAAGTTTCAACCATGTACTTCTTCATTTAGCCCCAACCCCAGCTCTGGGTCGGCCTGAAACCCTGCCAAGCTCAGTTCTTGGCCACAGTGGCCGAGCCCGGAGCATCCCCGCCAGTCACGGCAGCTCCAGCCCCGCAGCTGCACGGGGAGGTTTCCCACGGTACACCTGAAGGGTTTGGCCCGTGCCTGCCGGAAACCCTCATTCCACACCCCTATTGGAAGTCCTTTAGTGGTCCTTCCAGATCTTCCCCATCGTCTTGACCTCAGTTCCTGAGGAGGCACAGCGTCATTGCCCTTCCCCACCAAAAACTGTGACGCTCATTCTTTATCTTGTTTGGGAACACGGGGCTTAGTTTACATCCTGCTCGTTCGAGTTACGTCCCTTATCTAATTCTCTGGGACTTCTCTAAGATTACACTATGCCTTATTTGGGCGTTTCGGGGTACCGTGAGTCAAGTTCGCATTTCTGCCCTCACGCCCTGCCCTGACCTTCCCAACATGGCGGCGGGGAGCGCCCGCCCTCCCTCAGCGCCTGTCGCGACAGCGCCGCGCGCCCGCCTCGCTTTACGGCAGGGCCGCCCGGCGGGCCCGCCATGGACCGGCGGAAGAAGCCGCTGGACGTGGCCGCGTCCTCGGTGGGTGACGGGCCGGGCAGGACCGGAATGAGCCCCTTCGCCTCCCTGTGCGCGGCCGGGGGGGCGGCCGGCTGTGCTCGGCTGCGGGGCTCTCACGCGTGGGGTGGGCCCGGCCGGGGCAGGCCTTGCGGCTCGACCCGGGGGTGCGGGTGTGCCGCCGCTTCCAGGGAAGACGGGGTACCGGGAAGGGGGAATGGCGCTGGTGGTGCTGGTGTTCTATGCCCTCGCCTTTAGCCCACTGAGGTGCACGGTGCCTACAGCAAATGCGGAGTTAAAGGGCTGTTCTGACGCCCTGTGCCGCATCCCAGGTCTGTGAGATGTGGGGGTTTGGCCCCCTCACCTTCCTGACCGGGAGCACACACTGCGCTCCAAACCTGGGCTGTGCCCGGGCTGGATTTGCCCTCCCTCCTGATGTGATTATAAAATTAGGGCACTTCTAAACAGTGGGGGAAAGGGTGATTTTACAGTATTGCACGTCATTATTCTAGGGACCTGAAAAGCAAATGCTTTAGTCCTTAGGACAAATGTTAATGACAGAATCTTCTGCTTTACTGATTTAATGTACATCTGTGAAATTTGTCTTCTGTAGGATTTGCAGGGAAGGTGGCACAATATCATCTTCCGGACTAGTTTTGTAATTCCAAGATAACATCCCTGCTGCTGATGTTTCCTAATAAAAGCTGAGATGGACCTTGGTCATAGATGGCAATGCCACTTATATATTTAGGAGAAAAAACCAAACCAAAACAAAAAAAAAAAATAACAACAAAAATCTAAAACTATATAAACAGTTTATAAAGCAGTGGGAAACAATACATAATATATGAAAGAAAACTTTTATCAATGTTTTCCCAAGACAGGATTGTATTCATTTTATAATTGCTAAAAGTTCCCTTTTCATATTCAGTAGTGTTGTTTCATTGGTCTTTCTCTATTTGTTTGCCCTCAGGAGGCTGGTAAAATCTGTATGGAATTATGTCTCCCTTATTCTCATGTAGAAAAGAACCAAGGATATCCTTGGGCATTGTTTTAATCCCTAATCATAATTTACATTCTGTGTGTTTGCTGCAAACTTGAGTGGCCTCTTGTGATCAGGTCAGTGCTTTGAAGTTCCACTTAAAAATGCAATCAAAGGCTCATATAATTGTGAATGGCAGATTGTTTTACTAGACATACAGTTATTTATTGCAGTAACTGATGTATATGCTTGTGATATGTCCTGGTTATTCATTTGTTGTTTTGCTGGTGATGTAGCTGGTAGATCTCAAAGCTGAACTCTTCCGAAAGCAAGAGGAATTCAAGAAAGAAAAGCTATTGAAAGATGCCGGTGTCTTTGCAAAGCCCAGAACCTCTAATAAGGTAGAAATATTTTTCCATTGTTGTTTTTTGTCATTATTCTTTCTCCTTAAAGTAAGGACGTTAATATTCAAATATAAATAAATAAATGCTTAGAGCTATGTTACTGGTCAGGTATAAAATGTATGTGATGAGAACATTCTTTAAATTTCATTTTCTGGTGACATTCTTGTGCCCAGCAGAAAATTTAATATTGTGCTTGTGCCCATCTAAATCACCTGTTAATCTTCATTCCCTAAGGATCCACAGCTCTGGTAACTGTAGGAAAAAGTGTTTCTTTCTTTTAAGATCTTGTATGGTTCTGAAGGATGGAGGATGAGAGACTCTTCCAGAGTCCCTGTCCTTGCTAAAAGCTCTGCTATGTGTTTGTGATGTGTAATAATGAACACAGAATTATCTCCCGTGTTTTGCTCTTCACTGCACTCTGGGCTTTACTCATTGTGTAGCTTTCTAGAAGCAGAATGTGCTGTTGCTGCCATAACACACTCGGCTTTTACAGTGTTAAGCTGCAAACAGGCCAACTGATGAGAATAGAAACTGAATAGAAACAATCTGTGCTTTGTTACTACATTTTTCATCAGCAAGATTGTTTGTTTTGGGGTTTTTTTTAACCTTAACATTGCCAGAGTAGATTTTTGTCTCAATTTTTGAGTGCCTTTGGGTTTTTTTAGCTTCTCAGCCTGTCCTTCCCTCTGACACCATACTGCAGTCTGTGTTAAATTAGGACATTATTCCACAGCACAGATACAGTCTCAAATCAAACATGTTTAACATGTTATTTACAAAGTCTCTTATGACTGATTTGCAATGTTTGCATTATGGAGTTGAAATATGTTTGTAATCGTTACCATTTCAGTATTTTCATTTATTTGTCATTACAAAATGGTTCTCTACAGAAACCAAGCATCTGGACCAAACAAAACACAGGAGTTGCAAATCGAGCCTCGAAAGATGTTGAGCAGAAGACAGAAGAGCAGGACATATTGGATCAATCAAGGTAGCTCCTGGGCTCTGTAAGAAAGCAATGCTTTGTAGAATGTGAATTTCAGTGTTTAGAAAAGCACAAAAAGCAAGTTACGCACATTTTGGACCAGCAGTTCTCATTAGACCAAACAGTAAGACCAGCATCAATTCTGTGCTCTTTACCAGTAATGTACAAACTGCATCCCAGCAGTGTCATGTTCATGCAGGGATACCTGCCCTCACATTATTACAGTTGTCTAAATGTCTCAGGTTAATGACTTTTGGGTTTTTTAAGTCATCTTTAGAATTACAAGCCAGAGCAGCAACACTTCAGAATTCTTTAGCAAAGTGTTTCTTGGAATTAACAGCAAATGGCTCACTTTCTTGCAAGGATTGCCTCATTTTCTAAATGGGTTGGTTGTACAAAAATATATACGTTGAACATGCCTTTTGTAAGCTATTTGCTGTTCTTCTTTAAGTAGTTCCTTGCTCTTTGAAATTGCCTTCTACAATTCCAGAAATTAGCTACAGTTCTCAGTTTTGAAGGTTAACTCCACATTATCTCTTTTTTCTTTCTTTTTTTTTCTGTAAAACTGTCTTCCACTATTTCATACCTGCAAATAATAATTTAGGTTCCAGTATTTTTCTGCCAGACCATAGTAGGTGAATAGAGGTGGAATACTTGTTACACCATGTTCTTGCCTACTTGACAGATTACTCTTAAGATTAATTCTGTAACTTCACTAAAACTCTGAAACTGGGTAACTGTGTATCTTCAGAAATGCCAGTGAAGGTTCAAAACAAAATCCAGGGATAAGTCAGCTTCTAATAAACTTCTCAACCACTCCTGGTACTTCCCAGTGCCATTTATCCAAGGCTAAATTGATTGCGTTGATCTGTGTTTGGAACTGGTGGGATTGCAATGTTAATTTTTTATTCTCTTTTTCAGGAAGAAGCTAGAAGAGAAAGCAAAGCTGTATGAGAAGATGACAAAAGGCGACTTTCCAGGTGAACGAAACCAGTCTAAAATGAGTATTTTGCATTTATATGTGTGTGTGTATGTATATAATATATACACAGGTTTTTTGAGAAGTTCACCCTAAAAGCTGGTATTTCTGACTGTGTGGTGTTTGACAGCAGCTACACTATGAATTCACTGCTGGTGTTCATGGGAAATTTTTTCAAGTTGTTTATACAAAGTGATTCACATGGGTTATTCTGCTTTGAAAGGGAGAAAAAATAAATTTGCTAGAGAAAAAAAAAATTACTTTTTGAAGGACAGCCTGACGTAATAAAGCACTAGGGGCTTGTTTGACTCATTCATTAGGTGGGTGGACTATATTCTGTTTTTTTCAATACAGTATCTTAGAAAAACAAAATTAATTTATTCTCCATTGTGAAGTCTTTGGATTGCATTGCTGATGTTCTGTCCTGCATTCTAATTTTTTGACCTTTATGAAGAGAAGAGGAGCAGGAGGGGAGTTTGGCTGGTCCATATATCAATGCCAGTCATGCAGCTAATAGGGTTAGAGAATGCTAATCTGTCCCTTTCTTCTCTCACACATTCAGTCCCTTGCAAGAAATAGTTATTAAAACAGAATACAAATCTCCTTGCAATTAATCTCTGTTTTCTTTACTAATGTCCATATTTATCCACATGACCCCACCACTTTTCTCTACTTTTCTAAGAAGTACCCTTGTGACTGCTTGGCTGCTGCCAACATACCAAATGTTAAGCATCAAGAAAGTGTTTGAGCTGTTACATGACAAACCCTTTGCTTCTGAAACAGTTAATGAGCAGAGAATGTTTTGCTGCAGAGAATGCAGCCTTTTCTGTACTGTGCACAATACCCTAAACTTCGATTCAGAAATAGATGTTATCGCCGTGGAGCCAATTGATAGCTCCGGGTTTGTTTGGCACTGAATGAGGTTTAAGTAATTCCCCGATAGTGTGGGCAAGGGCATTGCTGGCAGCTGAAAAGCTGATTGTAGCTATTTGGTATTGATTTTGTGCTCAGCTCTGTTCTTTTCATGGCTGTTCTCTGAGAATCGATTTTCTGCCTTAGATGAAGAAACTGAGGATTTGTACCTGGTGGATTTCACTCAGAAGATCATCGACAAAAGGCACGAAGTACAGGAGCTGGGTCAGAGCGAAGCTGCTGGAAAGACTTCAGAAAGAGAGTCAGATGATGAGGAGACTCAGCCTGACGCAGACATTCCACCACCCGAGGACCCAGAGGAAGAATGGTTGGTGCTACTGACTGGGCTTCTCTGTCCTTGGCTACCTCTTGACAATTCTACGGGAAAATACTTTTATTCTCCAAAGTTTGTGAAGTGGCACTTTTTTTTTTCTTTTTTATTTAATACTACATATTGAGAAGAGTTGGTAACATTCTTTCATTTCTCCTTTTAAGACAGTCCTCCATTTTATTTTCCTGTCCACGCAGGTAACGCTGCAATAGAATCTACATCCAGGATTTGAGAAATAGCATTCAGGGAAATAAATGCACTATAAGGGAGATGTCATAATATCTACTCTTATTTTCTTACATAGTTTATGGGAGTTCTGATCACAGTACTGGTACAATTTTACACTTTGATGTGCTGAATTGTGCTTGACTTAAAAAATGACCAGTTATTTCATTGTAAGACCTCCACTTAAAGGAGAGAAACCCTGATTGAAATAGGAACACTGTTTTCCAGTATTTCTTACACTTTTTAACTGGAGCACAGCAAATAGTCTCTGACAGTTTTCTGTGTCATTCAAAGTAACCACTAATTTTCATCCAAGACATCAGGAATAATTATGAAAACCAGTCTGACTAAACATTTTCCTTGACCATTTGTGTGAAATGGTTAAGGAACATGAGATTTCACTTCTGGGAATCAGTTTAAACCAGCAGTACCCAAAACAGCACCACTGTTCTTCAGTTTATTTGGCCAAGATAAGATTTGCAATGTAATATCTCAGAATAAACTGAGAGAATGAATCCAGCAGAATTCCAGCAGACAGCTGAGGTGGAAAGGCAAGGACCCCTCACCAGCATCATACTCAAATTCAAGATGAAACTACCCATGAGTGGTGGGATCAGACTGCTTTGTGCTCCCAGCACCATAAAGTATCAGAAAATTAAACTGATACATTTTACTGCTCACATGGTGCTTTGCTGTCATTGCCTACATCTCTCGTCAGTGACACTTATTAATATATTGGCCACCTCAGTGAGGCCATATCCTAATGAGGATATTTGGGTGCTAGCATAATTAATGCTAATTATTCTGCAGCCATGGTTAAATCTTTACTGTAGAGAATGCAGATTTCTTTTCTACTGATGTTTCATTGCAATAAAAACTGAAGGCCACTGAGTATATACTAAACTGTAGATACCCTTAGAAACTGTGTAAAAGACTTAACTTACTAAAAGCACAGATCTTTAAAAGTTTGGGGTTTGGAACTAGATTGCAGACATTTTTTCAGATGTAATATTAGTTATTTAGAATGGGATAATTGAGGCAGCTCGATGCAGGATAATAAGTACAGCTCTTAACAGCTTTTTTGACAAGTGTAAATCAAGTGTTCAGTACTATAAAGAGTTGAATAAGAAACACAATAGCTTCAAAGGAACATTTTACTTGCATTTTAGTCAGCCTTTGTTATGCCAGCTGAACGCACACTATCAGCCTATTCTGAAAGAGCCTTAGACTGATATTTGAAATGTACTGTAACAATTTCATATCCGCAAGAAGTCGATGCTGTGTCATTATTTCCACCATGGGAAACGAGCACTAGACTGAGTTTCATTTTGTTGTGAAAATTACGTAACTGTTACTTTTGAACATCTTTTACACCATTTTATTGCCAAGGCGAACAGGGAGCTCAAAGGGAGATTGAGTAAATGCCTGATACAGCTGTTGTATGCCCTGTTCACAGTGTGTCCTCTTAACCTGGAAGCATGTTAAGTGAAAAGTATAGGCAGCTGTCACACACAGAGAGACTGTGAGGTGATGAATACCCTTGGGAAAGTGTCACTGCTTTTGCCTTCTGCTTAAGATTTCTATAAATCTGCAAACAGGAGTTTCACATCAAATCTCTTTTTCTTTCATTACAGGGTTGATTATGTTGATTTCTTGGGCCGATCTAGACGCTGTATGAAGAAGGATTTGCCAAGTCTACTTAAAATGGATCAGGAACTTCAAGGGAAAAGGTGTGGTTTCTCTAATGGAGCTGCATATTCCTCTCAGTATTTAATATACATTGTTTTAATGAGAAGGAAGAGAGGCTGTGCTTTGTCACCCCATTCTCAATCCATAGTTGTTGATGCTACTGCTTTCTCTAGATTTGCATAGTTTGCAGAGAAAGGTTTTAATAAATTGACTCAGTAATCTCAGATATTTATTGTATCTTTTAAGACTGAGGCCCCTGTATAGAAATTGTATTTTGTTATACCTTCCATTAAATGCCAGGGAAGTGATTCCTGGTTCTGTTTAACCTGGAAAGTTACGATAGTCTTTTAGCAATTCCAAATTCATCACATTTAAAATTAATTTGTTTAACTTCCATTTGTTTGATTTTGCTGTTCTGTTAAACAGCTGACAGGTCTTCTGTTAAAATTATTTCCATATTGGGTACTAATATTTGGCATGGACCTTTAGGGTAAATGGCTTTTTATTATTTCAAATACTTTTCATTTTCTTACATTAAATCTGAAATGTTTCTCCATGTGATTGTTAGAATCCCCACAGATGCCAGTAACTGATTATTTCATCTCCCATTTTGTGATTTGATAGTAATTTCATAAAGCTTCTGAAAAAGGGTATGATGTTGTTAGTCTTTAAAAACATGTTCTACTGGTACCTTGTTCTAGAGGTAGCTTTGTAATTCTGTCCTCATGTACCAGAATCATCCACGTTGTATCACTAAGTGGTGCCTACAATGATCTGTGTTTTGTGAAAACTGCAATACTGGCTCAGGCCCAATCATACTTTCACTGTTTGATACTTTAAAAAGTTCTGCTCTGAAATCCCTAACTTCTTGTTGTTGTTAATTAGACAAGAACCTGATGGAAATACTCTGTTATCTGAAGACATGAGAAGAGAACTTCAGAGGCAGCAGTGGGAAAAGGAAGAAGAAGAAGCCCTCAGAAAACCCATGGGACCCATACATTATGAGGACATTCGAGAAAATGGTACACTGCTATACTTTATATCACTTACCTTTGTATCACCAAAGAGATTAGTTGTAGAGGAAGCAAGGGAAAGTTACTTCCTGTGTCTGTATGAAAAAGAACAGGTGTGTGTTATACCAGTACTTAAATCTAGATCCATTTTTCTTCAAATTGTATTTTTCTCAAATGTAGTTCTCAAAAACTTCTCATCTAAAACAAGCCCTTTTTGGCCATTTGCACAATGAATGCTGTTGGGAGTAATTCCATGCCTGACAGCAGGGTGCCTGGTGCCTGTAGTTACTGTCTGTTGTAAACTAAGCATAACTAAAATTTATTGATGTTCTCCTTTTCAGAGGCTAGACAGCTTGGTGTTGGTTACTTTGCCTTTTCTCGTGACCAAGAACTTAGGCATAAACAACGGGCAACGCTGGACATGCTGAGGGAGCAGGTATGAGTGGAAAGAGCAGACTGGGACACCAGGGCAGCCTTGTCTCAGTGCTCACTGTCTTGGATTTGTCCTGTAAGGGTTATACCAGGTGATGCCTGGTTTTGCTGTTAAACCTGGTACTTGATAAGGATTGCTTTTAGTTGCTTTGTGAAGGAAGATTAATTCATGTTTTTCTTTGCTGTTAAAAGACACTTGATCAGAGAACTAAACGTGAGCAGCTAAAAGAAAAGAGAAAGGCAGCTCTAGATGCACGGCTGTCCAAACTTCGAGCACGGAAGGTTAAAAAGTTAAGGGAAGCAGGATTAGAAGAAGAGGCATTAAAACTGGAGAATGGAGGTATGAACTGCTGCTTTTTTAAGGTTTTGTTATTTCAACTTGTACTTGATCTATGGATAGGCAGACTAATTTAGATTTATGTTTGGACATTTAATATATATTGGTATTGTGTGTTCAGTATATACAGTTAGTGTAACTGTTAGGATAGTGAGAGTTCCTATATGTGTAGATATAAAATCATGCTAGAAATAGATTAATAATGTAGGTAGAAATGTAGTATGTAGATTGTAGCCTTTTTTTGATTCCCGCCTGACAGCAGGAATTATGTGGGTTAATTATGCAGGTGGAGGTTAGAGTTGCTGACATTTTACTAGCTTTTTCTTTTATTAAGAAGAGGTAGAATAAAAAGGAGTAACAAGTTATTTTTTTATATCATACAGTATACACTATAACAGTTTCAATGCAGTCTGTATATTGGGAGAAAAAGCTGACTGTAGGATTTAGGATGATGAATTTGAATTCTAATCCTGTCTCTGCACTGTCTCCCTTATGACACACTGGTAGTCAATTTTTACTATCTCCCACTGTAAAATGTAGCTAATATTTCACTGTGTCAGAATTCTATGCAAGTGATTAATGGTGTGTTCTGAAAAGGAAGAACAGTAACGTGTCACTGCTCACTGTTACAGCTGTTCAGAAGAATAAGAATGTAAATTGTTTTCTCCAGTAAATGAAATAGGGATACCATGCTAACAGCTTTATTTTTACCTGTGAGGTTCATACAGGTTTTATCTTATAACTAACAAACCCTACTGTCTCTTCCTGTAACACAGAGGTGAAAGCTGCTACTGAGGAACCAGAACCTCCGAAAGTTACTGCAGCAAGCAGGAAGGTGGAGGTTGTTATCCAGGAGAGAAGAGATACAAAGCCTGGCGTGCCTTATGTCCGAGAGTGGGATAAAGGCAAAGGTAAGAAAATGCAGATTCAGAAACATCTTTGGGAAACAACATACATGCTGCTACTTTCATTTCTGTTTTGTGACAAAGTATGGTAAGACTGAGAAGCAATGAAATCCTTTCTGCCTTGGTATCAATGACTATCCAGTGACCAGGGCAGTGACCAACTAGTGCCAGTAGCTGCTATAACATCCCCATAATTTTTTCTTCTATGTGAGTTATTCCATTTCTGGATGATCCAGACAGATTGACAGAATGATAAATTTCATAGTTCATAAGATTGACTGTATTTCAGTGTGATTTCTTCTTGATGTACTTTTGTGGTTTGTGCTACATGATGGCAGGATGATTTACAAAAATAGGTACACGACGAGGCTAAAAAGTGTTGAGACATTGTGAGGGAAACTTTGTGGTTTCATGAAAACTCCAAACTTTCAGGTCCCATCTGTTAAATCCTATTCCTGCGGGACACTGATTTTTTCCTACCTCTGAGGAATCCTAGTCTCTGACACCAAGCAGCACTGTGTTATGAAGCAGGTATTAGGACAGCTTACTCTAAAATGCAAAGTAAAATAAATGTGGCTCAGTGAAGGAATCTGCACTAGGTTCTTGTATTTCCATGTAGTACTAGGTGGAAAAGTAACTTCTGATGGCTTTACACAGTTGCATATCCTGTTTGCTAATTTGTTTTCTCTCCTTTCTGACTGACATTTAGCCTCTGAAATCTATGCTAAATCTACCATTTTCCTGTTTCTAACAGAACTGATGTTTGGGCTATGGGAAAAGAAACAGGAAGAACTTAGAGATGAGCGAGATCCAGAATTTGCACCACCTTCTGATTACTTTTTGGGACAAAAGAAAGATGATAATTACCGAAGTCGGAATTTGAACAGTCCTGAAACCTCCTCTGAAAAACTGGAAACAGAGAGAGCACAGAACCAACAGCTGCCATTGGTGCAGGGCAGCGGCAGCAGCGCTGCTTCCGACAGCAGTGTCCAGGATAAGGCAGCACCAGCAGAGGCCTGTGGCCGTGACACTCAGGAGGCGTCATCAGGGGAGGATGACAGCAGCGACGATGAGGACAGGCTGCCACCAGCACAGGGTTATGGCTACGGTGCCCGAGCTGTGCCGCCACCAATGCGGGCTTACGGCTACGGAGCCCGGGCTGTGCCGCCCTCCATGCCAGCATACGGATACGGCACTCCTGAGGTGCCATTTCCAGTGCAGGCCTACGGCTATGGCACGCCAGGGATGGTGCCACCAATGCACGGGTACAGCTACGGCGCTCCCGAGGTGCCCTTTCCAATGCAGGCTTATGGCTACGGCACCCAGGATGTGCCGCTGGGAATGCAGGCCTGTGGCTGTAGCACCCAGGATGTGCCACCAGGAATGCAGGCCTGTGGCTGTAGCACCCAAGATGTGCCACCAGGAATGCAGGCCTGTGGCTGTAGCACCCAGGATGTGCCGCCGGGAATACACACGTGTGGCTGCAGCGCTGTGGATGTGCCGCCGGGAATGCAGACCTGCGGCTGTGTCACCCAAGATGTGCCACCAGGAATGCACACCTGTGGCAGCAGCACCCAGGATGCGCCGCCAGGAACGCAGGTCTGTGAGTGCAGCACCCAGGATGTGCCGCCAGGAACGCACACCTGTGGCAGCAGTGCCCAAGATGTGCCGCCAGGAACACAGGCCAGTGGCAGCAGTGCCCAGGATGTGGCATCTCCAGTGCAGACCGACAGCAGTGACACCCCAAAGCAGGAACCACTTTACCGAAGTTTAGATGATATGCTGTCTTATTACAGACAAGTGACTTGAGCTGAGCAGAAAGATAGGCAAGAACCATCATCTAAAGAACTGAAATAGAATTACCTGCTCAGCAAGAGCATTATTTTCCCACATGTGGGGAAAAAAGTAAGTAGATCACAATAAATCTCATGAAAACCTAAACTATTTTACATCACAGTTGCCCTTTTTCCCTGTTGATACTTTTTATTCTTCTCTCTTCACTAAAATTATGTGGGGTTTATGGGAGTACTTATTTAGTTTAGTACAGGTTTAATTTTAACTCTCTGCCATTTACACATGAACTTAAGGGTATATAAATGTCTTTCTTTCAAAAGATAAACTCTTCCTTTGTTCTGTTGCTCCCCAGCTGGCTTCTGGTTTTGAGGTCCTGCAATTTCAGTGATATCTGTAGAAACAGTATGGAAATGGCAGGCTGCCAAATATAGAAGGATTTTAGGAAGTTTGTTACCTAATTAATCTCCTACCTCTAGGAAGTGCAAAATATTATCTAGTGAACAGTGGGGGTTTGCATGGTCGTAAATGGCTTCTGCATTCCTGAGGTCTGTATGTAGCTCATAATTCTGTGCAGCGTATTAAAGTGGAGAGAGGCATTGCATAAATCGATAAATAATGATAGTTAGGCTAAAAATAAACACTTCACTGAAGCAAAAACCTTGACACCTGAAATTACTGTCTTACTGCTTTAGAAAATGCTCTCATAATTCTTCAAGTGCAGTTTTCTTGTATCAGTCATTATATTTATGGCTTTATTTCATTTAATACTTTTTTCCCAAAATCTGTGATATTTGAGTTATTATATAAAAAAGCAGATCAAACTCTACCAAACAGACTTTTATTTCAGAATCTTAGTAAATAAGAATAATACTTACTTGCCATGTAGAAGATTTTTATTTCTGAAGGTAATTTAGATTCCTCCACTGGTATTTTAAAATCTCATACAAGGATAAGACCTAGAAAAGCAGGCTAGAACAGGCAATTTTGTAGACAGTAAACGGCAGGGATAATGTCAAAATAGTGAACAATTGAATGCAACAGTGAACTGGCCGAAGAGATGGAGCTGATGTGCTCTTCTTGTGTGATTCAGCTGGATCTCTTTGCTCTGCAAAGTCTGGTGAACAATGACACGTTCAAGGTGACTGAGCAAGCTTAGCAACATGCAGAGCACATTCTCTGTCCTCAAACTCCGATTTACCCTCAGCTCCTACATCACGGGCTTTTGCACTGGAATTTGCAGAGCAGGAGCAGTACATTACAATTATTTATTAATTAAGTCTCAGAATCTTATTCTGAAGTAAGAGAATACCACTTGCTCCATTTTGAAGAAAACTAGAATGCAAAAGGTCTTACAGAAGGTCATAAAGCAAATCTGTGGCAGAGCAGTTCACATCCAGTTCTCCAGGCTGGCTTACTTAGCACTAGAGAAGCTTCCTCTTTAAGACCTCCCATGAATCAGTATGTGGAAGCCATTCAGAGCAGGGTATGATTTCCTTAGAGCTGAACTAACTCTAAAGAGTGAGAAGAGTCCTTTAAAACAGTAGAGCTTGACTTGAAATGATTATGGCAATTGTATCTTTCAATGGATTTCCCTGCAAAGAATATTTGCATCTATTCTGCCATTTTAATTTACACCCATTTCCTACTGCCTTTTGGACTTTGTTTTTTCTGTGCCCTTCAGACCATCATCATTTTACGTATATATGTGATTTAGGAGTTTTATTGTCTTTGCATTAGTTTAACATTGAGCTGGAGCTGCAGTAAGGAATTAAATGCTATTTATTACATAGTGTTATGCAAACAGATACAATCAAACTGTTCCTTTGTTCAGCTTCATTTCCACAGCCTAATATTAAACACAGGAGGACTCTTGGCCAGGAGGGCAGTTGAGTGCCTACATTAAAGTAAAGCCTATTGAGAACAGCTCTCCCACAGCAGAGATCTGTCACTTTGCCATTTGGTCTTCTTCCCTCTTGTCTTGATTTTTGGCTGAAAGGCTTTTGCATATTGTCTCATGCTGTGGAACACACATTTCTGTTCGCTGTCCTCTACTAAGACCACCTCAAGTTAGCTTGGCTGGGATTGGCAACCTTATTCATTTCATTCAGTAACTCCTGGGGCAAACAATTTCTTATTGATACACTGCCAGGGTTTTATTTCTCTCGTATTCTGGCCAGATCTAGAGGATGTTGTCTTCCTGTCTCTCTTCCTTCTCCTTTAAACCACCCTCCTTTAGGTTACCTACTTTGATATCAGCGGAAAATGGGTGTGCACGTAGGCAGCGTGGGTTAGGATGTGTCCCCTTCAGTGTATGACTGATGTAAATGAAGTACAGCTTCTGCTTTCACTCTGAGCACACAGACCTGTGGGTACAGTGTCTGTGATTGTGTTTCATGTGTTGGAGTTGAGCTCTGCCCCAAAATGCACCAGTGGTGGCTCACGTTGCCTTCAGCGTTCTGCACCAAGGCTGGGCAGGCCCTGCTCCGAATCTAAGGCACCTCTGTCCTACATCTTTGTGAGAACATTTTTATGACACACCAGTTACCTTCATCCAAAACGCAGAAGTCATTCAAGCCTGAATTCCAGCCTTCACTGGCTCCGTGAGTTGGCAGGACTCAGTCCGTTCTCCACAGTAGTACCTTTAGAGACAACAATTCTCTTGGTGCCGCCAAAGGTTGATTTTCACCCCTGTGGAGGGCAGTGGGGACACTGAGGGGACACTGAGGGGACACTGAGGGCGCTGTGAGGGCCGCTCCGTTGGCGGGAAGCGCTGCGCGCGCGCAGCCGCACCCCTGCCATGGAGGCCCCGCAGCTCCCGCGGCCGCCGCGCGGGGGCGGCAGAGCCCGGGCGCGCTGAGGGACCCCCGGGCGCGGCCCCGCCCTCAGCCCTCTGTAATGTCTTTTTTTAACAAGGAAACCCTCTTAGCTGCACGTCGTGCAATGACAACCGAGACGTGCGCTCTCTTCCTTATGAGCCCAGAATGTGTACGAGCCCAGATTTCCCACGTAGCTCCCCCCAGTGCAGCCTGAGTGTCTCCTTGTCCACAGAAGCCATTCCTTTTCTGCAGCCATCACCTGCCCCTCCTGACAGCAGGAGCAGCCTCTGGCCCTCTCTTACTATTCAGTAAGAAGGGCTCTGCATTAATTCTCACCCCCCACCCCACCGTTAACTCCTACCTTGGGATCATCATACTCTTCCTTGAGGTTTCCACACCAAATGTACTGCCACAGCTCTGTATTTTAAAAGTTAAGTTACAGTCTCATAAGGACCCTTCTCCCCCTGCTCAAGGCATTCCATGAGTGTAAAGGAGCTGTGATGACAACACGCAGACGTTCAGGAGAACATGGTGTAGTGACTATTTGTAGGACAAAGCCAAGTGTACATCCAGCAGGCACTGGGACTATCAGGCACTGCAGCGTTGTTAAGTAGGAACAAAGAATGGAGTGCTGTTGTGGAGACTAGCAGATCCCAAGGTGCTGGCAGTGGAAGTATAACCCAGCTTTTCTTTAGAGAAAACTTGCATCTCTTACAAGAGCACAACTGCAGCTAAACCTAAACCTCCAGATTATAACTCTGCAGATTTTAACTCAGACCCTGTCTCCCATTGTCAAAAGAGGGCAGAAACTGAAATTTAGTCTCACAAATGACTACCAACCCCAGCAGATACACTCAGGCTGCACAAGGTCACGTTTCATTACCAGTGTAAAACAGTAAAGCCATTTTTAAACAAAACCTAGAGGGAAATAGAACATATCACATCTTAACAAAAAGGATTTATTCCAACTAAACAAAATGTACAATGTTCCCAAAATAACAGTAAGTTTTCATAACTCTCTGAAGTCTGCAGATCCATTGAGTAACTCGATCACTTCTTACCCTGCAGTTTAATCAAACTACTTTTTGCCAGACTTCTTTATTCCACCACTGGCTGCCAAAAGAAACAACACAGCTGGTTAGATGACTGTGACACAGTTCAGCTACAAATTCATTCCTCATAAAGTCGACTCCCCCCTAGACTGTCTCTACAGCCCAGATCCCCGCTGGTTTTCATCTCACACACTTTATTCTGAATGAGTGACTTACTTAAACATTAGAAACTAAGTTTCTCCTGGAAGCAAATATGCCCCATGAACTACAACAGAACTAAATATTTCAAGAGTTACTTTATTCCTCGTTGTTAATGTTTATTTCTTATACAGCAGGAGCGTAGTCTGGTTAAATCAAATTCCAGGCTAAGGAAATAAATGCATCATTATCCCTATAGGAACCAAAGCCAAAAGTTGAAATGGATCAAAGCTCTACAGAAGCAGGTACTGGAATGATGAGAATTCTAGTTCTCTGGAATTATCTGTTCCCTGCAGTCCCTATTATTGAAGACACTACAGCAGGGTGAAAGAACATCACGTACTGACACAGCAACAAGTGTGGCATTTTTTGTCAATGCTGGTTTTCACCCCATGTGTCAGGTACAACCAGTGGAAAGGGAAGAGAACAGCAAGGCTGCACCAACACAGGCTGCAAGGGCTGAAGGTCAACAACAAACTCATCACTGCACCATGATTCCAACACTGTTGCCTTGCTGATGCTCTTGAGAAGAGGCTGAGCCTGCCACAGTAACATAACAATTGTTACCTGCTTTGGCAGGCATTAGACAAGGACCACATGACTGACACTCAGTCTAGAACAAGGCAGAGCAATAATGGCAGGAAAGAACTATGAGGATCTGAGTTGAAGCGACCTACACAGAACAAGTTTAGAGTGGTAAGGACAGAACAGAGGCTCAAGGAATTCTTTTGCATCACTCTGTAACACCAAAGACATTCTGAGTCCCACACCCGCACATTTTTTGTACAGGGATAAATCAGAAGAGCTAGATCAATTTAAGATAAATAAACAAGAAATATCCCAAGTTAGTGGGACTGGATGACACTTCCTCCAACAACACCAACAAGTTCTAACGTGAAAATGCAGAACTGCTGGCTAAGATTTGAAACATCAGTCCAGCCACAATGTCAGAGGACTCACTGACTGCCAGCAAAGTTCCCAGATACTGAATAGGTTCTGTAAAGAACTGGGTAACTACAGACCTAGTCTGACCTCGACATAGCAAAGGTTGTTAGTGAAACTATGGGACTGTTGGAAAGGTCTTTCTGGGCCCTTTCAAGACTGAAAGTTCACTGAAGAATAGGAAGCAAAGTGTGGAGTTGAACATTCTAAATGCAGACTCACATTAACAGTCTCCTGCTGTCACTGAGACAGAGACTGGGTTCAACGGGCCACCAAGATGCACCATGTGAACTCTTCTCTGTGACAGCATATCCTTTACAGTCACTAAGGCAAAAAGGTTGAAGCCAGACTGATTTCCAGCCATCTTTTTTTTTCTGCCATGAATCTCCTGCTATAGAAGAAATTCATCCTCTCAGACGACAAGCACTGGATTTGTTAAACCTGGAACACTGTGGCAAAGCCTACATATAATACATCTGAAAAGAAAAGACTGGTGTGCTAAAATAAAAATAGGAGTGTCTCTGAACATCCCACCAGAACAGGACAGTGTGCCAGACACAGCGTTTTACCTGCTAAACCAGAACCTGCATCAGGAATTTGGGGATGAAATTGCACAGCCAAAGAGAAAAAAGAAAAATAAATAGCCTCTATTTGTTACATATAATCTGTAGCTGCCATCAGCTTGCTGGTCTATTGAAAATAACCCAGAGGTACCTGCCTTTTCATGTTTGTCAAGCAAAAACATTAAATTTTTGAAGTCAGCAAGTCCTCCATCTCTCCTATCAGGATGGCACCTCACTTACCCAGAGGCCCTTTTCCAGCAGCTTTTGCTTTCATCTCCTCAAGTTTCTTTTGCTCCTCCTTCTGCTTTTGTTTGAATGCCAGATCTGTCTAAAGGAAAGAACAGCAGCATTTGTTAACATCTCTTCCCCCCCACCCAAAACTGAAAAACAACTGACAGGCATTGAGAAACAAATGTAATGCTCCAGCAGCAACCAACACCTGACTGGACTGAGGCAGGATGGCTAAATACTGCTAAAATATAATACTGCTAAAATATACTGCACAACAGTTTGCAGAACTATCACCAAGGTTTTTGCTGTACCACAACACAATGGCCAAACTTTAACTTTGTATGTTTGGTCTTTCTGGAATTATTTCCCCTGGCATAATCTTGTTCGGAGATTATGATCCCTCTGAATGGCAAATGTTTGCACTAACACCATTCACTAATGCGCCACTGACACATGGAGCCTGGTGCACAGGCACTAACAACAAAATGTGGGATTACATAGGATGTAAGTAAAAAGGTTGCTTTTACCTAAAAAAACATTAATTTCAAATAAATCCTCCCACACACATGTCACTTTTTGCTGGGTTTAATATATTTGTATTAGTTCCAAGAAATCTATTGAGACTGCTGGTAAAATGTACAGGCAAGCCAGCTGTTGAGCATCCCTGCTGGAACAGCCTCTGGAATTCAGGACAGCTCAGACATACTGTGTCCCTCAGACACACATTCTTAACAGACATCAAGACTGAAAGGTAACACAGTTTTTTTCTTGGCCCTCAGGACTTTGGGTAACTAAACTGAGGACCTTGAGAACTGAGATTCCACGGACCTTTCACCAACCCAGCCACGTCTCAGCTACCTTTGTAACTGCAAAGCTTTCCTCTTCTTTCAGATAAAGCTTCTCTTACTGCAGTGCCACCTTATTACCTCCCCTACCAAACCCTCATAGAACAAAATATTCCATTTCTATCTCTGGGTTTTCCTATTTGTTTTGTATTTCCTGTAGCCTAAAGTGTCTTTCCTAATAAATTAAACCCTCACAATTATTCATTTCTGTGGCTTTTTTTCTTGCAATGTGTTGTCTCCGAGTGCTTGCACTACTGCAGGGCTGAGAGGAAAATAAATACTACATCATGTTTAACACACAAGATTTTTTTTATATACCTTGTATGATTTTCTTTTTTCACAACACCTGATTTTGGAGGTGTTCAGTATATGATCCTTTCTTGTGGACCTGCAGTTTAACCAGTCATCCTGCTCATATTTTGTAACTTGATCAGTCTTTTCAAAGAAAGGGACTTAGCATATATGCTTAATTGAATAATCCATTTTTTCAAGCTTTCCCTGATTTGTTAAGATTACTTTGAGCACTAGTCTTGTCTCTGACAGTCTGTGGCCCCTCCAAATTTCCTGTTTCCTACCAAAATAAGTAATATTGTCAGTCAACCAGCCAAGACACCAATCAAAGTATCACTCAGACTCTGATCAAATACAAAATCCTGCAAAACCTCATTCAGCACATCCTTGCAGACAATGCTTTGAGAGTGTGGCATTTCAGCAAGTTGCACCATCACCTTCCAAGACGCCATTCTTGCCTTGCATTTGAGAACACTACAGAAGTTGGAATCAATAACCTCATATCTCCGGGGGTTTATTCTCATGCACTGAGCACTGCCCTGCTACAGGAGAGAACCTCCTTTGTTTGCCACATTTTTATTAAAATCCACAATGGCTGTTAATTTTTACATTACTGTAACTTGGATCCTTGTAAGCCCTTAATTGGTTCTACCGTTTCTCTAACAACAAAGCTTATTTAGAAAACTATGATTTCTTTTTTCCTTTTTCAAAGAGACATTGTATTTGCCTTTTTCCAGTCAATGGTGCCTTATCCATCATCCACTATCCTTAGAAATAGCAGCTGACACCCATACTCTGAGTCCTTATGTTTGAGTATCTCTAACACACAATCCACTAGCACTTAATTTATTCAAACTACTTGGTCATCCCCGGGTTAGTAGTCTGTCCCAGGCTCCTGGCACCACAGCGATTATCTGACAGACTTCTGATCGCAGCGAGGGCATTCCGGGCTCCTCCATTAGCCAGCACTGCTGCATCCACCAGGAACGCGGGCGGGATGCCACCGAAGAATGGTTTGGGTTAGAAGGGACCTTGAAGATCATCCAGTTCCAACCCCCTGCCATAGGGAGGGGCACGTCCACCCCGGCCTTGAACACTTCCAGGGATGGGGAACCCACGACTTCCCTGGGCAACCTGCGCCAGGGCCTCGCCACCCTCGCGGTGAAGATTTTTTTTCGTAATATCTCATCTAAACCTCCTCTCTTTCAATCTGAAGCCATTCCCCCTTGTCCTGCCACTTAGACGCTCTTGTAGACGTCAGCGAACACCCCACGCAGCCGGGCCCGCGCCCCCGGGGCCTCCCCCGCCGCCCTTACCTCATCCAGGTCCTTCGTCTGCTTCTTCGGCTGCTTCAGCGGCTTCTTCTTGCCGCCTGCAAAGACAGAGGACACAGTGAGGGCCGGGCGGGGCCGGACGGGCGGCACGGGGGCACCCCGGGCCCGGCCTTACCCTCCCGGCCCGACATGGCTCCGCTCGCTCCGCCCGCCGCGCCCGCCCCTTCCGCCGCCGCCGCTTCCGCCGGGGCCGGGGCAGGTACGGGAGCGGCGCGCCGGGCCGGGGGGCGGCGGGGAGAGGGCGCAGGGGGTCGGTCATGAGGGAAAGCCCGGCTGCGGGTTGGGGGTGCGCGGCGGGAGTTCTGGGTTCGCCTTGTCTCGGCCGGGATCGGACGGGCCCCGTAAAGGCGGGTCGGGCTCGCCCCCGGCTCTCGGTGTGTGCGGCGGATTCTGGAGGCGAGTTTGTGAAGGGCTGCGGGCGGAAAAAGCGTGGCTTACGAGGGGAAGCAAGAGGGGAGCCAGTCAGGTTATCTCAGGTTAACCTCTCACAGCTTCCTTGTGTCCTGTGAGCTCAGACTGAGATCACTTTCTTCACTGGCTCTATGTGACTTGTCTGCGTAGGAATCCTCCTTGAAATCTCAGCTTTCTCTCTCCTTTTGCTGTACTACAATAGCCTGAACTTTTGCTAAAACTCTTCCTGTAGTATTGCGATTAAAAGAGGGGAATTTTGCAGTCTGGAGCAGGCAGACTGGAGCTGAGGTTTAGTACATGGCCTGCAACATAAGAGTAGGGGACACACAGGGACATGTGAGTGATGCTGGGAGGAGAGAGCACTCACTTCATTTCCTTGCCTTGTGGGTTTGATTTTCCGTGTTACGCATATAAAACAACTGCTAAGATTTTCATAGTGCCACTTGGTGTTATTACTGTTTGCTAGAAATACTAGGCAGGGAATGAACTTGTGGTGTTCAAAATTAGCCAGCCAGCTAAAAAGCTGATAAAAAATCATTTTCGAGTTGGAACAGCCCTTTCTTGTGGAGATGCCTGTATAGCTGCCTAAGATTAACATTGTTTTATTGTTTTAAAATAATTTAAAATACTGTGCAACAGCTATCAAGCTTTCTCAGTAATTCCTGGTTTTATATTTTTTAGTTAAAACCTAATATAGTCATACTCAAATTTCATATTAAACCTTATTTGAAAGTTTTCCTATTTCCAGTGTTTAGAGGAATGTGCTCAGTAGAACATTAAGATCACATTTACAATAGTAGGTAATAAACCATAACTAGCAGCCTGCATTTGCAGCGTAGGCAAGAATTTTAAGCTCATTTTAAAATGCAGTGCAGCTGTGTGTTCATTACTTGAGATTTTTCTGATCTTGTGGCTCTTCCTGATGTTTTCTTTTTGTAGGCAGTCTCACAGAAATACTTCTTGTGTTCAGTTCAGCATTTCTGTGTTTTTTCTTTGTCCTTTATTTCTTTTGTCTGTGCACCCTTCAACACATCATGTATCTGTGCAGTCTAAGATAAAGGAAATGATCGAGCCACACTTCTTTTCTTACCAAGATTTTTTCCACTCTCTGTCTTTTTTCCTTTCGTTGTCTTTTGTAGAGTTGTGAGTACCTGTGACACCAAGAGTGAAACCACAAAGCAGAATTTCATAGTGCAGTCACTGCTGTGCTGAAGCACTAAATTCTTCTGAAGCTACTCCTGCTGGCGCTGGATCTGCACATGATTGGTGTTCACACCGTGAGCGAGTTAGTAATCAAGAAGCATGAAGCATGGTGGGAGTACTTCCTAACAGCAGAAAAGCAGGAATCTGTGGCACAATTGCACTTTATTGAAATTGTGGCAAGTTTTCTAGGTAAGCAGTGGTGTAAAACCAGCGGTGGTTTAGCCATCTTGAATTGGTTGGCTTTGGTAGACATGTAGTTTTAAGACTTATAAATCAGCTGTACTTCAATAATTTTTTCTCCTTCTTCCTCGTAGCACATTTAATCAGTGATTAAATTGAAGACATGGGGCCAATGAAATATAAATCAAGTGTGTCCTCAGTGTCCTGTGGCCTACAATACCACCATTCATTGATGAAGTGGAGTCCCAAAATTAATTTACATGTAGTGAGGACTTACTGCTCCTCAGAGCCCAAGAGGCCTGAAGCCAAGTCTGCCATAGAAATGGCCATGGGCCTCCTTCATCGACTCACAGAAACTGGGACTGTGATGGGAAAACAATCCCTTCAAAAAGCATCTGCAACATGCAAGAATTGGTGGGACAAATATGAAGAGTTTGTTGGAATTAATGAAGTTCGAGAGGCTCAAGGAAAAGTGACAGAGGTAAACGTGAAGATAATGTGGAGTTTTAAAACTTATGAGTTAAGCTATATGAAGCATAATCACTGGCTGTGAGGCAGAAAAGATCCTCCAAGGAGAATCATGTCTTTTTTTTCTGCTTTGACTGTCTGTGCAGGTACTGTGAATGTGTTCCAGGCTATGCATGTAGTAAATAGAGCTTATACCTTGGATTGAAATGCAATGTGGTTTGTTTTGTTGTTGGGTTTTTTTTCCTCCTTCGCTCCCTCCCCCCAAAAAATTTGTATGAATAGCAATTTAGGTCTGTATGGTTATAAGTTTCTAAAATAAATGCTCTTTCTTCTCAGGCAGAAAATGTCTTTATGATAGCTCGAGGGATAGTACGAGAGGCTCGTGAAAATGTAGAAGCCCAACAGATAAAACTGAAGGAAATTCGGGACCGCTTAGACAGGGTCTCTCGGGATGACACCCAGTATTTAGAACTGGCTACTCTGGAACACAGGTTGCTGCAGGTAATTTGTTGGTACTTGAGCATTGGCAAATATGTTGAAAATTTGTGTGCTTTGCTTCCATCACTAGTGACTGTTTTTTGTGGATGCAGTTCAGTTCTAAAGTAAGTGATCCAAGTTAATTTTTTAGGATACTTGCTTTAGTTAATTATTATCAGTGGTTTGACCCACTCTGCAAATTGTATATGTTAATGCTGAAATGAGGTAGTAAATTTGGAGAAGAAAACTGCAGATAATGAGCCTAGAAATTAGTTGTTGTAGTGGTGACCTGTACATGAGTAGTCAAGAAAAAGCTGCCATTCAGTGAATTAACCTTCCAAATGATGAGATAAACTCTTTCTGGTTAATCCATGAAAATTCATCTGCATTTTCTGTGGCTGCAACACCCACTAAATCCAGGAAATCTAGATGAAACTGCAGGAACAGCAGGAGCAGGCTTGGAAGCAGGTACACCTGTGGCAAAGTTCAGGCAAGGAGTGGGTACCAATGTCTGAGACAAAACTGAGCTCCTGTATCAGTGGGTAGAACACTGGGAAAGAACTAGAGAGCCGTAGTTGTCTAAATATGGGATCAGATTTGTCTGGATGAGACCTAAAGAAGAACTGAGCTCTGCATGACCATGAAGAAGGGTAGAATTCAAGTCACTGCTGTCTGTAAGGTGGTGGTGCCATCTCACAAAAGAAATATATCCTTGGAAAAATAATTCTGAGAGATGCAGGAAGAAAGGGAAGACGTGCCTTTAAGAAGGGTAAAATAGAGAATGCAGAAGAATAAGTGTGTTCGTCAGATGAAACTATCTGAGATGTCCTTTTCAGTCCTGTTTTCAGTTCCCTCTGAAGGGATTTGAAAGTGAAAGGTGTGGTAAGGGTGGTGTCTGGAGAAGTTATCAGGGCTGAAAAAGTGAACTCATACCCCTTTTCTATCATCAGCACTTGACAGATTCTCCTGTACAGGATCTTCAGCTGTGATTCCCGACAACCTTTTCCATTTCTAAATTTTGACTTTAAATGATGTCTCATTGACTTAAGTAGGATTAATAAAGAAAATCCCACATTCAAGGGAAAACTTCTGAAACCGAACTAATGGATGTTCCCAATTTTCCTTTCTCCATCTGCACCAGGGTTCTGGGGTTTACGGGATTTTTTTAGTTTATTAAAGACTATATAGCTTCATATTATACCTTCTCTTTTAATCACTATATTTCTTGCAGGAAGAGAAGAGGTACCGAGCTGCATATTTAAATGCAGAAGAATCAGAGAGAGAAAAATTCTCTCTCTTCTCTGCAGCTGTAAGGGAAAGCCATGAGAAAGAGCGCACAAGAGCTGAGAAAACTAAGAACTGGTCTATTATTGGTTCTGTGCTGGGAGCCGTTATAGGTGTTCTTGGTTCCACCTATGTAAATCGAGTAAGGCTGCAAGAATTGAAAGTTTTGGTGCTTGAAGCACAAAAGGGCCCAATAAATTTACAAGAAGCCATCAAAGAACAGGCCTCCAGCCATTACTCACAGCAGAAGGATCTCAGTGATGTCATAGAAGACCTGAAAAAAGTGCTGCAAACAACAGAATCGAAAGGAGTAAAAGAGGGCGCTTTGTTAACTAGAGAAACCAGAAATGACTCCATAAAAATAGATTCACTTTTAACTCCTTTAAACGAACAGCTAAACTACATTAAGCAAGTCAGTTCATGTCTAGGGAGTTTACAGCAGCAGTTTAACAGTCTGCAGGAAAGCATCACGCAGGTGCTGTCTGAGATGCAGAGTGTTAAACTCGCGATCCACTCTAGGCCTACGGAAAGGGTGACCCCGAGGTCTTCGGGGGAGGGCAAAGGCCAGGCTTCTGCTGTGAGAGATGTGATTTTGGAATTGTGTGATACCGAGCGGAGACTGGAAACACAAATCAAGAGAAGTTCTATTTACAGCACTGCACTGACGTGTGCTATGTTTGCTATTACTCTGCCTGTACTCTATATTATACTTAAAGGGAACTGATCCCCGATTAATCGCCACAATTTACTAGATTAATAAAGGTAAACTTGCACTCTGAGTAGTTAGAGTACAAGTCCAAATAAAGCTGCCTTAGCATTTCTCATTATGCCTTCTCCTGTATATTTGAACAACTTGTAAAGCCGTAGTCCATCTTCTGCTGCAGGCTCTGTGTTAAGTCTTTGTCGTGTGCTGTGCATTTAACAAGCAAAGGCATTGCCACAGTCAATCTGTTGATTTCATTCACTGTTTCACTCCTACTGTCTAGTCTTGTATATTGAGGCAGCACCCCTAAATGGCCCTCTGAGCCCCAAATTGCAGCCATGGGGCCCCAAATGGCCCCCAGCAGACCCCAAGTTGTTCCCGTCGTTGCTCCCAGTGCCCATGTCACCCCACAGCAGTCCCACGTGTCCCCATCAGGCTCTAACTTGCCCCACTGGGTCCAAGTTTGCCTCCCCACTGTCCCCCCTTGCCCAAGACAGGCCCTGTAGTGTAATCAGGTACATCCCCCAGATACTCTGACCCACCTCAGCCACATGCCCTTCCCCAGCCCAGACCCTCAGCTCCACACAGCAGGCACTGCCAGGGCCCATCAGCTGCAGCCCCTGGCTCCCTCCAAGGCCCCTTGAGATTCTGGGCTTGAGACACGTTAATTGCTGGAACAGCCGACTACTGGGGCCTGGCCCCATGGGCTCTGATGTTCTGCCATCCCCGCTGTTTCCCTTCTCCCCAGCTGAGGGCACAAGGAAGCATCTTCTTCCAGTGGCACAGTGCCAGAGCTGAGCTGAGGTGACCCCTCCAAGTCCTGTGCTCCCCCAGAGCCGTCAGTGTCTCCCCATGGCCCCTCTCGTTTTCCACCAGGACACCATGAGGCTCTACAACCTCTGTACTGCCCCACACTGTGGCCACTGCTGGACCAAGTGACAGAGCCTGGGGATATAGGTGACACACAGGACATGCTGTACAGACGTGGGACCTGCACTGTACCTAGAACTAAATAAAACCAGAAGCAAAACAAACCAAAAACTTAAAGGCAAAAATTTCTACTTGTTTGGTAAAATGACTCCTAATGTTTTGTGCATGGACATACTGCAAAACTGTGAAGAAATCATGAGCAGAAATAGAGAGGATTACACATGGGACGTTCAGATCAACCATAGAGTAAAAGAATCATTTGAACTGGAAATCACAAATGCAGCTCCACAGTGAATGGTGGAATAAACAGTATTAGGAACGATCTGTGATGATTCTCTACCTGAGAGAGAGAAATTGTGCAAAAGGTGGTGGTTTTGGGAAGCTCCACTGCTGATTTGTATATTGAGTGTTTGGAGTGGGAAGTGAGTAACAAGGATTTGTCAGGGCAGAAATTTGACCTACTGGCTTGAAAACTGGGATAAAACTTCCCATACGCTTAGCTGTGTCAAGAAGTGTGCATACAGATAAATAAAAATTTTCAAGTCTATAAGATTTCATTTTATCATTTCACAAATATTTTTACAGGTCGTACTTCTTGCAGGAGCTTGATGAAAATAAGAGGCAAGTGTGTAATTAAAGGGGAAGGAATAGTACGATGGTTCTATTTGTAATTTGCCAGCACTAGTCACTGGTCACTAGTCACAAACAGAATTTTGTTCTGGTTTGTTTGGTTTTTTTTTTGGTTTAGTGACATAATGTTGGGCCTTCTTACTATGTAACTGGCTGATTTTGTTATTCAATATCACTGAAAGTGGAGATTATATATATGAACATGGTTTTTAAATGTGGAACGTCAGGCAGCTAACCTTGAAAGTCACAGCAACACTCACTGAGTTGTACTTGGTGGCATCAAAAATGAGCAGGGATCCAAGGCTAAACTTGTATACAATACATGAGAATAAAAACCCAAGGGTTGTTTATTGCTCTAAAGAAGTCTGCTTTTTACCCTTTTAAAAATGGTTTTATGATAGTCAGTAGCTTTATCTCTACGTAGAGTTACATGAAACAAAAGTCGGTCAATGACTGTATGAACAGTCAACAAACAGTTGCAAATTAATCTGTGATAAATGATTGTTTGAAATAGCCTAAAGTTTGAGAAGTGCTGGAAGGTGTGACACGTATCAAGATGAAAATAACAGGATCTCATCCTTCATAGGGAGTTTTGAAGACCCAGGAATAGGTTCTGTGTGCAGCTCTGTACCGCTGGCAGAGCTCCTTGTTCCAAGCGATTACTGTGGTTCGCTTAGTTCTGCTCTTCCTTGCTAAATCCTCGTATGTGAAGTGACAGCAGAATAATTTCAATTAGGAAAAAACCCTTGTAATTAACTGTGACTATATAATAATTAGGAGAGAAGATTTGTGTATCCCCTCAATCCTGGATTAATCCTCACTCCATTGTGGCAGTGATCTGAATGTGTAGCTTGGCACTGCACCGTATGTGCACCCCAAAGCCAGAAGGTGTGGCTGCAGCAGTAGCAGCTGTACCTGAGCTGGCTGAAGGCAATATCCAGCAGGATGCTATAACATAGATTATATGTATAATCTGTGTGGTCCTTTATGCTAAACCTTTGTCGTGGTAACGCAGGTGGCAAATACATGAGTTTGAACAAAACCAGCACAGCTGTCTGGGGGTGTTTAGCTGGGAACTCACATTAGTTCAGGTACATCTGCAGTAGCAACAGTGATTTACACAAAGCCAAGGGACATCTCAGTGCATGTTTCCCGATGATTCAGCCTGCACTAAGTGAATACTTTGTTGCCTGTGCTCTTCTGGGCTACTTCAGTCAAAGGAAAAAAAAAAAAAAAAGAGGCATTCTGTTGTTCTGTTGCATACCTTTGGGTTGTTAATAAGGTTCATAATAGATGAGTTTACCTCTGGAATGAGGTTTCTCAGCAGAAGCTCTCCTCAACAAGTAGGTTTTGCTTGCTAAGGCCTTTTGAGACTTAAATTCTTGCTCTTTCTGTGAGCAAAGACCTCTCTCTGGGCAGGATGGCTCAGCCAGCCCTGTGTCCCAAATGTTCATCAGTGTGGGGGGGTGGTGGTTGCAACAGCATGTACAGGTCTAGTGAGGCCAGGGATAGGCCTGGTTACTGTGTGTAGGGCAGAGGAAGCCTGTGCTGATTCGACTTTTAATTCCACTGCCTGTCAAGACACAGAAGCTAAGCTAGAGAGGGAACCTAATAAGAGCAACAGGAAGCCCTTTGACAGACAGTAACTATAGAAAAAAGAGAGGCAGTAGCCTGAGCTAAGCTATTTTGAGTTCTTACTGCTTCATGAGAAACCACTAGTAACTCAAAAGCAAACAGCCTCGTGGCTATGGAAATAACTTTGAATGAGGTCACTGCAGACTTCTAACAGTAGGTGCATTCTGAAGAGAAAAGTTGCCATTCCTTCACTCATGAAAGGACTAGAAACTGTTGCTTAGGAAGACAGGACAAAAGCAATTATATATAGTGTCACAATCAGGATATGTGTATTTATTTATTAACTCTTGAGTTTTGACTGTTCCATTCTAGGATCCTGGTCGGAAGTCACAGGTGCTCTTGTTGATTTCTTTGTAACTATTTGTCTGGAAAAGACAGTTCCTTTCACAAAATACCTTCCAAAAACAAATACTTCCCTCTTTGTGAAGCTTAGGAGTGGTAGAGATGTCCTGTTTACCTCAGAAACAGGATTGAGACTTGCAGCAGGAGTGAGGTTTGTGAGCTAGGAAAAGGGAGACAATGCTGGATTTGTCCATAATATATTTAGAACTGTATTTTATTGCCAGATTTCTGCTAGCAAGTTATATTCATGACCTTCTTCATAAAACATAGAGAAGTGCAATTTCTGGTGCGTGGCAATTGGATAATCCAAGAGGGTCTGTGCTCAAATACAGCAGCAGAGCTCCAAGGTAAAGGGATTGCCACAAGCATCCCAAGCTTGTTTTGCCGAGTTCTGCAGGGAGAAAAGTAAACCTATGCAAATAGGTGTGTGCTCAGCCTCTTGCTCTGCTCCTGCAGGTTCTGGGGTGCTGGGCACTGCTTGTATTCAAAAGCAGATCCTTGAACACTGACAGACCGCTGAGAGCAGAACTGTAGGTGCCCAAAAGACCCTAACAAAGACCTTAATGCTGTTTCTAAATGTTCTGACAAACTGAAAGCTTGAAAGAAACAGAGCCAGATATGAAATAGGGTAGATGTAGTTAACCTTCTGTTGGTCCCTGAATTACTGCTCTAAATGCATTTTATTCCCAGAAGCTATAGACAGTACTCACACATCCCTTGTGACTTTCTTAACCCGTCTCATCCCCTGCTTGGAGGGGAGGAAGAGGGAGAACAAAATCAAAAGGAGCATAAGCAGCTGCTAGCCTTGTGATTATCATAATAGTTACATAAGAAACTTAGCTAACCTGCTTAGACCCAGACATGAACAAGGGCTTTTATAGAAGAGGATCCTTTAGGGATTTAAATATATTTTTTAAAAAAGCTTCTGAACAAATGGAAATCAAAAACTGTTTAAATTTGTTCCTCTATATATTCGGGGTTTGTGTGATACCATTTTCAGCTGTGTAATATTTGAGAACAGCTTTTTCTCTAGAGTTTGTCCAGGTTTGATTTACTTTTTTTTTTTTTTTTTAAGAACTGCAAGATTTTTGTGCACACTGATCAAAACTCCTCCCAGAAGGGGGAGTGTTTAATCCCACATCACTCAGGAAGGCTGAAAGAACAGTAAGAGGGGTAGAAGGGGAGCACTACAACATCCTTAAAGTGCACAGAAGCTCTTCTTGCCCTGCCCCAAAGCAGACCCTGCAGCCAGCTCACCCCACCAGCCCTGCCATGGGGCAGAAGGAAAAGCTTCTCCTTTCCAGTGTGCTCTCATGGGGCTTTTTGCTGCTTTTTAAGTCAAGCTTGCAGATGTTTTTTGCCAGACGGAAGGGGCTGCAGGTTGGGACTGGTTCTGGAGGAAAGGCACAAAGGGGATTAGTGTTTTGAGTCAGGAATGGGTTGCAGCAGAGAAAAGTTGGGATTTTTTTTTTTTTTTTTAATGCTCTTACTCACCAAAACTGGATTTTGGTGGATGCAATTTGAGTGCAGTTAAAATGTCTCTGATTAGTGAGATGATAATTCTCTGCTCAGTGAGCTCTAAGATGAAGAAGGATTCAGTGAGTGGGGTGTGGAAATAAGGTGGCTTTTTCTGTGTGGGGAGAAGAGCAAGTAAGGGATCATCTCCTCATGAGAGTCCTCATGGGCTCTGCGTACTGTGGGCCCCAAGGGCTCCTCAGCATAATGAAGCACCAAGGAGCAAAGGTCCAGAGAGGCAGCAGGAAGCTGCCTCTGCAATAATCCTTCCATTGGGAGACTGTGATCATGCTGCCAGATCCTGGGGACTGTTCTGCATCTCTACACTTTCAGCCATATTTTTTTCCTTCATGAAATGGTCTTTTTGGGTGTTGGGGGTGGGAGTATGAGAGACTGACGGATTGTAACAAAGAGAGTAGATGTTTAATGACACTTCTGGACATGGGACTTGTACCAACTATGTTCGTCTGAAATGTCAGAAATGCACGTGGGAGGGAAGTCTGATTCAGACTTTCAGAGCAGCTTTATGTCTTCAGTGGAGATCTGTATCTTCATCTGTAGCCGAAAGGAAAAGTGATGGGCATCCCTAGAACATGGTGAACTCTATACTTTGCACAGGCCAGGCCAGTCCACTCTTCCTTAGAGTTTGCTTGTACTTCCAGCTGCTGTATCATTTCTGCATGTCCTTAGATACGTGTTCTTTTTCCAAACAGCATTTGTGGCTGGATGCTTAGGGCATAATTTCATCTTTTGTCTGCGGTCTCCAAACATCTGGCAGTCAGCTCAGCAGGCAAATGACCAGTACTTACAGTTGGTCACTGCATGTATAGCAAGTCAGTTGTTAGACTAACTGTATATTCTCTGATCAACAACACAACAGAATGCAGCACATCTGGGGAACACAGAAGTTACACTGTGAGCGAGAAAAATGGGAGCATTAATTCTGTTCCTCTGTAGAGCTGTTACTGACAGAACTCACCCCTAATTCAGAGACAGGATTTTATGCAGTCAGTTCTTGGGGGCGAGAAATGCCTTTGTCTCTTATACAGAGCACCAGCCTCTGCTCTGCTTATGACTGGAGCTTCCAGCTTCACAGGAATAAAAATCACAAAACCAGCAGTCAGTTTATATTACACATATCACTTCAGGCGCTTCTGCTTTATGGTGCTTTTGTCTCCACCGACTTTCAGGTGGAATGGTATGTCCTTGCTGTTTTGCAACTGGAGATAAGTGTGCTTTTGTCACATTCTTCAGTCTCGCTAATGTGCTGGTTCACACATACTCTGCAACTGGAAACTGGGCTGCGCCTAAGCCTCCCGGTGCTGTGTGGTCAAGGGTGACTCCTAAGTAGATACAGACAGGGTTTGCTGTCAGGTTTGCTGCTGTTTTGCTCCCTTAGCCCCGTGCCCGCTGCAGATTCCCACCTCCCTCGCACCTCCTGGCTGAGGACAACCGAGTACAAAGCCTTGTCGAACCCAACACCAAAGTCGCATGGCTAGAAGTTCAGAGAGGAGAGAAAAGCTGCGGTTTCCTCCAAAACTCACAGTGTTAAGCCCAGCTTTCACCCGCGGCGCTGCGCCCTCGGGCCGGCCGGCAGCCGCCACTCATTTTGGCGGCAGCTCCCAGAACACGCTCCCCTCAGCTCGCTAACGTTAGGGGCAGAGGCCCGTCGTGCCGAGGGACGGGAGGCCCGTCGTGCCGAGGGACCGGACCCCGCGGCCGCCGCCCCTCCGGGCCGGGGGTCCCGGGCACGGCCCGCGCCGGGGCCGGGGGCGCGCGGGGAGAGGGGCGGGCCACGCCCCTCCCGCGGCAGCCAATGGGGTTTCGCCGCCGGCCGCGCGCGTGGGGGGGGCCACGGGACAGGGCGAGGGCGGGGGCGTGGCCCCGACGGAACAGGCGGCTGCTATTGGCGGAGAGCGGTGGAGGGGCGGGGCGACCGGCGGGGGGCGGGGCCGGCGCTCCGCGGTCGGTGCGGGCAGCGCTCGGCGGCGGGAGCGGAGCGGAGCGGGGCGGCCGCGGCAGGTGAGGGGCGGCGGGTGGCGGGGTTCGGTGAGGAGGGTACGGGCCTGTCGCCGCTTCTGCCGCCGGCGGGACAGGCGCGGGGTGGGGGAGCGCTGCCGGGGGTCAGCGGCGCCGGCGGCAGGTGCCGCCCGGGGGCCGCGCTTTGTCTCCGCGTGGGGGGATGGGCGCGGCCCCTCCGGAGCGGCGGCGCCTCCCGGGCGGGGCGAGGGGGCTCCGGTGGGCAGGGAGAGCCCCCCGCCCCAGGCCGTCCCCGCGGGGGTCTCCGCGGAGGGGAGCGCGGGGGTCGCCGCGGCTCCGCGCCCCGCAGGAGGAAGAGGAGGAGGAGCGGGTGGCGGGGCTGGCGAGACCCTCCGGCAGCGGCGGCACCGCCGGGTTGTGAGGGGTGGTGGAACCGGGAGAGCCCGCCTCGAACTGAGCAGGGCTCCGAGGGGTTGTCACGGGGCTGGTGGCGGGGCCGGGGTCGGGCAGCCCATACGGCAGCGCTGGAAGGGGTGCCCGGCCCTCGCCCCGCGCCTGGGATGGCACTGAGTGGTTGATTCCTGTTGGTCTGGAGATCTCATTTTCCACCTCGAACGCGTTCCTTTTGGAAGAGTTTGCAGCAAGTGTTTGGGACCCCCCTTCCCCGAGCAGGTGTGTTTTCTGTTCCAGGAGTTGCAATTTGAGCTCTTTCTTTTCTCGAATCTAAACTTTCTATTGCTGCTGCTTTATCTCAGGGCAACAGTCTGGAACAGTAATAGTCCTGGGGGAACATCTGGAGTGCTGAAGGAAGGGGCTACAACCCTGCAAGTTGTAAAACAGCGGGGTCAGTATTTTACTAAACAAGTGCCTTATTCTGTCTGAGGCTGAATGTGATCTGCTTATTTGTGGCCTCACTTTTTGAACGGGGGTCACAGGAGTGTTTTGCCTTGCGTATAAAATGCAGAAATCAATGACTTATATTAATGATATGTCTGTGTGACGTCAAGAGCTAAGCCAGTGATGGAAGCAGTTGCCCCAAATCAGGAGGAAGCTGATGCACTGACCTGTTGTGCTATGTGATTTTGCATTCTAATGGGGAATTTGGTGTTTCCCCTTATTACAAATGGAGCATGGAATTGCACAGGTTTTAGTAGGGTCACTTTGAGAGGCCAGGAATGTCTAACAGAATCCCAGAGAGAAGAAAGCAAACAGGTTATGGACAGAAAAGAATCTGGCAGGGAAGGTGACTTGTGGGTAGTCTGGTGCTGAGCGGACTATTTCCATGCTCATCCATACCTCAGTGTAGCAGAACTGGAATTTGTAAGTCAGGGACTTGCCCTGAGTTGAGATTTGGCTAGAAAGCATTTACCATAGCATGATCATATATGGAATTTTCTCTTCAAATTTCTTCCAACATGTGAAAAGAGTTAGGTTAGTAATACGATTAACAATATTTAATAAGATTAAAATCACCAGCATAACTCTCTTGAGGAAGGTGGGTGCAGACTGTCAGCAGTTGACACTTAATCTCTGCTTTCTCTCACGTGAGTGCTGTGAAGAGTTTGGGCTCCAAGACTCTGCTCGCTTTTCAGAACAGAAAAATTCTGTCCTTGCCTGCTGACAGCTCAGGTATTGCCTTACCTTTCATGTCCACCAACAGCATCATATTCCCAGCGGGGCCACGGGATGTTCCCATATAAGGGCAGAGGGAATAGCTGACAGAGGGCTGTGAGGAGTGTGCAGAGCCGTTCCCTTCGGTGCCAGTCTTTGTGTGGAGCAGGGTTGTTGCTGCGAGTGTTGCTGCTGCTGGCACGCTTGGGCTTTCCTGGCAACGCCAGCAGAGACTGCAAGGAAACAAGTCTAAAAAGTATCTGTTGCTGCCGAAGGTGGCCCCGTGAGCCTGGTAAAAGGCTGCCTGCCAAAAAAGCAGTGCCAGTTGTATGTTGGGTGTGATCTGAAGGAAAAAGCACCCACCCAGGTTGCCTGTGTGGGGTGTGTGCTATCCAGCACTGTCCAACGGGAAAACAAAGTATTTTCACTTGCTGTCTCCCACTATTGCTATTGACTTTCCAGAGGGGTTCCTTTAGCCAGCACTGAGGGGTACAGGGAGGCATGGTATCTTTCTCAGCAAAAGTTTAGTGCCAGCTGAGGAGGGAGAACAACGGATGAGGGGAAGTTCAGAAGATGAAGCAGCCACTTCCCACAAATGCTTGGGATTTTTTCTGGTAAAAGCTCTACTTCTGAACTGGGCAGATTGACATTATTTCTCTTGTCATCTTCCTTTCTGTCTCAGTCCTTCCTGCTGCCTGTCAAAGCAAACTCACAAGGACTTCAGTTTCTCCTCCTCACTGACAGCCTCTCCATCTGTTCTGTTTTTGTGTGTAGCTGTTGTTTTTTTTTCTCCTGAAACTTCAAATTGTCTGTTGTAGCCAAGTTCTGAGCTGAGCCCTCCCAAACTTGCATAAGGGTATCCTGGAGGAAGATGATAGGACTTTGATTCATTCCAGCTTGCAGGCTGTGCAGGGTGGTAGCATTCAGAGGAGGCATGAGCCTGCCTGCTTTCTTGTAAGAATTAGCCCTCTAGATATAAGCTGGTTTCAGAAAGCAGAGGTTGGACTGGTGCCCTTTTTTGCTCACCTGGATCTTCAGGGAAACGTCTTCGTGTTCTGGCTGCTGGGATCTGGTGTGCTCTACTGACTCTCCTTTGCATTCCCCATAATCTTTTAAAGCCCTGGATTTGATTTGCATTTATTTGTGGTTCTTGTGAGTATCTGATTGCAGGATTACTGTATCTGAAAGGATTCATCTTCTGCTGTTCATCAAAACCACAGGAGGGCTGCTTTTGCCTTTATGGGAATGTGCCAGCTGGTCTTTCATTGTGCTGGTATCATTTTCCTTGTCCTATTATTGGAGGCGTCTTTGATGACCTGATGGTTGCGATGATGTCTTTGAGGAAGATTCATATTGATCGTTATTTGAGCTTTGTCTGGTTTGGTCTCGGTGCCGGAAGACAAGTCTCAGAAAATTCTTGCATGTGTTTTTCAGGAACAAGCATTTGAGACATTAGGAGCATGTGCACGGTCTTGTGACATGATACCATTGTTCCGGAAGGCAGAGCAGATGCTTAATTTAGTTGGGAAACAGTAAACTCATGTGTTGCGTGGTCTTTACTCCAGCACAGCGGTGAGAGCCAAAAGACCTTTCCCGTTGGCACACTCGGTCTAGGGGTCTCCCCCCAAACAGCATGGAGGGGGTTTTGCTACCTGCATAGCTCTCTAGAACCATACAGAGTCAGCCTGTATGCCATGATTTGCTACAGGGATGACTGAGATGCTCCCCTGCTTAACAAACTGGCCGGGGTTTTAGTTGCTGGAGCTCAGACTTGCAGAGGTGCGAAAACATGAAGCAGGATGTTTGGACCTGTACTGACACGCAGCCCTGACTAATGGAAGAACCACAGTGCTTTGGTGTGAGCTCTTTATGGCTCTGCCTTTTCTCCCCAACTGCTTAAGTAATAAATGTGAGGGACTTGTTTTCACTGCTAATAATTTTTTTCAGCCAAGTAGTAACTAAGACATCTGAGCTATTTTGAGGTTCCAGGAACCAGTTCCTTTTCATTAGCTAGAAGTAAAGTACTGCCTCCTAATGCTTGGCAGAGGGTGGGGAGGTAACAGAAGAAACAAATGGTGTCAGTTTAGGTGGATTTTCTTTTTCTTTTTTTTTATTGAATCAATTTTTAAACAGTTTATAATATCCTGAATTTAATTTTAGAATTTCACTTTCAAGTCCTGCCTGCCCCTCCCAAGGAAAAAAATGTGGGAAAAATGAAGCAGAAAACTTTGGGTTAGCATGATTTTGATTTTAGATGTTGATCAAAATGCGAAGTGAATCTTCAAATGAGACAGATCCTAAGGAAATTCCCAGATGCTAGACTTTAATCTCATGTGAACTTTAGTGATTTGCTTACAGTATAAACACTGCAAGCACTGTGAGGAACACTTTTTGTGTGCCTGGCAAACGTGTGAGATTTCACTTTGCTTTTGGCTTTGAAGTTTTAACTACAGAACACTGTGGAACCCGTGGGTGAGTTTCCCCAGCCTCTGCTCTCCACTGGCTCTGCCTCTCTCAAAATTCTTGCAACTTCATTGCTACTCCCTTTGAGGAAATGATAATTGTTTCCCTTCTTGAAGTATCTGAACATTGTAATTTTATCTTGCTACTTGTATCTATTCCCGGTCCTTGTCATGTGGAAAGTCTTTTGTCCCTATGTCACAGAGACTGTAAGAGGCTGTAAGTGGCTCCTGGTGGTGGTTTAACTGGGCTGGTTCTGTACTGGGGACTGGAGTTTAGGAACTGTGACCACTTGCTCCAGCTGCCCACCTAGAATCTGTGGTGAGCCATCGGGATACACAGCTGTAAGGTATTGACTAAGTGGATTGCTGTTGCTTTGTATCTGCAGGTGCAGACAATTTCAAGTCATCATCATTCTCTTTTGCACTTCTACTTAATTCTAATTTAAAGGCAGTGCTGCCTTTGGAATTTCTGGGTTTCAATGAAAAAAACGTGTGTCAGCTTATCTCACATAATGTAGTGCTGAGTAGCAATGATGGGGTTCATGCTGCTGCTGAAGTTGCTGCAAGGAGAATGCAGTCTTTCTTGTGTCCTACCCTTCCCTGCAGCTCTGCTGTGGCAGAATAGTCGTGCCTGGAACTGTGCAGGTGGGGGAAGCTGATTGTGTTCAAGCATTTGTCTGTGCTGATGAAACTTGTTTTCTGACTAAATTGCGTGTCATTCTATAAATAGAATGGGTATGTTTGACATCTTACCCTGTTATAATAATTCTGAAAATTACTACATAGAAGTAGTGTTTTCAGCTGAAGGCTTCTGCCCGTGTATGTCCATTTCAAAATGATTTTTGTTTCAGTCTCTGCTCTTTTCCACACCATTTCAATGTTTCTGTTAAGTGGCCTCCCTGTTCTTTGTGTGGAGTTACCTTAAGAACTGGAGTGCCACCTTTTCCCTCTCTGGTCCTACTCCTGAGGACTGTGTAATTTTGAAATCTCTCTGTGCCCTGCGAGTGCCCATGCCCCCATCCTCCTGTGTGAGACACTGAGGAATTTTTGGGTTCTCTAATCTCCATAAAAAAATGCCAACCTCTGTGAACACCTGGCCAAGCAAATGCCTGAGAAAATGCTCCTGATGGTGCCTGGTGAGTGCACTGTGCTCAGCTGAAAGTCCTTCAGACAACAAGAATTTATAACAGAGGAACCAGGGCCTCAGGGATGCTCCTGCCAGACCAGACTTTGTCAGAAGCAGTGTCCTCACTGAAGCTGGTGTAGGGTTTTGGACAGCTTGGAGCTAATGGCCCTAAAACAACTCCCTCTTTAGCACTTTCAGCTTGGATACCAAGACTTTTTTTGCATCAGACTAACCTTCTTAAAATGCTGGAGAGAGCAATTCTGTTAGTGAATTACCCAATAGGAAATTATCACATATGAGAGCATTTTGGTAAATCTGCGATCATCTTTTTGCTGTCTTCCAGAAATCAGCATCATGAGCTCTTCTCACCTGTCTTCTACTGTCTCCTACCTTTAATGTAGCCAAAAAAAATGCATGTGCTGGACATCTCTAGTGCAGAAGCAGTTCCTGGACTTTTGAATCCCACTGCTGTCAATGTTTTGATCTTTATTTGCTTTCTGCTTGACTTCTTGCATACAGATTGCAGCCCATTGCTGCGTGATTCTGCCCAGGAGAATGGTAAAGCGGGTGTGCAGCTGAATTAATTGCATGAGGTCTGTGTGTGCCACTGTGGGAAATGGAGAAGTAGTAACCAGGGGCTCTGTCTATTTGCCAATCTTTTTAGCCAGTTTAGCATTTTGATAGAAGTTGCTGAAATGAGGCTGCAGAAATGTTGAAGTACCTAGGGAGACTAAGGCATTTGTGAGTTTATGTTCTGGTCCTTAGCTGAAATGTATTTTGAATTGCATTTTATGTCAACTTGCAGCTGTTAAGAGAGATTTAAGACAAAGATTGCAAGGGCTTTTTGCACTTTGTCCTGCATGTCCGTGCAGCTTTCTCATGGCTCCGATGAAGAGGTGTGGTTCCCTTGTGTGACTGTGCCTTCTGGGGCACTGCTGTGCCTGCAACGGGTAACACTGACTCTTGCTGTTTATTTCCTCCTTTGATCTAATTTTTTTTTCCTCTCTTTTTGGGATTTGTAACCAGAAACTCTTCTCCAGATGTGCGACAGCCAGCAGAGGTGCATGTGCAATTACAGAATGGCCCTGGGTGATTGCTACCAGCTTGTCCTCTTGGCAGCATAGGCAAAATTTGAATTGGCAAGAAGGCAGAGCAGTCCCTGCAGTGACTCGGTGTGCTGAGCTCCTTGGCCATGGTAACAGGCAGTTGGGAGTCCCACTGCTGGAGTGTCTGGCTGTGCTCTGTGCCCAGCACTGCTGGGATGATGCAGAGCTGAAGAAAAAGCAGTGGCAAGGCAGAGCAGCTGCCATACAAATGCTGCTCTTGCTCTCTGCACTGCAGAGAGGGCAGGTACCTGCCAGGTGACCTCCCACAACAGCAAAGATGGGGAGAAGGGACTGTGTGTGCTGGCACTGTGGCCATATGAGCAGCTGCACAGGACCAGATGAAAGAGCCATTTAGCCTGTTTTGCTTTTTCTGGGCTCGGGACAGTCAAGTCTCTGTCCTCACAGTGCCCAAGTCACCATGGCCCCTTCCTTCTCCACACTGAACTGGTCTGCAGGGGAGGTGAAAGCCTGTGTCATTAGCCTCAGTAACAAGCTCAGCAGAGTGCCACAAATCTGAAGGCTTCTGGGGCAGTGCTGACAATCATGCTTTCTTGCTTATTATATTTTAAAGTTGTTCCTGTGTGTTGTAGTGGCAGTACTGTGCTGGATACTTGAACCTTGCTAAAGCATTTTCTGTGCCTAAAACACAGGCAGCCAACTGCCACTGACGGTCTGGCAAGTAGCTGTTCTGTTTCATTGCGGGTCTGAGGCCTGTACATACAGGCTGGTGGCATCATTAAGCTTTCCTTAACAACCCATATTGATAATGGCCACTGTTCCATGATGCCTAACTAGGCTTCACAGTGCTGTGGAGAGCTGTCTCTTTTGAAGTCTGTGAATAAACATTGTAAAGAGCAGAAAGAGTAGGCAAGCTGATGGACCTATCTCAGACTTGTGTTATTTTGGAGCCAACCATCCAAATACATCTACAGCATCCCATTGTCACGGACCTGCTGTAGCAAGAGCTCTTACCATGGATCTATGAATGCCAAAACTCATTAGCTACAGACAAATAACATCTGAATAGTGTTTACCTTCCAGAGAATGACAGGCATGGGAGTCCTGCTGGGAGGAACTTGTGTGCTGGTTCTGCTCACACAGTCCCAAGAAACATGAACATTACTGGTAGAGTAGTTTTGCAGTTCCATGTTCTGTTGCTGATCAAAGGTTTGTGTCTGTGCCTGGTGCAGGTGTTCAGCAGCAGCGTGCGAGTCCCAGGATGCTGCTGCACTGAGCAAAGCTGTTACAGGAGAATGACCTGCACTTGCACAGTTTTCATCCTTTTCCTGTGTTGCCTCCTGAATATTTGAAAGGCATTGGGCTGTGCATCTGCTTCCCTTCCTCCCAGTGCTGCCAGCACAGTGTAATCCTAACGGGTGCTACAGTGACAATTACAGGCTCCGTGTTCTCTGCAGGCTGCCAGAGCCTGTTGGCTCATCAGAACACAAATGACACCTGGCTGCTCATCCCGAGGATTGTAATCTGCATCCCCAAGTGCACCATGTAGGAAATACCAGAAGGTACAAGGTCCTAATGATGGAACTTTGCCCAAAATGCAATGTGTTTATTTTAAGCAGGTAGAAATTATATGTATGCAGTGATTCACAAGGGAATGGTCTCAACCAATATAAACACATGGAGCATCCTTGTTATTCCACCCTGTAATGAAAAATACATCTCAAAACCCTCTTTTCTGTATAGAGGAAGAATTAACCTTTTTGTTGTGAAATTGTTATCTCTACTGGGAACTGTTCTCTGTGTTGCTGCTTCACATGACTGAAATAGAACTGTTAGTTTACAAATTGGTACCAAATTCATTACCACTTAGTGACCTATAGGAAGATTTGTGTTTGTCTTCAGGCTGTTCTTCTGTATATGCTCTGAGAAATCTTGTTCCTTTGGCCTCTTTTGGACAGAAAGGTGAAAAGCTCAAGTGGAGTAAGAAGAATTGATCTTTTGAGAGCTGCAACAAAAAGAAAAAGTATTGCAGGACTTTCCTTCCAAGGGAGCAAAACACTTCCTTTTAAATGAAGACTCTGTTTACATGTGTGAATTCCCTTTGGTTTTTTGTGGGATGGAAAGGTCACTGTGTGTCTATCCAAGCTATGAAAAAAATCAATGGTTTAATCAATTTCTACAGTAGATTTAGTCAAAGAGACTACTGTTATGTGGCTTGGGCTTTGATGTGTGAAGGTGTTCCAAAAAGTTGCTAGAAAAGTCAATGCAGGGCATTGCTGCAAATAAACTTACAGAAATTATAGGGGAATTTTCTGACCCATTCACTGTGTCCACGGGGTGGTTTTTTTTTTCCCTTGCCCAGTCCCAGCGTGGCTTCCTCCTGGTGTTCCTACTGAAAGAATAGATCGCTGAGAGCAGATCAACAAAAGCAGTCATGCAGTTCACTTGAGCGGTCATGCATAAATATGAGCAGACTTTCTGCTGTTAAAACTGATGGGTAGCCTTCCCTGCCATCAGTTTTCCATAGGCTCCTTGTTCTTGCTGCTTGGAGCTATGTTGAGGATCTTGCCTCTGACAGACAGCAAGGTACTGGTGTTCTTGGGTAGCTGGGCTGGGGGGTTCACGTGGCAAGTAAGTTTTTCTTGCTTTGAAAGTACCAAGGTAATGATTGGTAAAAGCCACGTCTCATGCTACACTGTTGCCTTGGAATGATTTCCTTCTGAGTGGTGTAACCTGCAGAGCCTTTCCAGCTGTCACAGTGACCTGCACCCAAACCTTGCGCTGTGCTCCTGCCTGCACACAGAGCGTAACTCTCTGCCTTGTGCTCTTTGCCAGCTCAGAGGTGCATCTGACATACAACACAAAATGAGAAGCAGCTCAAAGTGAGAAGTGTCACTCAGTGGAAATGCTGGTCGGAGGTGGAAGTTGAATAGGCCTCCTGCGAGAACAGAAGTAGGAGGAGGTACTAGTCCTTGCCTGGTTAACAGCTACAATTGCTTTTCATGCAGTCATCTTGAGTAACTTCAGGTCTTGCAGGAGGTTTGAGATGGGGAGTTGTTGGGTTTGATGTATACTTCAGGGGATAGATACCTCTGAAGGGTTTGCTTGTGTTAATAGTAAGAAAGAGCAGCTGGAAAGAAACACGGCAGCAGGTGACTGTTCATGTAATATGTTCCTTGGATGTTTGACTTGGAGCCATACAATGGTATGAATAATTGATCTGTGCCAACATCAACAGCCTACCTCATAATTATTTAGTTTAAAAAAAAAAGGCTGATGCCATCTGCAATCATGGGTTACTGGGCACATGTCAGAATGTTGTATTCCTAGCAAGTAACTTCACCAAGCATCAGTACTATATGCTGCTGTTCAGCAGTTCATCAGTATTCTGGAAATAAGTCTAAAGCCACTACTAATGTTGATTCAGCAGAAAAGCAGGCAATGCTGAGGGGAAATTCAAAACCATGGCTGGAAATGAAGGTATGCTGGGATTTTCTTGCTTGAAGATACTGAATATTACGCAAGTCTTTGGCAGAGTGGGGAACCAGATATTGAAGTTTTCCTTAGAGCTTTTGGAGACATGATTTAATGGTGACTAAGAAAGATACGAGTTCCTTTCACTCAGTTGGGTCAGATAGTTGGCTGTTAGTGAGCTGATATGATCTTTGCAGTTTGATTTCTGTAGCTCCTCCATGATGCTGTAAAACGGGTCCAGTGAAATCACATCCATCTGATAGAGGCAAGCTTGGACTTCTGTGTGCCAGAGATGCTGACTTTTCACTGATTATGCCTCACCAAAGCAGTGACTCTGAAGAAGGGGGAGGAAGAGGGAGGATAACAATCAAATAGATATTTTAAAAAAAAAAAAGTTATAAACTGTTCAAGCACTCAAGAAAAGATGCCCTGTACTGTTGATTGCCAGAAAAGCTACTGAGATGTGACTTGGTTAAAACACGTGCATAATTGACTCTGAGGAGCTCCTCTTTAATCCAGCAGAGAAGGAATTGATGGCTCAAGGCAGAAGGCAAACAAATAAGAAATTAGTCTGGCCTTGCTGCCAGAAAGAATGATGGAGCCATTGGAGCAAACTACTAGCAGAGTAGTGAACTTATGTTTTGACCTCCCAAGGCCTCTAGTCTAGATGCCATAAACCACTGCATTTCAGAGAACCACTTAATGGGCTTTGTGGAGGTGTGAGTGGATAAAATGGAACAGCGCCTGTGTGTTAGGCAGGAAATCAGAGTGGTTGTACCTTAAATTATGTGAGTCTGACTAGTCCTGCTGCAATTGGTTTCTGGTTTTCTGTGCTTTAGAAATAACCCCAAGACCAGTGCAGTCGTGTTCTTCATCCCTGTTTGGTTTTTTTCTTTCCAAAGTTTGTTTATGTCTAAATATTTTATGCGATGTAAGTGGTACATCCTGGATGTAAAGAATCTTGTTCATGACAGGAGTGTTAACTTGAGGTTTGTACTTCAGATGTCTCCTGAAAATGAAATCTTCTGTGTATTTCTTTTTTATATTTCTTAGCAGTATCAGTGTAATAGTGAAAGAAATACTGTGTCTGGCCTGCCTTGTGGTATTTATTTTATTGATTAAACTTTCTAGGAGACTAGAGTTTTATTAGGCATTTAGTGTGTAAACCCACATATTCTAAGGAACTGTGTTAAATTCCAATTGCACTTAAGTAATTCAGTTATTTTCATTAGTCTTCTCTTGCATTCAGTGTGAAAATCCTGTACAAGAAGTAAATCTAATGAATGTTGTAATTTAACCTACCACTGTTTACAAATAACTTGCAATTGTTTACAGGCTGAAAACTAAAGAGTTTTATAAGGCCAGACAAATCACTGAGTTCATTTAGTCTGATGCTGTGTAATGCAAGGCACGGGCCTTTCCGAATTTAAGCTAAACATCCAAGTTGAGACTGAATGTCAGTAAAAAAAAGTGTTGTGAGTGATGGAGTGCTTGTCATACTAAATAAATTTTAAGATATCTCTGAGAAAAGAAGGTTGAAAAACAGACCTTGATCTGCTCAGGCCAGAAATCTGCAATTAGCAAATTATTAACTTTGTTCTGAATGGGTTAAGTAGCGTGGTACTTGTTCTGTTTCACTTCTGATTGACTATATAATAGCCACCATCAGCAGTCTCTGCCATGTGCTGGATTGTGAAGTCTGCTAATTAACACATTAGTTTCATATTGCTGCTGCCAATGTTTGCACTGAAGAACTTCGCTTTTTTTGGGCCATATGGATGGGTGGGAATATCAAGATCGTGTTATGGCTCTGTGCTCATTCATGTGTGATGCTTTGTGCTCTGTTTTTCCCAAGACATCTAATCAGGCTTGGGGCTGAACAGTGCCTTTTTGGAGAATCTTTAACTGAAAGGTCAGAATAAGCACAGAGACAAGTCTTGCTGTCACTCTTCCCACCCACCCCCCCGCCCTCCTTTGTGTGCGTCTCTCTCTCCACCTATACATATGTAGGAGTCCTTCACCCAGCACATTCATCTGGGATTTCTTTCTTGAGACCCAGGGTCTCTAAGTGCCACTCAGGGTCTTCCCAAATAGCACGCAGCTCTGCCAGATGGATTGCACTCAGCGACCTGCCAGTTTGTTTATTTGGGGCTGGTGGGGGGATGATTTGTGATTGGGGAGCTCCTGGCACTCACCTGCTGATGGGTCTGCTGGGTTTCCACCGTTGCTGTGCACTGCCAGCTGCCTGGAATCTGTGTGTCTCAATTAACCAAGTGTAGGAGGTGGACCAGGATTTCCCTTAAAGGCAGTATTTGCCTATAGGCTGGGATCTGGTGGTTCTTCAAGGGAGTGGGAAGGAAAATGTGCCTTACAGTCTCAAAGTGAGGCATCTCGATGCCATGGAAGCTGAAGACTTGGGTTTGCAGTGCAGATCAGTCTGACATAGCTGGAATTCGTTCACACTTACCCTGTGATACCTCCCATCCGTGCACTGAAAGCGTTACCAGGAAACTCCCTGTGGGAGAGCATAACCATCAGGAGGGGGAAGTGTTAAAAGCTGGGTATTTATTCCAGCTCTCAGGGTGCATCTGAGGAAGATGCCTTTGTTTTAGTGAATGAGAGATATTTTTGTGGTATTGATGGGTTTGTGCCTGTTGTAAGACCATTTGAGGCAGTCAGCTCTTTTGCTTTTACTGTCACTGTTTCAGCCTTGCTTGGCTTCTCCTTTTCCTTACTCGCCAAGTGCAACTGAAAATGAGGTACCGAAGCAGCCCATCTAGTTTTTGCATGCAATCTAGCAAATGTTAGTGCTGGAAACTGGGCTCTTGCTGCTGTTTGTCTGGTAACATTACCCTCTGTTGTTGCCTTGTGCTGCTCTTGAAAAAACAGTGGTCTGGTTTTCTGTGTGAGAAGTGGTTGGCCCATAAATGTATTCCAACCCACCTAATAACTCTTCTCTAAAATCTTTCATCAGGTCTTTTCTGCTATACAGTTTAAAAAGGAAAAAAATCCCAAGCACCTTCCTTTACCCTTGGAAACAGCAGTCATCTTGTTCTACTGAGCTGAGTGCTGCTCATAGTGATCAGTGCTGTTGCCTTTGTCTTAGTTTATTTTAGAGTTAAGTTATAAGCTGTTTAAGACTGGGCTATTTTTGTTCTGTATTTTTGCAGGATCTTTTACATGAGTCTCCTAAACACTAAAATACATGCTCTTAAAGGCAAAACTACTAACCATATCAGGGCAAGATGGTAATTTCTCTAAAAATGAAGTTTTGTGGCTTTATTCTGATAAAGCACTTTGGCCAGCACATGCCTGCACAGAGGAATGCCTAGGTCAGGGCTGGACTCATGGCCATCTTCTGTCTTTACGCTGGATTGCCCTTTGTCAGCCAGATGCCTTGTGATCCCACCTTCTCCCTCCGCCCCTCTTTTGACAGTAGCCGTGGTGCTCAGCAGGGGCTCCCCTGGCGGTGTTTGCTTTAGCTGGGGAGGTGTTTGCCTTCCCTGCAGAATTCCAGTTTCCAGCTGCCGGGGAAACCTGGAGCGCTTGTGTTGATTTATTAGGGCACAGTGTGCCTCAGGAATGCCTCTGCTAAGGAGCTGGGAGTGATGGAGGGGATCCTGCCCGATGCTGCGTGAAGCCTTCTTGTTTCTCTTTACAGAAACACTAGGCAGGAATTCCCCAAAGCAAGGTAGGAAAAATAGCTCACTCGGCTGACTGCTTTGGAGAGTGTAAAAGTGAGGCTCGGTTAGGTTTCCCTGGCACAGAGTTAAGGAGGTGAAGGATAGCTGCAATTTTAAGAGTGCAATTTTTAAGTGAGTTTTTGTGGTAGCTGATACTGTGAATTGCCCGACCAGAGGGTTTGTATGCGTTTGGTTTGTGTTAAGAGCTGGCATTCCTGAGCTACTGACTAGGGCTTTTTTCTGGGACTTGGCTTTGGGCCATCTAAATGTTTTGCACTTGAAGGACACAAGTTTCACCCTCTTTGGAGTTGCAAATTTCTAAACATTTTCCAATAGAGATATAGGAATGGATTTGTTTTTTTAATTACCCTTGTAGACAGCAAAAGTCTATGGACTGCAAGTTTAGAAACCACTGACATCAGTGTGTCTCCCCTGTAGTGAGTTCAGTAGAACATCTTCACCTCTCTAATGTGTCTCAAACATCTGATGTGCACCCCTTCTTTTCTTTTCTTGTCTGGCGTGCACACACAAATGAGTTTCTGGACTTTTTCTTGCAATTGAGATCTTTCTGGCTGGTGTTCCAGCTGATCATCAACACCTAGGAAAATGTTTGGTGTTTGCACAGGGCAGGGTGGTCAGCTGGTCACTTCACTTCAGATCAAGTATTTGGTAGTTGCAGAGTAGGTTGTGTTTATGGGGCATTGGTGCTGAGAAGGAATTTCCTTTCCTGGCTGAGGTAGAAAGACTGTTCATGTACAGCTTTATTCCTTTGCTTTAGCATTCCTTGAGGTTGTTTCCCTATTTTACAAATGCATCTTTTGAGAAGTGCCAGGAAAATGTCTCTCTCAAATGGAAATGGAAATTTCTGAGCTCACAGGAATGAAAACCTTTGGGTCTGTGCTCACTGAGTGAAAAGAGGATTACCAACCAGCCATTCTCCAGAGTGCAAAGCGGTGGAGCAAAGTCTGCAGAGGCTCTCTGAAAGTTATTGGCTTTCCCAAGGAAGGGTGCTTGTGAATAGAATTGAATGAGGTTGGTTGCGTCCTTCTTGGCTCCCCTGCTGTGAGTACAGAGAGCAGTGAAACTTGGAGCTCGGTAGATGCTTGAACAAAATGGGAAATGTGGTTTTTTTGAAGTAAATGTCTTGTGAACAGGTCGAGAGCCAGTGTTCCTGTAAGAGAATTAATGGGTTTGTGACAGTATTTAGGCCTGAAAAAGCATGGAGGCAATGCTGATTTTTGTAGAACTGTTTGAAGGGTTCAGAAACGAGGATGGTGGGCTGGAGCAGATGCAGATCACTTATTTTCACTGGGGACTTTAAACCTGCCAAAGTGTAAACTACATCTTAACAGAAAGATGAGAGGCAAAGCCTGCACATCTCTCCCTCCTAATTACCACAGCTCAGCTGCTGCTGTCTCTTATGCTTACACATCTGAAAGGTGACAATGACGATGTCTTGAATGGCAAAGCAGGAAGGGTCTTTTTTTTTTTTTTTTTTTTTTTTCTGTAGTCTGGAACAAAGAAGGTTTTCAACCAATAGTCAAGAATATCCTTATGAAAAGTCTTTCTCCTAGAAACTGCTCTTCGGGAGACCACCAGAATTTTTGTAGATCTTGATAGCTTGTCTCCTCAGTGACTACAGATAAAGCAGCAGCCAGCTTCATCCTCTTTCCCACACCGACAGCCTTGGAAATGTTCACCACGGCAGTTGGACTTCCATTTTTGCTGTGCCTGCAGCTCTGCACTGCATTGTCTTTGTACACGTTATCTTTTTCAAGAAGTTGGAAAGCTCACTGTTCTGGCAAAAATCTCTGGTAACATTTTCACAGGAGTTACTTTGGTTGCCAAACCCCAGGCTTTCCAGATCCTCATCACTCATGGCACACAAAAGATGAGAGAGTTTTTATGACCTCCTCTTAGAGGAACAGGGACGTCAGTGGGGGGAAGGATGGTACTGTGATTGTGATTGCATTCTAGTGGCATAGAAAGAGTGGAGGCAGTGGCAGCTCCCAGTTGGTCTGTGATGGGTTTGGATTTGGTGTTTCTCTGTGAAAATCTGTTTTTGGTCATGGTCTCTGCTGGCAGTTTGGCTGGTTAGCTATAAACCTGTTCAATCTCCCCTCACCCACGACCTTACTCTGTTTCGCTGTATCCCTGTAAATCTGGTTTAAGAAACAGCTTTGTGGAAGTTTCTCTTCCTGCCTTCCCACCTGTTCTGTTCAGAACCTGCTGCCAGGGCAGCGGGCAAGGCAGGCCCTGATCAGAGACACTGCATGGGCTGCTGGGGTTCCTCTCGTCGGGGGAACAACACAGCAGAAGAAAGCTGTGCTAAAACCCACGGATTTTTTTTTTTTTTTTAGCTGAGAAGAGAAAGCCAGCTCCCTCAGCCTGTTCACAAGTAGGGAATAAAAGTTGAAGTGAGGGGATGCCTGTCCATTTGTATAAGTCTGGGAAATGGTGGATTTCTCTCCTGAGGCCTTTGCCTCAGGCGTCTTGCCAAAAGGCATCTAGTCTCTATTCGCTTCAAACACAATACAGCTCCTAAGCCAGAAATGTGCAGAAAGCTCATGAACTGTGATCAGCTGAAGGCCAGACAGCATGACCTGGTGCCTCGTAAAAATCAATGAATTGAAGAGCTGTGACTTCTGGATGCTTGGGAAGTATGAGCAGCACCTGCTGAGCGATGTGAACTTGAAGATGGTCACAGGATAATCCACTCAAACTTAACCTGTATTTACGGTAGGAAAATATCCTGGAATCTGTGCTGAAAGAGTTAGAATTTGCCTAAGTGTTTTAGCAAATGCAAGTGATTGCTTTTTTCATAGATCCTGTGTATGGGCTTCCTTTCTTCAGAGCAAAGGGAATTCAAGACAAATTTTACTTTGGAGCTAAAAGACATATTTTTAGTAAAGGCGGTGCGAGCAGTGTTGGGATGAACTCCAGGTCTTTGGTGTTCCTGAAGAAACACAAACAACTGCAGAGGAGGGTACAGCTCAGATCCTTTTGCCAGCGTGCTTAGCAGGCAGCCCTGTACTAGATCTGGTTCAGTCCTCGACAAGTGACCTCTGTCACTGAACAGGAACATAAAGAGCCTCAGTGAGCTTTGGCTGAACTGGGCTTTTGCCTGTCTGCTCCAGAGGGAGAGTAACCTCAGTGTTCCCTTCCCTCCCTCCCTCAGTGTGTCTGTGAAAATACTAACTTGATTTAGCTGCCAAAAAAAAAAAAAAAAAAAAGACATTTGAAAAGTATACATTGCTCTCCTGTGTCCTGACTTCTGTAAAATATGGATTATGGTTGGTTCCTGTATATGGAGCTCAGTAATTTTACAGAAGAGAAAACGGCACCACTACAACTATCCACACAACACTTAATACAGTGAGGTCTTAGTCTGTACTAGGGCTCCAGAGTGCTATTCTGAGCATTATGAACCCGATTATATTACACATAGAGCTCAGATGGCTCAGAGCCATGCTCGGGATATTAACTGTTTCTATTAAGCTTAGCATTTAGAGATCCCTCTGGCAGAGGAGGGCAATGCTGAACGAGTGAGCATTCCCACAGCAGAATGGTGTGTGTGAGTACAGTTAGGGAGTGTTCTGTATTTCATTTGCACAAGGGGTAACCTGACCTCCAGAGCTTGCTATCTTAGGGATTCTCAATGAAATAATCTTTTCAATGCACTAGTTTTCTAGCTGCAGGTGTTGTGGAGGAGGCACTTATTTATGTAGATGTACAGGAGTTCAAGGGAAACCTTACGAAGTGCTATAAATGTATCATAAGGGGAAAATCCATATGTAGCGTGCCATTTGGCAGAGAACGTGATAAAGTGGCATTCAGTGTGGTTACTTCTGATTCTTGACAGCCCATGCTCCTGAAAGACTGTTTTTAGGCCTTGGTTTAGTTCGTGTTGAAAGTAGCTTTAGGATATAGTAAAGGTCCTTTCCGTTTCTGTTTAAACAAAAAAAAAAGTTTCTTTTCATGATTCTGTTTTGTGCTGTTCCGGATTTTGTAAAAACAAACACTCTGAAAGCCCAAACAACAACAATAATAAAAGAAACCCTTTGTGGATTGCCTGGGTGACCCAAACAAAGTTGATGAGTTTCTCACTGTTTGAATACACATTGTCTGCCAGGTGGGAATTGTGAAGCTCTTCCTTCCCCCATCACCCCACAAGTGCAGGAAGAGATAAGAGGAATGTATTTCATCCTGCCCTAGCACTGGGTGAATTTGAAGCACACTACCAGCAGGCAGGTGTGCTGAATTTGGAGCCTAAATGGCTGCCTTGGGGAGGAAAGGGGGCAGAGAGGATTGTATGGCTGTTAGGGATATGAGGCACTGGGACAGTGCTGTGGGGAGAAGAGGGGTGCTGGAGGTGGCAGCACGTGCTTTTGGGAAGGCAACCTCTCATCCCACCTCGAGGTAGTGAGGCTTTGCCTTTGCTGGGCTTGGGGTTAAACCCTTCTCCCAGCAGAACTGCAGTTTGCAGCTCCTTCCTCTGTACTGGCAGAGAGATGTGGCTGTTGAGGCAGGGACTGCCTTCTGTGCTGTGAACACTTTCTCTGCAGGAGACAGAACTGAGTGGATGGAGGTATCCCATGTGCCATGTGAATCCACGTGCCACTGTTTAGTTCATGCTTAGGCTGACAGAAAGGGGCTGACTTTGCGTGTTTTATTGATGAATATCCCTCTCCTCAGAAAGCAAACAGCTGACATCTTTACCTTGCAAAGGCTTGGACATCTTTACCTTGCTCTCCAAATGTGGATCTAGTGCAAGGAAGGCACATGATGACCTTGGTGTTCTTGTGCCTTCTCAGCTGCATTTTTTCTCTCAGGTGCCAATGACCCTGAAATTTGGATGCATTTCCCTCTGCTGCTTTGTGTTAAAAGTGAATAATGAACTGTAAGGTGTGGAAGCAGTTTGTATGATGGAACCCATAAAATAAACTTGAGGGGATGGTGGTGGTGGTTGGAAGAGCTTGGCTGAGACATGGTAATTGGGCTGGATGCAGTGAGAGGGAGAAGGGGAGCCAGGAAGGGACTGCAATGGGAATCAGCCCCCAAAATAAATATCACACAAATGGGGCATGAAGGGATAGTCTCCTTCAAATCAGATTCTGTGCCTGAGCCTTCCTCTAGAATTTCCTGCAATTTAGACAAATGACCAACTTCACATTTTTAAGTGGTGTGTGTGCTGAACGCTTGCAGGCGTGCGCTTCCATCCAGCTGCTGAGCAGAAATCCTCGTCCTTCAGTCTTGCTGGGAGCTGCTTTGCGCTTTTTTGTGGCAGCAGCTTTTGCAATAGGAGCCCCTCCACGCCCCCCGCCCCAGGATGGCTTTTTCTGTGAAAGAAGCCAGCGTAGCCAGGCAGACATTATCCCCTCGCCGGAAGGAGGGACCCGGGCTCCCTGGGGAGGAGGGACGGGGAGCGAGTGATTCATTGCAGCTGGCTGCAGTTTGGCCTCCTCTCTCTTTGCCCTGGGTGCCAGGGAGTGACAGCTTGTGGGCAGCGGGCCAAGCCATGAAAAGAGGAGTGTGTGAGGCCTTTAGCTTTCTCATGCTTTATCAAGCTGCAAAGAATAGCTCGATATTCAGCCAGCGTTGGTGCAGGTCAGGAGAATGGAAATGGGAACTTAACTCCTGACATGCTGGCTGATGGCTGACCGCAGGCGCTGCGCCCGGCGAGGGCGGCTTTGTACAGCGGTGTGCGGGGCAGAAAGGAAACGTGCCTTGATGCCATGGTGAAGATAACTTTTTGTTAAGTGGGCTGCCTCTGGCACTTGCTGGGAATGCGGAAAGATGGAAAGAGTGCTCCCCTTTTCTGTTTTGCTGTCTGTGTGCTGGTGGGGTATGGAAACACTGGAAGGTAGGGCTGCAGGAGTGACAGGCGTCCTGGGAAAGCACGAGGGACTGTGGGGGCTGAGTGGCATGTGCATCGTTCCACTGCTGGTATAACAGTGGGAGATGTGATGCGTGTCCCTGGCAGTGCTGGGAGCAGGATAAGGCCATTCCCGGGGCTGTCACAGAGGTCCTGCCAGGCTCTGGTAGCGAGGGCTGCCCGCCGGCGCACAGGGAGTTAAGCTCCTCATCGCCTGGGGGTGAGCCTACCTCGGGGTGTTGAGCTCCATTCCCACGGCTTTTCCTTTCTGACCAGAGCTGGGGGAGGGATCGCCTGGAACAAGTAAAATGCCTGGAGGCTGGAAAACAGCACCCTGGCCCCTCTGGCCTTGTGTTGGGCTGGGAGGGATCTGTGCTTCACGGCAGGCTGGGCAGGGGCTGCCAGCCAAGGCTGGGGTCTGTCACTGCACGGCAGGCTCCGGGTAAGGCGCTGGGTTATTTCTCTCCTTTAGGCAAAGTGAGATGGTTTTGCCGGCAATAGAGTTCCTGCCTAGGGACCAAAATGAATTAATTCTCAGTTGGAAGGATGTAGAGTAGAAATGAAGCCCCAGCAGTTCCACTTGCAGATCGTAGCACAGGTTAACACACGAGTTTTGTGGCTGAGTGAATGAAGTAGCATTGAGTTCCCTACAGGATGTGCAAGTTCCTCAAAGGCATAAGGCAGCAGGGTCTTTCCTCCCTGACGCTTCTCTCTTCTCCTCTCACACATCTTTGAGCTGTTTGAAGCCCTGAGGAGAGGGAAGAGGGGCAAAAAGAAGATTAAAGTCTGAGGGGCTGGGGAAAGGAATAGTGGGTGCTCAGAGCACAATCTGTGGCTGCTTCTGAACCCAAATCCTACCATTTCTCCATCACCAGTGGCTGATCCCAGGGCTAGGAGAGCCAGAGGCCTCTGCCACATCCCAGTTTGCTGTGGAACTGCGTGTCTCTGTGTGGGATACTAATCCTGGCCAGCACCAATTTCCCAGCAGAGAGAAAAGGAAGTTTGAGTACCTGTTCAGCCCTAGAAATACTCTCCGAGGACTAAGGTGTGCAGTCCCTGTTTTTAACAGCTTCTAAATTCAAGGCAAGGTGAAATCACATGAAGACCCAGTAGCAGCATAAAAGAGAGATAAACCATGTGCTTGGAGGGCAGTTAGACAGTTTGATTCTGCTGGGCTGTGTTTGTGCTGTACAGACCAGGTTAGACCAAAAGCATGGCAAATGTGTAGGTAGAGACTGGATTTTTGTTTGCACATTGGGTGTCTGGCCTTGCTTCTGCCCCTGATCCCTTTTGCACAGGGGTGAAGTACTGTGATCCTGCCACTTGCTGTGCTGACTCCTGTGGCAGGGGGATCTGCAGGAGAGAGGGAAGCAGTGGCTTGATATAGCCTGGGTCAGCACCCAGATACAGACCCAAGTGATGAAATGACAGTGTGCAAATATTATGCAAACAACAAACTCCTGGTGGATCTTGTTGATCGTTAAGTGCCAAAATCCTAATACAGACTGGTAGGCAGCAGCCTTTGTTTGCGTTTCTGCACCCAGGCATCTAATGGTCACTGAGCTCTGCTGTTGAGTGTTTGCAGCTCTGTGCTCTGTCCATTTACTCACCCAGCTCTGGGAAATGCAGAGTAGGAGCTGGGGTCCCAGGCTGATCTGAGCCCTGTGCGAGGCAGACCTGCAGTGGATGCACAGAGAGAAACTCTCACTGGCTGCGAGGTAGTTGGGACCCAGGTGCAGCGAAGGCTCCAGCGAGAGCTGGCTCTTCACAGGGACAGGGGGTGTGTTCCCATTGTGCCTGTTCTGGTTTGCTGCTGTCAAACCTCTTCTCATTATTCTCGCCTTGAGCTGTCTCAGGCCCCAAGGCAAAGTGCTACAGAAGGCTCTGTGGGCTTTCCCCTGAGAGTCGTGGGGTCCTTGGAGAGTGACTGTTCAAGGGAAGCACTGCAGTGGGCTGAATCGAGGCTGTTTCAGGCTGCACAGCTCTGAGCTAATCTCCCAGAGGCAGAGACATTACTCACCAATCAGGAATGTGTCTGTATTTTTCCTAATGAGAACAAAACATTTTATCCCTGTTCATTAGCAGAGAGTTAGCTGTGTACAGTTGCTATGCCAACAGACTCCTCTCCTCCGCAGACAGAGGGGTGTCCTCCATGCCATGGTTAGAAGGGTGAACGGGAAGGCTGGTTCTGGCACAAAAAAGATCCCATTGTTTTCCCAGGGCTGCCTGGACTTTGTGCAGCTGGCCAGACCTTGCCTTCTCAGGGGGAAGGGAACCACAGCGGGAGTCAAGTGCAACAGAGATTTAATTTATTGGAAAAATAGTCTTTGCATTTCACGCTATGTTGTTTTTTCCAGCTTGAGGCACACTCTTCAATAAGAGAAATGAAGGTGTCTCAACGTTCCCAAGAGCCCAGATGGTAAGCAAAATGCGCCGGGAGCCAGCACTGGGACGCCCATGGACTGCTGCAGCCCCGCGGGCTCCTCCATGTTCCTGATCCTCCCGGTTTGTGTGGACAGTGTCATGCTGGGCAGCCTCTTGATGCTGCTGCGGCACGAACCCACCTGAGGAACTGTGCCACCTGGGGTTAGTTGGACGAGTTCATCAGGCACGTGGTCTTCTGGAAAGAGTGAGTGGCTGTACGTGAGAATGTGCCCTGTTCCCTTTGCAAAGGGAATGTTCCCTTTACACAGGGAAATCCTATGAAGGATGAAGGGCATCTCTTCAACAGAAGATCTGTTCTGTAGAGTTCTGCTGTAAACAAATGTATTTACTCCAGACATTACCTGTTTGCCTGTCATTTTTGTCGGTGTCTTGATCTTCCCGCCCCCCCAGCTGCACCTCAACTTTCTTGAGGGACTGATTGGGATTTGTGGGTTGCAGTGGTGCCAAAGTCAGGCCACTGTACACCTTTTGCAAAATCTTCTCGGCACCTCTGGTGCTGCGCTTGAAATGTAAAAAATAACTTTAAAACTTTGAATTTTCTGTACAAGCAAATGACTTTAACCTGCAGGCAGAAATAACAAAACAAAAACGTGACTTTCTGATGATGATCTATAACTAGAAATGGGCCAGTGTGTGTTGCCAAATGTGAAGGCAGACTCCTGGAGCAGCAGTGAAGTTCATCTCTGTCAGTCACCACAGAGCGTGATGAGCTGCTTTGTGCTGGCTGAGCTCTGTGGTGTTGACAGCTATAGACCCTTGAAGAAATGTCTCCCTGAAACTGAGTTCTCCTTTCATGCTGCTTCCTGTTAAACAGGATAGTTACAACTCCTATGTCAGTTTGCCTGGTGAAGCACTCTGTAAGTGAACGTGTGGAATTTGAATATGGGAATTTGAATATCAAATGTTGGGTGGTACACCAGAGATCACAGACTGAATGAGCTGCTGGAGATCTGCAGATCTGCATGAACTTCTGGCTGGGAAGTGAAACCCTGGCACCTGGACACAAGGAGCTGATTTAGATGAGTCACTGACTTTTGCACTGGAGAGATGAGTATCACTGGGAGTACAGGAGCCCTTCATCAGAAGGATGTCTGTTTGTTGGACTTGCAGCTATAGCAGCAGGAGGGATCAGCAGAAATAAAAACAGTGAACAAAGCCAGACAGCAACCCCCAGCCCAGCCCTCTCTGCGTGTGCAGCCCATGTGGTTTCAGTTTGGTAGTAGACCTTGACTGAACTCCTAGATGACAAAGAGTAAGTTTTCATAAAACCTCTTTCAATCTGGAGCATCCAAGAATAAATTCCAAGTACATATAACACTTGTTCAAAGATTGGTGAGTCTGGTTTCCTCAGCTTTGCATTGCTCTGGGTGGTTCCAGTAAAACCACTAAATCAAAGCTGTTTGAAATAGGGAATGAGTAAGTACTTGAGATGACTTGAATTGAGGCCAGTCTCTTCTGGATCCATCCTTTCAGGGTACATAAAAAATAAGACTGTAAGGAGGACAGAGGTCTGTATGTTGTATTCTTTGAGATATCGAGCTGATTCTGTCCAGATCCTGTTGAAAAATTGCTCCAGGGGAAGTGCACTAGAGGGCATGGGTTTTAGTACCTTTAAATGTGAAAGATCATGTCTGGACAAACTAACTTCTGAGAAGTGAGTTACGGTTATTATCTGAGTCGTGCTCTACTTCATTCCTGTGCAGCCGGAGTAGCAGCTCGGTGTTACCTAGGAGAGTGTTACTTGTTCCCTCCTCGCCTCTTCCCTGCCTTTTAAACTGTGCAGGGGCTGGCTTTTTGTCCCATTTTCTGTGCACCACCACTTTTAAGAGTCAAGGTGAACCTACAACTGCTGTGCTTGTGTGCAAGGCAAGAATTGTTCAGGAGAATCCTCAGCTTTGCGGGGAGGAAAGCACATTGCTGCAGACCAGGATGATGGATTTGGCTGTAGATGTTTCTTTCTCCTTGTTTTCTGTGCCTGGCAAGCAGTTTTGTGTAGTGTTTAGTGTGCTCTCTGCAGACTGGTCAGAATAGTGGGGGTTGGGTACTTCTAGACCTGGGGCCACGTGCTTCCTTCACATGTGATGTGAGGCCTCTGCATTGCTACTTCCAGCTCCACTTCCTAATGAGTATTGCAGTGAAAGATCACTCCAAATGGCACTTGGGTCTTGCATCTTGTTGTCTTGGGAGTTCTCTCTCAGAAATGCCTCCCAATACACGTTCTTTTTCACTAGGTGTATGTGCTCCATTTGTTTAATGATTTAACCTTATTACAGCTGGATTCTTGTATTGGTGGCATCTGATCATCTCTCAGTGGAAAAATTATACAGACCTACATGTATTGACAGGTAAAGAAGCAAAGTTCCAAATCAGTTTCTATGTTTTGCCTCTGAAAGCAACTCAGGTACTTGTAGAACCTTGAGAGAAGGACCAAGTATAGGCTGTTCATGGGATAAGGTGTTCCTTCTAATCCTTAGAGTATGGTTCAAAGCCCTAAATTGTGAAGTGGGTTTATATTTTTAAAAAGCTGTTGGCACTGAGTACTGTAAGTCTGGGTAATACATTTGCCCTCTCTGGTATTCTGTTGGGTTTTAATGGCCTTGCTTCTTCTTTTTTAGTTCCAGTTATACTTCTATATCTCTGCATCTTTGAAAAAATGCTTGTTTGACTCTTAGTAGTGAAACTGGCAACAGACAGAGAAAAGCCAGATATTTCAGCCTGACAGGAAAGTTTAGATTGCTTAGTGAGCTAAGCGTGTATAAATAACAAAGTTCTATATCTGATAATCAAGAATGTGGGAAGCAATTAGGATCACTGCATTTGTGAAAGAAAACACTCAGGATTTTGAGGGAGTCATGATAAAAACAATGCCCAAACCCAAATATTCTCATATGACTCTGCATGAGAACCAGATCTGGTAAGGATATTGTTGTTTCAAGTAGTGTCAGGAAATCACAGAATACTATGCCCATACTGGAGTAAAAAGTTGATGGATTGAAATGCTCATAAAGAACATAGGACAGACTAAAGTTCTGGCACACAACCTTGTCAGGAGGGATCCATCCTTCATCAGGGCAGGCTAATTCAAGGATAAGGTAATTTGTATTTTCAAAGAACTAACAAGGAGAGGAGGTTTTTGAAATGCATTCTATTCTGGAGGAAGAAGTGTGCAGCTGAATGCTGAGGCTTAAAAGTAAACTTGCTTTTGAGCAAACTCAGTTTAAGAAGTCAGACTGAATATTTTAACAGAGAATTACCTCACTAGCAATTCACTATAGAAGTGGAGAATCCCTCCTGTATTTGATTATTATCACAGTAGCTTCTCCAGCTCTTATGGAAGTTGAGTTTTCTATAGCTTTAGGAAAATCATTGCCATGCTAAGAAAGGTATCTTCAGTTTTCAGAAATGGAACAGCAGCTGCAGTGATCAGAGATGAGGGTTACTTTCCATACAAAGAACAGAATAAATGGGGAGTCTTCCACCTGAAAAGCAATTAGTGACAGTTCCCTTCAAGTCCTGAATGGCATGGAAAGGTTAGAGGGAGAGCAACCTTTTTTTTTTCCTTTTTCATTACAAGTATGAATAGGTGTTGCATGGAGCCAGCAAGAAGTAAGCTTAAAAGCAAATAAGGACTTAGTCCTTGATGTGTGCAGTTAACCTGGGAAGCCACAGGATGTTGTGAATGCCAAACATCTGTGTGTATTTGAGGACACGGAGCAGGTCTATGGAAGAAGGAACTATTGAGGGTTAGTAAATGCATGGAAACCACCTCTATCCCAAGGAGACCCTGAGCTGCACATTGTGGAAGCCTGGAAGAGTATTCAGGGAGGTAAAGTGCTGCTATGTGCTTACTTCATTCTTATGTTTCAGGGCAGAGCCAGACAACTGCAACTTGGTTTGTCAGCATGGAGCGGGATGGGGGATATGAATAAGACTGGTGAAAAAAGAGACTGGCACAGCTTGTGTTCTAGGTTGGTTCTGTGATGGTTGTCATGTACAGCATGCACCTCTTGCTTCCTGAAGGCACTGCCTGTGGGCTGTTGGAGTCTGCAGACTGTTGACTTGAGTTTGAAGAGAGGTGGAGAGCGTATTTCTGGAAACTACGCAGGTAGGAAGGGTGGTGTGGAGGTGAATATTCTAAGCAGAGAAGCTGACTTTTCCCCCTTTCTCTGTGGCATATGCTGTTCCTATGGGATAGTACATGTTTTACTGAGGTACAGAGACTGTCTTACTGCTGATAGACTGAATCTTACTTGTGTGAATTTCCCCCCCTTTATGGGGTGTTTCTTGCCCTGTAATGGACTGTAACTTAATTTGAGCTAAAATGGGTGATAAGCCGATGCAGTACAGTGCAACCTCTGTTCCAAAGCATTTTTGAACTAAAAATGTCATGGCCTACGTGAGGTTCCTACTCTTCAGAAGTACTCAAAACATTGGTCTTATTTTAGGTCCTGTCTAAACATTTAAAAATAACTTGAAAACAGGGCTCACTTCTATGTACTTCACCCCTGAAAGTCTGGGCTTGCACCTGGTTTTAGATGCTTACCCAAATCTGCAGAGGGCACAGTACAGAACAGACCTTAGTTGTTCCTTTGAACTTTTAATTTCAGAAGGAAGGGTCTCTGTCATTTTGTCCCTAGAGACATGGTTTCTGCTGTTAGGCAGTATCCTGTTGTGGTTTTTGGGGTTTTTTTTAGACTTTTTGTTGACTAACTTTGCTGCTGTAGTCCTTGGGGAGCAGCTATGGAAAGCTGACCGGTAGTGGAACCAGGATGACGTATATTCTTGTAGGAATGCTCTTATGACTGAAAACTCAGTTGATATATTTTGGGAAACTATAGCCCCTTTCCAAGGATACAGAAACTGTCTTGTCTGCATTTCACATTCTGCAGTGAAAGTTACTCCATGGGGTGGCTGAGATTGAGTGCTCAGATTACAGCTGAGTAGTACAGACAGGCCAGAGAAAAGCCAGGTGGAGTCCATACAGGATTAGGACAAGGGTCATGTTGGGGAAGACTGGCATCAGGTGGAGTGGACTAAAGTTCCCTTCTTGGTGATCATCATTGTGATGTGTTGCACCTATTTAGTCAACTGTTCGATGCAGGGGGAAATTTCTATCCCAAACCCCACATCACATCATTGCAGAGTAGCAAGGGGCTCACTTGTTACACCATTTACGGAGTATCCTTCCTGTTTAGCTCACAATTTCTCAATTATTGTTTTCATCAGCAGCTTTGCTCAAGCAGTGATTCTCTCTCAGCTTGTTCCTCTGTGTGCTGGACCTGTCTGCCATTCTCCAGATAGTCTGTCCAGATTAGATTTAGTTTGAACCCATCTTTAGCCAGTATGATCTTTTCTATTCCTAGCTGATCCGTGATTTTAACTAGTGTATTTCCCACTAAGCCCTGAGAAGATTTAAATTAAAACTTTTTTATGAGGGTAACTTGTGCCAGCCCCACTGTGGCCTCCTGGGTTGACATCAGGTGGCTGATTGTTCAGTTTGGTCCGTGTGTAAGTCTGAAGAGTGCTGTCTGAGCCACGCTTTTGTGGGGTTTGGATTAGTTTTCTATGTGTGGCAGAGTAGAACAGTTTCCTTTCCCAGAGGAAGGCACAGTCCCTGCCATATGTGTGGAGCTTAAAATCACAGAGGAAGGGTGCCTGAAACTGGGACAATCTGCAAACAGAACTGTGCTGACCACAGGCTATGGTTTATCCTTCCAGCACAGATGTGCATATTTTGCCTTGTTTCTTTAACAGACCTCTGCTCTGTCTAGCTGTTCCTTCCAGCAGAAGAGCAGCCACTCAGATGCAAAACTCAGTGCTATTCCTAACAAACTACTGTAAATCTGGTTTTCCTGTCTCCTGGGCACTTTTTTGCCCAGGGGTGACCCTGGCAAAGGCAGCATTCTCTTGAAAAGCCAACAGTCAGCCAGTTATACTGGCTGAAATTCCTGCTTGTTGCAGTTTGCATTTCAGACTAGCACTGCAGACCTGTTTAGTGCATCTCTGCAGCCCTGGGGTGAAGGTCTGGGCTTCCCTGGAAGGGGAAGGGATGAGCCAGTCAGTCCTGCCCAGCCAGTGGCTGTCAGACTGTGCAGGTGGGATGGTAGCAAACAGATGGAGAGCAGTCTCAACCAAAAAGTCTTTAAAATTAATGGCTCCCATGAACAGGTAGCTGGTTCTGAACATTTGTGCCTTTAGGACAGCACCAAAAAAGCTTTTGCAGCCCTGAACAGGATGAGTAGCTCTAATGGTTTGCCAGAAAATTAGGATCTCCTCAATCCAAGCAAACAGAAACTCATGTTGCAAAGCCACTTGATGGCATTAAAATTTATTTTGTCTTGCTATAAAATTCCTTGTTCTGGATAAGGTGTGGCTAGATATGTGCCTGTTAACAAAGTGACCAGAGAACTCTTGTTCCACATGGTTTATTTCTCCAAGTACCAAATCTTGCAGTGTCCCAGCTTCTGCTTTCTCTGCCACTTAATTTTCCTGTTGCCCATTTTCACTCCTCTATATTGTGGACCCACAGTGATATGAATGGAGAGCATTGCCTGGTGGCTCATGCACAGCAGTAGCTCTCCCACCCCTATCTGTATACGGTCTGGTGCTCTGAATTTTATCCCTGAAACAAGAACTTCCAAGTGTGGACAATGTCTGGGGTGGAAAGCTGTGATTGCAGGGTGGAAGAATATGCTGCATCACTGCTAACAGCCTGTGTCTCTTTAACCACATGCACCTTGAGCGCCCTTCACGGGTGGTTCCTGGGCCACCATTCTGTGTTGGACTACGTTTGAAGGCACTGGATATCCAAGATATCCGGCCTGTATGGGACAGTCATTGCTCAGAGCTGTTGAGACTGGTGTGAAGCTGATCCTGGCTCTCAGGTCTGCACCCAGCCTGTTCAGGCTTCTGCAGTGCAGTGGGAGCTGTTGTGTTTATGTTATGTAGCCATGAAGCTTCCCAACCTTGGGAAGGTCCCCAGGCTTTTTGAGCAGCATGGGATGTTGCTGCCTGTTATTGGCCTTATGAAAGCCTTGGCATTACTTTGCAGAGGTGGAAGAAAATGTCTGGCCACCTCCACTTATATCATTATCTAGCAGACCTGTGTAACTTAATTGCCAGACTATTGAACTTAGTAGTTTATAGCTGACGACTGAGAACCTTCCAGGCTTAGGCCCTAATTCATGGAAGCTTAATTGATCAAAGTGTCACTTCTCATACTGCTTTAACATGACTTGAGTAATATGAGATAGAATACACCCCATCTTGGTTTGAAGGCAAACCACAAGCAGATTGTGGTAGTGATGTGGAGTTGTGTTGATTTTGCTGTCTCTCCTGGGTGGGAGGGGATCGGTGCTACTGATGTGGCTGCGTTGCATTAAACATATTTGCATGTTACTGCCTGTATTCATGGCTGTAGCCAGAACTGCTGACAGACTTGGAGTGATACGGGAAGACTCTGCTATCAGACTGTATGTTTCTCCAGAAGATTACTGGGAAGAGCAGAAAAATGAATTTTATTTGAAATGGAGGAAAACTGTAGGGAGAAGAATTCCTTCCTGTCCACCAAGGGCATATTAGTTCTTTACAGAGCTGTTGTGGTGCTAAAATATAAGATTTAAGGGGTGTCAAGGAAATTGCTTTTAACAGAACAGAGCACCCTGCACTGTTCAATGTCTGCAGAGTGAAAGGATTTATTCAAATCAAGCTCCAGTGTTTAACATTTCTCATTTGCATCTTGACAACTGGATGGTGGAGCTCGGGATGTGGTCCCTGTGTGTCTGCCTGTGGTCTGTACCACTGCTGGCAGGAACTCCTTCTGTGGTTGGTCTTTGTTCTCCCTTTCACTGTGCAATCCTGCAGGGCTGCTGCTGGCATGGAGACCGTGGGGTTTCCTCTGGGGGTGCAAGTGTAGGACTGGTGCTGTTTCACAGGACGTTTGAAGCTTCCCTCCTCTCTTGCTCGGTTACTCCAAGGCCAGACTGGATGCAAAAGAACTTGACTTGGGAGTGTGGCCTTTGCCTCTGGGACGTGAGAGCTTGGTTAGGGGTCACGGTCCTGTCCTCTGGGAAGCATGTGCTGGTTGCAGAGGTCTCTCTCCCTTCTGGAGGGAAATCTGCCAAGGGAAATAGACTCCAAGGCAAAGGGATTACACTGAGATCGTGTGCTGCCCTGGCTCTTTCTGTACAAAGCAGTTGGGCATTTCTGCTTTACAGAAATCAGCACAGAACAGCTAGTGCATGGAAGCATTCTGGCTTTCATAGCCCATGGAGCCAAAGCTGGGAACAGGAGGATCCTGGCTGGGGAGAGGTGCCCCTAATGATAGGGAGGGCAGTGTGGTTGGGAAGGTGTGCCTTGTTTGAGGTGGAGGCCGGTAAAATATGAATCACATCTGTTTGAAGTAGTGATGAAATCCCAGATGAAGGTTTTCTGTAATACCTGGCCAAATCGTCTGGCGTGCTCCAGCTCTGCTTTCTCCCTGGTTAGAACGGACGGTCCTGACCTACTTTTAGCAGTGGTGGTTCTGCTGAAGGCTTGGCTGTACCGACAGCACACACGTTATCTGCTGTGTTCAGTCAGCATCTGAGTGAGGAGTTTCCATCACACATTTGGCAGACAGGGAAGAGCTGTTCCTGGAAGAGGGACTGTTGGTGCGTTAAACTCGATTCTGCCACTTCTGTGCACTGTGGCTCCGGCCTTGGCTTTGGTTTCCCATGGTGTGCATCAACTTTTGTGCTGTGCTGTCAGGATTCACTGAGATGGTATCTAAATGTTAATATGAGAGAGGCTGCCTTTAGAAATAGCCAGTGAGGTTAGGCTTCCAGCCTCCTAAATATGCGATTAGGCAGGGCTAGAGTTACATTCTTAATATTTAAAAATAAATAAAGTCTATAAATGTACCATAAAATAGATGTTTAAATAGAAATGTCATCCTGGGGCAAATTGCAAAGCTCTGTGTAGCTCAGTATCCTGCCTTTGACAAGATCCAGAAGCAGATGTTTAATGAGGGCTGTAAGAAACAGGGCATGTATAATGTGGTAGGTTTGGTTTGTTTTTTTTTTAGTCTCCCCCCCACTCCATTTGCCTCCCAGCTTATGACCATCATCAGTTTAGGGCCCTGCTTGTCCAGGAGTTGTATCTCATCATCTGATTGTGACCATATCTATTCTCCATTAATTTATATAATCCTTCTTCTAACTTGTTTATGTTTCTGGTCTCCATGACATCCTGCAGCAGTGAGCTCTACAATTTAATTAAGCATTTTAAGTGTTATTTGAAATATTCTACATCCAGTGACGATATCCTTGAACTGGCTTAGGAAAGTTGTCTGTAACTTCGGTGAGTGCTCTCATTTTTCTGCATTCTACGACATGGTAGCCGATTATTCCATGTTTTTCATCTTGACATTGTGTCGTGTTTCAGATCTCTTGACTTTTGAAGTCCTGCTCTGCTAAATCTCTCCTTATATAGAAGCTGATCTGTGCTTTTGGTCATCTTTGTCGTCCCTTTTGTCTTTATGTCTCCTTTTTCAGATGTGGGAATCAGAACTGCCTTCAGCATTCAACAGCATAATGGGGATATGTGTTTTCTTTCCTAATTACTCCAAAGGCTGTATTTGCCTTTTTGCTTGATGCTAAATACTGAACCGAGCTACCAAGTTTCAAAAGTTTCTCTGAGTGATAACAACTAATTTGGATCCTGTTGTGTTTATGTAATTAGAGTATTTTTGGTTGGTTTTGATATTTATTGGCATTTAAGATATTATATACTTACTTGAAAGTGCCTGACTTCTGTTACTTTGTGCAGTCTTTTCTGAATTTTATTGCCATGAAGAATTTTTTTAATAATAAAACTTGCCACTTCTAGACATATTGGTCTCCTTAGATCTTATGGGAACATATTGAACAGTGCAGGTTGCAGAATAAATTTGTGGCAGATCTCACTGATAACCTTCATCTGTCAGGGAAACCCTTTATCTTCTGTCTTTTAACTACTTATTAAATCGTGATGGAGACTGTAAGTTTCATTTTACAGTAGCTTAACCTTTTTTTTTTTTTCCAAGAGCCTTAGTTTTTTTAAAATCAGTTTAGTTCATATTAAACAGATTCAAATCCATCTCTTGGGTCTCAGTTAACCAGAAATGGGAAATCTTCTCTTGGGACTTCCTGAGTACTGCAGGAGTTTCTCTCTGCTCCAAATTTTAGTCTTGTATTTTGATCAGCCGTTGGGTTCTTGAACTTCTGTGAGCAGATTTGTTTCTACAGGGAGTGATGGGCTCAGGTTTATGTAGATTTGCATAGAAACAGAGAATTTGCTCAGCAGGATGAAGTGGATGGGTAACCTCAGTGAGCTGCGCTTTCCCAGCAGGGTTCTATTACAACTGGATTAAACCTATCTAGGCTCTCTGGATATGCTCTACCCATTAAAGGCTAGAGAATGGGATTTTTTTTTCCCAGACCATTTGTCTGGGAGAATATTTAAGTCACTAATGGTATTGGACTGGATGCAGACTTGACATGTGATGTGGCAGCCAGAAGAGCAGGAGGTTGTTGGGTGGGTAAATGGAGGGCTGGTGGGTTGAGCTGGGGAAAGTAACATTTGCTCTGTGTGCAGCATTAGAAAGCTGAAGGGATGGCCTGTCCAGGTCAGGTGCTGACAGAAGAGAATGCTCATCCAGGTCAGGTTCCTTAAAAAAAAAAAAAAAATTCTGACAAACCAGCATGAGCTCAGGGAGCTACGAGATAAATTAAGTATTTCTGACTGAAGAAGCTCAGACCACTTAATGTGCCCATCCAAAGGATTACACGTGCTGCAGTCTGTGATTCGGGAATGCTCAAAGCTGGCAGGATGTATAAGGGAAGGATTGCCTTATGCTTGTCTGCCCTCAGACTGCTTCTTAGGCATCTATTATTGTCTGCTGCTGGAGCCAGGGTTTCTGTGTAGGTGGACCTCTGTCAGAGTTAGAATAGCTGTCTTTATCTTCTTGCCCAAGGAGGATTAAGCAGAAGGATTAGTTTTCAAATTCTTCATGCAAAAAAGTGACTAGAAGCTTCTTTGACTTAGAAGATTTTGTGACAAGCAAAGTTAGACAAAATGACAAGGCATTTTACTTGGGGTAAAAAAGCCTCAGGGATAAACTTGCTGGGTTAAAGTGGCAGTTTCTGTAATTTAGGAGCCCTAAGAAAAAAATCCTGCTGTCACTAGGAGACTTTAGGCAGGAGCTCGTGGGCTAGGACAAGAGATGGTTAGTGGTGTTCTCTGGTTTGATTACGCAGAAAGTTGGAGCAGATCCTAAAGGACTCTAATCCTTAAATGTCTAACACTGGCTGAACGTTATCCTTTGGTTGTGTTGTGATGCTGAGAAACTAATAGCTGGCTTGATTTCCACTTCTAAAAGTGCACATACACCACGGTGTGTGAGTTCACATTGTGTTAGTGCTTGAGAGGATGGCAAAGTGAAAAGTCAACCCTCGGTTTACAATGACAGAATATTTATGAAGAAAGCTTCTTTAACAGCAAGCAGCTTGTGGTTGCTTTATATTCCTTGTAAATGTTTGTGTAGTTTGTCTTGGTTTATAAAAAGTTCACTATTTAACACTGTATTAATCATTAACTCTTCATTAACCAGTTGCACTGGAAGTTTAAACTAGTGTTTATAACACATTTTCTTCTGTGCAAGGGTAAAGTTTGGCTGTGCTAGAGCTGTTTAGAGGAAATTACTGTCCACTACCATCAGTTAATTCCAGTATGGCTAAAATTAATAATTAGGTGGCCCCAGAGGGGCTTTCTACAATTTGCCCAGAAACTTTATACCGCTTTTCCAAAGAACAATGCATGAGCATCATTGAAGTGGCTGCAGTATCACAGAGTTGACAATATTTTGTGCAACACTGGTTTAGTATAACTTCAACCCCCATCTAGATAAGTACCTTGTAGTGGTCAGCAGAAATTATCAAGCGTTTAGAAAACATAATTTTCCCAAGTTTCCCATTATTTATCTAATAATGCCATTAATTCTGCAGTACAGAATTTCTGCCAGCTTTCCTTGCCATTTCAGATTTGATAGTTTATCTTTAAAGATTTCAGGGGTTTTTTTTTAAAGTTTTGACATCATCTCTGGTGTTACTCACATCTGGTGTAACAGAGCTCCCTTGTCTGTGCCAGTCATGCTCTGACAGGATGCTTGGACTTGGGATTCTCCTTGGGGTCAATTTTACTTGGAAAACAGAGGTTTGTGTTCATCTCTGCTGGAGCTGCTCACTGCAAGTGTTCTTAAACAACAGAGCAGGGAACTGGCCTGGTAGTAGTAAATAAGACTCAAAAAAAAGATTTATTTATTTAAGGGGAATGCCATCTTTCACAGCAGAAAACAGCAAGTCTCTGTTGAGCATATGAAGCTTAGAAGGGAGCTGTAATTCAGGGCTTTTGTGCAGAAAACACAGCAGTGGTCGTCTTCCTGCTGCTGGGCCATTTGAATGTGCTGGAGCACAGGGGTCGTCGTGCAGCTGGAAGAATGGTGCTTTTAATTTTTAAATCTTTCAGTGCTCTCACTGCAGCTTGGCTCTGCAAATGATACAGTGGAAATTGCAGGTGGAAATTTCAGAGACCTTTTTTTCAGAGGATAATTCTGCTGGGTTTGGTGTCAAGTATGAAATCTAGACTAGAACTTGGAACGTTAACTGACCTCTCCATGTTTGGATGATGGAATGGGGTATTAGGAAAATAATCTGTGAGGATTGAAATAATCTTTATGTGTTGATATGCAATTAAAATGTCCAAATCAGTTCTGGGTTCGTTTCCTTAATAAATATGTAAAGTCTCTGAGAGAGATACCTGTGGTCAGAGAGGTAAAAATAGTGCTACATAAAGAATGGTCCTACTTCAAATTCCAGGTAACAAAATAGTGCCATTTCTTCAGTGTTACTGGTTGTTGTTTTGTGGATGTGATATAAATATTCTGTGGCAGAACTGACTAATCCTCTAGCCCTTCTGTTGTCATCCAGATTAAATAAATGAAACTCAGAAGTATCATTTGGATATTAATATTTTACAGGGAGTTAGCAATGTTCAGAGTATTGTCTGGAGCATTTTCCTATTTAACGGGAATTCATCAAAAAAATGGAATATTTAAAAAGAATCTTTAAGCCTTGGCAACTGCATTCAGAATTAATTAAAGGCTACACACTTTTAGTGCAATCTGTCTGCAACAGCTGTGTTATACACTAGCAATGAGCACAGGAAGCAGAACGGTTCAGTAAATCCATAAAGAGCTCAGTAGTGTAGCTTGTCATGAAACCATCAGATTTAAATGTAGGTTATCCTCCTCCTTCCTGTCCTCCCAGAGAGGTTGTGATGGGCTTAACTGAAAGGCAAGCATAAAAAAAGGCAGTGATGCCTGTGCTTGAGAAACAACTGGGAAAATGGAATCAAAAGACACTGCTGGCTTTTTTTCTCTCAGTTTTCATGTAGGGTGCAAATCCTTCCAGCTGCTGCACGCTCCTGCTCATTTCTAATGTGTTTGCTCACCTAGCAATAAATACAAGTTCATTTGCTAATGGCTCTTTAGCAAAGAGCAACAAAGGGCTCTATATTCAATGTTTATCCATTGTGCAGAGTGATTAGAACTAGCTTGCAGAACATGCTGTACTACCCTTTTGTTTTGTTTTGTTTTTTCTGTTCTCCCAGAGACATGAGGACTAGATGGCAGTTTCTTACCTGAAATACCTTTGAGGGCTAGCTCTTAACAAAGTCACTTTTAGGGGGATATTGGTGACTGAAAGAAGAGCAGCTACAGGTCAGACCTTTGACCACAGTAAGATCTGCTTTTGATTGTGGTCTGCTGGAAGGAAGGGATAGTTGCTTTTCCAATCTCTTTCCTGTACAGGTGCTCCAATAGGTGACATGCTTTCAGTGAAACATTAGAGATAGGTTTGAAGACAGATTGAAGAGCTTGTAAGATCTGTGTTACTGGAGTGGTGTCATGTGCTGGGTTTTGAGTTCCAGTATTGGTAGCATGTGTGTGTTAGTTGTGCACTGGCAGTTGTCAGTGGTGATCTGTGGGGGACAGAGCAGAGTTGTGCAGCGTGTAGGCACAACCTCTAGCCAGAAAGCCACTATTTCAGGATTCATAAATCCTGGAGACACATGCTGATTTTACTGTGTGGGTGCTGGCAGAAGAAGGTTGCATTAGCTTGAAAGAAGATTACAGATCCCTCAGAGTGGTGTAGTTTCATGACGTCTTGTGATCCTCAGCTGCTTCCAGATCAAAGATTCTCTTCTCCATTTCAGTGTGGCTCTGTTCACAACATAGTCAAGCTCCTGCTGTTGGATGGCCATCAGCCTGTTGTTTTGTTTGCAGGCTTTTTAAGTTTTGGAACTGAGGAGGCTCCAGACAGTTGCACAACAAGCCATCGTGACATCTGCATGAGGTATGGAGACAGTCGTGTGGTTAAGGAGTCCCTTAAATCAAGTTCTCTGCAATAGTAATGGTGGGGATGCATTACAAATAGTTCACGTGTTAGAGCTGCTGCAAGATCTGCTCTGCTGATGTAAACCTGAGGTGATGGAGTCAAGTTAGATCTCCCTCCTTCAGTCTGTGTGTTACTTACCCCTTATCAGGCTTCCCAGGTAACATCTCCCGCCTGGTGAGGATTTCTCTCAGGTGCTACAACGTGCTCTCTTACCACCACAGAAAAGAGACTCCAAGGCTATCTCGAGGCTGTGTGCCAGCCTGGGTGAAGCTGAGTGTGTTCATAGCTCTGAAGTAGAAAGCACTAAGTGTCCATTATCAGGGCAAACAAAAGCCCCAGTGTGCACGTAGCCTAAACACGGCGCTGGTACGGTGTGAATCAGCGGCTGTGTGCTCCGGGGAAAGCTGCCAGCCCAGAGCCGGCATTCCTGCACCCCGGTATATCCTGACAGCACTACCTACTTACCTACAAGAACCGTGTGAAGTGGAGCTTTTCCAGAGCTTCACAAAGCCTATATTTCATAAAGTGTTGTATTTATAATACCTTCCATCCGCTGGATTTCACAAGTAGACTAATCCTCTCAGCTGGTCTTTTGGTGGAGCAAAGATGCCAGTCTTACTGACAAAGGACCTGGAAAGCAGACTTTTGTGTTTGTTTTTGGTTTTTTTTGTTTTTTTTTTTTTTTGCAATAGCAGGGAAATAGGAGATGGATCTAGAGTGTTATGGCTATTCTTCTCAGCATTGCTACTGTGCTTTCTCCTCATTGTGTGCTGGATGTTGTACAGAATGAGTGTGCAGTTTGTGTGGTGAGAAGTTTCTGAGATAAACTGATTAAGTCCTGGAGTAAATGCTGGAGTAGTTTTCTCTTGAAATGCTGCAAATCTTTTCCACCTCTGTGCTTGAAGCACTTCTGGGCTAATAGCACTTTGAGCTTTCCAGGAAGACCCAAGAGGGATGATCCCATAGGAGGGAAGTGATGATAGTTTTCTTAACTTTAACTACAAAATTAACATCGCCCTTGAGGAGCTGAGTTGCCAAAATGAGCACAGCAGATTACAGGCCAGTTCTGGAGGAGATACTGCACTCATCAGCTCTTTGGAGCCTCTGACCCAGCTTGGCATCTGTGTGGCTCTTTGCAGCTTTGATACCCTGTCTGTGAGAGGGAGGAAGGAAAGGAAGGAAATAAATTCACAGCTGCATCACCACCTACTTCTCAATTTAAATGAGGTGGTACTCATAGTAAATTATTGAGTACTTGCAGCTGCTGCTCTTTCTCCATGGGGAAAGCATTAATCTAAATGCTGCAGGTACTTATTACCATATTTCCACCATGCTGTGGGGTTCCCCATGCTGTCCAGAGCAGTTGTCCCCATCCATGGCATGGCTTGGATGGGTCACAGTAGATTTCAAGAGAAGTTGATCTAAATATCCTCTGGAGAGGAGCAGAATAGATCTAGTGCTTCCCTGGGTCTATCCAACACCCACCCCATCTGGACTTGCTTGCACTTTGAGGCATGGGACAGGGAAGGAATGGAGCATTATCCACAGAAGAGGCATGTTTAAATCACCTTTCACAGTACTGGGAGAGGTGCTATGGAGAGATGAGTGCCAGCAAGAGACTTCTACCCCAGAGACTGCTGAGACAAGTGAGCAGGTCTTCCCCTCCCCTGGGCATGCTGTGTAACTTCCCAAGAAAATGAGGGCCCACAGGGTCTGGCTTGGCACGGCTGGGAGCAGACTGGTGGCCCTGGAGGGGAGGCTGGGAGGGCTATGACTGACACTCTGGAGGTTTCATCCTGGCACCCACGTTCTGCTTGGGTGGGTCATGCTCAGTGGCAGAGATGGCATGGGAAGGTTTCCTCTGAAGCACTAGTGGAAAAGCCTTAGACCCACAAGAGGCTGTTGATAGCCATAAGTTATAACAAAGAGAGGGTTTAATTATGATATCTAGATCAAATACAGAGCAAAGGGCTTATTAGTTTGCTCTGAATTAGATCTCAGCTACAGTTTATTTAAACAATGGTCCTGCCGGTTTTGTTTGTCTTGGACAGCAGCTTGTTTTACTGTGGTGTTGCTCATTAATACTGTGTACAGTGTGCTGGCTCCTATGGAAATGTGGTCCTGTCCTGGAGAACTTCCAGTATAACATCATAGTTAAATTGTGCAGGAATCAAGTTAAACATGGCTTTTTCTAATATTACAAATATCAGCTTCAGTGTTGCATTACTTGCAGTATTGCAGCTTGTTCTGAGGATAATGTGCCTGTCATCTTGGTGGGGAGATGAGTGAGTTAAGTCTCTGATGCTTCTGCAAGCTGTTGGTGTTTCTGCAAATGTCCTCTGCTAGCTCTTCATGTTTAGCTCTGTTTTCTATAGTTATTCATGTTCTCTTTGTCCATCTCTCATAATGAGAGTGCTGTTGAATGATTTTGAGTGTTAATCTTCACTTTTGGTTCCAAGGAGTTATAACAGCCTTTCCTCTCTGCAGAGTGTTTACCATGCCTGTGGGAACGTTTCTCCTTCCTGTTCTCTGTTTCTTGGGAGCAGCAATTCCACGGGGACTGCAGTATGTCACGTTCTCACGCAACACTACAAAATTCCTCCACCTGTCCATGGACTTGGAATCTGGGACCATTTATCTGGGGGCCACCAACTTTCTCTTTCAGCTGACATCTGACCTGCTGATGGAGAACATGGTTCAGACTGGACCAGTTCTGGACAGTAAGGATTGCCTCCCCCCAGTCTCAAAGCTGGAGTGCCCCCAGGCACACCACACTGACAATCACAACAAGCTGCTGCTGGTGAACACAGAGCAGAAGGAACTCATCGTGTGTGGCAGCGTGCACCAGGGCATCTGCGAGAAGAGGAGCCTCACATCCATCGACCATGTCCTCTTCCGACCGGAGAGCCCTGGTGACACTCAGTATGTTGCTGCCAACGATCCCAATATCACCACTGTGGGACTCATAGCCTACTCAAAGGATGAGGTCCCCTTGCTGTTTGTGGGACGAGGGTACACGAGCCGAGGAGTGGGAGGAGGGATTCCCCCCATCACTACCCGGAATCTCAGAGCCCACGGAGGGGATGTTCAAGCAACAGACTCTCACTCCATTTTCTCCTATGAAGAAACAGCAAAACTGGCTGTGGGCCGGCTCTCCGAGTACAACCACCATTTCATTAAATCCTTCACTTACCGCTCGAGCGTCTATTTCCTCTTCTACCGGCGGGACCTCAAATCTCAGTCACGCGAGTACAAGACCTACATCTCGCGCATCTGCCTGGACGACTCACATTACTACTCGTACGTGGAGCTACCTCTGCTCTGCCAGAGCAAAGCCAATACCTACAGCCTCCTGCAGGCAGCCTATGTCACCCGGCCAGGAAAAGACCTGGCCCAGGGGCAGCTGGACACCGAGGGAGAAGTGCTGTTTGCTGCCTTCTCTGCCTGGCAGGCGTCTTCTGGGAAACCGAGCGAGGAGTCTGCGCTCTGCGTCTACGCCATGGAGGAGGTGGATCGCCTGACCAACTGGACTAGGGATGTTTGCTACATGAGAGATGGGAAGTCAGAAGAAGGGACAGAAGTGGCATACATTGAATACGATGTCAGTTCCAACTGTGTCCAGCTGCCAGCGGTAAGTGGCTTTTCACCTCTGAGTAGTCTGCAGCGTGTTCTTGTGTTGCTTTGTGTTCCTGAAGTCATCCTGAAGTCATTTTGCAGGTGGATGTTAAGATCTCTTTGGGTTAAAGACCTTGGGGCTCAGTCTGTTTTGCCCCACATGGGCAGGATTCCTTGCAGAGGGACTGTGTGTGGCAGTGGGAAGAGCATCTGGTGTGACCTGGCCCTGAGGCCTGTCTCGTGGCAATACCAGGCAGGAACACTGAAGCTGCAGTTCAGGTTGTGCTTTATCTGTGTCATCTCCTGGTCTGCACTTGAGCAAAGGAGAGGAGTATGTGTATGTGTACCTGTGTGTTGGGAAGGGGATTTAAGAGCTGTGCTGGATTATAGTGAGGTGCACCTCACAACAGCTGCCTGCAAGGGCACCCAGGAACAAAAAGCAACATAAGCAAAACCAAGCATCAGGACAGAGACATTCAAAGCCCACCTGGACATGTGTCACCTGCTCTAGGTGACCCTGCCTTGGCGGGGGGTTGCACTTTGGATGATCTCCAAAGGTCCTTTCCAACCCTAACAGTTCTGTGATTCTGTGAAAATCCTGATTTCCTATAGGCTGCTTTAGTCCTGCAGAATTTTTAGCCCAAGGAGGACCTTTTCCTGAGCTGTTTCTTCTTTGTCTCCAGAGCTGTAAGAGGTGGTAATCCTTCTTCAACAACAAAGGCATGATGGGATGTTGCAGGATAAAAATGTGACCTAAAGTGGCTGTGACCCTGAATCCTCACAGTCTGGCAGCCACACTATCTGGTGCTGTGATATTGGGGATGGTGATACAAACACAGGGCAGCAGCATTCTCCTGGGTGCACTGTCCTGGCATGAGACTCTGTGGCTGTGAGCAGCTGTTTGCACCAAGGGCGTTGCTGGTCCTTAGCAGAGCAGCGTGTTATCTTGTGTCTCCCGTCTATGGAACAGGCTGTGCAGATAATTGCTTCTTCCCAGCCTTGTGCTACAAAGAGCAAAGTGGTACCACAGAGCTTGGGAAGTCTCTGGGGCTGGGTGTGTGGTTCAAAACCAGTCTTAAAATAATGGTTTTCCTTTCAGTAGCTAAAGCTGACTGTAGAGTACTTGTGGGACAAGGGAAGGGTGAAGAACAGACTTGGAGCAGGATGAATGTAAGGTCAGGAAGAGTACGTAAGAGTTGGGAAGCAAGTGACTGCCCAGCTTGATGTCCTGCCTTCACTGTATTTCTTAGCCATGCCCTATGTGTCTTTTGCAGGGCCACATCGAAGGACTTGTCACAGGTGATTTTTAGGGCAGCTGGATGGAGTTAAATGTCAAACCGGTGTGAGCGCTTTAGAAAAATTTTTCATTCAAAATTACGTAGGGTTCCCCTGTACTATTTGATGTAGTGGAAAAGTGGGTGCACAGGGTAGGAGAAAAAGACCAGTGATTCCTGGTGCACGATCCCAGGCTTCCAGCTGCATGGTTTGGCCCATGGTGGGCTGACCAAAGCACGGCGTTTTATTAACAAGTGTGTCCAATGATATGTAAATGTCCTAACAAACTTGATCCTTCACCATTCAGCACAGGGTAGCGGTTGTCGTTCAGATTGTATCTAACAACGTGTAAACGTCTGTGCCAGCTCCAGCCTGCTCCAGTCAGGGCTGAGTGGAAGCGGCTGTCAATGAACATTTTATGCAGGAACAGTTTTAACTCGTTTTCAATGGTGGCAGCTTGTGCTGGATGTAAGGATAATGCTAATTAATTTCACATTTTTCTGCCTCCAGACCAGCCTGTGTGCAAGGTATGCCCTTTTCCCTAGTTAACTCTGCCTCCAGATTTTAACCCATCAGGGGAGGCTAAGATTGAGTTTTACAGTTCAATACGATCTCTTCAACTGGGAAAAAAAATTGCTTGTTTTTATAAGAATTTCAGAAGCTGTTCTTTTGTTCAGCTTGCTGGAGATCTGTTGTTAGTCGTGACATGCAGGAGACTGTAGATGCCGTTTAGTGACTTGATAATTGGAAGTGTGAAACATGTTTCTGCAAGGCTTAGGAAGGCTGCATGTCTTCTGTGGGTGTAGTTTTCAAGTCATGTACCTTGTCCTTTTTCTTTCACTCCTCTTCATGCATAGATGTAGATTTGTCCTGTTGTTTCCTACCTGTGCAGGTAGGAAGCGAACGCCAAAGTTCACAGCAGCAGCTTCATCCAAACCTGCTGCATCACAGTAGGACACTGGATGGTCCTGAAGTGCATTTTCTGCAATGTTGCCAAGATGTTACTCCCTGAAAGCAATTCAAACATCTTCTATATAAATTTATATAAGTAATTTATATAGTTATCATGGCCTTAATCCCATAGAATGGAACAAGTTCCAGCTTGGGCTGTGATTACCCTCACTGAGGCCACGGCTGGGCTGTGTCAGTGCAGGGAGAGCTTGCACAGGTCATGTTGGTTTATGGTGGATAAATGTGTGTGAGGTGACTTGCCCTTGGCATCTCAAATAGGCAACAGCAGTGCTGAGCACAACTGGGGTAAAAATATTTCTGACTTGCATGTGTGGGTTTTTTTGTGCAATGCTTAAAATATTTGCCTAAGTAGTGAGGTCATTACACTCCAGACCTTGTCTGAATTGATACAAATTGCAAAGTAGCTAGAATCCCACTGAAAATAAATACCTAATGCTTTGGAGCATGGAAATTGGGTGGTGGCCTGCTTCCTAATAAATCCTATAGGAACTAGACCACTGGAGACATAGAAAACTCTTAAGTAATAAGAAGAAGATTGAAAGAAGCTTAAGAATCAAATAACAGAGCTGATAAGAAAAAGATATGTGTCACTAAAAATGAATGATAGTTTAGAGGATGATAAGAACTAAAAATCATTACAAGTTATAACCTCCTCTGAGGTTTTAAGTTGGAGCCTTACACTGACTGTGCAGAAAATCAATGAATTAGTATTTGAAAGGAAAACAATAAAGCATCAGACTGAAAACAGTGGTAATGTAAACTGGGATGATTTGTTACATGGAACTGCTGTGTCAAGCTTTGCTTCCCTGATAACATAGCAATGCATTTGTGAAGGGAATAGAGCTCAGCAGGTTAAATGTATTTTTTCTGTGGGATTTCCACAGACCTTGTCAAAAGCTGCTGATCACTTTATGTTTCTCCAGGAAGCAGCCAAGTATTTAAAACAAGCAAACAAACAAAAAGCTCCAACCACAACAACACAAACAGGAAAAACAAAACAAACAAAAAAAAACCCCAGAGAAATGGGAGGAGAGAAAGGGACAGGTTTTCCATGAGATCGGTGAGAGGTGATAAGCAGATGCCTCAGGAATGCCACGTTGTGCTGTTATCGCTGATCTCTGACGGGGGCAGCTCCACTCCTGGTGCCGGATGGTACCGTGCAGCTGAGCACTGCCAAATGCAAAGCCACGGACATCAGACAGAAGGAATGTGTAACCCTGCTCACAAGGAGTCTAAATTCAGCCACGTTGCCTGAGGCAAGAGAGGGAGCTGGAGTAGGTGCAGACTGCTGGTTAATGCCGCTGCTACACGCACAGCTTTGTAAGAGTAATTAGTAAGGGGCTGGAGAGGTGAGTGAAAATGTTATCCATAAGGGATTTCACGATGAAAATATCGTGTTTACACAAGCCACATTGTTTGAAGACAAGCCACTGATCGATTAAAAAATGGTGTTTTAGATAATAATTGTTGGGTAAACAATCCTGCATTCAGACTCCAAAAGGATACTGTAAAATTATAATGGAATGAAACAAGGTGTCAAGAGAGATATAAAACAATAAAGGAACTATCCTAGACAAGACTGAGTTTGTTACTTAGGAAACAGGTGAATCATCATGGAATATCTTATCTCTACAGATGCAAATAGTAAATAAGTTGGTGGTTTTCATTGTCTCTCCTTTTAGAACGCAGTAAGTGAAGGTTTGGTGGGACTGGGAGGGATCTAACAGGCACAGAAGGATGACTGTTTCTGCACAGTGCTGTGGAGTTAATGTTCAGAACCCTCACAAGTCTCAGAAGAATTGCAGCAGTGTGCAGTGATGACTTGTGTGTGCTCTGTGATTCCTAAGTGTAGTTAGTAAGCACTTTGGAGCAGGTTGTGTCCCACCCTGTGTTTATAGTATGTCCTGGTGCTTTGGGATTCTGCTTCAGGCTCAGAATTTAATTTGCGGTTGATACAACAAAAACACGTATGATGTTTGAGGCGATACTTGTCACCAGGTGTCTTTGCACTGAAAGCAGAAATTCTCGTCTTTTTGTTTTGTTATGAAAAATACAATAAATCTCCCCCAAAGCTGTATCATGGCAGTGTATAGGCAGTAATGTTTTTTTGGAGAACTTACAAAAGAGTTTCAATGCATTCCACTACTGATGCTGAATAGACTTGCTGAAATGTCTTCAGGATTCTGTGAAGGTACAAGGAGCCAACATACCTAAACTAATTATTAAAATATGGCTGGTTTTGCTCTCAGTTAAAAAAAAGTGTAGAGGGATTTGAAGCTGAATTCACTGCTGGGGCACCTGTTCAAGGAATTTGGGTAGAAGAGGATGGTGGGAAGTGTTAAATGTGCTAATGTTCCTTGTATCCGTTTTTTTTGGTACTGATTTCCCTCTTCTTTCTGCTTCCCCTGAAAGGACACCCTGTATGCCTACCCCTGTGGCTCTGACCACACTCCCAGCCCCATGGCCAGCCGGGTACCCCTGGAAGCAGCCCCGCTCCTGGAGAAAACCGAGGCCCGTCTGACAGCTGTGGCAGTGAATGTGGAAGATGGGCACACCATTGCTTTTCTGGGAGACAGCAGAGGGAGGCTGCACAAGGTATGATCTGGGATAAAGAGGATAAAACTAATCCAGGATGCTCAGGTGGAAGGGGAAAAATGCACTTTCTCTTGTTCCTTGGGAAGTTGGGTTCCTGCTAAAGACTGTTACTATCAGACAGTCTCTTCTCACACTCTGCTGACTGTGGAGAATGTGAATGCCCCAAACAGTGGTCATGTTGCCTTTGGCTACATCTGCACTGAGCCAGAATCAGGGCTGGTGCATCCCATGTGGTTTCTGCAGGTACTGTGAGCCACGTGCTTCATGTGGCCAAAGTCACTGCATGGAGATTTTGGGGGGAGGTTGAAATCCTTGCACAGAGCAGGGGTTCCAACTTGTTCCCAATGTAGGAAGGGTGTCCCCAGCTCCTGTTGTGATGCTTTGCCTGCACTCAGCTGTGATCTCTTGCAGGTGTACATAGGAGCCATGGGTGATGCACAGATATACGCCTCGTTAGCTATCCCATCGAACAGCATGGTGAGTGGAGACCTGCTGTTTGACCAGTTGCAGGAGCACCTCTTTGTCATGACCCCATCAATGGTAAGAGCAACACAATCCCTTCCACAGAGGAGTTGAAAGCATTTGAGGTCCAAACTATGACGGGAGCGTGGGAGGCAGAGGAACTTTGCGTGGCTAAGCCTGTGCTGGGCAGCAGCTGCCTGTCAGTCTGACTTACAGGGATGGGGACTGGCCTTTTCCAAAAGCTAGAGGAAGCCTTGTTACCCTAAACCGTGTCCTGTTCGCATGTGCATTTTCCTAAATCTGTCAGACTGTATCAGCAATGATGGAGGAATGTGAACTGCAGGCTATAAAAGGCTGCTCTGCTGGCACGAAGACAAGGGACCACAAATTCCTGGGTTCCACTGTGTTGAGCAGGAATTGTTTGGACAACAGTCTGCATCTCCATCTGAGCAGAATAATGTGAGCCTCTGGGTTCACATGTGACCCATCTTGGTTTCGGAGGAGATTAAAAGAGAAAAGGGAGGTTTTGTGTATTATAAGTGTAGCACTTCTGTTTTTAATCAGTTAAGAGATTAAGCTGTTCTTCTGTCGGCATGTAACCTACAAAAAGCAGGAATGTGTGGGAAATGTCTTCAGATAGCAGAGGTGTGCTCTGACTGGGAATGTAATAACAATCTTGCAGATGAAATCAAGCTGTATAAGGAGCCATGTGAGGCACCTTTCCCTCTTCTCCTGCTTTCTTTAATTCTGTTTGTGCCCAGAGGTAGTTGGAGGAAAAAAGGCATTGCGGTGCCTCGGGCTTTTGGGATATTGGTGTCTGCTGAGTAGGAAATCCAGCTATGGATACTTTATTTGAGAGGATTTGTACAACACCACTCATATCAGCAACTTGAGCTGGAAAGAAAAGGATCCTCCTAGCAAGGGGAAAAGCAGCCCTTGAGTTACTCTGAAGGAAAGAACAAACAAAAATGAGAGCATGCTGGAAAGCTACTCCTTCCCTTCACTCCCCCAGTGCACTTTAAAATACTTGTAAAATTTGTAACACTTCAAAGGAGGAGTTGAAATCTGTGAGTGGAAGAAGATTAGGGAAATCTGAAATATATCCTTAACAGTAATTGTTCTGTCAATTAAAAGATGCAAATTACATCATGTACTTAGCAAAAGTAATAGGTCTGGGATTAGAAGATGGTATTTCAAAGTAGCTGACAGTAGTAGCTGAAGTGCAGTAGCGGATTAAAGAGGGCAAGAGGCTGGAATCAGCAAGGATGGTAAGTTAAAGCAGAGAAGTTTTGCAAGTAAAATTTACCCCTAGATGGCAGAAGGTTTTTGTTCCCCGTTGATCAAAGCTTCATGGTCTAGTTCCAGTCAGTTCTGCCAGGTAGAGCTGGACAATAGTGCAGATGGATTCAGAGGCCTCAGCTGGAGCTGCTGTCTCCAGCTTCGGTCACCTGCATGTCATGAGAGATCTCATATGACAGAGTCCAGGAAAGTGAAAAAATGAATGATATTCAGTCTGCTATTCTTTAATCCACTTTGTTAAAATACAGTTTGATGACTAAATAAAGTCACCTCCTTGCAAAATGTGTCACAGATAACTTATGAATAGCAATGTGCTTTACTCACCTCAGTGCCTCTGTAGAGCTTGATGTGAAATGGCCACTCAGATGGGCTCTGGAAACTTGTTCCTTTTTGTTGTTGTTGTTGGTTTTGGGTTTGTTTTTGTTTTTATGGAAAGATAAATTGGGGATTGAGAAGTTGCTTTGGCAAGCATGCAGATGATGGGACTTTTTAGTTAGGGACAAGGAGCCAATGATCTGGGAGCTGTGTTGTGTGTGATGTGTTTTCACTTTTCATTTCTTTTTCTGACAGGTGGTAAAGGTTCCCATAATGGAATGTTCCTTGTACTTGGACTGTGAATCCTGTCTGGCACTGAAAGATCCCTACTGTGGCTGGTGTGTCCTTCAAGGACGGTAAGATACATCCCTGTTCACCTGCAAGGATTTTATAGAGATAGTGTTTAGGGATTGTCTCTACTTACTTTCTTCCTTATATCTCTGTCTGGATTTAGTTTATTTTGAATTCCTTTGTGGAATATTCACTCTTACTCTTGATGCCTCCCTAAAAGAACATCTTTTCATTGCTTTTTTGGGTCTTTGCTCACCACTCACGATTCTCTTGTGCATTTCAGCCTGGCTTTAGTCTGGCTGCAGCTCAAACCTCCTCATTTCAAATGTAGAGAAACTATCTGGTCTCTTCTTCTGGTGTCACTCTCTTATTTATAATTGTTTCACTTCTTGCTCCCCTACTGATGTTGCTTAATGAGACATTGTTATTCCAGTGTGTGTGTGTCTGCTTGCTGGCTCCGTTCCCCTGTAGAAAACCAGAGGAACTAGTTCATGACCCTTGACGCTCCAGAAGTGCCTACCCATCTATATTTTGGCAACAGTTCATCCTATTATTGAAAGTGGTGGGAAGCTGGGACTTCCGTGGCTTGTGTAGCAGCTTCCCCAAGTCTCCAGAGCAAGGCTTGGGGCAGTCAGTGTCCCCTTGGAAGCCAAACCCCTCCTGCTGCACGGATGTCTCACAGGACTTCTTGCTCTTTCCCTGCAGGTGCAGCCGTCGCTCCGAGTGCTTGCGGTCCAGGTTGAGTGAGCAGTGGCTCTGGAGCTTTAACTCTACCCAGCAGTGCCTGTCTGTCCAGTCACTAACTCCAGCCAATATCAGCAGGGAGGAAAAGAGAAATGTGAGTGGTGATGATCCTTTGATGACGCTCAAGCTGTAGAGAGTCCCCTGCAGACTGAGGAGTCACAAGTCTTTCTGTTGCTTTCTGTGGGGTACTGAACCAATGAACCTTCAAGCATGTTCTGTGCTGACATGAGGGACTTATCTGCTGGTACTGCCAAGTTGTTAATTTAATTGTTTGGGTTTTTTTCCTCATAAAACTAAATGTCCTTGCCTGCTAAGAGTTACTGGGTATTTTGGAGTATGTGATGGCTGCTCGGGTGTGGTCTCTCCTTGTTTTAGTATCTATAGGGTGCCAGTGTCTGTGCTTTCAATGTTTATTCCTGACACTTGCTGTCAGGAAGATCTGAAAGGAGTTACCCAAAATTACATCTCCAGTCTGGCATGTGAGAGCTGGCAGAAAAGCTAAGAAGGTGCTGGAGTGATTTGAAGTCTGTCATTGTGTCAGGAAGTGGCAAGAACCTGTCTTTTGCTAGAGGCTTGGGCAAAGGGGGAAGTTGTCAGTTGCTGGAGGAATGCCAAGTTTGTTTTGGGAATGGCAAGAGATGATGAATGGAACAGTCAGTCCAAGAAGACATTATAGGAAAATGAGTGTATGTGCAGATAACTACTTTATGGGGCTCTTCCTTTGAAAAAGCAGAACCAGAAAATTAGAGAAATGAGAGCAAATTATTAGAGGGCAAATTATTTACTGGGTAACATTGAATTGGCAGATATTCTTGGCCATCTCGGATTTGCCTTCTCTGCGTGAGGAAGAATTTTACTCGTGTTACTTTGAAGATTATGAAAGCCCAGCAGTTCTGACAGAGTCAGGAATCATGTGTCCTTCTCCAGATCCCAGCCAAGCACCAGCTTTGCCAACAGGAACAGGTTAGTGAAATGCTTTAAATGGAGTATGATAGCTCTGATAACATTGTTAGGAGAAAGTACATTGTAGGTCTATTAGATTGCCAGGATTAACAGCCATGGATGTATGTGGACTGTCAGCAGGTGTTCATTTCATTCCTCATAATATCTGTTTGCTTTCTACTTGTGTGTCACACACATCCTGTGCTATTTTGGGCTGTTGCCAAATTCCAATGCCAGATTCTGATAGTTGGAAAAGAGATCCCGTTTGAAGGGTTGTATGCAAATCTGAGTGTTATTTGAAATGCAGTCTCGAGGGGTGACTGGTTTGGCAGCTTTGTCGTAAATCAGGAGAGAAAACTCTCTTAAATACTACTGCATTATTTAAACCAAACAAAATGCAAACCTTCTCAAAATCCACATAGTGGGAGAAGGAAGTATGTGTAAGGGAAGGCAAGAAGAGACCCATGGTCCTTGAAGTTAGAAATAAATCTGCAGTGCGGCACAAACTCAGAAAATACTTAGTCAGCCTGTGAACAATAGCTGGCTGAGTGTTGCTGATCGGCCGCTCTAAAGGACCTGGAAAGCTCTCAGTTTATCTTCTTCGCATTGGATTTTACCCAGCCTGTCAGTGTGAGCTCTGATGAGCTGATCTCTTCAAAGAGCTCGTTCATCTGATGCAAAAGGCAGGTGCCAGTTGGGAAACGTTCCACACGATTCACCTAAATGGCTGAACAGATTTTCCAGGCAAGTACGCAGCTGGCTAATAGGTCTGAAGCAACCTCCATGGACATAACATGACAGCTAACACACTCATTCAATCTCAAACTCCTTCATTTTCAGTATTATTTACAGTATTATAATATCTGGCTTTCACACTACTGTAGCCTAGAACAAAACAACCAGGGTGGTCAGAAACAGAGGGAAAAAGGGCTTCACGCACTGCCACTGCAGGCAGAGTGGGCAGGATTGGCCTCCCTGTTTAGCTGTGCAAACGTGGGCAGGAATTTAAGCAGAGTTGTGAAAATCAGTGTAGATAAAGCCACAGTCCAGTTCTCATTATTCCAGGCTTCAGGATATTCTTATCAACTCCTTTGTAAGTCAGTCGTGCTTTTATTCCAAGGTGCTTTACCTACATTACTTCCATATTGCATCTCTGTGGCTTAGCAGGGGGCTCCTGTTCTGTGGCCTAAACCTGCTCGTGAATGGTTTCTGTCTGTTTGATCTATTTGTGTTGTCCTTTTGCTTCCGCAGCTCTTCTCCCACTCGATCAACAGGCATTCCTAGCGTAGAAGTTTGCCATGTTAACTGTGCCAGCTTTTTCTTCTGTTCCTTAGACTTCCTCTCTCGTTCGTTCTACTGCTAGTCCTTCTTTGTACAGTGTCTGTGCTCTGCTAAGATGAATTTGAAGCTGGTAATTCATACACTGTTTTTTTTACATGAGATCTCATCAGGGCCTTAGATACCAGCACTTTCCTGTTCCTACTTTCCCCAGCACACTAAAATATTTGCCTTTTTCTGACTTTGTTTTAGAGGTTGCATACCGGCTTATCTGTCACTTGTAGCTGTTGAGCCCCAAGCTGGTAGCACAAACTCTTGCTCTCAATTTGCAAGTGCTCGACCTCATCTTCTCTACTGTCAAACAGCATTATTGGCAGTCATGGGAAATAATGGCCTTTTTGAAGAAAGGAATATTTATAAATACGGTGTCATAACCCTGAAATGCTGGGAGGTGTTATCCCTTCCAACGCTGCCAAATGCAATCACCTCTGTGACAGTGATAGGAGTTGGCAGTACTGCAGTGACTCCAGCCTCCAGCTGCATAGGATACCCTTATTTCTCCTAATCATGGGTTTCCATACACCCCTCATTACTAACTGTTTGATTAGCATACTGCTTTACTTGCTGTCCTATCAGGAACCCAGCTTAGGCCTGACTGATTCTTCACATGTTAATTGTTTTGCTGTGACTAGAGCTTGCTTGCAAGAGGAGCCCTTAATTCTCATTCTGAGAGGAACAGTGGACAAGGTTCTTGTTACTTATTTTTATACCCAACTGCCTTTGAGAAATGACAGCTCCTGGACTGGAGCAGGCAATGCAATATGGTCCCATTATTTGGAGAACTAATAACCAACTCTAAGGGTGGAGGCATTTGTCTAGAACAAGATTAATTATCTGATTTAGTACTGTCATATGCAAAATATCTCCTTTAGGCTGATGCTATCAGCTGCAGCAAGTTTTGACCATCTCTGTAGCTATTTGGTCTACAGAAAACAGTGACAGTCTCCTCCCAAAGTGAACAGGGCTATCCTGAGGCTTGTAGTTGATGTCAGACCTGGATTGAAAGCAGATAAGCCTTCAGTCGTTTCAGCTGAGATTAAGAGTCTCTTATAAACTTCTTCACTGACTCAGTTCTTAGTCTGGTTGTAGAACAAAGCTCTCAAGGTGAAGGACCATGTCCATTCTAAGGGTTTCATTTTCCTTTAGATGACAAAGACAGTCAGCTTTGAGCCTTAATGTTACATCTTCCTCTAATACAGAGATGGCAGTAGAATTATAGAGCTAAAGACTGAGGGATCTTCAGACTAGGCTTTCTTCCCATGGGTTGGCAAGAGCTGTCACAAACTACTCCTGACAAACTTGTCCAGCCTGTTTTGTTTTTAGTGTCTGTAGGATAATCCAGTGATTGAGATGCTGGAAGCATGGAAAGGGGATCTGTCTCTGTGTTTGACAGTATCTCTCCTAAAGCATGCTGTATCTCCTAGTAGCGTGGCAAACTATTATAGGGGCTCCATTTCTAAGAAATTTTTATTTTCATTTTCAGATCATGTCACCATAAAGCTCGTAGTGCGTTTCCATGACATCTTCATTGCTTCTGTGGACTTCTCTTTCTATGACTGTGCTGCAGTGGCCCTGCTGTGGAAATCGGCACCGTGAGCACCTGCTTTTTCTGTTCTGTAGTTCTAGTGAGGGTGGCTGTACCTTCCCGGGTCGTCCTTTCTTAGCAGCTGCTTTTCTGTCTTTGTCCCAGGTGCCAGAAGTGTGTGAGCAGTCTCTGGGGATGCAACTGGTGCATCCAGCAGCACCTCTGCACCCACAAAGCAGCCTGTGAGGAAGGAACCATTATCTACAATGAAAGGGTATGTCTGCCACTCAGTCCTAGTCCTGTGTGCTGCAGTAGCCTCAGTGAGTCAGATCTCATCTCAGGTAAAATAGCAGCTGCCAGTAACATCAAGCAAGGAGGTGAGCAAAGAGGAGCTCCCCTTGGAGTGACACGAGGCTCTGCATCCCTAATACTACAGATTTCTGGGGAAGTGCCATCAGATGAAGCAGGTCACCCTTATCCTGGGACTATCCAGCCTGTGTTTTCAAAGTGAGGGACAAGAGCAAGCTGACCGGGAGGCTGCGAGTGGGGAGGTGGAACAGCTGCTGCTTTTGGCTGCCCCAGGTGGCCTTGCAGTTTTGTGGGGGGTGTAGACTGCCAGACCTCCCTCTGAGAGGAGGTGAGAGCAGGCATCTGTGGGAAGAGGGAATGTTGCTGGATTTTTGGCACTATGAGCATTCACCAGTCCCATCCTGAGAAGACAGCATATGATACGCCTTTCATTAAAATCCAGAGGGTGAAGCAGCCTCTTGTCTGTGCGAAGTGATACAGAGTGCTTCTCTGCTTGGGTTTTACTGTTTCATTTCTTTCCCTCTTCTCGCCCCCCCGTGTTGTTTTTCTCTAGGCCCAGATCCCATCCTCAAGTGTGTATCCTTCTTCAGCCGCTCCCCTCACCAAGTCCTCTACCACAGCCCCAACCATGGCCACAAAACCCACCACTACCCCTGTGCATGTGGGACCAAGCACTGAGCCCCCCACAGAGCCCATCCACGTCACGCCCTCCGCAGCCCCAGAGTTGATGACCGAGCCTGTGGAAACCCTGAGCTACACGTACCTGACTCTCTCGACCGAAGCCGCCCCTCTCCAGGCCGCCACAGAATCCCCGCTCCCACCACCAGCAGACAAACCCGCTGTCACTGTGCCAGAGACAACCTCTCCCGCTGCATCTGTCCTCACCAGCCCATCCAAAAGCGTGGATCACGCAGCCCTGCCCACTGAAGGGCCAGCCACAGCCCAGGAGCCACAGCACACCGACCCACCCACCACCCCCGTGGGTAGCCCCCTGCACACGTCTGCAGCAGCAGTAACACCTTCCTCTCCTGTCACCAGTTTCAAGTGGGCTCCAAGTCCTTTTCCTACCACAGAGGCACTGACATTTGCCATCCCATCTCCCCAGACCCCCAGCCAAGTGCCAGGGAGCCCTGTTGCCTCTGATGCCTCTCCTGGACTGCCGGGAACTGAACTATCTGCTTCAGAGCTCCCACCATCAGCTCCCCCGGAGTGGCTGCTGGAGGAAGGCACAGAACTCCAGGACACAGAGGACTGGATGGATTTGCTGCAGGCTGAGAATGACACAACTCTCTTCTCTGCTTCTACTCTTCTGTCGGGTGATGGCGATTCTTCAGAGAGGGATGTCCCTGACTTTCCTCGGATCCTTCACCCTGACCTTGATTATCAGTACGATGCCCCCGAGTTTTGGGAGGAGGTAAGTTACTGGGCTTTGGAATTCATAGTCTAGGGCTTGTAACTCTTTGATATTTTCATACAGATTGGCAGTCTAGTATTTCAGCACTCAGGAGAGATTTTGCCCTGTGTTTTTGTCAGAATGAAGAGCCTAGCTGGGGTCCAGATGCATGTCCCTGCGTGCAGGGAATCCAGGGATCTTCACTGTTTCCAGTCAACGTGGCAAGGAAGATAACCCTGTTGGGAAAGAACTTCCACCTCTATCAGGTAGTCAGCTCGACACCATCACCTTTAAGAAACTGTATTATTGCAGGGCAACCTAGCCACTGGACTGCTAAAAATATGTGTAAGACAAAGTTGTGGCTTTGCCTAAGTTTCTCCTAGAGGAATGACCTACTTCTGTGCACAAAGAATCCCATAGCTGGATTTATTGGTGGGTAGAAAGTCACCCAGAAAAAGGGAGAGTACAGGTGTGCACCAACCTGCTGGAGAAGATCTGCATGCATTTGGATTACACTGCACCTGTGCTGCACTGCAGATGGTAGTTTTTGGAATAACTTCCTGCTGAATCCCTGCTGATTGTTTGTGTCTCCATAAACTAAAGATAAGTCATCTGTTCCCTTTCCTTTCTGGCATGCTCAAGTTCATGTGGCTATTCCTGTCATACCTGAAACTTCTGCAGTGGGGAAAACCACCCTTGACAGCTGTTTCTTGGGTGTGGCTTTGATAAAAATTCTCTTTGCTTCTCAAGACAGAAGATGATTTAGTAACCTTTTACAAACAACTGCCTCAGAGCACACAGCCCACAGTCTGGTTGTTACTTTATACGGTAAACCTGACATACTTCTCTGCTCGGAGTAGCAGAGCTGGTTACAGATAAATGCATATCCATCTTTTTTACAAATACTATCTAAACAATTCAGTGGAAGGTTTGCAGGAAAGAGACAGAGAGAAGAGAAAAAGACACTTGGTGTTTTTTTACATGCTCTGCTCTAATCTGTGTACTCCACTCTTCACTTCCAAGCTGGTGTTTCAGAGACAAACAGGCATAACTTCAGAGTCCCACTGGTTTTCCTTTCATTCCCCCCTTTGGGCTGAGTTCTCCCCACACTGACACACGTGCTCCCTTCTAGGTGTTTTGTGTTGGTTTACCTTTCATATGTGGAGGCACTGATAGCATAGAGAGCCCTTGAATGTAGTGTAGAGTTGGCATAACGAAGGGAATGAGAGGAGGACACTGCTGGCACAGTAAGTGGCTTGGTAAAAGGTACTGAACTGGAGAGGCAGGAGGACACTTGTGCAGCCTGAAGCTGTGTCATGGAGAAATGGTGCCATGTGTCTCTTCTCTGCAGGACCAGCAATGGGACTATGAGTGTGTCCTGAATGTGGAGGGGAGGACAATGGTGATGGATGCTTATGTGGAAGGAGATGAAACAAACCGGTCTCTCTGTTATATCACCTGCCAGATGAACCAGGTGAGTGCTTGGATTACTGTGCCATTTCAGAATTCACACTGGTGCTGGTTTTGCTCGGCAGTTTGGAAGGCAGGCTCTGGACAAGAGAGCATGTTTTGCAAAAACATCTGTAGAATATTTAGCACTATGGGGCCCTCTGTGATGCTGCTGCCCGGCAGTACTGATATCTTCAACTTGCAGGAAGGTTGTGCAGTCCGAGCCACACAACCTGTTGCTGCATTGGCTGTAGCAGGGGATGATGTTGTGTCTGAAGTGGCCAGCACGGTGCTGCTCCTGCTTTAGCTCGAAGCGCTGTTGTTCATCCCTCTCTGGATTGTGACTTCTGTGATGGTTTTTCTGTTGTGAAAAGAAAACTGCTGTCAATGCCAATGTTCTTCCTTAACAGTAGAAGCTAGCCTGTGGATTGTAAGATTACAGGCAAAATTCAAACAGCCATGTACATTTCTGGATGATGTGTGAATTTTACTTAAGGCAAGATTTTCAAGCAGAGGTGATATTTTTATTTCACAAAGTCATATAGTTAAGGGAGAAGAACAACATAGGCTCTTGTGCACATGAGCCCTACAGACCACCTGTAATCTTACATCTTTAGCTCTACTGAAATGGCATAAATGCCAGCTTGAGCAGTTCTCTGCATCTACAAGTGGCTTGTAGATAGGAATACGCCATTTAAGAATGCAGTTAGGAAGTTACAGAAGTATTGTTGTGAGCACACATTTGTTTTCAGTGTTCATCCTAGTGAACCAAAGCCTGCTACCTTTCCTAGAGCAGAGTTGTGGCTGTAGAAATCAGTGAGGACAGGCCTGTGCTGCCACTGTCCCAGCTGACACTGCCTTGTCTGCATGCGTGGGAAGCTCCATGTAGGCTGTGCACTCTGAGGGCCGATGCTGGTGCTTTTTGCATATTCAGCTGTTTTGTTTGTGCCTCTATTAAATCCTCTTGATGGTCTTTGTCTTTTCAGTACAGTTACACAGCATCTCAACTTGAATTCAACGCTGTGGTGTTTGTGCAGAGGCGACGACACCTTCGAGTGGACAGTGCTGCAGATCTTCACGGTAGGAGTGCAACACCTTCCCAGAAGGAAAACATAGAGCCTCACTTCTGTTGCTTGTCACAGGGGCAGGAGGAGGAGAGGGTTCTGTAGAAGGTGCCGAGTTCCTGGATTGTTCTGTGCCCCGTGGGGATGTTTGCAGATGCCTCTGAATTTTTCTCCTTTGCAGTGACTTTTTACAACTGCTCTGTGGGACACACTGATTGTAGCCGATGCCAAACAGCTGACTCAAAGTACAACTGTGTGTGGTGTGGAGGTGACAACCCCAGCTGTATCTTCAGGGGCTCTTGCAAGGAAGAAATTGAAGACCTGTGTCCAGCACCTCTCATTCACTCTGTGAGTAATTTGCTCGCTAGTGTACTGCACCCGGGGCAAGGAGGGCTCCGCTCTGCAGTGGAAGTCAAGGGGCTGTGAACTCAGAGTGCAAACAGTGCAGCTCAATAATACATTGGCCACCTGAAGAGCAAGTTAGTCCTATTCAATTGTGATCCCTCAGTGTTGTGAGGATTCTAGACTGTTGTGCTGGGCTTTCAGTGTGCTTATAGAAAACAGTGGGGAAAGATGCATTTGTATCTCATGCAAGCTGAAAATGGTACTCCAGGAGCAGAATCATTCAGGAGCCGGGAAAGGGTCCACAGGATGGATCCTCCAACTGTCTCGAACCAGACCCTGAACTGAGCCTGGGGCAAAGGAAGGCAAAACCTAATGATAACAGAACAGCAAAGATGGGAAAGGCATGAGAGGTTACCAGAATTAATTATTTTTGTCTGTTTATTTTAAATGTTTCTTGCTAACTGCCACATGACAAGTGTCTGTAGCCATGTGTCCCTTTTGCTGTCAGCTTGTCCTCCCTCCAGTGGCACACAACATCCATGTGCTGCATCTTGTCTTATTTTATCTTGGATGCTGCTCAGGGACAGAGCTTTGACGTTTGTGCAGCATGCGATTCACTGTCGTCCTGATGCTGAGGGGGGAATGGTGCTTGCTGCTTCAATACCAGTAACGTGTATTGGCTTGTGCATTCCCACTCTTCAGCACAAATGCCCTGTGGAGTGGTCAGCATGTTAATGGGAAGGCAAAGCAGGGCAGTCTTTGCCTTCTAAGTGGATTATCACCTCTGGGTGGGGACTGCTGGCAACAGCGAGGTACGGGAAAGAAGGCTCCAACTGTGGTGTTCTTTAAGGCCTTTCTTCTGGTGAGGCTGTGACCTTGGTACTAGTCCAAGCCAGTAAAAGGAGTCAGTAACAGTGACACAAGCAGGCAGTTGAAGAGCCCTGTGCTGTAGAGCAGTTGCCAGACTGCAGAGGTCTGAGATACTGTGACATTTACACATGCGTGGATGTCTTTGCAGGTGTACCCCCTGTCTGGACCAGTGGAAGGTGGCACTAGAATCACCATCACTGGCTCAAACCTCGGGCAGAAACATCAAGACATTGCAGAAACTGTCACTGTTGCAGGAATTCCCTGTGCCGTAGATGCTCAAGAGTATGAGATCTCTAGCAGGTAGAGTATCTGTGAAGCCTCCTCCCAGAGGCAGGCGCTGGCTTTTCCCTTGGCTGATCACCCAGCCTGAGATGTCTTTGCCTTTGCTGTAGCAGGTATTGGGCCTTGCCCATTTCCCCCCAGGGAGTGCTGTGAGTAAGATCACTGTCTGAGTAGTTGCTCAGGCAGTGACCTTAGAGAAATAAGATTGTGTACAAGGCAACAGCCAAACAGCGATGCCGTATTCTGACCATGCTGCCCATGCAGAGCCTGCAGTCCAGCCAGGTCAGGGACTCATGGGCTCAGAGCCCTGCAGTTCATGGATATCTCTCCCAGCCACAGGGTGATTTCAATAAAGCAAAGGACATGGCTTGTGTGTCACTGATAGGGAAATATCCTGACCGTGTTAACACAAGGTGAGGATGGGAAGACGTGTTTGGAGGCACACCCCTAGACCGTCAGTCTTCACTTGCCAGCCAGACTTCCACTGCCAGGAACAATCCCAATGAAAAGACCTTCTCGACCAGGGACAGATAAGGGAGTCCTGGTGGGCCTTATGCCACCCTTCTGGTCACCAGGAGTGCCTGGCAGGTCACACAATGCTTGTAAAAGTAGTGGCAAAGAGAGAGATGTGAAGGAGAAAGACCTATCCTGCTGAATCCAGCTCATGTCAGTGATAGAGAACTGCATAGCTGGTGTGTCTGGCCAGGACAGAACCATATCACAAAGCAATAGTTAAGTGTCTGGAGATGTGACTTGGGCGACCAAGGAGAAAGGGACGTTTGTGTAGTTGGCCTGTGGCAGGGCAGGTAGGTGGGAGCCAAACAAGCGAGAAGAGGAGAGTAATTGTGAGTAACCTCTTGCCAGAGCTATCACAAATGTGTTTTTCCATTCTGTGGTAGCAGTAGTTGTAGCACCCTTCCCTCTGGGAGCCAGGTAAGATCCTGCTGAGAATGGCCTGCTGTATTGTTGTCCTGTCTGTGTGCTTTGTTTGTCTGGATCCATCTGCTTTCTGTTTGCATCCTAGAACTAGAGCATAATCTTCCTGGGGTTAGCACTGTCTGTGTTCTGTATCTATAAATCACCTGGCATCACAGCATCTTGGCTTGGACTGCACTGCTTAAGTTCAAATTCCTGAGCCTCTTTAGTTGAGGGGATATAGCTGTGAACCTGGAACCCACCCCTGAGCAAGGCCCAGACAAAATTAATCTCATGCTGTGCAGGAAAGCTGGGAAGTCTCCTGCAGAGTAGCTTTTCTGTTAGCAAATCAGTGCTGTAACATGGGATTCCTTGCTGTTCTTTTCTTAGTTTAACTTGACTTTTCACCTTGTTAGCATCTTCCTTATTAAATTATGTCTGGAAAAAGGGCTGGGAAGAATGGTTGGTGCAGATCAGGGGATCTGGCTGGTTCTAGAGGCCACTGGCTGAAGACCAGTGCCAGCTGAACCCACAGTCTTGAGTCTTCTCCTGTATCAGATACAGCACTGGTCTGTGGATTGACCACTGCTGGCCTGGAGTCCCTCCAGATGTGACTGATTTTGATCAGCTCTGGACAATGGCAGAGTTCTTGGGCTCTTCATGCATCTGTGCTACAGTGGGTGTCATCCTGTCTGTCCCAGAAAGAATAACCTTAGATAGGATGGGCCTGTTTGGAACTGGCCCCTCCATTTTTTTGCTGCACCTAATCCATTTTTTAGAGGTGTTTCTCGATGTTTGGTTGTATATTCTGAGCATGAGATAAGGCCGGAAGAAGGGAGCAGTGGTTGCTGGATGGTTTGAGGACATGAAGTGATGGATGCAGCTCACCTGCTTTTCCCTGGTGTGACGCTGTTCTTGGATTGTCCTGCAGTATCGTGTGTGTCACTGGCGGGAGCTGGACAGAGAAATTTGGGCATATTGTGGTGGAAGTGCCTGGAGGAGGACGAGGAGTTTCTGGGCATGTTTTCACCTATCAGGTAACAGAACTTTAATACCTCCCCTGTTTTTCCAGTATCCCTGCTAAATGGCTGTTTGCTGTGTGAACTTATGGGGCTCTACCAGGCACTTCTGGTGTGGTGTGTGATGTGTTGGGATTCTTTTTATTTTGTTTTGTTCTCCCCCCACTCCTTCTTTAGATTATAAGAACAGCTGTACTGGGTAATACTAAAGATCCTGTAGTCTAGTGATTTTACAGGGTTTTTTTACAATGGTAACTATTAAATGCTTAAAGAAAGAGTAAAAATACAGGGTATCTTTCCAGTTTGAAGATTTTTTTTTTTTTAATTGATGGCTTAACATCTTACTAAGACTTCTGACTTTCCTTTTGTTAATTTGCAAATTGCTGTTTGACCACACTTTTAGCTTCTGACCTTCAGCAGCTAGTGGCAGTAAGAGTTCCTGTGCATTGTATGGAGAAATGTTTCCTATTATTTTTAAACATGTTTCTGTTAACTTTTTCATATCTTAAACTCAGCAACTGTGAAATATTATTTAAGCAATTTCTAGATACAATTACTCCTTTTTCATCCTTGCTGCATAACTTACAAATTATGTACCTGGTTGCTTTGTCTCCCTCTCCCATAGGAAGGGAGATAGATGCAAAAAACTATTGGGCTCTTTCCATTTTTGGCTCTATGGAACCATATATAGATGCTGATCTATGCTGTTGCTCTTCTCTTGATTTTCATTCTGTTATCACTATTTTGAGGCCCTGATGAGAAGTGCAAAAGGAATTTTTACTGTGGCGTAAAAATGTTTTTTTTTCTTACTTCACTTCCCAGTAATTTCTACCGCTTGTTGTGTTTTTGTTGAGATCTGTGCTTACAGCTGGTAGAGTTGTACAGGTACGAAAGCACTCTTGAATGAGCAGGAACTACTTAAAAACTCACAACTTTGTACATGTGGTTGGCTTTTTTTCTGTAGTCTCCTTGTTCCTTCTCACTTCATGAATTTTGCTTTTCATTTGTCAGCAGTGAGTTACTTGTGCCACTCTGCCTGACTTCTCTAAATTTTGCTGCAGCTCCTCATTGGTACTAAGTTTTTTTGTTATTGTTAGTGATTTATCAAATTTCATTTTCCCTTTCCAGGTCACCTACAAGTACGTTTAACAGCACAGGTCTCAACACAAATTCTCAGGGCTCCCTGCTGGTAATCTCCTCATCTGCTAGACAAACAGACAATTTATTTGCTACCTTGTTTTTCCTAACCTGAGTTATTAATCCAATTACTGATCTGAACAATCCCTTTGAACTGTTAATCCTAGGGTTTGTGTGTGAGGCTCACAGCTCTGCTAGTTGCAGCATCCATCTGCCTTTGGCAGTCTGTGGAAAGGTCCCGAATTCCTGGTTCTTGCTGGTGTGATTGATCCCTCCTCTGTTGTCTCTGCTCTGTAAGGTAGCTGTGGAGCCAAGCTGAGGCCTGCCCGTGACTGGGAACTGTAGCTTCTACTTTCAGAGCATTGGAGGTCACTGAACATATTCTGCTGTTTCCTTTTCTTGTCTTGTCTTTTGAGGTCCTTGTCACTCACTTCTCTTTTTTTGTTTTTTTTCCCTCCCTCTTCTAGAACCCAGAGCTGAAATCCATTGTTCCAACTCAGGGCCCCAAGGCAGGAGGAACCTGCCTTACCCTTCTGGGCTCAAAGCTGCTGACTGGGCATCCTAACGAGATCAGCGTCCTGCTTGGAGACCTCCCTTGCCAAATGTAAGATCAGCCCCTGCCCATGTGCTGGCTGTGCACTGCCCTGAGTCCTTCCCAGAGCCCCACAGGGTGTGGTGCTGCCTGGTTCAGCCCTTAGCACAAGCAGTTGGAGTTCTGCTCTCCTCTGTGTTCCAGGGGATCCTCCACGTAAGGGTCATGGCAGCAGCACTGACCATCCTAGATTCCTGCCCATGTCCCTTGGACGTGAGCAGTGCTACACACCTCTGTTCTGCATGTCCCTTGACAGGACTGTACCCCATCCTCACACTCTGCTTTCACTGATGGGGAGCTGCAGCCTAACCCTGAGAGCTGCTTGTTCTCTTGCACCCTAGGCCAGGCACCCCTGACTCAGCTCACTGCTGGTGGGAAGGGGCACATGCCTGGGTAGTTGTGTCCAGTCTCTTCAGTCTGGACAGTGACTGTAACTGCTTTTTGTCCATACGCTGCTGCCTGACAAGTGCCCAGCAGTTACTGCTTGCTTAGATAAGGCAGAAGAGCTTTCAGCAGAGGTTTGCAGACTGTCTGCAAAGAGAAGGGCATAGTACTATAAAATCTGTCTCTGCAGTGGCTGTTAATCCTGTGTTCTCTGCTCTGTCTCTCCAAGCCTCTCTGAGATGACAGAGGATCAGCTGGCATGCCAGACGAGTCCCAGCAATGTGTCTGCAGAACTGCCAGTCACCATCAAATATGGGGACCAAGAGCGGAGACTGGAAGGATCCCTCTTCAGATATACTCTGGATCCCAACATCACTTTTGCAGAGCCACCTAAAAGCTTCCTCAGGTAGAAAGACTTGAATGCTCCTTCCCTGGGGCTGTGTGCCAAGGCAGGCACTCCAGGCAGGTACTCAGCACCAGTAGCCTCTGTTTGCTGAGTTGCACTTTGGGGTAAAGCCAGACTTGTAGGAAAAAGCATAAGCAGAAGGGTGGCAGCGTGGGCAAAATGGAGCTAATGAATAACAGGTGGGTGAAATCAGCTACTTTCCTCTTTCAGTGGAGGGAGAGTGCTCAGAGTTCATGGATACAACTTGGATGTTGTACAGAAACCGAAGATCCGAGTTACGGTTTCTCCATCTGAACGCCGGCGCCGAGGAGCAGGACGATGGCGCAGAATCATCCCAGACTCAGAGTGCCCTGAGGATGCTCTGTGCAGCATCCAGCAGGTAGCATGGCAAAGTGCTCAGTGGGGATGTGGGTGCACACAGTGTGGATGTGTCTGCCTCTGCACAGGTGGACTTTCTGTCCGTAGGGCTTTTTTCCCCCCCTAGTTGCTGTTACCTGCATGGAGTGTATCAACAATCTTGGCTGAGTGAAATTTTTCTCTGCCAGACTGAGAGGTTAAGCACTTTCACAAACCTTTCCATGGGTTGGGTCTGCTTCTGCTTAGAGATGTGCAGGATTGTGATGTGGGACAGAAATAGCAGGGCAGCAGTGTGGAGATAAAGGAATCTACAACTGAGTCAGAGAGCTTGTGTGGCTCAGCTTGTCCACGCTCCAGACTCTTCCTTTTGTGTAGTTCAGCCCATCCCTATAGTCTCTGGGCTCTCTTTCAATCTGAGATACAAAACCAGGCAGAGTTCAGTGAAATTATCAGTGCCACCAACATTTTCTACTCTCCTGCTGCCAGTCTGCTGAGATGGGTCAGTACAGAGCTATTGATGTGGTCACCAAGGTCACAGAGCATGCAGCAGAATTTTGCAGAGGTAGAGGTTGTTTGGCAGCCCAAGTAGAAGAAGGATTTGTATTACTAGTGCAAATGATGGAGGACTTCTTTTACAGAAACTGAGAGAAGGTGCTTCTGATGCACATGGATAAATAACAGCTGGTTTTACCAATGTTCTTAGGAAAGCATTTGTGGCTGTAGGGCAGAGAAAAAGCAGACTAGTACTTTCATCAGATATATAAAACGTATACAGCCAGGCATGGGAACACTTTCACAGAAGCATTCAGACTGGGAAATCAGCCTTGCATTGAAGGTGTTTGGTTCCATTCTGTCAGAGCAGGGAGATCTAAAGCAGGTCTCTCTCCAAAATTTGCCGTCAGGGGGATATCAAAGCTGATTCCCACCACTGAGACCTTCCAACAAAACCAGTGCTATGAAAACCTTCCTTAGAGGAACATGGGGAATTCCTCAGATCTTGGATTTTTCCCTCTACAGTTAAGCAGAGTTCCTCTGGCATTGGTCCAGACAAAAGGAATGCAGACTGGCCCCAGATTGCTCAGAATGGGAAGTATTGCCAAGCTGCAGGAGAAGCACTGGTGTTCCACTACTGACACTTTTTTTTTGCCTTTTGCATTTAGTTTGAAGAGCCATGTCTTGTTAATTCCTCCTACCTGATCCTGTGCAAAACTCCAGCCATTAACTTGCTACTGAAGAGTGTCCGTATCAAACTGGAATTTATTCTGGATAATCTGAGCTTTGATTTCAACTCACTGCATCCCATGCCCTTCTCTTATGAAGTCAACCCCGTCCTAAAACCACTGAATGCCGAGGATCCTGCCAAACCATATCGTCACAAGCCAGGAAGTGTCATCTCTGTGGAGGTAACACAAAAACTAGCTGGAATTAATGTTCATTGTACTGAGTTGTTTCCAAGCTGAGTGTTTCAAGTTGGTGTCATGCAGTATCCAAGGTTTTTAAGGCATTTGTCACCGTTACATTTCCCTGTGGGAAATGGTATGTAAAAGGAAGGAAAAGAGTGCATAAAAAAAAGCCTCCTGAGCCCATAAAACATTAAGGGCTTCATAGGGATTGTGGGAACTTTTGTGCTTTTTTATTTTTAATCCTAAATAAACTATTTGTATATAAGATGTTAGTACTAAATGATCCCCACATCCTATTCTCAGCTGTTGGCTTTTTTGTACCTACTTCAGATTCCTCTAGAAGTAACTTAGGAGTAAAAGAATCTTGCTAGTAGGGAAGACCTTAGTAGGTGCAGGCAGGAAAATCACTCTTTTAATATGACATAGAAGTGCAGAGTGGCTGATGTTTTTACTGTACATGTGAAAAAAAAAAATCCCTGAGGTATTTCTTTTGTATGGAAAGGTACTTTATAGTCCAATGCTCATTAAGAAAACTAATGGCAGCAGCTGGAGATGCAGTTTCCCCCTTGCTCTTTTTTTGCATGAGTGAAAATGAGTGAGGACGTACGAGTCTAGAAATGTCTAGACTGCTGCCTTGGGGTTGAGTGCATGTAGAAGAGGTGGGGCAGTTTGAGAAGACTGAAAAAGAACTTCCAAAGAGCAAAGAGATTGATCTGCCATCCTGTTGGAATAGGCTGACAGAACTGGGGGTTTAGAAAGCACTGAAACATAAAAATGTAATTAACATCAGTTAGCATAGTTTTATTAAAAAAAGAACCCTTAAGCCTCCAAAATTAAAGCAAATAAGAGCAGCAGCATAGATGTTACACCTTTGGAAGGCATTGATTGATTCAGCTGACTGTGTGGGGTTAACTGACATGAGACTATCTTTTTAAATACGTACACAGAGGGAAGAGTTGAGCTTAGCTGTGCTGTGGCTGAAGAGCCTTAAGAGGACAGGCTATTTATAACTGTACTTATGCAGCATGCTACAGGTCCTAAAGCTGTAATCTAGATTGTATGCAAGTGAATTTTTTAGCTTACAGAATTAACTCCTGCAGCCAATTCAGATGTGAGCCTGATCAGAGAAGGAAAAAGGCTGCTTTCATCCCATAGTATTGGTTTCCTCCATCTCCTCTGGAGCCATGGAAATACTGAGTTGTTTTTTCCCCTGTTTTGATGTGCTGTTCCACATCTGTTGCAGGGGGAAAATCTAGATCTGGCTATTTCCAAGGATGAAGTTATGGCTATGATTGGGGAAGGAATCTGTGTGGTGAAGACTCTAACAAGGAATCATCTCTACTGTGAGCCCCCCTCCGAGCAGCCAGCTCCGCGGCACCGCACGAAGCGGGAGGGCACGGACTTGCTCCCAGAGTTCACGGTAGGGAATCAGCAGCACTGCAAGAAATCCTGCCATTTCTTGAAGCACAAGCGGGAAGTGGGAGTGGGATGGGAAGCAAGGAAAGGTAGAAGCCCTGGTGAAGGACAGGGGGTGGCAAGGAGCTGCTCTTGTTCTCAACGCTAATCTTACGTGCCAAGTGTTCCCTGAAAGCAAACACTATAGCTGGGTTCAGTTGTGCTGTGGGACAGCTTTGCTGGGGGGCTGTGTGCCACCTGTGCCCATTCTGGAGAAGCCCTGTGACTTTGTGTTTCCTTCCTGCGCTGATCTTACATTGTGTCACACATTCTTATAGGTACAGATGGGAAACCTGAACTTCCTCCTGGGCCGAGTGCAGTATGACACAGAGAGCCAGCTCACCTTCCCGCTGGAGGCACAGATTGGTTTGGGTGTTGGTGCCTCCTTTGTGGCTCTGATTGTTCTGGTCATCGTCTTCATATACAGGTAAGAAACTCTGGCATTGTTTGAGATCTGTAAGTTCCTCACAACATTTTTCAGGGGATGTGACCAAGCGTGTACATCCTGGGCCTAAACAAGGTCTTAGTTCTCTTTGTTTTGTGCCAAATTCTGAGCCCCTGGTGGTGTTGGATGTGGGAGGCACCATGCACCTGTTGGTCACAGCCTGCACTGTGGTTTGTTCAGAGTCCACACCTAACGGGTTCTCCAAGAGACACATGTAGTTTATGGAACACTGTTTGGTATCCTGCAAAGATGATGTTCAGTAAAAATCGCCTCAACACCAACTGCCCTGGAGTCTTTGGCAGCAACACAAGAGTTGGCAAGGACAGTCCCTGGGTCAGTGCCACTGGGAACAATTCTGCTTCTTATTGCAGGAGGAAGAGCAAACAGGCTCTGAGGGATTACAAGAAAGTTCAAATCCAGCTGGAAAATCTGGAAACAAGTGTTCGGGACAGATGCAAAAAGGAATTCACAGGTCAGTCACTGAGCTCCTAGGTTCTTGCAGCTTCAGGGAAGCTTAAGGAACCACTCAGCCCTACCTCTCTTCCCATTCCTGTGTACTTGTCTGTGTAACTCAGACCAGGCAATAACTGAGCCAGTGCATTGAAACATACAGCAAAATTCTTCCTTTTTGTTTCTGTAATTCAGAGCACAGTGATCTATACAAACCCCTCTCATTCTCCAGTTCATCCTCCAGACTCAGATGAAGAGCTAAAGGTCAAGGCAGCACACTTGAAGAGATCTTAACGACAGCTGCTAGCCCAGTCTCTTGCAGCCCATGTTCTGGGCCTGCAAACCTTGAACTTGAGCTGCTTACAGCTGTGGGAGACCTGGAGCTCTGAAGCTCTGCAGGTGACTCCAACTGTAATCCCAACTAATGTGGGAAGTAGTGAGGAGCAGGAAGCCTGATACTCTCTACTGTAGGTTATGGCTGTAACCACAGATGTGTGCTGAACAGTGGCTTCCTTATTATAGAACTGGGAACCAGCCCTTGACTGGAACTTTCCTCATGCTCCCTATTCTGTTTTCCTCCCGCTGCCTATTCTAGTTTTAAATGTTCTAGCAATGAGACCCCCATGTGCCTCTTCCTGACAGGAAACATCCTTCCTCTTTCTCAGTCCCATCCTGCTGGCCCCGGTTCCTGCACTCACCTCATCCTCTGCACCACCAGTTGTGTGATCATGTCAGTTGTGTCAGCCTCATGGGCGTTTCCTTTCCCTCAGACCTGATGACTGAGATGATGGACCTCACAAGTGACCTTGTGGGCACAGGGATCCCCTTCCTGGACTACAAGTCCTATGCAGAACGAATTTTCTTCCCGGGCCACCGTGAGTCACCACTGCAAAGGGACCTGGACATCCCTGAGTGCCGGCGGCAAACGGTGGAGCAGGGCTTGGTCCAGCTCTCCAACCTGCTCAACAGCAAGCTTTTCCTCACCAAGGTAATGTCCCTCTCTCTGCTTGCAGCCTTCTGTGGCACCAGGGCCCCATCACTGCCAGCAGAAAGTGGGCAGTGTCTATTAAGGTTCATTCCTCAGTAGGTCCCTGCAGCACCACTTCCAAGAGCCAGCGGCTGTAACTGCCTTGTTTTCAGCAGATTCACACACTGGCTTATCTTTCTCCCCACCAGTTCATCCACACTCTGGAAATCCAGCGCACTTTCTCTCCGAGAGACCGGGCCTATGTGGCATCACTGCTCACGGTGTCACTGCATGGGAAGCTGGAGTACTTCACTGACATCCTCAAAACGCTCCTGAATGACCTTGTGGAGCAGTACGTGGCCAAGAACCCCAAGCTGATGCTGCGGAGGTGAGTGAGCCAGCCATGGCTACCGGCTACCAGAGGGACAGAGCCTTTCTGCCCAGCACTGAAACCACCATGAGCAGGACAACATCATGGCATGGGCTGCAGCTGTGAGACCATACACTGAACAGGAGGAAGCTGTAACAATGACACCCCTCTCTCCAGGCAGGGAATAGAACAAAAAAGGTCTAGAAAGAGTAGGAAGCTGGAGTTGCCTTCACCAAATCCATCTTTTGAAGTTGCTATTCTTCCTTGTGTTCAGGTACTTGGGCTCTGCCAAGTCCGCTAATCTCAGTTGTGTAGAGGTCCCTGGGTTTGCAGTCATGCCATGTTTGGAAGCTGAACTGAGATCTCTCCCATGTTCAGATCCCCATTAGCCCTTTGTCTCGTCCATCCTAAAAAAAATTGCCCTTGTTTGGGAACTACCAGAGGCTTTCCTCTATCCTCTGCTTCTTCTCTCTCCTCTTCTGTCATTTGGTGCCTCCTTCAGGCTGAAAAGAGCTTTCAATAAGTGGTGTCAAAAGCATTAACCTTATTGATCTCTAACGTCTTTTTTTCTTCTCTCTCTTCACCCTGTATCATTATTTAGTGTGCTCTTTTCTCAAAGGGAGGAATCCTTATCTCCAGATCTCCCCCTGCTCTGCATCGTATTCCTGTGACCAACCTGATGCTCTCTTTTCAGGACAGAAACAGTGGTAGAGAAGCTGTTAACCAACTGGATGTCCATCTGCCTGTACGCCTTTGTGAGGGTGAGCTCTTTGTCCCGTTGTGATGTAGAGGGGCCAACAGAGGGCAGGCAGCCACAGCTTTGCTTTGTGCCTCACTCAGCTGAAGCAGTGCCAGTCACCCTGGGTGTCAGGGTGAGGAATGAGAGAGCTGGGCTGTTCACTGGGAACAGAGATGCTTAAAGCAGCATGAATAGCACTCATGGCTTTCAGGATGTCTCTCCAGGTCATGGAGGGCTCAGTGCAGCTCCTGTATTTTGAAACACACTGGCTGCAGGCTGGTCAGTGCATGGAGAGGACAGATGCTGGTTTAATTCCTTTCCTTGGAGAGGGGATGGCAAGGAGTCTCTCAGATGAGTGACACAGAGGCAGAGCAGTGCTTTGGTTGTGTGCATCTCCCTGGTAGCTGACTGGTGTTTTTTCCCTGTGCACAAAACAGAGCTGTTGCCACAGCCTCTGTCTTTGCCTGCTGTGGCTCAGCTGCTGTATCCTCAGTCCTGATCCCCCTCTGCTTGGTGTCCATGTTTCCAAGCCCTTGGGCTCTGCTGGGAGGAGCAAGCTGAATTTCTCTCCTTCCTGTCCATTGCCAGGATTCTGTTGGGGAGCCCCTGTACATGCTGTTCCGAGGAATCAAGCACCAGGTGGACAAAGGGCCAGTTGACTGGGTGACAGGGAAAGCCAAATATACCCTGAATGACAACCGCCTTCTGAGAGAGGACCTGGAGTACCGGACTCTGGTAAGCACCAGATCTTCTGTCCTCTCTGGTATGACAGGGCTGAATGTCTCTGCTCCCATTACAGAGGCAGAAGTGCAGCATCCTGATGCTGTTTCCTGGGAGTCAGATTTGTCCCAGCAGCACAAGTCCATAGTTGAGCAAGAGCTCTGCTAAATCCGGTGCTTTTGCCCTAGGCTATTAGGAACCTTCACCACAGTAATCTGGTGTATGTGCTGTGCTCTGTGCCTGGAAATAAGGGGATGACATTGCTGATGGCACTTTGAAGCTCTTCCGAAGTGCTGTTGAGCTGGCTTCCAGCTCTTGACACAAGACTGAGAACAGGGTGTTTAACATTTGTAATGTTTTCTTTTCTGAAACTCCCAGTGAAAGGATGAGCTGTTAACTTGCCTGAATGCCAGCCATCAAAGGTGTAAATGTGCCAGATGTAATCTTATCAGCTGAGTAGCTGTGACCTTTTCTTCCACAGACCTTAAATGCTTTGACACAAGCAGGAGTTGGTGCAGGAGGGGCAGAAGACTCCCAAGGGATTTCTGCAAAAGTGCTGGACTGTGATACCATAACACAGGTGAAGGAGAAAATCCTAGATCAGATCTACAAAGGGACACCATACTGTCACCGGCCAGACCCAGACACCCTGGACCTCGGTGAGCAGAACTCTCTGGTGCCAAAACTCAGTGAGGAAGTGGAGCAGTGGTGGTTGGCTATGTGTGCACAGTGGTGTTTGTTGTTCTCTGCTGGCTGTCCAGAGCCACTGACCAAGGATCTCGTGCTGTGGCCAGACCCAACAGGGCATGATGCAGCAAAGGGGCTGTAACAGCAGGAAGCAGGAGTTGGAAGGAGGCAGTTGGGTTCGGCTCGTTGCATTTCATGGTGTTCTTTGCCAGATTCAGACCACAGCAAGAGCTTGGGCAAGGGGATATAGAAAAAACGTACAGAAAATGTTTAGGAGGGGAGGTGGGTCTGAGTGCAGTGCAAAGATGCTGTGGTCAGAGAATGGCTCTTCCTGGCAGTGAAGTCAATGGCAGCCTCTCAGTAATCTGCCAGCAATAGTTTTGCCCATAGTACTTAATGAATGGTAGAACTTACATTGTGAGGGAAAACACTGTTTTCCATCTTCATTCTTTGCTGATGCTTAATAGTGGTGACATTTAGAAACGAGAAGGTACCCAGGGAATAGTAGCTGATAAGAACCATGGGTGCATATTTGTTGTTTGAACCACCTGCTTGAAGAGTCACAGTCTGACAGAATTTGTAGGAACTTGACAGGTGGCCACCTGTCCCTATGTTCAGAGAGAGACTGTCCTGTGACTGCAGGACAGCATTGTTACAGGCATTTGCTCAGGTTATGTTGTCTGTGAAATAGCATGGGTAAAGGTTGACGAGAATCAGGGGGTGTGTAATGAGGTCAACCAGGTTGAAGCAGATGATGCCTTGAATTAACACTTAATCTGTTCATTTCTGTGTTTCAATGGTTGTAGAGTGGAGATCAGGGCTGGCAGGTCATCTGATACTGTCCGATGAGGATGTGACGTCTGTTGTTCAAGGGACTTGGAAACGTCTGAACACTCTTCAGCACTACAAGGTCAGAACTCAGTCTGCCACTGCCTTGTCTCTCCTCTCGTCTTCCGTCTCTGTCATGCTCTATTTGTGTCTCTGGCTCCTGGTGGGTCACTGTCAAAAGGCTGGACCTTTCTTGCAGCATCATATTCAGATTAAGTTAGTGCTGTGGCCTGCACTCTGACTTGAGCAAGCACAGCCCTGTCCTTAAGCTGTACCTGAGATGGGGGCAGGTGTGGAGCTTGGAAGGAGACACACAAGTTCATGCCTGGTGGCTGCTGCTGGAGGTGATGTGCTGGATCTGTTCATGTTCCAGTCCAGATCAGTTAGCAGGTGATGACGCACTGGCCTGCAAAGTAGCTTGTAGGAATGGAAAGAGGGAATTTTTTAATTACCTTGCACCAACATGTCATATCTTGCACCAATATGTCGTACTTTGGTGCAACATGTTCTAGACGTGAATGACCTCAGTCCTTGAGTATTATTTTCATTGTACTTTGCACATCAGTTTTTTAATTGGTACAGACAAGATTTTCTCACCATCAGGAAAGACAGTGACAGTGCTCCAAAATTCCTCTTTATGTCCCTTTTTCTGGTAATGGTATGGTCTGTTTTTGATCTACAAGCACTTGCCTGTTGTGCTGTTGAGGAACACATGCCATTTGTTTTGAAAGTCATTGTTTTGCTTGCGTGTAGGTGCCTGATGGAGCAACAGTAGCACTGGTCCCACGACTGACAAAGCACATCCACAGGGAGAATCAGGATTACATCCCAGGAGAGAGTGAGTTTGATGTCTTGTTCTCATAAAATGTTTTTAGAGCACTTTCTATTTAGTAAGATAAGTCTTTTGCCTCAGCCCCAGCTTTATGCTGCTACAGAAGGCTGACACATGCTTTGGACTCTCATAAGATTGTCAGGAAATGTGAGAGCTTGGGCAGGTGAGATGAGAGAAAAGCAGAAGACTGTGAGAACAGAGGAAAGCTGGTCTGGGTGTGGAAATGCAGGGCAAGCACAATTCTCTAATTCTGACTTACCAGGGTTTACTGTAGTCTGCAACTTGTAGAAGTCTTAATATCCTCAGGTGCTGAACATGGCCCGGACATGGTGATGGGATGCCAGGCAGTTACTGCCTGGCAGAATAAACAGCTCCATGGATACTCCTGTGGCATGAGGGACAATAGCCACAGTCTGCAGCTTAAGAGATTCAAATTGGGTGTGGGAAAAAAACCTTCAACAATCCTTGAAAGAGACCATTGGAGTAGTGGGAGATCTCTGTCTGGGGAAGTTTCCAAGACCTTGAAGGTTTTGGGTGGACAAAGGCAAACTTCTGTAGTGCTAGCAGTGGTTGTACTCTGTGCAGAAGGCTGGATAGAGGCCTCCAGAGGTTTCTTCCCATTTGTGTTTATGTCATACTGGAAAATCTTGCTTCCTTGGGGCTCACCTGGCCAAGCTCCACTGTGAGAGAACCCACACTGATCTATAAATAATTGCTTGGTTTAGAAACACCAATGCTGGAGGATGCAGATGAAGGTGGGATCAAACTTTGGCACCTGGTAAAACCAACAGAAGAGCCAGAGCTTCCCAAGCATCGGCGTGGAAGCTTAAGAGATCGGGAGCGAGCCAAGGCAATCCCGGAGATCTATCTGACACGTCTACTCTCAATGAAGGTGAGAAGAAGCACAGACTGTGTTGTGCTTGGGATCTTGCCTCCCTTCGTATCCCCTGGCAGAGATTGCAGGGATTTGTATGAAGATGAAGCAGTCCCCTCTACCTGCAGTGGCTCTGAGTACATCTGACTCCCCTCCACATTTTGCTTTGCTCATGGGCTTCTCCCTGCCCTCTGTTCCACAAACCACTGGGGCCTCTTTTCTCCTTTGCTACTGCTCCCTGCAGTGAGTCTGAGGTATCTTTGGATGGGTGAGGGGAGGTCACTGAGCAGAAGAGGGTGACCTCTCATTTGTGTGAGGCTTGGGTTCTCCACTCTCTGTGCTGACTCCATCCTGCTCGGTTTTCCACAGGGCACTTTGCAGAAGTTTGTGGACGACTTGTTCCAGGTGATCCTCAGTACCAATCGCCCTGTCCCTCTGGCAGTCAAATACTTCTTTGACCTGTTGGATGAGCAGGCCATACACTATGGGATTTCAGACCCTGAAACCATCCATATCTGGAAGACAAACAGGTAGGGTGTTCTTGAGGGCCCCAGAGGAGGTACCGCTAATTTGCCTGGAGCTGATCACTTGCAAAGTGACAGCCACCTCTGCCTACTGAGGAAAAGCAAAAGGGGAGTGCAGGGCAGCAGAGCGTTGGGGTGAAGAGCTGGTTTTGCTGGGAGGACAAAGCTGAGAGATGCAGTAACAGGCAGAACATCTTTGGGCACTGTAGTCGCTACCTTTGCTGATGCCCTGTTGCACTTCTGTCTGCAGCCTGCCCCTGCGGTTCTGGATCAACATCATCAAGAACCCCCAGTTTGTCTTTGATGTGCAGACATCGGATAATGTGGATGCTGTGCTGCTGGTCATTGCACAGACCTTCATGGACTCCTGTACAATAGCTGACCATAAGTTAGGGCGGGTGAGTACAGAGGGACAAGGGAGCACGGTAGGCACAGAGAGCTGAGCAGTGCTGCCCCAGGAAGGCAATAATGTTTACACAACATCATGGAAACAGCAGACCAGGCTCATTCCTGCTTCCATGTGCCACTGGAGAATAATGGGGACTCCTGGGAAGAGAGGAGGGAGGGGCTGGTTTTGTTTTTCAACAAGAAGTTGTTGAGGAGTGCTCTTTATTTGCAGCTTAGAGCTAATTGGGGGACAGAGCTGAACTCTAGTTGGATGTGGCAGACAGTGGGGATCACAGGATGTAACTTGGGACGTTTAGGGTGGCCATTAGAAAAACTTTCTACCACCACTACTCACCCTGTGCCTATGGGGCAATAGTCCTGCACAGGTCACCAGAGGTGGGATGGGTGAATCTCTGGAGGATGTCAGGCATCAGCTATGAAAAGCCATAGTCAATGTGATCTCATACTGGTGATCACCTAGCTCCAAGTTGGAAGGCATCCCAGACACATCTCACCATCTCAGGGTTCCTCAGACTGCATTATTAGAAGAGAGCCTGCTATTTGAAGTGCCTCTCCATGCAGAGGACAAAAAATTCCTGATCCTGAACAAATGACAGAAAATAGTGATGGTGTTACCTGCTGAGATTAGTCCAGAGCATGATGAAGGAGCTTTTCATAATCAATTCTGGTTTTGGATGTTCAAGGACTCTCCGATCAATAAGCTGCTTTATGCCCGGGACATTCCTCGCTACAAGCAGATGGTGGAAAGGTAAGTGATGGATGTCAGGAGTTGTAGTTTGAGCAGTGAAAGGAGGAACCACGCACTAACTGCCCGTGTACCCCTGTCTAGGTATTACGCGGACATTCGTCAGACCATCTCTGCCAGTGACCAGGAGATGAACTCTGCCCTGGCTGAGCTATCACGGGTAAATAAAATTATTTCAGAAGTCATCTGGCCTCTCACCTGTGCATCTAAGATAGAGTTACTAGTGCAAGGATGAGAGATATTCCAGTTGAGTGTGTGTTTCTGCTCAGACCTACTGACTGTTCCCAGTGGCTGCTCTGCACCACAGGGAGGGCAAGGGCCACTGAAGAGAAAAGTGCAGTCAAGAGTTCAGGGCAAGGAGTGCATATAATTTTTCCTTTGCTAGGATCTGCTGGTGAATTCCCCTTCTGTTGCTTTGTGCAATGGGCACATTTCCTAATGAGGTGTGAGGACACAGAATTTAGACAAACCATTGTTAGGTGTCTCACAGTTTTGTCTCATTTCCTCTCTTATACACAGAATTACTCAGGTGACCTCAATTCCCTGGTGGCTCTACATGAATTGTATAAATACATCAATAAGTACTATGACCAGGTGAGTATGTGTTTTCAGCAGGTATGAACATGAACATTTGTAACTCATGCTGTAAGTAACACTTATCATTTTAATTATCACTTAACACTTTATCAATTCTTATCAAAGAGAGAGAGAGGAAATCACCAAAAAGAATATATTTCTAACTTGGAGGCTGTTGGGATTTCATGTACGCTTCTTTTTTTTGACTCCAATACCCAAAAACTCTACTTCAAAATGAAATGCAGTTAGTTCAGATAATTAACTGAAGGCTTAATTTTCAGGTGAGAAGTTTAGCGTTCTTTTTGCCCTGTGAAGTTTATAAGTTATTGGAATGAATCTAGAATACCTATTCTGTGGTTAATTTGAGATTAATTACTACATACCTACTCTGGACTGGTGGTGCATGGATCTGAGCTGGTTGAGTGTTGTGTGCTGGAGAAAGGCTGCCAGTGAGCTCTGTCTTGTTGCAGATCATTACTGCCTTGGAAGAAGACCCAACGGCACAGAAGATGCAGCTCGGATATAGACTGCAACAGATTGCAGCAGCTGTGGAGAATAAAGTCACAGATTTGTGACAGGCACAGACAGACTGCTCTCCCCTGGCTGAAGGGGGACAGTGCTCATCCTAGTCTATACACAGGGTGTCCTGCTGCCATTGGAACCAGACTCTCCAAGGAACCTGCGGGTGACATGAGCAGGGATGGCCAAGGCAGTACAAAGTACAAGCGTCCTTGCATCTCAGAGAATATTTTTTTACAGGTTTTTTTTTTTCTTTTTAAAAGCAAAACAAAACAGAAAAAAAGGACAAACTTTGTTTTTTCCCTGGCAGACTGTTGTGGGCCCACACAGGTCCTTCCTACAGATGTTACGTGAATGTGCCAAGATCCCAAACCACGTTGTTGAAGAGCCAGGTGACAACACCGAGCACTGTGCCTGTGGAGTCCATGGATGCCCTTGCCAGTGCTGGGACACTCCCTGCTGCACTTGCTCGCTTCAGTGAGGATCAGGAAGCTTTCCCTGGGCTGACTTCTGTGCTATCCTCTGTCCCCAGCTAGCGAGCACTTCTGCAGTGTCCTACCTGAGAAACTCCTGACAGCAATGCTCCTGCTGGTTCTGGATGTTGGATGTAGGAAGGAGATGTCTAAAGGCAAAGGTCTTTTGCTCCCCAGTGCTCTGGTCTCTGGCAGCTCGTGCGTGGCACCTGCTTGGCTGTAACGTGCTCACCAGCATGTGTGCTTGCCCAGGGGGCCACTGTAAATGAACAGCACCCCCTCACCCTTCCCCTCAGGACAAATTCAGCATGTGAGAGTTGCTGCCTGGCTCGCCTCGGTCTCCACTGACCCAGCTCGGATCTGTCTTCCTGGTTCCTTGTGGTCAGAGATTGCCCTGCTCTTTGGAAAAGCACAACAAATGCCTTGTGCCACTCCCCCTTCCTTCGGTGTCCAGCTGTTCTGCTGCTCTGAATTGGACTTGTAAATACCCTCAGAAAGTTAATGTATTTAAATGCTAAAGGAGAATGTTTAACTTTGTGGCTTTGAGACAAAGCTTTTCTTGGAGAAGTATCTCTGTGCACTTCTACTGACAAACGTCTGTCAGCACTGGAGCAGTTTTCTCCACTGCTTTGTCTGCAGGGATAACTCATAGGTGTCTCTGTTGTACCAACAGCTCGCTGTTCCCCATGGGATCAGCTCCGGGCTCTCTGTTAGGCTTGCCTTATACCTTATTCTCAGCTCCACTTCCCAAACTCTCCTGTCATGGCACATCAAAGAGTTATTTGGGGAGCTGTAAACCCCAAGGAAGCACAGTTGCATTGTTCCCAAGGAGGGTCAGGTGTCCTGCAAATGGGAATGATTCTTGCATGGAAGGAGAGGCTGGAGCAGGCACAAGCACAGTTAGTTGGCAGCTGCTGTGGGGCAGCTCCTCACTGCTCCTTCCTTAGTTCCTCCACCTTGTGAAGAGAGCCCTCTGCCCTTCTGAGAGCCAATCCCTATTTATAAGGGTGCCCTACTCATTCTCTTCCTCCTCTGCTGCTAATTCCACACTGATGTCCTGCGTTCCTAGGGCAGGTAGACTGGTCTGACTCCTCTGTCACTTCCCTGATTGTGGTGATTGTGTGGGCCAGGAGATAGCAGAGCTAGAACAGGGGAGGGTCGCGTCCCTGTCTCTCTTTACATTGCATATAGAAGTAATTCCAGGCCTGTCCCATCAGCTCTGTGGCTTTCTGCAAGTGCTGTGCAGTTGCAAAACTGTTCTTGGAGCAGTATAAAACAGGCTGATGCTGGCCTCTCTTCCTACAAAGCCAGCTCTCTTGTGACCCTCTCTCAGTAGTATTCCCAGGTACTCTGTGTGCCCACAGTATGACCAACATCCCTGTGCCACCCTCTGCTCCCATCCTGCTGTACAGAGCAGTAGGGTAGCTGGATGGCTGCTGCCAAGCAGAAAGGGGGGTCAGAGTTTGCCTCTTTTCCCCAAGGTGGTGACCAGCTTTAGTCTCACTCTTGCCTGACCACCCATTTCCACAAAAATTTTGGGAACTTAGCGTGTCTAAAACCTCTGTCCTGACTAAATCTGGTTAAATTGGCCCCAGAAAAGCTGGGTGGAGGAAAGGATTGGAGAAAGTCAACATGATGCATGTAAAGCCCATCCATTAGGAACTGGAGGAGGTGATTCCCTGGTTTGAGGCAGGTGCAGGTATAGTGGTGGAGTAATGTTGTCCTGTTGTGTGTTGGCGGATGGACTTTCTGCCCCAGGCAGCAAGGCCTAGTTTGTGGCCTCTCCAGCTCACTGAGTGCCTGCCAGGAGCCACAGGCTCTCTGCTGGATTTCTGGCTCTGCAGACTGGTAATGTCTGCCCCTATTTTTGCAGAATTATCTCTGCGTTTTCCCAGAAAAGGGTGGCTTGAGGCTTAATTCTCAATCCACCTCACACTGGCATCCACATCCTCCTTGCTTCTCAGTAGTGCTTCTGGATGTTGGAAGTGATCTGCTTTCTCCCAGTGTATCTGTGAAAGTCTGCTTTTATTAGAGCAATAATCAAGAGTTAAACATAGAGCTAAACATAGATGATGATTTATTTAACATCTTCAGCTTATCCTTGCATGGCTGGATAGGAGACACTGCCCAGCGCAGGCGCAGTGAGGGTGGAAAGTTGGTAGTGCCCATCTCTTCCCATTCCATCTGTCCTCGGTGTTCTCGATACCAGCATCCTCCTCCCCTGCAGACATGCACTGAAGGCCCCTCGCTGGGATCAACTTGGGTGTTTAGGCATGGCCCCTCTTCCCTCCGTCCATGCCCCTCTCCTGTGGCAAAATCCATTACTACGACAGGGTTCTGTTGCATTTAAATTTGCACAAAACAGGTTTTGTTATGAAATTCCCTGTTGCAGGGAAGACTTATTTATTTATTCCCGGCGATCCTTCTAAGTTTCCTCCAGTCTCTGCCTGATTCCACAACCAGCTTGTCAGACACTCTGGAGATGAACGTTCCTGCTCAAGGACAGAGAATTCTCACTGGGTGTCCCTGTTTGACTACAGTAGCAAGTTCTGTGGGCACCAGCAGAGAGAGCCCTGCTACCACGGCCGGTCCCCTCCTGTGGGACAGGGGCACAGTGAGGGGATGTGGCTGCTCTAATGGGAGCCTCAGAACGGTGATGAGTGGCAGGCATCCAGCTTTATTTAGTACTGTGGTCAGAGAGAGGAACTTGCTTCTGCCATGGTCTGGGTGAAAGGCTGAGAACTGATCAGTATTAAGATAAATCTCCGTTAGTGTATTTGAATGTCTCTCTCGTTGGCGTGATGAAGTGTAGCTGGCACCCACGTGATGTAGATGTGAGAGCTCTTGCTTTCATCTGTCTGGTGGCAAATTTAGGCTGTACCTGAAAGGTTTTGTGTGTTTGTAGAAATGATGGCTAATTTTTTTTAAAATGAAAATAGAGGGTTCTCGGATGCTGCTGCCTCAGTGGAATGCCGTTTCTTTTTCAGGGTGTGCCCCAGTTGCAGCCAGATGCTGCTTTTTTTTGTGTGTGTGTGCCTTTCTTGTGGGGATTATTCTTTTGGTTTCCAGAACACCCAGGGCATTTGCTCTAATAGTCTTTTTCCCAGTCCTCTGTCCTGGTGACTCTGCCCTCTTCCAGCCTTGTGACTTGGTGTCTGTCTGTCTGTTCAGGTATGGCCTGACCTGCATTTATGCCCTGCCACACCTTGAGTTCTGCTCAGAGCACCCAAGGTACTGTCTTTCTCAAATTGGAATTAATAATTAATATAAAAAGCTTGAAAAAAATCTGAATTTTGTTACATAGTGTAATAACTGTTTGTAGATACTGTTCTGAGATGTAGGAATCTATTGGTGATATAAGAGGTTTTGTCTGTAAATAATCAGTTTAGAGTCCAAATGATTTTAATAAAGAGAATTCTTACACAATAATTCAATAAATTTTAATATACAACCTCTGTGTCATGCTTGTGTTGCATGATGATGCAATTACCCGGAACGTATTTGCCTCTCTTTTCATCCTAAGTGGAAACCATGTACTCCTGAGCACCAGGACCTGGGAGCTGTGTGAGGAAAGCGGGGCTTTTCCCTCCTGCCCCCTCCATAGGCTGTGTTTCTTCAAGATAATCTTGTGCCACCTTCTACCTAGATCCCAGTGCTTCTGCAGTTTCCAGAGCTCAAATACCATCTCGGCCCACAGGAGGAGGCAGCCTCTCTCCACAGACACTCTCTTGGGCTGGCACTGAGGGCACGTGGCAGCTCTGGCTGTGGTCTCCCACCATGTGTAAGGGTCACTGAAGGTACAGTTTATGTTGGTCACTGTTGTCCACCAGCGTGAGGCAGAAACCAGTGTTCCTAAATTACCAAAACAACTTAGTTCTAAATGAATTTACACAGTTCTTCCCAGACAGAAAGCTGGCTCCTGGCCCATCTATCCTCTTTTCTCCCCCCCCCCCCCCCCCACTTCCCCACTTCCTTTACCAGCAGAGTTTTGGATAGAGTCTGTCTCTCCCTCTCCTTTAGTCCCTCCTCTCTGTACTCTGTGTGTTCTTGTTGCCTTTTAGGGGTCACAAACCATTTGTCCCCCCCCCCGTGCTGCCCTGCACAGCTCAGTACCCAGCCTGGTGCAGCCTCTGCCCCCTCCCTTGGTATTTTTAGTGCGGGGAAGGCAGGTGAGAGCAGAGGGGCACAGGCAGGGGGAGAACCGCTCTGGGAGGCCCCGGCCTGGGTTTGGCAGCCTGGAGCTGCAGCAGAGCTACTGCGAGGCAGGGTTAACCCTTCACTGCAGGGCTGAGACTCGGTCTCTGCAGGCTCAGCCAGGAAACCTGAGCAGTGTGAGCCCAGGGCCCCAGCGAGGGGGAGGCCAGACCATGCCCAGCTCCGGTGCGAGGCTACGGCATGTGGCAGTGGGGGAAAAAAATGTGATTTTTACTGTGTGTGGCCTTTTCCTCCCCAGTGTTGCGTGGTGCTGGGATGCTCGGGTTCCCTCAGGGCTGCAGGGAGGATGTTACTGCTCTGCTAGAGCCAGGAACAGGGGAAGCGTGGGCTCTGTGGTACCAGCACCATGCTGTGATGGTGTTCGGCTGCATGTGGGCACTGCTGGGGAGGGTGAGGTGCCTCAGGTCTGACAGTGTGGCACACAGGTGGGCTTGGGGAGCCTGTCCCCTGTGCCAGGCACACGCTGGGGGTGGCTGTGTCAGGTGGTGCTGCAGTAGCAAGTCCTGGGAGCAGTGGGAAGACTGAGGCAGCCCTATGTTTTCTGGGTCTGAGGATGGTGGAGCAGAGGGGGAGGATTTCTCTGTTTCCATCTCAGCAGAGCTGTGAATTTCCCGCTATAAATAGTTGCTGTGGAGACTGTGGATCCACAGCAAGCTGACAGACCTGCTGCCAGAGAGGCAGGGAGAGGCCAGCAGTAAAGTGAATCCACCGCAGCTGTCTGAGGTCTCCTGCTATCCCAAAGCCAAGGTTGTTCCCAGAAGCAGTGCTGTGATCCGATACCCTGCCCCGCTCCTCACCGCGTCCATCCAGCGATGCACAGGAGCTTGGTCTGCTCAAGGACACCCCTCCCAGGGCAGCACAGACTAAAAGGAGAGCAGGACCAGCTGGTATCTCACTTTGGGAAGCTCCAGAAGGAGCCAGATGACAAAGGGAACGGCGTGCCCTGCCCTGGAGCTGCTGCACGGTGAGTCTGCGCAGGGCCCCGGGGCTCAACGACCCGCGCGCCGACAGGGCTGCTTGTACGTGTTGTGACTTGCAGGGATGCTGCGCTCAGCAAGGGCTTGTAGGTCTGTGTTGGTGCAGAAGATGAAGGTGTGTGTTTCTCTGGTGAGCTCGGCCCATTTCTTTTAGCTCTGGGTGTCCAGGGGTCATAAGGCATTGCAGAGCTCTGTGTGCCGTTCTGTGCAGGTCAGCGGGAGGTGCCCAGGGCAGAGGTGAAGCACCATCTCTCCCTGGCCGTGGCTCTCACAAACCAGGCAGGACCAATATTTGGGCTGAAGTTCGCTGAGCTAGTCCAGGCCTGCAGCAATTCAGTGGGCTCTGCACAAAATGATTTAAATGACAAAAGCAAGATAAGTTGTATTTAACTTAAAGGTGTCGAGCAGCGAAGAACTTAGAAACACTGAATGTCCTTTATCACAAAGCTTAGAAAAGTGTGTTTCCCTCTCCTGTACCAAGTTGCACAGTAACACTCTTCATCCTTTGCCAGTACTCCCATCCAGCTGGGGTGGATGGAGGTAAAGCCTTGCACGCCTAAGGATGGACTTGTCTTGCCTTCACAGCAAGAAGGGCACCAGGGCCCAGTGAACTCACCAAAAGCTCCATCGGCCCTAGTGCTGGGTTGAGTCTTACACTGACTCTATCTCTGGGTCCTATTTTCTTGCTAAAGTCTCCTATTACCATAACACTCCACCAAGGGAAGATGCTGTTGAACGGTTGTCTCTCCAAGTTCATGAGTTTCCCTTTGACAGGTGAACAGTGAGTGGCATCATTAAATCTTTCCAGCTGTTCCCCAGCTCTCAGCACTCCCTGTCACTTGGCTCCTGCTGCCACCAGCCCTCTATAGTTATTTCTGAAAATCCTCTGGTTCAGAAGGGTTCCTAGCTTTAGCAACTTGATTTGGGGGATTTAAAGGTCAATAATTCTACCTGTGGTGATGGTCTATGGGGATTATTATCACCTGTCTCGAGCTCTGACAGTGGGTGTTAGCCTGAAGTTCCGGCAGTACAGCAAGTGACATTTCCAAATTTTGAAGGGCTGGGTTGGGAGTGCCCCAGCTACAGCAGTTTACATCTGTATTGCATTAGCAGCAGGGGCTCTGGGCTGCTATTTCAGGGGACCAGTGCTGAAGCCAGCTCTACACTGGTGCTGCAGCGTGGGGGGACAGCAGTTGGATTAGTGTGTCTGTACTGTCTTGGTGTTTGTACCTTGGGCTGTCATAGTAACAAACCCTGGGAGCAGCCACTTGCTGGGATGTCACGGGATGGTCAGTGATAAATCCATGCCCTGGCCCTGGAGCTGGGCTGTGGGCAGATGAGCAGAGCTGCAGTGTCTAAAATGCAGGTTCTGCTTCGCACCTCTCTGGAGCTGGGGTCTCCTCCTGACAGCCGAAGCCCAAATGTGTTCCCTCCTCAGCTGGGATGGAGAGGGTATGCTGTCCCTGGCTGTGGAAGGGAATCCCACAGATCCTGCTAAGCCCCTGAAAATCCATACTGGACACAGGGAAACCTGAGACTCCCACCTGGCCCTGGCCCTGACCCAGCCCCAGCCTGCCAGCTTTCCTCTTCTGAACTCTTAAAATAATCCCTGTCTCCATGAAGTGCCAAAAACGTTTTTAAAGCCTGGCTCCAGGAGCTAGTGAAGGGAATGAGAAGGAAAGCAGCAAGGGGACAGCAGGGGTAGAAGAGGGAATCAGTGTGCACAGTGTGCAGCAGAAGTACAGCTGCTCTCCAGCTCTCTTTTAAAGGAGTGAAGTGCTGAAGATCACACTGCCTGTGCCCCACAACCTGGTTCCCTTCTGCCTCCATCCCCCTGTGCCAGGATCTGCTGCACTGCTGGGCCATGGAGGAGCAGGTGCAGGAGGAGATGCTGCCAGCCCAGCACACAGGTCAGTCCTTGGGCACGTGGCTCTAGAGCCAAGATCGTGCCAGCTTCGTCCCAGGCCAGAGGAGGTCACCGGGACCTGTCCGGCTGTCCTCAGCTGCTCCTTCAGTCTAAGAGCATTTAGAGATGTCACTGATGTCTCTTGGCCATGGTCCCTGCAGGAGGCCACCACCCCGTGCAGGAGGGAGAGGTGTTCAACACGCGGTACCAGGCACTGCACGAGCTGGGCTGCGGCGCCTTCGCCACCGTCTGGCTGTGCCAGGACATGAGGTGAGGGGTGAATTGTCTTCTGGGGAGGTGGGAATGGGTGGCTGATCATCTGGGCACGACCAGAAGCAGCAGAGCTCAGCTGCCTGCCTGGGATCATATCAGCATCCCCGGGCACGGGGAAAACCTGGCAGTGAGATCAGCAGAGCTGGTCCCCAGAAACCAAAGAACATAAATGAGGTGGGATCAGCCCTCGCTCTGCATTTTCTTTTCTCATTTAGACCCTGCAGTATCCATGCTCTGCTTTTTCCTCTCCAGTCCCTTGGTGGTTCCTGGGGCAGCTGTGCTGCCAGATGCTGGCAGAAGAGATGCCCATGGGCCTGGTGTGCTGCAGACTGAGGCCAAGAGTGCTTGCACAAGGGCAGCACCCTCCCTGGGAAGCCCAGGGCTGGGTGACTGGGAGAAGGGGAGGTGCTGCATGTTAGGGCCACTCTAACATGCATTGGCTGGCAGCTGTGGTTCATTTCCCAGGAGGAAGAAACAGGTAGCTGTGAAGGTCCTGAAAAGCAGGGAAGGCTTTGCTGATACTGCCCAGGATGAGGTCACTCTCCTCCGCTGTGTAAGTAAATTCTGGGGCTCTGTGCTTTGCTCCAGAGTTCAGGTCTGAGTATCAGCCTCACTATCCGCTCTCCCTTCAGATCTCAGTATAAGGTGCTAGGTGGAGAACAGGAAAAAAAAAAACAAAAAACCACAAAAATTAGGAAATTCATAGTAATCACTCTGTCTTAGCATTGACTTCTGCAACAGGAACTTCCTCCTTCCTCCTGCCATACTGGGACATGCTGGTTGTGTCCCACTTGCCCTGTCGGCCCATTTCTTTTAGCTGAGACTGAAATCCAACAAGTAGGAGGAACCTGCAGAAAGATAAGGTGGATAATCAACAGAAGAAGGTGGTAATGTTCCTAAGAAGGAGATGGGAGTGTGTGCTGTATCTGTGTCATTCCCAGCTCAGGAAACATCTCTCTATCACAACACTGAGACTGAAGTAAAAGGAAATATATGTAATAGAAAAAAGTATGATGTAGCAAAAATATAATAAACGTCTGAAGTCAGAAAGCTTCTTCCTGCCTTTGCTAATGGAGGTGGTAATTAAGTGTTTGTTTCTCAGTGAGATTTCTTTGAAGGTGCTTGGGCTTGAGCTGCTAGTTCTAGGAAGCTCATGGTTACAATTCTTTAAGCTTGCCCAAATGCAAAGTTACATCAGTGTCAGATGAGTAAAAGCCATTAAATTTTACATTTTAAATTACTCTGTGGCCTTTCTCCAACAGGTTTGAGAAAGGTTTAGTTCACACTTGTAAATCTGCAGGCCCTATCCAAAGGGACATGAGCCAGATGCAGTGATGCAAGAGGAAGTACCAAGTGGCACTAATTTAATGTAATCAGAGGGCTGCTTTTCTACACATCAGCACAACCCTGCACACAGACCGAGCCTTACCCCTGATTTATTAGTAATTGTCTCTGAGAGACACGCCTGCCCATTCAGCAGCATACAGCTGGTTCCCAGGGCTGTTCCCACCAGCACAGGGAGGTCAGTGCCTGCAGAGCTGCCAAGAGAGGCAATCCGGGCCCCTGTGGCTTCCAGGGCTGCTCACCCCTGTCGTGCCGGCACAAACCTTTTTCACAGAAATTGCTGAAGGGATAGTGGGAGTTTTTAAAGGTGATGTCCCAGCCTGCTGCTCTTAGCCAGAGAGGGACAGAGCCATCCCTGCTCTGGGAACAAGGAGCAAAGGCTGCAGAAAGGCAAAGGAAATAGCCATTGCTGCTGGGAGCAGGCAGCTGTGTTCTTGGGGAAATCCCCTCCCAGCACAAGTAGGAGCACTTTCTGGGTCTGCATGGATAGAAAAGGCAGTAGGAAATCTGCTAGACACTATCAGCAGGATCAGCGTGATTCATTTTGACACTGTGAGGGTGATGGTCCCACCTGGGCAAGAGTGGGACAACATGCAGAAACTCATTCCTTGGTAACAGACTCTGCTTGTGTGCTTGGAGCATTTGTTTTTTTCTGATGGTGTTTTCATGGGATTTGTCATAAAGTGCCAATTTTTGGAAGAGAAAGTCTGTTGAACAGGATAAAACAGGTGCAAGGTGTCCTTGTGCACATAATGTCTCTAATTGCAGCTTTCTTGGAATCCTCCCCCTCAGGTGAACTGTATGAAGAAGAAGGACCAGGCAGGAGAAAACATCATCTCTTTGTTAGATGACTTCAGAATGATTGGAGAGAATGGCTTCCATATCCTTCTGTGGAGAGTGCTGCAGCTCTGAGCCAGCAAAGCCGGGCACGTGGAGGTGGCTGGAGGGGAGAGGTTGTGGAGGAGATAAGGAGGTATTTGGTTGCTCTGGTGAAAGGCAAAGGGCTGGTGGTAGGACCTTCTCCCTGTTAGTGAATCCCTGACTCTTTCTCACATATGTGCCTGGTATTTGAGGTGCTGGGTCCTTCCCTGCGATGTCTGATGGGAAACTACACAACCCAGGGACTGCCTTTGCCTTTTGTGAAAAAATCTTTACAGCAGGTGAGAATTTAGCTGGAACTGGGCGAGGGTACCAAGGGACTGTTGGCTAAGGGACATGCCATAGTCTTCTTCCCAAGGGGATGGACGTTACATGGGCTTTCCTTGAGTGGTACTGCCCAAGCTGCAGCCTCCTTGGGTTTGGGAAGGAGTCAGGGCCACCACCATGGAGCGCCAGCGGACCTGCACCAGGGAGTCAGGCCTGGCACTTCTGTTTCCATCATCTCAGTAATCATGGAGTTCTCCAGCAATTCTGCTGCTCGTAGGGGTAGCAGGGGGCAAACAGCCAACCTGAGTTCCGCTTCTTGTGGGCTAAACACATGTATCTCTGCCGTCCCGCTGCCCTGAGAAGTCCCTTCTGGCAGCAATGCCAGGCCATTGGCATTTGCCTTGGCATCAAGCCGTGGGTAGCACTGTCAGCTCCAGCAGCTTTCTGCATGGTACCACTGAAGGCTGCTCAAGGTCTCCCTTCCAACCTTCCAGGAATTTCTGAACTGCTGATGTGGTTGGCTGGTTCTCCTCCCGTGTTAAGGTTTTCCTGCACAGAACCAGCTCCTCCTTCATCCCCTGTAAGGATGTGGTGCGCCACTCAGATTGTGAAAACTGAGTTTCTTATGCACTAGCTGTGCTTAAGGCATAGGGGACCTGAGTGAGGCCTTAGAAGAGTTAAAATTACATTTTGCCTCTCATGCTGAGCTTTATCAGAAGTCTGCATGCTTGCCAAGATGAAGATTTGCTACGCTGATTCCTATACCCTTCTAGGGACAATAAGGAAGAAAACTGCTTCCTCCATCCTTTTTTTTCTGGAATAGCCTCTTCTTTCTCTAAAGAAGCTCCACTAACACCTGAATATGTTACACAAAAATGTAATGGCATTCACCTATGTGCCCCATTTTACACACAGGCCTTTTGCTTGATGCATTATCTGCTTTAATTGTAAAATCTCAGACCCGTTTCCCCCCTTTAGATCAGCACTGGAGCAGTATTTACTCTTCTGATTCATTCCAGTTTAGTTATTTAAATCTTTCCCCGCGTTTCACAGTTACCATTTAAGGTTGGTATTTCCCTGGGGCTGGTGTTCATCCCAGAATAGAATTTGATAATACAGAGAATATTTGCCAGCCCTTTATGACTGTCCAGAGTGTTTAAAAAACAAATGTAACTGTCCCTGTAGCGTTTCTGCTGTTATTGATTTCTGATAGTGACTGTTCCCCTCTGGTAGGTGTTGTTTATCTCTCCCTCGTGACAGGCCAGGCTCTCCCTGCTCCATCTGAGGCTGTTCTTTCCCTACATGGCTCTCCTGCTGGGCCCTGAAATCCTTTCTAAGCACTCACTCATGATCTCTCCCACCTCCTGTCTGGGTTATGCTGTGCCTCCTTCTTTCCTTGTACAATGGCACACCCTCCCATGTCGTGTCACTGTCATTCCAATGGAAGTTGGGGGCTGGTTATAATCAGCAGGAAGGCACAGTGGTCCTAGGCCATAACAGCCGTACAAACAGGAATGATTTCTCAGAAGTTCAGCTAAGTGATTGTAATGCCTCCTCATAGCCCCATCCTCCTCCCATCTTCCCGGGCTTGCCCATCCATGGCGGTATCTGTGGATTTTCGTGCTGCCTTTTGCTGCGTGTCACCCCAAACAGCCCTTTCCCCACTGGGCTCCCCAGGCCCCTGCTGGGCACTTGGGGCCCTGGTGCCTGCTCCTCCTGCTGTGTTGTGCAATGGAACCCCTGGAGCCTGCTGTCACAGGGCCACCCCAACAGGAAATAACTTAGGGCTGATGGTTATCGTCAGTACCAGAATGCCCACAACTACCATACCCGCTGTGCCTGGCTGCTCTGAGAGCTGCTGGGGCAGGGGGATTGGTGGGGCCCCTCACAATGTGCTCCCTGCTCACCCAGGTGCTGGCAGGGCTGCACTTCCTGCACAAGCGCTGCCGCATCATCCACGCCGACATCAAACCGGAGAACATCCTGCTGTATGGACACGACAAAAGCCTCCCGAGGCTTCTCATGGATACGCTCGACTGTGGCCAGAGAACACGTGTAAAGCTGAAGGGAGCAGGTGAGCACTCCAGGGGTGTTTCAACAGGTTTATTGCTGGGAGGGAGAAAGGCAGCAGCTACAGACACCTCAGGAAAGGTTCCCATCTCCTGCAACAGCCAGTACAAAACGCTACAGCCAGCTTGTGCTGCTGAGAGCCCTCTCCTGTCTCTGCCTAACACAAACATCAGGATGAGCGACTACCCAAGGCACCTACAGAAATGTGGTTTTGCAGGTGGGTTTGTGAGGAGGAAAACTACAGGTCACATGTACCTGTCAACAGCCCCACCATGGTCTCCGAGCTCACTCTCATGGCTCTAAGTACAGGACAGTTCCCTGTGTCCAGTGTTTTCAGCCGCTGAAAGGTTTACATACAAAACAGTTCTATCAGCAAGCTGTGTGATGCTTCTGCTCTTTATTTCCCGTATTTCTGAGGTCTGTGGGAGACTTGTATGTACTGCTAATCTTCAAGGCCTTTTGAGACATAATTTATTTGCAGGGAATGGTGTGAATATTGAATAAGATGTAGGGCTGGAGCATTTCTCAAGAGATTAGCTCATCTCCCAGCCATGAGACCTTTCATATTATCCCTGCACTGTGTTCTCCCATGAGCATTTCTCCCATGACAGTGCTGTTTTGTCTCTCACACTCTGAGGCAATCAGGGAATCCTAAATTAGTGACCAAGTCTTTTGCTCAGGGCAGAAAAGCACAGTATTAGGCATAGGCTGACAGCTCACTGTAAAGCACTAAAGCAGGAATTACTCTTTTCTAGGGTCATATGAAAATGTAACCTTCACGGTGCTTGCCAAGCAGGCAGTGTCCAAGGTCTGTGAGAGCCAGGCTGCTGAAGGCTGAGGAGGAATTACAGATGTTTTGGTTCTCATTAGTGCTGGTAGGATGTTTTCCTCTGGGCCCACCGTAATTTAACCTTGGTGCTAGAGGAACCTTGGAGCAGGACAGGAGCACATCACACCATTTAACTCCAAGCTACCATCCTTCCAAACATCCTCTTGTTTTCACTGGATATTAGTGCTTCCTTTGCATTTCCTCAAAAAACAGAGGTGGCCTTTGACTGATGCTGAAAAGCATTTTAGGACCTTTTAGACTGAGAAACTTTAAAGGCAGGGAGACATGCCTCTCCTGTGGTAAGTGATGTGTACCTGTTGGTTCAGAAAGACACAATTTCTCTCTGTCCTTTCCATCTAGAAGGTGATCCTGACAATCAGTTGGAAGAATCTGATTTAATGAACATAGAAGTGAAAATTGCAGATCTGGGCAGCGCATGCTGGACAGTGAGTTTGCTCTGAGTCTCAATCCTGTAGCAACCCTGGAGGCTGTGTGCTCCTTTCCATCCCACCCTGCATGTCCGTCCCGTTACAGCTGAGTAGCTATTTCAGTGCGCTGAAGAGATGCCAGCTTCGGGGGGTGTTGTATTCAGCACTCGCAGCTCCAAGCTGGGCACTGTGCTCCTGAAGACACTGTCAACTTTGGACATTTCTCCAGCTTGCACTTAATCCCTGCAATTAGAAATTCAAAACTATATTCAGTGTGAAACATTGGGAGGTAGATTCCTCCTGGTGTCAGTGGGGTTGTGAATCTGTTGGCTGTGCCCTCTGCAGAGCCGAGAACATGTGTTCAGTCCTGTCCTGTGTCCCCTCCCTCTGCAGGAAGCTTGTGACCACCAGTGTTGCTCTGACTGGCTTATGGATGCCAACTAAAGGGAGTTTCTTTCTGTTTCAGTACAAGCCCTTTTCCAAGGAGATACAGACCCAGCCATACCGTGCCCTGGAAGTGCTTCTTGGATTAGACTATGGCACTCCTGCCGATATCTGGAGCACAGCCTGTCTGGTAGGACTGGGGACAATGCTGTGCATGCAGGGAGGCGACAGACACAAACTGGCCAGGCCAGTATGTCCTTGGCACCCACCTTTTCATGTAAAGCAAAGCCTCCTTGCTGAGAAGGCAAAAGGGGCTGTCTGCACTCGTTCGCTTTGGGGCGAAAGTGTGCTGCTGATAAAAACCACTCCTAATTAGTTTAAGCTCTAAGGCAATTCACACTCTGTGTATGTCAGACTGAATCAGGCACATGCTGCTTTTCATCCTGACAGAACTAAAGGTGCTGTTTCACTGTGGTAGAGATCAAGCCAGTGTGCCAGTGTATTTCCATATTTTAGGATCAGGTTTGTGTGATCGCAAGGGAAATTGATGCTTTCAATTAGCGGGGAAGAAAAACTCCAAGACAGTGAATTAAAAAATGCTACTCCATTTCTAGGCATTTGAAATGGCAACTGGAGAGTGTCTATTTGATCCTCAACCTGGGAAATATTTCTCCAGAGATGATGGTAGGACCCCATCAGTTTTATTCATTTCACTGCCCGAAGTGTCACAACCATTGTATCTAGATGTGTTTTCCCTCCTCTGTCTAGATCATGTTGCTCGTATCATCGAACTCCTGGGAAGAATTCCTCCTCAAATTGCTTTCTCATGGAACAAGTCAACAAAATTTTTCAGCAGGCCAGGTAAGAACAAGAGCAAGGAAGTTTACTTTAAAAATCACAGTGGACCTCTGACATACTCCTACTCAGCTCACACTGAAACACCCCAAAAGTTATGTTACACAAGACAGAGATTTCATAAAGAGCAGTAACACTCCCTGCCCTGCCTACCTCTGCAATCCATGAGCATTCCAGGGATGAATACCAAATCCTGAAAAACAGTCATAGCAAACACCCAACAGGGAAAACAATTCCATTCTTTCTCCTTTGGATTTGGAGAGAATGGAAATATAGACAGGAAACAGCTACACACCAGGAAGGCTGAGGAGTGTGTATCTGGTTGGATTTCACCCGTTCACTGGCAGAGAACAATGATGACCAGGAATGGGACACTCATATCCTTCCAGCATGGCTGCTATATTTAGTCTTCTGACCCAACTGTAACATCTTTTTTGTTTTATTCTCCCCAGTTCCTTTCCCTTTGACTCATCCGTCTTGAAATTCTTGTCTTTGACCACACCACATCACGACTCCACCCTTCTGCACCGTAGTCTATCATCCTCTTTCTCTGTTTTCACACTCACCAGTCCCACAGCCTCAGCCTACCCGCAGCTCATTCAGTGCTGAGTGCTGGTGCCAGGCTGGAATCCAACAGGCACCTCCCTGGACATCCACATGCTTTGCTCACACTTATTCCTTCCGTGGTGCTCAAAAGAAATGAGTCAAAACTAGTTCTGCATTCACTCTCCATGGGAACAAACCTGGCCTGACCACACACATTTAACCTGAATCATGCATTTACACCACGGGCTCCCGGGGACGAGAGCAGCTTCTCGGTCAGTCATACACTCCCGGGCCCCACGGAGCTGGTAAACAAAACGAATTCAACATTAGCGTCTTGTGAGCTCTGAAATAGCCAGATGCATCCGGGTGCCTGTGGGCAGGCCCAGGGAACAAGCAGCAACGGCTCTGGCAGGGCTATTCTGGGAACAATTTGCGCACTCTTGGCATGTTGTCAGCTAGGAAGTGCTCGGGAACGGGGAGCCTCCAACCACTAGCTTGGGAAGATGTAACATCTGAGAGCCAAAGCTACAAGGGGCAGCCCAGGTGGAGGCCACAGAGGCGATGCCAGGCGGGGATCTCTCAGGGGGCTCTGGGTTAAGGCCGAGGCGCGGCCCCCTCAGCCGTGCCGGTGTGACTGAGGGGCCGCGCCCGCGCTGTCTCCGCCAGGCGCGCTCCTGCGGCTGTCCCGGCTCTGCCCCCGCAGCCTCCCCGGCACCCTGGCGGACCGGCACGGCTGGACCCCGCGGTCGGCGGCCGCCTTCGCCGCCTTCCTCCTGCCCGCGTTGCACTACGCGCCCGAGCGCCGCGCCAGCGCTGCGCAGAGCCTGCGGCACGCCTGGATCACCGCGCCGTGACCGGGACGGCGGCGGGGGCCAGAGCGCCCTCCCGCCGCCCCCGGTGCGTGGCCTCCTCTGAGCGGCCCCGCCGGCCCATCCCCAGCGCTATCCCGCCATGCCCGGGCTCCGCTCCTTTCCTCCCGCGTCCCTGCAGCGCTGGACACCGCAGAGAGCGCTCCCTCCGCGCACCGGCACCGGGCGGAGCCCCCCGGCCGAGCTCGGGCAGAGAGCGCCGCGGGGCCCCTCCTCCCGCCGAGGGGCCGCCCCTCCGCCTCACGGCCCCCGCGGTCTTTGTTAGGGTCTCCTGGGAGGGAGTCCGGCCGGCGGTGGGTGCGCTGGCCCCGGCGCAGGCGGGGCCGGTCCCGGTCGCGGCCCCGGGCGGTGCCCCCGGGACCCCTCGGCGGGACCCCCCGCCCCCCGCGCGCGGACGTGCCGCGCGGCAGGCCCCGCGCGCGGCAGAGCCGCGCATGCGCCCCGAGCCCTCCGCCCCGACGCTCCCGGCCGCCCCCCGCCCCGCCCCTCCGTTCTGCCACGTGTCCCGACGCGGGAGTCGCCCCGCGCGCCGCGCTCGCGCCCCGCCGGCCCCGCCCCTCGGCACGTAGCGCGGCTCACTCGCCGGGCGCTGCCGCAGCCCCGCCCGCCCCGCCTCGCGCCGGAGCTGGAGCCAGCCGCCCCCCTCCCCCCCTCCCCCCCTCCCCGGATTGACGGCCCCGCGCACCAATGGTGTGCCGAGACGGTTGGACGAGTGGCGGGGCGGGTGCGCGGCACCCAATGAGACGGCGGCGTGGGCGGAGCCGCGAGGGCGGGCCGCCAATGGCGAGGGCGGGAGGGCGGGGCCGTGGCGGCAGAGGGCTCCCCGGAGGGGCGGGGCGCGGCACCGCGGCAGCCAACGGGGAGCGCAGTGGGCGTGGCAGGGGAGCCCCTGGCGCCGGCGCAGGGGATCCCCGTGCGCCCAGTGCCGTTTCCGCCCGGCCCGGGGAGAAGCCGCCGCCGCCGCCGGGGGAGGGGCCGCTGCCGCCGCCGCGGCCGAGCGCTCGCCCCCGCCGGCTGCCCGGGATACGCTGTGGCGCCGAGCCGGGCCTGGTGCCGCGCAGGGGCCCGGGGAACGGGCCGGCCAGGTAGGCGAGGGCGGGCGGGAACCGGCCGTGCCCGGCGGCGGGGAGGGAACGCCGGGGTGGGTGGCTGGGCGGGCGGCCGCGGGGGGCTCCCGGCACGGGCCGTAGCTCCGCATTCCGCTCGGCGCCTCCTAGGCGCCCCGGGCGGCAGCGCCCCGCCGTGCCCCCGGAGGCCCGGCCCGGGCTGACCTGGCCCGGCGCGGAGCGCGGGCATCATGGCGGGCCCGGCGGAGCGCGGGCTGGGGCTGCTGGGGCCGGTGCGGGGCCGGGGCTGGGGCAGCCGCAGGGCTTTGTCGGTGGAAGCGAGCGCCGGGGAAGCCCCGTTGCAGCCTGGCCTCTACCGCGCCCCCTCGTCCCCTCATTGTCCCGCGGGGCCGCGGGGATCGTTGTCCGGCCCGGGGCAGCCCCCTCTGGGCCGCCGCTGCCCGCCCCCGCCGCCGGCCCCTCCGGGCCTCGAGGGAGGCGGCGTTTGACCTGCATTTTCTGCTTTCTCATGGTGCCCGTGCGGCGCTTTCCCCCCGTAACTCGATGCTCCCGGCGCCGGAGGCTGCAGCGCGGATCCTCCCGAATTTGCTCGCCCGTCACCGCGGGTTGCCCGGGGGGGTTCCCCGCCGCCCTGCCCGCGCCCCGGCCACCTCCCTCCCCCGCCGGCACCGGCAAGGTCACTGCCGGCCGGCGGCTCGTCCTTGGGTGCCGGTGACCGGAGTTCACCGCCGGGCCGGACGGGGAAGCGGCGCCGGGCACCGTCTGGCCGTGCCGAGGGGAGGGAGGGCGGTGAGGCCGCGCGTGGCTCGGGGAGAGCGGGGAAACGGGTGTCGCAGCGAGGGGGGTTCGCAGCCCCTTCCCGGCTGTGTCCCCGCGCTCCTCTGGCACCAGCTGAGATCCTGGGGGTTCTCTTTAGGGGGGTGAGCGGGGTGTTCTGCGGGTCTGGAGAGGGCACGGGTTGCTGCAGGGCTGCGGTGGCTGCTGCGGGCTCGGGCCATGATGTAATGGGAGCGCTGGGGGCATGGCGGGGGCGAGGGGGCGAATCCCTCTCCTTGGGTGAAGGATGCAGCGAGCCTCGTAGAACTTGACGTTGATGTGCTGGTATATCATGAATTTCAGGCAACAGCACCCACCATGGCTGGGTGTTGCTGCCAGAAAACGAATTTCTTATTTATTCAGTAATCAGAGATTCCTCTTTTTACTTGTATAGGAAATACTAGGATTTCTTTTTTTTCTGCTTCTTGTGGTTGACCCAGGAAGTCATCTTGTCGCCAGCCTTCTGGGTTCTTTTTTTTTTTTTTGCTGTAGAGGTGCAGGGAGGAGGGTGTTGCTGTGCTCTGGATCCTGTGGGTAAGCGTTGAAGGCAGTGACAGCAGCTGCTGTTGGCTGTGGAGCTCTGGTTGCTATGAGAGAAGCTTCACTAGACTTGGCTGCTATCTCCAGGGAAGGACAGCAGAGCAGCCTCCATTAGTGTGGTGGTGGAGGGATGGCTGGCTCACATTCAGCAAAGGGCTTTACTTTCCAGGCTGTTTCCACAGGCCCAAAGCAGAAGCAGGGGTATGTTTTGGTGTGGTGGGACAAAAACCTTCAAGGTGGGTTTTGTCACTGTTCTGGAGTTAATGGAATTGTGTTAAAGTGTGGGCTGAAAACCCCAAGTTACCCTTTCCACATATTTTGGTCTGTGTGAAAAGTAGGACAGTGAGAATTGATATGATCTTCCTGTGAAGTGAAGGCTGCAGTCGTGTCTCTTTTGAACTCCAGCCTCCTTCTCAGCCAGTAACAGAGCCAGATGCTTTTCTTATTGTTTGTATGTCTCCTTCCTCCCCTTCCATCGCCTGGGCCCCACTTGCCTTATTGACTGGAATTTCTGCTGTGTGCAGTGGGTGTGTACAGCAGACACCAGCCTGCTAGTGCTGAGGAGGGATTTTCCATTCACAGACCAGGGAACAGTCAAAATAAAGGCCAGGCTCAACTTTGGGACTGGAAACAGAAAGTGGGGAGAAGAGTTTCCCTCTGCTGCATAGTAAGATCTATTCTCTGTGCTTCTTACATGCTTGTAATGTCAAAATGTACAGAAAATGCTCCTCAGCTGTGGAATAGGGAGGTGAAGCTCCTGTGAATAATGGGAAAGATTCCTCCCTTTCGCTTGACTGAAATGCTTGATGAAGGAACAGTTTGCAGGAGGCCATTTTTGACGTGACTCTGTATTGTGGAATCTGCCAGCTCCCATCCACACTCTGTCTGCCTGACTGCAATAGCTTCCTTTTTTTTTTTTTTTTTTTTTTTAAGGAAGAATGAGTGCCTTTCTTATCTGCTTAACTAACTATTTGGCACTGGCCACTGTCTGTATGATATTGTGGTGTTGAGCTGGAGCTATCAACATATTCCAGTGCAGTTTGTTAGAGATGAAACTGTTATTTGAGGTATGCAGCATGGGAATACATTAGCATTAGGAAACACTGCCATCTCTGTAAACTAACACCTATCATGGGGAGCCCCTTGCCCTGGCCCGAGTTACCCAACTTAGAATTACTGTGAGCTTGAAGCAAAAATTCCAGGACCAGAATAATGTGAGAGAGATTAAAATATGCCCTTAAATCCGCTTGACTGGCAGCAATCATGTGGTAGATTGCAGACTCTGAGTAGCTTTTGTTTTTGAGGATCTGTAGCACCCAAATTGTTTCACAGGGTGAGGTGAGCAACTTCTAACCCCTAAAATGCTTCAGTCTTCGGTGCTGAAGGTGTCATTTGCTGCCTAACATGAAGTGATATGATAACAGTAGTGAACTCTGGATTTTGTGAGTATGAAAACTAGCTCCTAGGTTTAATGAAATACAGAAAGTGATCTTCATGGCCCCTTAGTCTTTGTTTACAGTCTCTCTGTAGGTTGTTTACAGTCTCTCTGTATGTTATAATGGGGAATTGGTCCGCTGCCTCATATTCTGCTGGATAACTGGCACAGCTTTGACAAGGCCCTGGCTCTTCGTTTTACTGTCATATCCCAAGTGACCTGAAAGTAATATTCCTTAGCTAATGTTGTCTGCGATTTCCCCACTGCAAGGTGGGGTGAGGAAATCCCTTCTACATTTAAACCATTTTTTAGAAAGAGGCTCAGTTCCAGCCAGATCTTATTTTGAAAACTAATAGGTCAAAGTTGAAAAAACACACAGAAAAGAGATGGTGGTGAACTGGCATCTCAGAACATGCAAAAGTTTGTGCTCTTTTTCTGGGGGAATAAAACCAACTAGCAATCATTGATATAAATTTTCCAAATGTTCCCTGAAGTAAAAAAAAAAAAAAACCCTAACATTTTTAATTCAAACTTCCAGGTGCAAAGTGTGCAAGGGAGAATTGAATGTGTGATATCCCAGGCATGTAACTTACTAGTCTATGCTTTCTCCCATTTTGGATGATCAGACTTTGTTACAAACTTGTATTGAACGATGTGATGAGATAAAAATGTTTCTATCTATTCTGGCAATACTAAAACAAACATAATGAGTGTTCAGAGGTTTGAAAATTCAAAAATCATTGTTCTCATGGCATTATTGCTGTGTTACAAAAGCACGTTTGTGTTTTTACTCTGGTGCTGCTTGTGTGTGTAACTCTGAAATTTCGCCAGTGAAATCTTGTGTTATGTGCAGTGTGTGAGAGAGACTGCAATAAGCAAAGTGTTCTTTTTTTGTACAAGATGTAGTAGCAGTGCTTGGGCTGAAAGCGTTAAACGTGTGCTCAAATGTAAAGCATGTGAGCTGTTGAGTCTCAGTTGCCCCTATGACACTTAAGCTGCTGTTTGATTTTAAAATAAAGACTTTGTTGCATTTTACTTGTCTATTTGGTTTTTTTTCCCCTCTTCCAAATTAAAAGAAAAATAGCTGTGGATATTACAGCTGTTACAGATTCTACAGCCAGTCTTTGGCTCCCATGATGGACTTGTGGCAAGAGTTAGTGCACAGTAAGTTTGCACTTACATTGTTAGGGATGGGTCTGTATAAATCTGGCTTAACCTAAACCTTTTGTTTATTTTGATCATGGAAAAAGCCCCGGACCATAATATAGCAAGAGTTCAACATCTTGAAACTATGGGAGCTGAGATTTTTTTCTTTTTTTTCCCCACTTTTTCCTCTTAATTCCTTATTGAAGTTGCTGGGGGGTTCTTGTATTTTTTTCCACGGGATTTGCTTTTTTGGTGGCAGTTTTCCAGTATTCCTGTAGCAAATCAGCCGAGCTGTGGCCCCTGTCCCTGCTGAGCAGGGAGAATGTGCAGTGCTCCAGGCCTCCCCGCTGAGCTCACACAGGGGTGGGACTTGCTAAGCTGCTGAAATCGCAGCTAATGCCCACTGAGCATGCTGAGAAACAGTTTTTCAACTGCTCCTAGTTTAAATTTTTTTTTTCTTCTATAATTAGCAAAGATGCTCTTTGTCTTGAAGGATGATCTGCAGGACAAATCAGGAGGTTCTGGTTCATCGTCCCCCTTCCCCCCCGTCTGAGCTAGTGGTGAAGTATTATTTTCCTGTAACAAAAATAGCTAAAGGGATTTTTCCCTCACTTCAGCTGATGAGTCTGAACTTGAAAAGCTGTAGCCCAAAAAAAGAAATCTTTAGCAAATAACAGCCTTAATGCTGGTTTTTGTTGCCACAAGCCCTACAGGAGCATCAGTATTGTTGTTTAAATTGTAAATCTGCAGCATTCTGATCCTTAAATCTATTTTAAATGCTGAAACAAGTAGAACAAACAAATTATATTTTAAATAATATATTTGAGAAAGAAAACCTTTCTTAGTGAGTTTTATTTTCCTCCTGCCACACACAAACCCCAATTATTTTAATGAGCAATATGGGAAATATTCAGGAAAGTGTACTGAGGTGCTCAGACTCAAAGGTGGAAAAATGTGGGAGGACTTGTCAGCAGTTTGAGTGGCAAGCCTTTAGTGAGGGGGAGAAGTAATTTGTGGTCAGGAATCTAATAGTCCCACATTCACCAAACATGAAGAAAAAAGGGGAACGAAGAGAGAGGAACACAGAAGAGTAGCACTGAGAAACAGTCAGGAATTCAGCTCTTAGAGTGAAGTTCAGAAATGATCTGTTGTTTATGCTAAAGTTTAATCCTTATAAACTTGATAACGTAGACAGGTCCTGCATTCCTCCTCGAGGGTCACGGAAGGGCTAAGTTTAGTAAAGGGGAGGTATCCCAAACACTCAGATCTATGCAGTTTTCAAGGCAGCAAACTTTTTTTTTTTTTTTTTAAACATGTTCTAAACAGTTAGTTGTTCGGGTTTTTTTCACTTACAAGCAGCCTTTTGAGGCAGATTGTGAGTTAGCTTTAAAACCAAAATGCTCAAGCCCTAAAATATTTCAAAGTAATTTCATAGTAGAAAGGTCACGGTGCTTTTGATGTGTTCATATTTAGAGCATGATTACAATTGCAATCATACACATTGACAAGAAGATATTGTCTGGATTTGGTAGCTGCTCATTTTGTGACTCAGGCTTATTCCTGTTGTCCTCCTGGAGCTCATACCAGGTTTTCTTCTGCAGCCTTGTTGATTTACAGGACAAAATGTTTTCAGTGACTGTGCCAACAGCCCAGAAAACAGTTTGAAGTTCTGATACTGAGAAAAATCCTCTTGACTTTGAAGTGAGCAGTTTTAAATGGGAGTTGTTGATAGGGAAGGAGTGTGAGACACCGCCATCAAACTTATTAACAGAACGTGCCTGTTGCTGCTGATTCAGTAAAAGAGAAAAAAAAAAAAAGAAGTCAGGATGCGGCTTGGAGTTTTAGTTTGTGGATGTCAGATAATGGAGTCTCTTGGTTTTGCATAGACTTTGAATCATGAAAATAAGTGGCTGGAGGATTTTTAAGGATTGTGTTGATGGTAATGTTTGGATAAGGAAGCCCACATAAGACAGTGTTGCTCACTGTAGGACACAAACTCACATCTTTCTTCTGGGAGCAAAATATGGGAGCTGCAGAGGTGATAGGTGGTGGGAGGATGGGACCAGGAAGACTGAGACTTCTAATCACAGCTCCAGGTAGTGCAGAGAATAGGAGCAGAGGAGTATTTTTCAGTGTGGCCCTGTTTCCCAGCGCTGCCTCTGCCCAAATTACATCTTTCTTGGAATGCTGTCAGTTGGACTCTAGGACTGGTAGCCTTGCAGTGTGCTGGTGTGGAAATTGCTCCCAAGGAGCAGTTCTCAAATGTTTTATGGGAGAGAGTGAGGAGGTGAGAACGTATCCTTGCTTGTAGGCAGGAAGGAATACACTGGGAAGAGTTTGAGGAGTGATTTGGGAAACTGAAGTGCCCTCGGGGTTCAACATGGAGCCCTTAAAATAGCATGTCTCAACCTGAGCTGCACTATCAATTTATAGATAGTTGGAAGAGTATATGAGCCTTTTGCATTCATGTGGCCTTTAACTAAAGACACTAAAACAAATTATTTCCTGTGTTTCTGTGGCATTAAGTTGGAATAAGTTATAATCATGCTACAGGAATGCTTTCAGTAATGTGGCTGTAGATTAACTTTTGCCACAGCAAAGATCTGGAAGCTTCCTGTATAAATACAGCTAAAGTGAACCTTTGAAGAAAAGATGACTGCTTGATTGAGTTAAGTAGGCTCTGCTTGACTGTAGAGGAGACTGGCTTGCTGGTTCAAAGTTCTCTTGCAGTTTCATGAATTTCAAGGATGTTGGGGTTCAAGATGGCCTGGAAGTTGAGGGAAAAATGATACTTGTAGGGTGAAAATCAGGTTCTGAGCTTGCCACAGACTCATTTTATTGTGCAGTTGTTGTAATCTCCACCTCAGGGTTTGCTTGTATATGGAAATTGGAGTGTTAAACTGGAATGGGTGTTTGTGACACTGTATATTCATTGTACAGCTTTGTGCAGGTTTTTGGGGCACAGCAGTGTTTAGTGGCAATTCCAGCTGACAGTCCTGCTCTTCCCACCGTCACTTTTCCCTCTGTTCTGGCCCACGCCTGCCCCAGTAGTGAACTGTTCAGGAAGGCTACCATGCAGAAAACAAGTGCATTTCATTTTTGGAAGGAAGAGTTTTCTTCTGGCTTCTGCTGAACGACTGTGGGGTCAGGTTAGCACCAGTGCAGGGAGGGATGGGAGGCTGCACTGAAGCTGTGCCAGCTGAAGTCAGCTTGAAACTATTGCAGAACTGCACCCTGCGAGCGAGGTTACTCCGGGTGAAGTTACACGAGACAGCTGAGCACATCCAACAGCTCTGCTGCTCAATGAGGGAAGTTTTGTTCCCCCTTGTTCTCCCACCCAACGGGGAGTTCTGCCTTTTCTGTTTGCCTGCTCTGGTTTCTGCTGGATTCCTTTTCTGAACTCCTTCAGCTTGCTAACCCAGCAGAAAGCTGTCTTGGGGTTATTTTATGTTTTGGTTTTTGCAGGATTATTTTTTTGCCAAGATAGTGAACTGAATTGGCTCACTAAGAGATTTGTCAGGCATCCAGAGCCCTCACAAAATAAATAGGGGGGGAGCATATGGGTGGAAGTGCAGAGGATGTGGTGGGGACCAGAGAAGGGGGAGCAGGGTCTGCGCCTTTCGGTGCCACACCCAGTTTGGCCAGCTCGGGCTGTCCCCCTGTAACTTCTCACTCCTCTTAAAGGAGAGTGAGCCGCCATCCCCTGCGTGCTGACAAATGTGTGCCATACTGTGGCTTTGTGCCCTTGGTCGCTGTGCACGGAGCGCTTTCTTTAGACAAACCTTTAGTTCCCCCCTTGAAAATCAGCAGTGCAGTCTTGCCTCCACTTGCTCCCTTTGCTTGAGAAGCTGGTCAGATGTGAGTTTTAACATAGGCTTGGTCTGTGATGGGGGAGAAGCGTTACAGCCTAAGCATGGTGCCTAATCCTTTCAAAATAGCAAATTCAGGTAGGTATACTTCTGCAGAAAGTCAGTACAGCAAAAAGCTCATTTTAGAAGATGGCAAAAATTTGATTACTATAAAAATATTACCAAACTGTGTAAGTAAGTGCACCAGAGCATTTTCCTTATTTTTTTTTTCACCTGGCAATTAGAAAGTCTTTATATTGCACTTACTTGCCAGTCATTATGGCTTATGAGATACCAAGACATGCAAAAAATTATGAATTACAGAAGATATGCTGTCTGTTAAATGTACTAAAAAAATCATGGCATGAATTTCATAGAACTATATAAATATATATACAGTATGACTGAAACAACACAAAAATTTAATTCAGCCAAGGACAGTTGGAGCAGAAACTTGAATCCTATTTCTTTAATATGGAAAACTTGGTTATAGCAGCATATATTTGAAATAAAGCAATTGTCTGTGTACTGCAGATCCCAGTGTGTGCTGCTCTGTCTGCTCACAGTGAGCTGAGGCTTTGTTTCATACCTAGTGAGACTATTTGGCCCAATAGAACTGGAGGCATCATTTTGTCTATTTGTGTTTGAATAAAGTTATTTAAATGTTAGCATGTCATGACATCTCCAAATGCGTATTGCTGTGCGAAAAAATTCATGATGGGTGTGAGCAGTATGTCTCATAAGCAGGAAATCTCATCTGTTGTGAGGGTAATCTTTTGTTTAATGAAAACCTTTGCAAATAGCCCCAAATCAATCACTTCTCCATAAGGAAACTAAGCAGTGTATGTGCTGTGTTACCTTCACAGCTGCCAGCAGTTGTTCTGACTTTGCAGGGTGGCAGCTGAACACCCAGGTGAGCAGTGGGGTGCTGTGTAGGTAAAGTTCCTGTGGACTCCACTTGAACGGTTGTGTCCGCTTCCCCCCCACGTAAGCACCGGGGGTTGGAACACATCCCTTATCTGATGGTGGCTGGGCAGAAGGTGGAAAGTTTTACTAAGACCTTGCATTTTGGGGTATGCCATCCCAAATCTGTCTCTTCAGATACGTGACTTATCGGTAGGAAGATCTCTACTGAGGTTAAAACTGTGACTTGTGGGATGTGTGAAGAAAATACCTTAATGTTGCCCTGCAGTGGTCCCGTTTGGACGGCTGTTCTTGAGTTCTCTGCCTGAGGTGGGAGGCACTGGGGTGCCCAAGTCCCAGGCTGATGGCATTCTTTTACACACCTATGGAAATCACCATCAGTGCTGCTAAAAGACTGGTTCTTGTTACCTTTCCAACTTAGCTTCTGAAATACTTGGAGCACGGTGTGTGTCAGTTGGAGGAAGTCAAGAAGCTGAGCACAGAAATGCTTAAAAATCTGACAGCACAAGTCCTCTCTTTGGTGGATTCTCTTTGGCCTCTGCCGGTTCAGAGTATCCTTTAGGAAACATTCAAATACAGAATTTGTAAGAAGATGAAAAATTCAGAAACTGGGAAAAGATTTTTGCCTCAAGCTGCCAGGGAACATAAGAGTTGAAATTGATGTGTCACAGTTCCTGTTTCCTGCTCCTGCATTTCTAAGTCTTACATACACAGACAGAAGTAATAAATTAATAAAGAATAAAGCACTAGCATGTTCTAAAAGTGAGACTATACACTGAAACCTGCAGTCATTAGTTAGGCCTTTCTTGGGTGCAGCTTGGGATTGTCAGCTTGAAACAGGTCAGCAGAAATTTGTTGAATCACATGGAGAAGAGGATCTCGGGGAGAATGAAATGGCATGTCCAAATGCTGATGTAACTTCTCTGTTTTTTGCAGAACTGTATGAAAATGTAACCAGGATCCTCTTGGTGAAATCCCTTGACTGAAAAAAATCCTCTTTGTTTTTTGTTGTGGGTTTGTTTTTTTTTTTTTAAACCATGTCACACAGCAGAGATAGGTGGGGTGATTTAGGAGCAGGCTGTTCTTGTAAGCAAAGTTTGTAGCTTTCTGTTACTCTTCCAGTGTCAGAGTTTAGGCGTCACTCCTTTGTCTGAGTAATAGTGAAACAGTCTGTTCCCATGAGAGTCACTGTGTTGGGGTAACGCTTGCAAGGAATTCTAAAATTTTCAGTTTTGTATGAAGAGAAGGTTGTGAAGGAGGAAATAAATGGCCTTGACACATATTTAAAAACTGATGGAAACTTTTTACCAAAGTTGTTAAGAGAGAGGTGGTTGTTACTGAATTGGTGTGTGAGTCTAAAATGTAAAAATTCATCTTGAACAATGGGAGTTTCTATGGAAATCTGTGAGTATTGAAGAGGTGTAATGTAGCTTAGGTTAAAATCTCTCCAGTTAGACTGATCATTGCTGGTTTGTGAGTCTGCTTCTCACCCAGGATGTATGCATGGGTTCTTGAACTTTACTGACCAGGAATGAAATGTGAAATAGTGACTGAAATTTTTTTTCAGGTGCTTTGCTCCCCCATTCCCTCTGAAAATCCATGCAGTGCTGCCAGGACAGTGTGTCCCCAGTCCTGTTCTGCTCAGAGCTAGATTTAGCCCTAGCTTTCATGTCTAGAAACACTGTGTGACATCTCAGGAGTGGTATTCTGATTTTACTGATAGGAAGATTAAGACACAAAAAAGGAATTAGCTTACGTAGGACATATTATAGGCAGTGTGGAGGTAAAACATGCTAGGGTTGGGGGGGGGGCTTTTTGGCTCCTGGTCTAGTGGTGCGAATTGCTTCTCTCTTGGACTGTTTTAGGTAGCTCTCTCACCCACATCAGTTCTCACCTCTGCCCACATGTCCATATTCCCTGTTCCTTCTGTCTGCATCTTCGGTTTCTTTCAGTAAAGCCATTGGTGACTTTAATACTGCTGTTAGTAGATGTGGTGGGGAGTGCATTATGTAGTGGGTACAGGTGAGAACATCTCCTGTATGAGTGATGATGGGAAAGCCGTGGTAGTATGAGCCAGGGAATTTTTCCTCCTTGTTTTCACTGGCTTTGTAATGCTACAAGGTAGTTTGGGTTATGAACAATGCTGTAACTGATTTGTAGCCATCAGGACTGATAAGCTGTGTGAAGGGGCCTTCAGAGTATTTTGGCAAACTGTGTTTGGATGTTTAGTGCACACAAAATCTCTCTGCATTATTCAGGAAGATAATTCCTGTCTGTGCTGTTTTCCTCCTGGGTTGAGATCATTTTCCTATCCAACTGTTACCCAGCTGAGGTCTCGATAGTTCTCAGTTTTTCCATAATGACAAAATCAAATTAGCCCTACGATGAGTGGTGCATGTGAAATTCCTTTTGGTTAAAGCACATTGCCCTGAATATTTCCTGGCTTTTTTTTTTTTTTTTTCTCGGGGAGAATTCAGCGTCTTGTGTTTGAAAGGAGAAGAGATGCAGACGAGGAAATGCTGTTGCTTAAGGTACAGGGGAGGAATGCATAGCTTGTTTCTAGAACATAATCTGTCCAGCTGTGACTTAGTCATCTTCAGTCTTATATAAAATGCGTCCAATCTAAATAGTTGAGCATCTCCCTCCTGAATGCGGCAAACCAGCGTCTTTTATGCTTATGTGAAGCTGTAACAGGCGCAAGCCATCATCTTAGGAGTACCTTCATACTTGTGAACCTGCAGCATCCATCATACTGTCAAGCCTCATTTACTCATGTGATGGGATTTTTTTTTTTATTTTATTCCGTTCCACATTTTTTTCAAGCTTAAAGAGATTCCTTGCTGTTGGCAGGGAATACAGCACTAATAATTCCAGACAGGAGAGCAGAGAACGTAACGTGAGAACAAGAGTGACTCTCCCGAATCAGACTGAAGGTTTTGTTCATCTCTCACAGGGCCAAAAATTGATGTTTGAGGAAGAATGTAAGGTGAGGAGATCACAGGATCTTGGCTAACATCTCTAATTTCAGTGTAGTAGTTCATGCTGTTACATTACATCCAGCCCTGCTCTTAGTCACTTTGATTTCACACAGCTGTTCTTTAAGGAAGGGGGGATAACTTGACTATTATGACAAGCTTTTATATGGATAAATGTATGTCCACATTAGTCTTTTGTTTGTATAATTATGGCGGTTTGGGGGGGGGGGGAGATTTCTGTTAGTGACAAGCAGGAACTTGTAAGCTTTGTAGGAGCTGGTATGTGTGAGTTAAGATGCTCTGTGCTAGTTCAGGGATGATGGACGGCCTTGTTTGGGTAGTCAAGGAAACTGATGCCATGAGTGTGTTGTTAAATAAATGTATTGATAAAGAGAGGTGTTGATAAATCTTACCACTGTGGACATGGAAGATAACATTTAAAAGTCTATCAATACATTTGCCACTAATACATGTTTCATGAAACTGGGGAAGCTGGCATCTTCAGTCACATATATGCAGTGGAAAAAGAGTCTCCTTTGGAGGGGCACTTAAAGCTGAGCTTCACTTGGGTAATATGAAGCATTCTTCAAAGGCTTCCGAGAAAGTGATTGATGTAGTTTTAGTTCTAAAAAAAGTTTTACTCTTTTTTTCCATAAGAGCTACAAATGTACTGTGCTCACTGTGAGGACTGTATGGCTTGGGTTGATGCTGCCCGGGGACCTCTAGACTGCAGCCTGTGCCATGATTCCAAACTCCCCCCAAAGAATTGTGGTAAATCCATACACTGTTTTTTAGGCTATGCTTGACAAACATGGCCTAGCTCACTTGTAAGCTGCAGTGCCAAGTGTAAAAATGACTAGGTGAGATTTTCTAGCCCTGGAGAAGAAATGAGCAGTGCCCTGAGCAAGTTATCCAAGTTGGCCCTGCTTTGAGGGGAGGGAATCCTGTTTCAGTCGGTTTAACCTTCAGGGGTCCCTTTAAACCTGGATTATTCTGTGGTTCATTGGAAGTTGGACTGGGTGTAGGAGGTGTGGGGGACATGCCTGTTTTGGGTGGAGAGGCCAAGAGGTAGGAGGAGGAAGGCAGCATACTCTGATACTGGAAATGGTTGTGCTGGAGAAATTGCATTAACATGGAGATCTGAAATATCTGAGATTGTAACTTGGCAAGGACACACCTAGCTTTAAGAAGGTTGTGAGATGAAATCAGAGTTTAATTTACTGCTCTTTAGATTCTTTTTATCTGAATAGCGTAAAACATTTGATGATTCTTCATCAGAGAGACGCTAGTGGGATAATAAAGTATGTTTAGGAATCTCTGAATTGTTTTGTCTCATTTCAACAAAAGATACGAATCCATCCAGTTGCAAGGTGATGCATTTGTTAGCAAAACTGCAAAGCCACCTATGAATTGGGAAACTGCGTTTTGGAAAGCAGAGCTCAAAGGGCTTTAAGGTCTTTACAGCCAGTTGCCTTTTCATTGTACTTGGGCCATTATTTTATTTAAAAGGGTTAATGTGATTCTTGGGCATATTGGGGAGGAAGAAAAAGTGGGGGAAAGGAATGTGAAGCAAAAATAAGTAATCTTATAAACACAGCAGTGTTGAGACTGATACTGGAATTGAATTTTGGTTTCCATGCTTCAAGAAGAATGCCAGTGTATTTGGAGAGAATTCAAAGGACAGCTGCAGAAATGATCCAGGGACTGGAAAATAAGCCTCATGATGTGAGGTTTAAAGGAGCTCAACTTACTCAGCTTATTGAAAAGACAACTGAGAGAGGACTTGATCTTTCTCTAAAAGGACTTGTGAGATTTGCTGACAAAGGCATAGCAATATCAACTGAGGTTAGACAAATTCAATTTTGAAGTACAATTTCATAGCAATGATAATAATTAAACATTGGAATTGTTTACAGGGAAGGGGAAAAGAACAAACATTAATTTTTGTCTTTTAAAATAGGCTCAACTTGTTTCTTTCTTGAGAACATATATTGTGATTTTTTTTTTTTTAATGATGATAATACTCCTTTTCTGACACTGGAGTTTATTTAAAGGTTTCATGCCATGCTCAGTTGGTACAAGTTCATATACATGAAACAGCAGTCACAGCCAAGATCGTGAAATTAAGATGAATTTAGTGGAGAAATAGTTAAGCTGATGCTAAAAGACTGCCTTGCATAACACACATAAGATGTGAAGGGAACTCTGAAATTTAATGCTTTGTGGCTTGCATCATTGGAACTCAGTTCTTTCCCATACTGCGTTGCTTCAGATGTTTTAAGATATGGTTAAGGCTTTCTGAAAGCCCCTACAGAGAAGCCCTGATGTAACTGTGTACACTCACTGTATTCAGATGAGCATTCCTGAATTCCAGATGACCACAGCAGAAGTCTGTAAATCTTTTTCATCCTTTTTTAGAAACAGTATGAAAAAAAATGGCACAATGGCAATATGATTACAATTCTTCTGAGAGGCAGAGTAAGCATAAGCTCTCCTGGTGGGTTTCATTCTTAAGTGAATGTAGGATATTCTCTATCTCTCAAGTTAACTGGATTTAGTCATAAAGTTAATTCACGTTTGAAACAATACTAAATAATTGTCAGAAGTAGTGTTCTAATGGTGTTTTTTTGCTGGTTTTCATGCCATCCAGATGAGAGTACTTCAGCAATTTTACTTGTCCTTCACTTTGTAAATTCACCTGGGGAACTGAGTGACTCAGTTTGGTAATGGCTCCAGATCGTGCTTTTACTTTTTATTTGCATTTGTCCATTCCACCACTCCCTTGGTGGCTGCCAAGTTTCTATATTTCCATAGATTACCTTGTTCCAGATGCCTTTGCAGACATGCAGAGCTTTTAAATTCCCTTCTGGTAGCTCTCAAAATCTGCAGCTTTGTGCAGGTGGAGCTCTCCCTGCCGGTCCTGCCTGTGTGAATGCTCCTCCTTGCCTGTGCAAAGGAGGACGTGGAGCCACCCGGGCTGCTCTCTTCTCCTGCGAGGCTGCATTCCTGCCTCTCCTCTCCTCCTCCTCCAGGTCCGGCCAGGGAGGAGCCCCAGTGCTGTCATCTCTGCAGCTGTGCAGTAAGAAAATGCTTCTATGTCCTGTGGAAAAAGAGGAAGCTCAAAACTCTGTAGCTTTTTGAACGTTGAATCTTATCAATTTGTCACTTAAATTGTGCTGGTTCTGAGGTGGGAAAATAGTTGTCTGGCAGCTGCGAGTTTCCTTGCTCAGGGCTAAAGGGATAGCAAAACTGCAGAAACGTGTTGGGGCACTACACAGCAAAGCAAAGGCCTCCAGCTTCGAGATCAAGTGCGGCAACCCCTGCTACTCACCTTGTCCAGACAGCCCTGTCTGCCTTAACCTGCAGGAGCGACTTGCAGGGAGTGCTGCACTCAAAGAGGTTGTGAAGGCTTAGTTTAGCAGTAAAGAAATCTCCCCCTTCCTTGCCTTCTCTCTTGGCTGTATCATTGTCCCCCTCTCCCCAGCTTTGAGAAGCTGATGGAGATGACCTGCAGGAGGAGGGCTGTGAGTCCGTTTAGCAACTCTTGCATTTCAACCCCTTAAGTTTCATAATGTGGTTGTACATACATATGCTTAGTTGCATTTATGATAATCATGAAATATGTCCTGAATGTATTCCTCTGCTCATAATTCAACATTCAAAAAAGCCAGTGATGGAGGTAGCAGATAGCATTACACAGATGTGTTACAGAACCACTCACTCAGCATCACTTTCCTGTGAGCTCTACGTGAGCACCCTTGGCCAAATGTTTGATGTCAGTACTCCTGTGTTACCACCCACAAGCAGTTAAGGTGGTTGGTGGTGTGCTGTGCACTCAGAGAAGCTCTTCCCAAGGGAAGAAATTACTAATTTATCTTCAAGTCATCAGAAAGAAATCAGATTTAAGTGACTTTCGTCTTTATTCAGTCACTGGTTGCAGATTTTTGACTGCTAATTTCTACTCATCTGCATTTACTCTGAAAATGTGTTCAACTGGATTATCTGCTTTTAATCTTGTTAATAAAAAAATGGGCTATTCAAAAAAGTGACCGTGGCTCTCAGCACTGTCTGTCTCACCGAGCTTTGCATTTCCTGCCAGCAGTTAGGAATTGGGTTATTTGGGAGCTTCCTGAATAAACATTACACTTTCCTCTCTCTGGTTGTAAGAGCAAGTCTCCGATTATCTTGTTTTATCAAAAACTTATCCAAAGATCTTACCAAAATTTATAGTCCTTAAAGCTTGGTGGGCCAATATATTGTTGGCTGGTGGCTTATTTTGTAAATCTGAGTAGTGGGTGAACATCTACCATACACAGAGGGTCCAACATGCAGAGCTGGGACATGCCAGGGTGCCATAGTAGTACTTGCATTTTGGGAGCAGTGCATATCTTACCAGTGCCAAAATACAATATAGTGTGACATGCAAGTAAGCCAGAAAAGTGAAACACAGTAAAGAACATCTCTTGGACATAATTGAGCATCATCAAGCAGTTGGAATGCCCGGAAGCGGAACTAAGGCTTTTTGGCTGATATGCTACCTTTGGGCCTTCATGACTGCTCTCTGCCACTCTCCTACTGACTCAGTCTAACAGGTTTTATGCTGGGAAAAGCACATCTGCAGGAAATGTGTGAATTTTTTACAGGTCTCAGAACCATCTTAGGTGACCCAAGTGTGCCAGTGGGTACCGGTGCCTGGGCAAATGCAGCAGTTGGTAATGTTTCCAAGATGTTTCCTACAGAGGGGCTGTGGTGGGGCAGCACAGCGGGCTGAGCTTTGAAACCTGTCACAACGCTGGAAGATTGCTGAAATCCTGTAAAATTCACTGAATTTTAATGCTTAATAGTGATTATGTAGCTGAAGTAGTAATGGATCCGACTCCTGCTGTGTGCAGCACAGGTTGCAGGTGGTTTTGTAGCCCGGTTTCCCACTCGAGGCACATCGGACAAACCGGTGTTTGTTGGAACGCGGCACAAGAGCATTACATAAGCCTGGAATAACTTCCTTACAACACAGAGAAAAATGTATTTGTATGATCTCGAACCCAGGTGCAAGGCTGCAAAACTTGCCAGTCACAAACCGCAGAGGCCAGGCTGGAGCCGGGAGGGCACTCGGTGAGGGTTTGGGCAGGGGGGGAAGGGTCAAAACGAGTCCTGTAATGGAAAGCAAGGCTGAACCTTCGCGTGGGAGCTGCGGCTCCATAATTGCCACACTGTGTGATGTTGCCATGGCTGCCCGGGCAGTCCCTGCATGGTTTCCTGGTGTGTGAGAGCAGGGCCGAGGCTGCCCTACGTGTTTGGGGAGCTCAGGCGTGCACTGGCAAGCCGCGGTGACGGGAGGATCCCTGTGTGGGAGACTGGAGGCTTTGAGCTCAGTCTCTCCCCCATTTCTTCCCTCCCAACAGATCAGAGGACAAGCTGTGATTTTTTTGCAGAACTTTAAAACCCCCTTTTATTTCTTTCTCCTTATTGTAAGGTCCCTCGTTCTGCCCTAAGCCAGGGTCGTGCTAGGACCGAGGTGCCGGTGTGAAATGGAGGGTCTTGAGGGGCACGAAGGAAGGCCTGGGGGGGCTTGCTGGGCTGGGGGGACTCTGGCATGTTTTGATCCCAGAGCCTTTGGCTGCGTTGCCATCTGCATAGCCTGTGAATAGTTTTCTCTGGCACAGACCTTGTTCTTCAGTGTTGCATCATCTCTGGGAGAAAGGCCAGGTCCGGAGCCCCAGCACAAAGGCTTTCTGAAGCCGATGAAGCTTGTTCTGTGTGCGGAGCGTCTCTCTCCTTCCTGTCGTCCTTTCCATGGGATTCCTGAAGCGGCCTCCGTCCGAGAGCCCCTTCGTCAACAGCTGCTTTATCTCCGCCGCTTCCTGCACACCTGGCTGATGCAACGTCTGCCTTGGAAGCGCCTGCTGGAGTCTCCTCTGGAGCTGGTTGTTTGCCCCGGCAGGGAGTGGCCAGGCAGGCAGCCTTTGTCACGTGGGGGTCTTAAATAGCTGTATAAAGGACGTACAGCGAGACCTGCGAGGCAGAGTATTTAGTTGGGATTATGGAGAAATCTTTTTTCCGATACTGGGACTGGAGGTTGCAGTCCTACTCCTGGCAACTTGTTAGTGGTTAGCCTTCCACTGGTTGTAAGTTCGGGACGCTGCCCTGTGCCAGTAAATTCTGCTGATTCCCCTTCTATATTCAGCGACTTCCCGTGACTCTGGACTGTCTGGATTCTCATGGGAACTGTAATTGTCTGGCTTTGGATTTGATCCTAGTTATTGCCCTTTATTGCCATGTTTCCCTCTGACCTTGCATGTGGTATAGGCTTTTCTCTGAAATACCTTCAAAACACAATTTCAAGGTTCTAAAGGTTTTTTTTCTTTTTGAAGGGGGTTGTCTCACAACCTTTTTAATTTAGGGTTTGTCTACTTAGGAAAGTTTAATAGTTACACAGGTAAAACCATTCATGTGAATACTATTCCACAAGCAACAAAATTTAGAACAAGGAAGCATTTTGGTCTGCTAAGATTAAACCGATGTTATTTACATTATTTAAATTAATCTTGAGTCTTATTTTATCCGTAGCCATTTTCTAGTGTAGGCAGGCCTCTTAATTGAGTCTGAAAACGTAGGATATATATGGACAAGGTATGGTGGACTGAGCAGTGGCGATTTCAGTATTGCTGTTCCTCATTTTCTGCCCTGTTAGAGAAATATATTGCCCCTAGAACAGTGTCTAAAAGGGAATATGTATTTTACCTGTTTCTGCTTTTAGTCCAGTCTTCTTGGCATCAACTGCAGTTGATGAGACATGGCAACGTTTCCTTCCTGCCACCTGTTTTGGCAAAGGCTTAGAGGAGACAGTCACAGCAGTAACATCAGCTGCCACAGCTGGATTCACTGGAGGTTAGTTGTCAAGCTCTTAATCTCAGAGTATCTGTTCTGAACCTTCTTGTTTGCATTTTCTTATTTTTGTGACATACAGACATTTGACTGTTCTCATTCACCTCATGGGAAAAAAGAGCAACAACCTCACAGTATAGGACCAGCATAGCAATTAGGATGTGTTCCCTTCACTGCAGAATAGTTTTGCCCCATGACTGTCACAAAATCAAAAGTTTGTGGAACCGAAAGAGGGTGTTTTTCCTGTTTCATTTATTTTAGTATTTTTGTATCTTCTGCTCTGTGGCACTTTATTATAATCTTTTTTTTCCTCTTGTATTGCTATGTATCTTTCAGAAAATAGGAAAAACAGTATTTGCAAAAAGAAGTGTTTTCAGGGAATTGCCTTCATTTAGTTTTTGAAAATATAATTTTAAGCTTCAGACTTTGAAGGATTTGTCACCTTCACCAGCAACTTGTAATGCTGTGAAATAGAGGCTGTGTAACATAATGTTTTTAAAGCATAGAAAGGATTCTTTTTGAGTCTATGGTACTATTATTATTTAAATTTTATTTTGATGGTTAACTTTTTGTTAAGGAGAGTTTCATAGTATTGTGAGGTTTTCTTCAAGACTTCCTCTGTTTATGACCCTTAGGGTTGTGAGGACTTTCTATGAAGTTCTTGGTTGGGATAGTCCTTTTCCCCTTACTTTGAGGCTGTCATTCCTTTAAAACATCATCTCTGTCACCTTCCCGCTCAGCAGACTGAGTGTGCAGACCACACAAATGCTGCCAGGTCCCTTCTTGTCAGTGTGGGGTGCAGGCAAAGTTTCCTGGTGTGTGCCTGCCACCTCTCCATAAACTCGCCTTGGAATAATTTGGTCTCTCATGGATCTCTGCTACTCTGTAATTTTCTTCTGCTTTCTAATATGGCATGTTTATGGAATTATCCTTATGTATGAGCTCTTCAACCAATTTAAAATCAATAGAAATTAAACTTTCCAGTAAGGTTCTGTGATGCAAATTGGATCTCTTAAGAAAGTCCAAACAAACCCTTTTCTGATGTCTCCAGCTCTGGAGTGTATTGGACTGTCAAGAATGCAGTTGAATTGTCCAGGAGAAGGTATTTCTAGAGGCAAAGTCTTATTTGCCCTTTCTTCATCTCTTATTAGATTTCTCTTCTGTTTCTTTTAATAGTACCTGAAATCCTTAGTGGTTCTGAAAGAAAAACACAGGCCTTTTTTTTTTTTTTCCTGCAAAACAAAGAGATTTTGCATAATGTCTTGACTGCTGAAGCAGCAGCAAAGTTTTGAGGTTATTCTTTTTGCTCTTCCAAGTAATTTCTGCAGTCTTGGGTCAGTTGCTGAGAGTACTTGACTATGCATTTTGTAATTTCTCTGCTTGATGGTTTAATTTCTTTCAGTTGCTCACTGTCATCGTTTGTAGTCCCTTAGGGTGAAGTTCACAAAGGAGTTTAACTAAAATTGATGTTTTCTTCATCAGATAAAGTGATAAAGTGGATGGACATGATGAAAATTGCCTTAAAAGGGCTGAAACCTAGTTTACCCTTTTTTTTTTAAATTAAATTTACTTAGCTTCCAGCTGTTTCCACATTTTACCAAAATCAGTTTAACTTGCTTGTACCTCAGTTTTAAACATGGCTTCCATAGCCTTCACTGGACAGCTTTATCACGCTGATTTTAGCTAAGTAGGTGTATTCATAGACATGTGTTGAGGTTGAGTCTAATGCTTCCATGGAGTACTTCAGTGGGAATTGTTATTATGGTTTCATATCTTGTATGGATTAACTTGACTGATGCCTGTGGATACCAAAAGGTGTTTGAAATCATCCGTGTCCTAAAAGCAGCAGTCCTGCCTTTCCACAGTCCTTGACTCTGGATCTTGTGCAGTGTGCTGAGCAGGATCAGGTCTCGCTGCATTATTGCTTTTTGGACACTTTTTACAATTTTAAAATATCGTCATTCTTTTTCTAGGAGCATGTTGGTTCTTTGTCAAGGTTCTCTAGGCCCCAGAGAGCAAAATGAACTCTGAATCAAATACGTACATTCATTTCTTTCTGCATATGGTTAGATACATATAAACCAGGGGACAGTTTTGAGAAAGCTCTAAGACAGATAAATCTTCAAGCATTGCACTGCATTTGTCAATAATTTGGTTATCATGGCATGCATAGCTAGTAATGAATATCTGTGTTGCCTAATAATTTGATCCTTTCTGTTTTAGACTGGGACTGAGTTCTCCCAGACCCCGTGGGATAGATGGATGGATGGATTGCTGTCTTCCTGTGTCAGCCCACTAAAAGATGATATATGGATCTAATGATAATAGTGAATACTCATGTCAATATTTCATTTTTTAAAACTGGCAGAGTTGTTTTCTTGCTGCTTAGTGAACCCAGCTTGTTTTCAGAGCAGAGCCACGCATTTGTATTGGTAGATTGAGGCACAATTCAAGTACTTTTAGGAATCTGTGTGTTTCAGAGTAAGTTGGAGCTAAATGATTTAAGGATTTCTCTGCCTCTGTGTAGGTGTCCTTATAGAACAACATGACTGTAATCAGGGGAATTTGATGCTTTTTTTTGAGCTAGCTGGTTTACACACAAAAACCTTGATCTGATTCTGTTTGCCCTAAAGGTGTTTGCCCTTCTGTGAAGGTCTGCCCTTGACATGAGGTTTGTGAGTGTGCTGGAATGAACAGGCAGTGCTTGACTGGACTCAGGTGGACTGTGGATTTATTTGAGTGGCACTGGCTGATGATGAGAGTACTTTTTAGCATGGTAATGGAAGCACTTATGTTTACATTAGATGTCCCATGGATTTTGGTTATTCTGAAATTTCCCGTGGAAAAGATGAAAGAAGATCTAAAATGCTACACTTTTTACACTGCTCCACATGCCCAGTGGTTTCCTACTGGTGCAGATGGCAGTGTAAGTACGAACTGGTCAGAACTCACTGGCTCTGTCCCACATGGGGCTGGATGCCAAGGAAGGCTGCATGGCAGAGCTACTGTTACCAGTTTTCCACCAGCTTGGACTGGCCTGTGGCAGTATGAGGTGCAGGAGAAAAACATGCTTTGAATTCGATGTGACTGGTAATGGTGTGAGAGCTTAAGGATGTGCAACTCATTATACAAGGAGCTTATCCTATACAGGTGACCTATAGGTCCATTGCTGAGCATAGAGAAGATGGTGGTTATTGTTTTGGCACTAGTAATCCTAAGATGTCAAAAGTCTTGAATCTGTGTCCACTTTTGGGACTTCAGTAACTGGAGGTGTGGGGTGAGGTAAAGGAAGCGCTTTTCTGTCCTTTGATATCTGCAAACAAGAGATCTGTGAGAAGTGGTCACCATCGGCGCACACAGGGGATTTCGCTCTTCTCCATGCCCTGGCTCACATGTTGAAGTTGTGTATAATCAGAAAAGGCTTTTCTCAGTTTGTCCAGGATGTGTTAGTACCAGCAGTACATTCTCACCATTTTCAGCCGTGCATGAGACACTGGATGCAGGATGGTAAAATACCTCAGGCCTTCTCTGGACAGACTCACAGACATGCACTGATCCTGCAGAGGAACAGGATAAATCTCCGTGCTCCCCCTGTTTGGTAACTGCTTTGCCCTTGAGTCTGTGACCATGGGAGGGTGCAAGGGGTGTGCTCTGTCCCCCTGAGGTTGTACAGCATCACCTGAGCAGCAACAAATGGTGATGGAGTCTGAATTTAGGTAACATATGCAGTCTGTGGGGCTGTGCCCAGGGTTTTTTGTCTGGGGGTGAATTTTTCATGGCACTCACAAATGCTTTGTAGACTCTGTCACCAAGTGTTGGACACCACAGGTGCCCAGAGGTGACTGTATGACTGGGACACAAGTGAAAACAGGAACCACCACATCTTGAAGGAGGAAGCTCTAGTTAGCTCTTTGACTCACCATGTTTGATTGTCCCTGTTAGTACAGAGTTTTATAATAGTGAAGAGAGTTTTCAGCTGTAAATTTTCTGCATCTGCTTGATTTGTACATGGATGGCAGTGGTAGTGGAAGTGAGCCAATGCAGTTCTGTAGCTGTTGCATCCTAAACAGAGTTCTGAAAATTAAAATGGCTCAAACTTAGTTTAAAAGTATCTTTAAATGCTGCATTTT